>CM049594.1:902500-3302500 GCA_026979955.1 Megalurothrips usitatus | reverse complement strand
ATACACATGTGAAATGCTGGGCAGAGTGAAGCATCACTCACAACAAAAGTAGTATGTGTTAATTAGTTATGGTAAGATACTTATGCTATTATATTAGGAGGAAACTGGTGATAAAAATCTGGACTAGAGATGTGTGACACACAACATTTTAATTATTATTACTTCTGGATCAGCACACAACTTAAAACATGAATAACTGCAACTGGTGCCGACTCAGAATAGAAAGATGTTGTGTGCCCCACATCTCTACTTCAAACAATCAAACACTGTTATATAAATATGAACACACACCCACTCCAACACAAATGGTAACCAAATCATATTGGTCATGGAAGGTTTCAAATAAATTAAGAAGGTACATTTGGTGCTTTGCAGAGCATCAAGCATCACAGAGCAAGCAAATATCCTCAGCAGAATTTTGCTTCAGCCTTCAGATGCTCTAACAGATGAAACAGGTTCATGGAAAATGATTTCCATAAATAATTTGAATTTCAAATTGTTTAACACATGAGAAAACACACGAATACTGCTAAATACACAACATTACTTGCTCCAAAGTCTTTGATTTAGAAATATGCTCATCAAGAAAATATAATTTGTAAACACATATAGTAATAATTTGGCAATGAGGCAAATCACAAATCTACCTCTATTTAATATAACACAACACTCACTGGGACTTTGTTTACTGACTGAACCTGCACATAAGAGCAGTGCCTACCTAACTTAAACAGATGCTGTTAGCCATTAAAATGATGTCCTCACTAAATGTGCATAAAAAAAGGCTTTAAAAGCCTCTTTCTACAATCTGGCTTGGGGTTCCAAAATGGAAGGGAATTCTTCTAAAATGCTAAGTTTGGAGAAAAGAAAATACCGAATTGGCCAGTGCGGTCGCCAGGTTTCCTCTGATATGAATACAATAAGGTGTTGAAATACATTACTCACGGATAATAAGATGTTCCCATCATCAGTAATTTACTGAGAATGGCAGTGATAATATACAGCCCAGCTTTTTGACATTTGAACTGAGCAAAACAATCACTCTTTTGATGCTAAATTTACTTTTCTTTGTAAATCAAGGCCATAGAAAAATATTGGCCGAAGCAAGAGAAGACTTCATAAACAATTTTCTTGAACAGCTCGAAAAAAAAATTAAGATCGTGAGCATGCTTTAAGAAAAAGAAACTGAAGTATACAACAATAAAAATAATCTAACTTCGATAAAACACTCACTGGGGCAAAATCAACAGAAAAATGAAATGCAGTTGGTAACAACAGGTTATACAAAATTTGGACCACACAGAATGAGCCAAAATTTTCAAACTAGAGAAAGGATATTGTACTACGCTAGCACTGAGTGAGGTGTTGAAATAACAATCGCTTGAGCCTAAGCTTACACGGCAGTACATAATTGTAGAATACAAGAAAGTCATGTGCAAGATGTTGGACTTACAAATTAAGAATGACAGGACTAGATATTGGGTGCGTGTACGTACTTAAAGCATAGATAGTACTTGGGGAAATTCACCCAGCCCAATATCAAAAAGCAAGTTTGACTGACAAATAGTGTCAGATAAGAATCTCACTCACTCAATCAACTCACTCATGTGTAGTACTTCAACAACTACAGACTAGGTTCAATTGGATTGGAAATATTGTTTGTTCCCACAGCTCATTCTGCTTCCTCCCAACTCTGTTATCTGACTTTCCATTCCCTGTCCTTACCAAAATCTCACATTTGAACTTAATGTTTCTTACAAACAAAGCTTAAATAGTAACTCTTTTCACAAAGATGTGTCATGAACAGTTCGCTTCATCAAATGGTAACTATTTAGGTAGTACCTAATTCTGAACAAACAATATTTACAATACAGCAAAATATACAATAATCATCAAAATGAACACTTTTCCCCATCTGAGGGGGTTTACAAATACTTCACAACCAGGTAAGATTAAAGATCACATAAGAAAAGAGAACAGTTCCTCAATTCAATAATTATGGGTAAACTCTCTAATCACTCACTTGTCAGTAAGTCTAAGGGGTTTTGAATGATAAAATATCATTACACCTACATAACAACACCACAATATGGGACTCAGTTTAAAAAGAATACCGGTACCTTTTCCCTCACTTGACCACTCATGCTATTTAAGGGAGATAAATGATGAAGCATCAAATGTAAAAGACATGCTGCTGTGAATTGTCCTAATGTCATAAAATACTGGTGAGGAAGTGCGGTTATCCATATCTACAGAGAGCTTGGTTGCCACTATAATATATGTATAAAGCACAGAAAAAGAAATGCATCATTGGTCTTAGCTGAAGCAGGCTTCTCACACAGCTAAGAGATTTTTTATGTTCTTTGGTGTTGCCTCTTCATTCAGATGTTTTGTGGTATACCTAGAAAATAAATGCATGGTGAATTAATAATTGAAATTGAATATTCTGGGAAAGATGTAGGATGGAGCATATGCAGTACCTTAATGCATTTAAAAGGCCTTCAGACCTAGCAGCAGGTTGATCTTTCAGCAACTTCACACAACCCTTGACCTGCAAGTAAAAGTTGAAAACAAATATTAGGCTCTTCTAATGAAAAAAAAATAAAGAAAAAATAGGGTAAAAATAGAACAGATAAAAAGGTCTTACATCAACATTGGCCGGCTTCACGAAAGCTCCATTTGGATGCACATGATCATACAGGATGACAAGCCCTACCATGACCCGTAGAACAAACAACTGAGTTTCTTCACGTTGGAATTGTGAAATAATGTTCCTGAAATAAATTTGATTAACTTAGAGCAAGGAAGATTATGGAGAATTCTTAAACTATATTATACTTACGGGCTTTCCAGCATGCGCAAACAAACTTTGGCCATAGTACTCAGGGTCTCGGTTGTGTTTTCAATAGGTATGTCTGAATTCTAAAGCAGGAAGCAGGTGTTTGGGTTGAGTTCTAGCATTGTTTGATAAACCAAAGTACATAACATGGAGACAAACATCAATCAGATCTCACCTGTGATACGAATCTGGTAGTTGCCTCACTAAGTGTTCTTAACATAGGAGTAGCATGTGCGTAAAAAAGTGACATGTGATTTGCAAGCTCATTTGACACTTCCCTCTCATCGACATCAGTTATATCAGAGCTTGCCAAATTAGCCAAACTTGACATCCTTTGTCTGGTTAATGTACGCCGATAATAACTGAAGTCATTTTGAATTGCTGGAGTTTTCATCTGAAACGTCAGAAAGGTGCATCTATGTTAAGGAAAAGATTTAACAGAAAACAAAAAGGGTAGCTGTCAATTTTTATGCACCTTATGTTCATCAAATTTCAGAACAAATTCGAGGATTTCAGCAAACTGTTTAACAAGAGCCTGCTGTGTCTCCAAATGCTGAGTGGGAACCATGGGGCCAGAGCATAACTGAAAAAGAATTTTCGGGACAACAGCATCTGTGAAAAAAAGATTAAAAATTGAAAAGAACAGGTCACAGTGACTAGTACATGGCACTTTAGAATCACATCACTAACCCAATTCCAGTGAAAATTCATAAAACCTCTTCAGTTTGGATACGAGAGGAAGGACTGCAGTCCACGCTTTGGATTGATAATCCTCTGATGGATTGGCAATGGCTTCACGGATTTCCCTTCCAGCTCCCTTATAGCACTGAATTTCATCCAAAATGGACTCAGAATTACGCAAAACACGCTGGACTTCCTCAAATGTTTCACGTTCACCATCTGTGGGCTGAGCATCTAATGGAAAAACCGTGTTAGTGGCAAAACAATAGAAATATTTTGAAACAAAACAAAAATTGTGAGTCAACTAGAATGGAACTCACTTTCAAAGTCCAGGAAAACATCATATTTTTGAGGTGAGCAGCATGTTGACTCATCTCGTGCCAGAAGACTCAATAGTTTGCCCATATTTATTTTGAAATTTAATGTAACTCAGATGCCCATAGTACGACGAACAGCTGCAACAAAATAAAATGAAAATTACAAAATGGAAAAAGAGACATGGAAGCAGAGGTGAATGAACTTAAAGTCACGTAAACAAACAAGCTGTGGTACGTTTCTATATAGCATAGGTTAGTGCAAGAGAAGGAAGATAGATTTGTGGAGTGCCATTGACGGGTAAGAAAAACACAAAAACACTACAGGAAAAACATCTGCACTCGAACCCTTCGACGCTGCGTAAGGCGAGAAAAAAAGCATCAAACCCTGGGCTGCTTATTAAGGTTAATTGGACAGTGAGTCATAGTGCAGCAGGGAAGTTTCATCCACCTGTTTCACTGGTTTCACAGGCGGGCCGCTCAGAGCTCGTGCGGACAAAGACTCCGCCTGAGCGAGCGGTAAGTCTGAGGGGACGCCGCGACGGCAGGATGCTCGGATGAGTGATTCGGGACGAGAGCTTGCGACAGAAAGTCGGAAAAGACACAAAACGCCTACTCCTTTCACGGACGGGGACGGGCCCCAGTGCTATGCAATGCCCCCCCGCAGAGTGAAGCATGAGTGCGCAACGCGTAGATTCCACCTCGGGCACAGTGTGCAGTTCATGCTACTCATTTAACGAACGGAAACCAAGGTTTCACAAAACTTTCAGACCGAAAAGAATTACGTTTGACAATCGGCCGTCACGTCGTCTGCAGCTGCAGTCTTTCCCAACTCTCAAACTGACAGCCACTGCCCACCGCCTTCCCGATTTGGTGCTTCTCACGCCGTCGATGTTGACTGCCAATAAGCGACTCACAGACTGCCGCGGACTTGCGCGGGCTTTTCAAACTGCTATGAACTCCCTCACGACCATGGAGACATCCTGTCCCCAGCGCTCGGTACCTCTCGGTCCACGTATGACCATGACAGGTCCATGGGTCGTGTTCATATCATGGAGTCTGTGAAGCTAAGTCGTACACGGGCGTGCATGCATGCATCAGCAATTAGATTTACTAAGATGACGCCAAATTAATTTTTTTAACTGGCTTTCGTCACTTTCAGTGGGGGGGGGGGAGCGCTGGATTCGTCTCCTTTGTCCAATGTTTATCACCGAATATGCCTCGCTGTCAACATTTACTTGCGCGCCAACGAAGGGGAGGGCACAGAATGCGGGGTCGAGACACGCAATTGATTCAGCGCTGAAGTACAATGAAGCACGCAATGAAGCTCAACAGGACCCCTGCGAAGTGCGCGATAAACGGAAAGGGGGGGGGGCATCCGCAGGCCCCTCCCAATAATTGGAGCGGGATTTCAGAGGGGGGGGGGAGGGGGCATCGAGGAGTACGCGGGGGGCTCTGCAGCGCGAGCAGCGTTCGCCTCCTGCGTCATCTATTTCCGAATGCAATTTCTAACGCGCGGAAGGAAGGGCGCAGGGATTCTGGAAGGTTATTGAGGGCTGCGCTGCAGGGCGGCGGCGTCTGGTCCTAAGTTATGGGCACCATCGTGTGCGACGTCGTCGAAGCTCATCAGGCTCTCGCTAAGCGGCACGCGTCGTCTCTCTCTCTGTCTCCCTCTCACTCGCACTCTCACGATCACGCGCGCCTCACGCGTGACTCGCCGTCCTGTGGGTCCTACCTCGACT
Organism: Megalurothrips usitatus; assembly: GCA_026979955.1. Lineage (NCBI taxonomy): Eukaryota > Metazoa > Arthropoda > Insecta > Thysanoptera > Thripidae > Megalurothrips > Megalurothrips usitatus. The sequence goes on along the minus strand of CM049594.1, from coordinate 3,296,924 downwards.
TCCTCCTCACACGGCAAAGGTTTAATTTTAAAATGCCGCGGCGCGCGCCTCGGAGCTGAGCTGCGCTTTGTCCACGTCTCTGCGTCCCTCTCGCCCTTGCCCTTCAGCCCGAGCACACAGCCCTAGACCGGCCCTACCCGGCCCTACCCCCTCCCGCACCGCCGCCGCGGGAGCCGCGTCCGACAGGTCCGCGACGACGGCGAAAATTTACTCTCGCCTCCTTGCGGGGACAGTTTCCGGATCCGAATGTCTCCGCGGCCCCCCAGCCGCAGCCGCAGCCTCAGCCGGAAGTACAGTGTGCGGTGCGGGTGCAGTGTGGGTGCATCCGAACAGCGGCGCAGCGCCCGCCGCGCCGCCCGCACTCACCTGTTCCTGTTCCTCGCGTCACCCGTCGCACAAACGGACGTCCGTGTCCGTTATGCAGCGTTTGAACCCGGACTCGCGGCGCGGCTCGGCTCGGCTCTGCCCTGCGCGGCACGCCTCGACTCGACTCTGCTGCGCTCGCGGCTCGGCTCGGCTCGACTCCACGCGTCGTGATTCGTGATAGTATTTCGGTTGGGGCCGACGACTACTCGCGACGTACTGATGAGAAAGGCGCGCACAGAGCCGCGCGGCCTGCGCAGCGCAGCCCCCGCCGCGCGTCGGCACCGCCACATATGGGTCCTCGGCGTGAGAGAGAGAGAGAGAGAGAGAGAGAGAGAGAGAGAGAGAGAGGAAGGGGCGTACATGCACGCCTGGCAGCGGGCGGGCGGACGGGCGGACGGACGGACGACGCGGGTGACAGACAGTCCTGCTCATGGCCTTCATTAGTTGTTGATGTCGAGGGTCTGGGCTGCGAGGGCGACAGAGGGCACGGCAGCGGCGCGCCGCGGCGGCGGGGGCACAGAGGGGGCCGCCCCGCCCGCCGCCGCCCGCCTGCCTGCTCCAAGTACCACCTCGGCTGAAAATCGGGAAATGTCGCCTGTCGCCTCGCGAGCGGGGAGCGCGCGGACGGGGAGAGCTGCCACTGCCCCCCCCCCCCCCCCCCCGCACCGGGCGCTGTCTGCCAGCCGGCCTGGCCGCCTGGCGAGTAGCACGCACACCTCCCACCGCGCACCCGCGTCCGATGGGCTGCCTACCCCGCGCGGCGCTCCAGGGCCACACCGCGCGCGCAGCAGCTCTTTCTGTCCCTGTCTCTCTTTCTTTTTCTCTCGCTGTCCCTCTCTGTCGGCTGCGCCGAAGCCCGCGGGGAAGACCCAAACATCTCAGCGGCATATATACACTTTACAAATTACATACACACAGCAACGTAGCAACGACGTGTAGACACACGCAAACCGCGCGACCCCGACCCGACAGAACACCAAAGTGCGGGAACGAGTTGAACGCAAAACACGTGTGCAATAAAAACGCACGGGGTGAAAGGCAGAGAGCTGACCACTGCCGTCAGCAGTGTGGGAGAGTGCGGTGCAGTGCGGGGGCGGTGCCCGGCGGGGCCCGGCGGGGCCCGGACACACCACCCCAGGCCCGGAGCCACTTCCAACAAATCGCTGAACCGCAAACCGAGTCCCCCCCCCCCCCCAAACAATATCAGTCCACGATATGCAGGCACGTTTTTGCGTGCGCGGCCAGCCGTGGCAGCCGCGCTAACCGCCGTGCCGCGGCACGGGGTTCGTAAAACGGGACTCGCACCGCTGTGTTATGCACTCACTTTTCGTTGACATCGCAGTGCGTGTTCTTCTTTTTCGCCCGCCTCTTTCGCTGATTTCAGACCGCAGACGCCGCGCCGCGCCACAACACGGCGGGCGCTGCGCGGCGGGGTGCCAGCTGTTGTGTATTGTGGTTTCGCCCGTTTAGAGCGAGCGGGCGGACGCGTCGGGAGGGAGGGCCGCCCCGCCGGCTCGCACCACACGGCCCACATGATGCATCGATGGCCGATGGACTAGAGTGGACTGCACCCGCCGCGCCGCCGCACGCCGCGCCAAACACTCGCCTCCATTATATTGGTTACAAGTTATCGATAGCCGCGGCAGTTTGATTGGCTGATTGATTGCATCACTGCAACTGATTGATGGTTGCGATTGGATGGATGGGAACGGGGAGGCGGCGGCGGCGGCCGGACCCGAAACGCCGCTTCCTCCGTCCCACCCCCCCTACTATTTGTTTTGTTTTTTTCAGAGTTCGCGAATCGCGTATACACCATATGCCAAAAGGGGGAGAGGGGGGGGGGAGGCTCCTGACCGTGTTCGAATACTGTAAACTCACGTATCACACAGAAGGGCGCTTACAAGAAGTGTCTTGCACTCGCTCAGCTCAGACGCTTACAGGAGGTATCTTGCACTCGCTCAGACGCTTACAGGAGGTATCTTTCACGCTCACGTGAAGTGCCTCACACTCTGTCGGACGCTTACAAGAAGCGTCTTTCGCTCTGCCGGACGCTTACGCACGTCTGACTCTTGTGCCGGAGCCTTGTTGTCAGACACCCTCCTGCGGCCTCGCGGTCGCCCCCTGTCCGTCCCCGCTATGTAGCTCTCCGCCGCCGCCCCCGCCGCCGGCCACGTCTCGCCACACTCAGGTCACGTTGCGAGGAGGGAGGCTGCGGGCCGGTGCTGCTGTGCTGTGCTGTGCCGCGGGCCGAGCGCCCCGGCCGGCCGTGTAGAAGGCCGTGTGAAGGGCCGCCGCATCACTGTGTATCGCCCGCTCGCACTGCGCTAAACTCTAATGTTTCTAAAATAAAACGCATTAAAAAAATATCGGAGGAAGACAACTTGTGATAACACGATTCCGGAGAGTCGCACGCGACAGCAGCTGCTTAATTGAGCAGTAAGTCGTGTAACGAAAGGCGTTGCGGCTCCGCGTCCCGGTGGCCCGTGCAGTGCGGCCCCTGCCGCCCCTGCGGCCCCCGCGGTCCCCGCCCCGGGGCAGGCGCAGACAGGCGGGCCCGTGGGGATGCAATGGTGATGAATTGACTCCATATCTAATGTCATCTCGGCGTGCCCGCCCCCTCTCCTCGCCCTCGCACACGCTTACCCAGCGTTTTCGGCCGAAACAAAAAAAAAAGGAAAATCCGGAAAGAAATTAAGCGGAACTATGCACTATATGATTGAACCGAAACTGTTGCAGTTACGGTAGTTTTATTGCGATGGGGAAGGGGATGCGGGGAAGGGGCACGATCGAGAGGCACTTCCTGACGAGACTCGGGCAACATGTGAGAAATCGAAAGCGTCTGCGGCGTCACTGGGGGGGGGAGCGCGTGTCACGGACGTAGAACGCCCTCGACACCCCCCGAAGGAGCCGCCCCGGTGCCACCCCGGTGCCACCCCGGTGCCACCCCGGTGCCAACCCGGTGCCAGCCCCCGGCCGCCGAAGCTGCGATCTGCGCTCCCTTAGGAGCGTGCATAACGATCGTTCAATAACCCACGCAGCGTTCGACTAATGGTCACATTATCAAAATTAGCCAAGTCCCCCGGGGGCGTCGCCCGCAAAGCATGCCGAAGCAGCGGACAGCGGTAGGGGATGGACGGGGGTGCGCCGAAGAAAAATGATGCGAGTGAGTGAGTGTGTCTGTGTGCGTGTGCGTGTGTGTGTGTGTGTGTGCGGACAGGCGGCGTGAGGCCAGGCAGGCCCACACAAGCCACACACAAGCATCCCCACCCACCAAAGCCCTGGAGCAGAACCAAACGATCCAAATTTCGGGTTTAAAACCATGCGCGTTGAACACGGTCTCGGCTTACTCTTCTCTCTGTCTCTGTCTCTGTCTCTGTCTCTGTCTCTCTCTCTCTCTCTCTCTCTCCATCTCTTTCACACACTCACAGATCAGCAGAACCAAATGAATGGGTCGTTCCCGGGCATGCGGGGGAGGAGCAGTCGGTCGGTCCAGCTCTTATTCGCTCCATGTGTATACACACATATATACGTTTCCCAGGCCATTGGTCAGCGAAAGAATTGACTCATTTCATTCGGTGGGGAAAAAGAGATTATAAGAGGAGAAAACTCTGACAACAGGTCCGGCGAGCCGCGGCGCAGCGGCTGTAGGAGGACGCCGCAGCACAGTCCGGGGGTGGCCGGCCGGGGCCGCAGCGCAGCGGCCGGCCCGAGAGAAGAGCTGTGAGTGCGAATGGCCCGCACGTCTTCTTTCGCAAAATTTATGGGCCCCGAAGCGGTGGTGTGCGATTATTTTGAGCCTTTTTGGCGTTCTGTTCCACCTCCACCTCCACACCCACCGCCTTGCGTGCGGAGACACCCACCGCCGCGCGCCGAGCGTCCCTTTCAGACGACGGGGCATCAATTCATACGCACATGACGCTGCGCCGGGGGCGCTGCGCTGCGCTCTCTGCAAAGAAGGCGAAGCGCGCGCTCTCCCGGTTACACTACGAATCCCATTGAGACGCGCGCACATCTGTTCTGTAAATATACGCAGCGATAATAATTCAGTCGTGAGATGCACATACAGAAACGCCGTATGAGGATGGGTGTTTTATTTGGCGAGGAAAAAAAATGTTAAAGAAACGGTGCAAAAATCCCTAATCTCCGGCCTACTTCCTTCTTGCAACGTGACGCATACGTAATCATGTAAAACCACATGTAATCCCGCTGAACGAGACAGTTTTTTTTTTATCCCCCGCACCGCAGTGAGGTGCTTCAGTTTTTACATCCGGAGCTGCGCGGTGCGGACGGACGGAGGTTTTGGTGGTAACCCTTGTGGGAAACGCCTTGTGGACTTTTGCGATACATCTCGATGAGCTCAGCGGGTGCGGGGCGGCGGGGGTCCTCGCAAATCTGACAGCCAAGCGGAGCAGCTGGGGGGGGGGGGGGGGGCAGTCTGTCTAGGGCATTGTGCACTGCCGGAGCTTTGTTCCCTCCCACGCCGGCCGCCCCGGCTGCCCCGGCCGTCTGCATTGTGCAAGTATTGTTGCCTCGCGATACATGTGATTGCCTGCGGAGCTGCGGAGCGGCGGAGCGGCCGGCCGGCGGTGCCCGGAGCCTTCCCTCCAGGTGTATTGCTGACGCCTTTTGTTGTGTATCGGCGCGTCTTACCGGCGCAACCCCGCCGCTTTTGCGCCCCCTCCCCCTCCTCCGCTCCTTTTTTTTATATTTCGCTCGCCCTTATTTTCTCGGTCATTCTACTTTTCGCGTGCAAAACCGTGTATAGCAGGGTGTCGGCTGCGACTTCTGCTCCGCTGCGTGTCGCGTCGCCGCGTTTTCCGCGCTCTGCGGGTGGCGTGGCGGTGGGGGGGGGGGATGCAATGCAGGCAGTGAAGTCACCCCCCGCCCTGGCCTCCAAACAAATGATGCTGCAGACCAAAGTTGTGGCGCAGCGCAGCGGTACTGAGGGCGGCAGAGCGCAGCGGCACGGCGCAGGTGAGAGCGACTCGCCGATACTCCGGCCGCAGGGGACCCTCAGGCCGCGGCGGGCGCCAAGTGACCCTCTGCGCGGGGTATTGATGACTGAGAGGAGGGGACGGGCGTACGGCCGCCGTGGCGCTGTGGCGTGGACAAGGGTCTCTCAGTCACGTCCGAGGCCGCATCCGGGGGGCTCCGCGTGGGGTCTCTCTCTCTCTCTCTCTCCCTCTCTCACCACACTCTCACTCCCCAGCCGATCCGATGCTCATGACGAGATGCTCATTTGGGATTCCGAGCTCGTGGCAGCAGGGAGAATGGGGGAGTCCTCGTTAGGGCGTGGGCCCGGCCTGGCCGGCCTGCTTGGGGCAGTAACGGGCTAATGATTGGCGTGCATCGGCCGCCACCCCCGCGGCGCCCCGCCACGCTCCGCCACTGCACCCTCTCCCGCCCCTGCCCCCGCCGCTGCCGTCGGCTCGGGTCCGCATCGCCTGCTCCCGGTAGAAGTCCCGCCGACACTATACAGCGCGAGGCGAGGAGGCGGGGGTGCGGGTGCGGCGGCCGCCAGACCTGTTGAAATTGTCGTAAAACCAAGACAGCATCATTCTGTCGACGTAAACACGACCGCTCCCCGGACCCGCCGCTGCTGGACCCCGCACCCCGCGGCAGCTGATCCTCCGCGGTGTGTGTGTGTGTGTGTGTGTGTGTGTGTGATTGCTTTACACAGCTCTCTGCCCTGAGAGAATGAGCTCACACGTGTTCCCGTCCTTGTCTACCGGGGTGCCTAGCCGCGGCGGCGGCGACTGCGTCCGGGGGCTCTGTTTTGTCTCTGTCGCTCTGGCATTCGCGTTTGTAATGAGTCGGAGGGGGACAGAATGCCGTGTCGGCGTCTGTGATTAGAGCAGGGAGACAGGGAGGGGGGGGGGGGGGGCGGAACCTTGAGACACACACACACACACACACACACGGTGGGAGAGGGTGGTTAGTCTTGGTCTCGGTGAAGTGAAGTGAAGTGAAGTGAAGGGTATTGATTTTGCTCCGTCGGCCGCCACCGATAGGGGTCCGATCGGATCGGTGCGCGGACCACAAACACGGGAGTGCCGGCCGTCGGGGTGACCGGACCCGGACCGGACCCGGACCGGACCCACGCTGCTCGGCGCTCAGTGACAGATGCGGAGTATGCCTGGTCCTGGTCCCCGGCCCGCCCCGGCCCGCCGCCTAGGAAACGGATAGGCCTACGCGTCCTCCGTCGGCCCGAAACACACAAAGCTGGGCGGCGTCGGCGTGGTCGGCCATCCGCGAAAAGGGAGCAGGAACTACATAATGGAGATGTGTATGCAGATATGCGTACAGTAATGTACCGCCGGGGCCAGAGGCCTCCGGCCGGCCCGGCGGTCACCCGTGTAACGCGACTAGGTAAGTATACTGTCTCCAGCAGGAGCCGAGACAATCGGAGCGCGCACACACGCGCACGCACACGCGCGCACACAGAGGAGGGAGATGCTGCCGTGTGACGCCGTGCGTGATGTCCACATCGCGTCCTGCTGGCGGCCCTGCCGCTCGCGGCTGTAAGCGAAGAAAGACTTCCCTGATTGGGGTGCGGGTGCGCCCCCCGTCTAGAGCAACGTTCTGAGAAGTGACCGGGGACGGACGGGGGGTTACCGCGTGAAATGGCACGGCCCGCCCCGTCGTGCGGTGGCGCTGCAGCCCGCCTGCACCTGGACTTGTCTGTCACTGCCCTGTCGGGTGCTCTCTTTCTCTCTCTCTCCCGCTGCGTCTTGGCAGCGTGACGTCATGTCGTCACCGCCACCGGGGCTCCAGCGCACGTTCTGTGACGCCGGCGGCCGCAAGCTGCAGCGGCGGGACAGGACACACACAGGAGCCCCCGTCGTCCCCCCGGTGCCTGTTCGGCTCGGATCCCCCAAGAGGACCATCGATTAAAATGGGGCCCGTTGTCCTGCGGGCCGTCGGGCCGGCTTGGCTTTCTGCCGTCCTGCAATGAGTGGCAGCGATTGGAGGCGAGGCGGGGCGGGCCGGGCCGCGCGCTCGCACCTGGCGTGTGCCGGCCCGCCCGGGCCGCCCGCTCAGCCCGCTGCACCGCCCCGGACTCCTTTTCGAGTAAGAAGCCACCGCGCGGCGCGGCGGGGAGCGGAGCGGGGGGGAGCGGCCCGGCTTGCGCTTGTTTGCGTGGGAGAGAAGAGAAAGAGAGAGAGAGAGAGAGAGAGAGAGAAAGAAAGAAAAGGGGAGGGGGAGGGGGGAAGCGGTGCGCGTCTTGGAAAGCTAAGAAGCGGGGCGGCGGGCCCGCGCGTGTGCACGCTGTCGCGGCGCACACCTGGCGGCCTGGCGGGGGCCGGGGGCGGCCGGGGGTGGGCCTCAGTGGCCCAGGAGAACCTCGGCGGCACAGCGGGGCGGCGGCGCGGCGCGGCACGGAGCGAGAGCCCTCGGCGGAGCGTCGCCGTCCTGCCGGACCTGGAAGGGGTTGATCCGCAGGCCGCTGCCGCCGCTGCCGCCGCTGCAGCCGCTGCACGAGCCGTGCCTCCAGAATTAATTTATCGCCAGGGATGAGGGGATCCCGCAGGAGCAGGACGCGCGCGGGGAGGCCCGGCCCTCCCCCCGGCATCCTCGGCCCCTCCCTCCTCAATCTTTTCTCCAAGACGCCGCGCGCGCCGCGCTCAGCTGCCGCTGCCGCCGCAACGGAGCGACTAAAGACGCTCCCCCCCCCCTACCACCAGTCGGGTCTTTTGCCTTTCAAGACGTATTGCATTCTGCGCGCTTCATTTCCCGAGGTAAAGACCAGTCACACCTCTGCAGAATCTGGAATCCTTATAATCCCCCTCGCATTCGGCCGGTGTGTTTTCGTGGCCCGGTCCCCGGTGGTGCCGCGGGATGAGTTTGGCCGCGAGCCCCCGCCCTGACCCGCCCTGGCAAGCATTTGCGCCCCGAGTCCTCCGCCCCGGCAGGCTCCGCTTAGCTGCTCTGGGCTACCCGCGCCGCGCCGCGCCGCCTACTCCTGGGCACACCTGCCCCCCGCCCGCCCCGAGGCGCGGCGCGGCCTGGCGCGGGGCCCCTGCACGTGCTACGGGGGGACGGACCGACGGACGCCCCCTCCTCCTCCTTCTCCCCCTGTCCTTTCAGGTTACATGGCTTTCTCTTCTTTTGGATCGAGTCGCATTGCAGTCGCGTGGCTCCGGGTGGCCGCCGCGGTGCGGACGATGCCCGACCGGGAGGGCGCTCTTCTTCGTTTTCCTCCCCCCTCTCTTCCCCACCACTCCCCCCCCCCCCCCCCGCGCCTCTCGCCTGCGTCCCTCTCCAAACAAATTCGCAATCTGGCATCTCTGCTGCAGCGGGCTCCTCCCTGCGATGCCATCGCTGTCCGTGGTGCCGCCGTGCCGGCTGCCGCCGTGCGGCAGTGCCGCCGTGCCGCCGTGCCGGACGCGTGTTCCCGTGTGCCCGTGCCGCCCGTCACACGGCGTCACACCTGGCCACGTCCTGATTACGCACAGGAACAGGTACACTCTGTGCGCAGGTGTTGGTGGCCACCGCCTCGGCGCGGATTCAAATTCGACTCACACATTCACACGCGCGCAGAAAACAATGACTTCACATAAATAAATGTGGCAAAGTACTGTGTCGTGATCGGGGGCTGGAGCGCTGGCGGGGGGCGGATGGACGACGCCGACGCAACGCTGCGGGACTCTGCCCTCCGCTGTGGAGTACTTTAGGGTCGTGTCGCTGCCAAGCGCCGACGGCCCGCCCCCGCCCCGCCCCCGCCGCTTTGTGGAGTTGCCGCCGCCGCCGCGGGGGCGGGCCGTGAGGGGGCGGCCCGCGGGGGCGGACGGCAAGTTTGGCCGTGCTCTTGTAATTACAAGCTCGGCGTCGCACTAATTAATTAGGTAATCCTCTCGGACGTTCTGTGCAGTGACGGCATGACAAGCCGCGTGCGGTGCTGCGGCGGCACAGCCCGGCACAGCCCGGCACAGCGGCGTGCACAGCGCAGGGAAAGAGAGAGAGAGAGAGAGAGAGAGAGAGAGAGAGAGAGAGAGAGAGAGAGAGAGAGCGGACGACAGACAGCCGGTCCCGGGTGGCAGCGCGGCGCGGTGCGGTGCGGCGGCGGAGAAAGCGTCGGCCTGCTGGGGGTGGTGGCGCCTCCGCGAGGCCCTGACCACAAGCCCCCCCGATCCGAGTCGCGAGAGCGCATCAGAACGGAAAACACCCCCGAGTCGAATATACAAGCGCGGGGGGCGGCGGGGAGCGTCCAACGGTATCCCACCCCGTGTGTGGCGCTCTGCTGCCGGGCCCGCAGCCCACAGCACAGCCTCGATGAGGTCGAACAATTTGAGAGGAGCCGGGCGCGGCACCGGCCGACGGGACTCCGACAGGACTCCGACAGCACCCCTCAGACAGGTGACGGCCGCCGCCGCTGCTGCCGCGCACGCGTCCGGCTGAGCCCGCCGCCCCGCCACACCCATGGGCCGCGCGGGCCCACGCCATCTCATGTCATTCTTCTCATGTCGATCGCACAGCTGGCCTCGCCGCCGCTCCCGCTTGCTGGTAAAAAACAGGATATATAATTGGTGGGTCCTTCCCCGGTCCGGGCCCGGCGGCGGCGGGGACGCCCTGGAGCTAGTTGTGTTGGGGGGCGTGCTGTGCGTGTGGGTGTGTCTGTGAGGGCGTGTGTGGAGGTGGGCGGGAGGGAGAGATTATCCAACAATTAGGCGAACAGATGCAGCAACAGAGGGCAGAGAGCGCCGCACCGCGCCGTCGCGCCTTGTTTGTTGGCGGGAAAGGGAAAAGGGGCGCCGACGATTCAAAACGGTGTGTGCCGTCGTGAGTCGGCCTGGCCTGCCCGGCCGCACTCCCTGCGCCCCTTGCGTCTCGGCTCGGCCCGGCCCGGCGCTGCGGTGCGGGGCTCGGCTCGTCTCGTCTCGCGGCCACCTGTTGCCGCGCGGCCCCCGGAGGCCCCAGAACGCCAGTCATAAACCTGGACAATCCTGCTCGGGTGCCGCAGCCAGTGGCGCGGCTCCCGCACAGAAGTGCACGAGCGTGGACAGGAGCCGACAGGAGCCCGGCCGGCCGGCCGGCGGGGGGCGGAGAGCGTCCCGAATGGAGTAATGACCCGACGATCCGATGCCTCACCATTCCCCTCAATTCAATCCGCGCGACAAGAATATAGCGATAAAAGTTATTTGCCGGTGCCATTTTTACACGTCGTGGCGACAAAAACCGCACGGGGCGGCGGCGGCGGCTCGCGGAAGTGGGAGTGACGGGTCATCTGCCCGCACAAAAGCAGAGGCGGGCGCGCCGCGGCCCGGCCGGGAAGGTGTCGCCCTTTATGCGCCACGAGTTATGGGAAGGCGTGACTCCGGGAGCTGTATATAAACACACACACACACACACACACACACACACACACACACACACACACACAGAGGAACGCCACCCTGGGAGACGCGACGCGGCACGCTCGCCCCGTTTTTCCGAGCCATTTGGCGTGTGTGATTTTCTACAAGGCGGTGCTTTATGTTTGGCAGCGCCGAGCACGGCGCGGCGAGTCGCCCGCCCGGAAAGCCAAATGGGGTTGATTAAATCGGGTGCCCAGTTCGGCGCGGCCCGCCGGACGTGTGAGGGTGAAACCGCTAGAGGCAGCGCGGGAAGGTTTGAACCGCCGCCGCTGACCGCCCCGCAGGGCTGAGCGGCAGCGCGGGCGCGGCGCCTGTCGGGTAGGCAGCCGCACTCGAGCGCGTGCGCCCGTGTGGCGCGGCCGGCCTACCCTATCACCCGCAGGCGCTCTCACCCGCTAGCCGCGTTCGGTCCTGATGAGATCGGATCGGCACCTTTCCGAGGATCGGTGCGCCATAAATCAGCATCGATTTTCCAGAGCAGCACCGCTGGTCAAAACACCGAGGCCGTGTCGAGCCGTCGGCCCGCAGCTGTGAGACGAATGCAGATGCGCGCGCCCAAGGACGTGCTGGGCGGCGGCGGTGCGGCGGCGGCGCGAGCTCCGCGCCGTCGGCGTCCTCGGCGGAGGGTGCGGCAAGCCCCCCCCCCCCCCCCAGCCTCCCCGCCGCATCCCCGCGGCATCCCCCGCAGGTCCGCGCCGCACTCCGGGTCTTCGCCGTGCGCTACGCAACAGTACGCGAACACGGCCTCCCCGGTTTTCGCGCAGGGTGGTCCTCCTTCTCCTCCCCCTCCCGCCCGGCTCAGAGGTGGCGGCCCCCGGCCCCCGGCCCCCGGCCCCCGGCCCCCGGCCCGGGATCCCGGCGCGGCGCGGCGGGGTGCACGCCTCCGCAGAGGCCGACGGCGAGCTGCACATCGGAGGGGGATTATTTGCCAACAACGATTATAATGCGTTACCCGGCACGAATCACGGGGCCAACGAGCCGCCGCCGTCATCAACAAGAAGCTCCGCAGAAAGGAAGGCGGAGGACCGAGCTGCGGGAAGGAAAAAAAAACTCTGTGAAATATACGTGGCGATATTTTTTTCCCGCCGGTGGGGCAGTCAGCAGCACAGCAGGTTGGTGTGTTTTGGCCGATTCGGAGTCCTCCGGGTCCAGCAGGGAGGAAGTGGCGAGGGCTGGGGGGCGTGGGAATGGTGCGGCCGGGGCCGGTCTCGGTGAGTCTGTCGGCGGCACGGCGGTCGGGCGGTCTGTCGGCGGCGCCGGTATTACGACAACAAGTGCGGGAGGGCTCCGGGCCGCCGCGGCCGCCGCTCCGCCGACTCCGGTGTTCCGGTGTTCCAGTCAGGTCGCGGTGCTCGGCGGCGGCGCTCCGAGCACAACAGGCGCAACCCCTTCTCCACGCGCAGCGCCCACCGAGAGCACCCCCGCATCCTGCCCGGGAGAAACCGCTGCGTCACAGCAGGGCGGCCAAATCATCTATTAAAACAACACACACACACACACACACACAGCACTTTGATATGACAGCCAGCGCTGTGTGTGAGAGAGACAGAGAGAGGGAGAGAGAGAGAGAGAGAGAGAGAGAGAGAGCGCTCACAGGTAGCAGCGACAGTTGTTCGTGCGGCAAGGTGCACAGCAGATGTGCGGCAGACCAGAGCGGTGCACCTGCCCCGCTGCCGGCCCGGCCCCGGCCACGCGCGGCGCCATTGCTTCCCACCCCTTCCCTTTTCCTTCCCATCCTCTTCCTTTACGCCCTCCCCTCCTCCCCCCTCCCTCCGCCGGGATCATAACATAACCTTCCCCACCTGCGCGGTGGAATGGTGGGCACTGGCTTGTTGTCAACACGAGCGGCGGGGCGCACGGGCGGCTGAGGCCCTGGGGGGGGGGGGGGGGGGGGGGGCTGCGGCTGCGCCCCCCCCCCCCCCCCCACACACACAGGTTTGTACTGCTCGTTAGTGGCCGGCAGCGCCCCCGGCCCGGGCCCCAAACAGGTGCAATGAAGACGGAGGACGCCCCTGCCGCGGCCCCCGCGGCCCCCGCGGCCATACGGTAAGTGGACGCGCCTGCCGGCAGGCGGCCGCCGGCCGCCGGTGGCCGCCGGATCCTCGAGGCGTTGGCCGCGGCCGAGGTCGGCACGAGACATGATATGCGCCCGCCTCATTTACGCAGCAAATCTTCACACCGCGCTCCAATTCATTATATTTGCTTTCCGACCGGCAGTCCATCACCCTCGCCCTCAAAGGGATTTTAATGGAGGTCCCCTGCGCCCCCTCAGGGCCACAGAGTAACGTAATGAACTGGACATAAGTGCCGGTATACGCTCCTTGCTACCCAAAACGCTTCTAATTTAATTTCTCGACACATTTGGCTGTAATTTTTTTCTCTCCCCCCTTCTTTTCTGGGCCAGGAGCAAGGCCTTCCTGAAATTGTAAGCAGGCATGTATGTTTGCATACCATTAGCAGCGGCGGGGGCCGGCGGCAGGGGCCGGAGGGGACGGAGGGGCCGCAGGGGTCGGTCGGATGCAGCATCCACTGATTTTCGGTGCCCGCAATTATGAAAGATCACAGGGGCCGGGCGGGCCGGCCGGGGCCCCTGCACGCCCCCCTTCCGCCCACCTCCCACTTCACCCTTCCCCGTCCGAAATCCTTGAAGAAAGCAAAGAACGGAATTATGGGTGGGGGAAAAGGGCGCGAGGGGTATAATCTGTCTTCCGGATGGGCGCGTATGAGTTTCGCGCGCCGCGCGCCGCATTGTGATTTTAATCCGGGGCTTTCCCGGCCCGTAGTTCTTTGCACTCCGCCCACATTTTTTTCTTCTGTCACAGCTATTTTTTTTCCTTTTCAAATTCGGGGAGACATTTTTTTCTGTCACCTTGGTTCTTCTTACGTACAACCTTTTGAGATTTTTTTATTGCGTTCTTTACTAACCGTATTTGAAACACACGGGGAGAGCTCGTGCGAATCTGTCGTGATAGACTTGGGCTTTTGTTGTGACAACGTTGCGAACGCCCCCTCGCCGTGTTGCCAGCCTACACGCTCTCGTGAGTACTCATGTACCTGTGTGTTGGCACCCGCTTCCGACCCTCCGGCCACAGCGCTTCGTATTGTTACCACGAGGGCAACAGCTGACGATAGCAAGTTAGTACACACCCTTAATTGAATATAGCGCCCACCCCACGCCGTAGTTTCGGTAATTCCGTAGATTCGTTGCATTTAATTCGACGGAATTAACGCATACCTCAGTCCAGCCAGATTGCATCGTGCTTCCTGTGGGGGGGTTTTACCCCTTCTTCTGACAGGAGCGAGAAACGAACGGCGTCGTGTGTGTTATTTCTCCGCTCCGGAAAAAAAAAACAAAACGAAGTAAAAATGGAACGCGTTCGTGAAGCGACGAAACGTTTCTTCCGGGCGGCGGCAGAAACGGCGTTTTTCTCCGTGAAGGGGGTGTGGTCGGTGCGCGGGGAGGTGGGGGTCTCCGCTCAGTTCGGTTCACCCCGGCGAGGTCCGGCCACCGCACGCCGCCGGGCCGCCGGGCCGCCGGGCCGCCGACCTCCGGGCCACACGCACGCAACGCGATACAGTACGCTTCGGGCGGGTCCTGGCGATGGCCAGGCCTATCAAGGCGTTTTGTGTCTTACGAAACACCGAGCCAATTACGCGAACAAAGGGAGCGGCCTCGCGCCTCGCCTCCACGCCGCCCTGCCTCGCGTCGCGCGCCCCCCCCCCCCCCCCCGCGGCGCACTCGGCGGATCGGTGGGGTGCGATATTTGTCACATCAACCCCGTGTTCCCGCCGAAGCCTATCACTCATGCGGGGCGACGGCGACGTCTTCACGATGCGAGCGTGCGGCTCTTTGGGGGGGAAGAAAAAAACCACAACAACGACAGGGAAAAAACACAGGGACACTGCATAAGCAAGCGCAGGCTTGAGTGGGCCGTGGATTTCCGCCTGCTATTAATAACCCGACACGTGCATAAACTGCTAAATACAGTGCAGTGTGAGGGGTGTGTCATGTCTGTAATTAGGGTGGTATGGCCACCCCTGTGTCGATGCATCACGGACGATTATACCCTCGTCGCCCCGCTCCAGTTCCGCTGAGGAGCTCCGCGCACGCACCGGTCGCCACCGGGAAACTCGCGTTCGAAACGTTTTTACGGCCAAACCCCCGCCTGCGCTGCGCTGCGCGCCCCCGCCGGGCCGGGCCGCCGCCGGGCCGCCACGGGCAGGGCTTCTCTACGGAACTCGCTTTTCATATTGAAACTCCTCCGTACAACCAGAAGTGACTATAAGAGAGCAGATTGCGAATAACATGGTTGGTTAGACGGTGACGGGCGTCTGGCGCAGCAGCAGCAGCAGCATCGGAGGCGGCTCTTCCAGCTGCCGCACGCCTCCCCGCCGGCTTCTTCGTATTATCCCGCGCTGTGCTCGGCCCGGCTCGGCCGAACGCGGTTCGGCTGGCCACCAACAGATGGCGCGCGGCAGCCTGTTTCGGCGAGTCGCCGCCGCCGCCGCCGCTGCCACCTCCACTACCGCCGCGGCCGCGGCCGCGCTCTGCTGACCACATGATTTTCATATGCAGCCTATTAATTGCCAGTCCAAGGGCGGCAAGGCTGCTGATGGGGCTGGATCACGGGGGCGGGCCGCGCCGGGCGCAGCCGGCCGCAGCAGGGCCGTGTGCAGACTGTTTCCAGCTCTGCAGGACGATGCGCAGCAGTGGTGGCACGTAACAGCTCATCTGCCGTTTTCATTTAGAACTTTCCCGTGACGCGCTGCGCCGGACTTTTAAAGCAAGCTCTGCGTACAGGAGAATTCCAATGTACCCGTTATCCCTAGCTTCTGAACCAACGTATGTTGTTGTAATATTACTCTGCGGGTGAAAAATTATTCACATCGCATTAATTCTCATTTTACAGCGTGTTGCGTGTGGGGTGTTGGGGAGAGAGAGAGAGAGAGAGAGAGAGAGAGAGAGAGAGAGAGAGAGAGAGGGAGAGAGAGAGTATGACCGCACGTCACCGATCCTTGTTGCGCTACCTGGGCCGAGTCTTCGGGCGCGCGGCCTCGCGTGGTTCCTCCCAACAAAACCTTGGAGGAGCACAACAAGTACGTAAAGTGTACCGCAGGCTCCGCAGGCACAAGCTCCTGCCCCCCATAAACTACCCCGCGACAAAGACGCTCGCCCGGAATGATGACCCACTGAAGTGCCACTTGATGGGGAATCGATCCCGGGACCCGGGGACCCCGGGACCGTCCGGAGGAAGGCCGTGATCTTCATTGTGACGGTCACGTTGTTGCTTTCAGGGAAACCCTCCCCCTCGGCCCCGTTGCTGCCTAAACAAAGCGACCTCGTGCTGCCGCTGCTGCGCCGCTAGGCCGCGTCCCGCCGCTGCCGGCGCACCTGGACGGGAAGCACCCGGTCGGGACACAAGTCCGCGCACGCTCTAGAGGTGCTTCAAGATGCGGTCAAGCCATCCGTGCCGTGCGGGGCCTGCGGGGGCCGTGCGGGGCCGTGCGGGGCCGTGCGGGGCCGTGCGGGGCCTGCGGGGCCCGTGCTTGTGTTTTGGGCACGTCCGCCGAGGACCGCGGCAGAAGGACTCCGAGCCGGGAGGACTGCGCCGCCGGGCTCACTCTAAAAAAAAGTATACCTGATTCAAAGCATGACGTTTGCTCGTGATTCTTGGCAGAGATTCTTCAGTTTCTCATTGAAGTATTTCAATCGAGAATCAAGGGGCGTTCTCAATTTAAGCATCATGAATGTTAGGAGTCATTGTCCCTGTTTTAAGTATGTAAATGCTTGGCGAAGGATTTGCGGCTTAAGCGTAAACAATGCATTGAATCACGCATAACATGCTTGGTTCAGCAGTTTTGTTTAGTGTTGTGCCGGGCTGTGCGAGTGCATCCCGTGCACCCGGACAGAGCGCAGCGGCGCGCGGCCGGCGGCGGCCGGCCTCTCGAATCGTCCCCGAAATCGAAATGGACCTCCCAGGCTACTGCTACTACACTGCCGGCTTAATTTGACCCGTTGATTCCGGAAGAACATCACCTCGTTTACTGCCGCGCTCTAACGACGTGGCCGACACGCCGTGTCTCTTTATTTTTATATCTTTACAGACAGCGACGAGGACTTTATAATGGACTATGAAAACCACCCTTTGCTGCCGTCACCCCGCGTCACGGCGCCAGCTGCGGGCGCCGCGGGGGCTGTTGGGGCTGCCGCCGCCTCGCCGACAAGAGTGTCGTCAAGTCGGACGTCCTCCCCTCCCTCCTCCCTCCCTCCTTCCCTCCCTCCCTCCCTCCCTCCCTCCCTCCTGCGCCGGCGGCAGCACACGTCTCGAAATGCCATACCTCTCCCGTATACTATAAAATCCCCGCGCAAATCCAAAATGTGTATATAAAACGACTGAAAATGACCCGCATATACCTACGCACCCAGATAGGCACTCCGTTCCAGAAACATAAAAGTTTGGTCGTCTTGTCAAATCGCGGTCGGATCTGATTCGAATGTGGGATAAGGAGGTGCCGGCCGGGCTGAGGGTTCGGAGGGTCCGGCCGGTGGCCGTTGCCGTTGGCTCCGACGGATCCGCGTGTGCGAATCGGGCCGGCCGAGCCGTGACACGGCACGCAGCGCGTCACGCAGCCCCCGGCAGCCCCCGGCAGCCTCGGCCCACCCATATCAGACCGTGCGGCGCGTCGTCCGCGGTGCCGTGCTGCCCTCGTCCCCCCGGAGCTCACCTCACCTCACCCCGCCCCGCCCTGCATCCGCATTCAGCCGTCAGAAGGGAATTTCAAAAGAATTATGGGTTTATATAGCGCAGCGCGCGGCACGTATGGCTCACGGGCCGCCGTGTGTTTGCCAAGATGTCGGAAACAGAGCGGAAAGGTGAAAAGAAGGAAGCGAGGGGAGGGTCGAAGAAAATCGGGGGCATGCACCGCGCCGCGTCACCCCTGTGTGTGCCGCGGACCTGCTTGGGGGTGAGGCGAGCGCTCGAGCCGGTCTGCGGGGACCGGCGGGGACCGGCCGGCACGGCGGGGCGGGCGGCAGGCGGGGGCTGCTGAGGCGCCGACGCACCCGTCGGCTCCCGGCCGCAGCGTGTTCTCACCGGGGCACAAGCAGCGCTCTCTCCGTGACCTCCGCGCCGCTCGCCTTGACCCGCCGCCTTCGTGTCCCACTCGCGGCCGGCATGTTGTCGTTGGCCGGGGTGCATGCGAGCGAAAGGGCAAACACTCCCTAATCCTGCGTGTGGAGTTATCAGCCATTTGCATAGGCACACAATGTCGCGCCGCTGCCGCTGCTGCCGCTGCTGCCGCTGCTGCCGTGCGGCTCTCTAGGCCCGGCCCGCGGCGCGGCCCCTTCGGCCCTTTGTTGTTGCTGCCACCGCCGCGTCTTCAAACCTTTTCTTGCGGTCGCCCCGCGCGCCGCATCTGCATAATCTGACAATAAAGGAAATGAGAGCGTACAATAACCGGAGCGTTATAGTATTTAAAATGTCGAGTTTCGGCGGCGGTGCGTGTAAGGAAGCTGTGGCTGGCCGTGGCCGCCGCCTCCGTTCCGGCCTCCGCGGCTCGCCGAACACCTCATCGGCCTCATCATGCATTGCGTGAGCAGGGAGGTGACAACGTCTGCGTCCTCGCACAGCACAACCTCCCCTCTTGCACCTTTATTTACTTCTCCAAGGCGTCCAAAAATGTTGCGTCCCCGCCGTACGCCTCCTCAGCTATCGCGCCGCCGCCTCCGGGAAGGGACGCGTACTGACAATTCGCGCTCGTTGCGCGACAAAGTTGGCACAAAGTTGGCAAGTTTTGTCCGAGAATCGCTCCGACAGGTATGTCGCAAAGACGTCCGCTGCCCCGGGCATGTCTCCCCAGGTGACACTACTGACTGGCGAACAAGGGAGCGGCTGGGAGCCCGGGCCGCGTCCGAGGCGGCTCCGGCCTGCTGCCCCGGCCTGCCGCCCCGGACGCGGCCGCCCCGCAGCCCCCGCAGGCTCCTCATCACACAGCGTCACACGTTGCCAATTTTCAAATCCGCATTGTCGCCCTGCTGCCGCACCAGTTGGGGGGGGGGGGGGGGGGTGAGGGGGGGGGGGGGGGGGGGGGGGAGGGGATGCGGATTTGCAGAAGCCGAGTAACAATCGCCTCTGATTGAAGTCGCAATTTATTGCTCCACAACAGTCTCTCTCTCTCCCTCACACACACACACACACATGCACCCCTATGATTCGCAAAGTGTAACAGTAAATACTCATTATACCGGGTCGGCAGGGACGCCACGGGCACCTCTGGCACCGCCCCTGCCAGGCATCAGCTTGAGAACGAGAGCGGCGTCATGCTAGATACCTACCCGGTCCACAGCAGCAACAAGATATATTCTCGACACGCTTCTCTTTAGGGACCTGCGAGGAGCTGAGTGGAGGAGAGAGAGAGAGAGAGAGAGAGAGAGAGAGAGAGAGAGAGCGGCATAAGCGCGCGGCTCGCTTCCCTCTCCCGCCGCCGCGTGCAAATTTTCTCTCCCCATCCCTTCTCACGGCTGCGGCTGCGATTTGCGCATTACAAAGTGGTCTGTTTTTCACGTCGCGTTATTTCGCGCTGCACACAACTACTATGTAGCACATACAGCGCGCGGCAAGTCTCGCCCAAAATGACGCGCCGAACAGGAGCAGCAGCGCGGCCCGAGCCGGGTTTCTATGGCCGAGCCGGCCGGCGGGGGGGCGCGTTGACACGTCGCTCTGCACAAGGGGCGGGCGCGGGCGCGGGCGTCCGCGTCGCACGCGAACGTGTCGGGGAAGAGGGCGCTGTTTACCTCGTTTGCGTTGTCGTTTGCCTCCCCTGTGTACGAAAACAGGGCGATCCCTCCTCCTCCTCCTCCTCCCGCACTGCCAGAGAACCGCGCCCGTCTCCTTCCATCGTTCACGACTTTATTTGAATATTTCGCAAGTGTAGATTGCAACAGCGTTTCGTCACTGCTGGCACGCCGCGCGCCCGCACCTCTCTCTCTCTCTCTCTCTCTCTCTCTCTCTCTCTCTCTCTCTCTCTCTCCCTCTGCACCCTCCCCGGCGGCGGCAGGAGCAGCAGCCGCTCCAATGCCGTTGCTCCGGAAGCCTCAGCGCTGCACGGCCCAGTACATATACAGCACAGTACACAGAGATGTGCGGCGCGTGCATCGCAGTGTGTGTACAGCACGTTTCTGCTCTGGCTTCGTCACTCGTCAGCGGCGGAGACGCTGCCGGAGCGGCGCTTTCGGTTCGAGGATGCGAGACGCGCCGCGAATGGGTTGCGGTGGTGCGGGCGGTGCCGGGGGCGCCGGGTTCCCCGAGCGGGGGGGCGGCCCGCATACAAAGCAAGGCCTGTGCCGCACCCGCCAGCATCGGGGGGCTGTTTTTGGCGTCGCCTTCTGCCGACTTTTCAGGGCCGACATTCGTCCCTTTTGCCCCTGCGGCCCTGAGGCTCCGCGGCCCTGAGGCCCGGCGGCCGCAGACCCGGAATTTAATAGTCGCCCTGCGGTCCCAAGTCGCCGCCGCCGCCCCCTGAAAGTCCTGAAGGCGATTCGATTACGGCAGAGAGCAAGGATGTCCCAAATTAGGAGATTAGAAGGCGCTGGCCGGGCGGCGCGGGCGGCCACAGCCTTCTAACGCCGCTTCTAGCGAGAGCAGCGCCGGCGCCGCCCCGAAAACTTATTATGAAGGACACGAAAAGTTTGAGCGGGATGCGTGTAGAGAATGTGTCCAACACCAGATGGCACCCAGCGAGGTTTTCTTTTTTTTGCGTCTTTTTCGGGACCTTCCAACTCAAAGTAGTCGCGCGATGAGAAACCGTGCGAAAATTGTCATGCGGTGGATGGGCGACCGGTGCGGGCAAAGTCGGCGGCGGGGAAGTCCCCTCCCTCCCTCCCTCCCCCCTCCCTCCCTCCCTCCCCCCTCCCTCCCTCCCTCCCTCCCTCCCTCCCCCCCCCCTCCCTCCCTCCCTCCCTCCCTCCCTCCCTCCCTCCCTCCCTCCCTCCCTCCAAACCTTCCCGCGAGGACGGCGAGAGTCCTGGCGGATGTTAGTCCGTCGGCGTCAGGATGTCCTCCTCCGTCACGGTGCGCTACTCTCTGCCTGGTCCGGCGCATGATCTATATAGATCAATCGGGGATGCTGTGCGGAAGGTCCACTCGTCTTATCGCCCGCGAGGGGTACGCGGACAAAAGGGGCGGCAGGGGATGGAGGAGGAAGAGGAGGAGGAGGCGGAAGGGAGGGAGGGTGGGAAAGGAGGGGAGGGCCGCCGTGGAAACCGCCGCGCGCCCCGCGTTCGATGCGTTTGGCCGTCCGGGGTGGACCACGACCACGAAACGCCTGGCAACCGACGCCAACCCGAGCGCCAACCATTTCCATTACGCAGTACACTACACTCCTTCCCGCACGCACTGAGTCCTTGTTTCTCCATAATGTATCTTCCGGACGCGTTCTCTCTCTCTCTTCTCTCTCTCTCTCTCTCTCTCTCTCACACACACACACACACATACACACACACGCTCTCTTTCTATATTTCCTACCAATTTTACTCTCCTTACATCCACTCAATCAGCTGCATCAGAAGAGTTTACACATTTATTTTTGCCGCTCCCTTACAAAGTTTAATCGCGAAAATTTTCAGGGTAATAGAGAGCACGTTATTAATAAATTTTTTTCATGTGTCCTCGTATGCCGCGTCTCGCACACACGTGAAGCACAAAAGAAATGCTCGCTCTTTCTTCGCGATACGCAAGGCGTTCCCCCGAGCTCTCTCTCTCTCTCTCTCTCTCTCTCTCTCTCTCTCTCTCTCGCACACATAATCCGCGTACAAAAACCCCTCCTTTTGCCGTGCGGTAGACGCAACCGCTGCGTGCGTCTAAGATGAATTGGGACTCCCAACTTTCCCAATTTTGAGCGCGGCCTCGCTGCTCGCGGCGAGCCTGGAGCCTGCACGGCGGCGGCGGCGGCGCGTCGCGACGCCTCCCCGAGAAGGTGTACAAGAATGAGAAGCTCCCAACAAACTGGCCCGCCGCCGCCGCCGCCGCCGCCGCCGGACTTGTTATTCTCGCGCGTGAATTACATGCGTCATTTATCCGCCGGCCCGCCGCGCCACGATACGAAAATGATATGGAGGCCGTGATCACAACGGGTGCAGTCACGTGGCGTGATTGTGGCTCGGCTCGCGCATCCCTCTGGGACACGCACGCCGTGGCCGCACAGTGTGTTTCAGCGTCGGGCCGTGCGGCGCGCGCACACTAACACCCCCGGCCCCGGCCCCGGCCCCGAGCTGCAGGACAGGAGACCGCAGCCCGCAGGTCCGGGCCGCAGCGGATGCCGCCCGCTCTGTAATAACTTTATTTCGTCAACGACGCTAATGTGTGATGAGGAGCGGGCTGGGCGTCACGACGCAGCCCAAGCAGCTGACGCGATGCGCCGCGAGTCGGTGCTCCAGACCAGACCCACCTCCAGTTGATGGCCCGTAAACATATGTGACGTTTATTCCTGTTGTACACACATGCCGCCGCGCGCGGCTCGAAAGGCGGAGCAGCAGCCATCGATATGACCACCACCGCCGCCGCTACGGTGCAGAAAAAAATAAAAATAAAAATATATCGTATAAGAAAGAAAAGACGGCGGTGTCGTCTTATGCGAGTATAATGCGAGGCGCACGCGTCGCTCTTCTGAAGGACTTTTACGACGAAAGAGTGTGGTCCTGGTCTATCCGGCCACGCGCTCGCCTCACCTGGTTTGCGGACGACAACAACGGGGTGGCTATAAACCGCGCCGCGGTGGTCGGGGGCCGGCGGGGGCCGGCGGGGGCCGGCGGGGGCTGGCGGGGGCCGCGGCTAACAACAAATAGGCGTCCTCGTGCTCAAGCAGGGCGTCAAGCAGTGCGTCGAGCACTGCGACCCCGGCCGTCGCGGCGGCACGCGCAGCTGCACAGGTGGGGGCGTGAGGGGGTGCGGGGCACCTGGGGGCACCGTTGTGGCGGCACTGCCGCAGCTGCCCGCCCCCCGCGGGGCCCGGCCTGCAGGCGGGCGGGGCGTGCTGGTCAGCGCCGCGGAGTCAGCCGTCTCCCCTCCCCTCCGCCCCGACTGGCCGGCGCCGCCGGGGTGGCTTCCTTACTGCCTCGAACAGCGCACCCCGAGGGGCGCCTCACCTCACGGACGAGTGCTCACTGAGTGCTGACTGGACCGTGCCTTTCAATTGACTAGATTGAAAATTTTACAAAAAATTCACGATTGAAAGTTTTCGTGTTCTGAACTGCTTAACCCACTTGACAAAAATTGAAAACATTCATAATACAGTATGCAAAAATATGTGTTATAATTAAGTGGGCTCCCTTTGGATGCCTTTGAAAAATGCAAAAATGGGTGGGCACGCCTCCGCCTGGAACCCTCCTGCTTAACTTCGGTGTTCGAATGGGAACCGGTGTACGAGGTATTGACCACCGCCAAGACACAGGCACAACGCAGCGGCCTTTTTCAGGGACACGCTTCCGCAACGGCCAATGTAGCCCCTTCCGCCTGCCAGATTTCCGGAATCAACTCCCTTCGACTGGCTGGTTGGTCTGTGGCACTGCGGCCACTTCCGCGCGGATTGAGGGGGAGGTAGGCTCTCCTATATCGTACACAGCCGAAGCTGCTGTACTTCACGACGAACCCTAGTCGCGATGGCGTGTCCTCGTCTGCCAGATTCACAGGGTGCGAAAACGAAGGCACCGAACTCTAGGTACCCCCGTAGCATACACCCGAGTCTCCGAACCAAGTTTCCTTGGTAGACACAGACTGGAGAGTGACTGGACTGGAAGGCGTACACTGACTGGAAGCACTGAGGCACCCCTCGGCGCATCCTCGGCGCCGCCCGGCCCGTCCCACCCCGTCCCCCCAGGACTCCCCGGGATCCCCGCTCCTCCTCCTGCCCTCGCTAATCGGCGGGCTCGTGATGCCTTTGGGTGCGCGGCCGCCTTTTCATCGCGGTGGTTGCCGACTCGGCACGGGCTCGGCCTCCTCCTCCTCCTCCTTCAAGACGGCGTCCTGGCCTGTCGCGTGCCCCGCCGGCTCTGAGCCTCGCCCGGCGGGGGGGCCGGGTGCCCGCCGGTGCCGTGCCGGTCCTGGTGCCGGGGGTCGGGGGTCGCCGTACAACCAGCAGCACCACGGCGGCGCAGATGCCCGCCTCATTCAGCATGCGGTTCCACCGTGAGAATGGTCTTCATGTTGTGCCGGGGGCGGCCCTCGGGCGGCCGCAAGCCGGGGGTGCGCGGCGCGGGGCGCGGGGCGCGGCCCGGTCACTCATTCGACACACACCGGCCCGGCCCGGCCCGGCGCGGCGCGGCCCGGGGGGAATCTCTCACAAAGCCTCTATGTAATCAGGCCGAAAATTTTTATATCGGACTCCGTACGCATCGCACACGGACTGCGCGCCGCGTGCACCGAGCATTGAGCAGGTCAGGCCGGGGACAGGGCAGGGCAGGACAGGACAGGGCAGGGCAGGGGTGACGCCCGGCAGGCAGTATGAGAAATGAGTCGAGGCACGCACGGGTACCTGTTGCGGGCCGCCGCCCGGTCTGCTCCCCGCGGTTACCTGGACGTGTGTCCGCGGCCCCGCCCCGCTCCAGAGGTCCGCGCGGTGGACCGTGCACTCGGCGGCGTGCGCTCCGTCCCGCACAACATCCGCCCCCGCACACGGCCAAGAAGGGCGTGTTTACACAGAGCCCCCGATGCCAGTAGTTCGAAGATGATCGCTGATCAGAAGAGCACACCGAGTGGGCTCGGTGCACCGCGTCCCGCCTGCAGCGGCGTGGCCTTCGCTCCGCGGCTCCGCAGCCGCCGCCGCGCTTCTGTCCGGGGGACTCCACACTGTTTGTGTTAGCGCTTAGCACCGCCCGCGATAGAGGTGCGTGTGCGGTGTGCGGGGCGGGCCCGTGAGTGCGAGAGAGAGAGGCGCGGCTCGCCGAGAGGGGGCGCTCAGTGCGTGGGGGTGGGACGCAGAGGGAAGACCGGCGCGCCGCCGCCGCCGCGTGGGCGGGTGTGCGTGCATCATCGGCATGCTCCGCCGTGCGCGATCAGCGCCAATGGCCCCGCGTCGCGGTGATGTATCGGCCGTGGCCTCACAGCCGTTCCGCTAATGCCAACATCACGACCCGTGTGGCCCGCGGCCGCTCTCTAGTGCCGTACGCCCGCCCGGGGACCTTCTCTCCGGTCGTTGGCCGAAAATCGAAAGTGACAAACTCATTGACAAAGTTATAGAGCAAAACGCTCCCCAGTCGGCCGGCTGTCTCCGACGAATAGCTGGCTGATGCTACTTTTTTTCTCGCCCACCTCCTCCCCCACTCTTTCGGTGGAGGCGCCACCCGGTTGTAAACAGACCGTAGGAAATTGATTTGCTGGGCAGGAATGGCCCCTCAGCGCCGGCGGCCTGCGGGAGATGGCCGGGGCTGTGATAGGCGCCGTGCGGGCAGCCGTGGCCGGCCGTAGGCACTAGCAGTCGTGCTGCAGGCAGCCGCCGCCCGCCGCCGTCGCCCGCCGCCGCTGCCCGCCCCGCTCCTGTTCCCCGTTATCGCCGACAACATCTCCCGTCTTTTGCGAAGGAGCCGCGCCGCGCCGGGACGACGCAGCCGTCTGCGCGGTCCTTTGTCTCGACACTCGTCAGTGCATCGGATGTCCCTTTAATTGGAATATTCATAAGGGACGCCGATAGTGTGTCCCCGCGGCGTCGTGACCGAAAAACAACGGCATTCGTGTTAGCAACGTTACGAAAAACCATGACGAAACGGAGAAACGGCAGCGACAATGGGAACGCAAAATGAAGAGCTAAACCTTCTTATATAATTTTTTTTCCGCCAAGAAACGCAGAAATTAAAATGGTAAAAAATAAAAAATCCGCGTCACGTATAAATCTGGCACGGTTCGATTAACTTGGGCGGACGCACGGCGGCGGCGGCAGCGGAATGAAAAATAGTCGACGGGTGCGCGGGACTTTTGAAAAGGCTCCGGCGTGGCGCGCGGGCCTCCGCTGCTCTGCTTGTGTCGTGTCGCCCGCGGAGGGGGGGTAGCGGCAGCAGCCCGCCAATGCCTCAAGGTGGATCTCCTTCACGAGGACGAGCACAATGGCTGGGAGCACGCTTATGTAATGCCCTCCGAAAAACACACCCAGGTGTAACCTCACCTGGTGAGGGCGAGGCGACGCGACGCGGACACCTTGCCGCCGTCCGCCTCCCCCAGCCCCGGGCCTCGGACCGCATCCCCCCCGGCCCGGCCCGGCCCGGCCTGGCCCGGCGAGACGTCTTGGCCGGGCCTCGGTCGCGCACCCCGAGGCTCCCCGATGAGGGGGTGACCATGAAAGGAGGGGAGTCTGCTTGAGGTACGTGAGGGGGAGAGAGAGACAGTGCACTGTGTGTGTGTGTCAGAGAGAGACTAGTAAAGGGAGCAAGGAAAGGTAGCACTGGCGAGACCGGGGGTTTGGGGGGTTGGCTGGGGATGAGACTTTGCAACGAAGAGAGATTTTTCTCCGAGGGGAGTCGCGGGCGGCGCGAGCAGGGCGCGCTGTGAGGATTGAAGGGGGGGGGGGAGCGGGGAAGGTCAAGAACCGTCTGCTGCGAGGTGAGCGTAGGGGTGGGGGGTGGGGGGGAAGGGCAGCGGAACATCCCTCACCCGCGGCGCGTTCGGAACAATTGCTTACTCCAGTTCGTGCCGCGACATAAGGCGGGGATGGGGAGGGGCGGTGCCCGGCGGTGCCCGGCGGGGCCGCGGCCGTGCGCGCTCAAGACATTTATACAATATGTCTGGGGGGAGCAGCAGGGCAGGGAGGTTGTGTCGGCCCCGCAGCTCACCCCTCGCAAGTATACGTACGTGTGTACCGCGGCCGCCGACGAACAGCGTGGTGGCCCGGATCATCCCGGACAACGGGACGCCGTCGGCGTCGGCGGCGTGTCCGGGAGCGGACGTCCGCTCCGCGGCGCCCGTACAAGAAGGCCGCGCGTGTTATGGGATTGTCGGAGTCACGGGGGGCTCTGCTTGCTCCGCTTGCTCCGCTCGTAGCGGCGTTTGATGGGATTCTCGATAGTGTGGTGCGGTGGGGCCCGCAGGCCTGAATCGTATATCAGCCATGGCGAATGCGGGAAGGGATGCGATTTGAGAGGGGTAGAGTCCTTTGCAGGGGGTGGGCGTCGGGGGCGGGGTTGAAGGCCAAGCGCCAAGCGCCATGTGGCATCTCGGGAGAGAAGGGAACGTATTGGAAGAGGGCGGGCGTAACTCAGTAAAATGCGCTGCTTGAAGCGGGCTGCCGGGGAGAGGGAATGCCCGCGCCCCGCCGCTCTCAGAGAGTCGACTCGCTTACGCATGATCACCACCGCCGGTGCGCCGCGGGGGCGCGGCCCTCCCAGGCCGGAGGAATTTTCGCGAAGTGTTTATAAATTAGCTAGGGGGCGCACGGCGGGGGCCGCCTCCCCTCCTCCCCCAGAACCTTTTCGAAAGGGAAATGTGTGGAGGAAAGTGGCGATCTGATGGAGGATAAGTAGCCGAACGCAGCCGTGCCGTGCCGTGTTGGGCTCCTTGCTGCTTCTCACCGGCGCAGGGGTATCGGGCTGCGCGCATCGGCGATGGCCCGACAATGGACTCGTGATAAAGGTGATGGCATGGCGGCCTGGGGACAGATTTGGCGAGCGGCCCCGCCAGGTACGGCACCGGCACGGCGGCACGGCGGGCCGTGGATGCGCCCTGCGCGCCCTCCATCTCCTCCCCCGCCAAAGGGCAGCGCAGCGCCAACACGGCGGGGGTCCCCCCCCCCCCCCCCCCGAGGCCGCGGCACAACGCCCGCGTGCTGCGGCTGGCCAGCACCCGGGGGAAGCCTGCCCCCTCTGCAGCTGCCGGCCCCGGGCAGCGGCTTGAGGCTGCATCGCAGTCGGCTGCCGTGCCGACGCGAGCCTTCTTGCCGGACCGCCGCGCCGCCGCGAGGAGACGGAAACGGGCCAGGCGTCCTGGCCAATAAGCGGGCGGCGTGACTTCGTCATGTGATGGTGTGCGTCGGCGGGACGCTCGGTGATTGGCCGCGCGTCCCCCGGCCAGGAGGCCCTCAGGGCTGCGCCGAGCCCCGCCGCCGAGCCCCGCCGCAGGTATGCACCCGTCTCTCTCGCACCATGGCCCCGTGGGGCTCTTTTACCTGCGGGGCCCGCTGCAGCCTGCGCGGGAGGACAAAAGGTAGCACCGCCGCACGGCAACCAGTTCGATCTGGTTTGTGGAGGAGACGGAGGCGAGGAAGAAGGGAGGAAGAATTGGTCTATGCCGCCGCTGCCCGGGCTGCCCTCTACCTACCTGGCCCGCCCCCGGCCGCCCCCGGCCGCCCCCGGCCAGGTTTGAAAAAGACGCGCAGGGAAGCGGCAGCAACAGCAGCGCAGCAGACGCGCCGCGCACCAGAGCCCGCCAGTTTTCATTCCCTCGCTACGATCCGGCACCGGCACCGGCTGCTGGCGGCAAAAGCGTTTGAATTAGAATAGGGCTGCGCTCGGCTCGGCCCGACAGCCCGGCCGCCGCCCCACACCCCGAGCCGCTCTGTTTTTCCCTTCCCCTAAACGGCGGCGGTCGGAGACGCCACTACTACACTGCGACTGCACACCGCCGCAGCAGCACAGCCTCCTCCTGAGGGGCGAATACCGCCTCGGCGGGACAGCTGCAGACGACGTCCTCCGCAGAGCGTGGCCCGTGATGAGAAATGCGGCGAGCCGGCGGCCCGCGCCGCCCTCGCGCAGACCTGTGGACAGGCGAAAGGTTTCGCTCCGGGGGTTTGTCGCGGTGCCTGTGGCGCGGCGGCGGCGGCGGCGGCAGACAGACGACACACGAGCGTCGACGCAGCGGGGGCCCCGCAGGGCCCCACCAGGGCCTAGGCAGCCCGCGGCCGGCGGCGGCCGTGGCGGCGTCTTGTTTCGAGGCGGCCATGTGTCTTTCCCACCCTCCTACTCTGTCGCTGAGGTGATCCCGGCCGGCCGTGGCGTCGCCGTCCACGCCCCCCCCCCCACCCCCACCCCGCGCCTCTACGCGCCCCGCGGCGCGCCGTTCTCTGCTGACTTGGCAGCTGACGGCGCGGCCAAATGAGTGGCGACCGCCGCGCCGCCGCGGGGAACAACGTCGCGGCAAGGCACGGCCGGCAGTGCGCGACGCGACGGACTCAACGCGATCGTGGCGCCTGCGAGTGCCGGGTTAGGCCAGCCCGCACGACACCCGTGCGTGCGGGTCGCGAGTCTGCCTACCCGGCGGGCTGGGAGAATGAGAGCGAGACAGAGAGAGGGAGGGAGGGAGAGAGAGAGATTCGCCACCCCGCCGCACAGCGTCTCGGGTTTGCATCGACATACTGCGGCGAGCCTGTGCCCATGTTGGACCTCACCCCCTCCTTCCTTCCACAACTCCCCCCCCCCCTCTCTCTCTCTCTCTCGATCTCTCTTTTCTCCTCCTCCTTTTCCTCCCCCTCCCCACCATGACAGGCGCCAGGCGCGAGCGATTTAAACTTTAAACGCCGCATCGGTGGGGCTTGTGCAGGGCTCGGCCTGGCGGAGCCTGCAGAGCTCAGAGGGGCCCTGAAGGGCCGCGAGGGCCGCGAGGGCCGGGCGGGCAGACGGGGCGGGCAGCCGGGGCCTCTCAAGGCGGACACGACTGCACTCGCGGAATGACGGCAGGGGGAGGGGCGAGAGGGGCGCGAATTAAACAAATGCAAATGTGGTGCGAATATTAAAGGCACCATGACAAGGGTTCCGAGGGCCGGGCGCCGCCAGACCAGACCGCCCTCCACCGCACTACTCCACCCCCGGCGGCGTCCCCACGGACCCCGCCGGGAGGGGCCGGAGGACCGGAGAGGGCGCTGGCCGTGTTTTACAGCTGGAGTAAGTGAACGCCAGTACCGCGCGGCGAGGAGCAGTGCTCTCGCTGGGGGGCCCGGTGCGGGCCGCTGTGGGCCGAGGGTGGGCGACGCGGTGGCCGACTGTGTTTGAGAAGAGCGAGGCGAGCACGATAACTCATACGTGCGCCGCGCCGCGCCACAGCGCAGCGGAGCCACGCCAAACGCGCCCTGTAAATCAACCCCCGTCGCCGCCTATCGGGCAGAGGCCTGGGGCCAGGCGTTAGCCGGCGCGGCGTGTAAAGTGACACCGCCGCGCGCGGGGAGGCGGGGAGGCGGCGCGGCGGAGGAAAAACGTGCAATGAAACTATCCGAGGCGCCGCGCGGCAGATAGTGCGCGCCGCGGCCATGTTACTGCGCCGACACGGGAGGAGGACGAGGCGCTGAGCCGAGATCCGAGGAGCGGAGAAGGAGCCGCGCGGGGGGAGGGGCGAGGAGAGGCGAGGGGTGGCCGCCGCCGCCGCCGCCCTTGGAGACTGTGCCAAGGAAGGGCTTACAGCAGGGCGGGGGCTCCGGCGGGAGCAAGGGCTTTACCGCGCGGAGTGCGGTGCGGGCCGGGCCGAAGGGTCAGACTCGGAGTCAGAATGCACTGCGCAGCGCAGAGCCGCGGTAAGCCGATACGCTCCGCCCCGCCCCCGCGCAGCCTCGTGCTTCACGGACGCCCCCCGCCGGGGCGGGCTTGTGTCTGCGCGCCCCGCGAGCCCCGCGAGCCAGGCTGTCTGCAATCCCTCATCGCAATGTCCGCGGCCCGCCCTTGCCCTCCGCGCCCCTCCCCTCCACCCCACCGCCGGCCTCATCGCGAATTCCGCGCACGGCCTCTTGTCGCACGCGTTACGAACAAGGAGGGCGGGCGGGCGGGGGGGGGGGGGATGAGGAAGAACAAAAGAAAAAGAGGAGCAAGTGACGGGCAGCGCGGCGAGGCGGGGGCGGCGGGCAACGCAGGGGCGACGGAGAAATGAGAGTGGTGATGTGATTTTGAGGAGTGCGCAGACATTATGCTCGTGTTTGGGGCGGCCGCGCTCGCGGACGGGACGCGGCGGGACGCGGCCTGCATGTGTGATTGCAGCGCCACACGTCCGTCCGCGCGCGGCCACCCCGCACCCAGTCAGCACCCCCGGCGCCGGCGCGCGCCAGCGTCGACCGCAAGACGGGCGTCCCGACGCGTCCGCGCCGGCTCTGCCTCTGGCTCTGCCCGTGTAGACCGCCGGGTGGCTGCGGGGTCGAGTTGGGCGGGGCCGGGGATCAGGGGCCGGGGGCCGAGGCGAGGCTCGGCGGCCAGACGTTTCGTCATATTGCTTCTGAGGGCACCGCTAACACGGCAGGGCACGGCAGGGCACGGCGGGGCACGGCGGGGCACGGCGGGGCACGGCGGGGCACGGCGGGGCACGGCGCACCCGCCCGACCGGCCGGCCGGCCAGACGTCGGCGTCAGGTGGGGCTCCGGAAGGAGGGAAGTCAGCCAAGCTGAGCGTGGCGTGGCGCGACGTGGCGCGGTGTGGCGCGGCAGGCCGGGGTCTCGCTGCGTCGTCGGCGTCGGGTCGCGGCGGCGGCGGCGGCGATCCTGAAAGTAAGAGCGCCGTCGTCGCCGCCTCGACGCGGCCATGCCGTGCTCCGTCCGAGTGGGGATAACATTATGCACCGGCTGACAGAGAGGGTCGGACGAGAAGGAGGGAGAGAGGGAGAGAGGGAGAGAGAGAGAGGGAGAGAGAGAGAGAGAGAGGCGCGCACAGAGGCGACCCGCATCACCGACCTGCCCGGTTAGCGTCGCCGTTGTCGGCGGTGGCAGTGGCGGGCGGGCCTCACCGCGCGCAACGCTCCCCGACGTGGGTCGTGGTCAAGGACTGACTGGACTGCCGCCGAGCCCCGCGGCCCGCGGCCCGGGGAGGGTCAGCGCGGACCCCGTCTGCCCCGGGGCGAGAGCGGCGGGGTGTGGCGGCGGCGGCGGCTGCGGCGGCTGCGGCGGCGGGGGCAGAGTGGGCAGAGCGAGCTGCTGCTGCCGGCCCGAAATTCGCATTACTAAAAATGCCCGGAACCGGGAGCGGAGGCCGGCTCAGCAGAATAATGATGAAATTGACGGGTTCCTGCTGTCCTGCCCCCCCCCCCTCTCCGCCCCCTGCCTGCCTCTCCGCATGCAGTCACAACGGTTGCAGCAAGCAGCTGGGTAGGCCACGCGCCGCACGCACACGCGCCGCGGCGGCCTACCCACCGCGGCGTCCCGATAGACACGCGGCAGAAAGCAGACAGCGAGCGCTCTCCTCCTTGTGATGAGGCCACGCCGCCGCAGCCGAAACGCTTATTCGCAGCGACGATTACTTGCCGAGTTATCGTTATGGGCAGTTCCAGAGCGGCTCCAGCCACGCTTATACTGTACGCGGTGTGAGCGAGTATATGTGTGTGTGTGTGAGAGAGCGCACACGCCGATAATTGAGTGCGGGGATTAAGAGGCAGCGTTGGGGAGCGGAGCAAAAGCAGTTTGAGAGCTCTCTCCTCCTCCCCGCCCGCCCGCGGTGCTTATACTTCCCTCCTGCTCATTCACTTCGCACAAAAGCCCGCAAAAGCGAGCCCAGCGCCCGGAGGCGCCCCGGAGGCGCACCGTGATTTTCCGAGGGCAGTCACGGAAAGTCAGCCAGCCCAGAGGCGGCGAGGCGCCACGCACTGCCGTGGGCCGCGGCGGCGCTGCTGCTGCTGTTTATGGGCTTCTGCCAAACGAGTAAATCGGCAGGCGAGGCGTGTCCGGGGGGTCCTTAGATACAGTACGCACGCACTGAAGCTGCCGGGACGACGCGTCCTACCGCACTACTTGTTCTGCCGAGTGAATATGTTTTGGCGGCCCCCTCCCACCAGAAGAGCAGGGCGGAGATTAAAGACCTCTGGCGTGTCTGCTCAAATTATGTCTGGGTCTGGTCTGGGCGCCCGGGGCGGTGCGCGACGGTCACGCGTAGGCCCAGCCGAGCCGGGGCCGAGCCGGGGCCGAGCCGGGGCCGAGCCCGCCGAGCCCGCCGCGGCCGCCGCCGGCCGCCACCACTCTGCGAGCCGTCAGCCTGCCGGCCTGCCCGCCCGTCCCGACGGCGGAGGGGGGTAATTACACAGGCCCCGACCTAGGCCAAGCTAGAGCGCGTTGGGCCCGCACTAGCAGTACACTATTTTACATAAAGTGGCATCGGAGCGGCGCGGCGGCGGCGGCGGCCGGGGAAAATGACGGTCTTATTGACGGCTGCCAGGAACTTTCCGCCACGGTTAGTACCGGAATGTGACAGCGGAGGTAGGACGCCCGTTTCCTTGTCGGCCCCGACGCCCCGCCCGCATGTCCTCTAGGGGTTTTTCTGTTCGTGTCCGGTATCGAAACGTCCGTTCGCCCCCCTTCTATTCCTCCGCTCCACGCTTCGCGCTTCACGTCCGACAGTCGAAACCCAACGCTGTAGCCCGGGGCCGGCGGCGGTGCCGCGGGTGCGCGCCGCCCGCCGTGTTCGAGGTCGTCGTGGAGTGCGCGAACATGGACGTACAGTACGAGAGGTCAGTGGCAATTGGATGAGCAAATGGGCGGGGGCATTTGGGAAGTGCTCTGCTGGCAGGACGGGGAAGGGCACAAGTCACTCGCCTCCTCCCCCTCGGCGGGCCCCGCCGGCCCCGCCGGCCCCGCCTGGCTCGCAGCAGCCGCAGGACCGTATCCCCTCGCAGTCGCGGTGAGTGATTCAATTTAGAAGCAGTTTCGTGAAACGAAATACGAGTGTTTTAGCTCTTCTTGCGCGCGGCTCAAGCGGTAAAAGGGGGAAGAGGAGAAGGGAGGGAGGGAGGAGGGGGGGGGGGGGGGGGGGCTTTTCGGTTTGTCAAGGTTAAACAAGCTCGCGAAGCGACTTGTCTTATGCTGCTGGAGGCGGTCGACTTGGCGTACTCGACTCGGGCGAAACACGTAATACAGTGTGTATACGCATTATTGAAACATTACCAGGCATGCTGCGGGCCAGTTTGGCAGTTGTGTTTTTGTTTTTCTTCTTTTTAATTTCATTTTATTTTTCACGCGAGCGGGTCCTTGCAGCAATAAAACTCTTCCCGACGACAATCCGGGCCGGCGGCGACGGGCGGGCGGTACAGGTTGTCCGGGTACCCACGCCGCCACTGGCCGCCACACCGCGCTACATTGTACCCTCGTCGCCATTCATGTGCAAAAATGGTGTCGGGAACGGGTTGGCAAACGAAGGGGATCGTATTTCTCTTCGGAAGGTTGTGTCGTCCCGGTGGACCGGGGCGGGGCGGGGCGGGGCGGGACGCCACCATCAGTTCCTATAACAACACGCGCGCCCGTTCGGAAAGCGTCCGACTTGAATAGCGCGCGCTTTCCTCCGCGGACGCGCCGCGCCGCCGCGGCCATCTCCACATTCAAATAAGATGTGTGCGAATAAAAGAAAGGGGTTTCCGCGCGCGGCGGGGCGGGGCCGGACGGGGCTCGCTTCCGACGAGCAAATGATCAATTTCCGCCCGTCGCGGACCTCATGCCTTGTGTTTCGGGGCTGGCTGCTGTGCCCGCTGCCCCCGCTGCCCCCGCTGCCCCCGCTGCCCCCGCTGCCCCCGCATCCCCGCCGCGGCCGCGCGGCTGTCGCAGGTGGACGCGAGGCCCTCTGGCGTGCCCTGAGAGCTGCCGGGGGCCGGCCGGGGGAGGCTCAAACACATGTGCACAATGGGGAGGAAGATGTTGTAAGATTGGCGTGTGGCCTGCCGGGACAGGCGGGCGGGCGGGCTGACACGCGGCCTCAGCGGCTCGCAGACCCGCGCCAAAAACAACCTACATTTCTCCTTCGCCGCCTCGCCGCCTCGCCGCCTCGCCGCCTGCCCATATCCCCGGCTGTCGTCGCGGCTTCCCGGAGGACTCACAGACAGCCTGTGCTCTGCAGGACCTCTCTACACGCCCATCCGTCCGTCCGCGACGTTACCCCCTTGCCAGACCCGAACAACTTCGCCGCCGCCGCCCCCGAGCCGTTTGAGCAGTCGCAGCACCTATCTGTCTGCCGCGAGTGCCTATCGGTGCCGACGCACTCGGCGTTGGCTCCCGCCCCGCTGCTGTCCCCGCCGGCCCCGCGCATTCAGGCATTGTCTGGCTACGGCCCCTGCGGTGCCCTGCGACCACGAGAGCACTGTCGGCCGGGCCCTTGGCAGCCCTGGCTTTCGACCGCTTTCGGCCCTCCCCTCAGTTTCCCACGAGTTATATACGCGTTGGGGCGCGGCACGGCACGGCACGGCGTTGGCGCAAGTTCCCTGAACCTACCCCAAGTCCGACCTTGGTGACCGCTACTGCAGAGCGCGGCGGCCCGCCCATGTGAAGGGAGGAAAAGAGGGGGGGGGGGGGGGGGGGGGCTGCGGCGCGCTGACTGTTCGCAGTGCCATCTTCGGAATCTCGTGTGAGTTTGCGGCGCTCTTGCAGGGGGGAAGGGGGCGCTCTTCACCCCAGCGTTATGTTTACGTTCTCTCTCACTCCCACAGCACAGACACCCCGCGCCGGGTCGCGCTGCTGCCACACCGCGGGGAATGGACTTCTCGACGCGTTTCGGCCGCCAATGTTCTCCAACACCGTTGTGGCGTCATTATGGCCCAACTGCGGCGCGGCGCGTATATATTTTTTTCAAAATTATTTTTGTTTCTTTGTTTTCTATTTTTGGTCGACATTTACCCTGTCTGCTCTGGCGGGCTAGAGATGTTAATGCATACCACCGAGTCGTCAGCATTGAGAGGACGCCGTTTATAGCCATCCGCGACACGACTCCTGGCTGCCGACGGGGTCCTTTGAGGACCGTGCCGCCGCCGCCGTGGCTGCCGAAGCCCGTATAGCGATTAGCCCGCCGTGGCGGCCGCAGACCCAGACACGATTTGGCAAATCTTCCAGACAGCCGCGGCGCGGGGCGCGGCGGGGTGGGGCGTACAGTACTGGCGTCTGGTCACACGTACGCGGCCGTGCGTACGTGCGCACATGTGTGAGTATGTGTGTGTGTGTGTGTGCCTGACCAAGGCCAAATATTTCTCACGCCCCATTGGAGACGCGCGAACAGCAGCGACGCCCGCCGCGTGCACCGAAGAGGGGGCAACACTCGTCTGATCGCGGCCAGAGAGCGTCACATCGTCGCCTCGGATGGAGAAGGAAAATGTGGTCAGAGCGGAGAGGACGGCTGCCGCGGTTGCGCAAAGCTTACCCTTGGTCATGACCCTTCTCTTCCTTTCCCAACTTTTACTCCTCGAGCCCTCCCCTTCCGCGGCCCCTCCCTCCCTCTCTCTCCCTCTCTCCCTCCCTCCGCACACCTATTGGCCAACGCCGCGTATTGCAAAACGCGCGGAGCCTGTCATTTTAAATGGACGTTGTGATGGTTGTAAAGAAAGAAAAGGCGAGGGAGAACAAGAAAGGGAAGGGAGAAAGGGAGAGGCGGAAAGAGGGGGAAAAATAAAATAAAACCTTGCGCGCCAAAACGATGGGAACCCGGCGTGCCCTTCCCTTCCCCTTCACGGAGGACATGGATGAGGACCTGGAGGAGCGGCAGGAGCCGCGGCGGGATGGCGAACAACTCGGCCGCTCCTCGCTGCAGAGAGGCCGCGTGGGCGTCGGCCCCCGCCAGAGAGTTTAATACTCCCGCGCCTTATTCATGATTCATTCATCTTTTCCCGCCTTTTTCGCTGGCCTTGAATTCCCCCTCTCGGCGGGGGCCACGCAGCGGCGCGGCTCGGCTGCTTTTTGGCGGGAAACGTGCGGGGCCGGCGGCCT
This sequence comes from Megalurothrips usitatus, assembly GCA_026979955.1. Classification (NCBI taxonomy): domain Eukaryota; kingdom Metazoa; phylum Arthropoda; class Insecta; order Thysanoptera; family Thripidae; genus Megalurothrips; species Megalurothrips usitatus. Next base: position 3,260,595 of record CM049594.1, on the reverse strand, counting down.
GCCCGTCTGGCCCCGGCTCGGCTCCGCCGGCTCCGCCCGACTCGGCTGGCCGTGCGCGCTCGCCCGGCGCGGCTCGGCACGGCCCGGCTCGGGGGGCCGGCTTGGGGACGGCGGGCACATTTGACTGCTCCCGCGGCTCTCGCGTCCGTGCCGTGCGAGGCGCGGCGTCGCTCTGGTTGCCAGGAGGGCGACTCACGGTGCCCTTTGCTCCGTGGTCACTCTCTCCTCGTCCGGGCGGCGAGACTCGGTCCCGCGCCGGCGGCATCGCGGCCCTTCCGTTCCAGTCCGAACGGTACTCGAACGGTGTCGGAACGGTGCCCGGACGGCCCCGGAAAACACCTGGAGGCGGGCGGGCGCGCAAATCCGATCGCCAAGGCGTCGGTCTTCCCCGATTAAAGCAGATAGTTGGACACGGTGAACACGGCATAAAATTTTAATACCGCCGATAAAGAAACATTCGGCGCGGGACGAAAACACATAAAAGGCGTGCGGGGCCTGGGCCGTGCCTGGGCCGTGCCTGGACTCCGGCGTGGGTCCGGCCACACGGATAGCCGCCGCCCGCCGCCCGCCGCGCGCCGCGTCCACACCAGTCCAGTCAGTCGGCACCAGCCGTCGTACCGATTAGCCGATCGGAGCCGACGTGTGTTGATTTCACGTAAGCGGCCATTACAGGTGCCGGCGGCTGGGGAGGGCCTGCGAGGGCCTGGGAGGGCGTGGCCGGCGGCGGCCGCGGCCTGCTGTCCGGCGCGGCGCAGCGCGGCGTCACTGACCACTCCATCGCGTCCGACCGGCTCGACCTCTGACTACCTCCACGGCGGCGCCGGCCGACTAGCAGACTTGTGTTGTACACTTTCCAGAATAATTGTCGTCTCGCCAAAGGAGCCACGGCCTGTGTTGTGGAACTCTTGGAACTCTCCGAACCCCGCCCTCCCTCCCGGTTTTCTTTCCCATCTTTGCACTCCCCTCTTTGGGCCGGCCCCGTCCGTTCTGCACGCCCGCTCTAACCTCTACGCTCCATGTCCCAACCCCGCCGAAAAATTATTGCCTCCCCCTCCCCCCATCGAGGCTGGCCGCGCCAACCCCCCGTACGGTAGCTCGGCGGTAGCCGCAGCCTCCACCACCCCCGGCCCCGGCGCTGGGGGCGGGGGGCGCGTGGCCCCGCCGGCGGCCGCCCAGCCCAAGGTCACCCCCAGCGAGAGCAATGTTTCGGGCCTACCCCCGGCGGCGCGGCCACCCCGCCCGCCCCGCGGACCCCGCGCACCCCGACACCGGCGCGGCGAGGCCGCACGACCTCCGGCCCCACCCCCCACCCTGCAGCAGGGCCCCCGGTGCTTCACCCCCGCCGCCGTGTCGTCGGCGTCCCATCGTCTGGCTCGCGCGGCGGCGGCGGCGGCGCGGGGTCGCCCGGCCGTCCGCTCACCTCTCCACCTTTGCTCTAGGAGAATTTCGCCGCCCCCCCCCTCTCCCCACTGCTCGCGAGACTTTGTTTGGAGTCTTGTCCTCGGCGAAGCGGGCGGGCGGGTGTCCGAATCCGATATGGAGACGCGTTCTCCCTCTCTCGGCGAGAACCAATATATCCGACCGCAACGACGCCGTCGTCGGTGGCCCACGGCAAGACGGTCGCCCCCGTCGTCCCCGCCTCCCATGCCCGATGGAAGAACTTAGCGGACCACAGCAGCGCGCCGCAGCGCTGGGGTAACGCGGCACTAAGAAAGGGTGGCCGTCGCAGCGCCGCGGCAGCGTCCGGGGCTCACGGCCGGCCCCGCAGAGAGCGAAAGCACGGCATATAGTGGGCAGGAGCAGCAGCGTTCACTCCGAGCGCCTGCGACCTCCGGGGTAGGCAACCGCCCGCCCGGCCCGCGCGCGGCTGCCTACCCGACGGGCGCCGCCTGTGGCTTGTGGGCGCGCCCCGTGCCGCCGCCGCCACCGCCGGGGACGCGGAAGTATGCTGCAAAATAGAGTATATTTGAGGCCCCTCTTGTTATCTGCGCGGCGGGTCCGGCGGGCCCTCGGCAGGTGGCCGCAGCGGCGCTCAAGGGCGCCGGGCCGCCGGCCGAGACGCTCGAGCGGTGGCCGCGGCCAGAGCCCCTCCCTCTTCAGTGCGGGACCGCGTCCAAAACGCGACGGGCGCAGGACGGAAACCTAGTCTGACGGGGGCTGTGATTAACGAGTGATTTACTGGGCGGCCGGGCGGCGGACAGGTCCCGCAGGGCCGCGTGCCGCGTGCCGTGTGCCGCGCGGTGCCGTGCGCCCCGCCGGCCTTTCACTTAGACGGGCTGATTGCGATTGGAGGTGATGTCTCTATCGTGTATATCGGCGGCGGCCCGGGCTGCAGCAGGCAGCGGCAGCAAGGATGTACTAACCGCCGTGATGCCCCTGTGTGTGTCTGGCGGTAACCGCAAGGACCCGCGCCGGGGTGGCGGGAGGGGGGGGGGGGGGGGACGCGCCGCGGCGCGGAGGCCCCGGTGGGGGCAGAGGGAGGGGGCGGTCGCGTCGGGCCGCTGACCCGCGTCGACTCCGCGTGGCTGGCTGGGCCGGCGTCTCGGAGTGAGCGAGACAGACGGGACGACACCCTCCGACGGCGGACCGAGTGCGAGAGAGACGCCTGGCGACGCGTCGCGCACCGGGACTGAGGAGGGGGGGGGGGGGCGTCCGTCCCCTCCGCAGCACCCGCAGGGCTCAGTCGCCGCCTGGGCTGTACGAGCGCACCCAGTCGCCAGGCGCTTTTCCTCCGCCCCGGAAAATCGGAACAATTTTCCTGCAGTGAAAAGTAAATAAAGAAGCAGCAGACTGGGAATTAGGCGGGAGGACGTCTGACAGACGGCCGGCCGCTGCCGCGGCACAGCACGCACCGCCCCGGCGCACCCCTTCCCCCGGCCCCGTGGCCCCCGCGGCCGGCGCGGCCCTCTTGTGACGTCACCGCGGTCGATTTTAATGTCTGCCCCCCCCCCGCAGCCAAAGCTTGGGAACCAGCCGGGCCAGAGGGGCGGCGGTGGCGGGAGACCACCGAAATCTGCGGGGGAGCATGTCCTCACCGCGGCCCTCCCCTCCCTCCCTCCCCCGCCTCGCGTCACGCGGCGCTGCCCCGCGGCACGGCACGGACACAGCCCGGACACGACTGGGCACGGCGGCCAGCTCAGGGGTTCGGCTCAGGCTCAGCGTAGAGCCCCGCGGCGTTCGCCCTTCCCCTTCTTGTCTGCTCGCACCCCGCTTTCTAAGCCGTACTTTTGAGGAAAGGTCCCCGGGGTCTGGGGCCGCGTCTCGTGTGCCCCGGTGCACCGCGGCTCACTACCCCCACGGCCTTGACACTTGCTTGCCGGCGGCGGTCTCCCCGCTCTGCTCGTGGCCTCGCGCCAGTCATCACATAGTCCAGCTAGTAGACTTCAGCTCGGCTTCAGCTGTGTCCGCCGCTGTCCGCCACACGCCACGCCGCGCGGCCCCGGGGCCCCGCGGGCCCGGCCGCCCGACCCCCTGGCCATGCGCGCGGCGGTCGGCGGCGGCCTTTTTTTAGCGTCTCGTCTGCTGTTTTACCGCTGCCCTCGCCGCTCCCACCCAAATCCTCCTCCGAACTCTCGATCAGGTTACGCCGCCGCCGTTGCGCGCTCCATGACGGGGTCCTCGGGCGACTCTCCCGTCCGTCGTCCCTCCGGATCGAACCCCGATTCGATGTAATGCATGCCAAGCGCGGACTGAGGACGACACCTTCGGGTTCGGGGGCGATGATCGGCTCAGCCCCGCGCCGCCCCCGCGTCGCCACCCTCGCGCCGCCCTCGCTGTCCACTCGGCCTTTGGCGCGGCCTAGCCGACCGCCTCATCCCACCCCTGCGCGCCACAACTTTTCCGCCCCTTCTTTCCAGATACTTTGAAACTTGGGCCGTGTTCGCGACCGTTTTCTGCTTTTATTTGGAGGCGGCCGCGTCGCCATACCGCCTTGGCACTCTACCGCCCGTCAGGCGCGACCCGACAGTGACGAGGACGCGACCACCGAGCCCTGCAGTGCCGGATCCGACGTTGGAGCCCTAACGGACGAGTCGACACCGGCCGGCGGGCGGTGCGGTGGGGGGGGGGGGGGGGTGGATGCTGGGCCGAGCAGGGGAGGGGGGAGCGTTCTCGGAAAACGGAAGCTGCTGCAGGTGACCGCAGGTCAGCAGCCGTCATGCCCTGCTGTCACAGCTGTCACAGCTGTCAACCTGACATCGGGTCCTAGCCGGGAACAACAGACCAGAGAGAGAGAGAGAGAGAGAGAGAGAGAGAGAGAGAGAGAGACGGACAGACAGACAGACAGAGAGAGAGATAAGGGGCATGGGGACGATTCCCAAAGAGGTTGTCGCTAACTTTCCCGCAAATCGAGCCCTGCACCGCGCTGCACGGCTGAGGACGAAAGCAAAACAAAAACACAGAGCCTGGGCGGGAACGGGGTTGAAAACCTGAGCGCAGGCGCACGGCGGCACCCGGTCTTTAGCGTGGGAGGAGGCTGTGCAGCGGGCCTGGAGGTGGAGGCTCTGAGGGGCTGTGCGCTGCCAGCGCCGCCCGCCCCCCACAGCCAAGCGCTGTGACGCGTGCGATATTACATCCTGGGCATCCGGATGCCGCTGCTGCCGCTGCACCATCCCAGGGCGTCGCCCGGCCCGAATCGGCATCCTTCGCCGAAAGCAGCACGGAAACGATTGTAATTCGGCAAAGCTCCGCTTGGCCGCCGGAGTCGGCGGGCGACCCCTGCGGCCCCCGCGCGTCGCGCCAGAGATCACAACAAGCACTAAAAGCGGCAGATTTGGCTGCACCGGAAGACGCAATAAATCGTCGGCTGCCCATCGAAAAAACCGCCATGCTGGCTAGACGACCACAATGGGCGTTCGCGCGCCATGTTGCGTGCCGCCGTTGCTGCTGTGGCGCGGCACACCAAGCCGACCCCGCCCCGCCGCCCCGCCTCCCCGCCTCCCGGACACTCTCGCATGTCTGCGGAGGTCCATAGCGAGCGCATATTTCGGATTCTACAAGCGTCCGAATGAAAGCTGGCGCTCCGCATGGGCGCGTGCTCCAGCCGCCATAACTGAAATCTGCCGTACGCAAGCGATGGGCCATTATGTTAAACCGATGCGCGCCGGTTACGCACCGCGACTCGGTGCACTGCACGGCCACTCCTGTTTTCCTGGCCACGGCAACAAGTGCGGTGCGCCCGGTGCCGCCTGATTGAAGTTGGGGACTCCTCTCGCACGCACACACGCACACACAATGCACGCTCACATCGGTGGCATCCCCCGTTAGGGCCAGCGGAGGGCCGCACCATTGCAGACTCCGCGCGTCTTCCCGGAAAGCGGCCATCCGAGTGGCATCCACGAATTGTCCGTAGCGGCTAGTCACCCCGGCGGAGGCAGAGGGTCGGATTATGCCGATGACGTCCAGGTCCACGCCGCTCGAGACCTCAGTGAGTCGAGAGCGAGTCGGGAGCCCTCCAGGACACGAGGGGGACAAGTGCCCCGCCCTTTGTTTCGCAGTCGCCTACTTCTTCGGAGGCTCCCGAAGGTTTCCTCCGTTAGATTTACAAGCAGCCTGCGACGAGACTTACAGCGGACCTGCCGGCCCCGCCTGTTGTTTCATAGATCAAAGCCCCGCCCGCGCCGGCGAGTCGTAAACTTTTTGCAAATTACCCTGTTTGCGTGCTGAGCGCCCTTGTTTATGGCCGCGGTCCTTGCCGCGGTCGGCATTCCGGCGCGGGCTGGTGTTTGATGTGGCCCAATCCATTTAAGGAAAACTTCATATAAAATCTGTTCTGGGCATCCTAGAGCATTCGTCAGTCGAAAACCCTTTCTGTCCTTTTCGCTCTGAGCTGCATGTGCTGCATTCATCCCATCCTCTCCGGGGCTAGTTACTTTCGCACGATACGCATGTGTTCCCGAGCTGCTTTCGCCGGAAAGCTCGCCGGTCGATCCCGGAAAACCGGAAGACGGCTGTGAAAGAACCGCCGTTTTGGGAGGTCAAGAGAGATTCTGCTCTGAGCGTGTGTGTGTGTGCATCCTACCCGGGTTAGTGACCTCCATACAAATTCTGCGATAAGAGAGTGCTCCACGAAGCGCGGGTCACTTATACCCTGTTCATCCTGTTTTCCTCCGTTTTCCGTGTATGCGGTGCGCTTGGCCTAGACGTCCATTGACGTGACAGATATTCTGGTCAAGAATTCAAAGCAACCTCCGGGCAAAAAAATAGTTGAAGATTATTTATTTTGCTGTGGTCGAATAAAGCGAAACACTAAAGCCTTTGCAAGTTTTCTACCCACATAATTAAGCAAGGTTGCTACATTTTCTGTGGATATAACCGCTTCTGTGATAAATATAGGGCAAATTCACGACCGATGGTACAAAAATTAGGCACGTTTGGGGCGCAAGATATGCACCCTCATATTTATTACACACAGTTCATAAGTTAAATGCAAAAATGCAGACAAATAAATAAAAATATAAATAGCTTTAACATTACGAAAAGTATTCAACAGAAAATGACAACAATTAATTTAAAAATAATTTATATCAAACAGAAATCATGATGAAACTGTCGTTCGCCTACTTCTACTTTTACATGAGCATTTCACACTCTTCAAGAACTCGTTAAAAAGAATTGCACGCAAGGCATCGATGTTATTCAAGTTTGTATTCCCAGATGACGGCAGATCGGTGACGCCCACTACCACACAGTCATGGTCGCTTTCAGTCGTGGACGACGAAACAGTAGAGGTTCTAAAAACACACAATGTATTATTAACAAAGGGAAGAATAAAACCAAACTATAACAGAAAAAATGCTAGAAGGCGAGACACTCACTCAGTGGAAGAAGTGCTAGAGGATGAAGAGCTGCTGCTAGAAGATGAGGAATCGGCAGTAGAGGAAGAAGCACTGGTGCTTGAGGACGAAGCAGTTGATGCAGATCTTGAACTGGTTGACGCCCTATCGGAGGAGGAAGTTGTGGATAAAGCTGCACTTGACGTGGATGATGGGTCAGATGTTGTTGCCGTGCTGGTTGACGACTCTGTTGTATCGGCGGATGTGCTTGTGCTGTCAGTACTGGTGGTCGTAGACGTCGACGAGGGGTCTGCGGTAGAAGTTGACGTGCTGGTTGATGCCTCTGTTGCCGAATCCGCAGATATACTCGTGCTGTCCGTGCTCGTTGCAGATGTAGTTGACGAGGTAGTTGTTGACGCCTGGGTGGTAGTGTCTGAGTTCGTGGTGCTGGAACTGTCACTGCTAGTGGACGCAGAGCTGGAACTAGACGATGACGACGACGAAGAGGTTGAACTGCTGCTAGTTGACGAGCTGTCCGACGACGTGCTCGTCAAAGAACCACCGGAGCTAGTGGTAGACGATGAAGCAGTCGTAGTAGTTGACGAGGGGTCTGCAGTAGTAGTTGATGTGCTGGTTGACGACTCCGTTGTCGTGTCGGCGGATGTGCTCGTGCTGTCAGTACTGGTGGACGAATTTGTTGTTGTGGTAGCATCAGTAGTGGTGGCTGTCGATGCGGTGCTGGAACTGTCACTGCTTGTAGTCGCGGAGCTGGTACTTGACGACGACGACGACGAGGAGGTTGAGCTGCTGCTAGTCGACGAACTATCCGACGATGTGCTTGTCGACGAACCATCTGTGCTTGTGGTTGAGGAGGAAGCGGTCGTAGACGTTGACGAGGGGTCTGCAGTAGTACTTGACGTTGTGGTTGATGCCTCTGTTGTCGAATCCGCGGATGTGCTCGTGCTGTCCGTGCTGGTAGATGTTGCAGCTGTAGTTGACGAGGTGGTTGTTGACGCCTGGGTGGTAGTGTCTGAGTTCGTGGTGCTGGAACTGTCACTGCTAGTGGACGCAGAGCTGGAACTAGACGATGACGACGACGAAGAGGTTGAACTGCTGCTAGTTGACGAGCTGTCCGACGACGTGCTCGTCGAAGAACCACCGGAGCTAGTGGTTGACGATGAAGCAGTCGTAGTAGTTGACGAGGGGTCTGCAGTAGTAGTTGATGTGCTGGTTGACGACTCCGTTGTCGTGTCGGCGGATGTGCTCGTGCTGTCAGTACTGGTGGACGAATTTGTTGTTGTGGTAGCATCAGTAGTGGTGGCTGTCGATGCGGTGCTGGAACTGTCACTGCTTGTAGTCGCGGAGCTGGTACTTGACGACGACGACGACGAGGAGGTTGAGCTGCTGCTAGTCGACGAACTATCCGACGATGTGCTTGTCGACGAACCATCTGTGCTTGTGGTTGAGGAGGAAGCGGTCGTAGACGTTGACGAGGGGTCTGCAGTAGTACTTGACGTTGTGGTTGATGCCTCTGTTGTCGAATCCGCGGATGTGCTCGTGCTGTCCGTGCTGGTAGATGTTGCAGCTGTAGTTGACGAGGTGGTTGTTGACGCCTGGGTGGTAGTGTCTGAGTTCGTGGTGCTGGAACTGTCACTGCTGGTGGACGCAGAGCTGGAACTAGACGATGACGACGACGAAGAGGTTGAACTGCTGCTAGTTGACGAGCTGTCCGACGACGTGCTCGTCGAAGAACCATCGGAGCTAGTGGTTGACGATGAAGCAGTCGTAGTAGTTGACGAGGGGTCTGCAGTAGTAGTTGATGTGCTGGTTGACGACTCCGTTGTCGTGTCGGCGGATGTGCTCGTGCTGTCAGTACTGGTGGACGAATTTGTTGTTGTGGTAGCATCAGTAGTGGTGGCTGTCGATGCGGTGCTGGAACTGTCACTGCTTGTAGTCGCGGAGCTGGTACTTGACGACGACGACGACGAGGAGGTTGAGCTGCTGCTAGTCGACGAACTATCCGACGATGTGCTTGTCGACGAACCATCTGTGCTTGTGGTTGAGGAGGAAGCGGTCGTAGACGTTGACGAGGGGTCTGCAGTAGTACTTGACGTTGTGGTTGATGCCTCTGTTGTCGAATCCGCGGATGTGCTCGTGCTGTCCGTGCTGGTAGATGTTGCAGCTGTAGTTGACGAGGTGGTTGTTGACGCCTGGGTGGTAGTGTCTGAGTTCGTGGTGCTGGAACTGTCACTGCTGGTGGACGCAGAGCTGGAACTAGACGATGACGACGACGAAGAGGTTGAACTGCTGCTAGTTGACGAGCTGTCCGACGACGTGCTCGTCGAAGAACCATCGGAGCTAGTGGTTGACGATGAAGCAGTTGTTGAAGTGGACGAGGGGTCTGCAGTAGTAGTTGATGTGCTGGTTGACGACTCCGTTGTCGTGTCGGCGGATGTGCTCGTGCTGTCAGTACTGGTGGACGAATTTGTTGTTGTGGTAGCATCAGTAGTGGTGGCTGTCGATGCGGTGCTGGAACTGCCACTGCTTGTAGTCGCGGAGCTGGTACTTGACGACGACGACGACGAGGAGGTTGAGCTGCTGCTAGTCGACGAACTATCCGACGATGTGCTTGTCGACGAACCATCTGTGCTTGTGGTTGAGGAGGAAGCGGTCGTAGACGTTGACGAGGGGTCTGCAGTAGTACTTGACGTTGTGGTTGATGCCTCTGTTGTCGAATCCGCGGATGTGCTCGTGCTGTCCGTGCTGGTAGATGTTGCAGCTGTAGTTGACGAGGTGGTTGTTGACGCCTGGGTGGTAGTGTCTGAGTTCGTGGTGCTGGAACTGTCGCTGCTGGTGGACGCAGAGCTGGAACTAGACGATGACGACGACGAAGAGGTTGAACTGCTGCTAGTTGACGAGCTGTCCGACGACGTGCTCGTCGAAGAACCATCGGAGCTAGTGGTTGACGATGAAGCAGTCGTAGTAGTTGACGAGGGGTCTGCAGTAGTAGTTGATGTGCTGGTTGACGACTCCGTTGTCGTGTCGGCGGATGTGCTCGTGCTGTCAGTACTGGTGGACGAATTTGTTGTTGTGGTAGCATCAGTAGTGGTGGCTGTCGATGCGATGCTGGAACTGTCACTGCTTGTAGTCGCGGAGCTGGTACTTGACGACGACGACGACGAGGAGGTTGAGCTGCTGCTAGTCGACGAACTATCCGACGATGTGCTTGTCGACGAACCATCTGTGCTTGTGGTTGAAGAGGAAGCGGTCGTAGACGTTGACGAGGGGTCTGCAGTAGTACTTGACGTTGTGGTTGATGCCTCTGTTGCCGAATCCGCGGATATGCTCGCGGAGCTGTTACTTGACGACGACGAAGACGTTGAGCTGCCGCTTGTCGACGAGCTATCTGATGATGTGCTTGTTGACGTATTACCCGAGCTGGTGGTTGACGATGAAGTTGCCGGAGTAGTCGACGAGGAGTCAGCTGCTGTTGTAGAAGTACTGGTTGTCGCATCTCCGGATGTATTTGTGGCCGTACTGTCGGAGTTTGTTGTGCTTGAACTGTCACTGCTTGACGACGATGCCCTGGTGCTTGATGATGACGATGCGGCGCTTGTACTGGTCGACGAGCTATCAGATGACGCACTAGTCGATGAACTGCCGGAGGTGGTAGCATCTGAGGTACTTGTGTTGCCAGTACTGGTGGATGCTGCTGCTGAAGTGGTGATTGATGTTTCGGTCGTACTGTCAGATGTAGTGCCTGAACTGTCACTGCTTGTCGACGATCCTGAAGTAGACGAGCTGGCAATGGTTGTCGAACTGTCCGACGAAGTGTTAGTGGACGAACTGTAAAAAATGAAGAATTTTGTTCAGCGGACTTTTGTTTAGGTTCCGGTTACCTATCGAATGTGTTGCAGCCTCTTCGCTGTGCATCCCATTGGTGTTATTTATGACTTACCTATCTGATGTATTTGTATTTGCACTCGTTCCGTTGGCAGTGTTTGTATCGGCACATGTTTTCACACCCCCAACATCCACACAAGCAGAAGCGAAGGTGTCTCCGTTGGCGTCAATCCCACTGCGGGAGTTGGCTGCAGCCTTAGAACTATCGGCGGTTCCTGGAGTGGCTGCGCTGTTACAAGGGAAAGACAATGTGTATAGATATGCAGTTTTCGAGGCATGTCATATACAACGTCCGATTCAAACCTGCTAGTTACAGTTTGTATATCACCTTGAAGACGAGCTGCCTGAGGTTGTGGAGGACGACGTGCTGCTGGTAGACGAGGAATCAGTGCCGCTGCTTGTAGAGGATGCGGTCGTGCTCGATGCTGTGCCGCTGGTTATCGTGCTCTCAGTTGTGCTGGACGTGGTTGTTGTATTGCTACCAGAACTTGCTTGTTGCGCGACTGAACTGATATTGAACGTGACGGTGTTGACACCGGCATCGTCATTGACTGCACTAAAGTAGGTGGCTACGGCTCCCAATAGATTTGATACGAAGTTGTTGAGTTGAGTGAAGAGGCTTTGAAGTGAGCCGCTTGACGATCCACTGCTCAGGGTGCCAACGACGTTGCCACCAATCGTTCCAGTTGCGTCGTTAGAACTGTTTGTGGAGCTTTTGTGATTTAGAACGCTATTGAATGTTGCTGAGATGCCATCAGGCGTGGGTTTGGATATAACCTGAAACAACATAAACGTGTCTGTAATAGATTTAGCCAGTAGACAACACTATGTGGTGGACCTTGTTACGTTTTGCCAACGTAATTTTAGTTCCGAAATGTATTCCACACAGGAAAATAAGACGCAGACTCGCGTAGGAAAACACGCCTTTCGGAGCAGCTGCTCACATCTCATAATCAAAAACATAACACAAAATTTGTTCTGGTAATTTACTCTCCACCACAAATTTCAGCGTTCCCGGACTTGAAAAAACCACAGTCCAAGCGCATCGCGCCCGCCATCCAGTTATCAGTAACACACTTGTCGATAACAGTCGTGCTTCGGCAAAGGTACACAGCATCACAAATTACGCCAGTCGTCGGCGCGCGCGCTTCGCACACCCTCAGCGACACTGAATCACCGCACTTGACGCCACACACTCGTCGGGGCCGCTTTTCACCGTCCCGCCTCGCACACGCGTGGCACACGCACGGCACTCACAGGGTGGAGCGTGTGCAGGAGCAGGAGGGAGAATACAACGACGTGCTTCCAGGTCGCAGGCGCGCCGCGCCGACGGTCCGGAGCCATGGTGCACTTTCGGGTGAGCAGCAGTTTAGTCCACAGGCGATGACGCGACGACGGCTCCGCGCCCGGAGTCCCGTGGGCCTTCCCCGGGAAGTCCCCTTATACGGCCGGCACGCGGCGCGCGAGCAGCTCGGCAGCCAGTATCTGGTAACGCGACCGGGCCCTATCGACAACTGACGGGTGATCGCGTTCTGCGGGAGCAGCGGGCCCCAGCGACGCGCCGCCGCCGCGCGCATGTTTAATGTTTAGGAGAATGCACCCGGATCGGGGGCAATGGGTACCCCGACGCGCCCGCCGATTTGTTGTGGTTTCGTTGAAGTCGGACGCCGAGAATCTGCTGACGGCGTGCCGTCTTTTCGGCCCAGAGGGGAGTTCGCAGCGATTAATGGCTTCATATGGGCGGCGGCCGCGAGGCGGGCGATACTGCTGGGGTCAGCGCCTTGTACAGGCCGCGGCGTGTGAGGCCGGCCAGGCCGACGGTCGGGACGGGGTGCTCCGTGCTAGTCATCAGCCCGACTTGTCGGGGGGGGGGGGGGGGGCACTAGTACAGCACCGAGTGTACTGCTGCTGAGAGCGCTGTGCGACCGCGCGTCGAGATCACCACCAGGAATCGGAAGGACATGAAACACTGCAGCGATGCCATGCCGAGCCGCGGTGCGCCGGGGTCCGCGAGGAGGGGTGCCGGATGACGCGGGCCGAGGATCCGCGGGGGGCAATAGAGATCCAACCGGCTGGCAGCTCGAGTAGTCCCAGACCTCGGCTCCCAGGTGAAATGAGTCGTTAGGACAGTCGTAAAGAGCGGCGAACGAGTAAGCACAGAACTGAGCCGACCCGGGAGTGCTTTTACGGGATAGTTCTCCCCGCTGTTTCAGATATCATTAGGGGGAAGTAACTGGGTTTTAACAACTGCCGGATTCAGTCGCGCGAACACCCGCACTGCTTGACGCAAATGTACTGTACAGTGTTCGGCGGGTGCATAAAAATGTGTCGTGACGTATTTGTGACCCGAAATGTTTGGAACCCGGTGCGTGGCCAAAAGTATGTATACGGTCGGGGCTCGGCTGGGGCGCGTGCAGGTGCCCGGGACTGCGTTAGGCCCTCCAGCGCCTCCCTAATTGCCCGGTAAATTTGCAGCGCATCGCACGCAGCCCACGCCACGGCACGCTTGTCCGGCCCGGCCAACCGCCTTATTTGCAGGGCGGGGGTAGCCGTGTGGACACGGCAGGGCAGCTTCCGACGATGTGGTTCATGTGCGAGAGGTCTGTGTGCGGGCCTGTGCCCCGCTGCCGCCATGCCGACACCCGCAGTATCACACGGGAGGGAGCGGGGGAGTGCTTGGCGCATGACTGGCGCACGGCAGCGGGAGCCTCGACATCTTCGGTGTCAAAAGGATCCTCAGAACCGTCGCCTCCGCACCGAGGCGTCAGCGCCGCGCTCCCCGGGCGGCGCCAGGCCAGCAGCTCGGCACGTGGCCGTAATCTCGTGTGTTCGCGGGCCACCTGCACCTGTGGGTAGGAGTGGGGGGAGGGGGGTAACAAACCTCGTGACATCCTTCCTGGGGGTCGTGCTGGAGCACACTGTCGTTGGCGCAGGTCCACGGTAGTCTCCCTCTGGGGTGACTGCAGCAGGGCCTGGTGGGTTCGATTCCCACTGACGGTTCCAACGCACTTCACCCAGCGGTTTGTTTTACTTGTTTGTTTTGCGTCTGCAAATTACTGAAAAACAGTTTCGGGTTGAGCGTTTACGTGGCCGCTGGACGGCCCCCCTCGGGATTTCGGCGACAACAGGCCCCGCCGCCTCGCCCTTTGGCGCGCGCCACACCCGGCACGCCCGGCCACGCATGCACGGCGGCCCTCCGTGGGAACCCGACGGCCAAATTGATAAAAACAACGTCCGGCAAGGTGTGCGTGGGGAGAGAGGCGGGGGGCGCCGCCGGGTGGTCTGATGACACACAGCTGCAGCTGCTTCCACCTGTCGCACCTGCAGCTGCCTGCGCGGAGCACCTGCCCCGGTGGGCGTGGCGGGTTGGCGGACACGTGCGTGCGACGCCGCTGCAGCCACCTTGCAGACGTGCCGAGGCCGGAAAGAGAGTGAGGCACCCCACCCCTTCCGACCCGCAGAACCACGTCTGTAAAGCAGAGAGCGAAACGTGCGCCCGCGTTGACTCACGGTGGTCTGCGCGCAAGCGGCTGGGACGCCAGGTCACATCAACTCTTACTCCCGCACTGAGACCCCTTCCCCTTACGCGGCGGCTACAGCACGACAGCAGTGCGGTTACAGCGAGCGATGCACCTGCCATCTGGGTTTGGTGGCTGCGTGCGGGTTCTGAGGTAGTGCCCGCCCATTATTTGTTTATCTTTTTGCATTTTATTTTCGTCCTTGGCTGGGATTTTCACGCCCTGGTGTCGCGGGCCGGCCAGCGGGGCTCCGGCGCCTCCCCTCCCTGAGCGTGGCCGAGTAATGCGTGCGTCGTGATGCATGCGCGGGGCGGTGGGCGCCTAGAGCCACGCACACACACGCGCGCGCACATACACACACACACACGCCCCACCGCGACACACAATTCCATTTCCATTAACAGCGGTTGCATAATGCATGGTGTCCACGGCTGCGTCCGCAAAAAAAGGGGGTGAAAAAAGCTCCGGGAGCAAGCCGCGGCCCGCGCAGCGCAAGAGGTCCCAGCACGGTCCTTGTGGATCTCCCCCGCCCCCGCAGCTCCGCGGAGTAGTAACGCACTTCCGAAAGGCCCCCGCGATGGCGTTTTGGCAGCGTCGCCGAGTTCAAGTCAGAGAACCGCTCTCAGCAGAGCTCCTCTGCCGCGGTGTGCCGATCCCGGGTCAACGAACACGAATAAAATGGAGAGGTGCAGTACACGTAGCGCGCGCGAGCAGCCCCTAATGGTGTGCCGCCGCCACGACAATGTCCAGCGGCGCGGAATCGTCCAAGAGGCCCGCGAGGGTCGGGGCCGTGTCGGCGGCGGCGCGGCAAGCCACACAAACGGCGGCGATTTCTCAAAACGAGAAAATGATGCTATTGAGCAGCCGGCACGGGGGCTTCACACCTCCTCCACGCGTGTGCCGGGCCGCAGCCGACGTCACCAAGTGATATGCAGTTATCATTTTTCAAAAGTGGCATTTTCCGGAGGCTGGAAGGGGCGACGGGGACTGTTTGACACCTCTGCCGCCGCAGCCGCCGCAGCCGCCGCCGCCACCGGCCCCCCAGCCGGTCCGCTCCCCTGGGGAGACACGCCGCCGCCGCGCCGCCGCGCCCGGGCACGCGTGGCCGCACGCCGCACGGGCGGACGGGCGCGTGCACCACCTCCAGTGACGGTGCACCTCCCCTGCCTCACGGGGGGCTCCGGGCGGGGCCGCCGGAGGTGTGGGCCACGCAGGCCTCCGCCGCGCACGGCCCGAAGGGACACCGCCGCCTGACCCACCATGATGCTGCCGTCGCACTCGGCGTGACGGTCCTGGGACAGATGGACAGATGGCGTGGCGGTGCCCGGGTGCAGCTGGCCCCCAACACAACCGCCACTTCGGCGAACAGAAATCACAGGATCCCGCCCCTCGTGACGGCTGTTGTCGCAACGCCAGAGGTTAATAACATCATCATGGTCTGCAAGGCCTCCGGGTCCCTCAGGACCTGCTCTCGACACACGCTCCTCGCCGCCCCGAATCGCCTTTGACGACGCGGAATTCATTCATGTGCCGATTTTAATACTATACGCGATCGCATTCCCGGTCATGCGCGGTGCCCGGACCAGGTGACGACGTGTCGCGGAGCCCTAAAGTGCGGGCTTAGCGCGTGGTAACCGATTCAGGACATGAAATGGGCCGTGGCGCGGAATGCCTTTCACGGTGCTGGGCGCCAACAATCACTCGTAAAGCTTCTCTCTCGCTCTCTCCACATACATGTTCCAGCAACCCCCCCCCCCCCCCTCCCCCCTCGCTATCAGACCCCGCGCGCAGTTCCTCTCCTCCCGGCCGTGTTTACTTTCGATCCGTTTGCCCTTATTCCGTCCTCGGCGGGTGCGAATTTGACCCGTCGGAGACGCGTCGTCTCACGAGCAGCTCGCCGAGGCAACGACCCCGCGCCCCGCGCTCCCGGCCGCTTCCCGGCGCCGCCGCGCTGCTACGGACCCCCCCGCCAAAAACTTTGCCCGCGAAACAATAGCTCGCCCTCAAATGTTTAGCGACGTGCAAAGGCATTTCCATTCCCGCATGACATATTCCCCCATTGTCTTCCACTTTTCTCGTGATACGCCGGGCCGACGGCGTCCGAGGGCACGGCCGGCCCCGCCAGCACCGCGCTGACAGACACCCGCGCACCCGGACGCGAGCGGCAGCGGCAGCGGCGGCAGCACCGGCAGCTGCGGCAGCTGCGGGGGCTGACAGAGTGCCCCATTCAAACACGCCGCGCCGCCGGCCGGCGTGCTGCTCCCTCGCGCCACCATGCCCGCCACGGTCAAGCCGAAGGGAACGCCCCGGAGCCCGGCGGGAGGGCGCAAAGAAAACAACACGACTTTGAACACACACACGCTCCCGACCTCTAAACCGGGTGAAGGGCGTTATGCCAAACACCCGTGCCGGCTTCCAGGAACGGCGCTGCGCAGCTGTCTGCGGTACGATAAATGGCACTGTTCATCGGGGGGCGACGGCGGGGACAGGACGGGCCGGCCGCGGGCCCGCACTGTCACATAATGAGCACGAGCCTCCCCAGGACAGTGCCGGAGCTATGAGGCGGTACCGCCTGGAAACCGCCTGGAAACCGCCTGGAAACCGGGTGCGTCGTGCGCGCCTCATTTTCCGACGGAGTTTCTTCTTTTTGTTTTTATTACGCGGCGCAGACGATGCGGCGCTCCTCCTTTTTCCCCTCGCTTTCGCAAAACTGTGGTGACCGTCCAGTCGTGGACGAGGATGAGAATTGATTCGGGACGCGGAAGCGGCGTCGCGTGGACAGGGTCGGCGCGGCACCTGCCCCGCCTGCTAGCCTGGCCGCGGGACCCGACGCCAGGACCGTAAATTCAGGAGACAAAGTAGCGATGATGAAGATGGGCCGCGTTTATAGCGTCTAGCTCGCTATCGGCAACCTTCGGGGGCCCCGAGTCACTTTCGGGCCGCGCCGTCCAATGGGAACGCATGACGAAAAAAAGATTCTAGCACATAAAACCGGGAGGCGCGGAGGGTGGAGAGGGGGAAGGGGGGGGGGCAGAAACGAGTAAAAAGCGCCGGCAACATTTTCGAAGAAACCTGCGACATCAACGCAGAGGTCTGCGCGGAGGAGCGAGGCGGCCAGGACGAAAAGAATGGAATGTCGGTGAGGGACCGAGCCGGCGGCCGCCGCACAGCCGTGCGGGTAGGCAGCCCCGCGGACGCGAGAGCGAGACGCGGGGCGCCGGTACCGAGTGCCACCGGGGGAGTGAGTGCGGCGGGGACCGTCTGTGGGAGTCGAACCCACCGGGCCGAAGCACGTCCCGGCCACAGTGTGCTCCCGGCAACGCCGCCCCCTCCGGCTTGTATGTGTGTATGCGTATGACCTACGCTCTGCAAACAGCATATGTCGTCCTCGAATCCGCTTCAAGAACAAGGATTTATCAATCGCAGTAAAGTTCCTTGTGACCTGACCGCGGCCAGACGCCGCCCGGCCGGCCCAGCCCGGCAGTCTGGCGCTGCCGGCCCGGCAGACTGTATGGCACCGGAAAGTGGTCGCGACGCGCCGCCGCCCGTTTGCCTTTTGCCGAAGGACTCTACCAAAGAAGTCCGCGTCTCCCTAGTTTCCCACGTCCCGCTTCTCCCGCCGCCGCCCCGCCGCCCCGCCGCCCCCCGCTCCCCCACCGCGGGGCGCGGCCGGCCGTCTGGTGCGAGCGGTAACGGTGCACGTGTCGACTCAGCTGACCGGGCGGCGCGGGCGGCGTGTGTGTGTGCGCGCGTGTGTGTGCGTGGCCGGGGGGCCACCGCCGCCGCGCGGGACACTCGCCGCGTCCTTCCGTCGCGATTTACGTTGACAGGCCCGCGACTGTGGTGAGCAGGGCGCGGCGCGGCGGCGGCGCGCGGCCCTGGCCACAGGCTCGGCCCACAGGCTCGGCCCACAGGCCGCTGCGCGCGTGTTAGGCATTCGGGGGTCATCGGCGCCGTAGCGAGCCCACCACCAGCATGGCGACGACAAGCCCACAGCAGAGTTCACCCCCGTGATGCCCCCCCCCCCCCTGTGAATATAGTCACAGACACAAATAAACAAAAAAAAAACACGAAAAAAACAATCAAACTTGAAACACACGAATTCGCACAAATATTTGTAGTTAAAGAAAAACTCAAATTTTTTGTTGATTTTTAATCGGATCACGCATGTTGAACTTTCATAGGGAGCCGCGTGGAATGGAAAACCTGCACCCGCACCGTAGAACCGCCTGCTGCAGCTTGTAGCAATTGTGTGTGACAATTTCCGCGTCGGGTACACGCCTCCTCCTCCTCCTCCGCCCTACTGTTCGACGCGATAAGAAAATTCCGCGCCGCACCAGGAAAAGCATGGAGGAAGGCGGTGGCGGGGGGCCGGCGGCGGCCCGCGCGATACGTATTCTAACGGGAGCCGCGCGCCCGCGGCTGCCAAGGCCGAGCCCCAAGGAACAAATAGAAAGACACAAACGTCCTTGCTGACTGCCTAATAAAGTGCCACCGGAAGCGCTTCGGCGCGGAGAGCGCAGGGCCGGGCGGGCCGGGCGGGCCGCGGCAGGACCCGGCAGCACCCGGCAGGTGTCGGGGCCCATGGCAGACCACGGCAGTCCATGGGAGCCAATGGCAGTCTACGGCAAGCTTATGACGTGCAGAGACACACACGCACACACGCGCGATACCAGGTAAAACACAGACACGCACTTTCCGCGCCCTGCCGTTCCGCTCCGTTCCCGCTGGTTTCTCATTTCGGGACGGGCGAGCGGCTCCAGCGGCTCCAGCGGCGGGGCGGCGACACCTCATCTCGTTAGCGAGAACTTTGAGTTTGCGCCGGTAATAAAGAGCGCCCGAGCACTAAAGGCCTCCCAGAAGAAATAACAAGTCGCAAGAGCTAGGAAAATGCCCGAAAAGCACGCGTGTGTGCGTGCGTGTGAGTGCGTGCGTGTGTGTGAGCACGTGTGTGTGAGGACGTGCGTGTGTGTGTGTGTGTGTGTGAGGACGTTGTTGACGCATGCAAATAACGCGAACACTCGACTCAGACAAAGGAATGTCGTGGACGGCTGGAAGGAAGGGGTGCTATCGCCATCCTTGCTTGTGCGCCAGCCATTCCCGGAGGCCCCCCGCAGGGACGGTACTCGCACCATTCATTCAATCATTGCTCATTCATTCATCCATTCATTCATTCGTTCGCTCATTCGATGCAGTGATAGTGATGAGCAGCACAGCTCGGGCACTAACAACACACCCAGCGCCTCCGTCGCCCGTGTGGCATTCCCTGCACAGGTTTACACCCCGCCGACACATGTTGTACCTCACACACATTCATCCTTTTTTTCATTTTTCTCTTTTGTTTCTGCGCGGCGGGCTCGAGAAAGGCGGGTCGTGCGGAGGAAGAAACGTGTGCACGCACATCCCCGATAAAGGTGGGGCAATAAAAATGCGAGACATTTGAATGAGCGAGTATGTGGTCTGCTCGCCTCACTGCCCCAGCGGCCCCAGCGGCCCCAGCGATCTGATCGTTTCGTTTGGCCGGTCTGGTCGGGTCCTGCCCGGGCCCTTGCCCCGGAGCCAGAGCCCCCCCCCCCCCCCCCGGCTGATGAGGAACAGAGGTTCAACACGTCCCGGCTGAGGGCTGGCTGAGCGCTGGCTGAGCGCTGGCTGAGCGCGGCTGAACGCTAGCTGCGTCCGAGCGTCGGCGGGCGCGGTCAGACACGCGTCGTCGTGCGAACGCCATACCGTCGCCAGCTGCCCCCTCTCTGTCGCTCACCGGGCGGGTGTGCGGGTGCGAGAGAGACGCAGCGAGCGACTGGCCGGCCGTGCTAAACGCAGCAGTCGCTCGCTCGCTCGCTCACTCCGTCTTTCTCAGAAGTAAGTGGGACGCTTTTGGCGGGAAACTTGAGAGCGGCGGCGACGTCGGTGGGAGGCGGCGGCGTCTGCGGCGAGGTGGGGGCTGACAGAGGTGAACCCCCTTCCTCTCTCTCTCTCTCTCTCTGTCTCCCCACGCGGCCAGGAGTTCGGCCCTTTAATTTCCCGCCCGGTCAGTTTGTGGCCGTGAATGTCGACCGTGAACGGTACTTGGAACATGGCAAGTGCGTTGCCCGGCCTACGCCGCGCGGCGGGGGCGGGGCCCAGCGGGGCCCAGCGGGGCGCGGGGGCCGCAGGACTTACACCGGCCGCCTTGATTCATGCGGGGAAACTCGATTCGGCGGCCTGTTTCCGATGAAGCGCCGTCCGCGTTCGCGTCGGCTCTCAACATCGGAAACCTTCCGGGAACGGCCGGCCGAAACCGAAACCCCGCGGCGGACGCCGGCGCTGACCCGACAGGTGCCCCTCGTGGCTGCGGTTGTGATGAGCGGGGCTCCTCACCGCCCCCGGTGCGCCTCTAGCGGTGTTCAGCGCCTCGGCCCGTATGTGTGTGTGTGTGTGTGTGTGTGGGAGGAGCTGCGAAAATAAAAAGCCATACACGGCCCGGTAATTACAGCTGTCCTTAATCCCCGCACGGCCGTATGGACTGTTTCTGAGGGCAGAATCCGGCTGGCGATCTCTGCCCGCACCACCCGCCGCAACAGAGTTCTCAGGAGGACGCCGCGGCAGGGAGGGAGGGAGGGAGGGAGGCGCCACGGCCCCGCGGCGGCCAGGCAAACGCCTCCCGATCCGAGCAAACAGTTTAGCACGCACGCGATCGGCGCGTGAGTGAGGGGCCCCTCTCCTCTATCAATTAGCACGGCGGAGTGCGGAGTGGGTGCCAGGCGGGCCGACTGGCCGCGCCGCAGCACTGCACGCGCCGATAGCGCCGCCACGCTGCGCCCGGATCTCACCGCGCGTCGGTATTTGTGTTCTGAACTGCGTGACTGTCACCCACTTGACATAAAAAATTGAAACATTCACGTGCGAAAATATTTCTGTTCTGTCCTGTAGGTGCCTTTGATTTTTTTTTTTGCAAAAATGGGTGGGCACTTCCTCGTCCCAGGCCTCCGCCTGGAACCCTCCTGCTTAACTTCGGTGCTCGAACGGGATCCGGTGTACCAGGTATCGACCGCGACACAGGACACAGGCACAACGCAGCGGCCTTTTTCAGGGGCACGCTTCCGCAACGGTCAATGTAGCCCCTTCCGACAGCCAGATTTCCGGAATCAACTCCCTTCGACTGGCTGGTTGGTCTGTGGCACTGCGGCCACTCCCGCGCGGATGGAGAGGGAGGTAGGCTTTTCTATATCGTACACAGCCGAAGCTGCTGTACTTACGACGAACCCTAGTCGCGACGGCGTGTCCTCGTCTGCCAGATTCACAGGGAGCGAAAACGAAAGTACCGAACCCTAGGTACCCCTGTAGCACACACCCGAGTCTTCGAACCAAGTTTCCTTGGTAGACGCTGTCTTCCAAGCGCAGACACAGGAAAAACGTAGAGCAACCGGTTAGATTCGAACCCGCGACAGTTCAGCCACGGGTCAGACACCTTACCCTTGCGGCCACAGGGCCGCAGGGGTACATACAGCGCGCCCCCTATACTTCACACACTGTCGTCTTAGCTGAGCCGACAGAAAAGTTGCACGGATCGGCAAACAGCTGAACCTCCGGCCAGCCGCTCGCCGGCCGGACTCGATAACCAAGCGGCTACCGAACTTCACTGCAGGACGACCGTCCGCTCCTGGTACTCGAGCCGATCCATCCAGCCCTGCTGTCGTGTGCGGGACAAGGAGGGAAGCCTTTTAGCAAAAATTACGTTTTCGAGCGGCGGCGGCGGTCCAGTGGTAGGTATGCGCCGCGGGAGTGTCGAATTAGCGTCCCCCCTGGGCACCCAGGAGCCCCCCCCCCCCCGGAAAACTTGCCGCGTCTAAATTACGGGCGTATTCAGCGAGAGCGGCGGCCGAGGCGCGGCACAGGCGTAACAGGGTGCGAAATTCTAATTTCGGCGGCTCATTTTGCGGACGCGCGGCATATCATTCGGCCGAGGCTGACGTCACAACTGCCGCCGCGGCTCCCGGTTGGGGGGGGGGGGGGGGGAATCGTAATCATCTGGGCTTCACGGCGATCTCAGGATCAGGATATACATTTTTCTGTATTTTTATTTGAGAGTATATATCTCCCTCTTCCTCTTTCCCCTTCCTCCTTCTCCCCCTCTCTATCTCTCTCTTCCTCCTTACCTGTCCGGGTTTTGATTGCACCTGACGGACTGCCATCGGGGCGAGCTGCTGCCTCCCCCAACACACACACACACACACGCAATGACTATTTATGAGGTTACACGAATCGGCCGCGATTAATCAGCTAAGGTCCTGCGCAAAGGAGTCTTGCTGTAATTGGGCCCGGCAAGCAAGCGTGAAATGATACGCACGCGCGCCGAGCGCCGCGGAGCGCCGCGGAGCACCGCGGAGCTATTTTTATTTATAATTGGGCCGATATTTCTCGGAAATGGCACATAGGTGTGTGTGTGTGTGTGTGTGTGTGTGTGTGTGTGCTGCGGGGGAGGACGCGCACGGCGGCGCACCGCGCGCAGCTCGTGCAGTGCCCGGGGGCGGTGATCGGTAACGCGCGCCGCCGCCGCGTGGCGTGGCGTGCGTGGCGTGCGTGGCGTGCGTGCCGTGCCCAGTAATGGAGTGCGATATAGGAACATAAAGTCTGCTTGGGCGCTCCCTTGTTCACACCAACTATGCTGACTTGTCGGGAGATGCTTATCGGGGGCAGCCGCGTGGGTGTCCGCAGGCCGGGGGGGGGGGGGGGGGGGGTGCGCGGCCAAGGGACTCTCGCAGAGGAGACTGCGCGTCTACTCCCTAGAGAGACTCAGACAGAGAGAGCCTCTGAGTCTGTCTAGTCTATGCTGCAGTCAGAGGACAGACCTTGGGGCCGTGGGGAGCGCCGCTTGCCGCCACGACGCCGCCGGCTCTGTTCTCCGGGCTCTTCTCCTGCGGGGCGCGCACGAATGGGGAGCGGGGGGGATCAGTGTTGGCGTCTTTGTCCAGCGGGAGAGGGGCTGAAATCAAGCCCCCCGGTTACAAATCCGTGCCGCGGCGGCGGGAGCTGGAGCTGGAGCGGGCGGGGCCCGGCCGGCGGGGCCCTATACCGGCGGCGGGGCGCCCTCAAAAGCCGGTAGCGACAGGGCAGGCAGGGCAGGCAGGGGAGGGGGCGCTATCTGAGGACACCTCCCCACCCGTTATAATGGCAGGCTAAGCACTCTTTTGTCCGGCCCGCCGGCTGCCGGCTGCCGGTGGCGCTAGCGACAGCAGTAGCCGCCCCCGCTGGAGACGCCCGATCGGTAAATACTGCCGGCCCCGCACAGGGCCCCGCACAGGGCGCCGCACAAGGGCCCCGCACAAGGGCGCCGCCCCGCCGCCCCGCCGCCCCGCCTCCGCCGACGCCTAATGCGGGACCTCGGCGATAACGACATTCCGGGGGGCATTTCCCCTTGCGAATAAGCCGGCGACGGCGTGAGAGGAGGGACGGCCAGACGTGACAGGTCCGGTGCCAAACGCGCCAACCCCTCCGTGAAACCGATGTGAAACCGGAGCCGGCAGGGCGGAGCGGCGGAGCGGCCGAGCAGCGGCCGGTGCCCACGGCGGCCGAGGCCGAGGGCCGGGCAGACCGCTCTGACCCGCTCAAGGACTGCCCACTGGCCGCCCCCGGCCGCCCCTGCCGTGTCGTGGCCGGGGTCGCACTGGACACCCCTCCCAGACGGCTGCCCGCAAGGGCTGACCCGTGCATCAATGTTGCCGCAAAAAAAGGCAAAAAGACGGGAGGAGGGCCGATTTCGGGGCTTTTGTGTGTGAGTGTGTGCGTGTGTGTTAATTGCATCGTTCTGATTGTGTCCGATCGACACTCGGCTTTTTTCTCTCATTTTATTGGAACCAGAAAGGGGGAAGTTGTCCGAAAAGCCATCAACACGATGACCTTCGGCCCGGCCCCCCTCTGAGGGCGCCAACCTCCTTGCTGCTCCTGCCAAGCGGCTCCGTTCGGCTCCTTTGATTTGCCTTTCGGAAGACAAAAGCAGTTTCGGGCGAGAGCGGCGGCTCCAGCCCGGAGCCCGGCACACGCAAAGTCTCTGCAAGACGCCAACTGCTTTGCTGCGTGGCTTCGGGATGGCCTTTTATTCCTCCATAAAAAGTGAAAACGTTTTGCAACACTCCTGATGATAGCTTTTCCCCGCCTCTTTTGCTCCTTGCTCGGCTTTCTCTTTATATTCTTCTAATCCCTTGGCGCGAAGGATTTTCTCGTTCCCCCTTTTTTTCTCCCCTGAATTTCTATGGGGACCATACAATTATCTTTGTTTGGGTTCCAGGCTTGTCAAAATCTCTACACGCTCGGCTGGCCCACACACGCACGCTGTGCACACCTCATCGTTGCGGAAGTAACTTGAGTCAGCCGACCACACAGACACCCTTTCCGGCACGGAAATAACAGTGACAAGGAAGCGCGGCGCGGCGAGCCGGCGAGCTGCGAGAGTGAATACCGAAATTGGACATATTTCGCTCCCCTGAGGTTCGTGACCGCCGCGTGGCCGAGGGAAGAAAGCTCGTCGTCCAGCTATCCGGCCGGTCAGCAAACAAAGTTCTCTCTCTCTCTCTCTCTCTCTCTCTCTCTCTCTCTCTCTCTCTCTCTCTCTCTGGTCCTGCGGGCTGCCTGTGTGGCCGGCTCGACGATGGCTTAGCGACCTTTCCCGCAATACATCACGATTTGCCCTGCATATCTCATGTTTGGCTAGGTCGCGCGCCCGCTTTCTTCCCCCCACGCCGGGCCCAGTCGGCTGAGGGTGGTCGCATGGAGTCGAGCGGGGCGCTCCGCCGGGCTCATTTTGCGCGAGCACGTCGGCCCTCTGTGTTGTTCTTCGGTCACACACCACAAACACCGCGCGGCTAAATCAAACAGAGATCATTTACTAAGTCGCGAGGGGGGGGGGGGGGCGAGGATAACAAACAAGAACGAGAGAATCGCAAACAAATATGCGTGCACAGGTGAGTAGGATGCGGTGCGGAGCGTGCGAAAGCGTTGCTCACTTCATTCCGTCACGAGCCACACGAGACCTGCTGCCGCGCGCTGTCGCCCGGCCGCCCGCCTCGCCCGCTTCCCTCCCGTGCGGGCCGGCAGTGGGCGGGGCCGGACCGGGGAGGTGCGGGTGTGATATAAACCGAGGTGTCATTTCACTCCCTATTTGATGGCCGTGCTCGCAGCCCTTTCTTCTGCCTTCTAATCAAATGTGGGCGAATGGCTTTATTACGGGCACCGCGTCCCCGCCGCGGCCGATACTGTATTGTTATTATATGGCGAGGGCTGCAATCCCACCACCGGCGGCGGAAACCGTTGCAGGTATAAGAGTCCTCAGCCCCGCCCGCCCACTGCAGTGCCGCACCGGCCGCCGCTCACGGAAAGACAGCCTCACGACGACACCACAATCTCACCACGTCTCACTCGAATTTAGGCGAAAAAAAAATACTTCACAATTTCATCCACATAATTTTTCAAAGTCGGCCGTCCTCGCTCAAACTTTCGCTAAGCGAGCTTCCTGCGGTGGCGTGACACAATCTCCACCCGCGTTCACCGCGATCAGAGTCCCTCAGTCGGCGAAGAGGTGTCCGACTGTCGGGCGTCCTTTTGCATATGCACCCCAACCTGGACCCCCTTTTACGACCCCGTCCACTGACACTATGGCCGCGGAACATGGCCGTAAACCTCACTCTCTATAATGATTTACAAGGCAGCGACGTCCACGCACTCCGCGGCGGGACGCGGCCGGCAGAGCCAGGTGAGCCGGGAGAAGGTGCCGCAGCGCAGCGCGTCCATCGGGCTTTGCTGCGATGAATGTGCTGCTTGTACTGAGGTCGGGAACATTTATCACGCCTAAAATCTTTTTCCCGGCGTAGTCATGTTTCTTCCCCTGCAGTCCGGCTCACGGCGGTGGCTCACGGGGACGATCGGTGACCCTGGAGTGGTGATACACGCCAAAAAGTTTGATGATCTGGTTCGGAAATGCTGATTCGAGCCGCAAACAATTTCCATATTCTGTTCAACTTCGCGGAGGCACTCTTGGAGGCCGTCAGCACTTGGCCGCCGCCGCGCCCCGCCGCCTCGCGCCCTGCTAGAGAATCCGGGCACGGACCCCGCGCGGCTCCCGGCCACCCATCAGCTGGATGCCATATTTCAGCACGCATCCCCTTTGCTGGCTGCGCTGGCAGGGCGCTACTGGCACGGCGGGGCGTTGGCTGCGCCGCCCCATCACCGCACAGCCGCCCCGCCCCCAATGTACTCCCGTGCGCGAACAGCAGGGCCGCCCTAGAAAAGCCCTGACGAGGCCTGGCGAACCTCTGCACTGGAGACCATTAGCGCTGCTGCCGCTGCTCTGCCGCTGCGCTGCCGACACCGAGGATAAGCGCGGCGGCGCCCGGCCCGCCAGCCCCGCCGGCCAGGCTCACCACCCGCTAAGAATTGATGGTCGTCAGCGGCAGCCTGTCTGCGCTCCGTGCGTGGCTCTCCTCATTTTCTCCTCCGACTGTACCCAAGGACTGTACCACAACACTAACGGCCGAGCCCCGGCGGCGGCAGCGGCGGCAGTCCTCACGGATTTACTCCGCCGCCACCGCATTGCCGCTTTCCACCTGAGCTGCGATGCGCCGACGCTGGCCGGAGGCACTCTCACTGCCGCCGCCGGCAGCCCCCGCGACCCCCGCGGCCCCCGGCCACCAGGGTAGTTCTGTAAAACCGGCTGACACTCGCCACCTCCTGGCCAAGAGCCGGCCGGCTCTTCCCAGAAACTTTCTGTACGCGGTGAGCGCGCTCGGGCGAGCCGATGGTGTGTGTTGTTGACGGTGGAGTTGGAGGAGGAGGGGAGGAGGGGGGGGGGGGAGGTCCATTCATGCAGCCCCCCCCCCCCCCCAGACTCCCCCACCTCCTCCGCTCGCATCCCAGGACCATCGCCAGGCAAGTCCGTCGTGCAGGTCCCGACCTGCATCTCGGGAGCTGCTGGCCGGCTGGTGCCGTGCCGCCGCCGCCGCCGCCACTCCCCTCAAACATCGCCCCCTTTCCTTCCCGTCGGAACCCCTTCTCGCCCATCGCGTCCAAAACCAGTGTCCTCCGCCGCGCGCCTACGACACCCTTGTGTGCCGTGCGCGGGATGGACAGCACGCACGCCGGATTTTGTTTTTGCCGTGAATGGCGGCGGTGGGGGGCGCAGCAGCGGCCTCTCAAAAAGGTGCGCTTGGGCGCCGCGGGGTGCATCGCGCTGACGACAAGGCGGGCGTCGGCAGCGCGGCCGGGGGCGGCCGGGGGCGGCCGGGGCTGCGTGCGAGTGCGGCGCCGTCCCGCGCCGCCTGCGCCGCCTGCATCGCCGCTGTTTGCTCTTTTCGCACGCAGCCGCCCTCGCCGCCCCGCGCGCCCCGCCTCGAATTTCCGCGAAATTAGCGACGAGGACGCTCGCTCAGTGGGATGCGCCGGGAGGGAGCGAGGGAGGGGGGGAGGGGGGCACGGTTCCGATCGCAGAAAATTTCCGCGACAATGGGCGTCTCCGGGCGTGTCGTGTGACAGGCCGGCCTAGGCAGGCAGGCCAGGCACCGGTCCCGGCCGGACAAGTGTTGTTTTGCGAGTGCCGCCATGATTTGTGGCCGTCCTTCGTTTGTTCCACCGCCGAGTTCCGCGCAGGGACGACTTGTTGTGGAGTGCGGCCGCTCTCACAGGGGGGGGGGGGGGGGAGCGTCGGGAGGCGGGAAAGTCTGCGGCACACTCGAGCGGCGTTATGCGGCTGGACTGCTTGAACTGGACTGTTTGAGAAAAATCGACTTGACTGTGTGCTAGAGTCATGTATCGGGGTTGTCTTCGGCGACGCGATGGGGTTAGGCAGGGTGCGCGAGGACCGAACACTCTCCTTGGCGAGTGGGGACGGAGAGGGGCGCCGGCTAGACGGCCTTTGACTGGAGAGTGAGTTTACTCCCTGTCGATGCCGACTTCATCCCGCGCGACGGGCCCTCGGTCGGACGAGGGCGGGGCGGTCGTCCTCGGTGATCCCGACACCCACAACTGCTGCGTTGAGGCAGGCGGCTGAACCTGCCGCACTGTTCCCCCCGCCGGCCTGCGACCACCCCTCCCGGGGTGGGGCCCGATAGCGGAGAGCCCATGGGAACGCAGTCGTGTTTGCGTAGATAACGGCTGACCTCCCCTTCAAACACTCTTCGGCTCGGCCCTTCGGAGCAGCGCTATCGGTCGCTTTGCACCTCTCGCAGAGCAGGGCTGCGGCAAAGCCGTCCTGCAGCGTCGCTCTCGGTGTGCATTGCCGACCAAAAAGAAATGTCAAGAGAATCCAGACGACCTCCAAAGATTTTGTTGTAAAAATGAAAAAATGCGCATTTTTTCCCGATGCGATCGCTCGGTAAATGTTGGCAGAAGTATCTTTTATGCCGTTCCGCCCAATTCAATTCCAGGCAGCCTCCCGAACGGCCCCTAAAGGTGCTGTGATGATTGGCGCCATGTCGGCGCATCATCCCTCGGGGAGCGGACTTCTTTTTCTTTCTCTCTTTTTTCGGGACGCCGCCACTTTTTTTACGGTTATTTGGGTTGTGTACCCACAGGTAGGTACGCGGCGCGGCGGCCTCAGTGATGGCCTGCTTTGAACTTGCCTAGACAACGATCCGTTTCACCCTTATATACCTGGAGTAGCCTGGAGCGCATGGATTTTATTAGTATACACTTTTTTCCGTGAGCAATCCTTGCTTACACCCGCCGCGAAATGGCCCATTTTACAAGCTGGAAGGGGGGAACTGTAAAAGGAAAGGACATGGAAACGTGGCAATAACCATATCGGGACAAGGAAAGTCGTGGAAACTGTGTTTTGATGGACCCTGCTTCGGAGAATACGCATCAGAAGGCAAAAACGCACCGCTCTTACAAGTATTTCCAAATGTTTACCTAGATGCGCGTCTGATTGGACGAAAACGTTGAAAACGCCGACGTCAGAGATGATGACGCAGCAGCAGCAGCCACGGCGGCGTGTATTTATTTTGGGGGGTGGAAAACCGGAGTATAAATAGGAACTTTCATTAGCAGTCCGCTGGCGTTCGATTCTCGGCACAAGCCGGGCACTGCCCTGCGCCAAAAGGCCGAACACGTGTTTCTACCTGCACCTGTAGACCCCTGGTGCCGCTGCTGCCCCTGCTGCCCCCTCCCCTCGTCCTGGAATGTCGCGCGGAGGGAGAGCCCGGAGGCGTCCAGCGCCGCTGCAGAGAGAGAGAGAGAGAGAGAGAGAGAGAGAGAGAGCGTAAGGTGCTCACTGGTCCTACTCCAACGATTGGACTTAGTGATTATTGGCAACAGCGCGCCCGCCCACCGCCGGCCCTCCGCCGGCCCTCGGCCTCGGCCAGGTGATGGACCTGTGGCTTTTGGGGGCCGCTGTGTCGCGCCCCCTTTTAGGGACGGCCCCCGAACAACCCTTCCTGTCCTGGAGACGGATGACTCCCCTCGGGGCCGCTAACGACAACACAACTTGCTACTCCCGGCGACGCCACGGGACGCTGCTCCATCGGAAGAGGAGCCTGCTCAAATAAAACTACGATGCTGCCGAACCCGCCGCCTAGCGCCGGCAGCGCCGAGGGTAGGCCCGCCCTCGGCTAGGAATTTAAAGCGTTCACGGGGCCGTTGTCACAACTCGGTTGCAGCTTCCTGCGGCAACGCACAAAGTGCGAGAGTGGGAACTGGATACCGCCCCGTCGCGCTCCCAACCCGCTCGCCGGCCGCCGCTCGCAGTTCCCACCGGCAGCGCAGAGCGCAGGCCGCGTGAGGGGGCGTGTCCTCCATTGATAAAAGGGCTTTCGCCAGGTGAGATGACGCTATATCCGATATGTGAAATCGTGTCATGTCGCACTATTTTTTTGTTGGCCCGACCGTCATTTTCCATTCAGGCCTTTTCTGTTTTTTTGTTTGTTTTTTTCGTTGGCCCTGCGCTCCGTGTCAGAGTGATCTTGTTTCACTCCGCATCGACAGGTTCGTTCGTCGGATGCGGCGGCACCGAGCTGAAGCGTGTCCGGTGCAGCAGAAGCCCTGCGCAGCCCGGCGAGCAGCAGCAGCAGCAGCAGCAGCAGTAGCAGCCCATCGCGAGGAAAAGCGTCGGCGTCACGTTTCCGAACAGCTGAACACGAAACGCCGCGAACGCTGCGTGCGAACGCGGAGCGCGGAACAAACAGAACCGTTGGACCAGATCGATGGGGGCACGGCACAGCCGTGGCGCTGGAATCTGCGGGGCAGACGTGCCTCCGTCACCAAGGCCGGCCACACGCGTGCTGTTGTGCAAGCAAACGGGCCCGGATTGAAACACAATATGAATGCCATCAGAACGCCAAACACGCGGCGGGGACCCTCAGCCCCTTCGCCCACGCGGCCGAAGCACGACGCACGCAGCTCGCGGCATGGAACAGTTGACGGCACGAGCCGTGTGGCCAGTGTTCCTGTCCCAGCAGAAAATGGGGGGCGGCCGGCGGCGGCCAGCGGCGATCCGGCTGCTGCCGGTGCTGCCGGTGAGGGGAGGCATTCCTCCAGGGCGCAGGACAATGGCACTAACGGGGCCCCGGCAATGAGTGTTTGTCTACCTGAGGGGTGTGTGTACACCGGCCCGGGGGACAAGTGAGAGGCCGCTGGGCTCCGCTGGGCTCCGCTGGGCTCCGCTGGGCTCCGCTGGGCTCCGCTGGGGGCGCGGCGGCTGCGTTTCAGAGATCGACGGCGAAAACGCTTCTAGCCCTGTCGGTACTGTGGCCTGGTGCCTCAAGGATTACCGGCGTGCCCTGCGTAGTCCGTGTGCGGCCCGGCTCGGCAGGCGGTGCAGCACCGGTGTGGCCGGCGGAAAAGTTAGTATTCGCCTCTTAGCAACTCAATCGACATGCATAATACAGTCCGCTATGCAAATGCTCGCCTCTCTTCCCTTCGTTCCGTCACAAAACGCCCCCGTGGCCTTTCTCGGAAACGAAAGTGGATGCGGCCGTGCGTTCGTTACCGCCGCGTGTTTTTCCTTGTCTCGTGCGAAACAGATCGCTTCCGGCCGAGCAGGGCCCGGGCCCTGGCGGCGGACTTTGCCACTGGGACCGTACAGAGGTTTCCCAGTAGGAGGGAGGCACAAGGGGGCTTCGATTGAAATCGCGACCCAGTTCTGGCAGCCTGGCATCGCCGAGCCGGCGCGGCAGGCGGCAGGGGCTGCGGGCAATTTGCCGAGGCACACGGCCCGGGGCGCCGACGGCCCGACGAAATATAATGGAAACGCCGCTATCGCCGGCAGGACAACACCAAGCGCAGGGTCAGTAAGTGGACCGATCAAAAACTGTGGCAGCTCGTTGTTCTGTCTGCACGCGATGCGGCGGGGCGGGCGGCGCGGGCGGCGCGCCCGCTGGAAATCTCCTTCGCCGGCCCCGCGGCACGCCGGCCCGCCGCGCTTAGGCCCGCCTCGCCGCAACATTGTGCCACCTTGTGCCACAATGATCGGCCCCCCCGGACACAATGCAGCCTCCGACCCGCCCACCCTTTTCTTCTTCGGACCCCTGAATTTCTCGCCGATGGCGTCGGAAATCCGAGCGGCGGCATCACACGCAGCCCGCCGGCGGCCTCCGGCGACGGCGGCGCGGGGGGTTGTGTCGGGCCGGTGACGCTGCCGGGTATCGAATCCTCGTTAAAATGCTGATTAGAACGTCGAGGAGCACGCCTTGGGTGCCGGTGGGCCCGTGGGCTCGCCCCCTACCGGCCCCGGCCTTGGCTACCTTGGACCCCCATTCTCATGCTAATGCTCCTCGCACCCGTTGACGTCCGCACTTCCGATGCAGAGATGTTGCCCACGAATCAGCCGTGTCGAGGCGTGGCTCCCGGGATGTGGTGTTGGCCGTGATCAGACAAGAAGCTCACCCGGCACCCCCGGAGCCCCAGGCTGATAAACAGCAAACCGGGGGCGCACACCGGCAAAAATCACACGACAAATGAGTTACGCAGTGACTAGGCCGACGTCGCCGGGGCCGACAAAGCCCCGCCCTAATTTTTCGCCCTTGGCCGCCCCCGCCGAGCGAGGCCGCCCCCAGGACGCCTCCAGGACTGGGACAGCAGGACGCCCCCTGCTGCCGCCGCACACCTTCCTCCAACCTTCCACCGCGTCCGGCACAACGACGGCGATCGCTTCCATCGGGATTAAAATTCGCGGCATCGAAATTCAGTTGTAATTACCATCGCCGTCGCCACCAGCAGCGCGCCGCGCGGGGCGACTCAAGGCCGTGGGGCACCTCTACGGCGATCCGCGCGCCGCGAACATTCGGGGAACTGCGTTTGTAAATGACCGTGTCCGGGGGGCGGCGCGGGGCAGGGTGGGGGCGGTGGCTGCCCCAATAGCCGCCCCCGGCCGGGTCGGAAGTGCCGGTGCCGGTCGGGTCGGCGGGGCTCGGGGCAGGTCGAGGACCCGGGGCTGCCGGGGCTGCCGGGGCCGAGGGACGCCGCCGCCGCCGCCCGCCTTTGAAGTTTCCGGGCGGCGGCTAGCGAAAACGAGGCTCTGCGGTGTGACGGTGGTCATTTCGCGCGATAGCGGCAGCACCCCGCGGCGGCCGGGGCGGCCGAGGTGCGCGCCGGTCACACCCCCCTCGCGTCGCATTGTGTGCGCGCAGTGTGCAGGCAGTGTGCGCACCGGCACCGCCACGCCGACCTGCGGCCGACCAGCGGTGGCCGGCCGGCCTGCGGACAATGCAAAACGGACGTGCATTTTGCGTGCGAAGGTAGAGGCGTACGGGGGGGCACCGTAAAGGCGGTGTCCAGCCGCGTCAATGTGCAGACGGATACGGAAATGAAGCAGACGACACAGTGTGTGTGTGTGTGTGTGTGGAATTTGCGTACGTACAGCAGTTCACATAGGGGGAGGGGGAGGAAGTGGGCGTGTGCATCGCACGACGGCCGGCGAAACCTACCGCCGTAGCATAGTATACATATACCAGGTGTCCCAGCTCAGCCGTGTCAGGGAAAAGGTAGGCACGCCCGCAACACTAGCCTCGCGCGGGGTGTCCAGCCGAGCACTTTGCAGAGTGGCATGGCGCCACTTTTCCGATAGCCAAAATGCCAGCAGCAGAGTAGAAAATAGATATCAATAAAGTTTGAGCAGGCGCCGATAGCCCGTTATTTTCCGATATTTTAGCTCAATTTGAAAAATGCCGCACGGATGCCGCACAGATTTAGAGTGACCTAACCTCCAAAGCACCTCGTCTGCAGCAGGTGACCGGCTCAGATCTGGACGCCAACAGTGGACACCTCGCGAGAGACTAGTGTTGCGGGCTTGCCCACCTTTTACCTGTCACTGCTGAGCTGGGACACCTGGTGTATATACATACAGCCGTTGTAGATTTCGCCATCTCAGGCGGTGGCGGCGAGCGCACGCGCGACGCTACAATAGTCTTCACGCCCACGCGTTTGAGACGGCCGCGGGGACGCCATGTTGACTCAGCTGCGGCGGCGGCGGTAGCGGAGGCGGCTGCGGCGGCAGGCAGCATGCTGCACCACTTGTCAATCCCGATGCGGCACATACACTCACTAAGACTCGAGTGTGCGGGGAGATGTGCGATTAATCACCGCAGGGGGCGCGGCCGCGCGGAGAGGCGCCCCGGCGGCCGCCTGCCTCCGGCCGCCTGCCTCGGGCCGCCTCCCTGCACCCCTGCAGGCTGAGGGGCTCCGCGCTGCTCGGCGGCTGATGGCCGACGACTTCCCCCTTTTTATTCGGGACGCGC
The DNA here is from genome assembly GCA_026979955.1 of Megalurothrips usitatus. NCBI lineage: Eukaryota > Metazoa > Arthropoda > Insecta > Thysanoptera > Thripidae > Megalurothrips > Megalurothrips usitatus. The sequence goes on along the minus strand of CM049594.1, from coordinate 3,226,707 downwards.
AGCCGGCCGGGCGGCGCCCGACGATAATACGTCCCGGCATCCGCCTCGCTTCTCATTAATCCTTCACCGGGCTCGGCGACGGCAAGCGCCGGCGTCGTCCTCCTCGTGCCGGCGCTGCCGGTGCTGGCCGTCATCGCGGACGACAAGCGCGACCCGCTCAGCAATCGACGTGGGCACGTGGCCGCGTGCAGTCATGAATTAGTGAGCGGCGCTGAGCCGGACAACGCCAGCACTAAGCAGAGGCCGGCGGCGGCAGAGGGCCTGCGGCTGCGGCGGGGGCGGGGGCGGGGGGCGCGGCGACACTGCCACGTGCATGCAGTCCATCATCAGCGACGGAATTTGTTGGAGCCGGGCGGGCGGAGGCTGAGGCTCGCTCCGCCAGGGCTCCGCCAGGGCTGCGCTGGCGCGGCTGGCGCCCCTCCCCTGCATCGTCAGGAGGCAGGGCGGGGAGCCCCGGCTGTCTCTGCCCCCGGGGGCCGGGGTTGGCATGTTAGCTTGCATTCATGGAGTGCGTGCCGGTGGCCGCCGCTGCCGCCGCCACCGCGATGCCCAGCGATGGGAGCCAAATCCTTTGTCAGTGTTCTTCTCTCTCTCTCTCTCTCTCTCTCTCTCTCGTCCTGTGTCTTCCCCCCCCCCCCCCTCCCCCATTGTGACTCGGCCGCCTCATTTCGTCTCCGCCCCCCTCCCACCTCCCCGGGGGCTGCATGTGACACCCTTTTTATGTTTTGCCCGTCCCTGCACCCGCGATCGCGCCCGCCCCAGGCCGGCCCAGCCCGGCCCAGCCCGGCCGGCCCCTTCCCTTGTCCTCCCGTCCCGGCCGGCCGGTCGCATAGGACTCCAACCCCCTTTTACCTGTGGGAACCATCCCGCCATCACCTGTGCAACGCAAACAAGGGCAGCGCAATGCATGCGCGGGGCCAGGAGAGTGAGTGAGAGAGAGGGGGGGGGGGAGTGAAAGGGGGCTTGGCGGGGTCGCCGGCAGTGAGGAGAGTGGGGTTCGGCATAGAATGGCACATCAAGGAAGACCGGACGAGGCACGTTTTTGCATAGTGCAGTTTGAATAATAAAAATACGCACACACACACACACTAACACATGCAGTGCGCTGCCATGCGTGTACATACTGTAATGTGGAGAACGTTCGGAGGAGGTGAATCATCAGCGGTAAGGAGAGGGAGGAGCTCCTCATCCGCATTTTCGGCCACAATGACGCGTATTGGAGATCGGGGGCCCTCCAGAGAGGGAACAGCTCGCCTCGTGACGTAATGAACTTAATCGATTGACGTGGTGGGGGGAGCAAACATTTACTCCTCTGGAAGGTCTTCGTCATCGTGTTTACCTAACTCGCTTCTTATCTGCGCACTCGGTTGGACCACCTGGTGTACGTGTGACGTATATAATCTGAGCAAACAGGGCAGTGAATAGGAGCACTTCTCCGCGGAGAAGGAAGTCTCTTGTGTATCGCTTGACGTGGCGTTCAGAAAAACAGATTTTGGAGATTTGCTCCACCCCTCCGCGCCCGCACTGATATGGCGCACAATTGTTCCGTCGGCAATCGCACTCCTCCGCGCGGCAGCGAATCAAATCTGCGGGGCAAACGGCGCATATTGTCTGTTTCGCCCGAGCAGGAGGAGCCCGATGGTAATCTCCGAGGGGAAGGGGTGCATGCCCCGGGTGCACTGCTCGCTGCACCGCTGCGCCAGGCTGCGCTCGGCGCGCGAACCACCGCGACGTCGTATTTTTGAAGACGGTCTAATTATTTTGATATTGTTTGCTGGAAACGGAACGCTCCAAAAACATGTGTATCACGGTGGTCGGGGGGCGCGCGGCGCGGCTGCCGCCGGTCGCCCGCTGCCTGGCGGCGACCGCATGCGCTCTCCTGCCGCGGGGTCGCCCGCCCCCCCGCCCGCCCGCCCGGCTCCTTGTGGGCTCCTTCGCAGCCCTCGCATATCGTAATGCCGATTAATATCCCGGCTCGCTCCTCTCATGCGACACGCATTGCGTGAGGAGAGGCCAAGTCAGTCGGCGCGACCGCAAGGGGGAAAGGGTGGCGCGACCGCCGTGCCGCGCCGCGCCGCCGGACACCGCCGGGGCGAGGTCAGGGGGCCGCGCGGGCCGCCGAGGGACGGCAGGGAAAAATACACAACAAGTCATCATTCTCAGGCGGCAGCGGCGTGTCGCCGACAAATTCGCCTCTCCTAACGGCCCGAAGGGGGCGACAACGAGAGGACACAAAAACCTCCCTGCGCACGTAGGGAGCCTCTCCGAGCCGCCCGTCTCTGCCAAGAGAGCAAGGGCGAGCGGAGCAGGAGCCGGACCACGCACACCGAGCCGTGTGACGGCCGGCGGCGGCAGTCGCGCCTTTTCATCCGTCTCATAACACCTCCGCGAGCGACGACTCCCTGAGCGTTTTAGTGTTTGGCCGCGCGTGGAGGAAGCGGCGGCGGGGCTAAACTGAAATAGCCGTGGCCGCGCCGGTGACAACAACAAGCGGGCCGTGTTTACGTTCGCCCCGCACCGCCCTGCCGCCACGCCACGTGGTCATGCGCAGCGTTCCGGTTCGCGGACGCGACGCTCATCCGCGGGCTAAAAATCAGAGCTGCCGCGCCGCCGCCGCGGCCCGCGGGTGCCAAAGGTTCTCACGGACACCTTGGCGGCGCACCCTGCCGGCGGCACCGCCGCCACCGCGCGGCAACGCTGTAGCCCGATGCAGCCGGCCTGGAGAAACTGTAAAAAAAAAAACAACCGCAATTTAGTTTCTTTCTCATTTCACTGATCAATATTTTTAAATAGCTACTAGAATCGACCGTGGCCTCCTCCCCCGTCTCCCCCACCCCCTCTCTCTCTCTCCCTCTCTGTCTCGCTCATTGGCCCCTGATTGGCCCCTGATGACCGGGGGGGGGGGGATCCTGTTAGCGCATTGTGCGGTCATCGTGTTGACTCCGCCGCGGATTACACCGGAGGAGTGATTTAATCTCGGAGTGATGTGACACTTATCTCGACGGGGTTTCACTCCTGGGGAGGGGAGGGGAAGAGGAGGAGGAGGGGACCACCACCACACCTCGTCGCCAGCGGCGCGGCCAGCGGGCGGCGGGCCGGGTTGAATGGCTGAAATGAATACTTCAATTTACTCGACAGAAAAGGGGGAATGTGCTTTGGCGGGCGGTCCACGAACCGCGTATTCACCCCCGAGGACTACACGGGCCGCCGCCGCCTGTGCGGCAAACCAACTTATTCTCGCTCTCCGACCGCCTCTTGATGAAAATTTCAGCTCGTCCTCGGCTCGGACTTTTCCACCGCCACGTTAGTCAACTTGATACAGTATTCATGGTAATACGCCCTTTCACGGAGCAAGGGACCAGCGGCAGCGGCGGGGACTGGCCGTGCTCTGTTGATCGGGGGCCGCAAGAGCGAGAGAGGAGGAAAACCAGGTGGGGGTCTGGAGTGAGAGAGACAGAGAGAGAGAGGGAGGGGCAGAGATGCAGCGGATGCATAGGCAGCACTCTACGGCGGGATGCTGAGCGGGATGCCTGCCGCCTCCACTGCAGGCGCTTGCCCAGACCGCTTGGCGCTCGGTTCGCTGGCCTCTTCCCCCACTCCCGCTCTCTCTCTCTCTCTCTCTCTCTCTCTGTCTCTCTCTCTCTGTCTCCCTCCCCCTGTGTACCTAGCCATTGCCACCGTCACCCCCAACAAGGCTGGGACGTGCCCAGCCCTCGTTCACACATGCCAGTGCCGTGCAGTTGCCAAATTACCATACGGTGGACCGAAGGGTGTGTCGGACCGTCGCTACGTTTAGCGAACGAGTTCGGCCCGGTCGTCGCTGGCCGGAAGCGGGCAAAAGCGAAAAAGGAAAAAAAAATACTTTCTCTTTAAAAAAAGGCGGATACGACACAGTGAAAACGAAACGTGTTTCTGATGGGCGATTAAAATGAAAACAATGGCGTACGGTATGAGTGCATGGGGCGGGGGAGTGACAGAGAGAGAGATGGGAGAGATCGGAGCAGACGAAGAATGAATAACCAGGAGGATGCGACAGCAGGGTGAATAAGTAGGCCTCTGCCTCCCTTCACTTGAGCATAGCAGACGCGGCCCAGACCGGCAGGGCCCGGCCGCGCTGGCCCCGCCGGCTCCGCCCCACCTCCGCTCTCCCCCCCCCCCCCTCTCTCTCTCTCTCTCTCTCTCTCGCTCTCGCTCTCTCGCTCTCGCTCTCTCTCTCGCTCTCGCTCTCTCTCTCTCTCTCCAGTCTCGGCCGCACCACACCAACCCTTTTGGGCTCGCAGTGAGGGCGATGACCGGACGGAGGCGGGGGGATGGGACGTCAGTTTTGGGGGGGGGGGGGCAGCAGCAGCAGCGGCGGCTGCAAAGGGTGACCTGTCTGCTCCACCACATGAACACTGTGCTAAGCACTTTCTCTGCGGCTTTCTTGGGTTTCCAAAGTGGTGACGGGGGGAGAAACCTGTCCGAGACTCCAAGTGTATACCTTTGCAACGAGGTTCACGACGTTGAACCGCGGTGTGTTCGAATATTTCTGCTTCCTTTTTTTTTTGTCTGTTTCTGTGTCCGCGCTCGCACAGGAGCCGCGTCGTCCCGAGTCGCGGCAACTCTTCCTCCTGTCTCCGTGTGTAAAATGCCCGTCCATGTAGGGTGCGGGTGCGGCGGCGAGGCGGCGGCGCGGGCTTCTCCCGGTCTCCCACGCGGGAGAGCGGCGGCTAGAGAGGCCCGGCGACAGCAGTGCCTCTGACGTGGGCGGGCCGCCGACACGCTCGCCACTGACTCACAGCGCCGGCTAAAAGCGAAGAGGAAGTCATCCAGAGACACGCGGGGGTCCTGGGACCCCGAGACCGGGTCTCTGCGGGGGTCCGCGCGAGTCCTTGATTCGCAGACTGATTTGTGGACGCGCGGGGTGGAGGCCGCGAGCCGCCGGCGAGGCCGGGCGGGGCGCGCGCCGGGGCCGCTCGGCGCAGCTCGGCGCCGCCACCTTACGGAAGGCCGCGCCGCCGTTCTCAAGGCTCGAGTGCGTGCGTGTGTGTCCGCGCTGTAGTGTGTTTGGCGAGAGCAATAAAATAGTACATAATTTCATTTATGTATTATCAGCTCCCTGGCCAGGCAGCCGGCGCGGGTGGACGGCGGAAACAGTAAAAGGCGTGATAAACACTCGCGGACGGGCGCGGCGGCGGCGGCGAACCTTTCCCGTCCACTGTCCGCCGCCAGGGCGGCGTCCTTCGGTAGGCACCAGCAGTGCCTTGGCTTTTCCTTCCTGCCTTTTCCATCAAGCGCGCTGCGCCTCGCGCACGCACGCGCGCACACGCACACGCGCGCACACACACGCGCGCACACGCACACGCGCGCACACACACGCACGCACACACACGCACGTGACGCATCGGGAGGGCGACTGTGACAGTGTCATCGGGCAGCGCCTCGTGCCACCGATTTGGACCGGTGCCATGAGTGTTTTGCCACACGGCGGCTAGACACGGGCCAATTTACGGGCCGCCTCTCACTTAGGCCCTAAGCAGGCGACGGCGGGGGCCGCGGGGGCCGAGGAGCGTGACGTTTTATTTTCCGCCCGCGAGAATCCCATAGGATTTACATTTCCGAGGTGATGTCACGACGAGTCCTTGAGAGGCGGAGTCCTTGGCCGGGGGAGTGCACCAGTGCCCATAATGCACCGCTGGCTGTACAGTTAGGTTAGGCCGCCTATTGAGGAATTAGACGAGGACCCGGGTCACTGGCCGGAGCAGCGAGGGGCGAAGGAGCGCTCCCGATAGGCAACAAAAGGTGCCGTCGTATAACGCTATACACGCTGTCCGTCGCACGAGCAGATCCCGAGCGGACACGGCGCGACGCGCGGAACGGTCGTAAATTTGAAAACAACTCAACTCGTCTCGCGCGCTGGGACAAGAGGACAACAACAAACATTCGGCGCGATCCGTCACGCGCCGTGCTCGACGCCGCGCTTACCTGCAAGGGCCGCAGGGCCGCGCGCGCAGCGCCAGTCGCCCCTCATTGTGGCCCTTGTGACCCGTGAGTCCGTTGGCATGCTAACCAGCCCGTGGCCCTCGGCAGCCCTCGGCAGCCCTCGGCAGCCCTCGGCAGCCCTCGGCCCGCTGCCCTGCCCCCGATGGCCGCGGCCGGGGTGCGCGCCGCCGCCGGCTGGATCACTACTTCCTCCGCCGTTGCGTGTAAAAAGATTTGTAACGTGCGGAGGGCGGCACGGCGGCGGCACCGCTCCGCAGCCCCGGCCCCGCAGCCCCGGCCCCGCAGCCTCGGCCCCGCAGCCCCGGCCCCGCAGCCTCGGCCGGACGAATGCAAATTGAATCTGCGCCCATCGTACCCGCTAACATACCGCGCGGCTTCCCTCTGATTGCGGAATGATCCCGCGGCACTCCGCCCGGATTAACTGGAATCCTCACCAAAGTTGCATTTCGGCGAAGGATCCGCCGTAAGGACCTCCCGAAGGAGGGTTCTTACTTCACCCTCTTGCCATAAAACTGTCAGCAATGATTTGCTAGCGGCCATTCTGCCGTGTCCCCCCGCTTATCTAGCAGTGGGGTCAGCTCTGCGTTGCATTGTCTCTCTTAGGAAAAGAGGAGGAAAGGAGGTAGAGGGGGGGGGGGGGGGCTGGAATCGCGGATATAATTTCTTATAGGTAAAGTCTAACTTCTTGTTCCAGTGTTACCCATGTTGTGACCGCAACAGAAGTGTGAACGAGCTGCATCGAATGCGCCGGGGAGCGCCGCAGCAGGTCATCGAGAACGTTCAGAGTGGTTACTACTCTCTACCATATATTTTATGTACTTGCTATACTTTTATCGGCTTGCTCCAAGGCGTCGCTTTCTTAATTTGAGTGCAAAACAAGACGGCGGCACCCAGCCTCCCCGAATCGAATTTCTCCCGTGGAACCGATGAGACCGAAATGAATGAATGGGCACTGCATTCAGAGAGCAGGCCAGCGTCTGCCCGCGTCCATACGACACGGGAACACCTTGCTTTCTTTTCATTTCGTTCCTTTCGACAATTTCGTGGCCGGGGTCAGGGTGACGGGCTCTCACATTGCCACAGGGCGATGAATCAAGGGACGGCATTGTCAAGAAAATTGCCATTTCATTCAGAACTCTGCCGTTTTCTCAATTTTCCGCGCAGTAGGGAAACACCACTGGAGGTTAGGTAGTTCTACTTCTAAAAATATTTCCAGCACATTTTTGGAATTTGCAAGGCATGTTTGCAAAGTAAACGCTGGCGTAGGACACGTTTGTGTGCTTCCCGCAAATCCTTTCTTTGTTCTGGTCTCTATTATGTTTGCCGTGAGAGGCCTTTCTGTGCATGATTGAGGATGTCGAGAGACGGAGAGAGACAGAGTACGGGAAAGAGAGAGAGAGAGAGAGAGAGAGAGAGAGAGAGCAGGCGAGAGGGAGATGAGAGAGGAGGGAAGCGTCCCAAAATCTAAGTGCATTGCCATAGTTCTCCTGTAAAGTATGTTTTTTGAGGCGCAAGTTATCTTTTACACGGAGGGTCGCACGAAATGATAAATGCGCCTTCCAGCCCTTCCCTCCTTTTTTTATTTCCTTTGCCCGCAGGGCAAAAAAGAGGCAACAGCGATAAAAAGCCGAGGGTCTTCATGCCCCCAATATGCTAAGTGTCAACCCTTGAGGGACACGCTGCGCGGCCGCCGTACGGCCGATGGTGTTATTTCTGCAATATGAATCGCCGTTCCCCTTCGCCTCCGCGGCGGCTGTCCCTTAGGGTCTCCCACATTTCTTTTAAAAGCCATTGATTTTTCTCCTCCTCATAGGCTGCAATTAACTTCTACCCTACTAATCACTCGCCCCTTCATTCCTTTTGTTTCGCGCATTATTTTCCCCGTCATTTATTTTTGTTTTATTTACTTCCGCCATTATTTCGTCTCCATTGTGGTTTTCTTTCGCCATGCATACGCGCAGACTCCCTGTCCTCTCGCAGTTCTTGTTTTTCTTCGCGTTCATTATTATCCTTTTTTTACCCTTTGCTCGAGCCACCCTCGTTGTAAATTCGCATCTGGAAAACGGTGAGACACACAATGCTTCGCGGCCCCTGATTTCGGAAGTAATGTTCGTTCCACTTGCATTGATAATTGCGTAGGGGGAGCGGGGCGACGGCCGAGGGCACTTGGCGCATGCCTCGGTTGAAAGCAGTGACAGCCATCTTGCCTGCGGAAAATGTGTGCCCCCCCCCCCCCCCCCCCCCCCCCCCCGCCTACATAACGAAATGTCACCTGCAACTCGACACTTGTTATAGGAGGCCGGAGGGATGTCAAAAGTAACGCGAGCACAAACGGGTAATAATAGATTCCACACCGTTTTTTCCGCGTTTCTGTGAACAAGTGTCATCTGCGCTCGCCGCCGCGGCACTTCTCCGCCCAGCCAGCCCGCCCCCCGGCTTTTCTCTCCGTTTGTACGGTTGATCACGGTTGTCAACACTTGTCCCACACCATCGTCGGCCCGGCGGCTCAGATTGTCTCATATAAAGGTGTAGGATATGACCGTTGGAGACGGAACTTTTTTTTTATTATCTTTTTTTTTACCGCGGCATCGTATCAGGGTTTCAGAGGTCCGATTCTCCGTCGGAGCCTCCGGAAGTGGGTGTGGTTTCGAGTGTCATTACGGCCTCATCAGGTGTGCCGCGCCACGGGCCCCCACGGGGCTGCCACGACCCAGACACCGCTCCCACCCCAATTTCGCTCGGTTCCCCCCCCCCCCCCCCTTGCGCCTGTCAGCGATTCTCTTCAGAGGAAAGAACTCTTTTTTCTCTCCATCTGTCGCGGAAAACCTCGAGCCGGAGGACCTGCTGCGGCTCCAGCCCGCCGATGTAAAGCCCCGGCACGGTGTCACAACACAGGGGTTGTTGTATCGAAATAACAAGGGTTGGGTCGTCCCCACGCTCCCACGCACTGTGCGGCGGCGCGGTGGGATCTGCACCGAGCACATCCCTTTCTTACCCCCTGAACTCCGTGGTGTAGGGTAGGATGCACCAGGGGCGGATGCAAAGACTGAGGAAGGCGATGAGACACATGTGTGATAACTGCAGCCTCAGAGGCGCCGCTCCGCACCAGTGCGCTCAAGTCCCACAGGAGGGATTGTCGCACGAGAGATAGGGACCCAGACCGACCTACCGGGTCCCGTCGGTAAAACGAGTGAAAAGAAATGCTGTGAAGACTGCGTCTGATGTTCTACGGGCAGCCGCCTCCACTGCATGAATAACCTGATATCGGGTGCAATACATATGTGTGAAATTTACATCTGGGAGCCCTTTCTGACCGCAGGCTGGTTTGCAGGCCCCGTCCTTGGCCTTGGGGTTAGCCTGGCGCTAGCGCCACTCGAGCAGGGGAGGGTCATCGGGACAGGATTCATGAGGAGGAAAAAGTGCCATTAGCCTGATTAGAGGCTGCATCGGTGCGGCGTCCAGCGAGGGAGAGGGTCCGAGTGTGAAAGAGATAAATGCTGTGTAAATGGTGGCCCCACCACTAAACTTTTTGTCAGCACCCGCTCCCCCCCCCCCCCCTCTCCTCGTTCCTCCTCCTCCCAATTCATGATTCTGATAAGCAGCAGCAGGTAGGGACGCCAGGCCACCAGGTCGGTTGGATCGACGGTGACATTAGTTACGAGCTCGTTTTGCTCTCTGGATGCCCGAAAACGGAAAAAACTCTTTATGGCAACGAGAAATCTTTTCGTTGTCTCAGGACAAGAATGCGCAAACAGAATTTCTCGCACTTTTATGCGCTGATCCAGGAAAAAAAATTGCCGAGAGAGTATGGGAGAGAGAGCGCTAACCGACGATTCTTTCAGAAGGTGGCAGAATGGTGTCTTCTCATTCAAAGAATATTCACAATGGGCCCACTTGGCGCCGCGCACCGGCTCACCTGTTTCGGATATCTTCGGGACCTTTACCTGTAATTACTGCTATTATCGGGCGTTTGGCGGATCGAAACTATTGTCGGGGATCCATTTCAACACACCTCTGAGAAAAAAAGTGTAGCATATTCAGGAAAAATATCTCCCATTTTTTTTACGTTTATACCTCCACTCCTCCTCCCCCTCCTTGGGAACATTGTGATAATCTTTTGCAGATCAACAACTGCAGAAAATTCTCACGTCTACGCATGGAGACCTATAGCAGCTGCTCTGTAAGTCCAGGGTGGGCGGGCGAAAGCTGTTACATTAAAATTAACTGATGGTCAGGTGCAAAAGCTCAGAAACATTGCTTCCCTTTCTCATTTTATTCGGTGAGGCCTATAAACGTGAGATGATCCCCTCCCCTGATGTGAGCCAGGCGTATAAATGCCTTGCCACGACATAAAACCGGGGAAATAGAAGGTGGGAAAGGATATTCTTTCGACCCCCAGCACTTCCGCGACTATGCACATACACTTACCGAGGGGACGAGAAGGTAATGCATAACCGTCTCTATTTCCAGGTTCACCTATTGTGCGTTAATTATGTTGACAAACGTCCATCACCCTGTTGCATGTACACTCGACACGTGACTTTGATTGACGTGCGCTTTGGCAAAGGGTAAAGGGCAGCGGGAAGGGATATTCTAGAGTCACTTTATAATATACACACATACTTGCGTGTAAAAAACGTGCAACGAACCGCCTTACTAAATTGAGCATCAGAACTTCAGAATAGGGATTCCTGCCGAAGCTTCGGCAGTTTCACTTCCAGGAGGAATGCTCACAGTCCGAAACACCCGACGGTAAGAAAGACAGAAAGTTGTTATACTTCGGGTCGACGCACTTTCGGGTCGCGTGACCTACGGGGTACCCGGAAAAAGGGTACGATCCAAACGACAGACACCCTAATGAATGCGCATCGAGCGGAAATCGCCTTATGATTAAAATTCACTCCGGCTACTCTTTATCAAGATGTGACATGCGATAACACGTAAAGCGTCTAGGCGAACCGTGAGACCCCGGAAGGGCGAAGAAATCTCGAGATCATCAGCAGGTGCTCTAGCCTCCTTTTATTTGGACTTGGTCAGCATAGGATTTGTCCTTCGACAACTGTTTCGGGCGCGCTGCGGGTCAGCCAAGTGCTGCCAGGCAACCGGGGGCAGCTTTCGTCTCTTGGTCAGCACTACGAGCGCCGAACGCCCGGCAGGGCGTCGAGCTGACATGATGATCCCCCGAGACATATCACCGGGGAGGATCGCCGGAGGCTTAATTTGTCTCGAGTGGTCGCTGGTGATGTGGTTGCGGCGATCCCGGCAGGTGCCTCCCCGTCACTACTCCGAGCAAACAGCGAGCAAGGCACTCCCGGTATACACCGGTAATTGGCATGTCATTACCAGCTACTTTTATAACTTGATTTTTGTGCGGTCTCCTTGAAGAGAAGGCAGGAGGGGTATACTGTCTTTTTGCCGTCTTCCACTCGTATTCATAAATCTTCATGTGATTACCGGAGGACCCTACTACTTTTCGGAAGGGCAGCAAATGTTTCTGAGCACATTGGATGTGGATGGTGAATGTGAAAAGGTAGAGCTTTGCAAAAAAAGGGAGAAATATGAGAGTTCGGGTCTCTTCGATGAAGCGTGGGAATATGAATACGCCAAAAGAAAAGTCACTTCGTTTACAGCGACCAACTCATGGAAAATCACACTTCATATCAGGACTGGCTGAAAGTGCGTGAAACAAGTGTCCCATCACACGACGAAAACGTCCACGCGACAAAAGCGGTGCCGCTCACCTGTGCGACGTGTGCCCGAGACCTCCCTGATCGCTCCTACAATTTGCGTCACATTAAACTTGCTTTACGACCGTATATCCAGCCATCCCTCCCTCTGCTCACACAACGAGAGGCCTATTAGACGTCACTGTTCAAAACGATTTTACGATGCCGGGGGGATTGGCGGCTTCCTTTTTACCTGGACACACACACACTCACACACGGGGGAGCACCGCACGCGCGGTGTGTGAGTGTGTGTCAGGCGAGATACAATGGGAGCCGCGGCGCGCGAAACCCTGATGCGTTCAAAACTAACTGTCTGTACTGCCGTGTTGGCCTCCTGCTTAGCGGCAGTTTGCGGTCGGGCCGCCCCGAGGGCCTCCCGCCGCCGCCCTCCCGGGGGGTTGGGCGGGTGGTCCCGCCGCGCCTGCGGGTCCTGCGAGTCCTGCCGGACCTGCAGGACCTGCGGGGTCACACATCCGAGCGGGTCGTCCGGCCACTTTCATTTATTGCGCCGAGTTCGGCGCGGTCCGCAACCGCAAACTGCTATGCGAGCGGCGAACGACGACGCCCGCCTCCGGCCCCGGCTCTCTCGGGCCCCGAGGACGAGGAGGACCCCGAGGTCCCCTGACGGCCGGCACCCGGCCGCACCCGGCGGTCATCAGCGGACTCCTGCCGGCCGCCGGCGAGGACCGGCGAGGACCAGCGAGGACCAGCGAGGACGCGTGAGACCACCCCTGCCTCGGCGAAAGGCCTTCGCCTGCAAGCTTGCGGTCGTTCGGTGCCGCACTCGGGTGTACGTACAACACCAGTGTTTCCCCTGAACTGGTCGCCCGGCGGCCGCCTCTGCCGCTGAGCCGGCGGCCCGCGGCGGTGGGTTGTGGGGGCTCTCCGTTGAATTATTTCGCGCCGCTTGTGAATGCGGTCTAGCCGGGGCACTCAACGCACCCATACAGCGTTTCTATTTAAAGAACGTCGTGAGTTTGGCGCGTCAAGTTTCCGCGGTGTCTCTTCCGCGCATTCCTGGCCGGCGGCGGCGCTGCCGGCGGGGCGGCGAGGTGCGTGCGAAAGCCGACGGCGACACTGGCCGCGGGCCGCGGGCCGCCGCGGGGCGGGGCGGGGCGAGGCGGGCGCGGAAGCGAAATTAGGTGAGATCGACTCGGCTCGGGTCGAGAGGCCCGCGTCGCGTCCCGCGCACCCTCCCTCCCTTCTGCTTGTCCTCCGCGCAGGAATATCACAAGTTTTGGACCCCCCTCTGCAGTGGGACCTATGCTTGCTCACCATTGTTGCCGGATGTCACGTAAATCAAAGTGGTTTCACACGGCGTGCGCTTTGTGCACGTCTTCCCCTCAGGGAAGCGCACGGCGGCACGCACGCACGCAGACACGCACGCATGCGGGCACGCATGGGGGGCACGCAGCGCCGCCGCACCGCGGCGGTGGCACGGGCTCGCGGCCGGTCGTCAGAAAATAACCGGCACATCGTTTCGGAAAGAGTTATGGCGCGCTTGTTTCACAAAAGCTGTACGGTTTGGGGACCGGACCGGGCCGAGCCCAGCCGAGCCTGAGCGGGGCCTTCTAATTAATACCGGAAACACCGTGTCCTCTGGCGCTGTTCTAATAGTCTTGGTACTGCCGGGATACACCCGCTCTCCCCACGCGGAACACCGGGACCGGTTCCGCGCGGTCGACCGCCGTTCGGGTGCCAGACCGTTGTAGCCGCAGTCGCGGGGCGCCCGGGACGCGCTGGGACGCCCTCCCCGGCCCGCGTCCTCCGCTCACGGAGCTAACAGTCCTGCTCCCGTGCCGCGTCGCCGCGACGAGCTGTGAGCCGCCGCGCCAGCACTCCGCCGAAAAGCGAGGAAACACATGAGAAAAGGAGAGTGGAGCAACACGGACGCGGGGGATATGGCGCGGTATACGAGTCGGGCTCATGCCTGGCTGAGCATCAGCGCAGCCCCCCCCCCCTCTCTCCCTCTCTCTCTCTCTCTCTCTCTCTCTCTCTCTCTCTCTCTCTCTCTCTCTCATTTTCGGTGCGTGCCTGTACTGTAACCCCCCCGCCGTCGTCCCCGGGCCTGTTGCGCTCCTGCAAAAATCACGCGCAGCAGCCAGTCTCCCCCCTTCCCCACTCCTGCTGCTCCACTCCTTCCCATTTGGGAGAAAAGGTGGGACCCTCAGCTCCCGCCACCTCAAATCACTTTTAAATTGAATATGAATACAATTTCTTTTGTGGCCGGCTCGGCGTCGCACCACTGCGCCTCCTCCCCAATGCTTACCAAACACCCTCCGCTCCTCCTCCGCCGTCGTCCCGTCCTCCTCAGCTCTCTCTCTCTCTCTCTCTCTCTCTCTCTCTCTCTCTCGCTCTCTCTGGACGCCGCCGCTTCCCGCGCAAATTGTCCGGGACGAGCAGACGCAGGCGACGCAGGCATCTGGAGCGGAACGGACGGAACGCAATGTCTTGCCGCGCCGTTCTTTTCGCGCCAGTTTTCGCACTCCATTCAAGAAGTCGGCGGCGGCGGGTCGGCGGGTCGGCCGGGGGCGAGGGGACAGCAGTAGAATGCGCGAACACAGGGGGAGGGCTGCTGCAGCCGCGCGGCGGCCGGCGTTGTGGGGGCCTCGCAGCCTCGGCGGGGGTGGGTGGGCGACCGGTGGACGTGGGCGAAGAGAGCCCGCGTCTCGCCGCTCGCACAGCGCTAAAAACCCCGCATTCATTCATTTGTCTTGTTCATTCATTCCGTTCCATTCGCAGCCGTGTACACCCGTTCCTTACGGCCGTATTCTCCAGTTATCGCCCCCCAACGTCACATTATCTTACGGCGGCAAGTCGTCAACCACCCTATGTCGCGTCTGGCCCCGCCGGGCCCCGCGCCGCCGGGCCGGGCCCCCCGACGAGGAGGTGAGGGCCCATACGTCACCCCCCGCTGCCCCCGGCCGGGGGGACAAGTCGCGCTGATAAAACTTCCTGGGAACTGAACACGAACACACACACTCACACTCACGCACACTCACACAGACACACGCAGTCACGCACACAAACATTTAGTCGTCCTGGTGGTGGCGATGCCAGCCGCAGACCAGAAGACGCTCCGGCAGCGGCCCTACGGACGTCCCCTCACTACGTCGCCCGTACATAGAGAGAGATAGAGAGAGAGAGAGAGAGAGAGAGAGAGAGAGAGAGAGAGAGAGAGTTACCAGCCGTCTCTGTCGCTCTCGTGTCTCACAGCACTTATTGACACGCAACGGCCCTACTACTACGCCGCCCTTCATCGTCATATCAGGGACACACGGCGCGCCGTTACGCGGCTGTGCCCAGCAGCACCAGCGGGCCGCCGGGGCCGCCGAGGCCGCCGGGGCACCAGGCAGGAGGGGGCCGGCGGGCCGGCCGGGGCTGGACAGCAGCGTCACCGGGCGGCTTCCGGACCCCCGGCAGATCGGCCTCCTTGTTGTGGAGGCGGCGCGAGGTGGTGTGCATGAGTCATGGCCGCTGCACGGGCCGGACTCTGAGAAGTACCGGCGGTGTCTGCAGGGGGCGGGCAGGGCGGGCAGGGCGGGCGCCGCGCGGTACTGTACAGCACAACCCGCAGCGCCCCAGCGACGTGGCGTACCCGTACCCGCACCACCGCTGGCCGGCCGGCCGGGGCTTCTTGTTGCGTTTCCGTTTCTGGGAAGGTGCCGCGGCCGCCGCCACCAGGTCAGAAGGGTGGCGGTCGGACACACGTCGCTCTTGCGCCCGTTCAAGAGGGATCGGGTCTCCTGGTCAGCGGCCGCAGAGCCCGCCGTGGGAACGGAACGAGGAACTCAATCAGACGTGATGCGGGGCATCGGGGAGCGCCCGGTAATCGGCGAAAATGTAAACGCTGCCCGCCTTGGAAGAGGGCGGGCGGACGCTGTTCCGAACACGTCATTTCTTGAACTCCCGCCCCTCCCACCCCGCGTTCTCCTGCTCCGCAGTACAGGGTGTCCCATCCACATCCACAGACAGTGCAGTACGTTGGGCGGCCTATTCCCCGATCTGCAGGCGCACCGCGCCGGGCGCCGGCGGCTGGCTGCAAGCTGTCAGAAGTACTCTTCGACTTCCCCGACTTCCCCGTCGAGTCGGGTGGGGCGCAACCGAACAGATCCCACCCCTGCGAGCTGCAGGGAAGAGCATTACCCGATCCTCTTTGCGTCGCCAGTCGCTAACTCGTCTCCGTTGCCTCGCAAAGAATGATAGGATTTTCGGCTCTGCCTGGCCCGACCCATCAGCCGATCTCCCTCTCAGAGGCCGGGCAGTGTAGGCAATTAATGCAATTAACGCGGTGGCGGTGCGCCTGCAGATCAGGGGATTTGCAGCTCAACGCACTGCACTGTATGTGGATGGGAGACCCTTCTAGCGCCTGCGAGATATGCAATGAGCTGGTCGCGGAGGGAGACGGGAGACATGTCTGCTTGGCGCGCGCTTCCGTAGCGGCTCCCAGCGAGCCAGGCTCTCCGCAGCACCGGCTCCCGCCCCACTGTCTCTCTCTCTCTCTAACCCCTCCCTCCCCTGATGTGTCTTCCCCCGTGATATGAAAATTACACACGGCCGTGTTTTCTCTATTATGGCCGGGCGCGCACACGTGAGCTCACGCGTGTGTGGCTCTCGTGCTAATGATGGGTTTCTGTTTAAAAAGATCCCCGCCCGCCGGCCGTCCTTCCTGTCGCCTGGCCCGCCCCCTGCAGCCCTCGATACAAAGTCAGCCGTGGACGCTTACAAACTCGCTGGGAAAGTTTTAGCAGGCGTGCGGGTCGCTGCTCGCACGGCAATCTGCGGCCGAACACATTTTTCTGCATTTCTGACCATTTTACAACTGTATGGTCGTAGGTCGCAGATTGGAGACACTTTCTTCCTCGCCCGTTTTCAATTTATTCTTTTGTTCTTCTTTTTACGGTAACAATCCCCCTCGAGAGAAAAAATTTCTCACCCTCTTTTTTCTCTTTCTGGTTCAGCTTGCGAACGCGACGCGTCGCGTCTTCGCGAAACAGTCTCTCTACCCCGCGCGCGTCCCACCCCTTTTGCCGAACTCGATGAGAAACTAAATACCGTACGGGCGGACGGGACGGGAGGGTGCACTCGAGGCTCTCCGTCGCGGCGGCTTCCGCTCCGCGCTCCGCTCTCGGCGACGCGTCTTTTGTCCGTCGCCCCGATAACCCTTTTTCGGCACCGCCCCGGCCGCGGCCCGGAGCCACCACCGTCGCCGCCGCCACCGCCTCGCCGCACTCTCCTGCGGAGGTCCTAAACGGAAGCAGGGGATTCTCCCCGGAGATCGCGCGGCACACACACACATGCACTTGACAGCGGACCCCTTGCCGGAGTTTCCCAGAGGAGGGGCCGGGGCCGCCGGGGTCCTTTGCGGGCGGGGCGCGAGGCGCACAGCGGGCGCAGCAGAGCTCAGCATGCGCGGCACAGGTGGGCAGGCCCTGCCGGGAGGGGGCCGCCTGCAGCCGCCTGCAGCCGCCTGCAGCCGCCTGCCTCCGGTGCCTCCCGCTGCATTGTGCCGGCGGAAAGGGTTCGGGAGGCGCACCATTGAGTGGGTCAGGCCCCCGCATTGTCATCCCATTTCGCGGGGGGGCCGCCGCCGCCGCCGCGCCGCCGTCGGGGTGGGTCGGGTTTGTGTGTCGTCGCGGCCCTCATCCCGGCAGGAAGCTGCACCTGAGTGTTGCCAGAAGGTATCGAGGGCAGCGCGGAGCGGCGAGAGGGTTGCCGTGCCGTTACCCCGCTGTACTGCTCACCCGGGGCGCTCCGGCCCCGCCCAGCACGGGGCGTACGAGCTGGCCGCCGCTGCGCCGCCGCGACTTTTAAAAGCGCCGCCACGCCGACTTCCTCCGCCCGCCCCTACGTCACCCTCGTTGATATCTGTGTGTGTGCCCGGAGATAGCGCGTATCCAGGCGGGGTTATCTCTCTGGAGGGCCCCATGAGTGCACAAGGGCCTGAGGACGCCGTCGTGCGGCGATAAGGACGGCGTCGCCTGCCTCCGATCGGCCAACGTTCAAACGCATCGTGTGTGTGTGTGTGACTTGTGGCGGCCCCGCGTCCGTCATCGTGGACCTGCCACACCTACCCCCCGCCGCGTCTCCAGTGTGTCTGTGTGCGTGTGTGTGTGCACCGCCGGCACCGCACCGTGGCGTGGCGGCGTGCACGGTGACCAGCCGCGCCGAGCTTTGACCAGACACGCACGGGGCACAGGCGGCCGAGGGCGGCGCGGCTGCGTCCGGGAGCTCGCCGTCGGCGGCGGCGGCGGGGCGGCGTCTCGGGGCCGCCGTCGTGCGCTATGCCAGCCATGCTGCGGGGCCGCGGCCTGTCGCCTCGGCTGCCTCGGACGCGGCCGCATAATAACACGGTTGCCGCCGCGGTCTGCGGCCGCCTCTCCCCGGGTGCCTCCGGCCGCCTGCGGGTCCTGCGGGTCCTGCGGGTCCCCGCCGCCGGTCACGTGGTCACTCCACCTCCCGATTAACGAGCCAGTCTCAAATCGATTAGAGTGCGTGAAAATCATCCGCGGCGGCTTCAATTTCGGTGATCGGCGGCACGACCTGGCTGCCGGCCGTCCCGCCGCTGCCGGCCTGTGCCGCCTGTAATTGGGGTGATGAGGTGCTTGCGGCTTTGCGCCTCGCGGCCCTGCGGTGCCCGGCGGCCCGCGCCGCACCCGCTGCCCTGATTCCGACTCCTCGTCGCGCGGGAGCTTTTTGGAAGTTTCCGAACCGGCGGCGGCGGCAGCGCTCATCGGCCACACGCAAAGGCGTCGTAAGGACGCGCCATTGTCTGTCTGCGGCGGCCGCGGGGGACGAGAAACGATTTCGCCAACAAAGGCATTATACTCTCCGGAGGTGGTGGTGGAGCTGCCGACGTTGAAATTGTCGTCGCAAAAGTTTGCAAACATGAGCGTTACAAAGTCTCCGGGCAGTGCCGCTGTGAGGTGGCGTACGGCGGAGCAGTGGTTTTATTGCTTCGTTTAGGACAGCGTAGTGACGGTACGCGGGGGAGGGGGGGGGAGGCAGAGCAAATGCTGCCAACTTTCTAGACACAACCGCAGGGCTTATTCATCCCAAATTAGTCGATACGAGGTGGTAAGCCCTTAGGCTTCGAGGAGCCCGCGGGCTTGGATACGGATCTGCAGAAGGGAAGTCCACACGCCCGGCAGGAATAATTCCGGACCGTTCTTAGTTGGGGGAAATGAGGTTAGGGTGTCCTCCGGTTTGCGGTCCGGGCCGGGCAGGGCGCTGGCACGGGTCCCGAGGTGTCAGCGGCGCGATGACGGCCGGCCGCAACCTCACGTTTATGCGTACACAACACGAAAATCCGGGCCGATTCGTATAATCGAACAAGAGGCACGGCGGCCGCGCCGAGCCGGAGCATTAATTCCTGTGATAGAGATCGCATCAGGACATAATCAACGCGCGCGCCGGACGGGGCCACAGGAAGAAGGGGGGGGGGGACGCCTGCCCTTTTGTCTCAATGTGATTGCCGGCGGCATGCGGTGCGTATGAGACACCGCTTTCCGGTCCCGCTTTTGGCGCACTGAAACATAACGCGCCCCGAAAGAAATACATACCCATTGACGGGCGGCGGCGGCGGCGGCCTGCGGTGCGGTGCCGGCCGGCAGCGAGGCGCGGCGGGACGCGGCGAGACGCCGCCGCCGCCGCCGCCGAGCTTTTATGACCCTCCAGCAGCGCAACACACTCACCGCAAGACCAGTGCTCCCGGCCCGGCCGCCCCTCGGAAACCCTTTCGGCTGGCGCGGAGGAGGCCCACAGGCCCACAGGCCCACAGGCCGTGTATTTTATTTCCTCCTTCCACGAAAAAACGCACATTTTGAGCTGTGGGCAATTCATTAGCGGGGGGGCCGTTTCACCCAAATAGCGCTCCGGTAAGGTATCGGCGAGGGGAGAAAAAGTGGCCCCCGGTCCGCTGCTGCGGAGGCTGCGGGTCCTGCGGAGGCTGCGGGTCCTGCGGAGGCTGCGGGTCCTGCGGAGGCTGCGGGTCCTGCGGAGGCTGCGGGGCGGCGGCGTCGCGGAATGGCCGGCATCTCTCTGCGGCTCCGGCGGCGACGACGGCGAGGGCTCCTCCTGCCGGAATGTCGTCAGGACCGACTCATGACATTCAACGCCATCCCCGGCGATGCCTTTTGTTTGCCGTCGTGACGTCAGCGGCGCTGTCGGACCCTTTCGCCGTCCGCTCCGTGCGGTTCGAGTTCGACCCGCCGCGGCGTCCGCCCCTACGAGGGACTTTTGTTGCGGTGAGTGTGATCGGACGCCCCCTCACACGCCAACGCTTTGATGTGCCTCACGCACTCCTGGTGGCGGCGCGGGATGAGATGCCGCCAGGGGTGGCCGCGAGGTTATCGATCGGCCGGCGGCCGGCCTGATTTGACCAGATCTGACCACCGGCTCCGGGGGGCGCCGGGGGCTCCGGGGGCTCCGGGGGTCTACAGGGGCCCCGGCCAGTCTCCGTGGTCCGTTCTCTCAGTCCGGCGGGTGTGTTCCCTTTTTAATGAGACGGTACGTGTCAGTGGTCAAAGTGGTCAAAAGGGGCCGAGTGGCAGTATTGAATATCCTCCAGGGGTCTCCGGGCCCCGTGGGCCGGCGGGCCGGGGGCCCCGGGGGCGTGCGGCGGCGGCGGGCTCAAACCGCCGGCCGCCTCGGCAGACTTGCAAAACCGACTGGAATACGCTTCCCCACTCAAAAATGATGTGCGAAAGGAGGTTAATTTATGGCGAGAAGGGAAAGCGGGCCCGGACGCCGCCGTGCCGTACCGCCCGCCGCTCTCTAGGGCCTCTAGCAGCAGCGCGTCGCCGGCGGTCGCTTTCTGCCGGCGACTGCTGACACCGACACGGCGCTCATCTCTCGCCGGGTGCCAATCGCCGACGAACCCTGCAAGAAGAAGAGAAAAGTGCTAAAACTTTGAGGCGCGTACCGCCGCGCCGCGGAGTCTAGTCAATTATCACGAGGCGCGCTTTTGTTCCTCTTCGATTCGGAATCGAAGGCGAAACTCGATACAGCCCTCGAGCCACAGCGAGTGAAACCGGATACTAGGCGGGCGGCAGTCCGGCCCGTCGTGTGGCGCGCCGACCGAGAAAAGCGAAGGAGAATTGGTTTCATCGCGGAGCACATCGGCAAAAGGGGATGTTGAGATTCGCCGACAACTCACTGTGTACTCAAAATTCCATTGAGCCGCTGACAAACTCTCTGTGAGCAGCTCTGTACCCCCAGCCTCGTGCGTAGGATGTGTTGGCGGTGGCCCATATCCACAGATCAACAACGTGCGAGCACTCTGCTGATTTCTTATCCGCCAGCAGGAAACTGGTTGTTAATCAGGGAAGCCACTGGTTTCCATGATAAGCTCTTCAACGCGAGTACAGTGTCGTTATTTCGTAGGAAAGGGAAGTTTCGCTCGTGTGGATGATGTGGCGGGTTCGGGTTGCGCCCCCTGCAGACACCCCCCCCCCCCCCCTCCCCTCTCCTCGTTTTCTTTTGCCGTCGGTTCGCCTCCTCGGTGGCCTCACGACGAATCCCGCCGTCCAATACGTTACAATCTTCTCGCCTACGCGCCGACTAATGCGCGCATACGGCGCCCTCCTGCCGTCTCTCTCGCACGCATATGTTCTTGGACGCAGAGGAGGGAGTGAGGGGGAAGGGAAGGCGGGTGGATTCCGAAATGTGATTTCGAACGCAGCTCGGCAAGGGGGGAAGGGAGGGTGGGGGCCGCTAGGCAGGGAACGGGTGATAGGAAAAGGGATCATTGGGCCGTGAGAAGCGAATAGAGTTGGATACGCGTGCGTGGCCCCGCGGCCGTCCGCATCCGAGACTCCCCGCTCCCCCTCCCCCTATGAGGCTCTAACTGCCTCGGCCGTGCTCTAGTCGTCCCACCGATCACAGCTGAGCCCGCGAAATAAAGGGCCCCGCGCGGACGACAGCTGCTTCGTGGGCATACGACGAAAATACAGGCAGCCGAGCCGCGCCCCACGCGGCCGCCGAGCCCTGCGGACACTGCGACGCATTCCCCTGCGACGCCGGGCGATCGCAGGGCGCCCCGCCGCCGCCGGCCCGGGGCCCGGGGCCCGGGGCGCGGGGCCCGGTCTCACGGGGGGACACGGACACGCGCGCTGACGCGCTGACCGACCCGCGGTCCCCTCCTCGGAAATGCTTGCTGGCTTGGCAATGCCTGACGCAGCGCGTGCGCGGTTACGGCGACCGTTCATTCTATTTTGATTTTGTCTTTTGATTATGTGGGGGGCCTCCGCGCCGCCAAACATGCGCAGTTACGACCCACACCGCCCGGCCCGGCCGTGTATTTGTTGTGATTCCGTTGCCGTACTACGTAGTCCGATCAAGTCCCGATGCGCTCTTATTTTTTGTCTTTTTTTTTATTTTTTCTTTGCACGTCTCAAACCTGCTGTCAAACCATCGAAACACAGAGTGGAGCAGCGGTGGCAGCGGTGGCAGCGGCGGGGGCATCACTACTTGTGATGTGATCTGCGACTTGGCGTATCAGCAAGAGGCTGCTGCTGCCGCTGCTGCCGCTGCTGCCGCTGTTGCCGCGGCTGCCAAAATCTCGGCCGAAATGTCACGGGTCAATGCCGCGGGCCCCGCCGACTCGTGTGACAGTGTGGACAGCGTCCCGGTGCCGCAGTGCCGTGGCGGAGGGTTCGGCCCGGTTATCGCCTCGCCTCGCGTCTTCTACGCGAGAGCCACGAGGAGAAGAACCGCATATAGAAACCTCACACTTGGGCGAACCCGGGCGAACCTGCTAGAGCTTAGTGCGCGGCGGAGCCACACAGTGATGAAGAACATTGCCGATGAAATTCTACAGAAACGCATTCAATACGACACTCACGTGAGACCTGCACATGCTAACCAACACGGCAAAGGGGGGAAAACTTGAAGTCTCGTCGTCGGTGGGGGGCGGTGCGTGACCCGCGGCGTCCGTCGCGGCGTGTGGGGCCGTGCGTTTTGCGTGACCGCGCCTCCCCCTCCATAGGGAGCGACTATGCAGCGGGTGTGGGGGGGGGGGGGACCTTGCATTATTCCGAGGACAAATCATCACGCACCGAACACGTTGAGTTTCCCAGAGTTTTCCCCTCAATCTCTCTCTCTCTCTCTCTCTCTCTCTCTCTCTCTCTCTCTCTCTCTCTCTCTCTCTCTCTCTCTCTCTCTCTCTCCGCACACGTCGCGCGCCATCCTTAGCTCTCGCTGACGATTTCCTGTACCTCCGAGCGGCATATATGTACGGCGTGACCCTACAGCTTTGAGGTCCGGCGGCTTGGCGCTTCCCCCACACTAACCCCCTAATCTAACACTAACCGCACAACCCACTATCGACCTATCATATTTTGCCGCGGAGCACAGATGCGGAGGACTTCTTCTTGAGTGAACGCGCCTATGTGCAGATTCGCTGCCGAGGAGGTGGTGCAAGCCGCTGTTCGCCGCCCCGCCGCCGGGTGGGTGTCTGCGCGACCTCCCTAACGCGGTCTAGTCTCCGCAGCCTCCGCTTCCGAACCGCTATCTGGTGCGACCCCCCCCCCCCCCCCCCCCCCCGCTGCGCGCCCCGTCCGTGACCCCACGGCGGGGCGGTCGGGTAACATCGGGGCGTTACGTTCGTCACGCACTGCCCGACCCGGCCGGCGCTGGCTGCCAGCGGGCCGCGGCCGCCGCGGGTTTGACGGGGCCGCCGCGGAAACCCAGCGATGACACCGCGCTCGGGAAAGGTCGCGGCGGGCGCTGCGTGCGGCACGCGGCCCGGGGCGGCACAGGGCCGGCCGGGCCGAGGCTGGCGGCGACGACGTGGCCGCGAGAGGCGCGAGGCGGCCTTGGCGCCGGCCGCCGGTCGCCGGCCTCCGCCTCGGCCCCGGGACCCGGGAGGGAGCCGGGAGGGAGCCGGGAGGGAGCCGCGGGTGGGTTCCCGAGGCCTGTCCAAGGGCGTGTGCCGCTGTGGCGATAGCTCTGACGACACCCACCGTAGGCAACACGCGTGTCGCGTCGCCTACCCGGCCGGCCGGCCCCCGGAGAGATTACTACATTGGCACCGGCCCCTGAAGGAGTTTCCGCTCACGCCGGCAGGAAGCGCTCGCGTCGTCCCGCCCCGCGCCGCCCCGCGCCGGGTTGGTGGAGCGCGCGCAGCATTAGAAGGCGGTGCGCGAACACATGAGGGCTTTATGCTGCTCCCGCCCCCCCCCCCCCCCCCCCCCCCCGCGCTCCCCGTGTGCCCAGAGGAAGTCGTTACTTTGAAGGTGCGTTGCAAAGGCACGGCCGGCCCTGCCCGGCCCTGCCCGCGGCGCGGCTCGCACTCCGTGGCACTCCGCCGCTCCAGACCTCATACTACAAATATCGCAGCTTTATGTGCGAGTCCCTGGACGCCGGCGTTCCAAGGCCGCCGACAGCTCTGATAACGCTCTGATAACGGACTTCGTTGCGTTTATTACTTTTTTTCTTTCGCAGTAATTTATTTTCTAGGGTTTTCTTTATTTTTTTCTTTTCTTGTTTCGCGGCGCACGTCCGCCGTGGCCGCACCTGTTTGTTTTCGGGAGCAAACTTTAGACGGACGCGACGCGACACACTGGCGGCGTAGCCCAGCACAGCGCACGACCGTGTCGTGCCGTGCCATGCCGCCGGCGAACTCCGCCACCTTGAGTTTGGTGGCGCGCCGCGGCGCCGGCTTGGAAATTCTAATTTCTCCTGGGCGATGCAAGCCGTATCTTCAGCGCGAGGGAGAGAGAGAGAGAGAGAGAGAGAGAGAGAGAGAGAGAGAGAGAGAGAGAGGGAGGGAGGGAGAGAGAGAGAGAGAGAGAGAGAGAGAGAGAGAGAGAGAGAGAGGAGCGTCCAGGAAGGGAAGGAGTAGGACAACGCGACGACGACGCGCGGACCGGACGGCCGCCACGTCACAAATATATAAAAAAATATATATATCTCCTTCTTGGATTATTACATACACGACTTGTGGACGATGCCGACTGGTGTAGATTCTTGAGTTCCGTGAGGGGGGAACGGAGGAAGCAACATCGTGGCAAAACTGCGATAAATGTACAGTATAATGGAAATCTGCCCGCGTCGTCAAAGCGCTGTATCGTATGAATATCAGTAAATTGTGTGTGCGAGTGTGTGCGTGTGGGTGTGTGTGTACTCGCACGGTGTGCCCCGCACAGCGTAACTTCTTCCACTACTACTACTACTACTACTACTTCTACTACTACTACACACACACGGCCATTTGGCGGGAAGCGGCCATTCATTCAAAAGTGCCCGTACCGCGCTCCGCTCAGCTCATCTCGCAGCCGGCACCACCGCCTCCGCGCGCGGGCGGGACGCTCGTAGAGAACCGCGCCAAGAAAGTGACAGTGTCCTTCGTAGAGAGAGAGACAGACAGACAGAGGGGGAGGGGAGATCGCTTAAAACTCGTTATGGTCATCGTCATGATGCAAAGATCATTGGCGGGCCGCGGCTATCTATCTGTGTGTGTGTGTGTGTGTGTGTGCGTGCTCGCGCGCGGCGTGTGAAGGACGCGTGTTTGACGTACGGACAAGGACCTGTCACCCCTCCTATACGGTTACGCAAATACAGACGATGTATTCCATTTCTCGTTGCACAGTATTTACGGAACGCATCGCGCCTGGCGAGGTTCTGCTTTGTATTGAGGAAGCAGCGGATTCATTCGGAAGCCGGTTCCGGGAAGGCGTGGTGGCGGGGGGGAGGGGGGAGGGGCGGGGCTGGCGCTCCCCGAACGCACCGGCAGGGCGAATTGGAGACCGCGGCGCGCCGCACCCGCGCCTCGCGGCCGATACCGTTCTCGATGTACAAGGCCCCCGGAGCTGCCACCGGCCGGGCCGCCGCCGCCGCCGCGTCGAGGGTGGCCGGCGATGTGCTGGAATCCCTGAAATTTGCGGTCTCGACCGCTGAATCTAAGTGTGAATCACCGCGGGCTCAAACACCAAGGTACTTGAACCCGCGACTTGCTGCACCGGCCCGCACGGTGGCCCCGCTCCCAGGCGCACGTCGGCGCACCCCACACGTGCCCCCGCTACGACCACCCCCTCCCCCTATTGTCTCGCGGGGCGGCGGATTAAATGGGAGGCATCTGATGTGTCTGTGGAAATTCTTGCCGACTCTCCCGGCGTCAACCTGATGCGCCGCGCTGAGCGGTGGATTCCACGGGCTGCCCTCGCCCGCGGTCCCGCGGCGTGGTACCCCCGGTAGGGAGGAAGGGGGAGAGGGGGGTGGCCGCGAGCGCCCACCCCGGCCGCCCGGTATACACACACACGGGTCGGCGTCAGTGTGCCCGGGGGCCCTCCCCCCCCCCCCCCCCCCCCCCGCGGGCTACCCGGAATGCTGGCGGCATCAGTCTCCCGGCGGCGGCGCGGGCAACACGATACTACCGCTTCCAGCGGCGAAACGCCGCAGTGCTGCCGTGCGGGAGGAGCCCTAGACCCCGTGCGCACCACCGGAGCTGGCCGGTACACTTGAGACCCCCCCCCCCCCCCTCCCCCTCCTATAAAGCTCCGCGCCCGACTTGATTTGCTGCGCTGCGCTGAGTCCGCGCGGGTTCAAATACCACCTGCCCTCCCCGCTGCCGCCGCGGAGCCCGTGAGGCCCGCGCCGACGGCTCCGGGCCGACTCCTCGCGGCCCATCCTCATCGTCAGCCGTCAGCGACACGCGGACGCCGCCGAAAACGGAGCGGGGACCTTGATTCGGTCGTAAAAAGAGCTCGCGCGGTATCGCCCGTTCCTCCGCCCGCAGCAGCGCCGCCGCCGCCGCCGCGGGACCCTGTTCTAGCGGCCGCCTAGCCGCGTACGTTTTCTCGCTCTCCTCCTGGTGTTCTTCTCTATTTTTCGTGTCTGCGGCGCGACAGAAAACATCCAAGGACGCGGCGCCGACGCCGACGGTCGTCGCGGAGCTCGGGCGCGACTTCCCGCTACGTGTTGGAGCTGGACATTGACAGCGGGCGGCCGCCGCCGCCACCGGCCCCGACCCGACCTGAGCCGCCCGGCTGTCTGGCCCGACCCGCGGCCTCTGGGCCTGGGGCCTGCCCGTAAGGCTATCCTCTCTCTCTCTCTCTCTCTCTCTCTCTCTCTCTCTCTCTCTCTCTCTTTCCATCTGTCCCTCACACACGCACGTTCTGTGTGTGTGTGACAAGGACAGAAAAGCGTTACGTGATGCGCAGATGCATGACCCCCGAACCCGAAACCAAACCGCGCTCCCTATATACTTGCAGGACGGACAAGTAGTGTCGGCGAGGGCGCGGGCAGCCAGCAGCGCTCGCCGGCGGCGGCCGCTTGCTCTCTCGGGCCACTCAGACGGCTAGGCCGACCGCCTGGCAGCCGCGCCGAGTGGGTTGCCTACCGCGCAATCCGCAGGCTGAGAGCGCGGCGCGGCCGCGGGCCGTGAGGCCGAGCCAGGGCCGAGCCAGCCAGCCGGCCAGCAGCCGGGGAGTCGAGTGGCGGGGCGTGGCGCAGGGGGTGCACCGGCACCGGCACCGGGGGAGAGAGTGCGGGTGGCGACACACCCCGTGCAGTGCGTGTGTGACACTGGGCCGCACTCCACACTGCAAGCTCCCGGGTTCGAATACCACCACGCCGCGGGGCGGGGCGCGGCGGATTCTCATTTTATCGCGGCCCCGCCTTGTAATATCCGTCCTCGTCGGAAGGACGAAGGACGCCGCGCACTGCCGGCAAATCCCTTGCAAAGACCCGGCGGCGGCGGCAGCCGCGGTGCGCCGCCGCTCCGCTGGCTCCTTGTCTTGGAAGAACAAGCCCTCCCCTGCCCGTCCCCGCCCCGCCCCCCTCCCCCGCCGCCACCACCGGGAGCACTCGGTGACGGTGCCCCTCCGTGAGCTTGTAAGGGAACAGAGGAGGGCACGAGAGTCAGGTGTAGCGCGCGGCAAAGCGTATAGCAACACCGACAGCTGTTGTCACGCGGTGGCGGGGCGGCGCTGCCGGCGCTGCCGCCGCTGCCGCCGGCGGCCCTCGTAGTACGTCGGCGAGTAATTCGCGCATGACAGGCTTATATTCGATAGCACTCTCACTCTCTTATCCGTTCGGCCGTGAACTCGGTACTCGCGGCCCCTGCGGAGGCCCCGCGCGCGCACACATGGCGGCCGCAGTCTGCCGAAGGCGCACGTGCCACCCCCCGACGCCCCGCAGCCAGCGCCGCGCCGCGCGGAGCCACGCGGGGCCACGCCAACGCCGCGGTATCAGTCCACGCCCCGCGCCACCGCCACCGCCACCGCCACCGCCCGGCCCGGCCCGGCGCGGCGCGGCCGGGAGATGGCCCCATCGCACCGGGGAGACGTCACCGGGCCGCCGCCGGCCGGCGCCGCACATCAAGCACATCCATGCGGCTCGTCCACGTCAAGCGTGCCCGGCCCAAGTTACACCACGCAAAGGGATCCCTCACCTCAGAGAGAAAATCATGCGCAACACCCCTATTTAAATATCAGACAGAAAGAAAATTGAAAAAAAAAATGTCAACGTCAAATTTGAAAAGCAATCAATAAAAAATCAAAGTCAAAATCAGGTGTACTGTAATCTAAAAACTAAAATAAAAAGTATTGCAATTCAAAAAATTAAATGAACATAAAACAAAAGTCAAATTTTGATTTTAAATCACGATGTACAGCACGCTTTTTTCCCCATGACATTACCGAGGCTGTTTCTTAGCGGATTTAGGGTCGGTGTACAATTACAAGCACACTTCTTGCAAATTTGTACAAAAATATATGTAGAACGTTTTAAATATGTATTTTTGTTTTTCGCAAGTGCGGCACTGCGTTCGGTCCGGTTCGGCTTCGATTCTGCGCGTGCAAAATGGAGCTCCAGCGTCTCTGCTTGTTGTTTGTTGTTGCCCCAGGTGCAGGAGTTGAGGAGGGGGAGGGGGCAGGAGGGGGGGGGGGGGGGGTATGGAGGGGGGGGGGGGACGGCGTTGCCTATGAAAAGATGGTTTACCTGCTGCTGCACCGCGCAAGTGACACATTTCATTTTCTCGCATTCTGCGAACTGAAGGTCCCCTCCCCTCCTCTTCCACCCGCACTGTTCCAACAAACAACGCGCGCCTTGGGGATGAAGCTTGGCATCACTGGAGCGAGAGAGCGGGCGAGAGAGAGAGAGAGAGAGAGAGAGAGAGAGAGAGAGAGAGAGAGAGAGAAGAGTCAGTCTTCGAGAGTCTTCCAAGACGCGAAACCGTCGGATTTCCCGATCAGCTGCTCCCAGTTCGCACTTGGCGTCGCCCATTTTCAAGGGACCGTCCCTAGACCGCATACTTACTTCCTCGTCGATTCGCCAGGCGCAAATAAAGTAAAAGGCAAAAAAAATAATGTATTACCAGGTTTTGTGCAAAAGAAATGGCTCATGCAAATGAGTTTTATTATGAATTTTTTTTTGTTCTTGTACGCCATGTGCCTCCGTTTGCTGGAGCCCCCCTGCTGCTTCCAGTTGCCGTTTTGGTTGGAGTGTGAAATACATTTACCGTCTGCACTCGACGCGGTCGTTCTTATTTTCTCACCTGCCTCGACGGTCCCTCCCTGCCGCCGCGCCGCGGCTCAGCTGACTCCGGCCGCCCCAGCCGCCGCCGCTGCTGCCCCCCCCTCCTGGCCCCGCCCTCGGGCTCCGCCCCTGCCGTGCCGCCCGCCCGGACTTAGCGCACGTTAGTCGTACGCGCCGATTTGCAGTTTACTGCTCTGGCCTCGTTCTCGGAGCAGACGGGCCCCGCTGGCTTTCCCCCCCTGACCCCAGCAGGGCGGCGTTCGTCCTGCCGGAGAAGTGACAATCCCTCCCCGTCTGCCCTCCGTGACTCACGGCCTCCTCACCTCCGGCAGCCCTGCGGCAGCCCTGCGGCAGCGCAGCGCAGCGCTGGGGGCGGCAGATAATCCAGGGAACACGCTCGCATAAGCGCTACGCAGGAAAAGAGACTTACGGCCCGCACATGCCGCTTTCTGCGCGTCTCCCCGGAGGCGGACTGTATTCAAACCGTCCGCACTGCACGCCTCCTCGATGGCGGCGCGCTGTTCACTTTTATATATTTATTATTTTAAAATTACCGCACACGGTGGGTGCGCTCCTCATGCTCCTGCTTCCCTCAGACGCTGATCCCCGAATGAATGTTTGCGGTTAAAATGGAGCATGTAAGATTCTGTTATCGCTCCGAATCAGGCCTGGCCGCACCATCATCCCCCCCCCCCTCCCCGAAATCTTTTTCTTTCTTCCTGCCCAGGTCAGAATGGCGGAGGACGCGCAAGGACTTGCCAAGGCGCCCCCTCCCCTTCCCCCAGCACCGAGCACCCCCCCCCCCCCCCACACTCCGCACTGAGGCGGGGGAGGGACGGAATGGGGCAGCGGCGTTCTACAAAGCCTGTAGGTACGAAAATTTCGCCAACCGAAAAAAAAAAGGGAACAGAGGGGGAAAATGGGGAAGAAAATAAAAGACGGCGTTTTTTTTTCTGTCGGCACTAGGGCCAAGAAGCGTGGGAGGCACCGGGCAGGGGGTTCCGTTCCGGCGGGGCGTGGCGGGGCCGCCGGGGTGCGGACAGATGTCCGTCACCGAGATCAACGCGGAACAGGCGCGCCGGCCCGCAGCGTTTCGGTGTGTGTTTCTATACGGGAGTCGGCGCAGGGCGTGCAGGGCGCAGGGCCTCACCACCACCACCGTGCCATTACAGCGGAGCGCTGTGCGCCAACCGGCCTCAGCGTCTGTCTCCTCGAGTGTCATCGCGAGCATCAATCGGCACTGTTTTCGTTGTTTTTTTTATTTTGGACGATGTATTTTCTCAAATTTTTATTAATGTTATTATTATTGAAATTGACGAGTGGTCGTGTGCATCGGCGTGGGTCATGAGTGCCTCGTCCCGCATCCCTCCCTTACGTACGCCTCTCAAGTCCCCCGGGCCGCGCGGGGGACCCCGGCCGCGCTCCGCGCTGCGCCGGCCGCGGGGCCTGCGGGGCAACTGAACCGCCCGGCGTGGCTGGCTTGGCTCGGGGTGTGGTGGCGGGCCCGGCCCGGCTCGGCGTCGCTTGGGCATGGGGTCCCCCACGACGGCGGTAAGGACGCGTCATTCCCCACTTCCCCTCCCCCTCCTGCGTGAAGCAACGCGCGGGCCGCGCGCAGTGATCTCTGGGCGGCGCGCCTCCGCCGCAGAAAGTAGATCCGCCGAAAGAGCCGGCTCGGGATTCTTTTGAGAGTACGGCTCGTCGGGGCGCCCGCTCGCCGCAGGACGACGCCTCCGCACGGGGGACACTCTTTTCCGTCCGAACCGCGCGTCCCCGGACCGTCCTCGCGAGTTTTCACTCATTTGCCGGAAACTTTGACCTACATCACTTGAGTTGGCGGCCGATTCAATCCTGAGCGCCTGCCGGGGCAGAGCCGGCGGAGCGCTGCGCGTGGCGCCCTCTGCGGCAGGACCCTGGAACTAGCCGCTCTACGCTGGCGGCCGGCGGCACTGGCGGGCCGGCGGCCGGGGGCGAGGGAGGAGGAGGAGGAGGGAGGGGAGGCCTGGTGGGGAGGAGTACGCTTAGCGTAGGGGCTATGGAAAGGTTCGTGCGGCCGGCGGATCTCACAGCGCTACCGGCGTCCGCTCCGCTCGGTCGTTCGCGTACGCATCGTCGCCATCGTCTCGCTGGCTTGCGGTGAAGTTCCGCGGCGGCCCGGTCGATGGTGACTGATACCGTGACGTGCCAGTGGTGGAGCAAGTGAAATGCCTGTGCATCTTGTGTCGGTGCCCAGTGATGTGATACCGACGTCCTCGTTTACGTCCCTCCGCTCGAGTTTGTGCACCGCTATAAGCGACTTTGCGCGCGCTTCGCTCCTCGCCGCTGTCAGTGAATTACGTGCGAGTTCCCTGGCGACTCGCCCAGTGACTGGACTTTCTGCACCGAGTGTTTTATCACGGTGTCTCAGTGTAAACAGTTTGGACTTTAACATTCCGAGAAGTGCGACTCGAAGAGACGCTTTTTTGGATTAACTCGTCTGGATTACCATTTGTGACCAACGCCCTTGGATTACTTCTTCCGATTTTATGAGTCTCGGTGAGTTTTAGCATACGATTCTGGGATCGGACGGCCCGGTCTTGGGGTGGGTTAGGACTGGCCGGGACTGTGTACCCACGGTCGCCGGTTTCGCCGCCGCCGCCGCCCCTGCTGGAGTTGGGCGTGACTTCCCCGAAGCCCTCCGGGCCGGCGGCGGCGGGTGTCAGGTGTCGCGGCTTCTGGCACCCCGCGGCCCGCGGCCCGCGGCCCGCACCGAGCCGTTCGGCGGCGCGTTACGTGCCCCGCCCGGGCTCGCGTTTGCGCGAGTTGTGCAACCTCTCTGCGACCCCCCGGGCCCGGGCTCCAGCAGGGGCGTCTGGCGGCGCTATTTTCCCAGAAGACGCCCGGTGTCCGTCAGCGTTTGACTGTTGTGGCGACGGGCGGCGGGTGGCTGCCGGCGGCGCCGAGGGCTTGGGCCGGGCCGGGCCGGGCGCAGCGCAGCACAGCACAGCCAAGCAGCGCGGCACGGCCAGCACGGCTCGGGCCGGGTGCCTCAGCTCGGCCGGGACGGGGCCCGCCTCCTCATCTTCCGAGCCTGCCGGCGTGCCGGTGCCGGTGCCGGTGCCGCCGCAGCGCAGACCGGTCCCGCCCGGCCCGGCCCGCCGGCCGGCGCGGCGCGGAGGGGGCCATGCTCGGCTGGCAGCCTTCGATTGTTGAGCTACGCCCCGGGCCCGCCCGGCCGCCCCGTCAAAGGGCTGCCAGCGCATGACCGTTGCGCGCTACGCCCTTTTCAAAATTTGTTGTTTACGCGCCGAGCCCCGACGGACTCGGGCTGTCGTTCTTTTTGCACTGTCACCCGCCGTAGAGTCAATAAATACCCCTCCCCCGTCTCCCCCACGGATAGGCGGTGTAGAAATGTTTGGAATGTCACTGGGACAGTTTTCATCTCGCGCAATGGCCTGTTGTCATTGACTTAAGTTTTATTCATTCACTGTAAATGAACAGGCTTGCTGTAAGTTCATTCGTTTGTCACTGGTGGCTCATAAGATTGATACATTTTCTCTCCCCTTGTTTTCTTTACAATCATGAAACGAAATTTAAACGGATCAGCATTAGTAATATATTCTGGGGTTTTTGGAAAGTGATGATTTTAATTTTTCGACACTATTTATATTGTTGTTAAAGAAAATGTTTTGTTTGCAAGAGGGAGTTCAAGTAAAATACCAACAGCAATCGCACGCAGTACTTGTGGCGACACATCTGAGTTCTAAATAACTATCTTACGGAAATGGGTGCAGCATAGACACCAGGGCGCTGACAGTGTCTGCACTGATGACAGTTAGTCGTCGGTTTTGTGTCCGGATTTGTGTCCTCCCCCTGTCTCTTGCTCGGAGTTGTGATCGCCGCGGTGTGTGTGTTCCAGAGGCCACCATGCCGCCCCAGTACGAGCAGACGTGGGCCGGCTCCGGCCAGCTGGCCGTTAGCGACCCCCTCGTCGACTCGCTCTTCGACAACATCTTCGACGACATCAACTTCGACTGTGTCGATGCCACCAACTCGTTGTTTGACGGCCTGCTTCCCGAGTTCGAGCACACGGACATGATGGACGACGTGCTGAGCTCCTTCCAGGTGCGGCACGACTGCATGTGGGCGGGCACCTGCGTCGAGGACAAGGAGCGGCCCAGCCCCCTGGACAGGCTGCAGGAGAGCCCCGCCAAGTGCCGGCCGGGCTCCGGCGCCGCCTGTGCCTCCGCGCCCGCGTGCGGCGCGACCCCCACCAAGGACACTGAAGTACTAGTGCCGTCCCCCCACCAAACCAGTGTGCTACTCAGTAGCAGAACCCCCTCCTCTGTGAAGTTAAACCAGCGTAGCATACTTAGAACTAACTTAAACCTCGCCAACTCGGCCTGCGTGGCGAGCAGCGACCCTCTGCGGACAGCGTCTCAGGACGAGAGTGACGACTCGGGCCGGCCCGAGACGCCTCAGAGTTTGTCTAGTGATACCGAGGGTGCCGACTTCAAGCACGACACCGACCTGGCGTCGTCCTTTGTGGACGAGGACGATGACGACGACGACGATGACGACGAGGAGGAGGAAGACGAGGAGGAGGAGAGCGAGGAGGAGGAGGACGATGACGCCCCCAGTGCAGCCGTGCCCGTCTCCGACGTGACGGGGCAGACTGTGCGGACGTCCGTGCACCAGCAGCACGAGAGCCGGGTGTCGCGGTTCGACTCCCGGCCGCAGCACACGGCCGTGTCGAACCACTTCTTCAACGACCACAGCTACCACCTGAGCAAAGACGTCAGCGCCACCATCCCCGGCAACCTCACGCCCTCCGATTCCGGTGAGTTGGTTTGCACTTCCTACGAGTTATTAGCCGTAATCGGGCTGCTGCCACCTGACACGTGCATGTGTGTGTGTGTGTGAGCGCGCCCCGGCGAAAGTGTTTGCGCCCGCCGACGGCCGGCTGCGATCTGTCACTTCGGTTCCGCCCTGTGCCTGTCCTTGGGGCCACTCTTTGCCCGGCCGAACATACCCCTCGCCCCGCACCCCGTCAGCGGGCGGGCGGGTCGCGGGGTGTGTTCGCGAGGCCACGGACTTCGGCACGCGCCGGCGTCCCCGTCTGTACGACCGCACGCCCGTGCCGATGTGTGCGTCGCGAGGGTGTTACTTGTACGGGGCCCCGGCCGCCGCTCGCTTATGTAACGCGCCCGCTCCTCGGCGACGGTCCCTTCTTCTACCTGCGCGTGCGCTGCGCCCTCTGTGTCGGCCACTGGGGGAGGGGAGGGGGGCTTTGGCGCCGCTGGGATTATGGTGGAATCTCCGGCGGGCCTCTCGGGCCGGGTGGGATGTCCCTCGCCTATCGCCCGCCCCTGTGGCCAAAGGAGCCGAGCCGAGGGTGAAGGACCAGGGCCAGGACCGGGGCCCGGCTTCCAGGAACCTGCTGCACGCTGCGCAGGCGTGCCCGGCCGGCTAGGCTCGGCGGCTGGACCGCGCTGCCGAGGGCCCAGGGCCCGTCCCTGAGCGGCGTGCGGTCGTCGGCGCGGCCCCGGCCCCCGGGCCCCCCCGTGCAGGGCCCCCGCAGCAGGCATATCGCCTTGGAAAGGAAAAGTGATAATGAGGAACACGTTGAGGGACCGCCGTCGTGGTCCCTGGCCGCCGTTTGGGGGGGGGGGGGGGGGGCAGGTGGCATCCTCCTCCTCCACCTCCTCCACCTCCTCCTCGCGCTTCCTCTTCCAAGGTCATTATCTTTTGTCGCTCGCTCAGGAGCAAAGCACCATCAAGGCCGTGTGCCGCCGCGCCGCGCAGAGGAGCGAGTCCCTGGGACGGCGTGGCGTGGCGTGGCGTGGCGCTGTTCGGCGTGGGCCTCTGACGCGTCGTGATGACGGCGGCGGGAGGATGCGGCCATGCCGGGCCGCTGCCGACGCGACGCTCGTGCCGGCCCGGGTCCTCTCCCTTCTCCCCCCCCCCCTCTCTCTCTCTCTCTCTCTCTCTCTCTCTCTCTCTCTCTCTCCTCTCTTCTCTCTCTCTCTCTCTGCCCCCTCTGTCTCCGCCCAGCCCGCTGTCCGCGCTCAATTGTTTTTCCCCGACACTCGACGGGGAGGTTAACTGGTTTTAACGGCAGCGATGCCTCTGCAATCGGCCTGGGAGAGGAGGAGGAGGAGGTGGCAGGCCGGGGGGGCGTGTGGTAGTTATTGGGGCCTGGCCGGGACGGCGGCGGCGGCGGCGCGACGAGGAGGAAGAGGAGAGGATGCGTTTGGGTTTGGTTCTTCCCCGCTCCCTCCCTGCCCGCCCCGCCCGGTGGGTCGGTCAGTTGGTCTGTTGGAAATTGGAAGGGCAAATGGCCCACCACGCGCGCAGAGGGCGGGAGCCTGGCAGGGAAAGGGGGGGGGGAGGGGGATGGGTGGTTTGAAATATGTACGTATGCATTAGGATTGCGATTCCTGGCGCGTCCGGCTGGTGGTCTCCCCCCCCCCCCCTCTCTCTCTCTCCCTCCCTCTCTCTCTCCCGCCGCGGCACGACTCCGGGATGATGTCTGAGTGCGTGGCGGCGGCGGTGAGCCCCTGAGCCGCGCCGCACAGCCAGCCGCCGCCTCTCCCGGGAACTTGACTCACCGCCGCCTCCGTGGCGAGCCGAGGTCCGCAGCGCGCCGCGTATGTTATGTATGGGATGAGAAAGGGGGGGGGGGCGGGCTGCGAATCTGCGCCGGAGGAGCTGCTGCCGCCGCCGCCGCCGCTGTTTGGGCTCAGAGGCCGCGGGCTGAGTCACTAGCGATGGTATTTGTCCGGCTGCTGGCACTGCCGTCCGCCCGGCCGGTCGGGGTTCTGTGTTCCGGCCGGGAGAGAAGGGGAAAGGGGTTTCTGCGGCTTGGAATGTGGCCGGGTCGGCCGGGGCCGCGCGGCCTCTGCGGGGTCACAAGTGCGTCAGTGTCAACTCTCTTATGTCACGGCCTGCGGATTCCATGCCACCGCCGCCGGCCGGCCGGCCGACCGCCCCCGCGACCTGGCGTTGCCCTTCCTCTTGCCTGTACTCTCTCCCTCTCCTGCCGCCCGCTCGGCCCCGGGTTCGATTCCCTGGCTCATCCATATTTATTCATTCCTTTTGGCAGACTCGGACCTCGTCTTGTGCTGTGGGAACTGCTGTGCAGAGGCGTAGGGGGGGGGGGGGGGAGAGAGAGAGGGGGGGGGGGTCACGTTTGAATCGCGTGCCGTTGCCGGGGCGGCGCATTGCCCTGCTGAGCCTGCAGCGGGTGTGTCGCGTGGGCTTTCCCGCCCAGAGCCGGCCCGCCCCTCCCCTCCCGCGCCTTTCACCCCCCCCCCCCCTTCCTCTCTCTCTGTCTCCCCGCTCGTGGCTGGCCGCGATAGCCGCGGCTCGCACACAGCCTGCAACTCGGTGCGGCGGCAGCAGCAGCCACGGCTTGCACCGGCTTGCACAACTAGCGCATCTGCGCAGAGGGGCACATTGTACAGTGTGGCGCCTGGCCTGGCTCGCTGTGCTCGCTGTGGTCGCTGTGCTGTGATCGACCCGAGCTGGGCAAACCCTGGCTGGCCGTCGATCGGTCTTGGCTGGTCTGGGCGGCTTTCCTCGACTTCCGATGGCGCTGCGCGGCGCGGCGCGAGGCGTGGGGTGCACAGACTATCCATCTGGAATGCGACGGCCCGGCGCGGCCCGGCCCGGGACTGCCGTGCCTGGCTCAGGTGGAGGCGGTTCAACGGCCGTCGGGCACGGCCGGGTCGGGTCGGGCCTTGCTGCTGCTGCCGCGGCGGGCGAGGGGAGGGGAGGGGGCACTGCAAAAACTAAACGGGCTGTACTGAAAGTGCCGGGGGTGGGGGTGGGGGCTTTAAAAGAGTTGGCCGCTCTGTGCAGGCATTTAAAACCAGTCTGGGCCCCGGGATGGCGGCATCTGTCTGTGTGTCTGGTTGCGGGAGGACGGTGGTGCCCCCCCCCCCCCCCTCTCCTCGTCCCCTCCCTCGCATTCGTCTCCCACCTGTTCTTCGGGAGGGCGGAGGAGGCGGCGGGGTTTTACTTTATTTTTCGCCCTTCCTTGGGCTCATTTTCTGGTCGGCGCCCCCTCCCCGCCCCTCGCGCCGGGCTGCCATTCGACGAACCGATCCCTCCTCGTTCTGGTCCGATTGAGAGTGAGATGTGTCGATTACGAGCGATGCAGCTCGCGCCCGGGACGGGACGGGACGGGTCCTGCTGGCCCGCTCCTGTGTTGCAGCGGCGGCAGGATCTCGATCTTCCTTTCGGATCGGGATTTCGGGAATGTGTGTGTGTGTGTGTGTGTGTGTGCGTGGTGGGGGTCTGGAGCCGACTGTGAATGGAGTGTGTTACTTTGACACGGCTGCCACCTCCACCTCCTCCAGTGTACCTGTCCCCCCCTGCCTGCGGCTGCTGCGGCTGCTGCTGGCGTTGGTTATTCTATTTCGTTTTATTTTTATGGATTCCGACGGCTGTGGCAGCGGCGGGTCGTTTTCGGCCCGCGCGCCCAGCGCACGGCCGGTGCATGGCAGGAGGGGGGGGGGGCGCTCAGGGGGACCTTGGCGGCATTGCGCCGGCCGGCCATTGAATCGACTCGGCTCTCTCCGTATTCAAACGGGACGGCGGGCTCGCGGGCCCCAGGCACGTGTGGCGTGGGGAATGTCCCTGCCTCTGGGAATGCGAGCGCCGGCCAGCCGGTTACGGCCTGACGGCAGCAGGCGCCGGCGCCTGTACTGGGGTTGGCACGCGTGCTGGAGAGAGGAGAAGGGGGGGGGGGGGGTGATAAGTGTTGACATTCGGCGGTGCGGACTCTTTTAGTTCGGTTTTTAATAACCTCGTGCTCCCCCCCCCCCTCTGCGGCGCTCGCTGGCGACGATGATTTTGCCGAGCCAACTTGATCGATTGGCGGTACTTACCACCCTAAGTATGAGAAATTGCTGCGTCAGAAAGACGTTGCGGGAGGCCGGTATAATTTCTCATAGTCGTCGTCGTCTGTCGTCGCGGTGGTGTGCGTGCGCGCGCGTGTCGCGCCGTGTCGCGCCGCCGGGGTGGTGCAGCGCGGCGCAGCCTGTCTGTCACGCCGTGACGTGATGGGAATGGGAATTGAACTGTCAGGTGGGGGGGGGGGGGGGGGCGCCCGCCGCGGCTGCCTCGGACCCGCCGCCTGTGCCGCTGTGCCGGCGTCGCGCTGCCGCCCTCTCGGACGCCACCGTCGATGGCTGTGGGTCCCTGTGGGTCCCTGTGGGTCCCTGTGGGTCCCTGTGGGTCCCTGTGGGTCCCTGTGGGTCCCTGTGGGTCCCTGTGGGTCCCTGTGGGTCCCTGTGGGTCCCTGTGGGTCCCTGTGGGTCCCTGTGGGTCCCTGTGGGTCCCTGTGGGTCCCTGTGGGTCCCTGTGGGTCCCTGTGGGTCCCTGTGGGTCCCTGTGGGTCCCTGTGGGTCCCTGTGGGTCCCTGTGGGTGAGGTGAGAGGCGCAGTGTTGCCAGCTGTTTGTTTATGCTTCTCATTTGGGGGCTGTCTCGGTTCGAAGGGGAAGGGGAGGGGGCGGAGGGTTAGAGACTTGGGGGGGGGGGCTTCTTTTCTTGCCTCTTTTAGGGGCGGGCGGAAATGGATGAAGGGGAAGGGGGGGGGGGGCGTGTGGCGTATGCTCGTCAGCGGGGGGGGGGGGGGAGGGGGTATAAGAAGGGCGCCCTGCCCCCGTTCTTGCCCCCCTCTCCCTCCCCCACCTCCTCTCTGTGTGCCCCGGAAGCGATTAAGTCAATGTTTTGGAGTCTTCCCGCCCTCTCGCCGACCCCACGCCACTCGGCTGTTTACGGCGTTTTAATTCGGGAAACTAAGGGAGCCCTCTCTGTGAATTTGGCGATGGTTGTGGGCCGGGCCGGCGGCCGGGGTTTTGGTGAGCGGAGGGCTGGTTCGGGGGTTTTGCCTCGGGACACTAAGGGAGCCCTCGCTGTGAATTTGGCGATGGTTGTGGGCCGGGCCGGGCCGGGCCGGGCCGGCGGCCGGGGTTTTGGTGAGCGGAGGGCTGGTTCGGGGGTTTTGCCTACGGTATCCGATCCGATCCCATCCGATCCCATCCGATCCAGGGGGCCGGTTGGAGCCGGGGCCGGTCACCGCCGCCCGGACCGGACCGGACGGCGTCGTCGTCGAGCGGGCCGCCGGCCGGGCGGACGGACGACCGTCGTCTTGGGAACGGAATCTGGCTGTGCAGGTTTTGTGCAGCGCTCGGCTCGGGCCGGAGAGGGCCCCCGCCGGGGACCCCGCCGGGGGCCCGCCGCTGGCTGTGGTCAGTGTGCGCCGCACCGCACGCCCCGCTCGCCAGCCGGCCGGCCGGCCAAGGCGGCTTGAAATTTTTAAAGCCCCCACCATCCCATCGCGCAGCCCGTCAGCCCTGGAATGGGGTGCTGCGTAGCTGCAGCCGCTCCGCGCCCCGCTGGCCCGCAGAGTCCCGTTAGGGTTTGTGCGGACATGTTTGGGTAGACGACCCCTCCAGTCCCCGTCCCCGTGCAACATCACCAACGAGAACCACCACCATCCCTCGGGCGGGCGGCGGCAGAGGCCACGGAGAGGTGGAGGCGGGGGGAGTAGGGGTATTCGGCGAAAGTGTGTGGAGCTCGCTCTGTTAAGTGGGCAATTTTGTGAAAAGGAGAATTTCTTCCAATCTCTTTATCCGAGAAATGCACTGAGAGGGCACTTACAATAAAAGGGACGGGACGGGCGGGGCGGCGCTGCCTGGTCCAGCGGGCAGACATCCTCCGGGTATTGTCACCTGCCTGCCGGGCAGAAACGGTGCTGCTTGCTGCTTTTGTGGCGGCTGCGCTGCCGCGCTCCCCTCCCCCTCGTAGTGCCTGCCGGGGGCCCCGGACGGGCCGGCGGCACTCACCGGCAGCCCCGGCATCGTAAATTGAGGAATGTGGAATGAGTTTATAACTGCAGGACGGGCCGGGCCGCTCGCCGCTCGCGCTTTCAGCCTTGGGGCGTCCCTCTCCCTTGGCGCTGGCGGCCGCTTCCCTGCGGGGTGGACGACGGAGGTGGTGTCCGGCCGGCCCTGGCGTTCGTGCCGAATCCCCTGACGGCTTACCGAGGGCTTCGCGAAGAGGCAGGGGAGGCTGTGGCTGGGCGGCGCCGGTATTTGTGGCCGGAGAGGGGATTGGGCGGAATTTAGGCCACCCTATCATCACCTCTGCCCTCTGCACCCTTTGGGCGTCCGGCCTGACCCCTCGGACCCCGGGTCCCCAGGGGGTGCTTGCTTCTTGCCTTCTCAGGGATCCGAGGTCGGCGCTGATTCATTTTCGCTGCTGTCTAGGAATGGGTTGCAGCCCCCCCCCCCTCCCCCTAGCATCTCTCTCTTTCTACCGTGCTGCGTTTGCCCCTCGGCTCCTGCAAAAAAAAAATTCTCGGCTCCCTCTCCTGCACCATTTTTTTCTTTTTCCCATTTGCTTTGGAAGAAAAAGATGAGGTTTGTAAATGTGGCGTGAAAGAAGAGGTTAGCGGCGGAGGGGATGAGGGGGCTAGGGTTGGCTGCTGCAGCCCGACGTGCTCTGCCCCCAATCTGCGGGGGCCCTGTGGGGCCCCTGTGGGGGCTCGAAGCGTGGCCGTGGGCTCCATGGGCGTAGCGGTGGTAGCGGCGGCGGGGGCGGGGTCCCCTCTCCCCTCTTTCCCTCCCGCAAATCCCCTCTCTCCGCGTCCAGACCTCCCTCAGACCGGGCGGTGCCCTCCCCCGCCTCCCCTCCCCTCCCTTCCCCTCCCCTCTCCTCCGCAACGGCGGCAGTGGCAGCAGAAGGGCTGTACATGTACAGCATGGAGCACAAGTTTCACAGCAGACGTCGTGTTTTGTGTTTTTATTTTCTTTATTTTATTTTTCTTTTGCCCTTTTTTTTGCTCCCCGCGCCTCCCTCCCTCCCTCCCTCCCTCCCTCCCTCCCTCCCTCCCTCCCTCCCTCCCTCCCTCCCTCCCTCCCTCTCCCCTTCCCTGACAACCTCTCTCGCTCGCTTTCCCTCTTTGGGGACCACATGCGAAATGTTTCGAATTTTTATCTGTATAGCCGCCGCCGCCGTCGTGGGTCGTGGTACGGGATGCCGGGGCTCCGGTGGGGCTGATCGATTTTGGCGGGAGCGCGCAGATATGAATGCAGTCGGGGTGGATGGACGGGACGGGACGGGACTGGGCTGGGAGCCGGGCGGGTGTCTCTCGCTCCCTCTCCCCCCCCCCCCCCCCCCCCCCTCCCCCCCCCTTCCTCCCCCTTTCCCCTCCCAATTAACCTACGTTCGTACGGCGGCGAGGGTGGGGTGGAGTGGAGACCCCGTTTGAGGCCCCGCTGGGGGGCGGCGGCGTCGTGGGACGGCGCGGGGCTCATGTCATCGCCCCCGTCTCGCCCCGTCCGGTCCCGTCGCCCGCGTCTGTGTGCCGCGGCCGCGGCGTGGCCCCGCGCCTCTTGTCGGCGGGTACGGTACGGCTCCGTGCTCCCTTTCCTTTGCAGTACCTTCTGCTTCTGTGGTATAGTATCGCCCCCCTCCCCCGGGGGGCCCCCGGGCGGCGGCGGCGGCGGGTCGTTAGCCCGCTGGAGCGTGGCTGCGGCGGCGCGGCGACGGCGTATGTCCTGCGGCACGCGCCTCCCTCCCGCCCGCCCGCCTGCCTGGATGCGATGCGTGCGCGATGGGCGGCTAGAGAGGCGGGGCGCGGGCAGCGCGGGGCCGGGAAATGGTAACGAGGTGCGGGTAGGTCGCGGTGTGGCGGGCCGGCGGCGGGCCGGCCGGCTTGCTTGCTTGCTGCACGGCCGCGGGCGCTGCCTGCCTGCCTGCCTGCCTGCCTGCCGGCGGCGGCGGCGACGGGATTCTGAGAAGACTGGGGAATTTTCCAATTAGATCGCGCGGGGCGCGTTGTACGGTGGTGCCGGGGCTGCGTGCCGTGCCGCGGCGCTGCCGGGCGGGCGCCTTGTGGTCTGGTGAGCCCGGCCCCCGGCGCGGCCCGGCTCGTCCGGCTCGCGGCATCTTCTTCGCGCCGACGGCGACGGCAGACAGTCCGAAGACGGAGCGGAGGGAGTGGAAATACCATCGCTGACGCCGCCGCCGACGCCGTCCGGGTATCGAATCCGGTGTGCGTCGGGAGGGTCTGGCGGCGGCGGCGGCGGCAGCGGCAGCGGCCGGGGTGCGTGAGAGGGAGAGTGACTGGGGACGGGGTTGGCGCAGAAGGGCGTGGCTCTGCCGCAGCCTCCCCGGCCTCATCCCGGACGCGCGCGGGGAGGAGAGTGGAGGAAGGGCTGCAGGGCGGGCAGGGGTTTATGGCCACCGCGGGGCGCAAGTCTGAAGGTCGCGGGGCCCGGCGCGGCCCGGGTCTGGGCGTGGGCCCCGCGCCCCGCGCCCCGCCGCGCCGCGCCGCGCCGCCCGGCTCTGGCCGACACGACACGGCCTACGGGACGGAGGGGAGGGGAGGGAGGGTGCGTCGGTTCGGTCGTGCGTGCGAACCCCTCTCCCTTTCGCCTCCCGCCCCGCGGTATCGACCCGGCGCAACCCTGGGCCAAGCCAAGGTCGGTGCTCCCCGGGCGACGCGCGCGCTCAAGGTCGCTGATCTCTCTCTCCTCACCC
The DNA here is from genome assembly GCA_026979955.1 of Megalurothrips usitatus. Classification (NCBI taxonomy): domain Eukaryota; kingdom Metazoa; phylum Arthropoda; class Insecta; order Thysanoptera; family Thripidae; genus Megalurothrips; species Megalurothrips usitatus. Next base: position 3,183,984 of record CM049594.1, on the reverse strand, counting down.
CTTCTCTCTCGCGCTCTCTCTCTCTCTCTCTCTCTCTCCTCACCCCTTCTCTCTCGCTCTCTCTCTCTCTCTCTCTCTCTCTCTCTCTCTCTCTCTCTCTGGCGCGCGCGCTCTTTGGCAGGACGGGCCGGGCCCTCTCCAGCGCCCCCCCCCCCTCCTTTCCTTGCTTCCCCGTCCGCCCGCCCCCCGGCGTAGCCCGCATCGGGGCGTGCCCGGCCGGCCCAGCCCCAGCGCTTATGGCGTGGTACCGGCCCGTCCCGGTTCGCCAACCCGCTCGGTGTGCGCGGCGCGACGCGGCACGCTGTCCGCCGCCGCCACCGAAGAGCTTATTTATTAGCCCCCATGATGAGTCGATAGCGGTGGCCGGGCCGGGGCCGGGCCGGGGCATGGCCCGGCTGACGGCTATGGGATCTGCAACGGAAAGGGCTGCGTCCGACCTCTGTGATGTGCGGGCCGGGCCGGGCCGGGCCTGGCGGACGCGGCCCAAAGGGTTGTTGTCGCGTGGGAAGGCGGGTGTGAGAAGCGGATATCGGTCGTCGTCGGGGTGGTGCTGTGCTGTGCTGCGGGACTGTCTGACGGCGTGCCTAACGTTCCCCCTTTTGTTTCTGTGTTGCAGAGGACGAGATTGACGTGGTGTCGGTGTGCGGCGAGAAGTCGTCGAGCAGCCGGTCGTCGTCGCAGGGCGCGCTGCCGACCAACCCCTCGGCGCGCGACAGGCACGCGCTGCAGCAGACGATGGCCTCGGCCATGAAGCGGTCCGCCTACTCGTCGTACATGCCCAGCGGGCGGCAGCCCAGCGGCAAGCTGGCCCGGATGCAGGCCGAGCGGCAGCGGCAGCGCGAGCGCAAGCGGCGCGCCCAGGAGCGCGACGACTCTTCCGAGGAGGATGTGGTCCGGCCCAGCAAGAAGCGCGCCAAGCACCACCATGCCTACAAGCCGGTGCGCCGCGGCCACGGCCACGGCAGCGGGCACGGCAGCGGCCACAGCAGCAGCCACGGCCACCACTCGTTCAAGTCGGCGTCCTCCGACTCTGAGCCCGACTCGTGCGAGAAGCGGTCGCTGCACAACAACATGGAGCGGCAGCGCCGCGTCGACCTCCGGAACGCGTTCGAGGACCTGCGCGTCGTGGTGCCGCCCCTGAGCTCCAACCCCCGCGCCGCCAAGGTGGTGATCCTGAAGGAGGCGTCCCACTACTGCCACCAGCTGGCCGCGGACGCCAAGTCGCTGCAGCAGGAGTCGGGCTGCCTGGAGCGGGAGAGAGACAGACTGCTGGCGCGCGTGTCGTTCCTCCGAAAGCAAGTGGCTTCCATGCGGATGTCGATGTAGAAGGCATCGATGGGCAGGAAGTGGAAGTGTCGAGGGGGAGGGAGGGGGGTTGCGCGTCAGCCAGTCCAAGACCTGTCTGCTGCTGCCGCTACTGCTCGAGACCCGCGACCACCACCACCGAAGCGCGTCCAGGAGTCTGGCTTGAGCTCTTTACCAAGAACACTTTTTTTTTTTGTCGTGTCTCGAGTTCGGCATGTGTTGCGTGCGTGTACAGTGTATATCGCCCTAAGCAGACAAGCTGAACTGCACTAGCTTCGACTAGGTTTAGACCGCCTCGAGACATCCAATGGCGACCAGTGTGGGTAGTGTCCACCCTGAAGGGAGGCTGGGCAGCCTGTACGGCCCCCAGCCACAGGGTGAGGATAGATCCACAGGCTGCAATTTGTAATTGTCGCGAGCTTTAGTGTTTTCATTTTTTCTTTAACAAAAGATGATGCTCTCCTGGCTCCTATTGTGAGCGTAACGGAGTTATGTTTAGATTGAGTACACTTTTTATCGGCTGCTGTCGCTTCTGCTTAATGAATCAATATACGGGGCTCTGAGCCTTTGTAATTGGAGTCTAGCGAGCATGCCATTTTAAAAGCAGCTGTATATAAAAAGGAACTTTTGTATCTTATTCTTTCTCCTCGTGTCCTTGTCGGCAAATGAGCAGTTATGTGAATATGTACAACCGCCCCTTGTTTTTATATGTGATAATGTACATACGTTATTATTTTTGTATTACTAATAAAGTTTAAACCAAAGTAATAGTCAGGAATAAAAAATTATTTGATCTCTGATTAGTAATCATAATCTTTAAAATATTTATGTTATATAGTTCTATATTTTTTCATTAATATATACTTTATCAGCTATAGACAATGTTACCATTACTTTGGTTTAAATTGTAAATAGTAGTTTTATTAAATACTTTTTTTTATTGAATAAATTGAATAAAATCATAGAAATCATAGAAATCAAAAATCTGCATTACTTCTATACTTCCCTCTATCCTATACCACAATGATGCTTCAACTCAACAACACAATGACTCGTTCATCTGAAGGAAAAGCTGGAGCACTTACAAACAATTCGAAAAGCTCTTCAAGCATCATGAAAAATTTGCAACATTTACACATGGTTGGAGAAAGCAGGGGCGAAAATAAAATGCCAATTCCAATTAAGTTAGTAATGCTTACCGCTCTAGCAGACGAGCGTAAACTTCGATAACAACATCCCTTGGGAGATGGCACAGAAAATAAGAGATGGATCTCTGAACCAATTAAGAGAAAGTAAAACGAAAGTGACAATCAGGAAGTGCACAGAAGGTGGGCGTCCGGCGGCGTTGGTCGGGCGCGGTCACGAGTGCGCTCTTGGGGATCCATGATATGAGAGGCAGAGGACCGCACGCGGCGGCTGCGTGGCACTGTTCACGGGTGTGCAGAATTGATGCCCGATTCATGCCGCACAGGACGCAGCCCCGCCCTCTTTTCACGACTCGGCGACGGGCGCGGAATGCGTATCCTCACGACGCGGCGCCCACGGCCGTTCCCCCCTCGCCTCGCCACGGCCCCGCCCCCGCCCCCACCCCGAGGTTCAGTCCGGAGTCGGAGCGGAGCCCTTCCCTTTCCTAAGAAGCGTCGTCCAGGGCAAGGAGTGCCACCTGAGCGCCGCGGGCGCGGGCAGGTGATGGGGAGGGCACGACGCCTACGCCCTCCTGAAACCTGCTGCGCGCTGCGGGTGCGGGCCACCGGGTCAGCGGGTTCAAGTACTGCGAACCGCGTCGCGCGGGCAGGGCGCAAAGGCGCGGCTTCCCGGGGTCGGCAAGCCCCGGCCCGCCCCGTCAGCGTCAGCCCCGGCTAGCGGTGGTGGTGGCGTCTTCCTTCCCATCCCGCCCCACCCCTGCCGCCGCTGCTGCTGCCGCTGCCGCCGCCCCTTCCGGTTTCGGATTACGCGGCGCGGCGCCGTCGCCGTGTGGCGGCTAGCGCTCGGCTGCGGGGCCCAGTAGGCGCGCGGAGCGGCGCGGCGCGCACTCGACACATTCCGGGGCAGGCGTTGCCCGCTGCCGCTGCGCCCCGCTGCCCGGCGCGCGGGGCACCGTTGGCCTTTGCAACCTGCATGCAGGCACCGCAACCGGCCGAAGTAAGCAAGATGACTGTGGGAAGTGATGCGAGTGGACGTGAACGTGAGCTCGTGGCCGGGGTTGTATCGGCGGGGCGGGGCAGGGCGAGGAAGCGACGACAGCCGCGTCTTCGCCGTCGGCGCGGGAGATGGCGGCGGCGGGACGCCGTCCCTCGGCCACACGATGCTGCTCCTAATGCACCCCATTTCCTCCCCCGGCCTGCCTCCCCGCCCCGCCTGCCCCGGAGGCGCGCCGGGCACGCCGCCGCTTCTGTCACCTTTCTTTGACTCGATTATCTCATTAGCTCGGGTCTCACAGCCACTTGCTGGTCCCCCCCCCTCCCCCCGCGTGAGAGCTCGGCTCACCCCTCCCGTGCTGCCGGGCCGGGGCCCCGTACCCGTAAAAGGGCCGTCCGTAAAGGCCTTGACAGCCAACCACACTTCGGCCTCCGTGCAGCCTCAGCCTCCGGCTGGCCCCGGCTGCCCCCGGCCCCGTCACGGCACGGCGGCGTGCCGTGTGTGGACAGTGGCCGACCCCCGGCCGCCCCTCCCATAGCGAGGCCCCGCCGAGGGCCCCGCTCGCTGCCTCGGCTTGAGGTGATTATAGATGAGGACAGAATATGCATACGAACGCAGGTAGGCAGGGGACTGCGAGCACCCGCCCGGCACCGGGTTCAAATACAAACTGCCCGAAAATAAGGGTTAGAGGCCAGATCAACGAGGCGTGTTGGAAGGCCTACAGCAGGACAGGTGTCTGGAATGCGCCGAGGTGAAGGAGTTCGATCGGGAAGTATTCTGTCGTTTTAACTTTGAAGTGGACTTGTGCGGGCCGTGATTCGAGTCCTGCGCTGCGTTTCTGCGGTCCCGGCGAGGGGGGTGAGGGAACATGTGGTCCAACGGCTGCAGACGGGGACCAGGAGGGAGGGTGGGGGGCGGAGGTGAAGGGGGGCTGAAACTCTAGACGACCTCTTCTCCGCTCTTCCCAGCCCGGCAGCGAAAAGAAAGCAGAAAGAAAAGAAAACATTGCAAGCGGCGACCATTTGAATCGAAGGCTGGGGAGAGAGGAGAGAGGTGGGGGAGGGGAAAGGGGAAGCGGAGAGGAGGGCGGTAAAGGGAGGGGGATGTCCATGGGACGCCAAGTTGACGACAGTCACGTTGTGATCTGGGGGAGCGGCAGCATCAGCGGCGCAGCACTGCAGGCACGCAGTGGGGCCCCGTGACTGGGCCGGTCGTGGATACCGCCGCCGGGCCGCCGCCGCCCCGCGCCAAGTGTGTAGTGTAGCGGCCGGCCTAAACAAACACCTCATTTCGCACCTCCCCGGCCTCTGGCTTTGCTGCTGCTTTACCGCCGGGGCAGGGCAGTGGCGGCGCGCGGCGGTGCCCGGGGCCCCGGCCCCGGGGCCCTGCGGGGCCCTGACGACCGATACAAATCGTATCTGGCGGCAGGGCAGGGCGGCGCCGGCAGGAGCCGGGCCGCGCCGGGGGCCCCGGGCCAGGCGAGCACACATACACACACACACACACACACACACACACCGAGACACGCCCCAGCCCCGGAGCCGAGCCTCAGCGCCTCAGTGCGATCCGGGCCGGAGGCTTTCGCAACCAACAGCACGCAGAATTTATATTTTAATTTGAGTCCCAGCCGCCCCCCCCCCCCCCCCCCGTTGCCCCGACCCGGCGACCCGATGGCTCTGCCTTCGCTTATTAGCAAGGAGGACGCCTGCTAATAAATCGAAGCTAATGCCTGCTAATAATGCGATGTGGCGCTGCTCGCCCTCTCGCGCGCCGCCCCGGCCCGCCTTGCGCCTGCCTGCCCGGACTGTTCCCGCTGGTTCCCGCCCTCTTTCGCCGGCCGGCATCGGACGGGGCAGCCGGGGCCGGGGGGCTGATGGCCAAGCCCAGCCCCTGGCCCCGGCCGGCGCGCGATTTTCCGGGACGCGCGTACCCGTCCATAGTGGATTGAGATGCGAGCTAAATGATACACCCGGAGCCGGAGCCCGGAGCTGTCCGGTCCGTCCGGCGTCCGCCGCTCCGGGCATCGAACACCGGACTCCGGGCCGGGTAACGCGGCAGAAACCCCACCTGGCCCCGCGCCCAGCACGATCACGGCCACCTCTACCTCGGCGCGCACCTCGCCGGAGTGTACACCGGGGTGTACAGTGCCGTATGTGCAGTGGGCCGGGCCGGCCAACGCCCTGGCCGAGGCCGAAGAGCGCCGTGCTCGCCGGAAGGTAGGCAACCCAACGAGCGCAGGTGTCGGGCGGGAGAGAAGCGCGCGTCCAGCCGCCGGTTGGGTTGCCTACCTGCGGCGGAGAGGCCTGCGGCCTACCCGGGCTCCGGGCGGGGCGGGGCGGGTCCACCCGCGAGCCGGGCCGAGCCGACTGCGCATCGCCGCCGTCTTTACAAAACTACGACGTCCGCATTTGCGCACACAAAACCAGCAGGTCGGCTCGGCGGGCGCGCTGCACCGTGCACAGCCGTGCACAGCCGGCCCGCTCCGTCTAATCCTTGCCTTCGTGGGTGGGCGCGGCACGGCGCGGCACGGCACGGCACGGCGTGCGCTACCCCCGCACAAAACATGTCAACATTGTCGACGCACAATGCCGTCATTAAAATGAGGAGTCCATTTCTATCGCGGCGACAATGCAAATGCAGGCCATTACAATGCGCCGGGTTTCGCACGAGCTGCGTCCGTGTCGTCTGCTGCGCCCCGGCGCGGCGCAGCCGGCGGTGCGGGGCGGAGGGCACGGCGACGACGGCGGCCCGGGAGCGCCCCGCCGGCCCCCGCCGGCCTCCGCCGGGCCCCCGCCGGCCCCCGCCGGCCCCCGCCGCCACTCGGCGCCACGGCCGCGACGATCCTCTTCTCCTCCCGCTGGTTAGCAAAAATCCCGCGGCGTGCAAAGGGCACGGACTATTTCTGGAGCTGCGCGGCCCTGCGAGCCGCGAGCAGCGAGCCGCGCCCCCGGGCCGCGGCCGCCGCAGCTGCCGAAGGCTCCGAACGCCCCGAAGGCCGCCGACGTGGCCACGGCCTGCAGCACGACGAGGCGCAGTGCGGGCCGTCTAGTCCCCCGAGCCGCACTGCGTCCGGGGGCATCTCGCTCCCGTCCCGTCCCGCCGCCTAAGCGCCGCCTGCTCAGTGCTTAGCAGTGCTCAGCACATGGGGGCTCAGCGCTGCGTCTGCGGCGCGTACACCATCGCGCGTGCACCCTTCACCGGCTGCGGCTGCGCGCTGCGCCTTGACCACGCCGGGACGGCGGTGCCAGGCGAGGGGGCCGCGGGGAGGCCTTAGGGAAGGCTCTGGTTTGGCTTCACGTGGGGCCCCGCGGCCGCCCCCCTCCTCGCTCCGCCCCTTCTCGCAGGCAAGAGGCTCGTGACGGCACGAGACGCGCCGATGACACCGACGGAAGCGCGAAAAGCCGACGATAAAATACTATAATGATATTCCGACACACTATACTATCAAGTCCCCCTCCCCCCTGCCTCCTACGATACTAGTATACAACTCTGTCCCTCTCGCCGTCCGAACCAAACAAGGTTGTACAGTAAACCTGAACAGGCAGGGGAGCGGGCGCCCCAAATCAAAACAACACGTTATCGACGCAGGCCGCGACGTAAACAGGAGAAGACACAGACCACTTACTGATCGCCCAAAATTCAGGGAGAGATTATTCTTCCGGTTTTCGCTTATTTCAAAGTGACGATCGGCGATAAAAAGAGGTCGACGGAGCGGTGCAAAAAGGGAAAAGACGGGATCCTTCCGGTTTACGTTTATTTCAAGTGACGTCCAAAAGAGGGGACTCGGGGACACATGGAACGCCCAACGGACCCATTTTGCATCTCGGAAAGAGGACTTAGATGCCCTGGCTCGATTTTTTTCAAGCTCGTCGCGCTCGGTTCTTATCAAGTATCGCTATCAGATTCCTCTTTTTATTTTCAATGTACTTTTCTGTCCCTTTTTTCATAACTGCCTTGTTGCTAGTCAAAGAAATGCATGTTCTAATTCGACGTCAATGCGCAGTAATTGTTATCCGCCTGTTCTGATCGGAGGAGAGGCGAGGCGGGCGGAACCGGCCCGAGTTGCGCGCGCGCGCGCCGCACCGCCTCGTTTGAAAATACGCGCGCCGCCCAGCCGAGCCGCACCGCTCTGCGTGACCGCCGAGTTTCTCATACACAGCGCAGCGCTGCCAACACCCCGCGCGCGCGCGCCGCGGCAAGGCTCTCGGCGTCGGGTGGGCGGTGCTCTCACGGGGAAGTACCTTCCCAGGAATCATGTGGGTTCCGCAGCGCTGGAAATGATATCGAGCTGCTCTCCAGGCACAGGAAAACGTCTACACTGGTGCGTTTCATGTTACTCGTTGCCATGTCTGGACCCGTCTAGTCTTAAAATGGCCGCCGCGGTGGGTTCCGAAATGTTGTCGCGAGTGCCGATTATCGTTGTTGTCGGGGCCACTGGCACCGGGAAAACGAAATTGTCAGTGGAAATTGCGAGGAAATTCGGAGGGGAGATCATCAACGCAGACTCAATGCAGGTCAGTTGGGACTGCCACGCTGGGGACGACGGTTAGTAATCTAACCTGTACGCCCCGCAATGTGGTCGCCCGTATGGTAAACACGACCACCAGTATATTGGTGTTTTCGTTGCGAATGTTCGGTTTTCTACCACCGACAGCGGGACGGCGCTCGCAGCCGCCCTCCTTAACAGGCGGACCGTTCGGTTCAGCGCCTTTGGCAAGCTGTCAATGTTCGTTCGCGTTGCCATGCGGTTGTAAACAATGGAATGGAAACACCATGAGCAGACAGGGTCTTGAGAGTGGGAGGAGATACCGTGCGCATGCATGGGAACGGGTGTACTTGAATGAGTCCGTCGAACGGAAGGCGAAAGTGTTCGAGATGGCAGCCTGTGTTGGTCACCCCAACCTTTAAGAAAAAGATATAAATGGATTTAAAAAGAAAATGTATAAACAAAATGATCTTTTTTAGTGATTTTTAAAATATAATGTGACAATTATTATGTCTAATGTCTGGGGTAGGTGTCCAATTTAATATAAGGCTTTGGGCCTTGTTCTTAAGAGACTGTTGATTTTTTAGTCTTGACCTGATGTATTCGTACATTCCGAAACCATTCAGTCCTTGGCAATCTTCAACATTAGGTTTATGCAAATGAATGAATTGGAAGTGGAAGTTCAGTGCTATTCCATTTTTGATGGTCTGCTAGAGAATGTTTGCATCAGAAAAGAACCCAGAGCACTATATTCTGCTGCAAAGCAGTGACTTCTTCATTGACCCATATTTATTAAGTAGTACCCCTGGGAAAAATATAGGATGATAAAAAAGTAATCTTGAAAGGACAGAGCTTCTCATATATTTATTAAACTTAATTCCATCCCCATCTGTTCTACAATCTTATCACCAAGAGTTTATGAACAGCCCTGTAATAATTTCACATGTTGCTCTAAGGCTGCTCTGAAAAAGAATAACAGGATGTAGGCGCAGCCCGGGCACCACTGATACGTGGCAAATTGTTCTGATGTCCCATTTTTCTTACGTAATCTGTGCTTTGGAGTGGGGGCAGAAATCATGTCATGCACTGCTTTGTATAATCCACTACCGGGTCGCCCGTCGCTGATAAGGCAAGGAGAGGCACATCAGTGTTGGCCCAGTTTCTTCAAGCGCTGCGGGTGAATTTGATGAGCCTCCAGTAGTTGCTTCCTCTACTGATAACACAGCTATCGATAAAGCCCGGCCTCTGGCTATACAAAGTCTCAAAGTGTGGCATTACAGACCGAAAACCTCCGTCTGATGACAGTTGCAGCTCATCTGTTAAAAAAAAACAATCAAAATTTAAATTAAAATAATTTTTCAAGGCCGGAAAAAGGGGCTTGACATGGTTAACTTCAAACTCGCGGCCTGCCACTCCTATCTGCGCTGGCGCCAGCCTCGATACCGTGGTGTGAGCTGTGCGTCAAGGACTACTGATAGTCACATTCGCTAGCTGTCTCCCCCCCCCCCCCGGGGGTGGGGTGGGGGGGCTGCTCTCGGGGGACGTTCCTATGGAGCTGCCGTGCCCCGCGGGGGGTTCAAACACCGACTCAACGTGACGTTTTCGGGAGGTAGACGCACCCGCTCTCGGCTCCCGAAGGCTTAAAGAGTGTTGGTCGCCGAGTCGGGTGTCTCCCCCCCCCCCCCCGCACACACACAGGGAGGCGCCCGGGCCCCCAGGCCTCCTCAGCCCCGGTCGGCACGCCGGTCACAGGACGCGCTGCCGTGCCGCACTGCGGCCGTCGCGCGGGTACGCCCGAGGTAATCCCGCCCGCCCACGCATTGAGCAAGCAGTTATCTGGCGAGAATTTGGCTTTTTAAAAAAGTGTTATCTCGGTTACGTCACGCCGCACTCGCCGGCGGCGGCTGCAGCGCGGGGGCCGCGGAGGCCGGCGGGAGGCCGGCGGGAGGCAACGCCGCCCCGGAGCGGCCGGCGGTGCCCTTGACACTGGCGGGCGCGGGCTGCGCGGGCCACATCACATGACCACCGGACGTCCTCTGCTCTCCAGTTTATGGCCCGCCGATACCAGAAGCGATATCTGTCGCCGGGGGGGAAACGGTTTCCTGCGCCGCGCGAAAGCCGCGCGTCTCTCTTGCCAATTTTCCTTCCCCCGCGACCGCGCTCCGGTTTTCGGGTGGAATAAAAAAAAACATAAGGAAACGGAAAACGACACCAGAAATGAACGGAAGTGACGCGACAGGGCTTCCTTGCCTATAGTGACTGCCGGGCGGGAACCATGCTGTAGTGCGACGCACTCGCGTACTTCCTGCCCGGCGAATTGGTGGCGCTGGTGAAGGGGCGGAGGATGGGGGGGGGGGGGGGGGGGGGGGGGGTCTACACGCGCGGCAACTTTGTACTCACATACTAGAGGGGATATCTGCAAGGCCTTGATAACGGGAAGCACCGATCTTTGACCTTGGACATTTTAACCCGCCAAGCAGCCGCGGCCGGGCGCGGCGCGGCGGCGCAGTCAAGAGCCCCATACGACAAGGCCCGCGGGCTTTGGGGGGGTCCCCTATCAGACGTTCACTTTTTTTCGTCTCCCTCATCCGCTCGCGTCCTTTATCTTTTCGCTTTCATTTGTCGCGTTGCTGCGTGGACTCGGTCCATTCGGCACGTGCAGGGCCCCCGGCGGACCCCGGCGGACCCCGGCGGACCCCGGTGGCCCCGGGTCGGACCCCGACCCACGGGGGCGGCGACGACGGGGGCCTCGGGGGGCGGGCGGAGGTGGCGGGGGCGTCAATGGTCGGCCACGTATTCTCGTCAATGGGCACGTTTCGTCAAAATCGGCACATTTTTGTAGATAAGACAATTAAAGAGATAGTGCGTGGCGCGGGCAAGGGGGGGGGGGGGGGGGGGAAGTGAGAGAGAGAGAAAGAGAGAGAGAGAGAGAGAGAGAGAGAGAGAGAGAGAGAGAGAGAGAGAGAGAGAGAGAGAGAGGGGGGGGACCGGTGTGGCGTGCGTTTAAAATGACCTCAATTTGATATGGGCGCGGGCTTACGTCATCGGCCATCAAATACTTACATAACCCACAAACTGGTGACACTTGTGTCTCACATAGAGGCGAGTACGCCAACGGCACGACCACGGCCCATCATTGTTCCATTTAGTGGACTCGATTTTAAAAACCGTTACATTGAAGATTGGAGACAGCAGGTGCTCGGGCGAGGCCGTTAGACACTCGACAACGGGGCCACGCGACCGGATCGACGTATGGTCTTGCGCAAATGTTCTGGCTGTAGTATCAGGGAACGTCATGCGACGCACCGCTACTAGCCCTCCGGCTCGGATCCGAAACCTCAAATATAACGAATAATGTCATGGAAGCTTTTGGCGCCGCTGTCTCTGCGCGGCTCTCGCAGTGGCAGTGTAGGTGAGCTATGCGCGCGGACCCACGTGTCCGTCGGCTGCGCGGCCAGATTGCGCCAACCTACCCGGTGCGGTGCGGGGTATTTTGGCCCGCCGCGGGCCGCCGGGGTGCTCAGGTTGGAGTGCCTCCTCGTCATCCTTATGTGACTGGCGGCGCCCAATCAGCCGCTGCCCGCAACAGGCGCAGTATGCGCGATACAGTGTAGTGGCGGACCCTCCTATGCAGCGTAATTTGTCAGCAGATAACCCGGCTCTCGGCACGCGGCGCGGACGTGTCGCACGAGCCTCTATTTCGTCTTTATAATTTTTTTCTGCCGTCTGTCTCTCTCTCTCTCTCTTCCTAGTTCTTATTTCGCCGCGCTACACGCTAAATGACTCTGTACAATTTTGTGCAGAAGTGCGCACGAATTTACGCATACGCAGCTTATGTACAAATTCATACGTTGTTATGTACAATATTGTACGCAATTGTGAACAAATCTTCAAAATTGTACATAATTTAAGTACGAATTAGTACGTAAGCTGCGTATGCGTAAATTCGTGCGCACTTCTGCACAAAATTGTACAGAAGAATTTAGTGTGTAATGCTGCTGCTCTTGCTTTTCGCGGGCCCTCCGCACGTCGCAGTAGATCCTCCCCTTCTCCCCGTGTCAAAGTATTGCGACGCATAATGTGTTACTGCATACGCCCCCCTTTGGCTTCATTATCAGCTGCAAACCGATCAAAAAAAAAAGAAGAAAAAAGTGTTCGGAAATAAGAAACGCGAAGAGGAGAGGGGGAGGGCACGGGAAGCGAGCGGCGGGCATCGAGCGCATACACGGGGCGCCGCCTATCGGTTAGGGAAGTTGAGCTGCGCTCCCCCCTCGTCTCGTCGATAAGTGTGACCTGCCACTCTTTAAATGCCCACGCTGCTCGGCGCGCGCCTGCCGGGTAGGCCACCCGCGGCCCGCCTGCCCCGGCGCTGCCCCGGCGCTGCCGGCAACGTCGGCCGCTCGCGCCCGTCGCGGCATCAATAAGGTATCGGGCGCATCGACCGCGGGGGCGGCGGCGCACCGGTGGAGTTGTCGCGGTGCGTTTGTCGACGAAAGGGGACGAGATTTAATTTTCATGGCGTTTCTTGATTTACAAGTGGGTCGCCGCGCCGGGCGTCACAAGACGACGAACCGTTACTTCTGTTATTCATTCCATCTGTTTCTTTCCCTCCGCTCGCTCTGACAAAATTTAAGAAAATATAAATGAATGGAAAATGTTGCTGAAATGCAATATGAGCATTAGGGGATATTTTTTTTTAAAAATCAAGATTTTTTTTTGAGGGGGGGGGGGGGGTGCGGGGGCGTGTTTAAAGGAGCCCAATCAACGATGTAAAACTTGAGCGCGTGGCGTTTTGCGTGGCGTCCCAGGGTTATCTCCCCCGGACCTTGGCGCGGGTAGTTCTGCTTAAGTCAGCGGTAAGTATTTTTGAGCTTGATAAGAAGGCTGCCGTTTGGCGCCGCGAGCTTGACGGGCGCTAAGAAGGCGTTTGTCGGCCCTCACGATTCCCCCCCCCCCCCCCCCCCCGCTCTCCCCTCCCTCGCTCCCCGCTCCCCTCTCCCCTCCCGCACCTATTGCTCCGTTTCGTGGGCGCCGGAGTTTGGGTTCCTTTACGAGCCCCGGAGCCGGAACTGTGAGGGCAAACATTTACGACCGCGCCCCGGAGTCGGGAGTAAGACGCGTGCCGCAGCGGCCCGCCTGCGGCAGGAGTGCATACTGCTCCGCGCGGACGCCGAATTGTAAGGGAAAGCGGAAGCACTACTTTATAAAAAAATGTCGGGCGCCATTCTCGGAAAAACAGAGGCGAACGAATTTAAGTAGTAACGAGCCCGGCCAAGTGGGAAGCCGTGCGGTGTCCGGTATTACCTTTAATTCAGGGGTCCAGCAGTGGGTGATTATGCGAGGAAGTCGCGACGAAAACTGTTAGGGCTGGGGGGAAAAAATGGAAGAAAGCTTGCGCGGGATAGGTTGCGTGACATTGGAAATGTCTTAATGCTCGATGGCTCGCCCATTAGCCGTGCATGTCTGCAGGGGCTCCGCGGAAGTCCGTAAAACATCCATAATTTGCCTCCAGAGTGTATTATATTACAGGGGGAAGGGGCCGGCGGGGCGGCGCGGCGCGGGGCGGTGCCCGAGGCGGGAACAAGAGCTATGCCACGCAAATTACACTATCTGTCGCGCTCCTTAAGCACGCCGTGATAGTCCCTATAAAACACTGCTTTGTGTCGGGAAAAAAGTAAGGCATAATGCTTCATTCCCTCTGCCCCGCCGCCTCCCCCCTCATGCCGGTTCATGCAGATGAATGCGACAGTGCGTGTCCGAGGAGGCCACACGAACGGGTCAGCGCGGCCGAAAAGTCGTGCGTGGGCGTGGAGGGTGTGGCCGCGAGGCCGGCGCCGAGAGGGCCGCCGTTCTGAGGGCAACTTCGTTCGAGCAAACCGTCCGACCGCATCGCCGCGCCGCGCTGCTTCCGATGTCTATCTGCTTTCGGAATGGCGATAACCCCGAAAGCTAGGAGACGGGGCCGCGGGCCACGGACGGCGGCGGCCCCTGCGGCAGCGCGACCCGCGTACTTACACCCAAGTCCGTGGCGAGGCGCGAGGCGCGAGGCCTTTGTCTGCTGATCCGCGGCCCTCGGCCCGCGTCAGCTGTCGGCCCTCGACTCGACGGCCGCTCCCATTAGCGTTTCCAAACGCCCTCGTATCGTGTCGTACGGGGAGGAGGGCGGTGGCGATACTGCACCGGTGGTGGTACTGGCTGCGGGTGCAGTACGTGAGCACCACCTCCGCCACACCCTCCCCTCCCGCGCCACTTACCGAGTGCTCACTCGGTCGAACAGACCTCGATAAAATTTATTTTTTATCACCTTTGAATTTTTACAATTCTTATTTTTATTTTTATTTTAATTGCCTAATATTTATCTGATTCGGTGACTCATTACATTTAACAGATTCCGGCGTGAAAAAAAATACTGAGAGCACCAATCACTTTTCCACGTGGGGCACCTACACGCATTTTCGTCTGTAGTTGCAGTTTTTTCCTCTGTCCGCGAGACAGGTGTTTCGGCCGGTGCACGTGAGCGCCCCGTCGCGGCGCCTCGTCGCACGGCGCCTCATCGCGGGCCTCGCGGACGTCGCCGCCCCCCCCCCCCCTCCGGTGCCGCGCGCGCGATAGCCCGCCAAGTAGATAACGCACGGCCCGCGCGCCGCAAGTTTTTAACAGTTGCAGTTTTTGTAGCGCCGCTCGGTGAGAGACGCTGCTGGACGGGAATGTTTTCGGAGGCGTGATCTCTTTACGTGAGGGGTTCATCTGCGTCGCACGCGTTCGGTTCACTTGTCAGAAACGGTTTTTTTTTTTGGGAAAACTCCATACAATTCTAGGAAAATCTGTATCCCTAATGTTTTTGAAATTTTCTACTCATATCGGACACAACACTTCTTTAAGATACGTTAGCCGTAAACCACTGTTGTATCCATGAAAATTCAGTTTCCCAATTTTGAAAAAATCCTTTTTTTTAATTTTGAAATTTCCAAACAGTATTCGGGAAAATTTGTGTCCCTAATTGTTTGAAAATTTCCCAAAAAGAAAGTTTCTAACAGCGTCGCACGCCCTTCGGACGCGCGTTCTAACGATTTTGCGCGGCGGCCGTAGTGGCGCCGATAAGCGCCGGCCGAACGCCGGCGGCGGCGTTTCTGCTGTACAATTTGTACAACGTAGATGCAGTGACGCGCGTGTCCCCGGGGTGGGGGGGGGGGGGGCAGCGGCGTGGTAGGGGGGAGGCAGCGGCGCTCGCCAACTCGCGGATCCTCTGGGCCGCGCGCGCCTTGCAGACCGTGCGGTTACAAAGTTGCAAGTGCAGCGTCTGCCGTGGCGCGGCGCGCGCTGCACCAGCCTCCTCCCCCCCCCCCACCCGTGCAGACAGACACCTTGCAGCGACCGCATCATCGTCGGCTGCCGCCGGGCGCTGCAGCCGCCAGGCCTCCATCACCACTGCGATCACCCTGCGTCGCCGTCGGATAGCAATGCCCTTGCAAGCCTCCGCCCCGCCCCGCCCCGCCCTCCACCGTCAAGGATCGCGATGAAATGCGAGCGGCGGCTGGGTTTCTAGTCCATAATAAAAATCAATAATATCTCAGAAAATTCCAATATTTTAATATTAATATTTTTTCAAAAAATCCGGATTTTTTTCCGAAAATATCTTTGAGCATTGCGGGACTAGGAAACCTAGGCGGCACACGCGGATATGGCTGCTGGGGATGCCGTTTCAGAGGCGCGCTGTGAGTGAGGCCGGCAGCGTGGGGGGCGTCGCGGGGGGGCTGGCAGAGGCGGCCGCAGGTGACTGGGTGCCGGTGTTACCCGGCGGTACCCGGCGGTACCCGGCGGGTGCCGGCAGCGCCGCGGGCGGGGCCGAGCCGGGTGCCCGCTGAGCCCCGAGGGCCGTCCCCCCGTGTGTTTGTACAGGTGTCATTCTCATAGAGCGGAAACTCGTTAGAGTAGGTAGGGCGGGGGCCCTGTGCGGGGGCCCTGTGCGGGGGCCGGCCGTAAGCCCCTCGTCTGATATCGACCGCACGCCGCTCGTGGACGCCCCCCCACTAGATAGGTGGGCCGGGTGATGATAGCACCCTCCTCGCCGGTAGCGGACAAGTGTGGCCGCGATGACTGTGCTCACACACGGCTAGGTGAAGTTGGAGATAGTACAGAAGTTGGTTAGTTTTTACACCCGTTTGATGATGCACTGTCCCTTTCATTCGCATGAGACGACGGCGCTAATCGGGGCAGTAGTTCGACACGCTGAGCCTTTCTCTTGAAATGCCTCCACGACTGCTGGCACACGCGATCGAGAATATTTATGACTAGATCTCGGTCGACACGCCCAGGATATTTGTCTGTGACGGCATGTGGTATACGTTGTATCGGGCTGTTTGAAGGACCGGAAAAACACGATTTGCACGAGTGGGTATTTTTGGCTGGTTTTCGTCGATAAAGAAGAGGAAGACTAAAAGACTTAGATTGCAACAATGTTATATCAAACAACACAGTCCTATCTTATCGCGGCGAGACCACCAGGAAGTTGATACGAATAACGCCGATATGTGTACGTATCGGGTACGTAACTTTCCAAGTAATAATACCGAGTATAAACTAGAGCACGTCCCGCGATTTGATTGTGGTCGTGTGGTTCAGATCGATAGCTGGGATTAATTTGTGATGTACTGTGTTGTTTGTTTTGTACGTGTTGCATATCAGCAGCAGACATCTTAAGAGTGCAGCTGGTTTGCGACGCATAAAAATGTACCAAACGAATGTCAGAACTCGAACTCAGACAATCTCTAATGAGGTGTTCGACTAGTCCGCAATTAGAACAAATGTTCTTTCTTCTTTGTCTGCTGATCTGTGGAGCCTAGACGGAAACTACCTTTCGGCGAATGATAAACCGAGCGCCCGCCACAAAGGCATTTTCCTCAAACTTTTTTTCCTCTACAACACGGCGCCGTAGAAGAAATGCTGGCTTTGATCGTCCTCGGAGAGATAATAGCAAGAGTCTAGCTGTCCCTCTTGAATTCCTGAGGACTCATCCGGAGGTGGCAAAGGGAGCTGTGTGATTGATGGGCCAAGGCGGCCGCCAATCAGGGCACGATGATGGGTCGCTATCTAGTTGCTAGGTGGCCCTCTGCGAATAGCGAATGTGGCGCCAGCCATGCCATGGAATGGACCAGCCCCGCTAGCGTTATCGGCAGCGGCCCTGAGCGGAGCCCGCCGAGCCCTGGGCCGAGCCCTGACATGCCATAGTGTCGACACCGTCCCGCGGACCTTGAGTTCAAAGAAGGGGCCTGCAAATAAGAGAATTCCCCTTACAGAGATATTACAAGTCGAGTTTGACCACCTCGACTTCCTTACATATCATGGGTCAGTGTAGGCGTTGGACGATTTCCTGCTGAACGCGTGAGGTGGTCCGCGATATTCAATTAAGCCAGCCGCCCGATTTACGGGTGGGTGACTCGTGGCGTCACGAGGCGGCCTTGAACGCCTGACGTGCGTACCCGTCCTCGTGCTGGTCCCCCAGCCGAGCGTTCGAACCTGGCCGCGAACTGTCCGCGCTGTGGGGGTCGAGTTTGTCGGGGCCCCTTGGTCACACCCGGGTGCAGGCAGTGCTGTTGAACCTGATCGAAATCTCGATGAATTGTGCGCCACTCATCAGGCGGGAGTTGTTCGCGGGGCCCCGGCCGAGGCCCCGTGGTGACATCGTAATGAGGCCTTGAAGCTGGCGCGCTGCTCAAATCCCGCGAATGAGAGTTGTCGTTGTGTTATGGCTTTGCCAGGACGCGCGCAAAGGTTTCTTCGCGGGGCGCAAATCCGAGTCGGGGAGGGCGGAGGCGGCGGCGGCGGGAGGGCGCGGGTGGGGGGTGCGTCCTCACCGTGGGCGCACCCCGCCGCCGCCGCCGCCGCCGCCGCCGCCGTCCCGCCCCATTCATCCCGGTTACGTCACTTTATCTCAGCCTTGTGACGATTGATAACTGCCGTTATAAAAGTCGCGCGGCCCGCGCACGTCCGCCGGCCGTGCGAATAGTCGCTTTTAGGCTTACACGCACGCGCCGCCGCGCTGCGAATAGCGCGCGCGCGTCCTTGAGATGCGCCGGCCACGTCCGAATGAGCGGCCCGCCGAGGCGGCCGCCGGCGCTCGCGCCCAGCTGCCGGCCGGCGAGGCCGCCTCGGACGCGGCCCGGCTCTGCTCTAGCTCACTCGACCCGGAAGCGGCTCGGCGGCGCGGCGGCGCGGCGGCTCTGCGGCCGGCCACGTTACGCCACTGCCGCGCCTACAAGTCCGCGTCCTTGGGGGGCGCCTCCGAATTTCTTTCTCTGTTTAGGTGTCCGCCCGCACGCCGCGCACGCCCCCCCCCCCTCTCCTGTGTACTCATCCGATTAGCGCGCGCTCGGTTTTCGGCTCACACCCGGCCGCTATCATGGCGCCGTCGCGGAGCGTCCCGCCGCGCGTCCCAGCCCGCCCCGCCGCGGCTTTTGGCGCGTGCGTCCCGCTTTTTATCGTGGCGCCTGTGTGCCGCGGGCGGCGCCACCTGGTGGCGTGGGCGTGTGTCAGCGTGGCGACGGCATGGCGACGGTGTGGCGGCGGCGTGGCGACGGCGGGGCGACCGCCCGCTCCCATTCATTGTCTCTGGGGGCCCCGGGTCATGAGCACGCCCCTTAATCCGCGCGTCTCAAAGACCGCGGAACCCGGCGGGACCTGGCGCCCCCCCCCCTCCACCCTCTGCTCGGCGTTGGATCCACCCGTCGGGCCTCCGCGACCAAACCCCGTCGAACCTTGAATTTTCAGCAATATTGGTCGATGAATGTCTGTGCCACCACTGGCGCCCGCCGGGTAGGTAGGCAGCCCCGGCTCGCCGCACGCACGCGTGCTCTGCGGGCCGGCCTACCCCGTCGCTCGCAGGCGCTCGGCGGGTCCGCAACCACCCCTTACTAAACAGCCTGTGGCATTCAAATACTTTACGATATTTTTATTTCATTTATTTTTCATTTCTAATGTCGAGTGGTGTTGGTGTCGCCGGTATAGTGACGGATGGTGCGGGGCGCGCCCCGCGGCAGCCGCCGGGGCAGCCACCGCCGCGGCCGCTGCCCTGTCACGGGCGCACAAAGGGAATTCCTATCCTGCTGGGACTCATCGAAAGGAATGAGTCGCGAAACGAATAGAAGAGAGTTGTCCGCGCGGACCGGAGCCCCCAGCGGGGCCCCCGGCAGCCGGGCCCCTGGCAGCGGAGGGCGAGCCGTTTAACAAACCCGCCTCCAAAGTAAATGATTTCCTTGTCCGGCGGGTGCGGCGGCGGTTGCGGCGGGGGCCCTGCGGAGCGTTGAACGAGGTCCGGCGGCGGCGGGGCGCTAGAGCCACCCGCGGGCGGCGCGTGTTTGGCACGCCGCGCAGTCGCTCGCTTTTAATTGGTCCGCGAGCAGCGGCCCTGATTCCCGAAGCCCAAGTTGAGGAGCGGCACGCCGCCCATACGGACGTCACGCATTTGTTCGCCTCGCACCGGCAGCGGCGGGCGGCGCGCTCCCACTGTCCCGGACCCGGGCGGGGCGGGTAGGGTTTCCAGTCCCGAAATTTTTCGTGGAAAAAAAGAATTTCAGAGGAAAAAAAAAATGCCAGCATAATTGGCCATGGCAGCAGGTGATTCGCATGTAAGGCATTGTTTTGTGGGAGTGATAAATGGCAAGAATCTTTGAGACATCTGTGGCGGGTTGTTTTTCTTTCTTTGCTATGTAACGGGCTGATTGAGACCCGGCGACGCGTGCGTGGACGCCATTCAAACCCAACCGTTTGCGTAGGGCGGTCGGTTAAAGGGTCGCGTCTGACCGGTCCGTAATACAAGGGATGTGTGTACCAGCGGAGTGCCCAGTTTCCGTCTCACTGTGCCGTTGGCGAGTAGCGGACCGGGAACAGTGGGTGTGTGGCTCCGCTCCGGCCGCGGGGTCAGGGGATTTGCCGGGTCGCGCGGCGGTGTGCGGTGTGGGGGGCGGGCACGGCGACGCGACGCCGCCGATACATTACACTTAATATTATTGATTATTTTGACGTTGTAGGGTTATCACCTGCTAAAACAAGAAACTTAAAAAAAAATAATCAGAAATTTTCGGAAAATTTTCTGGAATAATTTTGTTTTCTGAAATATTTCCTTGAAATTTTCGGGACTGGAAACCCGGCCGGCGGGGTAAGTTTTGCGGTGATGGCGCCCGCTCGGCAGCCCGATAACGCCTCATCGGGCGTTATTCACGGTGCGGCCAGCCCGTGACTCAGGCACCCAGGTACCCGCCGGGAGGGAGAGAGAGAGAGAGAGAGAGAGAGAGAGAGAGAGAGAGAGAGAGAGAGAGAGAGAGAGAGAGAAAGAGATAAAATGAGATGGTTTCCGAGAAGCTGAGCAGACGTCTTCGTCCGCGGCTGGACGCCGTGTGCTGGACCCTCTTTTGCCTGCCGGTGAGGGACCCCGGCGGGCGGAAGCCCGGTGTGCTCGGCAAAGGGTGTCGGAATGTCCGCATCCCGCCGCCGCCCTTTGACGCCGGTCCCTCTCGCCGTTAGTATTCTCCGGGCACCGGGCGGGCAGCGGGGTCCGCAGGTTCGGGGAAGACGTTGATTGCGGACCGGGCGTACGCCCGGGGGAGTCGGCGAGGCGGCGGCCGCCGCCGCCGTTCCGTTCGGCGTCGATGATACTCGCAATGAGAACGGTTCGAACGCCTAATGGCCCCGCCGTATGCAAATGGACAGACTTAAAGATTGATGTCGGTGAGATCTGACCGCCAAGGTCAAGTACATTCCCGGGTGTTGACCTGCGCGGGCCGCGTAAGCCGCTTCTCCGTGCCGTAGGTCCTCGCGCCGTTCCCCCCCCCCCCCTCCTCCTCCACCCACCCGACTCGTCTTGGATGCTCCTGGAAAGTTTACACATTTTTTTCGGACTCGAAAGTATTATTCATATTGGCGGTGAGTCAAAACCGAATGGCTGCGAATAGAAATTAAAAGTAAACAAAATTAAATCTGCGAATCGCGTGTCTGAATCAGGGTATCGGGCGTAATAGGAGGGAAGCACACTCATCCCTCTGACGACGTACTTCGCTTCCCTCCCGGCGGTTCGATGCCGACATTTGATTGCACGAGACTGAGAGAATACACACACACACACACACACACACACACGTACGGTTACCCGCCTTTATGAGTCAGTTTCATTCATGCCGTGTGGTTGATTCACAGGGTGAGCGGCGGTGGCGGCACGCCACCCGTGTGTGTACGACTGTGCACCTGTAGCACGACGCGATCGTCGGACACGACAGTGGCGTGTGCGAAAGAGGTGTCTGTGTGTGTGTGTGTGTGTGTGTGTGTGTGTGTGTGTGTGAGTGGGCGTGAGTGTGAGTTTGTGCGCGCGCGCCCGCGACGCGAGCAAACGGATTATCGAGTGGTGAGCGCAGGGATCGAGACCAGCAAGTATAGTTTCCCTTCGGCGCGGTGCTTATCACAGGCGGCGACGTCCATCCATATATGGTTATAACCGATCCGCGCCGATGTGTGCGCGTGCCTGCGAGCCCCTGGGCCCCCCTGGGCCCCCCTGCGGCCCCCCGCGGCGCTGCCGGGCGCTGAGCACTCTAAGCACCTCCTGCCAGACGTCGGCGCGGCCCCGCGGCCCCGCGGCCCCGCGGCCCCGCGGCCCCGCGGCTTCAGGGCCTCGCTTGACCGCGGCGGCGGGGTTTGTTTGCCGGGCGGGCCGGCAGTGTTTGATCTCTCTGCTGCACATCGCACGGAGGAGGGTGCGTGTGCGGCGGCTTCTTAGCAGACGGGCGGCGGGGCAGCAGGGGCGGGGGCACCTGGGACGCTGAGTGTAATCAGCACCGCAAACACGTCACGTGCTGCTGCTGCCCGCTGCCGGGCCACGCACCAGCCAGGGAAGGAACAAAAATATTGTTAAAAAAAAAAAACTGTAGCGGCGTTGGCTGCGGGGTGAAGATGCGCCTCGCTGCCGGGTGTGCGTACCGCAGCAGCCGCGTGCCGGAGAGCACCGGCACCTTGGAGCACACGAGCCCCCCGACCTACCAGCAGGGGGAGCAAACCCCGGGCGAAAATCAATCTAAGTGACAGTCGGATGGACGGCGGCGGCGCGGCCGCAGTCCGCCGCGGTGCGTTGCGGCGCGCAGCCCCGGCTCTCGGCGCGGCTGCGGCCACGACGTCCGCTGCCTAACGTTTTTCTTTTGGGTTGGGCGGCTACTCGATGCGTCCATCGGGGAGGGCAGAGGAGAAGGGTTCCGGAAAAGGGAAGGGGGAGGACGGGAGGGGAGGGGGGGGGGGGTCTTGGGGAAATGGGCGTGTGTCAATATTTGGTGGGACACACATCCTGTTGGCTGGATCACGTGTGTGTGTGTGTGTGTGCGTGTGTGCGTGCGTGCCCGGCTCCATCCTACACGTCCATACATTTACACACTCATGCATACATACACACTTGTCCTAAAATCATGCATATTAGGCCCCGCGAGGTGTGAGCGAGTGGCTGAATGAATGGAAGGCGGGCTGAATGAATGGAGGCGGAGCGGTGCGCGCAGCTCACACCTCCTCCCCCGGCACGCCGGCCGGCCGGCGCCCGCCCGTTGCTGCCTGTTTGGGGGAGTAATATTCCCAAGGCCTCCCAGGCCGCCCTCGGGCCGGGCGCCGCGGAGCTGCCTGCCTCTTGTCAGGGCCCTGCGGGGATTAGCCGCCCTGTCCTATCATATGCCGTAATCTCCATGTTTGCCCAGAAGTCCTTACCTCGCGCTGCCTAAGGTGTCCTTTCGGCGTTCCATTAGTTTTTCTTCTTCTTCTTCTTGTTATTTCTAAACGGGAGTGCCTGCTGCTATATGCTCGCGTCTTATGCAGGGGGAAGGGAAGTGGCCATCGAGTTGGGGTTAAAGGCTTTCCAGCTGGCCGAGATAGCGTTATCTGTGGGCGTGAAATTCTTGTGCCGCGTACCTCCCCGCCCACCTAACGTACCTGCACACACCCTTCTCCTCACGTGCTCTTGAAAAGCTCTGCCGCGGAGGCCGCTCGGCGGGAGGGACTGTATTCGGGGGGCCCCCCGCTGGCGCGGGCCACCGCCCACCTCACGCACTTACTTTTGTTTCTTTCCTCTCTTTGCCTTTTTTGTGCGCGCTTTTGTGCCCGTTTGTGTCTTTTGTGCGAGCCGCGCTGCGCGCTGACACTCGCTTGGTGGTGGCCAACGCCGCACCAGTGCAAGTCGGTGCCGCTTTAGTTCGCTCTCTCTCTCTCTCTCTCTCTCTCTCTCTCTCTCTCTCTCTCTCTCTCTCTCTCGTGGAGGTGGCCGGCAGCAGGCCAGCAGCAGCCCCGCGGCCGAGGCCGTGTGGGTCCGCCGGTGTCCTGTAAGCGGGGTGCAAGGAGGAGCATCCACACACAGTTTATATCGTCCGTCTGGCCCCGCTGCAATTAGCAGACAAAGTAAAAGAGCACGCCCCCCCCCCCTGTCTCTATCTGTCTCTCCCTTCCTTCTCTCCCTATCCCGCTCTCTGTGTCTCCGCCCCCTCTCTCTCCTCCCCCCTTCTCTCTCTCTCTCTCTCTCTCTCTCTCTCTCTCTCGCGTGCAATTAGCCGAGCGGCCGGACGGCGGTTTATGTGAAGTGCCATACCGAGTTTTATATGTTTGCGTCGTGTGTGTACCGCTGGCCACTCTTATTATAAGGCGAGAATCGGACGGTGTTCTGCTGCTGCTGCCGGCCGGAAGCTGCCCGCGGCGTGCGGCGGCAGCGTGTCCATTGGGTCCGCGAGCGCGGTAGAAGTGCTCCTGTCAATTTTCGGCCCGGGGCCCATCGCTCTTGGTGCTCCGCGGAGAGCATGGATCGTAACGACACACCCGCGCCGCCGCCCGCCGCGAGGAAGGGAGCCGCAGGAGCCGCAGGAGCCGCAGGAGCCGCAGGAGCCGCTGGAGCCGCTGGAGCCGCAGGAGCCGCAGCAGCCGCAGGAGCCGCAGGAGCCGCAGGAGCCGCAGGAGCCGCAGGAGCCGCTGGAGCCGCTGGAGCCGCAGGAGCCGCAGCAGCCGCAGGAGCCGCAGGAGCCGCAGCAGCCGCAGGAGCCGCAGGAGCCGCAGGAGCCGCGGGAGCCGCTGGAGCCGCTGGAGCCGCAGGAGCCGCAGGAGCCGCAGGAGCCGCTGGAGCCGCAGGAGCCGCAGCAGCCGCAGGAGCCGCAGGAGCCGCTGGAGCCGCAGGAGCCGCAGGAGCCGCAGGAGCCGCGGGAGCCGCAGGAGTCGCAGGAGCCGCGGGAGCCGCGGGAGCCGCAGGAGGAGCGGGCCGGCCGAGGGTTGGCTCACGCTGAAACAGGGCAGAGCCCGTTTACGTAGGATATATAGGGTCGGTATTTATAATTGCCACAAAGGGAACTCGGGCATGAGCATCTTTTTCTCTGTCAATCTCTATATCGCTCTCTCTCTCTCTACTCTCGCTCACCCTCTTTCTCTGTCTCTCTGTGTGTCTCTATCTCTCTCTCGTCCCTCTCTCCCTCCCTCCCCCTCTCTCTCTAGCCCGTCCTCTCCATTCCAGTTTCCTGTGGCCGAGGTAAAAACGCGAGGCGAGGCAGCGGAGGCGCGATGGGGCGCCCCGATAGCGCGTACTCTGCCTTCCACATTCGAGGAGGCCGCCGCCGGTCCTACATATGTATTGTTATTGAAATGGCACAATTAAATGTGCCGCGCGTGTTATGACGGTTTTAATTGCCGCCGCCGGAAGGGTATCAGGTGCCGGCGGGGGGCCGCGGGGCCGCGGAGCCACGGAGCCGCGGAGCGCGACGGATGGCCGACCGGCGGCAGCAGCAGCAGCGGCGGCGGCGGCAGCCCAGGCGTCCGGCGGCACCCGCTGGGCCTAGCCCGGCCCGGCCCGGCCTGGCCCGGCCTGGCCCGCGGGGAGAGATTAGATTTAAATATCTGCCCAAAAGGGCAGCTCATATATTTCCACCCCGCTCACGTGTCAGCGGCGCCCCCTTTTTACACGACGTGGTATACGCGGAGGCTCTGTGGCCGTGAAGACAAGCTTCGTCTAACCCTGTATAACCCGTCCGCCCTCCACATTATATTTTTCTCGAACTGTTTTATAGCAACAGCAAATACAAAGTGACTAGAAAAGTGATGGCATGCGGGCACGACGTCGCTCGCCAGGTAAGGGGCCGTGCCGCTGTGCCTAATCTCCCGCTCCCCCACCCGCGCTACAACAACGCGCTATGCCCTTTTTCCTCCGCGACCACTTTCTCGTGTCCGACGGGCGTCATCGGCGTTCCATTCATTTGGCGTCCAGCTGGTCGCCGCCCGTCCCGGCCACGTCCCGGCCCCGTCCTTATCGGTCTTAATGGTCACTCCCATGACACCGCCGCGCCCGCCGAGCACCGGCCGCCGCCGCACGGCAGCGCAGCGTCATTGTTCTCCACAAGTCGCACACGAGCAATACCAATCAAGCGGCGACCATTTCTCACACAGTCGGCGCGCGCGCGTCGGCGACAAGAGCGCAGCAGCGGTTCCCACTGCAAAGCCTCCTGTGCGGAGAAAATCTGGGGAAAAGCCCCGCCACGCCGCGGCTTGAGAACGTCAGTGGAAAGTAGTGACCCGACGGGGGGCAAGGCACACGGGGACACTTGCGCACGGTTCGGGGCAGTTTTATCGAGGCTCAGCCGCCGAGCACAAGACCCTCTCTACTCCGGCCGGCGCCGCCCAGCAGAGCTCTCCAGGCAAGCCTCCTCCGAGCGCGGGCCGGAAGGCGGGCGGAGCACCGCCGGCCTCTCCAGCCGCTCCAGTTCGCATACGGCTCACACCGCTTTACACTTCCAGCCCAGCACAATGAGCCATCGCGAGCGGTGGGCTTCTATGCGAGGGGGTACACCTTGGGTACACCACGGTACAATGACACAATGACATATCCCTCATCCCCAAGGAGATCGTCAATCCCTCTATCTCCCTCTCTCCCTCCCCCTCCTCTCTCCCTATATCTCTCTCTCCCTCTCTCCTCCTCTCCCCCTTCTCTCTCTGTCTGTCTCTCTCTCTCTCTCTCTCTCTCTCTCTCTCGCTCTCTCACTCTCTGCCCAGGGGGTCGCGTGTGGAATGTCTCATATCCATTTATTCGGCGTCGGCGCTGGCTGGCCTGCCGCGCCGCTCCGGTCGGATGTACGCCCTTAATTGGCGTCAGGTCTGTCCGCCCGTCCGTCTATCTGTCCGCTCGCCCCACCTGTCTGTCGTGTCCTACCGAACCCTACGCGTACCCGGGGATCATCGTCAGAGCCTTGCCAAGATTATCATAATTTCCGTGCCTTTCCCTGCTACGTGAGTCTTGCGCGCGCGCGCGTGTGTGTGTATACATTTACGTGTGTGTGTGTGTGTGTGTGTGTGTGTGTGTGGCGGGGCCTCGGCACCGGGACGGGCAGCAGGGCGCCCTGGCCCGGCCAACGCTCAAGATTTATGGCCCTCTGTCCGCTTTGATTTAATTCACAGACATGCGCGTCGTTTAGAAAACTTAAGTGCGGGCTGCGAGTGCGCTTGGCGGTGGCGGCGGCGGCGGCGGCGGCGGGCGCGCTGTTGCCGCTGCCGGATAGTGGCGCCCGCAGTGCCAATCCCTGCGGCAGCGGCGGCGAGAGAGGCGGCGGCGGCGGCGCTGCTTTTTGGCGCGAAACAAAGTGGCCATAAAGGCGGGCCCACCCCGGCACCAACCAGCCCGCGTGGACAGAGTCGTTGTTGTGGAGCAGAGAGAGAGAGAAAGAAAGAAAGAAAGAGAGAGAGAGAGAGAGAGAGAGAGAGAGAGAGAGAGGGGGGGGGGGCAGAGAGTGACGAGCGTAGTACGCTTCTCCAGCGCGGCTCTGCGGACGGATCCCGCCGTCGGGCCGCCGCCGTGTTATAGAGCATATGCACGGCAGGGGCCCTCATGCCCACCCCGCCGGCGTCGCTTTGCCCCTAATAATTGAATGCCCCCCCCCCCCCCCGACGTGGGTTATCTGTATCGATGGGGGTCCGGCCGGCCGGCGCCTCGCCAGCCGTGATTTGTAATCCGCGGCGGACGCCGCAGAGAGGAAGCCCCGGCATTTACATCGCACCGTCCCCTCGTGTGCCTGGAGCGGGGCGGCGCCGGGGCGGTGCGGGAGCCACTACTGGTGACACGCAGCGCCCCCGCCGCTCCGCCCCCTCCGCCGCCCCGCCGCCGCCGCCACCCGTCCCGCGCACTCGGCTGCGCACCAAATTAGTGAGATCCGTCATCGTGTCCGGAAAAGGTTTACCTCTTACCCCCTTTGATCTATTTATACTCTCCCCCTCCCCCCTCCCCTCCCCCTCCCCCTCTTTAGGCGGCCTCACCTCTCGCCGCGGGCGGCGGCCTGGCGGGGGGTTATATAGAGTGTGTGCGTGTAGTGTTGTTGATTGCCTGTTCATGGTGGCCGTTTTGCCGGTGGATATTCGTTTTTTGAGAGGCGCATTAGGCAGGGCGAGAGGCGCCGCCCAGTTGCCGGCGGCTGTGGCGGCGGGGCCGGACCTGCGGGTGCCCTGCCGGGGCCCTGCGGGTGCCCTGCCGGGGCCCTGCTGACCCACGGGAGGGCACCGCGCCGGCCGCGGCCTCACCTCTCTTCCCCCCGGCCCGGCCCGGCCGGGGATGCGGTGTGATGATAATTTCCGTCGCCTGCTGGGCCCCGCCGGCTCCGGAGCTCTCTCCGCCCCTCGCCTCTTTTCGCGCGGCGCTGCACGACGACGGCTTTTGCCAATGATGATTAAAGCTCGCACGGGAACACGGGGCGCGTGTGGGCGTGGGCGTCGACACGGCCTGCCTGCATGGCGGCCGGTGTGGTCCTGTAATACAGGCCGGCGGTGTGTGTGTGTGTGTGTGTGTGTGTGCATCGCAGGATGCAGGGCCCTGCCGGGCGCGCGCAGAGGTGTGTCGCCCACCACTTCCTGAGCCGGCTGGACCACGGATGCTGCTGCCGCCGCCGCTGCATGCTCGCGTGCCAAACCGATGGCGGCGGAGGAGGTGTGTGGAGGAGGTTGTGATCGGGGTCGGATGTGAGGCAGTAGCAAGCGGTCGTGACGCCCCCGACCGCGGCGCCAGTGCGGATGGATGCACAAATTGCAGGGGCGCGGGTCTGCCGAGGTCTGCCCCGCGCCGCGCGGTTATTCCTGGGGCCCCTGCCTCCCCCCCCCCCCCCCCCCCCGGCCCCCGCCGCTCTCCAGGAGGTCATACAGCTGGTGCCCTCCTCGCTGGGAGAGGTGGAATGCCTCCGAGTGACGTATGCAGCCGGGCTCGGCTCGGCGGCCCGGCGGCCTGGCTCGCTCGCTCGGCGGCTTTGCGTCAATGAACCTGGCGCTGGCGGCTCGGCCCGTCCCGGCGTCCTGGCCGGTGGCGCTGCTGCCGCCGCCGCTGCCGCCGCCGCTGCCGCTGCCGCCGCCGCCCGTGCCGTCGTACAGTACATGGGGCAGGGACCAACGCGATCGTTGCCCTCAACAGAGACAAAACCTATTTCTGATGCCCTAGGCGCGCTCGGCTCGGTGCGGTGGAGGTAAAAGTAGTTAATGGCAACGCGGATTCCTCCTCCTCCTCCTCCGCCCCCTCCCCTGCCGCGCGACGCACCGCGGCTCGATGACTGATGACGCGCTGCTGCCTGCCGGCCGTGGGTTTTTGCGGCCGGTGCCCGGTACGCCGGTACCCGCCTGCTTCATCTCTCTGATCTCGCTTCTGGTCGGGCGCACACTCCGTGTTGCGCCCTCGCTGCCGCCGCCCGGCGTACAACGCCTTACGTGACCTTTAGCCGGGGGCAACGCCGGACCCGATGTCGATTGCGAGCTAAACACACACACCCCGCACACATACTCGCACACACACACACACACACACACACACACACGCGCGCGCGAGCGAGCGAGGTCGTGGGTGCGCTGTCTGGACACGCATCTTCCGGTGTGAGAGGGCCTTTGCCTTTCTCGCACGTGGGCGGACTTGGCCGGCGCGCACTATAACCCGGCGCGGCGGCGCGTGGGCTGGGCCGGCAGGGCCCGCTAATACCGCTGCTGCACCGCTGCTCCGCTTGCTCCGCACCGCCGGTACCACTCGCATTTACTGCGAACCGGACGTGCCCCGGCGCGACGGCGCGGGCGGGAGGGGGAGTGGGCGGGGAGGGGGGAGCCAGCCGGCGGCGGGAGGCAGTGTGGGTGTCGATAGATCGGTCCCGGCCGAGTGGGCAGGCGGACGGCCCGGCCCAGACGGGCGCCTTGCGAACTCGGGGTAGGCAGTCCCGCGGGGCCTGGCTGCCGGGCGGGCCGGCCTACCCTGCCGGCGCTTCCGCACGGCCCTGCGGTGGGCGCCGCGCCGCTGGGCGGTGGCGTGCCGGCGCTGCGGCGCGGCTCCTCCCCGGCCGCCGCCCGGCCACTACTGTACCGGCTGGCGCCGCGACGCCCGCGGACGCCGCCGCACCCCGACTTCCTGTTTAAAGTCGCGCTGCTGTAACGGCCCCCGCCTTGCAGTCCCGGCGCTGCCGCGGACGTGTGTGTGTGCGTGTGTGTGTTTGGCTAGTTCTAGGAAACGCACCGCAGGAGGTTCTGCAATCGCCAAAATCACTCCTCAGTCCCCGAATCAATCTGTCGCTCGCACTCGCGGCTTTCGCGCGACGGTCTCGTGCTGTGTGGAGAGCTGCTCTGTGCTGTATAACAGAATTTCCGTTCGATTCTTGGCAAAAATAAAATTAAATAAATGTACTGTAAAAAAGCAAACAAAAATGCCTATACATTCTGCTTTGGATTTGATGTGCACATGTCCGCGGTATGTCACTGTTGGATAATTCGCGTGGCTGAAAGCTCTCTCTCTCTCTCCCCCTCTCCCTCCCTCTCCCTCTCTCTCTCCCTCTCCCTCCCTCTCCCTCTCTCCGACTCTGTACACACACTCACCTGACTCTCGTACCACTCTTACTGCTCTGCCGTGTATGTGTGTGGAAGTCCCCCCCCCCTTCCCCGTCTGGCCGCGAGCTCTAGCTATGAATGGACGGTTTCGCGCCAGTCCAGCGCGGAGCATTGGCCCGGCGTGGCTTGTTGGCGTGCATCTGTGGGCGTCGTCTGCCTGCTCGGCTGTCCGGCCGCGCCCCTGCCCGCCCGCCCGCCTGCCTGCCTGCCTGCCTGCCATGCCGGCCGCACAGCAAGGCCGGACGCGCGTCACACACACACACACACACACACACACCACGAAAGTTGCCCCACAATCCGGGCGGGTTGAACACACGCGCGGCGAAAACCTTTTATAACTTTATTACTACCTTCTGCTTTTTATATTGAACACGGGCCACGGCGGCCGGTTCCGGCCGACCGCCGCGGACCGCTCATTTTTATTCGATATCGCCGGTAAAAGCGGCGCGGGGACCCGGCGGGGACGGCCTGCCTCATAACGCAATGCGTCTCCAATGCGCTCGATCGCGATATGCTAAGCGGGCCGCTGACAGATCGGCCCCGTCTGCCTGGGCCCCGCCGTGGGCCCCGCCCGCCCTAGGCTGGGCGGGACCTGCCCTGCAGGCAGCCGCTCTCACACTGCCGCCGCCGCCGGCCCGCCGGCCCCCGCGGGCTACCGAATCGCTGCGTCCTCACGCAACGTGTGGAGGTCCCCCCGCCTGGCGCCGTCCTCCGTGTCGTCGTCTTCGTCGTCCCGCTTTAGGTCGCGAAAGTGAGTCGGCCGACGGCGTCACCGCCTCCCCTCTCCCACGGGGTGGCGCCCTGCTCCCCCGCTGACCGCGCGGCGGCGGCAGTCGCGGGGCCTCCGGCGCGGGACGACACGTTTGCATCGCCCGCCTCCGCAGTCGGTGTGACGGCCGCCGGCGCCCGCACGCCTTCCGCGTCGTGCGGGCCGGCCTACCCCGGCCGTCGCAGGGGCTCCGCCTCGGGGATCGGCTCCGATCGGCTCCGCCACCGCCGCCGCCGCTCGTCCCGCGCGGCTCACACTTTAGCGGACCGCGTCGTGGATGCCAAGTTTTGCGACGAAAGCTGCTTACTAAAAGGGCCCGCGGCTTACCGGCTCTGTTTCCTACGAGATTCCTCTCCCCACGGGCCCCAGCGGCGTATAGTCATTTTTCTCTCGCTGTCAACTTTTGCACCGCGCCGCTACCTCCTACCACCTTCGGCGGCACGTTCCCTCTGCAACTTTTGCAAGTGGCGCGTCGGCGAAGTACCCCTAGTCGGCGGGCGCGCGTAAAGCCGATACCACCGTGTCGCCTTTCTCTCGCCGCGCTGAAACTGGTATCGCGGCCCGGCCGGTCCGAAGAGGCTGCCCGCCTGGAGGGAGGCGGGCGGCAGCGGGCAGGCGGGCAGGCGACTCTCAAATCTGGAGATAAGGGAACCTGTCTGAAAGAAAAGGCAGGAGGAGATGAGCGGCGCCGGGGCGTGCCCCCCAAAAATATGAGAGAGAGAGAGAGAGAGAGAGAGAGAGAGAGAGAGAGAGACAGGCAGAGAGAAAGAGAGTGAGAGAGAGAGAGAGAGAGAGAAAGGCCATCCCAGAAGCCATATCCCACACCTCTTGTTTTCTTACTCGTCTATTCCCATTGCTGTGGTACACCCGTCCACTTCTTTTAGTATGTCACACACACACACACACACACGCAATGGTATGATGCGGGAGGATGCATGATTGTATGCGTTGGGCCCCCATCAATCCCATCATGCAGTAAGCACCGCATGCGTGATACTCGGCGCAGGAGGCCGTTCTTAAATTAGATAAACCGGGAAGGCGGCAGAGAGAGAGAGAGAGAGAGAGAGAGAGAGAGAGAGAGAGGCTCAGCTGCGGGGGAAGTAGTGAACATGTGTTTTCCACGCCCAACGTGTGTTGTGTATGTGATCGTCTGTGACTCCGTGTGTGAGCGCGGCGGCGGTGGGGGGAAGGGAGGGCGGCAGTGTGTGTGTGTGTGTGGGGGGGGGGGGTTTAAAGGGCCTCCTTCCCAACAATACACACGGGGGATAACGTGAGGAGGCATTTCGCTTTGTCACTGCACCTCATCCCGCCTCGTTTTCTTGGTGCGATCGGCCGGCCGCGCTGCCGCCGCGGTGCTGCCGCGGCTCTGCTTTCTCCCGGAGTAACGCGCTCCTCTCCTCGGTGTATTTAGTGCGCCAGAATGTTGACCGTAAAGGCCCCCGCGTGGCGTGGCCGGCAGTACGAACGAACGAACGCGGCCACGGCTCGTGTCCCGGAGCGTGTCCCGGGCCGTGTGTGTGTGTGTGTGTGTGTGTGTGTGTGTGTGTGTGCAGGCAGCGGGGCGGCGGCGGGCGGCAGGGGCTGTGGGACCCGGGCATGCCGCGGCGCGGGCCGCCCGCAGGCAGTCGGGCCAGGCACCCGGCCGGGGCCAGTGGCCAAACCTGTCTGCCGATGGTGGCACAATCACAGGCTCGATCACTGATTAGGTATTAGGCCTGGCCGGCCTGGCCGACCGGCGGGACGACGTCGGGCTATCCGTCCACTGCCAAATAATGCAGGGCTGCGTTTGCGTTTTTAGTGGGCCGCAGTATAGGAATGGAAACCCGGCGGCCTGCTGCCAGGGGGACGTATCCAGGAGAATCCCCCCTCGCCCCCCCCCTCTCCACTGAAACCGCGGACCGGGTTAGGCAACCCGCCGAACAAACGCATGAGTGTGTAGTCAATAAGCGCGGCATATCACCCCCCCCCCCCCCCCAGTTAAGCTACGCCCCTGCCTGCTGTGACCCGCGCTGCTGCCGACCGAGTATGACGCACACAGCGACACGGTGCAAGTGCGTTGCTGCCCATGTGTGTGTGTGTGGTATCGGCCCGCGGCCGATATGTTAACGAGTTATTTGGGCTGCACGAGCAGCGCGCGCGCGCGTGTGAAAAAGAGGTCGGTGAAACTGTTGCGGGCCGTGAGCTGGTGCTGGCGATCACCGATCCCAGCCCGGCCCGCGAGATGGCCGATTGATACCGGCCGGGTCCAGGCGGAGCCTGCGGAGCCGAGCCGAGCCGCGGCCCGGGCGGCACCGGCAGGCTCCGGCAGGCTCCGGCAGGCACCGGCCACCAAACCGGAGTTCCTTCGAAATCGCGCTGTTCGGTCGTAAAAATGCGTGGCACGAGAGCCGATTTTTTCGGTATCGAGTCTGTTGGAGCGCGGTGCGCGGCGGGTATAGATATCTCCTTCCCGAATCTTGCGGCCCTTCGCCACCCTGCCGCCGCCGCGGCCCGCCCCCAAACAACCCCCCGCCGCCGATGCCTGATGACAACGATAAGGAGACGAAGATAGATGATCTAGCAGATAGGCGGCGCCCCGCTTTCCAGCCGCTCGGCGCCACCGCCGGGACGCGGCCGTGGCGGGGCGTGGCGCGGCGTGGCGCGGCGTGGCGTGGCGGGGCGTGGCCGCGGCGCGGGCCGTGTGGGGCCGTGTCAGGGTATGGCATGCCGCTAGACCGGTACACCAGCTGTTCGCGGTTTCATTCATTCGCATGGAAGTTGCCCCGCTCGCCGGTCGGGCCTCGCTGCGCTGCCCTGCCCTGCCCTGCCCTGCCCTGCTCTGCTCACCTCGTCGCGCGCGCGTGTTTTCTAACGCCTCATCAGCTGCGGATACCTCCTCCTCCCCCTCCACACCACCTCTGACTTGTTGTTTTACCGATGTGTATCGAACCAGATCCCCCCCCCCCGCCCCCCCCCCCCCCCCCCCCCCCCGACGATGTAGAGTCCCAATATCTCTATTGTCAAGTGATTAATTTTGGTGTCACGATTTTCAATTTTGAAAACGAAGCACCGCTCTTGGCCCTTGGACCCCTGCTCATTTTCGCGAAGCGCCATAGTGCGAGCTGAAAACGCAGTGTTCTCTTAAACGTTGCTTCGCAGAGGCTCATTGTTCAAAGTCGTCGTGTGCCGAATAAAGTTCACCGCGGTATTTCGGTCCAATCTAACGCGCACGTCGATATACTGGAAGGGCGGCAAAGTGTCGGGAGCGCGCGGAGCTTAATAGATCAGTGTTCATTCCAACGGGCGGAGAGAAAAGGAGGGGGGGGGGGGCGGAGAGGCAAAGTGAAGGGCCAGTCTGGCGGGGGGGAAGGGGCGGCGGGAGTGGGGCGGGGCGGGTGGGCGTGGCAGGCAGGACGTCTGGCAACATTGTCCGACCTCACGTGCGTCTGGGGGCGCTGTTGCCGCGAATGCAGTTAGGCCCCCAGAGAGACGGAGAGAGAGGTGAATGGTCGCCGGCCGGGGAACGTCCACACGTGAAGAGGCGAGGGAGCCCCGGCGGGGGCCGGCGGGGCTGCCAGCCTTGGGCATCTGTAGGCAGCCAGAGGGAGAGAGAGAGAGAGAGAGAGAGAGAGAGAGAGAGAGAGAGAGAGAGAGAGAGAGAGAGAGAGAGAGAGAGAGAGAGAGAGAAGAGGGAAGGAGAGGGAGGGAGAAGGGAAGTCCTCTCGCTGGCGCGCGCAGCGTTTGCTGGATCCCATCGACGAGTTCGGGTTGTGCTGTGCACGGCGCGCATGCCGCGCACGCCGCCGCTCCGCCACAAGGAGACCCCGTGTTCGTTCGTCACGACAGCATGGCCGTATACAATGGCCCTAGCTGAATTTCTGATGTGCAGACAGCCCCCCCCCCCCCCCCCGATTGTGTGACTTAGAAAAATCTTCAGGAGTGAATTTTCCCAACTAAAATAAATGGTTGTGGTGCTCGCGGTGGCTGGCCGGCCGGTGGGGCTCACACCGCCGTCCTGAAGTTCCGCCCGTCCAGCCCGCGTGCGGGCGCCGCCGACAGACGTGTGGGCGCCGCGTGGACCGTCTCAGGCCTAGCCTCTGCAGCTGCAGCAGCAGCGGCAGCAGCGGCAGCAGCCGGGGCAAGGGCCGCGGAGGGCCTCCTGTAAATCACGGTTGCGTCATAAATCCCCACAGGTTGGCTATGGCGGCGCGGGCCGGGGCGGGGCGGGGCGTCGGCGCGAGCGCTCGCGGCCTTCCTCTCTATGAATAGCGGCTTTCCCCCGAATCGGCCCGGCGGGCGGCGGCGGCGGCCGCTGCGCGTTTCCCTGTCGGTATTGTGCCTTCGGGGCACACGGCGGCTGTCGCCCCGCTGCTGCCGCCGCTGCCGCCGCTGCCGCCGCCGCCGCTGCCGCCGCTGCTTCACTGCGTGTGCAGCTTCTTCGCTCGTTTCCATTACACCTGCCGGGGTGCCGGCCGGGCCATGCGTCAGCCGCGGCGCCGCGACCTTTGGGGGCCCCTTCGCAGGTCCGGAGGTCTGCGGCGGCCGGCAGCGAGCGCCGCCGCGGTCGCTTGCAGCGCCAGTTTTTGGCGTCGCATACCAGCGGCGGCATCAGCACAGCCCAGCGCCGTAGCATGGTGGATGGATGGGCCCCTCTCTGGCCTGCCGCTGCCGCTGGGGCCGCGGCTGGCGCACTGACCATCCTCTTCTAACCCCGTTGCCTCGCTCCCCCCCCCCCCCCCCCTCTCTGTCTCTCTCCCGGCGGCAGACAGCACACAGCGGTAGCGGCAGGGGCGGCGGCATCCGGGAATAGGTTGCAGGCGCCCCTTTTGCCCGCCGGCCGCCTGTGCATGTTTGACCCGCGTTGTCCGGAGGGGAGCTCTGCGGCCCCGCGGCCCCGCACGCCGCATCACAGCACAGGTATGCCTCGCGCTAAATGCCGGCCCGGCCGCTCTGGTTAGGGTGCACCAGCGAGCGGCATGCCGAGGCACCGGCAGCAACACTCTGTGCTACCCGCAGAGCACCTTCTTCAAATATTCTAGGGGCAGTGTGGGCACGAAGACCAACACCGTCTCCCCCTGCCCCCTGTCTCTCTCCCTCTCGCCCCCCCCCCTCTTTCTCTCTCCCTCTCGCCACCCCCCCCCCCCCCCCGTCCCTCGCTCTGCGGTTTTACACTGTACAATGGATTATTCCGGCGCTTCAGTCATTATCCGTCTTGCTCCTTTTCTTGCCTCTTTTGTTTCGTTTTGGCGGACGGCAGCAGCAGCAGCTCATATTCTCTTTAGAAGACGCAAACTTTGATTGCAGAAGCGGCTGTCGGAATGCAATTTGAGCTGTCGGAGGCCGGGTTACTGTAGGCGAAGGGCCCGCAGCCGTGCCTCAAAGTGTGTCTATTGTGTTCACTAGAGAAAATTTGACATGCAAGTCTGTATGTTCTGAGCCTCTCCAGGTGCCTCGAGCGGTCCCGCAGCCCAGGCTTTTATTACTGCGTGCTACATAATTCGATCGGTTCCCCAACCCCCCCATCCTCGCGAATTCGGGTTGCGTACTCGAAAATCTGCTGCAGCTTGCACTGCTGCACTTGGCGAGGTGCAGACGGGCAGAATGCAGTGTGTGCGGCGGCCGGCCTGGTGTCCGCGCGGCGTGTCGCTGCGTTTGTATTTTATTCACTGTATTGCCGCCCGGGGCTGTGCCCGGGGCTGGGCCGGGGGCCGCCGCCAGGGGCCGCCGCCGGGGGCCACCCACCGAATGTCTCGGACTTCCCTGCCCCTCCCATTACCGACGACTTTCTATACCGCAGCGGCGGCGGCAGCGGCGGCGGCGGCGGCGGCGCGCAGCAAAACGGTCGGCAGGAACAAGTTTGTAATCAATGACCATAATGTGATGTGCGCGCGCGCGCTGCCGCACTGCGGCAGACAATAAACAATCAGCCTCGCCGAATTTTGGGTCGCTTTCCGGCGGCTCCGCGCGGAGGGGCGGACCCTGTGTGCCGCAGAGGCGTCTGAAGTTGTGTGTGATGGCGATAGTACTATACTGTTCATGCCGCATGTATACAAGAGAGAGAGAGAGAGAGAGAGAGAGAGAGAGAGAGAAGAGAGAGAGAGAGAGATAGAGAGAGACTGAGACTGAGACAGAGAGGCGCATCTCAAACATATTCGTCATAGGGGCTCCGAAAAAAAAACAAATAAAGTCGAATATCATTCAGTTTTTACCCGAAATACTCGCTGGGCTAGTGCTGGCAGGGCTCTGCTGGCAGGTAGGCGATGGACTCACGCAGAGGAGCGACCGGCCCGCCCCGGCATCTGGCGCGTGCACCATTTGTCGGACACAGTGCGTCATGTTCCGCATCAGAAATGATATGCGGGTGGCCGGTCGAACCTTGACCTCGGCGTCTGCCCCCCGTCCCCTCCCTCCCCTCTCCCCCGATCCCGTCTCCCTTGCCCAATTTCTCCCCTTCCTTTTCTCTCTTTGTCTCTCTCATACACGCCGAGGTGGGCGCACAGGCGGACGGACGGACATGGCGGGCCTTGCGGGCGCGCGAGCCACGCGAACGCAGCGCGACGAGGAGAGCTCGATCAACGACCGCCAAAGTGTGCGGAAGCGAGAGAGAGAGACAAAGAGAGAGAGAGAGAGAGAGAGAGAGAGAGAGAGAGAGAGAGAGAGAGAGAGAGTGGAAGCGAGAGCTGCTCGATTTTATGATGCGTCGCATGAAAAATGGCGTCTGGACCAAACCGGGACGCGCGGGGGCTCGGCGGCGACTCGACGGCGGCTCGGCGGCGGCCCCCCCCCGGCGGGGGTGTGAGGCGGCCGTCGTCCGCACGTCGGGGCGGCGACCAGGGCGCGGCGCTAAATATATGCCGTGCGGCGGCGGGCGATGCGGCCGGGCCGGGGGGCGGCGGCGGCGGCGGCATGCCGGGCGGCGGCGTGCCGCGGCGCGCGCCGTCGGCTCGCGCCGACGCT
This sequence comes from Megalurothrips usitatus, assembly GCA_026979955.1. Lineage (NCBI taxonomy): Eukaryota > Metazoa > Arthropoda > Insecta > Thysanoptera > Thripidae > Megalurothrips > Megalurothrips usitatus. The sequence goes on along the minus strand of CM049594.1, from coordinate 3,146,479 downwards.
CCGGGAAGCACGAGCACGCCGGGTCCGCCACCACCGCGCCGCCGCATTGCCGACGGCCGGCCGCCACCTTGCTTCCTTATTTTCTTGTCACGCAGAATATTTTTATTGGGGCGGCGGGGGATCGCTTTGTCCGGTCATGTCGGCTCCGCGCTCGCGCCGCCGTTCCTCCTCCTCCCCTCCGGCTGAGGGCTCTCTTAGTACTAATGCCGGCCTGCCGGGCTCCGCTGCGCCGGCGCCCCACGTGTGCGCCCCTAATGCGATTCAGACAGCGAGGGAGGGAGGGGGGGGGGGGGGGGGAGCGCGAGGGAAAGAAGGGGGGATGTGAAAAATCCGCCGTGACAACGCTTGCCGCCGTGCGCCGCCGTGCACTGCCAGGTGTGGGGCGTGGAAGCGTTTTGTGCGGCCGCTTTTAAATAGCTCCGCGCTGTCACACACGCACACATACACACACGCGTGCTCGCACCGACGACACACGCACACACACATACACGCACGCGTGCTCACACCGTCGACACACGCACATACACACGCGCGCGCGCGGGCGCGCGGTCGTCGCTGCATGTGTCCTGGATATGTGAGGGGCGCGGTGCGGCGCCCAGTTTAGCTGCGGAGTGGCCAATAAGTGATGGCCGCGCTTTAGTATCGATAACCGCTCGCGCGGCTCGCTTTCCTCGGGGGCCCCGTGTCGTCGGCCGCGGCGGACGCCCCCGCGTGTGCACGGCGCGCCCTCTAAGCTTTTGCATTTTTCATCGTCACTGACGGGCTTTGATCCGCCCTGACTGGCTTCCGGCCCGGAACAGGGCTCTCCCGGCTCCAAGGCCGGCGGCGCCTGCCGCCCCCACGGAGGAGGAGGAGGAGGAGGAGGAGGAGGAGGAGGAGGAGGAGGAGGAGGAGATACGCGCACCGAGCGGCATAGCCGCCAGCAGCCGCCCCGGCAGCCGCCGGCAGCCGCCGTGCCGCCGTGCCGCGCCGCGGGGAATTGAAGAACCGCGTTTGATTTAATGCGTTTCTGATTGAACGGTAAACCGTGCGCGGGCGGCGTGCGTGCGTGCCGCGGTGCGTGCCGCCGAGCACCACAAGGAGGCCGTCGGGCCGCTGGCCGCGCCCCGCCTGCGGCCAGGTGCGCCTGGCCGGACTTGCAGCAGTGCCGGCCGGACAGCTGAGTGGCATTACCGCAAATTGCATCCCATTACGAATGCGCTCGGCACCCAATACGTCACACAAGAGTGCAGCGCCGTGCAGCCCCGCGCAGCGCCAGGGGGAGCCGCGGCGACGGGAAAGGCGGTGTAATGCACGGGCATTACGCCCCCCGCGCCACGCGCTGCCTGCCGTGCCGGCGTCGGTCCCACCCCTATATACCCTCAATTCCAAAAGCTTAAAGTAAGGCGCAAACACTTGAGAGGAGTATCCCATATTACTTACTCCCATATTACCTACTACATAATACTTCCGACAAGTATTCAATTCGCCAGTGTTCGCGAGGAGTGTACTCGAAAGAAAAACTGAACTCACAGCGCAAGCAGAATGACCAAGAAAATGCAAAGAACATCAAAATACGTTTGAAACCAGCATTCAGAATTGAGAGTGTACCTACTGCCGACTCTTGTGTCTCGCATTTTGTTTGTATTATATTTGCCGGAGCGGAGGGTGGAGAACCCCCGCCTTGCATAGCATCTGGAAATTAAGACTGTGCTTGACTGGCAATACACCCTTGTTCGTCTCTGAAGAGACACCCTCAATTCTGAATTCTTCGGTGAAGCGAAATTGGCTTTTCTTGGCAATTCTGCTTGTTACAGGCTTTGTCCCAAATACATGCTTCCTGTATTGCTCGGAACTCGTATTTGAGGAGATTCTAGTATGAAGTGCGAGGTTTCTTGGCAAGAACGATTGAGTCAAGCATACAGAATTGTGGGTGCATCCCTACGCATGGTTTTGGAACTGCACAGGCTGTACTGCACACATTCACACATTACCAGACTCGTTATACGCCGAACAACACATACACACACACACACACACACACACACACAACTTCCTCCTCCTCTTCCTCCCGGCACATGACCGGCTCTGTGTCTTTGTAAGCAGGAGGAGCGAATCCGATCCGAGGCTGACTTTTATGCTGTCCACCATTAATGCCCCCCCCTCTCCCTCGTCCGTGTTAAGTCAACACGCGCGGTAATCAGCCCGGGACACTAAAATAGTAAAGGCCCGTAATGACCGATCTCTGTTTATGCACGTGCGATGTCGTAAAGCGGCGGTGCAGCACTCGCTGCCTCTCACAGAGTTGATTGCGGCGATAAATTGAAGGGAGGCGATGCCCTTTGTTGCTTCAATTTCAGTATGTGCCATTGATGGACTCGTCCGCGTTACTTATGTGGTGCGTGATTATGAAAGGCGGGCTCCGAAAGAGTAGCGGCTCCAAGCAGGCGTCGTAGGGTTTCTCTAAAAAAAAAACAGAAAAACAATAATACTTAAACTTTACAAATTTTCCCGGAATTTTCCGAAAATCTATTTGAAAATCTCGGGACTAGAAACTCTTGGTCCGCGTAGACGTGCTGTGGGCTGAACCCGTGTGTGACTCCTGTCACTGTCCCAGCAGAAACGTAAAACTGACGAGACTCTGCCACTAAAAGATTGGCGCACGCCTTTCTCTCTCTGTCTCTCTCTCTCTCTCTCTCTCGCACGCACGCATCGGCCACTGGCGCGGTCTCCGGTCCGCCCGTCTGTGCTTACCCCCCTCCGCGCTGCCGCCGGTTTGTATGCACGGCAACTTCCTTCCGTTTATCAAACTCAGCGGGCGATATGCACGGATCTACGTGCTGTAAAAAAGGCTTTCGTGTCTTCCCCTTTTTGTTTTAAATGAGGCAGTAGTGGCAGCAGCCTTCTATTAATATGCTTCCTGCCCGCCGCCGCCGCCGCCGCTCCTCCCCCGGTCATTGGCGTCACGGCGGGCTGACGTTTCGTTTGGTCCGGTGTGATCCAGTTGGCGTTTCCAGGGCCCGGCAGCGGCGGCGGCAGCGGCAGCGGCGGCGCTCTTGGGGATGCGGGGCGTGGCGGGGCCGGCAGAGCCGGGCAGAGGAGGCGGGCTGCCCGCGGGCTTTGGTGTCGAGGCCCAGACGGGACGGGACCATGGCCGCCGCCTCGCCGCCGCCTGGCCGCCGCCACGCCCGGGCTAAGCGAGACGATGAGCCGGGCAATGCAGCCCGCCACCAATTGCTGTCGCCGAGAGAGAGAGAGAGAGAGAGAGAGAGAGAGAGAGAGAGAGAGAGAGAGAGAGAGAGAGAGAGAGGGAGAGACAGAGAGAGGTGGGGGAGAGGAAAAGGTGCGGGGACGACGCGGTGATTGTTTTAAATCGAGGCACAAAAAACGAAAGAAAAGCCTTTTAACCAATTTTTGAGGGGTGGAGGGGGATAAAATATGACGGATCATCCTTGCTCATTGAGCGTGTCCAGGTGAATCACCCGCCGCGAGCTGCTTTACTTTGTTTCTGTTTTTATTATTTCTCTGCTTATGGCGTTGATGATGGCGCCATACCATTTCCTTCGCGCACACAAGTTTTGGTGTACGCCGCTGTATGCACGCTGCCCCTCACCGAATCGTCGCTGTCGAATGTCGAGCGCGCTTGTGTAATGGGTGATGGGAGAGGAGCCGCTGGAGCGGCTGGAGCCGCGGGGGCCGCGTGTCCTGGAGCGCGGCCCGCATCGCGTCCGGGCGAAATGGCGATGAAGATGAATCTGTGCCGGGCACAACGCGACGACGCTCTCGGCACCTTTTCATAGGGAGGAGAGAGAAAGAGATGGGGGAGGTTGGGGGGGGGGGGGGGGGGTGCGAGAGAGCAGGGACGAGGGGGAGAAACCACTGACTGCGTGCGTGTGGTGTGTCCTTCCATGTCTCTGCTCATATATTGGGCTTGTTCCGTGTGCTCCTCCGCCCTTTCCCCTTTCTCTCTTCCTCTTGTCTCTCTCGCTCTTGGTCACTGTCCCCCCTGCTTACAGAAAGGTGCAGCAGCTGCCGCGCTAAGAGAAGTCGTCGCCCCCACTCGCGCGCGCGTAGGTGCCATGCACGCGTGTATGTGTGTGCATGTGTGTGCGTGTGTGTCGCGCTAGAAACTCGTGGGAGTGACTTCCTGGCTGTGACTCACCCCCCGTGGCCCCCTCGCCCTTCCCCGCCGTGTCTAGTGTCTAGCCGCCGCTCCGTGCCAACCTCTGCTCCCCTCCCCCCCTCCCCCGGGTGTCTGGCGCCGGCCGGGCGTCTTGGCGTCGTTCTCGGCATGCGTCGCCGGCCGTGCCATTGTGTCAAGCACTGTAAAACTGTGACGAGTGCTACTACACGCCAAGGTCGGATCTGTGCATCCGCCGGGCTACGCGGGCGAGCGGCGCGGCGCACTATGCAGCGACTTACGGGGCGAGCTACAGCGGCTACTCTCGGGCGAACTACGCGGCGAGCGGCGCGTGGAAAACCATTTGTGACTGGGATGGATGAAGGCATCATGGTGTAATCCGATACGAGCGCCGTTGCGCCGCCGCGCCGTGCCGTACCGACACCTCTGACTTGTCTCCCATGACGTGGGGCCGACTCGTCGCCCTAAATATTCATTTGTAAGGTGGTGGCGGGGGGAGGGGTCACAGCGATGGGGGCAGGCTGTCCGGCGGCGGGCTGCTGCTACTGGTTTGGTCGAGTGCGTGCATGCGGGCGGCCGCGGCAGCGGCGGCAGCGGCGGCGGCGGCGGCGGCGGGGTGAGCGAGGCAAACAATCGCCACCAGTTTAGTTTGACGCCCAGGCTGGCCGGGGCACCCTCTCCCCGCTGCCTTTGTTTCTGACGTTGTTGTTGTTGTCCTCGGTGTTTGAGCGGCGCGGCGGGCGGCCCCCGTCAGGTGGTGTCCGCCGCGGCCGCCGCGCGGGTGCACGTTACGTGGGTTTGTGCACCCCGCCCCCCACCCCCTCTCCTCGCGACGCCTCGCGATGACTGTTTGCGGCGGCCGGAAAACGTCCATAGCGGCGCGGGCCGTCCGGCCGCGGCCCACCGGCCGCCGTCCGGCGATTTTCATGACAATTAACGCCTGTCGCGCGCCTCCCGGCCCGTGACCGGACGAGTGCTGCACCCCCGACACCCCCCGCGTCCTCGCCGGCGTCCTGCCCGGCGTCCCGTCAGCGCGGCCGCTCACAGAGGTGCTCGCTGCCGAACCAACGGGTTGTACTGTGCGGCACGGCGCGGCGCGGGGAGTCCGGGTCGTCACCGGGGCCGGCGGTGTCCGTGCGGGCCGGGCCGGGCCGGGCCCGCGTGCTGGGGGGTGTGTCGTATAATATACTCGCGGTCGTGAACGCGGCGGTGCGAATGTGCGGCGTTTGGCGCCGGCGTGTGGGGTGGCGGGAGGGTCCGCCGGCGGCCCCCCGCCCGCCGCCGCCGTCCACCCCTCCTCGCAAACAGCGGGCTGCGGCGGCGCCTACCCGCCGGCACACCGAACGCACGCACACACGCACACGCAAACACGCACGCGTGCTTCCACCCCTTTCGCGGGTCGGGCTGCGTGCTGTCGTGTTTATAACCGCAGAGCCAATCGGGATACACTGATTCCTACGCGAAGTCACAGACCCTCATACGCCGCGACGCGGCTCCGTCGACTGGGAGCGACGAGTAAGTTCAGATGGCCTGGGTGTGGCCGTCAGGGAAGCGCGTTTTGGAACAGAACACAAGAGGGAAAGGGAGAGAGGGGAGGGAGGGAGAAAGTTATCGGCCGGTGATCCGCTTTTGATGGGCAGCGCGCTGCGGCCCTGGCGGCCCTGCCGGCACTTCGGCCCTGTGGGGCTCCCTGCCTGGGCCCCCAATAGCTATCACACTGATATGAGCTAATCGCTAGCCCATGGCGGTCAGCGCGCCGCTCACAGGCCGGACCCACGGCCCGCTAAAGGGGAGAGGGACCACAAGGCTGCAAGCCGCTGCATCCGCTGCAGCGCAAGGCTCCTGCCGGATATTACGCTGGGAATATTTCTCACACACCGGTTCTCAGATTCGTCAACCCGCATTTGTGTTGTTGTGTTTGGCTTGTGCAGTCCCTGCTACGCACAAGTGAATGGTTCGAGGCGCTTGTGACTGTCTTTGGGAAAGGTTCGGCACGAGTGTCCGCCGCAGCGGGGGAATGTACGGAGCGGGCCCCCCAGCCTCGAAGGGGAAGGAAAAATAGTCGAAGAGATCTTCGATAACATCTGATTCGTTCAATCATTGACAGAGATTGCCTCTGCTCGTGTCGCTGTGGGAGGAAAGATACGTAATAATTCAACCAGCTAGTTGAGGCTCCTAAAGAATGGGTATCACAAGCAGCACCTCTCGTGCTTTTTCTCTGCTTTTCCTTTGGACACGCCCTTTTCAGAAAACAAAGGATGTCGGATTTGCTTTTTTGTTTCCTTTGTGGCTAACGCCACGGGAGTCTCTTTTGCTCTCTTCATTCAGCTGGCTACGTGGCCCATTTGTCCCTGTTTCCAGGTGAGCGGCCGGCGGTCGCCCCTTCGTAGTGTACTGTGAAAGATCGTCCCTCGTACGCGCGCGAGGAAAACTCTGGACGGACGCATGGGTAGGCTCAGGGCTACGGACCGGGCTCTACAGTTGGCGATACGGATCTCGAATCCGAATGATTGTTTTTGTTTTATGGATCGGCTGCACTACTGGTTCGTCAGTCCTCGAACCGAGGCTAACGTTAGCGCCCGAGCTCTTGTCGACGTCTATGATGCTCCAGCGCACGCGAGCGCAGATACATACACCACCCAGACGCGCGCGCGCGCACACACACACAAGACACTCGGCAAGCGGTACCGGTTTTCGCTTTTAAAGAACCCATTTCAGTGTAGCAGTGGTTATCAGACGCATCACAGCCAATTAGAGGGCCCGGTATACGCTATGAATATTGTTAGAACTAATTATTTCCATGTGGGTGAGTCCTTAAAGTGCGTGAGGTGTGCTGTGCTGTGAGTTCATCAGGTTCACTGGCTAGGCGGCGTGCCTCCTGCAGTCACTGGAAAACGTTCTGTCTCTCTCCCTCTCACGCCTCGCAGAGCCCGTGACCGGCGATGTGTGACAAAGACGCGAACACTTATCGCGGACGAGCGAAGCGAAGCAAGCGTCCTCGGCGGCCGAAGAAGGGGGGAAAATAACACAAATCGTATGTCATTTGAGCCGCATCGGACGACCCTACCCGCTGGGCCTGCCTCGGCGACCTTGCACCTTCTCTCAACCTGTTCAGGAGCCATTTAAAACTCGCTGGCCAGGGACGTGACGATGTTGCCCTGCGTCCTTGGCGTTTCCTTGTGAATCCTATTAGAATTTAGCACAAAGGAGCGTTCTCTAGGAGGGGGAGCACACTGCCTGCTTAGACGGGATTCTAAAGTGTAACGGTTTGGAGGAAGCGGTGAGTGTCCGCGTTTCTGAAAGAGCGTTACATCGCGTACACGCGCTGCTGGCATTCCCTCAAAGTGCACCGGCCTTTTGATAGCAAAACAAACAGAGCTGCGCACGTATCGTGGAGTGCTAACAACTGCACTCTCATCTCCTGCTCTGTGGCCTTAATAGTGGTTATCTAGCGCGTTGTTTTATCACGAATAGAGTGACGCTGTAAAACAATGCACCCTGTTTGCTGTCAACCAGAAGGACAGTGCTTCTCGTCCCTAATTACTAGTTTTCTTCATTATACACGCGTGCGTGCGCAGAAAAGGTTCCACAAGGGACTCCGCCCGGCGAGGCAGTGTTGCAGCACTTCAGAGGCGGCAGTGTTTTATTCCTGTCGGAGCCTTGGAAGGTGTGCTCAAACGCAGCCGCCGTCTGCTTTTTCGCAAGTTTCGCCGTCGTTGCCTCGGCGTACTACGAGGTGCGTTTTGATACACGCGGCGTTATGGAACCAGAGAACTGGAACATTTATGCCCGCGAGTGATAACTCGGTGCACTTTAATTACTAATTAATAGCGCTCGTTGAGTGCCAAGTCTCCGCCGCATCCAGACAATTAATTCTGTGGTTAATGTAGAAGACATCTGGTCGGCCCGTAGAATTTTGTGCCCTGGCCTCGCTGAGATAAGGAGTATCGCCGGGGCCGTCTTGGTGCGCCTCCCATCGTCTGTCTGCAATTGTCCGACCCTGTTCTCAAACATGTTGTGTCGCATTACTCAGCCGCTCATCCCACCTCACTCTGGCGTGCTCGCGCGCGGTAGCCCACGGCGCAGGCATTTTACACGCTATGCGGCGGGCGAGTGAGGAACAACGGTGCGCCGAAGGTGAATGTGTTCGAAAACAATTGCGTTCTGAGAACGTTCTGCACGCTCCGGTGGCCACTGTACGACGCGCGTGCGGTAGGTCGTGGTGGGGTAGCTCGACACACACACACACACACAGACACACACACACACAGCCCCTCGGCGGACTGTGGACCAAGCGTTCTGTGGGCGAATATCGCGCGGGGAAGCGACATGTGTAATTCCTGTGTCGGGACTGACTCCCGCTGCGCGTATCACGTCTTGTGAGCCGGCTAATGTGAGTGCCGCCGCCGCTGCCGCCGCCGCCCTGCTTGACAGCCCAGCTGGATTGGTGAGGACGAACTAATATTCACCCACCGCGGGTCCCCCCCCCCCTCCCCCTGCTGCTCTGACAGGCGGCGGGGCGGCGGCGACGTGCGTTATGTTGTCCCCGGCGCTGATAGCGAGCTGGGCCGCGTAGACAATGTACGGCGACGCCACCTCAACTTTGTGCGGCGAAAGCCGTCACGTGCGCGCATGATGAGCGACACGGAGGTATCTTGACTGCGAAATCAAAATGCATACAGTTTCTACTTCCACGCCCACCCCTCCCCGCCGGCCCCCGTGACGAGCAAGTCAGCCGTGCGGGGGCTGCGTCCTCGTCACGGCCAGACTGACGTTTCCTGCACCACCACCAACCACCCCCTTCCATATCACGCATCCACAGCCGCGACCACTGCTGCTGCTAGGGGTGTCTAGTCTCGAGAATCTCTTACCGTACCTGCTTGGGACGGACTCGAGGGGGGTGAGGGTTGGGGGTGAGTGCCCTTCGCTGCGAAGGTCCAGCGGCTCCTGCCGGCCTCTGCGTGCCCTTGGTTAGGCGACCCGGCGACCCACACGGCAGATTATCATCCAGGAACAATAGGTTCAGCAGGGCATCCATGCCTTTTCTTCCGTCGGTGATTCTGTTGTGAAAGAGAGAGAAAGAGAGAGAGAGAGAGAGAGAGAGAGAGAGAGAGAGAGAGAGGACAGACGCTCGGACAGACAGACCTGGAGCAAAGACAGAGAGAGATGGAGAGAGAGCGCGAGAGGACGCTTGAGGGCGTTTCGGAGTGGCCCCACTACTATACGTTTGATGAACCGCTTCCTGTCGTAGCGATTCGCCATTCACAACGCGAGACTGCGTGCAAATCGTCGCACGGCTGCCCCCCTCCCCCCTCCACATCCTATTGCGGCCGGAGACAGTGATTACTCGGATGTCCTCCCCTCCCTGTTCCCTCCTTTCTCTCTGTCTCTCTGCCTCTCTCTCTCTCTCTTCGCAACATCCGAGAAGGAGGAGCAGGAGAGATAAAAAGACAAGCGCTGGAGTGGGGGCTTACAAACAAGGGCCGACAGCCAGACGCGGTCAGAGGTCGGCGGCGTGTCTGGTCTCGGGGCCCTCGGCTTGCCTCGGCGGGGCTCGGCGGGCCCTCGTCTGCTGCGTGCTCGTCACACCGCAAAATTGGTGGATTTGCAACTCGTTGTCGCTTCCGGTTTTGCTCCCCAAGCTTTACCAGCCACCACCAGCCTCGCGCTAATGAGTGAACAGCACCCCACCCCCTCCCTCCCCCGACCTCGCCTACTCTGGATTGAAGCGCGCGCGTGCGTTTGTGTGTGTGTGTGTGTGTGTGTGCGCGGGAGGAGTAGGGGGGGGGGGCGGCGGGTGCAACTTTACGCTTCCGCTTCTGATGCGGCCTGCACACAGAGCCATGTGCCCCCTTTCCTGCCGCGCTGCTGCGCCCCTGCGGCCTGCCGGGGTCGGCTGCGGCAACTGCGGGCTGCGGCTGTGATGCACGCCGGCTGCGCTGTGCGCTGTGCGCTCGGTGTAGGCTCGGAGCGTTGCCCCGCCGCCGCACGCCGCCGCACGCCGCCGCCGTTCGGAATATGGGTCAGTCTTGAAATTGCACTGGTGGGTGTGTGGCGGCGGCCTCCCCGCCCGCCCGCCTGCCCGCCCCGCCTGTCGCACACGCACATCACTCGCGTTCGCTGGCGTGGGCAGCGGCGTCCGGCGTGCCCGGCCGCCCGGCCTACCCCCTCGGCGTGCGTTCTGAAGTACTGCCAAAGTTACAGTCCGGTGGTGGTGGTGGTGGTGGGTAGCGTGCACTCGCGCCGTGGCGGGCGCGTGGCGTCGCGTGGCCGGCGCGTGGCCGCGGCGGCGCGTGCCGGCAGCGCCGCGCCCGCAGCCCGCTAGTTGATTCATCTCCGCGCCGATATAAAAAGCGTCCAACAGGTCATTACGGGGACCCGTATCGTGCATGAGGCGCGCGGGGGGTGGGTGCCGCCGCTTCCGCCGCCGCCCCCGGGGGGTGCTCCGCGCCGCCGCGCCGCGATGACAGGCTGCGATACGGAGGGCTTCGTGTGGGAGTCGCGTTGTTCATGCCACCCTTGTTGTCGGCGGGGAGGGCGGCGCGGCGTGCAAGGGCCGATGTAATGGCGACTGCAGTGATACAGTCAAGCGGCCGCGCCGCCGCACCTCGAGGTGGGCGTTGGGCGCTGCCGGACGACTCCGGCCGTTTCGTTCACGTACGCGCTGCCTATGCCGGGGTTTTTCCTGACCAGCGTTTCTCCTTCTCTCTCTGTCTCTCAGTCACTCTCTTCCTCTCTCTCTATTCCTGCTGCGTCTGTTGGTGAGGGGCCTCTCGGAAAATGACGTCTGCGCTGACAGTCGAGGCTCGGCTGCGTTCCAAGTTGCGCTCTCCCGCGCTCGCTCTTCACTCGAACAGCCGCCGCTGCCGCCGCCGCGGCGCGGGGGAGGCGGTGGGAGGGGGGGGGGGGGGGGGGGGGGGGCGCCCGCATGCATGCACGTCGTGGGCCAGGTCAGGGAAGTCACGCGGTGCCCGAGTGTGAATCAGCGTGGGCCGCGGCGGTGGCGGCCGCGCGGCCCGCAGACAGACGCCACGCGGCTCGATGTGGGAAAGTCGCGAGCGGCGGCGGCGGCCCGGCGGTGGGCTGGAACGTCCTGCCCCGCCGGCACGATGCCCTTCTTAGAGCCCGCAGACCGTGCCGCGCCGCGCTGCGCCGCGCCACGCCACGGCCTCCGGGACGCCTGCACGGCCCGCCCCTCTCGAGCTGACCATATGGTACCCTTTGGAGTGGCCGCCGCCGTGCCGGTACCCGCCCCGCCCGCCGGGTCCCGACCCGCGGCGCTGCAGCTGGCGCGCTGCCGCCGCCGGCCCCGAAGCTTTGCCCCGTGCCGATGCTGGCCGTGGTTCTGGCGGAGCGGCCGCCGCTTGCTGAAAATTTCAAACGTTGCCCGAGTCGCGGGGTGCCTGCGCGGTAACTTTTTGCGGTGGAGCCGCCACGCCCCGTCCCGGCACCGGCGGCACCGGCGGCGCCTGCCCGGCGTCTCGCCTGCTGGCATGTCAGCACACTGCACGGCATGCTGGAAGTCCTTCGCAAATCGCCTCCCGCTCTGCCGCGCGATGTCGAGTTTGCGGCGCTTGCGACATTTCCTGCCGTCAGAGATACGATAGGAGGTCCCGACACTCGCCAACGCCGCCCGGCCCTCGGCGGGTCCTCCTCCGGGACCGGCGCCGCGCTGCCGCCGTCCCCCCCCCCCCCCCCCCCCCCCCCCGCCGTGGCCGTAAACACATCCTCCCCGTCGCGCGCCCTGCCCGCCGCCACCCCTTGCCTCTCCCCCTGCTCTCTTCACCCTTCCCTGCGCGCGGTAACGCGATCCCGTACGCAAAGAGCGCATTTGCGATGTCAATAGGCATTTCCAAAGTGGCTCTGCACATGAATTTGAAGAACAAGGATACTACTTCCAGAGCGAAAACGGAATGGGTGGATCCAGAGCGTACCGCAGCAGACAGTATCTCTGCCGCGGTCGCCAGCCACGAGCCGACTGAAAAATTTGCTCTCGCTGACCATTTAGTAAGGCCACACGACGAGAGACGCTTCACAGGGCCGTACGGAGTATCTCCGCGGTGCCCTGACCCTACCGTGTGGAGATACTCTCTGCTGCGGTTCCCCGCTCGGTCCGGTTTCTCTCACCCCATCCGTTTCCGCTCTGGAAGTATTCCCGTTCTTCTACCTCCGACGCCGAGCCTCTTTGGAAGCGCCTGTTGCAGAAGTGAGTGGCGGCGTTTAAAAGGCTCCGCAGACTCCTACCGCGTCTGCAGCGGGCGCGGCCGTAGCGGCTGCGGGAGGTAGGCAGCGCATAACGCTGAATTATTGGCGTGAAGTGAGTGACGGCAACACTTGGAGTCTCGGCAAGCGTCGGCGGCGCGCACCGCCCACCGGGTACGGACGGGTACGGTACCGGCCCGTGTGGGCCGCACGGCGGTGGGCGGCGGCAGCGGCAGCAGCGGCAGCACGCTGTACTCTGCTGTGAGTCCAGCCTCACATCCTGCGGCCCATCACGACGCTGCCCTCTGCCTTACCGCCCCCCTAACCGCACCATTTCTTTTCACTTTAGCAACGCATTTCGGATCGGAGCCGTGCCGTGTGGTGGCATGCGCGGCGGCGTTGGCGTGGTGCGGCGCCTTTTGAGCACGCCTTGCTGCTGCCGTGCGTACAGGAGAGACACCGTATCATGAGATTTAGGAGCTATCTTAGATGGCTTCCCCACTGTGTGTGTGTGTGTGTGTGTGTGTGTGTGTCGGCTGGGATGCTGTGCTGCTGCGACGCTGCCACCATACACACACACACACACGATCATTCACCGACGTCTCTCTCTCTCTCCTCTCTCTCTCTCTCTCTCTCTCTCTCTCTCTCTCTCTCTCTCTCTCTCTCTCTCTCTCTCTCTCTCTCTCCGCCCTCTCCCTCTCTCCCTCCAGTTTACACACCGACCGCGCGCACCTCCCCGCACGGCCATCGGATCGGTGGATCGTGGTTTTGGCACACGACCCGTTACGGCCCGATTCATTGGCCGATACGGTCTCTCGGCAACCCCGGCGGCGGCCGGCGGCGCCCTGCGGAGGCTGCCCGGCCCGGCCCGCTTCACGGACGGCCCCCCGCTGGCCGCAGCCGGGGCCGCGATGGATGTTATAGGCGCTCGCAGCGCGCGGCTTTCTTTGGTGGCCGCCGCAAGGTGCACTGCACTGTACTGGTGATGCATAAAGTGTTGTACGTCCGGGGCTCGTCATCGGCCGACGCCCCCCTCCCGGCGGCGGCGGCAGCAGCACACCCGTTCGCTGCATCGTCATGACTCATGGAAGCTATGCATAGCGCGCGAGCTGTTCGCTGTTGCATGCAACAACTATTCCGAGAAGCGCCTGTATATTGCGGCGTGTGATCATGATTTTCTTCGATTACGGCGGCGGGCACACGCGGCGCCGGGGCCCGGGTCCCGCCAGCGTCGGCGTCGCAGGGGCCCACTTACTACTTCTGAAGCAGGGTTTCAGAGGTCCTCCTTGCAGGCGGTGGGGAGGGAGGGGGGGGGGGGGGAGGTAGATTAGCCGCCCCAAAGCGCCTTACCCGCGACGTCGTCGCCCGGAACAAGATTTCCCCGCCGTCAAAACTGTTCCCCAAGAATTATTCCGGCCGAGACCCGGCGCCGCTTATCTCTGTGTGCACAGTGACCGGGGCGGCTTTCGGTGCGCGCCGTCTCGTACCGGAAATTAAAAGCACCCTCCCCCACTTTTAGGCCGCCGCGGTTTTTTCGACGAGCTATCGGCGGTGACTGGGCAAGATCACGCGCCGAAGATACTGGCGGCGGTGGCCGGCCGGCGGTGCTGGCGCCACCGCACCACTCGACTGCAGCTATCTGTCTCTGAGGGCCCGCAGGTGGCGCTCAGGTGGGGCGCACCCGGGGCGCGGACCCGGGAGCCAGTGCGGGGGCGGCACGTGCGAGTCGTACCCACGAATGTGCAGCCATGGCGCGGCGCAGGTCATACCCTCCCATTCCTCTCCCTCTGCTTTCTTTCTCTCTCTCTCTCGCTCTCTTCCTACCCCCCCCTCTCTCTCTCTCTCTCTCTCTCTCTCTCTCTCGCCATCCCTCCCTCCGCGTGCGGCTTTCTTCTGTAACGAAACGCTATGGTTGGGACGTCACGCGCGCTCGCCACGTCCAATTGAATCGAGAGAAGAGCTGCTTTGAATGATGAGGGCGGCGCGGGGGGAGTTATTAGGGCGTCTGGCCTGGGCCGGCTGCGCGGGCTGCGCGGGCCGTCGGCGGGGGATTCGGACGAGAGTCACAACCTTGCACTTGTTGATGCAGGCCGCGGGATACACGAGAGTTGCAGGGCAGAAAGGCAACTCTGTTGTGTGTGACGAGAAAATGTAGCACTTCCTCCGCGCCACTTGTGCTGCTGCACTTGCCTTTTTCCGGTCGCAAATCGCGTCGCGTATACTATGTCGTCCGGAAAAAAATGTGACAGCGTGAAATTTACCGCGGCAGGAAGTTTGAGAGGGCGTGAATGACCGGGTTCGCCGAAGAATGGGCCCCGCACCGCAGAGGCCGGAGGCGGCGCGGGATTGTCTTGCGTGGGCGCGTGTTCACGTCGACCGCACGAGTTTCTGCACCTCGGCCTGATTTACCGGCCTCGCTGCGTGCGACACGCCAGCGGCGGAGTACTAGTCAATACACACTGGCGGGAGCCGAGCGTGTGCCGACACTCGCCTAAAGCCGCCGTGTAAAGCGGTCTGTCGCGCACACGCAAATCATGTCGCAAATCCTATTGCGCTATCAGGGCGCGCTCAAGGCGTCACTGCCGTGTCCCGCTGTCTCACGGCGTGCACTTGCAAGTCGCCGAAGGGTCCATCGGTGGTTATCATACACTTCCGGCAGCTCTGTGGATTCGTGGGTTTCCCGGGGAGAACCGTCGCAGTGAATTTGAGGATGAGATTGTGGCTTTGCTGAGTCGAGAGTTTCGCATTGAGGTCAGATATTTTATGGCCATGACTGACGAAAGGGTGTTCTCTGTCAATGTGACGCAGTCTGTAGCACGAATCAAGCGCTGAAAACAAAGGAGATTTAGCTAACCTAAAAAATAATCCAAAGGTCCTTCAGGACTGCCTAGTACACTCTAAGCAGTGCAGGTCGCGTGCGGATCTGTACGCGTTTGTGAGTGCTCAGCAGGGCAGTGTAGTCCGCTCGCAGGCGTCACAAGCCTCGCTAAAGTCCTCCCCTCACATTAAGTGAGTGCCCGCCGTGTATGTCTGCGGCGCGCGACGTGCCCCACTTTTTTCCTGCGTGGAAACCGCGTACACCAGCACGTCCGGAGCAGCTGTCGCGTATGTGTGGGCTGGTGTGTCGCGCCGGCCGGCATCCGAGGTATGCGCTCCCCGGAAGTCGGGTGACGTCGCTGACGTCGCTGGTACCCGCTGGTACCCGCCTGGTACCCGCCTGGTACCCGCCTGGTACCCGCCTGGTACCCGCCTGGTACCGCGGGGGGCGGGCGGGCGGTAGACGCACTCGGTCTATACGCGGCGAGGCACAAGACGGGTATTTTAAACCCTCGCCAACATCGCGACGACGGACAGGTCGGTATAATGCAGAGTAGCAGTGAAATGAATATACAATCCGGCCGGGCGCAGCGTTTGACACTTGTATGGTGCGCACCCCACTCCTGCGCCCCGTCCCAACATACTTCGGCGGTGTGCATTCTCGACGTGTTTAATTTTTTTTTGTTTCCCCACCCGACCTGTCAATGGTGGCACGAAGCAGACGCATAGTGACCCGCCACCGTATTTTTTTAACGTCTGCGGCGGCGTCGCCCCTCCCCCCCCCCCCTCTGGAGTCCTGCACGGGTCTTGCGGGGGTCCTGCGGGGGTCCTGCGGGGGTCCTGCGGGAGCCGGTGCCGTTATCACCCTGTCTTTTCCTTCCCACGTCCGATAGCGCTCCCCCCCCCTCCCCCTCCCCTCCCCCGCGGGTCGGACCCTGTGACTCAGCATAGATTCCCAAATCGGTATTCATTCCAGCGTAAAAAATGAGAATGCACGTCCGCGGGCGTTCCAGAGGCGGAAGAAAGTCCTGACGAGCCTTGCCGGCCGCGCACACTGTAAGCGGGTCTCCTGCGTTTCTGTTGCAGGTGTACTCCGGGCTGGACATCCTCACCAACAAGGCCACCGCGGAGGAGCAGTGCGGCGTGCCGCACCACCTGCTGGGCCACCTCAAGCCGGGCGACAACTACCACGTCCACCGGTTCCGGAAGGAAGCTTTCAGGGTCGTATCCTTTGCCGCAAAACGTCCCGTCAAGGGTCTGGATGGAGATGAAATCGGGGGCCTGCGGCCGCTCTGACGCGTGTCCAGTTAGTTGTGTGCGGAGAGTTGTGGGGTTCACATCGGCGCGGTGTACTCTCTCTCTTTCTCTCTCTCTCTCCCTCTCTCTCTCTCTCTCTCTCTCTCCCTCCCTCTCTCTCTCTCCCTCCTCTCTCTCTCTCTCTCTCTCTCTCTCTCTCTCTCTCTCTCTCTCTCTCTCTGTCTCTCCCTCGCCCTCTCTGTTCGTGACGGGGCGGCGACACACAGGCTGCGCCGCACACCTACCTACCTGATCGTCCCCTTGCTGCTTAATCGGCATCGTCTTCCGGTGCTCCGCTCGCTTCGATCCGATGTACGACACCGCTTCCTGGCGGGGACATGCAAGCGGTCGGTACCCCCCCCCCCCCCCCCCCCACCGGCGCCTGTGCGCCCTGTGCTGGCGGCGGCGGTGTCGCAAGGTGTGTGTCGGCACGAAGAAAGTGCCCCGCGACTGAGATGGAGGAGGAGGAGGAGGCGGAGGAGGAGGAGGAGGAGGAGGAGGAGGAGGAGGAGGAGGAGGAGGAGGAGGAGGAGGAGGAGGAGGAGGAGGAGGAGGAGGAGGAGGAGTTTGTGGAGTACTCGCGGGCGGTGTGCCTCGTGAGAGATTCCACGCCCCGCGGCCCGCGGCTCTGGTGACCCGGTTGAATGAGGGCGTCGACGGTTCGTTCGTTCATTCATTCGCTCGGCGGGCGCGGTGAGCCGGGGATGCCGGCGGCGCGGCGGCGCACTTCTTGGCGCCGGAACAGCTCCCTCCCTCCCTCCCCCTCGCGGCTGGAGGCTGCCGCTGCGCCGCTGCTCGCACGACCGTGTCCGGGGCGGCAGCGGCGGTGGCCGTGCATCGCCTCCCCGCGGACCTTACCCATCCGTCTGCTCGCGGCTGTAAAACGGCAGGAAACGGGCCGCAGCGGCGGCGGGAGGAATTAAGCAATTGAAGCCCGGGAGTAGAGTGCACAGGGGGTCTCGTGATATGGGGTCGCGGCGCGCGCGCGCGCTTTCGGATGAGTGAACGGCAAAGCCGCCTCCGATTTGGGCACAACGCCACTGACGAGGAAAGAGTCATAATCATCGCCCAATTTTGGGCAAGAAGGTGCTTTGAGACTTTTTTATGAACTCTATACCTCATCCGACTCTAGAGTAAGTCTTGGCTTGACACCAGGATTCCAAAGCGCGTGAAATTTTGTGATAAAAACCGCGGAGTAACTGAGTTGTGGAGGTGACCACGATGACTGCCACCAAAATTCCCATCTGTAATGAGATCACGTCAATGTGACACCGGTTTTGGAATCCAGGGCGGGTCAAGCCGAGACCGACCCTGGTCTCAGATCTGGAGTCTGAGGTCGAGTTTATCCTCTCTCGGCCCAATATTGCCCAAAATTGGGCGATGACTAAGATTCTTTGGCTCTCGGTGGCGCTGAACGGTTATCGGGCGCGGTGCGGAAGTTGCGGACGGTTAGCCGCCGGGATCAGAGGGACCATGCGCGCGCGGCGCTCCGCCGTGTCGCGCCGTCGAGTGCTCGAGGGGCGGGTTCTATTCCGCGAACGCCGTAATCTTATCGCGGTGGCAGTTATGCACTCCGATATGTTGGCGTGATGCAATTAAATTGTTTTACGCGGAGCCCACTTTACTTTGTGCCGTGTGTGGCTGATTAAGGCGGGGCGCGGCGGCGCCACGTCGCGCGTCTGTTCGCGCGCCTTGTGGAGAGTCGAAGAACGTCCCCTTCTGTGTGTGTGCCGTAGGAAAAAAAAAAAGCCTGTTCGTGCCTTTTTTTATAATGTATATTTTTACCTAGAAACTCCTGATTTTTCGGTGCCACAGACACGCGGGTCGAGAGAGGGAGAGGGGGGGAGGAGGGGGGCGAGCGTTCCTTGTGACTGCGTCGAGCGTATATCTCTTGCTTGTTTATGAATTACTGGGTGTAACAACCGGAAGAGGGGGCAGTCCTTGGCACTGCGACACAAGCGCGACGACAGAGAGGCCGTAGCAAGCGTCGGGACTGCTGTCCGTCCATTTCTACAATTGTTCTGTTGGGGAGCCTTTTCCTCTTGCCTTCGACCCCCGCAAACTTTCACTCCTCTATTCGTTATTTCGCACATTCCAAGGATCCCTTGCTAGGGTCTGTAGTCTAAAAATTTTCAAGGAATATTTCGAAAAACAAATCTAGATTTTTTCTAGACATGTTTTTTTTGGAAAAATTGTGAAATTGTCTGAAATAACATGAATCTTTCCAAAAATTTCCTCGAAATTTACGGTGCTAAAACCCTATTCCTACTAATTATTTTTTACCGAGTAATTATCCAATTTCGATATAAAAAGAAATTCTCGGCTGAACTGTTGCCTATTGGTGGCGTCGCTCCTTCTCACATTCGGTGCCGGCCGGGGGGTGCGCCGCGCTCATGTGGCCCGCCGACGGCACCGCAACATGCCTCTACTTTGTCTCCCTTCATTTTACAACAGTGTTGTACCTCTCTCCCCCTCCGTGAGTATTTTTTCTGCCGCGTGTAGTGACGTGTGGTGATACCCCACCCGGCCCCGGCTGCCCTGCCGAGGGCCCTGCCGAGGGCCCTGCCGGCCCTTCCAGGCCTTCCTTCTCGTTGCGTGCGCGCGTCGCCGTGTGGCTGTGACAACACCGACGAAAATAACTTACCACTCTGTTAAGAAACGCGCTTTTTATGTCGCATGCTGCGTCGGTGTTTCTTTCCCCGCGCTCTGTGCGGCCGCACTGCCGCCCGCCGCGCCCATATGAATTTTTCAACTCGTAACTCCAAATTAGCGTGTCGGCAGGTGTAATTCCAGGTAGGTCGATGCATCCGGCTCCATCCCCCCGCCGGACACAAATAATAAACTGGTGAAAAAAGAGTGGGACGTTTTGGTTCAGTCATTAGCACCGCAGCACCGCCGGAAACGCCCCGCACATATGTCATTACGGTTGACCCCTCAATAATCCTTGCCGGCGGTCGATATGGCGTCCACAAGGGGGTCTCGCTACGTGACGCTTTTTAATTTCTTCTCACTGCTGCTATCTGTCCTTGTCCCGCCTTATGGAATCGCGTGGTGTGGGAGAGAGACGGGCGGATGCGACGTTACGTATCATGTGGACGACCCCTTGTAAAGCGTCGCGCGGTCCTAACTGACTGACGCATGGCCGCGCCGGGGGAGTATCTCCGCTATTGTGTCTATATGTAAATATCTGAGGACGCGCGCGTCGGTGTGGTCTGGACCCGCTGTAAAAAGTGAACAGCTTTATTACTCTGCCAAGGAGTCCCCCCGGGGAGTGGGTCCCTTCCGGGGCGAAGCGATGCGTGACCGCACGCGTGTGCACCTTTAACCCCCGCGGGCTCCGCAAGGGCCCCGCATTCGAGACTGCTTACTCGTTCCGTTAAACAAAATCAAGAATTTTAATATTTTTTTTTTTGCTAAGCAAACCCGTGGGGTGACGTCGTGTAACGTGTGACGGTCGACACAGTCCGTCCGCGTCTCCCCCGTCTGCTGTGTGTTCCAGTCGGCCGCAGTAATTACCCGAGATGAGGGACGACGATAGTGCGTAGTAGCGTTTTATATTCCCGAAAGTTTCGAGGAGATTTTCGGGAAAAATCCGTAATGTTTCCAAAAGTTTTGGAAAGTTTTTGAAAATTTCGATGTTTTTTGTATTTGAACATTTTTGGACTGTCGGTTTTTTTTTCGTAAAGTTCGGGACTAGAATGACGGAGACAGAAGAAACGAGGGTCGAGGTTTTCTTGCTTTCGCAGCGAACAGTCGTCGAACGGCAGCACAGCGTGGCGGGGGGCCGCGGGGGGCCGCGGGGAGCCGCGGGCGGGGGCCGCCTTGCGGCAGCGGCCTCGGTGGCGTATGGCCGGACGCCCGACGGATGCTGGGTAGGCAACCCGGCCGCCGCGTTTGTGGAGCGGCCGGCCTACCCCGCCAGGGCGGCTGGGCTGCGCTGCACTCGGCCGCGCCGCGCTAGAGAGAGAGAGAGAGGGGGAGAGAGATAGACAGACAGACAGACAGACAGACAGACAGACAGACTGAGAGAACGGAGAGTTTACTGTTGGAAATGGATATCAACAATTTGGGGCCGTTTGTTCGTCCGAACGCTGCTGGTCGCATTTTGCACGGCAGACAGCGTGGCCCACTTCCTGCCCAGAAATAGGGACCCGCGCGTACAGTGCTGTGCGGCTGCAGCGGGCGAGGCCCCCGCGGGGCTCACTCACTCACTGGGGCCGCCCGGCCGCTGCCGGCCCGGGGGGGGGGGGGGGGGGGCTGTCTGGCTGTCGTCCGAACACTTTGCCGGAGCCGCATGTCCCGCAGCGAGCAGTCCGGACGGCGAGTTGGCACGAGCCGCGTAGAGATTAGCCGATGACGCGAGAATGCGCACGGGCGGGCTCCGGCGTTCGAAGAATGTCGCGGCTCTGATGGCACACGGTGTGCGAGCGGCCGCCACACCGCGGCCACCGCTGGCGCTGGCGATGGCCAACACATGCAATGAAATACCGCTCTTATTAAATTCCATTTTTCGCCCGTGGCTGGCAGGTGTTGGTGGGGAAAAGGCGCAATAAAAGAGTGTTTGTTAATCCCCCCGCGACCAGTCCAGTCGTCTGGCCGCTGTCTGCCGCTGCTGGGGCGCGAACCCGCGCCGCGCGTCCCGTGCGGGATTTGGGCGACGCGGAGCTCCCCATACCGAAAAAAAATCTGTGCTCGAATAAACGATGTACATGTACTACTTGAAGCATGAATTATTGCTTGACAGCCATAACTATACTTACACTTCAAGTACAGATTTTTTCCCTCTCCCCCCCCCTCTCTCTCTCCATCTCCCTCTCTCCCCCTCTCCCTCCCTCTCTCCATCTCCCTGTTGCAGCGCGCGCGTTACCGATCGCTGCCGCCGCTCTGTCGAGTTGACTCTCCCGCTATCAGTTTCGGAGCGGCGCGCGATAGCGCCCCGCGGCAACGAACAGGCGCGGGTCGGCCGCTACCCGCCGGGTATATTTAGCACCTCCTAGTAGTACAGTGAAATCGCCATGACGCGGCCTCCTCGCGCCTCCGAGCCAATCAAACGCGGCGCGGGCCTGACCCGGCCCGCCGGCGCCGGCCGGGCCTTGGACATGTTGTGTCTGCGCTGCGCCCAACGTGCAGGCCGGGACGCATGCAGGCGGGCTCTCCATCGCGGCGGACGTGACGGTCTAACACCCGGGAGTCGCTGACTTGGTTTCAGACTTGACGGACTCTCAAATCCTCTCAAGGCCCCCTCCCCCCCCCCTCCCCTCCCGCGCGAGTCGACTAGATAGGGACTCGTAGTCTCAGACTCATCCCTCTGAATCTTTCTAAGACCTCGACGTGCCGCGGTGAACACTTTGCGTGTACTTTTATTCTCTCCCCCCCCCCCCAAGGCGTCGGCATGCTGTTGGGCATTGGAAAAGCTGCAAACGGCCGCCGCCGCTGCTGCTGGCGAGGTGTCGCGGACCCAGTTTCGCCACGGCCGCACAGCGCAGCGGCACCGGCCGCCTTTCGCAAAAGTGCACAATGCGCAAAGTCGTTGCGTCCTCGCTGAACACGGCCGGTTTATCGCCCCCCCGCGGCCTGACGCCCCGTAAGGCCTGCTTACGCCGGCGGTCGGCAGCTCCGCAGGGGGCGCTGCGGACGCCGGTCGCGGCGGCGATGCGCGCATCAAAACCCGAAAGATAAAGTTAGGAAAAGCGATGAATCCAGGTCGGAAGCGGGTGGCGAGAGGCTGGCCGTCCCTGTCGGACCTCTCCCGGCGGCAGCTTGCAGAGTGCACGCTGCGGCCCCGACCCCGAGGCGGCGGCGGCAGCGGCGGCTGCATGCACTATCGCGGTGCACACTGTACTCTCTCTCTCTCTCTCTCTCTCTCTCTCTCTCTCTTCTTTTCGCTCCTCGCTGTCCTCGCGCTTCTTTCTCTCTCTCTCTCTCTCTCTCTCTCTCTCTCTCTCTCTCTGTCTCTGTCTCGCTCCCCGCCACCACCCCCTCCCTCGCCTCCTTTATCGGCGTCCATTTCGCGCCGCGTCCTCTACAAACTACTCCCTCTCATCGCACACTGTATTTCCCCTCCTTGTTTACATCCGTTCCTTCTACACACGAGCCAAATGCTGGCGGCCGCCCCGTACAGGCCCGTACAGTGTAGCTCCCGCCGTCCGAACTCCGACCGCCCGTCGCCATTTGCAATGCGGTTCGCGGGGGGTCGGCCCGCGTCTTTGCATCGCTTGTGCGCGCGCGAGGTCTTCCAACGCTCATCGGACCCTTGCTAAGAAAATACTGCCGAAACTTTCAGTTTTAGACATCGCATATCCGTGAAATAGAGAGTCCGTTTTAATTATTTTGGTGTTAAAACGACCGGAACAATTGAGTTTGCGATGCACGCGCCACTTATGCCGGCCCCATTTCGGATGCCATTGTCGTGGGCGGTGGCACGCAGGGGGGTCCGCAGGGGGGCTGCGGGGGCCCTGGGGGCTCTGCGGGGGGCCCTTGGGGACACGCATGACAGCGCCACGTAACGTACGGACGCCCCCCCCCCCCCCCCCCCCCCAGGCGCACGTGTCGGGACGCACCGCCCTTTAAAAATAGAATCGGCAGTAAAAGCATTGCTACCTATGAGGCGCCTCCTCCTAGCGACGCTCCCCTGTGGCGGCCCGTGCCCCCCCCCCCCCCCCCTCAGAGCCGGTACGCCGGTAATGATTCTATTTGATGGCGCTCGCGGCGCCGTGGCCGTGGCGGGCGCGTGGCGCACCCGTGCGTGCTGCGTGGCGCGGCATGCCGGCCATGCTCGTCGTGCGGCAGGCGGCAGCCCCCCCGCTGCCGCTGCTCCCCCGCGCGACGCGCGCACGTCGGTTGTATTCAAAGCGCGCTCGGCGCCAAGCAAACGAAAAAGGAAATCCCCCGAAAAGAAAAAAATATTTTGCTCCGATTTAACTTTGATACGTAAAACGTTGGCTCCAGACTGTGCACGCGTGTGTGTGATTCATCTCTTGGATATTATATTCGGACGGTAGTTGGAGCGGCCTGCCCTGCCGCTCCGCCCGCGCCGCCCGCGCCGTCAGGACGGGCGGCGACTACGTCCTCATTTAGCGCTGCTGCATGTGAGTTATTGGCTTTTGTTTTGGGCGCGGCGCTACGGCAGGTGCGGCTCAGACTGCCAGGCCATTCGCGTCGTGCTTTGCGTTTCGTCTCTTTATCCAGGGTAGGAGCACGCGCGCGCGCCAGCGCGGGTCCCCCCCTCATACACACCGATTACTAACTGATGTATGCGAAAGCTAGTGGCGCGCGCGCGCACCCTCTCTCTCTCTCTCTCTCTCTCGTTCTCTGTCGCTCTGTCGCTCTCTCTCGCTCCCTCGCTCTCTCTCTCTCTCTCTCTCTCTCTCGCTCTCTCTCTCTCTCTCTCGCTCTCTCGCTCTCTCTCTCTCTCGCTCTCTCGCTCTCTCTCTCTCTCGCTCTCGCTCTCTCTCTCTCTCTCTCTCTCTCTCTCCCTCTCTCTGAACTGCACATTTCCTCGTCCCTGCGCCCGCCGCTTCGTCGTGATCTTCGCGGGGTTGTGGTGACGGCACCGCCGGCCGATGATGGCGGGCCGTCCTGGGCGTTTCCCTCGTTTTAATTTAATAAAAAAAAGGAGGACAGGAATTACCGAGTTAGTGGGAATTAAGTCGGCTCGGAGAGCGCAAAAGTTGTGCATTATGTATCCGGGCGGCGAGTGCGCGCGCGAGACACCCACTCGCTCCGGCGGCGGCTTGTTAAATTCTTGAGCACCCGAGCGCTGCGCTGCGCCCCTCATCGGCCCCGGCTAGCTGCCCCGGCTAGCTGCCCCGGCTAGCTGCCCCGGCTTGCTGCCCCGGCTAGCTGCCCCGGCTAGCTGCCCCGGCTAGCTGCCCCGGCTAGCTGCCCCGGCTAGCTGCCCCGGCTAGCTGCCCCGGCTAGCTGCCACGGCTAGCTCTGCCCCGGCTAGCTGCCACGGCTAGCTGCCCCGGCTAGCTGCCCCCGCTAGCTGGCCCGGCTAGCTGCCCCGGCTGGCAGGAGCTCCGTCGGCCTGCCCGCCGGCCCGACACCCGCGGGATCGGCCCGGACTCGGTACCGCCTGCTGCAGCCGCCGGGATCACAGCCGTAGTGGAGACTTGCTAAGGACGCCCGGCCGGCGTCGGGGATGCAAATCTATGAAAAATTTCTCTGACGGTGCCGCCGCTGCCGCCGTCGGACGAGGAGGGCAGCGAGGCGTGCCCAAGGCAAGGCAGAGCCGTGTCTGCTGAGTGTAGTGAGAGAGAGAGAGAGAGAGAGAGAGAGAGAGAGAGAGAGAGAGAGAGAGAGAGAGAGTGTGAGTGAGAGAGATGCGTTTTGCAGAGAGTACGGCGTGTGTGTGTGTGTGTTTGTGTTATTATGATCCTGGTGGCGTTGCGCCTGCTTCTGGTCTCCAGCGCGCGCTGTCTGTCTGCTGTCTAGCGAGCTGGAATGCGGCCGGCCGGTCAGCCAGCCAGCCAGCCAGCCGGACGGCCCGGAGCTCCGGCCCGAGGCCCTGCTGCCCTGGGCTGCTGCACCGCAGGCCGCGGGCCGCGGCGGGGAGCGCGGCAGAGCTGTCGTGGTGGTGTCGGTGTCCTCGGGGGTCACATCCTGGCCGCCGACAA
This sequence comes from Megalurothrips usitatus, assembly GCA_026979955.1. Taxonomy (NCBI): domain Eukaryota; kingdom Metazoa; phylum Arthropoda; class Insecta; order Thysanoptera; family Thripidae; genus Megalurothrips; species Megalurothrips usitatus. The sequence goes on along the minus strand of CM049594.1, from coordinate 3,121,426 downwards.
CTTCCCCGACGGCCCCGACGGCCCCGACGGCCCCCCCGACGCTGCTTACCGGGCGCCACTGAGAAGGCCGACGTTCGTTCGACATTACCCTGATTGAAAATCGTACGGCAGCTCCCGGCGGCGGCGGCTGGCGCTGTCCCGGCCCGGTGCCCCTCCGTCCGTCATCGCCGGCCCTCCGCCCCCCCCCCCCCCCCCGGTCCCTCCGGCCCTGTGGAAGGCCGCCGGGCACCGGGTTCTGTCTTACTCCGAGTGCTGCTAGGCTACCACCACCGCTGCTGCTGCTGCCGCTGCTGCTGCTGAAGAATCGCCTTGTCGGTCGCTCTCCCGACGCCCGTGTCTTATTTACAGGCACTTTATATTTAATACTCTAGGCGTCGGCGTATTTACACTCCGAGGGAACTGGTTTATTCGCCCCATGGCCTAAAAGCAGTGCGCTATCTCTCTCTCTCTCTCTCTCTCTCTCTCTCTCTCTCTCTCTCTCTCACACACACGCAGACGCCAGTGCAGCAGCTCTACTTTGGAGCGTATGTTGGACGAAAGGTGGCGCGGCGTCGTCAATCCAGGAAAGGCACAGCGGCGTCAAAACGTACGATCGATCGGAATGGGATCCCATTCAGTGGCACATTCCTTACTGCCTGGCACGTCCGGACCGCTGCTCTTATTATGATAGCACTATTAATTTATTATTAATTTTATTATCTCGTCTCACTATATTTGTTACCGTATAGCGTAACGAGGGGGTATATCGTGTGGTCGGCTTTTTCTTTATGTTTTTGAACTGATGGAGGAAAGAAAGCGGTGCGGGTTTGTGGAGTGGGGGAGGGGGGGAGGGGGGATGGGAACGTGATAATTACGCCATATCGCCGCGAGGGGCACGTGTGTGTGTGTGTGTGTGTGTGTGTGTGTGTGTGGCGGACACGGGAGGGGAGGGGCGCTGCGTGCTGCTGCGTGGCTGCGCCTGCGCGCCGTGTGTGTCGCGTGACCAGGACGATGCTACTGGGCGGGGCCGCCGTCGCGGGGGCCGCCGCCGCCGTCTCGGCGCGTCGGGAAATGAAAGAGTAGTCGGGGCAGGCCGAGAGCCCGTTGCTCACGCGGCGGCAGCGGCGGCGGCGGCCTGAGCGCGCCCAGCAGCTTCGCCGACGCCGCCGTGCCGGGTAGGCAACCGCAGCCTCCGCGGGTGCGTGTGTCGTGCGGGCCGGCCTACCCGCCGCGGCGCTTGCGGAGTGAGTGTCCAGCGAGCCGCGGCGGCCTTCCCAGGACCTGCCCCTGGACCTCTGTCGTTTACCCTCACTGCTTCTCCCCACTCACTCCCTCTTTGTCTTTGTCTGTCTCTGTCTGTCTCTGACTGTCTCTGTCTGTCTGTCTCTCTCTCTCTCTCTCTCTCTCTCCTCTCCCTCTCTCTCTACGCCGACGGGGCTGACCGCCCTACTGTACAGATCAAAATAAATTTCGCCCTATTTCAATTTCGATTTCAATTTCTCTTTATCTCTCTCTCTCTCTCTCACCCTCCGCCCCTCCGCGCACTCCTTTGCAGGCTTCATGTCGTCGTCTCGGTTCGCCGCAGCTTCTTGTCTCGCGGGGACGTAGGAGGCAGCGCACCCGCACGCACGCACGCACGCACTCTTTGCATCTGCCACCGATGAGATCCGCTTGCATCTGGGCTCCCCCTGCGCCGTGCATTGCCGTGCATTGCCGTGCATCGCCGTGCATCGCCGTGCATTGCCGTGCATTGCCGTGCACTGCCGTGCGCCCTGGGATGGGAGCCGCCTCGGGCCCCGCCGGGCCTCGCCGTATCGTATCGTGTTGCCGAGAGTTCCTTCCGTCTCGTCTTTTTGTCGATTCCACGGCGTCGCTCGTCTCGTTCAGAGGTGACGATGAACTCGATCTGATCCGCCGTGCCGGACATCGGCGTCAGCGGTGCGGGGACGGCCGCCGGTCCCCGCTGGTTCTGCCACCGCGGACGCGGCAGTCACGGTCTCCTCTGGCGATGCGACGCCCCGCCGTCCCGCACCTGATCCGCCCAGGCCCCCGCTGCTGTGACCCCTCCCCCCCACCAACTACTTTTCGGCGCCTCGCCGTCTGCAGCACCACATCACACGACCCGCTCCTCTTGCTCCATCTTTCTCCCCTCCCCTTTCTCTCTCTCTCTCTCTCTCTCTCTCTCTCTCTCTCTCTCTCTTTCTATCTCTGCCCCTCTCCCTCCCTCACTCCCTCCCTCTTCTTCCGCACTTGTCGCCGAGCGCCTAAAGACGCATGTCCCATCTATGACAAGAAAAAAATCGGGTATCTATTTCATCCCCTTCCCCACCCTCTCCACCTGGCTCTCTCCTCAAAAATTATTAAGGTGAAAAAAAAAAGAATTGCGCGGTTGCCCTGGTATTAAGTCCGTTGTGGTGTTTGCATAGGGGGTGCCCCGCCCCCGGGGACTGCAGCGTGTCGCCCCTCCGCCCGCCCCCGCGGAGCCCGCTAGACTTATGGAGACGCGGTCCCCCCCCCCCCCCTACCCGCCGCCGCCTGCAGCTCTGCCTCAGGCCGCTCGCTCGGCACGCGCCCGATTTTCTTCGCGGACCGTGTTGGCTAGCGTCCCACCTGCTTCCGCCTGTAAGCCATTTCAAGCCGAGGCCGATGCTCCCCGCCGAGACGCCTCCCTCCCATTGTACACCCCGCTGGGGTCGCGCCGCGTCTCGCCGCGCCTCGCTCTGCCGCGCTGCCGTCTAGCCGTACGACGCCCGCCGCCGGCCGGCTCGGGCAGCCGCCGCGGCCGCCGCACCCTCACGGCCCGCCCAGACGCGTCAATGTCCGCCGGCGTCCGCCCCCGCAGCCCGCGCCCCCGCAGCCGCGCCCCCGCAGCCGCGCCCCCGCAGCCGCGCCCCCGCAGCCCGCGCCCCCGCAGCCGCGCCCCCGCAGCCGCGCCCCCGCAGCCGCCCGCAGGGCCGCGGATAGAGCTGCGCTCGCCGCTCAACTTCCCTGTATACACTTCACCTCACAGGGCCTTCGCGCCTCCGCGCGGCGGCCCGCCACCGCTGCGGCCGGATCAAGGGAGCCTATCAGAGCCAGATCTGGCTGCGCCTCTCCGCGGCGGCCGCGGCGTGGCCCGCGCCGGCCTAACGCCGGCCCGTGGCCTACGGGGGCCCCCCGTGGACTTGCGTTCCGTTGGCGGCGCTCCAAGTCGGGAGGCGTCTATTTCTAGTGGAGCCGGGTCGGCGCGCGCGGCCGCGTAGAGTGCCCCTCCGGCCCCTCCCGGCGGCCTGCCCCGGCGGCACCGGCCGCCGTCTTTGCACCATTCATTACCTCCCCTCGCTGCACTGATTTGGTCCTATAATTAGGCGGGCCGTGATTAGATCCGTGCGCCTTTGGAGACGGACTCTGCCGTGCCGCGGCCGCCTCGCGCGCCTCCACCACCACAAACTTGGCTCCGAATAACTGCCGACGGCGTTCCGTGCGTGATTTTCGCCCGTCTTGTGTGCTCCGGCCGCGCTGCACCGGCTGCACCGAGCCCCCGCCCCCCCGCCACGCTCCCCGCCCTGCGGGCTGCGGGTCGCGGATCAAGCTGCATAGTCGCCGGTGCTTGTCCCTTGGCACCTCCGGCGTCCTGTTACCTGTACACACCGAAGCCCCAGCGCGCCTGTCGTGTCTGCCGCCTGCCGCCGGCCGGCCGGCCTGCCCTCGGGTCCGGCTTGCCTGCCCGCGTATGCCCTGGCCCCGGCCTGGCTAGCTGTTGTCGGCACTCTCTCGGAGGCGCACTCTAGAAAGTGCCCTCGTTTTGCGCACACCCCTCGCTTCCGACTCGGTGGGCAGCATGAGAAATGAGGCAGGAACTCCCCCCCCCCCAAGGGCGCCGACCTGCCAATAAAATTAAAAAGAACAAAATAAAATAATGAAATCGTGTCTGACCGACTCGTTGGCTTCCGGGGCTGGGCGCTACACCGCCTGCGTTCAGTGTAACTCGGACTTTCGTCGGCCTCTGTCAGTAATGAATAGCAGTGCGACTAGGAAGCCCCTTGCCGCCGCCGTCGCCGCCGCCGCCGCCGCATGGGACAGCGCCTGTCTCGGTCGGGGAGGCACGAGGCCCGGTTATCACGGCCGTGCGCATCGGGGTGGCCGCCGTGCCGCCGGGGTGGGAGGGGGGGGGGGGGGGGGGGACGGGGCGGGGTAGCCGTGGGTGGCGAAGGAGTTGCGTGCTGCCGCGCCCCTCGTGGGGCCTCCAGCCCGGGGCAGGGCGGGGCGGCCGCGGGGGCCTGTCGAGGCCCTGTCGAGGCCCGGCCAGGTTACCCTGCTCCCTGCGGGGCATATCAGCGTTCCGGCGATGTCCGTCAGATCCACCTCCTCCGCCTCCGGCCGCCGCTGCCGTGGCAGCTGCCGGGGTCAAAGGGACTCCGCCGGACACTTCTGTGCAGCCGCGCAATAACAAAGCGCCCGCGGAAGTCGGCGCTGCTATCTGCATCAAAGGCGCACCTTTTTAAAAACAAATTTTGAGTCGGCTGTCCGATGCGACGCCGTTGTGACGTCCCACCCCTGCTCCTCTCCCCGGCCGTGGCTGTCACGGGTCATCCGTGGTGGCTGTCGTCGCGCCGGCCTGAGATCCGGGGGGCTCCCTGGATTGGACCGGAACGTCCTGCATTTATATTCTAATCTCGCTGACTTGAAGAGAGGCGACCGCCGCCCCCAAGTGTAATACTACTGCGCTCGGGGGAAATATTGTCACCACGGAAGTGCGACTCCCTCCCCCCCCCCCTACCTCACCGCGAGCCCACCGTCGCAGCCTACTCCCTCCGCCCGAACTGATGCGCTCTTAAACATAGGCCCACGGCGCCGCGCCACCTCCGACCTTCCTCGCCTTGAAAAATAGCCGCCGTTCGTCTCCCCGGGAAGATTAGTCCGAAACGATCTCTCTCTCTCTCTCTCTCTCTCTCTCTCTCTCTCTCTCTCTCTCTCTCCCTCTCTCCCTTTCTCCCTCTCCTTCTCGCACACCCCGCTCCTCTAACATCCCCGTCGTCGCGGCCGTCACTATCCGCGCGCTGTTTTCCCTTCACCGTCCCTTGTCTGCCGAGCCGCCGCCGCCGCCGCCGCCGCCACGCACCCGCCGCGTGTCCGCTGTCACCAGCCGCCGCGGCCCCAGCCACGGCCCCCGCCAGCCACGGCCCCCCGGGGACTAACCTGGCCGCCCCACTGCAAAGAAAACGGAGGAAGAAGCCGCGCTCGGCAGGGCGGGCGGAGTAGGTTTTGGATTCCCAGAATTTTTTTTAGAAATAAAAATCCAATTTTTAAAAAAGGCAGAATTTTTATGTTTTTTATTTTAAATTCCCCTCATACCCCTATTTTAGTCCCGAAATTTTTTTAAGGAATTTTCGGGACTGTAATCTTTGGGAGCGGGCTGTGTCGGTCCGCAGCGCACTGCGAACCCGCGCCGGAAACGCTCCTTCAGTGTCGCGCTGCCGCGGGCCGCGCGGCGGCGACGGCGGTGGGGTGGCGAGCCAGCGGCAGCCAGAGCGGCCGATGCTGTAGATCATGTTAGATGGGTGGCGGTGCCCGGCGGCGCCGGCGCTACCGTAGGGGTGGGTCAGTGCCGCGGGGGTGGAGTGGCCGGGGTCGGGAGTCGGCGGCAGAAGGGTTGCTATTGCGTGCGGACGAGTTTGCGGTCTCTCTCCCACCCCGCGCGACGGCCACCCCCCGCGTCGTCTCGCTCGCTCGCTCTGTACACCCCTGCTCTTCTGTCTCTCTCTCTCTCTCCGCCCGCGTTTTCCTCCCTCGTCGATATTCATGAGTTTCATCATATAGCCCGTGCGCGTTTACCTGGACCGCGCACTGCTTGTCGTCGCGCAAGGAGTAGCGCCGGCAGTGCTGACGGACGGGCGCGGTGCGGGCGCGGCAGTAGCACGGGGAGGGTGGGGGCTGCGACGCGGCGGCCCGCTGCTGCGGTCGCCACCCTTTTCACCGGCGATTTGCAGTACACGACGCTCCCCGGCTACGCGCGGCGGAAGTTGTGGCTTCCGGGCCTGATGATGTGATACCCCAGTGCGGCGCGCGGTAGCGCTGTTGCGGCGTAGCGGCGATACCGTGAGCTTCCTCCCCTGCACGGGTTAGCCCGCGCCGCTCATTAGGATGGCAGTGCGCAGTGTGCAGTGGCGGACACCGACCGAGTCTCATTTGAATCGGCTCTGCGCTGCAAGTGTCGCCGAACACGTTACCTTATTCACGTTGTTTGCACGACGCACGAATCAGTACTCCGCGCGACGCGATGACCCGAGCCGGGCTTTTAAAAATTTGTTCCGCCGACGCTTTGAGGGGAGAGGGGTGAAGGGAGTGGGCGGGTTCTTGTACTGCCTGGCATTCCTGGGATTGAGGTTGGATCTACTTTCGCCCGATAATGTAATGAATTGCACGGCCGTGGCTCGGAATGGAATGAAATCACCGCGACCCGTGCCTCTGCCTGGCTCCCTCATCCCGGAGGACCCCCGACGTGGGAATTGGATTAAAGGCCGACCCTCCTGTCACCGAGCTAACCAGATCAACTTAAAGTGAAATGGACAATGCGCCCCCATGTCTTTTCCCTCCTGCCGTCACTCTGTTTTGCAGCAGCCCTCCAATTCATTAACGAGTAATGAAAGCTTTGTCGGCTGCTGTATTGCAGATTAAAGCTCGGAGGCTTCTCTGGCCTCGGGGCGATGGAATTTATTTTCCTTAACAGAGCCTTTCAGATTGACCGTCTTCACGCCCAGAACAAGATCCCTGTAATAGTCGGCGGCACCCACTACTACGTCGAGTCGATACTCTGGAAGAACCTTGTCAGTGCAGACAGTACCCGTACGTATCGCGCCCGGGTGCTTTTTTCCCCTCTTTTGTGAAATCACTCCTAACTTTGTCGTGATGGTGTCTTTGATTCACAGCTCAGGGCCCGGTGGAGGACGAAGGCGGCACGCCTCGCAAGAAGCCTCACCTCGATGAGACCGCCGCCAAGAAGTACGTGATCGCGGGACGACAGTTCGACAACCTGGATGACGATCTGGAGCGCCTACCGACCGAAGAGCTAAGAGACATCCTCAAAGAAATTGACCCCGTGTCCTGCAACCATCGCCACGAGATGGACAGAAGAAAAATTAAGAGGTAAGTCTGCTGCTGCTGCTACGGTTTACTTGGAAACGCTCTGCGTGTATTGGCTGTCGTCGTCACCACCGTTTCACTGCGGAATAATGTTTTAACAGTGCACTCTGTTAGGACTGGATATAACACGTGGCAGACACCGTGTGCATAAACGCTTTAGACATTTTAGGGATGCGTTTTATATGTTCGTGATTACCTCCAGATCGTTTGTCATGACATAAAATGTTTGACATGGCAATGCGTTTGGAAAGTGACCATAATCCCGTCCTGTAGTTGTTCTGTCGACCAGTCTGTGTGCCAAATTTGCCCAGCAAATTGTCGAACTGTGCTGCTGTGCCGATGTATTGGAACGACCGGATTGGTCGAACCTGATAATGAGCGAATCAGACCTGGTAACGCTCGCTCGTTGCTCAAACCATAAACTGATAAAAATCTCTACCCAGCCCGATTTGTACATTCTTGCCGGCTGGTGTGGTAAGAATATCACACGGCTTCGATCTGGATCGATACACACATTGCCGACCGGATTGCTGCGTGTGAGGATGAAGAAGCTATAAAAGGGCGAAATTCATTAGGAATCGGCCCCCTGTATTGTATGCTTCATGAAACCACCTCCAAACCACGGACTGTAGTGATTTTTAAGTAAGAGTGTGAACTCTTATACAACGATAGTCCGCACTGGTGCGGCGATGACGAAGAAGCGTTTCGAATGTTATTTATGACAAGCGTTTAATGGATCTTGTCCACCCGGCTTCATTTCGTTTATTTCCTCCCAAACGTGCGTACGTGATATTGGACCTGTTTGGGAGAAGCCGTTTACTGAGTGTCGATAGTGTAAAGGCATGCTTGTGGTAATTACTATTCTCCCGTATGTTCCATGGGACGGTCCGTTTTCAGAATAAGTTAGCCGGGGGAAGGGGCAGGGGGGACGGGTGGGTCGGTGGGGGGGCTTGGCGGGATGATGACGACCGAGCCAACGAAATTGCTTCCAAGTGAAAGTTTGGTCTGCTTGTCCTTACGAGCGGGTTCGCTGCGTGCATAGTACCTCTAGTGCAGGTGACGGAGGGCTTATCGCGCATAGACCGAGTTGTTCCGAGAGATCAGGAAAAAAGTCAATCTGCAGCCCGTGTTCGGATCACCTCAAGTGGATGCTGTTTCAGACCCTGTACATGCAGAATTTGTTGCGTGAGGCTTTTTTTGTGACGTTGGCAGAGCTCTTGCGCAAGGCGCCCTACGCGTTACATGCGTGGCTGCGATATCTTTTTAAAGAACCCGGCAGCAGTAAATTGTTGAATGAGGAGCCCCCCTTTTTTATGCCTTTTTGTGGTCGCCTTAGCGTAATCGGGAACGCGATAAGCTCGGATGTGGCTCATGCCTATGGCGTGATAAGGCCAGATAGGCGTCATGTGAATGAGACTAAATCGCCCTATCCGGTGAGCAGGGAACCACAAATACACCTCGTCTTGTGATCGTCCGATTACCTTATGAATGGAGGTGGACGAGGGTGATCTATAGCCGAATTGTAAAACAAATATACACACATTTTAGAAGGAAGACATTTACAAAATTTGTCGTTATTTTTCGCTGGTTTTCATCCGCTTTATCCTGGCACTGACCTTCCTTCCGAAAATTCCTCCGGGTCTTTATGATTGCCCTGAATTCTGATTGGGCCCGGCCTCCCTCCCTCCTTCCTTTCTCTGCGCGGATCCCTGTTGTGACGACGGTGTCTGGGATGCCCCGGGGCGGCTGGGGGCGGCTACCTACCTCGCGGTACCCTGTTTGTGATACCCGGACCACTTTTGGTAGCTGTCTGGTGTGCGCGCCCCGCCCGCCCCGCCCGCCCCGCCCGCCCCGCCCGCCCCGCCCCGCAGTACTCCCGGGCGACTTATGTCGGTCCAGCCAGCGGGAGGTAATTTGGTTGTTGAACCCATTAAGGCTTTACGACCGTCTATGTTGCGTCCCTTAATCCGTGTAAAGAGACCCGGCCACCCTATCTGTTCAGCCTCCGTGGAGCTTCTGTGAGAAAACTTGCCGCGCACGTTGAGATTCAACTCGCTGCCCCCATCGGCAACGTTAACGAGGGAAACGGGGTCACTTTACCTTCCCGTGCAGCTCCGGACCTCGGAGTCAGTGGCCTCGTGCCGCTGCCGGCGGTGCCATGGCGCTGCTGCCCGGACATGTGAAGGGTGCCGACCCGATCTTCCGGGCCGAAATTTTTAATCGGCAATTTTTATCGGTGTGCCGTCAAAGCGAGCGAGCGGGCGGAGCAGCGCTTGTCTGGTTGAACGACCCGAAGGGGGCCTAACTCTCCCCGCTCCGTGTGTGTGTGTGCGTGTGTGCGTGTGTGCGCGCACGTTTGTGTTCGTGTGTGCGTGTGTGTGTGTGTGATGTCTGCTGGACCAACCGGGCCGGCCTGATCCAAATTTTTGATTCGTCGTCTCTCTTGCCTCGCATCGCCTCGCATATTTCTTTTTGTTGCCGATGGACATTGGGCGGGCCGACGGGTAGCGTGCCCGGCCCGCCCCAACGGCCGCACGGCCGTCCATTCGACCAGAGGCTTTTGCTTTAGGAACAGCCGCCGGGTTTGCTCTCCACATCTCTGCACGCCCGAGAATATTTCGGCTCTCCCCCCCTCGCTTTATTAACTGCGCTTGTGCAGTCACTACTTTAGACGCGTAGTTTTTTGAATGTTAATTATTTGACCAGGCATTCATCGTGATAGTTAATCATCGCCTCAGCTGGGGGTACCCTCCGGTGCCCGCTGGTGCCCGCCGGTCCCAGCGCGCTCTCCTCGTGGCCCCTCCGCTCACTTTCGGGACACGCTCGTTCCTAGTCACGCCGCACCGCGGCGGTCCTCGTTTGAATTTTGTTCCATGGGAGTTTGCCATGAGAGGGGCGGCGGCATCGCGGCGGCGTACGCCATGAGAGTGGCTGGCGTCTACATGGGCGGTAAGACGGCGGCCCTCCACCAGACCTTTAAATCTTAATGGGCTCATCTTTGGATTCTCAAAGAGTCAACACAATTCCAGGCGCCATGTGTGTGCGTCGTCTGTGTGCGGAGCGTGAGGCCGCGCTCTGTGATTGTGTCTGTGTGTCTGGCTGTGTGTGTGTGTGTGAATGTGTCGCGGCTGGGAGTAACTCCGTCAGCAGACGTGGCCGCGGGCGAGGCGGGCACGGCCGTGTATTAATTGGCGGATGTGTGACGGCGTTTGACGTTGATGGACGACTCCGGGGCTGCTGGTCGAGGAACATCACACAATCGAGGAAGGGAGCGCGCGGCGGGGCGGAGCACTTCTACTACACCGCTTCTCCAAAGAAGGCACGCGATAAACGCCGAGGGCTCACGACGACGATGCGACATTGGCGGGCACACGTCTCCCTCCCGACCGCGCCGCGCGCCACGCGCTCTGCTCAAACGGCGTCTGCTGTGAGGGGGGCGGGGGGCCACGGCTGCAGCAGTGTCTGTCCCTCTCTGGCTCCCCGCCATGAGGAAGACGCGTGGACGGTGCAGCAGGAAAAGGGGAGTCCCCGGCGGCCACTCCATAGAGCCGCGCGCCTGTCACACACACACACACACACACACACACACACACACACACGACGTTCGCGGGTTTTAGGGAGCTACATATGCCGCGCCGCGGTCGCTGCTGATGCACCCACGTCTTGCAAGTCCTGCGTCCGCCGCGCGCGTTTCCGTGTGTGCACGTCTAAAACGTCGATTTGTGCGGCGCGGACGTACACGTTGGAGAGACACAATGTATGGCAGTAGTGGCGACTTTTAAGACGGTCAATATTGTCACCGCCAGCCGTGGACAACTGATACTCTTTGTGTGTGTGTGTGTGTGTGTGTGACCCCGCTCCGCGCTCGTGACAGGGAAGTCCCCTCCCCGTGGCGTGGGGAGCGTCCGTAAATACCTGCCCCCCCCCCCCACCTCTGCGCTGCAGATGACACTGGCTTGGGTTTCAGTCGGAAATTTCCAGCTGAGAATAGCAGCCGACGCCGCCCAGGAGTGGGGGCTCTATTTCTGTTTGTCTCAGCTGCCATCGCGCGTCCTCCCGCCGTGTCTTGCTGTTGGTGCCGCCGCCGCCGCCGCTTGCCGTTGTTGTTGTTATTGCCGATGAGTCAAAATGTTGCCGGCGGGCGCGCGGGCCGGTGCCGACGCCGCCGCGCCGCCGCTGCCGCCGCCTTGCGCGCCCTTTGGAGAGTGAGATGTGAAAATCAGGCCGGGGGGCGTCTGAATAATGAATAAACCGCGCCGCCCCGAACGCGACCCCGCGCGAAGCCGCGCGGCAGTCGCGGCACGTGGCGGGAAGCCGGCCGGAGCTGCGGAGGTCGGGTTTCTCTCTCTTTCTCTCGCTCTCTCGCTTTCTCGCTCTCTTGCTCTCTCGCTCTCTCGCTCTCTCGCTCTCTCGCTCTCTCGCTGTCTCCCCTGTGGACTTGACACCGATATCAATTCCGTCCCACCGGGTCAGAGCTGGGTCCCCGCGGCCCGCTGCCGGTACGCGCCGCCCCGTCGCCATGTCAGTGGTGCCAGCAGTGCCCTCGTCAAAATCGCCATCTAAACGTGCCAACAAAAAAAAAAACGAACAAAAAAAAAATACTTTTGTGAATTATTAAGGACAGTTATTTGTCGTGGAGACCAAACAAACTATTGTTGTTCGGTTGTTGGACCTGTTGTACTGTGGGGAAACGGCGAGGATTCGAGACGCGTCCGGGGGGCTGGTATTGGAGCCAGCGGCGGCCGCTGCTGTGCAGCCGGGCCCAGCACTGGGCGATAACCTAAGGGCCATCGCCAGTCAGTGGCTGATATCGCAAGATTTACTGCTCACGTGTGTGTGTGTGTGTTGCGCGACATCTGGGCGGCCCTTCAGAATACTGCGAGCTCATAAGTTAAAGAGGGGGCCCCCTTTTTCTGCACCGAAGGGTAGCAGCGCTCGCACGTCGAGGAGGGGCCCCCCCTGCACCCACCCCCGCAGACTCTTCGCACCATCGGTATATGGTTTCTAGTCCCGAAATTTTCAAAGAAACATTCGGATTTTTTTCGGATACTTTTTAGGATAATTTTCGGAATTTTGTGGAGACCTATTTTCAGGACCAGAAACCCTAACCCTCGTACTTACAAACCGTGTGTGAACCGCGATATCTGAAGCAACAAAAAACGTGTTTTTTTTTGTCCGTTTTATCCCACGGACGCCGTCGTGCAGGCTTATCTGTTCCGGCAGTCGTGTGTGTCGCGGCGGCGATGGGGTTTGCAAAGAGGGTCTTATCGAGAGGGGCTGGAGCGACGGTGGCTCGGACGCCGGCCACGACCCCCCGGCCCGGCTTCCGGTGACGGCGGCGAGTTACGGATCCGTTTTCCGACGCCAATTCGGCGACCGTTCCGCGAAGCGCGCGGTCCGCGTCATGCAGGGAGCGCGTCTGCAGCGGCGGCGATCTCTGTTTGCCCCGGCGTTCGGGGAAGCGCTGCCGAGCGCTTGCTGCTCGCTTGAGTGGCGGCCGCCCGGCAGCGGGCACGCAGACACGCCCAGTTTTGCCTCGGAGGTCCCCTTTCGAAAACCGATCCATAATTTCGTGTGCTCATCGTTTGTCGGACAAATTCTGCTTGTTTTTGTTAGATTTTTCCTGCAGCTTGTCACGTGACGGTGTTTCAAAGAGTTTTGTCGGCCGTTTCGCGCGTGTCGCCTCCCCCGGCCGGCCGGGGTCCATTCCTAGCCCTGTCGTTATCTCCGTGGCCGTTTGCCCCTTTGAGCGGGGGCGACCCACATCGCCCGCACATCGGAAGTGAGGCCCAGTGGCCCAGTGTTGCCAACCGACACCAATAGAGACTAATGATTCATTTGAAATTTTAATTAAGAGAACGCGCCCGCGGACGGCTGATTTTATTAACAACGCCTTTGGTTTCTGCCCCGCCGCCGCTGCTTGCGAGGAAGATGTTAGACGTCGGGAGAAAACTATCCATCTCCGCCCTCGGTGTCAGGGGCCCCACCATTAATAATTTTTAAAGTGAAGGTTTGATCTTTTCCCTGCCGTAAGGTTTCCTCCCACCCCCACCCCCTTCTCTGCCTTGTCTGCGTACTCGGTAGGTGGTGATAAGATAGGAGCCGACCCTCTGCGGCCAGGACAGTTTAGCGGCGACAAGGGTCGGCGCGGTGACAGAAAAGGGCTCCCACAACGGCGTCCACTTCTTGAAAAAAGTGCTAAAAAAATCGGTTAAAGAATTCCGCCCCCCCCCCCCCCTCCGTCATATATTGCCACCAGGTCTGAATTTACTCTTAATGCTTATCCCAATTTTTTTCCATACTATCCGAGCTTCTCACAATACTTCTTGTTTTTTGTTACATACAGTAATTCTGTGCGCTATGTGCTAGTAAGAGAGAGAGAGAGGGGGGGGGGAGTTAGAGAAGGACAGAGCATTAGATCCAGCCCCGCCTTTCCCCTTGTGGGAGCAAAATGGCCAATTTGGCGTTACGGCTCCAAATTATGCTCGCACATAATGGCGACGAGGTGTGTGTGTGTGTGTGTGTGTGTGTGTGTGTGGCTGCACCGCCGCACCCCTCTACGGCATCGGTACTGTGTGACCCCCTATACCGCCGCGCCCCGCCCTCAGCGCGGCCGCGCAGGCACTCATTGTCCACGGGGCGCTATAGCGGCCCCGCCGGCCCCGCCACCCAGCCAGCCCTTGCTCGATAAGCCCTTGTTGGCTCTTCTTGGGAAGGGCGCGCGAATGGAAGGGTGGCCGCACCGCGAAGGGTGTGAGCCAGCAACGCCAGCAGCGCCAGCAGCGCCAGCAGCGCCGGGGAGCACTCGGGGAGCACTCGTTCAAGAAGGGCGCTGTAGCACTGCTCACACCCGCTGGAAGTGTGCAGCAGCGAGCGGGCCGTGTGCGAAGTGCGTGCGCGCCTCCGGGGAGGACAGCAACCCTCTCCCTCTCACTCGCTGCCTCCTCTACCTCTTTCTCTCCCTCCCCCCTCTCTCTCGCCCTCTCTCTCTCTCTCTCTCTCTCTCTCTCTCTCTCTCTCTCTCTCTCTCTCTCTCTCTCTCCCTCTCTCTCTCTCTCTCTCTCTCTCTCTCTCTCTCCTCTCTCTCTCTCCTCCCTCTCTCTCTCTCTCTCTCGCTCTCTCTCGCTCTCGCCTCTCCCTCTCTCCCTCTCTTCCTCTCTCCCTCTCTCCCACTCCCTCTCTCCCTCCCCCTCTCTCTGCCGTCACCTGCTCCGTCCGTACGGTCTTCAATGAAGTCCGCCGGGGGTCGGTGTGCTGTGCGCGCGCCGCTGACTGGGTTTCACGGAGGCAAAGACAAGAATGTCAACCGACTGGTTGACGGTGCGCGCTGTGCCCGCCTGGCTGGCTGTGAGCACCAACGGCCGGCTCGTTAGCGGCCCTCCTCGCCTTGTTCTTGTTCTTCCTGAGTGTGTGTGTGTGTGTGTGCGTGTGTGTGGATGCTGATGCTGTTGTGGCGCCGCCGCCGGTCCAGCTGCGCCGCTGCGCGGACGCAAGAGAAGAAGGCCGCTTAGAAAGTTCTCCTGCCCGCTGCTGCTGCTGCTGCTGCGGCCGAGGAAGTTTTCGGAAATTGAAAAAGAAGGCGGCTTTTGCCGCGTCGCCAGATTGTTTTGGTCGCGCGCTCGGCCTGCCTTGCCCGCCAGCCCTGCCGGCCTGCCTTGCTGCCCGCCAGCCCTGCCTGGCCGCCGGCCCTGCCGCCGCCGCACCGCTCCGCCAGCCGATTTCATCGATCCCTTCACAACTGACTGCTGCAGCTCCCCCGCGATGTATGACGGCAGCCGCGTGTGTCCTGGAAAGCGGGCTCCGGACCGACAACATGTTGCCTCGGACCGAAAGCAATTTCTTCTCTTTTTTTGCCCACGTGGCAACAATTATTGTATACAGTCTTGTTAGGAACCTTTGGCGGGGAGGTTGTGAAATTTTTCAAGACTAGTCTCGAATCTGATCCATCTGTCCATTCTCTCCATTCTCCGTATCGCGGGGTATGCGGAACTAAAACCGTCGTCGCGCTGCTGTCGTTCGTTTGTTCGAGACGGATCTCAGAGACCGAAGGAGAGATATAAAATAGAAAAAATGTCGCTTTGGAATGCAATTAACTCGGCGGCGCCCTGAGGACCCGGCCCGCGCTGTCCGCCGCGCGGCAGACCCGCCCCTCGGACCTGCGTATCGTCTCGGCTCCTTTTCCTTTTTTCTTTCAACCCTTCCATTCTGCCGCAGACTCCTCGTTGTGGACCCTCCCTCCGAACAGTGTCAAATCAAGAAGCATCTGGTCCGCGTTAGAGGGGTGGAGCGGGGCGCGACGCTCGAGGGGAAAGGAGGGGTCTTGGAGGAGGCGGGGGGCGCGGGGGCGGGGAGTACGGGTGGAGCCGCTGCGATGCACCTTCCGACCCTCTCGGATTGGAATCTGTTTTCGGCGCGATTCGTCGTGGCGGGGGAAGCGTCGACAGGCTCAGCGTACCGACTCTCCACCCCCTCTCTCTCTCTCTCTCTCTCTCTCTCTCTCTCTCTCTCTCTCTCTCTCCCCACCCGCGCTCTCCTCGCCAATTTGCGGCCCCTGACAGGCCAAGTAAAGGCCCCAAGGCGGCCGGCGTCCGGACAGAAAGCCCAATCACCACGTTTTATAATTTATTTCATTTTTTCTCCGGCTAGTTGATATTCTTTGCGAATGGATCCGTTCCTAGTGGAGCCTCGAGGCGCGCGCCCTCCCCAGCAGCCCCGCCTTGCCTTCCGCGCCGGCGAGCGGAGCAGACGACTTTCCCTCCGCGCCCCCTCAAGGCCGCCCGGCCCGACTGCCGCCTCTGCCGCCGCGGGGTGGGTGGGGCCGGCTGGGCTGCCCGCGCGTTTGGCTGCCTACCCCACTGTGTGCGAAATTTCCAGGCGGGCACCTGGCTCCCACCCCGCCGCCCCCCGCCGCCCCCCGCCGCCCCCCGCCGGCCCCCGCCGCCCCCGCCGCCCCCCGCCGCCCCCCGCCGTCCCCCGCCGTCCCCCGCCGCCCCCGCCGGCCCCGCTGCCCCCACCACCACTGCCGGCGGCGCGGCCTTGGGAGAGGCGCTAGGTCCACGGACTGTTTGGAGCACGCGGGGGCGGGAGGGGGCGGGATGTTCAGGCACGCGTGGGCCCCCTCTCGCCTCATCTCTCTTTCTCTCTCTCTATCCCCTTCCCGCTATCGTCCTTTCTCCCTCCTTATTCCTTGTTCCCCTCCCCCTCCCCGCCAGCCCTTCGCCCTGCTCGCTCGCACCCCCTCCCCCTCCCCCTTTCCCTCTCGCTCTCTCACTCAAGGTCGCTTTGACGGCGGCCACGTGGAGAGCGAGGCGCTGCGCAACGCGTTCTTGTTGTTGTTTGGGGATCAGAGGGGCTGATCGCGTCCCGGTGGCGGATGCCTGCATCAGCCCCCTGGCCGCCCCCTGGCCGCCCCCTGGCCGCCCCCTGGCCGCCCCCTGGCCACCTGCTGGCCACCTGCTGGCCGCCCGCTAGCCGCCCGCTGGCCGCCTGCTGGCCGCGCGCTGGCCGCCACAGCGCGCCTCCTGACGGTGCCGGCATTAGGTTGGGCTCGGTGGGACTGTCCCCCTGGACAGCGCGGTCGCCCAGCAGTGGTTGCCGGCCCCGCCCCTCCCGGCCCGGTGGCCTGGCACGCACGTCCATCACCGGCAGCAGCGGCATCAGCAGCCGCCCGGGGGACTTAGAGGGCCGGCGGGCCGCACGGGCCTCACGGGCCGGCCACGGCTGCGGCTAGGCGGAAGGGAAAACAAAATAGCATCGGGGAGGCGGGCGGCTCTCCGCGTGCGGCCTTGGCCCGCCGGCGGGATACACTCTGGGCGTAATATCAGAAAGGGCCACGCTCTGGGCCCCGCTCCGGGCCACGCTCCAGGCCACGCTCCAGGCCCAGCCGCTGGCAGGCTCCCCCCCCCCCCCCCCCGGCCGCCCTCTGTCCGCAAGGCGCCGCGGGCCGCACCTTCGACGCCGCCGCGCCTTGTTTTGGTTCTCAAGGTCCCCCCTACTCTACTACGCAGCACGCGGCCCCGTCCCTGAATGGCCCCGCCCCGCCCCCCTCGTCCGGAAACTCATCTCTTCCGTGCATTGATCGCGTGTTGCGGGCCCCCCTTAGGCCCCTAGGCCGCCCCCGGGCCGCCGGAGGACGGGAAGGGGAAAAGTAGTGTAGTGGTTGGCCGAGGCGACATTTGAGCCCCCCGTCACCCCCCCCCCCCCCCCCCTCCCTTCTGTCCGGTCTTTTACAGCCCAGCGCCGCACCCCCCGCGTAGCGGCACTGGCTAGGGCTTCCAGGCCAAAGCCACGGCACGTCATCCCTGTGACGTCACCAGCCCCCTGGCCCTCCCGCCCTCCCGCCCCCTGGCCCTCCGGCCCTCCGGCCCTCCGGCCCTCCGGCCCTCCGGCCTGCGCCGTGCAGCGCCCTACCCTGCCTGTGGCCCTGCTGCCCTGGCGCTGCCGGCAGCTCCGGGCTTCGCGTGACGGGGAAATAAAATGCCGGCATAACAGTTGCGGGCCGCGCGGCGATGTGGCCGCCCCCCCCCCCCCCCCCCCCCGCTCCCCCCCCCCCCCCCCCCCCCCCCCCCCCCCCCGGACTCCTGCTCCCGGCGGGGGATGGATGGGGGGTGGACTTCGCCGTGCTTGAGATCTGCGGCTTGTGCCCCATTATTGTCGCGAGTTGTGCCGTCACTTTTTCAAATTTGCCCTCGGAGCTTGTCATCAAAGGTCCCGGCATTTCACACACGTGTAATGACACCCCCTCCCGCCGCTCCTTTTGGGTAATCGACTGAAATGATGTGGCCCGATTGATGGCTACACGGCCGGCACATTAAAAAGCCGAGGTCACGCCGGCGCGGCGGGGAGTGGCAGCGGCGGCTGCGGGACACTTCATCCCCCGCGCTGGGTGATGGGGGCTGCTGTAGCCAATTCCCGTGTTTATTCTGCCGCTGACGTTCTTCATTATTTCCTTTCAGCCGCTTGTCCCGGAGCCCACGCCTCTCCCCTCTCTCCCGTCCTTGTTGGCCGCCGGGACCTCCTCCCCCACCCCCACGGCGCGGGTTACACTTCGTCCTCGGTACTCGCCCCCCGAGCCACTCTCATAGGCCTCTGAGCTCAGCCTTTTCTCTCTGCGGCCACGGCCGGCATGTGGGGAAGCAGGCAACGCCGGCGCAACGCCTCTCGGACTGACCAAACGGGGCTGCCTGCCGCTGGGCGTCGGCGGGGGCGTCGGCGGCTGCGGTGCGTGGGCGGCGCGCGGGGGAGGCGCCGGCTCAAAGGGAGTGTGGTTGTATGACGGGAAGTACGCGGAAGCGTGGGGGCAGCGTAGCGGCGTTAGCAGCCTCGTTTGGCGGCTCCGCTGCGACCGGCGGAAGCTTGTCGCACTGTAACAATTTGTTTGTCGCTGTTATGCCGCAAGAAATTTTCTGCAAAAAAAAAATTAAATAAGTGCGGAAGCTCTTTGGAATGAGTTTACGCCCCCAAATCTTACTGATTTAATCCACTTATTTTTTTTTCAGTGACTTGGTTATTGTTATTTATTATTTTCTTCCTTTTTTGTGGGGTGGGCGGTGGGCTGCGGCCGGAAGAGCCTGTCTTCCAAGGTCGCGGAGATCCTTTTGGAGTCCGCCCGGCGCGTGCGACCCGCGTGCGCTGCCCGTCTGTGGCGATATTGTGCGTCAGGACAGGGCGTATGACCCGTTGCCAGGGAGACGACGAGCTACGTGGCGTGTGCGTAAGAGAGAGAGAGCAAGAGAGAAGGGAGAGAGAGGGAGAGAGAGGAGAGAGAGAGAGAGAGAGAAGGGAGAGAGAGAGAGAAGGGAGAGAGAGAGAGGGAGAGAAGGGAGAGAGAGAGAGAGAGAGAGAGAGAGAGAGAGAGAAGGGGGAGGAAGGGCATGAGAGAGACAGAAAGAGAGGGAGAGGATGACGGGATTGGTTCGTCATATGGGCGGGTGCGAGTAGCACTGCGCGTGGCCGCCGGGCCGCAAGGGCCGCAAGGGCTGTATGGGTGCGGCTCTCTGCTGTGTGTGGCCGCTCGCTCGCTGTGTCGCAAAGGGCGCGAGTACAGGGGTGACGACCCTCAGGAGGGGAGGTGCGGGCAAGTTGTGTATAAACACAGGCAGACACCGCTCTCTCTCTCTCTCTCTCTCTCTCTCTCTCTCTCTCTCTCTCTCTCTCTGTATCGATCGGCCTGGGTGTGAAAGGAGCGGGAGCAGCAGAGTTTAGCGTAATATGCAGTCCGGTCTCAAAGTTACTCGCGCGTTGCGACGCCGCGCAGGGCTGTGAGGATGTGAGGACGGCGGGGGGCTGTGAGGTCAGCCGGTTTCTAATCCTCAAAAATTGCGGATTTTTTTAAACAAAAAAAATTCTGGAAAATTCTAGATTTTTCCCCCAAAAATTGGTTCGAATGTTTCGGGACTTGAAACCGTATAGTGAAGATGGCGGGATATTCACCCGCCTCCCTGGGAGGAGGGCCTATGCCGCCAGGCCTGCGCAGGGCCGCAGGGCCGGCGTCCTTCATTGATCACCGATGGTGCAGTCGCCCCCTTCCTCCCCCTTCCTTCCCCCTTCCTTCTCCCTTCCTCCCCCCGTCGGACCCCGTCGGAGGGCTGCACAGCTTCTGCCTGCCGCAGTGCGGGGGTGGAGGAGGTGGAGCGCCCCCGCAGGGCCCGCAGGGCCCGCGGGGGCGGGTGGGAGGGCGCGCCGTGGACCACCCCGCCAGACGGGCCCCGCAGGGAGGAGGAGGGGGGCTGAAGGGCGCGTGGGGGCCCTCGTTGGGGCCAGAGGGCAAGGGGCTCGAGTGGTTTTGTGTGGTGACACATCGTGCTCAGCGACCGGAACAAGCGGCGGTGGCGGCGGCGCCGAGGTGCAACTTGTGAAATCCGCGGGGCGTGGCGGCGCGTGGCGGCGGGGGCCCCCCGCGGGCCGGGGGTGCGTGCGGCACTGCGGCCGGCCGCGCTGTGAGCGCCGTGCGGGATGGGCAATCTGGAAGGCAATTTGGTGGCGGCCACGACGGGGCCCAAGCAGCACAGCACACTCGTCCTTGGGAGCGGCGGAGCGGCGTTAGAGCCCCCGAGCCCGGCCTCGGCCTCGGCCCGGTGCTTGTGACTCAGGTGGCCGTGACGTGGTGTGTGACTGCTGTCTCTCCGTGAAGCGGCGGTGACCGCGGTGGTGACGCATTCTGGGGGCGCGGGGCCGCGTGGCCCGTGGCGGCGCTCTTACTCACGCTCGCCGCTGGGCCCGCTGGGGGTGGGTACCGACCGCGCCCCCGCGCCCGATAGACCGCGCCCTGCGAGTCATCGCGGCCGAGCACTGCCCTCCGCGCCGCGGGAGCTCCGAGGCCGCAGCGAGGGGGAACGGACGAGGCCTCTTTTCGGCCGCGATTCCGGAGTCAAGGCTGCGGAAAGTTTGCCCCGTCATTGTTTGGCATCCCTTCCGCGTTACATCTTCTGGGTCTCTGCTGCCGCTGCTGCTCTGCGGGACAATCTGGGGCGCGGCCGGGCGGGTAGGAGGGCCCTCTGATGCGCCTGCTCCCCCTGCTTGTCCTCCTGGAGAGTGAGTGGGGTGCCCGCGGGGCCACGGCGGGGTCCCGGTCCCCTTCATTAGCGCTTTGTCTGCGCCCCTTCGGCTATTATTCGGCGTCTAGCGGGCCACTTTTCCTATCCGGATGGCGCCCGCAAAGGCGGGGGGCGGGCGGGCGAGAAATAAAGGATACTGTTGTGGCCCTCCTCAAGGCCGCTCCGCGATGAGGGGCCGTCGGGGCCGGCGCGGCCCAGTCACCCACACCAAACCCCTCCTGCAGGCCCCGCGCCCGACCCCCTTGGTCCATCATGGCAAATTGTCCCGTCTGAGTAACTCGCACGCGGGCCGGACTGCGGCCTGCTCGGCCCCGCACGGCCCCCCTGCCCAGCCCAGCCCCGCGCCCGCCCCGTCCGCTTGGGTTGCGGGGGGAGCCACAGGGCCAACAGCGCCGCGCCTGCCGCTCTCCAACTTTTTTCCGGATTTTCGCGGCACGCGGAGTTTGTTCATATTCCGCGCGTAAAACCTTGGACTCGCGCGCGGCAGGCCGAGGCTCAGTGAGCGTCGCCCCGTCGTGGGAGTGGCTGCGGGTCTCGTCTCCCCGCTGCGCCCGCGGCTGCGCCGAGCGCCTGCAGCTGCCGGTGTAGGCCGGCCCGCCGCACTCGCGCGCGCGGCGGCCCCGCGGCTGCCCGCCCATCAGGGGCCGTCGGGGCGAGGTGCGCTCTCCGCGCTCCGTGCACCGAGCGGGCGCCTCGCCGGACCGATAATGAGTCCCTTAACGCCGCTCCCTTTTAATCTGCCCTTCTCGCGTTCCGGGGAGAGTAATATTCGACCGTCTCCCCCCAGCGGCAGTCTCGGCGGCGGCGGGGCGCTCTTTTGCGGGTGCCGGCCGCCTCTCTCCCTCTCCGCCCTCTGTGGCAGCAAACCTGAAACAGACGGCGTAACCTGAAGCTCGACACACACACACACACACACACACACACACACACACACACACCGCACACACTCTCACACCCATACGCGCGCTCGCCCTTTATTTTTTGTGGCGGCCCATCTATGTCCAGGACGTGTCCTTGCGCAGGGAAATCTGGCGTCCCAAGGCCACGCGGGCGGGTCGACCCTGCGTGTAGGGTTTCTAGCCCCCATATTTTCAAAGAAATTTTCAGGGAAAAAAATTCCGAAATTTTTGGAAAAAGTCCAGAATTTTTAAGAAAAAAAATTCCGAAATTTGTGAAATTTTCTGAAATAGTATGGACTTTTTCCGAAATGCGTGCCGTCAACTGAAACGAGAACGAGGCGCGTATCGCTCGGGGATGGAGTCGCACGGCACGACGTGAGTAACTTTTCGCGCTCCGCTTTTGTACGGCAAATACGCGGCGGGCCCAATGGTCCAACACACAGGGGGGGGGGGGGTCCACGTATTACCTAACGATCCGTCTCGCCCCTTCTCTCTTACTCACATCATAATGGAGGGTGGTGCGACAAGGACGCACGGATGCCGTGACTCGACCCCTGACGTGCTTACAGCGGGGCCCGCCGGGCTCGCCCGCACGAAGACAAACCGAGCCCGTGTTTGCACGGGCTCATCACTGCAGCGGCAAAGTTAAACATAATCCGCCCCAATTAACTCACTGTTAGAAAATTGCGGTGTCGGCGCAACACCAGCGCAAAATCGGAAAAAAGGACAGACAGCAAAAATAATATTAGTGATCCATGCACAAAACAAGAAAAATCGCAGAGACAGCAAGTTTTGCACACCCTGCAAATTTTGGTTAGGGTTGCCATTTATTTATTATCAGCAAAACGTTGGTCACACTAACGTGTCAATTTTCTAACACTTAAATTTTTCACTGATTTGACTAATGTTTTGTTGTCCCAGCTATTTTTTTTTTTACTTTTCACTGCTAAATTTATCGTGGAGTACAAGAACGACCAACAAATTCGTTGTGACGGCCAACTAATCATGTAATTTTTCCCGCGCGGCGCGGCGAGCGCGAGCAGCGCACACGCGCGGCGCTCTGTAGTACCGGCGTTTGCATTATATACTCCAGCCGCGCGGCCGAATAGCTAATTTCGAAACTGAAAGGGTGCGCGTCGCCGTCGTCACCGCCGCGGAGGGAATTGGTCGAAAGTCATACATCATCTCTGTGGGGCGGCGGAGGCCGGCGGAGGCCGGCGGAGGCCCGCGGAGGCCCGCGGAGGCCCGCGGAGGCCGGCGGAGGCCGCGCCGGTTAATAGAGTGGCGGTAACAAATCACGTGGGCCGTGTGCCGCTGTGACCTTTGCGGGGGGCGCGGACCACTATCGAGACGCCGCCGCCGCCGGCCACCGTGCAGTTATGCAGATGCAGAGAGAGAGAGAGAGAGAGAGAGAGAGAGAGAGAGAGAGAGAGAGAGAGAGAGAGAGAGATGTGTGCGTGCCCGTGCCGCTCACCAAGTAGTTCATACCTGGACAAAGCAGTTGTGCACGTATATAAATTCCGAAAAATGTTGTGTGTTTCTCCCGCGATGACGCGCCTGCTGCTTCGTCCGGGGTTCCTCGGGGTTCTGTGTCTGGCGGAACGATACCGGTGCCGGCTACACAACTACCGCATCACGACTAATCACTCTGGCCGGGGGGGTCACTGACTCGCCCCGCCTCTCTCTCTCTCTCTCTCTCTCTCTCTCTCTCTCTCCCGCCTCTCTCCCGCCGCCGCCGCCGGGACACTCGGGGCTGTACGTGCACCGCTTCCCAAGTCGGGGTAAGTGCAGCGGGAGAGGTGCGCTTCCAGGAACCGATTCAGAAATCAATGAAGGGCTGCGCTGCGCTGGGCCGCGCTGGGCGGGGCCCTGCGAGTAACGCGAGCCCTCTGCCCTCTAAGTGCTGTATTCATAAACCTGTCCTTGCCGCGCGCGCGTCTGATGAGGCTCAGGCTCAGGACGTGATTGACAACGTGTGTGTGTGTGTGTGTGTGTAGGGGGGACATGGAGGGGGGTAGGAGGGTATAAGGCGGCGCGCGAGGATGAGAAATCACTCCTCCAAGGATGAAGAATTCGCGCGCTGCGGCGGCGGCGGCTTGTAGAAATAATAAAGAGAGCGCAGTGAAGGCTGTCGCGGATGATCGCTAAGAAGAAGAAGAAGAAGAAGTAGAAGGTTTCTGCGGAGGGGCAGCTGCGGCGTGTGTGTGTGCGTGTGTGTGTGTGTGTGCGCGCGTGCGCGTGCGCGTGCTGAATCGACGACTCACTCTGCCGAGCTCTCTGCCGGCGTGGTGGTGGTGGTGGTGGTGATGATGACCGCGTCAAAGAGACACGATAAAGACTGATATTCCTGCGTGTGTGTACGTGCGCGTGTGTGTGAGAGAGTGCCGTGCGTGTGTGTGTGTCCAGCCAATCAGCGCGTGTCGGCGCATGTCGCCGGAAATGGCATCGATTACTTTTACGGCGCGCCCGATGACATTCTTCCTGCAGGCCTTCGCGTCGTCGTCGGCGTCGCGGCGCCTGCTGGCGGCGTCTGCTCTGCCCGCCCGACTGGGGGGGACCCCGCGCCGCTGACCCGGCGCCGCTGACCCGGCGGCGTCTGCTTGCCCTCTTTGCGACAATATCGATGGGCGCCGCTGCGCCGCCGCGCCGCTCATCAGAAACAACGCCCGCAATACTGCCCGATATCATCTCTGCCCGCGTCCCGTTGATGGAGTAAGCGGAGCAGCGAGCCGCGCGGCTGAGCACGGGAAGAGACGACTCCAGCTACTGATGAGCACTCGCAAAAAAGCTAATTTTTAAAAAAATCTGTCTGATAAACAGGTGTTAAAACTTTATCTGCTAAAAAAATGTCCCGTACTCCGAAGCCGATCGGATTTTTTTCTCAGAGTGATTCCCTCGCGGGTGTGTGTGTGTGTGTGTGTGTGGCTTCTACCCCGCCTCAGAGCGGACTGTAGCCCCGCTGCAGCCCCGCTGTAGCCCCGCTGTAGCCCCGCTGTAGCCCCGCTGCAGCCCCGCTGTAGCCCCGCTGCAGCCCCGCTGGCCGCTCTCGGCCCGGACTGTATCGGGCATCTGTATGCGGTGCGGTGCCGGCGCTGATTGGCCGGGGCCGCCGCGGCACGGACTATGACGTGCGCACCTTTCGTGCACTTCTCGTGCCTCAGTGCCGGGAGTCCCGCGTGGGGTCATGGCGCGGGTCAGACGGGGAACCCCCTCTACGGTCCCGGCCTGGACCCCGCGGGATCCCCGAGGTGGCGATGGGAACCGGCCGGGACCCAGACGACACTTTGCAAATGAACAAAAGAAAAGTCAACCCCGCCGCCCTCCTCCCCTTGCAGCATTGACACACGCACTTGGGACCCCCCGCAGCGCATATGTCACCCGGCTCTCGTGACACTTCCAGCTGTGTGGAGATTAAGCGCCCCTGCAATACACAGCAGCAGCAGCAGCAGCAGCAGCAGCAGCAGCAGCAGCAGCAGCGGCAGGACGCACAACAAGAAGGCGTCCTCTGTTGTGAGCGACCTGCTGCACCCGTCGTCCGTTCACGGCAGGAACATAATTGTTCAATGAGTATATGGGTCTTCGCGTGCAAGTGGCCCCTCCCACCAAAAAAAATCACAGCAGCATAACCTGTTTGCTGGGTTAATAATTTCTCTGCCATGCACTTATTATTTTTCTCTCGAACGGGGGCCACAAAACGCACGGCGAGCACCAACACCGCGGCGGCGGCGGCGCGCGTGTGCTGCGCGGGTTCACACACCGCCCGCAATCGAACGCACCCCGCTCTGGTCCGCCTCAATCCGGTTGCAGGCCGCCGCGGTCCGCCGTGGCCGGACGCGCTCTGCGGCCGCCGCGCCGCCGCGCCGCCGCCGCCCGCCGCCGCCGCACCGCCGCCGCCCCGCGGCCCGGTCTCTGAACACTATTGTCTCTGCCAATGACACACGGCAGCCTCGGCAGCCCCAGCAGCCCCGCGGCAGGCGCCGGCCCGCGACGCGCCGTGACGTAACGACGCGCCGGCGCCTCTCGTGTGACCGCGCAGCGGGGGTGGGGGTCTGACTTCTATGAGTGCGAGGGAGACACGGAGGGGTTGGTCACTGTCCGCAGAATCTCTTTCTCTTGTTTTTTGTTTTGTGCCTTGGGAAACAAAAACAAGAAAACTTTCGTTTCAAACGATTTAAAAAAAACGGCATTGCAGGTTGCGTTTTAGACAGACACATGAGGCCAAGTTTTAGGCTCGGTCAGCGAAACTTCGCGGGTCGTGAGTCCCATCTGACGACCACCTCGCCTACACTGCCGCCAGCCTGGCTGTCGGCGTGTAGCACTACTGGATCGGCCCCGCCGCCAACGGATCATCACTCAAACTTTCCAATTTGGCGAACTGAGAGCAGCAGCAGCCACAGCAGAGGCAGCACAAGGGCCTGTGCGGCCAGTCACAGTATAACGAGCACATCGGCACTTACCAATTAGCCTGTCGGCGAGTGATCCATCACGCCGTGAGGACCCTGCGGCAGGACCCGGCAGGACCCGGCAGGACCCGGCAGGACCTGCCCGCCGGCCGGCTGCCGGCCGCGGGTCACAACCCCGATACTATTACGGGCGCTCGCTGCCTCGTGATGTCACACCGGAACGTTTTGCATCCGCGTTTAATGGCCCCTCCGCAACATTCCAGCGTGATTCGCTTTTTGTCGCCTCGGAGAGTTTTGCGCGCGCCTGACGGTGTGAGGGAGGAGGAGGAGGAGGGAGGGAGGGAGAGAGGGGGGTGGGAGCGAGAGCTTTCGCACGACTCTTTATGACCTGTTCACCCGCTTTATGGCTAAGGGCCTGCTGCCTCTCTCTCTCTCTCTCTGTCTCTCTCTCGCTTGCTCCTCTATGCAGCGGCGCAGACAGGACCTGTCGCATTCCAAGCGTTCCAAAGGTGATCGTACTTTGCTTTCGACGACCGTGGGAATACGTCCTCCGAATTTGGTTTCCCCGCGTGGTGGCGGCGGTGCAGTGCTGCTGCGTGCTTCTGCGGTGGAGCGTTGACGTGCCGCCGCCGGCGCCTGGTTTTCGCACATTGGCCTCTCGCCTCGCGCGGCTCGCTGGGAGGCACTCGGCGCCGCTGCACTCGCCGCGGCCCCGCCGCCCCGCCGCCCCGCCGCCCCGCCGCCCCGCCGACTCGCTCACCGGTTTTTGCACTTGACCGCCTTACCGCGCCGCTTGCATAACGCCGCGAGCCCCGCACCCATTCATTCGCATTCATTCAGCCATCGGGGGCCATTTCGTTTTCCCCATTCATTCGCCTCCTGCGCCCCTTTTGTATATCCTGGCGTCGCAGCCCCCCGGCGCATCCCTTTGCTTACCCCCCCCCCCCCCCCCGCGCGCTGCTCGAGCCCGTAGAGTCGCGCGCCGCGCTGCCCGAGAATGATTTCCCCGTCGTCGTCGCCGTCCTCGCAAATGAAGCGGGCGGAAAAGTTGTCCTTCCGTTTCCCTCCGCGACGGCCGCGGCAGTGCAAGGGGGCCGTGCGCGGCCGTGCGGCCCGCCGCCGCCGGCTGGGACCCCGCCCCCTCCCGGGAGTTCCTCTGCGAGAAAATTGTCCCGTTTTGCGGGAGGAGCCGCCGGCGGCGTCGTCGTCGGCGTGCTCCCGGCTGATGAATGGGTTGCCCGGACGGCGGACTCGGCGGCCTTGTGCGGCGGCACTATCGCCACCGCGCACCTCCCCGCTGCTGCCGCCGCGGCGCGGTGCAGCTGCACGGGGCGCCAGCGGCAGGGGGACCCCAGGCTGTCTATATACAATTTTTAAATGAATTTTCAAAAAAGAAATCGGGATTTTTTTTTAATTCCAAAGTTTTAAAAAAGTCTGAAATTTTACAAATTTTTCGAAGCATTATGATTTTTTTCCGGATGAGTCCCGAAAAAATTTATTTCGATAATTATCTCACATGGACTAGAAACCCTAGCCGAGATGCGGTTTGAAGGGGCCAGATGCAGCCGGTCATGTCGCGGGGGGCACGTCGATAGGTGTGTGCTTTGCTTATGCTTGTCAACAGAGTCTGGAGAAGACCAGTCTCAAGGCCTGTCTAGGGGCCGGCGGGACAGCCTGCCCCTTCCCCCTTTCGCAGCGTCTAGCCGGCACCTCCGGCACACTCGTGCCCTGCACCAGAATCGTGTGAGAGGTTATCCATGGTCTCTCTCTCTCTCCCGCTCTCTCTCTCTCTCTCTCTCTCTCTCTCTCTCTCTCTCTCTCTCTCTCTCTCTCTCTCCCGCCTTTCCCCCCTCTGTCTCTCTCCCCCTCCCTTACGCGGGTCGATGCAGATGGCGCTTGGCGCCCGGTGCCACGGCCGTAGGCTCGGTGCGTGCCTTCTTGTCACATTCCGCCCGCTTTCCGCCCGATCCCCGATGCCTTTCCGTGAAATGGAATAAATGGAAAGAGGGCCAACAAAAACGTTAATAGGAGCGCGAGGGAGGGGGGGGGGGGGGAGGAAAAAAACGGGGCGGCGGCTGGTTCTGACGAATACCTGGACTCTGCTAAACTTCTTCTGTCTGTTTTTGCCCATCGTTCTTGGCGAGCGTTTCGTGGTCACCCTGGGCCTACCGGCTGCCGGCGGGTGTGCGTGCGTGCGGGCGGGCTGCGCGTGAACGTGTTGTGTGAAGTACTCCCGCCGCTGCGACACGCTCGTCAGCCGTGCCGACCCGAGCAGTGCGGGCTGCCGGTCCGGTCAGCAGTGCGGCGGGGTCTCTCTGCACGGCACTGTGCGGCGAGCGGCGCGTAACGGGCCGTGGAACCGCCGCGGGGCCGCTGTGCGCTGTGCGGCGGCCGGCGGCTAATCTCTGTGCCGTTGGCGTTAGCCTTGGTCAGGCACTATTCGCACCTCGGCGCACTTTACACACCTGCTGCGGGACCCGCTCCCCCCGCGCATATCTGCTGCCATCGGGCAAGGAGTAAAATCAAGTTTTGGGGGCAAAGGAATTATTTGTTTTTTCGAAATACATTTGTTTTTTGAGTAACCCCGATCTGAAATCCTCGTGGAATAACGGCATGGATTTTTACGCGGTGACCTTAACAAAGACAAGTAGGCGGGGGAAGGAGAAAAAAAATGGGAAAATGGGATGAGAGAGTACTTTGCGCAAAAGTTGGGAGCGCACGGAAAGGACAGCAGCAGCAGCAGCAGCCGCGTGCAGCGAGTAGTCCGCCTGATGATGGCCTAACGGTGGGCAAGGCCGTGCGCCCGCCGTGCACTGTAATGGCTTACCGAGCGCCCCTGGTGGCGACGGCATGTCCGGCGCTGCACGGCCCTGCACGGCGCTGCTGCATGGGACCCGGCGCCGCACGGGGGCTCGCTGTCGCCGCCGGCCGTGCGGAGAGCGCCGCTCACCAGTGTGGCTTACGGAGTCCCAAATTTTTCAGTTCGAGAAAAAAAAAACAGAAATTTTTAAGAAAAAAAATTCGAAATTTGTAAAATTATCTTTAGTATTATCAAGTTTTCTCGGTAATTTACTTCGAAAGTTTGGGGACCATGAACCCTAGTGCGCGCACTGACTGACACCGCCGAGCTATTCAAATGTAACTATTCCTTACAATACTGGCCGCGCGGCGGATGGCGTGCGCACGTCGCGAATCTCTGTGTCCTTTTTGCACGCGAACCTTTGGCCGCCGCACCGCGACTTCTCCACCGCCGCGGTGATCTTGGAAGGCTGATTCCGTTGGCATGCTGCGCGGGCCGCGCGGGCTGCGCGCTGGGTGCGCGTGCAGCGATGCAGCGATGCCGCGGCGATACGTGCTGTGTACGCGACGCGGAGGGGGGAGCTGCGCGGCGGCGGCGGCGGCGGCGGCGGCGGCGGCGGCGGCGGCGGCGGCGGCGGCGGCGGCGGCGGCGGGCGGCGCGGGGCTCTTCCGGACCGTACGTTCATTCATGCAACACGTTCACCGTGAGATTGAATGGATGTGTACGGCGATGTGACGGTGCGCGGCGCACCACGTGAGAGCGTAACGGTCAGGCAATGCCGAGGCAATGCCGCCGCCGCCGCGGTGCGTTGCGTGTGTTTGTGTGTGAGTGTGTGTGTGTGTACACCTACTCTGTTTTTATCTGCGATGACGCTGCCAAGGGCATACAGCGCACACTGCCGCTGCCGTGTCACGAGCGGACTGACCTTCCTATTCCTCCTCCTCGCCCGGTGCATCGCGTTTTTCTGCCCGCGGCGGCGGCGGCGGCGTCGCTGCGTCTCCTTTCGTGAAGCCTTGATTTCCTCTGCGGTGAGGTTGGTGAGGGTCGGTGCCGCGGAGGGGGTTCGGTGTCGCTGCGGGCAGGTGGCCCCCGTGAGGGCCCCGTGAGGGCCCCGGGAGGGCGCGGCGGCGGCTGTCCGGGCGGCGGCCGCCTCCCGGCTCACCTGCCTCACGGGATGCTGTGTTGTCCACACTTTACGAGGGGACCAACCGGACAGCAGGTGCGTGCCGCCGGCGGCGGCGCTCGGCGCCCCGCGGCCGCCCGGACAACGGCTCGCCAAGGTGCATCTGCGGGGGGACTCGCTAAAGCTTTCTGGTCCCGAAATTTCCAAAGAAATTTTCACAAATTAAAAAAAAACAGAATTTGTAAGACAAAAAAAAGCAATTTTTTGAAAAATTCCGGACAATTTGGGAAGTATTATGAGTTTGGACGACTTTACTGGTGACCTCGCTGACGACCCCACCGATGACCCCACGGAGGACCATGTGCGTCGGTTTCGCTGTGGCTCGAGTGCCGAGTTTCCCGTGTGATTGCTTCTTATCCCTTCTCCCCGTTTGACTTGATAAGCTAATAAGCCGCCACTGCAGCAGGAGCAGCAGCGTTTTATTTGGAAGTGTTGTTGTGCGGGGCGGGAAGCTGTGTGGGGGCAAAAAAAGGAGGCAAAGGGAGGGGAGCGGAGGCGAGGCGGGGCCCCTGTGTGCATGCAGCGCGGCGCTGGACCTTTAAACCCGGCGGGGGGAAGGGAAGGGCCGTGTGGGAGCCGCCGGCCTGCCAGATGTTCGGGGCCGCGCTGATGCACCTGCTCCTCCAGACGGGGCCGGCGGGGCCCGCGGGGCTCCGAACACCGCCGCTGGGGAGCCCTCAAACGTTGTTGCGCTCCACGACTGGGTGGGGGGGGGGGGGATTTTCTCTATTGCACGCGCAAGACTTTTTTGCCCCCGCGGGTTATTTGTTTGTGCACGCGAAAAGTGGGCGTTGGTCGGCCGCTGCCGTCGTTTGCGCGCGCGCATAGCTCTCCCCCGCGCACTAACGAAAATTGCCTTCTCTTTCATGTTCGTGTTTCGTCCGCGGAGATTGAAAGGTTTTTCCCTCTGTGATACGCCGCTGCCGCAGCGGCAGCGGCAGCAGCGGGGGAGAGCGTCGACCTGTGTACTGCGTACAGTCTGTGCACGGCGCACACCCGCCACCCGACGCGGTCCTGCTGCTGCAGGAGTAGAGTGGATGTGCGGCACTGCGACGCCCGATGCAGCTGGGCTCGGCCGCGCTGCCACAACCGTGATCTCCTATCGCACGGTCCTTGGCACCGGCGAGCTCCCCGGCACAAACACGCACACACACACACACACACACACACACACACACACACACACACACACACACACTGCTCCACAGAAAAAAAAATACGTTTTCCCCGACATGCGCGTGAGGTAAGACGGCCACTCTTGAACAAGGAAAAGTCAAAACACGAAACGGACACTTTGGTGTGCGGCAGAACGCGAGGCACGAGGTGGCGGCGCGTGGCGTCATCTGGCGCTAACGCGCTGGCTGCGGCCCCTGTGCGCCGCCACCGCCGTTTCGTATTGCGGTACAATTGAAACTTCTTGGCTTGGAGACCGGGCAGCAGCAGCAGCAGCAGCAGCAGCAGCAGCAGCGCCCTGCCTTGTCTGTGTCCGTCCTTGTCGCTCCCCCCGGCAGCCCCTGGAGGCTCAGGTCGGGAGCGAGCGAGAGTGCTAGACTCACCCTCCGAGAGGCGGCCACCCCCAGGGCCGGGCCGCCCCCGCGCCGCCCCAGACAGACCGGGAGACGGAAGATTTGGCCGCTGTCCATATCTGCTTCTCTCTCCCCTTCTCTCCTCGCGCGCCTCGCCCCCTCTCCTCCCGCACCCCCTCGGATTTCCCCTTCAAATTGGCGTGTCGCGGCGCTGCACGCCGCGCGCCCCGACTGTGCTCGCAGTTGTTTTGGGGTGCTGCGGAGCTAATATCCACGGCCTCCCGCCGCCTCCAGCCGCCTCCCGCGCGGCCCGGGGCTGCAGCAGCGGTGCCCTTTAATTTAACTCCGGCTCGAAACAAAACTTGCCGTAATCTTTTGAAATAATTCGGTGATTAGCGCACTCGCGCGCCTCGGTGCGGACGGCGAGCCCCCGCGCGCTCTCCGAAGGGGGGGGGGGGGGGGGGGGGGAGGGCTTCGCTCCGCGGCGTTGTCGGCGGGGACGTGCAGCGCCGCGGCCTCGACGGGGTCCTGGACGGGGTGCGCGGGGCCGGCAAGCGGGAGGATCGCCGTCGCGCTGTCCAGATCCATGACGTTCGAAAACAACAAAACGACGAGCAGCGGCATGGGGGAGGGGAGGGACGTGTCCATTATGCCCCCTTTACTAATAGTGTGCCCGCAGGGGGACGGGGGCCGGCGGGGACCGGGGCGATAAGAATCACCTGCCCATGGTCCATACGTGCTGCACCCGCCCCTCCCCCTCCTCCTCCTCCCGGACCTGCACCGATGCACCTGTCAGGGCCCGGTGGAGGTAGAAGGGAGGGGGGGGGGGTGGGGGGGGGGGGGGGGGCAGACCGGGGGCGGGACGCGCGGGGGCTGCCGCTGTGATAGGAGTGGCCGCCATCCGCAGCCAGGGCCGCCGCAGCTTCCCCCCAAAACCCCCAAAACGCTCCGCGCGCCAGCCAAAACGTTCCGCATCCCCCACGCCGCGTGGCAGCGGCGGCCCGCGCGCGGGATCCAGATATACGTCACTCGGCGGAGGGAGCGGGTCAGCGACCGCGTTGTCTGCAGCAATTAAACCTGTAATCAGCACACACTGGAATCGCGTGGGGGCCAAATGAACCGTCGTAGTCCCCCGGGCGGCTGCAGCACCCCCCCCCCCCGCTCCCCCCCCCCCTCTCTCTCTGTCTCGCTCTCGCGCTCTCTCGCACGCACACACACAAACGACCCCATGCATTCAGTTTTTTGCGCACCCGGGATGGATAGCTTGTGTGTGACGCACCAGCAGATGCGTGCGATTTTAATTGGGGGGATCCAGCAGCAGCAGTGCCCCCCCCCCCTCTCTCTCTATCTCTGTCTCTCTCTGCCTCTCTTCTCCCTTAATTGTCTGGCAAAGCTTTTTGGGGCCACTTGCGCCTGCTGCTCTGCCCGCTGGAGGATGGCCGCATACGAAATATTTTTAGCGACTTTTCTCTCTCTCTCTCTCTCTCTCTCTCTCTCTCTCTCTCTCTCTCTCTCTCTCTCTCTCTCTCTCTCTCTCTCTCTCTCTCTCTCTCTCTCTCTCTCTCTCTCTCTCTCTCTCTCTCTCTCTCTCTCTCTGTCTCTCTGTCTCTCTCTCTCTCTCTCTCTCTCTCTGTCTCTCTCTCTCTCTCTCTCTCTCTCTCTCTCTCTCTCTCTCTCTCTCTCTCGCGGGCCGGCCGGCTTTTCGGCCGTCTTCCTCTCTGAATACAGCGGATGGGGCGCATCACTTGTTGTTGCGGTGGCTGGAAAACGCATCGCGGCACGCAACGCAACGCAGGCTGCGCGCCGCCCGACCTCCCGTGACTTCCCGTGACGTCACGCGCCGAGCCGAGCAGCGGAGGCCGGCGGAGCCCAGCGGAGCCCAGCGGAGCCCAGCGGAGCCCCTCCCGGGCCGTGGGGACCCCACTGGCCGGCCGGCTGCAGGTGCACCGGCACGGGGGTCGGCGGGGCCCCGAGCACGAGCCCCTGCCCCCGGCCCACCCGGCCCACCCGGCTCGGCCGGCCCGCCGCGGACGCACAGTGGGTGATGTACGGCGTT
Source organism: Megalurothrips usitatus (assembly GCA_026979955.1). Taxonomy (NCBI): domain Eukaryota; kingdom Metazoa; phylum Arthropoda; class Insecta; order Thysanoptera; family Thripidae; genus Megalurothrips; species Megalurothrips usitatus. Next base: position 3,087,902 of record CM049594.1, on the reverse strand, counting down.
TAGTGGTCCCCTCCTAATGGCCCGGTTCTTCTTTCTTTTCCCTCCCCCTCTCTTTTTCCTTTGTTTTTCCTTCCGGACACTCCGACAGGTGCGAAGAGGGGGTCTCTTCGCAGACTTGCACTCGCGCGCGCGCACACGCACGGACACGCATTCACACACAGACGCACGCACACACACACGCTCGCGCGCGCGGAGGCCCAAATGGCCACCTCTCACGCGACTCTTGCGGCGCGGCGCCTTTCGTAATGTGATCGCCCCCCCCCCCCCCCCCCCCCCACCTCGCCCCTCTCCGCACGTCCCCTCCCCCTCCCGGAAGTATATAAAAAATATGAAAGTAATTAAATTAATTGAAAAGAACACGAAGGATGAAAATTTTCGTATCGATGGAAAGAGATGGACGACGCCCCCTCGGGGCACTATACCGCGATCAACACACATGAGCGGAACGCTGCATGCGAGCCGCGGCGGCCCGGAGGGCTGTCTAGCGAAGGGCCGCGGAGGGTTGCCGAACGGGACGGGACGCACCTTGGGCTCCGGCCGGCCGCGCCCCGGGGGCCCCGCGGCCTGTCGGGCCAGCGCCGGCCGCGCACCTGCCGCTGTTAAAGTCCAAGGTGTGTTTGTTGATGCCTTGATGCTCCGCACACGTCTCCGTCTGCTCGCGTAAAGTCTGGGTCGTAATCCGACCGAGTGACCGCGCGCCCCGCCACAGCCCCGCCAGCACCCCACCAGCACCCCGCCAGCACCCCGCCAGCACCCCGCCAGCACCCCGCCAGCACCCCGCCAGCACCCCGCCAGCACCCCGCCGGCGTGTCGCCTGGCTAGTGCACTGCCAAACAAAGGCTCTCTGTGCCCCTCGCCGCCGTGACACTCGAGTGGAGACTTGGAACGCATCACAGTAGCTGCGTAGAGAAGGCAGCAGATTGACTTGTCAACGGGGTGCGGGGGGTGGGCGGGTCGCTGCAAACTGCCGCGCACCTTGGCATCGCCGTGCCCTTGTGGTGAATGCGCGGCGTGGTGTGTACGGCCGCCCTGCAGCAGGTTTCGCGGCGTGCGCGGCAGTGTGCGGTCAGATGTCCACGTGTGGCCGCCAACAGGTGCATACCGCAGCTGCTGCCCGGGCTTTTATGTCTACCGGGGGGCTCCGGTCAAAACGACGAGTGCGAAAGGCCCGAATGTGGCCGCGGCGGCCGCTTGGATTCTCTCTCGCTCTCTCTCCCTCCCCTCACTCACTCCGTCCCTCCCTCCCTCCCTCTCACCCTTTCCATCCTTCTTGCAAACCCACCCTTAATCAAATTCCAGTTTCCTCTCTTTCTCTCTCCCTGCCGCTCCGGTGACCGGTTCGCGTGGCCCAGTTTCCTACTCGGCGATGGCGCATAATGTCGCCCTTCGGAAGTATCCTGCCTGGGTTCACTGCAGGCGCGGGGCTGGGCTCTGGCTGCGCACCGTTCCCCTGCCCGTCACACACACACACACACACACACACACACACACACACACTCCTCACACGCCTTCCTCACGGAGCAGTCCAGACCAGGTGTTTAACATGCAAGCGCCCTTGGAGTCGAGGCTCCAAACGCCGCCGCCGCCGCCGCCCCGCCGCCCTTTGGACAGGTGCACGGCCCGGGAGGGCACCTGGGCCGGGTATCGCCGCGCTGCTCACGCGCGTGTGGGTGTCGGCCGAGGTGCCAAACGCACACGAGACGATCGCCCGCCCGCCCGGCCCGAATAATGGTGCGTGTCGCCGCACGGCATTGCATCGCTAAATAGCGAAAATGAATTTGTTGCCCACTTTGTTTTATGCTGATGCGGCGCGTGTGACCGTGTGAAGTCGTTTGACTGTGCAGCGGAGCGTGGCCCCTCGGGACCGCCGCCGCCGCCGCCGCCGCCGCCGCCGCCCGTCAGCCGGTGGTCCGGTAGTGTTTTAACGGGACGTCCTGCAATTACGGTAGCGCTGACAGCAAGCGGTGACTGTGTGTGACAGAGGGCCACGGGACCGTGAATACCGCAGTGCCAGCACACATGTGCCACGAGCACCTTCTTGAGCGCAGACCTGCCGCCGTGCCGCCTGTGCTCGCCTGATTTTTCTCCCGCGTCCGCGTGCAGTGAAGCGGCTGGTGGACCGTCACACACGGTCACACCCCGCGTACGGTTTGCAGCGCGCGGCGCGCGGCCCCGAGCAGGTGCCGCGGCGCCGCCGTACGCCGGGCTCGGAGCGTGCTGCTGAGCGAACAGGTTCACTGACGGCGTCATCGGACAATGCCACTCTGTAATTAAAACAGAAACGAGAGGAACGTTGGGAGGTGTTTGAAACGCGGCGCGCGCCGCGCCTCGCTGCGTATACAGTTTCAGCGGCGTATATTTCCCTCAACTTGTTGGCGCCGATGTTATTCCGTTCGCGGCGCCGCAGACTACATGCACCATTCCTGCGGGCGGTGCAATTATCCCGCTGAAGTAGGTCTGCTGGGAAATAGTAATCCGCTTTCCAGTTTTATACGCCGCCGGCTATCTTTGGGCGGGCAGGCGGCGCGCGCTCTATCGCGCGTGCACACTGCTGCGACACTGTGCACCCGTGGTAGCACGCTGTAAGCGGGGCTCCCTGCCATGTGACGAGAAAGAAAGCGGGCGCCGAGTTGTCCTTTCCAGCGACCGCTCCCCGCCGCTGCGGCCCCGCCTGTGCAATATGCGCGGGTTCTGCGTAGGAATTTATAACACGCAGCCCGTAGTCCTCGGTACGACCCTGCAAGGCTCGCGTCACTTTGACGCGCGGGCGTTGCGATATTGTGCTGCGATGAAACGTCTGTATGTATTCCACGGTGGCATGAAGTGGCGCTGACGTGAATGGTGCGCCGGCGGTGGGAGCACTGCGATAGCTATTGTGTTACCAAGGTTTAAAATTGGTTCCCGATCGGTCATTGCTCCATGTAGTGACGCCAGAGAGCATGATATATTTAGCCGTTTTTTCTACCCCTTTCAACTATTTTATTATTGTTTTATTTTAAATTATTTGCTATGAATATCATCTCCGTTTTGGTGCAGGTCCATCCAGGTTTTTGGTCAGACGGGCCGGCGGCATTCGGATATTCTGGAAGAACAGAGGAAGGAGGCCGGGTCGGTGCATGGCGGCTCCCTGCGCTACCCCAACGCTGTTGTCTTTTGGATGCAGTGCGATAAAGTAAGTTTTTGAGGAAGTTGTTCGTGCGGATGAAATGTTTTTTTTTTTGTGTCTGTCATACCTGCTGCTGCATGTATTACTCTGCATTATGATGCCCTTCTATGCAACAAATGTGCGACGAAGCGTGCATCTGCATCAACATGTCTGCGCAGGGCAAATTCATCTGACCTTCATTGTGCGCATATCTTTGTTGATCGCGGCCTTTGATTTCTTTTGTGCGTTGTTGTGCCGCCTTTCGCATATTTATTCGTGTCGAGTTTTCTGCAACTCCGTTTTGCAGTTGGACGAGTGAATGAGGAAATGCATAAATGGCACACGCACACAGTCTAGTAATATTCGAAATTTGATACAATTTTTGACAAATTTCGAATTTAAGGTCACTTAGTCGTTTTGCATTAATCGGTAATCTGAAACGGTTGATTGATCGCATAGGATTTTGTGTTTCTATGCCATTTAAACAGTAGTCACAGTACCCTCAAAAACTTATTCTAAGAACTTATCGAGCTTCTGAATCGCTTTGTGAATCATGTGCGTCGCCTTTAGGTTCCGCGGGTACGCCGTATTTCTCTAGCTGTTGTCTCTGCCCCCGCTCTGTCTCTCTCAGACACACACTCCTGGCCGGGGGGGAACGGAGACAAAACATGCCGCGGCGCTCGCGAACGCCTGTCGATCGATAAACCATTATTCACGGGCCAGGATGATGTCGTGATAGGATATCACAATTTGTGCTGTGCAATCGTCCTTGTTGAACTTCATTTGTCCACCTCGCGGTCATTGACCAGATCCTGCTGCCAAGGCAACTCATGGAGCCCCGATAGACCCATGGTCATGGACCCATGATGGGCTGACTGGCACTTTGTTCGTCCATGATCCCATAGGCAAGGCGGATGCAGTGGTATGGACAGCGTCTGTTCTGGGGTCGGTTTCGTTCGGCAAAACATAGAGGGCGTGCTGGAATTTGAGAGTCTATTATTGGCTGCGCTGTAAACGTCTACTGTTTACACCCTGCGTTGCCCAGAGCCACTGCGTGTTGAGCAGGGAATAAGGTCAAGGGCAGCGGTGATGCACTCGGAGGTGGTCGCAACAGCATAGGGACGTGACGCCCCCACTCCGCACACCCGCCGGAAAAATGTTGATGGTGCTGTAGTGCTGTTCCGTTGGGGCTCACCTTTCGGGTCGCGTCCGATAAGGCATCTCGCGGCACTCTCTGCTTATAACCTATTGACAGCCTCGCCGTCTCAGTCATCTGGCAAGGTCTTCAATCCGACCTACGTTATGCGTGATGCCTTTAGTTTTAGTCCACAGACACTACTCACGCGTCTAGTAGGGTGGCCGACGAAGGCTGGCGTGAACAGCAGAATGAGGGGGAGGGGGGGGGACAAAAAAAGAGGGGGCGAGAACAGAGATTACGATGAAAGCGTTCTCTTTCCACATCTAACCTCCGCACGCGCCGACCAGGCCATCAAGTGTTGGCCCGGTTTCCTTGAGGGATTCAATTTATTGTGCATGGTGTTTATTTCAGAAAGTGGGTCAATCTCAAATATCAGGAAAAATACGCAGGAAATGTGGTTGGCACGGCCCTGGTCCTTGCTGTTATACGTGAGCCCTCCCGCTGATTGAGGGGCCCACTGTTGGAGTCAGCCTCGCCCGCCGGGGCTCTCCACTACATCACTATTCACATGGGAGCTCTCCCTCCCTCGCCGCCGTTATTTTCTAGCTTTCTTGCCGACTCTCGTCACAGGTCACAGGACCTTTCTCTTTTGCACTGACAGCCTCTCTGCGTTTGTATTTCCCTTTTTGAAACGAACAGAGGAGTCAGACGGCGGCTGCATAACCGCTCCGCTCTCCTGAGGAGCCCCTGGCGGGGGGCCGGACCCGCGGCGCGGTCATGCTCGTCGCGTTTGCCTATCCGTCCGACCGCAGGCGCTGCGGCCCGCGTTATCTTGCAGAGGGCCGCGCTGAGCTGCGCCCGGCGGCGGCGGCGGCGGCGGCTGTGCGGACGTCCACTTCTGTCACGTCGCCGTTGGAATCGACGACCACGGCGCGGTGCTGCCGGGCTGCTGGCCTATTTGACGAGACAGACAGTTGGAGCCCTGCCTGGCGCGAGCCGCGTCGCAGTCCGCGCGCGCGCGCGCGCGTGTGTGTGTGTGTGTGAGACAGAGAGAGAGAGAGGGGGGGGGGGGGGGGACACTCAGGTTTGCGACATTTTTGTCTGGGGTGGAGCAGAGCGAAGCCGAACACTGCGCTTCCGCATTACACACACGATTTACGTGCACGAGATTAGAGGGGGCTGGCACCTCTGTCCGTCTCTCTCTCTCTCTCTCTCTCTCTCTCTCTCTCTCTCTCTCTCTCTCTGCCGCAGCTCTCCCACCCTCCCTCCCCCCTCTGCGTCTGTCTGGCCGTCCCACCCAGACTTTCTTCTGGCAGGCGGAGGAGTGACCGCGCTTTGTGTCCTAAAGGCGTCGTCCTGCGCTCTGTAATTTGGGTCGCCCCGCCCTCGGGACCGCGGCGGCGCGGCCTGGCGGCGGCGGTCATGTTCATGTCCTGCAGCCGCGGCGGGGCCGGCCGGCGGGAGGCCGGCGGGAGGCCGGCGGCGGCCTCTCTGCGGACGCCCCGGCCGTGACAGTGTGCCGGGACACTTTAAGTGCTTTCCGTTCGGCACATAGAGGCCTAGTCTAGGCTCAACGCCAGGGCCCACGCGTCGCCACACGCACGCGGCGCGCTCGCCGGCACGCGCCTTTGCGCCCCCCCGGTGGTGTCTGCGAATCATTGGCGGACGGCAGAGCCCCCTGCGTGTCACGCTGAGCAGTATACCCTTCTCTCTCGCCCCCGCTGCGCGCCGCCTCCCGCGCCGCCTCCCGCCGCCGGGCCTCCTCGCGGCGAGCTTTATTTGGGGGCCCGTCTCGGCCGCCGCTGCTACGAAGATTTAAGCCTCCCGCGCCTGTCGCCACTCTCCCTCGCACGGTATAACGAGCGGGGGCTCGCGGGGGGCCGCGTGTGGCCGCGGGGGCTGCCACGCTGCCTCGCTGCCCGCGGCCTGGCGGCTCCATCGCGCGGCCGATGGCGGTGGTGGCTCTCTTCGTGCAAAAATGCGTCGGACGCGGCGGCGCCGTCGCCACCGAAAATAACCCCGGCGGATTTTTAAGGTCGGTGGTCAGAAATAGAGGTCATGTTTTGGCTGGGACCGGCTGGGCTCGGCACCTGGCCGCTCGGCCCGCGGCGCGGGGAGGGGGCCGGAGGGGGCCGGAGGGGCCGGAGGGGTCCGGAGGGGGCGGGGCGCGGCCACGTGCGTGCGGCACGGCGCGGCGCTAGGCCACCCGGCCGCCACCCGGCCGCCACCCGGCCGCTGTCGTCGCGAGGAAAAAGTGGCGTGGATGTGACGGTGCGGCATGCGGCAGCACGCGGGGCGCGCCGCCGCGGCCGGGGTCTTCATTCATGGCGCAAGAGAATCGCGTGCGGGCACAGCGAAGCGCTGCTCCGCGTGTGTCTGAGTGTACGCGTGTGTGTGTGTGTGTGAGTGTGTGTGTGAGTGCTGGACGACAAATCCGGCGACGCGGTGGAGTGTCGGGAAGAGTGAGTGAGTAAGCTTGTGAACGCGTTACCACGACTTGCTAACGTCGCCAACTTTATGCTTTCCGAGGAAGGCGCAGGATTTTTTTTTCCCCTCTCCCCTGCCCCCCATGGTGTTGGCGTCGTCGCCAGGAAAGCCGCATGAGAGTTGTATGGAGGCGGATGGCGGTGTGCACCGCGTGTAAAAACCGGCGCCGCTCACGCACTGGCGCCATGTGACGCGGCCAGGCGTTATTTCTATTCGCCGAACGCTGACTGCGGTCCTCGGCATGCACATAGCCTTTTCCTGGTGCGGTTTTGGTGGTATTTCGTTCTGGTTTCCTCCCGCGAAGCCCCCGCGGCGGGCGGGCGGGCGGAGCTGGCGACGAGCATACTAGCAAGTCCGGATGTGACGGCGGCCGGCCGAAGGAAGCCGGGGAGTTAGTGAAGGGGCTGTCAAGTGTTACAAAAGGGCCACCAGGGGGTCAGTAGTCTTGTGGCTGTAAAAGCCAGCGGCGGTAGCAAGGTGAGGCGGCGGAGGGGCCGCGGGTGGCCGCGGTGAGGCTGTTTAGCCTGCCGTGGTTAGCGCGCGCCGAGGAAGGGGGGAAGAGGGTCGGGCGGGCAGGACGGGTCCTTAGGGGCTGGGGCATGCCGGGGCCCTCGGCGGGGCTGTCGGCCCTCGGGGAGGCGCAGCGCCGCGCTGCGGGCCGTCGGGCTCAGCGGACCAGGAATAGCGGCGCCGACACTCCGCTAGGGCTGTCGCCGGTTCGCCCGCGTTCGCAGGTGTCGATGGCTTCGACGAAGCGGCCCGGCTCCTCTGCCAGCAGTACGTTTCTTCCCGGTTTTTGTTGCCGTCCCCAGTCGCAACGAAGAGTTTGACGAGATCTTGGTATGGTTTTATGGGAATCCCGTCCTCTGCAAAGCTCGCGATTGACCGGCGCTCGCGGCCCCCGCGTCGGCTCGCACAGCCCTAGCGGGGCCCGCGCCGCCCCGGCCGCCCCTCGCTGCGGGGGGTGCCCGTGTGTCGCGCGGCGCGCGCCCAGGTCTGTGGCCCCGCGTCTAGCAGAGTTATATTAGGAGGAAGCTTCATTCCGACGGAAGTGCCAGCCAACTACGTGTCTGGACTGTGTCGCTGCCCCATGAGTTATGTCTTTTTCAAACTTTGGCTTTTCGTTTGTTTTATGAAAGAAAGGGAGCAAAAGGGAAGAGGGGAAAAAATTGAGTAGATAAAATAAACTTGGTGGGGTTAATTTAATTTTTTTTACTGTCGCGAAGAACAGCAGGGGAGGCGGGGACGTTTTTATGATGCCCCGTGCACCCCTCTCCTCTCCTCCTCGCAGCGCGAGCTCCGCTTTTCGCCAAATCGCGTGCCACCTGTCCGCAAGGGCCTCGTTGACGACTTGACCCGGTTCCCGTTTGGTTCCCGCTCGGTTCCCGCAGGTGAGGGGTCGGCCGGTCGGCCGGTCGGCCGGCCGGCCGCTCGGTGGAATTGAGCCACTTTCGGCGTAATAAAGCGGGCTGCTTCCGTGTTGCTCGTCTGGGTGGCACACGTCCAACGGCGTGTTATCGTAGCCCAATTTTTGCCGGCGGCCCGCGGGCGCTAGGACCCTCCCCCGCAGCCGCCTTTTGTGTGTCCCGCACCTGTACCAACAGCGGTTACATGCAGTCGTGTAACTCGAGCCCGCCTCGCCCATTCCTGACCTGCAGGGTGCTGTGTGTGTGTGTGTGTGTGTGTGCCCATGTGGTTTGCGTGTAAACACCCACTCGCCTTGGTTCGTGCAGTCGCGACATCACCACATTTTTTTTTAAGAAAAAAATGTGCTCTTTATTTTTCGTTTTAATTTTTATACTGCGTTTGCTCCGCAAAGGTAAAGACCTAGCGGTGCATGCACGTGAATCTAGATAGGCGGCTCCCAATCTTGAACTCGTAGCCTAGATCATTCACCTGGGGCCGGGTCTACGGCCGGCGTGGACGAGCAGCGGCCAATGTGTCGAGCTTATTTTGAATCTGTCCGCCCTAACCTGACATTTAGCCCAGGTGTGTGGGGTTTGCGCTGCCAGGAAAGAAACGTGTGCAAAGCGGAGCAGGACATTATTTACAGAGTGCGCAACGAAAAGCTCTGCTTCTGTAGAAAAGAGGAAGGGAAGGAAAGAGGTTTCACGCACGTTCCGCCTTGACGGAGGCGGCTACAACAGGTGTGATCTAAAACTAGACTTCTGGCTTTTGTTTGTGCGGGCCAGATTAGTTTGTCAGCAGTTTTCACGCGGGACTGATTTTCTTTTGCACTGCTAGAAACTTGTTTTGACATTTCCAAACAAATAGTAATGCAGGTTTTCCTGAGTATCGTTTTGGAGTTTCCGAAAAATGTTTCTAGATTTTTCAAAAAAAATGGTGAAGTTTTGTGGATAGAACACAGTGTTTTTAGTGTGGTAATGAAATAGAACTTGATTTTAAAAACCTGTTTGTCATTTTCTCAAAAAAATAAAAGAAAGCTGGAAATTTTAAAAGGGCACTTGTACAGATTTCCCTTACAATTGTTTGAAACTTTTCTTTAAAAAAATAAACATCTTTTTACAGTGTGGCCCGGCATGCTCTTCCGGTCCTCCGAGTCTGTCCACGTCGCGCCGTCCCCATAACACGAGTATAGCAGCATCTTCTCGAGTTGAGCGCGGCTGCTCACTCTGCTAGCTGCTGCTGCTGCCCCGTCCTGGACCAATCCATTAGAGGGCGGCGGCGACGGCTCCTAAACACTTTTACTTTAATTGCTGTCCGGGTCGATATGCGCGGTGGTGTGCATGGGCCTGGCCCGGCTCGTGTGGAGCCGAGCGTTCCGGCGCGATCCGGTGGGAGCGGGGCGGCGGCGTGCGCGGGCATACCAATGCAGCCCGCGATCACGGCGATCGATACACACACACACACACACACGTGCCGCACCCCTTCCTGGCCAACTAAAAGTGTTTTCGTTATGAATGAGGAAGCATTTTCACGCGCGGGAATGCGCGTCGCACCCGACTCCTCCGCGCAAAATTATGACTGGAGCGGGAGTCTCTGCGCGGAACTTTGGCGATTAATTGTCGCGCTGTGATGGGACTCGTGTGTGTGTGCGGCGGCGGCGGCGCCGGCGTGTGTGCACTTTACATAATCACGGAGGGAAGGGGGCGCGGTGAAGTGCCGCGACGAGTTCTTTCAGGGCTTGTTCACTTGCGCCGCGCGCTTAATCCGCGCGGTGCGAGGCGATTTGTTAATTTTGCTGATTATATCGGGGTGCTGTCAGCGGGAGGCCCCCGACGACCCCGTGGGAGAGGCGGCCGCGCCGTGGGCCGCGGCGGGGGCTCTGCGGGTTTTGTCCGGTGACTTTATCCTAGGGTAAGCGGGGTTGACAGCTTATTCCGTAACATGGACGCGGGTGGCGGCGGCGCGGGGGCGCGCCGCTCCCGGGATGTTAACGAATGCCGCGGCACTCCTTGTGCCCTCGCGCAGGTTCAGTGAACCACAAAGAGTATAGGGGGCCGGTGTTGAGCAATATCAGCCACATTCCGATACGAAGGCAGAACGGACGAGTCGCGCACACGGAAGCGTAGCCGCCCGTACACTTCCCCCCCGGCAAATACTATTGTAATTGAAGGGGGAGAGCTATGCATGCCTCGTCTCTTATATTTATGAGCGGCATGTACAGACGGGACACGCGCGAAAGCGATCCTTGGAAACTGAGAGCCGTTCTGCGGCTCGCATACGCGCGTTTGCTTGCGGGAAGAACTTTGCTCTTCCTATTAGACTATCCAATTGGAGGGACCGTGTTCGCTGATGCCACGCTCGTTAGTGGGGAACAGGTGTGTGGGCGGGCGGGCGGGCGTCGCAGGAGGAGCATCAGATCCAATACGCGCCAAGCGTCTCCCTTCTGCCAAAGAGACACTCGAGCTGCCAGAGACGCGGCGCCGCAGACGTCGCAGGCCGGTGCCAATAGCACGCATCTTTATCTGTTCAACGAACCCTTGACGCTAAAGCGACGGGGGCGCCTCGGAATCAGCGGGGGGTGGGGCCAAGGGCGGCGGCCCAGAACCCTTGACACTGACTTTCAGTAACGCGACGCGACAAATGAACTCTTTTCTTTCTCCGATTTCCCACCCGCGCTCTTGCGGCGGCGGCGGCGGCGCGCGCTGGCAGATTAGTCAAGGCTCGCGACGACGACGTTTCGCTCAATTTGACGAACCCCTGCGAAAACGTTCGTGAATTATTTTTTTTCCCTTCTCTCTTTTTCTTTATCCTTCTTTTTCTTTCGGTGAGGTCTCTGCCTCGCAGGGAAAACCGAGCATAGTGTGGTAGTGTCGCCGAGGAGGTGTGACACTCGTGCTCGAAATGCAGTGCCAAATGTTCTGCGCGCGCGCCGCGGCCAGGGCGGCCACTCACCCCGCCGATGTGTTTCTAGCCTGGGCGCTAAGTGGCCGCACGAGACTCACCCCGTCCGCTCCACGGGCCGCGCCCGGTGCCGCTGCCGCTGCCGGCGGTCAGTAAGGGCTCAGGAAATCACAGTCGAGCCCCCACCACAACGCGGCCCAATAGAGCGTCAAACTCTCCTGGATTTTGCCCGCTTCTGCCGCCAGTTTTGCCGCGGACCTGACCCGGCCACGTTTTCGCGGCCGTGAAAGGGTCAGCGGAACTTCACTGTAAAAAAAAAATTGTTGGAAATTTCCAAACAGTTTGTGCTGCCGCATCGTATCGTTTTTCAGGAATAACGTTGTTTTCGAGTAGGTAGTTTCATAATAACAATGTCCGTTTTTGAAACTATCCCACATTTTGTTGGAAAATCACAACTAATTTGTGCTGCAAATGCTCCCACCATTCTGTTGGGAGTTCCAAAATAATTTGTGACAGTGATAGGGTTAAATTAGTCAATAATTTCCTTCTTTTAAAATTAGAAAAAGTTTGTGCGACAACAATAGATCAATGATGAACTTCGCTTCACGCACCAAAAAAAAATTAGTGTTTGCAATGTGTGATGCTGTATCGCGAGAGAGGGCCTTCGAGAGGGGCTCGCTAACGACCCGTTGCCCTCTCGCCGCACTGCACGACACCCCCGCGCGTCCGCGAAACGCCGCCGCCGCCGCCGGCGCAGAAATACGCAGCGCAAGACGAGTCCCGCTTACAAACTCATTTGTCCCCGGGCCGGGTGGTGTTCCGCACGCGAGATGCAGTCGTCGCTGCACATCATTTTCTCACCAGCGAGGCGGCCTTCGCCGGGCCTCCGCCGGCCCGTCATTTGCCTTGTCTTGGCGCCTCGCGCGCTTGCTGCTGCACCACCACCACCACCGCCGGCATTAAGTCATCATCGGATGAACACATCTTTCACTTTTGATTGGAGGGGGAGAAGTGGGGGCTTGGGAATGTTGGATTCACTCTGGCCACTGCTGCCGCCGCCGCCGCCGCGCGCAGACGTATTAATCTCTTTCTCTCTCGCCTCCCTTCCTCAGTCGTTGGCCTCCCATGCACACACACACACACACACGCGCGCGCGTACTGGGGCGCAGTGTCAATTTTATAATGGACCTGTAACAGGGCCTTGGCCTCTGGCGGCGAAGGACACCACGCATTGCATTTGGCAGTGGTCGCGTCCCTCCCCTATGGCCGGGCGGTCCCACAGCTCTCTCTGGTCTGGGCCCTGCGGCCGGGGCCCTCCTCCTGGCCGTGGCCCTTCCCACATTACCCCCGGGACGACGGGGTCGCAGTGTCGCCGCTTTCCCCGCCGCGGCAGACTCTTGTGTGTGAGACCCGCGCGCGCGGCTAATTGTTAAAAAATATTTATTTATTTTTAATTATTCCAAAGTCGATTTAATTAATTGTTGGTAATGACGGTGGGCGGTACCAGCCGGTACCCGCGCCGCCGGCCGCGGTCACGCTGTCGTGGCCCTTGCTCATCCCGCGGCAGCCCTTCGCGCAGTGCATCTCCTTCCCTCTCGCTCCCTCACCTCGCTGACCCTCCCGCTCTGCGCTCTCTCTCTCTCTCTCTCTCTCTCTCTCTCTCTCTCCCTCGCCCTCCCTCTCCCCCTCCTCGGCGCATGCGCAGCCGGCACGGCCACGCCAAGGGCCCCGACGCTCGATTATAAAGCCATAAATCAGCAAGAGAGGCAACATCTCACCTCGGCACACGTACGGGGCCCCACCGGGCCGCGCAGCACGACGCGCCGAGGAATAAAACGTAAACTGTCTCTCAATATGCCGCCCACACTTATCCAATCATTACGCATCCCCGCGGTAAGCAACCCGGCAGCGACGGCGGGGACGGTGAGGACGGGGAGGACGGTGAGGGCGGCGGGGACGGTGAGGACGGGGCGGCGGGGACGGTGAGGGCGGCGGGGACGGTGAGGGCGGCGGGGACGGTGAGGGCGGCGGGGACGGTGAGGGCGGCGGGGACGGTGAGGGCGGGGACGGTGAGGACGGGACGGTGAGGACGGTGAGGACGGTGGGGACACGGTGAGGGCGGCGGGGACGGCGGGGACAGTGAGGACGGCGGGGACGGGAGGGCGGCGGGGACGGTGAGGACGGCTCACGACTGCGCGCGGCCGCCATGCCCATGCACAACACCAACTTCGACGCAAAATCGTTATATTCTTCGGGTGCAATGCATTTCGCCGGTCGTGACGCCTCAGACGCCTCAGACTGTCCGTCACGTTCTCAGAGCACGTTCGGCTTGCGGCGGCAGCGGCGGCGACGCTCGCCGCGTGCCTCGAGCGGCGCACTCCTCGGCCCCGAAGCGGGCGCCGTTGCACTGCGTCGCTGTTGCTGCTGCCGCGCGGCGGCGGCGGCGTCGTCGTCGTCGTCGTCGGTGCCTCCGCTGCGATAGCGGCGTTGCACCGTGCTAACTGATGGCAGCTTTTTAACACGGCACGGCAGCTCAGCCCGCCCGCCCCGCCCCGCCGCTGCTGACCCCACCAGCGCCGCTGCCGGGCTGCCGGCCATAGTCTTTTTATGCTAACATTCTGGAGATAAGAAGAGTGCGCATTGCACATGTTAGCTTACCGGCACGAAGCGTACCGGCCCCGGCCCGGCGGCGCGCGTGCGTGCGTGTATGGCCGGCTTGTCTCGCCATCAATCGTCTTGCCATGCACGCGGCCCCCTCCGCCTGCCCCTGCGCGCCTCATCTTCCGTCCTTGTGTCCCCTCCACGACGGCGTGGCGCATACTGGGTTTTCTGGTCGCGAAATTTTCAAAGAAATTTTCGAAAAGAAAATCTATAATTTTCTGAAATGTTGTGGATTTTTTCCGCAAATTTCATCCGCAGAAAATTGCGTCGCGAATGAAAGATACTTACAATAAAAACCGGTAAAACAAAACCAAGAACGTAAAAGCTTTCATTGTCTCCGTAGCCTACTACGGAGGCAGGATTATAGCCGTGCTGCTGCTCTGTTTTCTTTCCGTTGTCCTCTCTGGGCTGGAATAAACCCCCAGGGATTTCGCCGGCATCGGATTCGGAGTCCACCGAGGCACACAGCTGACTCTGTCGCCGGTCGCTATACTTAGCTTTGACCTCGGACCCCTCGGGCCCCGCGGGCGGGGTTAGTGATAAGAGTCTCCGGGCTTCTATGGCCGGTCTGGTTCCTCCTCCGGCTCCTTGGAAGCTCCCTCTCTCCTTCAGGACGTCTCCGGTCCGCGGAGGAATCGGTCATAAATCATGCCGCACTTGTTGGAGCGAGAGGGCTTTTCCTCCGTGGCGAATATTTCGATCAGCGTGCTGCTAACACTCTGCGATGCGTGTCCGAGCTCGGACGCGGCGAGGCGGGCGGCGCGGGCGGACGTGCGGCGCGGCCCGCGAGATATTTCATACCGAGTGGTTCTTAAAGTGAATATGCTAATGGGCCGGCTGCCTTTGCAACAAATGATTCGGCACTTAGTCCTGGATGATGACCCCTGTACAGTAGCAAGTCCGCGGTCGTGCGGAGGCGGGGCGGCGGCGGCGGTGTCTCCAAGCAGACGCCGGCCAGGTGACTGACTCACATCGGGCACCTTGGGACAACGCGCACGCCTGCACGCACGCACGCACGCACGCACGCACGCGAGCACGCGGAGCACGGAGCACGCCCCCTCTCCCCCTCGCGCGGAGCGTTTCAAAAGTCTGGTGGGGCTTTCTCTGGACCTGTAGTACGCGGCGTGGAGGACCGGCGCAGCTCGTCGTCCTTCGCACTGGTTCGGCGACACGCACACGTTTATCTGAGTTTTGTCTGCGGCGGCGGCGGCCATGTGGGCGGGCGGCCTCTGTATCAGCAGGCACGGCGGCAGCAGGCGCGGCCGTGGATTTTCCTGTCGGGAAATGTCCCCGGCGCGGCGCGGCGCGTGGGCTGCCTGCAGAACGTGGAGAATTTCCCTGGCAGTCTGGCGGCGGCGGCCACGTCCTTGACGGGCGTTTGCCATATCCTCGGCGCGGCACGGCGCGGCCGGGCACCGCCGGCCACCCGTAGCAGCTCCCGGCCACCTGCGCATGGCGCGGTGAGTTACTGTTAGCGTCTGTCCTGTCCGGCGCTGCCGGCGCGCCCGGTCTGGGCCGGCCGGCCTGGCCCGGACCCCGGCCTGACCCGGACCCGGGCCTGTATGCCGCTGCCGCCGCCGCGACTAGCAGTAGACCTTACATGGCCTTCCTGAAGGTCACGGGTCAACAACCTCGTCCCCCCCCCCTCCCCCGTAACTGTACGCGCCGCGGCTGTCTCGCAGAGTTCTCGTGCGGGAAGCGACGGCGGCGCCGCCACCGCCCTCCTCGATAAGGCCTTTGCCGGCGGGGCCTCGGCGGGGCCCTCGGCGGGCCCTGCTGTTGTCATGCAAATGCCCCCGACTTGATATCGCAATTTTTGTCGGTGGCGCCCCACGTAACGTAGACAGAATCTCGCGCGTCAATCGGCTGCCAGCGCGGGCAACGAGGCCCTAGAGCTTCTAGTCCCGAAATCTTTACAGAAATTTTCGGGAAAAAAAATCGAAATTTTTTGGGGGAAAAATCTGAATTTTCAAAAAAAAAAAAAAAATCACGAAGTTTTCGGGCCGCTGCGTCCGCCCGCATGCTCCTCGGGGTTCCAGCGGCTTTTTGTCGCCTGCTGCGCAACGGAAATGTGCGACTCGGAGCGCTGATTGCAGGAGGCAGTGGCCATACTGTCTGGCATCCGCCTGTGCTGCGCGGCCTGCCGCCTGCACACGCTCACACAGAGGGCTGCCTGCGTGCTGGTCGGACCAGGATCGCCGATTTTACTTTAAAAAAAAAATCTTTTCCTGGGAATTCGCGTGTAGCAGGAGCCAGACGAGACGTATTTCAGGAATAACCCATGCCTCTGACGCGCGACACCAACTTACTGTATTGGGCGACATTTTCAGATAAGGGGTGCACATACTCAATCGCACATACATACACACGTGCGTGCGCACACGCACGCACACACACACACGGACCGGCCGGTAGTTAAAATGCGATGGCATGCATAACTGAACAGGCCCTTTGCTGAGTGACCGAGTGACCGCGCTGGCCCAGAGGCACGTCGCCGAGGGAGGCAGTCGCACTTCCTGCCATGACATGACCCGCGAGCAGCCTGTGCTCGACGGGGGGCTCACGTTGGACGCCACTCTGGCCTTCCAACCGCACGTCGTCGTCCATTTTCCTTGCGCAATATGATTTCATTTTTTTTTATTTTCTTTCGCCCGTGGAAAGTGCAACCTCCTCGTAATCTAATTTCCTTGCGGAATGTTTTTTTAATTTTTTTATTTCCTGTGAGCCCGTATGGAAAGTGCACACATATGGGATTGACGTGGCTCCCATTCGAGGAGGGTGTGTTGTAC
This sequence comes from Megalurothrips usitatus, assembly GCA_026979955.1. Classification (NCBI taxonomy): domain Eukaryota; kingdom Metazoa; phylum Arthropoda; class Insecta; order Thysanoptera; family Thripidae; genus Megalurothrips; species Megalurothrips usitatus. The sequence continues at coordinate 3,071,374 of CM049594.1, read as the reverse complement.
AACCACCGCTGCCCGGGACTGATACGGCGGGCTGTGGCCACAAGAGGCCGGCCCGGCCGGCGACGCTGGTGGCGACGCTCGGTCGGATTCGGACAGAAATAACTGTCGGGTTTGCTCACTCCGCCTGTCGCCATGGGCCGGGAGGGCGCCTCCGGGCCAGAAGTGGCCCGCGCACTTGTGCACACAGCCGCGCACTCTGTGCTTCCCGTGTAGTAGTGGCGGTCCGTAGTACTTTGTCTAAAGCACAAGCTGTGCACACGCCTATACTCTTTTGTTCTTGACTTGTGTGTGTGTGTGGTATGGTGTAGTACGGAGGTGCGCGGTATTTATGCGCGTGTGAGTGACACCCGCATTTTGAACTTGCCGCCAACTGCCGCCGGGTCGTGACCACGTGACTTCGTTGTCGTCGTCGCCTGATCCCTTTGCTTTCGTAATATGTAGCCCCCCCCCCCCCCTCCCACAGGGCCCGCCGCGGCATAATCCCATTAGGCCGTCTCCATATGGGGCCGTAAGCCCTCATGTGCGTCGTGACATTGACCCAGATAAGCGTCTGGAGGGCACGTTCAACATTTGCGCCCCTTTGCGAGGCTCGTCTGCCGCTGCTGCGGCTGAAACCAATTGACACCCCGCGAGGAACATACTATTATGGTGCTGGCATATATAACTTCGATTTCTCTCTCATTTTTTCTTTTTTCGTTTTTTTTTTCAAATTTGATTTACATGTAGGGGTATCCGATTTATCACGTGCCGTATACGCTGCTTCGAAACGGGCAACGTATATGTTCGCAAATGCGCTTAAAAAAAGAAAACGAGGAAGCGTATATAAGTGCGCAGAAAAATGCGATTCATTAAAAGAAAAAAAAAGAGGAGAAAAAAAAACAAGGAAAAGGAATTAATGGCGGAAAGGTGAGGCGAAAAAAAAAGAGCAAAAGGGTCTGTCGCCGGGCCTCTCCTCAGCCGTGCCTGAGGCTGGATTATTCAAATCATTTGTGTCCGAGGTTATTAGCGGGCGCTGTCCGGCCAAATGCCAGCGGGTCAGTCCGGCGGCGATCGCGCGATGCAGACGGACGGCGGAGACGGCGGAGACGGCGGGGACGGCCGGCGGCAGGGTTTAGTGGAGCCCCGCGCGGCACTGTCCCGGCCGCCGCCCCGGAACTGTTCTCTACGAGAACGTCTGTCACGCCGCCGCCTCACCTCCCCGTGCGTGCGACGCCCCGCGACGGCCGCCGCTCCGCCTATCCGACTGCTGCTGCTACATTCAAAAAGTTAATTTTGGATCAGAATCGACCATGAGCAGGACGATACGAGGGGCAGAACGGGCGCGGCCGCGACGAAGGGTGGACGGAGGCTGGCTGTAAATCCGGCGGCCGGTCAGCCCCCCCCCCCCCCCCCTGACGTTGCCGCCACGCCTCACGTGCCGCCCGACCCTCGTGTTCGCTCTTTCGCGCTCCATAATGGTCGGCCGCCGCCACGTAATGTCTTTCGATACCCCCGGCGGGGCCCCGGGGGGCCCCGGGAGGCCGTGGGGGGGAGTGGTCCCCTTGGCGACAGCACCGTCCCGCCGTTGTCGAGCAGGGTCGTCGTCGCAGGCCACGTGGTTACTTTTGGCGCCAAATGCGCGGCCCGGCCCGGCCAATGGGAGCGCGCCGCCGCCGCCGCCGCTGCCGCCGCCGCGGTGGGGAGGGGAGGGGGAGCGGAGGAAGTGCGAGAGGGAAGACCGGGTCCCCCCCGCCGGTCCCCGCCGGTCCCCGCGGCCCGTTCCCACGCGGCGCGGCGGCCGCCTCGCCTGGTGATAGCCGTGCGTACCCGGTACCCGCCGGGTGCCCGCCGGGTGCCCGCCGCCGTCCGCCCGCTGCCGCCCGGCCGCGCCGATACATTTTCAGGGAGCGGCTGTAAAAACGGGTGTCGCGCGAAACACGTGAATGTCAGCGGCGACACGCGGCGGCACGTGTGCCGCGCAGGAATGCGGAGGAGAAAACGGCCTTCGGGAGTCGAAAACCGGCGGCGGTCCGCCGATAAGCTGCCGGGCCCGCGACGGGGATCATCTCTCCGATTCCGATGGGGACACTTTTATGACGGCTCCACTTTAAAAGGCTCTCTTGGCTAATCAGGATGAGGGTGGCGGGGGGCGGGTGGAGGGAGAATAAGATGTATTTAATTTTTTTTTCTCGGCCTGACATTTTCGCGGGGGGCCGCGTCCTTCCACGTATCCGTATCGTCTCCCCCCCCCCCCCCCACGGACTCCCGGCAGCATACATAGTGAGGTCCCGGCGCTGCAGTGAGTGAAATATCAGACGCGGCGGCAGCGGCGGCAGCGGCGGCAGCAGCGGCGGCAGCGGCGGCAGCAGCGGCAGCAGCGGCGGCAGCGGCGGCAGCAGCGGCAGCAGCGGCGGCAGCAGCGGCGGCGAGTATCGTCATGCGTCCGCGTGCTCAAATTTATGCCGGCTAGACGGAGAGGAGCGCGGCAGCGGCAGCGGCAGCGGCGGCGGCGGCGTGGAGACGGGCTGCAGTTAAACTGGACCACGGGAATTTATGAAGTCTGCGTCGCGCTGCTGCTGCGCTGCGGTTTTCCCTACTTACTTCGGGAGGCCCTTAACGATTTAAAGGTTCGCGGAATCGGCCAGCAGCGGCTGGGTGGGGCGGGCTGTGTGCTGCGCCTGCCCCCCGCCCTTCTCCCCACGCACTCGGCCGCCGCCGTCGCCGCGACACGGCGTGCGCGAAACGCCCTCCTGAGCCGGTATACCTGAGCCCGAGACCGCGGCGGCCGCGGCATGAGCGCCGCTCTGAAAAGAAGCTATGTAGTCAGCCATAAAAAGCGGCGCAGGATGTAAAACGGCGCGCGGTCTCAAACCCGCCGGCCCTCCCCGCCGGCCCCGGGTGTCCACCTGCCGCCCGGCGGCCGCGGCGTCACGGACGGCCCGCGCGGCCCGACGCGGCGTCACGCTCGCGGCGCCGCGTCTAGTACTTGGGAGTAACTGATTGACGTTCGGCGTTCGGAAGGCGGCCACGCGACGCCCACCCCACACGATCGTGGTGGTGGTGGTGGTGTTTGCAGAGAGTTCTGTTTGATGGGATGAGTTGGTTTTGCGAGCGGTGCTCTATGGCGGTACCGCCACCCGTGTTGTCGCCCGGCAGCACAAGAAGGCCCCCCGCGGGCCGCCCAGCGCGTTCCTCGAGATCGGCGTGAAGGAGCTGGGGCCGCGTGCGCCGCCGAAGGGCCCTGCCCTGCCCTGCCGCGCCTGCCGCGCTCGGTCAGCTGGCCCCCGCCGGCCGCCGCCGGCCCCCCGGCCGTGTGAGGGCGTGTAAATAAGCGAGCCCGCGACAACTCAATGAAGGCGGCGGTATACGCGAGCGGCCCCCATTTACATTGTGGACGGCGTGTAAAGTAGAGCGGTCGGGTGGGTGTCCTTGGGGCCCTGCTGCTCCGCGTTGTCCGCGCGTGCCGGCCGCGCGGTCTCGTCGCCGTGGTCACCCCGACGCACCCTCCCCGAGGTGCCGCCGCCGCCGCCGGCTTGTCTTGGTAATCCCCCGGCCCCGCCCGCTCTGCCCGCACTACTACACGTGAGAGCGCCGCCCGCACGACCCGCGCCGATTTCCGTGACAGCCTTGACACGTTTTAATATTTGAATTGAACAGGTGCGGCGGCGGCGGGCGTCTCAGCCGACGCTCGTGACGTTGACGTGACGAGGGCCGCGTCGTGGCACGCCGGGGAAGGGCTCGGGGCCCCCCGCGGCACTCGGGTGGCCCCCCGTCGACGCCCCCCCCCCCCCCCTCGCGGCACGTGCCCGTCGAGCAGCAGCGGCGGCTGAAACCCTTCCCGGAAAGAAAAACCGCGGCCGGCCGGCGTCCGCCAGAATACTGTGTCACATTCGATTGGGGCGGATGAGGAGAAACTGTCCGCGCTGTGCGCCGGTGTGCGCCGCTGAGTGACGCGGCGACTGCTGACTTAACTTTGTCGCGGTACGCCGCCGGCACCCCCGCGTCCACCCCCACACCTCCCCGTCACCCCCTCCTCCTCCTTGTTCTTCTGCGCCGCCGTTCAGTCCCGCCGGCGCGTTATTAATACTATTACCCCCGTCGGCGGGACGGCACAGCCGCCGCCCGAAAAGCCGCCGACATTGCTGTTATCCGAGTGCCGGCCACCGTGCCGCCTTGCCGCTGTGTTCTGCCGACCGCGGCCGGCCTTGGCGTAGATTTACGCACCGCACGCGCGCGCCGGCTCCCGCCCTCGCCCTCTTCCTCCCACGCCACGCGCTCGCAGACCCCTCTCTCCCCCTCTCTCCCTCCCCTCTCTCCCCCCCCCCCCCCCCCTCTCCCTCCCCCCCCCCCCCTCTCTCTCTCTCTCTCTCTCTCCCTCTCCCTACCGCGCCCCTCTGCCCCTTGGCCCGTTTCTCTTTCGGCCAGCTTCGCCTATCCCCGAGCCCCGCACGGGTCACCAGGATCGCGACGATCACGAGGCGCGCCCCCGCGTCGTTGGAGGCGTCCCACTGCTGGCTCCAACCCCCCTCGCCTCAGCCGACAGGGTCGATGCCGGTGTGACGAGATGTGACGAGCGGCGGCCTGGATCTGCCTGCCTGCAGGCGGACGGCCCGCCCCGCCGTGTCGTGTCACCGCTGCAGTCACGGAAGCCCGCCCAGGCGGCGAGCAGGCGGTGTATAGACTGCGGCATCCCACGTAGCGCGCGCCTAGCTGCTCTCCAAGTAGCGCTCCTTCTCCTGCATAATTCGCGTTAATTTGGAAGGCTCCTCACTAAAGGGACCCGGGGGGGGGGGGGGACCCCGCCCCCACACACCCCCTCCACGCGCGCGCGCGCCCGTTATGTGCGTGTGTGTGTGTGTGTGTGTGATCTGATTACCATTCCCCGCGAGCTCCCCGATTGATACTGTACTCGTACAAGGGAGTCGGGAATTATTCGCCACCTTTTCAAGGTTCCTCTGCGGGGCGCGGTTGTCGTGCGACTCGCCTCGCGGGCGGCGAGGTGTGTTTGAGCACGTCACCTCCTCCCGCGGGGCACGCGCAGCACACGCGCAGCACACGCGCAGCACACGCGCAGCACACGCGCAGCACACGCGCAGCACACGCGCAGCTCACGCGCAGCTCACGCGCAGCACACGCGCAGCACACGCGCAGCACACGCGCAGCACACGCGCAGCACACGCGCAGCAAGCTTTTGTGCGGCTTCCGTGCCTTTCACAGCGAGCGCCGCGATGTGCAGAGCGCGTGGGCCCCATTCCCCTGCTCCTCCTCGCTGGGTGGTCGTCGCCCGCCCCGCGCGGTGTCATTCTATCAAACCTACCCGGCCCGTGCTGTTATCGCCGCACTAATTGGCTATGGCCCGCGTGTAACTTTGTTGGAGGTGACAATTGAAAGTTGTGTGTGTGTGTGTGTGTGTGAGTGGGTACAGTACGCTGACGGGTGTTCGAACGCACGCGCCAAGTACGCCGCTGGGCTTCGGTTTGCTGCTGCGCACTGCCGGCGGAGACCGTATTGCACTTGGCGAATAACCGCACCGCCACGAAAATTGATTAAAAACAAATTATTTGGCTTACGCGAACAACACGAAAATATTTTTGGGAAAGGGTAATGTGTAGGTTTAGGCTATGTTTTAGGCGGAATTTTCGGAAAATTTGTGAAATTTCATGACGTGGATTTTTTCCCCCGAAAATTGCCTTGGAATTTCTGGGACTAGAAAACCTTATCCCCACGCCTTTAACTTAACTTTAAAATGATTCGCTGGTCTTATCTTATAGCTGGTCTTACTTTTATGAGAAAAAAAGACAAAAACAAACTTGTGTCTGACGTCCAACCTGTTGTGTGTGTTTTGCAGGAGATCCTCCAGGAGCGGCTCACCAAGAGGGTGGACGACATGATGGAGCGCGGGCTCCTGGCCGAGGTGGAGGCGTTCCACCAGGAGGTCAACCTGAAGCGCGGCGCGGAGGGGTGAGAGCCTATATTGCTGGATGCACTCTCGGCGGGGGGCCCGGCGGGGCCTCTCCTCCCCGGCGCAATCAACGAAACTCTAAAACCGACCGGGGCGCCCCCGCCCGACCTTTGATTTACGTCAACTTGTCGCCGAGAAAATCAGGCGCATATCTGAGGCGCGAGCGAGTCTATCCCTCTCTCTCTCTCTCTCTCTCTCTCTCTCTCTCTCTCTCTCTCTCTCTCTCTCTCTCTCGCCCTCTCTCTGAGAGGGTCCGCATGCGTGCGCGCCGAACCGCGCTGCCGCCGCCGCGCGCGTGTTGTGTCGCTCTCCTTACCTTTTAATGAGTCTGAGAGAGACGCCTTGGCCTGCGGCCGTAAACGCGATGCTGCGATGCTGCGCCGCCCCGCCGCCGCCGCCCCGCCGCCGCCGCCACGCCCCCGCCTGCGGTCGTTCTCGAGTCGGTAATGTGTGGTTATAATTAACAGGGGCCTTGTTATATCCAGAGTGTGTTTGGTTTGCTCGGGACGTTTTTAACGGGCGGGGCGGGATGCTCGGGGGCGCTGCCGCCACCGCGGTACGTGTGCTGCGCCATCACTCTTCGCCGTCCACCGCGTCCGTCCGTAGCGTCTCCGCAGCGTCTCCGTAGTGTCTCCGTAGCGTCTCCGTAGCGTCTCCGCAGCGTCTCCGCAGCGTCTCCGCAGCGTCTCCGTAGCGTCTCCGTAGCGTCTCCGTAGCGTCTCTGCAGCGTCTCCGCACAAGGCGGCGGATGCTGCGCGCCGTTTCGGTCGCCGCACGCCCTCTTACGGCGACGAGCGCGATCAGAGAGACCTGTGAATAAGACCCGGCGGGCGGTATTATACGCCCTCGAGTGCCTCCCGGCCCGGCGACTTCCCTCTCTCCGGACGGGGGGGGGGGGGGGGGATTTCGTCGCACAAGGGCAGGTGTCGCGGCGTGTAAAACGCGTCCCTGCCTACGTGTGTGAAAGTGGGGCAGAGAGCTGTGCTGTGCTCCGCTGTCCTGCGCTCTGCTGTACACGGCCGGGGTGGGTAGCTGTCGAGCAGCGCGGAGCGAGGGGGGGGGGGCTGGAGCACCGAGTAGAGGACCGCGTTGAGCACCGAGTAAAGTACCGCGTAGAGCACCGAGTAGAGCGCAGCCCCGCCTGGAGGGCCGGCAGCCCGCCGAGCCCCGCCCTCTCGGCCCCCCGCGACTTTCCCCTCTCCCCGCCCCCGCCGCCCGCGAGCGCTTGTCCTCGCTCCGTATTCCTCCGCGCTCGTCGGGACGCTGCGCTGAACGTGTAACCCGTGCTGCCGGCGGGGAGGCCCGCGGCGTGGCGGGGCGTGGCGTCATCGGCGGCCTTACCCTTGTACTACGCGCGGCCCCCGCGGCCCCACAGAGCGCTGCCGCCGCCACTTCTTGCTCGTTTTGTAGCTCGAGGTGTCCTGCCCCCGCCTGTGATGGATCACACACACACACACAGCGCCAGCATGCACGCGGGTGTGCATCGGAGCGTCCCCGTGCTGACAATATTAGATACATATCTGCTCCGCTCGCCGGCCACCAGCCTCGGCCGCGCGCCCAGACCGGCTCCCTTTGATTTTTGCGCGCGCGGTTTTAGCAGCATATCAGCCCCGAGCCGAACATTCGGCCTCACGCCCGACATTGGGCTGCGGCACGGTGGAGGAAGATACCTCCCTCCACCGTGGGCTGCGGCATCTCTGCGCCGCCGCGGCGGTCAGAAATGTCTGAATACTGATTCGTCATCGCCACGCACCCCCTCCCCTCCCCTCCCCTCCCCGCCCCGCCCCGCACGACACTTCCGCGAGTGTCACTTTCTTACGAGGTTTTTGCCGCGCGTTGATACGGCGGCCCTCAGTCAACACAGCCATCCGTTAGACGGTGGTTGCACTTTTTATATTCTGCATTATTCTCCTGCTCACTTGCGATCGAAAGGTACTTTTTTTTTTTTTGCTCAGGTCGATTTCGCTCCAACTAATGCCAGCGGCGCAGCGCTGCCCCGTCTCTCTCTCTCTCTTTCTCTCTCTGTCTCTCTCTCTCTGTCTCTCTCTCTGTCTCTCTCTCTGTCTCTCTCTCTCTCGACGCACTGCGTTTTTATCCGGGCCCCGGCTGGAGAGGCGGCTGCACTGCGTGACGGATGGGGCGGTCGCCATGTACGGCACGCAACTGCCCTCGGATCTGCATGCCGCTTATGCCCTTCTTTGCGGCGGGCAGCGCGGCGCGTGCGTGGCGCGTGCGTGGCGCGTGCGTGGCGCATGCGTGACACGTGGTGCACGCTAAGCAGGCCCCTCACGCTGCTGCACCGCCCCCTCTGACAGAACTGTATTTCCGGCTTTCTATGTAGTTCAGCGTGGGGCCCAAGGAGACTAAAGCGTTTTGTGCCCAGCGCCAAAACATTTTTGCCAGTGCGCGCGCCCGCAAGCGTCCCCGCACCGCCGCCGCCGTTGCTCTTCCGATAAGGAGTGGACGGTCTATTGGCAGCCGCACGTGCACGACGCTGCGCATAAGCGCTGCGCGGAGGGCACAGCAGGCGTGGTCAGGCGCGGGAGCACGGCCGTGTGTGGAGTGCTGACCCGGCGCCACACAGCGGGGCGGCAGCGGGCACGGCGGGCACGGCGGCCGGGTGCGCACGGACCGGGTTTCGTCACCGTGACCCGCCCCTCCTCCCCGACCCGATAGCCCGGCAGCCCGCTGCACTCGGCAACGCCCGCCACCGCCGCCGCTGGTTGCGCGGCCCCTCTCATCCGGCGAGACACTTTCAGCAGCCGTATCTCAGGGCCTCGGGTCTCGGGTACCCGCGCCTGCTGCCCGCCACTCATTCCCTAGGCATTTTTTTTTGGCGCGAGTTTTGTTTTTTAATTTTTTTTTACAATTTATATCAAGTAATCCTTACGCTAAAATAGTTTTTTCTTTAATCTTGGCTGATCACGTTTTTCATTTTTCACATCTTATTAAAAATTTTAAAAATTAAGTTTTGCAAAGTTGAAATGGTTGAAAGTTGACCTCCTTCCGTCTAAATTAAAATTTTGGGATTTTTTTTTTGAGTTGAAGTTGAAGTTTTAGTATCTTGAACATTTCCCCCACACCAAATTCTTCTGCACAATTTCGTGCAGAAGTGCGTAAAGATCTACGCATACGCAACTTACGTACTAATTCGTACGTAAATTGTGTACAATATTGAAGAACTGTTAACAATTGCGTACAATAATGTACTTAGCAACGTACGAATTTGTACGTAAGCTGCGTATACACAAATTTGTACGCACTTCTGCACAAGAAAGTACAGAAGCATTTAGCCTGCCCGTATCCCGGGGAGGCGTGGGCAACCGCGTGGCGTCGGGGCGCGTTACGTACTTTTGTGGACAGGTGAGAGATGACTTTTTGGCGGGAGCTAATCAGCGTGTCCCGGCCGCGCCGGTGGCCGTGAAGTGGCGGCACTTGTACGGGGGCTGCGACCGGGGCGTGGCGGCGCGTGGCGTCGCGTGGCGGAATGTGTCGCCATGGCAACGGCACTCGTCTCATTAGCGGAGCCAATGGCCTGCCGCCTTTGTTCTAGCGGATAGAAAGGCTGCCTCTGGCAGTCAGACGCCCAGACAGGCACACTCCTCGCACACGGGCAGGCGGACGCACGTGAAGACGAAGGGAGAGAGAGAGAGAGAGAAAAAAAAAATCGAAAGCGATTTGAATTCGTTAGGCGTCGGCCCGTTTGCCACGCATAATGTACGAAACGAAGAAGCCGGCAGGACTTCCCCCCCCCCCTCTGCAGCCGCGGCGCCGTGGCTCTGTAGACACGCACACGCGCCTCGCCTCTGCGGGGCGTGTGAATGCCCGGGGACCGCCGCCGTCGCGGGGCGCGGCCGGCGGCGGCGGCGGCGACGACTGCGCCGCGTGGCCGCCGCGAGTATTTCGCACGCAGCCGCGCTGCCGCCCGCCCACCCGTGCCGACCCCCCCGACTGACCAGCCGCGCCGTGCGCCCGTCGGCTGGCGTAGCGAGCGGGGAGGGGCGGGCGGGCGGGCGGGCGAGATGAGAATGAATGGCGAGATGGATACGGCGCTCCCGCCTGCTACCGCCTGCTCCCGCCCAAGACGGCGGCGGCGGCGCGGCTCGGATCGGCTTGCTTTGGCTCGGGGCCCCGGCAGCCGGGCGGCAGCGGCCGCGGACACCGGCGGCCAGTCCGCGCCCGGCTGTTACGTGGCTGTGTGTCTGCCGCCGTGTATGTGGCCGCCGTCCGTAGTCATAAGTAGTGGACTGGCGCTGCTAGTAGCACTAGTAGTAAACGGCCCGACTAGTTTAAAGCCCCTGGCGGGCCGCGTGCGTCAGTCAGTCCCAGGGCCGGGCCGGGCGGCGGCAGGCCGGCGGCGGGCCGGGGGGAGGGGCGGCCGGTACTTCACCGCCCGCCTGCAGCGGCCCAGGGCTGCGCGCGAAATTCGTTACTCATACAATGTTGGTTGGCGCCAGTCACTATTTGCATGACACTCCTGCCAGCACGTGTACTGGTGCGTCACGCCGACGTCTGGCTCTGATGGCACGTTGGCGCCACCTGCCGCACTACTACTCGCTGCCAGTCCCCCCTCCGCCCCTCCCGCGCACCCCGTGCTCGAGCGCGCGCGCGGCCCGCCGCCCGTGGCCCGCCGCCCGCGGCCCGCGGCCTCGCACTATCACCCGAGGACCACGCGACACAGGCGTGACGTCACACGGCAAGGCAGCAGGGCCCGGCAAGGCCTCGCGACGATTTTTTTTTATCGCCAGCGCTTGACCTCATCTCTCCACCCACGGCGTCTGCCCGCTGCCCGCACACGGCCTGGGCTGCTTATCCCCCCCGGCCGCCTTTTCAGTACGTGGAGCGTTTTGGAGCGGCGGCGGCTCTGCGCGTGGCGCCTGCGGGGTAGGCAGGCCTGCCGGGCCAGGTGTGCGACGCCGGCCGGCGGGCTCGCGGGCGCCGCCGGATGTGTCGTGCGGGGGGACAGCCCGGCACGGCACAGCCTCCCCGCCCCTCTGGGCCCCCTCTGCGCCCCCCCCCCCCCCCCCCCACCCACCCCGCGCTTCCGGCGCCTCCCGCCCGCCGGTTCCGTCCCAGGACGGCGCGGCACGGGACGGCGCGCGGCCCCAACTGGGTGCGGCCGGCGCGGCCGGCCGGCCTCAACTCTTTGGCGGGAGCGGCGGGGCGGACGGAGCCTCGGCACGCGGCCGCCAGGGGGCGCCACCGCACAGAGAGGCGCGCGCATCGACCGCCGGCCGACCGAAAAGGGCGGGAAAACGCGGCGCCGCCGCCGCTGCCTCTCTGCTCTGTTGCATTTTCCCGCGCGCGGGAAGCGGAGGAGAGAGGGGATACGGCGCGGTGTCGGGCCGCCGCCGCCGCCGCCGCCGCCGGCCGCGCCTGCGCCTTCCCTCTCCGCCCTCGCGGCCTCCTCCTGCGCCCGCTGCGCCCCTGGTACGCGAGGACCGGCCGTGCCGTGGTGCCCCCCTGCGGCGGCGCGAGCGCCTGCCGGGTAGGCAACAGCGGCTGCCGCCGCGCACGCGTGCACCGCGGGCCGGCCTACCCTCGCCGTCGCAGGCGCGCTGCCGCCGGCCGCCGACGTGGCTCCGCGTGGCTCCGCGAGGCTCCGCGAGGCTCCGCGAGGCTCCGCGAGGCTCCGCGAGGCCTCCGCTGCGGGGCCCGGCGTGCCGGTCTGAGCCACGACCGCCTGCCGATCGGCCCGGGTTTATGGCCAGATACTGTACGCCCCCCGCAGCGCCGCGGGAGTGTCGTCTTTTTAACAGCTTTTCACGGCCGCGGCTCTCGGCGCGCCCGCCGCCGTCAAGGACACGGCCGGCGTGTGGGTTTTCTGCCGAAATCCTCCGCCTGGCGGAATAAACAGTGCGCGGTTTGACAGCAGCAGCAGCAGCAGCAGCAGCGGCGGCGGCGGCGGCGGCGGCGCGGGCTGGAAACAAATATTGAGCGGGGCGCGGCGCGCCTGAGGTGACAGCCGGGTCTCTTGTGGTGCGGCCGGCCGGCGCCGCTGCGTTGACGCCGCGAGACGCGACAGCGGCGGCGCCGGGTGCCAGGTGCGGCCGCTGCAGCTGTCGGGCGTGACGGCGCCGGGGGGGCCCGGGCGCCGCTCGTGCCGGACCCCCCGGCCGTCGTGCCCCACGTGTAGGAAATGCACATATCGGAAGGGCGTGACGTGACGCCTGCCGTGCGGCAGGCGGCGGCATTCGGCGGCAGGCGGCTGCAGCGCGTGGCCGTCGCCGCTGCCGCCGGCCGGCGTCCACCGCCGCAGCCACGCAGGAGGACTCGTGACCCCAGCGTTGTGCCGAACACGCGGGATTGTGCAACACTCGCTGGGCGGGGGGGGGGGGGGGGGGGGGGGATTTTTGCGAAGACGGCGGCGGCGGCATCTGGCCGCAATATGCATACTACTACTACACGCGCGCAGACGACACTGGAGCTCTGTCTCTCTCTGTCTCTCTCTGTCTCTCTCTCTCTCTGTCTCTCTCTCTCTCAGCGTTCATGGCTGTTGTGCCGCCGCTGCGCTGTGACGCCCGGCTCTTCCCACGGTCCCCCGCGCCGCGAGGCCCCGGCTCGGCCCGGCTCGGGGCTCCTCGGAACACCCTGTACTGTACAGTACACGCCGTGTGTGCCGCGTTTGCGGCCTTTCTTCGCCGTTTAACCCCCTCCTCTCCGCTTTGAGAACTTGTTGTCGTGTATTTCTTGTCCCTTCTCATTAGTCTTACGTTTTTATTCCATTGTTATCGGATGTCCCCCGCGCTCCTTCGGCATCCTTCCCTCTGCGCGCGCACATTCGTCTCCCCCCGCCGCCTCCCCTGATTCGAAATATTTCATCTCGCTCGCTCTTCTCTCCCGCTGCGCTCCCTGCTATCCTCCTTTCCCTGCTCCGTTCGGCTTGTCCCCCTCCTATATCGTTCCCACGGGGACACAACGCCCTTCACACACACACACACACACACGTGCCGGTTCTCCGCAGACGCACCGTCAGCTGTTTGACATTCATCTTGCAGAAATTCGCCGATAACCCTTTGCAGAAAGGAAAATAGCTACATACAGATGAGCGCACAGGAGGAGCGGCCGCGCCGATGCTGGCTGCTCTCTCAATGTCCGATGTACTGCTCCTCTGTCCTCCATGCATGAAAGGCTCCGCTCAGACTCCCCGAAAATCTGTAAATACCACGAGAAAAGTCATGGAAATTTCACAAATAAAAAAAACCTCCACGTTTTTTTTCTTGCCTGGAAATAAGCGTGTTGGAGTAGAGACACAAAATGTCGGAGTGTAGCTTTAAAATGTAAAAGAAAAAAATTGTTTTTATTTTTAATGTAATGGTAAGCCCCTTGTTGAGAACTGCAGTGTAGTTCCTGCGTGCCGCGGACATTTTCTGGTGTTGTCACCTCCAGTGGCACCGCGCGGCTGCTGGCACGGCCCGGCTCGGCTCACCACCCCGAAATTGGCAGCGTGACGCTCGGCGCGCACGCCGACGCACGCCCGTGACAAACCAGCACGCGACGCCCGGCACGCCCGGCACGCCACTGGAGTTCACACGGCCGGGGATCCCTTTTCGGCGCCGAGTCTCTTCCCTTCTGGGAGGGGGCGCGGCGTCATAGATCGATGACGGCGTGTTCGAGTCGTCTGCGGTGTCTGTCGGTGGCATCCAGTCACCGCGCCTAATAGTGCTGCCGGGCCGGGTGGTCGCCGCCGTGCCAACGACGCGGGCGGCGTCACTCGTCGCGGCTGCCTCACGGACCATTCCTCACTTTGTGTGAACTGCTTTCCATCGGCTCTCCGTACGGTGTCGAGTCAAGCGGCCGCGCTGCTGTCTAGTGAGTAAATCCTTGGCTAAGCAGGATAACGGCTGGGCGCATCGCATCCTTGGATGAGGGGGACACAACGCCCGCGCCGCCTCTCGGCAGACGCCCCTTGCGTAACGGGTGAATGTGGCGAAGGTACGACATGTCCGTCCATGTTATGATGGTATCGTGCGCTGAGCGCGCTGCAGCGGTGGTGGTGGTGGTGCGGAGGTGAGAACGATAGGGCCTCACGGCTATTGCGCCACTTGAAAGCGCAAAACGGCCTTTTGCTTAAATAAAATGAATGCACCGACCTAACAAAAAAAATGTCAAATAAAAAGAAATAGAGTAGATAAAAATTCTGAACTCTCAATACAAAAGAAAATGAAAAAGTTGCAAGTAAAAAAGTAAAATTAGAACAAAATAAATCAGGAGAAGAGAAAAGGCAGTTCCAAAAAGGAATTCTGTTACGGTAACGCTCTGCATCACGAGTGTGGGGCACCTCGAACTCTGCTTTTCTGGGGAAACCAGTTGACGCGGGCGTTCGTCGGGTTCGGGGAATGGCAAGTGTTATGGCCGCGGTGCACTTCTGAACGCCCCCGCGCGGCTATGGCGGGCTTCGCCGGGCTTCGCCGGGCCTCGGCGGCAGGGATTTCCGTCGCGGAGACGGCAGCTGTGCATCCGCGCCGCGCGCCCAGCCCTGCCAGCCCTGCCAGCCCTGCCAGCCCTGGCCGCCGCACAGTACCGCCATTGAGGCGCGCGCCGCCCGCCACTTCCCACCCGGGGTGTTTGCACGTCGGCGTGTGTGCTCAGAAGTGGGTGTTGCCGAAACTCGGCACATCCTGGCCGCCGGGAAAAGGCATGCCACGCCATTATGGCCGGTTTTCTTTCGCAAACAGAACCCTCTTAGTACTGGCTTTCGCACAAATCAGAGGGGCCATTTCTGCTGCTGCGGCGGCGCTGCGGTCACTGTTTTGGCCTATCTCTGCGTGAGCGGCTGACCAAAGTGCCGCGCGCTGCTCCTCCCCCGTCAGAAGAAGAACGCCTGGCGTCCCACCTCACGGCCCGCAGTCCGCAGGCCGCAGGTGTCAGTCTGCTCTGCCTTCCCACACGTACGGGGGCCCGGCGCGGCCCGGCCGCCCGGGATGTTCGGGTTGTCAGTGGACGCATTAGTGGGCCGTCGATACTTCTCAGCCGTGTGACGGCTCTACTCCCGGCCGCGCTGCGCCCCGGCGCTGCCCGGCGCTGCCCGGCGCTGCGTTGTGTTTGTGGGAGGAAATGGATTGCCCGCTGCCGCCCCCCTCCCCCCAAGTTTCCTAGCTTTCCCAGGCAGATTCTCCGCTCCGTCCGACACGGGCCCCCGCGATACCAAACGGTCCGCGGTCAGGTCACCCCCCGCACTGTACGACGTGCGCCGCCGCCGCGGGGACTTACGCAACACGCTCACAGAGTTGCGCGTGCTTTCTGACAGGAGCGGCTGAAAAATGTACACTGCTCGGCGGCGGCGCGTGTAGCATATTGTCGCAGTATTGTATAGCGCGTGAAAACTGTTAGATTTTTAACGACCGGAATTTTTTTTTCTTCCATTTGTTGAGTGATTCACAACGCATCTCCTCCGTCGTCGCCCGGAAATAGCTCAGATGCCGTTGATTTGTTGTCGTTCTGCCACCCTCCTCTCTCTCTCTCTCTTTCTCTCTCTCTCTCTCTCTCTCTCTCTTTCTCTCTCTCTCTCTCTCCCTCTTCTCTCTCTCTCTTCCATTCCGCAGCACGTGAGTTGGCAGCGGCGTGTGTCTCCTGACGTCTGAACTGACGAATCGCTTGTTAAGCGGCGCGGGATCCGTCTCTGCTGTTGCTATTCAATCGCTACAATTCTTTGCACGTCCTCCCTGTATGGAGTCTCGGGCGGGCGACCAGCGGAGCCCGGCCCGGCCCGGCCCGCCAGCAGCGGCAGCAGCGGCAGCAGCGGCAGCAGCGGCGTGGAGCATGTGATAGACAGGCAACAATGTTGGGGGAACAACATTCGCCGGCCAGACCTCTTCACTACACCCACACAAGTTTATAATATTTTCGTTACTCGGGGGGGGGGGGGGGGGAGGGGGTGAAAATGCCCGGCAAAGTAAGTGATATGTCGGTTCTGGTGCCTATGACCTTCCGTCCGCGCGTCAGCAGGCCCCGCACCGCAGCGCCCGCCCGCCCCGGCGCCCGGCCCGCTCTCTCCAAATCTATGATTGTCTGTAAAAGTATCGCGGATTGACAGGTGGCGGATGTCAAACGCGGCGCGTCCTTGGACTAGCCTCCTTAGCGAGCCCCTAGGTACGCCTTACTGCGCAGTACTCTAGAGATCCTTGCCCGGGCCGAGCGGAGCCGGGCAGAGCCGAGAGCCGTGCCGGGGCCGGGGCCCGGGGCCCGAGCCGAGCCGTGGCCGGTGCCTCGTGGTTCGCGGCCGCGCGCCGCTCGGCGGCGGCTCGGCGGGGCGTTCCCCCCCGCGCGCCGCGGCCCGGCCCGGCCCGGCCCGCTGGCATTCCCTGTGCAGGCCGTCGCAGGAATTACAAGTGCGCCTTTTCGCGCCGTAGTTTTAAGCTCCCTCCGCGCCCCCGAACGGGTGATGGGAGTGGAGGACGTCTCGGACCCCGTCGCCAGAGGGTGCTGCCGAGGAACCTGTTGCCGCTATGAGGAACGCCACGCGCTGGCCACCCATCCACCTTTGTCTTTGGGAAGGAAGGGTTCCGGAGGCCGCCGGCGGCGTCCGCACTCGTCGGGAACTCGCGGCCCAAGGACAGCGGGGCTCTAACGGGACGCTCCTAAATCATTGGCAGGGCTCCGCGGGCCCCGGGCCGCCTCCTCCTGAATCAGTTTACAAATCTTCAAATTATCCGGTGCGGCCGCGATGCTGCTTCCGCCGCTGACGTCAGCCGCTCCGCACCGGTGGCATGCGTTCGCTTGCGTCGCTTCGCGTTCTCGGCGTATTATTTTATTACAACCTTTTTCGTGTTTTTTTAATGCTGTTTTTGTTTTGCCTTTCTTAATTTTTTTTTCTCATGTTATTTTTTTGGCCGGCAGGGAGAAAGATACTACCAACCTGCTGCTACTACGCCGCCGCGGCCATAACCGGGATAGCTTCATACACCGCCCGAAAAAGACGTTCCCCTGCGTCTTTTCGGCCGGGCGTCGCGTCGTCCCCTCTGGACTTCGGGGCGAATGTGTGCAAAACTGTTGCGAGGTGTGCGGTGAAGGAACTTGTCAATGAGTACACACGCGATATAACCTTCTTTTTACCTATTTTTTCATGTTCGTTTGGTGTTGTCGCGCACCGCACATGACATGGGATTCTGCGAAAGGCGGTATGCATCCGGCACACGAGCGCTGCGGCTCCCGTCCTCTGCACCGCGCGTGCCGCCGCGTGCAGCCTCGTGCCGTACAATGTGTCCGCAAGGGTGGCGCGGGTAATTAAATCGAACGAGGACTGAAATCGTTGTAACGTTTTATGCTTCAATTATTTATTTTTTTCTTCCCTCATTGACGCGCTTGCTCCCCGCGGCGTTGCGTGTTGCCGCTCACTTTCCGCGGCTCCTAGCGATCGGACACTGATAAAGTCCTTACGGCGCTGCCCGGCGCTCATTATCAATTAGACAGATTTTTATATTCAAATTGACTTGCTCGTCGTTTTTAGGGGAAAACGATCGTTTCGTTCTCCCGCTTCTTCGTCTTCTTCTTTGATGCAACGCGCAACACATAAACCTGATGGCCGCGCGTCCGAGCCTGTGTGGATCATTAACGTCATTTCGACGACCACAGGGAGGGAATTTAGGAAGGGAAAGAGGAGGAGAGGAGGAGGAGGAAGGGGAGGAGGAAGAGAAGGAGGAAGAGAGGGAGAGTCAAGAGCGCAAGGGCTGCCCGTGAATCGGGATCGTATCGGTAATAAGACGAATATTATGCACGCCTCAAATTAGAAACCGGTTGGCGTCGCCCAGCCTCGCTCCGCCATGAATCCCTGTCGCTTGCTGGTGGCCCCCCCGTGTCGATGGCTCTGCCGAGCGGTGCTGCTGTCATCGGCGACAGGAGCCGTGCGGGGCGACGTGTGTCGCGTGTGCGCGTGCAGCAGCCGGCCGGGGGCGGCGCCCGCAGGGCCTTAATTAATTGATCCGAGCGCTTAAAAAATGCATACTGTTTAATAAGGGTAATGCCTTCATTTAGGCGAGCTGGGAAGCAGATTTAGATGAGTGTGAGAGAGAGAGAATGAGAAAGAGAGAGAAAAAGAAAGAGAGGGAGGGAGATAGAGGGGGGAGCTGAGGTGTGTGCGGCGCGTCCGGGCGGCGCGCCGCGGTCAAGTGCGAGTTGAAGGACGGGGCCTCCTGCCCGCGCCGCGCCGCGCCTCCCCGCCCCGCGCCGCCCACCACGCCCCACCGGGGCAGGGCACACCACTGGCCGGCGGCAGCGGCGGCAGCGGCGGCGAGCCGGCCGGACTTGCACGAGGAGTAATTGAAGTTTTGTGGCGTCGGCCACCTGTCGCGCGGTATTCGGGGCCGGATGGAAGCGTCGTCGCGTCCGCTTGCGGCAAGCGCTTAATTTTACAGCGTTCGAATTGGATGCGTCGAATTATGGGATGCGAGCGCTACTTTTAATTGGGTGGCGTTTTCACAAACGGAGCAAAAATGTTTGTGCTTGAGGCGCCACGCACTATCCAGAACGAGTATGTCCAGTTTCAAGAGCTTTCGGTTCTTCCTTTTTTTTTATTTCCCCGCTCGCTCCCCCTTCCTTTTTGCCTTACGGTGAACTCTTACGAATGTAAATTCGTCGTTTCCACATTTTTGATGTCCTGGTCCGGCCGGTTGCCGCGCTGCCGTCCTCTGGGCCGTGTTGCGCAACGTTACAGCTGGTCAGGGTCGTTGTCGCCGCGCCGCCGCCGCCCGTGTGTGTGTGTGTGTGTGTGTGTGTGTGTGTGTGTGTGTGTGTGTCCCGCACCGTGTCTCCCGCACATGCGTCCCCTCCGGGGCAGAAGAGGAGCGCCGGGGCGGGGGAGAGGTGACCGACACTGCCGGTGGCGCTTTACTCTCGAGTTAGCTGCAGTTAGACGGACCAGCTGAGGGCCCCCGCTGCCGCCGCTGCCGCCGCTGCCGCCGCTGCTCCCGAGGAAGTGGCACGTCCCTGGCGGCAGTGCGGGGGCCGCCGCCGCGGGCCCGTGGCTGCACGCTCGGCTGCCCTCCCGAAGCAGCAGCAGCAGCAGCAGCACTTCGCCGGATTAGAATGGGCGAAAAATGTAGCGGCGACCTTGAAGGTGCACAGCCGCAGCCCAGTAGTCTCCAAGGGCGCGGGGCTCCGTGATAACGCTCGGTTGTTACGTGGTTTTGGGGACGCCGCCGCCGCCGCGATGGTGGTATGGCCATTTATCATCGGGTCGCGCCTTGTGCAAACGAAGCCCGGGCAGCAGCGTGTTTCGCCTTTTTTTTCTGCCCCCATGTCATCGTACCCCAACATTTTAATTTCAATTCCACGCACTGCACATTCCTCGGAGCCGGCAGCTCCCCCCCCCCCTCCCCTCTCACCCCTCCGGGCTCCCGCCCCCCCCCCCCCCCCCCGGCGGCCCAAGGACTCTCCATGGACGTGGTGCGCCCGTTTGGCTAAGCGTTTGGACGCGACGGAATCTCCTCCTGCTCTGACGTGAGAACGGCATGTGTGTGCGTGTGTGTGTGTGTGTGGTTTGCAGATGGCCCCCGTCCCTTCCTGCCTTTACCGCCTCCTTGTGCCAAACGCAGGCACAAAGGCACCGGGGACAGGGAGGGGGGTTAAGCGCTCCTGCGTGGAGTGGCTGTGAAGTACCCCGCACGGCGCTACACACCACGCGTTCATCCTGGTGCCCGTGTGTGTTTGTGTGTGTGTGTGTGGGTGCGTGTGTGTGTGTGTGTGTGTGTGTGTGTGTTCGCTATTCATCATGGTTTTCCGGCGGCGCGTCGTTGCGGAAAAACAAGAGAAGTCCCGCCGCGCGGATCAGCGTTTTGACAAAATATGAGGGATCATAATCAATCAATGAGTAAAAATGAGTATTCTGTGCTTCTCGCGCCGCGCGCGGAGATTAGGATGGACGCAGTTCGCTGGGAGGCGCGCGGGTACGCGCTGGAGACTTCCTCGTTTTGTGGGGGATAGATATTGCGCGCCGCGGCCAGCGACAAGAATCCAATCGGCGTTATTAATTTGAGCGGGACGCGCTCAGCGGCCGCCCGGCAGTCCCTGCCGAAAGGCTCCGTGCCGCGCCGCTGTGACTTACGACCTGGTTTGGTTCGGCCCTTACGTCATCGCCCGGCAGGCCTCCCTCCCGCCCCGCCCCGCCTGGCCTGGATATGCCGGCAGAGTTGTGGCGGCGCGCGTGGACAGGATACTAAAAACCACTTCTCCTAGGCCAGAGCTGGAGGCGCACAGCGCTGCCCGGCCCGGCACCGCCCGGCACGGCCAGCCACGGCTAGGACCGGGCCCGCGCGGCTCATGTAAATCTGCCGCGCGCGGGAGAGAGAAATGATTGGGGTGATGGTGCGTCGGCCTGTGTACACTTTTATTTCACCCGAATGGCCCTACGCCTCGCGCCTTATTTTTCTTCTTCTTCTACATTCTTCTTCTTCTTCTTCTTCTTCTTCTTCTTCTTCTTCTTCTTCTTCTTCTTCTTCTTCTTCTTCTTCTTCTTCTTCTTCTTCTTCTTCTTCTTCTTCTTCTTCTTCTTCTTCTTCTTCTTCTTCTTCTTCTTCTTCTTCATCTTCTTCTTCTTCTTCTTCATCATCTTCTTCTTCTTCTTTATCTTCTTCTTCATCTTCTTCTTCATCTTCTTCTTCATCTTCTTCTTCATCTTCTTCATCTTCTTCATCTTCTTCTTCTTCGCTCGGCCGCGGCGGCGCGGGCTGCGGCAGTCGTGGTGGCGGTGGCTGTGGCGGCGGCCTAGCAGTTTCCTAGGCCCACCCGCGGACCGGCCCAGCCCGGCCGCCGTGTACCCCGCGCCATCAGCTGATCCGCTTGTCGGGATGTACTTGCGGGCGGCGCACTACGGCCGGGGCCGCCGTGCGGGTAGGCAGCCCGGGCCCGGCGCGTGCACGGGTGTCGGGCGGGCCGGCCTACCCCGGCCGCTCTGCGGCTGGCGCTCCCTCCCTCCCGAGCCGCAGCCGCTCGTGAAAAACAAACAAGGAAATAACCGCGCGGCCGCGTTCAGACAAAACTTTTGGAGCCGCGTTCGCCCGTAGGTACTCAAACACGTGTACCCGCGCGCTTGCCGATGCCCCGAGCTTTTGCCCTCCTATTGTATTTCCTCGGGCCTCCGACTGATTTTAATCACAACGATTGTCTCCATTCCTTGGTCCTCGCTTCTCCGTTCCTTTACCCCCCCCCCCCTCCCTCCCTCCCCCCCTCTCTCTCTCTCTCTTCCTCCCTCTCTCTATCCCTCTCCCACCCTCTCCCGCCTACCACACTGCTCGGGCGGAATGCCCGCGCCGCCTCTGTCGCTCGCTACAGATTGGGGGCGCCGGAAGTCTGTGGGCTGCTGGATAGCCCTGCCCGGCCCCGCCCGGTCCACTCCATCGCACGGAGAGGAGCGAATGTATTGACGCTCATCAGCCGCGCCTTATCAGATGGCCGCGGACACGTCACGCGGGGTCGAGCACCTTCGCTCCGCCCGCGGCTCCGGCCGCGGCTCCGTACCTCCCGCCTACTTGGCCAGCCGGCTCCGGTGTACTACGCTGTCCCCCAATGAGCTCTGCTCAGCGGATAGAGTTTTTCCAGGCCTCGCGCGCGACTTGAGTTATATTCACGCGACGATGTGCCGTGTGTGTGTGTGTGTGCGCGCGTTACGTAAGTTTGTGGACGGCGGGGGGCGTGGCTCGGCCGCGGTGCCGGTGACTCGCTCGCGCCCTCCTCCTCCTCCTTCTTACCGTCCTCCTCCTCCTCATCGGAAGCTACGACGACGACCACGACGTCCGCTCGCATACCACCACCAGACTCGGTGAGGCGGGCGCGGTGCGTGATTCGCGTGCCTCGCGGGTTCACTGGCCGCTTACGTCACGCGGCCCCCCGCCGCGCCCCCCCGCGGCCCCCCGCCGTACCGAGCGCGCGGCGAGGCCAACACGATTGCATCTGGAGTGTGTCAAGTTCGAGGCTTCTCTGGACGGAGGCCGGGGCCGGGGGGCTCGGCTCGGCCGGTGCAGCCGTGCGGCCCGCACAGCCCGGTGCAGCGGGGAGCGGGGCCTGTCAGGAGAAGCCGCCCAGTCGCCTCCGGTTGCCCCACTGGCTTCGGATCGTCCCCGGCCGCGGCGTCCGCGTCGATCCCTCCGTGACCCCCTCACTAGTGGCGATGCAGAGCGCTGCACCTGTCGTGTGCGCATTATCACTAACACTCGCCTGTCTGCTTCAGTGTCGGCCGCGCACAGGTTAGGGATTCGGCGCTGTGTACCTGATTCCTGTGCGGCCGCGGCGCGGAGGGAGGAGGGTGGGAGGTGGGAGGGGAGCGGAGTGGAGGGGAGCGGAGCGGGGCGGATGGGCGGTAGGAGGGAAGTCCTTGTAGGTGCGCCGCGCGGGGCTCTCTCAAGGACAGAGGATCTCTGTGGCCGCCGCGCCGCGCCGCGCCGTGCCGCGTCTATCGGTGGGCCACTTGTGGGCCGCGTGGCGGTGGCCAGCCGCGGTGGCCCGTCATAGTCGGTGGGGCCCAACGCCCCGCGGGCCCAGCGGCGCGGCCCAGCGGCGCTGCCACACGGCCTGCTGCTGTTGCTGCTGCTTACTTTCGTTTTCACGGGCCGCTCCCATGGGCCGGGTCTGGGCTGGGCTGGGCTCGCGCCTCTTGTCTTTCCTTGCTTTTGAATGGTGATGAGGAATGTCTGCCCGCGGTTACCCAAAAAGCGGTGCGAAGAATTGGGCAGGCACGAAGAGGGGGAGGAGGAGGAGGGGATGAGGAGGAGGGCGGGAGGAGGATTATAACGCGTCGGATTAGCGAACCGTTTTACACGCGGCCCTGTCGGCCCTGTCGGCCCCGTCGGCCCCGTCGGCCCCGTCGGCCCGGTCGCTCCGTCAGCACGGCACCGTGCCGACGCCGCGGGTCCGTCAGGCCGTCCGGCCGTCCGCAAATTTCATTTGCAAATGTGCGCGGAGGACTTTGCTAACGTATAAATGGCGCGTCCTTCGCCTTTTAAAGGGACTCTGATTTAAAGTTGTTCCCACGTCGCGTGCGGGCGGGTGCGGTAGGTGGCGGCAGCAACGCGCGGCCTTTTGTTGTGTGTCGTCACGTCCCGAAGGGATGGAGAGAGGGAGGGTGGGAGAGGGGGGGGGGGGGAGAGAGAGAGAGAGAGAGAGAGAGAGAGAGAGAGAGAGAGAGAGAGAGAGGGTGTATCCCATACAGTTGGGAGGTGCTTCTGAACCCCACGATGTGTCCGAGCCGATGGCAGCGAAACTCGCCCGATCACACCGCATACCACCACCATGCGGACGAACCCAAAAGTTTTTAACGGCCGCGTGTGTAGGGTTCCCGGACGTTAATACCGTGTGTCCCGATGTCGTAGGCCGGCGGCGGTTTCTTCTTCTTCTTCTTTTTTCCTTAATCCCTTTTTGTCGCCCGCCTGCCTCGCGGGCTCACAAATCGTGATTTATCCCTCGCGGACAATAAGACTAGACAAACGATTTGTTCGGGAATCGGAGAGCCGCTGCTCCGCCGTGGACAACTCTTCCAATGCGGCGGCCGGAGGCGCGCCTCGGAGCCTTCCGCGCGGCGCACGTGCCGCGGAAATTTGTGATATTTCCGAAAAGGTTTTTCCTGCCGGTGACGTGAGCGGCGTCGAGTGAATGTGCGAATTGTAAATGGGTGTGTTGTATTGTCTGTGTGTGTGTGTGTGTGTGTGCAAAGGTTGGACGTCCCTCACCCATACGGAGTGGCCAGAATGGTATGCTGTAAGGTGTGTGCGCGCGAGTGTGTGTGTGTGTTTGTGAGTGTGTGTGTGTGTGTGTGTGTGGTTGTGAGAGTTGGGCGGTCAGCTGTGGTTCAAGGACTCCGAGAGTCGCGCGTGGCCGCGGCTCAGACCGAAGGAAAGTTATTTTGTTGCGGCGCTCTTATTGCTATCGGATTTACTCCACTTTCCTCCCCGAGGCCCCCGATCGTTAATGCTGCGCTGCCACAGCCGAGCTTATCCCGCGCCCGCTCGGTGGGCTGCTAATCCGTCGGTCTGTCCCTACACGCAGCCCTCCACCCGCGCCTCTCCGAAGTCCACAGCGTCGTGCGTAGCAAGAAGTCAGCACGCCGCTGAATAGCGAGCTGCGCGCTCACCGCCAGTATCGCCCCCGTTCCTTACTCCTTTTTTTTTTCTATTTCCTTTTTTGGCATTTCACTGAACCCGTTTCCGCCAACAGTTTAAGCTGTTTTAGTTTTCACCGCTCGCGCGCGAGCGCGCGCACACACACACACACATTCCGAATTCATTAATTAGCATGTGTGAATAGAGGGCGGTGCGGCGTGCTGCACGTGTGTGTGTGTGTGTGTGTGACTCGTGTTGAAATGATTTAGCAGTTTTTGCCGAGTCTCATAGTCGGTAACGAGCCTCTCTACCGCGGCGGTTATATTTCATAGCAGCAGAAGCGGCACCGGCGGAGCATTGCCTGGCATTCCTGCCGCGGCCCGGCGCTGGCCGCGGCGCTCGGCCGCCGTGCCGGACCGCCGGGTGCTGCTGCCCCGGCTGCTCGCGGCCAGAGGTCCGGACAGAGGCCCGGCCAAAGGCCCAAGGAGGCAAAGGCTCGGCCACGGTGCCTTCCATATGACAGACAGATATACAGATACAGAAAAAAGCCAGACGGGCGGACGGACGGGCGGGCGGGTGGGCAGACGGGCGTGCGGCGCGGCCGCGGCCCGGCGCCGCGTACCTGCCGCGTCCCGCGCCCCGAGTTGCGGGGCTCCGGCCGTGCGGGTTATACACATTGTACGGGGAGCCGGGAGACTTGGACGCACGTACGAATCTGGTTCGATTGTTGTTGCCGAGGCGGCGGCTGTTTTATATCCCGTGTGTGTTTCGGTGAGTGTCCGGGGCGGGCCATTGAGGAGGGAGGGGGAGGGGGGGGGGGGTAGAGGGGGGGGGGGGGGGGAGCCGCCCGCCCGGAGGGGGCAGTCCCTTATCAGCCGGACCTCGTCGCGGAACAATTTCGATATGAGAGAGATGAAGGGAGTGGGGGCCGAGGAATTCGGCAACGCCCCGGCGTGGAGGCGCTGCTCCGCGCGCGCCGCGCCCGCAAATGCTTTTCCACTCCCCCCCCCCTCCCCCCTCCTATCATGACGACCATCGTTTGTGATCAGCGACGGCATCAGCAGCGTCATCATTTTTTGTCCGGGGTCGCCGGGAGAGAATATAGGATGCACAGTGAAAGGGCGCGCGCTCCGGTTCTGGGAATGACGCCTCCCGCGATGACGGGCCGCTACCAAGTGGCCCGCGCGCGCACCCGGAGGAGGCCCGGAGGAGGCCCGGAGGAGGCCCGGAGGAGGCCCGGAGGAGGCCCGGAGGAGGCCCGGAGGAGGCCCGGAGGAGGCCCGGAAGAGGCTCCGAGGAGGCCACGATGAGGCCACGAGGAGGCCACGAGGAGGCCACGAGGAGGCCACGAGGAGGCCCGGAGAAGGCCCAGGAAGGCCTGGAGAAGGCCTGGGGAAGGCCCGGAGAAGGCCCAGGAAGGCCTGGAGAAGGCCTGGGGAAGGCCTGGAGAAGGCCGGCAGAAGGCCTGGAGAAGGCCTGGAGGAGGCACAGAAGGAGGCCCGAAGGAGGCCCGAAGGAGGCCCGAAGGAGGCCCGGAGGCCCTGAGGCCCTGGGGGGCCCGCGGCACCGCTATCAATAACATACAGCGTGGCGTAGATGGATGTGCGGGCGCTCTGCTTATGAAACGTACGGTCAGTAACCGCGCCCGCTTTAGTTGAATTTCTTTTTTTCAAAATCGTGGCAAGGGGAGGTTTTTTCTCCGTTGTGCGGCAGGCCGCGGGGTCCGCAGCTCCGCCAGGGCGCCTGGCGGGTAGGCCAGCCCTGCGTGTGCAGCGCACGCGTGTCGGGCGGGTCGGCCTACCCCGGCACCCGCAGGCGGCTGCCGTGCCCGGCGTGCCGTGCCCACGGACGGTGACCGTGTCGCGTCGTGTAATTCATCTACTGAACCACTTCGGCCACTGTTGTTGTTGCTTTTTATGTGCGTGTTGTCATTTTTGCACGACGCGCGGATGGCATTCCCGTCCCGAGGAGCCGGGCGGGCCTGACGACGGCTCCCTCATGCTGTGACTGGACTCGCTTCAATCGGCATCACGCTTCCTATAAACGCGTGTAACTGGGACTTTTAAATTAATTGAAAGGCTCGCCTGGCATCTCGTTTGGTTTCCCACCGATCGCTCCTCGTGGTTTTTTTCCCCCTCCCCTTCCCCTCCGCGGCGGCCGGAGAGCAATCTCGGCCCCTTGTGTCTCTCTCTGTCCTCCTCGGTGCTTCTCTTCTCTCTTTCTCTCCTTCCTTAAGTCATCATCCTCTCCACAACCCGGGCCCGTTTTCGAGGCGGTTTTTCAGTGGCACGACTCCCTGCGGTTGATACTTTTCTCGAAACTAAATTTGGATTCCTGAATTTTTGTGATTTTTTTTCTTCTCCCCTGTTTCTTTGTTGCAAATGAATTTGTATCCGGCGCTCTCTGCGGTTGTATCGACCCGACTAGGATGGAAGAAAAATTAAGTTAATGGTGTTTTGGGGACAAGTCGAAAATTCTACTGCTATGAATGAAGACACTTGGGAGGAACGTCGCACCGCGTATCCGCGAGATTTTCCGAGCAAACAAAAAGGTCTATCTTTTCTCTCACTGTGCGGCAGAGCTTGACGGCGGCAGTGGAGGCGAGGCGTTCGGGGGCCGACGTCCGGGCGCGTTTGGCGTACGTACGACGCGGCTTTGGCGCTGGGCCGCGCGGCAGCCGCGGGCCCTGCCAGAGGCCGCGGCCGCCGCGGCCGCCGCGGCCGCCGCGCCACCGCTCGCCAGGCACTGCCCTGTGATTACAGGCTTGTTTTGACTGGGGACCAGCTGCTCGCCCTCCGTGGGGCGGGGCTGGCGGGGCTGGCGGGGCTGGCGGTGGGCCTCTCCAGCTGACCTGCGCGCTCCAGCCGCGGCGCGGTCCTGTTTATTGGCGAGCCAAAGGGACTCGATACGACCGCCTCCCGCAGACTTCTATGCGCTGCTGCTGCTGCTGCGGCGTGCAGCCCCCGCGCCGCCGCCCCGCCGCCTCTAGGACTTGCTAGGACTCTAACGTGCACTAGTGTAACGAGCGCCGCCGCTTTATTTTGAGTCGTCCGCCGCCGCCGCCGCTGCTGCGCAGTTGGGTCGAACAGCGAAAGCAGCTGAGCCCGTGTCGGCCGGGCGGTCCGCGTGCCGTGCCGTGTCCGGCAGGTCGTAGAGGCGGCGGCGGCGCACGGGCCCTGAATTAGCCGCTCTACACACACACCCGCACCGCGCGCCGCACCTTGTAGGGATGCAGGCGCTTCCGGCTCGTTATGCTCCTACTTTTGATTCTACGAATCGGGCCGCCGCGATGCGTTGTGCCGCAGCGGGAGGCAGCGCCGCCGAGCGCTGTTCGAAAAAGAAAAAAGCAACAGCGAAAACAAAAACTTTTTAACCTCTTGGCACCGCGGCGCAACGGTCTCGGTGTACCGGCTTCGAACACGCCGTTACATACGCAACAGGCCGAAGGGGGAAAAAATGATCAGAAACGTTATTGGATTGACTTTCGTCATTCTGTTCTCTCTTTTAATATTTTCCGGTTCAGCCGGGGGAAATTGAAGGCGTCGTCAATTATACGATGGGCTTTGTGGAGGGGATTTTCGTTGTGTGCCTCTCCGGCGGCCAACACAGCCACGCACAGCACACATAACGAATCGGGCCACGACGCGGGGGATTCGGCCCGGCTCGGGTGTTCGGCGCGAGTGAATTATAGCACTTTATGGGGCGCCGAGGAGTAATGGACGTACAGTGACCCGGTCCCGTCCTGCCGGGTCCTGCCGGCTGCCGCTGACGTGTCGGGGTGTGGCCGGCTCTCGCGTATCGTGCCCCGGCCGCCGCCACCGCCGAGACGCGGGTCTTTGCCCCGGCCGGGGTATGGCCAGGCTCGGCCAGGCTGGTGTGCCGGCCAAAGCTTCCACCGCCTTGTGCCACACTCGACTCCAGCGGCGCAGGCGGCGCAGGCGGCGGCGTTTCACTGGCTTTGCTGCCGCCGCGCGCGGCAAGCGCGCTGGACAAAGTAATGGAAGTCATAATTAAGGAGCAGAGAGAGAGAGAGAGAGAGAGAGAGAGAGAGAGAGAGAGAGAGAGAGAGAGAGAGAGAGAGAGAGAGAGAGAGAGACTTTTAGTTTCCCGCATTCAATTTTAAGTAACGGCCGTTTTGACCGTACGACTTCATCTATCTATTTGTTCTCCTCCGACGCCACCACGCACGCACGCACACACACGCATCGGAACCGATACATACAGCGCGACTTGTTGATGTGTGCCCTTGGCAACGACACGGTGCGCGTGGGGAGCCGGGGGAGCCGGGGGAGCCCGCCCGCGGGCGGACGGGACCTGTTGCCGCGCGTCGTACTGTCAAACTTGCTCTCTGGTGGGTCGTGTAGGGCTTCGAATTGCGAGATTTTTAAAGAAATTTTCGGAGTAAATCCAGCACTTTTGCAGACGAATGTCGAAATTTTCAGCGAAAAAAAAAATCCGTTTTCGGAAAATTAGTTAAAACTGCTGGAATGTTATGAAATTTTTCCCCAAAAAATTTCCTCTTAATTTAAAGCCCCAGGGTCGTCGTCATCCGGCGGTGTGGTGTGCGCTGCGTCCTGGCAGGTCCTGGAGGACTCGCCGCGCCGCGTGCAGCGCCAGCAGCGGGTCAAGTTCAATGCCAGGCAGGCGGGCGGGGCCCCGCGGGCGCGGCATGACTCACTGTGAGGTAACGGCCAGCGCCGGCCGGCACCGCTGCCAGTCCGATGCCCACGCGGCGTCCCAACCCCGGCCGGCAGCGGCGGCGGGGCAGCGCGGGTGTTGACTTATTTGTGTCCTGCTGCCCCGCTGCACTTCCGCCTGCATTCCGATCCGCCCATCTTGTCCCCACCTGTGCGGCATCTATCCACGCCATCTCTCTCCGTCCGTCCGGCCGGCCGCACCGCCGCCGCGCCCGACTTTTGCTGCGCATCGACGTTCTCGCGTGTCCCCCGGGCGCGCCTTTTTCGCGCGCCTTCGCGGTGTGTGCGGCGGCGGTGGCGGCTGGCGGGTGAGACCGGCTCGTCTGCCGCCGCTGGCTCGCTGCCAGGGCGCCTCAGAGTGTGTATACATCGTCTGCTTGTGACTTTGTAAAAGACGCAGGAAAGACTTCCGCGGGCCAAGACTCTCCTCGTAAAAATGTATAATGGAAATGAAAGAAAAAGCAAAGGATCGACGCTCCAGCAGCGGTTTCCAGTTGGCGTTATTTCGGTTCATTTTTTTTCTGCCATTGGAAAGGCCATCCTGGAACAATAACCACTCGCTGCAGAGCTGTGGCCGCGCGGACAGACGCGGGGCCGGCCGGGCTAGCCGAAAAAGCAGAGCGAAGTGAACGCACTTTGCTGGAGTCGTGGACGTCGTTGTCGCAGGGGCCGAGTCTTTGAGGCGCGCCGCATGGCACGGCCGGGAGGCCGGGGGAGGGCCGCGGGGGCCGCGGGGGGGCCGGCTTATCAGCGGGCAGAGCGAGTCGGAGTCCTGGCCACGGCCCCGGCACGGCCGCGGCACGGCACGCCACGGTAAGGCCGGCCCCGGCTGCTCGGCTTCGCTGGCCCCGCCGGCCCCGCCGGCCCCGCGTGGCCTTGGGGGGCCAACAGGCTTTAGCCGTGACCACGGCACTGCCACTGCCACGGCCAGGGCCGCCGCCGCCGCCGCCGTCGCCGTGCCCATGCCGCACTAAGGCCGTTGCTTCTGTGCGGACGGCTCGGCTCAGTGTGGCCCGGCCAGATGCCCGGCCCGGGCCCCACTCGGTCCGACGCCCGACTCGGCTCGGCATACGCGGAAAAATAAAACCCCACTCCCTCCCTCCCATTGAAACAAAGCCATAAATCTGTCCGAGGAATTCACTAATAGAGCAGGTTTTATTCTCTGCCTGCGCACCCGTCTTTTGCGCCCAAATTTCTGCTGCATACATTTTTGTGACACTGTTGTTGTTCGTAGGAAGTGAGCGGCCCGCAGTTGGTGGTTTCATTATCTTCTTGCCTTGTTCGTTAAGAACCTGGCATAAAACTCTTTCAATTGCCTAACACAAGATTCGCCCTTCCGCTATAAAACTTGTATTTTTTCGTAATTAAAGGCGCACGCGGCTCTCCCCCCCCCCCCCCCCCCCCCCCCCCGCCCCTCCCTTTTCTCCCTCCCTCGCTCTCTCTCCCTCTCCCTCTATCCGTTTTTAATTAACCGAGCTTTGGCTGCCTGTGGCCCAAAGCTCATGTTTATTCTCTCTCTCCCTCTCTCTCCCCGCTCAGTTGGCCGGTCATACACTACTACTGCCACCGCTTAGTTCCACGACAGCGACGGCCGTACGTCGGCTGCCTGCCTGAGTGACGACGAACGCCGCGGAACTCGCCCTCCCGCCCGCCTCATCCCCCGGTACGAGCCTTAGCCTGGCGCATGCATCTGCACTAACTAAGCGCTAAACAGAGGGCTGCGGTGGTGGGAGGACCCCCCCCCCCCCTTTCCGGCTCTCCCCCCTCCACTCCCGTCCGCCGCCCCGTCCGCGTCATTCCCTCTCCTCGGGTCGGGCGAGCGGCCGGCAGGTGGCGCTGCGAGCCGCGCTGCCTATGAAGGTCAGATTTGTCTCGGCAGTGATACGTACTGTACTCTAAGGTGCATGACCTAAACCAAGCAACAGTGGGGCCCGCAGTCCGAGGGGGCCCGAGGGGCGCCGAGGGGGCCGCCAGGCCTAAAGGCCCGGAGAGTCCCCCCCCCCCTCCCCCCTTTCCCCTCCCTCGCCTCCACGGGCCCCACGGAGGTGGGCCCCAGCTGGGGCACGATGGCGACGTAACACCGAGCCCATGTTGTTGTGTTTTCTTTTTTCGCCTCAGTTGTATATTTTTGAAAGCGCTTTGGCAGGTTCGCTGAAAAACTCGGTTCGCCATAGTGTGGTGTGGAGTCAGCCGCGCGAAAAAAGGAAGTCGCGCCTGCTTTCACATACTGTTTCCCTCGGCGGCCGTCGCGCGAGTATATTTTTCAAACGCGTTTCATAATATTTTTGTATTATAAAGTCTAGTTAGGCCCCAATAGTTTTGCTCCCTACTCGCGGCGTTTGTAATGCGCCTGAATTGCGTGTTGCTTGTCTTGGCGGCAAATATCCCCCTCCCGAGAGGGAGAGAGTCGCGCGCGGGGAAAAGAACAAAAATGATGGTATCAGTGGCCGGTGATGCACTGGTTTGTGATTTGAATGTGTGATTTATGGGAGCGGGCCGGAGCGGGCCCGCGGCAACGGGGAGTCGGCTCGGCATCAAACAGTAAAGATCCCGCGATGGCTCTACAATACACTATATAAGACGCCGCGCCTTTTGACAACCCCACAATCGCCAGAATAACGTTTCGGTTTCGCGGGCCGCGCGCGCTAGCCGCGTAGTGGACACCGACTGCTCGGCTGCACCGGCTGCCGTCGTTGTCGTCGCACGAACTGTTCCCGTTTTGTCCTCTTTCAACCTTGGCGGGCAGCGGCTGCTCCCGCCTCCCCGCGCGGGAGCATTAGACAGTGTCATTGATTCCGCTGCAATTTTTTATCATTTTTAAGGCGATAAACGCGTTGCTGACGTGTGCTTGAAAACCGTCCGCGCGTGGACGTGGGGCTAGGCTGCTACAACGCTTTAGGACCATCGTATCCCTCTTCACTCTCTCTCTGTCTCTCTGTCTCTCTCTCTCTCTCTCTCTCTCTCTCTCTTTCCTCTGCCTAATTCAATGGGAATGAGAGAGAACGATAAAAGATTTGGGTTCTATTTTTACTGTTGGCCGTAGAACCGACGCAGTACTGATCGTTCTGCCTTCTATTGAATGGCGACCGTATCAGTAGTTGGTCCGCTTACTCGTACAGGAAAAGGGATCAATGTCCTTTCATTTTTGACTCAAGTATTTTGCATGTGAACCGCCATATTTTTGCTTACACGACGGCCTTTTTTTCATTAACAGCATTCAGACTTATTTGGCATTCGTCAATGTGTTACGTATGTTCCCCAACGGGGGAGACACACAAGTGACAAGTAGTGTCTCAAACGGTGTGTAGGGTTGGCTTTTTGCATGGACCAAAGTTCCTGCCCATATCTAGTACTTCGATCTATTATTTGCAGAAAGATTGCAGAAAAATTAACTGATGTGTGTCCACACTCGGTTTCGTACCGTGCGAGTGATTTTACAAGCGGCGAGACTTTAAGTCCATATCCATGTTGACCTACAAACGAACACTTCTGCTGGAAGTAACCCTGCCCACGCCGGTGGCACATGGCAACCGCTGGTGCCGTCAACTTCCCTTCCCCCGTTTCCGCGATGCGACCGCCGCGGCTGCGGCCGCGGCGGGGTCACCCGGCCCCACGGGTCAGCGGCTTCACCCAGTTATCGCCAATCCCGTGCATACATTGTGACTGCTGGCTCTCCATTTAGTCGGCGACAACTGTAGGGGGCAGAGGCGTCTAATCGTGCACATTTTCCCCTTATCGGCCGGCGCGTGTGGGGTCATGAGCCGTGTCTGCGTTGTGCAACGTTATGTCATTGGTCTGTACGCTGGCACGGATTTTTCACATTACAGGGAACCATATTCCGAGCTCGATTTCCACCATACAAAGCCATTTGCAGTAGATCTGTAGGAGCACTGTTTGGTTTTGATGCTGGAAAAACGTTGTGACCGTTTCGGCACAACTGCGGGAAGGGCCGTCCCATCGTGCCCGCCCACCTTCTCAACAAACCCCTTTGCTTCTTCCTGTCCCATGCTGCCGCGTGACGTTGCATCCAACATTGTCTGTCGCTGGCTGTTGCAGGAGCCAGGACTTCGAGAAGAGCCTGTTCCAGAGCATCGGCTTCAAGGACCTGCTGCCGTTCGTGAGGCTGTCACCGGAGGAGCGCGCCTCGGACGCGGGCCGGAGGACGCTGGAGCAGGGCGTGCTGCTGCTGCGGCAGCACACGGCGCGCTACGCCAAGAAGCAGGAGGCGTGGATACGCAACCGCCTGCTCGTGCACGGCAGAGACGTACGTCCCGGGGAGCCCGCCGCCTGGCTAAAGTCTAGAGGCCTAACCTAACCCTGATCCTCGCTGCAGGTGCCGCCTGTGTGGCCGTTGGACGGCTCGGACCCGTCGCGCTGGGACGAGCTGGTGGCGCGTCCCGCCGCGGCCGTGGTGGAGGCCCGCCTGCGCGGCCAGGACCCCGACGAGGCCCTGATCCTGCCGGTGCCCAAGGAGGGCACCGCGCTGCCCCCGGAGGAGCGGCACGCCGCGCACCACTGCGGGCCCTGCGGCCGGGAGTTCATCGGCCTCTCCCAGTACAACGCGCACCTGCGGGGCAAGAAGCACCGCGGCGTCGTCGTGAAGATGCGCAAGGCCCAGCAGGCGCTGGTGGACACCGTGGACGCCGTGAAGCAGAGGGCAGAGAGCGGGAGCGGGGTGTCGGCAAGAGACGCCGGACCCGGACCCGAACCCAAACCCGGACCCGGGGTCGGGAGCGCAGCTGTCAGTGCATCATGACAGTAGCGCGCGCACGAGCATGCGGGATACGATTGTAAATAGAAGTGTGGTGGCTAAATGGGACTTTCTTAGTGGGAATACGATTGAGGGTTGTTCGTGTCAACTGTCTTTCCTCTGGTCCAGACTGATATATTTTAAAGACTGAACTGTCTCCCTTGTAGTGTGCACGTGTGTACCTTACTTAATGTCCACTCTCACTTAAATGTGAATTGCTAATTGTGAATTAGGTTGTTGTCATTTGTACAGATCGAGAGGTAATAAAGGTAAACAAGTATTTACACAAACAATTATTGATATTTATTTATTTTTCCCATCAAGACTTGCATACATAACTCACTTGCACATATACCTCAGAAGTCTGGTAAAGAAACGTATTCTGAAACCTATCATCCCGTAAATACCCCCAACCGGAGATACCCCCTGTAATTTTTATTAATATTTTAAATGCGAAAAACACGTCCATCCGATTTTGGTCAGGAAACAAAATTTCGATTTCTCGTGCGGAATGTGTCTAAACTGACCCCTAGACGTCGTTGCGTCATGAAATGTGTGCCGCATGGGTCCCATGACTCCGGAAAATGCGAAAAACACGTCCACGCCGGGAGGGTAGGCAGCACAACTTTCATCACACTCCGCCTTAAATGTGAATTACTAATTGTGAATTGGGTTGTCATTTGTACAGATCGAGAGGTAATAAAGGTAAACAAGTATATACACAAACAATTATTGTTATTCATTTATTTTTCCCATCAAGACTTGCATACATAACTCACTTGCACATATACCTCAGAAGTCTGGTAAAGAAACGTATTCTGAAACCTATCATCCCCAGACTGTACCAAGAAATAAATTTTGTCTGGAATTTTTTTTTTTTTTTTTTTACAATCAACTAATCAAAGAGAAAGTAAAAGACCTCAGACTTGAGGGTACCGAAGGACCTCCAGGAAAAGCAGAGCCAGATGGTGATGAAACAATGTTTAGTGTTATTTGTTCTCCTCCCATTGCCTACATCGGCATACTTCATAATTTCTATATATCAGTACCAACACTTTGTCACAAAAACCTACACACTCATAACACGATGAAATAAAGTTTCTATCAAACACTTCACACAACAAAATTACATAGACTATGTAAAACTAGCTCTTATCACTTCCAAATTTGGCTGAAATTATAAGCGCCATTTAACAAGTATAAATGATATTGCACCTCCATTTTTATTCCTAGCCATTAAAAAAATATATATATATATCTATATGGAACAATATTATTTGCAAGGATCTTTTAACATAACTAAATAAATATATAGAGTTTGTAGGTTTCTGTGTGTAATTTAAATCAACGAATGTATTAATAATTTACAATATTTAAAAAAAAATGGTTTACATTCATTGAAGAAAACAATAGTAAATCTTAGTTCTCTAAGAAGAGCGTCACAACCATATCATTACAATAGAGCTCTACAACAAAACATGAAAATAACGCGTTCAAAAGATAAATACATGAACCAAAGCATAGTCTTTCCTGGCACTTGAAGCATTGTTGTTAAGAAGAGTGCCAAGAAAAGAAAACTTCCAGAACAATGTGAGAAACTGGCCATCTGAACACCTTTGATGTAGTAATTGAAATTAGCATTTAAAAAATTGCACCATGGGGTAGCAAATTGGCATTTAACAAGACACCAATGTCAGAGATTCCCTTAGATTTATTATCGGTTAAAGGAACAAAGCAAACAAACAAGAGTGCTACTCACAGAAAATAGTCAGTTGAAAATCAATAAAACCATTGATGAGCCTACAATGGTGTATTACAAAATGCATAGAACATGTACCTAGGTCAAGTTAGTAAGAAAGCTTCAATTGCAGAGTTTTGCCTTACATCTATCCAATCACCTGAATGAGAGTTTAGTAACACATGACAGGACACAATTGTGTCAAGGTAAAGTAGGAATAATAATTCTATGATAAAAATGATTAAGATAATAGATGGCAAGATTTTAGAAAAAAAAAACTTTCACAGGTAAAATCTTTTTGAAAATTTGCCTCAGATGGTTTAAGAATTTGATTTTTGATTGTTTGGTTTTATCAAATAAAATGTATCATGTTAAGATAAATCCCTCTGACTGGGACATGATAGGCACAATGTTACTTAGATAACTCAATGAGAAAGAACACTCAATGCTCAAGTGGTGGTGATGTTACAAACAAGCTTGCATAACAACCGGAGAGAAAAGCTATGATTACATCCAGCATTTTGAACATAACTACATAATAAGATCACAAGAGTACACTGGGCTGTGTGAATTATATACAGGTCACACTGCTAATTTGGCACAAAAAGGGATGATTGAGAGGGGTGCCTCCACTACTCACTGCAGTGTTAAGATGAAAGCTACACACACACAGAGTGCATATCTTTTGATATGAAATATCAGTCAATTAGATGTATGAAATCCCTACATAAGAATCCATTCAGTACCGACATTGCACCCACACTCCAGTTACTTCATCACGCTTGAAGTAAAGTGGTCTCTGGTCCCGGAACACAGTCACAGCAGGAAATGGGTGGTCTTGAATGTACTTTAAAGTTTGCCGTATCTGAAAAAAATAGGGGCACATGAATATACTGTAACAGAAATAGTAATTATATAAAATGAGGATTGAAGACAGGGAACCTTATAAGAGGAAAGCTTACCATGGATGAAAAATGAGGTGGTTCAACTTCAGGTGATGTTGATAAATGCTGGAGAATGAATTCATCAGACTGCTGAAGCCACAGATCAACACCACGCAGTGGTTCATAATTGAATGGCCCAATGCGATGTAGGCCTGTTTGACAGTCATACACATCCAATACCTTTGCCAGTGGGGCAGAAAACAAAACTAGGTTAAAGCACATGTTCAATATGAGTATGATACAATGTTGTGATATTTATCAGGGAATGTATTTGAATTTACCTGATGTCCTCCTGTTAAGTGACGGGCGCAGCGTAATGAAAGTTCTGGTCCACGATCAAGGAATGTTGCAGGGAAAATTTCCCCTGTTTTAACATTGACACCTTAAAAAAATAGAGATATATTTTATGTGCGGATGTGCAATGTGTGGATGAACATAGCGTTTTTGAGTGAAGAAACAATAGAAAAACATACCAACACCACATATGATAGGCCAGTGGATTCCTCCTCTAATGGTTGTATTTACTTCTCCCACACAAGCCAGAACAAGATCCACTTCCAATGGCTGCTTGTGAAAAGCATCTGTATGCAACACAGAAAGTAATTAGTAAAAAATGCAATTCTATTGCATTTGGGGAAAGCAATGGGATAGCGCCAACTTACGCATTATACTGTGGAAAACACCTTCAGAATAGTTGCGAGTATCTGCAAACCCTCCAACCAAGCTAAGTTCAAGCCGTCCATCAGGAAAGCCTACAGAGAGTTCTCGCACTCTCTCAATAAGAGAAAGAACTCCATCTTCACAGTGTACGTGGGTTATACCAACCGCACCAGACCCTGTAATAAATGCAAGCAAGAATAATGAGTGATTGAACCAATATGGTACCACCAGGTGAAACAAAGCTAACAATGTCCAAAACACTCACCAGTGTGGCGGATAACAACAATGACACAAGTTGTAGCATTATCAGTGCCAAGAATGCTTACATTTTCTACAATGGAAGCAGGAGAAAAAAAAAAGCCATCAATTACTGTGCGTGAAAAGAAAACAACATTAATTACTAGGTAACAATACTTACTGTCTTGAGGCACTGTCACCGCAAGTTCACGTTCAATGACATACAGAAGTCCAGCAGGCCCAATCACTTTTGTTGGAATGGATATGAAGTGGGAAGCTGAATCTCTATATCCTGGGTGCATGTGAAACAAAGTTGCCATATCTGGCGGAACCTCACCCAGGGGAGTCCTGTTGACGCACAGCACCATTCTGGAATCAATAAGTTTAGTGCAAAATAGCAATATTGTAAATACTGAAAAGAAATGTGGCAAAGCTAATTAAAAAATTCATTGATTCTATTATAAGCTCAGAAAGAGACACTTTGTTTAACTGTACTAAAATCATAAAATAGTACTGACAACATTTCTAATAAGTCAAAAGTCATTGAGGTACATGATGAAAGGGGCCATGAATCCATGTTCGACTTCAAGCCACTTTGGGATTATCAGAACGTTAATTGACAAAATCCAAAGCCAGTAAACAAATTGAAAAGAGGTGATGACTGGCATGACCTTATTCTGTACATGGCACATAGGTATAAGGTCAGATCAAACCAGCTTTACCTTTCTTTCTTAATTTTGAAATACAATAGGTGAGCCAATTACATTTCTTGAGGTTCCTATGTGCAATTATGATAAAAATCTTTAATTCATGTAGTCAATAATCTATTCATACATTGGTTTAAAGATTGGTAATTATGTCAAGCCAGTCAACAGCAGGAGCGTAGATAGTATTAACAGGTTAATGGGGATTTGTTGGGAGGTTGTAAACCAGGAAAAGTCCGTTTCATGGTTTCACCAATCGGCTTGAAAGATAAAGACAGATAAGACCTGCAGAATAGACACCATTTCATACATACCTCAAAGTCTAACTTCAAAACAGCTTAGCAAGTTCTGCAAAAAGCTTTATATTTGCTAGGAAGGAAAAAATCCGAAGTCAATCGTGCAGAGGCAACGGCTTCAAAGAAACCTCACAAATTTAAAACATTTCAAGGAAATTGGATATTTAGCACAACATAAATAAAACATTTGGAATACTTCTTATGCTTCTTTTACATTATGTCTTTCTGAATTCCTTCATTGCACTTAGGAACGTAGACCTATCAATGGCCAAGGTCTTGCGGACACTGCAAGAGCTCCACTATTTCACGCGAGCCTGTGTGCATCGGAAACAAATTGGTATTGACGTATTTTCTATGTGCATAAATCACAGATTTTCACGAATTTGACAAAGGTTTTATATGATTAATGCTATATGTCTGGGAGACTTGGGTCAACACTGTTGCGCACAGAGACCTGTTGAGCAGGCGCCAAATTCAAATGCACCTCCGTTGCATGTCTGTTGTCTGCTCTTGTCTGCTCATCGTGTTGTGTTGAACTTTCCATCATATTTTTACGGAGACGAACAGCCGGAACCTTTATTGGTCACCATAAATTCGTTTTTAGATTATATTCCATACTGCCAGTCTATGGCTATTCCTATAAATACTGACAGCTTTGTGAAATTTAGCAGGATAGCTTCTTATGAAAATACTACCACAATTATTGGTTAGGGTTTATTGTTGTCATGATTTCGAAGGCATGGAAAATGTCAGCAAGTGTTATTATAGCACAGCGTTTGCCCGTAGTCCGCGATTCTCTGAAAACAGTGGGATCAGCCTGTAGACCTTCTAAAACTAATCACAGCTTTCCCGAGTGTAGTAACCTTCACATCATGAGTCTTCGCAGAGGAGAGAGTGACAGACACCTCCCTGGGATTCATGTTTTCCCTGGTGGCCACTTGGATGAAGCCGACACCAGTCCTGATTGGATTTATCTGTATAAATCCCTTGGATTTGAAGAGAGTAGTTTTGTAGACTTGTCAACAGGTGGCGGCATTGAATGTCATCCAGAGTATCAAGACATGGTATGCTATTTTTTTAAAAGATAAAATGTTTTTAAGAATTTTTTTAAAAATTTGCTTGTTTTTTCAGGGTAGTGCATGCTTACCAGGCTGGATGTCTCTTCGCCTCTGCGCAATAAGAGAAACATTTGAAGAGTGTGGAATTCTACTGTGTCGCAATCCCAGTTCAATTGAACAAGGCCTTCCATATGCCTCATTTGTTATTGTAAATGAGTTATCTGCATGGCAGAATCGTGTAAGAGCAGATCCTCGACAAATGTTAGCTCTATGTCATACTGCTGGTTGTGTACCTGATGTCTGGGGGCTTCACCTATGGAGTAACTGGTTAACACCAACTCAACAGAAGGTGCGACACAACTCAACGGTCTTCTTGGCAGTTTTGCGGTCCTTACCTACATACTCAATAAATCTGTCAGAAATGGATGAGTTAAAGGTCAATATACTTAAAGTTTTCCTTGTATAAATGTAATCTTGTCAGCTGGTAGAAAGATTTATTTTCATATATAAATTTAATAATTTTTTGTTGTTTTTTTTTTATTTTAGTGCTGTAGTGCATATGATCTCATAAATCTTGCACACTCTGGCAATGTCCGTCTTGCCAACCCCCAGTTTTATGAAGCTGTGAGGCTCACAAACTTTGCGGATGCTGATGCATTGTCCTCATTTGCTTACAATCGTGCTCAGTTAGGATGTCAGCAAATCATGCCAGTTCAGGAAAAAACTAGAAATGGCATGCTTTTTATCTTTCCTGGTAATTATTTAGTGATTGTGTTTTTGCTTTAATGTGTTATTGAATGGTGTGTTTGAGATATATGATACACTTTAAAATATTATTTTCCTTATAGGTGACTCAGCTTACCCAAAAATTGTAGATTGTGAGACACCTCGAAATTTAGTGAAAAGAGAACAGTCATTAGAAGAGCTAAGTGAAAGGGTCAAGGCCAGTTCTGGTACATTGCACAGGTTGGAGGTACCTACGAGCGGACCCTGTCAAAGAATCATCACTCACAACTATATACCGCCTTTTAAGCATATTTTACCTTCCATTGCACATGGAAGATGGAATGGGACAAAAAGTCACCTCTAAATAACTATGTTTGTATGTATGTTTTAGCTTGGAGAGTTATTTTATGTACTGATTATGTTCATTGCCACCCCAATTTGCAGTAAAATTACCAGTCTGATCTGTTGCATTCTAGAGAATGCCAGTCATGTTGGCTAAATGTGTATTGTGCTAGTCATTGTGTTACAAGTTGCAATTTTACTTTAGACATAAGGGACTATGAAATGTGATAGGGGATGCCTGTCTTAAGTTGACACATCTGTTTTTACTTAAGTTTGCTTGCTTGCTTGTCTAACGCCTGTAATCCACTGTGATAGTAGTGACATGCTTTAAGTTGCACACTAAGTTATGTTTCTGGCAAAAAATCTAACCTCGCAATTGCTTTCATATGTGGGTATGTATCTGCCAGTTTTATGTAAATGATTTTGTATTGTATGGTATGGTTACGTAGGGATACTTCTTTTGTTAAGATGTGTGCCACGTAAGCTTGACTGGATCAGGAATTTTGAATCCTCTGTGAGGATTGGTCATACTTCTGACTTCGTTAATAAATTTTTTGATCTCCAACTTTGCAAATATATTTTAAATACCAAGATCTCAATATTTCAGTTGATCTGAAACCACTACATTCTCACTACTCATTCAAGACAAATTTTTTGATATGTTATTGTAGAGGGTGAAGAAACAAGGTCCCATTCTTATCAGTACCCTCAGTTTATGACAACTTTTGCTTTGTGTTTTCATTGGTAGAAAACTTAAGTTGAACAAGACATAATTTGATACATTTATTATTGACTACATTATGCATTCTAAAATAAGAAGACATCAGAAAAATTTTACACGAGTTTCAATGCTTAAGTTGAATGATGAAAAGTACTTTCACTACAAATGAATCTTACAATTTAAAAAAAAGGAAAATAACTTTGCAGTGAGAGATCAATACACAGGTCTAAAATTTGAGACCAATAAGTTCAGTTCTGCTGATGCAATAAAATGATAAAGTGTGACATGCGCAGGTAGGGATTAGATCCGGTTAAAACAAACACTTAAAATATTAAGTACGGTACCGGGATGTGATGTGTAGAACAGAACACAGAAAGACATACAGCAGTTCCAAAGATCAGGTACAATTGATACATACATAGGCTACAGGAGAAAAGAGGAAAAATATCTCTTATACTAAATCATAACATATATAACCTTATATATAAACATGTCATGGAAGTAAATAAAATAATCTACATAAAAGAAGAAAAAAAGAAAACACAAAAAAAAAGGTATTCCTTTAAAAATCTTTCTAAAATGTTGTTAATTATAGATCAGTCAGGAAATAAGACATAGAAATATACTTCTACCACTGAACTTAAATAAATTCTTATCATGAAGGATTTGTAATGGATATTAACATATCACAGCACATTACAAAGCATGCTAAAAATGTCTTAATTGAATCAGATTTGTTGAAATGATCAGGTACAGGTACTACTAGTAAGAGTTCAAGGTAGAACTCACTTATGATCAATTGGGTCTGAGCAAAAAAGAAGGAGAAAAAATTGCTATGGCATTGGCCTGCATGAAAATTGAAACACTAGCACTGTTACTAGAAGTCAAATTCTGGATCGAACTGCTGCTGCATTCCCCCTTGTTGAGCACCTGGTTGTCCCATAGGTCCTCTTGCTCCCATTTGCTGCTGCTGCATTTGATTCATTTGGTTCATTGCTGGCCGATATGGTGGTTGCTTTGATGGAAAAGGAAAAACACATTTAATAGGTGACCAGCTTTGACTGACTAAAAGCCTTCCACTTTCAAGAATATGCACAAGACAATGTGGCATGGCAACATTCAGTTCTGTACCTGCTGTAGAAGCATCCTTAGTCCTGGATTGCTTGGTCGCATCATTCGTTGTTGGTTGGGGTTTTGTTGTTGCTGCTGTGGCTGTTGCTGCCTTTGCTGTATTCCCTGTGGACCCATTTGTCTCTGATGAAGTTGTTGCAATTGGAGCTGGGCTCTTAACTTTCCTGGGTCATTCTGAAAGGTGAGTTGAAAAGGAGAGGAATTATTCTACACTTATTGGAGGAATGGCAATTCAATGGAGCATAGCATGCACTTTTCTCCAGGGACAAATTCATAAATATCTTCCAACTTGAAGACTGTCATGACTGCAAGAAAAGCTTTGAAAGCCAGCTTCAAGAATCTTTTGGTGGAGGGTGGTTATCCGGTTGTCTCAGAATCCACCAATACACATGCAAATGATTTTTTTCAAAAGACTCATTATGGAAGTCCTTTCACTATACCAATCTAACATTTTGAAATAGTCAACAAAGAAAACTCGAAAGAAATCAAATCCCATGTCTGCCTGAAATGTCTATAATACAAATGTGCTGGATAAGAAAAGATTCAAATTAACCTCTGCTTACAAATGATCATCACAATGATAGAAAAACTTGCAAGAAACAAAGAAATCAGATATATTAATGACACCATAAAATATTTATGCAGTAATGAATTAATATTCAAACAATAACCAAAAGGAAGCAAAGCAATTATTCACAGCCTGGATGGTGGGAGGGAAACCAATAAAGAGGTGAAGCGGGAGGAAGGTCAAGGAGGTTGGATGCTTCTAGAGAATGCATGGTGAATGCTCTCCACTCACATCATGTACTTGTTGGCCCAACTCGATGGTCTGTTGTAGCTTCTGCTGCTGCACCTTCAAGGTGACCAGCTGGAACCCCACAAGTGCAGTACAACATAAGAAGACTCTTTCAGATTTAAAATTTATGTGTAGCATAAAGTTACTGTTAATTTTCCCAATTGAAGGCAAAACTAATTGATGTCAGCATAGTGAGCTGCAAAGCAAAACTAGTCGATTGACACTTTATACTCAACCTAAAATACAGTAGCATTTACAGTAAACCAGTAAACTAATTTATTTTCAAATGTTGAAAAATAGCACATCTGTTTATCTGGCATTTAAGATCTAATTTTGTCCACATGTTACATGCATCATACAGTAATATTAACAATATACAGAAAAACAAGGCACCATCTTCAAAACAGAAAACAAAAGACCTTAGAGAGAAAGAGGGGGAGAGAAAGAGAGAGACAGAGCAAGAGACAGAGAGAGAGAAAAGATGAGGGCCAAAGAATCTCACCTCAAACTGTTTGAGCTGTTGTTCCATGTCTTGAGAGGGTCCTTGCATTTGAGGGTTCATGCCTCTCTGCATGGCCATCATTCCACCACCTCGCACCATAAGAGGGCCTCCTGGTGCACCCCCTTGTGGTCCTTGCGGGGGTCCTTGAGAGCCTGGATTTGGACCCTGCATACGCATGCCCATGTTACCATCAACACCCTTGGGGAAGAAACAGCAACGCCGGTAGTATGAAGTGGATGACATAAGCAAGGTTAAGGAATGAGAATAATATAACATTGCTCATTTTAACTGAGAGACATACCTGCATTCCCATTGGGTTCTGAGGTCCACCCATCACACCGGACATGGGCCCCACTTGATTAGGTCCTTGCTGGCCCAGAACCTGAGCCTGAACTGAAGGGCCTCCAGGAACAGCAGAGCCCGATGATGATGAGACAACATTTTGTGTTATTTGTCCTCCTCCCATCGCCATTTGATTTGTCTGAGATATCATCATTCCTTGTTGATTCTGCCCCATTCCTTGTTGGACCGAGCCCATTCCCTGGGGACCCTGAACCATTCCCTGAGGACCCTGGCCCATTCCTTGTGGGCCTTGGTTCATTGGTCCTTGGTTCATTCCTTGATGAACCTGACCCATTCCTTGCAGACCTTGGCCCATTCCTTGAGGACCTAATCCCTGAGGTCCAGGACCCATCCCCTGAGGACCCTGACCCATTCCTTGAGGACCTTGGCCCATAACTTGAGGTCCTTGACCCATTCCTTGAGGTCCTGGTCCCATTCCCTGTGGTCCCTGTCCCATTCCTTGAGGTCCTGGTCCCATACCCTGTGGACCTTGTCCCATCCCTTGGGGTCCTTGTCCCATCCCTTGTGGACCTTGGTTCATTCCTTGAGGGACTTGTCCCATTCCCTGGGGCCCTTGTCCCATTCCTTGAGGACCCTGGCCCATTCCCTGTGGGCCCTGCCCCATTCCTTGCTGACCTTGGCCCATTCCCTGGGGGCCTTGCATCATTCCTTGTTGGTTTTGTCCCTGCTGGAAAAATATAAAAACAAAATATACAAAGCCCTCGAAACTTAAAAGAGGTCTAAACATCACATAATTGCAGTGCTGCCCCTCCAAAAGCACGAGTCAAAAGAGTTTTCATCAATAGCATACCTGTCGACCTCCCTGTTTAGATTGCTGGATAACCTTCCGCAAACGGTCAACAAATGCTTGCTGGTCATTGGGTATAAATCCAATAAATGTTTTCTTTTCTGCTGTGTACAATAAGATGAGAATTTTGAGATCACACGTTGCATTGGTATTTGAATTTGTAAAATGTACACAACCAGCCTGAAATACAATGCAGTTTAAAAATATGTAAATAATTTTTTAAAATTCAAAAAATTAAAATAAATAGTATGAGGGACAAAGGCCTTACATAACCAGTGGTCATAACTTGAGCAAGATTGTCTGATGCTTCACATTGCTGAGGAAGAAATATAACTGACTTTGATTGTTTCAAGTATGAGCCCCCAATACTACCAATTAATTGCTTGGGCATTAGCTGCATCAGCAGTTTTTGTGGCCATGTTTCT
Organism: Megalurothrips usitatus; assembly: GCA_026979955.1. Classification (NCBI taxonomy): domain Eukaryota; kingdom Metazoa; phylum Arthropoda; class Insecta; order Thysanoptera; family Thripidae; genus Megalurothrips; species Megalurothrips usitatus. Next base: position 3,026,530 of record CM049594.1, on the reverse strand, counting down.
GCAGAACTGAAAAAGAGATTTTTGTTAATCTACACTGCTGATTGTCAGCCATAATGTTGCTTTCTACAACAAAGAATACAACATGCGCCTGTAATCCTTACAGTTCTGGCGGATCCTTAGAATTAACTGCAACTTGGCATGGCAACTGCCTAGACAACTTGGGCTGCCCTGAGGTCGGCATTTTGTTTGTTTTCTCAACCCATTCCAGGGAACCGCTCCAAATGATTTGCTGTTGTTTAGGCATGACAGGTTGTTGGGCGATGGGTTGCTGCTGTGCTTGTTGTTGAGCTTGTTGTTGGGCCTGCTGCTGCGCTTGTTGTGCTTGCTGTTGAGCCTGTTGCTGAGCTTGCTGTTGAGCTTGCTGCTGCTGCTGTAGCTGCTGTTGCTGTTGCATTTGTTGGTGTTGCAGCTGCTGCTGTTGCTGTTGGTGGAGCTGCTGCTGGTGTTGCAGTTGTTGCTGCTGTAGTTGTTGTTGAGTGGTAGGGCCTTGTTGGCCCTGTTGCCCTGGTCCTTGCATACCCTGGGGGCCTGCAGGACCCTGACCTGTAGCCTGGGCCTGAGCCTGTGCTTGCGCCTGGGCACCCATCATTTGGTTCATTCGCATCTGCTGCTGAGTCAAGTTGCCTGTTCCACCTGAAAATTGTAAATAGTCGTTACAAGCCAGAAAAAAACAAGCTGGCCCATCCCACCGTCGAACCTCGGTGTCAGTTCCGCTCCGCTCCACTGGCACCTCGGTTTGACAGGGGAACTTGGCCAGGGGGGCGTCCAGGGACGACGTTATTTGCAGGAAAAACCCCGCGGGGGGCAAAAGGATTTCCTGCGCAGCAGGTTTTCCTGCGAATATACACATCCGGATCCTAGGACCCCCCGCGCGAGCGAACGAACGAACGAACAGTCAGACTATAAGACCGGCTCCTGTCCGTTTCTACCGGGCTAAAAACCAAGCATTTATGTCCAGAATGTCACAAAATAATAACAAAGGACTTGCCAAATTGGGATGTTAGCTGGTTTTGATTGACACCAGGACCTATGTTGGTAGGGGGCTGAGTAAGCTGTGCAATGAGTGCGGAGCTCTGCTGTTGAGGTGGATTCCCAGGACCAGGAAACCCTTGATTCTGCAATTTTTAAAAAAGGTTCAAATTGTTTCAATTTTTTTGGTATGTAAAAGAGCTGCCAATAAGCATTCTCTCATGGATGGCACAAAACTATAAGGTCATGTTGAGAAATGCTCATGAGCACACAGAGTGTGATACAGAATCAAAGTAGTATCAGTCTAACCTGCATAAACTGAGGCCGTGCCTGGGCTTGCATGCGCCACTGCGGCCTTCCTGGGCCACCAGGGCCAGGGCCTGCCATCGGAGGATAACCTGGAGGTTGTTGAGCAGGATAAGGGGGTCGCCCACCTCCACCAGCCATCACACCCATCATTCCTTGTTGTCCTTGCTGAGGACCTTGTTGCTGCTGCTGTTGTTGCTGCTGCTGCTGAACTTGTTGCTGTTGTTGTTGATGCTGTTGGGCTTGTTGCTGGGCCTGTTGTTGAGCTTGCTGGGCTTGCTGCTGGGCTTGCTGTTGTGCTTGTTGAGCCTGCTGTTGTGCCTGCTGCACTTGCTGTTGTTGGTTTTGCTGCGCTTGCTGGGCTTGCTGCTGGGTCTGCTGCTGTTGAGGATTTGCTGCCATCATTCCCTAGAAAGTAAATAGAGAAATAACACTGTAAGTGGCAGAGTACAACAATACATGAAACAGTGGTAAAAGTCTGTTCGAAAACTTACACCACCAGCCTGTTGGTTTCCCCTGAAAACAGCTTGGTTGGACATCATTTGTTGCTGATTGCCTGATGTCTGACCAGAGCCTGCATTACCAGGAACATTTGGCATGGGGCTTCCAGTACTTGGAAGCGGACTGGGTAAGGCGGCGTTGGATGGTGTGACGGACTGAGAGGGACCCTGTTGCACATTGTTCTGTGCAGATACCTGAGGCTGTTGAGGGGGCGGCTGAGATTGTGTGGACTGTCCAGACTGGCTTGAGGACTGTTGTGTTGCTTGGTTTCCACCACCCATTTGTGCTCCAGCTGGAGGGTTAGGGCTAACAGGGCGTTCTTGTAAACTGAAACAAAAATATAAGTAAATATGCCTGTTCAGCTTGTCTGCACATAAGAATGCATGGTAGTGCTGCGTAAGAATCCAGAATACAAACAAGGCACACCTGAATCCTTTCAAAAGTACCAGGTGTCTGGGATCTTTGGCATAATTTTTAGTTTGAGACATTTGAAGGTCCCCCCCTGCTACTTCATACAGCTTGAACAAGGCAGGAATTTTTCTTGGGGACAGGATGGACAAATTTATTCCACGCTGAAAAAAGAAAGAAAGACAGGTTTACAACTGGAAAACCACAAAATAAAATAAAAATTGACATGAGACATGAACAAATATTCAGCACGAGAAGAATGAAATCAGAATATTTGTACTTACATCTAGAAGAAAAGATGCAAGTTCATCAACAGAGTGCCCACTCAACGAAGGAGACTCCATTACAGGCAAAAGATATGGGGGGGAGTTACATATAAGGATGCAATGTTTTTGAACAACGGACTTTCCATCACGCTTCATCTGTAGGTCTTCAAAACAGTGAAGAGCTGTGGCCAAGCCTTCGGCAATATTTGCGAAAGCTTCACCCTTGCCTCCAACCATTCTGGATACAAAAGAAATTTTAGTGACATCAAAATAGAAAATTGTACAAAAAATACTACCTTCACAATGTGTAAAATTATACTTACTCTATATTGTCAAACATTGCGAGCAATTTATGAGGACTGCAAAATGGTCCATAGCTATCACTGCTGGGACAAGGCAAACAATCGGCTGCATGGTAAACCACAATACCATACATAATGCTGCGGCTCTAAAATAAAAATAGAAAAGTCAAATGCATTATATTGCAAAATTGATATTAACAATTCTAAACAAAAAGGAACTTCTTGTGTACCTCATGATAATCCCAGTCTTCAACTTTTATCTTGCTAAAGTATCTATAAATAAGGCAGAACAGGATAAGTAAAACCAAAAACAACAAAAATTGTGAAAAATAATGTAAACGTTGCTTTCACATACTGGAGGGTTGGTATCACATAATTTGTTTTCAGATCATTTATATAAGCACCATTAACTGCAGTACCCTCCACAACAAATATGATGTCAGCCTGTGGGTCATCATTGACACCTGGGATCATGTTAAGACACTGGAAATAGATAATGATTTTTATAAGCAGAATGAAATACAATAGATTTTGAACAAATAGTCACAACACCAGACCGCAATACTAATAACCATACTACTGGCAGCTAAGATATTATGATCATTTTTACAATATATATATTTTTAAAAATCTACACTGTATCAACAAATGGTTATGGAACACATGAACAACGTGCTCCATTGCGCTGAACCCGAAAGGGGGAAAAAATAAGCATTCGAGAACTACACAAGTGCTAGTAAATGAAATATTAAAATGGCACAACCAATTAACAAGTACAAATACACAGATAAGTACAAGGGTAAAAGGTACAGGGAGAATTAAGGGCGCCATCACATTTTAGAAAGAAATTAATAGGAACTAGGTGGTAAAACACAGGGATAGTGTACAGATAAATAACGTAAAATGAAAATAACCAACACACACAGGAATGGTTAGACGTGAGATTTACCGACACTCATCAGGTACAAAAGACTGACCTCAATTTGACGCAGATTTAAGACAACAGCCCTGTCTTCCTTTACACATACAATAGTCAAAGACACAACATTTCACTCAAAAATCGAGGCAATTCCACCGTTGTTTACGCCTGCAGGAATCTTTTTTTGCCGTTGCAGACAGCCATTCATGTATGTATGTAAACTAATCGCCAACGCCGGCAAGGAGGTCTTTGTGATTGGTGGGCGTTTGACAGGTTTTACCCAGCATGCACGGGTTCTGCCTAGTTTTGACTCCGCACCAGACTTGGTAACATTTGAAATCGCAGTATTTGGAGTTTCTAAAATGTTACTCCCTCCAAACCCGGGGTTGTTTGCCTACAGTTTCGCTTGGTTTTGGTATTTAAAAAAAAATTGTAAATCTGACCAGCCCTCCGGATGTGGCAACCCTGGTCTGGTACGGACTCAAATGTGGCCCGTTATTTACAGACTATACTGGTGGATCTCTCTGGGATCTCTCTGCTCTGCGTGGGTATTCGCAGGGCTGTGTGTGTTAGTGTGTGCGTGCATGGCGTCTGTGTGTGTGTGTTGTGTATGTGCATGTGTGTGTATCAGGCACTGAGAGAATGGCAAAATTTCGGTGGGGTTGCCCATAAGATTGTGGGTGATGATTCTTTTTAGTGATTTGTCTGACATCGAGACCGGTGTCCATTTCTCTTTCCATTTAAGGAAATTAAAAATATCGACTGTCGTTATGCCGGTAAGTAAAGAAACCAGGAGTGACCAAAGTGCCTGTTCTCTCTCTGTACCTTTGAGAGGATTTAGAAGGAATTTTCTTATGTTTCGGACGAGTTTTTCTAAGAGATTCTATTGAGTTAAAGAGAAAGCTTGAATCTCTTTTTCGTTTACTTGCAATGAACCTATTCTGATGTGATCAAAGAACGATCTTAAGTTAGTTGTCAAGTAGTGAGGTTAACAACTCCTAGCTCTTGTAACATTAATTCTGGAACTTGTCTGGTCGATTGTTTGGCACCGTCATAATCAATTACGATTAAGAAATCTCTAGTTTGTAGCCCAGTGTCCATCAAATCATCGTTGTACTTCCTGGGGTCCCATATTATGTTTGTTGGTTAATATATTTCTTTTCTCACATTAATATCTTCTCTATTTGTTTGTGTTAACAGTTTTCCTTGACAAGATGACCTGTATCAGGGAGTCCAACAAGTTACGCAGAATGAGCCTTGGCTATATAAACTCTCTGATGCGAAGAAGCTCATCATCAAGAGCTGATATTATGAACCAACATGATGAGGAAATTGATAGTAGTGACGGAGAGAGGTCAACTGAGGAAAAACCATTAAAAACCGGTTTTTTAAATGATATCAAACAACGATTTCAAAGAAGATTGACAGGTGTGCGATCAAGATATAAATCTAAAATGCGGAGATCTTCATCTCTAAATGATACCAGTGAGAGGGATATTTCTACTGTGTCTATTGTTGAGGTTGCTGAAGAACCTTTGAATGAACAACCAGGCATATCCACCAATACTGAAACTGAATCAAATGATCTCAGGACCCAGAGTCTGTCTGGTCACCTGTTACAGCTATCTAAATATGGATGGTATTGGGGGCCTATCACAAGAGAAGAAGCTGAAGGAAAGCTAGCAAATCAACCTGATGGCTCATTTTTGGTAAGGTCTCATTCCATTCAGTTTTTGTTATATTCATATTCCAGTGACACCTTGCACTGACCGTTTAAAATTTTTTTCTATAGGTTCGAGATTCATCAAATGACCACTTCCTATTAAGTGTCAGTTTTCGGTGCTCGGGCCGCACATTTCATTCTCATATTTACCACTCAGGTGGAAAGTTCAGCTTTTATGCTTCACCGGAACCCTCTGGTTTCAACAGCATTCCTGAGTTGGTCGAGCATTCCATTAGTTCATCTCAATCCACAGTATTCTGCTACTCTAGACCAAGATCTCCGGGACACCCCTCCTTTCCAGTGCGGTTAGCCAAGCCAGTGTCTCGTATCACACATGTGCGATCCCTTCAATATTTGTGTCGCTTTGTGATACGACAGTACACTCGGGTAGATCAGATTAAAGACTTACCCCTGCCCTCTACGATATGTGGTTATATTGAGGAGGGACAGTTCTGAAAGGAATGGTTTCCTTTTATGAAATATACAGGCATTAGTATGTGCCAAGTGGAACACTTTTATTGGTGTCTCAACTTTTTGCCACAAACAATTTACTGTTCTAGAGATGTTATTATAGTTATGCCTTATTCCCAAACAAGTGGCACAAAGCACGGTGTGACCTAGTCAGGAGATATTAAGTGCATTCTATATTATTCTGAGTATGTGATTAAAATATTTTGGTATTCACCACCAACTGTATTCATAAAAGGTTTTGACATTGTTCTAAAATCACTGATATGACTTATGTGATACTCCTTTAGTCTTAAAGTTTCAGTTTTAACATCAAGGGTCGCATGTCAGAGCACCGTATTCAAAGACGTCTATATTTTAGAATTCTTGTTCGCTTAATGATAATGCATTTGCCACATCAGGTTCATTCTATTACTGGAAAGTGCTGCAAAAATTGTAAAACTATGGTACCATTTCAATTTGATTTAGCGGTATAATGCAGAACCTTTAACTATTTATGTGAGTGTTCTGAGAACATTTATAAAACCTTTTATTTTTTTAAGTGTTTTAAATTTTTAAGCAAGTTTTGTAATTTTAAAACACCCTTAAAATGTAAAGGAGTTTGTTAGGAAACGTAATGCTTTATTGAAACTTGTACTTGTTAGCAGGATGTTTGTGGTTAAATGTATTTGATGTTAAGTTAGAAAAAAAAACAACAAATTTATGTAAGAAATTCTAGTTAGTTCATTTTACATTTTAATGTAACTAAATTTGGCCACCACCTTTAGATTAAGATTTGCATGTGTAAATTTCAAAATCGGCTGTGCCGCTTTCCTCCTAAACAAAGTTATCTGCATAGTCCATCCATGCTTTAGGACGGCAGGTGCGTGCCTGGTTGGGTGAGCCATTGATTATGAAACCCTTTTCACATGTCTTGGTTCTAGTCCTTAAGAAGTGTTTTTTATTTTTTGGAATAGAAACAATTTGTGCCACATTTGAGTGTGTACTGAGACTGATACAAGCAATGTAAGATTTGTACAGAATGATGAGATTCAGCTTGTCTTGAAGCTGTTTTGTTGTGTATGTGTTCTGTTACTTATTTACTGCTTATTACTAACTTGTCATGAAACCAGAGGTTTTAATACTTTGCCCTCTCTGTATAGTTCCTTTAATGAATGGGGAAAAAAAAAAACTTTTGGCGATTGGAGAAAGCATGCAAAAATCTATACCGCTAACATGAATGGGCTGTGTACCCAGAAAATTGAAACTGTTGTGGCTCAATTTATTAGGCGTCTTATGTTCACAATTTCTGCCTGGCATGAAAAAGAATGCAGCATCAGTGTGTTCCAATGTAGGTGTATTTTGCAGACCATGATACTGATGTCCAGCAAATTTCTTACTTTCTTATGATACTCTGTTGCAGGGCTGTTACAATTTGTAGAAATTGTTGTAGTCTATATAAAAATAAATTTACTCTATATAGATAGAATGTTCAGACTCATTAGTTTAACCCTGTATATTTTTGTAATGACAATAGGATGTGGTATGCATACCTAAGAGAAATCGGTTTTGTTTGAACATGATCTTTTCATCTTATATAATGATCAGTGTTGCATTACGGGACTTGTCAAGCATGATATTCTTCTTTCTTTTCAATGTTACCGAACACTTCCAGTATCCCACTCGAAAGGAATTAACTCGACTGCATGGATTCTTAATATTTTAAATATTTTTTTTCTTGTCTTGGCTACTGTTGAATGATGTGTGGCTAGGCTTGCTTTTCTTTTTTTTCTTAAAGAATTTCTTTATCCTTTGTTTCATTATTATTATTAGTAATGTAATAATTAGTCACAATATAGTTTTTTTTTTTTACTACAAATATGCTACTCACAATCATATTACAAGGCATACTTGTGTTTGCATGCCATGCATTTTAATCAGAAGTCTTGTTTACCCTGTATTGACATAATGGTCTTGATGCATTGTTATCTTTTGCTTGAGTTTTAAAAATTAAAGTATATTATTAATTTTAAAATATCACCAGTTCTTTTCACTTGAAATGGTTCCTTTTTAACACTGTGATGGACAAAAGGTGTAGTTTGAGTTGCGAACACTCCCACCTATTTATGCACAGCCTGTACTGCTCAGGGTGCTCAGAAGGCGGTGAATTGGACAAAGGAATGAGGCAGTAAGGTGGGGAGAGGGAGAGAAAAGGAGGTGATGCGAAACAAAGACACACACACAGCAATTTTCCCGGTTTAATTACATTTTTAGCATAAAAAAATTTGTACATATAGTTCACAGACTCTGAGTAGGAGTCCGTAAAATGTGCACGGTGGAAAGCATGAGAGGTAAATTCATTGCCACCAATGCTGCCAAGATGAAAAATAAATTCAGTGATGTAAATTTCCGCATTGTAGGGAACCAAGTTTCAACAAGGGGAGATAGCTGTGGACTTTGGTTAATTTTATTGAATTTCATAGAAGTATGTGAGTTCCAATGAACTTTAAATAATCTAATTGTTCTGGGATGAGGGTGGAACTGAAAACATTTTTAACATTGTCAAATTGTCAAAGTTTTAAAACTGTATCATACGTATATTGTAGATTTTAGTGCACAAATTTTTTGATAGTTATTTCCCCTTGAATATCAAAATTCCGTAGCTGAAACCTTTTGCAAAGCTGTCCAAGTATTTTAAGAGTTTTGTCAGCTACAAAACTCTACCAAAAGCATTCACTTCCAATAACAATTCTTGTTGTGTTAACACTTTATTGCAAAATAAACACAGCTATAATCCACCCTGAGAACAACCTAACAGTAATTAAGGAGAACCTAAGGTAGCATACAAGAGAAGTTGAGTATGTACAAGCAGTACAGGCTGCCTTTGTCACATAGTATTTACATAAATGCACAGATGTTGAGACATATCTACAACATTTTATCACCCAGAGAGGGCAGTATCTACAATACCGCATGAGATTGGAGGTCAGCGGCACGGGCATAAAAGACTGGTAATGCTCAACGTCTCACCAAGAATACCTAGTCACATCTTAGAACCTCGTTTACTTACAAGTAATTCAGAACTACAGAATAGATGTGGGAGAATGCATCAAACCGTGGACGCCAACTGAAACCGGTACTGTTTTTGTTGCGCCGTCGATCCGATGAGGTCGCCTACCAGTGCCACGAATTCGGATAGGGCCACATCACAGACGTTTCGGTCTGAGCAGTCTGTGTAACATGAAGTCGTGCGCGTGTTCGTGGTCGGCTCTTCGTAGCCTGGGTCGGAAGGTAGGCAACCCCTGTGGATGTACGCCAAGGGGTTGCCTACCTTCCGCCTCCGGTTAGATTGAATCGACCATGGATTAGCTCGCGCGGGGTGCTCCGTCCGGCCTGAGTTGGGGCCCAGTCCGTACTTCCCAGAGGGCGCTGCTGGCGCTGCCGTCCCGCCGGACCCCAGCCTCTATACGAAAAATTACAGATTTGGCCATTTCCGCGTGATGAATGCGAAAATCCGCGCGACTTGGCCACGCTCACCCCCTGCTGTCGGACCTGTCGGACGCGATCCGGAGGGTTCGCGGTTTCAGAACGGCCCCTATCGGACCGCGAGGAGGTGTGGCGGCAGCGCAGCAGCACCCTAGGGGGCGTGCTGGCCACGGCACGGCCACAACACCACGGAGCGCCCATCTTCCCTCTCTGCTGCCTTCATTTTATTTTTATTATTTTTCTTTCACTTTGGTTCCGACAGGAAACAGTCGCTATGACAAGATGAAATAAAAATCATAATCTTAAACCTACAAATATTGGTGCAAACCTCAAAAATGTCTTCACGCATCTAGTACTGTACAACTTCAGGTCAGAACGTTGAAGTTGAAGTCGTCACACAGTTTTTTTTTTCATTCGAACGTCACAAGCGCCCGACCAACCTACGCTTCAGAACAGAGAGGATCTAACAAAAATTTGCTTATCAGGACACAGTGAGAAAAATAAAGAACCAGAAAGGCAATATGGTACAGAATTTGGACTAAGTAAGTTGGATGGTTCGACATCACCTCCCGTGACCGACAAGCAAATCGAGCGCGCGCTCACACACACACACAGCCGGTATGAACACCGGTTAGTCCGTCCATACATTACATAACATCCATTTCCGTCGCACTTGTATGACAGGGAGAGAAGACGGGTGGCATTACGTGGCCTGCGGGCGCTCCCCTAGCGTGCCCGCCTGTGCCTGGCTATGCCTGGCTGGGCACGGGGCTACGGGGCTCTGAGCGCAGGCCGCGTCGACGTCCGGACGCGTGACGGATCCAACGGCCGTCGGCTGGGCCAGTGCTGACGACAGGCCGGGGCCGGGGGCGGGCCGGGGGCGGGCCCGGCCTACACCTCAAGTCATAACTCCGCCGTGGGGGCGGCGGCGGCCTCGGCGGCGGCGTGGCGGTCGTCGCCGTACTCGGGCCCGATGCCGAGCTCCCGCCGCCCGGCCTCCACGTGGTCCGCCAGGGGGGCGGCGGCGGGCAGCTCCGGGTGGCAGTAGTGCTGGACGAAGTGGCACGTCCCCGGGATCGAGTCCGGGAAGCCCTTTGGAAGGCAGTCCCGGGGCCGGGCCTCGGTGGTGAAGCCCGGGTGCAGGCACAGCAGCCTGGCGACAGGATGAGCGCGTTAGCGTTGGCAGCGGCTGCTGCAGCGGCAGCGGCAGCTGGGCCCCGGGCCCCTCCCAGCAGCGCAGCTTAGCTGTCATTCCTCGCCATACCATTCCTTTCTCGTCCGATAACTGTATTCTACACCTGCCTCCCCAGCAAGCGCCGGGGCGCGAGATTAGAGGGAGGAGGGGGGGGGGGCAACGCGGCAACGCTAACGCCAGCGCCAGTGTGCTGCAAGGCAGTCATGTGGGGGGGGGGGGCGGAGGCGGGGCCGGCCCCGCTGCCGCCCGGGACGCTGTTGTCCTCAACGGGTTCAGCTACTTCGCTCCCAAAGTGGTGGCAGGTGAAAATGCGAATATACGAGGGCGTGGCGCTTTGAACCTTGGGACGCGAAAGGAGCATGGAGGCGGAGGAAGAGCTTTACGGACTGGGCTGGGCCGGCTGGGTCGGTGGATGGCGGCTCTGAGTTGGCGAGTCCACGAAAAGCACTCGAGACTCGGCAAGAGGCGGTGCCGTGCGGCGGCGGGGCGGGTCAGTGGGGGGCGACGCCTCTGCCTTGTCTGGGGAAAGGGAGGGGGGCGGAGGACAGTAAACCACGCTAAACGGATTTCAGGGATGACAAAATATGGTGACGGAGGGGCCGGGGCTGACCGTGCTGACACACCAGCGCCTCGCCGGCCCTGCCGGCCCTGCTCTTGCTGCAGACTTACTCGTAGGTGGTGGGGCTGATGTTGACCCGGAGGGGCTCGCTGCCGGACTCGAACTTGTTGGCCAGCGTCACGTTGTGGCCGAACAGGCAGTAGCGAGGCATCGCCCGGCCCACCACGCCGGCCAGCACCGTGCCCGAGTGCAGGCCGATGCGCATCTGCAACAAGTCAGAGAGAGAGAGAGGCTGGTCAGAGAGAGAGAGAGAGAGAGAGAGAAGAGAGGAAGAGAGGGATAGAGGAGAGAGAGAGAGAGAGAGAGAGAGAGAGAGAGAGAGGGGGAGGGGAGACGAAGTGCTGGAGCCGGCAAGGCGGGTCCCTGTGCCCGGGACCCGGGCCGGGTGTCACAGAGGCGCCGTGCAGGTAGGCAGCCGGTCAGGCGGATGCACCGCCGCCACGCGGGTTGCATACCTGCGAGTCGCCGGGCGCCCCTTGCATTCCTCAGCACGGGCCTCTCCTCTTCTTCCCTCTCCTCTCCTCTCGCCCGGCCCGCCTCGCCTCTTCTGGTCTCGCTCAGTCGAATGCCTGTGTCGGTGGCCGCGCTCAGCTGCGCCGGCCGGGCGGGGCGCCGTAGGCAGTGGCCACGTTCCATCCGCGAGGGTGGCGGAGCGTGCGTGGAACAGGTGATGGGCCGGGGGGTGGGGGTGGGGGGGCTAGCTGGGCACGCACCGAGCCCCAGCGGGCCCGGATTTATTCCCGGCCCGTAGTCTCCTGCGCGCTCCGGAGCCCCCGTCGGCTTCTGTCCGCGCCCCGCGCCCCCCGAGCGCCCCTCCCCTATCCCCGACCCATCTTATCTTAGCACACATAAAGGCCCCCGGAGAGCGGCGCGAGGAGCGGGGCCCGGCCTATTTCAGATGGAAATGCGTGGCGCGGGCCGAGGGCGGGCCGAGGGCGGGCCGAGAGGGCGGGCCGCCGCGCCTCGCCGCGCTCTAATGTCCACGGCGCCCCGAGCGCGCGCGATCGCCTTGCGAATCGGAGGGGAGTGTGGCGGCGGCGGTGGTGGGCGTATGCGAGGCGAGCTGTGCGAGTGAGAGAGAGAGGGAGTCAGAGAGAGACCGGGGGCGTGGCGCACACAGACGCCCCTGGACGGAGATACGAGATACGTTGACCCAACAAAGCGGCAAGAGTATATCACGTGTAGTTTGCGGAGCGCCGGGAAACATTACCGGGCCGATCGCGACGGCGCACGGCGTGTGGGCTGAGGGCGAGACCGTGTCCTCCCCCTCGTGTTTGCCGTGTGGTACATCGCGGCGCCGAGGGAGGGGGCGGGGGAGCTGCTGCGGCTGAGCGGCTCGGTAAACGTCGAAGAAATCAGAGAGGAGGCCCGGCAATGACGCTTACATAATGTCGACGGAGAGAGAGAGAGAGAGAGAGAGAGAGAGAGAATGAGTGAGAGAGATAGGAGAAAGAAGGGAGGGAGAAAGAGCGAGACAGAGAGAGACAGAGCGAGAAGAGAGAGAGAGAGAGAGAGAGAGAGAGAGAGAGAGGGGGGGGCAGTGGGGCCGTACGGGTTGGGCTGTAATGACTCAGCGCTGTGGTCTGCTGCCTGGCCCGCCTGCCGGAGCCAGCCCTGGGTAAACAGCGCAACTTGAACAAGTCACGGGAGGGGAGGAGGGGGTGGCGGTTGGGGGGGGGGGGACTCCACTTCCACCGGCGGGTACCCACCCAAACGACCGCATTGTTTACAGCGCGCTCCCCAAATAATGCGCATTCGTCCCAAGGAGAATCTCTCCCCGGATCCCCCCCCCCCTTTCCTCCCCTCTCCGCTCCCCTAGCCGCCCCCTCTATTGCTGCGGAGTGGTGCCACGTAGCAAACGGCCCACTGCGGTCCGGCGAATCCGGTCCGGCTGAGAGGGAACGACAGCGGAGTGGAGCAGGACCCTCCGCCGAGTACCACCACAAGCTTCGAGTTACGTCTAGTGCCGCCCGGGTAATAAAAACCCACGTACGCGAGTGCACACACACACATAGGACATCACTCGAGCCTCTCTCCACACACACACACACACACACACACACGGACGGAAACAAAAATGAGACCAGATTAACGGCATGGTAACTGTGTTTGCGTTGCCGGTATCGCACGCGCAGCCCGCACAGCCCCCGTGCGCTGCGTGTGGACTATCTGCCGCGGGAGGGCCGGCAGGGCAGCCCGTGCCCGTTCCCACTGCCCATGTGTAGTTTTCTCTCGTGCATGGGAGTCGTGTCAGTGCTGGCGGTGGTGGTGACAGGGGGAGAGGGGCAGAGTTTAGCTAGTCTGCCTTGGCCAGGAGGGCAGCGGGGCAGCAGGAGGGGAGAGAACAGTGTGAATCCGGTCGCTCCTCAGCGCAGCCGGGGCCGGGGCCGGAGCCGGAGCCGGGACGCGCAACACAATCTGCTCCGGTCCCGGCCCAGGCGAGCGGAAGGCCCGGCGAGGCGCGTCGAGGCCGGGGAGGGCAGGAGGAGGAGGAGGAGGAGGAGGAGGTCGGAGGTCCCGGTCCAGCCCGCCACGGCAAAGGGGACGGGACGGGATACGGCCGCCGCCGCCGCCTGATGTTAGCGCCTCGCCGAGCCACGGCCACGCTCCGCAGGTGGTGAACACACACGCCACCGAGTAGTGCACGCTTCCTTACGGCGCGGCCGGCGGCCAGCCCAATGCCTCGCTCGGTCCCACTCCGCCTCGCCCCGCCTCGCCCCGCACCGCCCCGCACCGCCCCGCACCGCCCCTGTCTCCGCGGTTGTCCCCCCCCCCCTCCACTCCCCATCTCCTGCCCTCCCGCCAGGGCGGGGCTCTCCGCGCCTGTCGCCTGGAAATGCAGTGCAATGCGATGCGCACCGGCAAAAACTTTGTCGGGGCAAAAAGACGCCCCTCCAGTCTCGGGGTGCGGATCGCGGCAGGGCCTCGCGAGGACTGGTGCTGCTGCTGCCGCCACTGCGCCGCCCCGGTGGAAGTCCTGGCCTGGGGCCCTTTCGCAACTTAATATTCACCCCTCCTCCCCTCCCCCCGCGACCGACACCGCGCCGTGCGTGCCGCACTGCCACACAATGCGAGCGCCACGAATCGTATGTCGTTTCCAGTTCGACTGCACCCTCCGCCTGCTCCGACACGCGCCGCTGTTGTACTGCGCCTCATCGTTTCGTTTCGTGTTTCCCCTTTGTCGCCTGCAGACAGCCTTTCTGTGTTTTGTTGTTGTGCCTTTATTGTGCTGTACCAGTGCGGACACACACACACGCACACACACACACGCACACTGCAGCGGGGCGCAGCAGAGACCGCGACCATGTCTAACCCGTTTCTCCTTCTCTGTCTGTCTCTCTGAAACGGACCTCTCCTCTCGTCTCGCGCTAGAAGGGTCAAGCACATCGTCGAAACGAGAATGTCCCCTAAAGCGCGAGGAGTCGAGGAGGGCGGGTCGCCTAGGGGTCCCGCGCCCCTCCAGGACCCCTCGCCTGCCCCCCTCTCGGAGACTGTCTTGGACGCCAGCCCCTTATTCCGGTCCCCTTGCCAGTAAACCCGCCGCTTAACGAGCCACTTTGAAAGTGCAGGTCTGGCTGACATCCATCCCGAATCAATTACTCCGAACGGGCGCGGGGAGGCGCCGCCGGAGGGCAGCCGCCGGAGCCGCCGGAGCCGCGGGGCCGCGGCGTAGCGCCTGCGGGTGGCAGGGTAGGCCAGCCGCACCGCGCACCTGCGTTGCACGGGCTGCGATTGCCTACCCACCGGGCGCTCTGATCCCTGTGAGAGGATCGGTGCACTGGCACGTCCCCTCATCTCAGCCCTCGCTCCCCCCTCCTGCGCTGCTCGCCCACCGCCGGCCCGGCCCGACTCATCTCCAATGGCGTTTCCCTGTCGGGGCAATCCGCCTGAAACCGAGGCGGATCCGGGGAGCTGAGCCCCCGCCAGCGGCGGAGGTGGGGCGGCGGTGAGGGACGCGCCCACGCACACACGCCACACGCACACACGAACACGCACACGCACACACACGCCCACGCACAGCCCGTGAGCAGCGTTCACTCGGTCGAGCTCGGCCCCCTGATGCACCGCATTCCACCGCCGGCTGTCGCGGCCGCTGCACCGCGCCCCCCCCCCCCCACCCCCTAGCGGCGGGGGCCCACCGGCACCGCCCTCGCCTTCTCTCGGCACCGCCAGCCTCTTCGCCTCGTCTCGTCGAGTTTCGAGCACGCGGACAAAAGTTTGGCCCTCGAAAGTACATAGAGACGCGCGTCGACGGGGATATACTGTTTGGGGTGGGGAAGGAGGGCAGCGCCGGGGCCGGAGACCTGCGTTGGCGGTGCCGCCCGACGGAGTGCGCGCGCCGCATGCCAGCCGCGGGCCCGGCGCCGCACGGCCACCCGGCCAAAGCCGCCCGAACTCCGCTCCACACCGGGCTGCCGCCCCCGACCGCAACCCGCAGCCCGCAGCCCGCAGCGCAGCGCGCCCCTCGCCTGCCCCGCCGGCCGGCCCGCCGCACTCGCCGCGCCTCAAGCCTCGGAGCAGCGCACGCACCGGCCCGGGACGCATACCTCTGCCAGTATGCGAAATCGATAGCTGGGCAGAGGATAACCCCCGCCGCCGCCGCTGTGTGTGTGTGCGTGTGTGTGTGTGTGTGTGCTGTCCGCTGTACACACGACAACCCTGACGCGCGGGGCGCGGGGCGGCGTGCGTTTACGTTCCGCGACGTAAGGGACGTGGACGTGGGACGTTAACGTAAACTTAGAAGAGCTAATTTTACAGTCACCAAACTTTCCGCCCCCCCCCCCCCCCGTTGTATTCCGCAGCAGCAATTACTCCCCCCTCCCCGACCCTCTCCTCTCGCGGATCCTCGCATGGAGACTGTAGCAGCGGGGGAGGGGAGGAAGAGGGGGGGGGGAGGAGGGTGATCACGAGGGTGGTAAGTCACCCGTGACCGGCTGCTGCTTTGCTGGGGGTCCTGCTGCCGCACCTCCGCGTCATGATTTGCGGACGGCCCCCCTTGCGGCTGCCAGCTCTGCCAGCCCCGCCGCCGCCGGTGCGCCGCAGCCCCTCCAGGTGGCTGGCTGGCTGCCCTGGCGGGGCGGTCCGAAGTTTAGCGGCGCGCTTATTGCTCCGGCTGATATGAACTGCGAAAGGGCAAACAGGTTGCTCTCGGGCGGCTCTCGGCGCGGCGGCAGGATTGAAAGCGGAAAGTAAACTTTTGCTGGCCGTTTGGGTGGCGACGGTATCGGGCTTTGCGCGGCGCGGCGCGGTGCCATTTGCCAGCGCGGCAAAACTGTTTTGCGAGAGGCAACTTTTAAATTCAGAGTACTTCCTTGATGTGGGCGCCCCGCCCCGCCCCGCCCCGCGTCACGTCTGCCGCGCAGCCTTCCAGACCGGATGGGCGGTCGCTCCTCCCGCCCGTCCAGAGCTGCGCCCTGTGCGGCTGCGGCTTGGGGCCGCTGCTAATCGCTTGCCATTCCTCATTTGATGAAATATAGCTGTCATTTAAGAGCCGCACGCCGCCCTCCCCCTCCCCCTTTTGCAGCTCCTTCTTCTGCTGCGGCGGCACCGGCGGCACCCGGCCAAGAGGAAGATTTCTGCCCCGCAAAATGATATAATTTTTTTTTTGTTTCCGTCACCGCGGCGCACGGACCGAAACCTCATTAACCGCTCGATGTGGAACGGAACAAAATCGTTGCCTTCGAACTTATAATGATCTCGAACACAAAGCGGGGGCGGCGCGCCTCGGAGGGCGAAAAGAGGACAAAACGAAACGGGTTGACGACGCAGCGGGGGGGAAACTACAGAGGTCTCCCTTGTCCCTCTTTATCTCACGCATCAGCGCACACTTTCTCCCTCTCTGTCTCTCTCCTGATGCGACACGGCCTCGCCACTCCTCCTCGCCTCTAAGGCGCCTTCTTGAAAGGGGCAGAAATAAAAACAAGAGAGCTACGGGATGAAAGGGTGGCTCGGGGACAGCCATTACGCGTATCAAACCCCACCGTAAATCCAGCTCACGCCGAGACGAGAGGGGGATATTGAAAACAGCGCGCCGGCCCGAGGATTTTCGCACTAAATCATTTTGATCTGGCTCATTCCGTCGGTACGCCCTCCGCCCCCCCCCTCCCCACTCCTGGCACCGCCCCTAGCCCTACGATAGGCCGGGGGCCAGAGCACCGCGACTAGCTCTGGAATGCTACACAGGCCGCGCATACTTTCGTGTATATAAACAGCAACTGGAATCGGGGCTGCGCTGCGCCAAAAACAAAACCGGCGTCGTGAATAAACTAGGCTGGAGTTGCGTGGCGTTTGTTGATAAAGGTAAAATATTATTCGGCACCGGCCGCTGCCTCGGCGTGGCCCGGCCCGGCCCAGCAGTGCCTGCTGCTCCCCCCATGGGCGTCCTTAGAAACGGATTTTCTCTGGCTGTCTTGGAATCGCCCTCGCCCCTCCTCCTCCTCCGCCCTGCGAGCCCCTCCCTGATTACCGTAAAGGAGTTAACAGTAGGAAGCCGGGAGCGGCGGCGGCCGCGGCGGGGCGCCCGCTTCTGGCGAGGTACACTCCTTTCCCAAGTGCGAACGAGGACTGGCGCGGCGGGGGCAGACTGCCGGCCGGAGTCCCTGCAGCGGGGCCGGGAGCGGCCTGGCCCCGCCCCGCCCCGCCCCGCCCGGCCCTCCAGACGGAGTCAGTGGCCCGTGATTAAGGATTCCAAGCGGCGGCGGCAGAATTTCTCGCGCGATTTGGCGGCGCTGGTTAAGCCAAAAGCAGCGCGCGCCGAGCGGCTCCGCGGGGGAGAGCAGAGTTACGGCTTTATGAACAGCGGATCGGTGAGTCGTCCGCGCGTCGCGTGTCGGCCGACGGGGCGGCGGCGGGGCGGCGGCGGGGCCTAGGGGGAGGGGGGCTCAGTGAGCCGTCAGCCGTCGCCTTCCTTCTACGTTTCCTGTGCGGCATTATGACGCTACACCGGGGACCTTTTTTTTTACTCGGTCGTTCATTCGGCAGCAGCGGGGGGGGGGGGGGGGGGGGACTGACAAAGGTCGGAGCTCACGATCGACACACTGCCCCCTCCAACGGCACTGCCGCTGCCGCCGCTGCTACCACCACCGCCACCACCCGCCCAGCCGCGTCGCGATGCGCGCGAGAGGGGATGACAAAAAAATAAAGAGATCTCCATACGCGCGGGGGAGCCGCACGGCACCCGGCGGAGGGGGCCTGTGTCGCCAACCCCAGCCCGCTCAGTAGCAGCATCTCGCCTGGGGAGCCGGAGGAGAGGAAGAAGGAGGAGAACAGAGGATAGGAGGAGGAGGAGAGGAGGGGAGGAGGGGAGGAGGAGGAGGGGACGACGAGGAGGAGGAGGAGGAGGAGGGACGAGACGAGGAGGAGGAGGAGGAGGAGGAGGAGGAGGAGGAGGAGGAGGAGGAGGAGGAGGAGGAGGAGGAGGAGGAGGAGGAGGAGGAGGAGGAGGAGGAGGAGGAGGAGGCAGAGGAGGAGGAGGAGGAGGAGGAGGAGGAGGGTGAGGAGGAGGAGGAGGAGGAGGAGGAGGAGGAGGAGGAGGAGGAGGAGGAGGAGGAGGAGGAGGAGGAGGAGGAGGAGGCAGTTCTGGTGATAGATGCGCACCGCCCCTCAGCCCTATTCAGGTGTGCGCGAGCGAGGTGGCGCGAAAACTCGGTCCTCCACACGGTAGAGGATGACGGACGAGGGGGCGGGTTGGGAGTGGGGGTCCGGGTCCCTATCCAACGCCGTGCGGAGAAACGCCCCCCCCCCCACCCCCACCCACCCTATTTCACACATTCCCCTCACCCCACCCCCTCACTTTCCCTGTCAAGCCGTGCCTCCGTGTTAATCCCCAACCCCTTCCGCCCCCCCCCCCCCCCCCCCGCCCCACGCCCCGCTACAAGTCTTCTCTCTAACAAGGCAGCGCGCCATGCCTCCGCTAGTATGTCCCCCCGGCGCGCCGCCCCGCCCCGCCGCCCCCTGCCCCTGCCGGAGGTCGTCGCATGGACCTCGCCGTGTCCCCTGTCAATCCTGTTTTCATTGCATTATGCTCCTCCTCCCCAGGCGAGTCGGTATGGAATTACCTGTAACATGGTTGTGGATGGAAATGGTTCGGGTCGGATTGGGGTCCGTCGCGTGGTCCTGAGAGGAGACCCCCCGGCCGGCCCTCACGGCGGAGCCGGCCGCCGACACGAGCGTCCCGGGCGTCCGGGGGCGGTGCGGGGCGGTGCGGGGCGGGACGTCGCGGCGTATTCCCGTCCCCCGCGGAGATCACGCGGTAGTTTGGGGTGGCGGCGGCACGGCACAGCACGGCGCGCGCAGCACGCGCAGCACGGCAGCCTCCGGGCGGCGCGCAAACTCCCGTAATGAAGTGTGTTTTAACGACATAAACACCTCATCACAAGTGAGGCAGCGCGGCGTGGCGCGGCGCGGCGGGGGGGCACCTTTGCGGGTCGCACGCCCTTATCCTCACCCGCGCCGGGACGCCGGGACTCCAGGCCAGTCATCGCCAACACGCGGAGCCGAGCCGAGCCGAGCCGAGCGGGGTGGGAAAAGCAATTCCGCGATGGACCAATTACGAGACGGAAACCAATTTTTTCCCCCCACTTCCCACTGGGCCACGGCAACGACTACCCCGCGCTCCCCGCTCCCCCTCCTCCGGAAACGGATCTGTTTACAGGCGGCACGGCCCCTCCTCCCCCGCCCCCTCCTTCCTCCCCTCCTTCCTTCCCTCCTTCCTTCCCTCCTTCCTTCCCTCCCCAACACATTAGCACTTCTGTGCGACGCCCCGGGCAACAACAAAAACCTCCGGCTAACTGTGCTGCCGCTGCGGTTAGCTCGGTTTCGATTTTCGGTCCAGTTGGTGTCGCCCGGAAGCTCCGCATCTGTTAGTTGAGGGCAAACTCTCTCTCTCTGGCCGGGGCAGTGCGGCGAATGCGAGCGCTCCGGTCGACGCGCCGCGGCACGCAGCCGCGCGGGCTCGTGTGGGAGGGGCCGGGCGGGACCGGCCAGGGCGGGGCACCCCGGCCTCGGACGGCCCTTATCTCCGGCAGAGCCGCCGGAGCCGCCGGAGCCCGGCCGGGCCGCGGGCCGTTGGGCCGTGGGCCGCCGTGGGCCGCCATAGACCATCCCCGACTAAGAGGGAGGTTCATGAGGGTCGATTAATCACACGAGATTCGCGGTGGTGAATATATATATATATATATATATATATATATATATATATATATATATATATATATATATATATATATATATATATATATATATATATATATATATATATATATATATATATATCTATATATATATATATATATATCTCGGCCCGGGGCCCTCCGAAGCCTTGGAGCCCTTGAGCCCGCGCTGCGGCGCTTGCAGGTCCGGCGGCCGCCTCGTCTCGTCAGAGACAGGACGGCCCTCCTCCTCTTGTCCTCCACAACGCGTGCGGTCTCTCGGTCGGACCGCGGCCTCCCTCTCCTCTCGCTGCCGCTGCAGGGCCGCGTAGGCGCAGCGCCCCGCGCCCCTCCGGCCGCGGCCGGGGACCCAGCGGGCGGGGGCGGAATCGAACATTTATTTTCTGCCTCATTTGCCCTCAGCATGAGCTGCGCGCGGCCCCCGCACCACCATTGTTGGTCCGGCCAGCCCAAGGTCCCCCCCCCCCCCGCCGGGGCCCTCGCCGGGCCCCCGCCGGGCCCCGTAGGGTGGATCCCCCCGGAGGCACCGCTGGCTCTGCTGGCCCGAGGAGCAGTCGACCTCAGAGGGGGTGAAGTGGGGCGGGGCCGGGCGGGGCCGGACGGGGCCCCAGCGGGAGGCCAGCAGGACCCGGCAGGACCCGGCAGGTCCCGGCAGGACCCGGCAGGACCCGGCAGGACCCGGCAGGACCCGGCAGGACCCGGCAGGACCCGGCAGGACCCGGCAGGACCCGGCAGGACCCGGCAGGACCCGGCAGGACCCGGCAGGACCCGGCAGGACCCGGCAGGACCCGGCAGGACCCGGCAGGACCCGGCAGGACCCGGCAGGACCCGGCAGAACCCTCAGGAGCATCTGCGTACGTTTGCGTCAGTGTGTCCCGGGTGGGGCCGCCTTTCAGACGCCTCACTCGGCGCGGCGGGGGCCCGGGACCCGCGCCGGGACCCGGCCGCGGGGGGCCCGCCCTCCGCGGCTAATCGCGTACAAAAAGCAGTGGATCCGCACGCCGTGGCCCCCGACCCGACCCGCTGCCAGAGACCATGTTTGAAAAGATGGATATTTGCGTTCTAGTTTTGAATATAATTTGGTATTCGAAGTAGGATTTGTGGGCGGGCGTGCCTGGCAAAGGGAAGCGGGGCTGTAAGGCTGGCCGATGTCCCGGGCCTGCGTACCGGACCGCGGGCCGGCAGCGGCAGCAGCCACGCGGCAGCCAACACCCCTGGCCCTCATCTGCGACCGCCTTGAATTGCTGAGTTGGACGGCGCCGCATAGACGATGAACAGGGCGGTGACGATACTGATGAGGCAGTACCGGTGCTGGTGATGATTGTGGTGGGCAGGGCGTCACGAAGGGGGGGGGGGGGGGGGCAGCCAGCTGCGACGGCCGAGACTCCTTTGCCCTATAAAATGGGGAGCAGAGCAGCAGGGAGCTGAGCCCGCGGCGGTGGCGGCGGCGGCGGCGGCGGCGGCTCCACCACGGCCCGCGCGCGTCCCCGGGGCACACGCCAAACTTCCGCCGACGCCGATCCCCCCGGTACCCCCGCGGAGGGCCTCGCTGCATCATTTTCGCTCAAAGGGAAGTAATAATAGGGAACTCTTCGTATATCCTCGAAGCCCTCCGCGCGCACACACACACACACAAGCGCACGCGCGCGCCCACGAGACGTTGCCCTCCCCACACGCGCACACCCACAGCGCTTTTTTGATAACGGAGAGAAGATAAACATATAGCATTATGGGGGGAAAGGAAGCATAGGAATCGGATCCGAGCGGGAGTGAGGGAGGCGGCGATTGACCCGCGCAGGCGCCCCCCCCCCCCCCCCCCCCCCGGCCGGTATGTCGCCACGCGCACGCCGGCCGGGTCTCCCCCGAGGCCGCGGCAGGGCGGGGGCCGGCGGGGGCAGTCGACAAGTCACGTGATACCGGCGGTGCTGCAGCGGCACCCGCGCCCGGACCGGCTCACCCGCCACCCGCCGGTGTATAACCTTACGGGCGCACGCGATTAGGGCGGTCGGCTGCAACACAATACCGCCCGTACCGCCGGGCTGGGTACCCCCGGGGGTGGTATCGGGCTCGCACTCTTGGCCTCGCAGGTGTGCCAGGAGGCCGGCGCCGGTCCCGTGGCCGTGGTCCGTGGCGACCGCAGGCCGAGTCCTCACGGAGAGCTCCCCCGCCACGCCTGGCCACGCCCCGCTCAGAGGTCACGCCCGGCAGGCCCGGCAGGCCCGGCAGGCCCGGCAGGCCCGGCAGGCCCGGCAGGCCCGGCAGGCCATGCGCGCGCGCCGGCTGCCCCGGGAATTCAGTCCGGACGCTTATCGGGAATCGATTCAATAAAGCAAGAGCAGTGTGAAAACTGAAATATATATTCCGAGCCCCGAGGAGGGGTGTGTGGCCCGGCGATGCCTGAAGGCCTGAAGGGACTGCGGGAGAGAAGGGGAGGGGGGGGGGATGAGGAGGGATGCCACACTGGTCGCCTGCATAGAGCCCTCTGACCCAGAATACCTGGTAAGCTACCCCCCCCCCCCCCCCCCAGCGCACTTCCACAAACTCACCACACAGTGTGATTATACCGGGATATATATTCGAATGATTCGAACTAGTGATCGGTGATCATCATGCGGGGTTCGAACACGGGGCGCGCACCAGTCGGCGGGCCGGCCCCGTCGCTCGCCTCCCCTCTCCACCCACGTCCTCCACTCGCCTCTCCGAATCTGAACAAAGAGCGCGCCACGCAGCGGGGCGCACGCGAGAGACAACAAGCTGCGTTTCACGTCATTTCGGTCCTCCATTTCCTGCGCGCGTGCGCGTGTGTGTGTGTGTGTGAAGAGGTGCGAGTGAGACAGACGCGTGTGAAGTAATAAAGCGCAGGAGAGCACGGCAGGATTGTGTCGCGCCGAGTAATCTGAAAGTTGGGCGGGGCGGAGCGCCAGGCAGCCAGGCGGGGCCCTCCTCCTCTGCTATGGCCGGCTTCTGCTTCTCCCGCCGCCGCTGCCGCCCCGCTATCGCCCCCCCCCCCCTCCGACAGTGCGGCGCCTTTGAGTGCAAACTTGAGCGTTGATTGCAATTACGGGCCACGGCATAGAATCTTATGGTCACTGGCCTGCCCCATAGTGCGAATAAGAGAGAGAGAGAGAGAGAGAGAGAGAGAGAGAGAGAGAGAGAGAGAGAGAGAGAGAGAGAGAGAGAGAGAGAAAAGAAAGATTTTCACAGAAATTTTCGTCCAAATCCAGAATTTTAAATAATTTTTCTTCTGAGATATTATGTTTTTGTTTTGGAGTACTGTACTAGAAACCCTAGGCGGGACGGCACAGCACACAGGCTGGTGTCGCGGCCCGCCACTCTCAGGGCCACGGGAGACGCGCCCTTCCTCCACCTTTGTCTCATTTCCAGCTCGGTCTGCTCGGCCTCCTTCTATTCGCCCGCTCGCTCGGCCGGCCGGCCGGCCGCCGCTCCGCCCGCTCCGGCGTACAGTAGTTAGTTGTTGTCCCCGCGGGTCCTTCCTGTCCCCGCGCTCAGCACTTCGTGCCTCAGCCGGCCGACAGTCGTCGTCGAGCCCTCCTTCTTTGCTCTTTACAGCAGCAGCGCCCCATTGCTTTGTGTGCTGCTCCACGCCGACGTCGTCGTCGTCTTGGTTGCGGGACGACTCTTTTGATAATATATTTCGCAGCCTTTGTTGGTGATCGTGGAGACGGCGGCGGCGGGGGGGGGGGGGGGGGGGGCTCAAAGGCTGGAGGTGGCGGGTCGGCAGGACGGCGGGCCCGATAGTCGGCCTCGGCCGCATCCCCATTTAATGTTCATATCCAGGTGGGAATTTGCGGAAAATTTACGGAGTGTTTGCGCGTTTGCGGGTTACCAGATCTGGCTCTTTTGGAAAGCCAGACGCGTTTCTCCCACCCCATCCTCACCCCCCGCACCGCGCCGTCCCGATGATCACGAGTTTTTCGTTTTTAGCAGATGAAGTTTTAACTTCAGCTAGCTTTAACTCTCGTAGTTAGCAGTTTTGCAGGCAGTTAGCAGTTGGCAGCTGTAGCAGTAGTTAGCAGAAGCGGCAGCGTGGCAGCAGCAGCCAGCAGCAGCCGCAGCAGTCCCCGTGAGCAGCCCTAGCCGAGCTTCATATTATAAAGCACGAGGCGGGGCTTTCCGCTCCGCTCCGCTCCGCTCCGCTACGCTCCGCTCCGCTCCGCTACGCTCCGTGCAGGGCACAGCACGGCATGGGCCGGCGCGAGGCTTATCGTAAACACTGGTAGGGCGGGCCGTGCCGCGTTCGTAAACTGATTCCTTTCGACACTTGAGGCGGCGCGGCGCGTCATCAGCAGCCGCGGCCCGACCCGCCAGCCCCGGCCAACATAACGCTTCGGTTCAGTTTGAGGACCACAACAACGATACTTGTTCACCCGATATCAAGCATAGCTAGCTGGATATAGTTACACGGTTCTTGACAGCATCTTTTATCCCGTCCCCCTCATGGAGGGCTTGCATTTCTGGTGCACTGACGCCTTTCCTATCTTTCAATTGCCTGTCAGGTTCGTCATCTGCTTTCACGTTAGCGCCAGCGTTAACGTTTTTTTTCTACGGCCTGCCGTTGTTACCACTCGGAGCTGCCGCTGCCACTGCCACCGCCGCCGCCGCCGCGCACGGCGACTTTGGCAGACGGAAGAGCTCCGGCTCGCGCGAGGGCAGAGAGATACGCCCCCGCCTGCCATTGTATGCCGGCGCTCTATGAAGAGGAAGAGAGCTAAACAATTGTGCTTCGCCAGTCGGGAGGAAACGCGGGGCGAGGCGGGGCCGGCGGCGGCGGCCCCCCCTCCCCTCTGCCACCCAGCAGACACTCCCCTGGGACTGTGCCGTGCCGGTGCACGCAGCACGCACCTCCCGCAGTGTGTCAGCAGTTGGTCCCGTTCGCTGACGCCGCACTCTGCAGCTGCTGCCGCGCCATCATCAGGACCCAAACTTTATGACGGTTCCCTCCCGCGGCCGACGCCCCGCCGCCCCGGCCATGCTAAAGGCGCTGCTTTGGCTGTACAGTATCCACTTTTAAACCGTACCCCCCGTGATTTTTGCCCCGGCCGGGCTGCAGCAGCGATAAGCACCGATAAAGGGGGAGTTACGGTCGCTATAAAGCGCCCGCCCGCCGCCCGCCGCCGCACCGGCGTTTTGCCGCGATCGTTCAGAAACAACAACTCTCAGCGCCGCCGCCGCCGTGGAACAAGAGGGAGGCCGCGACGCCGCGTTTTGGCCGCGCACCGCGCCGCTCGCCTCTGGCGTCCGCGGGGAGTGCAGCCGAGCCGGGCCGGCAGCGGGGAGGAGGGGAGGATCGGCGGCGCCAACAGCGCTGCTGGCACCGCGGCACCGCGCGTAGGGCAAAAGGACCCGTCCCCAAACACGGTATTCCGGCAGTGTAAAGCGTAAAGCCGGGCGAAGAACACGCCCTGCGCACGCGATACGTCTGTGCGGGGCCCGGAGGTCTAGAGATAGCGCGCACACATCGACACCCCGCGAGGGAGATAGCGTGCCGCGCGCCAGGGAGATCAAGGCAGCGCCCGCCCCCTTGACGATATTTGCCTCGACCTCCGCACCCCGTATTTATGTTTGCGCCTGGTCGTCACGAGACGCTGGGAGAAACACACACACACACACACACACACACAGATTCGCCTCCACGAATTCGCGTTGGACATGCACACTGTCGCTATCGTCTGGCAGCCCCGCGGAAAACGGACGCTTCTTCGTTATGACGCGGCTCGGGGAGCGGGGCTGCTGCCGCCGCTGGCTGTCACAATCATGCTGTCTCGTGCTGACAAGAAACAAAGTTGAGGATTAGCGGAGCGGCCAGAGGGGCCAGAGGGGCCGCGCGCCGTGCGTGGGGGGCGGGAATTAAATTCTCAGGGAGCAGCAGACTGTGCGAGGCTAGGCTGATGCTGCCGCCCGCCGCCTGCCGCGCTGCACGCCGCCCGCCCGGGGAATCACATTTTGGGAGGACGGGGGGCGCGCGGGCCGCACCATGCAGTGACAGGCGGAACTTGTCAGCCGGCGGCGGCCGGCGGCCCGCCAGCACAGCGTCCCCAGCCGGCCGCCCGTTCCTCCCTGTCCGATCGCTGCCACATCATGGCTGCTTTGTGCCCCGCCCGGCACGCCCCGCTGCCGGACCGAGGCGTCGGCCCACGCGCCGCGCGCCCCCCACCCGTCCACTGGTGGCTGATTGGATTTGGAATGTGCCGAACTGCCCCACCACCCCCTGCTGCCCCCCGCCTCTCATCCCTCTGGAATGTATTCTTTTTGTATTGTTTTTGTTTCACCGCGCCGTCCCACTCATCAGTAACCTGCGTCGCACAGAGAAACCACCCCGCATCGCGCGAGGAGAGGAGGAGGGTGAGGGGGGGGGGGGCAGGCAGCGTGGCTTACGGGACCCCCCCCCCCCCCCCCCCCTGCGGCCCCAGCGGCGCGGCGCTCGCGTCCCAGCGGAGCCGATTAAAAATACAACGTGACGGCGACAACAACGGGCGACAGGGCGCGCCGTGCCCCGTGTGCGGGGCCGGCGGGCCGCGCCCGCACGCCCGCACGCCCTCACACACTGGCCGCCCGTCAAGTGCGTCGCCAGTCGCTAACTCGCCGCCGTTCCTACAGTGTCTCGGTGCTGCACTGCCAATGCTTCGGTTCCTTCCACCCGGGAGCCCGAGATTGACGAATGGATCCCTATTCCTCAACGCCTCCCCCCTCCCCCCTTCTGGCTTGTTATCCCCCCCCCCCCCCCCCCCCCCCCCCCGCCGCCCGCACAAGCCCTGCTGTCGTCCCGCTTTCCTTGGACATCTTCCAGCCCACGTCATCGATGCGTCGCCCTGAAAGAGGCCAGCAGCAGCAGACCCGCCCCCCCCCCCCCCCCCCCCGCCGCGGCCTCCTTCACCCTTCACGGTCCGCGCACACGCCGCTGCCGCCGGACAGTCCGGCCGGGGCTCTGTGTGTTGCCTGTCGGGGCCCTCGGCGGGGCGGGACCCTCGGCGGGACCTCCTTGCACTCACAAAGCCCCCGGCGGCGGTCCCCCCCCCCCCCCCCCCCCCCCCGCCACTCCCTCCCCGCCGCCTCTCTGCGCCGCCTCTCTCAACACCGCACACCTTTTCCGCCGGCCCTCGCCTCGCCGCCGCGCCTGCTGCGTCCCGTTCGAGCCGAGGCTTTATTGGGAGAGAAGAACAAAAAACCACGCGCCACGGCAGCCCGGGTGTGGAGACTGTGCGGCGCTGCGGCACGACTGCGAGCCGCCTTCGTTGACGATGAGCGCTTGTAACGAGTTGCAGCTGAGAACAGCCCGCGCGTCGCTTCGCTCCGGCCGAAAAACGCTTCTGGCACGAGATAGAGTATTCCAGAGCACAAAACAGAACTGGAATATAGGCTACGGCGGAAAATAGGGTACTACGGAGGAAGGGCAAAACGGAAGTGGGAAGAGGTAACAGCGGCGATTAGAGTGTGTTCCGGAGAAACGTCACTGACACTTTTGCTGTGCCCTGGGAAAAGAAAAAGAGGCATGGTCGATGTGGAGAGCTCCCCACTTATCGGTCGAGCTTCGAAAACCCCTCCAGTGCCGCAGACTCAGCCCAACTTCAAGGGCGCAAAAACAAAAGTTTTTATAAGAAACATGGGAAGAAATGCACGAGGATTGTCCGAAATCTGGCGGAGTGGGGGCGCCGCCGTGAGTTCTTCCACGACGGGTGGGTCGGTCCCGACAGATCCGCGGCATCATCGGTGGCGCGGAAAGGCGCACAGAAAAGAAACAGGAAAGAGAGCGAGAGAGACACAGAGGGAGAGCGAGAGACAGAGATAGACAGAGAGATAGATGGAGGGGAGTGGAGGCTTAATTGGCGGAACACAAGGATGGGGTGGGGATGTCTATCACCCGAATCACGGGGCCCGTCCCCTCCTCCCCAATCAGTGCGAGGGCGAGCGGAAACCCTTCTTTTTCTCTAACGGCTAATTAGGCATCACGACCAATCATTCGTCCATTTCAACAAATAAGAGATCGATACATGTTTTAGCCTTCCCCGCGTGTCCTCGTGAGAGTTGCCGAGAATGAAGGGGGGGGGGGGGGGGGGGAGGCAGGCGACCACTCTAAGCAGTTTGCATTCTGGACGCAGGTCCGGCCGACTCTCAAATACTCCTAGCCAACGCAAATACCTAACGAACACGTTCCCTATAAAATTAACCGGAGGGGAAAAAATAATAAAACAACTGGAAGAAGGCCGCAAGAGGCGGCGGCCGGTCGTATCAGCCGTGCCATAAAGCAGGGGATATTTACTCTTTTCTTCGGCCCTTTATACGTGCCCTTGCCTTTTATAGTGGCGGCGGCGGTCCAGCAGCGACTCCGGGGGCCTCCTTAAGGCCGAATGGCGTGTGAAATGTCGGCCGGGCCCGTGTCTTCGTGACCTTCGCCGTGAACTGCGGACATGTGGCCCCTGACTCAGCCACGCCTCTCCCTTGTTCGGCGAGGGGACGGGGACGCCCCGTCCCGGGAAGACGGCGGTGGTGGTAGTGGGGCCGATGCAGCACCCCTCTCCTCGTGCCCACACACACACACACACACACACACACACACACACATAGGTTTTTATCTTGAGAAACAAGACGGGAGGGGAAAAACAGCAGCCCGTAAACTTTTTGACAAACGGAACACTGCCGGTCTCCCCGCGTGCCGCGGCCGCGTCACGCGCCTGTATAAATCAAGTACACCGGCAGTCGGTGTGGCGTTGGCGGGGGGGGGGGGGGGGGGAGGCACGCGGCTGGCTGTCTGGGCCAGGACACTCCCACGCTGTTATCTTTTCCCAGGGACGGCGACAACGACGGGCGCGAGGATGGGGGCCGGGAGGCGAGGGGGTGAGTTGTGCACATCGACGAGGGTCCCGCATGCTCGCCGGCACGCCCCGAGGAATGCTGCCGCCCCTCCCCCCACACCCCGGCCACATTTCAGCGCGCGCGGGCGGCACCCACGCGCGCACCGACGCCGCCGCCGCGCTCCCCGCCGTCTTAATGGATTTGCGGTGTTTGAGACCCCGGCGCTTCCCGCGGTGCCAGCGGTTCCAGCGGTTCCAGCGGTGCCAGCGGCCCCGCGGCGGCCGGCGGATCCCCACCACCCTCGAGGCCCGTGTGTGTGTGTGCGTGTGTGTGTGCGTGCGTGTGTGCCGTCCAGTGCGCCGCGAGCATCGGGGCGGGGCGGCGGGAGGAGGGGTCGGGCTCGGATAACCCCTCGACAAAGAGACGCGCGGCCGAACAAAAGGGGCCGCAGGGCCCTGCGGAACAATTAAACACTATCGAAGGGGCGAGGCGGGGCTGGGCGGGGCGGGGCGGGACTTTGTTATTCCCACACGCACTCCCTCGATTGCTTATGAAAATCAATTTCCGAGTGTGCGTCCCGGCGGGGAATTCTTTTCCAGCTTGTTGTCTGCGGAATATCGTCCCCCTGTACTCTCCCTCCCCTCGTCCTTCCTCTTCTTATCCCGTGGCCGCGGCCGCGCACGCACCGCCCCGCCCAGGGCCACAGAATAATGGCAGAACGAGGTTGGACGTAAATGAAATTTAATTTTCCGCCCGGGCTGTGCTCGGCTGTGCTCACCTGCTCGCCGGTGTGAATTCTTAAGCGAAAATGCGCGGAAAGCTGAGCGCACTTGGCATCAGACGACCGAGCGTAGCCCCCTCCCTCCTCCTCCGGGCCTCTCTGGGGATGACCGGCACAGGTGTGCGTCCGGGGTGTTGTGGAGACCAGTGCAATCCAGCGGAACGCCACTGGAACGCAGTGGAGCCCGGTGGAACCTAGCGCCGGGCCAGCGCCAGTTATTTGAGGAATAAATATTCAGCGGGGGCGAAAGACGAAGGGATGGCGTGGGGGGCGCTCCGAGTCGTACTTGTCGCAGTGAAACGCGCTCTTTCTCTTTACTTCCCTCCCTGGCTCTACCCTCTCACTCCCTCTTTCTGCCTCTCTCTCCCTCTCTCTCACTCTTTCTTCCTCGTTCTTTCCCCTTTCCCCCCCCCCCTTTCGCATCACTTAATGCAGCGAGAAAAGTGGCAGTAGCATTTGAGTTACACGGGTCCAGATGGCGGGGGTGGCGCGAAGGCCGCCGCCGTCAAAATTATTTATTCGTCGTCTGGAATATTTCCCTCACATCAACTTTCTTGCTGCCCCGGCCACCCCATCTCATTCCATCCCTTTCCCTCCCAGCCCGTTCGCGCTCGCCGGCAGTGTCAATTTATGTGCTCGGGGCTCAGTACTCTCTCTCTCTCTCCCTCTCTCTCTCTATCTCTCTCTCTCTCACACACCGCCTGGGGGAAGAGGTGTCTCGGAGCGTGTTCGGCCGCCGTGTACTCACCCGGATGGGCTCGCCGTCGTGCGTGCGGTGCTCGGAGCAGGCGTCCAGCATGCGCAGCGCCATCCAGGCCATCTGGCAGGCGTGCGTCTGGCTGGCCTTGTGCAGGCCGGCCGCCACGCAGTACGCGTCGCCTATCGTCTCCACCTGCGGACACAGCCACGCGGTCAGGGCGCCTGCAGTGGGGAGGGTAGGCCGTCCCGCTCCACACCCGCGCGCGGCGGGCCGGCCCGACACGCAGCCCGCGGGCGCTCCCCATCCCGCACGCTAAGGTTTCTAGTCCCGAAGTTTGCCAATAAATTCTCCGGAGAAATAGGGTCTTTAGTCCTGAAACTTTTAAAGAAATTTTCGTAAAAAGTCAGGAGGTTTAAAAAAAAAATTATCGGAATTTTCTGAAATATTGTGGATTCTCCACGAAAATTTCGTCGGAATTATCGGGACTGGAAACCCCACCGGTCGCCGGCGGACTCACCTTGTAAACGTCCAGCTGGCCGCAGAAGAGGTCGAACTGCGTGTACAGGCTCTGCAGCATGTTGATGACCATGATGGGCGTGGCCGTGGAGCAGATGGAGGTGAAGCCGACGATGTCGCTGAACAGCATGGTCACGTGGTCGTGCGTCTTGGCCTCGATCTGCTCGCCCAGCCAGAGGCGGCGCGCGATGTGCGGCGGGAAGATGAGGTGCAGCAGGCTCACGTTCTTCTCGCGCTCCTGGTCCACGGCCTGCGTCGTCTCTACGATGGACGACTTGAGCTTGTCCATGCGCCGCCGCAGCCCGTCCTGTCGGCCAGATGGGGCGCAACGTCACAAAAATGCAAGTCGGGATCGTCAGGTAGCTCGCCGTCGTGCAGCGAGGCAAGCAGCGGGGAGATCCTCTGCGAAACGGCTGTCTAATGAAAACCGAAATGTCAGCAGGGAGGGGCGGGGCCGGCAGGAGATGGAGCGGAAATTATCCCGAAAGAACTTCACCTTCTGTTTACCGCCCTCACCACCCCGGGCTCCGAGCCCTGCCCCCCGCTCCGACCGAGTGGCTCTTCATTTCGAACACGGGCCGGACTGCCTCGCCAGCCTGGGCGCCCGCCTGCTGTGCCCGCCGCACTCCCTGCTGAACGCCTGGCTACGCCGCCCGAGCTGCTGACCCCCCAAAGCGATTTTCCAAACAAAACGTTTAATTTTTTTCCCCGGCCCTTTGCGCCGGCCGTCAGCTTAGTCGCGCTCCGTCCCACATACTTGATGAGGTCCCGCACGCCGTAATTATAGCCGGACGCCAAAGGCGGACTTCTTTTCCCAGGCGGCTTCATTAAGGGATTTTCATATGCGAGCGCCTCGCGTGGTGGCAGGCCGCGGCGGCGGCGGCGGCCCGGCCACTGGGTGCTCACACCTATCAACCCTTTATGGGATCACTCGCTCGTCGTGTCGTGCTATGTTTTAATACCCCCTCCCCCTCCCCCCTCTCCTCTCCCCCTGCACCACCTCGCTGGGTCCTGAGCCGCCCGCGACCCGTAAAGATCCGTGCCCCCGCTGCCACTCAGCCGCTCAGCCGCTCAGCCGCTCAGCCGCGTGCTCACCCACGTGCTCAGCAGTACCTGCGGACCCGACCGCACGCCCTGCCCACAGCCCTCAGGAGGCCCGGGGGAAATAACTACTCCAACTTCAAAGTGGATTTTAATTAAATATGCAAGTCAGTGCTGCCGTAATTGTTTTTTTAAAATATTTTTTAAAGAGACAAATTAATGCAAAAGAACATTTTTGCGCACTTTTTTAAAATTTTTACGAAGCAAAATTAAATTTTTTCCGACGTTAAAATTTTTAATTCATTTCCCGTGGGTGCACAGGGGCCCGGCAGTGGCCAGCCTTGGCCCCGCCCCGGCTCAGTATCCGCTTCGCCGTCCCTCGAGGCCGTGCCGCGCCGTGCCGCGCCGTGCCGCGCCGTGTCATGCCGTGCCGGGCCTCGTGGCCTCGTGGTGGTAGCAGGTGGCAGCAGCGGTCCCCGCGGGTTCTGTGGCCGTGTGCCGCCCCCGGCCCGCTCCGCCCGCTCAGACTCATACACGGCTCCGAGCGCCTAATTAGACCCGGGGGCCCTGCTGTGCCGGGCCCTGCCGGGCTCTGCCCTGCGCACACGCGCCGACCCCGCAGCAGGGCACCACGGCCGAACCCCCACAGGACGAGTACCCCCAGCAGGAACGTACCCCCAGCAGGGCGCGTACCCCCAGCAGGGCGCGCACCCCCAGCAGGGCGCGCACCCCCAGCAGGGCGCTTACCCCCAGCAGGACCGCACCCTCAGCCGGACGCCACGAAGGTCGTTCCCAAGCGGGACTCGTATACACACACCTCCAGTGAAAGACGCACTCAAACTACTTAATTTATTTGTGGCTCGCCGTTTCTGTGGGATCGTTCCAAACTGAGACGTCTTATTTCCGGCCGTTCCCTCCCTGCGGCCCTGCGGCCCGGCCCGGCCGTGTTGGCGTCTCGGTGCGGGCGCGCGGGCCAGCGGTAACATGTTGGCGTCAGCCCGGCAGGGCGGCGGGGCTGCGGGCCGGCGGGGCCGGTGGGGCAGTGATGAAGTTAGGGAGAACACGGAGAGCCCATCAACAAGTTCCCGGGCGCTGGGGGTCGTCAATATTCAGTGCCGCAGCCTGGCGGCCGAGCCCTGACCGGCGAGGCCCGGCAGGGCCCGGCAGGACCTGGCAGGACCTGGGCGTGCGCGCCCACGGCCCGCCCATCTCGGCCATTGTGCTGCTAAAAGGGCTGCCCACGAGGCCGCCTACAGCTACTACGGCACGCCGCGCCTACGGTGCCCACGGCCGTGCCCGCGGCGCAGCCCCCCCCCCCCCCCCTACGCCTCCCCGGGGGAAATAGAAACAAAGCGGAGCCGCGCGGCGCACGACGGTGTGAGAAGTAAACCTGGCCCCAACTTACGCGAGGGGGAGGGGGAAATCATATCCGGACAAGAACAAACAATACGCTACTCTCACAGTTTATTTCGAGCCCGTCGGACTCGTTTCTTCAGTGACGGACCGGAGCACGACCCGCGCTCTATTTAAGCACAGCAGTCGTGGCTTTTCGCTGCAAGCTCATAGGGGGGCACCACGTTTGTCCTACTGTTCACTTGTCCTAATCCTAAAAATAGAATTTTTCTAGGTTCTATTTTTAGGTTCTATTTTTAGGTTCTATTTTTAGGTTCTATTTTTAGGTTCTATTTTTAGGTTCTATTTTTAGGTTCTATTTTATGATTGTTTTAAGAAAAACTTTCTTAAAATATGATTCTATTTTAAGACGTCCAGAAATATTCTACTTTTAGGATTAGGACAAGTGAACAGTAGGACAAACGAAGCCTCCCCGCTCATAGGCGTTCCCGCTAAACAGTTTACCGGCTAAAAGTATCTGATACCAGTTTTTTTTCTTTAGTTCTGCGTGCGTGCCACCCCACACACAGTGGAGCTTTGACTCTAAAAAGGCGGATTCAAAAAGACTGCCGGAGCCGCGCTCACAGATTAACCCGTCGCGGGTTCAGGAGGTGGCGTCTGTCGGCGACGCCCGCTGCCCGCCGCCCCTCGGCGTGCGTTGTGCGTTGCTTTGCCGCGCCAGCTCAGACCAACTTTGAAGCGCAGATGGTGAGTGCCAGAAAGTAAACAGGCCGATGCAGAAGAGAGCGAGCAAGAGAGAGAGAGAGAGAGAGAGAGAGAGAGAGAGAGAGGGAGGGAGGGAGGGAGGGAGGGAGGGAGAAAAGGAATAAGAGACGGTACAATTCCAAGGGAGTTGGAGGCAGCTGAAACGGAGGGGTGGGGATGGGGGGGGGGGGGGTGCAGAGATTAGCACTTGGGCGAAATGGCTCGGGCTTCACAAATTGCGGAAATATGGTTAGGTTTGCGGGCGGAGCAGTGGATGGCGGCTCCAGTGGTGCGGAGGGACGGGAGGGGTGGGGCCAAAGCAAAACCGACCCATATCTCCGGGGAGGGAAGCCCAATCTCCTTAGCGCGTTTACCCGCACCATTTAAAATCGAGATTGTCGCTACGGCTCCGACATGGTCGCGCCTGCGAGGCAGAAACAACGACCAGGAAAGTCGTATCGGCGGAGATAATCCTCGCTTCATCTTCCAGTGATGTCTTCTGCTCCCCGGCCCCCCTGGTGCCGTCCCCGGCCCCGCCTGCCTTCTCAGCTACAAACTTCCTTCTCCCTCCCGTGGGCTCGCCGGCTCCGCGCCGGATAAACGACTCTGGTCCGCTCCGTAAAATCTTTGGAAATGTCAATAATTAATCCAAAATCCGTCCAAGTTTGGTGGCGGAAGCATCAGGTCAGACCCGATGGGAAAGTTTTCCGCGACGCGGTGCTGCGGCCAGGGCCCACGGGTAGGAGGGACAAAAGGGGGGTGGGGGACAACGTCAGCGAATCCTGTGCGGGCAGCAACGGGTCCTCTCCAGTTCTCAATAGGAAAGATCCAAAATCCTGCGAAACCGCGATGAGCGTCAGTAAAGAGCGCGGGTTCTGCTTGCCGTGGTGACTGCCGCCGCGCCGCGCCGCGCCGCTCCGCCCCGCCCGGCCAAGCCTGCGGCCCAGCAGCCCAGCACGCCTCGGCGCAGCCCCCCGTCCCGCCCGCTCCCGCGGCCCCCGACAAAAGAGTACCTCACCTTTCGCCGCCGCTCTCAGCCGCTCTGCGCTGCGGGGGCTCCAAGTGGCCCGGCCTCGGCCTCGGCGGGGCAGGCGGGGCAGGCGCCCCGGCGGGCGCAGCCCTTTCCCCTCGTGAATACCGATGAAGGCAGACACCGAGGCACGCCTTCAGCGCAGCGTGCAGTCCGATGCAGCACCGCGGCAGCGTTCGCCCCCCTCTTCCCCCCTCCCCCCTCTCTCCTGCTGTTTTGGTCCCCGGCTGTAAAAGGTGCAGCGGGACGGCGGGGTATCCACGCGCACTCCCGCCTCCGCCAAAGAGTTTCAGAGGTCGAGCTGACGAACAACGTTCACTCCGCGCGCGCCCGCGTTTTTAAAACAACGCGAGAAGGGGCTTGCGGAGCGTGGGAGCGAGTGATAGCAAGGGTCTGCTTTTTCCGACTCTCTCTCTCTTTTTCTCTCTCTCATTCTCTCTCCCTTTCTCTCTCTCTCTCTCTCTCTCTCTCTCTCTCTCTCTCTCTCTCTCTCACTGCCCTCCCCGCATTATTCAGCAGGGCGATGAGGCACCCCTCCCTCTGCGCTTCTGGGCGGAGAAAAACTGCTTTTAGGCGGCGGTGGTGAGCGCAGACGCGCATAGCACCGAGGCCCGCAGAAGACGCCCCGCGTATGGAATTCATCTGGAACCCCAAACCCCATCCAACCTCCTCAAAGAGAGCTTTAAAAAAATCACTAGTCTGATTTTCGTTTTTTTTTCCTATGCATTACATATTGACAGAGCTAGGCGGTGCATGTATTTTTGTGCGCCAAAACATCCTCTTCCGCGCGGCGAAACGATATTTCTCTATCACGAGCTCGGGCGAAAAGCGAACTGTATTCTGCGACTCGGTCGCCCTTGGCCCGGCCATAAGGTTCAAGTCCCCCTAGTTTCCGCTTCGGACAGCGGGGCAGAAAGGTCTTTCGGCCCAAAACGACTGTGACGAATGACTCCGATCTCTTCGCTGGTCAAAGTTTCCGTCGGACCAACACGACGTCACTGTACGCCACGCCACGCCACGCCAATCCACACACACGCACACTCGGTTTCGGCCAACAGAACTACAGCCTCCGAAGCTAAGCCCTCGGAGCTACATCCTCCACAACTACAGCCTCCGCAAGGGCTACAGGAGCTACAGCTGAGGCCCAAGGTCCCGGCGCTTGTTTGTCGCAGGCATAATCGTTTCCTGCCTTGATCCCCTACCCCTCCAGGCAGTCTGCAGGGCGCGCCCTTGGCGCCCTGCCTGAGCCGAGGCTCGCCAAGCCAGATCCGGGCCCGGCTCACCAGGCCAGATCCGGGCCCGGCCCGGCCCTGCAGCCTCGGCCTCCTCCCTTCCGCTCGGCAAATATACAGTAATAATGAGACGGCATCAAACGCTTGGCGCGAGACACGGATCGGGACACAAGCTCGCGGAAGTGGGGAAGTAACAGCAACAGCGTGGGCAGGAGCGGCCAGCAGCAGCAGCAGCAGCAGCGTGGGAGGTCCGCACCGGGCCGCGGGCGTTGTGGGGTGACTGGGGTGACTCAAACAAGGGGGCACAAAATAGAAAAAATTCTGTCCCACTAAGTGGGACACTGGTAGGCCCGAAGTTTTGCACGTGATTGGGCATTTTTTAGATTTGTGGATACTGTCTCACTCTGCGAGACACTGGCAGGCCCGGAGTTTCGCACGGGTTTGGGCTGGTTACGATACCGCCTATTTAAGTTTTATGAGTTTATTTAATTTTGTTTTTGGGCCCGAGCGGAGCGAGGACCCCTTTGCATCGACTTTTCCACTTTTTGGGCCCGAGCGGAGCGAGGACCCCTTTGCATCGACTTTTCCACTTTTTTATTCTCCCACTAGAGGTGTCATTGTAGCCGCGAGCGCGGCCGAGTTTCAGTTCTCAATCTTATTTATCGCCTTTTTAAAAGGCTGATTTACCCTTTATTGCCAAGACGTATTGCTGTCAACTTGGCTAGCCGTTCTGTGCGCTCCGGCCGGCTCCCCGCGGCTGCGGTGTGCCAGGGCTTGTAATAGTCGCTCGCGCGAGGCCTATTAACAATGTCGTAGGACAATGTCGTGGACTCGCGGTCTGAGAGGTCGAGTTGGCATACAGCGCGTCGTAGGTTCCAATACCAAGTCGTTTCATCTTACTAGTTTTAGAATAAATTCGTTTTTCAGTTAACGAGAGCCACTCAGTGCTGTCGTAGGCGCTGCATTTTTTTTTCCTGTCGGGTTGACAGAGGTAAAATCTAGAAATTATAGAAATTATTTTTACGTCAAAGTCGACATGTGTTTGTTTGGCGCGTGTTACGATAAGGCCGCACAGGAGCCCGCCTCGGGCCTCATGCGGAGGGTGCAGGGACGGGCGCGCACAGCACAGCGTGGCAGACGTGGTGACGGCTGTTGGACGATAGTCTCCGAGACAGCATTTCGTCCGATGACGCGCGGGCTGGGTGGCACACGGACACGGGGGTGAAAAATGCGGCTGAGAACGTCAGGACCCACAAGAGGCACGACTCAGTGTGTGTGTGTGTGTGTGTGTGTGTGTGTGTGGGTGGGTGTGCGCGCGCGCGCGTCCGCAGGCCACACCTGGTAAAATCTTCAGCTGTATTTTATTTTTCAGAAACTATATTCAATTCAAGAGCGGGGCCACCAGCACGTGCAAAGTGCCCCCCGTATTGGCAAGGCAAAAGCACATTATTATATTCCTCACACGCGCAGCAACCACCGTAGTGGCTCGGTAGCCGCGTGGATATAGAGGCCGCTCGGCGAGCGTCGGGTCGTGGGTTCGACCCCTTGCCGGTCTCTCGAAATTTTCTGGCGGCGCAGCTCGGAGAGACGGTGCCTGAAGTATGGGAAGCGTGCAGTTTGCATCGCGGCTCGGTAGCCGTGTGGGTAGGGAGGCGGGCCAGCGATCGGACGGTCGCGGGTTCGACTCTTGCCATCCGACCAACTTTTTCATGTGCCTCGGCTTGGAGAACGGAAGGTAAAATATACTTCCGAACGCGGCATCGGTATGGCTGTCCAAGCGGCCGTGCGTGCTGCGTCACTGAGAGATGCTTTCGCACGGTCGGGCTGACCCCCGGTCCTGGGGTCTAGGGTTCGATTGGCTTCGAGTTCCCTAGATTCCCAGGGTCCCGCCCGGGGGGGCTGTGTGTCTGCAGGCTACGGCCTCGTAGAGGAGACTCGGGGGGAAGCTACAGAACTCCTAGGGTTCGGAGTTCTGTTTTCCCCCCCTCGGAATCTGGCACGTGCGGACACGCCACTACTCGAGCGGCCACCAGGTCTATCTTGTAGAGTACAGCGGCTTCGGTCGTGTACGCCAGGGAACCTATATCCCCCAAATCTTCGCGGGGGTGGATCTTCCATGTCAGTACCCATGGAGGTCCGAACCGTTCCACGGTCTAGGAGACTACAGTATGATGGAGTTCTCCAAAGGCCGTGGTTGGGCGGAGGGGGCCTCGTGCGGAGCACGGGCTAGGGGTTGCCGGGGGGTCCGTCCGCGGGCTCTCGTGCTGTGCCCCGGGGCCAACTAGCAGCCGGAAGCGCCGGTTCCCGTAAGATCACCGAAGCAGCAGGCAAGGGTCCTGGCGGAAGCCGGGGCGATATAGGTTTTGCCCATCGTGGCCTAAGTCTCATAAGGCGCTGTTTAAGATCAACTTCGTTTTAAAGCGAGATGTGTACAAAATCGAACAATAAAAAAAATGTGGCGTTTTTATGGCTGTCTCCGCGCGTACAGCGTCACTAAGAGTGGGACTGTATTCCTTTATTCTCGCACTGGGGGTGTCATTGTAGCTGCGCTCGCGCGGTCGCATTTCAGTTTCGCGCCGAGAGGGGGCGCCACAGAACTGGGGCAGGAAGAGAGAAGGCTCCACAAAAGTGAGACAAGAAGGGGAAGATCGGTACTCCAATACAGCCAACTTCAAAATTAAATATTATTTATCGCCTTAGTTATGTATTAGGTATGTTGTTTGCAAGCACATTTTACATAAAATCGAGCCACATTTCACGGTCCTAATTAAACTAAATATAAATATTTTTCAAATGGCTGTTTTACCCTTTACTGCCAAGACGCATTGTTGTCAACTTGGCTAGCCGTGCTGTGCGCTCCAGCCGGCTCCCCGCGGCCGCGGGGTGCCAAGGCTTGTGATAGTCGTTCTCGCGAGGTCTGTTAACAATGTCGCCGTGGACGCGCGGTCTGAGAGGCCGGGTCGGCATACAGCGAGGTAGGTTCCAATACGTTCCAATACCAAGTCGTTTCATATTACTATTTTTAAAATAAATTAATTTTTCAGTTAAAGAGGGCCGCTCAGTGCTTTAGGCG
The DNA here is from genome assembly GCA_026979955.1 of Megalurothrips usitatus. NCBI lineage: Eukaryota > Metazoa > Arthropoda > Insecta > Thysanoptera > Thripidae > Megalurothrips > Megalurothrips usitatus. Next base: position 2,986,938 of record CM049594.1, on the reverse strand, counting down.
CTGAAGGATATTTGAAAGTTTGTATTAGTTTTGTAATAGAACGGGGCAGTTTTAAAATTATAGTTTTATAGTAACGGTCAGTGCACTGCTTTATTCTCTTACGCGGGCCGCCCAGTACTGGCCTAGAAGGTGTTGTCCCCGCCCGGCTTGGCCCGGCGGCCCGACCACGCCTCGCTCTGAGTCTCGGGTCCCTTGGCTTGTTGTGCGTACTCTAGGGTAGAGGGGAGGGTTAGGGTCCCACCGAAACGGTCCTCCTGCCTTGAGTCGCCGTTCTCGTAGCCGTGGCTCGGCCAGGCCCCGGCTCGGCTCGGCACATCGACAATGGGTACCCGGCAAGGGCTGCGCAACAAAAAAGAAGGATGGAGGATTTGATAGTGGACTAGAAAAGGATGGAATAGCGGATGCAGCCAGCTGACGAGCCGAGCGGGGGTAGCTCTGTCCCTTTCTTTTGCTATTAGATGGAGTGAGATAGCTGAATTTCAAATGCGTTTTTACGAGAACTGTTACATTTCATGAGTTTAAAAGTAGACTCGCTGTACTTGCCCGGTCACCCTCGATATTTCTGTTAGACATATTTTTGACTTTTTGCCTCGTTATCGATCTACAGCAATCGGGCCTGTGGACCGTAGAGACGCGTATAGTTGTGTCCCTTTCTTTTGCCATAAGAAGAAGTGATATAGCTGACTTTTAAATCGATTTTTCGGCCACTTGGAAGCTTTTTCAAAGTGCAAAAACACGTCATAGTGCCCTGCAAAAGTATCCTGCGTCCACGTGCATAGTTTCAGAAAATTCTTATAGAGGGCCATAATGGCAATGCTTAAAAGACAAAAAAAAAAGTTCAATCTGGTCAGGCGATAAGGCAACTCCGTTTCACTTCGTGCCCACAAAAATCTCTGATACTCCTGGCTCCAGCTCTACAGCCTGAGATTGCGCCGAGTCGATTTTCCATCCGTTAGGTGTATTGAAAAGAATATTTAAGGCTATGTGGTTACAAGCGGCGAGTGTATAAGTAATTGGCGAGGTAGGTAGGGCCAGTGCCGCTTGCCACGGCGACGAGGCGACGACGCAGCGACGCAGCGCGTGGCCGAATCCAATCGTTCGGCTTCACCTGCCTCTTTGGCTGCGGCAGCGCCGGCCCGGGCACCAACCGGCCCCGGCCCCGGCACCACCGCGCGCCCACTGTCTGGGACCAATTTGCAAGTCGGAACGGAAAATGGTAATGATTCGAGCACCGGCGGGACAGGCGGCGCGGCGCCAATGGCGGCGATGGCGGACGGGGAAATTCATTTCCCTGCTCACCACGGCACAAGGGAGAACGTCGTGTGGCACAAAAAAGAAATTGTTAAAAGGGATGGGAAGGGGAGAGGGCACCGCACCCCGCTGTCGCTGCTGCTGCTGCTGCTGCTGCTGCTGCTGCTGCTACAGAAGACCCCGCAGACTTCTGAGAGCTCCTCTCTGTCCCTCTCGCACGGTGTTGATGATGCTCGTCGCCTTTCCCTCCCTCTCGCTCCCACTGCGTTGTAAGCCGGCACCGCCCGCCACCATCGCCAGGTCGGTCTCGCTTCGGCACAGACAGGGCGTCCTCCTGCACCACCGGAGCCGTACTTCTTAGTGTTGTCCACACAATGGCCGGCATCACAGGCGCCTCGCCGAACCTCCGGGCTGCGGCTCTGCGGGGCGGAGCGGGGCGGAGCGGGGCGGAGCGGAGCGGAGCGGGGCGGAGCGGAGCGGAGCGGCTTGCGGTGGCGTGGCGTGGCGTGGCGTGGCGTGACGGTTTACCGGCCGGCGAGGAGCACAATGCTTACGAGGAGCCCCGCGCCCCGCGCCGCGGGCTTCACGCGCTCGGAACAACGGTTTGTTCCCGCCCGCCCCACCCTTCCACCTCGCGCTCATCTCTATTACTCTCTCTCTCCCTCTCTCTCACGGCCGCACCATGCTCCTTAACGCTGAAACAGCAACATTATTGTTTTTGAAAGAGCCCCGCCTCCCCGCCCGCCCCCCCCCCCCTCCCCCCTTCCTGCGGTCAGCGCGCGGCCAACACAACGCACTGCGCCCCCCTCCCCCTTCCTCCTGCCCTGCGGCCCTGCGGCCTTGCGGCCCTGCGGGGTCGGGCCGCACTAACTGCGTCAATATTTGCATAACGCTGCCACCGCCGTCGGTGCTCCGTGTGCTTTCGGGTGTCTGGAGGCGCCCCGCTGAGGCGCCGCTGAGGCCGCAACAGCACCGCAGTATCGGGCAGTGATCGTGCATATTTCCGCGCCGTAACGAAGGCTTTCCGCTCGACGCCGCGCCGCCTTCTTGCGCCCCGCAGACCGTTAGTCTTGTTTACGCTGCGGACTGCGGCTGCTCTGGTCTGGTCTCCGTCATTTGCGCGGCCCGCGCCGTCGTCTGCTGGGGCGTCCCGCTCCTCCAGCAAAGGGCGACGACTCCTGCGTATTATCTCTCTCTGTCTCTGTTTTTTTTTCTTTCTCTATTTCCTTTCTTGAAATATCGGACGCCGCTATGTCGACTTTTTCCTCGTTTAAAGAGGAAATAAGTGGAAGACGCGGCGCGGGTGGCCGCCAGACGTGCCTCTCGCCCTGCCCGGCCCTGCCCGCCCTTCCCGCGCGGCTTCCCACCAGCTCATTTCCCGCGTGTTTGTGGTGGCCAAACGTTATTCTGTGCATTCGTGGAATAATAATCGGGGGAGAAATTCCGCCCTCTCCATTAAGGGGGGAAAATAATAAATACGAAAGTAAACAACGAAACAGCGAGTCGCGGTGGGGATCATCCGTAAGGCAACGTCCGCGAATAATGCTACAAGCGGGCGCCCAGTAGGAGGGCTACAGTAGTGAGTGCGTACCTGCGCCCGGGCCTGCTCGCCGACCAGGATCACGTCCCGGGTGGCGTCGTGCAGCGGGATGTCGGAGATGAAGAGGCCCCGGCCCGTGAGGCCCTCCAGCGCGTCCAGGTAGGGCGAGCCGACGAACAGCAGCGAGTCCGACTCCGGGCAGAACACCATCTGCCCCTTGATCTCCAGGTCCTACAAAACCGAACAGAGCGCCGCGAGCGCGCGTGAGAACAGAGGCGAAGGCGTTCCTTGAGGCGTTCGCTGCAGGGGATCTGTGATCCCGCTCGACGGGGGCCTTGGCCGAGCCGCGAAAACGGCGACCTCCATCGTTGACATGGCGGAGAGGAGGGGCAGCAGCCACAGGCCCCGTCCAGCCGAGAGGTCACCCTGCTACCCCTTATTACATCCTCTCTCTCTCTCTCTCTCTCTCTCTCTCTCTCTCTCTCTCTCTCTCCCTCTCTCTCTTACCTCCCTGACAACAGAGCCATCCGCTTGGCTCTCTGTCATATTACATCAGCCCCTCCACATCTCCCGCCCCTCCCCGCCTCTCTCTCTCTCTCTCTCTCTCTCTCTCTCTCTCTCTCTCTCTCTCTCTCCCTCTCTTCCCTTATGTAGGGTGTCACTTGTGTACACCCCCTTTGGCCGTGTTTATGTTGGTGCCGGCCGGCCGTATAGACAAGGCCGGCAGCGGGCCGGGCGCTACTGCAACTATGTAGCTCGCCAGGCCGGGGCGGGCCGGGGCGGCTGCTGACACGCCGGAGGACTGGAAGGGCCGGCGGAGGCTTACATGCCGGAGGAGGACTGGAGTGACCGGTCGGGGGTTGACATTCCAGGGTAGGGCCGGTAGAAGGGCCGGTAGAAGCTTACATATCGGAGGAGGACCAGAAGGACCGGTAGAGAGGCTTACGTGCCGGAGCAGGACTGGGAGGACCGACCGGTGGGGGCTGACATGCCGGAGGAGCGCGGGGGAGGCTTACACGCTGGACCGCAGCTCTGCGACCCCAGCGGCGGTGGGGTGGCAAAGACGTGGGTGCGTGCGGCGCCATCCAGGGATTTGTCTGGCTTTGTCCCTGCGAGGGAAATTGCTGTCCGGGTTTTCGATGTCCTGCCGGCTGCAAGCTGTCGCCGTGCGCCGCGCCCCGCGCGCCCTGCGGCCCTGCGGCCCTGCGGCGGCGGCGGATACGCAGCGCACCGCGGGGGGAGGGGAGCAGAGGAGAGGATGAGAGGGGAGGAGAGGATGAGAGGGGAGGGCGCAGCGGAGCGGCCCCTGCACAGATCTCCGCCGTGTCTGAGCTGTGAGCCTCCCGCGGGGCCGGAGGGTGGCCGAGGGTGGCCTCCTGGCCGCGTCTGCGGGGTGTCCGAAAGGGTGTGCGGAGCGCTGCGACCCCGCGCCGCTCGGACGGCCGCGCCTCATCCGAATGAATATTCAGCAGCGAGTGAAAGTGGACGGATGGGAAAATAATACGGCGTCGGCCGCGGGGGTCGGGAGGCGGCGGCGGCCGGAGGGCGGGTCCGGCTGGTTCGACTCCTCTTTGGCAGATGACAGCCCCCTGCTGACCCGCGGCCGGCCCCGGGCTCGGCGATGACGCCGTTGGCCCGTCGGGGGGTGAGACGCTCTGCAGCCTGCAGGCAGCCTGCCAGCGCCCCGTCCTCGTCCTTGTCGGCGTGTCCGATGAAATTTCATCCCGGACGGCAACACCCTGTCCCCCCTCGTACCTCTCCTACTGCAGCTCGCCGCCAGGCCAGGTATTTTTATTTTTCATATCATGTTATTTTCCATCCCCCTCCCCGCCGCCTCTGTCTCGCTCGCTCTCCCTGGCTGAGGCGGCCGCCACCATCGCGGGCCCGCGCGTTAGCGAGATGTGCCATCGCCGTCTCATCCGATGCAAATGCCTCTTTCCCATCTCCGCCCCGACTAATGGAAATGCTATTCCGGATCGGGCAGGAGAGTCCGTCCCCCGGAGGGGGGGGGGGGGGCAAAGTAAAAGTATGGCACAGCGGGATGCAAAGCAGGCCGGCCGGGCCGGTCACCGCCGCCTCCCGCCGCACCCGCCGCGTCCCGGTCACGCCGGCCCGTCAAAGGCAGCGGCGCGCCCGCCGCGCCGTCTACTGCGCCGAGATCTCTCTAATCAGAGCGCCGAGGGATGAGAGGCGACGGTCCCCAGACACAGACAGTGGGCGTGAGAGAGGCCGAGAACGACCGAGAGAGAGAGAGAGAGGGGGAGAGAGAGAGAGACAGAGACAGAGAGGGAGATACTGAGTGCTGCCGTCCGCAGCGCCCGCTGCTTCTGATGTCAGCGTCGGCACTTCCCGGCGGCGCCGTGCGGATTTCAGGCCCGGCGAGGTGTCGGCCGTCTCACACTGCTTGCGAGGCCCGCCCCGCGGCCTCCTCGCCCAGATTATGTAACTTCCCTGCAGGGGTCCGTGCCGCCGTGCCGCCGTGCCGCCGTCCCCCGTGATCAGGGGCCCCGATAACACCGACAGGAAGGCGGGAGGAGGGGAGGAGGGTGGCGAGCCAATGGCGACCCAGGAAACACAGCGCAGCGAGAATCCGAGGCAGTCGGGGTGGCGGCGGGGGCGTCGGCGGCGGCCGGGCCGGGCCGCGCGCCCGACGAAACAGATTGAACGCGCTGCCAGCGGGCCGGGATCCCCAAAGCGTGAAAGTGTGTCCCGGCCGTCCGGGCCAGGGGCCAGGGGGGGGGGGGGGGGCGGACCAGCGCTGGCAGCGTATATAACCCCAAAGGTTTTCGGCCGGTCAGCGTGGAGTCGGGTTTCTATTCACGGAAAATCCCGAGGAAAGTTACGGGGAAATCCACAGTATTTTGGTAAATTTCACAAACTTTCCGAATTTTTTGGGGGGCTGAAAATTTTGACTTTTTGACTTTTGAAATGTTTTGTATGTTTTCTATGAACATATCGAGACTAGAAGCTTTGGCGTGGAGCCGTGCGAGGAGGAGGGCTGCCAGCCCGGCACGGCGGCGACGGCTTTGACGAGGCTTTAAGACGGCGGCCAGCCGACGGCCAGCCGACGGCCAGCAGCGGCAGGGTCGCGGACCGCAGAGACAGCAGAGACCGGCCTGCCCAATGAGATTCCCCCCCGGCCGGGCGGCGCTGGGCTCAGCTGGGCTGCACCGCCCACCCAGCAGCGGCCCGTGAGGCCCCCGGACCAAAGTTGATGAGCGGCAGCTTCTGCCCTCTGCCGCGCCCGGCCGCGCCCGGCCGCGCCCCCATAGCGCCAGCCGTACCACCATCAGGTTTGGCTTTTCCGCCTCGCCTCAAACTCTGTTATTTTTCTTCCCTTTTTCATTTCGCCTTATTATTTAATTCATTTTGCTCTCCCGGCTCGAGAGGCCTGCTCTCCGGGCGCGTTATGAGGGATGGAGAAATGGAGAGATAGGAAGAGCTGGAAGTGAGCGAGAGAGAGGGAGAGAGAGAGAGAGAGAGAGAGAGAGAGAGAAGGCGAGCGTTTGAGGCGGGAGCAGGACCGCGGGCGGGATATGTTGTTGTTTTAGAACGAGTTTCTGTTCCTCTCCGCATGAGTGCAGGCCGGGGGCGCAGCGTTATCAACGACCCCACCTGTTTCGTGTACATAGCCGGGTCAGTCCGAGGGGATGCCTAAACCACCACTCGCGTCACTTATTGCCTCCCCCCCCCCCCCCCCCTTCCCTTTCCAAAAAAAGATAAATAATAATAAAAATTTGTCGGCGGTGCTTTTTATCATCGGAAGGTCACTTTACGTCATATCGCAGTTACAATCCCTGGCATATGATTAATGGTTATTTAACGGTACGCAAGAAAGAAGACTAACGTTGCGCAGTATCGATTAGATATGAATAATTCTGGCAGAGGTGTCAGTCGCGTAGGCCGCCCTATCCGTTACAGCGGGCGCTTATGTGGACAGGGCGTTCGGTGGGCGCAATCGGGACGCTTGCCAGGAAAAAAAGAGAAAAAAAATCTGTGCGATGAAATAAGGAATGGAGAAGGGAGGGGGGGAGAGGGGGGGGGGGGGGGGAGGGGGAGGGGGGAGGGGGTTGAAAAAGGGGTCGGGACTGCTTTTGTCGCTGGAGTGGCTTGCAAGAAGAGGAGGGGGGGGGGGGAATTAGCGCGATATCGCTAGGGGACGGGTCCTTAACTGGGTCCCAACATAAAAACACTTGGGAAGTGGTCACCCGCTGTGCGGCCCGGGCACCTCCGCCCCTCCCCCCTCTATTTATCCATCTCTTTTCCTCCAGCTCGCCCCGCATTTTTCGCGCCCACGCTCGGGATCCCTCCCTGTCCTTTCATTTCGGAGCGTCGCTTTGGCCCGGCGGGGAAGGGCCAGGTCAGCCCTTTGCTGGCCGCAGGCCTCTGGCCCTCGCTCCTGATACGTTAGCGAGAAAAGAGGGCCGGGCACCGACTCAGTCATTCGGTGCGGAATAATATTAGTGACAGTCGTTGTTTTTATTGTGGGCCACGGCACTGCGGCGCCACTTCCGAAGGCCGTTTCCGCGGCCGATAACGGAAATGCATGGCTTTGTCACTTCATGATTATTTGTTTGCTTGCTTTTTTTTTTGTGCTTGCACCTATTTTTCTAGGCCCCTCGATTCCATTTTTATCTTTTTTTGCAGGGTAGGATCTCCCCCCCCCCTCTCTCTCTCTCTCTCTCTCTCTCTCTCTCTCTCTCTCTCTCTCTCTTCCATTGTGGAGCGCCCCGTTTAATAAGGACGGTCCGATCACTGCAGCGTCTCTCGCCGCTCATTTCGTCGAGTTTGTGAAATGGCCCCCGTATTAAGCGGACCGTGGCTCCGGCCGCCGCCGCCGCGCTCATTTGAAATACGCGCTCGAAATACCAAAGTCGTTCAAATAATGCCGCGCGTCGCGGGGCGCCGCGGGGGAGATTGGCTGCCGGGAAGTAAAGCCCCCCCACCCCCCCCGCAGCGAGTGGCCTGCATACGGAGCCGCCTTTAATGCTGATAGCCAATTAGGGCGGAGCGGGGAGCGGGGACGTCGAGGCGGTCGCCCCGGAGCCGCGTCCGGTCCGCACCCGCGGGGGGCCGCGCGGGGGGCCGCTCCCACGCAACACCGCGGACCGTCGCGGACCCGCGCCCGGAGCCCGACAGCGCGCCCTCTCAATGCTAATCCGGGCTCAAATACTCGCGCGGGAGCAGCCCCGAACTCTGCTAGTCCATTTCCCTTTGGATGGAAATATTATTAACCGCCGTGCGATATTTATTCGATTGCCGCTACGTGGTGTGTACCGACGCGGCGGGGTCGCGCCACCTCCTACAGAGTCCAGACCGCATATACTGCTCCCAAGTAATCCGCCTCGAATACCCGAAACTCAGCGATTTGTAGTACGCCGGAACGCGAGCTTAACCTTAATTCGTTGCGTCCGCGGTTTAAAGCGCTGGCTCACTCGCCTGCGGTCGACGCGGGCCGCGATCGCTGTAATATCGCGGCCGGCCCTCCACATATTGTGACGACGCGATTTGGTTCAGGTGCGGCTGTTGCAGCTGTTGCAGCTGGTGCAGCTGTTGCAGCTGTTGCAGCTGGTGCAGCTGTTGCAGCTGTTGCAGCTGTTGCAGCTGGTGCAGATGGTTGGGGTGGTGCAGGCGGTGCGCGCCGCACTCCGATGGCCGTTTAGTCCTCTCTCTGCAATCATCCCCCTCACCTGTCTATAGAGAGTGGAGTGGACCCCCCTCCGCCCGCTCGCAAGCCTTCGATCGGATCGGGGGCCCTCCCGAGGGATGTCCGCTCTATACCATTAATTCAGTCGATTACCTGGCCGGGCCGGCCTCCATGTAGCTGCACCTGCCGTCCCTGCGGCCCGGTGGTGGCCTCGGCCCGACCCCCCGCCGCCTGTGCGTGCCCGACCCGCCTAATGAGCGTGCCGACCAGGCCAAACGAATTAATTTCTTCCAAACTCACCTCCGCCTTGAACTCGGCGACGCCTGGCGGCCTCCTCAGGGACAGCAGGAAGGGGGTGTTGACTCTCTCGAGGATGGCGTCGAACGACAGCGTCAGCCCCTTCGGCCTCTTCAGCACAAAGTAGTTGCTAAAGGCAAAGCCTGCAACAGACCCAGCGCCCGTCACAAAAGTCTGCCTTGTTCATTTTATTTTTTTTTGCAAATTGAATGATGGTGCGGCACTGACCTGTGGTGTGGAGCTCCTTGCCGAAGATGCGCATGAAGCCGGCTCCCAGCTGCACCAGCTCCAGGCTCCGGTCGAGGACCAGGTGCCACAGGAAGGCCTTGCAGAAGGTGGGCACGCCGATGGCGAGGTCGGCCGCCTTGGTGGAGGGCGGCGCCTGCCGGGAGGCGCTCGCCGAGCCCCGCCGCGAGCCGGCCTGCGGCGTGATCAGGTACCTGCGCGGAGAACAGAGCGCGGTGTAGAGCACCGTGACGGGGGCGAGGGGGGCGGCGGCCGTATCACGGTAGGCCGGGAGGGCATTAAACTCAGATTATGGCGACCCCGACACTGGCCAGGCCAGGCCGCCAGGCGTCACCCGGCAACGGCAGCCTCCTCCGAAATAATGAAAATCTAATGTGATCAAGACAAACGATGCCGCCGCTCTCTCTCTCTCTCTCTCTCTCTCTCTCTCTCTCTCTCCTCTGCAGGTAGACGACCCCTACGTCCCCAGAGAGAGCGAGAGAGAGGCTGGCAGGTGGAAACAGCTCGAAATCACGAGCGGAACGGAACCGATATCATTCCGTGTATTTTTTTTTTGCCCGCGTCCACGGAGAGATCCCTCTCCATTCGCTGTGCTGCCCTGCGCCACCCTCCGCGCCGTGCCAGCCGTGGCGCCCGGCCCTGCTGCGGGGAGGGATGTGTGTCTGCCGAGGAACAGCGATCCATACCGGCACCGAGGGGGTGGCAGGGGGCGGACCCTTCGAACCGCAGGATTGTCATGTGTGCCGATGCATCCCCCTCTCTTTCTTTCTCCCCGCGCGTCGCGGCCCCGCTCGCCTCCAGCTCATCTCTCCACTCCATCATCCGGTTCCCGCCCGCACCGCGCGCCGCGCGCCCCCTCTAGCGTAAGGGGGCTTGTGTGGTAAGTGGACCCGCGCCTTAGATCCCGCCACCTAGATCGGCACGGTGTGGCTCTAGGCGAGACGGTTTCGGTCCGATATGAGGAGGAGGGCGTCGGAGGGGGGAGGCGGAGGAAAAAGATGGAGGGTCGGGCAACAGCAGCGGCGGCCCCCCTGGGCGGATGCGGGAGACAGCCGGGGGACACTCGGCGAGGCGCTGTTTCAGTGGATGTATGATGGAGGGCGGCGAACACCAAGTATCTTCCCCGGGATGTGTAAACAGAGGCGCGTGTGTGCGTCCGTGCGAGTCGTGTGTGTGAGTGTGAGATTGGGTGCGGTGCGCTTCAATGATGCCACGTGTGTGTGTGTGTGTGTAGGTCTGTGAGTGTGTGTGTGAGAGTATAAGTGTGTGGGGGGCAGCAGACCCTCCTCGTCCTTGTCAAGAGCCTGCTAGTCTCTTGACACGGCACCAGACAAGGACGGAGTAAGAGGGAGGCGGGAGCAGGGGAGAGCGAGAGAGAGCGAGAGAGAGCGAGAGAGAGAGAGAGAGAGCGAGAGAGAGAGAGAGAGAGAGAGAGAGAGCGAGAGAGCGAGAGAGAGACTAAAGGGGGAGGTGACAAAGGCAGACCTCAGAGGACGAGCCGAAACAGGCTTCGGTGGTGGCGGTGCGCGTTAGGGCGGCGACCCTGTTATGTCCGGACGGCGGGGACCGGCGGGGAGCCCGCGGGGTCGGGCCGAGGGCTGTGCGGGGCTCCGCGTGTGGCGGCGACGGGACCGCCACATCGGATATGCACCAAAGTTGGCTCGCGAAGACATGCGAACTACGGCGAAGGCGGAGGCGCGCGGCGCGGAAGCCTCCAGTGTATTGCTGTTGTTTGTCTTGGGGAAATGGGGACGAAGAGAAGCAGTGACCACCGGCGGGGCTGAGCCCTCCTCCCTGCACGAGGGGATGGGATCCAAAGTTAGAGTCATATTCAGATTCCCCCACCCCTCGTCTCTCTCTCTCTCTCTCTCTCTCTCTCTCTCTCTCTCTCTCTCTCTCTCTCTCTCTTTCTCTCTCTCTCCCTCTCCCGCCGCGGCCTGTGTCGACCAGGTCCGTCCCGCCCTGTCCGCGTATTCGTCTTCATTCCCAGACGACACACGCGGCAGGGTTGCCGAGGCGGTCAGCTTTCCGAGACGGTCTGACAAGGGTTGACAACACGGCAACGCGCCGCCGGCGGCGGCTCGTAATTACGGGACGTGACTTACGGGGCGGGTGTGGCGGGCAGAGGGGGTGGGAGGGAGAGGGGAGAGGCTAGAGGGAGATGGCGGAGGGCCCGGCGGGATCCTGGTCAATGCGACGGCAAAACGGGCGGCCGCGAGCGCGCGCTGAATAATTTCGAAATAAATTTCTCATCGACTATGGGCGCCGCGCGCGGCGCGGCCCCGCGGCAAGCCGGCCGACCCGGCGCGAATCGAAAGGACCTCTGGAGCGTGGCCGGGCCTCGCGGGCCGGGGGGCGGGGCGTCAATGGCGGGGATTGCGAAACAGGCGGCGGGAACGGCGTGGCAATGGTCTGGGTACTGTTGGCGGCGGCGGGGTGCTGCGGGGCGCTGCGGGGTGCGGACCAGCGCAGGAGGGGGAGGGGGAGTTGTCGGCGCCGGGCGGCAATATAGGGCGAGAGCGGCGGGGAGGCGGGGCGCGCGCCGACCGAGAAGCACAATATAAATGCAGACAGGAACGGGACGAGTTTACACCGTCCCCGGCCGTGCCGTACCAGCCGAGGCCGACCGTACGTGCGGGAGGACGGCGGCCCTGCCTGCCCGGGCCGCGGGCCCCCACATGCCTGCCGGCCTGGCCTGTTAGCCCCGCCCTGTCGTTCCCACTGGTTCCCACGCCCGCAGAGCAGTGGGCAGTGGGCCGTAGGCGGTACGGGGCTTCTGCGCGGCCGGCTGCCTATGGGCTCGACGGCGGGCGCGCGGCCACCAGCCGCAGGCCGGAGTAAATATTTGTTCTCTCGACAACGGTAGTTTAAAAAGAAACGGCAGAAACGGCTTGTATACGATCGCGGCACTCGGAAATACACACTCGCGCTTCTTATTAAAACGCCATGGAGTCGCTATATCGGAATATTTAGGATGACGCCAGTCCGGCTTTGTGGCCCATTACCAGGGCCCGAAGCACTGGCGGCGAGGGCGGCCGGACCTGCGAACAAACCCGTTTACGTCCCCCTCGTATCGTACCGTATCGTATCGCGCGGAGGGGGAAATGCATAAAATGGGTCCCGTGTGTGTTTACGTGCGCGAAGAGCGGCAATACAACCGTTTCATAGGCCACACATAAATTCGAGAGCGCCCCCGCCCCTCCTCCCCTCCCTACAGGCCGTCCAGACACAGCAGTGGGTGCTGCACAGCGGCCTGCACAGCAGCGGCTGGCGGTGGCTGGCGGCGCTACCAGCAACCCACTGAATCTGGTGCGAGGACCGACCGGCCCCGCAGAGGACACCTCGGCGCGGACCTCGGGACTCACTGGACTCACCTGTAGCGGAAGCCGCCTCTGCCGTCCCGGGACGCCGGCTCGGCGCCCTCCAGTCTGACGTCGGCCTCCGTGGCGTACAGCAGCTTGGCGATGGCCCGGATCGAGCCGACGAGGAGGTGTGCGGCGGCGGGCCGCTGCGTGCTGAACAGCAGCTGCAGCTGCTCCGGGCTGCCCGCCGAGCCCGTGGTCCGCGTGCACACGAAGGCCGCCGTCTCCTGGTCCGTGTCCGTCTGCTTGGCGGCGGTGGCGGGCAGCACGCCCTCCCCCTGCTGCAGCACGTCGTGCACGCCGTCCAGCGTGGTGAGGAACTCGCTGAGGTCGTTGCCGAGGCAGTGCAGCGCGCGCCGCCGACGCGACGCCGGCTCCCGGCAGGCGTCCCGGATCAACGCCTCGCCCGCCTCCTCGAGCCGGGCCTCCGCGTCCGCGCCTGCGAGCATCATGACGACACGGGGTTAGTGACGGAGAGACGGAGCGACGCAGCGTGACGGGGAGCGAGTGAGACAGCGACACCCGGTGCTGATCTTTGACCCCGCGGGGTCTGCCGGCGCCGTCCTCACCCACAGGCCGCCGCCGCCGCCGCCTCCCCCGCGAGCCCACATAACAAAGTTGTGGCGCCTGGAGTGCTTCAGGTTTTCTCTCTTTCGGTGCGGCGGCGGGGGCTGGCCGGGGGCTGGCCGGGGGCGGTGGCGCGCAGAAAGTTGGGGCGCCCGTAATCGAGTTATGGTGTGAAATATATCGCGGGGGCGGGGCGGGCCCGGGCGAGTAGCGCCGGGGGCGGGCGGCTCAGAGTCCGCGGCGTGGAGCTGCGGAGCTGAGCTCACGCCGAGAGACCGCCCCGCCCGGCCCCGCCCCGCCCCGCCCTGCTCGCTACTCACCCCTGTCCCGGAGAACGGCGTGCAGCTCGCTCAGGTAATCCGGCGCGTCATCTCTAATTTTCCCTCTGCAACAAAAAAACAACAACAAACAGACGGTTTAGAGACAAATCAAAGCCGACAAAAGTTATCCAAACCAGCCTCGCGATGTCGAACGCTACTGCGCCATCGGTGTCCGCACAGCGATGCCGCGCGCGCCTCACTTCCGTTCCGGGCTGCGGCCGGAGTACCCTACTCCCATCCGGCCGCCCCCGCCGACAAGGCGCTCGGCGTGTGCGGCAGCGTCGGTAGTGGCTAGGTTACGTGATTTTGTGGACGCGCGGAGACAATAAAAGTAACGGTCCGTACCGCTTTGGCCTCCGCTTGGCCTCCGCTTGGCCTCCGCTTGGCCTCCGCTTGGCCTCCGCTTGGCCTCCGCTTGGTTTCAGCCCGAGCACTTGTCGGAGCGTTCTCCGAGCCCCATCAAAGCGACACGGCCGCTCCATCCTTTAGGGTCCTTACTTTAACGTGCCTTATAATATTCAGAGGGCAGCCCCTTTTGTATTCGCGGCGCGCTCCCCCTTCCGGGGGTGTTCACCGCCGGGGTCCTCGGCCGTCCTCGGCTGTCCACGGCCGAGGGGACAAATAGCCCACTTGTTCGCATTGTTCATCACCAGGCCCGGCGGGGCCGGCGGACCATGAGACCTGCAGGCGCTGCCGCGGAGAGTTATGTGCCAAAGCACATTTTTATTTTTATCTCCCCGGGTGTATTTCTTAAATAAATATACTTGTATTATTTATTTTTGTTTGTCATTGAGGCACACGGCAGCAGCGGCAGCAGCGGCAGCAGCGGCAGCAGCAGCACTCGGCGGCAACATGTGGGGATTACAGCCGTGATTAAGCCGAACACGGCGGCCGCGTGACAAACTGCAGGACGGCAGCGCGGCGCGCAGCCAGACCGCTCCCACCGCCCCGGCCGCCCCGACCGCCGCCGCGCGGAAACCAAACGGAATGCGGACGCAACTTTGTAAAGAATCGTCCGCGAACTGGCGAATGCGGAAAGCGGGCGGCGATATTAATTAATTAATTGTGGCGCTTCCACACTGAAAGAGCTAGCCGCCTAATACGTCAGTGGGGAGAAATAAATTACACAAAATACGTATATAACATCCTTTAATATCAATGAGAAAGGGAGGTGGCCGGATGCGTGCCGCATAAATAGGGTCGGAAATCATTATGGTTTGTCGAGATCGGCCCCGCGGCTGAAACTTTGGCGGCCGCGGACTTTGGGACGCTGCTCGGGGCTCTGATCCACGTCACCACTCGGCTGCGTCGCCGCTCCGGCAGGCCGAGTTGAAAATCCCGAAACTTTATACGAATTCTGCAAGGTTCGTGCCGCGTTATGGGTCCGTGGGACGGAGGACGAGACGAGAGGGGGTTGGGAGGGGGGGGGGGGCGATGCGACGGGGGCGATGCTCCTCTCAATCAAACTTTTGCGGGGCCCGGGTCCGTCAATCTCTGGCGGGGGCGCCGCAGGACACCAGCGGGAGCGACAAGGAGAGGCGCGCAGAGTCGAAGAGTGCAGAGCGAGAGGCCCGCGAGAGGAGGGATAAAGACAGGCAGAGAAGGAGACGGAGAGTGAGAGAGAGAGAGAGAGTGAGAGAGAGAGAGAAGGCAAGAGACAGGCTGGGTGCTCAAAGTGCTAACGAAACCGCACGCCCTGCTCCCCTGCCCCGTCCTTCCCCTCTGACGATTGCCAGAAGATCCCACCCCACTGCCAAAGAAAACCAGCCCCCTGTTATGGTCGGCGGCGATGCGATCCCCGTGCTTGTGAACGGCCCAATAAGGCTTTGAGGCCGCTCTCTGTCCTTCTCGTGTCCCTCCTCGTGGTCGGTCCGGGGGTGCCGGCAGCGCTGACGGGGAGCTGACCTGCTGCTGCTCAGCCCCGAAAACTTCGATGAAGTTTTCGGGATTAGACCATAATATTTCAAAAAAGTTTCACGACAAATTTTCAAAAAAAAAAATCAATTTTTTGTTCCTCTGAAATTTTGGATTTTTTCCCTAAAAAACTTCTTTGAAAATTTCGAGAAGAGAACCCATACGCTCAATTACTGTCCCGTCTGACAACCGAGACCAAAGAGAAGGAGTTGAGGACAGGTGGCGGCTATAGTCGTTTGGAAATTGTCGACGGTACACTGGGGCCCAAAAAACGTCGCGGCGGGTGCCGAAGCAGCAAGTGGCGGCTAGAAGGAGGGGCCGGCGTGGGGAGGGTTGAGAGAACGCGGGGCGGGGTAGCCAAACACGCCGCCAGGTGTGAAACTTCCCTTGTGAATTCTCCGACTGGCGATAGGCAATCTTCGGCCGATACTGCCGGCGCCCCCGCCCACTCTTTCTCTACCGAGATGCATATTCCGCAGCGCGGCCCGTTCCCAGCAAAACTGTTTATTGGGTGTGACCCTCCGACCCTCCTACCCTCCGGCCCTCCGGGGCTGAGCCGGGTGAGAGGGGTATGATGACTCGACGGCGTCCCTCCTCCACGTCCGGGATGAGGCGGGGGTCGTGGGGCTCGTCAGGGAGGTGTCGACACACGACCTGCATCCATATCGCGCTCAGCTGAGTGGGCGGCTCCCCGGGGGCAAACTGCGCGCCTCGGGCGACGGAATTAGGGCACGCGCTAGACTCTCGGAAAACGACCGGATTTTCTCCGGCGTTTTCGTGATGCGGCAAATAAAAATCACTCTGGTCCTCGAAAGTGTAGCAGTGGCAGTCGATTAACAAGGGCGATTGCTCTAGTCACGTTAGACTGCAAATACGCAGCACGGACGGGGCACAGTAGAGAAAGTAAGAGAGAGCGAGACGGAAAGGAAGAGAGAGGATAGACTGAAAGACAAGAGGCCGGCGGCGGACCCGGGCTCGGACCCGGGTGAGGTGGGTGGTAGAGGTGGCCGTGTAAGACCATGTCCTAGGTGATGCCCGGCCTCAGCCAGGCCCCGGCCAGGGCCGGCCGGGCATCCTTTGAAGATCAAAGGGAATCTGCCGAGGCGGGACGCGCGCCCCGCCGGGTAGCGGAAACTCATTTTAGGTCGGCGTCAACCCGAATGGCGTCCCCGACCAGCAGCTCCGGCAGCAGCGGCGCCAGACACCACCGGCATGGAGAGCCGAGGGGAGTTGTTACAGGCCCCGCGGCCCCCGCGGACCCCGCCGCATCCAATGAATGCTTCATGGATCGGTTGGCGTGTCGCCGTGCTCTTTTATTTTTCCCTCCTGTATTTTGTTTTTTCGTCGGGATCGGACGGGGGCGTGCGCATCGGTGCATCCCGCTCGGCCAGGAATTATTGAGAGCTCTCTCCCCGGTGGCCCGGTGGCTGCGGTCCGGCGGGGCCCCGACCGGGTATCGGGTGTGCCGGCAGACCCGCGCAGATCCGTCTGGCGCCTCGACCTGCTGGCTGCCTGCTGTCTGCCTGCTGTCTGCCTGCTGCCTGCCTGCTGTCTGCCTGCTGTCTGCCTGCTGTCTGCCTGCTGGCTGCCTGCTGGCTGCCTGCTGGCTGCCTGCTGGCTGCCTGCTGTCTGCCTGCTGTCTGCCTGCTGTCTGCCTGCTGTCTGCCTGCTGGCTGCCTGCTGGCTGCCTGCTGTCTGCCTGCTGGCTGCCTGCTGGCTGCCTGCTGGCTGCCTGCTGGCTGCCTGCTGGCTGCCTGCTGGCTGCCTGCTGGCTGCCTGCTGGCTGCCTGCTGGCTGCCGGGGACGCTTCGCTGTAACCCGCAGCAAAACGGTTCGCCCGAAAACATCCGGGCGCAGAGTTTCCTTTCTTGAGCTTGCGAGCGCGGGATCCGCAGCCGACAGTGGCCACCGGAGCGTGTCTGAGAGCTCGGGGCCGCCGGGCTGTAATCCGGTGTACGCGGCTTGCACGGGCCGCCACACGGGCGTTTACGGAGCCCGGGGGAACCCCGGCTGCGGGGGGCGGCGCACGGCTCGGCCCGGCCGCACCCCGCCTGCACTCGCAACTAAACGCCCGCCCCGTCAGCGGCGCACACAAATGCCCTCATTCCTCTAAACAAGGGAAGAAACGCGTAGAGAGCAGACAGAGGGGCTTGGGGAGGGGGGGGGGGGAGCGGCAAAGGCCCGGAAGGGAGCGCCACCTGCCGGGGTAACTCTCCTACCTGAGAGTGAGAGCGAGGGAGAGAGAGAGAGAGGGGGGGGACATAGGGGGTGTGGCAATTGGGGTGGAGCTTCGGACCAGAGAAATAAAAGAAGACACCGGCAAAGGAGAATTGACCGCGTTTTTCGGACCGGTAAAACGAGCGAATGATTGGAGCAGCGGGGCGGGCGGCTGGCTCCGCGGCAGGCTGGCGGGGCCCAGCAGGCGCAAGACAGGCCGCCCCCGCATTAGCGACCCCCCAACGTCCGCCAAGTAGACTAGAATTATTATTTACATTTTTGAAAAATTCCTTTTCCGGAGGAGAGAACATTTTCAGCGACCGCCGCGCTCCACCGTTAGCGCGCGCGCTTTCGCGGGGAAATAAAAGTTGAATTTGAAGGGAATCTCACTACATTTTAGTCGAGCCGTGGCGTCTTCTAAATATGGTTTCTAATCCCGAATTGAAATTTTCGGGAATAGAGACCCTAGTCGTGAAGGGACGAGGTGGACGCAGCGGCAGGGCTCTTGCCGCCCTTGCGGGGCGCGGACAGAGCCCAGGCCGCGGCTCGGACCGCGCAAACGCATTAGTGCCGCACCCGTGACCGGCTTTGGCAGCGCTAACGCCCTTTCCAACACGCGCATTCAAATTTTCTGGGCTGGGAGTAACGCGAGCCCCGGTGGTGGCCGCCGATACGGTGTGCCCGGCCCGGTGAAATCAGTTTAAAGCCGTTTCCTGCTTCCGGTTTTAAAGGTCTCTTTGCTGGCGGGAGCATGCCCACCTCCGTACTCGGGCATTCACAGTCTCATCGTCGGTTCACACCGCCGCCGTGCCCGTCTGCAGAAACGCCGCTGGCTGTACAGCACCGGCGGCGCCGTTTGAGTGGAAGCATCAAACAAGAAATAAAATCTCTAACCAACTCGATGCTGATGGCCCTGATTTTGTTCTGAGTGCGTCGTGGGGTGGACCCGGGCGGACCCGCCCCGCCTCGCCTTTATGTGAGGGTCGCCTTTGCGGCGGGGGCGCGCCCGGGCGCCCGGCCCCGGGCTTGCTGTGGTGCTGTTGATTTGACTCACGGTGTTAAATCGGTAGGGTCTGATGGCCAGCGCCACTGCCGGGGCGCGCGCATCGCCCCCCCCCCCCCCCTCTTTTCCCGCTGCGGCAACGCCGGCGGTCACTACTTGTTTTCCAGCTTCTATTCCCCCGCGCAAAGCTTTTCCGCGCTCCTTTTCTTCGCAAAGGGAATTTATTGGGCACCGCGGAAAAAGTAAGGAGGCTGGCCATAAATTTTCATTCCGCGCGTGCTCTCCGGCGCGCCCCCTGTGCTTCCACACCCGCGACGGGGACCTTCCCTCCCCCCCTCCCCGTATTTTAGACTTTCGCGTCACGGAGCAAAAAGACCCCGCCCCCCTCCCCTCCCCGGGCCCGGAGCGGACACAAGTCGGAAGGGGCTTTCACCACATCCCTTTGCCGCGCCGCAGCACAACAAAATTGAAGTGTGGCGCGGAAGCAATAAAGATGGCAAAAGGTTCGCGTCATGAGCGGAACCAACACGACACGACTGATTTGAGGCTTTTCGCCGGCCCGCGCGGGCTGCCGCGGCGCGCGCACGGAGCAGGTCCTTGACAGGGTCGCGGAGTGCGGGCGGTGGTGCGGGCGGTGCGGGGGCGGAGAGGTTCGGGACGTACGGTCCTTGTTCTATTATGAAGCCGCACCGCCCCTTTGTTAGCGGGGGGGTTTAGAGAGTTGTGCGGGCTTTTAATGTACTCAACACAAGCGCAAGTACATCGCCCTCACAGGAGGGCGGGTCGGGCCGCCGGCGGGCGGGCGGGGCCCGGCGGGGCGTCATCAGAGCGGTGACGGAGCACGCAGCGGCGCAGCGGGGCCCGTGCCGGGTCGGCGGGTGTTGAAGTAATTGGCACCCGCTTGCTGTACAGTCTGCCAACAACTAACAGCGCGGCAGGCGGGCGGCGCGGCGGCGCTGAGCCGCGGCACACCTCGGTACACCCCTCGGACCCGTCGGCCGAACGCGCTGCATCATTCACACGCGGGAACTCCTCTCAGTAACGAGGGCGAGGGATGCGCGGCGGCACCCGCTGAGGCGCCCGCCAGTCTGCGTGGACGCGATATATTCGCAGGATGGAAATATAGTCTCAGGACGACCCTGTATTTTTGGACGGAGTATAGTTATAAAAAGAAAAATCGACAAAATTCAAATAATTACCCCTAGACACTTTCATTCTTCGATTCAGTCTTTTTTTCCCGAGGAGGCGCGCTGACGCCGAAGGCTCCACATGTCACCGAGTAAGTTTTGGGGGCACGAGCAGAGCTCAAGGGGGCCACGCCGCGGGCTGTACTGCGGAGCTCGACGGAGCCGCCGCAGCAGCCGCCGCCGCCGCCGCCGCGACGCGCTTCTCGACGAATTCCTAGAGAGTATGCAAATGAGCGCGGCCCGGCCCTTCTCTGCGGGAGGGGGAGAGAGAAAGAGAAGCACGTGGGACACGCGCGCGCCACGTGCGCGCCACGCGACACCACGTGTCTCCGAATGGGATTAATTGCCGCGCGAAAGTTATGGCACGCGGCGACGCGTGTGCTGAGCGCGGACTGACGGGCCGCGCTGCCGCCGCCCGAGTCCCATCTTGTTTTATTATCACTTTAACGGAACGAGAACGTGAAAAAGGGGGACGAGTGGGGGCGGAGTGAGGGAGGAGTGGGGGCATACGAAGCAGTGCGCGGTGCGCGGGGATATTGTTTGGGAAGGGCCTGTGCAGCTAGTGGGCCGGCTGCGTTTAAAATGCCCCCCCTTCCCCTCCGACACGCACAGCTGGCCGGGCCGAGCACATTTGCCGCCGCTGCTACAATATTTCGGTTACCGCCCCGCCCACCATTACTCTCTCTCTCTCTCTCTCTCTCTCGCTCTCTGCTCTCTCTCTCTCTCTCTCTCTCTCTCTCTCTCACTACCCAAGTGGTACCCCCTCTCCCTTCAGTCCGACCGCCGCTTTCCATCTCTCTTCTATTGCACAAGTTTCTTCATCATCCGGACGGGACCAATACATATGCACCACATCGATTAACTATACCGCCCCCTTCTCTCTCTCTCTCTCTCTCTCTCTCTCTCTCTCTCTCTCTCTCTCTCTCTCTCTCTCTCTCTCCCTCTCTATCTCCGCTCATTACATGGAGCTCGTGGCCAAAGTGCGCATTTTTTTTTCAAACACTTTTTTTAATGCTATCAGCTTCAGTGTTTCCATTTGAATCGCTCCGCACCCCGATTCAGCCGGACGCTCCCGTTATTAGCCGCACCCTCGCCAACAAGCGAGAGACCCTTTAAAAAAAAACACAAGAAAATAAAACCTTTCCATCTTTTTATGGATCCAATCGTTTATAAGCCGCCCCTCGAAATCAAAGGCGGCACGGGCCGTGTTGAGCAGCGGCCCGTTCTGTCCAAACACGGCGATAACACCCACAACATCACACGAGCACTGTCGTTCGAGTTTCTGGTCTCTCTCTCTCTCTCTCTCTCTCTCTCTCTCTCTCTCCCTCTCTCTCTCTCTGTCTCTCTCTCTCTCTGTCCGACCCCCGCCCCCCCCCCCTCCTCCCCAAGGGGGAGAGTGGGCCGTCGTCGTCGCGCGTGGAATGCGAGGGGAGGGGGGTCGGGGGACTCCTAAAAATTGTTGGCGGCGAGCGCCCGCAGAGTGCTGGGTAGGCAGACCCGCCGCACACGGGCGCTCGGCGGGCCGGCCCAGCCGGCGGCCGACAGGCGTTGACCGCCGCAGCGGCTCCAGCGCGGCATGGCGGCGCTGCAGTGCTCATCAGGCGGGCCGCTTCCGGGGGTCTGGCACCGCGACGGTGCCCTCGTCTACAGCCGTCACCCCCCCCCCCCCCCCCCCCCCCCCAGACTGCCATCCCCAAACCGATTTCGCGATGACAGCGACTTATTTTATCGCCACGGCCCGTCCACGCGCCATGCCTCCCCTCCGTCAATGACATAAAATTTATCGGCGTATCGTCTGGCAGGCCCCGGCGGCAGTGTGCGGGCCATCCGGGCCGGCCGGGCCGCCCGGCGCGACGCGACGGATGTGTGAGTCATTACGCGCTCATCTCCTCCCTGATTGGCCGTCGGGACGTGTTTCCGTCATGACCTGCTCCCAAAAGCTGTTTCTTTTCTTTCATCAATAGTGTGATATTTTTTTGAGGGCACTGTGATGAGCTTGCGAGGGTAAATGCACAAAGTGCCAGAGCGGTAACAATGACACCTCCACGTGGAAGGGGGAAAAGTGGAATAGTCGATGCCAAGGGGTCCTCGCTTCGCTCGGGTTCCTCCAAAAAAGCACGCGCGTCTATCTAAATATTGGAACGCAATACGACGCAGGTATGCAGTTGTGGGCCCGCTCGGCGTTTCCAGTAACAGCAAGCCCATCGCTCCGCATGTGCACGACGAGCCAAAACAACATATGCCGCTGACTGGCTGGCCCGGAGCGTCACCATACGACCGCAACGCCATAAAAAAAATGTATAAATTGAGCACGCAAACACGAGACCGCCCCTTCTCAAAAAAAATAAAACTGACGCGCAACACGCTATACAAAGAGGCAAACGTGGAAAACGGAGAACATCAATTACACGGACCTTACCGAATCAGCCGCGGCGCACAGAGGAGCCACGGCGCGGCGTGCGAGTCGACACAACGGGGACCCGTCCGCCGCGGGGGGTCCGCGGGGGGTCCGCGGGGGGTCCGCGGCGCAGCCAGCCGCGTGTCCCTCTGCCTCCTTTTAATTGCGTCCACGCACGTCTGCGTGTGTGTGTGTGTGTGTGTGTGTGTGTGTGCACCGGGCAGTTTGCGAATCCGATCCGACAGCGCACCAATCAGGGAGTAAATTGTTCCGCACGGTTTGAGCCCGAGAGACAGTCCTGAATAACGTTTGGTGCGCCCCCCGCCCGCAGGGGCCCGCAGGGGCCTACAGGGGCCGGCAGGGGGCTTGGTGCCGCGCTCCCCGCGGGCCTCAGTCTATGGCCTCTGCGGTGCCCCGAGCGGTCCCCATAGTCGAGGCGCGGCGCGGCGCGGCGCGGCGCGGCGGCGCGGCGGCATCCGATTCTCCGTCACCCGGTTCTCAAATATTGCCCTGGTGTTGATCCTGTGAGCTTCCCAGGACCAGGAGCTCCCCGGAGCACCCGGCGGACCCCCCAGTGTTTGGCCCCCCGATAGCACTCGGGGCGTCGGCGGGCCGCCTCTTGCCAACTCAAAGACAAATATCAATTCGCATAGCAGCAGGGCTTGTGCCGCGCCCCGCCCTCCCTCTGCAGGGGGGGGGGGCTTCCTGCTGACAAGGCTTCAAAGCCTGCACCGCCGCACCACCCCATCCGGGCCTGCCGGGCCTGCTCCCCCCCCCCCCCCACTGCTGCTCGGATTGGCGAGGGTTGAGGTGTCAGCTGGGAAGCTACACCACACACCCCGTTTGGGTCCGGGCTCCCCCCGCAAGTGTGACCGGCGTGCGCCTTGCCAGCCGCGTGCTGCTGTAATACCGGAAGTGCGAGAGAGACAGCGTGCTGGTGTTCATGATGATGATGACGGTGTCGGCCGGCCGAGGGTGTCGCCCTCTGCAGATGACGACGCGGCCGCGGGGGGTCGTGCGTCGGGCCGGCCGTCGACAAAGCCAGCTGACCGCAGAGGCAGTGGGCGCGGACCGTGATCTCCAGACGAGCGCCGGCTGGCAGTGGCTGCGACAGGCGCCTCCCGAGGCTCACGGGGGGCGTCGGTGTCCCCGGGTGTCCCCGAGGGCCCCCGGGGGTCCCCGCTGCGCTGCCGTGTCTCTAGGTGAACGCCGCGCCGCCCCGGGCCGGTCCTGGCGCCGCGAGCCCCGCGCGGGCCCGCGCGATGGATGGCCCGCATTACTCAGCGGCCTCTGACGTCACGGCCCCGTGACCCTCGGCGTTGGCGTCGGCGCGGTGGTGCCGGCGGGCGGCGGCCACGGCCACGGCCCCACCCCGCCCATGACCAGCGTTGAAGCTCGCCAAAGCTGCCGCAGAATGACCACACTTATTTATTCCGGCCGCTTGCGCACCCAGAGGACGCCTCCGTCATTTTTCCCCCCACGACGCGTCCTCGCCCCTTTCGGTGCCCCGTCGGCTCGGGGCCCGTCGGGTAGGGGCGGGGGGCCTCCGCCGAGGCCGTCAGGATGGCATTATCTGCACGGCGCAAGCGTGGGAGGGGCGCCGTCGGGGCGCCGTGTAACGGAAAAAGAATCAAGCGGTGCAACGTGCCCGGCCGGTGTTCAAACACGGGTTGGGTCGGGTGGCTGGGTGCGATACAGGTAGGTGACAGCGGCGGTGCGGCCGGCTTGGCGGAAACGTTGCGCGTAAGCCGCCAGGGTTTTAGCCTGGCCATCCGGGCCGGCGGGTGTGTGGGCGGGTGCAGGCGGTTGTGGGCGGGCGCCGTGGCGGGCGCGCGTGGAGACTCTAAGGTCCCTCTGCCTCTGCGCCGGCCGTTCGCCTTGGACAGCGGCCGGGAGCACGGCTTCCAGACCGTTAGCCCCGCCCTCCCGCCACGCCCAACTCCTCCCCCCGCCTCCTCCCCGCCTCCTCCCCGCCTCGGCCCCGGGTCACGTGAGTAATAGAGCAGGGGTGACGCCCAGAGATGTAACCACGGCAAAAGGGGGAAAAAGGGCGAGACTATCCACTCCGGGCCAGGAAGCAGGCAGCGGCGCCCGGCCGCCACGCCCGGCCGCCACGCCGCGCCACCGCAGACCGCTCCATCTTGCTGTTGCCACCGCGAGGCGTGCTGGCGCAGGGCAGCGCGGGGCGGGGCTGGGCGGGGAGGGACCAGACAACAAGGTTTGCTGCTACTGGCTGGCTGGAAAAAAAAGGGCGAGAGCGAGCGCGCGATGCGCAAAAATACTCCGCGAAGCTCTCGCGTACCCCACTTGCTTTTATCCTGGGAAGGGTCCTTTAAGAGAGAGAGAGAGAGAGAGAGAGAGAGAGCTGGGGGGTGTGCGTGTTTCTGGTATTGGCTTGTGCAGGGTGAGAACGCCAAGGCCGTGGCCGGGAGGACATCCTCCCCCTATCGGAGTCCCCGCGTAAGGGTATTTGATTTCAGCGCGGGGGGAGGTCTGGCGAGGGGGGGGGGCAGAGCTGGATAGGAGGGACACGGAGAATACCGCAGCCGGCCATGCGTAACAGCATCGCATAAGCAGCATATCGCTTTGGATAGGGGCCCGAGGCAGGGGCGGGAGGGGGAGGGGGTCCCCTGAGGTGACCACGGGGGGGGGGGGGGGGAGCAGCCGCCAAGAACAAGAGGGAGGAGGAGTTAGGGTAAAGCATTGTCGTCTCTATCTATCTCTCGCTCTCTCTCTCTATCTATCTCTTTCTAACCATCTCTCTCGCGCGCTCGGCCCCACACAGGGCGTCTCGCGTTTTCATTCATGATGAATGAGAAAGGAATGGGGCACAATGCGTGACGTAGAATACGTGAGGACATGACGGGGGGAGCGGTAGGGGGAAAAGGGATGGGTGGTGGGGGTTGTTGCGGGTCCGCGCCCCCTCCCCTCCCCTCCCCTGCTGTACCGCAAAGACTTGAGGGAACATAACAAGTGGGGCTGCTAATGACCTCAGGGGGATACGAGGAGAGGCGGGCAAGGAATGGGAGGAGAGAGGAGAGGGGGGCGGCCAGCCAGGCCAGCCAGGCCAGCCAGGCCAGCCCAACAACTGATTCCCGTGTATTAGTCCCTCCCCCGCCCCCCCCCCCCCATCTCCCGAGGCAGGGCCCGAGGAGAGCGGGGCTCGCCGGGAAGGACGCATTCCCACACCCTCCTCTCGCCGACACACTATCGCCCCCTCCAACGCCACCACGGTGGTTAACCTCGAACAAAACAAGTGAATAACCAACCAAGCCGGGAGGAAATTTTAACCCTGCCATCATCGCCCTCGCCAAACACGTCCCATATAGAAGCACGCGAGAACTATACTCGCTTTCAGAAAATAGCGGAGAAACCGTCTCAACGCTTGAACACAAAAACTCTCTCTGTCTCTCTCGCACCGCCGCGGCACGCCGCAGGGCTCGCTGCTGGGTGCGGAGCGAGTTCCGCGGAGTTGCAGAGCAGCGGCAATTGCGACGCGAATCCGGGTCGCGGCGCTTCAACTTTTAACGCCAAACTTATTCCGTGCGCGGGTGAATGGCACCGCAGGGGGGAGGAGGGGGGGCTGTCTGTATACGGTGACGCGCTGCGCTGGCCGCGCTGTACTCTGCCTGTGTGCGCCGCGCTCTGGAATATTCCAGCAGCTGCACTGATACACATGGAAATATGGAATCTGGTCACACACACACAGACACACACTGGCACGCGGGGCCCACAGCGCCACGGGCAAACCACTGGCTTTTACCACGGGCTGTCAGCGCGGCGCTGCCTGCCTCCCCGCGCCTCGTCATACCCGTCCCAACCCACACCTCGCCGCAACACTCGTGTCCAATATAATATTTCCTTTTAAGCGACAGAAAGCAAAGATTCAGTACCGCACGTACCATCCTTATAAGACTCTGAAGCAGGGCGAATTTTTCTGTGCGGCTCGCCTTGGAAACATTATTTTTTTTTTGGAAATGTAACAATTTTTACACCGTCAGATTTATAATTTTGGTATGTTTGTGCTTGTATATTTTCTTTGCAGGATATAAGAAAGTTTTAAATATTGAGTTAAATCCATAGCAGTCGGAGCTTCTTCACATTTTTTTTGTTCCGAGCCGTCGTGTGGTGTGGAGTGTGCGTCTCCCGGCGCCGTGCAGCCTCCGCGGCCCGCCTGCTGTTATTTAGGCCCCCCGCGAAGCATTTGGCGGCGTGCCACACGTGTTGATGGAAACGTCAGCACGGCGGCAAACAAAAGAAACTTTGCCAATTATGAGAAAGTTAGTCGGCGCGCGAGGCTGGCGCGCGGGCGCGGGGATGGCCGGGGCGATCCTGACGGCGTCTGGTCCGCGGCGGCCGTGCGTGCGCCCCGCGTGCGCCCCGCGTGCACCGAATACCGGAGCGGCGGCGGCCCTGCGCTGCGGGGGGGCTCCGCGGACTCCCGCGGACTCCCGGCTCGGGTGTCGAGGTGGGTGGGCAGCGCCCGAGGCGGCCGCCGATCCTTCTTCTTCGCCAAACGCGCGAAAGCTCACGACAAAAAAAAATAAACAGGAGGAAAAGAAATACAAAAAAAAAATCCGAACAGTACGGGCAAGGCGGCTGCGTAGGGAATTCGGTCGTCACGAAAGCCACTGGACCGAAATAAAAAAAAAGGTAAAAAAAGAAATAATACGTGAAACAAATGAGATAAAAAGAATGATGCGGCAGTGGATTGTGAGGGGAGAGAGGGGGGTGAGGAGGTGGAGAGGTGGGAATGGTAGGGACGCGTTGTCTCACCCCCCCCCCCCCCTCCCTTCCCTCCCTCCAAACCGCGCCACCGCAAAGGGAAATGGGAGAAAAAACGGAATGAGGGTGCGGCAGGCGGACACCGAGAGAGCGAGAGGGAGAGAGAGAGAGAGAGAGAGAGAGAGAGAGAGAGAGAGAGAGAGAGAGGGAGAGAGAGTATCCCCCAGGTTTCTCGCTTCTTCCCCTCCCCTCGTAGTTTCCGGTTCCGATACCGCCGCGGCCCGGGCACGGGTTTTCTCTCACGCGGCCGCGACAGTCCGCCTGTGCCAACAGACACCGCGGGGGCACGGCACGGCACGGCACGGCACGCCACGCCACGCCACGCCACGCCACGGCCAGCTCCTCTCACCGCAGCCGGCACCTCATAATCATTACACAGTAAGCAGTTTCAGATGGTCTGGCAAGCGGCACTCCGGGGAGAGAGCGTCGGAGAGCAAAGCGGCGCGGAAGAGGGCGGCGCGGAGGGGACGGGGGTGGGGGCAGATCCTGGGGAGATAAGAAGGGGAGGGGGGGGGGAGGGGGCGCAGGTTGTAGCCACGGACTGGAGAGGAGACCGCAGGCTCCGAGGGTCGTCCCATTGTAGGGAGGAAAACCCGCGACGCCCCGCTGGGGCTGCGCTGCCTGGCGGTACCCCTTCCATGCCGAGGGCGTACTCTTGGGCGTCCCAGCGGCGTGCCGCCGCCGGCAGCGGTCCGGTGCTGCTCGTCTGGGCGAAGCCAGTAATGCAGACAGATTTGGAGGGGGGAAATGTCGTAGAAATTTTGTAGAACAAAACGACACGTTTTGTGGGCCGCAGCGTGCGGCCAGCCGTGAGGGCAGGCAGTGCGAGCGCAGCACCGCGCGCCGGGCTGCCTAGCCTGCCGGCCGCAGGCGCTCGGGCCGGGCTGCCGCCGGGCCGATGCCTCCGGGGAGCGGAGCGGAGCAGAGCGGAGCAGAGCGGACGGAGGTGCTGAAATCGCACACTCCTTTAGATACGGCCAAGACGGAGCGGAGGCGTGTGAGTGTCAGGGCGTGTGTGTGTGTGTGTGTGTGTGTGTGTGTGTGTGTGTGTGTGTGGAGCGAGGGCTCGTTAAGTGAAGTGGGTGGGGTGGAGTGGAGTGGAGGGGAAGGGGGGAGTGGAGGGTTTCAATGTTCTCCGCGGTTGCGCGCGCACGCCTTTATTACCAGCCCGGCGAGGCGTGTCTACATGACAACGTGTGTGTGTGTGTGTGTGTGTGGTTGAGAGAGAGAGAGAGAGAGAGAGAGAGAGAGAGAGAGAGAGAGAGAGAGAGAGGGAGTCGGACTGACAGAGAGCGAGAGAGACACGGCCGCGGCGGGCCTCCTTGTCGGGGTCCCCGCCGGCGGCCGGTGGTGCCGGATGGCGGTTGTTCCCTGAGGCTAAGGCGTATACAAGTGACCCACAACGTCCGCAGACGTCGTCGTCTGCTAGTCCCCCTCCGCCTTGCCGCTGTGCGGACAGAGTCGGGACTCTGCCGAGTGCAGTGCGCGCGTCGGCTGCTGGAGCCGCTGGAGCCGGAGCCGCCCCCGCAGTCCACCCAGCAGGCCGAC
Source organism: Megalurothrips usitatus (assembly GCA_026979955.1). NCBI lineage: Eukaryota > Metazoa > Arthropoda > Insecta > Thysanoptera > Thripidae > Megalurothrips > Megalurothrips usitatus. Next base: position 2,958,656 of record CM049594.1, on the reverse strand, counting down.
ATAGAGTGCCGGAAACGGGCATAAAACCGTGTCGTTATTCCTGTTTACGGCCATGAGCCGGCGCGGTGCGGTGCGGTGTGGCGGGGGAAAGGCGTGTGACAGTCGGCGTACGTACAGAGAACGGGTTTATTCCCTTCCTAGAAGGCGTCGCTTTACCCCGCAGACACGCGCGCGCACACGCACACGCACACGCTCACACGCACACTGCCAGCGCTGACGCCTCTTAACGGTCCGCGCTTTAAGGCTCGCGGGGGATAATCCGCGGGGCCGTGATGATGGCGGGTACAGTGCAGCGGCGGCGAGAGAGAGAGAGAGAGAGAGAGAGAGAGAGAGAGAGAGAGAGAGAGAGAGAGAGAGAGAGAGGATCTACGGCGTCAACTACACTGGGAAACTACTGTCTCTGTAGTTTATTTTGTACAGGAAACTGCAGTTGCGCTGGAGAAAAATTGTTAGATAACAAGCTAGTTAACTCCAGGCTGACTACACAAGCTGTCTAGTTCAGGTGAGCAATATTTGTGAATAGCACAAACTGCGGATTTAAGAGTGTTTCGTGCGGGACCCTCCGGCCTGGCCGGAGCGCTACAGTGGGGAAAGAACCTCCATGCGCCGGGTGGCAGGAGAGTGGAGGGGTAAGGGGGGGGGGGCGATTTTACTAAATGTACGTTAATAGGGTTGGTGGGGGTGGGGGAGGGACTCATTTTCGCTCGTGGCGGTGCGGGGAATATTGTCCTACGCGGGAGCCCCGTTGGGGCCCCCGGTGCCCCCGCGGGCCTGCTGCCCCCCCGAGGGGATCCCCGCCCTGACCTGGCCGCGCAGCAGTTGTTTGCGGCTAAGAGCGTTTTCCATCCGCCCGTACCCGCCGGGGACGCTAAGGGGTCACTAAGTGCGCCGCGGCCGGGGCCCCTTGGGACTCCGGGACCCTGCCCCCCGCAGAGGGGGCCGCGTCATCAGACCCCCCGCGGACTCGCGGCCCCCCGGAGTGGAAGGCAACAGCTGCAGCGGCGTCATCACGCCATGCAGCGCGCCGCTGCCAGCTCACAAGGGGATGCCCTGAGGTCCAAAGGGGCCAGACTCCGAATTCGATGGAACTTTTTTTATTTTGCAGTACATACTGCCCACATGACCAAATTTTAGCTGCCTTTATCGGCTAGTTCCGGAGATATTAATTTTTAAATAATTAAAACGGGATTCAAGTAAAAGAAGCGGTGCGCACCACTTTGCCTACCAAATATTTGTCCTACCTACTTAATTGAAAATAAAATTAATGCAATAAAAATTAAAATTATCATCCACCGAGGGAAATTTGGGGTAATGTTGCCGCCATACTACTCTGCCGAGTGGTTATCTCCCCTCGGGTCGGGGCCGGCGGAGCTCCTCTCCCTGCCGCTGCCGCCGCTGCCGCCGCACTGCACCGCTCCGCAGCCCGCACGTGACCTCGCCCCGCTCATCGCATAGTATGCTGCCAGCCCCTAATTCGACGATTTTAATTGGATGTTTTCCCGGAGCGCCGCCGTCAACATGCCGTCAGCACGATGCCGTCGGCACGGCGTGTGCGAGCGCACGCGCGCGTCTGTGTGTGTGCGTGCGCGCGTGTGTGTGTGTGCCTGTTAGTCGGCGCGGCGTGTGTGTACTTACAGTTCCGTTTGAAGAGGGGCCCACTCCGCCTGCGCCGACAGCCCCTGCACCGCCAGCCGCAGCGCGTCTCTCTAGAAAAAAGAAGCAGAAGGCACAGAGATGAAGGAGGAGAAGACATTCGTCATCTCAGACGGCGGCGGTCGTTCTCGTGTCGCGTTCGTTCGTCGCGTCGATGCCCCGCGCACACATACATCAAAAGCCGGGGCGGAAGTGAGGGGCCGCGGCCGCGGCAACTGAGTGCCCCGTCCCTCTCATGTGGACGAGAAAGAGAGAGAGAGGGAGAGAGAGAGAGAGGGAGAGACGGAGAGAGAGTGAGAGAGAGAGTGGGCAGTAATCAATCAGTAGGGAAACTTTGGACTGCCGGCACTGGAGAGGGAAGACTTCTGAATTACCATATAGAGCTCCCCGGACTGTTTGGTCACTACGGGGACCAAAGTTGGCGCACGCACGCACGCACTCGCACGCACACACACGCACGGCCACACAGAGGCGTGATGGTAAAGGAGGACGCACCAACACCACCACCACCACGGCAGCAGGCTGCGCAGGTCCGGACTCCAGCGGCTCCAGAGCGCGAACACAATGCTGCACAGTAAACACAGCAGCGATTGAGCGACGTCCCGGTATCAGGCTGTGCGGCGTGGCGTGGCGTGGCGTGGCGTGGCGTGGCGTGGCGGCGCGGCGCAGCTGGCTGAGACCTAATCAGGGCATCTCCCTCCTCCACGCCCCCTCCCTCCTCTCCCTCTGCCCCGGCCCGCGCCCCGTCTCATCCCCCACCGCGCGCGCGCCAGCCACGGGCAATCGATGGCGAAAACATGTCGCTTGGGCAGCGAGCGTGAAACAGAAGCGCGATGCTCGGTCCATTCATCAGAGGGGCGGCGGCCCTCGCGGGGGCCGGACACCGCCGGGGCCGCGGCCGGGGGGCGTCCTCCGCACTCCGCGTCGGCCGGCTTGGAGGCAGCAGCCCTTCTGAGGGCCGACGGCGGCCTCGCGGTGACCTTGGCGGCGGCCTTGGCGGCGGCCTCGACGGCGACCTCGGCGGTGGACTCGACGGCCCCCCGGGACAGCGTCGCCGCCGTGCTGCCGCCGTCGTCGCCGCTGCTGCGCCGTGTGTTTGCGCTTGTCGATTGCCTAAGTAAATTATGCACGGCTCGCACCCTTTGGCCGTGCGGCGGGCGGCGCGGAGGAGAGGAGAGTCGAGTAAATATATTGGAGGCTGTTTGCCAACTATTACCATCATCCCCTTGTCAGTCGAGTTGCGGCGGCCGCACCGCAACCCCTATAGGCGGCCCTCCTGGCGGCCCCCCTGGCGGCCCCCCTGGCGGCCCCAGCCCTCGCCATTACGCCCCCCCCTTCCCCCGGCGGACGCGTATGTAGACCAGCATGCGGCCAGCACTCCACTCCCCCGCCGCTGGCAGCCGATATAAAAGTTTCCCGACGCGCGGAATGTCTGGCAATGTCGGGCTTGCGCAACACCAGAGCGCCCAGCCCCGCCGCAGCCCCGCCGCACCAGACAGGGGAGTGCCAACAACAGCAGCACCAGCAGCGCGAAAAAAATAAGCCGAAGGAAAGGAGGTAATGCGGGCGAGTAAATCACGCCAGGAGTACAATCACATGCAGGTGAAATGAACAAAAAAAAAATCCCGGCTTCTCGGCGGGGCTGTGCTTGTCAGTGTCAGCGTTGTTCTGTATTTCCTGCGGAAACCGTCATGTTTTGGCCTTTAACCGTTCCCCCGGGGCGCGCTGCGGTATTTATTTTCCCCGCCGCGATGTTTTGGCCTGCACTTACCCTATGGCACCAAAAACGAATCACGGCGAGCATTTCAATTTCGCCCCGCGCGAACAGAGTAAACTAAGTAAAACTTGTGAATTGGGGGCACGCGCGCGCGGGGCGGGGCGGGAGGGGGGTCTGCGGGAGAGGAGGGGTGTGGGAGAGGAGTGGGGGGGGGGGAGGAGGGGAGGGTGAGTCGCCTCGGGGAAGGTGGAGACTTTGTGTCAGCTGCCAAGAACGAGGAGCCGGTGTCTCAACTCTCAACTTTGTTCTTGACCGCCCTGGCACTGCTCCCGCCCCTACTCTCCGCCGTTCTCCGCACTCCCACACACACACCCTCGCCTCGTCTCGCCTCCCGCGCCCTATAAACACTTTCCCGTGGGCCGGTCAGGTGGGATCGGGACGGGGACGGTCTGCGGCCTCTCTGGACGTGCGGGTGCGGGGAGGGACCGGCGGCTGCCGCCGGCACGCTAACTGCCGGGGGAGGGGCAGTAAAGACGGGGCGACACGCACCACTTGGAAAGGTAAGGCCAGTGACGTCTCCACTTTTACACCCCTTTGCTGCCCCCATAAAAGCGGACGCGAGACGCGCACTGCGCTAAACACGCGCACACGCGGGGGAGGGTCCGCACTTTCCGAATGATGTGGGTCGGCGTCCCCGCACCACTTTACTTGCGTGCGGCGCGGCGCGGCTCTATGGAGGCACTCCGAGATCGAAACGGTAACCGGCGACGGACGCGGCGACGCGAAGCGAACAGGGAGAAGCAGGGTGTGCGGAGGGGGGCCCCGGAGGGCTCGCCCGAGGGCTTGCCGGAGGGACGGGGTGCTGTCCGGCCCCGCGACAAAAGTTCCCAAGTCCGGCGAGTGATAAGGAAAACTCCGGCGACAATGGATTATGGAGCATTCCCCCTGCCAATAAAAGGGATATTCCACCAACTGGGCACTGTGAATAAGCAGACTACCGTACCGCCGAGTCACTTCACAGAGGGAATAAAGGTGGCAGTAGTGCACCGCCGGCAGGCACCACGTGGAATCCCCGCGGGGCGTCACCTGGTGGGCGACGGCAGGGCTCCGCGCGGCCCTGACCGTCTGCTCCGGCCGGGTTTACTGCGGACCGGCCATAAATTACGTAATTGGGACCGGCGACACGGCCAGGTGCGGCGCGGTGCGGCCGCCAGCAGTGACGCTCCGACACCGGGCCGGCCCCGGCGGTCTGCCTAGCAGCATCCCCGCCCGATTTCCTCCTGCCTGCACGCGCGGGACGCGCTCGGCAGGACCCGCGGCAGGACATGGCAGGACCTGACGGGACGCAGGGCTGGCGGGTGGCGGCGCGGAGGAGGTGACAGGCGCGGCGCCCCCGCCGCCGTCCCGCGTCCGCCCGCCAGGCCTGTCACCGCGGAATGCCGAACCAAGGCCGGCGGGCGGGCGGCGGGGGCGGCCGACGTCGTGTTGCTGTCCGCCTACTTCCCCACCCCGTCTCGCCGCGCCGCCCGCCTCCCTCAACCTCGGCGCCTTCTTCGATGTCCCGCTCGGCCAGCGGCTCTTAAATACTCTGCTTCCCGCGGGGCGGCGACAAACAAGTCCAATCGTGGAGGGGCCGCCACGGGGCCGGGGCAGCGCCGGCCCCCGAGGCAGACAGGAAGCGGCGAGGACCAGCGCGGCCGGGAAACACGGGCCGTTTTAGTTTATGGTACACAAAAGGGCGGGCGAAGCGCAAGCAAGTTGCCCTGAGACGGTGACTGTGTGTTTACCTGCGCGAAACTTGTGCCGGGCAAGGACGACAAGAGGGGAGAAGGTCCGGGGGAAAGGGTTGCTGGGGGGAGGGGGCTCGCTGCCGGCCGAGAGATCCGGGCAGCCGGACAGCCAGGCAGGCAGCCAGGCGGGCGGCCAGGCGGGCGGCCAGGCAGGCGCGCATTCCTTGTCGGAGCAATTTCTATACGAGTCCCAAGGTCAACACTGAGAGTAGCGCCGCTGAGCGCCCAAAGAAGAAGAAACAGTGCGAGGGCGAGGTGGGCAGAACAACGCAGCGGCGGCATGGGGGCGTGGCGGGGCGTGGCGAGTCGGAACCAATCTAGTAATAGATAAGTTTGCTGCAAGAACGTTGTGGGGGCGGATGCGCAGCGCGAGGCGCAGCAGTGCCTCGCTAATGCAGATGGGAGTGTGATTGCTGCACCGCGGTATGCCTGCAGTCGTACATCAATCCCTACCATTTTGCTGCACCCGGGTGGGGGAGCAGGCCGAGCAGGCCGTGTGGGCACGAGGGCTGTGAACACTGCACGCCGCGTTGACACAGAGTGCACAGAGTGCACAGAGTGCACAGAGTGCACAGAGTGCACAGAGTGCACAGAGTGCACAGAGTGCACAGAGTGCACAGAGTGCACAGAGTGCACAGAGTGCACAGAGTGCACAGAGTGCACAGAGTGCACAGAGTGCACAGAGAGCACATAGTGCTCCGCGCTCACTCTGCCCTGCGTGCCCGGCCGCTCCGCACACACCGCGCGCGGCTCCGGGCTCGGAGAGGAGCTTTGCCGTGCTTCTGTACAGAGCACTGCACTTCGCCGCGCACGTTCTCCGAGCTCATTAAATCAAGAGCGTGCCGTGCCGCGGCGTGGCGGCGCTCCTCGTTGGCGGGCTGCCGTGGGCCACAAGGCTACAACGCACCGCATATTACCACACGCACACGCGCGCTGCTCTCGTCGAGGGGATAATCTGTCGATGAAAAATGCATTAAAAACTCGGCGGGCCACTTCCGGAGCCCAGACTCGCCGGGAGTTGCCGTCGGGCAGTGACTGGGGAGGGGGGGTGGAAGGGGAAGGGGATGTTGAGGGGCGGGAGGGGGGGGGGGCGGACAACTATGCGTCAACAATTTCCGCATCCGACTATGCCGGGTGAAATAATGTTTCATAAATTAGTTTCGTTTCCGGAATACCGTCTCCCGTGCCACCTCTCCCTTTCCCCTCCTCCCCCGCGACCGTCAGCGCGCGGACACTCGGCAAACAGCGGCCAGGGCAGGAATGACGGGGACAGAGGAGGCCTGGCGGCAGCGCGCGGGCAGGACGCTGCCCCCCGCGGCATGACAACCCGTCTCGTCTACATAGCGGGACCCTGCGGGGCCCTTGCGGCACAGATTCGTGCCCCCCCCCCCCCCCCCCCCCCCCCCCGCACCCCCCGAGTGCTGTACAGTCGACCCTTGTATTTCGTCCGGGAAGAGGTGAGGACGAAAATTAGGGGACGGGAGGTGCCCGGGTCGAGCCGGGACCCGGCGCCGCCGGACCGGCGAAAACAGGCCGAAGGGGAGGCGGTCACTTCCGTGTACACGCCGTCGCTTTCACCCATCAGTCACTGGAAGCATTATAGCGTTGCCCGGCGCGAAAAGCGGGCGAGAATAAATAAATCATGAAAGCAAACCGAAAGATAGTCTACCTTTCGATTGAATACTTGAGAATTCTCTCTGCCTCTCTGCGTCGGTGGCGCTCGTCTGAACGTCGAGGGAGATGACGAGGCCGCGGACTGCTTCGTAGCGGGGCGCCGCACTCGCGGAGCCGCGCCGCCTCCTCCTCCTGCTGTGGCCGCCGGCAGGGCAGGCGGGGCCGCCCGGCTGCCGCCCGCCGCCGCCGCGTCGCTCCCCGGGGCTCAGCCAGGGTACATAATGAGTGTGCCACTATTTAGAGGCATTGACATAAAGTCCGGGCTTACGGCCGGGGCCGGGACGGGGACCGGGACCCGCGCGCCCGCAGCCCCCGCCGCCCGCGCGGCCCTCGGAGCGTTACTGCCAGCCCGCCGCACCGCCCCGGCCGCTCGTGCCCGTGCCCGTGCCCTGTTTCTTTCCCCCTAATTGAGATAATGCTCTACTACGGAGGGATTTGGTTCCGCCTCACTGGCGCTCTGATGAATGTCGCCACAGAGCGTGCCGCGCCGCCGCCCCGCTTTTGGCTCCCGATTTAAGGCGGCGGCTGTGGCTACTGCGGTTGTGGTGGTCGTTGGGGGGTCGGGGGCGCCTCTCTACCCGCGGCGCCGGCAGCCGGCAGCCGGAGGAGGTTCAGCAGAGAGGCGTCGGCCACGCGTCGCCGCGCCCCCTTGCGGACGCTTTCGAGACGCGCACGGCGGCGCACGGCCGCTCTCTAGCCGCCCCTTGCTTTCGCTCCGACCACACAAGCGTCTCCCCTTTCTCACATCTCGGGTTTTTTTTTTCAGAGAGCAAACCGGGTCGACACACACACACATAGTGTCAGTGCTGGGAGCAGAGGCCCGCGGGGCGCGGGGGGCAGGGGTCGGCAAGGCGGGCCGCGGCGGTGCCAGGCAGGCATACTGCCGGGGTCGTTAACATATTGGATGAGGGTCGAGAAGGCCTTTAATCCTTTCTACGCAAAAGGAGAGACAGAGTCCCGCGAGCCCCCCCCCCCTCTCTCTCTCTCTCTCTCTCTGTCTGTCTCTCTCTCTCTCCTCTTCCCTCCAGCCTCGCCGTCTTTGCCCTCATTATATTCCCCGCGGGGCCCTGATTCCCTCCCCCGCATGCGTCAGCGAGCTGCCAAACGGAGAAGAGTAAGTGGGGGAGGGAGGCGCGGCTCGATTAGCGAGGCTGGAAGGACGGAGACAGAGCTCAGAAACAGTAAGAAAACGATAAAAACTTGCAGCATATTTGCTTGTGCAGAGTGTACAGGTGATTCAGAAAAACCCGCGCATCTCCATGGGGATACGCAACCTCCATCTCTTCTTGGGCCGCAGACGCGTTGCAGGCAGACGGAGCTAGTGCTGGCGGGATTGCCTACATTTTAGGCAACTTTTTTTTAAAGAAAATCACGAACAATGGTTAGGAAAATCCATATCGCTTTTCTTTGAAAAAAATTTCCAACATTTTTCGGCAAAATTCCCCCCAAAAAATTTAAAATTTCCAAACATTAATCAGAAAGTTTTGTATCCCTAATTGTTTGAACATTCCAAAACAAAAATTCTTACAGTGTGTGGGCGCGCGCGCGTCTGATATGCCAGAGCCGCGGCGGGTTCGGGTTCTCCTCTCCATCAAGTGGTCGTGTCGAGTACCCCTCGGCACGGTCGGTTCGGTCCCCCGTGCTAATGAAAGCGTTAGAGGTCGCCGCGCGCGGTCCGTGCGGTCCGTGCGGTCCGTGCGGGCGCGGTGCGGCGCCACTCGCTGCGGGGGAGGGAAGCCAGATCAGTTAAGCCCATTACCAATACTGACTGTGGCTTCGGAAAAGAGCGGTCGCCGGCCGGCCGGGCGGGTCCCGGCGGGGGTCGGGTCGGGTCGGACGGGGAGCTCATGGCCCGGTGCTGCCCGGCGGTGGGGCCGCGCGGACACACACGGGGCGTGCTGTTCACACCGCACGGCCGCACTCCGGCCGGCTGCTTTTGTTTGTCTCACACACAACGGCGGCAGCAAAGGCATCGAGTTCCCCCGCCGCGTGCGCGCGCGCCGAGTAATTTCTGGTTGGAGAACGTTTTATATTAGCGGGACCGAGGAGTAATTGTGCCGCGACGCGATTTTATGCGTCGGCGTTCCCCGCGCACCCACTGCGGCTGCGTACGGCTGGCGTGGCCGCGAGAGGCCGCGCTGTCAGGACGGTGCGCGCCGAGTGAGGCGCCACGGTGGCTGAGGGAGGGAGGGAGGGAGGGAGGGAGGGAGGAGGGGGGGAGGGAGGGAGAACGGGGATGACCTATCAGAGCATCATTCAGAAAGTCGGATTAATTTTTCTTCTCACTCACGAGAGCCCCGCAATAAATAGAAAAAAGGAAAAAAAAATACCGGGACGCGCAGAGAGGGCGCAAAACAATTTCTTGTTGATGGAAAAATCTCGTTTTGTCCTCTTTGGCTGGCGTGTTTTTGTTGACGGGCGCGTGCTGTATTTCGCGCCGGCAGCGGCGGCGGATTGAGTTCTTCGACAGGCGACGACGACACCGCCGCGCCCGCCGCGCCGCGGACTCTTGGACCCGAAACGGAAGCGCCCCGGGGCGGGGGGGGGGGGGGGCTTTAGAGCGCAATCGAAATGGACTCCTCTCTCACACACGCAGTCTCCAAAACCCCTCCCTGAAACGCATGAAAAACAAAACCCGCGCCAGACTGCGTGCCGCCGCCGCCGCCGCTGCGCTGTCCTTTTGTCAGGATCGGAAATCGAGTGTCCGTCGTGCAGTATTTCGCGGTGCTTTGTCCCTGAGAGAAAGGAAAAACAGAAGTGGTGGTGGTCGTGCACAAGAAAGAGCCAGAAGCCGCGGCGACGGCCGCAGAGCAGAGTGGGCTCCGGTCCGGCAGTGTGTAGGCCGACAAGGCAGGAGCTCCAGTCAGGGCCGCCGCCGCCGCCGCCGCCACTGCCGCCCAGCCCTGTGGTAGCTGACAGCTCGATTTACCCCTCCCTCCTCCTCCCCCACACACGGTCCGGGCCACTTCCCTGCCCCGACGGCCCCGACGGCTTATACGCCCTTTCAGCACAGCTGAGAATAACGAGGTTTTCCGCGCGTAGCAAAAAAACTGGGAGCGCGTGCCGTGCCGCGCGGGACTTCGGCCGTCCTTTTTGTCTTCGCGGGGGGGAGGGAGGGGGCTTGGCGTCATGGGGATACCTGCTGGTGCAGTCTGCTGTGCATCCGGCCTTGTGTGTGTGTGAGAGAGAGAGAGAGCGGAAGAGAGGGAGAGGGCGAGCGGCAGTGCGGGCGACATGGCGCAGCAGCAACAGCAGTGCCACTGCGGAAAAACTGTCTGGCCATGGATTCGTAACAGGGGGAGGGGGAGGGGAGGGGGGCTGATGGTAATATAAGAGCGATCTGGCAGCCGGCCATGCAGCCCCACCCCATACCGCGCGGACACAACTCAGAAGTAGTAGGAAGGGGCCAGTGAGTGTGTGTGTGTGCGGCAGGCAGGATGTGCGCGGCAGTGGAGAAATACGGAATATAAACATGATAAGTAAGTCATGACCGGGTGGTCTCTAAACCCTTTCCGGCAAAGTAGCGCTGCCGGCTCCTCTTTCCGTCGTGGGCCCGCCCTGCTGCGCGTGTTTTATTTTTTCCCCGCCTCCCCCCGCCCCTACTCCTCTCCCCCCCCCCCCCAACCCCCCTCCTGCGTCGTCGTCCTCCCTTTGTGATTCCTATTGCAAGGAAACTAAAAGCTAACGGCCTTCCTCCTAGTCGGGCTCATTCTTAGACGACGCCGAAGAGGAGCTGTGCGGAGCTGCGCGCGTGTTCGGCGGGGGCCGCGGGGGCCACGGGGTGGCCGCGACCCTCCATGCGCTAGACTATTGTCGGACGCGACGTCCTTGTGGATACTGGCCAGTATGGTTAGGGCTGGCGAAGGGAGGGGCGGGGCGGGGCAGTGGGGTCAGCACGGGGCAGACGGGGATGCATCTCGGCCTTATCCCAAATCACCCACCCCCCCCCCCACACACACACACACCTGCGCGCCACCACCTATAATAACCCTTGCTCCAGAACTCTTACCCCTCCCCCCCCCCACTCTCTCTCTCTCTCTCTCTCTCTCTCTCTCTCTCTCTCTCTCTCTCTCCACCCACAAACTCACACATACGCACGGTCGTGCGTGCCCGCTCTTCCCTACGAAACAAGAATAAGGTAGGCCGTAGGATTGGGAGGACATTTACATGGCATGTTTTATACATGAGGCCCACACCCACACCGAGCAGCCCTCCCGCAGGTAGTGTGGGGCACGCCTGCCCCATGTGTGTGTGTGTGTGTGTGTGTGTGTGTGTGTGTGTGTGTGTGCGGGAGAGCGGGCGGGGCGCGGCGCGCCAGCAACAGTTGTTCGCCGTGTCCCCCGTCTGTTCGTTAGACTCGTATCTCGGTGGTATTTTTCTCACTCCAGAACAGCCCTCGCCGTCCCGGGCCATTTGGCCCCTCTCCTCCCCAAACACTGTTGGCCGATGCCACGCCGATGCGATGGCCCTCGGGCACGACGGGCTAGGCTTGCGCGCCGGGGTCCGGGGTTGGGGGGCAGGCGAGACTCGAGGCGCCATTCCGCACCGCCCGATCCGAAGGCCGATCCGATATACAAGTTTTGTAAACGGGTAAGAAAATACGGTCCGGCCTCCTCGGCATAGGACGAGACTAGAGCCCGGCCCCTCCGCACCGCTCCAGCTCGAAGGGGTGGTGCCAGAAATAAGAGGCAATCTGTCTATCGGAAGTGCAGCCATTCAATCCGACGGCATGTATACTCCACGCGGCGGGGCCGCACCTCCGGACCCCCCTTCTCTCCCCCACCCTGAGCCGGAGGAGGGGGGGGGGTGCGGGGGGCAGGCCGGCCTCGGGGAGAGAGGCGAAAGTTTACGGCGCCCCACCGGAACGCCTCCGCGCCGGTCCGGTCCGGTCCCCCGGCCCCCTCATTCCAATCAGGAACTTTTCGGTATTGTGCGTGAAGACGGGGCCGCCCCGGGACCGCTGCTGGTGCGGCGCTGGCGCCCAGGGTCCCTCTCGTCCGGCTCGTTGACGGCGAGGTGCGGCGTCGGCGCGGCGGTGCCCACCTAGGGCCGGTGTGTGGGTGTGAGAACACGGCGAGCATGTTGCGGCCGGGCCAAGGGCCGGGCGGTGGCGAGGACGCCCGCACCCCCAGCCGCGCCCTGCCCGCTCCGGGCGGCCGCAAGTCGACGCGGCGTGCACACAAGTAGTATAGGAGGGAGCTGCGCCGGACCTCTTGGACCGTATTGGAAAAGACCAAACGAACGCTTTTGTGCTGCGAGTTTGGCCGGCTCCCAATGCGGGCGTGGGAGCGCGGGGCCCCCGGCAGCCTGGTCGCCTGCCGCCTTCGGGCGCCAGGACGCCTCCGGCGGGCGGGGCCCCGGCGGCGGGCGGTGCGGCAGCCGTCCCCGGCCGGGGTCTGTCAGCCCCCAGCGACTGACCGCGCGCCGCCCCAGCGCCCTACGTGCGGCTAAACGGTCCGGCCCGGCAGAGGGGACCGGAGGGGACCGGAGGGGACCGGAGGGGACCGGAGGGGACCGGAGGGGACCGGAGGGGACCGTAGGGCAGGTCTCGTGAATAAGTGATGCTCCCTGCGACTGACGCGGCCGCAGCGGCGGTGGCCCGCGGCGCACCGCGGCCAGAGCTCCAGCAGCCCGTCCTCCACACGGGCGAAAAATATTGTTAACTTTTTATGTTGATGATCAGACAAGAAAACACATTTTAGGTGTGAATATTTGCCTTTTTGGGGGGTTCAAACAAAGTTTTGCAAAAAGAATGCGCCTGATGTAGCATCTAATATTTTGTAAAAGCCACAATAATGTGCTTCCCACAACTGAATTAAATTTTGAGCTGCCGTAATAATTGGCTTCCTTGTCTGAAAAAAAAATCAGCTTGAAAAATTAGTCGTCGCCACACCGCATTTGTTTCCTCTTTCTTGCGCACGGTGTTGTCCGGACTGCCCCGGCGGCCCCGCTGCCCGGGGTCGTGGCGATCATCATTAACAACTTGAAAGCGACCTCAAAACTGAGTTACCCGTCAGCCGGCCGTCCTGCTGCCCTGGTGCTCCGCTCTGCGCCGCCGCCTCCCCTGACGAGCGGCGGCAGTGGGGGGCAGGAAAAGATTGCGTCGTTGTCTGGCCTCGCGCTGTCGCTGCCGCCGCTGCTGCCGCCGCCGCCGCCACCGCCGCGCCATCTCTCCTCCCTGAAGGCTTCAAAGTTTGGAGACAGCAGCGCGTGGCAAAATGATTAGGCGGCGGGGACGAAGTGACAAGAGCAATCTTCAGCACGACGAGCGGGGCGCCGGGCCTGTAGGGCGGCGGGGGGCTCGCCCCGCACGCCGCACGCGCTACCACCGTTCGCAAAGAATTTCATACTTTCTTTGCCCGAAAAGTGAGAGCGTTTGTCGTTGGTTGCGGTGGGTGGGGGCCGGCTAAACGCGGTACCTGCTCGCCCCCCGCGGCGCGGCGCCGTGTGACATGTGAGTTGGTGTGAGTCGTGTGTGGCTGCGGCGGCGGCGAATGCCTCACTCTCCTTAACGGGAATCGATTCAATTTGGCGGCACCGCGCTGTGTGCCAGCGGGGGCCTCAAGGCCGCGTCGCGGGGGGCGGGGCGGGGCCCGGCGGACGCACTGCGGGCACGGCGGCGGCGGCGGCGCGGTGGTGAGGGAGGACAGGGGCAGCAGTGGGTGAGGAACAGGGTACCTCCCTCGTGGGAGCAGCGCCAGCCGGACGCTTGAGCAGTGGGACGAATTCTCCCGACTTACCGGCGCCGACCGCGCGATCACAGGGATCAAAAATAGCTCCTGTGGAGCATGCGATCTCTTGGCTGCACTCAGGGCCCGGCGCCCGGCCCGTCCCCTCCAGACCCGGCCCAGGCGGGCGGGCCGGACGGGACCTAACCACTCACGGGACCGGCGACCTCCGGCCCCGCACCCCCGCACCCCTGCGGGCTGAGCTGAGCCATCCCCCGCCGCTGCCCCCGACTTTGGCAGGCCGCCGCGGCCGGCCGCTGAGCTCTCAGTTCCTGGAGCCGGGCTGCGCCTCCGTCACGATGGAAGAATGTAGGCCCTCTGGGAATGCTTGGGGGGCGGGGGCCGCCGCCGTGCCGTCGGCTGTCCTGCGCTGCCTGAGCTCATCGCGGCAGGGGCGGGAGGAGGGGGGGAGGGAGAGGGAGGGGAGGGGAGTGGAGGAGGGGCGGGAGGGAGGGAGGGAGGGAGGGAGGGAGGGAGGGAAGGTCACGACCACATCTGCGGCCCATCAGGCCGGCCGGGGCCCCAGGCGGTGAGTGCACTGCGGGACACGATAGTCCTCTGCACGGGACACAGAGTTCACATTTTTCACCGCGGCCTCCGCCAAAGACGTCCGCGGCAACGGAGGCCATGCGATTGTATGTACCTCCCCAATGCAGTGGGGTTGTGTGGCGGTGCGCTCGCACACTGGCGCGCAGGCGGCAGGCCGGCGCCCGCCCGGCGCCGCGCCACCGTGGGAGCGGCATCTCGGAAAATCCGCTTGGCACGACAGCGAAATCTCGCGCGCGTGGCTCTCACTCCCGTCCCCGTCCAGCCGGCGGGCCGGGCTCCGGGCCGGGCTCCGGGCCGGGCTCCGGGGCGGCAGCGGCGCCCGCAGGGACATAAACCACACCTTACCCACCTTCCGCGCAGTATATCATGAAGACACACGATTCCAGGCCGACGCAAGGCCGCGCGCCATCCGCCGCTACAAGCCGCGGCGGGTGCGGGGGCGCGGCCGCAGAGAGGAGGGAGGGGGGGGGGGTGAGGGGGCCAGACGCCGCCGCCGCCTTTCGAACGCGTTCGGCAATAAATAACATTAGGGAACAAGAACCTGGACAAGACATGCCGCGCGGCACGGCGGTGCGGCCAGGCACGGCGCCAACGGTAGTCCGGGGGGCTGTGGCCGCGCCGCGATGGGTTGGGGGCCGCCGAGGACATCACCGTCCCTGCGGCCGGCCCCCGGCGCGGCCCCCGGCGCGGGCGTGACATCCACCAATGGCGGCACGTCACCGGGCAACTCCCTGCTGACCGTCGGGCCGGACCAACGGCACGTACGCCGGGCCCCGCGCCGCCCCGCCGCCCCGCACCGCAGCACCCCCCGCGGCGAGCACAATGGGGCTCTGCTGAAAGTAAAGAGGAGAGGGACCGTCCAGGAGTGTATATTCCGTTCGATACTGGCGGCCGGCGCGGGCCGCTCTGGGCAAACTTTCTGCTGCCGCTCGCCTAGGCTAGACAGTTTTGTCTGCACGCTTCGCCCGAGCGCTCATTTTAATGGTTTGTAATTGGGAAAGAATTTCAACGTGTTAATTAAGCCTGCTTCAACCTGTCGTTAGCGTAGTTCAGTACCTTATTTTTCAGTAGCAATATTTTTTTAAAGAACAACAAAAAATTTTATTGCTCCAGTGTTCAACTCGGAGCACCCAGCCTCGCCCTCTCGCTTCTCCTGTTTCTGCGCGTGCGATCGCGGCCGGCAGAGGCCCGCGGCGGCTCGCGGAGGCCGGAGAGGTAATGTTTGGAGACGGGCTGACCCCATTAGTCACCGGGCAGCGTCGCGGCGCACCGCTTGCGTCCCCTCCCCTTCCCGCGCCTCCTTGGCCTCTCTATCACCTTCTCCCTTTCTATTTTCTCTATCTCTCTCTTGCTCTCTCTCTCTCTCCTCGAGACACTCTCCATTTCCTCTCGCCGTCAGGCCCAACCGAAGGCCCAAACGCCCGGAGGCCTGGTGGCCCGGTGGCCCAGAGGGGGACAGAGAGGGCCGGGGGAGATGGACGAGGACGAGGACGAGGGGGTGCGGCAGCAGCGGCAGCAGAGGCAGCCGGAGCGAACACCCAGACATCTCACCAATGTTTAATAAGAGGCGGAGGGGCCCCCAGCAGTCGGCCCCGGCAGGGCCCCGGCAGGGCCCCGGCAGGGCCGCGGCAGGGCCCCGGCAGGCCTACGCCCTTGACGGGGGGCCCGAGTGCCGGAGGACCGTAGAGCCGGAGGAGTGGAAGGGCGACGGGGAAGGGCCCCGGTGGTGGTGGTGGTAGTGGTGGATGCTGCCGGCTGCGTGCACGCGTGTCGGGATGCCAATCGGCACGCCGGGGCCGCCGGGGCCGCCGGGGCCGCCGGGGCCGGCAGTGAGCGGGCATCACGTCGGACAACTAGGGCCTTGCATGGCGTGCATACCGCCGCTGCCCTCCCCGACGACGTCCCTCGAGATCATCTCCAGTAATCACGGCCTCGCTTCAAGAGAGCACGCTTACGGACGACCCCGCGGCCCCATGCGCCCCGTGCGTGTGTGATGTATGAGTATGTGTGTGTGATGTGTGTGGTGCCATTTGGTGGCTGTTGCCGCACTCGCGGCATTATCGAGCCCCAAACGAAGCATTCTTCAGCCCGGATCAGAAGTGCCGGGAGCCGCGGCCCGGCCCGCGGCCCCCGCCACAGCCGGCCTGACCCGCCAGCAGACGACACAAGAGGCACGTCCTCCCCGAGACTGGTGGCGGGGGGCGCCGCCGTCACCGTGCCTCAGCCTCGGCCTCCTCGTCCTCCCCGAATGAGAATGAGAGCGCGCGCAGCACGGCCTGGCTGGAAACAGCTGGAAACAGCTGGACACAGCTGGAAGCAGCTGGAACAAGCTGCGGGCGAGCGGCTGGGAGCGGCTGGGATCGGCTAGGCGCGGCTGGGAGCGGCTGGGAGCGGCTGGGAGCGGCTGGGAGCGGCTGGGAGCGGCTGGGAGCGGCTGGGAGCGAGAGGCCGATGTGCATCAGCACGGCCATGGAGCCGCGGGTGGCTGCGGGGGCCCGCGGGGGACCGCGATATGGCATATTGAAACGCGGCCCGCTGAAAATAACGGAGCCGCGCGTTGAGATAGATATCCTGGGCGGCGTGCGCTGCATTCCTGTGGGGCCGGGCGGGGCTGCAGAGCCGGGTGGAGCCCAATAGCGAGCGTGGCGGGGGAGCCGACGAGCCGGAGAATGCCCTGCTGCCGCTGCTGCCGCTGCTGGATGAAAATGTGCAGAATATGAGAGTGAAGAAGGAGGGAGGGAGGAGGAGGGGATGCACGCGAACACGCGCCAACAATTTTAAAATTTGGCGCCAACGGTGTGTGTGGCATAGTCATTCCGAGCATGTTTAATAAGGCACTGAGGACGACTGGAGCCTTGCTTCCCTTCTTTCCTCTTGCTCCCCCCCCCCCTCTCTCTCTCTCTCCAGCGGCGGAGGGAATGGCAATGAGGTGTGCTAGATACGGTGACAAGTGACGAGGTCACCGTGACGCGCCGTCTCCCTCTCTCACCGCCGCCAGAGTCACGCATGCGTGTCGTGGCCCCTCTGTCTCTGTCCCACTTGTCTGTCTGTCGCACTTTAGTTAAGGCCTCGGATACTCTCATGCATCTCTCGCTCTCTCTCTCTCTCTCTCTCTCTCTCTCTCTCTCTCTCTCTCTCTCTCTCTCTCTCTCTCTCTCTCTCTCTCTCTCTCTCTCTCTCTCTCTCTCTCTCTCTCTCTCTCTCTCTCTCTCTCTCTCTCTCTCTCTCTCTCTCTCTCTCTCTCTCTCTCTCTCTCTCTCTCTACGTGACAAGAAACAATTTTGCCCCGGCGCCCGGGCCCGCGGTGGCGATTGAGAGCGCATGTCACCTCGGAATCACCTCACCGCCGGGGGAAGCCGCTGTGGGCCCTGAGCACCGCGCTCTGTCGCCGCCGCCGCACGGCTTTGCCGTCGCTGACAACGGCCGGCGTTTTACTCTGATTGGAATACACGGCGCGCGAGCAGCCTCTCGCTTGTTGACGTCGGCCTGCCCAGCGTCGGCCGCCCCCTGCCGCCCCGGGCAGCCCTGCGCCTTCCTCAACAAGTCGGCATGACGATGACATCTCGGAATGATGCCCGGCCCGCGCCACTCTCACTGCCGCCGCCATTACTCCTCTCCTCCCCCTTTCTTCTTCCTCTGATGCTTCTTCTTCTCCTGCCTCTTTTTCCTGCTCCGCTCTGAGTTTTCCCCCCTCCCTTTTCGCCTGCCTGCGGCGGCGCCGCACACTTTCTCGCGTCATATGACGGACGGGGAGAGGCGAGGAGGAGGAGGGGAGCGATGGCTCACTGGGATGGGGCGGGAGCAGGCCGAGAAAAAAGGGCGCGGACGCGGTTCATATAGGAAGTAGTGGGAGGGGGGGGGGATTGATGTGCGGGTGACCGCTGCAAGCCGCGCAAGAGGTGCAGCTTTCAGCGCGCGCGGCGGCCGCTGCGTCTCAGACCCGCAGCGGGGAGTAAAACAGAGAGAGAGAGAGAGAGAGAGAGGGGGGGGGGGCAAAGAGCAAAAGAGAACAATCGTCCCTGACAAAGTTTGATTGATACTTACAAACTAGAAGCCGTCGCGAAAGCCGAGAAGTCGTAAATTGGGATTCCGTATGCCGTGCGCCGCACTAGCCTCTGTACTCCGACAGCAGGGCCGCTAACTTGGGCTCAGACTTCCCCTCCCGCCTTCCCCTCCTTTCCATCTCCCTTGGCTTTCCCAACTCAAAAACTCCGATATACATATTTTCTTCCACCTGGCTTTGCCGGGAACATGAGGCGGAGCCCGGCGGAGCACAGTGGGAGGGGAGTCGCCGCCGCCGCCGTGCGGGATACCGTGTTGGCTCGGGGGAAACAAAGTCCTGTCCGACTGGTGCTGGTGGTGGGCGAGGCGAATCCCGCCTTCCCACGCAACTTGATGTTCGCGAGTTTGTTTCTTTGTTTTTTTTCCCCTACGATTCCCCCCCCCCCCCTCCGTTTTGTTGTTGTTACTTTTTTGGTGAACGGCTTAGAATTTCCGATATTATTTCTTCTTTTTGGGGGGGGGGGCGGGAGGGGGTGGATTACAAAAAAAAGTAACAATAGCGCGATGACGGGAAGAATTCGGGGAGTGAAACCTCCCTCGTCTATGAAGTCGAGTAGAGCAGCACAAAAGCAAGAGGGAGCGCCGCGCGTGGTGGCGTGCGGCCCGGGCCGACTGCCGGCATGTGGCTGCGGTCCCACACTCCGTCCATCCGCATCGGCACAGCAGCGGCGGCGGCAGCGGCGGCGAGCGTGTCCGGGGACCGTCAAAACGCCCTGCTTGCTTTATGGCACACGGCGTGACGGCCGCCGAGTATCGACAGACAAACGCCGCCCGCGGCGCCAGCGGAGCCCCAGGCGGAGCCCCCCAGGCGGAGCCTCTCCGGGAGCACCTCGGCGCTCGTCACGTCAGCAGCATCAGGAGGCGTGTCGCGGGGACGCGGAGCGCGGAGCGGACTCGGCAGCAACCCGCGGCGACCCTCGGCAACCAGCAGCGCATCTCATCCCGCCCGCCCCGGCGGCTGCGGCGGGGCGCCTTGTCCCGTCCCCCCGCGCCGCGCCGCTGAGGTGGACGGGCGGGCTGCCTGCAACGTGAAGGTACAGTCGGCTCGGGTCACGTACGCCGTACGTGATCCCACGGGAAACATAGCGAGCGGTAAGTCGATTAAATGCGCTCTGCCCCTCCCTTTAACCTCCCCTTCCTCCCTCTTTCCACTTTTCCAATAAAACAATAAAACCTGACACAGAAAGGAGGGGGAGGGGGAGGGGGCGGGGTCGCATGGGGCAGTCGGTCGGTCGGTCGAGTGCAGCGGACTACGAGGCCAGACAGGGAATAAACGTAGATGTTCGCAGGGAACTTTCCTTTGGCACGACATGGTATAAGAGGAGCAGAGTGCAATTTTTAATTCGTTTTCTTTTTTCATCAGTGAAAGCCAATAAAGGGACGGCGTCTCCTAAGCAATGCCGCACAGGCAGAGTGCTTTTTGTGTTGCTTTTCTAAAATGCATGCAGGTTTCTTTCTTTATTTATTTTTTGCCCTTGTGGGGCAGCACAAGAGGATCGGAGGGGTTAGTATGGGGCTTGTAGCACGTCGGCAATACTCTCACAAAAGTTTTATATGAAATCGATTTCAACGATTTTTTTTTCATATGAGGCAACTAGTCGTTAATATGATTTTAGTCGAAAATGCGACTAAATTCTTCGTCAAGATAACTATTCCTATTGAGTGATCTAGACGAAATATTGGTCGCTTTTTCGACGGAAACCATGCTGCTTTGACCAAAATTCGCGGTTGACATGACCGAATAAAACGGTCAAATCGAACCGACTAATCGGCATTGAAACAACTATCCCAAGAGTGCAGAGGCAGCCAGCTATTATGCCCGGCACCCCCGACCTCCCCGTCTTAAACAAGCAGCAGCACGAAACTCTGTCCGCGTGAGCCGAGCCCACACGCCGCGGCACAACGGCGTTGACACTGCGCCTCACGCGCCCCGCACCCGCTCCTGATGGAACGTAACCGATACGGGATAAACTTGACGGCCCGACACGACGTGAGCGGCGGCGTCAGCGACGGCCATCAAACGGGGGGCGCGCGAATGTGAATCCCCCTCTCTCTCTCTCTCTCTCTCTCTCTCTCTCTCTCTCTCTCTCTCTCTCTCTCTCTCTCTCTCTCTCTCTCTCTCTGTCTGCAGCCGCGCCGCGGTGTATGGCGCGATTATCATGCCCACACATTGCAATTCAGATTCGCGTGCGCGCTTCTCGCGCCGTGAAACGCACAGTGGCCGCCACCGCTACCGCTGCTGCTGCAACGAGGCGTGCGGCGGCGGTGGAGGCGGGCGCGCGGCACCGTATCCCCTTCCCCCCCCCTCTCACGCAATAAAGCTGGCGGGCACGGGAGGGCGCCGTAAAAACCGGCTCAGCATTATAATATTTTTAAAAACACAGTTAATTTCGCGGAGGGGACATGGACCGGCACGCGGCGCACAGCTGCAAAGCAGCGGCGGCGGGGAAACGAATGCGAAAACAAGAACTACACACAACGAGCAGCAGTTAGGACGAGAACACGTCGGTGAGGGGGCGGCGCGCGGCGCGGTGGTGGTGTCGCACCTGTGTGCGTGTGTGTGTGCAGCGGGCCAGCACGATAATCACATGCGCGGCTGCCGGGGGGGGGGGGGGGAGCCGGGGGCCGCGGCGGGCACACTGACCCGGGGATTGCGCGAGCGGGATTAGGGGAGGGTTTTGCGGCATTTGCGGCAGGCCGTGCCGTGTCCGTGCCGTGTCCGTGCCGTGGCCGGGCCGGCAGGTACGGGCCGGGGGGTCGGACGGGTGTGGTATCGGGTACGTCCCCGCCCCTCGCAGACCCGCGCACCCGCGCACCGTCCTGTAATTGCTGGCGAGACCCGGCAGCAGTCGGGTTCTTGTGCCGGCGCGGAATGTCTGTCCGGACCGTCGATGTCGCCGTCAAGGTGCCCGAGGTTTGGTGGTCCGGCAGTCAGCGGGACGCCCGAGCGCCTGCGCAGGCCGGGCCGACAGCGGCGGGCGGCGGGCCGGCGGCCCTGCACCCGGGCGGCAGCTGCGGTAGCGCCTGCAGTGGGCGGGGCGGGCAGACCCGCGCCGCACCCGCGCGCTGCGGGCCTGCCTACCCCGGACTCCGCAGGCGCTCGGCGACAGCCGCGCCGCCCAGGACGGTTAGGTACGGTACCGGCGCTGCAGCGCTGCTGGCGCGGGGGGAGACAACGAGGCCCCGGCGGGCGCGGACGTAAGTACGAGCGCCGGCCCGGCCGGCCCCGTTTTAAGGCAGAATTCCACTCACGTGTTGCCGACTCGGTGCGGAGCAAATTACGGAGGGCGACGTGGGCGGGCCGGGCGGAAGAACTTAATGGCACTCCTCGGTGCGAACACGCACGCCGGGGCGGCCGGCCGGCGATCGGAATGCCTCCCGGGGCACTTCATTACGGGCATTAATATGAACGGAGTGGGCCGCGGCGGTGGGGGTGGGGGAGGTGGGGCAGTGAGGAGCCCCGCTCGTCGCCAGCCGGACGACATACACAGGCGCGGGCAGATTTATCGGGGCCGGAACAGACGAAAGTAGGGGGGAAAGAAGAAGTTGATCGTGTGACAGGGCGCGTGCCAGAGGCGGGCGGGCGGCCAGCCGGGCAGCCAGCCAGCCGGGCCGGCGCGCAGACAGACAGCGGGGCCGGCGCGCCTGATGATATTCTCCTCAGCACCTCGCCGCCAGCTCGCCAGGGCGGCCGGGCGGCCGGAGGCGGCGGCCCGGACCGGGGGCCCCTGAGGAATGGGGGAGGACAAAGAGGGGCGGAGGGCGCCATTTTTTCAGCTCAGCACGCCCGGTAAAAATTCATGTTAGGTATTCTGACGCCGTGCACGGCCGTGCAGGGCCCGGGACCCTCCGCTCTGGGGGTGCGGGGCCGGGCCCATGCTGCTTGTGCAGAGCTGCCCCCAATCACACCTCTTCTCTTGTCCGTCCGTCCGTCTGTCTGTCTGTCTGTCTGTCTGTCTGTCTGTCTCTCGCTCTCGCTCTCTCTCTCTCCCCCCCCCCCCCCAATCCCTCCCCTTCTCTCTTCGTCTCTCTCCTGCACGCCCTGTCTGCCGGCAGCATGTCCTCCTCGCACGGCGGCGGGGCGCGCGACGGGACAGGTATGTGCTGAGTCCGGGCGTAGATCGCGGCAAAGCGGAACTGCAATCGCCTCCCCCCCCCCCCTGGCACGGCCTCGGCGCCGTAAACAAAGGACTGGTGGGGGCTGCGGGGGCCGAGGCCAGCATAGGCTGAGCCTCGGGCGGGTCCGTAGCCGGTGTGGACAAGAGGCTTAGGCAGGAGGGGAGCACGGGCGCTCAAGGAGGCGAGGCCGGGGCCGGTGGGGAGGGCCGCCTGCCTGCACCACCGTCCCGGGCTGGCTGGGCCGGGTCCTATCCTCCTCAGCAACACGCACGACTCGCACGGCCTCGCCACGGCCTCACCACGGCCTCGCCACGGCCTCCCCACGGCACAGGCAGGCGTGTCAGTAGGTCGATTGGAGTAGAAGGGAAGGCAAGGGCCGAGATAGCGGCTTCTCTTCGGAAAACACACCACCCTCACTCCTCCCTTTTCTCCTTTCTTCTCTCTCTCTCTCTCTCTCTCTCTCTTTCTCTCTCTATGTCTCCCCCTCTCTGTCTCTCACACACGCACACAACTCGACGACCCAGAGCCCACGCCGAGAGAATTGAGACGAAAGATAGAGGACACTACGTTGTTGCACGTCACGGTGGCGACGCGTGGAAAATATATCTAAAGGAGATAAAACCCGCACGACGGGGGCGCACAATCTGTGCGGACTTTTGCTCCCGGCTTGAAAGCGAAAATATTACCGTTCCGCAAGCTGTCTTTCGGAATGGTCGAGCGTTGGCGTACTTGGCGTACTTCCCCTTCCCGACGTGCACGCGGAAAAGCTGTACAGATGGCTGTCCCCCTTTTTCTTTTGCCCTGTCCTGTCGGGGTGGATCCCGATCTGGAGGGAGTGGAGCGCGAACGAAGCAGAAATAGGAATGGAAAAGAAACGGTTCATGCGCGAGCGGTGCGCGGCCGCCTCTGGCCGGCCAGCGGGCCTCGCCGTGGGCCTCGCCTCACCGCCTCGCGGCCCCCCGCGGCCCCCCGCGGCCCCCGCGGCCCCCCGCGGCCTCGCTAACCCGGACGGTTTGGCAGTAAGCCCGCTCCGCAGGGCCGCGCCGCGCAACGGCTCCGCTTCAAAAGGTATCGACCACCGCTGATGGTTTGTGTACGGATTCCGCTGGGGCCGCGGTACTCAGTCAGCGGAAGGGATGGACCCAGCACTGCCGGGGCGGGGGAGGGCGGGGGAGGGTAAGGGAGGGTAAGGGAGGGTAAGGGAGGGTAAGGGAGGGTAGGGAGGGCAGGGTAGGGCAAGCCGCCCCCGCCGCGTTCTCACCTGCCCCTAATCGGATTTCGTTTCGCGCCGATGCGAATCGCGGGAGCGTGAATAGTGCGCGGACAGCAGCGGCAAACCTAAAAGAAGACTCGCTGTGCGAAACGACGCAACGCCAGCGCCATTTTCATCAGAGAAAGTCGCTGGATTATTTATCATCTTTCAATTCGTTTCACTATTTTTTTTTCGCGCTCTTTGCCGTGAGGCCATGAGAGGCACGGGTTACGCTGTGCGGATGTATCGGGCTGGTGCCAGTCACCACGGTCACGGAAAAATAGGGGCCGGGGCCTGGGGGGGGGGGGGGGGGTTCGCTGGCTCCGCGTTGGCACGCTGCTGGCGCCGCCCCAGCCCGCCGCTCGGCTATCGCCCCGTCTGTCAATGTAGATACATCCTCCGCCATCAAACCGTCCAGGGCGTGGCGCCGCCCGGGCCGGCCCAGGCCGCAGCTTGAGGGGCGCCCGCTTGAATGGCAGCAGCCAACACCCTTCCTGTTTACGGGGCCGCCCAAACGAACACAGGGCGACGTTGTCAGGAGACGGTCTAGGCGTGGCGCACCGCCCCGGACGGCGGTGGCGGTGGCTCCGAGGCAACGCTGCCGCTGCCGGAGCGGGATGAAATATTCACTGGCCAACATGCCACCGCACCGCGCTGATGGCGAGCGCCACCGGTGGCGGCCACCGGCTGCCGCGCTCGGGGGCCCCGCACCGCAAGGCCGTGTCGGCGACACTCGCACCGAGGAAGCTCTTCCACTGCCATTTCACTCCGTTCCGCAGTATCCAGTATGCTCTGTCCCTTCCGCGCACGCGCGCACGCCGCGGGTGAGAATCGATAAACAGTTTTTGTTGTTGTTGTTTGCTTGTCGTTTGTACGCAGCCCATAGCGAATTAATTCCCATACCGCCCCCGCTGTGTGCTGTGCTGGGCCTACATCGCTTGTGATTAATTATAAGGGCGATTGTAAAAGCCAATCACTTTGGGTGGGTGACGGGCGTATCAACACCTGCCACACGCACGCACGCACGGGCGTGCCTCGCGGCGGGTACAGGGGTGGGCGGCGGAGCGTGTCAACGGCGTGTTGGGGGCGGCAGGGGCGGCAGGGGCGGCGGGGGCGGCTGGGGCGTCCGGACCGGCGCTCCGTCATTGGGGCGCGATCAGCATAAACAGCATTTATTAAACACGTCCGGGCTGCGGGCCCGCGGGGCCGGCTTGGCAGTGACGGCCGGCTGACGGGCGGGGACAGCCGCTTGCAGCGCGCGGCCCCCCGCGAGGACACAGAACCGATGGGGTACCTCACTCGCTTCCAGTCAGTGTGCACGCCTTCCGGTCCAGTGCGCTCTGCGTCACTGCTGATAGATGAAAACGGAGGGTGTTTCAACTTGCCGTCCTGACTTTTTAACGACGTTTGAGATGGCAACAGTTCATAGACCACAGAAGCCGTGAAGTTTTCACGTCCGTGAGGTGAGGTGCTCCTCGCGCAGTGTACACGCAGCGGGGAGCGCACCCAGAAAAATGAATTCTTGATTTTAGTCTCAAATTGCATTTACTTGGTTTTCACACGTAAATTTTACTTAGATTAAGTAAATTTTACCTAAACCAAGTAAATTTTACTTAAGGCAAGTAAATTTTACTTGAAAAAACCAAGTATCAGAAAAATCAAGTATCCCTTTTCCTGGGTGCGCACGGCGGCCCCGCGGATACAGTCTGTTGCCGGGAGTGCGGCCGACCAGGTCTCTCATTGCTGTGCCCCTTGTGAGGGCCCGGATCTGTCGCGTCCCGGTTCGGCTCCAATTCGTCATGCGCGGCTCCCCGCCCCCGCGCGGCCGCCGGGAGCCACACGCCGCCACAGGAGAGGCGGCGGCCAGACGCGGTCCGCTCTGCCCGCGCACTCGGCATGTCGGGAGCCTGATGTGCCCCACGGCCGCAGACGCTCGCGGAATCCTTATGAGCGCCAGGACATAAAGACTCGGTGACTGTAACGAATGGTGCCGCCCCGCAGCCGCTGCCGGTCGGAAAGGAACGCTGTCAAATAAAATACAGGGTTCTTTTTTAACAGCAAAAAAAAAAAGAACGTGTACAAATAGATCCGGAAGACAAAACCGGGTTGGGAACTTCCCGTGCCGCGCTGTTTGTAGTGGCTCGTTACAGTCCATAGCCGTACATGCAGGCTCGAGGGGCTGTCGAGTACTCTTGGCCGTGTACGCAGTACTACTCTATACAAATATTATCGATACATTCTGACGAGATCCACGCGTTCTCGAGGGGATTTGTTTTGTGACGTTTCCACATTAATCTGAGTATTTCTTCTGCGCAGACTGAGTGGATCTCGTTAGGGGGCAGCGTTATGATATTATGAAAGTATAATGATGCTATAGACCATAAGCCGTCACCGCGCCCGTGCACGGAGTACTATGTCAGTCGACCGCCCCTCGGGCAGCCTTTAGGGCCTTCGGCCCTTCGGGCTGGCTTAGCAGAGGCGTGGCGTGGCGGGGCGGGGCGGGGCGGGGCGGGGCGGGGCTGCGGTGCCGCGGAGCGCGATGCACGAGGGATTGCGGGGACGAAAACGCATTGGGACCACGTGATTACAGCTCTGCCGGCACGCGGGCGCCGGGAGGGGATAGCGGGAGAGGAGCGGGCGGAGGGAGGAGGGGTCTGATTTCGTATGTGCCTGGCGTGTCCGCTCACCGAGGTGCCGCCGAGGGGAGGCGGAGGGGGGTATGGGGGCTCTGGCAGGGGGCGGGCTACTGGGGAGGGGAGCAAGCCCTCTCCGGCACGAAAAGTTGACAACACAGACTGCCTAAGAAAGGGGAGGGAGCCGCAGCAGGAGGGGTTGTGCCCCCCCCCCCCCCCCGGCCACCACGTGAGGTGAAGATGATCTGGCAGGGCAGCGGCAGCGCAGCAGCGCCACTCGAGCCGGTGAAAGGCGAGTGGCTGACTCCTGAAACTCGCCTCACACTGCTCACACCGTGCTGCCTGACAATGCAGCCGCTTGGCTCCGGGCGGCGGCGACTCCCGGCGGGGCATCAGCTTATCCGCCTTCATTACCAACCTCCCCATGCTCTCTCTCTCTCTCTCTCTCTCTCTCTCTCTCTCTCTCTCTCTCTCTTCCCCTTTCTCTCTCTCTCTTAAAGTTTTCTAGTCCCGAAAATTTCAGAATTTTTTTGAAAAATTTGATTTTTGTAATGAAAAATTCTGAATTTTCCGGAAAATTTCTTTAAAAATTTCGAGACTAGAAACTCTACTCTCTCTCTCTCTTTCACTCTCTCTCTCTCACACTTACGCACAGACACGTACACACACACGCACACACTGTACTGTGTAGACCACGCCACGCCCTGAGCCAGCCGTCATGGCTGTCGGATGTGAGAGGGGAAGAGGGTTAAGTGATATTGGGTAGTGTTGGCGTGGCGGGGGTCGGGGCGGCGCGGGGCGGGGCGCTCACCGCCACTCACCGCCTGCCTTCTTCGCAGTAATCTCACCCCGAAGCCGATATCAACCTTCTCCGCCGACACACACGCGCGCGC
This sequence comes from Megalurothrips usitatus, assembly GCA_026979955.1. Lineage (NCBI taxonomy): Eukaryota > Metazoa > Arthropoda > Insecta > Thysanoptera > Thripidae > Megalurothrips > Megalurothrips usitatus. Next base: position 2,931,586 of record CM049594.1, on the reverse strand, counting down.
GCGCACACACACACACACACACACACACACACACATACGACGCTCCCAGAACCACCCCTGCGCCCCCTCCCTAAAAAAAGAATAAACACCATGAGCAGAGTGTTGTTTGAGAAGAGGACGAGGCAGGGCTTGGCGGGGCGCTCGATCGCCGAGGACAGACTGCGCGCGGGGCCGGGATTTGAGTCGTGCTGGCAAGGTCTGGCGGGGCCGGCGGGGGGGGGGGGGGGGGGGGGGGGGGGGGGGGGGGCGGCCGCAGAGTGCCGGAGCGGAGGGGCCCTCCCGAGGCTGGCTATGCCGGCTATGCTGACGTCGCCGCAACGAGCGACATTGATTGTGTGTTTGCACGGGGCCCGCTGTCACGGCATGTCGCGAGGGGCGCCGCCCAGGGCCGCCCAGGGCCGCTCAGGGCCACGGGGGGGACGGCCAGGCTATCCCACCGCGCGGGCTTGTCGCCCGGCCGTCCGCCGCCGTCGCCGACGTCCGTTCAAAGACGACGGTGGAATCAGTAGAATCGATGGCGAGTTTTCCTTTGATGGTATCTGCGCGGAGCAGCGACCGCCGACCGGGGCGTGTGGGAGGGAACGGGGCGCGGCCAGCGGCGGCAGACTCTGCCGGAAATGGAGCGGACGCGGCGCAGGAGCGCAGGAGGGCCAGCCGACGGCCGCCGACGGCCGCCTCTCGGGAACAGTAATGTACAATCAGACGATTTATGAGGCTCGCCGCAAGGTCCCAACCTCCTCACGGAACGGAGGGGAACGAGAAGTACGAATACCGCGCTGCCGAACCACTTTGCGATCGCCCTTAAATCCTCCCCCTCGTCCGGTGCGGGCCCAGCTGCCTCCGTCGTTGACGCCGGTGTCGCCGGTTCGCGCGGTTCCGCATTTTCTCTCCACATTTTTCTCCTCCGTTTTCAGACCAAACACGTCGTGCTGCGGCTGTGGCCTGTGGCGGCATCCCACGGCGTCACCACAGGCACCACGGGCAGGGCAGGCTCGGCACGGCGTGGGGGCCCCCCAGCGGGGGCACAGGAGGCGGCCTGCCCCAGCGGGGGGCGCAGGAGTGGCGCCAGCTCAGCAAATAGCGGGGTTAGGTCCTCGGCCGGCACCCCCGCCGCGGCCCCCGCCCCCCGCCCGCCCCGGGAGGTATGCAAATGGGTCACTTGAGTGGAGTTGTCCATGTACAGCTATACTGGCCCTGGCCGCCCCCGCGGCCCCGCGGCCCCACCACGGACGCCGAACACCATTCCATGACAGGGAGGAGGAGCATGAGCGGCGCGGCGTGTGTGAGTGTGTGTGAGAGAGAGAGTTGTGTGTGTGTGTGAGTGTGTGTTTGCCAGTGTGTCTCTGAGGACGCAAGGCCCGGCCCGCGGCCAACGGCGGCGGAGTGCATATCAGATTCGATTTATGTGCCGGGCGGCAGAAACTGCTACAAGGCCGCGTGGCAGCGCGCGACGCGTGTCGTTGCTCCACCGCGGTGTGAGGGCAAAGGCATGCGCTCCCCGCGGCCGTGGAGTGAAGTGAAGCGAAGTGAAGTGAAGTGACGAGAATGCTCCGCGGGAATGTTTGCGGGGGGCAGCTCGTGTGTGAGTGCGCGCCGAGTGTGTGTGTGTGTGTGTGCGTGTGTGAGCGGCGGAGCGTGGGGAGAGGGGGAGGGGGTCTCCGAGCGGGTGTTATTATCACACTTGCCAAGTAGTTGGTCCCGCCAAGGGTGTTGGTAAAGAAAACATCCGCATGAATACTTAAGGCGGCTCGTGGTCCGGGTCGGCGGCAGGCGGCAGGCCTCGGCAGGAGCGGTGCGCGGTGCGCGGCGCGCGCTGTTCAGGGCTCAGGTCCGCCCGCCGCCTCCCCGCCGCCTCCAACGGCGTCGTCGTCGTGGTCGTGGTCGGCTGACCGCATCACACCTGGGATCTCGAACGGACTGTGAGCTCCCAGCGGCCGAGCTCTGCTCGCCTCTCTGCACCACCTGTGAGTGTGTCTACAAACCGCGATCGCGCCGCTGTGCGGGAATGAGTAGAGAGAGAGAGAGAGGGGGGGGGGGGCAGACAGAGAGAGAGAGAGAGAGAGAGAGAGAGAGAGAGAGAGAGAGAGAGGCGGGGCGGGCAGAGGGATTCACAGAGTAAACAGCCGCGGCAAAGTGCCCGAGTGACCCAAACAACACGCTCGTAACACTGGCGCCGCGCCAAAATGAAATTTGCGGTGTGCCAAGCCCCCGGGGCCCGTGCCTGCGCCTGCGCCTGTGCCCGCCCCGTGCTCTGCCCGGTGCCCTGCGCGTCGCCCTGCGCGTCGCCCTGCCCACCAGGTCCCACGGCGTTTCGGCCAGCTTGATTTTCTGGGCCCGCCTTCGGCTCCAGAGCAAAGGGGTGGTGCGGGCGGCAGGAAGGGCAGGAAAATCAGAATTTAGCGCCGGCCGCGATACAGCGCCGGAGTCCCGGAGTCCCGCGGGGCGGCCGCCGGCGACGGGGAAGCGACGACAGCCGTCCGGGGCCGCGGCGTGACTGCTGCTCTCGCCCCGAGGAGTGCGGGTGCGAGCAGTCCGAGTCCGGCACTTGAAACTTCCCTTTTAATGGCTCCAACGAGTCGGCACTATCAGGTGGATGGCGCGGGCCTGGCCAGGCGCCCCCATGGGCCCTCCATGGGACTCTTCGCGGGGCCCGCGTCTGCTTGCAAGTTCTCGCGGAAGAGCGGCGGGGACGAAGGGGGGAAAAAAACTTTGGCGGCGATTGAAAGTTGAAAGTGCTCACAGCAAATAGAGTGGGTAGAGATCCGGGCAAAGCGGAGCAGGGGGGGGGGGGGCGGCAGACCCACGGCGAGCTTTGATGCCAGACCATGTCAGATAATGTGGCCTGATTTGACGGATGACTAAATTTCATTATCGGGGATGGGAAGACGCGGAGGGGAAGAAATAACGCGCCGCGCGCTTTGGCCGCGCCACAACGGAAAACGGGCAAAGTTGTTGAGGGGAGAGGAGAGCGGCCGCTTCGTGCGGGGCGCTCCTCCCCTGAGCGCGGCGAGGGGGCCGAGGGAGCGAGGGGGACCCGGCCGACATCCGTTCTCATGCAGGCGTCGATGCACCGCCGTCCCCCCGAGTGCAAAACGCCAGAAGTTACCGCTCTGCGCTGTTCACAGAAATTTTCGGACAAAAAGGATATTTCAGAAAAAAAATAAAAAATTCGAAAATTTTAGTGAAGTTTGGGAAAAAAATTTGTGAAGTTTGGGAAAAAATTTTGTATAGTTGGGGGAAACTTTGTGAAGTTTTCTGAAATATTATCGGGACTAGAGAACCTCCCAGGGGCGTACCGTGTGGTGCCTGGGGGCTGCACGGAGGGTCGGCGGCGGCCCTTGACCGGTCGGCGAGCGCCGCCGCCGCCCCTGCCTGTACTGGCCGGTACACACACACACACACACGCGCGCGCGCTGCTCGGCGGTAATTTTTCTCGTTCTCTCCCAGAAGGTTGCGGGGCTCTGCGGCCCTCCTGCTTGCGCGCTGCGCCGACACGGCTGCTGCCTTCCCTCCCCTCCCCGCGGAGGGCGTCTTGAGTGTGGGAGGCGGCGGGCCAGCAGGCCCGGCCGGGGCCGAGGAAGAACGCGAGCAGAACGGAAAGAGGATACGGCGGAGACAAAAGGGGGCGGCGGGAGCGAGAGCGAGAAGCGGGGGAGGTCTCGCAGATTAAGAAGAGTAATCCCCGCGGATTCATTGCGTCCTCGCAGCGACAATTACCCCCGGATTATAATAAAGACGGACCAGACGGCGGCGAAACAGCGGCCTTTGCCGCGCGGCCTCCGCCCCTCGAGGACCCCGCCACGCGCCGCCACGCCCCGCGGCTGCCCGTGAGGGTCGTTGTCTTGGTCCGGGCCGCGGTGCACGGCCGGCGCCATCCGCCCTCCGCCGGCCGCCAGCCGACGACCCCTCGTCCTGGCTGCTGGGCCGGGGACCCGAGCGGGACGCGGGACGACAACCTGAGGCAGGGAGGTGCAGAGCAGCAGCCGAACCTACTCCGAGCGCCGCCGCGGAGCACTGCGGGAGTAGGAGGGAGTGCGGACGCGTGCTATTCCTGTCTTTCGATTAACGCACCAGCAGCGGCGGACGACCCCTCATCCTGCCTCTCTCTCTCTTCCTCTCTCTCTCCCTCCCTCTCTCTCTCTCTCTCTCTCTCTCTCTCTCGCTGTCTCTCTCACACACACACTCGCCCTGGCCTGCTATGCTTGCCCGCGTTGGCCGCCTAATCACACGCAAGATTCGCTGGTTTGGCCGCGTGGTTGTTGGCCTGGCGGCGGCGGCCTTTGTCCTTGCGGGTGGGGGTGGGGTCAAGCTGAAGCCCCTGTCAAGTCGAGCGAAGGCGGCAGCGGAGCCAGCGGAGCCAGCGGAGCCAGCGGAGCTTGTTAAGGGCGGTGAAGCTCGGCGATAAGCCGGGAAGAGTGTTATGGCCCGGCAGGGGGTCGATAATCACGCCGGGGCAGGCTATGGGGGCCTGCGGGCCTGCGGGCCTGCGGAGGCGCGGGGGTCCGGGCCGGGGCTGGAGCCGACACATGTAACGTAACGTACGCCATGCGCCACGTGAAGGATGGGCCCCGTCCCGACGGCAAGCTCCGCGGGCCCGCGGCCCCGCGGCCCCGCGCTGCCGTGCTGCCGGGCTCCTAATCCAGCGAGGACGTGACGCCATCCCGGCCCCCTTTAAAGCGGCGTGCTGTGGGGGATGGACGTGTGCGGGGCGCACGCGGCGCACATCACAATCACATATGCGGGGGGCGCCGGCCGAGAGGGAGGCTGCGGGGCTGCGGCAGGCAGCGGCAGGCAGCGGCCGACAGGAGGCCCGTGCCGCGGCAGCGCCAGCACCCCGCCAACACCCCGCCAGCACCCCGCCAGCACCCCGCCAACACCCCGCCGCAGACCGAACCCCCCAAACTTCGGCTTGCACGGCTAAACGGTGGGGCGGGAAGGGTGTTAAAAAATGTAGGTCGGCTGAGCGTCGTGCGTGCCGTGCCGTGCCGAGTCGTGCCCTTCGCTGCCGACTTGGACTCCACTCGTCCGGCTCGCCGTCATTGTAGCGGAGCCCTCCACCGCCCTTCCCCCTTCCCCAAAGCACCTCGCCTCGCCTCTCCTCGCCCAAGGCTCCACCCCATCCCAGCCATCTATCTTCCCCGCACAGCCGCGTACCAAGCGACCTTGCTGGAGAGGCACAAGGCCCACTTGTGCGCGAATGATTGACATTGAATAATCAAATTTCCTCGTATTTCGAATGAATGATCGTGCCCTTTCAAAGAGATCCCGGCGCGTCGGGCCGGACTGGGGGGAGGGGGCACGACCGCGGGCTGCCCCCTCAGCCCGCAGTCCATCACAGGGGTAGGGGGGAATCTCCAAAAAATTTCACTCTAAAAAATTCTCACATTGTGTTGAACGTCTAGCTGTGCCCGAAACTAACAAACGGCGCCCACCCCCTCTCCCCCCGGGCCCGCTCCGGCCCGCAGCAGGCCCACCCCGCCCTGCGGTTTGGCAAATTATCCGGAGCGCCGCTAAAGTTCCGAGCCGAGCCGAGCGTAGAGCCGGTCCGGGTGGGGCTTAGGGGCGTGCGTCCGGGCCGAGCCGGGGCGGGCCTCACAGCCCCACAGCACAGCCTGGCCGAGCCTCGCCTCACTGCGTTGCGTTGCGTGGGGTCCGCCGTGACGTCCTGTATCGGCGTCCCTCGGCCGCGTCGAAGCGATACCAGAGAAAGGCAAACGTGAATGCACATTTTTGTCGGTCTGCCGCTGCCGCCGCCGCCCCGCTGTGCCTGGTGCCTGCCTGCCTGCCTGCCCGGCCCGGCCCCGCCCGTTGCTGCTAGTTCGGTGTGTTGTCGGGCGGCGTGTGCTGGGTGCACGCGGCCGCCGCAGCCGTCACAGCCACCAGGCCTGGGCACGAGCCCAACGGCTGCCCCATGTCCGGTCCGCAAGTTGTTTGCCCGCCAGTCTCGTTACTCTGAGCAAATACTGATTCCATCGGGGTTCATCAGTCAGCCTGCCTGTTTGGCCGGTCCCCTTTCGGTCCCCACTGGTCCAGCTCCCGCCCCCCCCCCCTGCCCCCTCCTTTCCGATGACATACAGCACCGCTCCGTTGGAGATTGGATGAGACGAGAGACGCCCCGTGTGCGGGGCGGGGCGAAGCGCTTAGATAAAAAAAAAGGTCACCTAACTATGAGAAACACAACCAAGACGCCGCGACGCGCCCTCTTTAAAAAATACATTTTCCCAAACTTTACCCGCGCTCACCTTCAATATCGTACGCGAGACGCGCCACGGCACGCGGCTAGACGGCGCTGTCAGGCGGGAGAGCAGGAGGGAAGGAGGGGAGGAGGGGGCTGCCGCCTCATCCAGGTGGGTCTTTGAGGAGCACCGGCAGCGGGGCGCGAGGCCCGCGTCGCGGCGCCGCCCGGAACTTTCCTCCCGAGACACCAGCGCGGAGCTCGGCGCGGCGGGAGGGGAGCGAGGGGAGCGCTGCGCTGTCATCGCTTTGGCGGGGAGGGGGTATCGCCACAACACAGCCCTTATTTCCAGCTCCGCTGCTTGGGGGTCGTGTCGGGGTGGGCGGGGGCCGTGCCGTGCCGTGCCGTGCTGTGCCGGGGGCCGCGCCCGGCCGGGGCTCAGGCCGCTCACGCCGACGACGAGACGATTACTGCCAGATGGAAGCCAAAGCCACCCCCGCATGTCCGCGGTGCGGTGCGGCAGTGCGGGCGCCGGGGCCGGCTGAGGCCGCGCCGCTGTCTGCCGCCTGCTCCGGGACCCGCCGGGGTCCGCCGGGTCTGGGGGCTTCCAGCGGGACAAACCAGATAAACTAACCCTCCTCTCGCCGGGTCGAGGCGAGCCCCGGCGCCGCCGCCACCACCGCCACCGCGGTGGGGGTGGGCCCCGCCCCAGCTCCTAGTGAGTTACATAAGTGGGAGGCCAATGGTCCGGAAGCACCGCGTTGATTGACGGATTGTTGTTGCGGACGGGGAGGAAGGGGAGGAGGGGGCTTCGTTTTTCGGCTCCGCAGCAGCAGCAGCAGCATCAGGGCGGCAGGCCACGACGGACGGCCCGGCCCGGCCCGACCCTTCTCCTCCCATTCGCCTCAACTTTTCTAATTTGCGCTCAGCAGCCCAGGCCAGGCCAGCCCATCCGCAGCCTCCGGGCCGGGCCGGCAGTGAGGCCGGCAGCCGGGCTTCGCTGCGCCCCGCCGCCGTACTGCCCTTCCGGTCCGCCGCCCGCGCCGCGTCGCCGCGTCGCCGTCCGCGTAGACAGAGACGCCCGGTGCCGCGCAAAGGTTTCTAGCCCCGAAAATTTCAAACAAATTTTCGAAATTATCCAGAATTTTCTCAGGGGAAAAATCGAAATTTTCGATCCGCTGGCACGGCTCTAGCCGGGGCCCGCCGGGGAACACAAACTGGGGTTCGCAATCACTCCGCGCCAATCCGCCTTTAAAAGGTGACGTCCGCGCGCCGCGCTGCGGCCGGAGCGGGGAGCGCGGACTTTCATTTCCGCCGACAAATCACGCTGCCCGTGCATACACAAATTTAGGTCCGAAATCCATTTTTGGCGCGTGCGGTGAGAGAGGGAGAGAGAGGGGAGAGGGCGGTGAGAGGGGGCGTGCAGGCCATGCCTGGCCATGCCGTGAGGCAGTGCGGTGCTGTGAGGTGGGGGGGGGGGGTAGTGGAACACGGCGGTCTGTTAGGTAGTAGTCGCTGCACGCAGAGGGAGGCGAGGGGAGGGACGGCGGCGTGAGTCGACGGCCGAGGTCAAGGTGAGCTCGCTGTAGTCGACCCTCGGCCCACGCTGCGTCGCTGCCGCCTCCCCCGCCAACGCCGCGCAAGGCAGACCTATGAACGCGGAGCTGCTGGCTAAACCCGTTCCGACGCCTTCCCGTTACGTTCCCTATTCCCACTGTGTGGCACAACACGCGGTGCGGGGCGGTGCGTGAGCCCCGCGGCAGCGCAGCAAGCATTAGTATTGGTCGCTCGCGCAGCGCGTCGACGGAATGGTACCGGAATCCCGAACAGAGTTGCTCTCTCTCTCTCTCTCTCTCTCTCTCTCTCTCACACACTCTCCCCCTCGGCTCTCAGGCCCGGAATTCGGGCAGGGGCGCGGCACAGCGAGGTGCTACGCTGTATAGTTGGCTTAATAATGCGGCGGCAGACAAGGCCACGGGCCGCGGGTCAGGAGGCAAGGCGTCCCCCGGGAGGTTCCGTGCGCGGCCCCGCCGCCCCGCTGCCCCGCGGCCCTGCGGCCCTGCGGCCCCGCTCTCCCACTTCCGTTTTCGGGCCGCGTCGGAAACGCCCGCTGGAGTTGCAGGTGACTTATGGAGGGGCCCGCGGGGGCCGTTGCGCTCCGGCCGCCGCGGTGCTGCCGGGCCCGCAGCCAGATTTCCCAGGTCGGCAACACCGGCGATAACCGCGACGCTAGTCATGACCAGTCACGGCTGCGGCCCCGGCCCCGCGGCACGGCGCGCACGGAAGACACCACCGGGCTGCCCTGCAGTGCCCGGCGCGCTGGTGTTGTCGCGTTGTCATGGCGACGCGCCGCCATACCGCCGGAAGTGTGAAGCGCAGCCTGACCATGATGCCTTGGCGGAAGGCGGCGGGGAACGACTACACAGTTACAACAACGCAGTAGCAGCAACAGCAACAACAGCGGCCGCGGGGACGGGGGTGCGCGATATCGCCATGCAAGCCCCGCTCCGCAGCGCAGCAGTGAGGCATCGATCCGGCCGGCCCCGCGGGGAAGCCGTGCCGCGGGGGCAAGGCGGCCAGGCCGTGTTCCCTGCGCCGTGTGCCCGGCGGCTAGGCAGCCCGGGGCCGGCCCGTGCACGGCCGTCGTGCGGGCCGGCCTACCCGGCCGCGCGCGGGCGCTAGGGTCGGCCCGCCGCGCCGCTGCCACCGTATAGAGTCAAGTCCGCACCGCGCCAGCCCCCCTCCCCACCCCCCACCCCCTAGGGCGACATCCGTCTGCACTTCCCCGTCGGCGCACGAAGCTACTCCTGGCGATGCTGTCGCGGAAGTTAGTTGAGGACGCGCTACGGTGTGGTGTGAACCCCTTCCCTCTCCCCGCACCTATCGCACCTTCTCTCCCTCTCCCTCGTTCTCAGTCTCTCTCTCTCTCTCTCTCTCTCTCTCTCTCTCTCTCTCTCTCTCCCTCCCCTCCAAGGGGAAGCGACCGCTATTTTCCGCCTTGCACGCAACACAAATTGCGGCGGTCCGCGCAGGCGGATGCGGACCGGATGGGTCGGGCGGGACGGGGGGCAGCAGTCTGGCGCTGTGCTGCTGGCGCTGCTGGCCGGTGCGCCGTGTAGTCGGCGGCGGCATGGCGGCGGTGGCGGCGCTGCTCGCCCGGGAGGCGACACTGCGTGCTGCCTGCTCACCACTGTCATCGCAAGTGTGATGAATTCAATACGTTTAGCTGTCATGAAGGCTGAGTGTGATTAGTCAAATATACTACACCTGGAGCTGCAATGGCCATTGCAGTTGGAACTTCATCACAGCTAAACGCATTGGGCTCATCACACTTAGCTGCAATGAACGTCACAGATAGAGCTTCATCGCAGCTGATGAGCTTATCACAGTTAAATGTGATTAGTGAAAAATACTACAGCTGCAGCTGACATTTTTTTTCAGCTAGAGTGTGATGTACATCACACTTAGGATTGCAGTGACCGCGAAGGTCGAGTCCCTCGCCGGGACATCGCGCCGCGTAGCACCGCATCACCGGCCCTGCACACTCGCAGCCGAGGTGCATTTAGACGAAATATCCACGGTGCTCGCAGCCAGCGGGAGCGGCGGCTGGACCCGCGCAGCAAATTATATGGATTACGTGCGAATTACGCGCCGCGCCGCCTTCATTAACGGTCCCGATGATAAAACCGATAGAATTCGGTTAGGGCGATAAATGGCCTGCATCGGTGAACACCTGCCGTGCGGGGGGTGCGGTGCGGGAGGTCGAGGGTGCCCCAGTCAGGGCACGGGCAGAGAGAGAGAGAGAAAGAGAGAGAGAGAGAGAGAGAGAGAGAGAGAGAGAGAGAGACAGACAGAAAGGGGGGAGAGAGACGGACAGACATGCGGAGAGGGGGATCAGGGGTCGCAAGAGTACTTGCTCTGCTCTCGTACTTGTTTGGCAATGACGTTCCGATCCGGAAGTAAACAAGGTGAGCTATATAGGCTCTGCGCCCCTGCCCGCTCTCTCTCTCTCTCTCTCTCTCTCTCTCTCTCTTTCCTACTCTATCTCTTTTTCTCACTCCCTCTTCTCCGAAACATGACGAACACGCTACCCCAATAGCACAACCCCGCTTTGTAACACTGCCTCTACTAAATTTCGAGAGAGAGGGAGAGAGGGGGGGAGGGAAGGGAGAGAGAGAGAGAGAGGGGGGGGGGAAGGGAGAGAGAGAGGGGGGGGAGGGAAGGTAGGGAGAGAGAGACTGTATACCCGAGCAAAATTGACCCCCCCCCCCCCCAATCGGTCGGCGTACACATGCATGAGCGGCTGTTTGGCCGGGCCTGATCATTACGGCTGTCCCCGCCGCGCACGACGGGACGGGCCCGCTCACTCATTCATTCATTCATTCATTCATTCATTCATTCACCCACTCATCCATTCATTCGCACGTCTCATTCAGTCGCTGTTCATTCGTTTTCCTCGTTATCGTCGCGTAAGGTGTGAGCCCGGCCCGCCCGGCCCGCCCGGCCCGCCCCCTTCCGGGCCATTATTTCCGGGCGTTTGTGTTCCCACGGTAATCACCACACATACGCACTGCGCTGCGGGGGGTAAGAAGTAGGTCGAAGCGGGGCGGCCGCCGCCGCTACCGCCGCCGCTACCGCCGCCGCTACCGCCGCCGCTACCGCCGCCGCTACCGCCGCCGCCCCGTAAGCGGATTGCGGTCCACATACGGTGCAAATATTGCATGTATAAACAGCATGCAACTTTGATGCGGCCAGAGCGGCGCGAGAACTTTAATGGGGATGCGAGCGAGGCTGAGCCTGTGGCGCCGAGCCTGCTGTGCCGCGCCCCGCACTCGTCAGCCGGCGCCCATTACGGTCGGAGCGCGAATTTGGGAACCAAAAACGAAGAGAACGGGTTACGAGAGAAACACGAGCACCCGCGTAATTTAAATTGCTGCAGACGAAGGATAGCATTTTCCCACACAGTAAATTCTTATGCAGTATTTCTGCACAAGTTATGGACGTTCTTGTGCATACAGAACGTTATGCACAATTTAATGCATAATTGTGTACAAATTACCCATAACTAAGCACAATATCATGCATAATTATGCACAAATTATGCATACCTTGTGCATGCACAGAAACGTCCATACTTATGCACGAAAATTCTCCATAAGAGTTTAGTGTGCACATGTCTGTGTACTCACCGGCGGGTCGCTGAGCAGAGAGACGGCCTCGCTGAGGTGCTTGAGCTTGAGGGTGTTGACGTTCTCGGCGTCGTCGTCGGTGGGCTGCGCGGCGAGCGCGGCCGCGGCGGCCGGCGTCTGCAGCGAGCCCTGGCGGGAGGGTGCCCGCTCCGCGCGGTCCGCCCGCCCCGGCTCCCCCTGGCCGCCCTGGCCGCCCTGGCCGCCCTGCGCCTGGCCGCTCCCCCGGCGGCTCTCGCTCAGGGACAGCTGGCTGAACGGGCACGAGTACATGGTGATGCGGGGCGGGCCCTGGGGGCTGCGGCCCGGCGGGGGCTGAGGCTGGCGGGGGGCGGCGGCGGGCACCTCCTTGGGCTCGGCGACCGGCGCCACCACGATCAGCGCCGGGCCATGGTCAGGAGCAGGGCAATGCTGGCGGCGCTGGCGGCGCTGGCCGTGCCTCTAGAGAGCCGGGCCGAGCCGAGACCTGAAACAGAACAGACGTGAGGATCAGACCAGCGGTCAGGACAGTCTGGCTAGCTTCTCCCCCGCCGGGAGGCGAGGGCGCGGCGGCGGCGGTCGGCGGTGTATAGATATCCAATGCGGTAGTGGTGTCTGCCATGGCTCGCTCTCGGCCCGTTTCACGGCCAAGTCCGTTTGGCCGAGCTGCTGAGTGCGTTAGGACGAGGGGTGGAGGCTGGGGGCGATGTATGCCGCCGACAACAAGAGCAACAGCAGCGGCGGCATCGCGGGGACGCGAGTCGAAGCCAACCCCACGGCCATTAAGGCCATGGGGCCGCCGGGAGAGGACGTTATGTGCCCTCTTGCCAGCGCCATGGCGATATTGTCGATAAAGACAACACGGAGAACAGCGGAGAACTCCCAAATTGTCGCCGTCATTTCCGGCTGCGACTGTGTCGAGGCGAGCCGCGCCTCCCCCTTTGTTCTCGTGGTCCGTGTGGCATTGGAAATTAAGGAGGCTGTGATCGGGACCGACTCCGAGTCGCGGGGGGCGGAGCGGCGCGGCCTTTTACAAGCGAAAGGCAATTATCGAAATGCGAGCGGGAAAGGAGACGCGGGGCAGGGCGGGCGAGCTCTGCGCCGGGCTGCGTGACGGCTGGCAGACGAGCTCTTTGGCCCGACTTTGGCCACGAGGATGTGGAGTCGAGTAGAAAGGGGAGGGGGTTGAATGGAGGAACGGAGGGCTGTCGACGTTCTGTCTCAGTTCGTCCTGGCAACACCGATAAAATGTATCCACGGGATTTTTTTTTCTTCGGAACGTCGGCGCTTACAGCAGACGCAGCAGCGAGGACGGCACGTAACGCGCCACGCCGCCGAGTCTAGGAGGAGGAGGGCGGGTGGCCTACTGGCCGAGGCCGCCTCCCGGGAGGCCACGGCCGCCGAGTGCCGTAAGGTCGCGTCGCTGGGCCCCGCGGACGTGAGCGTGAGTGAGTGAGTTTGCAGCGCGGCGGGGTCCTTGGAGGGCGCGCGGAGGGCGTGTCGGCGTGCCCCGGGCGTGCTGCGGGCGTGCTGCGGGCGTGCCCGAGGACCCCATCACTGAGGCTCCGCCTGGCTCCGCCCGGCTCCGCCCCGGGTCCCGCGTGTGAACGCCGCTCGACGCCGCTGCACATGATGAGACTCTGCCGACGCAAAAGCCGTACAGGTGTGTACGACCCAGCCGCGAGGAGCCGATTTCATTTAATTTTTTATTTTACCATTCTGTATCCTACGGCCATGTTTTTTTAACGCATACAGTCGTTGCCCAGGATGCTACGGTTAGTAGTCGGACACGGCGAGAGGATTATCTTTTTTTTTAAAAAAAAGGAAGTGGCATTGCTGTTATGACAGTGCGGTGCGCTTTAAGAGATTATAAAGAAAAACCTATTTTTCTTTGCGGTGAAGCGAGGGGAGGAATTACTCAGGGGACCCCAAAATGAATACAAGATGAGAGTCACCCCAGTCGGGGTTATTCTTTGTTGTTGTTGTTTCTAAAAAAAATTTGTGTGTGTGTTTCTTGTCTGGTGTGCGCTGACGCTTTCGTTCCATTTACTCAGCAACACCAGCCAGCCAGCCAGCCAGCCGGCGAGCCCACCCCTTTAGCGGCGGGGCAGGGCGGGCAGGGAGGCAGGCCGGCTAGCGTGTCTACCTCTCCTGGCGGACGCGCAGCATCGCGCCCCGCCTGGTCCCTGGTCGGTCTGCTCCGAGCCATGACATGTCGCGCCGCGCCACGCCACGCCCCCACAGGAGGCGTTGAGAGGGGGGCGACAAATGCTGTTATAAATGCGGATGAGTTTCACGCTGTTTGCGAGCAGATGACGCCTCTAAACTACAGGCGTGGGGGGGGGGGGGGGGGAGGAGCGAGCAGCGTTGAGGGAAAAAAGATAGCGGGAGAAGGGAGATGGCAGCGGCGGCGGGGCAGGGGGACGCAGACAGCGGCGGCGGCGGCGTGGAGGCGGAAGAAGGGCGAGGCTCCAATTACAGACTCGCAGTTATACGTGCAATTTTGAGCGCAAAGCACGACGCGAGCTCCATAATAAAATATTCATCAGAAGGATGCGTCTCGCCTGGGGCCGCGGAGGGCGCAGGGGGCGCGTGGGGCGCGTGGGGCGCGGGGGGGGGCGCGGGGGGTGGGCCTCACGAGCCTCGTGCCTGGCAGGTGATTTCACTTTCACTTTCACTCTCTCTGTCTCTCTCCCTCCGCACACACGCCGCCTCACACGGCTCCGCTGCTCTCGCTGTGTCATCATTCTCGTGCTGATTCCACCCGTCTTTGCGCGCCCTTTCTCTCTCTCTCTCTCTTTCTCTCTCTCTCTCTCTGTTTCGCAGTCCGCTCTTCTCGTTGCGTGTCAAGTGTGAGCGCGCGCATGTGTGTGTGTGTGTGTGAGAGAGAGAGAGAGAGAGAGAGAGAGAGAGAGAGAGAGAGAGAGAGAGAGAGAGAGAGAGAGAGAGACGCGTGTAACCGCCACACCGCCACCGGGCCCACAACATACGCGAAAGGAACTAATGGAGCAAAGGTTTCCGGGGCTCAAACGATCCTCCATCCTCCTGTATTATTAATATTCTCGGGAGCGACACGGCCGCGCGGCGCGGGCCGCCGCTGCCGCCGCTGTGGGGAAAAATGAGCAGCAGGGCAGCGCGCGTCAAGCGTAATCGTCCATCACGGAAATGGGCCGGGCCGTGCACCGCGCCGCGGGGCCCGCCGCGGCAGCCGCCGCCGCACTTGACGTGGCTGCTGTGTACGCAACCGCCTCCCCCCGCTTCCACCCGCCCTTCCCTCCCCCACCCCCTCTCCCCGCTGCTTTTTTTCCCCCCGCGCCACACTCATCAAGGGGCACACATACGCACACGCGCTCACGCACCGCAAAGTCAAAAGAACGCCGTTCCGAGGTTATACGGTACGGTCGTCTCATTTGATACATATTGAATGCGTGGATGTGTCCCCAATATTTGCGCTCGCCGTGCCGTGCCGTGCCGTGCCGTGCCTTAAGAGAACGAGGGCGACGGTGTGTACTGTACACCGTGCAATATCGAAGCGGGCAGGCCTCCTCTGCCCCCCCTCCCCTTGGGGTCGGCCAAAGTCCACCGCCGACGCCACCGTTGCCCCGGGGGGGGGGGGCATGCCATGAGGGGTTGCCTACTTCCAGGGATGGGCACGTGCCCGGACTGTGATGGCCCCACCTAACACGTGACAATAAAGACAGCATCTTTATCTCCATCTCTGTGGGACGGGGGCGGGGGGTGAGGGCTGGAGCGCGTTGTGTGTGTGTGTGTGTGTGTGTGTGTGTGTGTGTTGTGTGTGTGTAAGTGTACAGGGGAGAGGCGGCGCTCCCAGCACGCCGCTCGCATCTCGCAGGCAGCGAACTCGATCTCTTCGATGGAAGCCCGCGCCGAGCACGCCGCCGCTACCGCTGGGCCGGGCTTCGCCAGGCTTCGCTCGGGGATGCGGTGCGATGGGATGGGATGTGCTGGGGGCTGGGGATGTGGGCAGGGATCAAGTTTCCCATAAGTGGCATTTCGTCCCGAGTGCCCGAGGGTAGGTAGCCGGGGGGAGGCGAAATTAAAAGTGCACGAGCCCCCGTCGTCCCGGCCATAGGATCCGTTCTGTCTGAGAGGGTTTGAACGATGCCGCTCGCCCCGTGCGCTGCGCTTCAAGCCCCCCGCCCACCCAACCACCCTTCCCCGCCCTGCCCTACACCCGCCCCGAGTGAGCAAGTGGGGCGATGCAAAAGGGAGCAGGTATTCGACAGGCGGGCGAAGTAGTGGGACTTGGGACTGCTGCAGCTGCCGGCTCCGGGGCCGGGGCTCGCGGGAATTTCGTTCACCGTCGGCGGCAGTGGCAGCGGCGGCGGCGGTGGCTCTTGCGCCGTCGTCCTGGCTGTCCCATCCCAAGCCGTCCCCCGGGGGCGCCGCAGCCTGCTGTACTGCCGCCCGCTGGTGTCCCCCGGCCGGCGAGGCGCTCCCACAGTCAGCAAACCGCGTTGGTTTCACAGCCAGCCTGGGGGCGGCCGCCGGGGGGATGAAAAGGAGGAAAGCGAGGCTCTCGCGTCGCCGAGCCGCGAGGTGCGGGCGGCGGGCGGCGGCCTCCAGGCGTCCCCGGCACTGATGCTGCCCGCCCAGCCGCATGTGTGGCGAGCGCGCGCGCCCCGGCCCCGGCCCGTCCCGTCAGAGTTTGACACGCGACGTGTCGGTTTGTTTTGTTGGCTGTCCAGGCGTGTGGTGGTTGGGGCTGGCGAGGGTCGTCTCCTCTCCTCTTCCTCCCCTCCCACCACCCTCCCCCTCTCCCTTTCTGCCTCTCCCTTTCTGTCTCTCTCCCCCTCGCCCTTTCTCTCCCCCCCCCCCTCTCGCTCTCTCTCTCTCTCTCTCTCTCTCTCTCTCCTGTCCGGCTCTGCGGGCTGCGGCTTTGCCGGCTGCATTATTCCGGTCAGGTCCGGACTTTGCCTCCTCGCGCGCCGCGGCTCTCGGCTCGCCTCGGTTCGGAGGTCCAATCGGGAACGGAAGAGAGGCGAGGGCACGGAGTGTGGGCGGGCCGGGGGCGGGCCGGGGGCGGGCCGGGGGCGGCGGAGAGGTCGCCGGAGGAAGCGTTCGTGCCGCGCCGGGCCGTCTCCAAGGGCGATACGACCTGCGGGTTCCAGCAGACGGCCTGGGGGGCCCGTGCCCGCCGGCCGAGGGAGGGCCCGCAGGCAGCGACAAACACCCTTCACCTTCACGCTAAACCAGTACTGCCACTGTTCTCCGCAGGCTCGTAAGAATTGCTCCGAGGACACCACCGGACCAGGAGGGGGGGCAGCGGCACGGCACCGGCCGGCGCTGCGTTGTCCTCAGATACGCTGGCGGCGCACGCGCCTGGTCCGTTCTGTCGTGTAATTATGTGGGCAGGAACGCCACGCCGCTCGAAAGGGAATGCCGTTATGTAATTTACGAACGGGCCTGCTCGGCGCCGCCGGCCTTGGGGGCGGGCGTGCGATCCGGGGGCGGCGCGGATGGCCTCGCTGGGACAGGGCGAGCTGTAGCAGTGGCAGCAGCGGCAGCGCCCAAGCCACGCTTTGCAGGCGAGGCCGGCACAGGCACGCCTCGGGGCTGTTGTAGTGGGGTCGGGGGGTGGTGCTCCGGGGCGGCCGCTCTGCGGGGCTGCAGGTACGTGCCCGGGTGTCTGTCTGCTGGGCGCGGCGGCCACCGGGGTGTGCGGGTGTGGATCTCGCCAGCCCCACGCCGCCGCCCGCACGGCCCACTGCTGCGGACCACAGGGCCACAGGACCGCCGGACCCGCAACAATGACCAGTCACGCGTAAAAGACAGGGCAGGCAGGGCTGTGGGAGGGCGGACGGGCCGCCCCGGCGCCCCTGTGCATACCGGAACGTGCGCGCGGCCCACAGAGGCCGGGGGCCGCCAGGGGCCGCCGGGGGCCGCCGGAGACCCAGGCGGAGCAAGGGGTCAGCCAGACCCCTCCCGCCCGGCCACCCCGGAGGAAAGGGCTCCAAATGTCAATCGCAGGGCCGCCCTTATACGATTTGGCCTCCGGAGGCCCTTCTCGGTACCCACAGAGCCGCGGCGCGGCGGCGGTGGTGCCGCGGGCGCCTCCGAGAAGGGTCGGGAGCCCCAGAGGGGGTAAGGGCCGCGTCAGTACGCAGGCGTCGAGGGGCGCGGGGGTCCTCCGTCCGCCACTCTGTGTCTCTCCGAGGGGTTGTTCATACTCCCGACATCGCCGTACACGGCATGCTCGGAGTGTGAGACTTTATGATATTATTATCACTAGGCCCTTATTTGGTATCTCTCTCCCTCCCTCTTTCAGCCACGATGACAAAGAGACAGAGATAGAAAATGGTGACGATAAGGGGAGAGGCGAGAGGGTGCGAATGAGTGAAGCAGATGGAAGGATACGCACGCAGTCGGGCAGAGAGAGCGAGAGAGAGAGAGAGAGAGAGAGAGAGGGGGGGGAGAGAGGGGGGACTGGAGTGGCGTTCCTCTTTTCTATTTTAATAACGTTTTTCCACTCTTGGACTCCCGTATCTCTTAATAATAAATATAAAAGACGAAAGTTAAACGAATATACTATTTTTTGCTCCTGTCGGGGAGAAGGAGAGTTATTGTGGATACGACGGAATGGGGAAAATATGCGCGGTCATCGCCATCTCCGTTTCCAGCACGTGAAGCCTGTCAGGGGTCGGTGCCGGCCCCGCGGCCCCGCGCCGCTCTCGGCGACAGCATCGCCGCATCGCCGCATCCCTGCCATACCGTCCAGCACTTCGCTACTGTTGCTACCCTCAGAAATGTTTTCAAAAGAAATTACAACTGTGACGAGCCTGAAAAAAATGCAAAGTGACGGACGTTTCAAGCCACAGGAAATTCATAGGACAATCCACATATCCAACATCTGAAAAGAAAAAAAAATTGACCCATTTAGGTTTTAGCGGCATTGTCCTAATGTGTGGCCCTGCAGCGCCTGTATCAGCGTGGGCAGCTCCGATCGCATCGCCTCTCGAAGCGGATCACATGGCATTCCACGGCATCGGCACTGGGGCGGAACGGGACGGGACGAGGCCCGGGCGCCTCCTCGGGCCGTGGCCGCCCTGCCACCCCTCGTCGCCCTCGTGCTCGCCCCTGCCCCGGTCGCCCCCGAGCACTCGCGCTACGCGGCGCCCGCCGCCGACCCCAACAGGTGGCCGTGCTCGTCAACAAGGGTGCGGCTGGCCGGGACCGACGCCGCCGTCGTCCGCGGTCGCCCGCGGTGCCCCCGGTTTGCTTTTCGGCATCCCCTCCATTATATCCCCCCGGATCTCCTCTCTCCCGACGTCAACGCAGCCGTGCTGGCGGCGATGCGCCCGGTGCCTGTGTGAGCGCCGCCAGGGAAGGCCAGCCCGCCGGCACCGCCTACCCGGCTGGCGACCGGCGCGGTGGTCCGCGAGCTGCCCCCCTCCGGGGCTGGCAGTCACACCTCGACCCCGGCCACGGAGTGCGTCAGGCTTACCGTTGCGCGCGGCGGGGCGGCCTACGCCATGCTGCGCCGCACGGCCACGGCCACTGTCCACCCGGCACTCTGTCACTCCGGCACTCCGTGTCCGCGTCCTGCACGCGTTCGCGCCCGGCGTCGCCTGCGGTGCGACTCGTCCTCCGCCGGCCCGGAGTCTGGCGGCCCCGACGTTCCGGAGCCCTCCGGTGGGATCGGTACGGTCGCGCGTCTCGTCAGCGGGGCGGCGTCGCGGCGCGCACCTCAGCGGGTCGAGGGGAGGGAGCAGAAGCGTCTGCACCAAGCCGCATCGCGCCCACCACTGGCTGCGCGGCGGCGGGCGGCGGGCCGCGGCCCCCACCCCTTCCCCACCGGCCCCCACCGGCCCCTCCCTCACCCCGTCCGGCCGGGGGTGGTGGGGATAATGCTAGAGTGCGGCCGCCCCTTCCCGTCGCACCGGCGCAGAGGGGGAGGGGGCACGGCGAGGGGTTTTAATGCAAGAAAACGGTCCAAAGTATTTCCGTGCCCCGCCGCCGCCCCGCCGCGTCTTTTGCGGCATGGGGCAGAGGGGGGGGGCAGAGCCGTGCCGTTCATCCCGCCCTACAGAACGTGGCCACTGTTGTTTCGGCTTTACGATGCGCGAGCAACCTTTGTGCAAGGCGCCCGCGAGAACCGGGGTAGGCCGGCCCGCACGACACGCGTGCACGCCGTCCCGGGTGTTGCCTACCCACCGGGCGCCCTGACGCTGTGCGCGCGCCGTGAGGTGTAGTGAGGCGATCAGGTGACAACGATGTCCGCACTTCCGACACGTCACAGACAGAGGTGATATAATGTGGGATGCCCCCTGGAGAGCATGTGATTGGGCACTGCCTAAATTTTTGTATTAAGGAGTTCAAAAAATAACTATGAATGCTGCTGCTTTCTTTTTCTTTTGTTTCCACTGCAGAGCAGCAGCATTGTGTAGCGCGGTGTATTTAGTTCCTATTTTTACCTTTTGATTATTTATTTATTTTTGCCCTTCCGAAATTTGAGAAGGGCAGACAATCCTTGGTGCGCGGGTCAGGGGATGCGAAGGGCGGCCGGCCGGAGCCGAATGGATGGGTCGACGCGGCCAGAGCCCCCGGGGGGTAAGAAAATCATAGGGCATGGAAAAGGGGACGAGTCACCAAATCGACCTCGGGGCCGGGAGTGGGAGCCCGGTGTGAGCCGCGGCCGGCCGCGGCGAGGGGCACGCGAGAACCCGCTGTGCGGCGGGAGGACACACGCCACTCGCACCGCTCGGATTACCCCTCTCTCTCTCTCTCTCTCTCTCTCTCTCTCTCTCACTCTCTCTCTCTCTCTCTCTCTCTCTCTCTCTCTCTCTCTCTCTCTCTCTCTCTATCTATCTATCTATCTATCTATCTCTCTGCCCGCACCGCTGCTGCACTCTTTCACGTTATTCGCGTCATTCGAGATTCATTCAGCGCGGCTTCACGAGTGTTTGAATTCCCCGCGTCTGACACATTAAGCCATGTAGCCTGCCGCCGCGCCCCTGCCGCCGACCCGCGCGCGCCGCGGCGGCGGGGAACTGCATAGGGCGCGCCCAAGGATCGGCAGCGAACGTGCCACGTCCTGGACAAGGGAGAGGAGAGGGACAAAGGGGGAGGGGGATGGGGATCCCATTTACTCCATTTGGCGGGCGGCGGTGAATGCGGGCCGGACAAAGAAACCCTCTCCATGCGTCATCGATGGCGCTCGTGCTCGTCCGCTGTGCCGCCGCTGGATTTTCGCGCGGGGAAGGGGTGAAACTGTTTGGGGGGGGGGGGCTTTGTGTGATAGTCTCTTATCAAGCGTTATTGTGGCCGTTGCTAAATAATGGGAAAGTCGGGAGCGGCGGCGGGCGCCGGGGGGAAAATCACTCTGAATGAAGAGGCGCGCGGCAATAGCTTTCCCAACGCGCGCGCGGCCGCTTTGTCAAAAGAAAAGCGCAAGGGGGGGAAAGAAATAAGTGTCGACCTCAATACTCACCCTCCCCCCCCCCCCTCCCCTGCCCGCCCCGCCCCCCGCGGAGAAACGCCTTCTAATCAATCACGTAGTGGAAGGGGCGACAGGCGTCGTGACAACAAACAGATGATGGTCCTGAGGCGAGCGATGAGAACGGCCCGGTCGTAGTTCGGTCGTAAAGACGACGGCCAGGGCCGCGGCGGGGCGGGGCTGCGGGGCTGTGGGGCACCAGGCCACCAGGCCACGCGGGACGACATCCACGCACGTCAAAGAAAAAGGACTTGAGAGACGAAAATTGATTCTGTGCTTGAATTTTTCCCGCGCGGTTCGCTCTGCGGTTCAGAGACGGAGTGTACGTAAGGTAGTGTGCCGCGACAAACGAGGCCTGCGACCGCACCAGACCGGATCGGCGGGCAGGATGGGAGGGACCCCGCCGGTCCCCTGGGGGGCTCCGGGCGGAGCTCCGGGCGAAGCTTCCGGGTTGAAGCTCCAGGCGAAGCCCCGGCGAAGCTCCGGTCCCCCCTCCGGCGTTTCGCAAAGCACGCCGCACGCCCCGGCCCGGGCCCGGCCCGGCCTCCTGCAAGGAAATCGAATCGAGTCGGAGGTGCAGGGGAAGTGGGGCTACAGCCAACTATAGGCTCTCTTCTCGTCTGCTCCCTGAGGCGCCGGCAGGCACGGCGCGGCACGGCACAAGCCTCTGGTGGGCCTTAGAGAGGGCGGGATGGGATGGGAGGCGCGCGGGCCGCGCGGGCCGCGGAGGGCTCCAGTGTGTGAGCGCGCCCCCGCGGAGACCGAGAGGAGAGAAGAGGAGACCCCGACCCCGACCCCGACTGTGCCGTGCCGCGCTGCGTACACTCGGCGGGACTCAGGAGTGGGACCGCGCCGGAGGGGGCGCTAGGCGGCCACCCACCGCACCTGTGCGTGCACACGCCAGCGGAATTTGCCTGTCTGTCCTTAACAACAACTGTTTCATCGTATGTTTCCCCCCGGGGGTCGGGGGGGGGGGGGGGAGTCGAGGACCTGTGACTATAGAGGTACACCCGCGGCCGCCTTCAAGGGGATGAGGAGGAGGTCCCGGCCTTTCTGGGTTCCCTTGGCCCCGGCCTCGGCCGCAGCCGCGCCGGCGTCCCTGGCACGGCCCCGGCACGCCCCCGCCACGTCCCCGCCACGCCCCCGGCACGGCCTCGGCACGCCCCTGGCAAGGCCGGCAGCCAGCAGCCCCCGTCTGCTTCAGACTGACAGATCGCGTTCCTGTTCCGTTCCCGCTGGTAGTTTGGAGGCAGCACGGAGCACGGCAGGGAGAGAGTTGGAATTTGTTCGCTCGGTGCCCCGCTGCCGGTGCCGCCTCGCCGCCCTTGCCGCGGCCCTGGCCCTGCACTCTGCTCTCGGGCGGTGGCGATGCGGTGTGTCTGTCGGCTGTGTCTCCGCTGCCGCCCCCCCCCCCCCCCCTCCCCTCGGACCCGCCCTCCGCGCCCGGGCCGCCCCACTCTATTGTGGACCGGGCAACGGAATCCATTAATCATGATTATTTTGTAACTTAACAAGCATTCGATAGCTTTCTGGTCCACCCCCGGCGGGCCTCGGGGAGGGCCTGTGGGGGCCCCCGGGACTGGGGGCCTCCCCAACCCGAGTGGGCTGATTTATCGTGGAGTCCTGGCGCCATAGCACCGTTTTAAAGCCCCCCTCCCCCCTCCCCCTCTCCCCCTCTCCCCTACGCTCTCTTTCGTCATCCCTCCTACCAATTCTTCAGCCCGCGTTCGCAAGGCGCAGGTGCGGAGAGGAGACGAGGAGGGCAGGGACAAGTGCACGTGCACTCGCCCGGTCGTCGTCACCGTCTCCGATTTCTTTTTTAAAAAAAACTAGAGAGCGAATTAGTGAGGTTAGTAAATCGCTTTTTAACCGAGCCGGTCCGGAGCCGTGAGCTCTGCGGGCTGGCCGGGTGGGTAATGCACGCGCGCACGCGTCACCATTCTCCGATATCGGCCCGGCGTCTGCACGTCCCGCGACACGCGCACGCACACGCACACGCGCACGCACACACATGCTGAGCACATTACTGACGACCGCGCCGCCGACTTGCTTGCTCCGCTTATAACGGTCCTCCATTTCTCTTGCAACTGCCACCGCGCTGCGCCACTCCTGGCAAATGCCGCCGTACTCCCATGGCAAATCCCCCCCCCCCCACTCCCCAGTCCGCCCGCAGCCCCCCTTGGGCGCGAGAAAGGATTTTCTTAGTTTCCTCCGACTACCATACTCCCCGAGCAAAACCGTGCTCCCGTGCGCGCAGCTCGGCGCGTAGCTCCCCACCCGCACCGCCCCCTGATATTTTATCTCCTTTCCCCGAAGGACTTTTACATCTCCTTCCCAATTTCATCTCCCTCTGACTTTCCCTCCCCCCCCCCCCTCCCGCCCACGGGTGTGCCCCCCTCCCGCTTCACCCCGTCATCGGCCTGCACCATCCGCACACACCGCCGCCTGATGCATGCGCCGATTTAGCTTCCTGGCGAAACCAATCCGAAAGGAGTGCTGGAGCTCGGTTTATTGCCCTCTCTCTCTCTCTCTCTCTCTCTCTCTCTCTCTCTCTCTCTCTCTCTCTCTCTCTCTCTCTCTCTCCCCCTCCCTCTCTCTCTCAGCCACCCGTCCACTTCTGATTCGAAAATAAAACGTGTACGGGTCATGGGATGGGATGGTGTTACATAAACACAGACGTCGGCAACAGTTGTGCAACGAAATTTATTCCTATCTACGGTCTACGAGACTAGTTCAACACAAATCCTTCGGATTCAATAATGGGGGTTATTTCATACAAAATACATAAATAAATAGCAAAACTAATTCTAACACACGATGCAAATAAATAGAGAATGTTCAGGCCGAGGAATAAACAGCCCTTTGTGTCAGTCGAGGTGAGTGGTGGGGGGGCGCCTCCCCTCGCCGCCGCCGAGGGTGTTCCGGCCACGCGGGGCTACGGGTCCGCGTCGCCGCACGCCGCCTGGATCTCGGGGCCCACGGCCTGCAGCAGGGCGTCCATGTAGTCGCGGAACACGGCGGAGAAGGTGTAGTCCACGCTGGGAGAGATGGCCTCGTACAGGGTCCGCCAGTTGTCGTTGAAGTACTTGTTCACGTCGACTGCAACACACAGCGGGAGGCGCGGCGCGTCAGCGCGTCAGCACGTCAGCACGTCAGCACGTCAGGGTCGCAGCGCATAGGACCCTGACCTGACCTGACCTCCCCCCTCCCCCTGGTCAGCGGAGGGGGAGGGGGGAGAGGACCCCCGCCCCGCCGCCGCCTAGATTGCGGCGGCCTTTAGGAGGCGCCCACCCGCCGCAGCCCTCCGCACCACCGCGCCGCGATCCGCCGCCGTCCCGGGCTCGCGTTTTGCTGCAAGATTTATGTGCAGGTTGTGAGCGGGGCCGGAAGGCCTGCGGGCTCCGGGCCGCGGGAGGCGGGAGGCGGGGTGCGGGCCGCGGGCGGCGGGGTGGCGACGGCCTCCCGCGACACACTTCCGCGAGGAGAGGCGTCGGCCGTGTACGTTTTGAAAACGGAAAGGGGGGCGGAGCAGGTGGAGCAGGCGGAGCCAGGCGCGTGCGCTGGCGGACGCCGGCCGCGGTGCGGTGCCCTGCTGTGCCCCGCCGAACCTCGGCCTCCGGCAGCCCGGGGCCCGCGAGTAGGGTTTCCAGTCCCGATAATTTTTAGCTTTTTTTTTCCGGAAATTTCTATGAAAATTTTCGGAGCTAGAGACCGTAGCTGCGATAAGCCGCGAGGCCCAGCAGCGCGCCCTACCTATGGTCCGCCGCGTCCTCTGCACGCGCCGCGCGCACCGCCTGGCCTTCTTTCTCCGCCTGCCGCGCCGCGAGGAGCGACGCGTGCGATCGCCGGACCGGCCGCCTGAGGTGTCCACGGGAGAAACACCCACGAAAGATGAAAGAAGGAAAGAGAAGAGAATTAGTGTCCCGGACCGGTCGGACGCCGCGTGCTCCTGTCTGCCCGCCTGCCGAGCACGGTGAGCGCCGCGCCGCCGCCGGCCCCCGTGCTAATTCCGCAGGGATACATCCGTAGGGTAAGACACCCCCGCGAATACTTTACCCCCCGGGGGGGGCGGAGGTAAAGTGCCCTTTAGGGAGTGCCGGGGGTAATGGGGTAAGCCTGCACGCTTACACCGGGTCCCGCCCGCCAGCGGGCCCACCCGGCAGCCCGTGCGCCGATTCATGCGAGCAGCCGGCTGCCGTAGCAGGGCCGCGCGCGGGGCCGCGGGGCTCATTCAGGCTAAACGCCGCCCTCGCGCCTCTGTCTCCGTCACACTCCCGGGGTGCTCCGCACAGGAGCGAGAGTGAGAGAGATAGACAGTCTGCCGCTTATCTGCGCTCACCGTTCAGCTGGCTCTGCTGGCACTCGGCCGGCGTCACGTCCCGGGTCGCGGACCGCAGGTTGCTGTAGTGTACCTTCATGTGGCCGGGCATGACGGTGCCGCGGTAGTCGCGCACCCGGAAGCCGTCGTGGGCGGAGCGCCAGCGCAGCGAGTGCTGGATGGTCACGTCCACTGCAACAGCCGCAACACCCATTCACCGCCGGCCCACCACCGACTCCAACCACTCCACCAGCTCCGTCTTAGTTTTTAAGAAATCGAAATGCCCCTGAAAGTTTACATTCGCCCCTTCCCTGATTTCATTTATGGCTGATATTTTGAAACGACGCTCACTGAGCTGGATGTGCGCCGCCCCTTTCCCCGTCGCGAACACGGTGGCGAAGTTGCCCGTCAGGTTGTACGAGCCCTGCTGCACGACGGACTTGTGGTGGGTGCGGAAGGCCAGCGTCGCGTCGCCCGCGCACCTGCAGCAACACGCGGCACGCACTCGTCAGCCTCTCTGTGGCGGCACACGACGCCGCCCCGCGCCGCCCCGCGCCGCTCTCGTCGGACACGCACTGCACGTAGGTGATGTCGTGGACGTCGCTGACGCCGGACAGGGTGGAGCTGGGGAAGAAGATGTCGGCGCGCACCGGCCCGTACCCGCGGCTGAAGGAGATCTCCGACATGGACACGGGGTCCATGGGCGGCAGCTCGTCCCGGGGGACGCCTGTGGGCAGCACGCCACCAGTTAAGTCCGCGCCGGGGAGGACCGCGGAGGCCCGGCCCCCGGAGGCGGGGAGCGCCTGCGGGGTAGGCAGTCCCCGGCGCACCCGCACACGCGCGCCGTGCGGGCCGGCCTACCCCGCCGTCCGCAGGCGCTCGCCGCACTGCCACTCACCGTTGGCGAGCCCCCGCAGCGTGTCCTGGATCCTCCTGGACACCGCGCCCAGGTCCCTCCCGCCTGGAACACCGATACGCGCTTCGTGACCGCTGTGCTGTGCGCGCCCCGGCCGGCAGCCGCGGCACGCACTCGCCGAGAATGAAAGAGTCATAATCGAGGGGCGGTCCAGTCCTCTTGGCCTAAACTCTGGTCTCGAATCTGGAGTCTGAGGCCGATTTCTTAAAAAAAAATAGCCTCTCCAACCGAAACCGAAACCGGGCGACGATTTATGACTCTTTGATTATCAGGTGACATCTTACCGGGGTGCAGCACCGAGGAGAGGGAGGCGCACGCGCCGCACAGCAGGAGGCAGCAGCGTAGGACGGCGCGGAGGCTCATGGCGGTGGACGTGCCGGTCCTGGTCCTGGTCCTGGTCCTGGGCGTGCCGGCGGCCGTGTGGCGCGGTGCGGTGCGGTGCGGTGCGGTGCGGCGCGGTGAGCGTGCCGGGCCCCGTGTGGTTCCTCGGCAGAGCTGCAGCTGACCTGCACTGCACCGCGTACGGTGAGCCGTTTATGTACGACCCAGACATCCGGTGGCGCGGTGCGGCGCGGTGCGGCGCGGCCCGCGGGAGGGGAGGGGAGGGGGGCAGCAGCCGGAGGAGCAGCAGCCTTAAGCCGCACCCCGCGGGCCACCGTCCCTCCACTACAGTGGGATCTCGGTCGGAGGCCATCCGCAAAATGTATGGCATTTGTTATTGGGTCCCGCGGGTTCGAATTCGATGTTGAAGTTTGGGGTGTTTAAAATCAAACGTCCCGCCCGCATGTTTCTTGTTTTTGGACCCGAGTTGTAAGATATCGGTTCTAGACGGATTCAGCAGCCCGTGCCGTTTGGATATTCGGAAGGCGAGGGGCGACGGATGTTTACCTTTCCGGTGGCGGTTCCATATCGGAGGCCGCCGCCAGCGGGGCCGCGGTACCGGGAACTGGAAGAGCTGGGCGCAGTGGGGGCGGGGCGGGCGGGGCGGGCGGGGCGGGCGGGGCGGGCGGGGCGGGCGGGGCAGGCGGGAGCTGCGCGCTGCGGGACTGACGCCAGCGCCGGGCCTTGGCGCCGGGCGGCTGGGCCAGCCCGCCGCGCACCGGCGCACGCTGAGCTGCCTGGGCCCCGGGCGCTTTGCTTGCATTCCCGGATGAAAATACGGCCGAGGAGACGAGAAGGGAGAGGCTTCGCACAGAGCATATGTGACAAGTGTGTGCTCGGCAGCGAGCTCGGACGGTGCGGCTGAGAGAGATCTTTCTCTCCACGGTAGGAACCCGCCACAACATGTGCTGTGCTGCACGTTTACACATGACCTGTAAGGTTGCAGAACACCCGTCAATACATTTTCGAGCTGGATCATAAAATTTTGAAATGACTAATTACACCGATCCTTGCAATTTTATCGAGATTGAGCATGGTTAAAATCGACTCGGTGCTTTTTTTTTAAAAAAAAAAAAAAGAAAATCTCGCCCTCCACGTAGTTAATTTCTTGTGATGTGTTGTTGATGGTCCGCAGTCCGTGTCGAGAGAGATCACCGCCGGGCGGGGCCCCGGGCGCGCGGGGTGTGCCCCCCTCCGGACCGCGGGATGGCGGGGATCTGTGAGAGCACGGCACGGCCGCCCACGGCCCTCCGGGGCAAACATTTAAACGCGAGATGAATGCGGAAGGGGGGGGGGGGGGTGGACGCCGAGCCGGACCGAGCCGAGGCATCAAACCAACCGCGGAGTTTACGCGGCCGGGCCCGAGTGACTTAGTCTCTGTCACAGGGGCGGCGGCGGCGGCGGCGGCGGCGGAGGCACTTAGCAGGGGGCCCGGCCCGGCCCGGCGGCCGCCGGTCCATTCGCTACGGTCCTCAGGGGGAGAGGGGGGGGCGAACAGGCATCCCGGTCGATCATTCCGTTTGTCGCTACCAGTCGCTACAGGGCCTCAAAGACATTGTCGGCGGAACAGAACAGAGAGCGGAGCAGCGGGGCGGGGCGGGCGGGCGGGCGGAGCGTGCAACCGCACATCACAGCCAGGCGCGGAGCTCGCGGCGCGGAGCTTGCGGTGCGGATGCCTCGATAACGCCCTGGCAAACCAGGTGTAGGAGCACGTCCCCGTGCCTCCCTGTGACGACACGCGCCACGCGCCACGCGCCACGCGACGCCGTCCGCCGGCTGCTCCTCTGCCCCCGCGAGTTATGCAGTCCGCGGCTCGCCGGCAGGTAACACCTCTCGAAGCAGAGCGCGCGCTTTGAAAGTGAAATGAGGCTAATTGTTCCGGCCCTCCCTCCCTCCCTCCCCCGGCGGAGGCGGCGGCCAGTTCCGCCCCTGGCGCTGCTAAAGAGCCCCGAGGCGGCGGCGGCACCTGGCGGCTGCAGGCAGCCGGTGGTGGAGCCGGCTGTCGCCACTTGCGGGGACACACCCCATTTTCGCGTTGGACCTGGCCAACTACTGTGAGCCGCTGTGCTGTGCTGTGCTGCTGCCGGCGACCATTGAGAACGGCGAGGCGGCGGCGCCGCCAGGCAAATCTGCTCCTCACCGCAGTGCAGCAAGCAGACCGGAGCGCCTGGCAGGCAGGCAGCCGCTGTGCGGGCCGGCCTGATGGACGCCTGCCCCGCCTGACCCCCGCAGCACCCGCAGCACCTGCAGCACCTGCAGCACCTGCAGCACCTGCAGCCGCTGACCGCCGGACTGTCAGCGCGGCCAACTAATGCGTGTCCAGGCGAGGCGAGGCAGCGGCCGCCGGCCCGCACGGCAGCACGACCGAAGCACGTGGCCGTAATGCGCACTCACAGTGAGTTCAGAGCACTCTGCGTTTTTCCTTTTCAAAAACCCCTTAATTGTTTTCGGAGAAGAGGTGCTTTTTGGCACGTCCCCGTGGGTTTAGAACCGATTTTTAAAAAAATGAAACTTTTGGGGGAAGGCCCAGAATTTTTTATTTAAAAATCTTTTTTTTTTTCAAAAATAGGTTGTAAATTTCCTGAAATATTATGTTTTTCTTTCGAAAATGTCCTGGACATTTTCGGGACCAGAGAGCCTAGCGTCGCCGTCTTAAAGCGCCACGCCGCCGCCGCGCCAAACGTTTCCCGCCACGCCGCACGCCACGCCGCACGCCACGCCGCACGCAACTCCACGCCGGGGGAACAGGACAGAGGACGGCGAGCGACAATAACGCGGTGACACACTATCGACCGCTCTGCTGACCGCGGGCACCGCAAGGCGCACCGCAAAGTCTCGGGACGGGACAGGGACATGACGCCGGCAGCGGGCGGGGGCCGGCGGGGGGTGGCGGGGGGTGGCGCCGCCACACGCCACGAGGTGACGAGTGACGACATACAAAGAGACCCGCGCGGGGTGCGGAGGGGGGGGGGGGGCGGCGCGAGTTGGAGTTGACCAGGTAAACGGCCCCGGCATCGCATTGGCTCTCCGACGACGCCGAGCCCAAATCACAAATTGGTTCCGTCTCTGTGCCCCGCTCTGTGCCGGCAGAGCGATAGTGAAAGTGTTTTGGCCGCCGCGCTGCGCTGCGCTGGGCCCCGCGACGGCCCTTAAAACGAGCGCGCAGGCCGCGGCCCGCTCCAGTCCGGAGTCCGGACCCTGGGCCTCTAGCACACCGCGGGCAGAGGGCAGCTGCAGGGCGACAGAGTGAGTGCGTGCGAGTGAGAGGGAGAGAGAGAGAGCGAGAGGGAAGGAGATCGCGAGTGGCGGCGGCGTGCGGCGTGGGCGGCATGGGGCGACGACCAGCTGCCGTGGTGAGTGTGGAGTCAGTGCCAGTGCCTCTTCGGACGGACTTTGCCAGCCACCGGATTGAATGTTCCAGAGTTTTCACGATATTGCGACGTTGTGGTTTCCGTGTTCTGAACTGTCGCCCACCCACCTCAAACGTGGTTAAAAAAAAGTGAAGTCGGCGGTCACCCATCCCGATCGTAGTAAAAATTTTAAACTTTCATAATAGGGGGAGGTAGGCTTTCCTATATCGTACATAGCCGAAGCTGCTGTACTGCACGACGGACCCTAGTCGTGACGGCGGGTCCTCGTCTGCCCGATTCACAGGGAGCGATAACGAAAGTGCCAAACCCTAGGTAACCCCGTAGCATACACCCGAGTCTCTGTCCCCGCGTTTCCTTGGTGGACACAGAGCAATGTGATCCAGATGTAGTATTTAGAACCAGAAACTGTTAGAAAACCTTTACAAAGGCTCTCCTCCATTATTTTTTTTTGTTCTCCCGCAGATGTGGGCGTTGATCCTATTCTCGCCGTTGGTGTCGCTCACTGCCGCCTGGTCGACCGAAATCACATCCGCAACTCAGTAAGTGTATTATTTGGCCGTTGCCCAGCCATCTCAAGTTCCGTCTGACCGTACCGTGGTGTGTCTGGGCGGCATTCACCTCTACGGCGCGGCCAGGGGGCGGGAGGGGTCGTGCCCGATGGCCACCGCGCCACCCCTAGCGTTCTCACTCCGTTCTACCCCTCACTCCGACAGGGTTTCGGCGGCCATGGCGGTGCCGGCGCCGAGGCCCCTGCAGCTCGCCTCGTATGGCGCCACAGCCGCAGCCACGGACTACGCCGCCCGAGTACCAGAAACGTTAGTAGAAGCACAGCTCCGCGCAGTGCGCTATCGTGTACGTGTACCTGTGCCGTATGCGTATGCGTGCATGGCATGTGTGTTCGTCGACGTGTTGGCAGGGTGCTTGTTGTTGCAGGGAGTACAACGACACGCACGGCCAGAGCAAAGTGAAGCGCCACTACGGCCACGGCTATGGTGGCGGCGGCGGCGGCAAGGGCTACGGGGGCGGCGGCGGGCACGGCTACGGGGGCGGAAAGGGTGGCGGCAAGGGGTACGGGGGCGGCAAGGGATATGGCGGCGGCAAAGGCGGGGGTAAGGGGTACGGGGGAGGCGGGAAGGGAGGCGGCGGGAAAGGGTACGGTGGCAAGGGAGGGGGCAAAGGGAAAGGCTACGGTGGTCATGGGGGCGGAGGTCACGGGGGTGGACATGGGGGCGGCCACGGCGGTGGACATGGGGGTGGCCATGGAGGCGGCGGGTATGGGGGCGGCCACGGTGGTGGACATGGGGGTGGCCACGGAGGGGGCGGGTATGGAGGTGGACATGGGGGTGGCCACGGAGGGGGCGGGTATGGGGGTGGACATGGGGGTGGCCACGGAGGCGGCGGGTATGGGGGCGGCCACGGTGGTGGACATGGGGGTGGCCACGGAGGGGGCGGGTATGGAGGTGGACATGGAGGCGGCGGCCACGGGGGAGGAGGATATGGAGGTGGTCACGGAGGCGGGGGATACGGAGGTGGTCACGGGGGCGGGGGATACGGAGGTCATGGGGACGGACACGGAGGAGGCCATGGGGGTGGGGGTTATGGGGGAGGAGGTCACGGGGGTGGGGGGCATGGAGGAGGCCATGGGGGTGGGGGCTACGGAGGATCCGGGCATGGTGGATGTGGAATTTGCGGACATGGAGGCGGTGGGCACGGCGGCGGGGGGTATGGGGGAGGCCATGGCCACGGGGGTGGAGGATCTGGACACGGCGGCCACGGGGGTGGAGGTTACGGTGGCGGGGGTCATGGAGACGGCGGTGATTATGGAGGTCATGGCGGGGGTGGACACGGGGGTGGGGGCTATGGAGGAAGTCATGGGGGTGGAGGGTACGGTGGCGGCCACGGGGGTGGTGGCCATGGAGGAGAGCATGGAGGCAGCCACGGGGGAGGCGGTTATGGGGGTGGTCATGGAGGCGGCCACGGGGGAGGTGGTTACGGGGGAGGTCATGGGGGCGGTCATGGAGGCCATGGAGGAGGCTGCGGTAAGTGCGGTGGCGGTCATGGTTGGGATTCTGGTTGGAAAGACTGGGATAAGTGGTAAAGAAAAATGTGTGGGAGACCATTATCATTGACTGATTAGAAAGCTGTTATAAAAGGTAGTCGTAGTTTTTGTTTACTAAAATAAAATGCTCGTTTTCTAGCGACTATGTTTAGGTTGTGCTGTCTGTGATTAACTTAGTAATATTGAACTGTTGATTGATAATATACCAGGAACTGATGTAACAACAATGGTAATAAACAAGATTCTCAATCAATTCGAATCTAGTCTTTAAACAATGGATTTGGGTTGCAAAAATAAATTGAAAGAGAGATCAGGGTTCCAATTTTATTTATTTAATTAAGTAGAATGACACAAATCTGTTTTATAAGGAATGGGGAGGGTGTTGATTGGCAGGAAAAGTGAACAATAACTTAATCACAAATTTAAACAATGCCAGGATAATACAAAAGTCAAAGGAGACATTTCCAAAACACTACACATCTTTCAAGGTTCTGTTCCTCGTTTCTGATTTAAAAAGGACTTTATCACAATACAATCTGGACAAATTTTATTAAAGATAAGTACAAGGAAACGGAATGTTCAATTTGACTCAATATTAGAATTACACAAGAGATCACAAAAATACTGCAGCATGCATAAATTCTAAACAACTTAGCTATTCACTTGTCAACTTTCGATCTTAAAGTTATATTCAAAGGGTATTAAATGCAGTTCATGTCCACAGATACTGAACACCCTCATCTGTTTAGTTGCGTTACCTGGAACGACCCCAACAACAAAATTTTACATGAGACCTAGGGTTTACTATCCGGAAATGAAAGAAACTTAATGGACTACATTGTCTTTTAAAACTCACAGAGTCAATTTAGAGACATTTCAAAACTGAAACTGCTGGAGTTGTAATGTGTATTTTTTTGTTTTTGTTTTTTGTTGGGACCTATAAGCACATGCATATTTCTATCAAGGGAGGGAGCTTGACTTGAGGTACATTCATAGCATTAACAAAAAAAAAATGCATTTGAAGTGCTTCCATCAAACACACACTCAGCTTTAAACTGAATTATTTCTCTGTAACTAATAATAAAAGCTCCATACAAAACAGAAACATATTTACTAGGTAATGGACGGTTGTTTCATATGGAGTGCAAAACAATAAAAGAAAATCATTTATAGCAAAGAGCCATAGATATTGAACGCTCTTACAACCTGCACAAAAACAGATTGGACACAATGCACACATCAACAAACAATGTCAAATATCACAAGGAGCTCTAACCAAAATAATAATAATACATACTTAATAACCATAGTTACAAAACAATCATGACACCTGAAGCAACTTGTGCCAACAAAGATAGAATATATCAACAAAAAGTTAATGACTACAAAATAACAGTTTGTCACAATGAGTGGTCCATGGTTTGCACAATTTCATGAACTAGACAATAGTTTAAAAACAGAAAACTAATGCAAACACACCGACCTTTCTTAAGAGTTTTTCAAAGTACCCGGTATGAATTTTTTATTCTTCAGTGGAACCAAATGAGAAAGCAAAAGCACCTGCAAAACATAGGGATTTAAGGCAAATACTGCAGAAGAGTAAATTACCACAGAAAGAGGTAAAAAGCAGCAAAAGAGGATCACAGTGGATCCAGAAAGTTAAAAAGCCCACACTCAATATTGAGCATTAATTGATTCTCTCATCTTCTGTTGACTCAAATACAAATTAAATTGTGCAAATTGTTAGTGTTTAAGAAAAACTCCTCAGAGGCACCTACACAAAGTGACACGAAAAGCAATGCTGTAAGAAAATTCATACATAGAGATAGATTAACAAGAAGAAAATTTGTTAAAATCACCGTAGTTTAAATACAAAAAGATATTGGCTATAAGTCAAAGAAAATTACAGGAAATAAACATCTTTTAGAACAAATTTACAATCTGAGTTTGTGGCAAATGAAACAAAGAGATATTGGACAGTTCACAACACTTGCAATTCCCGGTACACCTGACAAAGATGTAAACAGAGGGCAAAATTGGAGACTTTAAATAAGTACAGTATACACTCTATTTACAAGCTATTTAAAATCAATTTTACAAAGTCTTTCTATTCTTCTGCATTTTAATAACAAAGGAAATTAAAAGCCTTTTCTTTCAATTAATCCATACATTCTCACAAAACACTGAAGTTAATCCAAAAAATTCATTTACAAGTTGAGAGGCCAAACAAATATTGTTGGGCAATATTATGAGTGACACTGATATATCTGCAGACAATTGCATTGAGCAGCGTTGACAAATCAATATGCTCAACTGAGGTCTTCAAAACAAATAAAAATGAGAAATGTTAACAACATAAAAGCAAGGCTCATAACAAGCCCCCAAGGGCAGAAAAAAAAAGAGAAGATACAAACCTCAAGAGGTAATACAAATCATAAAAACATTGCCCAAGATATCTGGATTAAAAGAAACCAGGATACACCAGATAAAAGCATAATTAAAATTTTGACAAGAGAAGACCATATTGTAGTATTAAAAATATAACATCTCATCTGACAAATACTACATATGTAATTACCACAGACATTGAATTTCATAGTCCAAAAAAATGTCATCATCAGTCGACATGAACTCATGTCACAATTTATTTTCATTGCGATCGCCTTGCACAGGAAACATGAGCATACGAGCGGAGAGAAATGCAAGTTCTGGTAAAGTGTCCAAAACACGAACTGCTTCTGGGCTCAAGGAAGGGTCCCTCCCCTTTTTATCAAGGGAAGATACAGGAGTAGATCTTTTGGAATTGGCAAGTAGTTGTTCAACCTGAAGTGGTGTGGAGGTTAACACTGGGTTTCCACTTGCTGTTGTGGTTGCTAGGGGGCCATTAATTGGATCTTTGGTGGCTGCAACAGAAGAAAAAAAACGTTACTATTTACAAAACAGGTTTCCCCTCTTTCATATTTTTTTTCTTTAAGAGCTAATTGTTACACTTAATGCAATCGCATGAAAAGACAAAACAACAGGAATGATCAGAAACAAGGCATTAAGAAGAGGCGTTTATTGTGCATTCCTCGGTTTTAATTGTCCAGGAAAGCTTCATTCTGCATTGACACATCAGGCATCAGGCATACTGTTGTACGTCCAGACAACTAACATGCATCAGAATTCTGCATTGTAAACATTTTACAAACACGTTTGCTGATAAGCCAATCATAATGCATGCTTTGACACAAAATGTTCTAATCATTTAGCTATGCACTACAGTTCCCTACATGATTAGTCATTACATTAGCAATTTGAAAAGTCAAAGTCAAGCTTCAGGACTCCACTTAACGTGAAGTACACCAGATTTCAAATGTGAGTACCTATTGTTCGCTAAGGCTTGTAAAGAAAAACATCAATCAAAAACAAACAAGCCCATGCACAATTTTTGTGGGCAACTTACTGGATGATCTCCCGCACACCACAGCAGCGTGTGAGTTGGACATGGTTTGAGGGGGGCAGGAGGCCAAGTTATCGAAAGAGGCAAGGAGGTCAAGGTCCAGGAGAGATGAATGAGTGGAGGCTAAGGTAGGGAAGAAAAGCGTGGGTGATGGAAGGGGACGAGGGGAAAGAGAATAGTGCTATTAGAAAACACACAACATTGCATGGAAAGTTGCAACTGTTTGGGGTGAGCTCCCAAAACCAATGGCACGTGAGGTTGAAAATTTAGCTAACATGTTATACAAGTGCAGCCACTGCTAAAGGGACAACTAAACACTAAGTGAGTTTTTGTCATCTAAAATGAGCCTCAGACACCAAAGAAAAAAGCAGCGGCCGCGGTTCAAAGTGAAAGAGTAGATGTACACCTTATTTCCCCAATAAACATTCAGCTGATAAACATGTAGTTTTCTAGTTCCTATATACATCACATGAGGTCAATTTACACTTATCTACAATTGCTGCACTTCCATCTTATAAATAAAGAAACAGGTGTCAATGATCGTTAGGACACACAGAAACACTCATTACAGCGTGTTGGACACAATTATGGTTAGTAAAACAGGAGGAATCTGAACTACTTACAGTCAAGGGGGTTGATAAGTCCACTGTCACTCCAATCAAACTGAGCTGCAGGAACCATTTCCTGAAACTGATGATAATGATTCAGCAACTCAACCAACTAAACTGATAACTGCAATGACAGTCTGCTAAGAGTACACACTACTGTTCTTACTAAAACTTACGCCTTTCTCAGGAGTAGCCTTGACGGTCTCTTCTGCCTGAGGCTGGATAATTTCAGTTCTAGCTGTTGGTTCTGAGGGCGGTTGATTTTGTACGGCACGTACTGGCTCCAGTGGACTAAAGCCAAGGTTAGCGGCAAAGCGGGGCACTACTGTATTCCATTTTGGACCAAATAGCTAAAAGGGAAGAGTACGAGAATAATACTGGATCTTGTAAAAAGGACATACTACTTTCCAGAACTATCAGTATGAAACAAACAGAACACTTACAATATTCCGTGAATCAATGTTGAGTGCTCCAAGGAGACCTCTGTTGGAATGAGATCCTGGCCACTGAAATGACAGGGAAGGTGTTGCTTCCATATCACGCAGACCTTGCCATATAGAACTATCTTCAACATCTAACGCAATTCCAGACAGTCCATTAGAAATACTATCCATGTCAGAGAAGGAACACCCTCTGTCCGCAACAGGAAAGTTCTCTTTGAGCAGCGTATCTAAGCTCGCCTGAATTTCTTGTAAATCAAATAGTGGCCTAGGAGGCAGTTCCTCTTTAGATACCACGGCAGATTGAAATTCCGCAGATTCAAAGTCATCAAATTCATCAAATTCTAACGAATCTACCGGCAGTATATTACTTTCAAATGCAGATGCTTGAGTAGCTTGAGCCCAGACATCTGAAACAGAGTCCTTATCGTCCTCTGCTTGTGCAAAGTTAGCAAACTTATCTTGACCTAAATCTTCTGAGTTGACTGGTTGGAAAGGAAAAGGTGATGCATCATTTTCTTCTATGGCTGCAGAAGATTTTTTTCTTGACAGACCACTAAAGGTATCAAGTACTTCAGCTGGTTCAGACTCATCTACACCATCCGTATCATCAGCCAATACCAAAGTAGGTCTTCTTGATGGGGAATCAAACAAATTTTCTTTATGGATGGTATCTGAGTTCTGAGTGTTAGATGAAGCCATACCGCTGAAGTCTCCAAATTCATCATCAATATCAACACAGTCATCATTGTCATCATCTGAGCCAGGCATTTCCGGGATTATCATTGCTCTCACACATTCATTTTCCTCATGTTCAATCACAGAGTTTGGCAACAAATCTTCACAACCTGGTTGTAGCACACAACTGCTACTTGTAGTAGAAAATTGTAGATCATTCCACTCATCACTTCCTCTACCTTTCTTAATGTCAATAGGTTCCTTCGAAATTGAATCATCAAACTCATCAGTGTTAGCATTGTTTGAGTACACCACTGAAACGGGGACTGGTCCGTTGTAAGGCACATCTTTTCCAGTACTTGAAGTTGAATCATCCTGCTTTGATTCTTGGTCTGACTGGCATCTAGATTTCAGAACGTCCTCCACAACAAGTTCTTGCATGGTCTTGTCACAATTCTTAGTAGAGACTGGATTTGAAGTGTTGTCAAACTCACATGAATTCTGCTGCGTGGAATCTGCAGCACAAATCTCATTTTCTGAGTGGATAGTCCTATGATTCAGTTCTTCTATGTCACTCACATTACTAAAACTTTGACTGGAATCAGTAGCCATACAACTTGATAACAATACGCTTGAAGATGAAATTTCACTGGCCAATTGGCCTTCAATACCATTCAAATGTGTATGACAAACCAACAATTTTGGAGAAGTTTCATATTCAATTTCTACATTGGGCATTGGAGAGGTCCCACTACTATTTTGACTTGCACTGCCATGTCCTGAATCAGTGACAGTCGATACAACAGAGTCATGACTAGTGTTATCAGCATTTTGAGAAATATCATCGTCATCTCCACCTTCCACTTGTGATTTCATGAGTCCATCTTCAGCAGACGCAATGTGGGGAATCACACCATTCTCATGTTCTACAGGTGTATCGAGGGAAGGTTTTGAGCTAGGCAGTGTCCATGAGGTGTCTGGTATTGACTTGTGTGTAGACAAATCTAGATTTAGGGAAAGAACATTCAAACTTAACCAAAGGCAGAAGAACTAGATGTATCAGAGCTGTGACAAGTCCTTACCATTGTGTGAAGCAAAATCAGCCGCGGTGAAATCTCCAAAATCATCATTTTCGTCATCATCATTATCGTCATCATCTTCAACTGGGTCAAGAGGAGGAGGAGATGATGATACGATTGGGGGTATAATATTCGGCATGGTGATTCCTACAAACTAATACCAACAGGTAAGATGAGATTAGCCAATTCCGAGGAAACAGCGAGGAAACATAAACAAAAAAATTTGGACTACGTTGAGGTTAAGACTTCCAGACGACACATTTTGATAGTCAACATGAGCGATAAAACACAGTTTGCAGGACCAAATAAATTCAGGCCCGTATATTTATATCACAATATTAAAGTTCTGATCGTTTTGACTTGCAATACTTAAATATTTCAGGGTACCCAAAGATAAATGTCAACGTATGTTGCTGTCAGGTGCAGACGACAAGTCAAGACGTAAAAATAACGAGCCGTCCTCTACACGTCAAAGTTGATGTAACAAGATGTCTGGAGTCGAAAAATCAACTTTGTTCTAGTCCGATACCTATCTTGAAAGAAAAAAAACGACCGTGGCCTTGAAAATACCTTTACCTGAGATCTGCTGGAATAAATTTAGTCAACACAGCGCTCCGAAACGGTGACCTAGACCTACACAACACAACTTCGTCGCCGATCAAGCCCGATTTTAAGCATCTTCAGGAGCACTTTCTAAGACATGTTGTGAAATACCCCGAAGAATACGACGAAATAACAGGGCAGAATCTCCTTCAACTCCTAGCCTTCATTGATTCCAATCCTTATCCTACCAAACTCAAGTTGCGTTCTAGGAGGGGCAGGGAAAGGGGGATGCAAGAGGAGGGGGGGGGGGGGGGTGCATGAAAAATTGCTGGATCAGGTTTCATGGGTGGGTAGTTCAAATTACCTTCCAATCGAACAAGATAATTGGCCAATCCGGCGTCAGCCTGTACCTGGACCTCCACAAGAGTAGAATGTCGCATACAGACCACTGACCAAGTAGCTCATATTTGCTACTAAGATCATGTTAAATTGTCAATTTGATAATTTTTGGAAAATCTCATGTAAAACTACCTGTATGCTGGCACAGGTGCTAGTCTCACCCATCATTTACATTTTTTAAAAAATAGTAAAATTTAGAAAAAAAACAAGGAAGGATACATGCAAGACCAGTATTTTATTCTTGTGACCAAACAAACGCAAAAATATAATACAGGAACACATAATTAGTCATACATGTTTAAATGTGCAAGAATAAGAACCATCACACAGGTTTGTCTTAGAAATTACACACAAGTAAAAAAACATGGTTCTTTCTGCTCTGAACAGAACATCAAGATTCACAAAACAAAATGCTCATTAAAAAGACTTTGCTCCAAGAAAACAAATCTACCGTTGTCTTAAAAAACTCTTAAGACCCTTAAGAATTTTAAGACACATCATAGAAGATTTGGGAAGGAATAATCAAGGAAATACAAGCAGGGTCAATTAGAACAAAAACTAAACATGATTATGAGCTTAGGAATGAAGAAGACCTTCCACCCATAGTCGTCAAAGCCATCAATTTAGTATTCTTAAGTCAAACTCAGTTTTACTTATCATCTTGGAAAGTTACTAGCTTTGCTTTCTTAGCCTTCAACTGAACTTCAAGTGAAGATGGACTGCTCCTTTTGCTCATCTCCTGGTGCGTATTATCAGGTGGAGTTGAGATGCTTCTGTTGCTGGTCTCCTGATGAACTTCTTTGGGTGAAGCCAAACTGCTCCTGTTCTGAGCTCCAGTCTGGAGCTGATCGTGAAAGACTTTCTGCATTGCTGTAATATAGTCAAGGGTGTGGCAGGTATAAAAAGAAGATGAAATTAAGTCCAATAGTTACTAGTTAAAACATATAATTTACTTACACATGTATTTATCTAATTGCGCCTTTAACTCATTTCCTACAGAGGTAACAGTGTCTGTAAGCTGTTTATTCTGTGCTATAAGATTACTATTAAGTTCCTTTAGCTCAGAGTTACGTTCCTCCAACATTAAATTGGACTGTCTAAGCATTTCCAATTGAACTAATGCCTGATCTAGTTGCTTATGAAGCTCACTACAGTCCTGTTTTTAAAAAATAATAATAATACTAATAATAGGAATGAGGAGAAAACTAAGGTAGAGACAAATGAGTAGGGACATCCAACCATACTTTGCCAAAGATTGCTGAACTTCCAAATATATCCGTACCAAAGTACCGTTTTGGGGTGGGTGACCGACATCTAGCTGCAGAGTCTTCTACCTAATTCGACAAAGAAAAGGAATAAATACCATAAAGGACTGAAAAACTTTTGAGGTCATAAAGGTCAGCCTTACCTCAGAAGGCTCAACTTTGAGGGTTCCTCCACTTGAGCCCTGATCGTCTTGTTTCTCAACTAAATCAATCACATCAATCACATCAATGTCCCTCTGATTTCCAGCCTGCTTTACATTACCACCATCTCTCCTCCTTAGCTTTCTTTGAAAACCACTGTCTTCATTACTAATTTTGGCAATTTCCTTGATCACACCATTCTCATCCTGAATCTTTAAATTCCCGTTAGCTTCAGCCTAGGGCATAAGATAAATCAAATTACAGCTACTAGATCATAAAGCACTCACATCCATTCATATCCCCTAGAAACATTAAGCTTACCCTACAAGCAAGATTGTCATCATCGATTGAAAGTAGATCATTGTGTTTTACCCCACGCACCATTTGTTTCTGGTCTTTACCATTCATCTTAGTTACTTCCTTGTGCTCCTTATTCTTGTTTCTCTTCCTTGTTTGATCAAGATTGCCTTGGAAATCCATTCCAGCCTTTTCTTTGACCTTATTATCCTTTGCAACAGCCTAGCCAACAGTATTGAACCAAGATAGATTGTACAATCACACAATAAAACTAAAGAAACAGGAGGAAATAAAATGGTAGATCAAAAACAATTTGAACTCACACTGTGCTCAGTTGAGATGTTTTCAAGTGGAAGAAAGCTGCTGAGTGGTTGGACCTCCCATCCCAATGAAAATCTTTTCGGAACTGCATGAGCTCTTCCACTTCTACCACTGCCAAGTGGCCTGACCTCCTTCATAAGTTCATCAGCGGTTGCTAAAAGAAAAGCAATGAAGCGTGTTAACATTTGCTAGGGACACGGCAAAACACTACTCAAGCAACAGCATGACTGGACCAGAACTAGTTAATGTGACAAACGCAATACCACAGAAATTAAAACAGTGGGAAGCCGCCATCTGCTAAACTAAAGCGGAAATGCAACCAGCTCAATCCACCAAGCCAACGAGGTCTGCTACTGCCCATCTGCCGCCAGCCCCGGCTCCGCTCACAAGCCGCATGGCGCGCTCTGAGGTGAGGGCCGGTGGGGCACCGGAGGCCATGACAATCCATTTGGCCACCATGCCCTGGTCTAGAACCCTGACCGCACGGGACCTGAAACCTAGCCCGCCCGCACCACGGCGCCACGCCCCCCGCCGCCCGCCGCCGGCCGGGGCTGCGCGGAGGCACCCCAAGGAGTCCCCACTCACCCCCAACAGCGTACACTGCGTGCCTGACGAGCTGGTCGCCCTCCACAAG
The DNA here is from genome assembly GCA_026979955.1 of Megalurothrips usitatus. Lineage (NCBI taxonomy): Eukaryota > Metazoa > Arthropoda > Insecta > Thysanoptera > Thripidae > Megalurothrips > Megalurothrips usitatus. Next base: position 2,889,897 of record CM049594.1, on the reverse strand, counting down.
CGCGTACTTGGGCTGGTGCTTGTCCGTCACCTTCGCCGGCCTGAACTCGGCGACGCTGAGAGGCCTCCGCTTGTTGTGCCCCAGCAGCTCCACCATCCTCGACACCGGCACGACGACAGGCGCGGCGTTGGCGCGGTCGGGACGCAAGTCCTTGACGAGGGCCACGTACTTGTCCATCTTCTCGGCGGGGGTTGGGATGGGCAGCCTTTGATGGCGTCCGCCAGGAGGCACAGTGTCAGGGGCGCAGCGCGTCTCCTCGCTGCCCCTTCTCGCATGACACAGAGGGGTTGTTTTGAACTTCACTCGTTTTCGAGCGCTGCTAGCGCTTTCCGACCTTCTACTGTTCGCGCGCCGTCGGCAATGCTGCCACGCCACGAGCGCGAAACACCCGAAAGGCACGTCCGAGCCAAGGTGCTTTTCACGTCCAGGTACCTGAGCAGGACGTATCCATCTGACGACGCATTCGGCAAAAATATTAAAACGTGAAAATCACCCACAGGGCAGGTGGTGGGACGCGTTTTACACCAGGGCGCGCGCGTGGGGGCTTTGGTGTTTTGTGAAGCCGCGAGACAAGTCAGGCAGATGAAGTGGTCATTCCCCCGTCCTTCCCATTCGGTTTCTGTAGCTAGACCGAGAGTCTGTGAGGCTAAGTCGTGCGCGGGCGTGCATACATACATCAGCAATTAGGTTTACTAAAATGACGTCAAATTAGCAGGTTTATTTTTTTTTAATCTAAAATGTTATAAATGCTGGGATGCTAGTACGGGACTTCAGAAATCTCAACCGTCTGATGACTGCATTTCCCAATTAGTTATACTGATACAGTTTGGCCCCATGTCCAGTACCGCTCCGCTCCCCACACTCATGGCCACCAGCACCGACCAGCACAGGCTAGTCGGCGCTTCACAATCGGAAATGGCCCTCACCAGGTCCCTAGGAGCCAGCCCATTAGACCTCTCGTGATGCCAGAAGAAATTTGTTACTAGGAGACCTGCTTTTTAATGCAGAGATGAGACCAGAACTGAATTGGAGCCAACGCCACGTTTTCTGCCAACTTGCGTTACGCTTATCAAGATAACTTCAGTTTTCGTTTGTTTTTTTTTTTTTTTTAAATAAAATTAGTTTTTGAAGATGACGTCAAATTGGCTATTCTTTTTTTAATTTTACAAATCTCAAACGTCAAAAGTTCCCCTGTTCGGCTCGGCGCTGGCTGAGCTGTGGTGCCATGAGTCACCACGCCCCACGCCTGCCCCGAGGGGATGCAGAGTGCGGATACGAGGCGTCGCGGTTATCGGCCCTCGGCCCGCCCCGATAAATACGCACAATTTGGCCGGAAAAAGTGATGAGAGGCCGCGGACGGGGCGCTGTGTGGTGCAGAAGCTGGAAGCGTGTGACTCACCCGATATCTCCCGTCCCGTCCCCGTCCCGTCACCAACCCACCGATACGATACGAAACGATACGGGGGGCAGCGGCGGGTTGATATGTCACTGCAGCAGCTAGGCCGCCGATCAGAAAGAAGGCAGGCGAAGAGACCAAAGTTGCAGGCAAATATAAAGACACTTTTGAAACATTACAATTAGCGCACTGTCTACAGGCGTTTTTCTTTTCGTTATAGTTTTTTTTAGGGCAAACCGAAGGCGTGCAGACAAAAATACAGATTTTAAAAAAATTGCTCTTTTCAAGAGACGCCTTTCTGTCTAGAACTCACTCGGCGCTTTTCTTTTTCGGCATTCTTCTTTTTTGCGGGGTAGGCCAGCCCGCCGGGCACGCGTGCTTGCGGAGACGGTGGTTTGCCTACCCAGCACGGCGGCACCGTCCGTGCGCCCTGCCGCTCTGCCGGGGAGGGGAGAGGAGGCGGTGCCTCCCCGCAGCTGCAGCTGCAGCTACTGGTGCCTACTTACGTGTCGTGGACGTGCCCAATGCCATGGGCAGGAGCAGGAATGCCGGGCAGAGCCATGCCCGGCTATGCCGAGCCTTCGCCGCCGTGCCGTGCCGCGCCGCTACGCCCGAGGCTGTGGCACACAGGTGCACCGGCGCGGCACCCGGAGTGTCCTTGGTGCTACGCTTTTAATGGCCCCGTTTCCTTCCTATCGAGTACTACTACGTACCTACGCTGGCGTAGACCTGCCTCGGCGCGCGACAAGTCTTTGTTTCCCGCACACACACACACACACACACACACGCACACACACACAAGCCTGGTGTGCGCCGGCGCCGCGCACAGCCCGCCCCGCAACCGCAACCACAGGAAGAGCGCGAGCTGTCGCTGCCGCTAGCAGATTTCTCCCCCCCCCCCCCCCCCCCCCCCCGCATTTTCCTCATTCGGAGAGGAGAATAAATTGATTGGCAAGAGTTTTACAGGCTTTGCGAACGCGCCGAGGATGATTATCGGGGCTGTCTCTGTGTACATGAGGCAAAAGTGTTACGCAATGGCCGTGAGTGGCTGCCCCCTGCTCTGTCGCCTGCCCCCCCCCCCCCCCCCCCAGCCGCCCCGTTCCGCTCGGCAGCAGCGCGCCGCGCCGGCGTCTGCTTTGGCGCTTTTCCTCAATTTGGGCCGCGTCCAGAGAGGGGCCTCCCCCCCCCCCCCCCCCCCCCACTTGACAGGGTGCGCGGCGCGCGCCACTCGTTAGGCGCCGCTTCCCTGCCTTCTCGCCTCGAGAGCGCGGGGGCGCATCTGTAATCCGCGCCGCTCAACCCGGGAGGCGGCCGCGCTGCTGGCGCTGGCAGGACGCGGTGCCGGCCGCGGCCGGCGGCGACCTCGGCAGCGACAGGGAAGCCCAGGCCCTGCCGGCCCTGCTGCCCCCGCCGCCGCTGGCCCTATCCCGCGTCAGGGCTTTCCCCGTGACTCGCATTGAATTATTTCGTACTGCGCTCCCGCTGCCTGGCGGTGCCTGCTCTGCCGTGAGGGGGAAGGGGTGAGCCCCTAGTCGACCTCGCCTGACAAAAGGGGGAGGAGGGGGGCGGGGCGGGGGGGGGGGGGCAAATCCGGGATTCCCGCGTGCGCCGACGAACGGGATGGTCCATGCTGCACGCGGGTCCGGGTCCCGCCCCGCCGCCCTGAGGGTGGGTGGTGGGGGTGGCCGACGACTGGCCGGCCGCGACCTCGAGGCGCAGCACGCCGCACGCAGCACGCCCTGCCGCGCCGCACCGGGAGTAGCGGGTAGCGCGGGCCCGGGCGGGCGGGGCGGGGGCGGGCGGGGCGGGCGGGGGCGTTTCGCGGAGAGTTCCAGAATGAAGTGGATCGGTAGTGGGGGTCCTCGGGCCCTCTTCCCGGATCTGTGGGGCGAGCAGGACCCCTGCAGTTGCGTCACATTGCGCGGCCTCTGGTCCAGGCCGGGCTGCCCAGGCTGCCAGGCAGCGCGGTCAGTGGCCGGCCCGCTCAGGACGCCCGCGCCGCGTGCCTTTTGCAGCGCGCATCCGTCGATCAGCATCGACCGGGCTGCCAATGCAGAGTTAAAAACAGATCCGGGCGGGGGGAGGGGACAGGCTGTCTGTCGGTGCGGGCGGATGGGACAGTACCGGACCGTACGGCACGGCCAGCCCCGGCGTGTGGGCGTCGGCGCCAACGCCGTCGTGGCCTTAGCCTACGACGCCCGAGGGCCGAGCCGAGGCGATGGGGTCCTTCACTCGCGAAGTGATGCAAGCGCAGTGCCATCATTAACGATCTAAAATTGATTTTCAAAAAAATCGCTTGACCTTATTTTCATATTCACTTATGACTTGTGACTTCCCTCATCTGATGCTGAACTGATTTTTCTACGACATTTTCCTAATTTTTCCTAAAAATAGATTGTAAAAAAAATCGTTGCGTGTCCTGCAGAGGTCCGCTCTCCCCATGGACGCTCTCAGGCTGATAGGGTGACGGCCAGTGCACGGGGCGTCCTTGTCCCCCTACGCTGCAGCGGCGGCGCTCCCCCTCGGCTGACGTATGACGTCACGACTTGACGGCCGACTGCCCGAGTGGAAGTGGAACAGGCCAAAGACCCCAGGGCGGCGGCTGCGGCCGCGGCGGCGGAGCAGAACAGGGCAGAAGGGCGTAGCGGTGACGTCGGGCCTCGACGTCAGAGATGACTCACTGCGGCGCGGGGCCCCGCGCGGCCCGCGGTCCGGGTCCAGGTCCGGGCGGAGCGGGGCGGAGGGGCCGCGGGGCCGCGGGGACAGATAGCAGCACCAGGTGCGGCCCCCGCGGCGACTGCCGCTGCCGCAGCGTGCTGCTGCTGCCGCTGTTGCTGTTGTGGTTGCCGGCGGCGGTTCCACGAAAACCCGCCAACGGCGCGAAATGAGCGGAAGATTCAAATTACGCTAGTCAAGCAATATAATAAGGGTGTCGCGCGGGCGGTGCGCGCGGCAGCGGCGGCGGGTGACTCACCGCGGCTGTATTCGACGTGCACCTCGCGGGACGGGACGGGCGGCAGCATGTGTCGACCGATATGCAGCGCGGAGTGTTATCGGCATCGGAAAACCGTATGAAGCTGTTTTTACTCTTCTGTGTACGCGGTTGCGGTTGGTGGTTTTGTCGTTGGTGTGTGTGTGTGGTGGGGGGGGGGGAGGGGGCGAAGAGTGCATGCGTGCCGTCCAGCAGGCGGGAGAGGTTTGTCTTGTAGAGCTGTCAGGCCTCCCGTCCCCGTCATCCCCGGCGACAGGCCGCCACCGCCTTTCCCCTCCCTTCATTGGGGCCGCAGTGCATGGCGTGCAAAAAAAGGTAAGAGGGCCTCGCACACACGGACGATTCCGCGAAACCGTTCCAATTCCACGGCACATGTGTTGGGGTCCCCCCGAGGAAAAAGGAAGGTATAAACACGCACACATGGCGGGGCGGAGGGGCGGCGCAAACAGCGTGGATCCGACTTATGAATGAGTGAAGGACAGCAACAGCAGCTCCCATCCTCGCAATCTCTTCCCCCCCCCCCCTCCCCCTTCCCGTCCCCTCTGCAGGAGCGCGGCGGCGGCCAGGTTGAGCGCGGTTCGTAGAACAGTCGGCCGCGCTGAGGAAAGGGGAGGGGCGGTTAGGGGGGGAGTGAAAGGGAAGGAAGAAGAGAGAGGGAGAGGGGGCGATCGGAGCTCGGGTCGTTTCGGCGCGACTCGGCGCCGGTCGGCGATTCTCCGAAAGCGGCTGACGTCACCCCGCCGCGACGCCGCGCTGGGATTGGCTGGCGCTGACGTCAGTGTGGTCGGGAATAGCACGTGACTTCACGCTACTGGCCGCGGTGGCGGCGGGGCGGCGGGGCGGCGCGACGAGGGGGCCGTTGGGGCCGTGGGGGCGCCGCGCCGCGCCGGGCGGTTGGGCTGGGCCCTACGGCCTACGGGGCGGGACGCGGGACTCTCCCCAAACACCTTACCGGCGTGGTGACTCATAGTTTTGGCCCTGCGGGGCGCGGCGGGGCGCGGCCAGGCCGGAGGGAGGAAAGGGGCTATCGGATGATTTCGCGGAAGCAGGCCGCACGCCCGTGCCGGTACCGGGGTGCCCAGCAGCCGCAGCGGCCGGAGCTGCACGCCGCCCCGGCACCGCGGCCGCCGACCACACCGCCAGCAGTTCTGCCACTGCCGCGTGCGCCCGGCCGGGGACTGACTCTAGAAGAGCAGCGAACGGACGAGGAAGATAAGGGCGGGCTCTCGAGGCGAAGCGCGAAGCTAGGCGAGGCGGCGGCGCGGCCGCCAGCAGATACTGATCGGGTCCTGTCCCGTCCTGCCGAGGCGGCCGCGCTGCGCAGCCAGAGGCAGCCAGAGGCACGTCCCGCAGGCCGTGTATGGCACGGGGCGGTGCTGAGCACGGCCACCGCGGTGTGGCGTGGCGCGGCGTGCCCGAGCCGCCGGCCTGTCTGTCGGGGCCGGGCCTCTCCGGACTGTCCCACTCGCGGTTGACGCCTGGCTCGTTGTCCGCGTTGTCCGGCCCGACCCGCGGCGGCCCCGTCGCGGTTCGCGGAGAAGCGACGCGAAGCGCAAAGGCTCGTTTGGCGGCGGGGCGGCGGCGGCGCGGGGGTCGGCGGGGGGGTCTCTCCGAGCCGAGGCCGCGAGCACCGCGACGCTCGACGCGAGAGGCCCCCGACCCAGCGCGTCGCCCACGCGGAGCGGCCCCTGCCGCCGCTGCCACCGCCGCCTGGCCGCGCGAGGCGCTCGACGGACCTGCACACGCGCCTCGTATGCCGCCTTCGGAGACCGAGCGCCAAAGTGGGTCTCTCTCTAGAGAACGAGAGAGAGAGAGAGAGAGAGAGAGAGAGAGAGAGAGAGAGAGAGAATAATAATATGGTGAACCGGTTGACGCGCGGTCGGCGGTGGCCTGCCCCGTGGCGAGCCTCCAAGAACAGCAGCAGTAGTCGTCCTGGTTTTCGGACCGACACGGATTCTCTTCTTACTATCGTTGGCACGCGTATTTGCGCGTACCGCGTACTTCCCTGCGCCGCCGCGGACCCGGGGATATACTGGTCGGGGTCGCAGGCCGGGGGCACCCGCGGCCCCCGCGGCCCCCGCGACCCCGGAGCCCCCTCGCAGCCACCTGAGGCGCGGGTGGGAATGCGACGAGGCGGCAGGGCAGATAGTCGTGGCAGTGGCCCGCTAGACAACAGGCGCGGACGTCATCGTGTTTGTGACGGCCGGGACCGGCCGGGACGGCCGTCATCAGCAGGCGAGGCGAGGGCCCCGCTGCCCGGCACAGGCAACACAGGCGGCACAGGCGGGGCCGCGGGGGGCAGGTGGTGCCAGGCGGCCTGCAGATGGCGGCAAACACCCAGCCGGAGGAGTGCAGCCCGGCCGGCCGGTGTTGTGACGCGGGTACCACGACCTCGACCGGGGCGCGCGCGCACGCACACGCAGACTCACCTGGCGGGGCGCTCAGAGAGACAGAGAGAGACAGAGAGAGAGAGAGAGACGGCGCGGAGCGACGGGACCTGTCGTACTGTAGTAGCACTCAAGGATCAACGCACTCATCGCCGCGCCGCGCCGCTCCGCCGCCGCCGCAGGCCGCGTCAATGGACGTTGCCACTAAATGAGGTTCGGACGCGGTAGTTGTAACGACGAGAGGCGCGCTCGTAGAGGAGGGTTTCACTCGCGGAGGCGAGGTTCGGCGGAAGGCCCGGGCGCCCACTCCACTCACTCCCCGCGTGTCGTCGCGCGCGGGGAGGGTGCGGGCAGAGGCTCAGCAACGGCGCCTGCCGGGTAGGCAGCCACGGCCGGCCGCGCGCGCGTGTCGTGCGGGCCGGCCTACCCCGGCTCCCGCAGGCGGTCCCCGTCCGCAGCTGGAGTCGGGGCCGTGCCGCCGATACGGGCCGGGGGATGATGTTGGCGTCAGTCGGCGCCGCTCACGTCGCGGCGGGGCCGGGCGGGGAATTAGGTGGTGCGGCAAACAACAACACACGGACACGAAGCGGGCCAGAGGTCAGCCGAGGCGGAGACTGGCCCGGGCGCCGCCGCCGCCGCCGCCCACCCAGAGCACACGCCACACGCCCGCTCTCCGGACAACCCCGCGGAAGACGACCGTACGAACGCCGGAGGCCGCGGACGCCGATGAGCCTCCAGACCGCACGTGCGCGGCTGTCCTCGCGGCCGCCCGCCGCCCGCCGCCCTCCTGCTGGGCCCCACCGAGGCAGCCGAGGCCCTCCTCGCCGCCGTTATCGTGTTCTCTTCTTCTGCCGGCCCGCCTGCCACGCCGTCGTCGTTGGCGTGTACATCACGGCCACACGATCGGTCCGCCCTGACCCGACCCGCTGCGGGCTTCGATCGGGTTTTGCTACTGCTCTCTCTCTCTCTCTCTCTCTCTCTCTCTCTCTCTCTCTATCTCTCTCTCTCTTGCAGTAGAATTCCTGCTTCTTTTCCGCGGTGTCCGCTGTCCGCCCTGCCAGCCTGGCCCTGCCCTGCCCCGTGCTCGCTGATAAGCTTTTCCTCGCGCACACACACACACACACACACACACATCGGGAATCCCACGGCTTTCCAGGAATCGGATTGATCGGGGGCGCGGCGTATGGTCCCACCACCACCACCACCATCACACCACGCCCTCCCAGCACTACACATGCACCGCGTTCCGCTGTGGATTGTGGACGGGCGCTGCTACCGCCGTGCTTCCGCGCTGCGTGCCGGTAGGCATTTTGCCGCCCTCCCTCGCGGTGCAGCACTACACGGTGCGGCGCGTCTGGCGCGGCCGCGCCGTGCCGTGCCGCGGGCTCCAAGGCCGTGCAGTGTGGCCGCCGCATCGGATCGGTGCACTGCGGCTGCAAAGGGAAGTGCGGCGGCACTGCGGCGGCACTGCGGCGGCACGGGCACGGCGGGCACGGCACTCGGAGACAACAGACAGACGGTAGCAGACGGCAGCTGCCGCCGCCGCCGCCTTAACCGCTGCCGAGGCTTATTAAGCAGACGGGTACTGCTGCTGCCGCCGCCACCGCTACCACCGCCTCGCCTCGTCTCATCTGGCTGCCGCGATGCACACCAGCAGAGCACACTCAAGTATTCCCTTCCTGTTCCTCGCCGCGCGTCCCGTGCTGCTGCTGCTGCTGCTGCTGCTGCTGCTGCTGCTGCTCTGCAACCGCCGTCGTGGTCGCAACAACAACAACACCACTATCAACAGTAACAACAAATACAAAACACCGGCAGCAGCAGCAGCAGCAGCGGCAGCGGCGGCCGCGCACACGCCAACAGATGGATGGATGGCGGTTCGGCGCGCATCGCAGCGCGGCGAGCGCAATCACATTCCAGCCGGGAAGAACAGCGGCGGCAGCGTGCTTCACGTGAAGCGAGCGCGGAGACGGAAGGTTTCGCTTTTCATTCGAATTAGGACATCGCCGCTCCATACTGCCAGTAATAATAAGAATGCAGTCCGTGGATGTGCAATAGTTTGTGTCTCCGAGTGCGTCCCCGCAGTTTTCCCAAGAGTCCTCCTGCGACTGAAAATGTCCGTAGCCGATGATACATTCTCCAGTACATTGATTAAGAAAACAACTTGAAAATACTTCCGGGAAAATTCTTGGAATACATTTGCAAATTTAACACGATTTTTCGTGGAATACGTGGAGGGCGTGTCAAAGAAGAGGCAATTACAGCGAGATGCGAGAACGGCAGCAGAAGAACCGAACTGCGACATATTCTGGTTCCTCTGGTTCCGTTCTCGATCCTCGTCGGAAACGCCTCACTGACGTTGCGGGCGCCTTTGATTTCCCGTGTGACGCTTCCGGCGGCAGCAGCAGCAGCAGCACATGCCGAGATCGTGTCACATCCACTGGCGTCACGCCGCCGCCTATCTTGTGGATAACTCTGATGAAGGGACGCGAGAAGGAAGCGGGAAGCGAGATAAGTTATATAGGGACGCGAATATGAGTCAGCGGAGGAGATGAGAGGAGAGGAGGTCCTGGGGAGGAGAGCGGGCCCCACGCCGAGTGGCACGGCCAGGCGCGGCCTGCTATGCCATCGTCCTCTCCGTTGCGAGCGCGATCTTTTATATTGGTGCGCCTTGTGCACGCAACAAGTGCGCACCTTTGAGGCACACACATTCATCTTTTCCACCCGCCCCCGGCTTCTCACCGCACTTTCTGTGTGTGCGGCCACCCGTGAGCGTTCCGGAGAGCAGCATGTGTGTGCGTGTTTGTGTGCGTGCATGCGTGCGTGTGTGTGTTGTGCGAGATGTGTAACCAAGACCAGGCCCCTCTTCAAACTGACCGACAATGTGAGCAAACTTTGCGGGACCGAGAGACCTAAAAATGCCCACACTGCTATGCGCTGCCTGCCGGCACTGCCGAGCCGCTCCGCTATTGGGGCCGAAAATGTCGAGTGGCGGTTCGGAAGGGGACACCGGACACGATGTGGCGGCGGAGGTCGGTGCACGGCGCCCCGAGGAGGGGCGGCCTCGCCGAGGATGCGCCGGCCGTGGACCACGCAGAGAGAAAAAGATTACTGGATCCGACCAATATGTTACTTTAATTCCAGACAAGCAACAATTTTTGGTGCTGGGAACTATAATTTCATGACCGCGACTAAAATTTCGTGATGTAAACTAAAAATTTGTGGTTGCAAAGATAATTTGTTGCTTAAACTAAAATAGCTAGTTACAAAAACAAATTTTTGGTTCCCACTACGAAATTTAGTTGCGGTCACCAAATTCTTGTTGTTAGTGGTAAAAATTGTTGCTCGTTTGGAAATCAGCTTAGTCGGATCCCCTCATCTCCTTTCTCCGTGCGGACCGGGTCACAGGCAGGAGCGCCACTAACCTTGCCTCTCGCCCCGTGGCGCCGCTGTCGCACCTGTGCATCCGCCCGTCCCGGCCCATCCCGTCCCTTCCCAACCCGTCGATAAGATAGATGACTGACATAACACAGCCGCATAACAGCCAGGTGTATCACTTATCTCGAAATAGTTTGTCGAAAACAAAGTGAAGTGCGCGTGAAGTCCTCGGGACCATTCCTGTCCGGGTGACTGATCGCACGTCCCGCCGCCGCCCTCGCGGCTCGTCTCCGTGTCGGCCGCGCTATCGGCGGGAAGGACGTCACGGCGCGAACCAACAGCAAACAGCGCGCCGCAGACGACAAAACGCATCAATGCTTCGTGTCCTCCGTCCCTGGGGGGCCGGGCATTCATGATGCCAAGTCCGAGTGGCGTGCTGTAAGCCGGTGCCGCCTTGCAGAGCAGATCCCAGCACCCGGCTAAGCATGCTTAGCGCTGCAGCGCGACGACATCGGGTCGACCGGCCGACCCCCCGGGGCCCCGGGGATCCCCGCGGGTGCGCGGCCGGGCAGCGCCGCCACCGTCGCCACCGCCGCCACCGCCGCCGCCGCCGCCACCGCCACCGCGCCGCCCGGCCGACGACGGTTTTCGCACCGTCATTATCCGGGCGGGGTATTCGCATTGTGCGTGTGTCCGCACCTCCGCCCTGCCGGCCGCCGCGCGCCCCCAAACTGCGCCACGATTGATCACCATGTCTGCTGTGCCCCATTCGGGGCGCGCAGTATAAACCAAGTTATTCAGAAACGGCCGGCGCATCTCTTGTGTGCCTCGCCTCGCGGTTCCCGTGCCCCGTGCCGCCCCGTGCCGCCCCGCCCCTGATAACCATTGCCGGGGACGGCCGGGCCGGCAGCTCGGCTCAGCCCGGCTCAGCTCGCCTTTCTATCTCGCCTTATCAGCTCGCTAACACCGCCAAAAACATCGCGGCCCCGATAAGCTGCGCGAAAAAATTGAAAAAAAAAAGATCGTCAAAACCTTCGTTTCGTAGGGTGGACTGAGACCGCTTTTCAGTGGTGCGTCACGGTGGATCTCTTGGAAATAAAAAAAATTACAAAGAAGTTAATCACGCCTGAAAAAAAGCACAATAGTTTCGTCTCTTTTGGTCTCATGCGCCTGTGGTCGTAGCGAAAAGAGAGACAGACGTAAGTGCGTTGCAGGTTTGTCGGTAGCTTCAAAAATGCGCTGCGTTTCGGAATCACCGGCGGCATAGTTCTGAAAATATCGATGTATATCGATGTAGAAAGCACAATTTTTCTTAGCCGGGTGCCTCAGCTTGAGCTGTAGAATCTTCCCGTCTTTCGAGTGCGCCGCGGCGCGCCCGTTTTCCTGCCGCCCGAAACGATTAAATTTCGTCTCTAATCATATTTAATAACGTTGCAGGGGCCTTATCTGCCGCGGTGTCCGAGACGGTGACACTTGATTGGGCCTCTCTCTCTCTCTCTCTCTCTCGGTGTAATCCCCGGCCCCGGCGTTGTAACTGCTGCCGGCCGCGCACGATTTCCTCCGAGGCAATGCCCCGGCCCGCCTTCGCTCTTGCGGTGTCATAGCGGGGTGGCACCACACCCCACAGCCGTGCAGGTGTACCGTCTGTAAAACTGGGACGTTTACGACTGCCAGTGCCGCCCCGACCGGCAGGTCCTGCCGCCGGATTATACCAGAGCCGCCGGCCCGCCGCGGAGGTGAGACTTTGGCGAGGGCCTGTGGATCTCGCATGCGGCGCGTTCAGCGGGCGACAACCGACAAACACATGTGCCGTGGCGGCGGCGGTGCGACGCGAGCACGCACCGCGGGCTATTAGCAATGTAAGACCGCCACCTCATTGAACCCTCTGCTTCCGTTCAAGCGGAGGACAGTGACATCCCCGAACAACGGCCAGGGAGAGCAGTACAGGCCGGGCGCCGGGCCGCTGGCAGCGCCAGAGCAGAGCCACCAGACAGTTTCAGAGTCCACCGGAGAGGGAAGTACAGGGCACGAGCGCGGCCGGAGCCAGCCGGGGCGGCCAGAGCCTGGCCGAGCCGAGCCGGGCCCACTTTTCCGCAGCGAGACAGCCGGGGAGGGAGTTTCACTTCGGAGCGGTTCCAGGAACGCACTGACGTCACCCCACCCGTGTCGAGCCGAACTTTGCCGAAGCGGCCCCCACTACGCGCTCGGCGCCGTTCGGCTCTCTCTCCGTCTCTGTCGAGCGCACCCACTCTCTCTCTCCGGCCGCCGTGCTGGCCTTGCCAGCAAAACAAGCCGCCGTTGCCGCTTCGCAGCCAGTCTGACTCAGCCAGTCCCCGACGCGAGACGTGAGAGCACGGCCCGTGCCCGACTAGCCCGCGCCCCACTGTTCGCTGCTCGCTGCCCGCCGCCCCGCGCCGTGCGCGCCCACAAGTCTCCCGTGTGCCGAGAGCGCCGCTGTGCGGAGCCTGCGGCCTGCGGAGCGGAGCGCCTCCCCGCCCGCCTGGAATACCGTGCCCAGTGTGCCAGCGTGTGCAGTGCGTTGATTCCTGTGATGTGCTAAGTGCCCGGCGACTACATGTCGCAACTTGTGCCCCGGGGACCCGCGTCGCTGGACATTCTCGAAGACTACGAGCAGAACATGTACTCCGACTGGAATAAGGACGAGAAAAGAATGGTAAGTGGAGAGCGAGAGAGACAGAGAGTGTGTGTAAGGCAGAGAGAGAGAGGCGGGGACGCCCCCCCCCCCCCCTAGGGTTCCCCGGTCACGAGACGACAGCGGTGACTCAGCGCCCCCGTACCGCCCCTCCCCGCCGTGCCGCCCCCTTCTCCACACCCGCCCCCTCCCCTCCTTTCCCTTCGCCTCCAGCCATCCACCCCTCCGCGGCGCGCTCATTTGAATTTGAACATCGCTTAACTGCGGCTCATCCTTTCTCTGTGAAACGGGGAAAGATGCGCGTACTGTATTACGTGGGCTGGAGCGAGAGCGAGAGTTGGTTCCTCTTCTTGTATTGCCGTTCGACGCACTTACGCGCGAATACGCGTGGTACTCTGTTGGTCTTATCGTCCCAAATCTCCGAGTGATTTTATTACGGCGGCGAGTTGCGTCACCACAAAAGCCGCTGCCTTAATTAAGAACATTAAGACACACGTTAAGACACCAAGTCGGCTGCTGACCTCTGGTGTAATAAATACGAATTGCATCAGTTTTCATAACATTGTGTCATCCTTGGTATAAAGCAATATATCAGTTCTGATTCTCTCGGTGGCTCCAAACTGTATTTCTTTTGTTTATTTTTTTTTGAGCGCTCTTCATATTTCTACCAATCCTGCCCCGGTCGGGAGATGTCACGTCGTCACGTCGTGTCGCGATGCGTCGGCTGGCCTTGGCAGGGCCGGGGGCCGGGGGCCGGGGGGGCCGGCCGCCACCACATAGCGGTCCGGGACCGTCCGGGACGGGTCGGGTTCGGTCGGGGGAAGGGGGGGGGGGGCGCAGCAGCCCCTCGTGTTACCTGTGCCGCCCCCGCGCCGCCCCGAGTGTGGCCGGTGGGGCACCGCAGACAGGCGGTGGAGAGTACGTAGGACACAGGCCGCCCCATCCCACGTCATGGGACGCGGGACAAGTGCTAATGCAGCGGGGCCGCCACGACCTCGGCTGATATACAATGCTCCCTCTTCTCCTCTCGGGTGTCGAGCAGTCGAGTCGAGACTTGCTGTGTGCTTGAGAGAGAGAGAGAGAGAGAGAGAGAGAGAGAGAGAGAGAGAAGGAGAGAGAGAAAGATAGTTAGATAGCTGTGTGTTCTAGAGAGAGATGGTTCCGCGGTCCGCTCTGCTCGACACGCCCAGCCCCGCATTGTGTTCAGATAAAGATAAACCCTTTCGCCTGTGACGTCTCGGGCTTCCGCGCCGCGCCGTCGTCTGAATCCCGAGTGCGGAAAATTCGCAGAGAGCGACGACAGAGACGGCGACATTGTCCGGCGCGGGAGGAGCCGTACGGGACGAGATGATTACTTTAAAAAGTGTCGCCCGTTCCGGGAAGTGTATTCGGGCCATTCAGCGAGGTCGATCTATTGACAGTGGCGCGGCGCGCAGCTTTTGTGCCCAGCTGTCCCCCCCCCCTCCCCCTCCACCGCTGTGTGGCTGCTTACTACTCCCTTTCCGCCGGCAAGGCTCGGTGCAGTGCAGTGCAGGCAGGCCGGGGCAGGTCGAGAGGACGTGGTCCTGACAGGTCCCCCCCCGCAAGGAGGGCGGCCGTGCCCTCCTCTAGCCCCCTCCGTAGATGAGGGGGACGAAGAGCGGCCGGGGCGGAGCGGAGCAGGTGCAGCGCACGGTGCATGGCATGGGAGTGCATGTGGGACGGGAGGGTCACCCTCTAGCCGGGGTTGCGGCGGGTCAGTGCGGTGCGGTGCGGTGTCCGCCATCCCCGCCCCGCCTCCGCCCCGTCCCACCCCGCGTGGCCGCACGGCACCACCGGATTGGAGGAATGTTGCCTCAGCGGAGGGTAGGAGCGTGGCGTGGTGCCGGTGCTCCGTGCTGTGCCGTGCCGTGGCGTGCCGTGCCTCTGGTGGTTCTGGTGCTCTACCCCAATCAAAAGTAGGTAGAAGAGATGCTCGCGCCGCTCACGGAACCATGAGGGTCCATTTTTCTTTTTCTCCTCGTCCCTCCTCCCCCCCCCCCTTTTTTTTGACGAGTGGGTCATCGTCTCGGCGGGCAGCAAAACGATGGCGATGGGAACGATTTGTCGTGTCCGTGTCTGCCGCGCTTTTGCAGGCGAGTCGACGGTGAAAGCTGCGTGGCGCGGCAGCGGGCTCGCCATTATTATGCCTTCCGATCCTCCTCTTTAGGAGTATTTTTATTTATACTTTTTTTTCCGACGCGCTTTGTCTTGCAGAAATAAAAGAGGTTGCTGTAAGGTGTGCTGCCGCTGCTTGTTGGCCTGTTCGAGGAACCCCTGCGCCGGCTCAGTGGCCGGGCCCCGGGCCCGGGCCCGGGCCGGCCGGGACGGGTCAGTGGAGGAATGTCGGGGCGAGCGCTGCGGGGCCACGCGGGGCCGGTACGGGTCGGGCCCGCCGGTGCGGTGCGAACGTCACCGGATTTGGTAACCGCGCGCAGCCAGACCTGGCCCAATCCGATATACTTCCAGTGAAGTCGCGCGCGCCGCGCCGCCCGTCCGGCCGGTCGGTCCTTTCCGCGGAAACCCGGGCGGGACTATCGTGAAGTTGGCCAACTCCGCTATGAAAAGTTGGCCAACATTCTCGGGGACCGTCCCTAAGCGACAAAAATACCGCAACGTCGACAAGACGGCGCAAAACATCATTCCGTGGACAGATAGAGTCGTGCAAACCGGCAATTGATCCCACAGAAGTATGAGAAATGCAACCAATAGTATAACAGCCGGTCTCAAGGCCCCCACCCCGTCCTCGAGAGCCAACATCCAAACGGCTTCACATAGCGACACCGGCTCTTCGGCAATGGTCCTAATGGGACACGACAGCACAAAGCGCATATACCACGACCTGTCTCGAGACTACCTACCCCGTTCTCGAGAGCCAACTTCTAAACGGCTAAACATAGCGACACGGGCTCTTCGCCAATAGTCCTTACGGAACACATCAATCACAAGCCCATGTACCACGACCGGTCTGAAGACCCCGTACCCCGTTCTCGAGAGCCAATTTCTAAACACCTAGACCCACCGACACGCGTCAAAGGTCCTAAGAAATACAAAGCAAAGTTAAAACCTCGATGAGGGCTGCAAAAATTAAGTCAACAGCAGTGGGTGCCTATACACCTGCTTTCGAGGTTTTAACTCGCGCTACCTTCAAGTTGGATGAAGTTAAAACCTCTACCGCGGCTCCAAATTTTGAGTAGACAATGGTGGACGCCTAAACACCTGCTTTCGAGGTTTTAACTCGCGCTACCTTCAAGTTGGATGGAGTTAAAACCTCTACCGCGGCTCCAAATATTAAGTAGACAATGGTGGACGCCTAAACACCTGCTTTCGAGGTTTTAACTCGCGCTACCTTCAAGTTAGATCGAGTAAAAGCCTCTGCCGCGGCTCTAAAAATTAAGATAACGACAGTAGGTGCCTATTCACCTGCTTTCGAGGTTTAAACTCGCGCTACCTTCAAGTTGGATGGAGTTAAAACCTCTACCGCGGCTTTAAATATTGAGTAGACAATGGTGGACGCCTAAACACCTGCTTTCGAGGTTATAACTCTTGCCACATTCATGAAGGATCGAGTTAAAACCTCTGCAGCGGCTCTAAAAATTAAGATAACGACAGTAGGTGCCCAAACACCTGCTTCTGAAGTTTTAACTCGTGCTACCTTTAAGTTGGATGGAGTTAAAACCTCTACCGCGGCTCCAAATATTGAGTAGACAATGGTGGACGACTAAACACCTGCTTTCGAGGTTTTAACTCGCGCTACCTTCAAGTTGGATGGAGTTAAAACCTCTGCCGCGGCTCTAAAAATTCAGATAACGACAGTAGGTGCCTATACACCTGCTTTCGAGGTTTTAACTCCCGCTACTTTCAAGTTGGATGGAGTTAAAACCTCTACCGCGGCTCCAAATATTGAGTAGACAATGGTGGACGACTAAACACCTGCTTTCGAGGTTTTAACTCGCGCTACCTTCAAGTTGGATGGAGTTAAAACCTTTGCCGCGGCTCTAAAAATTAAGATAACGACAGTAGGTGCCTATACACCTGCTTTCGAGGTTTTAACTCGCGCTACCTTCAAGTTGGATGGAGTTAAAACGTCTACCGCGGCTGCAAATTTTGAGTAGACAATGGTGGACGCCTAAACACCTGCTTTCGAGGTTTTAACTCTTGCCACATTCATGAAGGATCGAGTTAAAACCTCTGCCGCGGCTCTAAAAATTAAGATAACGACAGTAGGTGCCTATACACCTTCTTTCGAGGTTTTAACTCCCGCTACCATCAAGTTGGATGGAGTTAAAACCTCTACCGCGGCTCCAAATATAGAGTAGACAATGGTGGACGACTAAACACCTGCTTTCGAGGTTTTAACTTGCGCCACATTTATGTAGGATCGAGTTAAAACCTCTGCCGCGGCTCTAAAAATTAAGATAACGACAGTAGGTGCCTATACACCTGCTTTCCAGGTTGTAACTCGCGCTACCTTCAAGTTGGATGGAGTTACAAACTCTAGCGCTCCTCTAAAAATTAAGTCAACATCAGGGGCTGCCCAAACACCTGCTTCTGAAGTTTTAACTCGTGCTACCTTTAAGTTGGATGGAGTTAAAACCTCTACCGCGGCTCCAAATATTGAGTAGACAATGGTGGACGCCTAAACACCTGCTTTCGAGGTTTTAACTCGCGCCACATTAACGTAGGATCGAGTTAAAATCTCTGCCGCGGCTCTAAAAAATAAGATAACGACAGTAGGTGCCTATACACCTGCATTCGAGGTTTTAACTCGCGCTACCTTCAAGTTGGATGAAGTTAAAACCTCTAGCGCGGCATAAAAAACTGAGTAAACAACAGTGGGTGCCTAAAAGCAGGTGTATAGGCACCCACTGTTGTTATCTTAAATTTAAGAGCCGCGGCAGAGGTTTTAACTCGATCCTACTTTAATGTGGCGCGAGTTAAAACCTCGAAAGCAGGTGTTTAGGCGTCCACCATTGTCAACTCAATATTTGGAGCCGCGGTAGAAAATTTAACTCCATCCAACTTGAAGGTAGCGCGAGTTAACACCTCGAAAGCAGGTGTATAGGCACCTACTGTCGTTATCTTGATTTTTGGAGCCGCGGCAGAGGTTTTAACTCGATCCTTCATGAATGTGGCGCGAGTTAAAACCTCGAAAGCAGGTGTTTAGGCGTCCACCATTGTCTACTCAATATTTGGAGCCGCGGTAGAGGTTTTAACTCCATCCAACTTAAAGGTAGCACGAGTTAAAACTTCAGAAGCAGGTGTTTGGGCACCTCCTGATGTTGACTAAATTTTTAGAGCCGCGCTTGAGGTTTTAACTCCATCCAACTGAAAGGTAGCGCGAGTTAAAACTTCAGAAGCAGGTGTTTGGGCACCCCCTGGTGTTGACTTAATTTTTGGAACCGCGCTAGAAGTTTAAACTCTATCCAATTCGAATATAGTGCGAGTTAAAACCTCAAAAACGTGTGTTACGGCAGCCACTGTTGCTCACTTTTTTTTTAGAGCCTCGCTAGGGGTTTTGACTCTATCTAACATGAAAGAAGCGCGAGTTAAAACCTCGAAAGCAGGTGTTTAGGCGTCCACCATTGTCTTTTAAATATTTTGAGCCGCGGTAGAGGTTTAACTCCATCCAACTTGAAGGTAGAGCGAGTTAAAACCTCGAAAGCAGGTGCATAGGCACCCACTGTTGTTATCTTAATTTTTAAAACCGCGCTAGAAGTTTTAACTCTATCCAATTCGAATATAGTGCGAGTTAAAACCTCGAAAGCAGGTGTAAAGGCACCTTCTGTCGTTATCTTAATATTTAGAGCCGCGGCAGAGGTTTTAACTCGATCCTACATGAATGTGGCGCGAGTTAAAACCTCGAAAGCAGGTGTTTAGGCGTCCACCATTGTCTACTCAATATTTGGAGCCGCGGTAGAGGTTTTAACTCCATCCAACTTGAAGGTAGCGCGAGTTAAAACCCCGAAAGCAGGTGTTTTGGCGTCCACTATTGTCTTCTCAATATTTGGAGCCGCGGTAGAGGTTTTAACTCCATCCAACTTAAAGGAAGCACGAGTTAAAACTTCAGAAGCAGGTGTTTGGGCACCCCCTGATGTTCACTTAATTTTTAGAGCCGCGCAAGAGGTTTTAACTCCATCTAACTTGAAGGTAGCGCGAGTTAAAACCTCGAAAGCATAGGTATAGGCACCTACTGTTGGTATCCTAATTTTTAGAGCCGCCGCAGAGGTTTTAACTCGATCCTACGTTAATGTGGCGCGAGTTAAAACCTCGAAAGCAGGTGTTTAGGAGTCCACCATTGTCTACTCAATATTTGGAGCCGCGGTAGAGGTTTTAACTCCATCCAACTTAAAGGTAGCACGAGTTAAAACTTCAGAAGCAGGTGTTTGGGCAGCCCCTGATGTTGACTTAATTTTTAGAGCCGCGCTAGAGGTTTTAACTACATCCAACTTGAAGGTAGCGCGAGTTAAAACCTCGAAAGCAGGTGTATAGGCACCCACTGTTGTTATCTTACTTTTTAAAACCGCGCTAGAAGTTTTAACTCTATCCAATTCGAATATAGTGCGAGTTAAAACCTCAAAAACGTGTGTTACGGCAGGCACTGTTGTTCACTATATTTTTAGAGCCTCGCTAGGGGTTTTTACTCTATCTTACATCAAAGAAGCGCGAGTTAAATCCTCGAAAGCAGGTGTTCAGGCATCCTCCATTGTCTACTTAATATTTGGAGCCGCGGTAGAGGTTTTAACTCCATCCAACTTGAAGGTAGCGCGAGTTAAAACCTCGAAAGCAGGTGTTTAGGCGTCCACTATTGTCTACTCAATATTTGGAGCCGCGGTAGAGGTTTTAACTCCATCCAACTTGAAGGTAGCGCGAGTTAAAACCCCGAAAGCAGGTGTTTTGGCGTCCACCATTGTCTTCTCAATATTTGGAGCCGCGGTAGAGGTTTTAACTCCATCCAACTTAAAGGAAGCACGAGTTAAAACTTCAGAAGCAGGTGTTTGGGCACCCCCTGATGTTCACTTAATTTTTAGAGCCGCGCAAGAGGTTTTAACTCCATCCAACTTGAAGGTAGCGCGAGTTAAAACCCCGAAAGCAGGTGTTTTGGCGTCCACCATTGTCTTCTCAATATTTGGAGCCGCGGTAGAGGTTTTAACTCCATCCAACTTAAAGGAAGCACGAGTTAAAACTTCAGAAGCAGGTGTTTGGGCACCCCCTGATGTTCACTTAAGTTTTAGAGCCGCGCAAGAGGTTTTAACACCATCTAACTTGAAGGTAGCGCGAGTTAAAACCTCGAAAGCATAGGTATAGGCACCTACTGTCGGTATCTTAATTTTTAGAGCCGCCGCAGAGGTTTTAACTCGATCCTACGTTAATGTGGCGCGAGTTAAAACCTCGAAAGCAGGTGTTTAGGCGTCCACCATTGTCTACTCAATATTTGGAGCCGCGGTAGAGGTTTTAACTCCATCCAACTTAAAGGTAGCACGAGTTAAAACTTCAGAAGCAGGTGTTTGGGCAGCCCCTGATGTTGACTTAATTTTTAGAGCCGCGCTAGAGGTTTTAACTACATCCAACTTGAAGGTAGCGCGAGTTAAAACCTCGAAAGCAGGTGTATAGGCACCCACTGTTGTTATCTTAATTTTTAAAACCGCGGTAGAGGTTTTAACTCTATCCAATTCGAATATAGTGCGAGTTAAAACCTCAAAAACGTGTGTTACGGCAGGCACTGTTGTTCACTATATTTTTAGAGCCTCGCTAGGGGTTTTTACTCTATCTTACATGAAAGAAGCGCGAGTTAAATCCTCGAAAGCAGGTGTTCAGGCATCCTCCATTGTCTACTTAATATTTGGAGCCGCGGCAGAGGTTTTAACTCCATCCAACTTGAAGGTAGCGCGAGTTAAAACCTCGAAAGCAGGTGTTTAGTCGTCCACCATTGTCTACTCAATATTTGGAGCCGCGGTAGAGGTTTTAACTCCATCCAACTTAAAGGTAGCACGAGTTAAAACTTCAGAAGCAGGTGTTTGGGCACCTACTGTCGTTATCTTAATTTTTAGAGCCGCTGCAGAGGTTTTAACTCGATCCTTCATGAATGTGGCAAGAGTTATAACCTCGAAAGCAGGTGTTTAGGCGTCCACCATTGTCTACTCAATATTTGGAGCCGCGGTAGAGGTTTTAACTCTATCCAACTTGAAGGTAGCGCGAGTTTAAACCTCGAAAGCAGGTGAATAGGCACCTTCTGTCGTTATCTTAATTTTTAGAGCCGCGGCAGAGGCTTTAACTCGATCTAACTTGAAGGTAGCGCGAGTTAAAACCTCGAAAGCAGGTGTTTAGGCGTCCACCATTGTCTACTTAATATTTGGAGCCGCGGTAGAGGTTTTAACTCCATCCAACTTGAAGGTAGCGCGAGTTAAAACCTCGAAAGCCTGTGTTTAGGCGTCCACCATTGTCTACTCAAAATTTGGAGCCGCGGTAGAGGTTTTAACTCCATCCAACTTGAAGGTAGCGCGAGTTAAAACCTCGAAAGCAGGTGTATAGGCACCCACTGCTGTTGACTTAATTTTTGCAGCCCTCATCGAGGTTTTAACTTGTATTTCCTTGTATTGCTTTGTATTTCCTAGGACCTTTGGCGCGTGTCGGTGGGTCTAGGTGTTTAGAAATTGGCGCTCGAGAACGGGGTACGGGGTCTTCAGACCGGTCATGGTACATGGGCTTGTGATTGATGTGTTCCGTAAGGACTATTGGCGAAGAGCCTGTGTCGCTATGTTTAGCCGTTTAGAAGTTGGCTCTCGAGAACGGGGTAGGTAGTCTCGAGACAGGTCGTGGTATATGCGCTTTGTGCTCGCGCGCGCCGCGTCGTGTCCCATTAGGACCATTGCCGAAGAGCCGGTGTCGCTATGTGAAGCCGTTTGGATGTTGGCTCTCGAGGACGGGGTGGGGGGCCTTGAGACCGGCTGTTATACTATTGGTTGCATATCTCATACTTCTGTGGGATCAATTGTCGGTTTGTACGACTCTATCTGTCCACGGAATGATGTTTTGCGCCGTCTTGTCGACGTTGCGGTATTTTTGTCGCTTAGGGACGGTCCCCGAGAATGTTGGCCAACTTTTCATAGCGGAGTTGGCCAACTTCACGATAGTCGGGCGGGGCGGGGCGGGGAAAGGCTTTAATGCACGGGTCCGTGTTCGACCCGCGGCCGGCGGCCAGATTCCGCCGCCCGGCAGTTTTATTCGGCCTTTTCCTGGGCGGTTCGCGGAACTCGTAATCGCAGGCCCGGCGCGGCTCGGGCCGGGCTCTCCGCCCCCGCTGCTGCCCACGCCGCCCACCAAACGCTACACTCTACCCGACCGCGTTATTCGCACGCCCTTGACTCCCTCTGCCAATAACCGTTTGACGCGCTGCTTCCCCCGCCGCTCTTCCCGTCGTCGCCGTCGCCGCGGTGGCGGTGGCGGCGGCGGCAGGGACACGGCGGGATGGCTGCGGTCCGCGCCGCCGGCTCTGGCTACGCCCTTGTACGCGCCGACGCCCCTCCCCGCCGTGCGCTCGGTGTTTGTTTTTCTCGGACGTGCCGCGCCGCGCGTGCTCCCCCCGCCGGCCGCCCGCCCCGCGAGCTCCGCGAGCCTCTCTCTCGCACCGCTCCGCTGACGCGACGCCGTTCTGTTCTGCCGGGAATGCGATCAGGTGAGGCCGCCGCGGGCCGCGCTCAGCGCCGCGCGGTGCCCCTCTTCTAGCGCGCGCGCCCCGCTTTGAATTGCGAAAGACGCCATAACACGAGAGACGTTCCCCAGCGCGGGCTGGCGTTGTAAACACGCTACGCCACAGGGCGTGGCGGGGCGGGGCGGGGCGTGGCGGGCGGCAGAGGAGGGGATGGCGCCGTGCCGGGTAGGCGGCCGCGGGCTGCTGCGCGCACGCGTGCCGTGCGGGCCGGCCTAGCCCGGCGCTCGCAGGCGGCGGTGTGCAGGCTAAGCTGACGGGCGCGACGGGACGGGAGCCGGAGGGGCAGAGGACGGCGAGGAGACGGGCGGGCGGCACGGCACGGCTCGGCCAGCGGCAGCCCGGCGGCAGACATTTCCTTCCCTTCTCGGAAGGGGAGGGAGGAAGGGAGGGAAAGGGCATCTCGCTAAAGCCAAGGGCAGGGCCGGCTGCCGGCGGCGCGGCGCATCAGGGGGCAGCGGGGCTGCCGGTCTGGTGAGGCGGCCGTCATTCATTCTGTCCCGCCTGGAGTGAGAGGAGGCGGGCGGGGCGGGCGCAGAGTGGCCGCGATTGGATTGGGACCGCTTTCGCCCTCCGGAGCGCCTCGAGGAGCCCCGCCGCGGCCCTCCTCTAACTCACCTCCCACCCTCTGGCGGCCAGGTGCAGAGTGCGCGGCGCGTGGCGGTGCGTGCGTGCGTGCTGCCTACTGCCCAGGGCGCCTGCGTCCGGGTCACCGACCCTGCAGGAGTGCCTGCCGGCCGCCGAGAAGCCCCCTCCACCCCGCCGCCCTCCCGCCGTCGGCGCCGCCAAGTTGCGGCGGGCGGCGCTCTAAAAACTTGGCACGCACGACCGACCACTGTGTGTGTGTGGGGGGGGGGGGCAGTATAGTTTGTAGCCCTTACATCTGCATGCCATTTCATCTCGCCCTTCGCGACGGCGTGCCGGTCGTAATACTCCGCCGATTGCGAGGGTGTGTGCGTGCCGCGGTGCCGCACCCCGTCCGTGTCTGGCTGTGTGGGTGCCGGGGGTGCCGCGCCCGGCAACACTGGGATTGATCGGCATGACTGCGAGCTGCGAGGCGACCCTCTGGGTGCGTGCAGGCGGGCGGGCGGGGTGCGCCGCGCCCGTGGCCATTGGCACATTTAATTTCTGCGCACTCTCCCCCGCGGGTCATTTACTCGGCCGTCGGCGGGGGTGCCGCCCGGCCCGCGCTGCGCCACGGCGGCGCGGCGGACATATGGCGTGCGGCGCGGGGAGGGGTGGGGGAGTATAAGGGGTGCGGCGGGCGGGCGGATGGCCGGCCGGCCGGCCGGCGCCTCAAGGGTGCAGCGCCAGCGCTGCTGCTCCGCCTCCCCTCTCTCCTCCTCCTCCTCCTCCGCGCTTTGCGTTGTTTCACGACCCCCCGCGCTGCGTGCATTAGAATACCGTTCTGCTTGACGACATTTCGGGTGCTACCACCCCCGCCGCCGCTTTTGGTTGGTGTGAGTACGTATTCGCGCGGCTCGCTGCCCGTGTGTTTTCGCGTCCAGTCGCGAGGCCGCCGTGCTTATCTGTGCCTATCGCCCGTGTGTATTGCCCGCGCCGTGCCTCGCCGGGGCCGCACGGGGCAAGCAGAGCAGGGCAGAGAGGGAGGGCGCGTGCGAATGCTCGCCGTGGCAACGGAGGGCGGCCGTGCGCGGCGCAGCTCGGCGTTGTCAAAACAGAACGGAAGGGGTACGTGTGCGTGGAGTGTGGATGCTTTGGAGTTTTCCCCCGCCGCCTGCGTTGAGCCTGTCCTGGCAGTGTAGCCGCGCTGCGAGGGGGCTCGTGACTGGCGTGTGATAACACCGCGCGGCCACTACGACGCCTGTTTATTCCGTCACAGCCAGCGCAGCCAGCGCCCCCCGCGAGAGCCGCGGAACGGACGGACGGACAGATCTGTTTCCGCGTCGCGCTGACTGTTGTTGCGTTGTGTTGTATTCGCCAGCTCCGCTCCGCGCCGGGCTCTTGTCCCGCGCAACAACTCTCTTGTGTTGTGGACCGCGGCCTCTTCCCGGAGGCCCCCCCCCCCCCCCCACGCGGATCCCCGACGCGCGCGCGTCACAGTCGCGTGCCTCGGAGCCGCCGCGGCCGGCGCCCAGGTATTTGTCCCACTTCCGGCGCCCCGGCACGTCCGGCGCGAGGCGTGTGGCGGGATGCCCCCCCCCCTCCCCCATCCTGGACTGGACTGGCCGCAATGTCGCGCCAGACCCAATTTAGAAGACGGAGTTTTTTTTAAGGAGGGGGCTGATTTTATTATCGTGCAGCCATTGAAATCGTGTCCTTTCGACCATATTTCAAATATATGTGGAAATAATTAATTGTGGCCCGGTCTACACACACATCAAGCCACCAAACCCCACCCACAAGCAAGCCAGTAAGTAAAGCGATCCGTTGCGCAACGCAAGTGCAACTGCACCTGTTTTTGGCTCCGTCCCGTGTCGGGCGGGGCCGAGCGGGGTCGGCGCGGCGCGGGGGGCCTGTCTGTTCTGGCCGCGAGGCTTTGGGACTTTGGGGCCGCCGCTACACGCCGACAGAGGAGGAGGAAGCCCGCGCCGCTAAGTGCTAACCGGACAGCCCGGGACAGCCGGCCGGCCGCGGCCTCTCGCGCCCCGACGCCGCCGACTCCCGCTCCGCTCCCGCCCGTGCCGAGTCCCGGCCCCGAGTCGCATGTCGCGTCGAGGTCGGCGGCCTCTCGAGCTGACATGAGCCGGGCTTCTGGCTTCGGGCGCGGAGTAATGCGCGTGTGTTTGTGTGGATGCACTGCGCTGTGGTGGCGTGCGCGGGGCAGGCCGTGTGGTGGTTGTGAGCTAGACCACCGCAGGCCGGGCCCTGATGCTGCGGCCTTCTGGGCGCTTCTGTGCCCGGCCGGCCCCGGGCCTCGGCCAGCGCCGACCGGCCGAGCTCGGGCTGCTGCCCCGCGGCAGTGCCCCCCCCCCCTCTCTGCGGCAGAGGCCCTTACACTTACACGCTGGTCCGAGAACACCTGACGAAAAGGGGAGGAGGTGGGGGCACCTGTATTATGGGATGGGTATGCTGCGCTGCTGGTCCAACACGCAGGTCCGGTCCCTACACCGAGTGCTGACCGGGCCTGGGCGGGGCAGGGCCTGGCATGGCACGGCAAGGCCTGGCACGGCAGGGCCGCTCATGTGAAATAAGGCGGCAATCTCGGCGGCCAGCTGCTGCTGCAGGACAAGTGTGTGGTGGTGGCAGTGTGGTGGCGGCGTGACCCTCCCGCCCTCTGTGTGGGCCCGGCCGGCCGGCCCGCCCGCAGGGCCTTTTCTTTGACTCCCTCATTGAGGGCCAAATCCAAGAGGCGGATAATCCGTGGCGACGCAGCCCCGCCCCGCCCCGCCCCGCCCCGCCCCGCCCCGCCCTGGTCTGGCCAGCAGGGCCCCCGCCCGGCCCGCTCTGTTGTTGAGGCTGTTGCTGTTGTGTCGGTGCGCTGGCCTGGCCAGACTGGCTCTCTGCTGGCCCGTGGCTGGGCAGGGGCGGGCCGGGGCGGGCCGGGGCGGCGGCGGCGGCGGCGCGGGGGAGTGAGGCAGAGAGGGGGCCGCTGCCATGCGGCGTGCGGCGTTGCCACATGTGCGCGTGTGTACGTCCGTACGACGTCCAAGTCCAAGACGAGAGCGGAGTGTGGGGAGACGAGCCAGGCAGGGGGCCGCCGGGGGACCGCGGGGGCCTGGGCGCGGGTCGGAGGCAGGGCGGAGGCACCTGCAGGTGACCTGCGCTCCGCCGGCTCCGCCCCGCGACGGCGTGAGAGAGAAGGAGAGAGGCGGGCGGGATCGTCGCATTATTCAGAGTACTTAGCGAGCTTTTGCTTTTGCGTCTCGCACCTGTGGGCGCACCTGGGCCGCCTGTGCCGGGTCGGTGGCACGGACACGGACGGCCAGGGCCAGGGACCTGGTCTGGACTGCGCGGTGTCTTGCGGTCGTCTCAATCAATAAGCAATTGCCGCCGTCCGATAATTGTCCCGGGCTGCATGCGCCCGCCCGTGTCTGCGTCCGCGGGGCCGGGGGGGGGGGGGGGGGGGCGTGCCGTACCGTGCCCGGCGGAGTGATTGCACAGGTGCACGGTTATCGCGAAGATAATTCTCGGCCTCGCGCGTCTCCGATTGTGTTCGGATCCAGCGGTCCAGTCGTCCAGTCCAGCACCTCTGGAGGACCGATGCCGGGCGCCAGTCAGAGCGCGCGGCGCGGGGCGAGGAGAGGAGGGGAGATGAGAGGATTGGAGGCGGGAACGCACCTGCGCACCTGTGCCGTGCCGCAGCTGCGGAGTCGGACCAGAACGGAA
Source organism: Megalurothrips usitatus (assembly GCA_026979955.1). Classification (NCBI taxonomy): domain Eukaryota; kingdom Metazoa; phylum Arthropoda; class Insecta; order Thysanoptera; family Thripidae; genus Megalurothrips; species Megalurothrips usitatus. Next base: position 2,863,077 of record CM049594.1, on the reverse strand, counting down.
CGGACATGCCGACGGGCCCCGGCCGGGCGGACGCTCGAGCACAGACTGCGGGGAATTTCCGGCCCGTGTTTGTCGGAAATGCCGTTGGAGGCCGGGCGAGGAGTGGGGCGCGGCGGCGCGGGCGTGCGGGCGTGCGGGCGTCTGCGGCGACAGCGACGGCGGTGTCGGCGGCTGCGCGGGCGGGGCACGGGGCCCCCGGCTCTGCGGGCGGCGGCGGCGGCGTGGCGCCGGGGGCCGGGCCGAGTGGCCACATCCCCAGATTGGCCGTGGCCGCCCGGCCCCCCGGCTGCCCCCAGCACGGCCCAGCCTGCCAACCCTTACTCTATATTTACCGCGGTGAGCTCGGCGGTGCGCGGGTAGCGACGCGGTGCGACCCGACGCGGCCGCGGCAGCTCTCAGTCGCGACCCGACGGGCGGGCCGAGCGACGCGCGCGCGCCGCCCGCCTGACGAACCCCACAAAAACGACCAATATTCGCACCCTTCGAACGAACGACACGCCACACCTTCCTCCGTGGCTGTATCGACGCCCCTGCCGCCCCCTCCGCCCCCCGCCCCGGCACACGCCCCGGCCCACGCACCTCTGTGCCGCCCTTCCCCCCGACCCTCTTCGAACCTGACTCGGGATGGATTACTACCAGGCTGCGCCCGATCTGCCCAGCATGCTGATGCAGGAGCTGTGCCAGCAGGTAGGCTAGCCCGGGACCCAGGGCCCAGGACCCAGCAGTGGCGTAGGAAGTCTCTGATTTGGGGGGGGGGATATGTCGCGCATTTTGCCTATACCTAGGCGTTTGTTAAGCGGGTTGCCTAGCCCGGTCTCCGGTGACGGGGGGGGGGGGGGGGGGGTTAACCCCCCCCTTTCCTACGCCACTGGGACCCAGGACCCGGGACCCGGTGTCAGGGGCTGTCGCTGAGCGTGCTCCCAACCCAGGACTCTGCCGCAGCCTGCGGCACAGCGGGCAGTCGGAGGAGGGTGGACTTCCCCCGTGCGAACCTCGGACCTAACCGGCCCCGGCCAGCTCTAACCGCCCCCTGTCTCCTGTTGTTGCAGCTGATGCCGCTGGACGGCCCGGGCCTGGGCCACGGCCTGCAAGGCCTGCAGGGCCTGCAGGGCCTGCCCACGGGCGTGCAGACCACCACCACGCCCACGCTCACGCTCACGCCCACGACGCTGCGCTGCTTCGCGGCCACCGCGGACCTGCTGTCGGGCATGATGGACGACGACCAGCCCACCTACCACAACGCGGCGGGCTTCGAGCCGCCCATCGTGCAGCCATCGTCCTCTTCCTACATGAACATGGTGGACGCGAAGGCCTGGCAGGGCGGCTCCGTCACCACGATGCCGACCCTGACGGCGCTGCCCGCGCTGCCCGCGGGCGCGTGCGCCGCCAACACGGGGCCGTCCATGCCCGCCGTCAGCCTGGCGACCAGCACCAGCACCGGCAGCAGCGGCCAGCAGCCGCTGCACCTGCAGCTGCTCCACCCCTCGGCCTCGCCCTCACCCTCGCCGTCGCCCTCGCCTCCAGCCATGGCTGCCGCCTCCACCACCCCGCCCAGAAGAAACGTGGGCGGCCGCAGGCCGACCAAAGCCAAGGGGGTAAGTTTGTGTCCGTGGCGTATGTCCGGCCGAGGGCGCCGAGGGTCCGTGTGGCTCGTTGCTAATCACATCACGTCTCGTTTGCTGCAGATCTCACCTGAGGAGGAGGAGCGTCGGCAAGTCAGGCGGGAGCGGAACAAGCAGGCAGCCGCGCGCTGCAGGAAGAGGCGGATGGACCACACCAACTCTCTGGTGAAGGTGAGTTTGAATGGAAGTGTTAGTGCGGGTGACTTGCCATCGATGAAAAACGCCTGGTCCGCACCATTATTTCTCTGGTTGTCTTGCCTGTCTAATGTGAAATTTTGTTTGTTTGCAGGAAACTGAGGGCTTGGAACACAAGAAGCAAGGGCTGCAGGTTGAAATTCAAGAATTAAACCGACAATTGGAGGAATTGTCATACATACTGAAGAAACATGTTTGCCGCCATCCTCACCCCAACGCAAGTTTTGTAGTCAATCGTACTTCTCGACCTGAACGTAGTGTCAGTCCACCAGACATAAAGCCACAGTTTATTGAAGTAAAGCAAGAGCGACTGGATACCGATTTAGAGCCACCAGCAAAGAGACCGATGCTCTCTATGCCCGCCCCTTCAGTGCAGCCAAAGCCATCAAGACCTACTTCGTTACCGGTTGCTTCACACACAAACCTTCGTTCAACTGCCTCAGAAATTGCAGGAATATCCATAACCACCCCATCAACAGGTATTCCCTTAAACTTTGATTCTTTGATGGATGGTGGAACTGGGCTCACACCTGTGTCGGGCCCTCTTGTTCCCTCCTGTTCATCACAGCAGCGTAATCAAAATTGTGTTGATTTGGCGAGCCCCGATAGTAATATTAGTAATAAACTGGTTTCATTGTGACGGTGCAATGGCTGAAAATGTACACCATATTGAGGGTATTCGTGCAATTATTAAAAACTGGCAACGGTTTTTTTTATAGTCAAAAAAGAAATTGTGATTTTATGAGATACATTTATTTTATAAGAGACATGTTTATTTTTCCCCTGGTGACTTGAGTCATTCTTTAAATACATTTAATGTTGAACAAGTTATGTGTTTTCTTTAATTTGACCTTGCTGGATCGGGAGTCAATAGCAGTGGACAGTGCTTGATACCTATTTTACACAGGTAGTGGATCATCCAGTGCCAAAGTGTCCCTGAGGCTTTGATCAATGCCGTCCCAAAGCCTGCTTCTTACTGTCATTTTATATGTATGGTTTTGTTTTGATACTTCAGATATTTTTGATAATGATATTTTAGCGTTGCAGCTGTAAAGAAAAGCAATATGGACACCAGGTCTCTGAAGCTCTTGTAAGGTTCCAGTTCACAGCAAAGCTTGTGTTTTTGTTCCATTCTTTTTTGTTTACTTCATGTATTGTGTACCTACACCTAAGCATTGTAATCGAATGCAAACTATTGGAGTTTATTTCATATATTTTATTACTTAGTCAATTTAACAATGTTTGCAATGAAATATTTGTGAATAGTTGATCTCAGAATGAGAAAGTGGAGCACAAAGTCACAGTATCATTGAAAAGATACCAGTATTAATGCAGTGGTGACATGAGCAGCCTTGAGACGTTTTTCTTGATTTTCTCATCATTTAAAAGCGGGAAAATATTAAAGGTACTGTGTGCCATATTTAATTCCCATCAAATGCAATGTAACTGAATGTCTTCAGGTGCGATTTTTTTTTTTTTGCTCTGTCACATTCCTCCCTGATCTGTGCTTGTATTGTAGACCCGAATTAAAGCAAAAATTTAAGGAAAAGTAAAGATTTTAATTATAATGGTCATATATTTTTACAAATCAAATTTTTTACATGACAACCAATTGGATAGTAATTATATGTAGCATGCATGTGGACAAGATGTGTACACATTTACTTGTGATAAAGGTGTCGTATTTTAAGTAAATAAAGCTTTGTTTATATAACTTAGTATATTTGTGTTGTTTCTTTAAAAGAACAAACAATGCATCTTTCAATCTTACAAAACTATTAAGGCCGAATCAGATGGCAGAAGGGGTAACAGTCAGGAAAACACTAACATGGATAAAAGGAAAATAAGAAAACAATACTATGTGAAAAACAACAAAAAGCATTATAACATGATGATTGTAAAACCTAACAAACAACTAATAAATACCAAACTACACATTCATGCTATCACAATCAACTGATGCTTTTTTCTCTCAAGGTGTCATAATATAGAACTGGCAGGCATTTGTGAGAGAAGGCAAATCATTAGTTGGTGTGTTGGAAATTCAACCTTCCATACAAAACCGCATGCAAATACTGATATGCGCCAGATGCTCTCTGAACTCCAAAACATGGACCACAATTACATTACATTTTCAAATAGAAAAGAAATGTGAGTACCACCCCTGACTGCACGAACACTCACCATACAAAGTTTTTGTCGAAGAATGATAGTAATGCAACAGGAACAGGTAATAATTTTTATTTTATAAGGTAACAGGTTGGCTTGTTTTTAAGATGCCAAATCAGCAATGTCATCTATTATTCTTGCTCTTGCTCTTGCTCAGTATCTACGGCTTCATAAAGATATGCTGGGATTCCCATTGAACATAACAAATCATCACTATAGTCACAAATCAGCGAGGGTTGAAATGATGTTACGCAGAACTTTCCAATGCAGTCTAGAACCCAGTCGTATTGAATCATGGGACTTGAATATTGGTCCAACCATGCTACAAAACAAAAAAAAAAAGGAAGAAAAAGATGAAATTTTCCAGTGCATACTAGCCTGAGGTAGGTTTCCTGCAATCATGTTTTTTGCCACACAAAGAAAAAGGTAAGACATAAGACTCACTTGCGAGCTGCTCCTCCTTCATATCTTCCCACTGAGCAAGTGTCACAGGGATAATACGATCTCGAAATGAGAAATCAGTTGGCTTCGCCACAATAGAAGCTCCACTTTCTTTCAGGAGGGCCTGTAACAGAATATACAGAAGAATAAATGAACATTGTTCAGCAAGCAAGGCACTCAAAGGTTCCTTCACCATTTAAAGGACAATAAAGAAAACTATATCAATACCTCCATTTGGCCTACAGAGAGATTTTGGAACTCCCCAACACAACAAAACTCAAAACCATCAAAAAGCCTCTTCCCATTAATTCGGGCTTCCCGCGAGCGTCTTGGCCCCGGTTCCCCCGTTGTATCTAATGCCTCAAAAGGTTCCTGTGCAAAAAATAAAATAAATATTAAATTTATGAACACGGAAAAATTTCACATTCTAACAAGCATTTACCTTACCTCAGACAGAAGTGTTTTGGCTTCTAAAGATTTTTCCACCCAAGCAAATGAAACAACCCACTTGCCTGCAGCAACAGCAGATAGGTATTTCAAAGTTTTGTCTGCTCTCTTACCGTCATCAACCCTGACAATTAGATGAGTAGTGTTTGCTGTGAAAGTAGGGGAAAATTCACCTCCAACAAGGCTAGCCAATTTTTCAACCTGAATGAAATAATTATAATATGTTAGTAAAGTGATCAGAATTCTTTTGGAAGAACAAATGAGAGCGTGGCTTACAATTAGGATTATACTTACCAAAGAAGACAAATGGGGAGCAATGCTGCTGCATACAAACACAGGTTTAGGAGGAATGACAGGGACAGTGGGTAAGGCAGGGCTAGGAGGTACATCAGTGGCCCTGGAGGTTTCAACAGGCTCAGATGCTGCCCCTAAAATTGATGATGATGCAGTAACAAAGTGTTGCACTGAGGCATCTTCTTGTTCATTCTTGCTTTCACTGAGAGGAGATGGGCTCTTGTTAGCAGAAATAGCTTGTTCATGATTCAGAGATTGAGTACCTTCTGGAATAGTCTCATTCACAGAACTTTGCAATAATGGAGGAAGTTTTTGAATTTCAATAGGAGGCTGCGAGCTGGGTACAATATCATCTGAGTGTGTGATGCTTCTGCCAAACACATTAAAACATTCAAACATTCATACAGAAACACTATACAAGTCACACTTCTGTTGACAATGCATACTTTGAAAAATATGATGTTTGTTGAGTTAGTTTCTGTGGAGTAGGGTTAATGAGCTCGGAGTCTCCATCACTGTCAATCTAAATGTAGACAGCAATCAAGTGTACATTCATGAAGCAAAATTCAAAAACACTGTCAGGAAAATGAACATGGGCAATGCACTCACCTCATTTCTTGACGTATCAAAGACATCATAAATCATATCAATATCATCATCATTTCCACGAGATTCCACAGCAACCGTCCGTTCTTCGATCTTTTTCTTGGCATCTGTAAACCACTCTGGTTCTGGCGACTGTGTGATATCAGTATCCTCAATGTTAGCCATTATGTTTGCCATTATTTTGTTGGTATCAACAGCACTGATATTTAAGTCAATAGGACAACTGTCTTCATTATCTGACAGTACTTGTTGTTTTCTCTTTTTTCCCTTATTTGTCCTTTTTTTAGGCACACCAATTTCAGAGTCCGAGGAGTCGCTAGAGCTACAGACAGCCCTTCCTTTTTTTGTTTTGTTTCCACCAACAACACTAGATGAAGGACTGTCAAGATCTACAATAGAATTGACTGACAACACATTGTCTGATTCAGAATTCCCAGTTTTGTTTCCTCTACGATTGATCAAACACGCATTTTCTCCAATATCATTAAAATTATTCTGGGGGGTTCTTTGACCATCTTGAGAGCAAACAACAGATATAGATTTTTGAGAGTCTTCTGTGCATTCAGGCATGGTGCTGGGTATCTCCACAAGTTCTGTTCCCATTAAATCGGTTTCAGCTACCACTGACTCTAGTTGGCCTGCCTTAATACTCAAGTGTTTGGTAGGAGCCACAGGTTGAGTAAAAAGCACTGTTTCAGCATCCATAATTTCTGGGTCACTCTCTGAAAGTATTTCTCTACTTTTGCCCTTACGAGGGCACTCTCTGGTTTTGGCAGGAGACAAGGCCCTGCGTGCATCTAGGTCTAAACATGTATTACTCCCCACAGGTTGTGAAAATAGTACCGTTTCAGCATCCATCATTTCTATATCACTGTCTGTATGTTCTTCTTGCCTCCTTTCATTGTGAGAAGTGGCTGAAACTTTGTCAGAACTCTCAGATGATTGCTTCTGGGCAACCGATGCCTTTGTGGTGTGGCCAACTGAAGTCTCACAGGGAGTTTGTGTTTCAGCATCTTTCAACTGCCTAAAAGAAAAAACAAATCAAAATTTTGTTTTAAATCAGTGATAGCAATAATGTCAAATAACAAAAATAGTCTACATTTTAAAATTTAGATTACTTTGACATGATAAATTTCTGAAACTATTATTGAAATTATCACAACATCATACAATGAAAATATATTGTCAAAAATCACCTGTATGGCTCATGTGTGGCACCAGGGTAGTAAAGATGTTCCAGCGAACCTCTAAGGTATATAGGCACACTTGGTGATTTTTTGGTAGCAATTGACCCAAGTTTCAAGAACTGTACAATGGGTTTGACAGCATGCACACCTTGATGTTTATAATGGAGGAGGAAAAAGAGAGAAAAATGTATCAAATGAAATAGGAACAAAATCTAGCCATTAAAACTTACAACTTACCAGTCAATTTTGAAAGGGTCACAGAGTTTTCCGTTTTTTTATTAAATAGGGAGGTTTTGACTGGAGATCTATTCTTAAATTGAATTGATTTTTCAAGGACCTCAAGTTCTGTTTCAAGATTGTTGACAATTTCATTCACTTTTGCTTTTTTCTTGAGAACTGGGCTGTCTAGGGAAAGATTCATACATGGTTGTTCATCTCCACTGCCAATATCTTCTATAATTACTGGGGAATTATCACCCTGGTAATTGACTGTTCTTAAAACTTTTGAGGGTTGATCAAAGTCCTTTTTCATTTTTTGAACACGAGACCAGCCTGGTGACCTGGAGGGAAGTGGATTTGTTGTGTTTTCCTTCTCTCCGTTAATAACAACCAGCACAGGATCAGGAACCTTCATTTCAGATATATCAGTATTAGCAGTACTGGAGACTGATATGGAAGTTTGGTTCATCCGACCAAATAAGCTTTTAACAGATTCCTGCCTTGTCTTGGATCTTGATAAACCAACTTTTTTTGTGGCTAAGGTTTTGGTAGTGTTTTTTATTTTGACAGACTTCAGCTTAGAGGTGCTTTTTTCAGGTTCACCATCATCTTCAATGTAAGCTGACAATGGTTTAGCATCACTGATTTTAGTGTTTTTCAAAGTGTCAGGATTAACCTGTGAAACAGAAACCATTTCCGAATCCGAAAAGTCGGTTGGACTAGTGTGTTCTAGTGGGTGAGTGATGAGTTGATTCGGTTCAGGAGTAGAACTGATAGGGGCCACTCCCAGAAGCCAGGATTCTACCTTCGAACTCCCTTTAGAAACATTTTGATTCTGTTCTGTAGACATAATCACAGCAGGATTACCACGGCTGGGAGGAGATTCCTTGGTGGATAACTTTTGCTCTTTACGTATAAGGTAATCTGTACAGAACAAGCGGTAATTGTCTTAAAAAAAAACACACACAGATAAACACAAATAAAATGGTGTACTTACCATCTTCATATCCCATTTCTGTGATATCTACTTGAGCACTGGATAACATCACTTGCATAGCTCTCACTAAACTGCGAATTTTTTCAGACTGAACTATACCACGCCGATTTAAACGAGCGTTGCATAGAGGACAAAGAGCATTTTTACTCTTAGCTATTCGGTTTATACATTGTTGACAGAATGTGTGACCACAACGAGTACTAGTAGCATCTTGCAGAGTTCCCAAGCTAAAGTTTAACAAACAGGGACGAAAAATTAGGCTGATAGAAATGAGTATCTTATTTACACATATGTGGGCAGGCGGGATCCACCAATTATTAACCTGAAAAATAAATATTAACATTTAACAGTTATTGACATTAACTTACCATACCACACATTGGAATTGTTCCTGAAGCATTCGCAGAGTTTCGGCAATTTTGATCACGTCCTCTGAGGCTTCGTAGGCCATTTTGGTGCAGTATACTTTAAATTTAAGGCAAATGCCCGAAGAAACTGACTTCCTCGAATTGGTGAGTGTTTTGAACAATCCTTCCCGCCAAATTATGAAATACTTCAAAATTTTTCATACAAACAATATGAATTTGTCATACGGCTGGATGTGTGAGAGAGAGGGGCGGAAAATGCGTAGAGTGAGAGAGAAAGAAAGCTACTGGTTTCAACATGGCGCTTGGGAGTTTATAAAAATGGTGTTTAACTTGTGATTTTCCCGTAAAAAGTGTGAAAATGGGGACTCAAAAGCCTCAAGAATGGGTTTCTTCTTTGCTAACGCGATTTGAAGAACAGGTAAGTGTTCGCACCACTTTAGCCACTCTGTCACGCTCGAAACAGCGAACCGAAAACGCGACCTGTCATGAAAATCAATAAACTTCATTCAAGAATGGGTTGGGCCAACCGGATGCGTGAATTGAGTATGATTATGTGCTTTCATGCTTGTTTATGAATGACAACCTATTGGGTTTGGTCAACTCTCTGTTTTAAATCCCTCGCAGTATACTTTGGTCAGATAAAATGGCAACTTTTTGCTATCTATCGGACAGAAATCACCTAGTTGAAAGACTGTCAGTTTTACTAATTTTTAAATATGTTTATCTTCCCAAATTTGAATTATATTGTCATTTTCTAAAGTGCGTTTTGAATAGTGTCTGTTTTTTGTTAATATCTTAACCTTTGAAAATTATAAGTTTTACAAACTTTTTTATTTTTCAGTTACCATGTCGGACAATGCCACAAAACACCCATTCAAGGATTAATGAGGAGCAAAATAAAAAATCCTTGATAGAAATTAGCAGACATCGATTTTTTCTTGTTATATCAGGCCTAACAAAATGTCTTCAAAGAGTTAATGAAATGGTTAGTAATTTGAAGTACAAATTTCTTGTTGTCATCACTGTAATAGTGGTATCTATTGTTAAGGAAATGTAATATTAACACTGTTTGAATTTTTGTGATTATTTATAACTAGTGCCAAAATGTGACACAAGGGGCAAGGCCCCATGGGCCTGATATTGAACGCAACTGTTATGAAAGTTTGCTTATAGTGCTGGATACTCTTGAAAGATGTCTTAGCAATCAACCTAAAGACATTAAAGACAACACTCGTTTTGATGACAATATTAATGTCAAACTACTGCTTCGTGAAATATGCCAGTTTATTGGTGGGTTCTAGCTCTAAATTTGATTGCTATTATGTGTTACTATTTGTCTTTACTTTTCATGGAATTGCCTTTTTTCTTCTTCTTACAGTGATGGGTAAGACCACATTTCACTCTGCTAAGGAAATGACCTCTGACGTGGAGTGAAAATGCTGTACTAAATTGTTTTAAAGTTAAACTTTTTTTTTTTAATTTTAAACTTCTTGATGCATGCAAATAACTTTTATGTTCTCCTCTTCATTTTTGTAGACCCCTCTGATGGTCCATATGTTATGCAGCTCAGAAGTCTGGCATCTAAAGTTCTCTTTGCTCTGAGCCTTAACTTCTTTCAGGCTGTTTTCAACCGAATATCCTCACGGTAAGTTAGATCATTATGGGATTGGGTACTCATGGGTCATATTTCTTTAATTCATTTTGTGACATGGTTTTCACATTTGATAATTGCGCACAACTAAATCCCATTGTGTAATTCAGACTTCAGGAATTAAGTGTAAGCAATGATGAGAACCCTGACTATAGTGACATAGAACTTATTCAACACATCAATGTAGATGTGTTCAAACTTACCAAACTATTCCAAGGTAAAGACATTTTAAAAGCTTTGTGGCTTTGTGACATTCTCCAACATTCTCATACAGGACTAATGCTCTTTTCCAATTTTTCAGAAACAATTCAGAAATTCCGTTTATTAAAGAAGTCAGCTCAAATTGTTCTGATGGTCTCCCTTGAAAAGGCCATTTGGAACTGGATGGACACATACCCGCATGAGTTTGCTGAAATCCAGGTAATCAAACCTATACCTGTCTCATTCTCACCTCGGCCCGCCTTTCAAATAAACACAATTTTAACAATACAGCTAAAGCTGTACACTTAACCATGTTTGTTTTCAGAAAAAACCAAATGAAGACCTTTCAAAAGGTTGTGACAATTTATTTGACATTTTGGATGCATCAACCGACAGCAGCAAGAAAGGGCGCGCGGCGGTCTGGCCACTTCAGATGTTGCTTTTAATCTTATCACCTGTAAGGCATCTGTTTTCAGTTTAATATTTTTCCTCTTATTTTAAATCTGCAGATGGTGTGTTTTTCAATTATATTAAATACAGATTGCTGTACAAAACTCAATTTGTTTTGCAGAAAGTCCTTGAAGAAATTGTCAATGCTGACTCCGGAGCCCCTTGCTCCCCCAGACATTCTAAGAAAAAGGCATTTATTGACAATGTGAAGCGTGCATTAGGTTCTCACGGAAATAGCAAACAGCTGACTGAAGCAGCTGCTGTCACTTGTGTGAAATTATGCAAAGCGTCTACGTACATCAATATTTTGGACTCTAACAATGTTGCTTTCACCCTCGTACAAAGTATTATTAATGACTTGAAGGTAATTTTTTTCTTTCTTTTTTATTTTTCAATTCTTTTAAAATTTTAGTGGTGGTGGTAATGTCTGATGCAAAGTATTTTGCATTAATCTGTGCCATAGGTCTTGCTAGTTTGATTATCTTATGTATTGTTTTCTTACAGAACCTCCTTTTTAACCCAAACAAAGTCTTTACAAGAGGGGCAAGCTATATTGTGCAGGACATTGATCTCATGATTGACTGTTTTGTGTCTTGTTTCCGAATTAAACCTCACAATAATGAGGCTTTAAAAGTATGTCTCAACCCTAATGTCTCTCCAAACTACCATTTTGTGCTCATCAGCTCTCTTTACAGGTGAGTCGATCTGGAAGGAATGAAGACAGAAAACCACCACTGTGTCACTGTTTGTGTACTAACTTGATTTTTGAAATTACAATTTAGGATTATAACTCAACCAAGGCTTCCATGGTGGCCCCAAATCGATTTAGTCTACAACAAGTCATCAGAGTTGAGATCTATGTTCACTGACACCTTGAATAAAGTTACACAAGGATACATAGCTCATACACCTCTGAGAATGATACAGGTATGAACAATGGAGCCAAACCAGTTCTTATTTGTAGTCAAGTTTTTGTATCCAGAAATGTGATATTTTGTACTTTTGTTCTGTAGTCCCTTACTCTGAAGAGTAAAGATTCTGCTGGGAAATACAAGGAACGTGGAGAGGACTTCAACCACCAGAAAAATCTTCTGTTGTGGATGGTTCGACTTATCCATGCTGACCCCATGCTGATGTTGAATGTAACACTAACATTTTTCAACCTTTTTCCTTGTTTATATTGTTGGTTTGTTCTTTTCATGTTGTATAATTTTTTTTTATATACATTTTAGAATCAGGGTAAGGCTGGCCATGAAATTCAGAGCTCTACGCTTGAGTTAATCAATGGACTTGTAAGTCTGGTACATCAGCCTACTATGCCAGATGTTGCCCAGGAGGCAATGGAGGCCCTGCTAGTACTACATCATCCAGAAAAAATTGAAGTTTGGAACCCTGAGGCTCCGATCAATACATTTTGGGATGTTAGGTATGATATAATTATTTTTTTAAACTGAGTCTTTGTTAGTTTGCTGTTATTTTTGTTTTCTTGAAACAAACCATTTTATTTTTCAGCTCTCAAGTTTTGTTTTCAATATCCCAAAAGTTAATTCAGCATCAGATTATGAACTACACAGACATCTTAAAATGGTTAAGAGAAATATTAGTGTGCCGAAATGCTTTCCTTACTAGACACAAAGATTATGCAAATGTTGGCAGTCAAATTGCTATATGCAAACAGGCACACATTAAACTAGAGGTAATGTTGGTGATTAGTGACTGTGATCTAAAACATCCAATCCATTCTTATGCTTGTCTGAATATTATACTTCTCAGGTTGTGTTCTTCATGTATCTATGGAGCATTGATATGGAAGCGGTTTTGGTGGCAATGTCATGCTTCAGTTTGCTTTGTGAAGAGGCGGATATTCGCTGTGGATCAGATGAAGTTACTGTGACATTTTTGTTACCAAACTATCATATTTATCAAGAGCTAGCTCAGGCATCAACTGTTCTCACAACAGGTAAGGCTCCATTAAATCCTTTTATAGAAATAAATGAGGTGGCTCTATTATATGAGTTGGGATTTTACAGTGATGTAGGGCATTTACACCTCTAATAATAAATACTTAGTCATTATTTTTAAAACATTCTCTGGTACTTAACGATGTGCAGCCCACATTCCAGTTACTAGGACTTTTCATAAAATTCATCACCATTTTTGACAAGTGTATCTCTGTGTTATTGTGCTGAGTGAATTCTCTGTACACCTGTTCATTAGCTACTTTGTCCACCTCATGTTTACATTAGATGCTACTATTTTATGGTAGGAAGTGTCAGAATTACTCGATAGCTTACATTGTTCATTTCAAATTTCACACAAAGCTACCAGTGGAGATTCGAGAATTCATTTTCGTGAACAACACCATGGTAAGACCAGGCATACATTTTGCAACTCCTTATAAAATGCATTCCTTTATTATTTCTTTCGGTTTTAAATCCTATGTTTGTTGTCCAACTTTTACCTTATTTTTCTTCATAATTATTTTGTGCCGAGTATACTAGTTGTAGTGAAGTGCTCTCTATAATTAAAAAGTAACATGGATTGCATCCATCACATCCTCTAGAGAGAATGTCTTGTCTAGCTTCTTGCAGTCCTTTGTTCACTGAGTCAAAATTATGCCACATACTTAGTTTTTATCACCGTGGTTTGTTTGGACTCATTAAGCTTACCTACATCAAGAACAAGTCATTTATAGAGGGTACTTCATAAAAGTTTCAAGAGTTAGTATGTTATGTGTCATTGTTTGTTGTGCATTTCAATTTTGCTTTGTAATGTATTCCGTTGCTTTATTTCTCATAATTTGAACAGTACATAGTGCTTTATAGTGACACAGTTTTTCTCCTTACTCTGTAGGTCATACTGTATTTCCCCCCCACTGCTATTGTTGTGTATGGTAGAAGAATTTTATTGGTTGACGGGTAGAAGTCTGTTGTGCCAGGAATATTCAGAAAGTTATTTTGATTCGACCCCACTGTGCAGAGGAATTTTACCTCAATTGCACTGCACACTTCTATCAGATGATACCATATTTGTACAAATTGTATCTGTCTTCTGTACCTCTGTGGTACTCATTGTGCATGTTGTTTTATCTTATGTATCAGCGTTACCTTATGTGCCCACTCCATTAAATGAACAATTTTTTCCCCGCTCTCTGATAGATGAGAAGAAAACTAGATTTCATAGTTTTGTTTTGCGTGGAGTTTAGATCTATTTATTAATGCATGCTAGAGTATAAAATTTTCCCGTTAACCACAATTTTAAAAGGAAGAGAAAACAAAAAGAAAAGTGCATAGTTTTTGTTAGTTGTGAGTGACTGTTGTACATTTAGTATAATGTGCTTTCAGGTCGAGCAGCTCTACAGAAAAGGATCATGGCTCTCCTGAGAAAAATAGAACACTGTATTAATGGAGTGCAACCGGTAATGCTTTCTCCTTAACAAGCACATTATAGCATGAGCAATGCTCATTGTTTCTGACTCTGGTCTTGCTTCCAGGCCTGGGAGGAAACATTTCGCAATTGGGAGGTGTCTAAAAATGCTTTGTCCTTATATCCAAAAACAAAACTTGAAGAAGGCCAAATGGAGCCCTTTCATCGCTCGGTTGGAAAACGGCGAGCCTCTCATCAAAATTCCGAACATGAATTGGAGGTAAAATTGATTTTCTGACCTGTGCCTTTATTCTTTTTATTATGACACCTGATGCTTACCTCACCATCATTTCACGTCATTTCAGGATCAAATAAATGAATGGGCCAATATGACTGGGTTTTTGGTATCACTGGGAGGAGTATGTTTACAGCGTCGAAGCCCATCACGTAAATGCAATATGCTTCCTAACCAAAGTAGTCAGACCAGTCAAGAAGTTCAATATTGCCCCGTAACACAGTAAGCAACTAAAGCTACACCCAACAAACACTTGAACCCATGTTATTTTACCAGTGTTCTCTTATTTTTCTGGTTTACACTTATTTTACAGGTTTGTTGGCGAGTTACTTAAATTATTGGTGTGCAAAAATGAAAAATTTGGCCCACAAATTCAGAAGAATGTGAAGGAATTAGTTGGACATGAAATGTCTCCTGCTCTTTATCCTATTTTGTTTGATCAGATAAAGTTCTTTGTTGAAAAGTTTTTTGATTCCCAAGGCCAGGTCTGTTCAAACTTTATATCTACATGCACCTTATAATTTCCTCACTTAGCCTATCTTTTAATTGATATGTAATTTGGTTTTGCAGGTTGTAGTTGCAGATCACAATACCCAATTCATTGAGCACATAATTTTTGTCATGAAAAATGTTTTGGATAGCAAAACCGACCAGCCATCTGAACATCTTGGAGTAACATCTATAGAGGGCATGATGCTTGCTATTGTGAGGTACTGGTTATTAAAGCAAGAAACATCAATCTAAGAAATCGAGGTTGAACATTTACACATCGCTTCTGTTTCGTTTCAGATACGTCAGACATTTGGACATGACTGTTCATGCAATCCACATTAAAACAAAACTTTGCCAACTAGTGGAGGCTATGATGAAGCGTAGGGATGATCTTGCTTTTCGACAGGAGATGAAATTCCGAAACAAGCTTGTAGAATATCTCACTGACTGGGTCATGGGTACAGCTCATCAAATTGCCCCTCCTGGCCCTGGAGATGTTGCATCAATAACAAGGTGTTAACAATAAACAAATATACATCTATGTTTTTTAAAACTATTCAACTCACTTAACTGGGTTTTTTGTTTCTTTTTCTCTCTTCAGTCGAGATTTAGATCAGGCCTGTATGGAGGCAGTTGCTGCTCTTCTCAGAGGTCTGCCACTCCAGCCTGAGGAATCGGATCGTGGGGACCTTATGGAGGCTAAAAGCCAGCTGTTTCTTAAGTATGTTTTAATTAATTATCAAACTTTAATCCAATACATGATCTCTTTTCAGATTAATATTGAAATATTGTTTCCTTTTGTCTTTTAGGTATTTTACCTTGTTCATGAATTTGCTGAATGATTCCACTGATAATCAGGAGGAAGTTCCTTTGCCGCGCCAGAGAGTACAATCTAACAAAAACAACACATTGCGTCAGGCAACTATCCAGGCAATGTCCAACCTGCTTTCTGCAAATATTGATAGTGGATTGATGCATTCTATTGGTGAGACTCAGTGGTTTTATCATTGTTGCCATTTATAGCTAAAATTTATGAAAGTACATTAGCTCATCCATTGGTTTCTCGTAGATTTGGGTTACAATAGGGATCTACAAACAAGAGCAGCCTTTATGGAAGTTTTGACAAAGATTTTACAGCAAGGCACTGAGTTTAATACTCTGGCCGAGACTGTTCTTGCTGATAGATTTGAGCAGCTTGTACAACTTGTAACCATGATAAGTGATAAGGGTGAACTACCTATAGCTATGGCACTTGCGAGTGTTGTGACCACTTCACAGATGGTAAATTGACTTTTGTAAATCGACCATTTTTTTTGACCATTGTGGTCAAGAACTGAATTATTTGGTGGTTTAAAAATGTTAACTTTTATTATTATTTATTTTTTTAAGGATGAGCTTGCAAGGGTGTTTGTTACACTATTTGATGCAAAACATTTACTGTCACCATTGTTGTGGAATATGTTTTATCGAGAAGTTGAGGTGTCTGATAGTATGCAAACTTTATTTCGAGGAAATTCCCTTGGGAGTAAAATAATGGCATTTTGCTTTAAAATATATGGAGCAGACTATCTACAAACATTGCTGGAACCTCTCATTAGACCTCTTCTTGAGGATTTAACTCAAAGCTTTGAGATAGATCCAGCAAGGTACATCCATGGAGAAAATTCGTAACATCTGCATTCCATTTTATTAAAACTATTGTTCTTTAGACTATGTTATTTTTTTTATATTTTCTGTTGTTTTTAGATTGGACCCTTCAGAAAGTATTGAACAGAATCGTCAAAATCTTATTAACCTGACTGAAAAGGTGTTCAATGCCATTGTGTCATCAGCTGATAAGTAAGTTTTTCTAGTTATGCATCAATTCCTTGCTCTATTCCTGCAAAAGTTACTATTTAAGCACCCCCACCTTGTTTCAGATTTCCACCACAGCTACGTAGTATGTGTCATTGCTTGTATCAAGTTTTAAGTAAGCGTTTTCCTCAGTTCCCTCAAAATAACATTGGTGCAGTAGGGACAGTTATATTTCTCCGTTTCATCAATCCTGCCATAGGTATTCAACAGAAGCCTCTTTTAAAATTTTTGTGTATACCATAATTTTGTATTTACTCATTTTTATTTTCCAGTGTCTCCCCAAGAAATGGGTATAGTAAATCGCCAAGTGCCTCCAGGAGTCAAACGAGGACTCATGCTAATGTCAAAGATATTGCAAAATATTGCCAACCATGTGGAGTTCAGCAAAGAACAACATATGTTGGTTTTTAATGACATGCTTCATGAGCATTTTGAAGTTGGCAGAAGATTTTTTATTCAAATTGCTTCAGACTGTGAAACTATGGACCAGACATCACACAACATGTCATTTATAAGTGATGCCAATGTTTTAGCTCTTCACCGCCTGCTATGGAACCACCAAGAAAGAATTGGGGACTATTTGTCTAGCAGCAGAGATCACAAAGCTGTTGGAAGACGTCCATTTGATAAAATGGCCACCCTTCTCGCCTACTTAGGTCCTCCTGAGCATAAACCTGTTGATTCTCACTTGCTATTCTCCACATATGCTCGTTGGAGCTCCATTGACATGTCCAGTAACAAGTTTGAAGAAATTATGGTGAAGCATAAAATTCATGAGAAGGAAGAATTCAAAAGCCTTAAGGCTCTAAACATATTTTATCAATCTGGTTATTCAAAATCAGGCTTCCCTGTATTTTACTACATAGCCAGAAGATATAAAATTGGGGAGACTAATGGAGATTTGTTAATTTACAATGTAATCCTAACACTGAAACCATTTTGTCATTCGTCTTTTGAGCTAGTAATTGACTTCACCCATACAAATACAGACAATCGTTTCCGCACGGAGTTTCTTCAGAAATGGTTTCACGTTTTACCTGCGATTATCAATGAAAATATCAACATGGTTTACATTTACAACTGCAATACTTGGGTACGTGAATATACAAAATACCATGATCGTATACTTCAGCCAATCAAAGGTAACAGAAAATTGGTATTTATTGAGTCTCAACCAAAGCTCAATGAGTATATTGAACCTGAACAGCAGAAGCTCCCTGGTGCAACCCTTGCTCTTGATGAAGATTTGAAGGTTTTCAACAATGCCCTCAAGTTATCCCACAAAGATACCAAGGTTGCCATGAAAGTGGGTCCTACTGCAATCCAGATCACATCAGCTGAGAAGACAAAAGTTTTGTCACATTCTGTTCTTCTTAATGATGTTTACTATGCTTCTGAGATTGAAGAAGTTTGCCTAGTTGATGACAACCAATTCACTTTGACAATTGCCAATGAATCAGGACCCCTCAGCTTTATTCACAATGATTGTGATAGCATTGTTCAAGCCATTATTCATATTAGGAATCGATGGGAACTATCACAGCCGGTGAGTTGGTATACCTTGTAAAATCCGACATGCTTCACAAGTGTACCATCTTTATTTTATTTAATATTTTTATTTCAGGCACAAGATTCTGTGACCGTTCACCAGAAAATCCGCCCTAAAGATGTCCCTGGAACTTTATTAAATATGGCACTTTTAAATCTGGGCTCCTCAGACCCCAACCTTCGAACTGCTGCATATAACCAGCTCTGTGCTTTAACTGCTACCTTTGACTTGAAAATAGAGGGACAACTTCTTGAGACGTCAGGTATTTTACAATTTATTATCAGAGCTGTCAAACTTTTAAATGCTCTTTCAGATTTTGTTAAATATTTTAAAATTATTTCCAGGACTCTGCATTCCATCAAACAATACTATTTTTATTAAATCTGTAAGCGAGAAACTTGCTACTAATGAACCCCATCTTACTCTAGAATTTCTTGAAGAGTGTGTGCAAGGGTTTAGAGTTTCAACCATTGAACTGAAGCATTTATGTCTTGAATATATGACACCGTGGCTGCCCAATCTGGTTAAATTTTGTAAGCAAGATGAAAGTAAAAGGCAAGATGAAAGCAAGCGCCAGCAAAAAGTTAACTCCATTCTTGAGAAGCTGATTCAACTCACTGTTCAAGAAGTTGAAATGTATCCATCTATTCAAGCGAAAATTTGGGGCTCGATTGGGCAAGTGCCTGAGCTAATTGACATGGTGCTGGACAGTTTCATCAAGAGATCGGGCGAGCATGGTGTTGGTTCTCCTGTTGTTGAAATACTTGCTGACACTGCTGTTGCCCTTGCCTCAGCAAATGTTTCCCTGGTTTCAAGGAAGATAATAAATCGTCTATGCAGGGTATGTCTGTATTCTGGTTAGTGAATATTGTTTCTCCTGAATATTTTTTCTACTCAACAATTTCTCTTTGACAGGTTTTGGATAAAACATGCACATCTCCTACGCAGTTATTAGAGGCTCATGTTTTGTGGGATGATATTGCCATTCTAGCTCGATACCTTTTGATGTTATCTTTTAACAATTGCCTTGATGTTGTAGTACATCTCCCTCATCTCTTTCATACAATAACCATGCTCGTATGTTCAGGGTCACTAAGTATGCGAGCTTCAACTCATGGTCTTGTTATAAACACCATACATTCATTATGCACATGCACGAAACCTACGTTTGATGAGGATGCTCAAAGAGTACTTCGGCTGAGCTTAGATGAATTTTCACTCCCGAAATTTTATCTTCTATTTGGAATTAGCAAAGTGAAGTCTGCGGCTGTTACTGCATTTCGGTCAAGTTACCGCCATCCAAGTGATAGACTCCTAGGAAATGAGAGAGTTTTCTCAGGGCTCTCATCAGATAGAGAACGTCTATCATTGACATCATTAGAAGTCATTTCAGATGCTATGCTTGAAATAATGGAAGCATGTATGAGAGACATTCCATCCTGTGATTGGTTAAAGAACTGGACAACCCTAGCAAAGAAGTTTGCATTTTGTTTCAATCCAGCTCTCCAACCTCGTGCACTCATTGTTCTTGGATGCATTAGTAAAAGTATCACAGACCAAGATATTAAGCAGCTACTTCGAATCCTTGTAAAGGCTTTGGAAAGTTTTAATGACATGACTCTTCTTGAAGCATTAGTCATTTGCCTAACTCGGTTGCAACCACTTCTGAGACCAGAGTCTCCTATTCATCGTGCACTCTTTTGGGTGGCTCTGTCAGTTTTGCAACTGGACGAAGTGTCATTGTATGCTTCAGGACTTGCCCTCCTTGAGCAGAATTTGCATACGCTGGACTCTCAGCGCTCTTTTGAAGAAAGGGTAGGAATATTTTTCTTTCTCCTTTATAAATTTGTTGATTAATATTTTGATGATTCATAACAATATCCTGTAAATCGCAGTTATATTGAGAGGTTCAAAATTTTTCTTACAGTCATTGGTTCAGGTTATGATGGCTACACGTGAACCACTGGAATGGCATTTTAAACAGCTTGACCATGCTGTTGGATTGAGTTTCAAAGGTGAGCATGTTTTCAACAATTAACTATGCTTGTCATCCATAGCGGCCAAATTTGTCATATAGTGATTACTTATTCCCCCCCCCCCCCTTCTTTTCTTCCAGTGAACTTCCACTTTGCTCTTGTTGGGCATCTGTTGAAAGGCTTTAGACATCCCACACCTACCACAGTAACACGAACTACGCGAGTCTTAACTATGCTGCTTGGAATAGTTGCCAAACCTCACAAGAGAGACAAGTTTGAAGTCACTTCAGAAAGCGTGGCTTATTTGGCAGGTATGCCTTAGGGACAATCTTAGAAGTAAAACTTCATTCACACCATTTTGAAACTTGATGAGAATTTTGTGGTAATATGACAAAATGTTTTTCTCCCAATATAAAATGTTTTGTTCTAGCTCTTGTTTCGGTGTCTGAAGAAGTGCGAAGTCGTTGCCATGTTAAACATTCATTAACTAGGGTGATGCCAGATTCAAGTTCTGCCGAGAGCTTTCCAGTAGATATTAGACATTCTAATGCCCCAGTTACTCCCCAGGTATTGTGCATGCCTCCTGAAACTTTTTCTATTTAGTTTTGCTTTGCAACACAACAAGATAAAGTAAACTTTTTCAACAGTTGTCAAGCATGTGCAACTCAGGAATTGGTGGTCAAGGGAGTGCTGCATCAAGTACCACATCAACTCCCAGCACTGACAGAGTTACCTTGAGCAGTGTTACATGCTCTGGTTTTGTCGGCACTGTCAGCATGACAGCACCTGCAAACCGAAGACAGAAGTCATGGGACATGCTTGATCAAAATGCGATTACTCAAGCAAGACAACAGAAGTCTCAACAGCAGGTATGTAGAATTCAGGTTATATATAGGGCTCCAAAGAATATACATGTGCATATGATGTATGTATTTAGAGGGGCTACATGTGAAGTGAGAATTGTTCCATTCCATCAGCATTTACAGGTGCAATGCTTTGATTTCTGAGGAGTATCCAGTTTCCATCTAGAAGGAATGACCCTACCTTGGTTTCTTGTGTTAAATTGTTTTTGTAGAAAATTGTGACGATTACTAATGTTGTTGCATAGGTGAGCCCTTGCTCTGGTGCAGTCCCACCCCCTTCTAAGGTTTGGCACAGTCTGGACCTAGGATCCCAACCGAACCCCCTTCCTCCTAGGTGGCTATTTCGAAATCAGCGTTCTTCATCGGTTCCTGCTTCCAAATCCAGTATTGAGTCAAATACATCTGGCGTGAATGAGAAAGTAAGATGTGTCTTTAAGCATAATCTCTGTATGTCTTTTGCTCTATCCTCTTGCTATCCTTGTGACACACATCAATACCCCTCACAACTCACTTCGTCTCTCTTCTTTCACCTTGTTTTTTTTTCTGTGATAGTGCTGTTCCGCGCGTGGACTATCAGCATTGTGAAGGGTTACTGATTTACTTGTGGGATCCTTGTTCTAACTTTCTTCTGCTTGTACGTTTCCTTGCATGGAAGCCATCAGGATATTTTGTTTTGCATGTGGAAAAAAGTATGGTATACACTATAATTGTAGTACAGCATTACTCCTTCTATTTCATCACTGGCAGTCCTGCAGACAGAATTAATGCAAAAAGATGTCGTAGAAATGGTTGTTTTGGAAGTCATTTTGATAATAGAGGTGGTGACCTAAATTATGTTGGGTTCAGAATGCACGTGTCCTGTTCAAAACGCAACGATCGTTCTCGGTGCCAACTTCTAAAGAGCGGAAGTCAATGGAGGAAGCTGACTCAAAGGTAGTGTGCACTTCTATCTTAGAATTCCATTTCACACACCACTGTTGGCTTCCACGTTCAGAAGTTTTGTTGATGTGCTCTGGTTGAGGCTGGTCTTTCAACTACCTTTGCAACTCATGTTTTAAATGAATCACAGTCAATGCCATTCAATAGCAATTAATTAATTTATTATTTTAATGGGGGCATTGTTTCTTTAAAAGAATTTATGTGGTGTGTGATCATTTACAGCATGTTTTTGTTGTACAGCATGAATTTGGGTGACCTCTCATTAACCAACGGAAGTTGTTGGTTTGCATGTGCTCCTTTCACTTTGTCTCTCTTTGATCATCAGGACTTGTTGCGCTCTTGTGTGCTTTGAAACGGTGAATTTGTAAACCACCAAACATGATTTGCCATTTGCCACTTATGCAAAAGCTTTAATACAAATACAAATGTAAAAAATGTGGGTGTTTTTGTTTTACAGCTTATTATTTATGTGCCAATATTTACCCACTGAGAAGCTTGTCTATTTTCCTTATTAATTCCATTCAATACTGCATTGAAATCTTTTTTGAAGTTTGTGAAAAAGATATTATTTTTCTGAAAACTATTTCTTGTCTTTTCAAAATAATACATTCCCATGATTTTTCAACGATTTTTTCATAATTAAAGTACTGCAAGCCTATTTGGTGTACAATTTTAATTTTTTTACTTTTGCTTTCATGTATTTAATGATAGCTATTGTCTTACTGCTCTTTCATCAACTCCTGAAAAATTCAGGAAGACGGGAGTGACTCTGCCCAGAGCTAATATCTTTACTTTTAAATTCACCATAGAAAATTTCTTTTTTCTTCCCCCCCCCCCCCCCCCTACCCAAATTTATGTAGGTAGATGTACTAGTTACTCCCCTTTTACAGAAGCACAATTCTGTTGGGATAATCAATCTCTTAATAGTATAGAACTATATACAATGTGTTTAGCACTACTAGAGAAGGAGACTAGCCGTGACTAGCTTGTAGGTATTAATCCCAACTCTACATTACAGGAATTTTTAAATAATTTCACTTTATTCCTTTTAATTAGACAAGACATAACTAATTTAATTTGTGATTGACAGCATATGCTGTTTGAAGTACATACAGGTCATCACATGCTTTTGAATTTTACCTGAACTGAATCATAATTTGCAAAATCTGTTGCGTTATTACATTGTTATTATGCAAAAGCAAAATAACTTGTATTTGCATGAAATTTTACAAATGGAGGGATTTTGAGCTAGTTTACATTTAAGCATGAGTTCTATGCTGTAAATAATATGTGCTTTACTTGTTTAAAAGTTTTTTGAAAGGAGAAGCTCTTTCCAACCTAATGCAGAAAATCAATTATTCTTTTACAGAATCGCAGTCCTCGTGTGTCAGTCTCAAATGAAAACAACATCCTCCTTGATCCAGAAGTCTTAACAGACTTCTCAACTCAAGCCCTAGTCTTAACAGTGTTGGCAACACTTGTTAAGTATGCAACTGATGAAGGAGAAACAAGAATTCTGTATCAATACTTAGCAGAGGCTTCCATTGTATTTCCAAAAGTTTTTCCAGTAATGTAAGTACAGGTGCCTTTAGCACTGTGCAATTTGCAAGTTTAAATATTTCTGTATATAAGGGTTAATTTTCTGTTCTTTTCAAACAGACACAGTCTCCTTGATGCAAAACTTACCAGTGTGGTCTCCAACTGTCATGATCCTGTCATTCTGAGTGCCGTACAAAATATTGTACAAAATATGGTTGCATGTGAAGATACCATACAACAGCAGCCTCATTATATGCAAACTTGTGGATTTGGAGGTTTATGGAGATTTGCAGGACCATTCACAAAAGTAAGTTTCTTCTCTTTTCCTTGTCATAGACCTTTTTTCTTCGCAGAAGTCTCACACTTGTAATTGCTTGTAATTGAGTCCTGAAGTAGAATATTTTCTATATGTTTGGGTGTATTTTTTAAATTTCAGTGTCAGTGTACCGCTGAGAGTGCAGAACTCTTTGTAAATTGTCTAGAAGCCATGGTTGAAACATGTCTTCCCCTTGAAGATGGTGAGCTTGAACTAGCCCCTTTCCCATCAATGCTTAGTGTGTCTAGCAATGTGAACTTGTCCTCCAGTCTTTCATCTTTGAACATGGGATCCCCTACAGACAAAGGTAAGCTAAGAATCTCAACCTTTGGGGTTAACTGTGTTTTTTCTACTAATCGTGTTGTATAACAATCACCTTCTCTTTCACTTTTCAGATATGGGGATTGAACTAGGGTCTGACAACGCTTCATGCTGTTCAACCTCTCTTGGACGAAATTCGTATGGAAAACAAAGATCTTCATCTACAGCTTCAAAAATTGGAAATGAGTCCAAGTGACAATTCAAACTGAAGCAATTGCTTCCCTCTAGAGATTTTTGAAGTTTCTTGCCCTTTTTGCCCTTGTTTTTTCCAAGCTGATTTTGTGCCAACTTCTTACAATATAAAACAACTGTCACAACTGCATCATTCCCGCCTCACTAGAAGCAGCAGTTTTGTTGTTAAATAATTTGATTTTATTGTGATTATTGCTTTTGTAGGTCATGTGATATAGCGGTAATCAGAATGTTTGTTACCAATTATTTTAATCAAAATGGTGTTTTGGAGACTGATTGATCATTTTAAAGACTGGGGACCAATGCACATAACATTTAAATGTGCCCTACTCTTCAAATAGCTGGTTTTGCTGTAATCATCCAGTGGCTGTTTTAGGGGAGGTCAGGTGTGATAATCCTCCCTTCACTACCACTGTAATGTCACTTTCATTTAGGCTTCAAATTTCTTTGACTAAATTATTTTTGTCTCATGCTGGTGTGGCATTTTTGAATAGTATTCAACATATCAAGGTAATCCATTTCACATGTTCAGCATAATGGACCAAATTGTTTGTTTGAGTTTTCCTTGAAAACTGTAACCTTTAAAATTTGAGACACTAAATGGAAGTATATGTTCTAAAGAAGAGTCCCACTAGCAGAGTTTCAGTGTCTTAGAATGTTTTAAAATGTTCCTGGCTCAGACTAGCTCAGACATCTTAGGGACATGAAAAATCTGTTATACAGTGAAGATTGATTCAAAGGGTGGATGCTTAGTACAAATTCTTCTTAACGTGTTTTATTTGTGTTTATAGAATATAGAATCTACTTTTATTGAATGTTGCTTTTAGATTGGTTTGTTAGAGAAGGAGGAATAATTTTCTGTTATTTTTGTGATGAGGGAAGACAAATTCCCGCATCCCAAGGAGAACTTGACTGGTCACCAATAATTCATGAAGGGAGTATTGAAGAGATCACAATTTCATATTTACAATATGACTGACTTTTTTTCTACATGTATGTCATGTTTGATGTCTCTTGTTTTTAGCGACTTGCATCACATTACAGCCAATGAAATTTAAGCGCACAGTTTTTTTTTTTTTTTTTTTTTTTCTGGAGAGGAGAGGACTCATCTCCTACTATATTTGTGATGCTCAAGTACTTCCTTCAGCTAGTCACGTTGTATTTAAGTGTAGTAATGTATAATAAAATTTGTCCACAATGGGTGCTTCTCTACTGGTTTTCGCAGTATTTTTGTAAGACTAAAAGTTTGTAAAGAAAAGCCATGTGTGTTTAGTTTGTAATATTTTAAAATTTTAATTCCTGTTTTTCTTTGTATACACATATTATTAATATTATGTGGTTGTGTTATCAAAATATTGTATGTTATGTGCCAATTTTGCCCAATTTTTTTCCTTTTTTTTTTTGCTAGAAGTATTGGTTTTCTAAGGAAATGCAATATACATTGGCGTTATGTTTAGGACTCAATTCATTATAACTGCAATCCAATTCACCCCTGTGAAAATGGTATGCTGAATGTGTGTGTGTGTGTGTGTGTGTGTTAGTGTGTTTGTTAAGGGGGTCTATTGTTCATTTTGTTGAGCATGCAGGCAGTACTTATTAGAGGGGTCTATCTATTTACTTACTATGCTGGTATTCACATTGATCATTGGGGTGGGTCAAAAATGAGGGACTTGAAGAAACTTTCAAAGCTTTAGTTAGCAAGGATGGGATGAAGAAGTGACAGTTTTCTTGTGCATCCAACTGTTTTCATTATGTTTTTTTTTTTTTTTTTTTACAATTTTTAAGTCAAAACTTTGTGATGTGTTTGCCTCCCAGATTTTTCATCCACCCTTTTGGCCTTGCCCCTCATATGTGTGCCTGTACTCATGTACCTTAATGTGTCCTACCATTAAGTTTTGGTCCAACTCTGTATGTGTCCAATATTTCTTACCTCTCGCTCTACATTTTAAAGTAATATGACAATTTTTTTCTGGATATTTAATGTTTATGGATTTATGAGAACTTTCCTAGTTTAGTGTCAATAACCGACAAGGATAATGTTTCCTGGAATGTACAAGGACAGTTAGTTTATTGTGAAACCTAAATGAAGATTTCATGTTTATGAGTAAGAGCAGTTACTAATATTTTTAGATTTTCAAATTTTATTCCTGTTTATTATGAGAGCGTAACAAGATTTGAATGGGTCCCTCCAAATCCTTACATTTGCTAGCACTTAGGGGTACTATATGTGGTAGATTTAGCCTCAATCACTACTCAATTTTCATGTTTTAAAAAAGTATTTTCAATTGTCTATGGTTCTAAATATATATAAATATATTGTTGGCTTCTATGGTTGGAAATTTGCTGTGCTTATGTTCAAAACATTTGAAGTATAGTTCAGTTTCATGTGGACATGCTTCAGCTGGCATTAATGTATGTTTCATGTGGTTATGGAGCATTCATACAAGATCACAAGCTGCAGAGTTCCTGAAATGCGCTTTTAGTCTGATAGCCAGATCTTAGATAACTTTTGTCTGTGATGTGATTAATTTTATTGTTGAGTATCCAAATAAACACTAAAATGCAATACACCTACCTTACCTTGCTTTAATTATCATTTTAGTAAACGTCAAAGAATCTTAATTCGTGCTCTGACTTTCTGGGTCAAGTTCATTGGCAAAGGGACTTCTTATATGTTCCCAAATTTTAGAAGAAAAGTGTCTGGATGTAGCAGGGGCATCAAATTAAAGGCATATTATAAATATAACAAATACATTTATCGGCTAAGTGACAGTTTTAATTAAAATGCCAAGAGAGCATTCAGAGCACTGTTCGTACAAATCGCAATTTGACTTAACACATTCATCCTTGGGAACAGAGTAAAAACTTCCACACCGACATGGGTAACAGTAGACACTCCCATCAAGGGTCATTTCTTGCAATGTGACCGTAGCATACAGTACAAGCTCATTTTCACATTGCTCCACTAAGAGTTGGGCATCATAAGTTTTTCTTTTGACAGGATCTCTTAGTGTCTGCCAAGCTTCATTTACTTTTATAAAGTAATCGGCACCTGCAGCAGTGGAAGTCGTTTTGTCGGGATGGCTTTTGCGCACAAGTTCTTGATAGCACTTCTTAATTTCCTCGTACGAGGCACTTTCTGAGCACCCTAATACAACATAGAAATTGTCCATTGTTGATGCATTCCAATAAAAGCATAAACATTACACAGCTTGGTTAGAAACGCCTCACAAAGTTATTATAGATCATTACATTAGAAGAACCTAACCCACTGCAGACCATGTAAATAGTGTACAAAGAACGTTAACCCGCTTTCGTACTAACATCAGCGAAGCCCAGGTGAAGCTCAACTCATTGTCGCTCACCACTTCTACGCAAACATAACCTTCATCTAACTCGTGTCGTCTGAACCACCATGCCAATAATGAAAGCTGCCACTATTGTCAGTTGAGATACTACAGCCGCGACCGTCATCGTCTGCTGTACTGTTTGTTTTCATGATTCAATTAGAGTTCAATTGGAGTTCACTCACGTTTGTTTGCTACATGTGCAGCAGCAATGTCGACCGAATTCCAAGGATTTGAATTGATCAAGCAAGGAGCAGAGGGTCGTCTCTTTAGAGGCTCGTATCTAGGGAAACCAACGATCGTAAAAGAGAGGTTCAGGAAGACCTACCGGCACCCAGACCTTGATGATTATCTAACCAAGGAGCGTATGAAGGCTGAAGCTAGGGCCATAGTTAGAAGTAAAGCTGCAGGCATGTACATAATAATATTCCTTTTTAAAACCCATCAAAAACTTTTCATATTTCATTTTTAAATTATTTTTATTTTGTCTTCAGGTGTAAGAACACCATCCATCTTTTTGGTGGATTTTGAGAGGCGCCGGATCTATATGGAAGATATAAAACCCAGCATCACTGTTAAAAAATTCATCACAGATTCCCTCCTTGGCTGTTCTGGTGAAGATGCTCTTGGGAAGATAAAACCAGTTGCACTTGAAGTTGGCTCAATCGTCGGGAAACTCCATGCTCACAACATAATCCATGGTGATCTTACCACATCTAACATGCTGTATTCCATTTCCGAGGATGGGCAAATAACTGTAACATTAATAGATTTTGGACTTAGTCATGTTGAGAATAGCGCTGAAGATAAAGGAGTTGATTTATATGTTCTTGAAAGAGCGCTCCTCAGTACTCATGCAAATGCTGATAAACTGTTCCCCATCATAATGCAATCTTATAAAAAAGCTAATAATAAGGATTCAAAGACAGTCTTAGATAAATTTGAAGATGTGCGGGCTCGTGGTAGAAAACGCACTATGGTAGGGTAAATTTAAAACATTCTTGAAAAAGTTGTATTTGGTTATGTAATTTGGATTAATAAAGTTTTGTCTATGATTACTGCTTCATCCTTTGAATATTTATTTATTTATTTATAACAACTTTCCATGACGCAGCTTCGCATTTTAACGATGCGGGTTTTGTCAAGCTGCGGCGGAGGTACATATGTCCTATCGCACAAAAAGAGTAGACGACCGTGACAGGACTCGAACCTGCAATCTTCGGATCCGAAGTCCGACGCCTTATCCATTAGGCCACACGGTCCGGTTGAGATGGGGGGGAGACGAGTTGCATACACAATGCTCGCACACGCGAGCTGAGGAGTGAAACTGGCAACGTCGCAGTGGTGGGGGGTGGGGGTAAACGAAAGCGCGCGAGCGGGAAGTTCGGTTCCCAACTGTTGCTCTCTGGGCAGGGAAGGCAATACACGACGCGGGCTTTCAACTTTGTGTAAGGAAACAATGATGAGACAAACACACAAGTTTATTTCCACATATTCGTAAATGGCAATACACGCCGGACACAAGCGAACGCGTTTTAACACCACGCCCCCCGGCACGGCCCCTCTCAGCACTTGGCCCTGTCCACGTTCTTGATCTCGCTGGCGTCCAGGTCGTAGCTTGAGAGGACGTTCTTGAGGACGCCGAGCGTGTCCGCGGAGAGGGTGACCTTGTTGCGGGCCCAGATCTCGGCGAACAGGTTGCGGCCGAAGCTCTTGGTGCTGGCCACGTACACCTGGCGGCAGGAGACCACCACGGCGTAGTTGTCGTAGTCCGTGGCCACGATGCTCTGTTTGAACACGCCTGGGCAAAGCAACGGCAGCGTCACATGAGTCCAGGGTCCAAACACGTACGTCAGGTGCGGGCCGGAGGCGGTGAAGACGACGAGGAAAACAAAACCGGATCCAGGATGCGGGTAGATCGGGCTCTAATATCGTCTTACACACTTCTGGCCCGCCCTTTCCCGGGACTCACCCTCGTAGTCGGAGTCGCCCTGCTTGCGGTAGACGGCGTGCGTGAGCGCCACCTTGTCGCCGGCCACGGCCTGCGAGATGACGTCGACGGCGAGGGGCCCGGCCGCCTTGCCCGTGCCGGCGCCCTGGGCGGCGAACCGCAGGCTGAGCACGTCAGCGCCGGGGCCCGCACTCGCGCTGTACTTGCCGCACTTGCCGCGCGCCGCCAGCGAGTCGGGGGACCCCGCCACCAGCAGCCAGTCGCCGCGGAACTGCGGGCCGGAGGGCAGCAACACGTATCAGAACCAGGGCGGGGGCTCGCGACGTGACGTGCGGGAACAACAACGCTCTCGCCAAAGTCAGACGTGATTTTTGTACGGTCCCCGCGGGGCCAGCATAATGGCGCGTCTGTGTTGTGGTTCGGTCGCGAGTTCAGCAGGCGACTGGCGGTGACGTGACGGCGATCTCCCGGCGACGGCCACTCCCCGATAGCCACCCCCCCCCCCCCCCCCCAGCGTCTCTGACAGGCTGATTAGCTGCGCCCCGGAGAGGAGCCCCGATCGCCGCTCCGCCACGCCGCATCACCACCGCCAACACACGAGCTCAGCAGAGGCTCGACGCAGGGAGACAACCGAAGGGAGAAATAGGGAATTCCGGAGCTGTTGGACTCGGCATCTTCTCCGCCTCCGCTTTAGAACGCTCCGGAATTCGCTATTCGTCAGTCGCGCTCGGCGGCGGGCGACGACGCCTAGCGCCCGCGGGGTACGGGGTAGGCCAGCCCGCGCGACACGCGTGCGAGCGCCGGCCGGGGCTGCCTACCCGCCGGGCGCTACCTGCGTCCGGACTGACCGCGCCGCGCACAGGCGCGTGCGACACGACCGACAGAGCCACACTTGCCTTGTTGACGTCGAAGGGCGACTTGCCGGGGACGACGGGGCACTTGGTCTTGGTGACGGAGGCGGCCTGCGCCCCCAGCGCGAGCAGCGACACGGCGACGACGACCAGCGGGCTCCAGCAGGCGGCCATGGTGATTCCGGAGAGCGACTAAGCCGCCGGGGCCCGGACGGGTTGCCTTTATACGGGCCGAGCCGGGCGGGTCCGGCCGGGTCGCGCCAGGCCGGGTCGAACCCCGCCGACGGGGAAGGCCCCTGCCAACCTGGGAGCGCCGACGGCGGAGGCGCGGGCGGCGCACGGCGCACCGACGCGGGCTCTCCGGGACACCGCGGCCATGCCTGCCCTGCCTGCCCTGCCCGCCCTGCCCGGTGCCGGACCCACCGCCGTGCAGCGGCTGCAGTGTGTGCCGTGTGCTGCACTGGCAGACAATTCGGATGTTGGCGGCGCCGCCCCGCTCCGCGCCGCTCCCGTGTGCTATCGGTGCGGATCAGAGAGCCCCGGCGCTGCCGAACGATTCCGAACACCGCCCTCGCTGAGAGAGAGAGAGAGAGAGAGAGAGAGAGAGAGAGAGGGAGAGAGAGAGATACAGAGAGATACAGAGAGAGAGAGAGAGAGAGAGAGAGACAGACAGACAGAGAGAGAGAGAGGGACAGGGCGGTGGCGCTGCTGCCGCTGTTTATGTTCATGTAC
Organism: Megalurothrips usitatus; assembly: GCA_026979955.1. Lineage (NCBI taxonomy): Eukaryota > Metazoa > Arthropoda > Insecta > Thysanoptera > Thripidae > Megalurothrips > Megalurothrips usitatus. The sequence continues at coordinate 2,831,647 of CM049594.1, read as the reverse complement.
ACTCAGCCAGCGGCCGGCCGGACCAGACCGGGTCCGGGCGATAACTCGCTTCGCATCTACTCTCGGGCGCGAACTAGTGTGTAGAGTCGGAAAGTGTACGGCGAGGCCGCGAGGACGGGCGGGGCTGAGCCCGGCGGGGCCCGGCGGAGCCCGCATGGCACCGCGGGAGGCACCGTGGAAGGCACCGCGCCGCGGGGCCGGGTGCCGGTTATTAATGGTGGCCACACAAATCATAGTGAATCCTCTTACGGCCGGTAATGACTCATACGCGGCGCGGCGCGACGCGGCTCAAGGCTGCCCGAAGCCGGGCTGGTCGCTGCGCCCAGCAAACAGTGCGGCCGGCAGGGCCGAGGCCCGGCCAGTCCTGGCGAAGGCGGGGTAAGGTAGGGCAAGGACAAGAACTCGGGCGACAGTGTTATGCGTTGCGACGAATCTCGTTTTTATTTGAGTTTTTTTTTTCTGTTGTGCGCTACGGCGGAGCTTGGCTGGCGACGAGATCATCTCCTTGGTCTTCACTTTCTGAGGATCACTGGTGCGGGCAGTCCCGAGTAAGCGGGCGCGAACGGCAGGGAGGCGTAGGGGGCCGCCAGGGGGGCGGCGAAGGGGGCGGCCAGGGGGGCGGCCAGTGGGGCGGCGGCGTAGGGGGCGGCGTAAGGGGCGGCGAAGGGGGCCGCGAAGGGGGCGGCAACCACCTTGGCCAGGGGGGCGGCGGCGACGGGGGCGGCGACTGCGTGGGTGACGGTGTGGCCCGCGTACGAGGAGGCGTACGGGACGGCGGCGTAGGGGGCGGCGATGGGGGCGGCGAACGGCGCGAGGACCCCCGCCATGCTGACTCCCACCAGGGACGCCGCGACCAGGATCTGCGCAAGTCGGATGGGCAAATGTCATACTTGGGGACCGAACCAACTCGACCGGAAACAAAGCGATGCGGCTTTTGCGGACAGGTGGGCCTATGGCTTACCACGATGGAGAAGTTCATCTTGCTGGTGCTGCTTGCTGCTGCTGCTGCTGCTGGTTCGTCGGGAGGTGAAGTGATGCCCTGACCGCCGCCCCGAAAGTTTTTATAGTCGGAGGCATACCCCCCGCGACACCTCCCACGCGTCCGCGGACCCGCCCCCGCCATCCCCCACCAGCACACACACACACACACACACACACACACACACAACGGTCAGGACACCGGCGAGGGCCCTCCCATTGCTCAATGTGTTCTCCAGCAATACGCACACGCACTGGAGTACGTGCCAAAGAATGACCATCTCTCCCGCCGGAGGCACCGGCGGGGATGGGGAGCAGCGACGCCGTCCCCGTCGAGGTGGCTGCTCCTCAGTATGCTCGATACGAAGAAAGAAGTCGGTTAGTTGGCGCAACCAAATTGTTAGTTAGTTTTGAGACAAGCAAAAAATTGAGTTAGAGAATTAGAGAGAGATTTCGTTGGGGCAACTAATTCTTAGTTGCATCAACGAAAAACATAAGAAAGAGACAATTCTGCTACGGTGACTGAGAATTCGTTGTCCCAACGAGCTCTCTGTAACTAAATTTCATGCTTGTCCCGAAATGAACGAGCGAATTCGTTATGCCAACTTATCATTTTTTTTCTGCGATGAGTACACGAACTGCACCGACCAACGGTTAAGATAGTGCCCACCAATTTTTAAAAAATTATTTTGCATTTTTGTGTTGAAGAAAAAAAGGGGGGCTATACGGTCGATCCGCTAAACGGCATTTCCGAGGTTCGAACACATGTGTTTGAGTTCACTCTGCGAGCGGTTCACCCGTGGCCCTCTCCCGTGCCCCGTGCGCAGGGCCCGCCGGATGGGCTGCCTACCCGTCGGGCGGCGGCCGGTGCGGCGGTGCGGTGCGGTGCGTGCGGTTCCGGTCGCGGCCGTGATGACATGACCGCACCGATTGCGGGGAGGCGCTGAGGCTGCCGAGGGCCGCCGAGGGCCGCGCCGGCTGCAGTGCGGGCGGCGCGTCGCGGCGCGTCGCGGCACGTCGGGGCACGTCGCGTCTCGTCACGTCGGATGTGCCAGTGTGACCACCAATGACCATAAGCTTGCACAACGGGCGGGGGCGGCGGACGGGACCCCAACCTCACTCGCGCTTTCTTTTGGCAGCGGCGCGATGCGGCGCGGCGTGGCGCCTCCTCGGGGGCAGCCGATAGGACCCGGCACTTAGTTTCACCCGCGTGCCTCCCCTCCCCCACCCCCCTCCCGGCCACGCCTCCCGCCGGACACGGAAGGGGCGCTGGCCGGCCGGGCCGGTAGCGAGGGCGAGTATAAAACGAAATGTGGCCGCCATCTTGGCTCACTTGTCATTGTGGTGTCGAGGGCGACAGCGGCTTCCTGTGTGTGATTTAGCGTAGTGCGATGCCGGGTCCCTGCAGCTCTCGCGGCGCCCGCAGCCTCGTGGTGAGTGAGTGAGTGAGTGAGTGAGTGAGTGAGTGAGTGAGTGAGTGAGAGTGAGTGAGTGGGGCGAGAACCGCCTCGCGAGTTCTTTAATTATGGTGGATCTTGTTTGTGTCTGCGAATTCGGGAGTGACCGAATTAATCTAGTCAATTAAAGCATCGCCTCTAAAATTCAAGCACCGCACCTCACGCGGAGAGTAAGACCTTAACACGCTTTACCACATACTTTCACTACGTGGAAAAGCAGTCATTATATTTTTTTAAAAAACAAGATAACGCAACGCTGTTGGTGCTGCAAAAGGCGGGGTAAAAAGAAATAACACCCAGAGTATGCGTAGGTCGGTGTGCCTGTGTGCTCTGTAACGCGATACATGTACTGTATTTATGTCGCTTACTGCTCTAGTCCAGTGACACTGCCACGGCTTCGACTGCCACGGCTACGACTAATCCAGTCTTCAGCCGCCGGTAGTGGGGCGGGGAGACGGGCCAGGGTGGGGGGTGGGGGGGGGGGGGCGAGGTCCCCCCTTCTTTCCTTCTCAGCGCCGTTTGAGAAAGTGCCCATGCTATCACAGAGGCATACCAAGTGTCCAGTTGCGACAGTAGCTCATCACCATGCCGGACGCGTGACTTGGACGCGCTCCCGTCGCCCCCCCCCCCTACCCCTTTCCCTTCTCCACTGCCCCCGCCCCGCCTAGCTTAAGCCGGTGCTTCACAGTCAGGCCCTCCTGTGACAGGTCCTAATACAGTTGTGCCCTTGTGCCCACACCCTTGCAGCAAGCGTCCCGCCGGAACTTACCATAAAAATTTGATTTGTCGATTTTTTTTAAACGACATAATTTTGACTTTCATTTACTGAAATGATACGACCTGACTAAAGTTATAGTTTTTTTCCTCGTACCTTTTGTTGATTACTTTCAGAGTGTGAGTAAAACAGCTTGTTTTGTGCCGTCTCTCAGGTGCTTGGGCTGGTGTGCGGACTGGCGAGTCTGGGCCGCGTGGGCGCTGGCTTGGCGCACCCCCCGTACCTGGGCCCGCCCCTGGGACACGCGGGCCCGCTGACGGTGGTCCGCCACGCGCCGCCCGCCGTGCCGCCCTACTCCACGCAGATCAACATCTTCCGCTGGCTGTCCGCCTTCCCGCCGCCCGTCCTGCACCGCGCGCTGCTGCTGACGCAGGGGCCCCCGCTGCACCACCCGCTGCACCACCCCGTCGTCCACCACGCGCCGCCCCCCGCCGTGCTGCCGGCGGCGCCCCTCCTGCCGCCGCCGCCGCCGCCGCTCGTGCCCGCCGTCGTCAAGACCCCGCTGGCGGCCGCGCCGCCGCCGCCGCCTCCGCTGCCGCTGCCGCTCCCCGCCGGGTTCCCTCTCGCGACCAACTTCAACTTCCCGCCAGAGGCGCTGCCCTTCCCGCCCAGCATCCTCCCGGCGTCCGGCTTCCTGCCGCTGGCCGGCCGCGGGCTGCTGCCGCTGCCGACGCCGCTCACGCCCGCCTTCAAGACGCCCCTGCCCTTGCCCCTGCCGTCCGCGACCCCGCTCACTCCGTTCAACCCCGCCGTGCTCAACCCCGCCCAGTTTAACCCCGCCCAGTTCAACCCTAGCGTGCTCAACCCCGGCGCGCTGAGCCCCGGCGCGCTCCCGCACTCCTTCGGCCTCCTCCCCGGGTTCGGACCCGGCCTCGGGCTCGGTCCCGTCCCGCTTCTGCCGCCGCAAGACTTGGACTTCGGCCCGTCCTTCCGCCTCCCGGCCACGCCGGCGCCGGCCGCGCCCGCCCACCCCGCGCAGCACGCCCCGGCGCCCGCGCCCAGCCCCGCCCCCGCCAGCTTCACCCTGCACGACAGCCACCCGGCGCTCTACCGGCAGTACCTCCCCGCCGCCAACGGCATCACCAGGGCGACGGCAGGCAACCTGGCCCTATGACGACAAGGGACGTCGTCGGCAACGGCTGCAACCAGAAGTCACTACTATGCCAAAGACCACGCTAACGCTCGGGGCGGCGCGGTGAGGCGGCTCCCGGGGGCGCGAGTTATGTTATTTATCGCTGACACGTACAAATAATCGCAGATGACTAATGTACATAACGACGACGACGTGAAAGAACTGTTGCGTAGGATTGTTAATAAAAATATTTTAAAGTAACGTATCTATTCTCCTTAATATCCAATATATAACAAGTTCCCCAAAACTAACTCGAGAGTCAGATTCTGTTCGATCCAGTCAGTGTACGCCCATCAGCTCACATTAGTCACTCGATGGTCAATTTTCAACCGGAAGAGAAAAAAAAACACTCTCGGCGGAGTCGCAACCTTTGGTCATGCCGTCACAAGCCGAGCTGTGCGCGGCTGTTGGACTAGTGGAGCGGATAGCGGGAGAGCACATCAGACTCCCGCCCGCCAGAGCTGGCGCCGTAGCCGTAGCCGCGTGGTTGGCGAATTCGGTCCGCGACCGCCCGGTCATGGGTTCAACTCTTTGCCGGTTTGTGCTGTTTTTCTGTCGGCTCAGCTAAGGCAAGGCGACGGTTTGTCAAGAATTGGAGTTTCACTACGTGACCCTGTGGCCGCACCGATAAGGTCGCTGACCGGCGAATAAATGGTCGTCGGATCGAGTCTTGTCAGGTTCTCAATATTTTTCTTGTGTCTGCGCTTGGGAGAGAGATGGTAGAATATACTTTCGAACGTGGTATCAGCATGGCTGTCTGAACCATGGACCATGAACCATGTGAATACCAAGGAAACTTGTGTCCCTGTGAATCTGGCAGTTGAGGACACGCCGTCGCGACTAGGGTTCGTCGTGAAGTACAGCAGCTTCGGTTGTGTACGGTACAGGAAAGCATAGCCCCCCCCCCTCCCCAGTCCACGCGGGAGTGACCGCAGTGCCACAGACCAATCAGCCAGTCGAAGGGAGTTGATTCCGGAAATCTGGATAGCGGAGGGGACTACATTGACCGTTGCGGAATCGTGCCCCTGAAAAAGACCGCTGCGTTGTGCCTGTGTCTTAGCGGCGGTCGATACCTGGTACACCGGTTCCCATTCGAACACCGAAGTTAAGCAGGACGGTTCCAGGTGGAGGCCTGGGACGAGGTAGTGCCTACCCATTTTTGCATTTTTTTCAAAGGCATTCACGGGAGCCCACTTAACTAAAACACAAACGTTTTCGCATGTTATGAATGTTTTGAATTTTTGTCAAGATTGGGGTGGGTGACCGCTGACTTTTTAACTACGTCTTTCGTATTCTTGCGTGTACTTTTTCCGATCTGATGAGACTTATAAAAACTGTACAAAACTTCTGAATTTGTATGATGTTTATTATTGACCAAAAGAAGTAAGGCAGGTGAAGGAGATGTTTGAACCACAAATAAAGGTCGTGCGCAAACTTTTATTTACGAGTCATTTATTCGATTCACACATGAGCGCTCGACGCCCACCCGCCGTACCGCACGTCTTACAGGAAGTAGGACGGGTAGGCCGAGTAGGCGGCCGCCACCGGGAAGGCGGCGGGGTAGGCGGGGTAGGCGGCGTGGGCGGCGACGACGGGCGCGGGGGCCGCCACCAGCGGCGCGGCCAGCGCGTTGTAGTTGCGGGCGACGACCTGCGAGGAGTAGGCGGTGGCGACGGCGGGGGCGGCGGCGACCACGGGGGCGGCCACGGGGGCGGCCACCAGTGGGGCCGGGTGCACGCTGTAGGCCACGGGGGCGGCCAGGACGCCCGGCTTGGGGGCGGGGGCGGCGCTGGCCACGCACAGGGCGGCGGCGAGGACGACGATGGCCTGTACAGAATACGTTGTCGATTACTCTCCCAGTAGGAAAGCGATCGCTTTGCCTCTCCTGCTGCTGCGCGGCCACTCACGATTTTGCACATGGTGGCGGAGGTGGTGCTGGCGGTGCTTGGCGTGGCTGGTCAAGTGCTGAGGATGGCTCCTGGTTGACTGATGCCACTGTCCGGCCGCGGACCGTCTTATATACCTGACACCCCGCTGTCCAGGGGGGGCGCTGGCGTCGAGTTTCGGTGTGGACACGACACGGCGCCGCCCGCGGCGGTTGCGAGACTCCGAGAGGGGTGGGCGGGGAGGTGCGGCGCGCAGGGGGTCGCGCGTGGTCTCCGGAGTGCCGCACTGGAGGCAGTGACTCACAGAGGCACTAGAGTGCAGTGGCTGAGCCGACTGCGTTTTAAGATTTTCCAGACGCGGCCTCCCAGGCAATCCAACGCAGTAGTGGCCCCGACACATGCGCTGTGTGTGTGTGTGTGTGTGTGTGTGTGTGTGTGTGTGTGTCCGTAAGGCGCTCATAGGCAATCCATTCTTCAGCGCTGCATTGGACCAGCCTCTCGTGCTGTAGGACCCTTTGGTGTATCAGGGAGGTTCCGACGCCTTTTAGGGCAGGGCAGGGCCCAGGGGAGTCACGTGCCTGGAGGTCCCTCTGCCCCCCCCCCCCCACGAGGCTGCTCTTCACATGCGAGGCGCGCGACGCGACGGCGATGGAGGTCAATGGGTCCTGGCACTGAGACAATAACACGGCCGACCCCCGCACGGCCGGCGCGGCGCGGCCAGGCGCGGCCAGGCGCGGCCAGGCGCAGCACGGTGGCATAACTCCTCGACGCCGGCCGGCCTGGGGCCCGGACGATCCGAACCTAGCCCAACGTGCGTCGCCCTCCTATCAGAGGGAGTCATAGAGTGAATGCGGATGCGGACTCCATGGCGGCGAGGGGCGAGAAGTATCAGCCTGGCGAGGCGGCAGACGAGTGCGCGTGGAGCCCGGGCCGGGGACTCTGGTGGGCTCCTCCCCAAGCATCCCCGCAGGCGCCTCTTGTAGGGCTATCGGGGCAGCAGACTAAGCCGATTTATTTCCGTGGGGTTAGTCGCGCCTCGCGCCTCGGCGGATCGGCGGATCGGGGCGGGCGTTGACCCGCGCGGGTCCCCGAGTCCGCGTATCCAGGTCCCGGTTGTTGTCACTGCCTGTGTCGCGGGTGACACCGGCGGGAAGGGGGAGGGGGGGGGGCAGACGGGGGATGTCCTCTGGATGAGTGCCGTCGCGGTGCTCTGGCTGGCAGACGCCGGAGGTCAGGCTCTACGTGCTGCTCCATGTCAAGGGGGTCCCGGCGGAGAGCCGGGGAGGGAGCCGGCCCGGGGACCAGGGGCGGAGTATATATGGTGGGCAGCAGATGGATTTCGTCACTTCGACTTCAGCCACCGAAGCACGAGCATCTCCGAGATCATCCTCTCCTCCCTAGCAACCCCAACATGATGATCCTCAGCCTGGTAAGAACACGGAATGATGTACACTCTGCACACCATACACCTTGTGCAGGGACGGCTTCGAAGGGCGAAAAATGCCGGCGCACCGCAGCTCAGCGCGAAAACTGTGTTTGGCAGGTTCTCTTCGCCGTGGCCGCGGTGCTGGCCGAGCCCGAGGCCCCCCTGCGCCGCTACGCCGTGGCGCCTCCGTCGGCGCCCACCCTGGCGTACCTGGCCGCTCCGCTGGTGGTGGGCTCGCAGCAGGCCCCCGCCCTGCCCGCCCCCGCGGCGGCCCTGCTGGCGTACACCGCCCCCGCCGCCCCCGCCCAGCAGCAGTACGTGGCCAGGACGTACAACGGCCTCACCACGCTGACGCTGGAGCAGCAGCCGGCCGTTCCAGTGTCCGCCCCCCTGGTCGCTGCGCCCGCCCCCGCACCGGCCCCCGCTAGGTTTGTGGTGACCAGCGCGCCCGCCGCCCCCGCACCGGCCCCCGCTAGGTTTGTGGTGACCGGCGCCCCCGCCGCTCCCGCCGCCCCTGCCCGAGTGGTGGTCGCAGAGGCCGAGCCTGCGCGCTTCTACGCCCCCAACGCCAACTACGTGTTCGCCGCCCCCGCGGCCCCCGCCCCCGAGGCCCGCGTCGTGTCCGTCACCCCCCAGGCCGCCGCCGCCGTCTTCGCCCCCCAGGAGGCCAGCCCCGCCTACTCGAGCTCGCAGTACTTCTCCAGGAACTTCAACGGCGTGCCGACCGTCACCTACTTCGTGGTGGGCCCCGCCCCGGCCCCGGTGGCCGTGGCTCCCCAGCAGGGCGCTGTGCCGGCCCGCCGCCCCACCCCCGGAACCAACCCCGTCCCCGCCGGAGAGCCCGTCAACCAGGGCGACGTCGAGGTCCTCGACGCGTAGACACGACGCCCTGAGGCCGAGTCGGCCGAGGCAGCCGAAGGCGTGCCTCCGCCGGATGTGCTAACGCGCACCGCCACTCTAGACTGGGCGGCGCAATTGAAAATGCAATAAACATGGACATGACCCGATAAGACTGTTGTCTTCTTCTTATTTCTTGACCTGAACGCCGTCCGTGTGGAAGCGGCTTCCCTCACTCCACACCGGTGCGGCTAACACCGCACACGCGGCGCCGGCGCTACTCCACGACTCGTGCGCCTCCGCGTCACCCCCACGCCCTCCGGGAACAGCGGAGCGGGGAGATACCCCGCGCCTCTGGCCTGCTCGCCGACCCCTTCCCCTCAGTCTGCCTGGTCTGCCGCCCGCTCGTCGCGCCCACCCGTCGCAGGACCACAGCCCTCTATCCGGCCGTCCACTCACTTGCCCTCTGGCCTAGCACTCCAGTGGGCCCCGCGCGTTTGAATCTCCCTATGCGTCCTCCACTTTTGCGGCAACGCGGATGTGATCCGGACGTTTTATCATCTGGCATTCTGTAAGCCGAAGCCGATACGTACAGAAAACACGACGACCTCTCCATATACGTACACAAAAATTTTCGCAAAGCAAAGGATGTGAAGGACAAAATGCAGAAGAAGGAGAGGAACGACGTGGCCTCGGGTTCTTCTGTTTTCTGCTAGCGATCGTTGATCGTGAGGATCGAGGGAGGAGGGGGGGGGGGGGGCATGGCCGGCGCGGATGGCTCCCCATTATCTCATTGAAGGAGCCTTGGCCGGGCCACTCGATGCCACTGAGCCGCAGGCAGATGCATGCAGGAGGACCAGTCCGTGCCGCTCCGACGCAGGCGCGGCGCAGGGCCCGCAAGTCCCGAACCTCTCGGATTTGGCCGTGAATTTTAAAATTTATGATTTAAAAAAACGGGAAAAACTAAGTTAGAGGGGGTGGTGCAGCAGGGAGGACGTACGCTCCGCAGCGAGTACCTTCCGCGCCGCCCTGCCCTGCCCGCCCTGCCGCTGCCTGCCTGCCTGCCTGCCGGTCCTTGACTTTTACGACGCCTCTCCGACTCAGAGCCGATCTGTACGGATCGGATCGCTGCCGGCATTATTGCGATTTCGGTATCGACGAGCGGCGCGCGCGCTGCACTGCGCAAGCGGCTACAGAGGCCACAGGGACCCCCCGCAGGGCTCCCGCAGGGCTGGGGGTCGGGGGGTCGGCGCCAGCAGGAAACCTTCCACACCGCACAGAGCGCTTATATCGCGCGTTGCTTCCGGGTGCTTGCGGATTAGTGCGGGAGGAGGAGGAGGGGGAGCGGGGCTAATGATTGTCGTCCTGGCCTGGCGCGCGGCGCGGTGGGCGTCCGATCGCGCTGCTGGACTGCACGGGACGGGCCGCGCCCCGGAGCCGCGCCGCGCCGCGCCGCTCCCACGCCTTGCACCCGCGCAGGTCCGCCCCGCACTACAACATGTGCACAACTCGTGGCCCCGGGGTATCAGCTTGACGCACTGACTGACCGTGGCTTTCGGTTTCCACACGCGTTCGGGACACAGATATCGCCCGCGGCCGGCGCAGGCCGGACCCCCCCGTGCCGGGCCCCCCGGCCGGGCCCCCCGCCCCGCCGCGGAGACCCTGAGTAGTGAATATGGGAGATCGCACGCATGCGCTCGCCGCCGCGCGGGCTTTGTTCGGGCCGTGCAGCCCGTAGGGCCTGCTGCTGTCGGCGAGCGCGTGCACACACACACACACACACACACAGAGGCGTGCATGCACAAAAAGCGGCGTATCCTCACGAATACGCGGCGTACACTACATGATCCTCACGGCCGCCGCCGCCGCCGCTCGCTGCCGTGGAAGTGGAAGTAGTGGCGGCGGGGGTGGGGACGAGCTGCACGGCATCTCGTCTCCGCTCGTTACCATGACGACCGGGCGGCGCCGGGCCGCGTCCGCAATGATCCGACAAGGGCCGCCGTCGGCCGCCGTCGGCCGCCGTAGAGGCCGTCGCTATAAAAGAGGGAGCCCAGGCACGGAGGGGATCACACGTCGCCCACCCGCAGCACCACGATGAACGCCCTGCTGGTGAGTACCGCACAGCACCGCAGAGAGTAACCCGCCGCCAACCCCACCCTGAGGCTGGTCTGAAGCTTCGAAAATTCCCGTGTTAGGAATATATTCTCATCAAGAATATTTTGGTATGCAGGTACTTTTTTGAAAAATCTCGAAATACCCCTGCACATTTTCGGAAAAAGTGTCATAATAATGTATTGGGACAAGAATACTATTCTCAAGGAATACCATAAGAATTCCGCCGAGGGCGTTCCGAGAATGCTGAAGTTGCATATACCGTATTGGACCACCCACCCGGAGGATCTGAGTGGGCGAGACCGAGAAATGCGACGAGAAAATATTCAGAATACAGAAAGTCATTTCTTCTGGCATGTACCATGTGTATGATGCCATTCAGGTCATTATGTGCATATATAGAATAGTCATCGGCTCAAAAAAAAATGCTTGTATCTTTTTCTATGATTCGGACCGCCGCCGCCGGGCCCCTCAGAAACTAGGCTTTGGAACCCGTGGCCGTGTGTTTACGATGTTATCGCGGTTCTGCCGTTATCGGAGTAAGAATTACGCGCACACAGCGGAGTGGGCGCAGCGGCGGCAGCAGATAGCAGACGACGCAATGAGGGAGTGTCCGGGAGCAGAAGGTTGAATGGAACGAGGGGGCGTGTCCGCCGTGCCGGAGCCGTGCGGGGGGTGCATGCACTCAGCGTGCACGCCGGAGCAGCGGCGGAGTGGAGGCTAAGGACGCGAGCGGGAGGGGGAGAGGGGATAAGGGGGAGGGGGGAGGGGATCGCTCGCGCGGCCGCCCCGGCTCCTTCCAGTCTGCCAGCTCTCTTCCAGCCGCGACAAATCCGGGCGCGGCGTCGTTCTCTCTTGGCCGGTGTGGGCTCGTAGCGCCTGCTGGGCAGGCAACCACGGGCCATGCACGCACGCGTGTCGTGCGGGACGGCCTACCCTCGCATCCGCAGGCGCTCACCTAGAGAGAGAGAGAGAGAGAGAGAGAGAGAGAGAGAGAGAGAGAGAGAGAGAGAGAGAGACGGAGCGAGGCGGCGCAGCGGAGAGCGAGTGAGGCAGAACCACGTCGGCTACAAGCTGCCCCCGTTCATTCAAAACGCGGCTGTTTGCCCGGCAGATTGTCCTGTCCGCGCTAGTGGCCGCCGCCTCGGCGGGCTACGTTGGAGACTACGGCGGACTCGGCGGCCTCAGCGGCTACTACGGCGGCTACGGCGGCTACGGCGGCTACGGCTCGAGCTACGGCCACGCCGTGGCGCACGCCGCGCCCCTGGCGTACCCGGCGCCCGTCATCAAGACCATCGCGCCCGTCGCCACTTCCTACCAGAACAGCTACCAGGTAAGCGAGCCGCGGCTCGGGGACCGCCGCGGCGACCTCGCTCCACCAGGACGCCCTAAGAATCCTGCTCTCTGTTCCAGATCTCAAAGGCGGCGATCCCCGTGCACTACGCCGCGCCCGCCATCGTCAAGGCCCCCGTGGCGGTGGCCGCCCCCGTCGCCTACGCCGCCGCGCCCGCCTACGGCCTCGGCCATGAGCTGGGCTATGGCCTCGGCCACGGCGGCCTCGGCTACGGCTACGGGCACGGCTACGGGCACGGCCTCGGCTACGGCGCCCACTACGGACACCTGTAAGCCGCCGGCCGCCGACCAGTGGCGAAATCGCAGCCGCAGCGTGGCGCACCGCAGCCGGTGGAGGAGGCCAGCGACTGCGAGCTGCGGGCGGCCCGCCACCCTCCGCGTGTTCCCACCAGCCAAAGCCCCTCTCCTTAAAACAATTTTCGTACCCGACAAAGTTCCTTTATTTGTGATGTGAAAGACGTTTGCCAACGTCGATGTGTGTTCTGCGACAGAGTGTGTGTGTGCGTGTGCGTGTGTGTGTACATGCATCTTTACATGCGTGCCGAGTGTGTCTTGTGTGGTTCGAATAAAGTATCATTATTATGGAAATACAGTGTTGGCATTGAATCTCACTCCCGCGACGACGACTTGGTCATAAAAAAATGTAGGGAAAATGCACAGTGTCCACACGGATGGCAGCGGCGGCGGCGGCAGTGCGGAGCGGAGCAGAGCGGGGCAGGCTTCCGCGGTCCAGTTTACGTTGCGGGGCAGCAAGCCTCGTTCGTGCTCACTGACACTCGGAGCCGGCCGTGCCGTGCCGTGTTGTGCCGTGCCGGCCGTGTGGCCCCCGGCCCGCAGAGAGAAATGCAGTAGGAAACGCCGCCGTGCCTGCGTACGGTGGAGTAGTGGGGACACGGAATGCAGCCCGATATGGCAGCCGAGGGCTGCGTCGTGACGTCACGCTGAGAAAGGATTTCATCAAAATCGCGATCGTGGATCGTGACGACGGCGTGACATCGAGGCGGGCAACCAAGTGGGTCACACCCCTCCTGCTCTGGTCACCCTGACAAAGGGAGTGTTCACAGCCAGGCATATAAGTAAGAGTATTGGTGTACAGCTTTGTAGCGCCTTCCCACCCCTTTCCTGCGTGATAGGGTGTGCCGGAGATGTCCGCTTTGGAAGTGGAGATGATGACACGAGGAACATAACCGGACGGTCGGTCGTGACATATCGCCGGCCAGAGCTCTAGGCCTCGCGAATTTTTCAGTCGCGGCTCGTAGGCTGGCGCTCGCGGCGGAGATACCCCCTGCTGCGGCGGCACCCTTCAACCACCCCGTTCTGAATCCGGTTCCGTTTTCTCAGTCGCATTTTCTCCGGATCACCCCATTCGAACCAGGCAAATTTCAGCCGCCGTCGTCCAGTGTGGCAATAACATGGTAGCAATGAGAACAGGGAGAGTCGAATCTAAGCCGCCCGCGGCCGCGGCCAGGAAGGCGAGCGGCCGCCGGACGCGCACAGCGCGCTCATAAACAGCGCCGGGAGGTGATCGTCTGCTGGCTGCCGCTGGCCACTTAACGGGGCCCGGCACACGGCACGGCACACGGCACACGGGGGCGGCGGATTGGGCAACGCTGCCGCCGGAAAGGGATATCAGCACAAAGGCCGCGGCTGCGGCGGCAGCTCGAGCACCGCCACGGCGCGGTACAGGACGCACCCGGCCGAGCGCAGCCCAGCCCAGTGCATGCCGGCGTCGGCCGGTCAGGGCACCGCCACGGCGGCGGCGGCCTTGCGCGGCCTTGGCTGGAATGCAGCGCGCCGCAGGGGAGGGGGAGGGGGCAGCGGACGGGGGGGGGGGGGGGGGGGGGGAGCATCCGCGGCGCTGCAGCCGTCTCTGTCGCTCCAACGACTCGCTCAGCTTCGGGTGCAAGAGAGAGAGAGAGAGAGAGAGAGAGAGAGAGAGAGAGAGAGAGCGGAGCGAGGCGCCGCAGTCGCTGTCAGTCACCTGTCCGCCCGCGGGCCGCGGGGTAGGCAACCCAACGCGCGCCGGGGAGGCCGGGGAGGGAGGGGTGTGTCCAGCGTGCCCCGACCGGAGCTGCACGACTGCACGTGAGACTGTTTTGTCAGGTGGACAGGGACTGCAGCCCAGGCCACTTTTGAATCATTATTACATCTTTCCTTTTTGCGGCATTCACATCGACGGTCGCTGCCTGACACAACGGCGCGCCGCCGCTCTTGTTGTTGTTGTTGTTATTTGTTCTGCGCGACATTATCGTGGGAGAGAGATTAAATGGGGCGACCGCTTGACGTTACCGCTCTCAGGGAGCGCTGCTGCTGCGGCGGTGGTCGCGGCCCAGTCAGTAGGAGTGAGACAGACGGCGGCCGGTGAGCGGCACGCGGCCGCGGGAGGGAGAGAGACAGAAGCAGACTGAGCGGGGAAGGGGTACGCGATCGAGAAGCACGTGGCACGCGAAATAGGGGAACATGATACGATTTGAGTTGGGCACGTGCGTGCACGTGTGCGTGGACCCGTCCGTGGCCCGCCATGCCGCGCCGCCGCCGGCACTTTGCTAGCACTGTAAGGCGACTCCATGAATGAATGGTCCGCGCGTGGCCTGGGGCACCTGAGAGCGGACCCGCACCGACCACCGCCACCTTTGGTGAGAGCGGGCGAGAGGACCGAGGAGCTTGCGATCTGCACACTACATTGGACCGATGCTGTCGAAACAGGCGCCACCAGACCTAGAGACTACCAAGCTCCGGCACAAAGTGTTGAATTTAAAAAAATGAAAGAAATAAAATTGTTTTCCAATGTCCCCTGCCTGGGCCCCGTGCCGTGTCTCCGTCCTGCAGAGCACGACGCCTATGCTACGCTGCCGCCCTGCTTTGCCCTTGTGGTTTATGGCTGTGAGTTTACTTTGCCTCGAGAACCAGGGGCGCAGCGCGCCACTCCATTCAAGCTCCAGGTTTAACATCGTGTAATCGGCCGCTGAAAGGTGGAGAAAAAAAATCGAAGCAATAAAATAGAAGAGGGGGGAGGAGGGGGGGAGGGGGGGATAGAAGGAAAACAGAGGCGGTGCTAGTCGGCTGCCTACCGATGACGTCTCGCCAAGGCTTGTCGCTCGCCACGGCAAGTTCACTGCCTCCGCCGCGCCGCTCCACAGACCGCCAGGCCTCGCTACAATGTCGCCGCTGTGCGTTATAGTCTGAATTCATTAGGGGAGCGGATTATAAGCGTTTTATACGAGTTCTGTTGACGTCGCGGCGCCGCACGCGGACTGGTGGTTGGTGCCGAGCGCGCGGATGGCTGCCGCTGCTGCCGCTGCTGCCGCGGTGCGGGCCGAAAGATGCCGCGAAGCAGGCGGTGGCGGAGCTGGAGACGGAGCTGCCACTCCACGTGTCCTCTGCTGTACTCCGAGGTGCCAAACGGGCTCGAGGAGGAGCGATGTGCGGGGACAGGCGGCACCCAACAAGAACACAACATAAATCATGCGGTTCTGCGTGTCCTGCCGAGGTAAGTGCGGAAAATTGCGCTTGCGAAATCCGGCTGCAGCAGCAGCAGCAGCCGCGGGGAGGGAGGGGCGAGGGGGAGCCAGCCGGCGGGCTGGAACGGCGAGCAAGGCCGAGGGAGGGAGGGGGGAGGCGCGGCCGGCGGCGCCTACGCATCGCTGGGGTGCAGTGCTCGCTCCGGCCGTCTTTGACGGGCAATGAGCGGCTTCGGATGGCTTAATACTTCAAAGCGCTTGCGCGAGAGTCGCGAGGGCGGCGCGGGGGCGGCGCGGGGGCGGCGTGGCGGGCTCCGGTCAGGCCCTGGCTGCCCTGGCCGGGCCCTGCTCTCCGGCTCGCCGAGGTGAAGCGAGCGACCCGCAGCTGCCGTGCTCGCGGTCGTACCGTGCCATGAGAGAGGGGCGCCTTCGAGAGGAGAAGCGGGGAGCGGCCGGCCCGGCCCGCCGCCGGTCCACGGGGGAACGTCTCCGCCGCACGCACCGAGCCGACACGAACAATCAATTCATTCCATTTTACTTCGAGAACCGCAAGCCCGCACCGCAACGCCACTACATCGGTCATTGTTTCTCCATGATCGATTCTGGATCGGTAGCAGCATTGACTCGCTTGGTGTTGGATGACGTCACTCGTTTTCATCCCAATAACAAACAAAAAGAATCGCAAAACGCCCCCTCGCCCACAAAAAATGCAGACGAAATTGGGAAAAGATCGGCCACTAAACTGGTCAGAAATGGTCGGTTTGCCTTCAAGTCTCGTTCCGTCCTTTTTCGGCGCGTACTGTCTGATTTTCAAAAAAAGTCCTCTGCGCTCCATCGTCTAGTGAATCTAGGATGCAGTCGTAAAGCGGCAAACGACCAAGTCCCGGCCGTGTTCTGTGTCTCAGTGAAACGGGTGGATTAATTAGCCTGTCCAATGCTGCGGATGAAGGATGCGGTTTTTTTCGTGGTTCCTTGCGACTTCCGTCGCCTATTTGGACTGCCCAAAATTATTTTTGATTAAGCACTTTTGCAACGGAATACTGAACAGGATTTTTTGACCCTCAGTGTCGCACCGAGGGTGTGCGTTCCAGAGAACGTATTCGGTGTCGGCGGTGCAGCGGCAGCGGTAAGGAATGGGGAAGGATAAGCTACACGGCCCTATGTCGACCACCACCAGGCGTTGGTGGCTGCTGGATGCTGGTCAGATTGCAGTCTAGTCAACCAGGCAAGACGGTAGGGCGGCAGGGCAAATGTCGCAGCGGTAGCAGCGGTAGCAGCGGTAGCAGGGGCCCTGCGGCGCGTACGGTGCGTACGGTGCGTACGGTGCGCCGCGCCATGCGATCCGACGACTGGTCCAGCGCGGCCGCCGCTGCCTCCGCAGCCGCAACAGCAGCAGCTGCGACAGCTGCCCTGACCAGCTCCGGCGGCGCCGCGCTGCACTCCGCGCTCGCCGCGTATGGGGGGAGCAAAAAACCCTCCCCCTCCCCGGCCGTGCCGCCACGCCACGCCACGCCCCGCCACGCCCCGCCACGCCCCGGCCGGCCGCGCACCCCGCCCGCCCGCTTGCAGTATGTTTCAGGAGTTTTCTTGATGTTGTTGTCGGTATAAATGCGTGGGGACCTGTGGCGCGGCCGTTAGTTAGCCACCGGCTCCACTCGCCTCTCTTTCTCTCGGCAACGATACGATGGTGGTGATCAAAGTGGTGAGCGCTCGTTGGCCATGCGTGGCGTGTGTGTGTGAGTGTGTTTCTGCGTACGTGTGGCGGCACCGCGTCGTGCAGCGGCACCGTGTGTGTGTAGTGATGCTGCCAAAGTGACAGTGCACGGCGAGTGGCACTCCCGTCGTCGACGACTTCACAGTTGAGATTTTCGCTGCTTATTCCCGTGTCCGACGAAGAAGAGCGAGCAGCAGCTGTATTCCGTCTGCAGGAGTCGTGCGTCGCCCGACGCCAGTGAGCGCCGTGTGGGAGGGAGGGACAACGTGTATAAAGACGAGTGGCGTAGGCGTAGAGACTGGGGAGACCTCTTCGGAGATGTTGAACTTAACCACACTGCCGTGTAATCAGACAGTGCCGATCGTTAACTACCACAGTTTTAAAAATACCCAGGAAAGGGTTTCCCAATTCAATTTTTTTTCCCGAGTCTTGCATCAAGTGTTTTTGTGCATCGATTCGCCCAATGGAGGACGAATCAAGTACTGTTTTATTGGTTCCACGGAATGCTTTCCTTCTGTGGTAGGTTGTTAACGAGCAGCTTCGTTCATTCTGTGAAACAGAACGCAAGGTGGTATGTATGATCTTTTCAAAATCATAGAATGCTCTGAGGTGTATGGCGTGTTGAAGAAAACAACTTTAGCTGGCTAAAAAAGGAAAATGAAAAAAAAAGTCTGGTTTGCGTGGCTGTTAATGATTATTCAGCCCACCTCAGAAGCCACTTACATTCCCTCTCGCTTCGTGTGCTTCGTGCAACTGTTGGGTGACACACGCCAGCCTGGCGAGAAATGCTAATTCCACACGGTGTCACACACACTCGAGGCCGGTGTGTGGGAACCTGGCGATCGTGCCAATGCCTCTCAGTGGGACTCCACACCTCCCGCCCCTCTGAGCAAAAACCACCACAATGCCTCCGGTATTTGTACCCGCGGACGCCCGGCTGTTGATCTTACAAATAAATAAATCAGGGAACGATTAGGGAGTGCTCTTGTAGCGGAGCAGCCGCAGTCCAAATAGGCCTCCGCATTCCGACGGCAAAGCCCGCCGCTCGGGTGTGGCCCCTGGGAGGCAGGCAAAGCGGACGCGCCGCCGTGCACGCTGCGCGGTTGTTGCCTACCTCGCCAGGCGCTCTCCTCGGGCCTCGGACCTCCATCATCTCGATGGCGTTTGGGAGGTGCGCGGTGGCATAAAGAGACAAAGGGAGGGGGCGGGGCGGGGGGCGGCTCCCTGCGGCGCGCGGGAGCCTTGGCGTGCCGGTGCCCGGCCGTGCCCGGTGCTGTCATCGGTAGCGCGGCGCAGCGGCGCAGTCCAGATCCAGAGCGTGACCACGCACGCACTCCTCCGTGCGGCCGGCACAGGCTTCTCCAATTACGAAACGGCAGCGCCGCCGTCCCGTGAGTGCGAAGCGGCGGCGGTAGCAGCAGCAGCGGCGGCAGCGGCGGCAGCGGCGGCACGCCGCCAGGCCCGGCCTCCCGGTCCCCGGCCTTGTGAATATCGGGCAACGAGAGCCGCGCTCGGTGCCGCTCGGTGCCGCTCGGTACGCGCGAACCACTTGTGGCGCGGCGCGGACAAGCAGCTGCTGCTGCCGCCGCACCAACAACAGCAGCGTGTCTTGGCGCACGGCGCGGCGGCGGCTGCGTCTGGTCGGTCCAGTCCGGTCCGTCGCTGGCCGCGGGGGGCGGCGCGGCAGGGGGCCGCGGCTGCAGGCAGGTGTCGGGAGCCGGGCGCGGGCGGGAAGTGGTGCAGCACACTACAACAGTGCGGGCCGGCGGGCTGGAAGTGGTGTTGCAACGGCTGCGCTCTCCTCTCCCGACGGGCAACATTGTTTCGCGCCTCCGCTGCCACGGCCAAGGCCGTGCTCCGCGCTCCGCGCCACGCCCCGCCCCGCCCCGCCCCGGCCTGCGGCCGCGGCCCCAGCAGTATCCTGGAGGCGCAAGGCTGTTGACTGGAAGCAAGGTCAGGCTGCCTGCGCCTGCTGCCACTTGCCTGCACTCTGCGACTCCCTCCCTCCGTGTCCGCAGGTGTTGTCGCTGATGGGCGTGGCGGTCTGCCTGGCCGGACCCCCGCTGCCCTCCTACGTGGACCACGCCGAGCTGACGCTGGAGCACGACGGCCTGCTCGCGGGACACGGCGTCCAGGGCCTCCAGGGTCTCCAGGGTCTCCAGGGTCTCCACGGCCTTCAGGGACTCCAGGGCCTGGAGCTGGGCCACGGTCTGTCGCACGGCCTCGCCCACGACGTCGGCCACATCGTGGAGCCGGCCGGGATCAAGTACGCCGTGCCGGAGACCTACATCAAGGAGGCGGGCCTGACCTACGTCGAGAAGGCCGCCCCTGCCGTGTCGTACGCTCCCAGCCCCGTCCTCGGCTACGCAAAGTCCCCCGTGGTGTACGCCAGCGCACCCCAGGCGGTTCACCACAACGTCGCCCCCGTGGTGTACGCCAAGGCTCCCGTCGCCCCGGTGGTGTACGCCAGCGCGCCCGAGGTGCACGCCCCCGTGTCCTACGCCAGCCCCGTCTCCTACGCTGGGAAGGCCCTCGACGTCCCCATCTCATCGAGTTATGACCTCCACCACGACGTCGGTCACTCCGCCATCTTGTCCGACGGCCACGGCTCTATCCTGTCCGACGGTCACGGCGCCATCCTGTCTGAAGGCCACGGCGCCATCCTTTCTGGAGGCCACGGCGCCATCGTCTCCGGCGGCCACCTCTTGTCCGACGGCCACTCTTCCATCGTGTCCGACGGCCACGCCGTGCTCGCCTCCCCCGACGTGTACTCGTACGGCGGCGCCTACGGTGGCGCCTACGGCAAGGCGCCGCTGTCGTACGCCAGCTACGGCCACAGCGGCCACAGCCTGTACGACGGCTCGGTGGCCTACGGCTCCTCCTACGCCTACCCCACCGGCAAGAGCCCCAGCGCCAAGGTGCACGGCTACACGTCCGTGGTCAAGGGCCCCCACTCCGTCTCCTACCAGAGCGTTCACAAGGTGAGCCCCCCCTCCTCCCCACAGTGCCTCCTCCAAGGCTACGTGCTCAGACCACCCCCTCTGTGCCCTCGGTGCGGAGCCCCCCCCCCCCCCCCTCCTCCCCCCTCCTCCCCCCCCCTCCTCCCCTGCCGCGCTCCTCTGGGTGCTACGCTATTTCGGGGCGCTGCGGCCCGCACCCCCTTGAGCCCGGGGGATGTTTCCAGAGCTGCCCCCTGAAATCGCTATTTCTGGGAGCGGCGCACCAGGCGCGCTCACGGCCCGGGAGGTGGCCCTCTGCCGGCGCCGCCACCCCCGCCAGCCCCGAACCCCACCGGCTGGCGTCCGCCGCCGCCACCCCGCCTGGCCGCGAGGGGGTGGCGATGGGATGAGCCGGGAACAGGGGGCTGGCCGCCGTGACGGGTCAAAGCCAGCTCCCCGCGGGGCATTCCTCCCCCCACGACTAACGTTCGCACTCTTGTATTCCAGGAGGACGTGCCCTACGGATACGCCTCGCACTACGGCTACGAGGGCCACGGCCAGGGGCTGCTCCTCGGCGCGGGCCTCGGCCACGGCCTCGGGGTCAGCCTCAGCCACGGCCACGGCCTCGTCGTGCCCAGCAGCTACGCGTCGTACGGGTCCTACGGCCACGGCGCGCACTACTAACCGCGCTTCCGTCCCCTCGCCGCACCGCACACCCCGAGGACCCCGAGGACCACCAGGGGAAGTCACGATCACCATCATCAAGGCCGTCTCGGCCGCCTCACTGCGGCCTCACTGCGACCGCGAGCGGCGCCGTGCACCAACACGCCGCCCGCCAGCACTAGTCATCTCACCAAACCCTCGACCTCGACCCGGAGGGACCCGGGCCGGGGAGGCTCCGCGGCCGCGTCCCCACGTCCCAGCCCCGCTGCGCCGGCCGGCCGCGGCCACGCCCGGCACACCACGCATCCAACGACGGTTCCTGAACGCCCTCTCCCCCCACGCCCCGACTGCCGCGACCCCCAACTCCCCGCGCCGGTCGCCAGGGGAGTTTGCTCTCTCTCTCTCTGAAGCCAAGACAGTATTTATGTTAATGTACATAGTGTGAATAATAAACGAGTTTTACGACAAGGCGCGCGCTCGCCAGCACTGCTTCAACTCCCTCCCTCACTCCGGCCCGCGAGCAAGTCGGCGCGAAAATAAAGTCCGCCGAGGATGCAGTAAACACTTGCCATGTCTGCGATCGGCCCGCCGCCGGCCTTGGGGGGCCGGTGCGGGCAGGGGCAGCGGTTCCGGCGTAGAAATGCGCGGCTTCTCTTTCTGCCTCTCTCTCTCTCTCTCTCTCTCTCTCTCTCTCTCTCTCTCTCGTCCTCTCACGATGCCCACCCCCTCCCTCCCACTCCGAGACGGATGGGTGGCCTACCTCTCCCGGCCGCAGCCCACTAGCCGTGCCGGTTGGTATGCCTACCTCCCACGGCTCGCCGCACGCCCGGCTGCGCCAGCTGCCGGTGGGTGTGGCTGCGGCTGTGGCTCCGGAGCGAGAGAGATAGAAACACTGATGCACGAGTGATTGTGACACGCCCTTCTTGTCAGCAGCGGGAGACAACGCGCGGAAATGGTTGGGGGGCACGGGTGGGCAGCTCAGCGATCGCTCTCTGCTGACCGCAGTGTCTTTGCACCACGACGGCGGCACGAAAACCCGCCACCTTTTTCATCGCTGCATTCTCTTTCCATCGAGCCGCCGCCACCGCCGCATGTCGAGCAGAGGGACGCGGCCGTAAAGCCTTTGGCTGGCTGCCTTTGGCGCGCCCGCCTGTGCTGGGCTGTCCTCCAGCCGTAGTCGCCGCTGCCGCCGCCCGTGTCGTCGTCAGAGCAGAGCCGAGCTGAGCTGATCGAACAACGGCGTTGCCTCAGCGCCTGCCGTTTAGTGGGGGGGGGGGGCTGATAACTCTACTGGCGCCAGCCTCTGTCAGCCCAGGCCCAGCGGCGCCGCCCCGCCGCCCCGCCGCCGTGTCCCCGCGGGGTGCCGCCCGAAGCCGCCTGCAGGCAGAGCCGGCACAGCAGGCCGGCCGCGCCCAGCCGGTGACTCTGTTTGCGGTGCTGCCCGTTCACAGGCGACTTATTAAAAGGGGGCCAGGGCCGGACGCGTGCCGATGCCGTGCGGTGGAGGGCGGCCGGAACGGCGGCGGCGCCAGCGCCCTGCTCTCGCCAGACCTGGTGTTTGAACCCGAGCTGTCGTATTTGAACCCGGCCTTCTTGGGGGGAGGGGGGCGTTCTCACGTTCCAATGAGCGCGGCGGCTGCTTCATGCAAAAAGGCACGAGTCCACACACCGTGCCTACACGCGCACACACGCGCGCGTACACACACGCAGCGTAGCGCAGCTGGCAACCCTGGCAGGGGCTCGGCCGGGACCTGCCTCCGCTGCAACCAATGAGCCGCAGATGAACGAGGCACCGCCCTAATGTGCGCGTGTCCAGTGCCGCGTACGCCTCTCTCTCTCTCTCTCTCTCTCTCTCTCTCTCTCTCTCTCTCTCTCTCTCTCTCTCTCTCTCGCCAAGCAGCGTCATACAGCCGCGAACGATGCTGTAGGAGATTAGCGGAACATTTTACGCGGCTCGTGCAGTGCACACACAACACAAGAGCAGTAAACACGAAGATACGCTCATGTCTGTCGAGCCATAGAGGAATATCTTTGTTCGCTGGAACTCTTTGCCCCCGCTGTTCCACGGTTTCAAACGAATAAGGGCATTCCACTGGATCCCAGATCGGAAGTTAGAGGAAGACAAGAAGTACTAAGAGAGGGCTGAAGAGGGAGATAGGGCAGTCTGCCACTTCGCCCCCTTCGCCCACATCTGTTGGCCTTCTTCTCGCTTCCGTTCTGGGGTCCAGCGGATTACCCTATTGCATCACTCCTCGACGCCATGGGCTTCCTCTCCACTAGTCGCATACTAACGGAGTTTTTATGGACCGCCGGAGTTCAGGAGCGGCGGCGGCGGTGGTCCGCAAACTCGTGCCGTCGACAGTTGATTTTTATCTTCCGTTGTCAAGCGACGAAGTAACGCGGACTTGACGGGACGGATCTGGCTGCGATGATGCGGAACACTTATAGCTGCGAACGGTGAACACTCCCCTGCAATTAATCAGAAGCATCTCGGAGAGAGAGAGAGAGAGAGAGAGAGAGAGAGAGAGAGAGAGAGAGAGAGAGAGAGAGAGACGAAGCTGGAAGCGTCGCAGTAATTATTTCGTGGTCACGATCCTCAACGCATTCCGCCGTTAAGCAATCCGCAACTTATGTTTTTTTTTTAAATGATACAAAAATACTTTAGCTGTGCAAATGAAAAACAACTGCATATTCCGTACTTGCGGTAGACAGGCGCAGTTAGACACCCGGTGACCGGACTGAATTTGGCTTTCGCTTTAAGCGGAGAGGGGGGAGGGAGGCACGTGCCGGCCTTGACCGCCAACTGCACTTTTACTACTGGCGGCGGCGCGGCGGGGCGGGGCCGCTGGAGCTGCTGGAGCCACTGGAGCCGCTGGAGCCGCTGGAGCCACTGGAGCCGCTGGAGCCGGGCAAAGGAGCGTGAACTCGGCGGCACTCAGCAACAGCGGGCGGCGCGGGGCGGCGCGGGGCGGCTGCTGGGTGACGATCCAGAGGATCCAGGACCAGGAGGCACCGCACCGGCCGGCTCAGGGCGGTACAGGGCCCTGAGGCAGCAGGGTTTCTAGTCAAGAAAATTTCGGATTTTTTTTAAAAATTGAAGTATAATGGGGACTAGGAACACTATGAGGGAGGCGAAACCTTCCGTCGGGTCTTAGGTGAGATGTAGCGATGCGAACAGACGGAGAGGGAGTGAGACAGAGACATACGTCCCGTCCGTTGAAAAACAACTACTTTGGGACGGCTTACCAGCTGCCCGGCCAAGGAACACAGAACTGAGGCTGTGAGAAACAGATAAAACTGTTACTGACCTCACGAAGGTGCGCGCGTTCACTCGCGAAATGTACTGAGCCGCCCAATTACTTTTCTAATGTATTCACTTGCTGACGTCCTTCGCAGTGTCCGAGCCGCGCCGCGAGCCGCGAGCCGCGAGCCGTGTCCCTGGATCCTTCCCTTGACGCGCGAACCGAAGCGCGCGCAGTTTTGCTGCTGCCGTTTATTTCATTTTTTTTTATTTTTTACGCAGGTAAACCGCGGCCGGCGCACACTCAGCGCGCACAAACGCACAAAGTTTACGGCGAGGCGTTCGTTAAGAGGAACGAGGAGGAAGTGGTGGCGCTCTGGGGGGAAACTGGTGGCACTGATCTGCCATTTGTCCAGGCATTGTCTCGAGGTGCCACGGAGGATGCAAGGCAGGCAGGCGGGCGGTCCCGGCCGGCCCGGCGCGGTGCGTGCATTGGCGGGATGGCAGGAAGACACCAGCCGCCGCCCCGCCCCGCGCCGGCCAGCAGCGCCCGCCGCCTGCCGGCGCAGCGAGGTGGGGAAGGGAAATTATGCCAGTTATAGTTTTCCTGGGATCCGTATAAATACCCATCCACACGGCCACAATGGGCACCAGTCTCGCTCAGTCGACAGACGCAGGCACATCATCGAACATGAAGTTGGTGAGTCCCCGCTCCGCGCTCCGGCCGCGCAGTGCGCACCGGAGGTGCCCGGTGCCGCGCCCCTCCGAGCTGGCTCTCACGGTGAACGGCGTGTCTATCTGCGCAGGCTCTGGTTCTCCTGCTGGTGGCGGCGGCCGCGGCCTCCCCCGTGCCGTCCCCCACGTACGTCAGCAGCCCCGTGGTCTACTCCAGCAGCAGCTGGGGCGGCTGGCCCGGCAGCGGCTGGAGCAGCGGCGGCTGGGGCAGCGGCTACGGCAGCCACAGCACCTACTGGGGTAACGGCGGCTACGGCGGCTACGGCGGCTACGGCGGCTACGGCGGCTACAGCGGCTACGGATACCCCGGCGCCGTCATCAAGACCGCCCCCGTCCTGACCGCCCCCGTCCTGACCACCCCCGTCGTGAGCACCCCCGTCGTCTCCGTGGCCCCCGTCGCCACCTCGTACTCCTTCGCCTGGAAGGTAAAGCTCGTCCGCATCGTGGTGCTGCAGTGGTTACCCTGCCGTCGTCGAACCTTAAGCTAAACGTTTCGTCTTGGTCCGGCAGGCTCCCAGCTACGGCTACGGCTACGGCCACGGCGCCTGGGGCGGCTACGGCGGCTACGGCCTGGGCCACGGCGCCACCTCCTACCAGAGCCTGTACAAGGTGAGCAGTGCGGGGCTTGGACTCGCTTACAAACCACTGGGGTTCCCATCGCCTCTGTCAATAAACCTGCTCAATGTTCGTCCGTCCGCAGGTGTCCAAGCCCGTGTACGCCACCACCGGCTACGGCTACGGCAGCGGTTACGGCTGGGGCGGCTACGGCAGCGGCTACGGCTACGGCCACGGCTGGTAATGCGACCACACCGCAGCGGCTTGAGCATCGAGTCGCCCCCGACGCCGACCTGGAGACCGACGGCCAACGCCCCACCTGCACTGCCGACGAACCATCATCACACACCACGGACCTCACCCTGTGACGCGCAGCCTCCCATGCCGCCGCAGCTCAACAAGGGACTACCCTATATACCAGGTTGTGGACAAACCAACCACCAAAGAGAAATAAAGACACTACCAAGTACAGAAGCTCCTCGGCGTGCTCATTTCGGTCCTCATCTCTGCGTGTGGGTTCCGGGGCGGGCCGGCGCCTGGCCTCCACAAGGCCGCGCGGCGCGGAGCTCGGCGGAGCTGCACTCCCAAGCCGGCCGCGCCACCAGCAGCGCCGGCCCAGTCGATGGGAGAGACATTAAGGAGGGGGTGGTCCAAGGATTAGCACGGCATGGGAGCTCTCGCAACGCCGGCCGCTCGCCGTTGCCTCATGCAAACTTGACTTTATTATGCGGATCGGCGTTGGCACTTCGTTAGCGCACGCACGCGCCCTCGCGCACGCGGCCGGCTCGGCGCTCGCCACGCGCCGCCACGCGCCGCCACGCCACGCGCGTCCCGAAGTGTCATTACTCGACACCCGTGCCCAAACGCCTGGCGAAGTCGGGGTAGGCAGACCCGCACGACACCGGTGCTCGACGGGCCGGCCCACGCTGCAGGCGCGCGGGCCGAGTCGCTCCGCTGCTGGGAGGGCGGCGGCGTGGCGGCGTTCGGGCTCGGACCGTGGCACGCGACCACGACGCCTCGCCCTCGTCTGCATAGCGCCTCCGTGCCGCCGCCGGCCGGCCGGAGAGACGGCCGGACAGGAAGCGGCGGCGCGGCGGGCCGGTGCTGGACGAGAGGATCGCGTGAGCGCGCAGAAGCAGTGCAGAAGCGACCTGGAAGGCCGCGGCGGCGGCTGACGCTGACGTCTGGGCGGCAGTGTCAAGGTGCGGCGCGTCTACCGAGGGAGGCCGGCCTCTGCAGCGGCTCCTCTTCTGCCAGATTGTAGATTGTTTTGACAAGAAGAAAGGGAGGGGAAGAAATGGAAGAAAACACTGTCGAAAAGAAGTTCTATCTGGCTTGTATCGGTCGTGACGGCTATCGCCCTGCATCCCCGCGGTGGGGTAACTAAGTGGACTGCGGCTGATCCGATATCCCCGCGGGACGCAGCCCCCCCCCCCCCCACCCCTTGTCCCCGACTCCAGGACCGCGATTTGGAGGGGGCGCGGAGGCCGGAGGCGTCACGAAGTCTCAAGTCCAAGGGAAAGACTGGAGATGGGCGCCGCTTTGCGTAGAGAGCGTAAGTGAGCACAGGAGCGGCCAGCGGACGTGGTGGGTGTGGTCCGGGTCCGCGTCGGCCACAGCGGTGCGCGGTGCGGAGGCCCAGGCCCGGTCCCGGGGATGACGGCACACGGACACGTCTCGAACGCATGCCGTGTGTGCGGCTCGGCTTGTCAGAGACAGAGCCCATACCACCCCAGCCCGCCCCGAGGCTCCCGTGCATTCCCATGCAGGTGCGGCCGGCAATGGGACCCAGCTCGCTGTTCACTGTTCACTGCTCGGACGCGGCGGGGCGGGGCGGCGGCAGGGCGGTGGCGGGTGGGGGCGGGACTCTTTGCTCCCGTAGAGTAATTGGCGGCGTGGTCCTTGCCCTGGGAATGGCGTGGAATGGCCCGCTATAAAGCGGCGCGGGTGGCCCGAACTGGCATCATTCATCCTAGGGTCCCCCGGCCAGCAACAGCAGCAGCAGCCCGGCGTGCACCCCCACCGACTCCGACGACCCCATCATGTTCCAAGCGGTGAGCCCCGTGCGCCTGGTCGCGACCGGCCTGGCCGTGTTGCTCCGGCGCTCCGGTCTTAGCGGACTGTCTTCTCAACAGGCTTTCTGCTCGCTGCTGCTCGCGGCCGCCGTGTCCGCCGGGCACCTTGGCGACTCCCTCGGCGGCCTCCACGGCGGCCTGCACGACGACGGCCTGCACGGTGGCGGTCTGCACGGTGGCGGTCTGCACGGCGGTCTCCATGGCGGCGCCAGCTACGGCTTCAACAGCTACGGAGGCGGCCCCGGCCTCCACGGCCTTGGCGGTGGTCTCGGCCACGGCCTGCATGGTTACGGCGGTGGACTCGGCCACGGCTTCGGACTGGGACACGGCTTCGGCGGCGCCGCACACGGTCACCATCCCCATGGGTACGGCGGCGGTCTTGGCCTCGGCCATGGCTCGACCTGGGTCACGCCCACGGGCTACGGCAGCAAGGTGACGCACGCCACGGGCGGCTCCAGCTACACGACGCGGTCCGGCTACGGCTACTGGCCCAACTCGGGGGCGTCCGCCGACTGGGCGCCAGCCGGGGCCTCTGTCTGGCCTGGCGCGGCCGCTGCCCACGGTGCCGGGGCAGCCGTCTGGCCCACGGCCTCCGCCGGACCCGTCTGGCCCGGGGCAGCTGCAGGCCCGGGCTATGGGGGCATCGGCATCGCTGGCGCCAATCCCTGGGCCGCCCCTCAGGTCGGCAACGCCTGGCCCGGTGGCGCCGGCTACGGCGGCCCCGGCCTGGGGTCCGGCCCGTCCGGCCACGTCAAGTCACTCGCCACCTCGTACGCCAACTCCAACCTGGTAAACTACGAGGTCCTTAACGAATCGAGCATTTGTGTCGGCGTGGGCGTATAGGTCCTGTGATTATGGTGTCCACAGGTGTCCAAGTCTTATGGCGGTGCGTACGGCGGCAGCCACGGAACTGGAAACGGCTGGTGGTGACCTTCGGGGAACTCCAGGACGACGGCGTCGATGGACTCCTCATCAGAAAGTTCCTACTAGTCATTAGTCTTCATAAACTATTTCCTTTTTTTTAAGAAGCCAATAAACAGATACAGAGGCAAAATAAAGAATGGTGTTAATATCTTTTAAATACCTTATATATAAAATATAAGCAGGCCCCCCAGCCTTTCAGTTTAGCCTCTTTGTAAAGCAGAAAGTGGCTCTAAAAGCAGCACTAAGAGAATCAAATTTTACAACAGTCCCAAACTGGGATACTCAGATATCTCACTCCATTGTATGCATCAGCAACAGCCCTTCCGGCTCGGCTTATCAGCCAGCTCGGGAGCGCATTGAACATGTTTTGTTTCCTTTGTCACACACCCCTGTTTTAGGGCCCCAAGAATCAGAAAAAATGTGGGGCTTATCATGTAGGTATGGTTAGGATTCAAAAATAAAACTTTGGTCTTCTTTTCTAATTTTATGTTTTATTGGACAGTGTTAAAAGCTGTTACATTGGAAAAATGACTAGAAATTAAATACATTTTCTTGACCCCTACACTTTGAGCAAAACTTAAAGTAAGGCAAATATAATTGATGAATACTTAGAAATACGCAATATGGTCTTTTCAAGTATGAAATTACAACAAAACCTTGTTCTGAAAATACTGGTATACTTTTCTAGCATCTGCTTTTCCAATCTTTACTGAAAGTCTTTCCTCAGATAATTTTGAAATAGCTGTAATGTGACCATATGATTTCAATAACATGATCGCTTTTTCATCACCTATACTTGGGATCTGCTTTAAGAGAAGAATCTGTTGTTTTTCCATATCTTCATCTGTGGTCAGGGAACTCTTGAATGGATTACTTGTCTGTCTCGTTTCTGCAATGGTCTACAAAGTCATACAGCCCATTAAATAGAATAAAGTTATTTGAAAAGACAGAGGTGGTGTACTATTTGCTTACCAGTGCACGCAGTATACGAGGAATTTCATTCTCATTTGTTACTGGAAAGACTTGTAACTCGTGTTCAATACAGGCGAGGTCTTGAAGGTCTTGGTAAGCAGTGGAACGGCACTCATCAACTATTATAATACCATCTTGATTGTAATCCTACAGGGAGTTTCCAAATCTGAGAACTATTCTGATAATACTTCACCCTGTGAACTAATTCTGTTCATTTGTAGTACTCACTTTAGCAAGAAGTGTCACCCTCTGAGAGAATGATCTTGGAGTCAAAAGTTCTGCCTCAGTTATGTAGAGGACAGCACAAGTATCGGAAGGAAAAAAATCCACAAAACCCAGTCCATCACTAAAGCTGACCTGACAATCTGGACCAAAGAAATTAATATTAGAAACAGAAAGACTTTTTAAATGTTTTAATGACTCCTGGTCTTCCAAATGCCTACCGGAAGAATCCAATTCTTTGGCCACCAGACTACCTCTCCATCTCTTATTCACAAGAACCCGACCCATAGGAACTTTTACGGCACATTTCTGGGGTTTACTAAAAGCTGTTTCATTCATATTTTTATTTAAAAAATAGTAACTGTTCACATGACATAACTTCTCATACTTTATTGAGAATTTTTCATACTCGTAACAGCGGTAGATTTGTTCTGCTCTGCTGTTGACACTAGGGAGTGACAGGTGGCACTACGCTGTTTACCGATTATGGAAAAAGTTAATGTAATTCTGTGACATTACCACGTTCTAGAATTGAGATAGGGATTCAAATATTCTGCATGTTTTACGACTTCTGACTGCCACACCCTTCCCTTCCCTCCGCTCATACGTAGTTTATATTATAACTTCCTGGGGGAGAGGTTATCTATTTGTTATTGTTGCTGAGCAGTGATTCTAATTCACCACTGAGGTGTTTGATATCTGATATGAACTTTCTTTTGGATAAATCAAGCTCTTCTAGTTGCAATTTTATTTCAAGCGGCCAAAATGATTTGCAATGTGTCTGATGTCTGTAGATATTTTTTCACTCTTTCTAGGTCAATAATTTTCAATAATTTGATTTTATTGGGCCTGTAGTAATCCTATACACTTGTATAATTCAAGACCTACTCAGTTTACCCTAATTTTTTCCCTCTCTTCATTTTGATTATTGAAACTCAATCGAACAGAAATCATGGGTTCGAATACGGGGCAGGTGATGACCCTAACTAATAGTATAATTGGTGTTAGTATTCTGGCAATGCCATATTGTTTCAAGCAGGTATGTCTTAATGAAGCAAATTTTTTTTCTTATTCATTGTTTATAACAAATTTATCAATATATATCTTCTTTTGCAGTGTGGTATTGTGCTGTCTGTCCTCCTCCTTTGTTTAAGTAGTTTACTATCAAGATTTGCTTGCCATTTTCTCCTGAAGGCAGCTATAATCACAAGAAGACGCAATTATGAGTTTTTAGGTTTGTATTATTCAGTGATATGCAATGTTCTTTTTTACTGTACCCCAACTAATTTGCTTATTTTAATATTTTAAATTCCAGCATTCCATGTGTTCGGTTCTACAGGAAAACTAGGCGTTGAACTTGCAATCATAGGATTTCTGTTAGGAACATGCATAGCATTTTTTGTGGTGATGGGTGATCTAGGACCAGCAATTATTTCCTCAATGTTAGGATTTCACAGAACAGACACTTTACGGACCAGCATACTAGTTGGTAAGTGTGTGAATAACATATTTCCTATCTTGAAAACGATTGTAGCAATGCTAATCTCTTATTTACTTCCTCAGGGATGGCTTTGTTTGTGGTCCTTCCCCTTGGTCTCCTGAAAAATGTTGACAGTTTAAGCTCTCTATGTGCTGCCTCCTTTGCATTTTATGTTTGTCTGGTGCTAAAAGTGGTAGGTGAAGCTGCAGTTCCCCTGATGACAGGAGATTGGTTGGATCAGGTGAATTTTTGGAGGCCTGAGGGAATATGGCAGTGCTCTCCCATTTTCTCCATGGCTCTATTTTGCCAAACGTAAGTTGGAATAGCTTTCCTCATGAAGAGTTTAATTTAGCTAATATTGATGTGTAAAGTTCATCCTTGATTCTGTAAATTTGGATTTCAGGCAACTGTTTGAAATTTTTGACACAGTACCAAATGTTGCTTTAGACAAATTGAATGCTGTTGTTCGAGTTGCAATTAACCTCTGCACAGCTGTTTACATTTCTGTTGGATTTTTTGGCTATGTGGCATTTAGCAAAGAAAATATTACAGGTCAGTCCCTATTCTTTTAAATGCTCCATTAGTGTTTTTTACGTATTTGTAATTAAATTTTTTATTGTCTATTCTATTTTTTAAACAAGGGAATATTTTGGTCAGTCTATCAGAGACAATGAGTAGTGAGGTCATCAAAGTGGGATTTGTACTGTCAGTGGCAGTTAGTTTCCCACTGGTTATTTTTCCATGCAGAGCTAGTCTGTACTCTCTTCTCTACAGAAGTGTAAGTTGTAGTACTGAAATTACTTGTTAAAAATTATTTGAAGTTTGATTTCTTTATTGCATGTCTTCTCCTTTGTTACAGGCACAACCACCAGTACATGACATTGTGGCTTCTCATGTACCTGAAATCAGATTCAAAACACTTACAATTGGAATTGTAGGGGTATCTTTGGTACTGGGGCTTCTACTCCCTAACATTGAACGAGTTCTTGGTATTATTGGGTCGACAATTGGAGTTGGAATTTGTATTATTACGCCATCTCTTCTCCTAGGGAATACTGCGCGTCATTCCAAAGATAGGCTTCTTAGTCAGGTAGTTGTTATTTCATTTCAATATGCATTTCATTTCAGTGTTACATGTCTTACATTATGGTGCTATTTTATTATCAGGTGATCATGTGGGCGGGTGCTATCATCATGGTCTTAGGAACATATGCCCACATTCTTAACTCTGAACAAGCTTCCAAAATAGAGCCTGCATTAGAAGGTATGTACTATGCTGTTTTTTTTAAAATTTCCACATACACAAGGACAAAGTAGGACCTTCTGTGTTTGTTATTCATAACTCAATTTTCAGGTGACAATTTTATCATTGATCATAATCATGCTGTGGATCGTCTAAATGAACAGCCACCTGCAGCACTGGCTTTCCAACCACTTCGAGGAGAAAGCAACGTGAAAAAGTTGATTGACACTTCAGGGGAAAATGGAAAGGCATATAATTCGGAAAGTCGTTCTCCAAAGAGCAATAGTAACAAGCCATTTTTTGGAGATAAATCAGCCCTTCAGAAAAATTATGAAGTGAATGCTATTCCAGCAAAAGTGGATGCAAATTTTGATAAAACATTGGTTGATACCAGGAGTCATGACAAACTCATTGAAACCAATGAAAAGTTACAAGAACCACCAATCCCTGCTGACACGGGAGAAAAACAGCAAGAGCCACCAATACCAGTAGATGTGGTTGTCAAACAAGCCAGTGCTCAACCTGTTGTTGCTGTAGTGCCTGCCCCAGTACAAAGCAGTGAAAGTCCTGCCAAGGAATCAAAACTATCAAATGATAATACAAAAAATAGAGAGGTTTCTGTACAGAAGAGCAAAGTATCATCAAATAATGCCGAGGAAGTTAATCAAGACGCTATTCGCCATGAAGATGCAGAATCAGCTTTGGAAGCAAAGGGTGATAAAGAAAAGAGTAATTTAATTGAGAAACCTATTCAAAAGCAGGCTGAAGTTGAAGACCAGAAGAAAAAGGCAGAAGAACAAAAGTTAATGGAAACCCTTAAAGAACACCAAGAGGTTCAAAGGGATATTCTGAATGAACAGCAGAAGATTCTTCAAGAAATGAAAAAGCATGAACATGGGCAACCAAAGGCAGGCAATGAAATTGTCAAAGATGTTGAGAAATCAGCAGTTGTAAAAGATACTGACAAACTTGTGGTTTTAAGTGATTTTGACAAAAAAGGGTCTGTCAGAGTTTCTGTCAAACCAAAGAATTCTCATATTTTGCACAGTGTGACTAACTTACTGGACAGACCAAATAATGATAAGATACAACTTCCCGAAAATGTATTTGCTAGGAAGGAAGCTCCTGCCATAAATAAAACCAATATTCCCATTGTCAGCAAGGACCAGGTGCAGCCTCCTGGAGTTCCAATGAAAGGTGATTTTTTTTTTCTTGCCATAACAATGTTGCACCCATATAATTTCTCATCAACTTGTCATTCACATTTTTGTGTGTTTTTTTTTTTTTTCATTTTATTTAGGTGAAGTACCTGCTCCATACCCCTCAGGGCCCAAACTTAGAAAGGCAGGTTCTGTTCCAGTGATTCCACTTCCATTGGCTTATAGTGCCAAGGTATCATCTTCGCCACCCCCTGCTAAAATTCATCACGAACAAGTCGACTCAAAACCTGCAGCAAGAGACATACTAGAATCAGGTTTGCACCAGGCAGATCGAGAGAAAAGAGATGTTTCTATAAACAATATTGAAGCAGAACAGGGTGCTGGAAACGGGCCTGAAGGTGAGGAGGATCAAAAACACATAAAGAATGAAGAAGATCCCATTGGGGCTTCTGGAAAGCAGTGTACACAATATGAAAAGGAGAAAAAGAAAAAGGAAGCCTCATTATTAAGGCTACAGCATGAGAACAGAAGAAATTTTGAGCACCCTAAAATGGAAGTGAAAGATGTCTTAATTACTCCAAAAACTATAAATCCTTCTGTTTCAAAGTTTGGTGGTAAAGATATTGATCAACCTGCCGTAGAACTCAAAACCCCATCCTCTATTTCTGAACCACATGTTGAAATACGCCCTGCTCTCAATAGAAATGCTCAAAAATATTCTGAAAATGGTTTGTTAATCTATTCTACTAATAACCTGAAGTCTGTACATAGCAAAGAAGGGCAGTAGCCCATCTGAGAAATGAGATATTTTGTATGGTGGTGTGGCTCCTATAGGTGTTGTGAACTTTGTTCAAAGCTTTTTAAATGGAGAATTTGAAAATGCTTCTGCATTTATATATCATTAATTCATTTAAGTATGATATTTTTCTTATTTTGATGAGATAACTGACTGTTAATTAGTGTCGTAGGTAGTTATAAATTTAATTTATTTTATTTATTTCCCCCCCTGATGCTTTTGTGTCATAGCTTACAATTGTTTCTCTCTGACAATTTGCGCTCTATGAAAGACCTCTATGAAAGAAAGACCAAAGAACTCTTGCAGTCTCTCTTACAAAAGTGAAAAAAAAGTTAATCAAAAACCTTTCAAGCCTATGCGCTTCTACCTGCTCTTAAAAGTTGATAACTTACTTTTCTTCCCTTTTATCAAATTCGGAGTCAGCTTTTTTGGGCAGTTTCTGTTTTGCTCTAGTGTCGTTGGAATTCAGTGTATTTAATTTTGTTGAGTCAATTGAGTTACCACATAGAATTAATTTGATTTGGGGGGAAATTGGAATATGGGTGACTCATGTTGTTTGGCCCTGAAGGGAATGAGTTGTTGAAGCGCTGTGATTAAAATGACTGATGAAGAACGCAACTCTTCATGATCTCTATTTTTCACTGCATGTGTAAAATGCCTGCAGAAACTATCATTTTTAAAAACAGCAAGTGAGGGAAAAAATGATTTATTTATTTTAATATGAGTATGACCCAATCAAAAGTTAGACTGATTCATGTGTTAGCAAGTAAGTCTTTCTGGAAAAATCCATGTTGTTTGCTTCCACCGCACATTATGAGGAAAATTCCAATGAACAACATACATGCAAGCCCACCATTGCAAATTTGGTACAAGTTCAATCTGAATGTTTCTTTGTAAGGGAATAAAAAAAAAGAAAAGAAAGGTGTTTCTTCTTGAATAATAAGCTGTGACCCTTGTTTGTGTTTTGTGATTTTTAAAAAGAGGTAGTATTGATCGATGAAATAAATATACAAAAGTTGAATATCACGGTTTATTTTTACCTTAAACAAAACATTATATGGTACAAATATTCATAACACTATCTAAAAAAGCTGCGCCAAGTGGTATCATACTTTCTTCACCTCCAGAAGTTGATCTCCTTTAGGCTTCAACTTGCTTTCTATGATGAGTCGTCTTTCTGCTTCTGCGGACTGTATTTTTTTCATATGTCTTTCCTCAATATATTTTATCTCTTTGAGATGTTTCACAGCAGATGCCTGACAAAGAAAGAGTTAGGAAATATAAACAGTGCTCAAAATTTAGTTTTATCTTCTTGGAACAATGAACATGAACAGATTAAATAAATTATTGAGAAAAAGTAGAAATGTTCTTACAGCCAATGCCCGTTGTCTCTTGATTTCCTTCAATTGATAAGGTGTTACTGGTGTTGGTCGGCCATCAACATATGAAAAGTCAGGGTAGTCTTTAAACTCTTTCACATCATTAAGCGCAGCAGGTAGACCGACACTGAAATAATAATTTGATGACTTAAAACAGAACCCATAATAATGGTCGAACTCATAAAATAAATATAGATTTACAACACATTACATACCTTACACGCCAACGATCAAGTGGAAGAGGGCCTTTAGAATTACAACGAATGGGAATCAAAGACCCAATAAAAGATCCTGAAACCAAAATAAAATAAACCAGGAGTGAAGTAAACTAACCTACGTTGTGAGGGCAGATTCTTGAGTGAAATGAAAGAAGACAAAATTGTCACAAAGGTAAATGTTCAGAAAAAAAAAGGATACCTCAGAAACTGATAAAATTTGAATAATCTACTCACTGTGAGGCGAAAACAGCTTAGTCCATAAGCGAGACATCATGGTTCCAAGAGGTTAACACTGCATCTAGCAGAACACACAACAACAACAAGAGCAAGAACAACTGGAAGTAAACATAAGCGCAGCGCTTATGCTTAATGGGAACGGGAACCCGCCATTTTTTGAACTGATGCAGAGTACGTTTAAGCAATTAATGTTGCGAGGACCAACTTAATAAACTTCCTCACGGAACGGAAACTCAGCCCTCAAATTTGTTCAGAAAATCGATTCTATCTACAAAAGCATAATCCCATAAACCATACTATCGCTGCTTCGGAGGGGAAACCGATCCAGTTGAGCGTGCAAAATAAAACTACACGAACACATGTCAGTAAAACACTCGAGTGAAATGAAAACGCGGAAATGAGGTCGCCTGTGAGTGTGTGAGTGAGCGCGCGCCAAGCTGTATGGATCGTGTGGGTTGCAGTGGGTGGATAAAGGGGGGGGGGGAGGAGGGGGTATTGACAGGTTGCCATGGCGACTATGGACGTAAATGTCAGATTTGACAGCGCCCCGCGATCCTCGCAGCCGTAAAAGAACGTCAGCGAGGATGTCACTCGCGCCAGGAGCCTGCACGTAAGCCATCGCCGTCATGTTGTGTACTCGTGTCTGTCTGCCGACTGAACTTGACCTTGCGCCCGAAACGGGGGATGGGGATGGGCTCGGCGCTTCCGTGCGCGGAACCATTTAGCCGTGTCCCATGTCGTTGTATCGTTTGGCCAAAAACGTCGCCTAGCACCGACCCCCGCCGCTGACGCGCGCTGCCGTGCCGTTGGTGTCATCACCCGGGCACATCTGCCCTGCCTTCTCCTGTCACGTGCTCATGCGGCGAGGAGCAGCAGTTCGGTGCTGGGAGAACCACCCACACCCGTTTTAATTAAAGGCGCAACCGTTTGCTACCTTTCGCCCTATTTCGCCCAATTTTTGAATTTATGGTCCTGACACTTGTGCTGGTTTTTCTCTCCGAATGTGATCAAAACACGATGGCGGATTAAAAAGAGTTTAGGAGAAACACAGTGCTTGGGAAGGGTTGGGGGAGGGGGGAGGGGGTCTAACATTTTGTACGGTAACAAGGAGTACTACGTCATTATTATTATTATTCTATCCGCATTCGCAGATGTGCGAGGGCTTCGTCACTCTGAGTGGGACACAGCAGTAAGTGAGCGCCTGAGTCTCGGCCCCGCCCGGCCCCGCCATGGCCGCGGACACCGAGGAGGTGAAGAAGGAGCCGCCCCCGGGGGCCGCGGAGGACGAGCGGCTCGAATTCATCTTCGAGTACCTGTCCAAGAGCCTGCGCCTCAAGCAGGACAAGTGGTCCAAGATGATGGGGAACGAGGAGCTGCGGGTGAGTGCGTCCGTGTGTGGGGTGTGTGCGCGTGTGCGTGTGTGACCCTTCCTTCGGCATTAATTGTGTCTCCGAGCTCGCATGTCGCCTTCCTCTCGGGGACCTGTTGAGCCCCTGCCGCCCCTATTTGCTTTCGCACGCGAAGCAGAAGCGGCTAACTCCCGTCCCCCGCGCCCCGCAGTTCGTGGTGATGGAGTTCCTGGAGCGCACCACCTCCGACGTGCTCGTCATGATGCTGTCCACGGCCGGCGTGCTCACCCCGGTGCTGGGCTTCCCGACCGGCGCCAAGGGCAAGTCGTCCTACTTCATCCGCAAGCGCAAGGAGCCCGTCACCAAGGACAACCTGCGCGACCTGCTCATCTTCGGCGACATGGCGCCGCGGCCCGTCGACGAGCTGGCCGTGCTGGTGGACGAGGTGTTCATGCCGCTGCTTGTGAACCCCGTGAACCACCGCGGCTGGCCGGCTGTCGTCGCCGAGGACGTCAAGAAGCACCTGTACGGCCTCAAGTGCGACCTGTACGAGGTGCGCGGCCGCATGCACGGCCAGACCCTGCTGCCCATGCCGCTCAACGTGGCCAAGGTGTACCAGGTGCACCGCGACATCGTCGAGAGGTGAGGGACTCTGCCCCTCAGTTTACAGTAACGCAGATTTCGGTTCACATTTTTAAAAAAATGTCCCTGTAATTTTGTGCGGTCGACAGCAACGGGGAGACGGTGGACGTCCACCTCAAGTCGTCCATCGAGGGCGTGGTCATCAAGTGGGCCTCCCAGATCAGTCAGGTGCTCTCGGAGGACCCATCCACGGCGTTCACGCAGGACTACAACCCGGAGCCTAAGGAAGGTGCGTAGCCGTCGTGCCCTCATGACCCCGCGATGCGCGATACCCGTGTCCATGACCCCGCCTGACCCCGCGCCGCATCTCAGAGGTCAGGTTCTGGACGGAGCGGCGAAAGAACCTCGAGGGCATCTACAACCAGCTTCGCGACCCCCGCGTCAAACGGATGGGCGAGATCCTGGAGCTGACCGAGTCCGCCTACTTCCCGTGCTTCAAGACGCTCTTCCGGAACGTGGTCGCAGGTGCGTGTCGATGGCATGTCGGTGTCGGTAGTGCGTCAGTCTGACGGTGTCCTGGCGGTGGCAGCGCTGACGGAGGTGCGCGACGTGTGCGTGTACCTCACCCCCGTGGAGGAGATGATGGAGCACCTCAGCTCGCTCGAGTTCCCGGACGTGGCCGAGAAGCTGCCCGCCACCATGCACACGGTCTGCCTGCTGTGGGGGAGCTCCCGCTACTACTGCACCTCGACGCGCATCATCCTGCTCATCAAGGAGATCAGCAACCAGCTCATCCGGCAGGTGCGGCCGCTCACACGCACCGACACGCAGCCCCGCCAACTTTATTCGGAAAAATAAATTATTATCATTAAATATTCTATTTTTTTTAAAGTCTTCCGACTATTTGGATCCGAGTTCTCTCTTCCAAGGCGAGCTCGACGAGGCCCAAGAGAGAGTGGAGATGTGCATTGAAACTCTGCAGTACTTCAAGTAAGCGTGTTTTTGTCGCATCGCTGGCGTGAGAGTGGCGTTCCGAATCATTCCCCTCGCTGTTTGTTCCTGCAGGGAGGTTTTTGAAGAATCGCGCGGGACTCTTGGATCGGGGGGCTACTTCAAAAACAGCGAGCCTGTCATGTGGAATTTCAAATCCAAAATAGTTTTTGATCGACTTAACAAATACTTGAACAGGCTAGGAAAAGTACAGGTACGAATGCCATTATTTTCCGATCCATGACAAACCATTTCTTTAATTATTTTTTTTTAAAAGCCCACGAACAATTTAAAATTTTTGTCTCTAGACAGTCTTTGATGCGGGCGTCGAGTATTCGAAACTGGAAAAGGTCGAGATCGGCGGTTTGAAAGGCCGCATCCTGGGACAGAAAGTGGAGCAGCTGTTCGAAGAGTTCAAGAACATATTCAGCGGCTTCACCAGGATCGAGTACAACCCCTTGAATCCGGACGACTTGTCCTTCGAGAAGGATGAGGTCGCCTTCAGGAACAACATGAAGGACCTGGAGGGGCGCCTCGCGGCCATCATCACGCAGGCCT
This sequence comes from Megalurothrips usitatus, assembly GCA_026979955.1. Taxonomy (NCBI): domain Eukaryota; kingdom Metazoa; phylum Arthropoda; class Insecta; order Thysanoptera; family Thripidae; genus Megalurothrips; species Megalurothrips usitatus. Next base: position 2,792,198 of record CM049594.1, on the reverse strand, counting down.
TCGACGACTGCGCCAACTTCGAGAGCCTGTCCAAGGTGAGGTCCTGCAGGGTCGGGGCGCGCGGCGTCCCCCCGATCCGGAGCGGCCTCTGACCCCCGCCGGGGAACTCCAGCTGATCCAGGTGGCCGGCTCCCTGATGGACCGCCCCCGGGCCAAGGAGGACATGCGGGAGCGCATCCCCCGCGTCCTGGCCGTGTACAGCAAGGACCTGGACGACGTCAAGGTCAAGTTCGACCAGTACCTGGCGGCCAGGGACGCGAGCGGCCGCTTCGAGGTGGACCGCTACTTCCCGCCGACGGCCGGTGCCATGACGTTCGTCCACAAGCTGCGCCACCGCATCCAGACCCCGATGGAGTTCTTCAACGACTGGGAGAACCCGTAAGGCCCCCGTGGAGGGCGGGCCGGGGATGGCGACTTTGGGGTGGGACTGTACCTGTAAGTTGTGTCGCAGGATCCTGGAGTCCCCCGACATGGACCACGTGCGGCACAAGTACGACGAGATGAAGGGCAGGCTGGACGGCCTGTGGGACTCGCTGTACGGCGAGTGGGCGGCGCGGGTGCCGCAGGAAGTAAACACGAACCTGGCCAAGACGCTGCTCACGCGCCACGAGGACAAGACCATCAGCACCAACTTCGCCCCCGAGGTGAGCGGGGGCCGCGGGCGGCCGGGGCTCGGCGGCGACACTCTGCTGACGGCGACCCGATCCGGTTGTTGCAGCTCGTGGCCGCGCTCCGCGAGAGCCGCTACCTGCAGTTCCTGGGGCTGGAGGACATCCCCGCCCCGGCAAAGGAGCTGTTCGCCCGGTCCGAGGAGCTGCACCTCTGGGTGACCACGCTGGACCGCATCGTCCAGTGGTACAATGAGATACTCCAGCGCTGCATCCCCGTCGAGTTCGACCTCGTCCGCAAGGAGATAGATGGCATCGACAACTACATCGAGGAGGTCCAGAGCAAGCTCAACTGGAAGTCGGACGGTAAGTGGGTCCGTGTGTTGTGTGCGTGAGAGAGACCCGGCCCCTTCATCATGGTGCTGCCGCAGGGGTGTGGCCGTACATCGAGAACATCCGGGACCTGACGCGGGCGCTGCACGGCCGCGTGGTGCAGGCGCAGGCCAACGCGGACCACATCCGGGGGCTGCTGGACAACTTCGCCCACGTCCCGCTGTTCGAGCGCGACGAGAAGAGCGGCCTGCTCGGCCTGGGCGACCGCGCCAGCCGGGTCAGCAAGCGGTATGTGCGTGTGCGGTGCGCGGCGCCCCCGGGAAGGAGGGCCTGGCGGCGGCGCTGACATCTCTCTCTGTCCAGGGTGACCGAGGTGCGCGTGGCCAGCGAGCAGATCCAGCTCAAGATGGACGAGAACTACAAGCTGTACCACAACATCCCGCTGGCCGTCGAGGAGCCCGAGGGTCCCGTGCGCAAGCGACGCGTCAAGAAGCGCTTCGACGAGGACGGCAACGAGGTCCCCTGGGAGAAGGGCGAGGAGGAGTGGGAGAGCTACGACGACGAGGACGAGGGCGAGGAGGAGCCCGTCGAGGAGGAAGAGGAGGAGGAGTCGTCCTCCGAGGAGAGCTCCGAGTCGTCGGAGGAGCTGTGGAGCTCGGACAGCGAGAAGGGCGGGCGCAGGGCAGTGCAGGAGCAGGCCGTCGAGGGCTGGGACCTGGACGAGTGGGCCGAGGACGGCGCTGACGAGTGGGGGGCGGCCGGTGCCGTGGCCGCCAGCCCGCCGCCCGAGCCGGAGGCGGCAGAGGGCGGAGAGGAGGCACAGGGGGTTGCGGAAGGCAGCGTCGCGGCCGGGTCCGCCGCCGAGGCCGAGGCCGAGGCCACGTCCAGGGCGGGCTCCGCGGGGGGAGCCTCTGGAGCCGTACCGGAGGGCAGCGCCACGGATGCCGCCGAGGACGGCGTCAGCGGGGAGGGCCGGCCCAGCCGAGCGGGGTCCGGCGCCGTGGGAAGTGCCCCGGGAAGTGCCCCGGGCAGCGGTGCGGGCTCCCTGTCAGAAGGGGCTTCACCAGGCGCAGCGGGAGGCGTAAGGGCAGCAACTGCGACGGCGACGCGGAACGGCAGCAGAGTGTCGCCCACCGACCATGTGTTGTTTTTTTTTCAGGGAGAGCGGACCTCCCTGTCGAGCGTCGCGCCGTCCGCCGCCTCCAAGAAGAGCGACAGCGAGTCAACGCGCGTGAGTAGCCTCGTGGCCGGCATGGCGGCGCGCAGGCAGGCCGAGAGCTTCCTCAGCGACCTCGTCCGGCCGATGTTACAGACGACGCTCACGTCCATGAGCTCGGGCGGGGCGACCGTCTCGCTGGACCTCAGCGTCTCCGAGGACGTGCTGCCGGTGAGTGCGCGCCGCCGCCCTCACCGCCGCTCCCGCCGCCCCCGCCGCCCCCGCCGCCCCCTTCGCTCCCACAGCCCGACCCCGCCCACCCACGCCCCCATCGAGTTCATCGCGTAGGTGTGAGGTAAGCCAGTGCACTAACGCTTCCGCTCCACAGAGCCTGCCCGAGGAGCCGGCGCACTCCGCGGAGTGGATGGCGTACCTGGAGTACATCGACGGCATGGTGCTGCAGAAGCTCACGCAGGCCGTGCAGAGCAGCGTCGACGTCTTCTTCGAGGAGACCAACCCCGACAAGCCCCTGGACGAGGGCCGGCCGCTTTTTGAGGTGCGTCTCGGCTCCGAGGTCCTCCCAGAATAGGGTATTCCGGAGTGATCCGGACCGGAATGCCCTATTCCACAGGCCGCTTCGCCCACGACGACGGCGCGCGGTCTAAACAGTGAGGATGGAATCTCCCCCGTTTCCTAACTCGGCCCGCACTTTTGACAGGTCAACCTGGAGCTCAAGGACCCCAACATCGTGTTCAACCCGTCGCTGGACGACGACGCTCGTAAGGGCTTCTACCGCCTGGTGGAGGGCCTGCTGTACGACGTGGTGCACATGAGCGAGCTCATCGCCCGCGTCGCCGCGCACAACCCCCGCCCGCACTACCGGGTCCGTGGCGCAGCCAGCGCGGCGCTGACACACCTCGCCGACGTACGCGCCTCCCGTGTTCACATTCTCCCTCTTTCCGTGTTGCAGAAGGACATCCACCAGAACGCGGAGCTCAACAACCAGTTGCAGGAGATCCTCATTCGCGTCCGCACCGCTATCGCTGAGGTGGGTGGCCGGCAGGCTGCGGCCCGCCGCCGGCGCCCCCCGGACGCATCCCGCCTCACGAGATACTCTGCCCCGCAGGCGGTGGGCGAGTGCGAAAAGATGAACGTGCACTCGTACCTGTGGATGGACGACCGCGGCGAGCTGTTCGACCAGTTCCTCCGGTACGGCCACTACCTGACACAGGACGAGCTGGACGAGCTAGCCGCCGCCGAGGAGGGCACCACGCCCATCAGGGAGAGGCCGCCGGACCTGGACAAATTCAAGGAGCTCGTGAGTGCGCCTCGCGAGCCACTGGGAGTGTCGCCGAGGAGAAGCCCAGTCTAAGTATTGTGTTCTAGATCGAGCTGTACGAGGGCCTGTACAAGGAGCTGGACGAGATCCCCACCGAGAAGGTGTTCCAGAAGTGGTTCCGAGTCAACATCAAGCCGTTCAAGCAGGCGCTGCTCAACACGGTGTGCAAGTGGAGCAGCATGATCAAGCAGCACCTCGTCGACCACGTCATCAACAGGCGAGTCACATGAGCGCGCGTGTTCAAATACCGCAATTGGTCCCGCCTTTTCCGTCTTTTAAGCTATGTCGTGATCGCGTTGCTCGGTGTTGCCGCAGCCTGCGGGGCCTGGCCGAGTTCAACGAGGAGGCGGAGCGCGAGCTGAGCCGGGAGGTGAAGGAGGGCGACTACGCGGCGCTGCTCGCCGTCATGAACTACCTGGGCAAGGTGCGCGACCGGCGCGCCAAGACCGACACCATGTTCGAGCCCATCAAAGAGACGATCGAGCTGCTCAAGACGTACGACGTCGAGTTCCCCGAGGAGATCTACGTGCAGCTGCAGGAGCTGCCGGACGCGTGGAACAACGTCAAGAAGATCGCGATCGCGGTCCGCACGGCCGTGTCGCCCCTCATCACGCACGAGATGAACCAGATCCGGCGCAGGATCACCATCCTGGACGCGCGGCAGCTCGCCTACCGCGAGGCCTTCAAGAAGATGCCCTTCTTCAGGTTCGACTGCGAGAACTGCTACGACGACATCGACCAGGCCCAGCAGGAGATCTGCGAGCTGGAGGAGTACATCGCCAAGATATCGCAGCAGGCCGCCCTGTTCGAAGTGAACGTGCCGGACTTCCGCGGCGTCAAGATGTGCCGCAAGGAGATCAAGATGATCAAGGTGGCTGTATGCACGGTCGGAGCGGCGGGCGCGGCGGCGCGGCGGGCCGCGGCGTCCCCCGCTAACTCCTCGCCTCCTCCTCTGCTTCCAGCAACTGTGGGACTACGTGAACGTCGTCCGCAGCAGCCTGGACGAGTGGAAGACCACGCCGTGGCGGGAGATCGACGTCGACAACATGGACATGGAGTGCAAGAAGTTCGGGAAGGAGCTGCGCAGTGAGTATTAACGGTGAGTGTTGTTGCCGCCCGGCCCGGCGTCACCGCACCCCGACCCGACCTCTGCGCAGCGCTGGACAAGGAGATGCGGGGCTGGGACACGTTCATCTCGCTGGAGGCGCTGCTAAAGAACATGGTCACCTCCCTGCGCGCCGTCAGCGAGCTGCAGAACCCGGCCATCCGGGAGCGCCACTGGCGGCAGCTCATGGCCGCCACCAAGGTGAAGATCGTCATCAACGAGCACACCGTGCTCGACGACCTGCTGCAGCTGAACCTGCACCTGTTCGAGGACGAGGTGAGGCCGCGCGCGGCGGGCACAGCTCCCCGTCTCTCTCTCTCTCTCTCTCTCCTTTCTCCCTCTCCCCCTCTCCCATCTCTTTCTGCTCATCTCTCCTCCGTGCCCCTGCAGGTTAAGACGATCGTCGACAAGTCCGTCAAGGAGATGTCCATGGAGAAGGTGCTCCGCGAGCTGGACGCGACGTGGCGCGAGCAGGAGTTCGAGCGCGAGGAGCACCCGCGCACCGGGGTCCAGCTCATCCGCACGTCCGAGGAGCTGATCGAGACCCTGGAGGAGAACCAGGTCCAGCTGCAGAACATGATGGGCTCCAAGTTCATCGCCTTCTTCCTCACCGAGGTGGGTGTCGTCGCCGGCTCCGCCTGGTCCTGTCAGCCCCCCTGTGCTTCACGCCGCCGCCGCGCAGGTCTCCGAGTGGCAGTCTAAGCTGGGCAACGCCGACGCCGTCATCAGCATCTGGATGGAGGTGCAGCGGACCTGGTGCCACCTCGAGTCCATCTTCGTCGGCTCCGAGGACATCCGCAGCCAGTTGCCAGAGGACTGCCGGCGCTTCGACATGGTGGACGTGGAGTTTAAGGTAAGAGGGCGGCCGGGCCGACGTGTCCCTGCAGCGGAGCCGCCAACGTGTCCATGAACCTGCTTCTCTCGCAGAAACTACTCGAGGACCTGACGAAGGAACCGAACATCGTCCGCTTCACCAACAAGAAGGGCCTGTACGAGAAGCTGGAGGAGCTGCAGGCACACCTCACCAAGTGCGAGAAGGCGCTGGCCGAGTATCTTGAGACGAAGCGCCTCGCCTACCCGCGCTTCTACTTCGTGTCCTCCGCGGACCTCCTCGACATCCTGTCGAACGGCAACCAGCCCGCCATGGTGGCGAGGTGAGGTGTGCCCGTCGAGTGTGTCGAGCAGCAGTGGGCAGGCAGGCAACCGCTTATGTGTCCCCCTGCGCAGGCACCTCACCAAGCTGTACGACTCCATGGCCAAGCTCAAGATGGACAGCAACTCCAAGATGGCCATCGGCATGTGGGCCAAGGACGGCGAGTACGTGCAGTTCAGCCAGAAGTGCGACTGCGACGGCAAGGTGCAGTATTTGTCCGTGGCGCGGCCCCCGCGGCCCTCGCGACTGGCTGCCGTCCGTCTCAGTGCCCCCGGGCCCCCGGGTCCCCGTCGTCCCCCAGGTGGAGGTGTGGCTGAACCGCGTCACGGACTCGATGCGGGTCACGGGCCGCCACTACTTCGGCGAGGCCGTGGCGGCGTACGACGAGAAGCCACGCGAGCAGTGGATCTTCGACTACCCGGCGCAGACGGCCCTGGTGGGCACGCAGATCTGGTGGACCACCGAGGTGAACATCGCCTTCAGCCGGCTCGAGGAGGGCTACGAGAACGCCCTCAAGGACTACAACCGCAAGCAGGTACGTGCCGCCGTCACGGGGCGGGGTGGTGTACTGCGGGGCACTTCAACACTGAGGCAACACTGCCCACTCCAGGTCCAGCAGCTGAACACGCTCATCGGGCTGCTGCTCGGGGACCTGTCCGCCGAGGACCGACAGAAGATCATGACAATCTGCACGATCGACGTGCACTCCCGCGACGTGGTGGGCAAGATGATCGCGCAGAAGGTGGAGTCCAGCACGGCCTTCCAGTGGCAGTCGCAGCTGAGGCACAGGTACCGGCGCCGGCGCGCGCTGCACCTCGCTCTGCGAGCGGCACGGCGGTGCGGGGCGGGCAGGGGTGAGGGCGGGGGAGGCGAGGGCTGGCGGCGGGGTCTGCGCCGCGGCCAGCGGGTCCTAACCGCGTGGGCGGTGGTGGGCCGCGGCCGCGGAGCGCTGGCCCGGATGCTGGCCGCCCGGTGGGGCCGGGGCTGCCGCGGCCCCGGCCCGGGCGCGCTCTGGGTCGTGCCCGCGGATCCGCTCTGGCCCGGCGGCACCCTCCGCGTCGTGCTGGCCCGCGGGCTCGTGGGCCGCCGCCTCTTCCGCCGCCTGGCGCGGGACCGGGCGGGGCTGGTGGCGCTCGCCCTGCGCGCGCTGCGGGGCTGCGTGGAGCAGGCGGGCAGCGCGCTGGGGGCGGCGCCGGGGCTCTGGCCGGCCGCCGTGTTCGCGGCCACGTTCGTGCCGATGCGGCCCCCGAGCCCCGGACTCTTAATCGTGTCCGTCGGCCTGGGGCCGAGCACCCCGTCGACGCCACCCCCGCCCTCACCGCAGACCCCGCGTGGCCTGCACCGGCGGGGCCCCTTCACCGCGCGCTGCAAGCGGCCCTGACGACCCGAGGGTCAGGGCGAGGCCGTATCGCCGGGTAACCGAGAGGCGGCTACGTTTCACGCTCCGTGCCCACCGGTGTGGCCAACACGGTGCCTTAGCGTTAGCTGTACGTTGCGCTTGCTTCCGCTCTGCGTCCTAAAATGCGGTGCGTCGCTGGCTTTCGTCGGTGTTAGACCGTCTCCACTTTTGTACTTTTCTATGCCGAAAAATAAAGATGTAAAATCCTTGCTTATTTTTTTTAAAATTCTTTATGCCAGCCCCTTTTGCCAAATGTTCTGTGTGCTTGGAGCGCATCGCCTGACATTGCATATTCCAGCCCGTTGCCTAGACCTAGGACCATCCGGCGCTGGGCGAATCATGCTCAATGTAGATCTCCAAAAGACTACCAGGTAAGGTGGTGGCTTCTTTTCGTATACACACTTTGCAGACATAACAAACTGAGACCTCGCACACTGTGAAAGACTTACAAAATATTCGTACCAGTTAAAGGTCTGAAATGTGCATGTACTGCGTATTTACTAGGTTCTGACTAGACTTATTTTTTAAAACATTGCACTTAAGAAGTGTAGCATTTCACTGCTCCCTTGTGTATGTGAGTATGTGTGTGTGTGCGCACCGCACCGGGTTCGAACACTGTCGCACCGTGTCGCACCGTGACGGCCTCGCTCTGCCCGCACCAGGTGGGACGACAGGTTGGACGACTGCTTCTGCAACATCTGCGACGCGCAGTTCCGCTACGACTACGAGTACCTGGGCTGCACGCCGCGACTCGTCATCACCCCGCTCACCGACCGCTGCTACATCACGCTCACGCAGGTGGGCCAGATCTCTCTCTCTCTCTCTCTCTCTCTCTCTCTCTCTCTCTCTCTCTCTCTCTCTCTCTCCCCTTCTCTTCCCCACTCTCTCTCCCGCTGACTGTCTCTCTCACCGCTCCGCCGCCCCTTTCCACTACCCCGGCAGTCCCTGCACCTCATCATGGGCGGTGCCCCGGCTGGCCCCGCCGGCACGGGCAAGACGGAGACCACCAAGGACCTGGGCCGCGCCATGGGCGTCATGGTGTACGTCTTCAACTGCTCGGAGCAGATGGACTACAAGGTGCGCGCCAGAGTCCCGAATATGTGACAAGAATTTTAAAAAAATCATAATAGAGCGCTCAAAAATTATTTACATTATTTTTGCTGTTCCGGCAGTCCTGCGGCAACATCTACAAGGGTCTGGCGCAGACGGGCGCCTGGGGCTGCTTCGACGAGTTCAACCGCATCTCCGTGGAGGTGCTGTCCGTGGTGGCGGTGCAGGTCAAGACGGTCCTGGACGCGATCCGGTTCAAGAAGACGCGCTTCAGCTTCATGGGCGAGACCATCACGCTCACGCCCACGGTCGGCATGTTCATCACGATGAACCCGGGCTACGCGGGCCGCACCGAGCTCCCCGAGAACCTCAAGGTCCTCTTCAGGTGAGTGGAGGGCGCCGCCGAGGCCGACGCCGAGGCCGCCGCTGCTGTACGCATCTCTTTGCCGCAGGCCGTGCGCCATGGTGGTGCCCGACTTCGAGCTCATCTGCGAGATCATGCTGGTGGCGGAGGGCTTCCAGGAGGCCCGCCTGCTGGCCCGCAAGTTCATCACACTGTACACGCTGTGCCGCGAGCTGCTGTCCAAGCAGGACCACTACGACTGGGGGCTCCGCGCCATCAAGTCCGTGCTCGTGGTGGCCGGCTCTCTCAAGGTGCGCGTCGTGGCCGGCGGGGCCGGTACTGCGTCGGCCGCTGTAACACTCGGCCTCCTTGCCTCCCCCCCCGCAGCGCGGCGACCGGCAGCGCCCCGAGGACCAGGTCCTGATGCGCGCGCTCCGCGACTTCAACGTGCCCAAGATCGTGACGGACGACCTGCCCGTCTTCATGGGCCTCATCGGCGACCTGTTCCCGGCGCTGGACGTCCCCAGGAAGCGGGACCTGGACTTCGAGAAGGCGGTGCGGCAGGCGGCCACCGACCTGCAGCTGCAGCCCGAGGACAACTTTATCCTGAAGGTGGTGCAGCTGGTCGAGCTGCTCGAGGTGCGGCACTCCGTGTTCATCATCGGCTTCGCCGGCACGGGCAAGTCCATGGTGTGGAAGACGCTGTTCAAGACGTACCAGAACATGCGCATGAAGCCGTTCGTGTCGGACCTCAACCCCAAGGCCGTCACCAACGACGAGCTGTTCGGGGTCATCAACCCGTCCACCCGGGAGTGGAAGGACGGTACGTGCGTCCCCGGCCCGGCCGCTGCCCCCGGCTCCCAGCCACCTGACCGCCGACCTCTCACCCGCAGGCCTGTTCTCCGTGCTGATGCGTGATATCGCCAACATGTCGGGCGACGGCCCCCGCTGGATCATGCTGGACGGCGACATCGACCCCATGTGGATCGAGTCGCTCAACACGGTCATGGACGACAACAAGGTGCTGACGCTGGCCAGCAACGAGCGAATCGCCATGACCAAGTCCATGCGGCTGCTGTTCGAGATCTCGAACCTGCGCACGGCCACGCCGGCCACCGTGTCCAGAGCAGGCATCCTGTACATCAACCCGACGGACCTCGGCTGGAACCCGTGAGTCTTGGCTCTCATTCACAACGATCTTTCGATTTGTTAGAATGTTTTGGAATTTTTATTCCACCCGAACCGCAACAGGTACGTCACGTCCTGGATCGACAAGCGCGACCAGCCGGCGGAGAAGGCCAACCTGCTCATCCTCTTCGACAAGTACGTGCCGCCGACGCTCGAGGCGCTGCGCACCAAGTTCAAGAAGATCACCCCCGTGCCCGAGATCGCGCACGTCAAGATGCTGTGCGACCTGCTCGACTGCTTCCTCACCGACAAGAACCTGCCCCCCGAGTGCCCCAAGGAGTGGTACGAGATCTACTTCGTCTTCAGCTGCGTCTGGGCCTTCGGCTCCGTGCTCTTCCAAGACCAGGTGAAACTGAACAGACTGTGCACTTTCTTTCTGCTGGTACCATTTGCTTTAAAAAGGGCCAACACACTGTTTATTTGTTGCTGAATTTTTACTTTGGCACACTGAAACCCATTTTTTTGCGGACAGTTGGTGGACTGGCGTAACGAGTTCCACAAGTGGTGGGTGAGCGAGTTTAAGGTGGTCAAGTTCCCCCCCGGCGGCACCGTGTTCAACTACTTCATCGACCCGGACACCAAGAAGTTCCTGTCGTGGAGCGAGTCGATCCTGCCGTACGAGTTCGACCCCGACACGCCCCTACAGGTACTCGTTGTGCGGGTAGAAGGGAACGGTTCCTTTTTTTTTATCGCGCCGTTTCCCGAGACACGAGAGTTTCGCATCATTGTGAAGGCGACCCTGGTGAGCACCGCGGAGACGACGCGGCTGCGCGTGTTCATGGACCTGCTGCTGCCGCGCCGCATCCCCGTCATGCTGGTGGGCGGCGCGGGCTCCGGCAAGAGCGTCATCGTCAACGGCCGCCTCGCCAAGCTGCCCGACAGCTACATGGTCACCAACGTGCCCTTCAACTTCTACACCACGTCAGGTCGGTCCAGCAGCGTCCAGCACCAGCACGTCTGGCAGGGGCCGCGAGCCGAGGGTTTCTAGGCCCAAAATTTTCAAAGAAATTTTTCGGAAACAATCCAGATTTTTTCACATTTTTTAAAAAAATTGTGAAATTTTTTAAAAGTTTTTTTTTTAACCGAAAATTTCCTCAGAGATGCTCCAGAAGGTGCTGGAGAAGCCGCTGGAAAAGAAGGCGGGCAGGAACTACGGGCCGCCGGGCAACAAGAGCATGATCTACTTCATCGACGACATGAACATGCCCGAGGTGGACAAGTACTTCACGGTGCAGCCGCACACGCTCATCCGCCAGCACCTGGACTACAACCACTGGTACGACCGCGGCAAGCTGACGCTCAAGGACATCCACAACTGCCAGTACGTGTCCTGCATGAACCCCACGGCGGGGAGCTTCACCATCGACCCGCGGCTGCAGCGGCACTTCTTCGTGTTCGCAGTCAGGTACGTAGAGTCGCGGCTTCGAGTACCGGACCCCTGCGGGGGACGCCGCTCTCTCCCATGTTTCGCCTGTCCTGCCGCAGCTTCCCCGGCGAGGAGGCGCTGAACCACATCTACACCAGCATCCTGCAGGGCCACCTCTCCCAGTCCACCGTCAAGTTCAACCCGGCGGTCAGCAGGCTGGTGCCGTCGCTGGTGCAGTCGGCCCTGTTCCTGCACGCCAAGATGACCACCACCTTCCTGCCCACCGCCGTCAAGTTCCACTACCTCTTCAACCTGCGCGACCTGGCCAACGTATTCCAGGTGGGACTGCCGCGGGCCGCGGGGTAAGACGCGGCAGTCAATCGCCGGGCAGACGTTAACGGCGGCGCTTCCAGGGTATCCTGTTCAGCACGCCGGACTGCATCCCGGACCACTCGGCGCTGGTGCGGCTCTGGGTGCACGAGGCCACGCGCGTGTACCACGACAAGCTGGTGGACGACCCGGACCGCGACATGTACAAGAAGCTGCTTCTGGACGCCGTCAAGAAGATCGAGGTGCGTGCGCGCGCGCGCGCGCGTGTGTGTGTGTGTGTGGTGGGGAGAGAGGGAGGGAGGGAGGGAGGGGAGGTGCATATTCTTTTCCTCTCTGGTTCTCTTTACAGTGCGAGGAATCTCAGAGTGTCTGCCGTGCTTGCTTTGCCCACTACGGGCCATTGTCTCTGGGCTTGTGTGTAAATGTGTTGTAAATACGGCCGCGCGGAAGTGTGGCGTCGCCCCCACTCCCCCGGCGTGTGGCTTTGTGTGTCATCTCCCAATGTGTTGCTTCTGCTGTACTCTATGCCTCTGTGTGCCGGTGCTGTTCCATGCTGCCAGAGCGAGCCCTTCGCTGAAGTAAGTGCTTCGTAGAGCCCTAGGACCTCTATGTAGCGCCTTACTGTCGTCTCTCTGGTCCGATCTGTGTCTGTATTGGTAGCGCCTGCCTTCGTAAGGGCCAGTCCCTTTCCATTTTCCGGGTAGATACCTCCAGTCTTTTTTTTTTTTAATGTGAATGCAAATAAGCGCTGCCGGTACGGCGCGATGTAAAGTGAAATGGCCCTCCATTAATCGCCTTAAAAAAAAATAACCACTCTGTAAACTTCCAAAGCATGCTCGTGCTAAATAGTTTTGCCCCTTCTCCAGGAAAGGTGTGTAAATAGTGGTAAATAGTGAGCCTGTAAATAGCGTGCCTGTAAATAGCGACGTCCTGCGAATAGTGAGCGTGAGTGCCGGCGCCGCTCTGACCGGCCCCGTGTGTCGTCGCAGGGGGTGGACGAGGCGGCCGTGCTGGAGAAGCCCATCATCTACGTGCACTTCGCCGAGGGCATCGGCGAGACCAAGTACCTACCCATCGCCTCGTGGGAGGCCCTCAACAAGCTGCTGCTGGACGCGCTGCTGCAGTACAACGACATGGTGGCCTCCATGAACCTCGTCTTGTTCGAGGACGCCATGGACCACATCTGCAGGTGAGTGACCTGCGCCTCCGGCGGCCGCCCTGTGACCTGTGACCCCGTGACCGCCCCGACCCGCCGCCCTGTAGGATCTCCCGCATCTTGATGGCGCCGCGGGGCAACGCGCTGCTGGTGGGCGTCGGCGGCAGCGGCAAGCAGTCCCTCACCCGGCTGGCCGCCTTCATCTGCAACCTGGACGTGTTCCAAGTGCAGCTCCGCAAGGGCTACGCCATCGCCGACCTCAAGGTGAGCCGCGCCGCGCTGCCTCCTCCCCCGACACTGACCCCGACCTCTGACCCGACCCCCTGCCTCTCAGGCCGAGCTGGCCGTCCTCTACCAGAAGGCGGGCCTCAAGAGCGCCGGCCTCCTCTTCCTCATGACGGACGCCCAGGTCCCCGACGAGCGCTTCCTCGTCATCATCAACGACATGCTCGCGTCCGGGGAGATCCCGGACCTGTTCGCCGACGACGAGGTCGAGAACATCATCAACCAGATGCGGGGGGAGGTGAGTGCCGCCGTGCCGGTGCCGCCGTGGCAGTCGCGCGCGCCCCGCGGAGCCCGGCCTGACGGGGGCGCCTCTGTTCCGTCTGCAGGTCAAGGGCATCGGCATGCAGGATACGCGCGAGAACTGCTGGAAGTTCTTCATCAACCGCGTGCGCAGCATGCTCAAGACCGTGCTGTGCTTCTCCCCCGTGGGCGCGACGCTGCGCATGCGCTCCCGCAAGTTCCCGGCCATCACCAACTGCACGGCCATCAACTGGTTCAACGAGTGGCCGTACGAGGCGCTGCAGTCCGTGTCGCTGCGCTTCCTCGCCGAGCTGGACGCCCTGCCGGAGAACCTGCGCAAGTCCGTGTCCGAGTTCATGTCCTTCGTGCACGCCTCCGTCAACGAGATGTCGCAGGTAGGTGGCTGGGACTCGTGCGTGTCCTCGCGGCGTTACGACCAGGTGTGACCGACACGGCCCCTCCCGCCCGCAGGCGTACCTGGTCAACGAGCGCCGCTACAACTACACCACGCCCAAGTCGTTCCTCGAGCAGATCGAGCTGTACGGGAAGCTGCTCACCAACAAGTCCAACGAGCTGTCGTGCAAGATCGTGCGGCTGCAGAACGGGCTGGAGAAGCTGGCGTCGTGCGGGGAGCAGGTGGACGGCCTCAAGGAGGTGCTCGCCGTGCAGGAGGTGGAGGTGCGCCAGAAGAACGCGGCGGCCGACGAGCTCATCGTCGTCGTCAGCAAGGAGACGGAGAAGGTGTCCAAGGAGAAGGCCATCGCCGCCGAGGAGGAGCGCAAGGTCATGGACAAGGAGGAGGAGGTGTCCGCGCAGCGCAAGCTCTGCGAGCAGGACCTCAAGGCCGCCGAGCCGGCGCTCATCGCGGCCTCGGAGGCCCTCAACACCCTCAACAAGGTGCGCCCCGGTGCTGCTCCGCACAGCCGCCCCGTCCTGCCCTGCCCCTATTAATAATGTTGCCGTCGCCCACAGAACAACCTGACGGAGTTGAAGGCGCTGGCGTCGCCGCCGGCACCGGTGATGCACGTGCTGGCCGCGGCCATGGTGCTGCTGGCGCCTAAGGGCAAGGTGCCCAAGGAACGAGGCTGGAAGGAGGCCAAGGCCTTCATGGGCAAGGTGGACACGTTCCTCGACAACCTGCTCCACTACGACAAGGAGAACATCCACCCGGACGTCGTCAAGGCCATCAAGCCGTACCTGGCCAACAAGGAGTTTGTGCCCGAGCTCATCAAGACCAAGTCTACCGCCGCGGCTGGTAGGTCGGGGATGGGGAGCTCAGCCTGGAGGGTGGGCCGGCCTGCCGAGCACCCGTGCCGTGCGGGCCTGCCTACCCTCTCCGTCACAGGCGCTCCGCTCGACCCCAGCAAGGCTGCTCACTGCACGCCACGGCTCTGACGCAGGACTGTGCGCGTGGTGCATCAACATCATGGCCTTCCACGAGGTCTACGTGAACGTGGAGCCCAAGCGGCGCGCGCTCAACGAGAAGAACGCCGAGTGGATGGCGGCCCGGCAGCGCCTGGCGGAGCTCAAGAGCAAGCTGGACGTGCTGGAGGGCGAGCTGGCCGTGCTCACGGAGAAGTTCGAGGTGGCCGTGGCCGAGAAGCTCAAGTGCCAGGAGGAGGCGGACTCCACCGCCGAGACGATCGACCTGGCGAACCGCCTGGTCCACGGCCTCGGCTCGGAGAGCGTGCGCTGGCAGGAGTCCATCGCCAAGTGAGTACCGCCGGGGCGGCCTGCTTGTCGGGGCGGGGGCGGGGCGCGTGCTAAAGGCGCGGCCGTGTCAGCTTCCAGAAGCAGGGCACCACACTGCCCGGGGACATGCTGCTGGTGACGGCCTTCATCTCGTACGTGGGCGGCTTCTCCCGGGCGTACCGGGTCGACCTGCAGGAGAAGAAGTGGCTGCCGTTCCTCAAGACGCTCAACGTGCGTGTCCCCTCCGTCCCCGCCGCCGCGCCGCCGCCGGTCTGCCGCACTGCCCCCGATGCTCCCTCTGCCGCAGCCCGCCATACCGCTGACCGAGGACCTGGACCCGCTGTCCATGCTGACGGACGACGCGCAGGTGGCAGCCTGGAACAACGAGGGGCTGCCCAACGACTCCATGTCCATCGAGAACGCCACCATCATCATGAACTCGGCGCGCTGGCCGCTGCTCATCGACCCGCAGCTGCAGGGCATCAAGTGGATCAAGACCCGGTACGGCAAGCACCTCAAGGTGGTGCGCCTCGGCCAGAAGTCCTACATGGACGTCATCGAGCGGGCCATCAGCCGCGGCAAGACGGTGCTCATCGAGTTCATCGGCGAGTCCGTGGACGCCGTGCTGGAGCCGCTGCTCAGCCGGGCGCTCATCAACAAGGGCAGGCGAGTGGCCGTGGGCTCGGCCGTCCGCACCCACTCGATTTCAATCCGCTTTCTTAAAACACTCGCAAAACCCGTCGCTTTGTTTGTCGCATTCAGAGCCATCAAGATGGGCGACAAGGAGATCGACTACAACCCCAAGTTCCGGCTCATACTCCAGACCAAGCTGGCCAACCCGCACTACAAGCCCGAGATGCAGGCGCAGACCACCATCATCAACTTCACGGTGACGCGCGACGGCCTCGAGGAGCAGCTCCTGGCCGAGGTGGTGAAGGCGGAGCGGCCCGACCTCGAGAGCCTCCGGGTAGGCGACGCACCCGGTGCAGAGTGCGGGGGCTGCGGGGGGAGGGGGGCCTTCCCGGGAACAGCGCTATTGACGCTACTTTCGGTCCACAGATGGAGCTGACCACCAAGCAGAACTCGTACAAGATCGAGATCAAGAACCTCGAGGACGAGTTGCTTCAGCGGCTCAGCTCGGCGGGCGACAACGTGCTCTCCGACAAGGCCCTGGTGCTCAACCTGGAGCGGACCAAGCGCACGGCGGAGGACATTGTCGTCAAGGTGGAGGAGTCCAAGGTGACGGGCAAGCGCATCGACGAGGCCCGGGAGCACTACCGCCCCGCCGCGTCCAGGGCCGCCCTGCTCTACTTCATCCTCAACGACCTGCACAAGATCAACCCCGTCTACCAGTTCTCGCTCAAGGTCGGCGCAGCAGCGAGTCCCCGCGTCGCGAGTTCGATCCCGGCCGGGTGCGAACGGTTTCTGAGCTGTACTGTTTTCCTCTCAGGCGTACACGGTCGTGTTCCACCGCGGCATCCAGCTGTCGGCGCAGGCGGACACGCTGCAGGCGCGCGTGCACAACCTCATCGACTCCATCACCTACCAGACGTACATCTACACCAGCCGGGGGCTCTTCGAGGCGGACAAGCTCATCTTCATGACGCAGATGGCCGTTCAGGTACAGCGTCGTCCCCGTGCCGTGTGGTGCTTGCGAGTTACCGTGTGGCCGTGGCTATGTCGAACAGCGTCTGTCGCCCGTGCCTCTTACTCTCTGTTGTTGTCGCTATGCTTGCTTTTAACTCAAGATGGAGGCGGCAGACAAGGTACGTCGCCGGCTCGGCTCTCTTTTATGCCCCGCGTCGCTGTGTGTAGCGAGGCTCTGAGACTGACGGGTGTGCGCAGGTGCTGCTCAAGGCCCAGGAGGTGGAGCCCGTGGAGCTGGACTTCCTGCTGCGCTACCCGTTCGTCACCAACCTCCAGAGCCCCGTCGACTTCCTGTCCGACTCGTGCTGGGGCGGCATCGTCGCTCTCTCCAGCATGCTCGAGTTCAAGTACGCCCCCTCCGCGGCCCATCCCCTCCCCTCCCCGTGCCCCGCCAGGCCGGTCCGCCTGCAGGTAGTCACGCCCGGTCTGTGGCCTCCAGGAACCTGGACAAGGACATCGAAGGCGCGGCGAAGCGGTGGCGGACGTTCGTCGAGTCGGAGGCCCCCGAGAAAGAGAAGTTCCCCGGCGACTGGAAGGGCAAGACGGCGCTGCAGCGGCTGTGCATGATGCGCGCGCTCCGGCCCGACCGCATGATCTACGCCACGCAGTGAGTGTCCCCCGCCCGCCGCGACCCTCCCCGACGGCCGCCGGCAGACCGCTAACCTCCCCCGGCACGCGCAGGGCCTTCATCGAGGAGAAGCTGGGCTCCAAGTTCATCGAGTCCCGGTCGGTGTCGTTCGAGAAGTCGTTCGAGGAGAGCAGCCCCACCACGCCCGTCTTCTTCATCCTATCGCCGGGCGTGGACCCTCTCAAGGTCGGCAACGTTTTATAAAAAAGAAAAAAAAGTAATTCAAACCATTACTTTGGTTGAATTTTTAAAAATGTGGTGTCTTTGCTCTCATGCATTTAGGACGTTGAGAAGCTTGGCCGCAAGATGGGCTTCACGTCAGACAAGCACAACTTCCACAACGTGTCGCTCGGGCAGGGACAGGAGCCGGTCGCGGAGAAGGCCATGAAGAGAGCGGCCAAGAAGGGGCACTGGGTCATCCTGCAGGTGAGGCGGCGGGGAGGAGGGCTGGGGGGGGGGGGGGGGTGTCGTCCTCGTCTAACTGCTGGCTGTTGCAGAATATCCACCTGGTGGCCAACTGGCTGCCGAGCCTGGAGAAGCGCATGGACAAGTGCGCGGAGAGGCCGCACGACAACTACCGCCTGTTCATGAGCGCCGAGCCCGCGCCCGCACCCGAGTTCCACATCCTGCCGCAGGGCGTGCTCGAGTCCTCCATCAAGATCACCAACGAGCCGCCGACCGGCATGCACGCCAACCTGCACAAGGCGCTCGACAACTTCTCGCAGGAGACGCTCGAGATGTCTACCAAGGAGGCCGAGTTCAAGTCCATCCTCTTCGCCCTGTGCTACTTCCACGCCGTGGTCGCGGAGCGGCGCAAGTTCGCCGCGCAGGGATGGAATCGCGTCTACCCCTTTAACTTTGGTGAGTGGGGCGCTGCTGCCGGGTCGGGTGCCGGGGTGCCGGGGAGAGGGAGGGGCGCTGACCGAGGCCGTGCTGTCCGCAGGCGACCTCACCATCAGCGTCAACGTGCTGTACAACTACCTCGAGGCCAACAGCCGGGTGCCGTGGGAGGACCTGCGCTACCTGTTCGGCGAGATAATGTACGGCGGCCACATCACGGACGACTGGGACCGCCGCCTGTGCGCCACGTACCTGGAGGAGTACTTGCAGGCCGAGCTGGTAAGACCCCCCCCCCCCCCCCCCCCCCCCCCCCCCGCCACGAGTGTGACGCGTGATCCGTGCGGCGTCGACGACACCCCTGACCCTCTCACTGCGCAGGTCGACGGCGACCTGGTGCTGGCGCCCGGGTTCACGTCGCCGCCCAACTCGGACTACGCCTCATACCACCAGTACATCGACGACTACCTGCCGCCGGAGAGCCCCATGCTGTACGGCCTCCACCCCAACGCCGAGATATCCTCCCTTACCGCCACCTCGGAGAAGCTCTTCAAGACGGTCTTCGAGATGCAGCCCCGCGACGCCATGGCCGGCTCCGGCGTCACCGTCTCCAGGGAGGAGAAGGTGCGGTGCGCCCCCGACTGGCCGGCGGCGGCCGGGCCTGGCGTGTGTCCAGGAGGGTAAGCGGATCCGCTCTCGGACTGCAGGTGAAGCAGATGCTGAGCGACATCCTGGAGCGCCTCCCCGAGGCCTTCAACATGGCCGAGATGATGGGCAAGGTGGAGGACCGGACGCCGTACGTGATCGTGGCCTTCCAGGAGTGCGAGCGCATGAACCAGCTCATGGCCGAGCTCCGACAGTCGCTCACGGACCTGGACCTCGGCCTCAAGGTACCGGACGGACCCAGGGACACCCTCTGCCACCGCTCCGCTTCTCACGTCTGCGCGCCTGTGTGCCCCAGGGCGAGCTGACCATCACCACCGCCATGGAGAACCTGGAGCAGTGCCTCTTCGTCGACAAGGTTCCCGAGAACTGGTCGGCCAAGGCCTACCCGTCCATGCTGCCGCTGTCATCCTGGTTCGCCGACCTGCAGCTGCGGCTGAAGGAGCTGGAGAACTGGACGCAGGACTTTATCGTAAGTGGAACCCTTGGAGGGCCGGCGGGCGCGGGCGAACGCTGCGACTGATCGTGCACCATGCCGGGCTCAGATGCCGGGGTCGGTGTGGCTGGCGGGCTTCTTCAACCCGCAGTCATTCCTCACGGCCATCATGCAGAGCATGGCGAGGAAGAACGAGTGGCCGCTCGACAAGATGTGTCTCCAGTGCGACGTCACCAAGAAGGGCAGGGACGACTTCAGGTGAGTCCTCCCGCCGCTGCTTGTCGCGCCTGCTGCGGGGGCGGGGTTGTTGATGGCGGTCCGTGTGCGCAGCCAAGCTCCGCGCGAGGGCGCCAACGTGCACGGCCTGTACATGGAGGGCGCGCGCTGGGACGTGGTCCTGGGCTGCGTCGTGGACTCCCGCCACAAGGAGCTGTTCCCGATGATGCCCGTCATCTACGTGCGCGCCATCACGCAGGACAAGCAGGAGACGCGCAACGTGTACCAGTGCCCCGTGTACAAGACGCGCCAGCGGGGCCCCACCTTCGTGTGGACCTTCAACCTCAAGACGCGCGATAAGCCCACCAAGTGGACGTTGGCCGGCACCGCGCTGCTGCTCAGCACGTGAGTGGGAGTGAGAGCGTCATCCGTCCGTCTCTCTCAGCTGCAACGCTTGGCGTCCTCGCTGCTGTGCATTTCCATATGTGTTTGTAGTCATGACACTACAATTGTATTTTTAAAACCCGGGCTGTGATTTCTTTTTTGGTACCTGTGTTTACCTTTTTAGGGTCAGGATTTTTGAGGATGTATGTGACTTTGACTTGTAAAGAAAATTTTATATGTGTATGAATATTAATTGTGATCAATGAGTTGTATAGGTAGATGAGAATAAAAAGCTTCTTAATTTGTTTTTAAGTTTATTGAATCATTTCAATCCAAATCCTCACACATGACATAACAGCTGTTTTAAAGTTGTATGTACTAGTTGACAAAACAACCATAAATTATAAATAGTAGTTTTTTGGGAGATGATAGGCAACAAAATAACAAAGTTTTAAACTCTGGAAAACAAAAAAAATCACAACACCACGCAAAAAACTTAAGTACCATTAAAGCTTGCAGTATCACCATTACAATATGCTTATCACACAACTTGACACCTTCACTTAAAGCACCACACAAACACACACACGTCATAAAAATATATCAACAGCACGTGGCAATGCACAGGGCAATGCAGCCTGAGTGTAACAACATAAAATTTGAATAACATTAACAAATATATAACATTTTGTTCACGACAAATGATTTACACATAATTCATATCAAAAAGTGTGGTGCACACTTTTAATACACCATGAACATCACTACATCTTTTTGTTTAACACAGGACTTTCCATAATATCGACTAGCTTGGAAGTGAGCACAGACGTACATGTACAGTAATACACAGCTGTACATGCACAGCACTAGTTTGCCAATATCATAACATGGCAGGAATACTGAGAACTTAAATAAAGTTGGTCCGAGATATGAAACCAAATCTGTCCAATTACGATTTTTTTCTCTTGTAAAGAAATCAACTGATGAGAAAATATACTTGACTTAACAGCATGGCTATAAATTCTCATATAAAGATTAATGCTTTAGCAATGGGGTAGCAACACAAGAAAAAAATCGATCCATAATGTTATGAAATATTGCTGGTAACGAAGAAATTACAAAGGCTTTTTGACCTTATCAAATGTTTCTGTAATTTGGCCCATGAGGCAAACATTTCTTGTATGGTGCACTACTGAATACAATCTTCTTGTACTGTACATCAGTCATTTTGATCAAAATACAAATGTTGCATGTGACACTCTTTGATCAATTCAGCGATTATGGTTAATAATACTTTTCGTTTGCATAGCATGCAAATGTTAAATCAGAGAATTAAGCATTCTGGGAAGGTTGAGATACTGCAAGAGGTGCTTCATCATCAGTTTCTGTCGGCGAGAGTCTGATAGTTTGGTACCACTGATTAGTCAAGTCATTCATCTGACTCTTGCAATCTTTGAGCTCCTGTTTAGACAGAAACAAAAATCATTAGACCAATTGCCGCAAACAGATGAAAAATTGTGAACAATTAAGTGCTTTATTTCCACATACCTGCTGGGTGAATCGTCTTGTGAAAAATGGTATCAAAATTTTAAAATCAAGGCGAGAGAAACCTTTGATACGTGACTGCATGAAGCCAACTTCCACCTCCTCTTCCGTCAACTCTGACAGATGCTCTGAATCAATTGCTTGTCCCTATAAGCAAAAGTACAGAAGCATTATACTTGATTCACAGGTCTGCTATCGCTTCTTAAAATACCCCGGGGTTCTTTTTCTTACCCATTCTTTAGTTTTACTTAAAGACAGGCCTTTGTCTCTTCGTCTCCTTCTGGATCGTTCCTTGCGGCCAGCTTGCAGAAACTACACAACAAAAAATAGAATTGTAAATTATTGAAAATTACAAAGCAAATGGGGGGAAAAGGTGGCCCTTACCTTCAATAGAGGCATTGTAGAGCCTCCAAATACAAGAGTTGTAAAGAG
Organism: Megalurothrips usitatus; assembly: GCA_026979955.1. Lineage (NCBI taxonomy): Eukaryota > Metazoa > Arthropoda > Insecta > Thysanoptera > Thripidae > Megalurothrips > Megalurothrips usitatus. The sequence goes on along the minus strand of CM049594.1, from coordinate 2,770,667 downwards.
TACAATGATAAGTGTGGTTGTTATTATAACATGCCTGGTTTCATCACTGAATTCCAAGTGAAGAGATAGTGCATAGGAAATTGCACCTCTCAATCCTAGAATTTGAATTTCAAATATTAAAAGAGCTGATACATAAAATGTATGTGAAGAATGAATGTTACTAATGAAGATATGTACCACTGAACCACATGATAAACATCATTCGATGAGTGATCTGATGTTCCCTAAAGCGGTTTACCAATATTGCCAAAGGGAAAATATTGGCAGCTCTTCCAAGTAGACACAAAATTAAGCTCCATACAACCTAAAACATTAAAAGTTCACAGTTAGATAATACCCATGGAAAAATCATACTTTATAATTTTTGGCATACAAGAAGACTATGTATACCAGAGCAGGTTCAATGCGATGCCGGAAGCTAAATATAGCAAGTCCAAGGTATGCAAACACACATGTTTCTGCTAGGAATGCCAAAGTTCTCATTGTTTGTTGCATTGTGACTTGTGTTACCGTGGAAAGGTTAAAATGAGTGTAATGTGACATGACAATGCCACAAAACAATATTGCCATTATTCCTGTGCAAAAGAAACAAGTCTTTTAAGTGGAAATTGTTCAGGGCAAGCCATAAAAATAGCATGATACTATAATGCGCACCTGACAAGTGGACTCCTTCAGCTAAAGCATAAGGCGCATATGTAAAGACCAACATCATGCCAAATTCTAAGGAGGGATTTTTACGTAAGTCTACGTGCTTGAGAAGGAGTGCACTGGCAAGAGCAAAAACAACCCCAATTCCTGCTGATGCAAAGAACATCATGCAAAACCTGCAATAAAAAGAATTATGATAGCCTCATAACCAAAGGTTTTTTTTTAAAATGAACAATTATTAAATAAGACAAAATGGAGTAAAAGAGGCTACCTATTAATGCCAGTCTTAAAAGCCTCCCATGAAGTCATTGAAGGGTTGTTGCTTTCCAAGATACTTGTAGTCAAAACAATGGCAATGGCATCATTCAAAATACTTTCTCCAAAAACTAACATGTTTAATACAGGATCAACATCAAGGGCATGAAAAATAGCAACTGTTGCAACTGGATCAACTGCAGAGATGAGAGAACCAAATGCAAAACTTTCTACGAAACTCAGGCGATATGCCACTTCAGCAATCCCAAGGACGTAGATCCCTGCCCCAATAACTAAAGCAGATATTGTTGTTCCAGCAATAGCAAACACGAGGATAGATCCTATGTTCTGAAACATTTGAAAAAATAAAAAATTAAAATTAAATGAGCACTTATTTCACAACAACACTGAAGAGGGTACACATTTCACAATTGTGACATTACCTGGAAGAAGTTACCCTTGTGTAAATTGTAGCCAGACTCAAATATAATAGGGGGAAGAAGAACAAGGAAAAATGCAGTGGGTGAAAAGGCCTCCTCCTTTTTCCAATTGGCAATGTTCTGATCTGATATGAGGTTTACTATAAGACCTATGAGAGCTCCGAGAAAGACAATGACAACACTCTCTGGAAGGTACTGGAAATGGGTTTGAAGCATAAGGTGGATTAGAAGGATGCCCAAGGCAAGAACGCACAGCACGAAGAATATGGACATTGACGAGTTGTGTTCTTCTTCTGCTGCGCTTTTGTCCGGAAGAACGGGGTCAGGCGAGGCGGTCGTGGAGGACGTCACGTTGGCCGTGATGTTTGTCGTCGAGGAGCTGCTCTCGTCGGCGGCGGCCTCCTCGCCTTGGACATTACTGCTGCCGAAGATGACAGCTCTGGACTGCGTCTGTCCATCTGTTGCACTGCGCTTGTCCCTGTCAGACCACACGAACAGGGAACCCGTGTCCGAGTCACCCAGGTAGACGCTGCCGGGGATGAGGCGGTCGGAGTAGGGGTCCACATCCTCAGGGTCGGGGCTCAGCTCTTGTCCAGCAGCGAAACGGCATACTAAGCTGCAGGTTAGGATGCACACGATCGGAGTAAGACGAGCCATACAGCCCCTCGTTGCCTCTGACTTCGCCCATCGCATGTTGGTAAAAGGGGCACCACTTGACGTGAAGAACGAAACAAGAGGAGGGTCACAAGCTCATGACGTTAAAAATGTTGATGACAGTAATTGTGTCGTCTGCTAGTAAGTGCCAAAACATTGCACCATTCATGTGACGTTTTGTTTGTTTAACCGCTACCCCAGCAGATGGCAGCACATGACGCGTGTTTGTCCGCTGTATGAGAAAAACAAGGAACGCTCACGCACGACCCGCCCGGTTACGTTAAGGAACTCAAAGCAATTTAATAAAGAAAATAACGTTTTGCGACCAAAGAGTCCTCCTCATTATTTTTACCTTTATTATTATAATAATAATTATTTAAAAGATTTTCTGGTTTTCGAGAGCAGAAGCGCAGAGGTGGGAGGGGGGCGGGGGGAGGACCGGAAACGGGCACACGTCCGCAGAGCGCGAAGTACTAGAATCGTTGTTCCGGTGCCGTGTGGTATTTGTGATTTAATGTTCATTGTGCAACTGAGAGCTAAAACGTTCGTTAAATAAAACGGTAACTTTATTCAACTGTGGCACATTCGGTGGAAGACGCGGGGCACTGCGACGAGTCAGTCAAGTCTTGTGTTCTCCTCACGACAAACAGCGCGTCGGGCAGCCAGTAGTACGCCTGCTGGAGGTCCCCCTCGCAGAGGTACGGCAGGCGCGTCCACCGCTCCACGCTGAAGCCGGCCGGCGCCAGGACGTGCGTGACGAAGCTGGCGGCCTGCTCCGCGAACGTCCTCCCCTCGATCGGCATCCGCTCCTCCGGCTGGTGGTTGTCCTTGCCGCCTGTAAACGAACATAATAACCGCATTTAAAAACACTTAAAAATAGGGAGAAACGAAAATGAAAAAAAAAATTAACGGAGGTGACTAACCGACTTCTACGTATGGCTGGTACGGTAAGACGAGGGCTATGACGGCCCTGCCGCCCTCCGCGAGCGAGCCGTGGATCTGCCCGAGCAGGTCCCCCGGCCTGGCGCAGCGGTCCAGGACGTTCAGGCAGGCGATCACGTCCCACGGCCCGTGATCCGTCCAATCCTCGATTTCAAGTACTCTGGGAGGGAGAGGCAAACGTTTTCACAGTTATTACTCGGAGGCTCGGGTACCGCTGCCGACTGCGGTCTGTGACTACACGACGTTGTTCTCTCACGTGTAGTGCCGGCGGGCGAGCGTCCTCCGCATCGGCTGGGACACCTCCGTCACGGACACGTTGTCGAAGAAGGGCTGCATGGCGGCCGTGACGGCGCCGTCGCCCGCGCCGATGTCCAGCAGGCGGCCGTGGGCGTGGCCCCCGAGCAGGCGGCCGAACTGCGGCGTCGAGAAGACGAACATGGAGCCGCGCCCCAGGAACCTGGGGGACAAGGAAGGACGTAAGGGCGAGTCCGTACCGGGATGGCAAAAAGATATTCATGCCCGAATTGCTGAAAGCATGAAAAACCTTAACGAGCGAGCGCAAAAAAGTTTCCGCTGCGGACAGGATTCGAACCTGTGCGGGCAGAGCCCATTTGATTTCGAGTCAAACTCCTTAACCACTCGGACACCACAGCTGCTGGGGTGGGAGGCGCGCGGCGGCGCACAAGAGTGGAGCGCGACGGTCGCGCGGTGTCTCTGGGAGCGGGGAGTAGCGCCGCGCCCAGCCGCGCCTCGGCGGCGGAGTATCGACCGGTCTCCGCCAGAGCGCGCCACCGGCGCGCCGCTCATACCACGAAGCCGGAGTCCGCGAGCAAAAGCAAGCGGAGTGCGGCACTCGCGACCGAGGAAGCGGACGGCGGATAGCAACGGAGAGAAAGAGAAATGGAAACGCTCTGAACCATTTCCCTCTACGGTCAGCGACACAGACCAGGCCGCTGGGCTGGGAGATCCCGCATTGGAAAGCGTACTCTTCACACGCACCGCGCTGCGGTTGTCGTGCCGGTGCAAGGGGGTTGTCTGCAGTGGGAATACGGGAAGCAAAAGAAGGGGGGGGGGGCGCAACCCGTTGGGCGGTGGCGGCGGGGCCCTGGCAAAGGGAATGATAAGGACAAGGGGAAGGGAAGCACCGTCTGGGCCGCCGGGGCACGGCCAAGGCCTTAGCAGGGCCTCGCCTTTCCTTCCGCCACTCGCATGAGTTGTCACCTCTCCCATTTCCAGATGTAAAAAGGGATTTGAGGGACGTAAAAAAAAGAAGAAGAGGAGAAGGAGGAGGAGGAAGAAGCAGAGAGGCGCCGCGGGCGAGGGGGAGTCGCGGGTCGCGGGGCGGCGGAGACTTGACGAGAGGGGCAGCGGGGTAAATCTTATTAAATTGCCCGAGGTCCTCCATCCCTCTCCTCTCCTCCCTTCCCCTGCCCGTCTACACCTTGCACCCCCCCCCCCCCCCCCCTCCCACACACACACACACACGCACATACTGCTTTCATTCGTGCGAGTTCGTCATCTCGGCGCCGCCACCCCTCTTTATCCCGCCCCCTCTCTGTCTGTCTCTCTCGGACAGCGAGCTGGAATATAAGAAAAATAAAACAACAAACAAGCGTCCCCGCGAGGGGCACGTCTCCCTTCAGCGGCAGGCCGCGGACGGCCAGAGGTTCCCCCCGGGCCAAAAATTGACCTTCGCAGAGGTCTTATGGCGGGGCGGGGGTCGAGTGACGGCCCGCGGCCCCGCACCAGGCGACAACGTGAGCCCCACCGGCGTGCTCGGGTGATGAGCCTGTCCTGTCCTGGTCACCGGCCCGGGAACACAGAGGCCGTGACCGTCCAGAGCGGATGGCTGGGCTCGGGGAGGCCGGGGCGGGGCCCGAGGCCAAGAGCCGGGGTCCGGCCGGTGGTGCCGGCTAAGGCCGAGCAGCAGAGAGGGCGAGTCTCATACATGCATTATAAACACAACGCAAAATGAGCTGTTTTATTTATTTCGAGAAGACGCGGGCGGCGGCGGTGGGGAGGCGGCCGTGGCGGCAGAAGGGGTGGACAGCGGACGGCGGCGGGCGGGGAGGCCGCCGCTTAGAGTGGAGAGCCCCACCCTACCCACTACCCCACGGGTACGCGGGCCGTGTCTCAGAGACCGAACTGACACCGGCCACGGCACCGACCCTCACCACGCGCCCGAGAGTTGATTTTCAAACAGAACACACGGGGGTGCGGCTCGGGCGGGGCGGGCCATTTCTCGCCTTCATCAAAGGCCCCCTCGACCAACACCCGCAGAGAAGGAAAAAAGATCGAGACTGGGGAAGGAGACTGGAAGATGAGTGTGAGTGGGTTTTGCATGCGAACGCCCTTACCCGCCCGTCCGCCCGCCCGGCCCCGCCGAGCCGTGCGCAGATACGGCCCTGCAGGGGGAGCCGGTGTCGCCCGGAGCGCAGCCAATGAGAGCCCGGCCTCCGCCGCCCCCTCCCCGCCCGCCTCGCGCAGCGCCACCCTAACACATACTAACACACTCACACACACGTTTGACTATCAATGCGGCCAAGCAAAAATCGATATTCCTTGAGATGGTCTACTTCTCCTTCATTTTCTTCTCTCTCCCCCCCTTCTCTCTCTCTCTCTCTTCGTCCTCGCGGGCCGTGCCACCCGCCCCTCTCCTCTCCCCGGGCCCGCTCCCCATCCCATTTGCAAATAAATGATGTATATGTATGTGTACACACATGGAAGGGGTGTGTGCGGGCCGGCCACGCGGGGCGGGCTGGGGGGGAGCGGGGCGGAGGGGACATATCTGCGCCCCCAATGGGTTCACCTCCCGGCCTCTCTCCCTCCCTTTCTCACACACGTATACTTCCTCAGTTCTCTTCTCTCCTCTCTCTCTCTCTCTCTCTCGCTCTCTCTCTCTCTCTCACACACACACACACATGCCCTTGCCCACCCCTAACTTTACTCTTTCTTCATTTTCCGTACGCCCCCCCCCCCCAACCACCCCCACTTTCTTCCTCTCCACGGCCGCTGTCCCTTTAGCGCCCTCCTTTTTCTTTTATATAAACCAAACAGTCCTGGGCGTTTTCCCGGCGATCCCCGTCCGCGGGTCGCGACGGCACGAGGACCCCGACGACGAGAGGGGCGGGCGTGCGGGAGGACTCTGCCGGCCTGGTCCACGCGATACATAACGTACAACCGGCCGGGTGCGAAACTGGATCACGGGCGGACATAATGCGGGGCGTGCAGAGCGCACGGAGACCGGCCGCACAAAACACGAGCAGAGATGGACACGTTTGCACGCCGCCGCGGCACACACGGACTCGACCGTTAGCGCCGAATTTGTCCGCGTGCGGTGCGGCCGTGTCGGGGCGTGTCGGGCCGTGCCCAGGGCCTCGAGTCCGGCGGGAGCAGGCGGGAGGAATGCCCCGCCCCGCCCCGTCGTGTCCCGTCATCTTGCCGCCCTCCCCGCCGCGGCTCCGGCCCGTCTCCCCGGGCCCCGGCAGCGGCAGCCCCGGCCGGCGAGGGCCCCCGCCCCGCAGCCCTTTAGTTTATTTTCGCGTCATCTCTCCTCCGGCGCGAGATAATTTTGAGGAGAAATATCGTCATCGTTGTCGGTCGCTGCTGTCGCGCTTCAATTTTTTTCCCTCCCTCTTCTTTTTTTTTTGCTGGTTGTCGCCGTCCCTTTGAGGCCGCGGCGGGCGACGGCGCGACACTAGCACCGTGTCGTTTGTACGACAAGCCGCAGCCGCGCGGCAGCGGTGGCAGCAGCAGCGGGGCCCCGCGCGGAGGCAAGCCCGAGGGGCAGCCGTGCCGGCGGGGTGCCTACCCGCACGGGGGCCACGGCACGCAGCACTGCGCAGCACCTGGCCGACGACGACACGACACGGCTAGTTGGACCACAGGCCGCGCCGCCGCCGCCGCCCAGTTCCTCATAGTGCGCTGCCCCCTGCGAGTCCACGCCGCCGCGCCCGGGCAGCGGCAGCGCGAGGGCGGGAAATGTGGATCAGAACGTAAACGATGGATGGCCGGATGTGGCGGGGCGGCACGGACAAGTTCGGCGGACGGGCGAGGAGTTTCGGCGAATATCACTTAAAACGGCAGTGGCGTCGGCGCCGGCGGAGCGGGGAACCTCGGAAGGAGAGTTTGATCTGAGAGAACGTCGGGGAGAGACAGACACAAGAAGAGGGGCGGCGGAGGGGAGGAGGGGGTTATTATATTATGGACAGAAAGGGTAAGAAGAACGGCGTGTGAGGGAGGGGAAGGCCGCGGGCCGCTCGGGCTGCGGGGGCGGCGCGGGCGGCGCGGCGCGGCGGGGTGGGGTATTCACAAGTCAGTCATTGCGCATGTGCGCTCCGCGCTCCCCACCGCGGCGGCGGCGGCGCGCGCCCGCGCTAGCCAGCGCCACCACGGCGGGCGTTCCATTGGTCGAGCCGGCGGAGGGAGGGCCACATATGAGTCTGTGTGTTCGTCCGTCTGTCTGTCTGTCTGTCTGTCCGCGCATGTGTGTGTGTGTGTGTGCGCGCGGCGGCGGCGCTAACTACTCTATCGACGACACCCCCTCCCCGGCCGCGGCCCGAGTTGCGGCTCTCGCGGGGGGTCGCGAACCTTCATCAGCCCCGCCCCGCCCCCGCTGCCGCCCACACCGCCCCGCGCCGATGTCCGCGGTCGTGAATTATGCCTTTGTTTGCCGCCGCGCGCGACGCCGTGTGGTTATCGCGGCCCGGACAAATGGACCGCGGTGCAGCGGCAGGGCGGCAGGCCGCAGTAACGCCACCCCTCCAGCCTCCAGGGCGGCGGCGTGCGGCGTGGGCGGCCACGGCGGCGGACCGGCCACTGGCGTCGTTCGTTACTACTTTGTTCTGGAGATGAGCTCACGCGCGGCGCTGTCGCGTTGTCGTGGCAACCGCGCTGCATGATGGCGGCGGCGCCGGGCAGGGGCGGGCCGGGCCGGGGGGCTGGTGTGTCTGTGCACCGAGAGGGTTCGCGCCGCAGCCTCGCGCTGCCCTCCCCGCGCCGCGGCAAACAATAATTATTGCAGTTCTTCGCGAGCTCGAAAGAAAAGTAAAACCAAAGGCGCAAGGTTTTGAAAACGACCTTCCGACGGGGAAGTTTCGCGGCCGACCGTGTGAGGTGGTGGTGGTGGTGGTGGCAGCGGCAGCCGGGCCCTGAGGACGTCCTGCATGTCCTGCGGGACGCGGGAGCGGCGCGGGGCACGCGGGGCCGTGTGCCGCCGGCCGTCGCAAAAAGCGTCGCGGCGTCGAACGGACGGACGGACGCTGCCGCGATGAGTCACTGCGGACACGGCGAGCGGAGCACAGCGGCACAGCGCGGAGCCCTTTGCCGAAGAGACTTTTAATAACCGCGCTCAGGAATGGACAGTCGCCCTGTTTCAGTTCGTCAAGGAGGATGAGGAGAAAAAAAAACAACAACAACGAAAACACAAACCCGCGAGGAGTGGGAGAAAAAAAATGTCATCTCGACTGCCGCGCCGCGCGGCCAGTTTCACCGCTGCGCCTCTCTGAATAAAACAAGAAGAAGCCCGGGGAGAGCAAAGAATGATTCACGTGGTCATTCATCGTCGTCATCATGTCCGTCGTAAGGCTTCCCAATTTCGGCGAAGCCGCCGCCGAGTTTGCCGAACAAACGGCCCTCCCACCCGCCCCGCCCCGCCCCGCCCGCCCCTTCCACATATGCCCTGCTCTCTCACACGCTTAGTTCCTCTCATCACACACAGATGGCGCAGGTGTGTGGCGCGGGATGGGATGTGGGGCCCACCGCGGGCAGGCCGCCGCCGCCGCCGCCGCCGCCACGCCCCGGGCACACCCACCACGCCACTCCACTCCCCTCCCCGGCCTCTCCCCTGCTCGCGGGCTACGCGGCCGTCTCAGGTCGATATCGTTCTGTATTCTTACCGTGTCTGTGCATGTCTTGTCAATCCGGCCTCCCTCCCTCCCTCCCTCCCTCCCTCCCTTCTCCCCTCCCTCCCTCCCACGCCGCACCCTCCCATCCGCCCTCCCTCGGCTCCCAGGCCGCGAGTGTGCCCGCCAGCTTCGTCTGCCCCGCCCGCCTCCACCTGTGACCCGCGCCCACGCAGCCCAGAGCAATTAGACACTGTGCCCCGCCATAGAGAAAGCGAGAACGACATGCCGATCAACAGAACCACCCTTTTTCTTTTCATTCTCTCACTGGACTATATGGTTTATCATGAAGTTTTCAAAGAAATTTTCGGATACAAATCCTAAATTTTTCAGAAAAAAAAAAGACCCCAACAAAATCATTAAAAAAATAACTTTTCCGAAAATTTCCTCGAACGGATTGTAGAAACTCTACACCGGACTGGAGCCGGACGAGTATTTTCTGCCGGCGCGTATACAAAACGGGCCGTTCAGTACAGCTCGAGGGGTGCGCGGCGTGCGGGACTGCGGTGGCAACGGCCGTGGCGCGCTGTAAACCAAACAGCTTGCCACCGGCTGCCAGCACTGCCAGTCCGTCCGTCCGCTGCCCCCCGCCAGGCCAGGCCGGGCGCAGCCAGCGCAGCCAGCGAGGCGCGCGGCCGCCAGTCATTTCGTTCGGCAGCAAATTACATCCGAGATTTACACTCCGACTGGACGCCCTTCAAACGCAGCAGACAATAAGCTGCCCTCGTCCTCATCACAAGGCTGCGGCGCGGCGGCGGCGAGGTGCTGCTCCCGCTGCTCGCTGCACGCTGGCAGCACCCCCGTCGCAGCGCAGCCCCCGACGGCAGCCGAGGAGAGAGAAGGGCGTCAGAGAGCGGCCTCAAATCGGAACAGCGCAGTTTGCGAGCGTCCCTTCTCGTCGTCGTCATTATGACCCCTGCGAATAGTGAAGGTTACACGCCGCAGTGCGGCTCGCGCGAAACCTAAAAACCCCGTCGACTACACCCCGCGTTCCGTTTGCGTCGTGTCGCAAAACGGCTCCGAGACGCGCCCGCCAGCACTCCGGAGCCGTCGCTTTTTCACACACACACACACACACGCGCGCGCGCACACACACAGGCACACACACAGAGTCGTGAGTATGTACATGAGCAGTACGCTGCGAAGGGCACGGCGGCGCAGGGCGCTCCGCTGCAGCCGTCGCCGCTGACTATGCGGCGCTGCTCCGCAGCAGTTCTTTAATTGAGAAACTTTTCGGGCCGAGTTTCTCCCGAGCCGGCGGCGGCAGCAGCGCCCAGAGATTGTGTCGCGTGTGTGTGTGTGTGTGTGTGCGCGCACCGCAAGGAGGGCTGCCCTCTGGGGACCACCGCGTTCCCCACCCTCCCCGCCTACAGACCTCTCGTCCGCGAGCGAGAGGGTTGGAAGGGTTGAGAGAGTGAAGAGAGAGAGAGAGAGAGAGAGAGAGAGAGAGAGAGAGAGAGAGAGAGAGAGAGAGAGAGAGAGAGAGAGAGAGAGAGAGAGAGAAATACGAGCCGCAGTTAAGACAGGCATGTAAGCAAAATTCAAAATCTTTTTTTTAATCTTTTTCGACGGCGACCAAAAAATAATAAAAATGAAAATAGGACCTGGCATTCACACTCTAGCGCCGTCACTACTTCACTTCACCCCTGATCAACCCTTTGAGCCTGAGCTGCCGGCGCCGCGCCCCGCCCCGCCCTGCGCCGCCGCGGCCGCCACGCGACACCCGTCGGCTCGGCACACGGCCCGGCTCAAGTTGTCCTGCACAATACGGGCGAAATGAGGCGGCAGACGAAAGTAATGCCGGTGCATTTCCAGGGAGATAAGACGGAGAGGAGGGAGGAGGAAAGCCAATCAGTTTAAAAGACACACACACGCTTTCTCTCTCTCTCCCTCTCTCGCACACACGATACGTGTGCACCTTATCCCATCACTCTCTCTCCATCCTTGGCTAGACTTAAAATGCAAAGCGAGGAAGTTGTCGGCCCTTCGCGAGACACTGCGGGTCTCCTCCTCCGCCTTGGCAGCCTTGGTCTCCTGGGGGCAGCTGCTGCTGCGGCTGCTGCTGCGGCTGCTGCAGCGCCGCGGTGCGCACCCGCGGCCGCTGTCCGGAGAGGCGTCCCGCACGACGACACGGCCTTCGCTCGCTCGTCACCCGACCCGATCGAGGCGTGCGAATGACCGACGCCGCTCGTCGCGTCTTCAAGATTCGGGGGGGGGGGGGGGGGGGGGGGGGGTGAGTGATGCAGAAATTTGAGAAATTCCCTCCGGCTGTCGTGTTGCAATTTTCCTATATGGCTTCCGTTTTTTTTTCACCCCTCGCCCAGAGCCCAGTACTTTTCGAGTGCCCGCGACGCCCTCGCCAATTTTGCATTCTTTGAGCGTTTAAGATCAGCGCCCCTCCCTCCATCCCTTTCTGCCCTCCCTTGTGCTTCGCTGTTCTTGCAGTGCGAGGATGGAGAAAAAAAAATGGAAGCGGAGCGAATAGGAGGAAAGGGCGAATGGGTGGGCAAAGGGAATGAAGCAGAATGGCATTATTTCGCTAACCACCCGCGCGCACACCCCTTTGAGGCGGCCTGCCCTCCCCCTTCGCGAGCGGCAAGGCGTCCCTCGCGTTGCGAATCCCTCCCTCCTCCTCCCCTCGCCCCTCCGCTCCCGAGAGAGAATGACGGCAAGAATATAAAAATATCAATACTGTATAGGAGAGGGAGCTTGTGGTGGACAGCCCGCCACCGCCACGCACGGGGCGCGTCACCAGCCGGGGTGGTCCTCGTTGGCCCTACTCGCGGCCCAAAAACCGCGAGCCCTGCGGGCCGGAGCGTGAGAATCACGCCGCGAGGGGGCGCACGGAGAGGGGGCCGCACGGGGGCGCACGGGGTGGGCCGAGCCCGGCCGCACTCAAGTACCCCGACATACGGTCGGTTATACGGCTGTATGAAAAGGGGAAAAGTGTCTATGAAACATCCATAAAAGCCGTCAAAGGGCCTTCACGCGGCGCGTTTACAGATCTGTTACCAGCGGGGCCGTGCCGTGTGCCGTGCCGGGCCCCGGCAGGACCATCCGACAGCGGCGGGGGCCCGCGGGCCGTACTCGCACCGCGGGGACAGTGTGTTCCCGTGTACTTACCCGTTAGCTTGATGTGCCACAAAAACACGAAAAAACACCCGGGATACAAACCCTCTTTTATTTTGCATCATGATACGCAGTAAAACAAACACCGGCCGCGACCAGTCCCGCGCCCACACGGGATATCCGAGCCGGGGAGAGGTGGGGGGAACGAACCACGCAGCTGCCGCGGGGCGCAGCGGGCGGCACCACCGAGCGGGGCGGCGCCGGAGACCGGCGAGAGACTGACAGAGGAAAAGGCTTTCGCAAGGACACGTGGCGTGCAGCGCGTGGTACGGTTCCGGAAAGCAGGTACAGCGCACAAACCAAATAAAAGAAATAATAAAAAAACTAGGAAAATAATATTTTTAAAAAAGGTTTAGCAGAAAAACTTGAAAATTTGAAACTCCTCCTCGAAGGGCGATCGGAGTAAACGACGAATTCATTGATTCAGCATCAAACATCTTGTAAAATTTGTGGGAGTGCTCGTCCTCGGCGTATCATGCCGGCCTGCAGCAGCAGCAGCAGCAGCAGCAGCAGCAGCAGCAGCAGCAGCAGCGGTGGCGGATCGCTCGGCGCCGTGGTGTCGTCGCCGTCGCCGCCGCCGCCGCCGCCGTGCCTCCACCCGTGAGGCGGTATCCGCCCCTCGCCGTCGACAGCAAACAAAAAGGGCCCCGCCGAATCGTATTCCACGTTCATTCCAATCACATTGGCCGCCCCCGCAGCTCCCGCAGCCCCCCCCCCCCCCCCCCCCGGCAGCCCCGCCCGCTTCCAGCCCTTGAGGCATTCCACCCTTTAGTGGTCGTCACCTCATTTTTTGAATACTCTCCCTTCTCTCCCGCCAGGCGGGGCCCTCCCGTGCTGCTGCTACTGCTGCGGCCGGCTCCCGAATCTCTTCTCTCTCTCTCTCTCCTCCTTCCCTTCCCCTTCCGCTCGTCTCATCTCTTTGCCCCCCCTTATCCGCCTCCTGCTGCTCTCTTTGTCTTCGTCCCCGATCCGCTCCACACTACAGACAGATACCGACGTGGTGTCGCACCGCTGCGGCCCTGCGGCCCTGCAGCCCTGCGGCGCCACACGCCGGCCCACATCCGCGGGCGCCCTCTGCCCTCCGGACATCGCTTCCCTCCACACTCTCTTCCACTTCGAAGTCATCCTTTTTTTTTATCCCCCCCCGCCGCCGCCGCCGCCCCGTCGAATTAGAAACGAACGGGTCGCGGAAAAAAGGTCAGCGGCGAAATTAACGTAACACGACGGACAGCTAATAAAGTCGGAAGAGGAATGTCAAAGGGGGGCCTGCGACACGTACAAGCAAGCGTGCGGGCCAATTTAATATGCCACGTTCGCCCAATCATAAAGTCCCCTCCCCCCCCCCCCTCTCTCTCTCTCTCTACTCCTCCCCGTGAAAACGACGGGGACATTAAAGGAATCTGAGGAAACAGAAAACTCGTCTCGTATGCATCCCATTGAGTACACACACACACACACACAACACACACAGACACACACACCTACACACACAGACGCGCGCGCACGCACACACACACACACACAAATGTGCAATCACTTGCCTTTTGTGTCCGACTGACGATCAATGATCAAAATATCGGTCGACTCTATTTTTGGGGCCCCCCGAGCGTCCCCTCCTACAGGTTAGGTTAGGAACAAACCAGTATCAGTTATGCCCTTGATAACACCGCCCGCATACTTCCGGCCGCCTTCCCCAAAAAAGAGTCCGGGGGTTGCGGGGGCCCCTGCCGCCAGGGCCACGACAGCCAATTTATAGAGGACAAGCAAATTAATAAAAGCCGTCGCGTCCTCCCGTAAATTAACCCTAAATTGGCCGCGAGATTTTATGTAGTTTTTTTTTATTTCCCTCCCCGCGTCGCATACAGAACCGGAGCCGGGCCTCATGCGCTGCTTGCAGCTGTAAAACGCGTCAGGCAGACCGACCGGAGAGTCCCGCCGCGCCCCGGCGGCCGGGCGAGGCCGGAGGAGGAGGCCGGAGGAGGAGGCCGGGCGAGGCCGGAGGAGGCCGGAGGAGGCCAGAGGAGGCCGGAGGAGGAGGCCGGAGGAGGAGGCCGGGCGAGGCCGGAGGAGGCCGCCGGAGGAGGCCGCCGGAAGAGGCTGACGAAGGCCGCGGCCAGCGTTGGGCACACGATGAGGGAGGCGCGCGCGGCGGTAGCCGGTGCAGCAGCACAGCCTAGGAGCGAGCGAGCGTCCGCGCGCGCGCCGCCGCAGTGAAACATTGCACCGGTCGCGGTGATTAAGCCGTTCAAATGTAAAGGGAATAAAAAAGGAAATTAAAAGAAAAAATAAAAATACGAAAAAAAAATAAAACCGACGAGCCATTAAAATGTGTGAAGAACCCATTAAGAGGTGCGCCGCGTCACCCGCGTGCACGTACCGGCATGTTGCCATTCCGGGCTGCGTCCGTCGGCACGGAATTACACTGCCAAGACGGCGCATCGCAATGCGACCGCAGCCGCCGAGAGCAAGCCTAAAGCAAGCCGAGAGCAAGCCGAGAGCAAGCCGGGAGCAAGCCGGGAGCAAGCCGGGAGCAAGCCGGGAGCAAGCCGGGAGCAAGCCGGGAGCAAGCCGGGAGCAAGCCGGGAGCAAGCCGAGAGCATACCGAGAAGAAGACGACGGGAGGCCGGGGGGTAGGAAGCCGAGAGGCAGCCTAAAAGAAGCCGATAGGCGGTCGGAAGAAAGCCCGAAAAGAGATGATGCAGAGTGGGCTGCCGATGGAAAGCCGACCGGCAGGCAGGCGATCCTGAGTACTGCTCCGGACTCACAGCGAGACGCGTGGGCGAGCGCCCGCAGCGGTAGGCCACCCGCACCACCAGTGTGCATGGTGTTGCCTATCCTGCAGTTCGCAGGCGGCCCTGCATAGACGAGGAGATATACTTCAAGTGGGAGAGGGAGAGAGAGAGAAACCGAGTGAGAGAGAGAGAGAGAAACCGAGTGAGAGAGAGAGAGAAACCGAGTGAGAGAGAGAGAGAAAGAGAGAAGGGCTTGAAATAAAGCATTTCTCCGATAAATCACCATGATCATCGTCGTCATCCCGCAGATAAGCGGCCGACACTATTTCGGAAAATGCTGCGCGTCGGGCGGCGAGTGGTCACACGGACACAAGCCGCGCGCGCCGCGCCGCGCCCGTTAAGTCCATAAAAGATTTAACGACGGGGAGCGGCCAATAAACGCAGCACCTTCCCCTCTCCCAGGCGCGGCGGCGGCGCGGCCATACAGGCGGACGGGAGGCAATACTACTCGGGGTGTCCGGCGGCGGGCGTCCGGGTCCCTCTGGGCCACCGACACGGCGGCCACGCCGGACATTCCGCGCCACGACACGGGAGGAGGTGGTGCTGGTCAGAGCTGCGGAGCTGCGCGCCGAATCTGTGTCCAGCAGGCCCCGCAGGCCCCGCAGGCCCCGCAGGCCCCGCAGGAATGCCTGTGATGTCGACGCCGAGCGAGATCGTCGGTCACACCGTACTGGACGCGTGACGTCCGCCCACAGGCCCACAGCCCTTCCCGTCATGCCCCGCGCCAACTCTGCGGCACCCGTGAATAGACACCGCAACCTTTGCCCTTTGACCCCCCGCCCCCTCCCCAGTCCCAACTCCTCGAGATATCGCAGCTGAAAAAGGGAACAGAAACTGTCCTGTTTTGCCACACCTCTCACAAAAATAAGCTCGCGCGGCGAGGTAAATACCGATAAGAAAAAGGAAAGAGAAGCTGCCGGCGAGGTGCATTGCGCCGATGAAACGCCCCGGCCGGCCGGGCAGTAATTACCGACACACGCAACATTGTGTGCGCCAAACGTGTAAATCTCTGTCGCGCCATTAAAGCGGCACCGGCAGCTGCCATAAAGCCGCGGGAACAATCGGAAGCGGGACGGAACAACGCGCGGCCACTCGTATTTCAACGCCGCAAGGGGCACCTACTTGTCACACGCCGGGCTGGATAGCAAAAAAGTAAGGACACGTATACTTTACAAAATCATTTTTTGACATGGACGAACGAAATTCCTTGACTGCTGCTGCCCTTTCCGTTTGTAAAAGATTCGGCGCTGCGCGGTGCGGCAGCGATTTAGTATTATTTTTCTTTTATTGCAGTAAGCCGCGCGCGCGGTGGCCGCACAGTTGTGTTTGCTTTCGCGGAACGGCTGTAGCGCTAGCCTTCTAGGCGGCGGGGCGGGCCCAGCGGGCCCAGCGGGCCGGAGGCGGCGGCAGCAGCAGCGGTGGGCCGCGGAGCCGCGGAGCATCGAACTGGAGCACGGCGATGACTCACAGCAAGGCATCCGCTCGCGGGCAGCGCCGGGGATATTTGTTGCAAGGATACAATGCGGCGAGCGGCCGCCGCTCATAAAGTGGATCGTGTTTCCAGCAGCACAGGCAGGCACAGGCCCGGCAGGCCGCGTCAGCGGCGGGCGGAACCAGCGGAACTCGCCACACGCAGATCGGAGATCATTATCGGACGGACACACCTTGCGACACCGAGAGAGCGAAGGAGTCGATCAGAGAGAGAGAGAGAGAGAGAGAGAGAGAGAGAGAGAGAGAGAGAGAGAGAAAGAGAGAGAGAGAGAGAGAGAGAGAGAGAGGCGCGGGTTTGAAGAGGCGGCTGTCCCGTGGGAAAACGTGATCTAGAATTTGAAAGATTTGAGACGAGAGTTGGCCTCCGCAGTCTTTGGTCGAAAGGATGCCCAAAACAAGGGAACGAAACTGAAACTAACTCTGGTCTCTCACGATTCGATTTTGAAAAACACCCTCTTCCAGCCCAAAATAGGCGTTTCCAAGGCGAAGTATGGGAAGTGTTTCTTGTCCCTCCACTTCCGTTCTTGGGTATGGTTGGAAATGCCCATGGGGCGATGCCCGTGACTCATTCCCAGTGCGACATCTCTCCTCCGCGGCGAGCGGGCCGGGTCAGTATTTGGTCGGCCGGCCGGGGGCCGCTGCTGGCGCTGCGCGGTGCATTCCCAGCGCGCCGCCGGGCTGCCGCCGGCAGCCGCCACGGGACGATGACGAGAAGCGCAAAGGCAAACACCGGGCAACAAGAAGACGAGGCGCGCCACATTCCCGGCCGCAACGCCTCATCTCGCCGGGCAAACGGCCGGCAAACGCCGGGCAAACGCCCCGAAAGCATTGTGTGCGCTCTCTTAACTTGTTGCAAAGGCAAGTGCGAGTAATAGGCGTGTATACCGCAATTTGCTCTGCGCGCTGCTGCTACCGCCGATGCTGCTGCTAACGCCGCTGCTGCTACCGCTGCAGCTCGCCTTTCTGCGAAAACGCGGGGTGTGCGTCGTCCGTCCGCCTAGGCCACGGCCCGTGGTCCCGCCCGGCCCCGGCTCGGCCGATCGCCGCGTGATTTAAGGGACGCACGCAAATAAAAGCCTTCCTGGAGGTGATTGGTGGCGTGGCCTGGCGTGGCCTGGCGTGGCCTGACGCTGCCTCCCAGACGCTGGCGGGGGCTTCGCGGGGGGCTTCGCGGGGAGTTGCCTGCGGTTCTACATGGGCGGCCCTGCACTTCGCGCACTTCGTATACCAACGACCAACGATTTCAATTCAAAATTTGATTTACTACTTTTTATGTTTTTTTTGAAAAGCTTTGGTTTTTCCGTTTGTTCTTGAAAGACCCCCTTGGCGGACTGCCTCGGGGTGTGCGCCTCGCACCGTCGTGTGGCAGGGCCGCGGTCCGCGCCCCCCCGGGGTCCCCGTTGTCCACGTTGTCCCCGGTGTCCCCGCCGAGCCCCCCACGGCCGTCGTCGCCCACTGCGCTTCGTGGAACTGCGAGCCGATTTCCAGAGAAGCAGTCCGGTCGGGTCCAGTCCAGGGGGGGGGGGGGGCGGTCGCCGTCGTCCGACCAGGCCGCCGACCAGACGGCGGGGCGGACACGACGCACCGCCCCGTCCCTGTCGGGGGAAAAAGAGATGGACCGCGTCGGCCGCTTGACATTCGCAGTCCGTCTCGTCCTTGGCGAGGGCCGTGTGCGTGCGTGTGCGCGCGCGCGCTCTACACCTGTCTCTGTTACTCCCCCGGGGACGAGCCACCCGTGAGCGCGCCAACGAGAGAGACGGACTGACCCTTCCTTTCCGGGACGGCCGTGTCCAGTGGCGGGCAGCGGTAGCCTGAACGCCCCCCGAACAAGATGGCGCGCTGCAGCCCTGCCGGCAGCCCCGGCAGCGGAGCGAGGCCCCTCACAGCCGAGCGTCACCAGTCAACACTCCGACAGACTTCACAGAAAGCCTCCCGACTTCCCGTAGAGACTCGATAGTTAGGATGAACCGAAATCGAACGGGCGTTGAGTGGAGAGACGTGTGGGAGTGAGGCGATGCCGGAGTGGAGAGAAAGAGAGGGAGAGCAAAATACAAGAAGAAACAGTCATGAAAAAGAGAGGGGACAGAGATGGGGGAGGGGGGGGGGTCGAGTCACGGCCAACGCCGCGCGCAAAACCAGAAGCCCAAAGCGACGCCGGGCAAAAAAGAGGGGAAAACAAACGGTTGACAAACGCTAACAAGGAGGGGCCGCTTTTAAAACAGCGAGTTAACATAATAGGCTCGCCGCTGCTGCTGGAGAGATGCGGCGTGCGGCGGTAGCGGCAGCCGGGTGAGTCACAGCGGGCAGGACACGAGCTTGCGCAGCTTTGCGGGCCGCGGCGGACCCGCGGCGGACCCGCGGCCTCCGGTGTCCGGTAACCCTCACCGCCCGTGGGGCGCCACCACCAACACCCCCACGGAGCGGACAAGCCGGTGCGGGAAAACCGCGAAAAGCTACCATCCGCGCGAGGAGCAGCCCCGCGCGGCCACGGCGGAAGACGGGTTCTCTGCGCCGCGGGCGCCCCGCCGCTGCCGGACACCGCGGGCACCTCTGCCGCGCGGTGCGTTGACCCGCACACCGTGTCGCGTCGCGCGGCCGCGGCCCCGTCAATGGCGCGCGATAGAGACAATAGCCGCGGCGGGAGTGAATGGCGGCCGCCAATGAATGAGGCGGACGGATGAATGGCCGGCCGGCGGCAGCGGTCCGCTCATTAACCACGCCGCCAGTGGCTGCCGCCGGGGCCGCCGGGGCGCCATTGACGCGGCGGACACCTTGACCGGAACGGTAGCGCCGCGCGACGGCCACGCGGCGGCCACGCGGCGGCCACGCGGCGGCCACGCGGCAGCCACGCGGCAGCCGCGCTGCTCCCCTGTAAGAGCAGGAGTGCGACGGCCTGGAACAAAACGACTGAAACATGCGTTACTTGCGGCAGCCAACATGATTTTCCAGCACCCCGCGCAGCCGCTGATCGCGGCCAAAAACTCCAGCCGCGGCCAGATCCTGGCTGTCGGGTGTTAATGAGCCCCTCCCCCCCCCCCCGAGCGGGGCCCGTCGGGGCGGAGGGGGCTCGGGGGGTCCTCGGGGACCCCTCTGCTCGGGCCGGTCTTCGCCTGATTGCCGCGAAGGCAGAGACAAAACTGACAGGACAAAAGGAGCGCCGCTGGACCGTCGATAATCCGCAGGAGCAGCGGAGGCTGCGGGGACACGGGGGCCGTCCCTAAAGCGGCAGGAGCAGCGGAGGCTGCGGAGACACGGGGGCCGTCCTTAAAGCGGAAGGAGCAGCGGAGGCTGCGGGGACGCGCGCCCAGCGGACGAGAGAATAACCCGGAGAAACTATCCACTCCGGAGCGCGAGGAAAAGCCGCGCTTTTTTAATTAATCAACTTGAATTAGTTCACATTTTTTCCCCGCACCTACTCTCTCTCTCTCTCTCTCTCTCTCTCTCTCTCTCTCTCTCTCTCTCTACCCCTTTCTGGCGCGCGGCCGGATAGGTCCGCGTTGGTGCGGAGTAATGAGTCATGTAATAATAAGCAGCCTTCCGCTAATCATCAACACTCGTCAAGGATGCGTCCGAGCGCCGGGTGCGAGAGTGAACGTGTGTTGGAGAGAGAACGGCAGAGAGTGACAGAGAGAGAGAGAGAGAGAGAGAGAGAGAGATGCGGCCCCTTCCATACCGGGGCCACAGAGGTGCGAACGGCAGGCAGTGGGGGTGTTAAGGGGCCTTCCGGTGTTACGCTCGCAGGCTCAGGTTTACAGCGAGATTCGCCCGAATAAAGATCACGCCGTGTGGCTGGATGCTGTGTGCAGCCGCCGGCACCGCCACAGCGGCCACAGCGGCTACAGCCAAGGGCGCGGCACCGGCAGACGGCTGCGAAAAGCCTGGGCAGACAGGCTGGCGGCAGGCTGCGTCAGAGCCGGCGGAGCCGGCGGAGCCGGCGGAGCCAGCGCGGTGCTCAGGGGCCCCATAAAATGCATTCCAGTCAGGATCTTGTATTTCTTTCTCTTTTTAAATAAAAATAAAAAAGAACAGTAAAAGAAGGCCCCCCACCCGCCCCCACCTCCTCCCCGGAAACAAGTAAGAATTGCTAATTAGCGAAAAACCCCTCTCTTAAAATTAAAAGTACAACCCCATCGTCGTGATCCCGCTTTTGACCGCGCAAAACTCCGCCGCCGCAGCTCCGGAGGCGGAGGGGCCTCTGCTTCTGCCGGTCCTCCGCCTCCTCTCCCGCTCGCGACCGTCAGCTCCCGAGGTGGTGGTCCCCGCCGGGGTCCCGGTGGGGGAGAGCTCGCCAACTGTTGCTTCTAGACGGAGCGGAGCCTGCCGAGCCCGGAGACCCGCACGCACTGCAGGCCTGGCAGGCGGCGGCAGCAGCAGCAGCAGCAGCAGCAGCAGCAGCAGCGTCAGCAGCAGTGGCGACCGCCGGCCGTCGCGGGGGGCTACACGATCAGCGTCAAGTGTAAAACACACTCAGGGCGCCCGTTTTAAATTTTCGGCACGTAAAAGGGCGCACGACAGAAAATCTCTCCTTCCACAAAACATTTTTCTTTTCAGTTCAAAAAAGTTGTGAAACAAAAGTCCCTACCTTGTGCAGTCGTTCGTGTTAATTACAAGGTATGGGTCCTCCTTGGGAGGGAGAGAGAAAGGGAGAGAGAAGAGAGAGAGAGAAAGAGAGCAGAGAGTGAAATTAAAAAGAGGACGCACGTCGCTGCGGCCGCATTGAATATAGTTAATTAACATTCCATACGCCATTGTTGTCTACGATTGCCGCGCCGCTACCGGTGTTCCGCCTGTAATTATCAGCAGCGTGTGGGCCCGGCAGCTCCGGCCGGCAGCTCCGGCCCCCAGCGCCGCCGCACAGCCTGCGCGCCCCGCACAGGCGAGGGCCCCCTTGTTTCCAGCAGGGCGGTCGGCCCGGCGCGGCCACTTCTTTTTCTCCTCCTGGCCGCCGCTTCTTTCGCTGTAATGCGCTGCTGTACTGCCTGCGTGCCGGCAGCTGTTTACACGTGCTGCTATACACACGCGGGCTCACGCGACGCCTAATTTACACGGCCCGTGCTGCCGGCAGCTCGAGCACGGGGCTCTGAGGCTCCGCTTCTCACCCCCGTGCTCGAGGTCCCCCGAGGCCGAGGGCTCTATAAGGCTCTCTCTCTCTCTACCCGCAACGCTCGAGAGCTCCGGCTCCGAGGCTCTCTCTATACTCCGCGTTCAAGAGCTCTGAAGTTCCCCCTATGTACTCCGCGCTCGAGAGCTCTGACGCTCTCTCTCTACTCCGTGCTCGAGGGCCCATCGCAGTGCGGCTCGGCGCCGTGCGTGCGCGCTCGTGACGAACATTCGACAAAAGCATTCGGTGGCTGCTTTTAAAAGGGGGGCCGCTAATTTATGGCAAATAAACAGAAGCGCGCGCTGCGCAGCCTGTGCACGGCTGCGTGCGGGCAGTGCTCTCTCTTTCTGTCCCACTCCCTGCGGGACGCCCCGTGCGTGCGACAGAGACAGAGAGCTCCGGGCCGCTGCGGACCCTCTCGGGAGGGGACCCTCACCGGACCGTCACCGCCGCCACCCGCAATTTATTGAGAGGCGGAATTAACGAAAAGGGAATGAAGAATGGAATAATAAATTAAAACCGGGGGTCCTCCTGCCCCCCCCCCCTCGCTTTATTTTGTTATTGCTGCGAGCCGCGTCGCGTCGCTCCCGCCGCTCGGACGCGCATGCTGGGATAAATCTCGAGTATGGAATGCATGATGCGAGACGCTCTGTAAGGGCGGAGAAGACACACACACACACACATGTCACTGTCGTCCGACACACACACACACACACACACACACACACACACACACACACGTCATCTCCAAGCAGAGGCCGCTGCCGCCTATTCGAACGCGTCACGTGACGATAGATGGCACGACAGCGCGGCATCACGCCCATCCCGACACCACACACACACACACACACACGCATGGCGGCCATACGCATGGATAATCAAGGTTAAGCGATTCCGCTGCCAGCAGCAGGGCCGGTGGCCGGTCAGTCAAACTCTTTGCTGCTGCTGCGACGGCTGTAGCGCCTGCGAGGGTAGGCCAGCCCGCAAAGCGCGGGCGTCGTGGTTGCCTACCCACAAGGCGCTACGAAGGCAGTGGCAGGCAGAGCAGTGGAGAGGGAGCTGGGCGCTCGGTTCTGGAGGAACCTGGATGATCCTGGAGGGACCTCGGGGAGGCCCTGGAGGGGACCTGGA
The DNA here is from genome assembly GCA_026979955.1 of Megalurothrips usitatus. NCBI lineage: Eukaryota > Metazoa > Arthropoda > Insecta > Thysanoptera > Thripidae > Megalurothrips > Megalurothrips usitatus. The sequence goes on along the minus strand of CM049594.1, from coordinate 2,748,181 downwards.
TCCTGGAGGGAGCCTGGAGGGACCCTGGGGGGAGGGTACACGGTAATGAGACGGGCCGGGCCTCCCGTATGCTAATTGCCCCGCCCTTTGTCGCCTCGCCTCGCTCGGTATCAGCGCGGCGGTATCAGACCTCTTCGGGCCTTTTATTCGCAAAGAAAACCATAACTCTCTCGCCGCGTCGCCCGCCGCGCGCCCTTGGCGTCCCCCCCATGCGCCGGCCCTCCGCCCCGGCCCTGGGCCCCGGCCCTTGCCCTCGGGCCCGGCGAGCGCACACCACACGACGAGGAAGCCCAGGGCTAAATGTGTACACCGCACTCGTAGTAATGGTATATGTGGTGTGACCCCGAGCAGGAAGTCGGGCTCATTTTCAGCAAGAAAAAAAGAATCTGCTGTAGAATAACTGTCAGAGATTTTCGGAAAATTTGTGAAATTTTTTGCTATTCCATGGAATTTTTTTCGAAAATTTCTTCGAACCCTCCTTAGCCAGCGCCGCCGGGCCGCCTCCGCTCCGCCGCCGGGCGCCCTAACTGCCACACTCCGTACGACCACCGCTGCAGAGCGTCATTCAAAGAGTTCTCCGCCGCTAAAAGTTCCCGGATCCCGGCCGGCCGCCATTTCACGGTCGGGCGGAGGTGCTCCTCGCGGCCCTCTCTCTCTCTCTCTCTCTCTCTCTCTCTCTCTCTCTCTCTCTCTCTCTCTCCGCTCCGCTGTCATAATTCGATCCACAATCAGGTGCGGCCGGCGGGAGCGTCATGCTCCCCCCCCCTCCGGAGACAGCTCCCCAAGGGCACCCCCCCACGGACTTGTTGTCGCGGACACGTGGGAGGTCAGCGGCGGATATCTGCTCCGACATTTAACGCGGGCGGCACAGCGACACATGTCCGCACTAATGGTGTGTGTGTGTGTGTGTGTGTGGGAGGAGGGGGCACGGGAAGGACGGGGCGCGAGAGGGGGCGTAATCATGTAATTTAGCCACGGTTGTGGGAGGGGACGGCGGAGCAGGGGGCGCGGCGTGGTGATATGAGAATGAATGAACGAATGAATGAATAGACGTTTCAGAATAGGGCGTGGGGGAGAGGGGGGGGGGGGGGAGGTGCGAATGGAATGGGGGAAAATGCTGCAGCCTGGAGTACCGACAGGAATAGTCGTGTAGCAGCAGTGATTGACTCGTGGTTAGCTACCGGGCACCGCCGCGGCACCGCGCCGCCCGACAGCACAAAAGGCGTCGAGAGACACTCCAAAGTCCCGGGGCGGCGCTCGCCAGCGTCCGCCAGCGCCGGGGCCCGTTAGGGTACAAGTTAGTGAGGAGAATCACGCTGCTGGTGGTGGCGGCGCCAGACCCCAACCGTAAAAGACGAAAAAAATAAAAAATAAATACATATTTAAAAAATCGATTTGGCGATGCACGGGTGGGTCTTTAGTCCAGGAAACAAAGACTACGTATTCGCTAGGAACCTAGAAAAAAATTGTAGGCGTAGGTTTTACATGCTTTTCGGATAGGTCTCGAGGTGAACCGAAGACATATCAAAAGTCCTTAAAAGTCCTCCATGGGCACAACTTTCTAGCTTAAAAAAACGATCAAAATGTAACGTTTTAGGGTTATTTTTAATGCTTTAGCACAGTACGTCGCCACTAGAACACACTTAAATACCACACAAAACTCCACACGCAGATAGTACAGGGAAGAACAACAAATAAAAATCCCACACTACACCACACAAAAGGACGCTCTATCTCGCCTCTTGATTGCGACTCATCCTGAACGGTAGTGTCACACTAACAGCCCCGGCGGCAGACGCCTAGTCCTGCCTGATCAGCCCCCCCCCCTCTCTCTCTCTCTCTCTCTCACACACACACACTCTCTCCCTCCAGCAATGGCGGCATACCGGCGCCTTCAATACGTCTAGGCCGCGGCGCGTCATTCATATTTCGATCACAAATAACAGCGCAGTTGAGCCGTGACCGCGCCGCCGCGCTCCCAGATTCGTTCTGAACGCTGCAGCGGCGCGGGGCACAGCCCGGCACATCGCCGCGCCACGGCCCGGCACAGCGCGGCACAGCGCGGCACAGCGGGCCCTGAATAGGGAAGGCGTCACTTCGGAAGCCGACAGCTCATCCTCTGTTAAAGAAAGATCGTCATTTTATACATAATGGCAGTTCCGCAATTTCGCTCCCCCCCCCCCAGTTCCTCCATCCCTGATTCTACGCATTGTTGCTCCGTCGGCAAGCGGAGCACCGACCGGCAGCGCACGCAGGGAAATCTTTCGCAGTTTTTCCCCCCACCGTCCTATTCGCTGGGCGATAGTCCAAAATAATACTAATAAAAGAAAAAATAATAAACGGAAAGAGCAGAGATGACTACGACGGCGACCAATACGGATAGTTATTATTATTAATGTTGTTTTGCAAAAAAGAAAAGACTCAAAACGTATTGGAAAGACTTAATAAAAAAACCCGGATGACGACACATTGAGGCGCGGTTCGATATAAAAAGCTATGGGAAGGGTCTTGCGCCGCTCTTACGATAGGCGGTTCCGTCCGCGCTGTAGCGGGGTTTACGGACGGGCCCTGGTCATGAATGAACGCGTGAATGGCGTCCACTACAACGGACCGGAGCTCCTTTCACGTCGCACGGGAGCGACCCCCCTCCTCCCCTAGCGCCCGCTTCGCTGCATGTCCTATTTAAAAAAACGAAAAAAAAAACGGCTCTACGGACTCACAGTACATAGCTTGTCGCTAAGACACGGCGGGCGGAGGCTTAAATTAATAGGATTAATTTGCATCCTGTCGCAGACAATATCGGAACGGCGCGTTGCGTGGCTGGGCGGGCGGACGGATCGACTTGACGAGACTGATCAACTTCCAATCTCCCAAGCAGCCCGGCAGCGCCGTCTCTTCCTCTCATTACCCTTCTAATCACCATGACGATTCGGGCGGCCCCCCGGCGGGCCCCCGGCGGGCCCCGCACCTAGCCGCCCTGCCTTTTTGTGCACTGCCACTTCTTTGTGAGCCCATTTTAATTGAATCGTTCCGTCTAAGCAGGGCCTTGGGACCGGGGAGCGACGGGAGAGAAAAGAAAGAGAGGCCGGCGAAATCAGTGTGGATTTAGGGGCACTGGTGCCGCGAGGCGCGAGCCCTCCAGCAGGAACGGGACTTGACGGGCCGAGAACTGCGACATCCGGACGATAATCAGAAATGGGCTTCTCCGTGGCCAACGACTCCCAAAAGCCTCCAAATGACACTTAATTCAAAATTTAATTCACATAAAAATAAAGCAAATGCCAAAAAGGACACACTTACCCATTGAGGGAGGTCTGCGTGAAGAACCAGCCGAGGAGAAGCTTGACCAGCGAGTGCCAGATCTGGAGCAGGATGCTCTCGGACTTGGCCTCGGCCTGCTCCAGGAAGTCGGCCGTCGCCTCGTCCAGGTCCATCTCCAGGAAGGTGTCCCTCACGTGCGCGGGGGCGGCCTGCATGTCCGCCGCGTACCACTGCAATCAGAGCACCGCACAACGTCACATCTTCTTCCCTATGATGAGGCGACCGTAAAAACCGATCTTCTGCCAAGACGGCTACCGAAGGTTCCGTCGGGTGCGGAAGTTACTCCTCTTGCTAGCCGACCCGCTGTGCTGTGTGTGACTCGTCAGGACATGGAGGACCTTGCTACCGATACGAACAGGACCCTGCTCCGATACGAACAGGACCTTGCTACCGATACGAACAGGACCTCCTCGGACAATAGAGGCGCTACTGCTTTTGTTTCGGCACGCAGCCGCACCATTCCGCACGCGCGGCCGCCCCGCAACATTTACGACGGCCGCCTTTTTCCCAGGATGATGACAAGAATCGTCCGCCGTCGTCGCGTCGCGGTGCTCCCGGAGGTTTACAGGGCGGGCAGCTCCGGGTCCGAGACCGCGGCGAGGGGCGCCTGCGTGGCGGCGGGGTAGGCCAGCCCGCGCGGCACGCCTGTCCGCGGCGGGGCAGCGCTGCCTACCCGCACGGCGCCAGCCCTCCGCAGCCCGGCCCGCCCCGTCCCGCTGGCTGGCGGCTGGAGGCGCGTTCCGCTGCCGGACACCGAAGGTGACACGTTGATTGGCGCCATCAAGCAATCAGGACGTCATCTTTGGGGTATCGATGGCCCTCGTCCCTGCATCGCCGCACCGCGGCCGCCGCCCGCCGCCCGCCCCGCGGCCGGGTTCCGCCTCATTGCAGTGATGGCGACAATGTCGACGCCCCGCCTTTTATAAGTGGCCGCGGCGACGCCTCGTCGTTATGACGTAGTTAGGCCCTAGGCGGGGCTCTGGCGGGGCCGTGGCGGGGCCCTTGTGAGCCAATGCCACCGCGGGGACCAATCATCGCCACTTGGTTTTCCAAAAGCGGCTGCTGCTGCTGCTGCTGCTGCTGCGCGCCGCCCTAGATGTCGCCGCCGCCGTCCCCGGACTTGTGGTTTTCAGCAAAGCACTTGCCCCGCGCCCGACACCTTCTCCCTCTTCTCTCCCCCGTCAGTCATTTTTCTTGCTTCTCTTCGCGTCTTTTATGTGCCCCCTCTTTCTTTTCTCCCCCCGCATGGGGAGAGTGAGAGAGAGAGAGAGAGAGAGAGAGAGAGAGAGAGAGAGAGAGAAGCAGGGATGGAGAGGGCGAAGAAAAAAAAACACAGGAGGAAATAAAAGGCGCGCACCTATCAAGTAGCTATCTTTCATAACTGGCCCCCGCCGTACCGTAGCCGTGACAATAATCTCAATCCAAAAGAGACACAGCGACGCCGAGGGGAAAGGGAAGAGGGAAAATAAAGGAGAATGGGCCGGAGCTGGAAGGGGCGGATGGGAGAGAGGAAGGGGCGTGAAGGGGGGGGGGGGGTGCAGGGGACACGGAGGGGGGCGGAGGGGGCGTGAAGGGGTTTATCGCGATCGATGACCGAGGAGGAGAAGGAGACCCACACCGTGGCTAAGTGTGACACGGCAGACTTCTCTCCTGCGGCTTTTGTCGAGATTGCACTAAAAACGAATCACTATACGGGACGAGAGACCCTTCATTTTCTTTTTCGGTGCCTCCGCACCCAACAGAAAATAGACTATGACATTTTTTCATTATTTTTTTTTCTTTAGACGCGAAACGCGCTGCGAGCGGCGGTGTGGCACGGTACGGAGCAGGCACACGAACAACAACAGCAACTGCAACTACTTGCTACAGCGCATACAGCAAACTTTTATACGCAACGCTCGGAGCCCTTGGAGAGGCTCGTTGTTCTCGTATATACTTTGTGGCCCGGCGGCGCCCTCATTGTGCTGGACCCGGCGCGGCCCGGCGCGGCATCCCCGCCTGCACGCCTGCATTTGCGTATCTTACACGGCGGATCGTAAAACGCGCAGACACCTCGAACATTGCAAACGTCCGCACCTTTCCTCCTTTAAAAACAAAATATTTGCTCCCTTTGTTTCGTCCTCTCTTTCTCTCTCTCTCTCTTGCGCGCACACACACATACACACATACACACTCTCTCTCTGCTCTTGCCCACGGCGAGCGTGTGCGCGCTGTTGTTGTTGCGTGCTTGATTTACAGCGGCCCGTGCGACGGCCGGCCTCAGAGAGCGCTTGCACACACGCGCACGGCACATATGCAGTAACCACTCCGTACCGTTAAAGGCAGGGGGCGTGGCGTGGCGTGCGGCATCGTCCTATGACGATCACGGCGAGAGAGCGACACGACGCGACTGTGCAAAGGCGCGCTAGTTTCGCAGTTTCACGTCGTACGTGCGAAAAAGAAATTGCCTTTTTGCCAAGCGTCGTTGTCATCAGCCTCGAATAACCAAATCACACACACACACACATACACGCACACACACACACACACGCACACACACACACACACGCAGATGCGGGTGCGACACTTTAAACACCCCCGGCATTACCTCCTCCGGGGCGCGCGGTGCGACGCTGCCCGGCGACGCGGCGCAATTCAGCAAATGGCCGGCACGGCACGTCGGTCCATAAAGTGGATGGCCGACTCGTCAATACATACTGCTGCGTTACGACTGGCACACTCTTGCGGCAAGCCTCCGGGGCCTCCGGGGCCTCCGGGGCCTCCGGGGCCTCCGGGGCCTCCGGGGCCTTCGGCAGCCTCCGAGGCCTTCGGCAGCCTCCGGGGCCTTCGGCAGCCTCCAGGACTCCGTCGGCCTCCGGGCCTCCCAGACGCACCGCACGCCAGGTAATCACCACGGACATGTACATTCTTCATTCACGCGACGTTTTCAACGAAAACGATGCTCCTCATGTACTCTGCGCGGCCTGGTGGCGGCGTGTGCGCGCGTTGCCTACCCAGCCAGGGCGACGGCGGCGGCGGCGGCGGCGGCGGCGGCGGCAGGGGTCGGAGATGTGTGTCTTACGGGCGCCGGCTGCCATACAGCGGGCCCCGAGACGTATTCATTAGCCGGCATGAGCCCGCCCCCTCAGCCCCGCGGCCCCCCGGTCCCGCGGCCCCCCAGTCCCGCGGCCCAGCGCTCGACGGGCGCGGTCTGGGCATCATGGCGTTGGTGTGGCGGCCCCGCAGCCCGGCGCGGCCCGGCTAGTCAATGGACAAATGTGTTATTTCCGGCCCCAGAACGCCCGTACGCCCCCCTCTCATCTCACCGTCATCAGATGACCATACGGCCTCCTCAATGAACGCTTGAATGAACGAATGAATGAACCGCTGCTGCCGCCGCCGCTGCTGTTGCTGCCGCCGCCGCGCGAGGCGAGGGTGCTTGCTGCTGCGGGCCGAATATGGCAGCCGGCGTTGCCATCGGCGCGCCCGGCTGTACAGCGACACAGAGCACGGACACACGGGGCGCAAACACGACCAACAGAGAAGAGTTGACACAGTCTAGGTGTGCACGCGGCGCCCCGACACTCATCGATGCCTGCGGAGCCCCCCTCTCATTTCCCTTCTTCTCCTCCACGTCTCGCCCCCGCTTTCCTCTCCCGCCTTTCTATATCCTTCCCGCCGGGGAGATACAGTAGTATAAGATGCAGCGGACTGCACACAAGACAGACGGCAGGTCGATTCCATTCCCTTCGGAGCCCCGCGCGCGAGCGCGTGTGTGTGTGTGTGTGCGCGAGCACACGAAGGAAGGAAGGAAGGAATGGGGATGTATGTTGTGTATTGATAAAGAAGAAGGGTCCAATTCACGGGGAGTTACGTTCGCATCCACCGGGAGCGCGACCGCTCTCTCTCTCTCTGTCTCTCTCTCTCTCTCTGTCTCTCTCTGTCTCTCTCTCTGTCTCTCTCTCTGTCTCTCTCTCGTCTCTCTCACACACACACGACAGGGTCGCGCCCCGGCCGCACACCCCACCACCGCGGGGCCGACCTACTTGTCCTGGGGGTGGCGAGGAGAGTCGAATGAAGGGGGATGGAATAGGTTAGAAGCCGGCCCCGCCGATATGACTTGAGCCCTCCCCCCGCCACCCCCGTGCGCTCCGCTCCATTAACCCTACGGCGTTCGGCTTTTAGAGCGCGCACGGCGGGCGTTCGCTCCGGACGATGCCAGCCCAGCGTCGCCATCCCCCCCCCCCACCCACCCCCTCACCGCACCACACCTTCCTGACACCTCCCTCGTGTCAAGCTGCTGGAGGCGCAGGCGGGCAGGCGGCCCCCTCTGCTGTCTCCTTGTGCTCTATCACACATACGCAGGCCTGCTTGCCCGCCGCCGCTGCTACTGCTGCTGCTGCCCGTCCACAGCAGCTCGCGACACTCGCGGCACACACAGCCTGCTCTCTCTCTCTCTCTCTCTCTCTCTCTCTCTCTCTCTCTCTCTCTCTCCTCTCTCTCTCTCTCTCTCTCGGGAGGAGGAGGGTGGCCGTGCCAAAAGGCAACGCTCCCTCGATAAGAGACCGAGAGGCACACGTCGTTACAGAGGCCCAGCGGTGGCGGCGGCGCACACGTACCCGATCAGCATCACGAGCCGGCAGCAGCGCAGCGCACAGCTTGTGCCCGGCCTGTGCCGGCTGCTGTTGCCGGGGCCCGGCGAAATTCGTCATTCTCTTTTCCGTTCCGATAATCATATCCCGTAATAGATTAGAATTGGATTCCAATTACGGGGGCCGGGTAGTCAAGCGCCGCGGCGGCAGCGGCGGCAGCCACGGCCAGGCCAAGCCAGGCCATGCTGCTGGCCATCATCTCCAGTCACGGATCGGTCCAGTGCGGCGGTGCGGCGGTGCGGCGGCCCCTGCCTGCCGGCTGCGTGCGAGGCAGTCAGCGGTGTGCCCGCGGCGTCCGCAGTGCTGCAACCTGCACCCAGGGGTAGGGTGCACAAGTATTATCCGATGATTTTTTCGGAGGCATTCCAAAGTTGTTTTTTTTTTTATATTTGAATGGACGAGAATTTTCGAAGTTGAAGGAAGGACGCCGTTTTTTTATTAGTTTTGCGTAGGGCCTTTCATCTCCAATCCCTTAAAACCATAGTATTTCAGAAAATTTCAAAAATGTTTTTTTTTTTAATTTCCAGAAAAAATCTGGATTATCCCCCGTAATTTTCTTGAAACTTGAAACCCTGGTCTCGCAGATGACACACACACACTCACACACAGTACACTCTTTCCAGCGCAGCCGCCTCGGACGCAGCCACGCGCCACTTACACGGCCTGGCATTTCACTTAAGGTGAGCCCGCCGCACGGCGTCGGGCGTGGCGGCGCGTGGCGGCGCGTGTCGTCACGCGTGCGGCTGTCCTACCGCCGGCCCGTGCCGCCGCCGCCTAACTATAGACAGACCCTGCTGGCCGCAGAGAAGGCCCAATATTCCATTCCCCCCCCCCCCCCCAAACCTTTTTAAAACTGCGAGTTTCAAGTGTTTGTCGACGAGTTTGTTACTGATGCTGTTCGGCCCGTGAGGGCGGGCGACTTGGTGCTGGGAGCGCTCAGATTCCCCCCCCCCCCCTCTGCGTCGGCAGCAGTGTCGGACTGGCCAGGGCGGCGATTCGTAAATCGCCGCCGGGGCCCCGGGCCGAGCGGGGCCCCGGAGTCCCGTTTAAAAATTTCCAGCCCCAGAAACAGCCCCGTCACGGAACAAGCCCGAAAACGACTCCGTCGGACTAGCCCGCGCGTTGTCCCAGAATGTTACAAATTCAGCACTGTTCTCGGGTGTGGCCCGAGAGCCCGGCTCCCCCGTCCGGGTGAGTCCGAAATGAGTCCGAAGTCCGAAATCGGCTCCCGGCCCAGGGTAAAAATAAAAGCAGTAGAGATTCGTTCCGCAGACAGTTCACTCCCGAACCTCGCTCGCTATCCGTTAGGCTGCGCGCCTCGCTTGTGAGAGAGGGCGAGCCGAAGGGGTCCCACTCGACGCCAGGACACACGGCGAAACGATTCTAAGTCCCTGCGGGCAGCGTGTGAGAGGGGGGATCCCACAAAATGCTGTCGCCATCTTTGAATATGTTGATCAGTGGCTCCTGTGGACACTTTCTGACTCGCGTTTCAAACAAACAATTTTTGACGTAACCTATTACTATTTTCTCCCACACCGTCTGCCGCGATAGTCCGTAGCTGGTCAATGACAAGAAAGAATAGATTAGTTATTGCACTTTTTTTAGACACTTGCGTGTAGAATAATGCAAATTTCATAGATGCAGTGGGACCAAATTCAATTTTTGAAACTTCTATTCGGCTTTAGGTACCTAAATTCACTAATATTAACACAGATTCGAAAATTTTTTTAAGTCCTGATAGGTGGGACAGCACCGACAGTGGCCCGCAATCTCGCCTCGGGCTTGTTCCGGAACTGAGGTCCACGGCGGAGCCGATTTCGGGCAGCCCCAGAATAGGCGGGGCTGTTTTCGGGCTGATCCAGTCCCAACCCATGCACTGCCGGACTTATAGCGGGGCAGCCCGAATACGCATCGGGCCGTTCTCGGGGTAGCCCGCGGTACGCCGGGCTTTTTCGGAGCTTGTTTCGGCACGATTCTGGGACTAAACTTTTTTAAACGGGGTGGTCCCAAAGGGGCCCCAGATGCAGCTACGAAGGGCGCTGTGACGGCGGCTCAGCCCGTGGGCTCCGCAGGGGCCCTAAATAACTTCAGCTAGGAATGACATGAGCGTAATGCCAATATTCCGGGGCCTCCAGGCTCTCAGATGATGTTCAATTCAGTTTGCGAAATACTAAACGTCGCAGGGCTGCAAGCCGTTAGCCCCTTTGGTTTGCGACCTTAAACACTTGATGTAAACGGTTGTTTTTTGTTGTTGTCTTTACCTTTTTTACCCGGGGGGGGGGGGGGGTGACTCTTCGGCCGCCGGGGCCCTTCGGTAGCCAGTCCGACCCTGGTCGGCAGCACAGTCTCCGACCGTCTCTGACGGGTGAATGTCCATTTCGCCAGGTCGGGGGGGATCGCGTCCCGAGAGGAGGCGTGACGGCGGCGGCAGCGGCAGCCCGGCCCCGGCACGGTCTTCTAGCTCAGCACGGGATGCAAATTGAGCGCGAATTGATTCCCGCTTCTGCCGCATAAAACCGGGTCATTACAGATTGCGCGCCGCGTCTCTTTTCTACCGGTGCCGATCGCTGCCGCTCGCTTCGGGGCCCCTCCCTGGGCCGGTCCGCGGGCTCTAATTTCCCCCGCGAGGGCCACCGCCACTTACGGACGGCCCCCTATGACAAAGGGGAAATGAGATCGGACCGCTGGCCGCCGCTGGCCTGGCCGGGCCCGGCCGACTGCTGCTTGACTACTGACTGATTGCCATTCGAATGTAGATCAGCCAGCGCCGGCAGCAGCTGGCCCATGCCGGAGCCTTCCGGAGGAACCACGAAACGGGACGATTTCTGGGGGCCTTTCTATGAGCGTCCGAGGAGGGAGGGGCGGTGGGGGGCGGTGGGGGGCGGTGGGGGGCGGCGGGGGGCGGTGGGGAGCGGTGGGGGGTGGCGGGGGGCGGATAACAACGGGATAGGCGAGGATAGGATGGAAATTAAGGATGATGAAGGAGGAAGTGGGAAGGGAAGGAAAGGAAGAGGGAGGGAGGGGAGGCGGAGCGGGCAGAGAGCTTTGCCAATACTACATCATCAACAAGTACCACCGTAGCACGGTACGGCCCGCGCCGAGCGCCTGATTATCTAATTTACTTTCTCATTTCGATTCCGAGGAATCACGAGGATGAGAGACGGACGGACGGTCGGACGGGTAGACAGACAGACAGAGCGCCATTATGACCGTGGAACTGACATGGGGCTGGCGCTGACATGGGGTTGCATGCGGCCGGGCAAGGGACACGCGCCGGCCTGAATACCCATCAATGGAAGAAAATGGTCGGGGCGCAGCCTGCGAGCAGGAGCGGGACGAGGCCAGCGCTGAGGCAGTGAGGTGCGACTGAGGCAACCGTGCAACAAGGCATGCCAATCAAAACTGCATGTGAAAAAAAATGACATACCTGATTTAATGAAATTCTGCGAGTGTGGGCTAGTTTGTATGTGTATGACCATTCGAGGAAATGACAAGAGCTGCAAACTGGTTGACTTTTTTTAAAATTTAGATAAAAAAAATAGAAGTGCTTTTTTTTTTGTGAAATATTATTTAGAGCCCTAGGAAAGAAATCCCAAACAACAATATTAATTTATTATACTTTGGTGCTGGAACCAAGGCTACAACACTCAATTGTAAATGCGAATGAATTTTCATTAATTTGCGTGCATTCTTGAGCAGTAAGAATAAAAATGCCACGTAAAATTGCTCAGTTTGCAAAGTATTAAAATTTTTAAAGTCATAGGTTATATTAAAAAATTTCGAAATCCTCCATGACCATAAGCACTTTCAAGATGATGTATGTCAGTCTAACCAATACCTGGCCTCTCATTGCAGTCTTTGAGCCATGAGCTGTTGGTTTTATTCCGCGTTAACATCCTGCGATTCTGAACTTACCGAGCGTTTGTCCATTCTCCGCAACTCCTGGTCAGCTACCGCCTTGTTGTACAGTGTGCGTGCCAGGGTACCACCGCGGCGGAGCCGCGGAGGCATCGAGACCAGGGTGTCCTCATGGAAAGGATTGAAAGCGCAGTCACAGTTTGACGCGCCCAGGGTTCGCTGAACCCCTTGGGCCCCGTCTCCAGGCAGTGGCAGGGGGCAGTGGGCGGCCTCGGTGGGCACGTCCGGCCCGGACACGGCAGCCATTGTGGCCGGCGACGTCCTGGGAGCGCCTGAACACGTCGAGCCGCGGCCGCGGTGCAGAACGCAGACCGTGCTCCGCGCCGGACTGGCAGAGAGTTGGAGGTTATGCCGACGTCACGGGGCACTTTCCGGGGCGCGGATCACGGCCCTCCGGCGGCTGCGCCAAGTGACATCACTTGGGGAAGGCGGGGGCGATGCCGGCGGGGGGCGGGCGCCCGTCCACAGGGCGGTAAACACGGGGAAACCGCGTCCGGGGCCGTTAAAAGCGGCGATCAAAACAAAGCGGACGGCTACAGCGCGGCCATGTTGACGTGACGCCGACGCCAGCGCCCAGCGCCCGCCGCCCCCCTGGCGGCGGCCGCGGGAACCACGTCGGAGAGCGAGGCGCAGCGCGGCGCGGAGTTTTGAATCGCGTCGCTGAGCCGCGGCCGTCCGTACGGGGTAGACCGCGACGAATGAACCTTGATCTTGTTTACAGTCGAATCGAATCAATTTGAAATTTGCAAAGGGTGAGCTATTATTTCAAATGCTTCGAGCTCGGAACTGGGTCTAAATCAGAACCCTTCTCCGAAACAAAGCACGGGTTCGAATACCGACTCATGCTTTGTTTCTTTACGTTGTGTTATCGTGGCTGCCTTCACCCTCCATACGGCCACGGTGCGGTGGGGAAGGGAAGGGGGGAGAGGGGTCGGGGCCCCATATGCGAGACTGTATGTGGATATCGATTTGCCATCGGTAACAGCTAAACTATAGCACGTATGTGAGGATGGGGGCGGAAGTGAGGGAGTGGGAGGGAGGGAGAGGGGCGGAGGGCGTTCTCTGCTTATAAATTAGACGCAAATATATGAGACGTTTTTGGCAGCGGCTCGGCGGCGCCGGGGCATCGCCTGCATACGGGCCCCGCGCACGCAGAGCTGGCCTGGCAGACCCGGGGCGCGGGTTCGATTCCCGGCCACGCACAAACACGGCAGGGACCCCGCGCTGCTCGCAAGTGTCGTCTGCATCGGGGAGGGGTTGCTGCTTGATCCCCCGCCCCTCCGCCGCCCCGCCCCATCTTTAATACCCGGTGCAGCCCGCGCGTGCGAGCAGCGAAAAACCAATAACAGCAGACGACCAATTATCATTTGGAAATTGGAGAGACTCTGAATGGAGCGGAATGATGAGATGCTCTGCTGTCTGGTCTGGGCCCCCGGGTCCCTGGGTCCCCGGGTCCCCGGGTCCCCGGGTCCCCGGGTCCCCGGGTCCCCGGGTCCCTGCGCGGCCGGCGGTAGCAACAAACCTCTTTGGCCAGATCACAGACAGGAGGGCATTCGGCTATACGAATCGTGATCCGCCGCGGTCCCCGACAGAAGTGGAAGTCCAAATCAAGCCGCAGCGGCGGTGCGGCCGGCCGGCCGGCCTGCAGCCCCGGCGGAATTACGGGCCGACCGTGTTTGAACCCGCGAGCCTTCTGTTCGTGGGGTTGGCCGCCGCCGGCCATGGCCGCCATGAGCTCACGGGGAGGGAGGCGGGGGCCGGAGAACATCGTCCCCGCTAATCCGCCGCAGGAGACACCCACCCCGGCGGCCCCACGGCGGCCCCGCGGCGGCCCCGTGCAAATGCTGCGCCACCGCTCGTCCCCTCTCGCTCGCACCGCGGCTCGCCCGGGCGCCCCGCCCCGCCGTCCTCCACCTCCTCCATGTGGCGGTAAAGCCCTACGCTAAAGACGCACTCAAGTCTTTGATGTGATCGCGGGCGACAGTGACATCGGGAAAGGATGAGGGGCGCCCGAAGGGGGCCCCCGCTGGCCCCTGACGCCCGGAGGCCCCGGAGGCCCCGGAGGGGGCCGCGGCCGGGTGCGGGGGGCGCGCTCGGGAGGGACAGGGCCGGGAAGGGAGCTTAGCGCGGGGCTGCGACACCGGCCTCGCCTGCCTGCCCGTCCACCCGACTCGGCCAGGCCCCTTTCGGTGAAGATATCTCGTTTGAAGGGTGGCCAGCGACCTCACAGGCATGCAGATCCCTATCCACGGGGACCAAGGGCCGCAGTACAGCACAACAGCACAGTAGTCAAAGAAACTTGCTTTTTTTTCCTGTACTCAAGAGTTTTTGGTCAGATTCAGGCTGCTAATGCTGAGATGGGTGTAGTTTTCGTTTATAGTATGTCAGGGCGTTAGGTGACTTTTTTCGCAAGTGTTTTTGCGCGCACAGCCGTGAGGTCCTGGTGCCCGATCCCAGCCCGATTACAGATGCGCGCCTGCCCCGGCCTGCCCCCTGCTGCCTCGCCCTGATTGTGTGTGCCTCTTTTCTTTTTTCCCCCCGTCTTTTTCCCGCCTATTTACCGTCTTTTACCGGCTGGATGCATAATCATGGTGGAAAAACGCCATGGGATCGAGACGTGCAGTGCAGTACCATACCGACACCACCACCACCACAGAACAAAGTGGAATCGACTTCACAACGTTATTAAAAAAAAGGGTACGTCCTCAGATGAGGCGGGCGAGTCGATATATACGTACGGGAATCGAGAGGCGCACGGACGAGGAGAAAGGAAAATGGAGCAGAAGAGTGCAGCCGTAAGAAGTGGGCGCTCCCGGGCGAAGCGGTCGCAATCGGGGAGAAGGTCAATAATTAGAGTTGGACGTGAACGCGTGTTTGTGGTCTGCAGGCGGAGGCCTGCCGGCCGCGGCCGCGACGAGGAGGTGCTAGGGAGGGTCACACCTCACGTTGTGCCGCCGTGCTCTTCCCGCCAAAAGTTTTCGGGGCTGTAACAACAACAACAACAACAACTGTTGTGTCCGCACGCGCCCCTCGCTGCCCGCGGAGGCCCGGAGCTCCCGGAGAGGGTCCGGAGGCAGCTCCGCTCCGTCCGGGAGTATTTGAATGCATTTGCATACCCACCCGTCGTCCGTCCGTCCGCGCGCCCGCCGCCGCGATACCATCAGGTACCAAACGCCTCCAAACACGCGCCAAAAACGAATCGCAGCCTAATTAATTTCTCATCCCACACGCAACGCCGATTATGTTTCTAACGCCGCGCGACAAGGACGCGAGCCCGCTAACCTTGCGGGCCGGTTATGGTGCCTTTTGGTTCGGTAACGCGGTCAAAATAACAAAATCACGTAAACTAAAAGTAGAAAGAGATCGCCGTACAGGGGGGGGGGGGGGGGGAGAGAGAGAGAGAGAGAGAGAGAGAGAGAGAGAGAGAGAGAGAGAGAGAGAGAGAGAGAGAGAGAGAGTCGCCAGCAAGTGATCGTTTCATCCACACGATCCGGTACGTTCTCATACGCGTTCATGGACCCGACGCGTTTGGCACTGCGGGGCTGAGGGCTTCGGCCACAGCTATTACACTACACACGTGGCTTGACCGCTCCCGCCCCATGAGCCAATTGGAGCGACAGAGAGAGAGAGAGAGAGAGAGACATTCACTCACACACATGCAGACGCAGAGGTGCGCATTGGAGGCATGGTGTGCGCACTGAGGTAATGCCCGAGCCCAGCCTCCAATGATATGATTGAAGTGTGAGAAAAAGTTGTGGCCGGTACCGTTTAGACCGCACGTGACGGACTGAGCGGTGCTCGTGTGTGTGTGTGTGTGTGTGTGTGTGTGTGTGTACACTGCCGAGAAAAGAGGGCGTTGTGAGCGAGAGGCAGCAGCATACAGCGCCGGGTCAAACATGGCTGTTTCAGCGATCTTTCCTAAAACAATATCGGTGTGTGTGTGTGGGGGGGGGGGGTATCACTGCGTTCGGCGGGGTTTACTGCGCTGCCATTACTGCGTTTTAGCGACGCGGAGGCGTTAAGCTGCGCGGCTCTGGCCGCGGCGCGCTGCGGTCTGGCCGCGATGCACATGGCGGGGCCCATGGCGGGGCCGCAGGTGGCGAAGGGAGGCTCGCGGCTTCTCACCTCGACCGCACCGCCGGCCGGCCGGCGCCGACCTGCGAATAATCGATCCCACTACGTCGGCTGCGAATAGGCGATTTACCGGGTGCGATCCGCTGCGCAGAGCAGAGCCTGTTGTGTGCTATCGAAATACTGCTATACACAGCGAGCAGCCGGCAGCGCGGGATCGGAGGAAACGCTTGCTTCTTGCGGCAATGCCTGAGTGTCCGGGGCGGTACGGCTGTGGTCCAGATCGCGCCGCAACACCTTCCCTTTAGCACTTTATATATAAATATATTTTTTTTAAAATCTTTTATTGTTCTGCCTTCGCGTAGCGCCCGCTCCCGCCCGAATGTCTCCCCGACCTGCGCGAGACACGAGAGCGACAGAGAAGGGGATACGCAGGCTTGCAACGACCCCCTGGGGGCCCCCGGCGGCCTCCCCCCCCCCCCTGTGCGCCCCGTGCGATTGGAAACTCATCCCGGTGATGAGATGCACGGATGATTTGCCCGATGCGGTCCGTGGAGCGATCTCTGACGGCCGTGCCACGCCGCCCCGCCGCCGCCCCGCCGCCGCGCCGCCGTCTGGGCCGCCGTGGCGGTGCACGGTGGCAGACGTGAGCCACCATATCGCTCATTATTACGCCGTTGCGCCAACGTCACACGCTTATTATCGTTTTCTAGCGATTTTTTTTGTGCTTAAACAAGGGCGATTTAAAAAAAACGACGCTAACTAAAATATTTTAAAAAATTGTGTCACCGGCAGTCGGCTTGAGTTCTGACGCCGAAAGCCTAAGCTTGCCGAGCTTGACGGTCACAAAATTTCACAAACTTGAATCACCTCCTCAGGTACTGCTCGATGGTGTTGTGCCAACACTAAAATCGAGAGCAGACGCGGGTCACACATTCGTCACTGGATGTGGCGGAAAACGCGAGCGGCTCGGCGGCGCCCTTAGCTCCCCTCCGTGACTCTCCGGGCCGCCTATTACTTCCGTCCCGGGGCGGCCGGCGCTGGAGCCGCTGGAGCCGCTGGAGCCGCTGGCAGCGCCCCGGACCGGACGGGAGAATTGCGATCAACAGCCGTGTTGTTCGAGTCGCAATAATGGACGGCAGTGCGTAACAGCTTTTGGAGCACAATACGGTAGCGAGCGGGGGCCCCGGCGGGGAGGGGGCGGGGGGAGGCGCCGCCGAGCTTCCACGCCAGCCCGGTCCCCCTCTCTCCCCACTGCCACATCGGGGAATCATCACAATGAAATGTTTGATAGAAACAGCCGGACAGCGTCCCCGTTCTCACCTGCCGTGAGAAAAGGCAGCAGGCGGCAGCGCGGCAGCGCGCCTCTCCGTGCCGACGCAGCAAAGGTGGCCGCGCCGCGCCTCCTCCTCCGCGCCTATCAAGCGGCCGGTAAGAGCGTTAGGCGGGGCACAGCCGGCCACCGCCTATTGTGGCCCGTCCCCGTCCCTCACAGGGGGAGGGGGTGAGAACTAGGGGTGTTTGTGTGAGAGAGGGGGGGGGGGGGGGGCCCGGGGGGCGGGGGTGGCGAGCAAGCCTCGGATTGAGACCCCGGAAGGGTGGCGGGCGGGGGCGGCACGCGCATATGAGAAACGAACGTTGTGTCACACTTGCCGCGGCACGGCCAGGCACGGCACGGCACGGCGCGGCGAGCAGCCACGGCGCTGTCCTCGAATCGTCTAGCGTGTGCTGCTTCTCGGCGCTACGGCGACGATTTTCATATCCGTCCCTCCCAGGTCACCGTCATACCGCCACCGTCGCCGTCACAGCCGCCGCTGTCTTGACCGGCCTTCGGCAGCGGCTGCCGGCGGCCTTCGCGGCGCCGCACTGTCAGCAGCAGCGTGTGCCGGGCCGGCGTATGAATGAATGTCATTGGTGTACGGCGGCGGACACGTGAATGGAGACAAAACGGCGCAAACTAGAGCAGCGTCGGGGCGCGATGCATAATTCAGGCGCCGCGCCGCGGCCGGATGTCTCGGGCCGCGGCGGCGGCAGCGGCAGTGCTCCGATGAAACGAATTCGGACGCCCGTCCCGTTTCGATTCGAGTCCGAGTCTTGTCGAACGGCCCGCACTTGAGGCGGCGCGGCGCGGACACAGTCCAGTACGTCCACCCGTCATCCCCATTATAAAGGGACTCCTACACAGTTACTTTTATGGATTTCTCCCCGATTCTCCGTGGCGCGTCGGTTTGTTCCACTCGCGGTGCCCGTTTTCGGGGTCCGCGTAGGGATCCCGGGATTCCTCGGCGCGCCGACAAGACGGACGTGGCTACCGCAGGAAGGAGAGGAGGAGAGAGAGGGAGAGAGAGAGAGAGAGAGAGAGAGAGAGAGAGAGAGAGAGAGAGAGAGAGAGAGAGAGAGAGAGAAGGGGGGAGGCGAGCGGCTTTTTACACCAATATTGGGGCATTCCTGCCCTCTAACTAGGTGTTGCACATTGACTGGTACGACTAGTAACTGGCCCCCACCACCACAAAAAAAAAGGAGTATGGTTTGCTTGCACCCCCAGATGCCGGCGGGTGGTACTGTAGGGCTGCACAGATGTCCGGGCAGCGTTTACATGACCGAGGGCGGGGCGGACGGGGCCTGGTCAGGACTGACCAATGACACCGCAGCCCACTGGATCCCGCTGGAGCCCGCTGGAGCGACTGGAGTCCGCGGCGGGGCGAGGCGGGGCGAGGCGGGCGCGGTCCGTGCCGCGGGGCCCACAGGCACGCCTCGCCCCGCCTCGCCTCCGCCAGCGAGAAAAGAAAAACGCTTTCCGATCAGGCCTAAACGAAAATCACTGCCTCCGAGAGGCCGGAGATATCGCCGCGCCGCGCGGGGCCCCGGATGTAATGACAGCCCTGAAATATTCAATAATTGAGGTGACGGTTTACAAATAAGTACGATTCCGGATGATCGGGACTCTCACCCCCCCCCCCCCCCCCTCTTCACTTCGCTCTGCGGCCGCAGACGCATTCGGTGACCATAATTATTACTTTTCGATTTTTACTCTTGTCGTTTTATCTTCTTTCTTTTTGTTTTGTGATCAGTCTGTCTCTCGTATTCTGATGAGTGACGCGTCGGCGCGCTTGCTGCGTTCTGTGGCCGCGTCCACAAACCGTGTTGCCGTCTCTCTCTCTCTCTCTCTCTCTCCTCGTCTCTTTGCGGGGCGCACCGGGTGCGGGTGCGACGAGGACGGACGACGCTGCCGCCGCGGACGCAGCCCAGCCGGCGCACGCGTCGCGCAGCGCCTCCCTCTTCGCGCCGTGTCCCCGGCCGGCTGGTCTGTGTGCAGTGATTTCAATTATTATCCTACTAGGCCGCGCTGGCTGTCGTGCACTGCTCCATACACCTCGAGATGCAGATGGGGCGGACCGTGCGACCCGGCACGGCCCGGCAAGAGACGGTACGCAACGCAAACAGCGAGCCTACCAGCCATTAGCCGCCAGCTTGGAGTGCAAGGCGACACACAGCAGCCGCACCGTCGTCGCTTCACGCTTTTCTCGTCACATCACGAAATGTTTCGGTGAACATTTTTTTGTCACATCTGGGCAGAACACTTGAGAAAACGATTTTCTACCTACTGTTGCTTTTTGGGTGACCTATTTTTGTTATACCATGTGTGACGGAAAATTCAAAAACAAAGTCTGCGAGTTAATCAGTGCGAGTTTTTCTTAAAGTGGCGACAAATATTTTTACAATGATATTGCACCAAAACATCCCATCCGATTTTCCATAAGGACTTGGCAATGAAAATTGCTTTCTTCGCGGTAATATTAAAAATGAGATTGTTTTCTTTTCTGGCAGTGTATTCGCCCGCTTTCGTAAAATGTCTTCCCGCACCACTCATTCTGCACTCATTACCTATGCAGGTGTGCGTGTGTGTGCGCGCCGGTCCGTACGATATGCATAATACGGCCCAGACTGCACCGACAATTATTATATACTCCAAACGGATCATCATCGCCGACAATCGACGCCAGCCGGTCCCCACAAACTTATTCAGGGATCAAAAAAATTGCATACAATTATTGCAAAATGGTTATCCTCCTCTCTCGCGGTGCATTCCTCCGCTTTCGCCCCGCCGCCGCCGCGTCGTCGCCGTGTGTTTTTCGCTCGCCGGGCCGCCGTCTGGGAGACAGACGATCGACACATGACAGATTAGAGTCATTTCCACGTTATCCCCTCCCCCCTCTCTTTTCTTCTTCAATTTTTTTCCCGTGCCGCCAGTTCTCAGCCTAACCTAACCTGCCGAGGACGGAGCTCTCAGGGTGCTCCCTTTATGGCATGCAAACGCACGGAAAAGCGATGGGCAGCGGCGGTGGCGGTGCGCGGCAGGCGGCGCGGCGGCGGCGCAGGCGCTAGGTAGGCAGGCCCGCGCCGCACCGCTGCGTAACAGAACTGCCTACCTCCCAGGCGCCCCGCGCCGCGCGCCGCTCCGCGCGTGAGGGCGGTACGACACGCGGTCGCCTCGCCGCTTACAGTTAGCCGCCTGCGCTGGCCGCCGCTAGAGCGCGCCGCGTGCGCGGCCACGAGCGGAGCGGGGCCCCCGCGGCTGTTGGCTGGACCTGGCCGTGCCTCTCGCCACGCTAATTATACTCCACGACTCACAACAAACTAATTTGCATCTCTCTCCCTCCCCCATCACCTCCCCGCGCGCCTCTCTCTCTCTCTCTCTCTCTCTCTCTCTCTCTCCCTCTCTCCCTCTATCGCTCTCTGTTCCTCTCCGTGTGTCCCGCGGGGTCTGATCCTCCAATAAGAATCTGGACCAATTATTGGGCGCAGGTGCCAAGTTTCCGCGTAGCTCAGCTCTCCGTGTGGGCAGCGCCGGCAGCCGCAGCGCCACGCCGCCCGGAGCTCAGGGCCCGTATGGTGCCGGCCGCGCCGCCCGCCCGCTCACTCATTTCCATGAGAAAAGGGAATCGTCAAATAATCGGCTCTTTGAAACGGTTGCCGTCGTCGCATCGCTGCTGCGCTCCCGAGGCAGAGCGTCTGCTTCTTCTCGTCGCACGCGGAACCGTCGGCGACTTGCTGTTTTGTGAACGTGAGGACTGACCCCTTCCCAATTCTTCCTGTTGTGGAGGGGGGGGGGGGTCTTTGATGCTTTACGGCCGGTCCCTCGAGCTGTGTACGTATCCGTGAGGAAGCCGGCGGGGGCCACGGCGGCCAGGCCGGGCACAGGCCGCAGGGCGGGGCGGCGCGGGGCCTCGGCCAGGGCCTTACCATCATACTTATCGAATTGGCCCCGCGGGCGACGGCCGGCGACGGCCTATCCCACCCGACTTGGCTCTGGGCGAACACGGGGCCGATTATCTCCACACTAATTCCCGATCGGCGATCACTGCAAGGGACGCCCCACGCCACCGCGCGGCCGCGCGGCTCGGCGCGGCTCGGCGCACGGCGCTTTGGGGTAAACTGCGGCTGGAATCCAGTCTCATCATCAACCTTTCATTAGCCGGGCAGAGCCAAGGCAGCGCCGAGGCAGCGCCGGGGCATCGGCACGGCCTCGCGGAGGGCGGGGTCCGGCGGGGACGGCGGGTCCGGCGGGGCAGCACGGCCACGGCCTCGGGTGATTAGAAGCCCGGACGGCCGCGGACGGACACGGCGGCGGCGGCGGCGCCGCGCGGCGCGAACCGACAGCGCGGTGCAGCCCCGCGCAGGGCGGGGTGCCCAGGGCGGCCGGCGGCGGCGGCGGCGGCGGCGGCGGTGCGGGAGGGCGGCAGAGCGTGTGAAGGAATCGAGCCGAGAGGAGAAGGAGCCGCCGCCACGCCACGGGTGACACGATACGCGGTATGGGAAGTTCAGCACGAAGCTGGAGAGCTGCGTGCCGGCGGCGGCGCCCAGCAGCAGCAGCGCTGCCATTTCTCATCCCCGCTGCCGCCGATATTTCTCATCCCCGGCAGCAGTCGCGCCCCTGGCGAGCGGCCAGGGAGCGGACGGGGGGGCCACCCTAATTGAAAAGGTTGCCCCGCGCGTCTGTCCGCCGTCCGCCTCCCTCGCAGCGGCCCCCGCGGCCCCCGCGGCCCCCGGGGCCCCACCGAGCAGAGCAGCAGCACGACGTTCCCACCCAGCACCGCCGGGGGACTGGAGCTGGCGCTCGCATGAGCTGGTCTGGCACCGCGCAGGCAGCACAGAGGGTCCACCGGCACTGAGCTGGCGCTGGGCGGGCGCCGTGTGGCACCCTGTGATGCACCACTCGGTGACGGACGGCCCGGCACCAGGATTAATTACGGTACTCCACCGACTCGGAGGGCCGCGCGGCACGCGGAGGCGAGAGAGGCCCGACAGACAAACAGTACCATTAACTAGGACCGGTAGCCTCGCCGTGCCACCACCCCGCCGCCGCCGTGCCGGGGGTTGGGACTACCTGCCCCATGCAGTCGCACTGAAACACAAGAGGAAAAGATTTCACGCCCACCGCCCGCCCCGCGTCATATTCGATTCGACTTCAATAACCCAAACAGGAGTCCCGGCTGAGGACCGGTACGGGGAGAGGCGCTCGACAGTGATCTGCCTATGTGGCTGCATTCCGCGCGCACTACCGATAAAACACTCCGCTGGAATGTCCTCCTGCCGCTCAAACGGTTTCCCCCCGCCGCCTCCTCCCCTCCCACCCTCCCTCTCGCTCCTCTTTTCCCGATTTCCATCCGGTCTATCGACAGGCATATATCGACGAGGCCCGGCGGGGGGCGCCGCGCGGGGCGCTACGCTCCACCTTAATACGCCGCCCCCCTGCAGAGAGCCTTCTCCCCCCTCTCTCTCACTCCTTCTCTCCCTCTCTGTCTCACTCGCACGCGCATTGGCGCTACCGGCGGCGGCGGGCGGCAGGCTGCGCCGCGCTGCGTGCACAGTAGGCACCCTGGGAGTGGTTTCTCGTATAGACCTATTAGCTCGAGGTCACGATCCCACACGTTGGATAGAGAGAGAGAGAGAGATAGAGAGACAGAGAGAGAGAGAGAGAGAGAGGAGGGGGGGGGGGGGGTGAGATCGAGAGATGCACCTCCACTGCCAACTGTCCTAACGAGGCGGCAGCCCTAAGGCGCCTAGGAGCGGGGCGGGGCCGATGGTGTGCGTGAAGGTACCGGAGCAGTAACAACATGACACCTCCAGTGGGAGAGTCACAAGTGGAACAGTCGCTGCGCGGAGGGCTCCTCGTTTCGCCCCGGCTCGAAAGCGTTGGTTGGCAATCGTTGTTTATGAAAGAGAGTTCCGTCATTCATGCTCCGGCGGCGGCGGGTGTACCGTGCCTACGCCTCCATCATGCGGCCGACCTCACATGGCCGCAAAGTGATTCGAATCGAAGAGGGCATCACGGAGTTGTTGTACGGACGTCCATTTCCCGTCCTGCCTGGTCCTGCCCATGCCTCCCTCGCTCTCGCTCTCTCTCGCTCTCTCTCTCTCTCTCTCTCTCTCTCACTCTGGTGCGGTCCGGCCGTGCGCGTGGAACAGAGACGGCGCGATGCGGCGGGCAGACGACCCTTGGCAAACTACTTGAACCACGGCGCTGGTAATGAGGACATGCGGCGTGTATCCAGAAACGGATGGGCGAACGGACGAATGAATGGCTGAATGAATGAATGAGTGAGTGAAGGGGGCATTGGAGGGGGAGTGGCGTGGGGGACGTTTATTCAGTCCCATGCACGGCCCATCCGGTGACTGGGAGCGCAGCGTGGCGCAGCGCCACAGAGAGGAAATCTCCCACCGAAATAATGTAATGCCGAAAGCGAGAGGCGGGTCGATGACTCATTCATCGGGACCGTATCGGCCGCAGTGGCCCCAGACGGCCCCAGACGGCGCCGCGGGTCGGGCATTCGTCACCCCGGACAGGGCACCCGAATCACTCAGGCCCGGCCTAGATGCGTATGCGTAGCGCACCGGCCGAAAACGCACCCGCGGCACACAGTGACGACGCACCGGCCATCGAGAAAATGTTGCCTTTCGGCGTCCATCGTATTCTGTCCAAACGGCACTGTCGGTGGAGCTGTGCGCGTATGTGTGTGTGTGGGTGGGTGTATGGGAGGGGGGTCATGAGTGTGTATTGAAGGGGAACCGCCACGTTGATTGGCACTGGCATACAGTAGGTCGTGCCGCAGTGCCCGCCCCGCCGCGTGCCCCGCGGCGCCCCCGCAGCACCCATACGCGGGGCGGGCGGGGCGGGCGGGGCCGGCGGGGCTCAATACCTCTCGCGGACCAGCAAGGCAGCAAGCATATAGCGGGGCCGCGTGCCGGATGCTGGCTACGGCACCCTGAATAAATTAGGTTTTGGCCCACAGGAAGTGGTCTCCTCTGGCTCTATTAAGAGTCAACATATCGACTTGGATTCTAATCGAAAACAAATGGCGGGCGCGATACGCGGTGGTGCGGTGCCGGCGGGGGCCGCGGGGGGCCGCGGGGGCCGCGGTCCGTTGTGTGCGTGGCTCCGCGTGGCGCGGGGCTGCGCCGGCCGGGCCATCTACGGGGCCCACAGCGGGCAGCCCCCGGCAGCCCCCTGCCGCTCCCGCCTCACCGACCCATTACGCACCGGCGATATAGGACCTTTGGCATCGCCTTCTCGGATCCTCAGAACGCGCGCGAGACGCCGTCGAACGCTGTGTGCGTTGTTTGTGCTTCATGTTGATGCACCGAGACGCGTGGCCCCGACGGGGCCGGGAGGCGAGGAGCAGCGCGGAGGAGGAGACTGCCGCGGCAATCGTCCCCAAACGTGAAGAAAAACACTGCGTTTGTTATGGCGGGTTTGTCACCTCTTTGTGACGAAGATGTGAAACCCGAATGAGAGGAGGAAATTGGACAGACGTGAGCATTGCGCTGTTGTCGGCGGCTGATTGGCTTCTGCCGCCGCTGCCGCCGCTACCGCCGCCGCTTCCACTGCGGCCACCGCTGCTACCGCTGCCGCCCCGGCGGCCGCAACGAGGCGGGCGAAATGAAATTCCGTGGCTCCGATCGCCGAGTATCGCCCTCATTATTTCAGGAAACGAATTCTGTGATAATGACTGTTTGGTTTGTTCCCAGGCGATCGAAGCTCCCGGACTGGGGAGGGGAACACGCCATATAGCGTAGCTCTCCACGTAACAAGGGGTACTGCACACCGTATACATTTATTTCTTGAATATTGGGGAGTATTGTGAATATATTCAAATAAAGATTCGGAGTTTCATTTTTTTACCACCTTTTTAAAAGTGTGTGGGAGCCGATACAATTTCACAAAAGATACTGGTGGCACTCCCAGAACAGTGGGCAGGTACAAGGATTCGAACCCACACTGACCGGACCGAAGGCGTGCACGCAACACGCTCCACCATCATTTCACCATGCCGCCCCCCCCCCCATGCTGTATACATGCACGGTGTCGCTCAGAATTTTCTTTCTGGTAAGCGGATCTTGTGGTGCACACGGATGTGCCCCCTACCCGTAGCCGCCCCGGGGGGCTGCGGGGGCCCCGCCAGGCCCCGCGCACTCCCGCCCCGTCGCCCGGAGGCCCCGCGGGCGGCACGCTGACTGCACCGACGCCACTTTACCTACCGGTCGCTGGGTAAACGGTCCCCCGAAGAGGTTGGCGTTGACGCCCGCGCCTTCGCGGGGCCGCATGCCGAAACATTCAAAGCACACGGCACTCTCCACTCCCTACCAGCCCCCACTCTCACTCCCTCTCTCACTCTTATTCTGTCTCTGTGACTCTGCCCCTCTTTCTCTCTCCTTCTCTCTCATACACACACATACACAAACGAGCAGCACCGAGCACAGCGGGGTTGTCACGCAAAGGCAGGCAGCTGAGGAGCAAACCGTCTAAAAGCTGTGAACGGGTCACGGCGCCCCACCAGCGCTGCCACGACCGTATCGCCCCACTCCCGCCCCTCCTCGGGAAACGCACACAAGAGGTGAGAAGATGAGCGGCCGACAAATAAATGTTGACCTTCAGTGTTGACCACGGGGCAAAGCCGCCGCCGCACGACACTTCGTACACCTCGTTAAAAAAAAACTTGCCTGAATTCCACGAGGTCGAATCAAGTTTAAATAACGTGCGTGTGAACCCTGCTGGCTTTAACCCGAATGCTTGTGGAAGTAAAACGCATACGCATTGATTGTCCGATGTGACCCAGCAACTTCGCACTGCATATCATGTTCACATATGGACCGTCTTTGGTCGCCGTCTAACGGGAAGGTCGCACGGCGGCGGCCCGTCCTGTGCGTGAGTCTGGCGGGTGCCTCTGCGTGCGTGTCGCGCGTGGCGCGTTTTGATCTGAAATGTGAACGGTTTGTTTGGTGACCCTAACAAGGTGTATACGGCCTATTACCGTATCCCTTACGCAGCGTATGCGGGTATTGGCTCCCTTATCAGCGGGGTCTCAGCGAGCTCCGAAGGGCTCCGCGGGGCTCCGCAGGGCTCCGCAGGGCTCCGAGCTCCGCCTCTGCCGCACGCGGGGGCCCTGCCCCCGCGCCCTTAGCAACACGTGAGGCAAGCAAGGCTCTATGGTTTTGCGTCTTGGGTGTCACTTTGTGTGTAGCAGCTTCCCTTGCGAACCCTTATAGGGGCCTTTTCGGATTCGTCGCCTAGATACAGCTAAAGCGTGTCATTCCTTTGTGCCCGCCACTGCTGCTGCCGCTGCTGCTGCTGCTGCGCCAGTGCGCGCGTCGCTTACAGGCGCTGCCGCCCAGGCACACGTGTAAAGCTATCTGCACTCCACCACCACCACCGCCAGCGCCCACCAGCCAACGAACCGCACGCCGCAGCGCCGCCGCGGAGCCGCGCCCGAGGCGGGCCTCCGCTAGCGTGGCCCGCCGCCGGCACCGCCCGCCCGCCCGCCCCGCCGCTAGTGGCGCGGGTTCGAGTATCGCCGATGGCTGAAATTCCATCGCTCTGTTTGGCGACGGGGTGCGGCCAGTGAGGCGTCGCGAGGGGAGGAGGGCTGCTCGTCGTCGCGCGAATATAACGAAGGCGGGCGCGGCGGGGGGCGCGGCGGGGGGCGTGGCGCCGCCGCCGGCGGCCTGCCGATGCATATCGCCCCGGGAAGACGCGCGCGCGGCCGCGGTGCCGCGGTGCCGCCGTCCGCGGCCGAAAGGTTACGCAGTGCGCGATCCCCGCACAAAGGGCTCGATATGGCTGTCGCAGCCCTTTGAGGACGCGCCCGGCCCCGGCCCGGCCCGGTGCCGCCCCCTCCTCCACTCCGCCCTTATTATGGCCTTTCCCCCCCGCCTCCCCCGACAACCAGGACGGCGACGGCTGTGGAGTACGCAGCCCGGCGCTGAGACGGGCTGCATGCCGTGAGGCACCGGCCCGGGGCCGCGGGGGCCGTGGGGGCCGGGCTGCAGTGCCCCATGCGCATCAGCCGCGTGTCCTGCTTGCTGCCCCGCCAGAGCAGCCGCGGCTGGTGCCGGACACTGCTTGCCTCTCTCTCACTCTCGTGGGGTGCTCGGACAGTGGGAGAGGAAGACAGAGAGAGGACAGTGCCCGGAGTCCATCTGCAGGCGCGGGGCGGGCTCTGAAGCCGCCCCCGCACCACGCCGCGCTTGCCGCGCCTTCCTGTGTTTATTCAGCCCCGCACACAAAGCCCACAATTACCGCCGTCCCGGCAGCGCGGCGGCTGGGTGAGTGCGTGGCTGCGTGGCCGCGGTGTGCGTTTGTATATTAAGTTCTCACCTTGTGCACAAGCAGGTTTCCTGTGTTTTACATCGTAATTATGATTTTCGGCTGCCCCTTGGAGTCATTGTGGCCGCGCAGTGGTCACACGCACACATTCATGCACACACACACACACGCACACACTCTCACTCACCTCCAGCCAGGTGAGGAGGAGGACGGGGAGGCGTGACGGCGACGGAGTTGGTGGGGGGAGTGTGATAGACATTTGCTACGTTTTTAGGAAACGAGCCGTGGGGTCAGAGCACTAGTCTCAAATACCCGCATGGCCACGCGGGTCGGGCTCAAATTTTGAGGGGCCGTTTCCCCATGGAGAATGCATGACCTCGGAATTCGCAACCGGTATTAAAAATTTCGTCCGTAACGTGAGCCTGAGGGTAGGAGGAGTTCGCATGAAGGGGTTCAGAAAGAGTCGGATTTTATTATACGTACGATGTCGACGCGCGTGCTGCTCGCTCAGTGGGGGCGTGAAGAGGTACAAGCCGGGCGGCGGCGGCGCGGCGCGAATTACCGATCCTACAAGGCGCCCGCCAGCCGGCCGTTTCCGAACGACTACCTTCGTAGCCCTGTCTCCGTCGCACTCGTGATGAGTGCTTCGTAAGGGAGCGACAGAGAGGTCCGAGCTCACAGTCGTTTCGGATTCACTCTGCAGGGGCGCTGCCAGAGGCATGCTGCCAGGCATTGCTGCCAGGCAGGTGTGTGAGTGCGCGCGCGCGCGCAGGACCGTCCCGCAAAACATCGCCAAGCATCGCAAAGCTCCCTGCAATTGGTACAATAAGCAGTGAGTGGGCCGCCATCTCCAGGCGGCGGCGGCGGGGGTATCGCGCGGCCTGCATCAGTGCGCCCCGCGCGGTACCGGGCCCCGCCCTCCCAGCGTCTAGGGTGCACGCGCCGCGCGGTAACAATTTGCACCTCGTTGGCAAATGGCAGCCGAGCCGATGCCAAGCCACTGGCCGCCTCGCGCCGCCGCCGCGGGTCGTGCCTCAGCACAGGGCACGTAGCGGCAGAGCGGCGCGGCAGCAGCAGCAGCGGCGGCAGCAGCAGCAGCCCCATCCCCTGCTGCTACCAAATAGGAGAAGTCCAGCGGGGCGCGGAAGTGGCGAGTACACAGCCGGACCCAAGGAACGCGGCGTCAGGAGGGTCACCGCAGGGAGGGAGTGGGTCCGCCGCGGGACCGGGCCGAGAGCCCCCGCGCGTGCCGGGGTAGGCCGGCCCGCACAGCACGCGTGCGGGCGGAGGCCGCGGCTGCCTACCCGCCCCGCGACACGCTGACCGGCACCGGGGCGCCGGCACAGTACAATGACCGGGGCCCTGCCGCTCCGCTGCTCCGCCGGGCCCCGGCAGGTGTGAAGAAATACCTTGCGAATAACGAGCGGCGACGGCGGCGGCGCGCTGGAAGGCCTAGAAGGCCTGGAAGGGCTCCGGGCAGCACTCACCCTGCAATTTGACCTGAACAGAGGCATCGATCTAGCATTGCATATTTCTCCCTCGCCTCCCCACCTCCTCCTCCCGAACCCTCCTCCCTATTCTCACCTTTTCTCCGCGTGGGACGCCCTCTTTTGCCGGCTTTACGCGGCGGCGATCGCCGGCAGGTGCGCCAGCGGCTCAGACTTGTACAGAGAGGTGCGCGTCGGCACGGATCATGTCGCCGAGCCCACAACGGTGCCGGGACGCGGCCTGCCAGCGACTTAGGGGTTGCTATACGAGCTGTTTCGCCCCTGAGGCGCTGCGATAGGCAACTGACTCGACTGCCGCGCTGCATTACGGCGGGGGGAGACACCCATACCGCCCGGTACGCTCAGGACCCAGGTCGCCGTTTCGCTCATTTCTAGGACACCTCATCGCATCGCGCAGGTGCGGGGGACACGTGCGGGGGACGCGGAGGCGCGGTGACTGACCACGCAGGAGGGCCGCGGCCACACTCACCCGGCCGGCCGGCCCCGTACGGTAATCTCCGCGCCCAGCGCTGCCCCGCGCCGCGATGCTCCGCCGCCGTGCCCCGAAACGTGTCATTGAGATGAGCCACGAACCATAGTGCGCCGTGCGCGCCGCGGCTCTCCACCAGAAGAAGAACCGTTTTGGAGGAGGTCATGCACTTCGGAATTATAGATTAGGGAACACACACAAAAAAAAAATAATCGGAAAAAAAAGAAAGTATGGCGCTGGCATACATATACCATCGCAGGTCTCTGCTGCACCGAGTTCGGAACGCCTCTGAAGGGAACCGGAGGGAACCGAAGGGACCCGAAGGGAACCGAAGCCGCCGGGCCGAGCACTATATCGCTGTACGGAATGCGGCCGGCCGGGCGGCTGCTTCGGACATGACGCCGCACGGCACCGGCGGCGCGCGCCGCGGCGTGTCCGCGGGCAGGCGGCCGGCCGGCCGTGTAATTTATACAAAACGTGCTAAAATGTAACGGTCTCCACCGCCAGTAAGTATACATAGGCCAATGAGAGGGCAGTCGCGCGCGGGGCGGCGCATAGATCCGACAGAGGTACCCACGTACCACCCCCCCCCCCCCCTTCCTCCCCTCTCTATCTCTTTCTCTCTTTTCTCTACCGCTCTCTCTATTATTGCATGCGATTCACGTGACCTGGAATGCCCTGGCTGTTCCTCTTGCCTCGTGTCCTCGGGCAACGCCAGAGTGTCAAGCCGCTCTGACGAGACACACACACAGACACACACACGCGGCCGTAGCGTAGCGTGGGGTGCTGCTGGATGACTCACCTCTCGCGTGCACACACACACATACACACACACACACCTGTAGCCTCGCGCGCGTGCCCCCCGCGGGGCTCAGGGCACCTAGCGCTCATATTGGAATACCCTCACTTTACGAGCGGCAAAACACTTTGGCGCGTCCATGGCAATCATCACGGCCGCTGGCAAAACAAGACGACATAGAGAGATGCAGCGGCGGTGGGGCCAAACTACTCCAACATTGCGTTGCCGATCAAAAATACAGACCTCCCCCCCTCGATAAAACACTACCAGTACTTGCTGCTGAGAGTGTACGGAAACCGGAAGTAGTGCTAGCGATCCGAGGGCGGGGCCGCCGCGGGGCCGCGGGGCGGACGGGTCCACCCACGCGGTGCCCAGCGGTGCCCGGCCGTGCTCCGCGTGCACACCTAGTAATTGTAACACCTCCGGCCGCTCCCGGCCGCCCCCGGCCGCGCCGCCGCCAAGGACCCGCAAGACAAACGGCTTGCTCCGCGCCGCCGGCCGACCGGCCCACAAATAAATACAGGCATTAATTATCGACACGGTTTGTTTCTGATAATTGTAGAGGGCGGTGAGGACGGGAGCCGCGACCGGGGCGGGGCGGCTCCGTATATCGGCTCTAGCAAGGCGGTGGGCGGGGGGGGGGGGGGGGGGGGGGCACGGCAGCCGGCGGGCGTGTGTGTGTGTGTGTGTGTATGATGGGTACCTGGCGTGCCGCGCGCCCTGCTCTAGCTGCAGGTGAGTTCGGAGACGGTCCTTCCACCCCCGCAGGTAGCTTAGATCCCGCCACCCCCCCCCCCCTAACACGCACACACATGACGCCTCCCTCCGACCTGCCAAATTAACGTTCGATTCCCGATCCGACACCTTCTGCGTGACCCTTCATTTGCCTCTGCTTCTGCAGCCGCTCCAATTACCGTGAAAACTACTAGGAACATAGCGGGAACCTCGCGCGCTCCGCGGCGCGGGCGACCATTTTGGCAAAATGATCGTCATTGTGGCTTTGGTACGTGCGTGCGCTTTGGGGTCGTGGTGAGAGAGAGAGAGAGAGAGAGAGAGAGAGAGAGAGAGAGAGAGATCTGCAGCACTATCATTTGGAGACCACGCACACCTGATGATACCCCTGACGCGGGCAGTTGGGTGGTATCCGCCTTTTTCTTCCTCTTTCCTGACGAGCCGATACTACCGTTTGAACGTTATTAGTGCCTCGCGATACGGTGGCAGACGCGCGGCCCGGGGATCTTAAAAAAGTGAGTTAATTACATTTTGGTCTCTCGCGACAGTAGTGTGGCTGTGACTCCGATATTCGGCGCCGCGCGGGTTCGAGTACCGCGGCCGGCGGTTCGTGCTCTCGGTTCCCTGCTTTCCGGTTCGTGTTTAAAATCTCGCTGCCGCGAATCTTTGACGGTTTGGCCTCTGCTCTCGGTGGGCTGTGGCCCAGCACGGCGGTCTGTGGCCGCTGCCGAGCCCCGCCCCTCGCGGCCCTTGCGGCCCCACCGCAGCGAGGGGCCCCGCTCGCTGCTCGCAGCAGTGTAGCACCCGGGGCGCCATGCCATGCGCCGCCATGCGCGGCCCGGCCGGCGGCCCGGGCCCCCATGATCCCCACCTGCCAAATTAGCCGGCCGAGGAATCTCCACAATTATAATATTAGCATAAATTAATGCCTAATTACCCATCGGGCAGACCTGCCTTGGGCCGCGCCGGGCGTATCTGGCCGGGCTCCGGGCTGGCCGGGCAGGCCGATCAGATAGTAAGTAAGGCCCCATGCCACTCCGGCCGGGCCGGGCCGTGGCGCCCCAGGCGGTGGGGCCCCGGTGGGCCCCGGACAGCGCGCTGCGGCACCGCCAGGCACCGCCGGGCACCGCCGGGCAACGCCTGCAACCTCCACGCGCTCTGTGGCCCACCACAAGAACCCCCAAACGCTGCAATCAATAATAGGCCAAAGCCTTATCACCAACACGTATTCTTAATCCAAATGGAAAATTGATTGGGAAGGTACGACGCGGGCGAACGCCCTGGTTGTGCGGCCGCGCGGGTGTGCGACGCACGAGGCGACGCACGCCCATGGTTTCATGTTCCGAAATTTTCTAAGGAATTTTCGGGGAAAAAATCCGTTGTGTTTGAGAAAAAAATGAAAATTTTCGAAAATTTTGAAAGTTTTTTTTCTAAAATTTCCTCGAAATTTTCAGGACCAGAAACTTACGCCATGTCCGGCGGGCTGCGCTGCGGCATTGCTGCCATTGCGTCTCTCGCATCGCGTCCGCGCGCATACCGACGTTCCCCTTTTAATCCACTGCACGGCGTTAATGACTCCGCGAGGGAACGGGCGAGCGATGACCGGGATTCGGACGCGCAGAGCGGCGGCAGCCGGCGGCGGGATCGTGTCGGGCCTCACCCCCCGCCGCGCGGCCAGCGCGGCCAGCGTAGCCGGGGGCACTTCGGGTATGGCCACGCCGAGGCGCTTGACGCCCGTTTTCAACACGGATGGTTAATTGCTGGCATCACACCCAAGGCAGCCCGGCCCAGCACGGCCAGCCCCGGAGCCTCTGGCTCTGCTAGAGTCCCGTAGAGCCGGAACTCAAACACAGAGCTGTGCGCGCAACAAATCAAAAAAAACTTTTTATATTAAAAAAAATGATTTGCTTTGCGTGAAAAACGATCAGTCTAGATTTTTTTAATGACAAAAGAAAATCAAGTCGGGGCAGCGGAATAGAGAACAATTCCAAAACGGAAACGATCTCTACTTGTACTATTGCTTCTGACAGGACCCCAGAGGAGACTAATTCGGACCGTCATGACCCCCCGCGCCGTGCAGCTAGTTCCTGTGTGCTGGGCCCTATGTGATTCCCATTGCTACCCCATTAATCACGCCGTGGCTTTGCAATGGCACGTGATCGATCTCTAAAGTGCGAAACAACTGCCACGATCACTGTTTTTGATACATCTAATGATCAATTGTTGTGGGTTACTTGTACATCGTTTCGTACCCCGTGCGTGTGTGTGTCAGAGAGAGGGAGAGAGGGTGTGTGTGTGTGTGTGTGTGTGTGTGTGAGAGAGAGAGAGAGAGAGAGAGAGAGAGAGAACGCTGCGCGGTGTGTAGATGTTTCGGGGCGTTAATCCCTGCAGTGTCAAAGCGCTCCCAGTATCTATGAGGTCAATCTACGAAATGGGCCACCGACAGCGCCAGTCTGTGTTTAAAGCGCCGACATTGTCCAACGCCCCGACGCCCCCTCCCCTCCCCTCTCGGGGCCGGCCCTCTGGCTCTCCGGGGCCGCAACGTTGTACCAGTACAATTTAATTGTCGATAATTATGGCGATAATTTATTGAACGGGTTGTGTGCAGCGCTACGGGCCGTGTTGCTTAATTATAGGGGATTATCCGAGATAAAACGCGTTATGGATCAGGAAAAAAAAAGGGCGGCAGGCGGCTCTGGCAGCGCTCTCGACCTGGAATCTTGGCGAAAAAAAAATATGGGGGGAGGTGGGCGCGGACACTTTTGTCGCAACGCGCTCGGCGTGTGTGACGAGTGCGCGGCTTGCGTCACTGGGCCACGGGGCCCCAGGCCGGCCCTACCTACTCCCCTCTCACTGACTGTCGAAGCCATTCTGCGTCGACAATGTCACGAATGTTCCAGCGAATTTACATTAGCACTGCGAGTACTTCTCGGTACACTTTCGTACACTTTCGGTCAACGGTATATCCGACCGCGGGACGACGCGTTCAGACGGACGACCGCACTGCTCACTGACAGTGATTCCGTGATGATTATGAGAGGATTCTTCTGGCTGGTGAATGCGCTCCACTGCGTGAACAACAGCCGTGACGAAGGTGATGGTTACAAACAACAGCATCGACAACAACAACAACGGCTTCTCCAAGGACGGCGCGGGGCGCGATGGGTGCAGGCCACGGGCAGGCCGTGGGCCCCTATGCCGTGCGGCCACGTTCGCGCTCGGCCGAGCTTCGATACGGGCAATGCACGACGTCTTTTGTGAGTGAGATAGCGCTCTGTTTGTCACGAATGCATAATTATCGCCGAGGAAATGCGCAATTAGAGTGGAGGTGGACTAATTACCGGGCAATTACCCGTCAATTACTCTTGTACGTGTACGTCCTAGAGGCACAGTGCAGCTCACGCGGCCCCCGCGGCCGCCCTCATGGCAGCGACGGCCGAGCGGCGAGCAACGAAAACCGTCCGGTCTGTGCGGATAGGGCCGTACAGCCTCACCTCACGCGACATGTGTGCGGCCGGCGCCGAGATCCATGGCGATCCGCACACGTTCCGCAGCAAAGCCAAGTCGCGAGTGATTTTTTGAAGATATTATTATCATTCGTAGAGCTTCGCGACTCGTGTTATTGCTTTGTTTTATCCGTAATTTCACCAGCCGGGACTTCACCGCTGACGCACTCGGCCAGGTTCCGCACTCGCCGCATGACGGCTTCGGTAATCTCTCCCACGTCCCGCAGTAAATGGCACACGTGGATGCTCGTCTAATGAGACAACAACGGCACTGCACGGCTCGTAATCATTGCCGACCGGCCGCCGATCCGAGAGGAGAATGGACAGAGGAGATGGGCGGACGCACGTGCGGGAGAGAGACGGCGGGATGTGCCTCACTCGTACACATGTGCGATGCGAATGTATTGGAAAGTAGAATCGGAATGACGGCCGTATGCCTGCTCTGCTGATGAGAGCGATAGGTCTCGATCTTGTTACCGCGGCGAGACGTGGGGCGTGTGCGCTACACTTGGGCTGCCGACGCCGCTGCCGCCGCCGCCGCTCCCGCCGCCGCCGCTCCCGCCGCCGCCGCTCCCGCCGCCGCTCCCGCCGCCGCTGCTGCCGCCGCCGCTGCCATCGCATCATCAGGCATTCCTGCTTAATTTCAGGAGCGGGCCGCATGGCCCCCCGGCCGGCACGGCACGGCCGAGTGGTCCTTATTGGTTTCACATCGTGTGCCACCACGGGCGCCGGGCCGCCGTCGCCGCGGCCGGAATAACCCCAACAAGGCCGCGGCCGCGGACCGGCGGCGGTGCAGGTCCCCGGGGGGCCGCGGGGGCCGCGGGGGCCGCGGGGGCCACGGCAGACGGGGGGAGGACGCACGGTGCTCCGAGGCCCACACCCGGCCTGCCCCCTCCGCTGCTAGTCGTCGTTCTGGGGTACTCATTGCAACCACGATCTCTAAATGAGGCCGAAGCGCAGCGCGCCACGCCGCCCCATGTGACATTCTTGTCCAGCTTCATTCGGTTCGGACCGGCCTCCTCTGGCCAAAGGCGAGCGATTGGGACGATATACACTGCGCGCGTGTGAGTGTGTGTGTGTGTGCGGGCGAGTGTGATCATGTGTGTGTGTGTGTGTGTGTGTTATAGAGATGTGCGGTCTGGAGGGGCTCAGCTCGCCCGATCTTGCATCTATAATTACAAACCCGCTCCGCGCGCGGCTGTGGAGAGAGAGAGAGAGAGAGAGAGAGAGAGAGAGAGAGAGAGAGAGAAGGGGAGGGAGAGAGAGGGATAATTATCATAAGTCCTGATGGGTAATTTGGGACAATTACTCCGCCTCTATACCGCTCCGGATTAGGCGTTAGAGCGCTCGGATTTTTCGTGGCGGAGGAGTGGGAGTGTGCGCTGCGGCGCTGCGTGAGGAGTCTGCGGTGAGGCTGAGGCCCCAGGCGGGGACACGGCCCGTGTATGAGGTGGTCGCACTCATACACGCACGCGCGCGCACGCTCTCTCTCTCTCTCTCTCTCTCTCTCACTCACACTCACACGCGCGTGTGGTGTATGCGTCGCCTCCGATCTGCCGTGATCTGCCCTCGTATATCGGCCCGTGCCAACTTTGGGTTTCAGCTCAGCTGACCGCTTAACAGAGAGCCTTCGCTCGCCGCTTCCGCCGCAGCCTTCATCAGCCTAACCTAACCTGGGGCGCTCCGCTCCGCTCTAGCCTCCGCGATCACACCCACTAAATGCTGGTCGGCCGGGCGGGTTCTCGTGTCGCACGCAGAGCGAACGTTCGGCGGACGGCTTCTCATACGAAGGCCGTCGGCCCCCGTCGGCCCCCGTCGTCCCCCGTCGGCCCCGGCAGCCTTCGTCTGCCCTTCGCTGCTGCTTTCGCCGCTGCTTTGGGCGACGTCCTCACCGACCCCTCATTCGCCCTCCCACGCAGCGGGCCTGCCCATCTCCCTCCCGCTCTCTTTCTCTCTCTCTCTCACACACACACACTCTCACTCCCCTCTCTCCCTCCCCGCCCCCTCTCTCTTTCCTCTCGCTCTCTCCTGGCCGCCCTCCACCTCTCCTCTCCTCCCGAACACGCGTGAAACCCAATTTGCCAGTCTCCCTATTACACACACATCCACAACTCGCGAGGACATAAAATCGATAGAGGTCCCCGGCAGACAGTCCCCGCAGGCCGCCGCCGCCCGGCACACACACCCACACACTCACACAACACACACACGCTCCCCCGCCGCCACCGCGCCGCGCCGCGCCACGCCCCGGCCGGGGCCATGGCCGCCCCATGGCCGCTCCCCTCCCTCCCCCGCACACGATATATGCACGTATTTTAACGATTTCTGTCCAGCGCGGTAGCGGGCGGCGGCCCCACCCACTCCTTCGTGTGCTTCGCGCCACCCCAGCAGCCGCCCTGCGCGGCCCTGCACCCTCTTTCTCTGTCTTGTCGTCCTCCAGCGGCGGCGGCGGCTCGGCCCGTCCACTCCTACCCCGCCGTGCCACGCCCCCGCTCGCCCCACGCCCAATCGCTTGCATCGCATCGCATATCGTCCACTTCAGCCGCCGCGCGATTAAGCGCTTAAGGTCACCTCTTACGAAATATGACTGCGAGCCGGAACGGTGAAGTTTGGTGTACCCAGAGACCCCACTCCAAGTAGTCGTCCTGTAAAACCGCAAAGTTCAATTTTGAACGGAGATGCGCAGTTGTCCGAAGTGTCCCAGTTTGAGCTGCATATGTGTGGTCTTTTGGGCCTCGACTATGGGTCGCACAGAAAAACCGACCGCGGACACGGAACCCGGGCAGCGTGAGGGACGATGCAGGGGGTATTTACGCCTCGTCGCCGCCAGTGAAGTTCACTGTGAAGACTTGGCCTGAGGGAGCGACAAGGGGAGTGCCAATAAGCTCATATTTTTTTCTCACGATATTCACGAATACCTTGCCGTCCGCCCCATCCCCCCCCCCCCCAGCTGCTGCCCTCTGCGATGCGCCGCCGCCCCCCGCGGCCGGGGCGGGGGGACGGACCGAACCGAACCGAACGCCGTCGGCTGCGTGACGCCCTCTTTCCCATCACATCTGCAAATCTAGTAACGCGTTGGCCGCCGCGGCGCTGCGGCCGTGGCGGAGCTGTGACGGCCGACGCGCCGCTGCCAAGGGCGGGATCTGCCTGGGATGAGATATGAGCAAATTTGAGAAAACCGCGGGCAAGCCTCCCCCTCCCCCTCCCATCCCCCACCCCCTCCCCCATGACACGGCCAGACTACTTTTGGCCAGGAGCCCCCTCCCTCCCCCTTCTAACCGACCCTGGAGCGCCTGCCTCCAGGGGGTCCACGCATCCATCAGCAGTGTGTCCGTGTGTGTGACCCATGCGCACACACACCAACACACACACACACACACACACACACCAGCACACACGCACACACGGTACGACACGGGTGGTGGTGTTGTGTCAGGAACGGGTATTAGTGACATCTCGCGAGGGCCTCATCCCTTCTCCACTGTAGTTTACAGAATGTCGTATTGACGAGGGCGGTGGGGGCGAACTTTTCGACTGCTGCCGCGCTCCGCGGGGTGGAGGGGGCGGAGAAACGATCAGCGGGAAAGGCGCAAAAGAAGAAGAAGAAGAAGAAGAAGAAGAAGAAGAAGAAGAAGAAGAAGAAGAAGAAGCAGTAGAGGAGAGGGGGGGGGGGATGCTGCGCGGGAATGAAGGGTTAGAGGGGAGATGGAACGCCTGTGTCCAGACCACGCCAGCAGCGGGGGCGCGGCAAGCAACAACAACAACACGAAATCGGGAGCAAATCCTTCATTTTTTCGCGAGCCGAGATTTATGAATGTTCACACACGGAGAAATTGTGATTTCTCCCCCCCCCCCCTCCCCACACGTGATATATGGCGGCAGTTTGTGTGAATTCAAATCCTTATTCATATCGCGTTGTGTTGGTCGACAATATCTTATTCGTTCCTTTATGCCGCGGGGGTGTGGCGGGGTGTGCGGGGCGGGTCGTCTGGCAGGGGGTGGGCGGGGCCGCAGGACCGGCCGGAGAAGTCTTGCGCGGCGCTCGTTACCGCAGCCGGCGCCCGGATTTCTCATACGGCGGCCGGCGGCCGTACGGGTGCGGCCGTTGTTAAACAGAGACAGAGCCACCCCACCGGCCGGCCCGCCCCCCACGCAGCGCACGGCACGGCGCAGCGGTAGCGTGCTGGCGCCTGGACACAGCTGCGGTCGGTTCGACTCCCGCTCGCGCCGGTTTTATCTTGGCGAATTTTTTAACTGCGAGTAGTCACCATTAAAGACAACCTGTATCACACATCGGGTGACACGGGAGTTCACCCCTGCAGCTGTCTCTCTCATGTGGCGGTGCGAGGCGAGGCGAGCCCGCGCCCGATCCCATCCCTGTGGCGAGGTTTATAATGGAATTCCTGGGTCGCCGCACCGCGCACCTTTGCGTGCCCCCCACCCCTCTCCTCCCCTTACTAGTGACGCCCCTTTGGAATTCCCGCCAGAAGGAAAGGTGTCGAGTGACACAGGGAATCCAAGATATTGAATGCTAAAGGGCGCGGCTCGCACAGTGCGTGCCCTGCCCCTCCGCTGGCGCCCCTCCCCGCGCCCTCCCCCCACTATCAGGTTTGCCCTCCGCACACACGGCAGCTCGGCTGCAGATTTCTCATACATCGGGGCCCTGCTGGCGGATATCCACGAGTCCACCGCTCTCGGCTCCCTCAAGACAAGCGCCCTTCGGGTACGGCTCGGCCCCATTCTGGTTCGTGCTTAGACTCGGTGGCCGCTTGGTGAGCAAGCCCGGAAAGCGAGCGGCTGGTCCGGTCCGTGCAATTTTTCTGTCGGCTAAGCTAATACTTCGGTTTGAAAAGGATAGGGGACTCGCTGCGCACGCCATCGTAGCTCTGTGTCTACCAAGGAAACTTGGTTCGGAGACTCGAGTGTATGCTACGGGGGGACCTTGGGTTCGGTACTTTCGTTTTCGCTCCCTGTGAATCTGGCAGACGAGGACACGCTGTCGCGAAGTACAGCAGCTTCGGCTGTGTACGATATAGGAGAGCCTCAATCCACGCGGGAGTGGCCGCGCAGTGCCACAGACCAACCAGCCAGTCGAAGGGAGTTGATTCCGGAAATCTGGCTGGCGGAGAGGGCTACATTGACCGTTGCGGAGGCGTGCCCCTGAAAAAGGCCGCTGCGTCTCGCCTGTGTCTCAGCGGCGGTCGATACCTGGTACACCGGTTCCCGTTCGAACACCGAAGTTAAGCAGGAGGGTTCCAGGCGGAGGCCTGGGACGAGGTAGTGCCCACCCATTTTTGCAATTTTTTTTTCAAAAGCGTCGGGCCACCGTCCGTCGCCGCACTGTGTTTGCCTAGCGCTGCCTAGCGCATGTTTGCGCCGCCGCCTCCTCGCATACGGAGGGCCGCTGTGCACGCGTGTCCTATCGGCACGGACTCCCAGCCCCCGCAGTAATAACAGGCGATTCCTCGCGCCGCCGCGCTATCTCTCCCCCGCTTTGCAGCAGTGTGTGCAGCGTTGCGCGGGGCCCTCGGCGGGGCCCTCGGCAGGGCCCTCGGCGGTGCGGTCCGGCGGCTTCCGCGCAGCTAATTGGCTGGGGCTGGTTAGGCTGGTTGGCCGCTGCGTGGGCGCGGCGGCAGCGGCGGCGGGGGCCGCGGGGCCGCGGGGCGGGGCGTCGTAGCGCGCCCGGTGTGGGTGGGGCAGGCCGGGCGAGGCCGGCGGCGAGGCCGGGCGAAAGGGGTGGCGGTGTTTAATTGGTGGGCTAACAGGCCGCGTGGTGGGGGAGCGCGGAAGGGGTGAAAGGGCAGCATGGCGACGCGGAGAAGGGTGGGGGCGCGGCGAGCCACGGCTTCTCAGCAAGCACCGCTCTCGTTCCTCCACTGTTTCTATTTTCTATTCTCTCGCGTGTTCGGACAAACATTCATTCTGAATCGTCTTATCTTCCACCGCGGCGCACGTCGAAGCTTGGTCTCATCTCAGCTCTCTGATGTCGCAGTGCTGCGCGGCCGATCACCGACTCACAAAAGCACTCCCGTCCCTTTTCGCCCTCGTTGTGCACACTCACACACGCGCGCAGAACAAACGGGACGGCAGCTAGTGTATAATGTATGTACTTGTGTGAGTGCAAGTAGCAGACAGAGAGATCTGTATCCCTTTAAGCTCCGTCTTTTTACTTTCTATCACTATTTCTTACGTCTCCCGCTCCCCCCCCCCCCCCAATTCTCCCGCCCAGCCAAACCCTTCCTTTTCATCCTCGGCCTCTCTCCCGCACCCGACTCATCCCTTAGCCCCGACATCAGTTCAGGGGCGGGAGGGGGAGGAGGGGGGGCGGATGGTGAGGGAGGGGGTGGCGCAGGGTCTGGCTTTGGCAGTCTGAAAGGCATCATTAGGAAAATTCAATGTTGTATGCAAAACGAGGGAAAAGGGGGAGGTGGCGGGAGGGGGGGAGAGAGAGGAATCCGAGCGCGAATGTGAGTGTGTAGAAAGAGGGCGAGTGTGTGTGCGTGTGGAGGAGAGCGAGAGAGAGCGAGAGAAAGAGACAGGATGCGACAGAGAACGGAAAGAAAGCAGAAACCAGTGAATGTGCGGGTGTGTGTGGGTGTGTGTGCACGCGAGCAAGGAGAGACGAAAGAGCGGTGGGAAGCCTGAAGACAGGTGAAGGCGCGGCCAGGCGTCTCCACCACTCCTGAGGGAGACAGATTGATGTCACTTCAGAGAGTGGTAGGGAGTGTGTGAGAGAGAGAGGAAAGGGAAAGGGGTGGGGGGCATGACTGGAGAGAGAACTGAACTTTGTATGGGGAGGATAGCACGGGCTCATTGCGGAAGGTTTGGTGTTTGAGCGGGGAGCGGAGGCAGGGGGAGAAGAAAAGGGGGTGGGAGGTGCAAGAGGATAGTAGTGGGGATCGAAAGGAACGATATGGAGATCTGAAAGGGAATGAGGGTCGCACTGCTCGTCCTGCTCCTCTCCCACCGCGCACCTTTACCACCCCAAGGCTGCTGCACTGCGCCCGTCAGCTGCACGGAGGGCGCGACTACACGCGGGGCGCAAGGGCTTTCGCGCGCGGCTTCAATTTTCCGACGTATCGCCTTGTTTCGCGTGAGCATATTTTATTCATCGGGCGCTGCTCCGTGGCCGCGCAGAGCTGTGCGTCACTCGGGCCCGCACTGTCGACTGAATATGCGATCGGGTGTCGCGCACGGCGCACACGCCGGCGTGCTCTCATTTGTATCGGGCCTCTCGAGGTCGTCATCGCGGGCGTAATCGGCTGTCATCGGAGTCTCCGGGGCCGCGCGCCGCCGCCGCCGCCGCCGCCGCCGCCGCCGCCGCCGCCGCCCCAGAGCAGCCGTGTCTGACGGGATGAGCGCGGCCCCGGCGCACGCTCCTCTGACACACACCGCCCGACCTCCTGCGATGCTCCGGCCTTTGCCGCCTCGCGTGCGCACCGCCTCAGACGCCGCCCGCTGGCGTGCACCGCGCGCACTCGGATGCCCCCCCCCCCTTAGTGCGACTCACCGCGCCGCCGTTGACGGTCGGAGCCGTTTTATCCAAATGTATTCAAGTCAATAGCGCCTCCGAGTCGGGGCGCCGTGTGGAGAAGGGGCGTCGGCATCTGCGGAGTGGGGAGACAGAGTGGGGGGAGAGGCTAAAAGCCGCGTGATGTCCAACTGGAGGGACAGTTGCGATGAGTCGCGAGGGAAGTTTGTGCAAATGGAGCTGCGGCCTGCACTCGGAGCGGAGCCTGCGGAGCGGAGCCAGCGCGCAGCCAGCGCGGAGCTGCGGGAGGGAAGGGGTTAGACCGGCGGCCCCTCCTCCCCGCCTTACCACTGCGGAGGCCTGATGGACGGGAGGAGTATGGGAAACGGGAGGCGAGAGGAGAGGGAGAGAGAGAGAGAGAGAGAGAGAGAGAGAGAGCGAGCGAAAGGGGAGGGGGAGGGGGGATTTTCAACTCGCGATCTTCGATGTGACAGAACGGAAATCCCTGGAGAGAGACAGGATGGGATAGGAGAAGAGGGAAAGAG
The DNA here is from genome assembly GCA_026979955.1 of Megalurothrips usitatus. Lineage (NCBI taxonomy): Eukaryota > Metazoa > Arthropoda > Insecta > Thysanoptera > Thripidae > Megalurothrips > Megalurothrips usitatus. The sequence goes on along the minus strand of CM049594.1, from coordinate 2,705,605 downwards.
AGACACTTAGCGACGCCCAGACCTCGCCGTCGCTGCGCATCCCCGGCAATGGGATGGGCCGAAGGGCCGTGTGGTGTGCGGGCGGACCTCTTCCCGCAGCGCCTTCTCATCCTTCCCTCCCTCTCCCTCCTCTTTCCTATCTCCCCCGGTTCTTTACTTCAGCACCAAAAACATACCTGAAATAAACTTTGGCATTATTCCGGGCATTATTTACCGCACTAAAATCACAAAGCACCCGCGTCGGGGGCCCTCGCGTATTTTATCTCGGAGCTGTCGCCGGTCGCCTCGGTGGGCTCATCCATCTCATTGCAAGAAACGTACATGGCGTTCCTGATGAGAACAACGCCGACGTCTTCGCCCCTGCAAATCTTCGCACGTCTTACGCGGCGTTTTAATTGCTCCCGCTTCCTCCCGAACCCCTCCCTTCCTCCCTCCTCTGCCCTTCCCATCAGCGCCGCTCACGCATCTACCTGTTTCGCACAGACACGGATTGCGTATTCAATTCCGTCTGTCCTGCTCTTTCCCTTGCGGACGGAGCGCGTGGGTCAGAAAGAGACGCACAATCGGGCCCCCATCGGCCCACCTTGTTTATACGCACCTCGCGACCAATTAACCGCTGTCAATTATTAGCCCAAAGAGTCGTTCCGGCCTGGGGCTGTGTGGGGCCCAGGCGGGTCCCCGCCGGGGCGCTGCCCACGTCCGTACAGCACCGAGTAATGGGATGGGGAAATAATAGGGGGTTTAACACGCATGCCCAGCCACCTTCATTTTCACTGTTTCGGTGCCCTCAGCCATTTTGCATTGTGTCACTTTCGTCATGGTAAAATCTGTCAGATCTGGCCGATCGATTTTTTTTAATTCCGTAAATATTGGGCCTACCAGATAAATGTAGTTCCGACTCGGGGACAAAGGGACCTGTAGGATTTCCTCTCTAGAATAGAATTCGTATCGTAAAACCCGAACGCTCAAAATCTTTTTGCAGATTTTCAATTTTTTCTGTTTACTTTTTAGCCTATCTTAGTCCCCCTGAACACCGTAGTCTACACGGCGTCCCTCGCCCGATCACGCATTTTCATACCCTGTCTACAATATTCTACCGGGATTTCTTTGGTATTTATCCACCCTTGGCCTTCAGTATGAACCGGATCCCCGATTTGCACCTCATGGCACTTCGTCATCGCCTCGACGTCGTATAAAACGTCGGCGGACGCTTTCGAGCTTTTAGAAAATTAATTCCAAAAGTCCACACGCGGCAATAATCATTACGCTCTACGCTGCAGATCTAATTGCAGCACGGCAATTTGCCTTTATTTATTCGTCCATCTTCGCCTCGTCTGCAACATATTTCCCGCCAATCGCGTGCGCGCTGCCCATTTGACCGGGCGGACTGCGGCGCGGCGCCGGCGCACGCTGGCGCTGCTGCAGGCCCACCGCCACCCCTAGCCGGGCCGCGCCGGGCCGCGCCGGGCCGTGGAGGCGTCCGCGGTAAAGGCCAGACGACCGTCAGGCCTGTCTCTCCGCACGCAGCCCTGGACGCCTTTGCGCTCCGTGTGTGCGTGTGTGTTGTTGTTGTTGCTGCTGCTGCTGCTCTTATTACGGTTACTGCTTATTGCAGTGTGATTTCATGTTTATTCGATATCAGCTTTGTCCCCCGGTGCGAAGGAATATGCGGCGGTGTCGACCACTCTCCGCCGGCCTCAGCCGCACCGCCGCCTGCCGCCGCCTCTTCGCGTGAGCTTTCAAGAAACTCGTTCGGGACATTGCAGCAGGACGCCGCCGCCGCAGTGCGGCGGCACACGCGTCAAACGTGTGGCATAGAGGATCGGGGCGCGGCGCGAGGTTCTTCTCGGCCGGGGAAAATCCGGTGAAACCAAGAAGTGGAGCCTCGGCGCTAGCAGTCCTCGTGTAGATGGCGCCGACCGGGGGCCGAAGGGGTCGCCGCTCGCTCGGCGTGGCGCACCACTTCGCCCTCCGCGCCGCGCTCCCCTGTCTCCTCCCGACAATCGATCTTATATTATTCACCATGACACTTTCCTGCTCGCACGCAATCGCCCATCGGCGGCATCGCACTCACAAGAAGGGAGACAGAAAGAGAGAGAGAGCGAGAAAGAAACGGGAACAAAGTAAAGCGGGAAACGGGGGAAAAGGAAGCATGGCGCCTAAAGAAGTGTAATATAAGCGCCGCCAGGACAATAATTTCTTCGCTCACGCACACACATGCGCGTGCTCACACACTCTCACACATACACACACACACACACAGCAGGGCCATGGGAACGGCCCCTCGAGTTGCATGCAAAGCAGGCCATACTGTCCGCAGTTGGACAGAAAAGTTAGAACGCCCATTGCGAGGCGATGTCCTCGCGCGCGCGACCGACCGTCCATAATGGCTCCCGGCCGAAAATAAGAGAAAGGCTTGCGAGCGGGGCGAATATGCGAATGAAACAGAAGGCGCACGAGTGGCGAAAACGGGTTTTGCCCGCAATTTTCGGTGCGTGCGCGGATACGCGGACACCGTAGCCGGCTCCTTTCTAGTAGTTCTACACGCCCAGATGGCCACCAAGTGCGCCATCCGGCGGCGGCGTGGCGTGGACGGTGAGGACACGAGGCACCGCGAGGCACCGCCGGGCCCGCAGGGCTGGGCTGGGCTCGTAGTTCGCAGGGCGGCGGGTAGATGTCGCCGGGCGTCGCTCTGCGGCCGCCGCTGCCGCCGCTGCCGCCGCCGCCGCGCCGCCCGCCGCCCGCCGCCGCCTGTCTCTGTGCCTGCCTGTCTGGTATATACCGAGCGCTCACCGCCGCACTTGCTCTGGTGCCAGGGCGCTCGCCAGGGGGGCCAGGCCAGGCCGGGAGCCCGAGGGGTGCTGGCTGTGCCCGGGCCGGCCTGCTCCACCACGAATTCTATGTGCTGCTCTGAGGCGCTCTGCGTTGTTCGCCATTAGACCTTGGCGTCATTGATGTTACGGTTTTCTGCGCTCTTCCGAACTAAATGACAGAATTTTGAGGTGCTTTGGTGCGCATTTTTTGAGTTGGTATAATCTGTGTCGTGTGTTCGAGGACTTTTCTTATACCCTCACGAGTTTCATGTTTTTGCAAACGGGCTCAAATCGGCAGATCAGAGTAGTAAAACAAAATCGAGAGGCGGGTTTTCCTGATAAACTAGCAGTTTATTACCATTTATACAATGTTTAATCCAAACTGATACATTTCGGTGTGGAAAATAATCGCCATAAAATGTGATTTCAAACAATAAAAACATAGTCAATATCGCAGTTAGGATCGCATGCAACACGCGTTACAAAACTGGGCGAAAGAATACAATAAGTAACACGGCAGTCTCGTCACAAACAAGGATCATAATAATAGCCATATCGGATACAGGTTATATTGTAAAGCGTGTACACCCGGGAACAGTAACTAGTACACAGCAGTCGTACTCTAGGAATTTCCTTGAAATATGTTGGAAAGAAAAGGAATGGAGGGTACTCAATGCAAAACTATTTCAATATTTCGGCACACAAAGTCGGATTGTCACGGGGCGGCATTGGAGCGCTCTGACTGGCATAAAGCTCACCCACCTACGTGGTTTGGTAACTTGGACAAATTATAGTACCAAGCGTAATTTTCTATTCGATTATGGCCGATAAAACATAAAAATAAAAAAGAGTTACAAATTTCTGCTCAAATATCTCACACATGACGCTTCCTCCAGACGCCGATGTAGGTCTTGTGAGATCTCGGGGCAGACTCCTCAGTGACGTTAAGGATGGTGCACATCAGTGCAATTATGGTACAAAGCGCTACACCTACCAGATAAGTATTAGTACAGAACTTCCCTAACAATCATTTGACTCTAAGGAACGTGTAACCGGCTCGGAAAAGAATGTTAACTAAACAAAAATTAAGTGTCTTTCGATTGGGTTTCAACTGCGCAAACTAAAATCAACCGCAATTTCACCCGCTGCCCCGTTTACTGTGTAAACTGCCTAAGCCAAAATATCTCGTGCGTTCATATAAACAATCGCCTATTTTCTGGTATTGCAAGAGACGCACGCTAGAAAGAACGTACGTTGAAAGGCTTCTGAAGCACGACATACAATTTAGTGTGTGCATGGTTGAGTATTATATCGGATAGTTTCCGGCTTAGCGCGGCAATGCATCTCAAGACATTCCAATACAGATTGATATCCATAGACTTAAGTACCCCAAAACTGGAAGACGGAGAGATAAAAACATAATCAGCAACAACGGTAGACTAATATACAGATATAAATAGAAAATCAGCACAAATGAATATTGCGCTTAGGAACATTGAACCATAGGACCCGTGAATCTGAACTACAAAGACCACTTATCTCGTCAAAACCCTAATGGAATCGATGTCGTGTTAAACATCGACAGAGGACGCTTGCTGATACACGTTTTGAACACCATCCGCTAGAGAAACAATAATACATTCTAAAACCCTGGAGCTATGAGCTGAATCTAGAGCCCATGCTGTCTAAATGCGAGGTCGTAGTTTTAGGAACTTTGCACCACATTGTGTCACAGAGTGTGTATCACTATTACAAAAAATATAAATGACAAGATATTTGCCATTGGACTATTTCAATTAAAAAAGTTACGGTGGAATATGAACACTGAAAAAGATACGATACAAGAAAACACAGGTGTATCAATATTACGAAAAATGGAGTCATTGCAGAAATTTGTATCTCTTTCAGAAACAAAAATAAGCAACAAAACAAAGTATAATATGGGGTCGGTAAACGATATGACAAGTGACTTTGTACGACAGCCGGTGATTTTTTAAAAACAAATCAGTTTTTTTTTGTAGAAGTGTACCAAGATTGCAGACCGTAGTGCCATCACATTTCACAGGACATGAACACTACAATGTTTGGAAGAATTATTTTATATATCAAGAATGTTAATTACCAGACTTTCTAATTATTAAAAAATGAACCCCTTTGAAGAGAGAAAAACAAAATTAAAAACTGCTTGTCAAAGACATGAAAACTACTAGGAACCTTAATCAGCAGCTTTGATCACTTTTAATCAGTTAACGTACACCGAACTTAACAAACAAATACACAAACACGAGAAAAAACAATATCAATTCGTATAATAATAATAATATCCAAGTCCGTACACATACTACGTATAAATAAAATGGGCGAGGCTTGCTTCATTTGTACGTCAATTGTTACATTTCCAATTGATTGCTTAGGATGCTATTTGCAAACAATTTATGTTTACCACGGTCAGCTGTACAGTATCCAACACGATGAAATCTAATTAACGTTGCACGCCAGATATTGAAAGTCTAACATCTGCTTTACGTAGCCGCTGTCCTCGATCGATGCGAAACCCATTTAAACATTACAGAAACCAACAAAAAATACTTTAGGAATCCAAAAGTGTAATTGCGTTGAAAATAAGTGACCTGATTTAGGGGTTTAAGTTGTCTATGAGCACCATCCAGACAAATATTCACTTACTAATTAGTGATCACCTGGTAGGACAACTTCGTTATAGGAACTGTTTCTGTCTGTCACTGCAGACAAAGGAAGGACTAGTACCGATTGGCACCACATGACGCTTTCTATAAACAAAATCTTAAAACAACACAAAATCAACAAAAAACAGATAACACATTCAGACAAACAGCATACATAATACCTTAAAGAAACATAAGCAAAATACAGCGATTATTTCTTATCACCGGAGACGTTAACTCCATTGGGCCTTAGTGTTTAGTCACAAACTAAAAACCAGTTGATGTAAGATCGCTGATAGGTCGGCAACGTACTGCAGGTAATATAACTCAAATGATAGATTCTTATACTAACAAGGATGGGGTTTGACAGCTTGTAATCAGAGTGTATCTGTGACATATCACAGGCATCGCAGGAAACTTTGAGCGGAAACAATTTTATTGGTTGATACTATTGTCAAAATTGATGCTGTGTAGGCTATTGATGTGCAATGTCAATAATCTAAAACTTAAGACACAGCTTCCATCGTCCATCCCATCCTTGTCATCACACAAACATAACCACGCACACGTTTTCTTCGACATTCATTCCTGAAAATTTTCATTTTCATGAGAATATACTAAATTCACGAACACGTACTGCGTACTTGCGTAAGACAATCAATATTTTGCCTTAAAATTTATATTAATTATTATAGAAAAAGCACATGATAATGAGGAACCTTAGAACTGTTAGCTAAAGATAGGAACCTTGGGTTGCTGGGAAGGAAATCGAGCCTTGTCGAGCAGCTGTAGTGGAACATATACTCAAAAAATGTCGACTCTGAACGCCTAACGGCGAACTTCGGAATACAGCGAATATAAATAAACACATGATTCAATATTTCACCAGTTTGATGATTTACAGTGAAACGCCACTGTAAAAAAACTTTTATTAATGTCTTTAGAATACTACAGCTGTGCTCTTACGGCCCGAGTTCATGTTTTTTTTGGGAAACAAGTGGTTGAACTTGTTTTCCAAAGCCCCTACCCCGTTCCCAGCGCCGAGTAGGGACCAGGGGCTTCATACAGCCGCTTTAAAAGCCAACACGATTCAAAGCGGGTGCATGATGCCTCTCTTGAGTAGCCAACATGAGGAACATTATCAGACAAAAGGTTAACAACTAACCCACTGGCACATTTGTTATTGGCTTCGGGTGGTGGGTAGCTGCACAACTTCGAGAGTCAAAAGGACGACCTTCTGTGCTGCACATTCATAGCCACAAAAATGTTCCGTTTTGTTGACTAACACCGCAAAGAGATCGCACAGATTTTTAAAACAAATTTGGACCCTATAGCATTTGCTGCTACTCGGAACCAAAGATGAAACATGGAATTTTACTTGTTCCAAACAAAACAATTATTTCGATGTACGTTGTAGTACAACGTCACAGTTAAACAAACGTAATTAAGCATGGCTCTCATTATATTCTCTTTTCTCTCTTAAATATATAATTAATTTGTGACATAGTCACTTAAAATTATTTCATAAAAGAGCTTAGATTACAATAGCGAGGTGTGAGATTTCAATATCAATTTGACACATAATGTCAGTGTTATTTTCTTACCAATGGATCACCACAATCTCCTTACGTTCAATATAACCATTATTTCAATAATTATGATATATACATCTTCGGGCTACAGCCACTATCACTTCCCTGGATCATGCAGTTGATTCTTCACAAGGGCGCTTTATGAAAGGATTTGTAGGAACTTGCGTCCAAGGAAGAAAACTTTCCAGGGAAAATTAAATTAATCGTCAGATGACGATGTGTTTTACTAATAAGCGATAAGTCCTCTGCTTGTCTCTTAAAAGTTTGGCCTCATTATAGCGTCACATGAACAGGATACAGTTGTCACATTTCGGTGATTACTTTGAAGTGAAACCATCCTCGCAAACGAAACTACGCTTACAGGAACATCAAGTATTTTGATACGTATTCTAATGACTAAGGTCCACATTTGCCCCTACCGCAGTATGGCACAAGATAAATGACAAAACTAACGAGCTATAAACACAACACGACATATCAACAGTTTTATACGCGGAAAGCTTAACATGAAAAGAGATAATATAGCTTTCTAGTAGGGTTTTACCATAAAACATGGTATCCACTCAACCCATATGATAGCACATTTGATCCATGTTGCGCATCATCGTGTAAATACAATTTACTACAAGGTAACGCTAATAACCAAGAAACATTGCAACCATAAAAATGTAAACGTCACTTTAATATGGTTTTCAAACAAATCAGATCAAAAACTATAGCTTTGTTACTCAGTAACAACTTATTTTTGTAGCGAGGTTCAGCTTTATCATTGCACTAACGATAGTACCATACAAATATTTAACCGCTCCCTTGAATCTTTCAATAATACACAATAGTAATCCTAACAACAAAGTTTTCAAAGCAACTTTTTCGACAGCAAATTCAAAAGATTGCATACTGTGCCACAAACGTCTACAGCGTATGGAGATGGGGGTTTGCCCCTTTTTATTTTAATGTGATAAAAATGGGTTCAAAAACATTAAACATATATTTTGCATTTCCCTTCTCAACTGCTTCTACTTTTAACATTAAACCTCCATAAAACTTTTTACACAATATGGTACATACATATCGCAAGTACTGCGATAAAATAAATCCTGTACACGTACACCCGAACTATAACTTGAAAAACAAACTCAATACTTTTCTCATTTAAAATCAACGACCGACCCACTCAGGGCGGCTTGTCCTGAGTGGGTTTGTACCCTAGTCATGATATCTCATCATGTAAGCGAGGATAGTTTCATGTGCGTAGTTCGTTTGCGAGGGAAAACGTTGACACTTCGTGGTAGTTTTAGTCCGTGCCGGGGGTTAGAGGCCCGTGCTGGGCACGGCGAAGGGCGGTGGGCAGGACGCCGCTACCGAGCCGGGGCCCTTGCGGCTGCCGTCCTGGCAGAAGATGTTCGCGTTCGAGTCGGGAGTTGCGCTGCCCTCTTGCGCAGCCTTTGCGGCCAGGGCAGCGATCTGGTTGACGACGTCCTCCATCTCGTGCGAGAGGGCGGAGGATGGCGAGTCCGGTGGGGGCGGCGGCGGCAGCGAGAGGCCGGGCGCCGCGCCGGGCACGCGCGCGCGGTGGCCGTCAGAGTCGCAGTGGCGCCGCACGTCCTGCGCCTTGTCGAAGCCGGCGCCGGGGCACAGGCGGCATTCGTAGCGCGCCGACACGAGGCGCACGGCCCAGCCCACCTGGCCGGGGCAGCAGCCCCGCTGGTGCGCGATGAGCGACGCCTCCGCCGAGAACGCGAGCCGGCACTTCTTGCAGACGAAGCCGGCCTCGGCGTCCAGGACGCGGCAGTGCGGCGCCCAGGCCGGGGCCAGCTCCTCGGGGGAGGAGATGCGCACCGAGCTCACGCCGGGGGACGTCTGCTCCAGCACGGCCTGCAGCACGCCGGGCTCCAGGCCCAGCAGCGTCACCAGCGAGCCCTCCACGCCTGCAACAGAAGAGGGAAGCGTCCGTCACGCACACTGCCGATAGGAGGAGATAAGCTGCCGGCGGCGAGGTGCGGCTGGTCCCGCGCAGATTCCAATGCAGATACGAACTGCGCCCCCTTCTTTCCTTCCTTGCCCACACATCTCAAACGACCGTCCGGTCGAGTGAGTCGAGCGAGCGCGCCGAGCGGGGAGTGACCAAAATGCTTACGCGTCGCGTACAATTGGATCCATTTGGCAAACGAGCCGAGGCAGGGACGGGGCCGGTGGGGCGGGGCCGAGTCCGGCGCGGCCCCCTCCGACAAATTAGTTTGACACCGGCCACGTGTATCAGACGAGGAAGTGGGGCAGGCCGACGAGTTCGCCCTTCTCTAGACTCGGACACGAGCTGCGCGCGGCGACGCAGGTGGGCGGGTGTACGGCGGGCTGGTGCGGCGCGGCCGCTGCGAGCACCCTCGCCCCCTCACCTCCCCCCGCCCCGTCTCGCGAAAGACATCCGTCATAATTTTCAGCAACGTTTCGTATAGCTGCTGCCGTACCGAAACTGTATCAGATGGTGGAAAGGCAGAGAAAAAGAGAGAGAGGGAGAGGGCGAAATCAGGGCGCGCGAAGCTCGGCTCATTGTGCTGCGCGCTGCGTGCGGGGGGAGCGGCTCAGCCTCAAGCTGTTCCTGCAGGCAGCAGCTCCCCCGCGGCCCCCGAGGAAGCTAAATAGGTCTAATTTGTATGTGACGCGACGCTGCGAGCGACGCTGCGAGCGACGCCGCCGCGCGACGCAGAGCGTTACCGTGACGGTCTAAACGAGATACAAATGACCGGACGTGACGTCACAAACCGCGCGCTCATCTCTCTCTTTCTCTCTCTCTGTCTCTGCGCTTGTTGCTTCCTCCTTTTTGCGATTTTCTCGAACGTCCGGGAAAATAAGGACGACTGCGATGGGACAGAGAGAGAGAGAGAGAGAGAGACATGTAAGAGAGAGAGAGAGAGAGAGAGAGAGAGAGAGAGAGAGAGGAGAGAGAGAGAGAGAGAGAGAGGGAGAGAGAGAGAGGTGTTGATGGAGACAATGCTAGGTGTGAGCTCGGCGGTAGACAATGCGATACTCTTTGGGCGTATCGGTCCGCAAACAAATCCGCTTGTCCCTCTCTGCTTTGTCCGCGCCCTTCCCGACACAGCGCAGCGGCGGCGGGTCCGGACCGGGCTGGGCCGGGCTGGGCCGGGCTGGGCCGGCCGAGGCGTGAGCGGTGGTTTATGTTTCCGATCCGGACGGGGCGCGGCGGGGCGGTGCGGGCCGGCGGCCGGTCCACACGGCCAATTCCCTAATCATATCACAGGGCGCCGCGCGGCGTGACGCAAGCCCGGCGCCCTAATTACTGTTTGCACACAACAGGCGCGGAGCAGCGGCACCGCCGCACGGACTATTGTGTGCCGACTCGCGGGTACGGGATCGACTCCAGGCTACCGCCGCCGCGGACCGCCATTTATTTTTTGTGTGTGACGACGCGCCCCGATGAATTGGTCAGTGCTAATCCCCAGCCGCGTTGCGGGACTGGCAGCAAGGCCATCTCTATATGTCTTTCTCTCTCTCTCTCTCTCTCTCTCTCTCTCTCTCTCTCTGTATGTGTCCCTTCTCTCTCACTCACTCTCTTCTCTCCCTCTCACACACTCCTTTCTCCCCCCGGAGAACGACACCGAGCCGCGCACTGGCTCCTTTCCCTGAATGATCGCCGGGTGGGATTCTCCGCCCCCCGCGGCGCCCTGCCCGCCCCTGCCGGTGACTCAGCCACGCACTCTAATTACGGCGGGTCAAGCGCTCCGCGCGCCCCGAGCGAGGTACGCCGCGGGTACCCGTCGGTACCCGCAGGTACGCCGCAGGTACGCCGCACACGGCCCAGCGGGTCGTCCCCGCCTCTATTTATCTAGGCGACCCCCAATTCGGGCATAGATAAATAGACAGCTAATCATCCCGATCAAACACGACTTATCGATCTCCCGATCAAAAAGTCACTCAAACGTGTTCTGCGGTCCCGCGGCGGGCGCGCGCGGCGCTGGCCGTTCTCGTGTGAGAAATAAATGTGAGTGGTGGCGGACGGCGGCAGGCGGGCGGCGCGGCGTGTTCGCTGTCTCGGCCTCGTCCTCCTCTCGTCCTAAACCCCCCCCCCCCCCCCCTCCCGCCTCCTCCGGCCAAGTCGCCTATTTATGTCTCAACACGTTTCCTTCCCATTCAGAGCGTTTCGTCATTAAGTAGATTAGATAATTAGGACATCCTCCCTCCGCGGCGTCTCTGCGCGGCTCCGCGCGGCGCTGCTGGCTGCCCGCCGCGCGGACGCGTGTCGGCGACGAGGCGCGCCGCGCATCCTCCGCCCCGCGGCCCCCAAAGTGGCACGAGAAAGGTACTGTCAACATGACTCTGATGAGGCAGGCGAGCCCCGGGGCCCCTCCAGTCATACACACATCACACGGCGCGTTGCCTTTTAAAAATAACGCGCATTATATACGAAATGAGACAATGGGTCGCACCTCCGAAAAAGGACCGAAAGCGTTTCGGAGCCCCGCCGTCTGGACCCCGCGCGTCCGCCCCGGCCGCGCCGGCCGCGCAGCTCAGCGCCGCTGCCCCAGATTGGGCACGAAAGGTCCGGGTATTGTTTCCGTTTGTATTCATGACGGAGCCTGATGAGGCGATTCACTTCGGACCCTGACACTCCGACGTCCCCGCCCGCTCCGGCCCCGCTCCGCCCCCCTCCTATTCGTACTAATCAGTGTAACGGACGGGGCCACACAATTATTCTATCATGACCAAACGGATTTCTAGGCCGGGCTCTAGGCGGGCCTAGCACAAGCGCTTAGCTCTCCACACACTCACACACGGACTCGTTAACAACAAGCTAGCTGGCTTGGCCGGCTCAGCGACGGAAGTGTCACTTTATTTTAATTTACAGTCTTTGCGACAAGGCAGTGAGCCTCTGTATCAGCCCCGCGGCCCCGCGCGGCCCGCTGGCGACCGTTTGCCAAGACGCTCGGCGGCGCGTACAGCGATGCGCGGCGCGGAAGCTCTCAGGGCGGACGCCTGCGGAGGCCCGGGTAGGCCACCCGCACCGCGCGCGTGCACCCACGCCTCGGGGCTGCCTACCCGCAGGGCGCCGCCTGCCAGTCACGCATGCGTGCGGGGCGCCTCGTGAGAACGGTAAGTCATACAGCCGGCCATCGGCAGCGGCAACAACGGGAATGCTGTACACAGGGACGACAATGAGCCCCGCTGCCGCTGATGCTGCCACCGCTGCTGCCGCGGTGGCGGCAGCGTCGGCAGCGTCAGCAGGCACACTTGTATAATAGGGAGTTTCCGGCCGCTGCCGTGAATATAGCCAACACTTAATCCGTTCTCGCCTCTGATGAGAGCGAGCCGGGCGAGCGGGCAGGACACGGCCAGAGTGAAAAATTGGGAGGGGGGGGGGCTCGGAGGTGTGGAGGGGCGGGGGGGAACACACACAGGGACAGAAGGTACGTGTTTCTAATTCCAATGAGTCCACGCCGGTGTGACCGCCCCCCCCCCCCACACACACACACACACACTCAGCACGCCGAGAGCCTCGCATGCCGATATTCGCACGCCGTCCACGCGGCCAGCAGGCTTCGTATATCCCTTCGGCCCCTAGCGGGCAGGCGGCAGCGGCAGGCCCAAGGTAAGACAGAGGTGGGGAGCGCTGTCCAGCCGCCGCCACGTGGAGGCTCGGCGACACGTCACGGGAGGCGCCGGCGCCGTGAGCGCGGCGCGAGGCCGTCGTCGTCGCGTGGCGGTCGCGTGGCGGCCGTTTGGCAGCCGCCGCCGCGCCCAATTAGAAGACGGGCGGTGAGCTATTTTAATTGCCGCTGGCGCAGAGCGACGATGCCATCATGTGGCCGCGCCTCCCCCCGCGGCCACCGCACCACAAATCGCGGCCAAACGACGGCGGTCCGGTGGCGGCGCGGCCGTCTGGGGGCTGGGGCCTTCGGGCCGGGGCCTCGGCTCGGGCCGGCCTTCGCCACACACCGGCCAGCCCCGCCAGCCCTGCCAGCCCTGCCAGCCCCGCCACGCACCACCGGCCTCAAAGGTTATTTATTACCGTCTTATTAGCATCGGGACGAGCGGTGTGTCAACGCCGTGTGGGCCATATCGGGCGCGGGCTGACGCTGACCGCGTGTGTGCGCGTGTGTGTGTGTGCCGCGGCGCCTCGCCACACGCAGCCGCCCGCCGCCGCGAGGCTTATAAAGTCGCGCGGCGGCGAGAAAGTGAAACGCGCGCTCTACGAATTTATTACGGGAAATTACTCATGGGTGGCGATAAAGCGTCCGTCCGTCCGTGTGTGTGTAAGTGTGTGAGTGGCCGCACTCCCGTGCCGCGCCCGCACGCGTGTCGTACACGACATTCCGCGGCGCGGACGGCCACCGCCGCCGACAGCCCGTGGCCCGCAGGCCGAGTAGGGGAGGGGCCCGCGCCGCTGCGAGGCGTCGAGCGCCTGTGAGCCGGCGGTAGGCAACCCGCCCTGCAGCCGTGCCGGGCGGGACGGCGTGCGGCCCCGGGCCCGGGCGGCCCCGGACGCGGCGGGGCGGCGCCTCCCTCATGCACGCCGATGCCCGCGCCGCTCGCGCACCCGACTCTCGGCGGCGCAACGATAAGAATTTAATGAGGGCCGCTCCGACACGTATCCGTTCTGTAATTCTCGTCATTTCTCGCTCGAGGCACGAGGACGCCGTCCGCCGGCCTGTATCCGGAAAGATCTCCGACTCCCGCCGAAAACAAATGACCCAGGTGGCTAAAAACGCCCCGGCGGCGGCGCGGCGGCGCGGCAGCCCCGCAGGCAACTCGATCTTCGCGGCCGCCCCCTCCGCCGCGCTCGCTCCGGACATATCAGCAATTCGACACTTGGCAGGCGTCGCGCGATGCAGCGCCACAGCGCCGCCGCCACGGGCCTAAAATCACTCCTCCGCCTGCCCCGCGCTGCCCCGCCTGCCGGCCAGCGCCTCACAGAGCCAGGCGCAGCCCCCGGCGAAACTTTAGAGCTTCTGTCGATGACCCACATGCTTGACCGTCACCGACAGCGGGGCACGGCGGCACGGCGGCACGGCGGGGCGAGCTCCCCGGCTCCCCTCCCTTTTCCCTTTTCCCTTTTCGCCCTTCCTCTTCCTTCTCCTGCTTTCGCCTCTATCTCACTCGTCTGGCACCGCCACCCCCCCACTTCCCCCCTCTCTGAACGGATAATTTTCACTTTCGTTCTCCGTTCTCTTTTTTTTTTTCGGTGACGCCGGCGCGGTGCCGGACGCAGACACGGGACACCGCTGTAAGGTTTCTTAATCCCCAGCCAGCCTAACTATGAAGTCACCCCCCCCCCTCCTAACCCCCCCCCCCCCCCCCCCCCCCCCCCCCCCCCCCCCCCGTGCCCCGGCGGAACCCTTCCTCCTCTTGTTAGGCCCTGCTCTCTCGCTCGGTCACTCACTCACACCGCATAGTAATGTGAAAGGATGAGGCAAGAGGGGCTGCCGCCGAAATTGGATTATTGCGGGGAAAAGCAGCCGACGCACGGTCTGCGGGGCGGCTCAAGGGGCGCCGGCAGGGCGGCGAGGCGAGGCGCTGCCAAGCCGAAACACACTGGACTGGCGGCAGTCGGGGCGGCCCTCCTGCCTACTCCCGCACGACGGCCCTGACCGAGTCCTGAGCAGCGCCAGGAGGACACACCCTCGCTACCCGCTGCCGCCGTGTCCTGCAGCGACGCCGCGCTGTGCGACGACGCTTTGGGAGTCTTCTCATTACGAAACCGGGCGGACGGCGTCGCACGCACGGGCACAACGCCGCCACCCCTCGGCCGCACCCCGCCGGGTCGGGCCGGGCCGTGCCGCCCCCGGCCGGCCGGCCAGCCCCCCCGGCCAGCCCCCCCGGCCAGCCCCACGGCCATGAGCTAACTAGGCATGTCCACTAACAGGCTCTACTCGGTTGTGCGGTGTTCCCGGCGCCCTTATTCACGCCAGCTCGGCCGGCCTTCGCTGGCCCGGGGCGGCGCAGAGCTGCTGCCATAACACTGCAAGAGCGACGCCTCTGAAAATGCGACGCAAGCGACAGGGTTTAGCACTGCGAGGAACGGCATCGACGTATACCGGTGCATACGCAACGCATGCCGTCCGCCGGGGGGAGGGCGGGCGCAGGTGTACACAGCATCACCTCCACTGTAAAAAGCCGGGGGATCGCGGGCGCAGGCGGAGCGTCGCGGCGGAGCGGTGACCCGCCACGGAGCTGTGACGCGCCCACCGCCCCACCGCACCGCGTCGCCAGGCGTCGCCTCCCCTGTGGCACCCGGGACCGAGAGCCTGCGGGCCGCGAGGTTAAAAGCGAGGGTTGCCATAGCGCGGCTTTTAGTTTCAAGCAGGCACGGAGAAGAGGGGGAAAGGGGAGGAGGAGGAGGAGGAGGAAACTAGGAATGATGCAGCAGTAGAAGAACCTGCGATTTCGGCCCCCGCATCCCACACTGATAATGTACTCCCCCCCCCCCCCCTCCTCCCCGCAAATTCTTCGGCTCGCGGCGACGACTATCGACATTCCCGGACAGTTCCGGCTGGAAACCCACGCCATTGAAACACGCTGCACGCGTTTTTATTTCCTCTTTTTAAAAAGCCGGGTTCAAAATGCCCCGGAAAGTGTTTTGTCCGCACTTTTTTTTCTTTCTCTCTTTTCTTTCTGCTTTTACTTTTTCATCTTTCTGAGGGTTGTGTGTGTGTGTGGAGGGAGGGGTGACGTAGCGGCACCGGTGCCGCCGGCGCTTCGCCCGCTCCCTCCCCAGCGGCCAAAGCGAGGGGAGGTCTGGCCGCGCCGCCGCCGCGCCGGGATGGGGGTTCGGGGAGAGCGTCTTGCATTAAAAAAAACCCTCACCCCGCATTCATTTTTTTAATACGCAGCCCGCGCTCCGCTGCGCCACCCCCGAGCGCGCCGCCAGCCCCGCGCACGACCGCAGGGGGAGGACAGGAGGGGAGCGGCGGCCGCGCCGCTTTTGCGGCTGAATATGGATAGTGAAGTAGGCGGGGAGCGGGGGAGTGGGCGGACGAAGACGTGGCAAAGGAGAGCGGAGGAAAATCAGCGGCCGGTGCGGGCCGCGGGGGACGGCCGGGCGGAGCCGCGGCGCCGCGGAGTCTCGCGGACGGAGGAGCGTCGCCGAGCGTCGCCGAGCGTCGCCGGGCGTCGCGCGCCGTTCGTTAGCAGTCGCGGCGGGGGGCAGCCGACATTGGCATTGAATATCACACTGTTTAGACGAATGTGGCCGGGGTGGCGCTATCGGCAGGACTACCTTGGGAGCGGGCGCCAGGGGTGCGGCGCGACGCGCGCGGCCCGGGGCCAGGGGTGCGGGGTGCGGGGATCTCATTTAGAATGGGGAGTGCGGCGCGGCCGCGGCGCCGCCGACGGAACGAAAAGAAGGCCGGAGGAAACGGGGAAAGTAAGAAAATTAGGGGAGCGCCTGAGCGATCGCCAGGCAAGTGCGTGCGCGTGCGCACGCCTCGGCGTCTCGTGTGTGTGTGTGTGTGTGTGTGTGTGTGTGTTTGTGCGTGGCCCAGAGCAGGCCGGGTAGTCGGGGAAGTCGGCGAATAGGGTCGGCCGGGCCGCGGCGGCAGCGGCGGCGGGGATGGTGGGGGGTGGAATTAAAGGAGGCAATTTAATTCTTTATGCCTCATAGGGGACCGATAGCGCACTCGTCGTGGGATATAGACTTTGCAGCGGCGAGGCCCGGCGGCGGTGCGGCAGGCGGCGGCGGCGGAGGGACGCGCAGAAAGCGAGTCGGAAATAAAAAGCGACGGCCGCGGGGGTGTGGGGACCAATAACGCTGCCCGCACAATGAAAAACTGAGCCGCGGCTGGAAATCTTTAATGAGGTCTCCCCCTCTCTGCCGTAATACTTTGCAATCTTACGATTTATCTGTCTTCCTGCGGTGTTGTGTATTTTACCAGATTTTGAGATCGTTCTCCCCAGACGACAAGCGGGATACCTGCTGCAGAGAAGTAATGCATATGTTACTCATAACATGATGATAAGCTTCACCAATGATATTCTGTGGGGCGGCTATCGTGCAGCCCCCGTGCTCTGCGGCCTCTCGGCTGGTCAGGGGCCGCTGGGAGTGGATGCAGAACAATGCAAGTCGGGGGATGAGGCGCCGTGGCCAGACCGTCCTGTGCAGAGCAGTGGTGGGCCTCAGCCGGGCCTCAGCCGGGCCTCGGCCGGGCCTCAGCCGGGCCTCAGCCGGGCCTCAGCCGGGCCTCGGCCCACCGCACGGCTCTCGGGCCCTCAGGGGTTGCCGATGGGGTGCGCCAAGTCAGTGCAGGCAATAGCCGGCCCCTTTTTTTCCCTCCCCCTTTTTCAACCCTCCTCCGCCTCCGCTTTCCGTTCGTTTGCTGCCGCGACTTGATAAGGCTGGGGTCGGCGCAGGGCCGGCGCCGGCGGAGAGGAAAGGTTCTTTGGCAGCAGCGTCCGTGTGCATACGCTCTGCATGCGATAGCAACGGATAGGGGCGCTGCCCCGCGCGCTGCCCCGCCGGGAACAAAAGTGGGAACCGACGGCGGCGTGGAGGAATGGACGAAAAGAAGTGGAGTTTCACGGAGACGTACGGACGCGTCAAGGGGGCCGTGGCCGACCGACGCCCCGCGAGACCAGCCCAGCGTCACATGCGTGGCGCGCGGGCCCCGTGTGCGACGCAGTGTGCGTGCACCTCGGCAGTGTAATTAGAGCGGCTCCAGGGGAGCCTTAGGCGCGCCTTACAACTGTTACGGCGCCGCGCCGCGCTGCCTGCGGCACGCATGAGCGGCCCCGGCTGCGATCGGAGAGGCCGCGGCCCGCAGGCCCGCAGGCCGCGGAGGGTGGGCCGGCGCTGGCGCTGCCTGCGGACGTCGGCGCGCCCCTTCCTCGCACGGCTGACGAAATTCAGAAGACGAGAAGAACACAGCGCGATACGCGCGGGGAGTGAAAATTCGTGAGGGTGGTGGGCGCGGCGGCTGCGGGGGAGAGAAAAAGTTGCGGAGCGGAAAGGGGGTGGGAGGTGTCATTACTGACGAGATTCCGCCCGGGGACCCGCGGCCCCGCACCGTGACTCGGCGATGTGCCCGCGCGTCATTATTTGATTCATCACCAGGCAACGATTCGGGAACCACTGGGATGCCGCCGCCTCGCGGATGCCTTCGGGACTTACTCCACATGCCTCAAACCAAATCCATGAGATCAATAAACATAGCCAATGGTGGCAATCGCCTCGCACATACCTCCCCGTGGAGGAATACGCACCATCGCGGAGCACCACCTGCGGTTTTCATTAAAATCAGCAGCAGCACCCCTCCTATATCCAGCAGATCCTGTTTCCCATCTTTTTTACCCCCGTCATCGAGATCCCCTTCCCGCCTCCACCATCGCGCCGCCACAAGACCATGAAGAAAGTGCGGAGGCCACCGCTGCCAGCAAGTGCCTCTAAATTTTTTAAGTCGACATTTTTTTTTCTTAGGGCCTTTTGTGCGCTTCCTTTCAAAATCATCCGGTTTCAAGTCGTGAATAATTAATCCACTAATTTAGGCCACGGCAACTTGTCTGGTGGTGTAAACAATCCGGTTTGCCACTCCCCTTTTCACCGCCCTCCCTTAGACTTCCGAGCTCTTCGTATTTCATTTCTTTATCGTCGCACAACTTTTTTTTTCTCCCGCCAGTTTTTTTTTCTGACCACCACCCTGACACAGTTTACTGCCAGT
Source organism: Megalurothrips usitatus (assembly GCA_026979955.1). Classification (NCBI taxonomy): domain Eukaryota; kingdom Metazoa; phylum Arthropoda; class Insecta; order Thysanoptera; family Thripidae; genus Megalurothrips; species Megalurothrips usitatus. The sequence goes on along the minus strand of CM049594.1, from coordinate 2,686,853 downwards.
TACGTCGGAGTAACGGCGGACATCCTCAAATAAGTCCTGAAACTTTTGTAAATCCTTCAGCGAGGCATTTTTACAGGTGTCAGTTCCACCATGACACGGGGGGGGGGGGGGGGGGGGCGCAAGCGAGGCATCCACAAAAGCAATGGAACTCTTGAAAAAACATTGTTTGCATAGCGAGCGCTGCCCCCTCCGACGGCGCGCGGCTAAAAACAATGGCAGGGGATGACCGCGGCGGGTGCCTCCCCTCGGGCAGTGATTAAACGAATTAAGGGGTTGCCACGCGGTCACTACTTAGCGCGCACCCCTCGGCAGAAACAAAGCATTCATACAAGAAAGAAAATTAAACATCATACAAAAAAAAAGCCTAGAGAGAAACAATGGCAACAACCGGAGTGCGCCGCGCGGTCGGGAAAACCGGAGCAAAAAAAAATTAACAAAAGCAATTAGCGGTGGTGGCGGCGACAATTACACGCGCCACACCCTTCCGAGGGTATTGTTTCAAGGGGTGAAGCGGCGGCCACCTGTTGCCGGGAGAGGGTTGAGCTCGTTGATTAATTCGTTAATTACTCAATTAGCTTGCGGTGAGAACATGCAAAGCGTCTGTGTCGACGCGCGCAGTCGCGCGTCGCCGCCACCCAGAAAGTCACAGGGCGAACCGAACCGTCAGAATTGATATCCTGTCTGCCATTTTTGTGACGAGAGTCCGCGCAGTCCGCGCCGCTTTCGGCGTGCCGTGCGTCCGACCCTGATGAAGATGGATTAAATTGGCGAACGCGGGCATTAGCGGAGGGGCGGCCGGAGAGTGGAATAATGGGGCCGGGGATGAGAAATTGGAGCACGCGATACGCCCCTATCAGTTCGCTTGATGGTGCTTTATTAGCGGGCGTACGCAAAAGATAAATTAAGTAATTAAAAAAAAAAAATCCCCGAGTCAACACTTCTCGTCTTCCCTCCTCCCCTGGCGGCTGCTGGCGGCTGCTGCGCGGGGGGTAAGAGGCACGCAATCTCTCCGCCCCCTCACCGGCCCTCGCTGCTCGTTTTTACGCCCGCTGGATGAGCGAAAGGAACAAATTGGCAATCAGGAAGAGAGGCGAGTCACAGAAGCCAACGCTCCGGGACCCGCAAACAGAGGAATGACACCAATTATGCTCAACTTAATTAGAATGTTTTCGCGAGCAGCAATTCAGAGAGACGGAGAGGGAGGAGAGAGAGAGAGAGAGAGAGAGACATGGGCTGAAATGAGGTTGCTGAATGCGAACTTCGTCTCGTGGCCCCGCGGTCCGTGGAAATGGGCAAGGCGGGAGGTGCAGGAGTGAGCACAGCCAAGCAGCGCCAGGCAAACGCACGCGGGGTTGATTAAAGCCGGGAGTCTGTCCTTACAGTACTTCTGACGGCCGGTGTCGCTCTCTCGGAGTCGCTCTGTGGGAGCCGCTCTGATTCTGGGCGTTGCAGCACCACTCGCTGTATGCAACGCCCAGCGCAGCAGCCATAAGACCGCACGCGATCAGAAATCCATTTCTTTTCGGCCGCGCGGCGTTTTTATGCGCCGATCGTTGGGAGAGCCGCCGTTCCGACGCACGCGGCCGCAGAGGTCGTCAACAAGAAGGCGCTGCGCGAAATGACTTCACTAGTGTTAATTAAAAGGCGCCTCCGGGCAAAAACTGTAACGCGTGCTATAAAACAAATGTTATTGGCCATAACACGGCGAGAGGGCCGGCCGGCGCTGTAGGGACGCGCACGCCCCGCGCACGCCCCGCGCGCATGCGGCCGGGCCACGACAAGTGGTGTGTTGTACACATTGTCCAGTCCTCGACCCCTCGGCGAGCCTCGATTATCGGGCGTAACGACAGGAATCCATGGTATTTCGGCCGTTTTTCGAAAAAGAGTTTTACGGTTTGGGGAACGACGTGGTCGGCGCTCCGCCGCCCCTCGCCCCAACCCCCCGGACGTCATGTCCGCGTTCACATGCTACTTCCTCACAAACAACCGATGGTCGCGCTGATACGGCACACGGCCTTTCCTTTTCGTTCCCGGAGGAGTGAGCTAGGGGACCGTCCCGTCTGAATTCGGATCTTTTACGACACCAAATAGTGGTGGGGTGCCAACCGTGGCGTGACGGGGAGCACGTTTTCTTTTTTTGTGAAGACTTTCCGCGGAGATTTCGACTTGTCCAACAGTTTGACACGCGGCTACGTGCTGCGGGGGGACGTGACGTCACGACACCAAGGTCCCCGTGCGCCGACAACTACAAGTACAAGCCAACACACGCGGGGCCGAATGCACTAAACCTGCGAAAAGTGACGGCGTGACCCAGTGTCACCACTGTTCGTCGCGTCCATTGCACTTCGGCCCCTGCCACACATCGCTGGGGTGTTACCTTGGGGGGTCCTGTGTCACGTGACCGCCGGCTGCTGCGACGTTGCCAGATAATCGTCGGACCCAAAGTCTTGACCCATGAAAAGAAAAACAGTTTCAGTCAGACATGTCAGAGGAGCACAGCCGCAGCAGCGCAGGCCGCGAGGAAAACCGCAGCTGCGACGCGAAGCGCGCGCGCGCGCGGCAAACACTCGGACGATAATTAAGGTGGAAACAACTAGGCAAATAGGGAAACCCTCTGGCGACGCCGCCGCAGCGCGGGTGGTGTTGACACGGGTCCCCGCCGTCGTGGCGGGCCCCGCCCCAACACAAACTCCTGATAAAAATGTGAATTTCTCGTCAATACCGCCGCCGCGCCGCCTCCACAGCCATCACGATAATCACGGTTGGAGTGTGTATTTACCGCGGTTCTGGCAGGGCGGCCGCCGCGGCGGACCGGCCGTGTCATTTGGGCGGGGAAAGGTGGGAAAAAAGGGGCCCCTCCTTTGTGCGGCTGCATAATGCATGGGGTGTTAATGACGTCGCGGCATGACGGATGGCAAATACTCGCGGCTCCTGTTTGCTCCCGATAAGAGGCGCCGGGCTGCGGCGGCGGGCTCCGGCGGCGGGCCGCGGTCGATGCCGGACAGAATACCGCGAGTGCTCAGGCCATGTGCGGCCGACACACGCGGCATGGGAGCCCTGAGGTGCCTGAGAGCGGCAGCGCGGCGACCCCCGTGCGTCCCGCCGCCGGCTCCGACCGGCTCCGCCCCCACCGTGGTAAATGAAGGCGTTAATTGAATCTCAGGGAGCCGCCGACACCCCTCACGGAGCTCATGCATAATACCCGGGCACTGCGGCGCAGGGAGCGCAGCGCCAGCAGAGGGCAAGCGGAGCCCGCCGGCGCGTGGGAGTGCAGAGGTGTCGGTGTGTGAGAGGCAGGTGTGTAAGCTGCACACACACACACACACGGACTCGCCCACCGGAACAGCAACCGGCCGGCGGTGTGGCGGGGCCGCGTCAGGCAGGCCGCGCGCGGCGTCGACAGTCAGTAGGCGTGATGGGCAATTAGCTGTGCGCATTCATTACTCAATTAATCGGTGAGACCGTCGGGCGGCGGCGGCCAGGTGGCAGCCCACACCGGTCTACACCGGCCCGCACGCGCCGCGGCGCCACGCCCCCAGCGGCAGCCGGGCCAGGGGCACCCAGGGGTCAGCCAGGGGTTAAATACCCTACGGCTTCCGGGCCGTGTGCCGGCCTACCCCGCCGCCGTCATCGGGGCCTTTAATCCATGGCTAGGCGAGTCCTGTACTGGACTTCGCAGGGATGCAGCCACGAACGGTCCAGGAATGCCCCCTCCCCCCCCCCCCTCTCTCTCTCTCTCTCTCTCTCTCTCTCTCTCTCTCTCTCTCTCTCTCTCTCGGCCCGCATTGTCTGGAGGCCGCGCGGCACAGGTTATCTCGGCATCGGCCCAAACGTAATTACAAAGGCGGTGCGGCGGCCGCGATGCCCAGTTAAGATAGGGAGGGCCGCCGCCGCGGAGCCGCGCAGCCCGAGTTGTGACGTTTTAATAAGCGCCGCGCGTCGTCTGCTGCTCAGCGTCACACCCGGCGTACGTCCCGTTTAGCCGCTCCGCTGGCTCCGCTCACCTCTCCGCGGCGGAGAGAGAGAGAGAGAGAGAGAGAGAGAGAGAGAGAGAGAGAGAGAGAGAGAGAGAGAGGGTGACGGACTCAGGGAGGGGGTGAGATGGACAGAGATAGCAAGCGAGGGATGCGCGTGAAGGTATGTCCCCGCACCCACCGAGCGCGGGCACGTCTGTGACGAGAAGCGAGCGCGGTCGCCAATCTAACGAGGTGACAAAACACTTCTTTCGCCGCTGCTGCGACAACGACGGACAAGGAGGAGGTTATCCTGAAGGAATACAACCCGTCGAACTGACGGGGAGTGGCGAGAGGATAGGATGAAGGCCGTGGCGGCTGTGACCCCCGGGCGAGCCCTCTGGGTAGGCAATAGGCAGCCCGAACGGGCCCGTGCGGTACAGTCTACACAGCGCTTACAGAGCCTGCTGCGTCTACAGCGTATACGGCGCTTACAGAGCCTGCTGCGTCTACAGGGTATACGGCGCTTACAGAGCCTGCTGCGTCTACAGCGTCTACAGCACTTACAGAGCCTGCTGCGTCTACAAGCGCTTGCAGCGCCTGCAACAGCGCCTACAGTGCCTGCTACAGCGCTTACAGCCGGCGGCGTGGGCCGTAAGTTACGTAAACGGGGCGGCGGCGGCCGCCCCCTCCCCTCCCCTTGGGAGTTCCGTTCCCTGCTCGCTGATCACTGATAGCTTCGCTCCGCGCGTGTTCCTCCAAATTGTAACCGTCCACACACACACAAGGGGGCCAGCGGGTTCCGGGCCCACCACCGCTAGGCGCTAATTCCGCCCTGAGGACGTCCGCAGCTGACACGTGAGTGCGGTTCGGTGCCGTGCGGCGCGCGCCTGTGTGTGTGTGTGTGTGTGTGTGTGTGCGTGTGTGCGAACAGGTGCGGGATAGACAGCGCATAGGCCGGGGCAGCGCCGTCATAAACCACGCACAGATCGAAGTCGTCGCCAGGAGGCATAAAACGCTGTGAGACGCCGAACACGCGGCCGCGGCCGCCGAAGACGACGCCAAAATGAGCGGCAAATAAGCAGCGGGGGGAAGGGGGGGGGCACAAATTTGACTCACAGTGCGGTATAGGTGAGGGGGGAAGCGGCCGCGGTACGACGTCGCATGCGAGGAGAAACGAGAGGGGGGGGGGATGACAACGACCAATTACTAGTAGAATATTAATTTCCCTAATGCCATATCGCGTGTCGATAATTACGTGTAGTCGGGGGTGGAAGCGTAGTGCGAGGGGTTGAAAGGGCGGGGGAGAGAGATAGAGAGAGGGCGGGGTTAAATTGGTGCCTTTACTTCATTGGCCGTGCGGCCCGTGGGGGCCCTATTAGCAAGGCCCCACCCTCCGACGCGTTACGCCCTAATTCCCCCTCGTACTTGTGTATACGTAATTCACACACACACACACACACGCCCACAGAGGGTGGCATCGTGAGTGATGAAAAAGGCCGTGGTACCTGGTGGTACCGTGTGGACCTGGTGGTACCGTGTGGTACCTGGTGGTACCGTGTGGTACCTGGTGGTACCGTGTGGTACCTGGTGGTACCGTGTGGTACCTGGTGGTACTGTGTGGTACCTGGTGGTACCGTGTGGTACCGTGTGGTACCAGGTGGTACCGTGTGGTACCTGTCGGCACCGGTGGCACGGCGGCACCCCAGGCGACGGGTCGCCCCCCCCCCCCCCCCCCAACCCGACTTTTCTTCTCGCCCACCTCCGACGTGACGAGGTTCACTAATAATCATCGGTACGGTCCGCACGGACGTCCGTCGCGCTTGTGAGGACTCACTCTGGACGGCCGCTCGCCGCGCGGCGGCGTCCGCAGCGTGTACCACGAAAGGCCATTGCTTTGTGGAGGGCAGGAACAGCACGACACGACGGTGCGGTGCCGCCGACACGTCGCCCGACACGCGTGCACCAGGGGGCCGGGATTTGATATAAAGTATGGGAAATGTACGTAGGTTCGCGCGCGCCGTGTATGTGAGGCAACAGTGCTACAGTACATGCGACACGGCCCGGCGGGCCGAGGCGGCGGCGGCTCCCCACCTGAGGATCATATGCATATCAACGCCTCCCCCCCCCCCCCACCTCGCCGACGCCTCGCCCTGCCGCGTCAAGACAATGCCTGCCCTGCAAAAGAAGAGCTGCACTCGGCGGCCCGACCCCGATGGTATCGACATGGAGGCCTCCCGGACAGACGGGAGCGGAATCACCAAGTATTCATCTCTAATTTTTCAAGGCGGTCGGGGAAACAGAGCACGTTGCTACCGGAAGGGGCTGTGCGTCGCGACCGGCGGACTTATCCTGGCCGCAGCCTCTGGCAGCCCCTTTGGCAGCCCCTCTGGGGGCCCTTGTGGCAGCCTCCCGGCCGCGCGGGCTGTTTATCAGTGTCCGCCGGGGACTACCGAACTGCTCCTGACTGACAGGAGTTGGCTCATGTAAATTCAAACATCAGTCTGCCCCCCGCGCTCCGTACCTGTTGGTAATGTAAACAAAACTCATTACTATGCGGGCCCAGGGGTAACTCCTGAGACGGCCACCCCCTCCCCGCGCTTCTCTGATACAGTAATCACCGGCAGGGAACGTCGTCTCGCGCACAGCACGAGTCCAATGGGGTCGCTCCGAGGAGCAAATGAGTTTCATTACTCGCTCATAGTCAAACTTCTCGCGCGTCAAAAGCCGGGGCGCGGCAGCAGGCGAGGGATGTCAGTCGCTTGGGAATGATGTCGAAACGGCGGCGGACGGAACGGAGACTCCGCGCTCGCGGCTGGACTTCCCCCCGCGTGGAACCGGCCCGCTCCAACACGAAAGGTTAGGGCGACATTCTCCGTACCTGCATGCTTCGAGACGCGCGTGCGACATTTCGATAGGATCGAACCACGGCCTCCTTTTGTAAATCATATGTTAAATAAAACAAAACACAAACAAGGGGCGCGTCGTCTGCTCACTACAGGGGAGAGGAACGGCATCGGAGTAAAATCGAGAAAGGGAGAACCTTGGTGGGTTTCCTGTGAATGTCACCCGTCGACCTGGATGGTGGTACCCGTTCTCCTGCGGGAGAGGCGAATCATTTGAAGGCGAGCACACACACACACGGTGCTCTCTCCCCTCCTAGCAAACGCAATCCCCTTAGACAACTAACAATACCCTGCATTCCAGTGACATCATCGCAGGTGGGGGGAGAAGGTTTTAATCCGTCCCGGCCGCGTGCCCATCTTATTAATGCCTCTCGACTTGGCGGTGCACGCCGCGCCCGAGAAAGTTTTTTTTTTTTTGTAATTCGGTGCGACAAGTGGCAAACGCTTTGGCTCGGATTTTAATCGCAAAGCGACCAGCCGGCTCTTAGCCCCGGCGACACAAACTTGTGTTCCAGGCAATACCCATCAAAGTCACCAGGAACGGTGTGGGACGGAGAGGGAGCGAGGGAGAGGCCGGCGTGGCCGGCAAGAGCGACCGGGACGGACAACGCCTTCTCCGTCACAGCGGGAGTCAAATGGGACTGGTCCAGGGGACGGCCGGCTGCAAACTAATGGGGTACACACCAGAACCGATTAACCTGCGCACTCGGTATTAATTAGTGAGTCACCCGGTACGGCAACAGTTACCCCCATGCAGAGACGACGGAACATCGTCGAGAGAAGTTTTCACTCACGTCTCCTAACAAGAGGGGGCCAGAGGGCCGGTGCGCGCTCGGTCGCTGCTCAACTCACCTGCAAACAAAAGAAACGCCAGAGTCAGAGGAGCGTTATCACACGAGATGGATGGACGGGTGTTGGTATATTGTGTCGGCCGCGGGGTCAGCGTTCGCCGGCGTCCGCCTCGCCCGCCCGTTCGATAGATCCGTGGACGCGCAGACCGCACCAATTAATCGTCGTGCCCGCTAAATGAGCGGCTGTCAGTCGGATGCCCGTCTGGTCCCGCCCGCTGCCGGTGGAGCCTGCGGAGCCGCGCGGAGCCCGGCCGGACCCGCGCGGTCGTTGTTTGGACAACTGTTGCAGAACACGGCGCTCTCATTGCGTCGCACCAATTAGAAGCGGGGGCTCAGCAGCGGGTGGCCACCGTAATGGCCGCCGCCCGGCGAGAAATGAGAAAAAAAGGGTTGTCTTCGCAGCTTACTATCTGCGACTACATTTTTTTCTTTCCTTCTTTCGGTTCAAAATTTAAATTAAGATGGATCGGTAACATTTCCGAGAGGATTGAACAAGAAAATTCCAGACAAACAACGGTGACAGAGCGTCTCAATCCCGTTTCCCCGTTCCATTTCTAATTAGGTGGCTCTCGCGCCGGCTCTCGCCGCGTCCGCGGGCCGCCGCGCCGCCGCCCGTCACGGATTGGTCCACATCCGTTCGCCCTGATTTATGCTGGCCTAACTCGGTTACGCGTTTTTGGGTCCGGAGGGCCGCAGCCCGCGTGACTAGTTTGTTTGACTAATAGGTTGACACCGCGAGGACCTCGTGTGAGAGTGCGTGCGTGTGTGTGTGTGCGCGCGCGTGAGCTCTCGGGTTACGGCTTGATTACGAAGAGAATTAATGACTCGGGGATCGGGGCTTCATTACAGCCCCCGCTGCAGTACTCGGAAGAGTTCGCCGCCTCCTCGCGTTGTGGTTCGCGGTTCGCCCCCCGCCTCCCCCCTTTCTCCTCCGCCGGTGGCCGGCTCTGGAAACGCGGCTGTAAAAGCGGGGAATTATCGTGCCGTATGTGTTCTGGGAAAGGAGGCTCGGAGCGGTGCGGGAAAGCGCAGGGCCAGCAGGGTCTTGCGGCACCGCGCGCCCAGGCGCCCAGGCCGCGGCGTTCCGCATCCCCATCGGCACGGGCCTCGGCCAGTGACGCACGCCGCGGCCGATGAATACCAAAAACTGTGCGATTGGACGCCGCGTCACATCTCACCAGTTTTATCTCGAAAATCTGTACGGAGCGCGTGTGTCTTGGTGACGTGCACGCCCCCTTAGCATTCTAGATCGGAGGGGCTCGGCCTGGGCTCGGCCTGCAGGCCGATTCCGAACGTCGTCATCTCGGACCTCTCTGTCGTTCTCTTACGGGGCACCCCACGAGTGCGACGGAGACAGCGCCACGGAAGAAGTGTTCGGAATCAGCCCACTGGGCTCGGCCTGGGCTCGGCCCCGCGCACAGCCGCGCCGCTCGCCTTGGCGGCCGGCGGCGGCAGCGCCATTTCAAATTGAAATGAAGCAGTCGCCATGTTTGTAATCCTGCTCCCGCAGATTGACAAATGTCTGTTTGTTTACCTCCGCCGGGTTGACCCTACCGACCGACACAAACGATACTCCGCTCACATTCGCACACACACACACAGGCGCACACGCCGCCGTCGGGGCCCTAAGGGCTCAGCGCGCCACTGCGAATGAATCAAGATTGACGTGGATTTTCTGCGCAAAAAAAAATGCACGCAAGGGGTCTCTGCGGAATGAAACGAGCATTAGCGAGTTTCGCGGAGGCGGAATAAAGAGGGGGGGGGGGGGGTGCAGGAAACAGTCCGCGATCGGTTCTGAAGAATTTCAATTTTTCGTACTAATGCCGTGTTCGTTTCCCCCGACACGAGATCCTCCCGCAATCCCGCATGTGCGAAAAATCTCCAGCAGTGTGTGTGTGGCAGGATAGGGTCCGGAGCCATCGTCCAAACGCCGCTATCTGTCTGCCTCCCCACCCCCAAACGAATACGGGAAGAGGGAGAAAAGGGGTGAAAAGGGAGGAGGAGAGAACGACGACGGGTGAGCGAATGGGCACACACGCCTGGTCGTATATGTGAGAGTACAATTTATTTTAACTAAATCCGCACCACTCTCTTCTCGGAGCCCCGAAACTTCTTTAAAAGAAAAGTCTTTGAGAGGGAAATAGGACAGGGGGTGTGGGGTGGGCGGGACGAGAGAAAGAAAGGAAGAAAGAGAGAGAGAGAGAGAGAAGGGGAGGGAGAGGGAGATAAGGAAAGAGGGACTGGAGATAAATAGCGAACTCGAAAGGGATAGACACGTTTAGGTAAATGCAGATCCCCCGGTCGTTTGTGTCGATCGAGGGCTTTGGTGGAGGGACAGGGGAGGGGAGGGGAGGGGGCGGAGGGCCGCCACGGCCGCGATAGCGTGGGGCGGTGACTACCCTCCGCCCGAGCGGGGCCCGAGCGGGGCCCACGCGGGTCTGTCTGTCTGTGAATGCTTGATTTGCATCGGTACCCGCCGGCACTACTGGAGCTGCGTGCATGACCAAGGAAATCCGAAAAACCGGACCGTTTTCGCGTCGTCACCGCAGAGAAAGAGAGAAAGAGAGTAAGAGAGAGAGAGAGAGAGAGAGAGAGAGAGAGGGAGGGAGAGAGCGAGAGGCACAAAACGAGGTTTCGTCACGCGACGGCTGGGTGAATTAGAAACCCAGCTTCCAATAAAAGAGGTTCCGTCCGAAATGAAATGGCAAACACGTTCCGGGCGGCGCGTGGAGGGGGAGTGGAGGGGTGGACGAATCAAATGAAACAACAAGATGGCGGTGTGTGCGCGCGCGCACTGCTGGACCCCGCGAGGGAGAGGGTTGCAGCAGGGCGGCCCTTTTTTCGCGCATCGCGCTCGCCGCGATTCGCCTCTTCTTTTATTTTTTATGTACTTTCGCACTGCCGACTTGATACTGCTATAATAGACAATGAGAGAAATATTTTCGCGAATTTATCTCATTGTGCGACGTGGACAAAAGCGGGTCCGCGGTGCTAAAGTGGACGCACGCGTCGCGCGGCCGCCGGCGCGGCCGAAAGGGATTTCATAAATGATAAATGAGCCGCTTTCGATTCGCGATGGATTTTTGGCGTCGCACATCACGGCGGCGGCTGCGGCGGGGCGTCAGGCCTGCGCTGCTGCCGCCGCCGCCGCAGTTCCCCCCGCAATGGGTTTGCAAAAGTGTTCGGGCGCGGTGAGCGGTGCGGTGGCGTTGTATTTATTCCAAACTCCTCCCCAAGTCATCGGTCCATCAATCCCCGGCTCTGACAACCCGGCACGGTGCGGCGCGGTGTGCGGCGCGCCCGGTGGGCTCGGCGGCCACCTCCGGTGCGGCAGCGGGGTGGGGGCCACCGCCGTGGCCGCCGCCGTGGCCCGATAGAGGCGCCGGCCGGTGTGAGGTCGTTAAGGTGTTAGCGCTACCAAATCAAGCCCATCCGATCGTCCAACGATACATATACGCGAGGCCTCCAACCGTCCTCTCGGTGGGAAAGGGGTTCAGCAGCAGACAACGTCAAAAACGGGGGCTCGTGACCTTTTGAGTCGGGGGGAGTCCCTCGGGAGTCGCGCAGAAAGTCGGTCCCGTCCCGCCTGACAGTGCCAGGTGAGTCACCGGCGGCGTGGGAGCGGCCGCGCCGGGCCGCGCATGCAGGCCGCCCCGCTTGACACCGCGCCGGAGCTCCGCGGACCGCCCGCCGCGGCCTAATTCGTGCTATTACTATCCATATTTAAGCGCGCAATTACGTTTCTGCGTCCGCGACGCCATGTGGCGTTTGTGGGTCGCTCCGCACCGCCTGCGCGCCGCCGACGGAAAACTTCTTTCGCCGGCGCAACTCTGAAGCATCTGCTAGACGCCGCTGTCTGTTGTCCGGTGCTCCAATTATTTTTCCCGGGCGGTTCGATTATATTCCCTGGGCGGTAATGTCGCCAGCCGGCGGCTGTGATTGGCGGAGGCGGCCGAGCCCCGGAGGCCGACGTGCCCGGTACGGCTTGGCTGCGCGCGGTAACCACTTGGCCTTTCCTTTTCCTCCCGTCGCGCGGCGCCTGCCGGCCTGCCCGCCTGCTGGTGCTGCTGCCGCTGAGGCGACATAATTGTCGCGCCGAGCCCGCCGAGCCGCACCGCCGAGCCGTGCCGCGCCGCCGCCGCGAAGTGCGTGGTCCGTAATTACTGGGGCCCAAAAGCCCAGTCGCCGCCGCCATTTTGGAAGAGACCTGCCCGCGCCTCGGCTGGCTGCCAGTCCCGGCGCAGGTGGCGACGCCGGCTCATGGTGGTGCCGGCAGGCCACTGGCGGCGGGCCGGCCGCCCTTCGCGGAATCAGCAACAACGTGCACTCCTCGCAAACGTCCACGCCGTCAGCAGCGCAAAGAGCGCAAAGAACGTTCGCGAGATGCACTCACACGCACAGCCCTCGCGTCGTGCACCCCCTCACCTCCCCCCCCCCCCCCCCCCCTCCAAAAAAAAACAACAGTCTCGCCATGTTGGGTTTGAAAATGATCAATAAGTGCTTTAAAAAAATTGCAAGGGAAACCCTTTCGCCGCGAGGCGTCACCACCAGATGCGGCGGCCGGGTGGCGTGCGCCGTGTCGGGCAGGGATCCCCCCGGGGCCGGCAGGCCTATGCGGGAAAGCGGATCCGCGCCGACGCGTCTGTTGCTGCTCACGACACAAATCACGACTCCAGCCGGCGGAAGAACGGCAAATCCATTTTTATCGCGAGCCTTTCAACAAAGACCGAAATCCCATATTTTGTATCTCGTTACCCCCGCCGTCCCTGCTCGACACCACGCTGCTGCCGTCGCCGGGGCGCCCCACGCCGCGCGCCGCGTCCCCTCTATGCGTGCGTGCGCACTTCCCTCTGAGTCATCTGTAGATTATAGGCCGGAGAAAAATCGATTTTCCATAAAGCGTCGGCAGACAACGAAAGGATAATGTCGAAACATAAATTACGACTCGCATTAGTTGGTAACCCCTTCGCGGTCCAGGGTGTCCTTTTGTGATGGCCCGAGGCATTCGCGCGTCGCATTCGCGCCACGAGCCCGGCACGCGCACATTGCGAGCGCGCCATTTTAGTTTTTACTCGCCTCGTTTTGCGTCTTCGCAGGACGGCGGACGGCACAGCTGAAAAACGGTCGGCGTCAGACGACGCGGCGAACGTACCGATACCCTGCATATATTTCGCGGCTGCCGAACTGCGTAGTGCGCGGAAACGGGAAACGCGAATCATTCAATGTTGGACCTCGATTCCGAAAAAAAAAAGCTCCACTGTCGTTGATACATTTGAATCGTGTGGAAAAGGTGAGTAGCAGGGGGGGGGGGGGCTGTGTGTATAAGGGGGAGGGGGGGGGGGCTACGGTCCAGTTCGCTCAGGTAGAACAACACTGAATGACCGAGATACGGACAAGGTCAGATCCGTTTCCCGGAAAAAAGGTGAGCAGGCCGTGCAGTGTACGGTCCCGAGGTCCCGCGCCGAGGTTTTCGGCGTTCTGTGTGCCTTTGACCTGACAACACAACCCCCCGGGCGGTCCCCACGGGTCCCCACGGGTCCACACGGGCCCCACCCCCAAAGGTGCGCAGCGGGGACAAAAGTCTGTCACCTGGAGGAGATACGCCCTTCCGGACGTTGATGAATCACTTTGTTTTGATAATGGAACGTGATAGTGGTGTGCGGGTGTTCCTTGACGAGCGGCATAATCCAGGCCTCTATCGGCCTCTATCACTTCTCGTGCGGCTCTTGGAACTGTCCTCAAGTTGTGGCGGTGGGCGGCATTCGCGTGTATTATCCGCCCCCCCCCCCCCCCTCCCCTTCCGCTGCCTGCGCAACGGCCCGGAGCCCCTCCGCGGGCGTCAGTCACTACCTCCCTCGATATCACACATCGATCCCCAGGAGTGTGAACCGTGAGTGTAGGCCTCTCCGCCATATGAAATATGGCAAAGCAGTCCCACTAAACGATACCGGGGCATCCATCACCTGAGGAATGACCATCCATCACACGTGTGTTTCCGCCCGCGCCCCGCCGCCCGGGCCAATGGCTGCGCCCCCCCTCCGACATTAACATAATTTTTACTCATATGGCTCCGTGTACGAATAGAAGGGTGGAGTCAGGAATGTGATTGTTTGTAGAGGAGGCGTAAAAAGGTGGACGGGCCCGGGCGGCGGGGGCCGTCGGAGGCCTTCGGAGCCGCGGGGCCCTCTCAGCGGTGCCGTCCTCCTCCTTCACTCGGATTACTTCCAATCCCATTCGTTCCCGTAGTGCCGCGCCGCGCCTTTGATACACACACGATGACAATTCTTGATTTTGTGCGGCGGAGGAATCTATTTTTACGAGCTTTGGCTGCATATTTGGAAGGCACCGGATGGGACTGATGCTTCTTCCCCTCCCCCTTCTTCCTCCTCCCCCTGTCTTTCTCTTTCACACACGTATACACCGCCTCCAATATCCGCCTAGGGTGCAGCGCAGCTCATAGACTTTCCTTCTCCGGGAAAACAGTCCGTTTCGTGAGGAGACCGCCCAGATCCTCTATCTGGCGATGACTTTGAGTCGATTTCTACTGTAACGATCTGATGGGCGATGCCAATTTGACACATGTGGGGACGGTCGCGTTTTATGGATAACGGGCGACGACTGTGAGACAGAGACCACCCATAATTTATGGGTTTTCGGGGAGGGTAAAAAGAGCGGAAATCAACCAATAAGCTGGACGATTCGCAGCCGATTCACGGATGCACCAACGCGTAACCTATTTAGTATTTCCTGTTTTATCGACACACATTCTAAAATGTAAGGGTCGAATTTTATTACGTGGGAGACGGCATTCGCTGCCAGAAATAACAAACACCCGTAGCTAGGTGCTATGAGTCGGAACGGGAGGTAAACGTTTTTGAGCTTATTGTATTTTGTTTCGCAGCTTTTCTCACACCGATTCGTTGAAGCGCTGACGAAGAAGCCCAAAACCACTAGGACGTGCAAAATCTTACAAAAAATAATTAGTGGTAGAACAAGGTCATGTCGTGTGTGTGCATCCTTGTATCCGCATCCGGCCTGTCTACAACGGAAGTGCAATGATCAGCAGAGTTCCACAGAGGAGCGGACGTCGGCCATTGTATGCCGTCTGGTACGATATGGGCTCTATCCAGGAAACTGTAGAGGTGCAGGTGCCTGGAGACAAAAAGGCAGAACGCTCCTGTCCCCTGAAGACCTTAGAGACCACGACCCAGCAGGAGTCAGTTATTCGATGGCAACGTTGGCTGCTCCGCCGAGCGATTGTCACAAGAGCTCCTTCACCTTACATCTCAGCCCAGTGAAAAAACAAACCTGCTTACAGAAGCATCTCCGCGATAACCGCTGCAAGCAAGCAGATTCCTACTGCCTGCATTCTAGAGACACCAGGGGCACTTTAGGAAGCGATAGTGGTGGACACTCAAACGTGATTGGATACCGCCCAAACGGTGACGTTGAGGATCGATGGATGGACGCCGGGAAACCCTGTCTTTTCTGACACGAAAAATACGAGGACCGCTGGAATCCATTAGAAGCGACACGGCAGGGACACCAAATCTCATAAATGGTACTGTCCTGTTTTAATAGCGTTCCCCCAAATGGAAGCCTTGCTCGACGGGGAACGGAGGAGAATAGACGACGAGATGAGGAGAAGAGCGAGGCTGGGGCTCTTTCGAATAATTACTGTGCAGTATGCGCTTCGTCAATCCCAGGTGGGCCTTCTGCTTCCATTCGACAGTTCGGGTGCCCGTGTTTTGAGAATGTGTCCCCGGGGCCACAAAGGGCTTGGGGCACATCCCTCAGCTCTGTTGCGATCCATTAATGACCAACAAAAGGTAGATTTTACGGGGGTCTCTTAAAGTGCTGCGGTCTCCTGAGTATGCTTGAATGTTAAAACTAATATTTTATGCTCCAAAATTGTTTTAGATTTTATTTTTGAATGCGAATGACCAATGTCCTGCCAAATCATAACGCTTCGGATCAACAATCGCATAATACATTTTTGGCGATCCTCATTTACGTGCGAGCCCGTTCGTCCAGCTTGGATTTTGAATGGGAGGTGAGCAGGGCACCTTTGCAGTGACAAACAAAAGCCTCAGGTAGCAGATGATGCCCACAGCATCCCAAGGGCTGGACCACGTGAGCCTTGCTGGAGCCGTGACCGCCCTATCCCCTCCCCCCACACTAACGCCTCCCGCAGCCCCGCGCAGCCCCAAAGGGTCCCCGAGCAAATAATGAAGAATCCGTCCCGTTGGGAGGGAGGTACGGATTCCGTTGCAGTCTCCCGACGCCACATGAGGTTTCGGGTTTTAGCGATGCATCAACTCAAGTAATTTTCGAAGAATCTAATTGTCACGTGGGACATGCGGGGCTTCGATCCGTCTTCTCTCGCAAAAGGCGCAAGACAAAAACACACCCAAGTTTGGCGATAACCCCCGAACTGCGGCTTCCCGCTCTCTCCTCCTCCAAAACAACTTGAAATGAATGCAACTTTGTGGCGCGGACGCGCCTCCCCAACGAGCCCGTGGGGTCGGCCTGTGGCTCTGCCTGGCGGCAGCCGGGGGAAGCGCGGCGAACAACAAACTGGACCTCTTCTGCACATTCAAGTTCGGTCCGCCTTCTTTTCCCGGGAAATGGAAGAGCAGCCACGACACGGACGGCCCGGGGGCGCGAACAGAGAGCGCGGCGTTGTGTATAAACACTCCAGGGCCGCCATGGTCCGCCGAGCTCCGCCAGGCTGTACGGTGTGTTACAAGTAGTTTTATATCTGACATTTTATTACTGGTCCGAAGGTGCCGTTCTGACATCTCTCATTGTGAGCAGCTTCCAGTCGCTTGCGCCCTTCTCCGCCCGGCCCGCCCCCCGCCTCTCCGTTACACTTTGCCGGACTGACTTTTACGATTTTACTTGGAGGGTCCCGTCCCGTCCCCAGTCTCGACTCGTCCCGGCCGGTGCTGGACTGCGCGGGCTGGTCAGACGTCAGGCGATGGAAGTTGGGAGTAAAGTCCCCCCCCCCCCTCTCTCTCGCTGGATGGAAGCAAGCGTCCGGCAATACTGTTGTCGTTGCGAATTAAAACTACTGCTTCTCCTGTTTGCACGACTTGCGTTCCTAATCACGCTGAAGCTGAACGCTTCGGCGGAACCATCAATGAGGAACGACGTCTAATTGTTGCCTACCGGGCAGACGTAACCCCCTTTTCCCCCCGGGTGGAAATGTTATGGGCCGTGCTGGACGGCTTCCGGGCTTGCTTCGGCCTGCCTCGGCCTGCCTGCGCAATCATCTTTTATTTTACTAGCCGGCTAGTGGTTGGTGGCGGTGCTGCGCGCGGCGTTTCCAGCGAATCGATTTCGTCTCCGAGCCGCCGCCGCCGCTGCTTCGGCACTCGCTGTGTGACATCCGTGTAGGGCATTCCGGGGAACCCGAAACGGAAGTAAGAGTCGCAACAAATCGCCAGAGTGAAGCTGGACTGTTTTGTTGAACTCTTTGCAGCTTGCCAGCCGTTGTGAGGATTACCCACCCACAACAGCGGCCGCGGCCGGGACAGCAGTGCGCCGCTGAGACACGCTCCGGTGCCCCTATAATTGTCACCCTTGTTCTTCACTTGAGGCTCGCCGGCCGCGCGGTGCAGCCGGTCTCCGGTCCGCCCAGGCGAGTTCCGGATATTTAGGCACAAACAGTGGCCCCGGCGCGGGGTAAGGCCCCGGCCGGCAGACGCAGACGCTTCGCGGTTTGATTCATTCGACGAGCGGGGATGATGTCTACATTGTGGGAACGGACGGGGAGGAGGAGAGGCGAGAGAGATTCTTTAATTGAGGAGTAATTCGGGCCGGTCCAGCAGCACAGCCGGGCGGGGCTCCTGATTCCCGCCCATGACGAACGCCCCCCGCGGGCCCCGGCAGCAGTCGGTCAGAAGGGGTGTGGGAATTGTGCCGACAAATACACGTCCGGCCGGCGAGGCTCCGCTAATGTGTTTGCGGGGCACGCACGCACACACACACACACCGCGGGGCGCGAGTGCACCTCGGCGTCAGAGCTCGTCGGGGAGGGGCGTGTCGCCCGTGCGCGCACCCCTCCGCGGCCGGTGCCGGTCCTGACCTACGCCAAGCCGTGTGATACCATCTGACATAACGCGATAGCCTCCCCCGGCCCGCTTGACCCCTGGAGTGGCCGCGCGGGGACACGCAGCCGTGTGCGGCCCGGACAATGTCGCCGACCCGCGGAGCGGCGCAGCGCTGCGGGCAGAGGGGCCCCCGCCACGGGCCCCGCTGGGGCCTCGCCGGGAGGGGGTGCCGGCAGCCATGGCCGCGATGCCCGGCGGAGCCGTGCCTATGGCAGCCCATGGCAGCCCAGGACTTGGCTCGGCTTCGCGGTCATTACGATCATTGACTCCATCTAATGTGTTTAACACGACTCAGCAGCAGCAGCAGCATGGCCATGGCCGAGCGGGCAGCGCGACGGCCGGCCCGTCAGGCAGGCGGCCAGGCGGCCAGTCAGGCAGCCAGCCAGGCGGCCGCTCCATTCATTCAAGCGTTAGCTAGGACCCGCCTGCCTCTGTGCGCCCGGCCCGGCCTGGGCTCATCAGGGGGGAAATTCTTCAATAACGCGACTTTATAATGACGTGCCAAGTCTTTGGCTTCCGCTGTCGGTGCCGGCAGCCCTGCCCGGCCCCGCCCGGCCCCGCGGGCACGACGCGCCGCGACACGACGAAACAAAAGGGAAGAGGCAGGCCGAGGCAGGAGAGGCGGATGCGATTAGGAGTGCGTTCATTAACTCCAATTTAAGGAGATGGGGCCCCGTTCGTCTCGGTGTCTACTGTCGGCGGAGCGCTGCGCGCGGACGCCGCCAGAGCGCGCTGCGAGCGCCGAGCGCTGGCAGCGGGGACCGGCCGGGGACCCTCCGCAAACGAGGTGGTCACGCGGGGGGTATCGACTGGCGTGCGGCAAAACGCAGCCCCGGGGGGTCGCCATGACGCTGCGCGCGGCGAGCGTCGTCCACACCGCGGCCACGCCGCCGACACGCCGCCGACACGCACGCCGCGACCGCCTCGGCCCGAACAGGGGGCACCGCGCTCCGCCAGTCAGTCCGCTGTCGCGGCGGCGACGACGGCGGCGGCCGGGGAAATTATTCATTGTGGACGGCGGCCGGACGGGGCCGCGCGGCGCGGTGGACAATGGCGGCCGGAGATGTAATCTTAATTATATACACTCCGTGGCAGCTATCGGTCAGCGAGTCAAGGATCCCGCTCAGAGCCGCTCAGCGCCCCGCCGCTGCCGCCGCCGCCGCGTCGGCCTGACGTCCGATCGACCCCGGCGATGCGACGCACTGCTTTCCCGAAACGCGCCGCCGCCGAGGCCGCACCAGGGCCCCGGGACAGTCCGGCGGGACGGGACGGGTCGGATCGGGTCGGGCCGGCGGACGAGGCGGCAACAGACGGCGACACGCTGTCAAACAACGCCGCGGCCGCGAGGCTGCGTGGCTGCGGGGCTGCGCGGGGCCGTCGGAACGAGTCTACAGTGATTCAAACGCGGGACGTTCAGTCGTGCCGCCGCCGCCGTGCCGCCGCCGCGCCTTCGGTAGCGGAGCCGGAAATGAGAGGAGTTGGCGCTGCCACCGCGCCGCTGCCGGCGCAACGAACAGAGCGCGCGCCTCTATGAGAGCGCCGGCACGCAGAATCAGTACAAAGTAGTGGGCGGTGGATTCGATTCGCTGTATGAGGAATCGCGGCTGCTGCTGTGACGCTCTGCAGATGGATGGGTATTGGCCTCACACACACACACACACACACACAGCTGGAGTAAGCCCTCGACTAAGCCGGCCGGACAAGCGGCCGATACCTCCGCCACAGCGGCACGGCATTAACGAGGACACCCCGAGGCAGCAGTAGGTAGCGGTCTGACAGGCCGGGGGCCGCCGGGGGCAGCGGGGGGCAGCGGGGGGCAGCGGGGGCCCGGGGACCACACAGCGCTCGGGTATCGCACCTCGGACGGGCTGCGAGGCCGGCGGGGCCCTCCTAGGCACCCATGCTGGGCCGCAGCCGCATGCCGGGCCCAGGCCGGGGCGACAAATTAACACCTACAATGACTTTATGCCCAGCGCTTCCTGAGGCGGCCCGGCGGCGGCGGCATCCTCGGGCAACAGCGGCGGCGGCGGCGACGGCGGCAGCGGGCGTACCCCCCCAAAATATACACACTCGAACTCGACGCTACGGAAAAATACAACGACGTCCGTTGCGATACATAATTTCAAGGAGGGAAAGGAGGCAAACGGTGACGCAGTGTCGCACCGGACACCAAGGGCCCCGTGAGCGGCACCGCGAGCATCAGGGCCCTCGTGCCCCGGCCGAGGAGGAATATGAAAACTGCGGCCGTTAAATGTTGTGCAAAAGCAACAGCCAGTCGTTTGGTTTTACGGCCGCCCTTCCGAGTCCGGCCGCCGACCGGCCGTCGCCGTCGCCGGCCTCTCTTAGATGCTTCCTCTGCATCCTGGTGCATGACCCGGCCGCCCCGGCCGCCGCCGGCCGCCCCTCGCCCCCGCAGAGCGAGAGAGAGTGAGAGGGAGCGAGGGGGCCCCGCTCTGAGCCGGACGAGGACGGAGAGCACACGGCACGCCCAGACAGCCGGGCGGCGCGAATATGAACTGCTACCGTTACGGCCTGGACAGCGCGTGATTTATGTGTTTTAAATAAGAGAGAGGGGCAGGGCGGGGAGGAAGGTCCGGGAAGACGCGCCCGTATGGACGGCCCGCGATGTCCCTCAGTCTGCCCCCGCCAACCCCGCATCATGCCTTTTTGCACACCGATAGCGAACACACGGCGTGCGGGGAGAAAAATGAAGAGGGAGAAGGGAGAGGTGGGGGAGGGGGGGGAGTAGGATGAGCACCGGAGGAGGGGCGAGGCAGGTGACAAACGGGGCGAGTTGAGGCAGAGAACACAGGTAAAGGTTGTCACAATACAACGGACCTCGCATCTGGTTTTTTCATCCTCTCTTTTTTTTTCTGCGTCTTTCCCCGGTCTTTTGTTTCTTTTTGCACGTCTGCGCCGCGGTTTTTAGCGCGCGGCGCGGCGTCTTTCAAAAGTAGGGAAAAGCCGCTCTGAACAGGGAGGTGCGCGAGGGGGGGTGTCGAAAACATTTGTGCAAATCAAAGGTGAGGCTCCGAGCGGGCGGCGGCGAGGTGTGGCCGGGAGCGGGATTTTAAAACAAAGCCAGTTCAGCGCTCGCTGGATAAGGAAAGTGTGAAGGTGCAAGTTTTTCATACACACACACTCACAAAAATAAAAAACAAATTTGGGTGAGCGCCAACAACAAAATTTGAGCAGGCCGCCCGCTTTTGTGAATGAGAGAACAAGCGAGTTGTGAGCCGAAGGTGTCATGCGACGTAAGATGGAGAGGTCCACGCTGCGGATAAAGGGGCGAGGGCGCGCCGAGGGGCCGCCCGGGGCCGCCCGGCCCCCGCCTGCATCAATCATTGGGCTCTCGGTGATGCATCCGCCCGATTGTCCAAGACTCATCCCGCCAAATCCACACGCCCTGATCACGGTCGTCATCGTCATCACCCTCATCAATACTCGCGCCGCGCTCCACCCCGAGAGACATAGAAAGGGGCGTCCTCGACAAGGACGACGTCGTCACCGCCGTGTCCTCCCCGACGCCGCGCAAAAGTTTTGCACGGGATAAAGTTTTGCTGAAGAGCCGCGCGTTGTGTGACATGAGTGAGCCGCGCTCGCGGCGCGGCGGCCCGCTCCTCCCCGCCATGAGTTACTGGCCGGGGCAGCGAGCCAAGGAAAAGACATGCATCTCTTGATTACTGGCTCAGAGGGGGTGACGTTCGAAAATAAGACGCCCGCACTGCCGTTATAACGGGGCGCTCTGGCATTAAAAATCGCCGAGGGGATTTTCTGTGCTCATGCGGCGCGCGCGCGCACTGTTCAGGGGTGGAGCAGGCCGCTGGGATCTCTGCGCGGATTTTAGGGAGAACATGTGATATTCATAGGAACGATGATTGATCACATCCTTGTTTACTTTTCTTTCCCTTTTCTTTGCGCAGCAGGACCGCTGCGAAAGGTCCCCCGTCATGCGCCAGGCAGAATAGCCAGCCAGCCAGGCCACGGGGGCCGCATACGCGGAAGGGGAGGATGATGTGTGCAGGGCACGTTAATAATGAGCATAGGAATGGCCATCGATTTTGGCCGCCTTCCCCGTTGCTGACTCTCGTGGAGCGCTCGCACACTGCCGTGCCGCCGTGCCGCTAGACCACCGAAAGCGGAAGGCGACGTCTGACGGGGAGGGGCGACGTTACTTTCGACTCTTCACCGCTTCGATTTGCGCTCGTTTCCCTCGTTTTTGCAATCAGCGTGGAATCTCTCTCTGTCTCTTTCTCTCGCTCGCTCGCTCTCGTCTCCCGCGGGGGTCTCCGGCCGCGGGGTCTTTGCCGCGGGGTCCCCCTGCTCTCCCCTCTATAGAGCTCACTGTGCTTGTCGAACGCAAAGGGGCGTCCTTCATTCGTCGTCACCCGGACAGTAATGTTATGCGGAAACTTCATTTCCCCGCCGCAGCCGCCGAATAAAGGGGGGAAAAAATTGTAAGAATTTTTCGACGCCGCAATAAATTATGCCAAAGACAGGGAAAACAAACAGGCGGCGGCGGAGGGCGCGGCGCCGCTTGACTTTGGCGACGACGGCGCGCCGATCACTCCTTGAATCCATTCGCTTTTATTCATTGCGACATAAATCACGGGCGCGCGGGCCGATTCATTAGTATTCGCCTTGATATTATGTCCCATTCAAATTATTTGAACGAAGGGAACCAGAGAGAGAGAGAGAGCGAAATTCCCGTCGTCAGCGGCGGCGGCGGTCCTCCCCGCGATGTCGTCGCATGCCAAGAAATGCCGCGGCGACAAGTTTGCAAAATTAATATTATTCTTTCTTTGGCGCGGCCCTCGCGCGGCCCGCCCCTTCGCGCGCTGCTCTTGTTTCACATGCTAGCCCCGTGCCCCCCGCCTGACCTTGTGTGACCTCCCCGCCGCTGCGAAATGCCGCCCTGATTGCTGCGGCTGCTCGCAGGATGTCGTGTCGCGTCGCCCGTCGGCGGCCGCGGCGAGTGATAATCAAGAATGCAAAAACCGGAGAGAGGGGAGAACGGGGCGGCGGCTGGCGGGGAGCTGGCGGGGAGCCCCGCAGCGGGTAGGCCGACCCGGCCGCACCGGCCCGCTGGGGTTGCCTATCCTCCGGCCGTGAGGGGCCGTGAGGGGCCGTGACGCCCCAGTAATGGATATCCACCGGAGGGGGGGGGGGGGGGGGGGGAATAAAATATGAGGCGCTTCGGAGTGCGGCAGCGCGGCGGCGGCGCGGCGCGGTGGTGGGCGTGGGTCGATGTGTCCGCGGGTCAACCGGTGCGTTCGCCGTGACACGTAATGAGCTCCCACCCTTATTGGTGTGTTTGCAAGGCGTCCACTCGGCGTGCCGCACACGCAGCGAGCGAGCGAGAGAGAGAGAGAGAGAGAGAGAGAGAGAGAGAGAGAGAGGGAGGGAGAGAGAGGAGCGGGGGCCGCAGGGGACCACAAGGGCAGTAATGGCGTTGGTATTGACATTCGAGGACGACATCATCACCGCGTCCCGCCGTGTGCCCGTCCGTGTGCCGTCCCTGCGCGCGCGCGTGTGTGTGTGTGTGTGTGTGTGAGAGAGAGAGAGAGAGAGAGAGGTAGCGACGAAAAAAATCCCATACCGTATCGTAAATAATGGACTGGGAAAAGGGGCAGGTGGAACGATGCGGACACACACGTCGCGCCGTCCGTGTATGGAAAATCTGTCGGTAGCGCGCCTGCATTCGCAGCTGTTGCCGTTGTGGTGTCCATAATGGGGAATCGGGCGCAATTAACCATCGTTCGGTAAACAGCGGCGGCGGCAGCCCGCTCCGCTACGCGTCTGGCCTTTGTCTGGTGCACACAGGCGGGCAGGAGCTGTGCGACGCGGCCCGCGCTAGCTGCCCGATGTGACCCATTAGGCGGCAGGCGGCCGCGGGCTTCTCCAGTGATGCGCCGTTTAATCGACGCTTTCAAATGACATTCTGCGGAAGAGGCCCGCAGCGTTGCAGTGGCAGTTCTTTCTGAAGCACACGGCGGCGCGGGCTCGCCGCTGGCCCTCCGCTGGCCTGCTCGCTAATCGTTGGGTGGCCGAGGGGTGGCTCGTATTGTGTTTGCATGCCGCCATTGCCCATCATTGTCCGCACACAGTTACGTCTATAATGGCCTTCGTGATTTTGTGGGAAATGGAGGAATGCTGACACAAAAGCGAGGCGGGCGCCGCTCGGCGAGTCACTAAGCGGCCAGCGTCACGCGGGTGAGTAAATGAACATTTGGAAGGGGGGGGGGGGGGCGTACCGTATTCTTAGTAGTTCCGCGGGCACCGCTGCCGGGTCCTGCTGCGGTCCTCCAGCTCTTCGCCCTTCATTACTTCAAAAATCCTTGACGCTCATTATTTCTGAGCGTCATCAATTTCCCTGCCTGTCCCCCCCCCCCTTCTTTTTTTCTTTCCGCCGCCGCTGCCACCGCGCCGCTGTTCGTCTGCTTTTTTCTTTCGTTTTCCTGCCCTTTTGCGCGCAGACCTGAGCCGCGGCTCCGCGACGGCGGGCGGGAAGAGCGAGCACGGATTCCGTAATGAGAGTCCAACCACCCCTAAAGCGCGGAGAGGAGAGGCCAGGAGCGGCCCCCGGCTCTGATTTTTGACGAGGAGAAGTTGCAGAAACTCTCCCTACGGACGTTGCACCCGCCGCCCTGCTCGCATATTTTGCCGCGGTCGTTGTTGGGACCGCCGCGGGGATGCAAATTCCCGCCTCGTCGTACCTCCTCCGGCCCGATGGACACCGCGCAGTTCTTCCGGCTTACATCGGAACGCAGCGCGACGCTTGGGTTGTGTCCCGAGAGTGCACCGCCGAGGAGGAGGCGGGCCGCCAGCCGGCCGCCAGCCGCGGCGGCGGTGCAGCGGGCGTCGACATCCCATTCCATTCCATTGAGGCCGAGCCGGCGGAGCCAGCAGCAACACGGCTCATCCAACCACGAACAGTCGTACGACAACGCCAGGCCCGCCTCTCTCGCTCGCTCCCGTTGCGGGACACGGCAAGCGCGGCCGTATCGCCAGAGCTATTGATGAGCTAGGTGTGGTTAGACATACGGCACTCGACGGCATTCTGCACGCGCGGCCGCCCGCTAGCGCTGCCGAGGCGGCCGGCGCGGGGCCTGACGGGGGCCCCGGCCGTCCTGCGGCACCCCCCGCGCGCTGCGGGGGGCGATGGCAGCGCTAGCGGCCGGGCCGCCGTCGGGCGCGCTGCCAGCGCTGCCAGGGTGCCCGTGACGGCCGGGGTGTCCCGGAGACGCCGCCGACTCAAATCTCAAATGTCACTCAACCAATCGTGCGATTTCACGAGGTTTTACGGCCGCGCGACAGGCTCCTGCACAATGCCTGGTGGTACTCACCGGCCAACGCCTCTCGCACACTTTACTGCACGCGGGTCAGAGGGGCTCGCTTACCTGAAACAAGAGAGGGAGAAATAGTTTTAGCCACAGGACACGCACGAGCACACGAGTGCACTCGTTTCACACGAACTCGCCGTTTAATTGCACAAACACCCGCGCCAAGTGCGCGCCGCACTGTGGCCTCCCGGACAGCAGGCCGGCGGCGCGTAGACGGGGACCCCCAAAGACAGCCAAAGGTGTGCGGGGGCCGCGGGTGCGGCGGGGGCGGCGGGGGCGCAGGGGGGAGCGGCGGCGGCGGGTCCCGCCAGAATAAATAAGCCTCCACCACAAGCGGCGTGGCGCGGCGTGGCGCGGCGTGGCGCGGCGTGGCGAGTGTGCCGCGGTGCAGGACGGGTGGTGTGGTTAGCTCAGCCTGCTCGGCCCAAAGCCACGCTCTTCCTATTTAGTAAAGCATCCTCCGTGCGCCTCATTCCCCGGCTAGCGCTGTCGACGGCTCGGCACACCGGCGGCGCGGCCCCACCGCAACACGATCCCCTCAGGGCCCGGGCCCCCCGCGCCCCCCGGGCCCCCGCCGGGCCTGGGGGAGCCCAGCCACACTCTGCCTCGCTGCAAAGCCGCTGCGGCCGCGGCCCCGCACCTCCACAATTATCATCGTCCGGACATATACTGTAGCACTTCCCCCTTGTTTCCCGGGGTCGCTGTGGCCGTCATGCCCCCCCCCCCCCCCCCCCCCCGCCACGGCCGCAGCACTCTGATCGACCCGACTTGAGATTATCGGCGTTTCCCGAGGAGGGGCCGGAGACCGCCCGGCGCAACGGCGAGCCGACACAGTTTTCTCTCGGAGAAATAGTTGGCGGTGCGAAACGTCGGCACCCCCGCTAGCCGCAGTGCGTGCGATTAATTTGCTTGAGCGGATTCCGCCGTCGCCGCTTCGCCATCGGCGCTGGGCGTGGCGGCCCGGCGCAGCACGCGGCCCGAGAGGCGCGCCGGCTGCGGCCCGGGGGACTCTCCAAGGTGTGAGATGCACGGCGCACGGCAGTTCAGCACGCGGGGGGCGGGCAGTGCGGTGCGGTGCGTGCATCCGAGCGGACACGCAGCCAGCCTCGCATAGCCAGCCGGGCCAACGGCGGCCACCGCGTGCATGGGCCTCTTCAGTTGCCTCCTTTATCATATTATTTTTCGCCCCGAACACACATGTATTCACAGCCCTCCCCCCCCCCCACCAAAGCCTTCGAGTCGGTGACGAATCGCGGGGGTTGATCAGCACACACACACACACACACACACACACGCACACACACGTATGCATTCGCCGATGATGCACCCGCAGCACACACACAAGCAGCCGATGATTCACAGGCAAAACGCATTGCGTTGCTGCGCACGGCCAAAAATGCAATTTTCCGCTACGCCAAAACGCCGCAGAGCGTGCGCGGAGCAGCGGGCCTCTCGCGTGCGTGTGTACGTGTGTACGTGCGTGTGTACGTGTGTGTGTGTGTTGGTGTGTTCTCACTCGCACAACAACGGCTCGGCGGGCGCGCCAATACCACACGGCCGCGTATGACAGATGTTTGCTAATTGAGAAAAACGCGATGGCAGCTGGTACGTCCGCGATGACAGGCGGGCCGCCGAGCGGGGCCGAGCGGGGCCGAGCGGCGGCAGGAAGGGGCGCTAATTTGAGACGGAGCTGCGGCAGCCGTCTCGCCTTTCTGCGTCGCACACACACACACACACACTCGTTGTGTTACTACAGCTCGTCGTCGCCGTTGAGGCGGCAAAAGGGAGGACGAAGGCGCGGCGTGAGTCGACGACATCGAAATAGTGTTAAATCAGCCCGAATCGGCGCGTCGCGGCGTGGCGGGGCGCGGCCGCGCACGGTGCACCTGGTGGCCTGGCGGCGGCGGCGGCAGCGGCGGCAGCGGCGGCAGCGGCGGCGGCGGCCGCGAGCCCGTTTAGCGCCTCGGATAAAAAGTTGTAGTGGCGGGGCGCCGCTGACGCCTGCTTGCTTTCTCTTCGGGGCGGCGAGGAGGAGGAGGAGGGGGAGCGGGAGGCGAGGAGGCGGTGACGACGTCTGCGATGTGCCGCGCCGCCGCCGCGGCGTGTGGATGTGAGGCGGGACCTCCGCGGAGACGGCTGGCGGCGGCCTGAGCCATGCCGCCGTGGAGGCCGGCCGAGGCCGAGCCGATCCGTGCCGGCCGGGCGCCCGCCCACCCCGGCCGAGGCGCTGCTGCCGCTGCTGAGCACCTGGCCGGCTCCGGCTGGTCCCGGCTGGTCCTCAGCAGGCCGGCCGGCTCTGACAATAATCACACCGAGGACCCGAGGACGCTGCCTGCGGTGCACAATGGCACTGAGCGCGCGCGTCTCCTGCTTTGCTCCACTTGGCCCGACCGATCCTTTCGCACAAAATAACACACACACATTCAGCCGCGCGCTCGCGCACACCCGCAAAAGTCTCATTAATTTCCCTTGCGCCGGACTTCTCGCAAACACACACACACACACACACACACACACACAGAGAAACACACGTGCACACATACAGACACTGTACGGTGCTGAATGTATTTATTATTTTTTTCATAAATAACAGCAGAAGCGTGCATAATGTCGGAGGACGAGCGAGCGCCACCCCGCTTCTTCAGCGCGAGAAGAAGAATGGCGGCGGCGGAGCCGCGCGGAGCCGGGCGGGACGCAGAGCCGAGGGGCGCTGACTTACCGCGGCGGCCGGCGCGCCGCCGCCGTCCGCGTCCACGTCCCCGTCATTATAAACACCCCACAAACTCGCGTTAAATGAAATTTACGCGGCGCCGCCAAATTAATCGCACACGGCGGTCATGGCAGGGCGGGCAGGCCGACGGCGCGGCGGGCCACACGGTGAGTCGGGCCCGTGTCGCATTGGCGGTAATGGATGACCCCGCCGGGCCCTGAGCCGGCCGGTGCCGGTGTGGTGGTGGGGTGAGGCCGAGGAGGAGGTCCATACCCCCGGCAGGCCGAGGACGCCGCACACACGTTTTCGGACAATTTTTTTTTTGCGGCTATAAAACGGCACTTTGTTTTAGTGACTTTGTCGCCGGCCGCGTGTGCGGCTCGGCGCACATGCCCTTGTCACCTCCGGTCCGGGGCCGCAGGAGTGAGCAGCTCACGGCCCTCCGAGCCAGTGCGCTGGCGGCGCCCAAACGACCGGCTAATTTGACACGTTTTTCCGGTACTTACAAATACTCTGTCTTATTTTGTGGCTTTAATTTGAGGCGACGAGCAGCGCGCCAGACTGGCGTTGAGGCCGGGCCAGGCAGCAGGCGCCACCACGACCGGGCTTGGAGCCGGCCGGACCCCGGCGGCCCGGCGGCCCCGCCGCTGCACCTCAATTAGAGGCCTGAGCAATCATCAAGGCTTTGAATGAGCGTCTGAAAATCTGGGCCGCCCTAGCCTGCTGCCGCTGGTGGTGCAGGCCGCAGCGCCGCCTGCCGCCGCCGCCGCCGAGGCCCAAAGGTGTGTGGAGGGACAAGGATGGGACGCGATCAACGCATGCCGCCGTATTAGTTTGAGGGGGAAAGCAGGAGGAGGAGGAGACGGAGGGAAGGAATGACTGGACGCGATGTGACTAAGCTGAATCTCGTTCAGGAAGTGATGAGAACGTCCGGGCTCCGGTGGTGCTCTGCTGCCGGCCGCCGCCGGGGCTGCGGGGCTGCGGGGCCCGACACGGAGAGGAATACATTCAAGAAAAGCGGAATGACAGAGTGCAGCGGGGCCAGCACTGCCGGTGCACGAACACAATGCAGAAAGAGAGGGAGAGGGAGAGAGAGAGAGAGAGAGAGAGAGAGAGAGAGAGAGAGAGAGAGAGAGAGAGAGAGAGAGAGAGAGAAGCGCAGCGCCTTTTATCATCGAATTCGCACGGCCCGCTGTTCGCATACGGACATTGTCCACGAGTCATTTTCTGAGGGACCAAAGGGAAAATTTTCACAGCCGACAGAAGTAATGGGCGGGGGAGTGGGGTGGGGGGCAGGAGAGTTGGAGTTGTGCCTTGGAGGGCGCGGAGAAACACGGCCTCACAGCGACCCCGAACGAGGTTTTCCTCACAATTGTTTCCTAGGCAGTGCGCATAGTAGTATATATATATCGGCCGCGTCGTGTTCCTGACCGCAGTGTAGTATAATTCGAGTGCAGCAGTCGCCCGGGCGTCAATAACTGGTCCACTGCTGCGGTGAGGGTGACTCACGCCCGGCTCACGGAGCTCTCGCAGGCTGCTCTCTACGGCGCCGTCCTCACCCACCTCACCTCACCGGACGCGCCGCCGCCGCCTCCCCCGCCGTGATTGTGCGTTCGATGCGTCTCTCTAATGTCCGAGCGCCCCACTCCAACATTTTCCGACTCGATTCCTTCTCCCGAACACAACTCGTGCGTTCATCATGTGGTGCACCGGGACGCTCATCAGCCCGCCGCCGCCGCGGGAATTTTCGTGCACGAGAATATATCGGCGCGGTAGGCCAGCAGACAAATTAACGAAACCGCTGTAAAACGGAAAAGCAGAGTGTGTAACGACCCGAGCGGCAGAGAGAGAGAGAGAGAGAGAGAGAGAGAGAGACAGACAGACAGACAGAGAGAGCGAGACAGAACTCTCCTCCATTCTCATTGTGAAGCATGAGCGCTTGCCTGCCTTGCGGTTACCGCCTCGCTTCGCCGCGACAGAGACACACCGGCCTCAGCGCGTGCGAGTGACGGAGATGGCGTATCGCGGTGGATGCGCCTGGTTTGTGGTCTATAAAATAACACAGCGAAAGGAGGGGTGAGAGGGAGGGGAGAGGAGGGGGATACGCCCTGCTAGCATGTGGAAGCAGGAGAGAGAGAGAGAGAGAGAGGGGGGGGGGCTGAGGGGGGACCTTTGTCGTTCCACCATCGTGTGGCGGGAGCGAACCGTCCCCGCCAGCTCACGGTTCAAAATCGAGAATGAGCCGGAGCTGCCTATTGGCAAAAGCGGCAGCGGTAGGCGACCGGGGCGGCACTGGTCCTCACGGGTTGTGAATGAGACAGGCGGCCTCCGGGCACCCCAAAGGCGGCCCAAAGGCGGCCCAAAGGCGGGCCGGAGGCGGCCCGGCGTGGCCCCGCGGCGCGCGCAAGCACCCCGACCGGCGCAGGTAGGCCGACGCCGGGGCCCAGCCAGAGGGCCGCCCCTCGTCGCTTTTACACAACAATTAGAGCCCAAATTAAGGAAAGAAATAATAAAAATTGATAGAAAATTGGCGGCGCGTCCTTTATTGTACGGGCAGCAAGGTAATTAGGGCCCCGGAGAGGGGTCATGAAGGTTGTAATTACTCCGGGGGAATACTTTGTATCATTGTGGGTGCGGACGTGTGGGGTGGGGCCCCTGGGCCCCTGGGCCCCGGACGCTGCGAGCCGCCCAGCACCGCACCGCGCCGCTCACACATTTTACAGCGAGAACCTCGCCAGCCGGGTTCCAGCTCGGGTTCTTCACACTCGCCCGTCCCAAAACCCAACACTGGGGGACCACGGCGGCTGCGGGAACATCGGGACGTCGGCGCCGCTGCGCCCGTGCATGTGAGGCAACGCCGTGTATGATGTACGCGGTGACGGGCCTGGCGGCGGGGGCTTGGCGGGGGCCTGGCGGGGGCCTGGCGGGGGCCTGGCGGGGGCCTGGCGGGGGCCTGGCGGGGGCCTGGCGGGGGCCGTGCGGGCCTTGTGGTCAAGGCGGGGGAGCGAGATCGTCTCCCGGCAAAGCCTGGCAACGCCCGGCAACGCCCGGACCGGCAACAGCGTAGTGACAAGACGGGGCAGACGTTTTACAAGCCGAGGGGGAGTGGGAGGGCGGGCAGCAGCGGGGCCCCTCAGGTGATGCCAACTCAACAAGGCGGTATGTTTGGGCGGCTTCCTGTGCGCGGCCCGGACCCACACGGGGAGAGGGAGCGAGACGGAGGGAGGCCGAGCGACAGAGAGAAGGCGACGACCTCATTTGCCGTCCGCTTAATTAACACGAGTATTCGCGGCGGAGCCCGGCTCTGGCCTGCCGCCGGGCCGGTGCCGGCCGGCCGCGCTGTCCGGGTGAGGCGGGCGGGCGGCTGTCCTCTGTCCTACTCCCACTCGCAGCGCGCGCCGCCACGCCGCCGGCCCGCGGCCCGCCGCCCGGGACACGCGCACACGCCGCTCGTTACAGTGGACTTTCGAGATATATCGATGTCACTGTCGATACGGCGCGGAGAAGCGGGGCCTGTATTAAACAAGCGCTCGATTAGAGCGGCGGGGGCCGGGCGGCGCTCGGCGACGACTCGCCTCGCCCCCCGACACCTCCGGACACCTCCGGACACCTCCGGACCCCCGGCTTCAGCAGGGGATCCTTGTCCGTAATTAGGACCGTCGATAACCGAACGGGGCGCCATCCGGAGTGACATACAACAAGGCTTTCCAGCCCTGAATTTCACGTTGTGTACGCGCGCGTGTGTGTGTGCGCGTGCGCGGCCACTCTACACCCGCCCGCGCGCGCGTGTGTGTGTGTTTTACGACGTATTTAGCGGCGCACCTTTCTAACACTCTCGAACACACACACACACACACACATGCAAGCCGAGCTTCTCCTGCCGCCGCCTCGCGAGGCATCGCCACGCGCGCGATAAAGAATGTAAATGTGGGGAGCGAACGCGGCGGCAGCGGCGGCAGCAGCAGCAGCGGCGGTGGCGTCGATTGCGGGGCTGCCGGGGCCCGGCCGGGGCCGTCGGCAGGGCTGGGCCGTGCAGAGTGGTCGCGCGGCAGACGACCGAAACGGTCGCAGTAGTCTGTGTGTGTGTGTGTGCTTGTGTGCGTGTGTGTGTCCTACAGGGTGTCAACGTAAGGGCGGCCACACTGACACTATGTCAGTAGCCCTCCCTCGCGTTACCTACACTCTGGGTTCGGGACACAGAAACATACTGGTGCCCGCGGACCACGATGGGGAGCAAGCGGGCGGGTGGGGGCCACGGCCCGGCCATGCGTCGGGGGAGACGGGGGCAGGGGCCGCTCCGGCTGCCGGGAGGAGCAGAAAGGGGAGCTGCTGCGGCGGCGGGAGAGAGACACCGACACAAAGACAAGGAGGAGCGAGAGGGAGGACGCGCGTCACGTCACGTGCGTGTGTGGGAGAGGGACGGAGAAGCAGAAGAGGGGCGAGAGAGAGAGAGAGAGAGAGAGAGAGAGAGAGAGAGAGAGAGAGAGAGAGAGAGAGAGAGAGAGAGAGATGAGAGGATGCGGAGGTAGGAGACAGGTTTTAAAATCCTTGATTAGCATAAAGTAAAATGAGCCGTGCCGGTGATAATGAGAACTCGGGACGGCCTGCTCTGGCCGGCTGCGGCCGGCTCCGGCCCGGTCCGGCAGGCCGGCGGACGCCACGCTGGGATTTTAACACTCCAAACATCCTGACGCTGTAGCAGAGGGGTCGTCCACAAAACACACTCGCCGCGGGGGACCGGTGTTAAGCGTCTCGGAATGCGTCCGGGGGGCTCCACCGCCGCCCCCCTCCCCCTCCCCCTCCTCTGACGCTGCCCAGCTCACAGCCTCATTCGGGACGCCATGCGCGCTTCATGGAAGACGCCGCCATGGATGCTGTATGCGAACAGGGGGAGGAGAGAACTACGCGTCGGACGGCTCGGTGCGGCCGAGCGCCTGCGGATGGTGGGGTAGGCCGGCCCGCGCGGCACGCGTGCGTGCGCAGGCCGCTGCTGCCTACCCGTCAGGCGCCATTCTCGCGGAAGCGATCGCTCCTTATCGTTTCCTCGTGTCATTTTCTTTTTTTTTCAGGCGCACCTGCGGCTCGTCTCTGCGCTGCGCAAGGAATTTTTCTCATACGGCGCGGCGGCCCCGCCGCGGCCCCGCGGCACACTCTAGCGGAGCGCGTTCGATGTAATGAGAGACAACGCCGTTTTCCGCGAACGCGCTTTACGCGTGCGGTTGAGGTGCATCCATAAAGTGCGGCTAATAAGCTGTGGGCGTCCCCTCCGGCCGACCCCCCCCCCCCCCTCCTCGCTGCCCTCCCCCCGCGGTGTGGTGTGGCGGCGGTATTGCCTCGCGCGCGCGAGAGGTATTAAAATACGGCGTCGTGCAACTGTTTTGGCGTCCTGTGCACGCTCGGGCCAATACTCACAAACTGTGACATCGGCTCGTAAAGAGGGCCCGCGCTGCCCGTAGCGGGGCGTAACGCCGGAGGTGAGGCGGGGTGGGGGGGGGGGGCGAGGCCCGTATGCGAAACTCGTCGCGGCCACATGAAGCTAATAAGGCTATTAAAACACGGCGGCAGCGGACGACGACGACGACAACGGAGACGGCACCGAAGTGCAACAAGGAGCGGCGCGCAAAAGAGGATAGGCCTTAAATGCAAGAGGGACGGAGAGGGGGAGAGAGGGGAGGGCCCCGCGCGCAATGTTGCGTTTGCAACCGTCAACTCCCCCGCCCGCCCGCCCGCCCCGCCGCGGCACGCCGGCACGCCGCACGCCTCACCGCGATGTGCGCTGTCACTTTGGCGCGGCCAACAACCGGTTGCTTTGGCGCGGAGGAGAAGAAAGTCGAGCCTCGCGCGTCGCGTTTGGTGCGTTTTTTGTTGTGTGTGTGTGTGTGTGTGTGTGTGTGTGTCCCGCGCGCCGGATTGGGAAGAATATGAGAGTGTTGCGCCAGGTTCGCCGCCCGAAAGGCGGACGAATCTTATTCCTTTATTCCGACATCTACGGGGCGCTTTTTAGCGCTTACGCGTTTCGGCCCCGCCCCCCGCCCCCCTGGAATCATTTCCCGGGCCCACACACGCACACTTCCTGTGTATAGTAATCAGTTTGTTAACACTAGGAATGGCGAGGTACGTATCCCGTTTGGAAACCGTACGCCTTGCGCTGTGTGTGTGTACCTGGTTCGTGCACTTACCACACACACACACACACGCCGCCGCCGACTCGCCCCGCACTCACACAAACACGAGCTTCCACACGACAAGTATTTTACGATCGTGTTGGGTTCGCGCCGTCCGCTTGCCGGGAATGGCGTGGTATTATGTTGCAAATTATGGGCGCGCGTATTGGTTTGCGCTGTTTTTCTAGCATTTCCATTTTGATTTAGTCCGTCGGGCGCGGCGGGCGGAGGGGGGCGCGGCGGAGCGGCGCTCGTGCCGGAGCCGAGCGGTCCGCGGGGATATCGGGACGTACCAAAAGTGAGCCGCAGAATGGCGCGCTCCAATTATGACCGCCGGGCCTCGCTGGCCGAGGTCCAGCGGCAGCTGCAGTGGCGGCTCCGGACCTCTCCCGCGAGCTCCTCCGGGCCCCCGCTCCGGGCTCTCGCTCCGGCGGGTTGCCGCTCCGTATTTCCCGCTCCGGGTTCCCGCTGAGCTGGGTATCGTTCTTCGGGTTTTGTGCTCCGGGTTTCCCGCTCCGGGTTTCCCGCTCCGGGTTTCCCGCTCCGGGTTTCCCGCTCCGGGTTTCCCGCTCCGGGTTTCCCGCTCCGGGTCTCCTGCTCCGGGTTTCCCGCTCCGGGTCTCCTGCTCCGGGTTTGCCTCTCTGATGCGGCTATGACGGTTAATTTCCAGGCGGCGAGCGTTATGAGCGCCGTGAGCGCACCGCCGCCCCGCCGTCCCGGAGCCCGTGCCGCAGCAACAACAGCAGGACCGGTGCCGGAGCCGGAGCCGGAGCCCAGCCGCTGCAACCCGCCGGGTAATGCACGCTAACTAATGTTCGCGCAGACAATGCGTTTTGCAGGAAACACGCGGACAGAGAGGGAGAGAGAGAGGGAGAGAGAGGGAGAGAGAGAGAGGGAGAGAGAGAGAGAGAGAGAGAGAGAGAGAGAGAGAGAGAGAGGTGGGGGGCACCACTTGCCGCCTCGGTAATGATATGGTTTCCGCAAGCGCCGGCCGGCCGCCCGAACAGATTCCGAAAAATAAAGGCACGCAAAACAACGGCGTGCCGCGCCGGGCCGCGCCGGGCCGCGCCGGGGGATGCGCGCGGGGATGTACTTTGTACGGACGCATTCCGCGCGCCACCTCTTTGCCAGGCTCCCGCGTTTAAGTCGCCGGCGGCCAGCACTCACTGTGCAGCATCCTGCCCTGGGCGCAGGCAAATAAAACAAGAGTAAAATGGAAACGGGAAAAAACAAAGCGTGATGACGTACACGTGGCCATCGATAACACTCCCATTGGGGTGATGGATAGCGCGGTAGTTTGCGGCGCGGGATTCAAGGGTTCGAGTCTCTGTGTTTCTTTAAATCTTTTTCGTCGTTTCTGAAGGACTCCGTTGGCAATCGGGCGAAAGGGGTTGTCGTCACGGGGAAGAAGTTGGGCTCTCGTTGTACTATGAAGTAATGTGCGTTTTCCATCTTACTGTCTCCGCCGCGCCTTTCCTAGTCCCGAGTGCGCGGCCCGAGGCAGTTAGCGCCGCCGGCCGCACTGCGCTGACGAGGCGCCGCCGCTGCCGCCGCCTTTCGGCGCCTTTTGCCGGGGATTTCGCTGCATTGGACACACAGCCAGGGGGTCCGCGGGCCCCGCAGGGTCCGGCCAGTCATCCCGTAACGCCCTCCCTCTCCCTGTCCACAAAATTGCAGCGCGCCGCCGCCGCCGCCGCCACCGCGGCGCCAATCACGTTCCGGGCCATTTTCCATTTTCGCTGCGGACAAGGCGGTGATGCGGCGGATGGCCGCGGGGCCCCGCGGGCGGCCCGCGGACGGCCCGGCCCCGCCCGCTAGGCGGCGCCACCGTCACGACGACCCGCCAACAACGTGAGGATGAATAGGCGCTGTCCGACATGTTCGCGGATTCACAGCCGCGGTGCTCCACTTCCCCCGGGCGGGCGGGAGGGCGGGCGGGCCCGCAGCAGCAGCAGCAGTCATCTCGGAGGGGGGGGGGGGCGCTTCCGGCCGCGCGCACCAGTTTGTTACACACAACTGACAAAAAGGCGGCGAGAGACTCGAGCCGATGCGGCGCGGTGTCGGCGGCCGTTCACCGTTATCGGGAGACAGCAGCGCCCCGGCCGCCGCGCCGCCGCGCCGCCGCGCCACCCGCCCGGCCCCGTGTGGTAATGACAATAGAGGCGTGACTCTTCTGTAAACTTTTGACTTCCTTTCGCTCATTATGATCGCCATGTGAACGGCCGCGGCCAGGAGCCGAGGAGGAGAAGGAGGGGAGCGGCTCTGAATGGAGGAGAGGGAAGTAGTTAAGGGTCAGAGAGGAAAAGACTACGCAATGACAGGCAGAAGCCGAGCGCCGCCTCGCCGTGGATTTACACCCCCCCCCCTCCCCCCCCTCTTCCTCTTCCCTCAATTCTTTCTGATTCTTCCTCTCATTCTCTGTCTCGCTCTCCCTCTCTCTAGTGCGTTCGTTCTGTTCGAAGATCTCTCTCGCTCATGCTCTCTCTCTCCCTCCGCGCGACGCTTCGCGGGCCGTTTAGTCAAATTACTACCGTGCAGCAGCGCCGCAAGAGTGTCTCCTCTCTCTCATTCTCTCTCTCTCTCTCTCTCTCTCTCTCGCTTCTGCGCTCCCAGCGGACGCAACGAGCGGTGGCATATCCCCCCACGACCGTTTTCCTAGGATGAAGGCTCTCTGTTTTTTTAACTCTTTATCGTTATTATTTTTTTTTTTGGCGGCAGTAGAGAGGGAATATAGTTGGTAAAATGAAACCGAAGCGCGGTAGGCGCTAAGGTGCGGAATAGAAATGGAAGGAGGAAGGGGGTGGGGGAGGGGGAGGGCGTAGACGGAGTCCCATCTCGTCTCGTCGCCCCGCCACCGCAGCTGGGTCCTGGCTGGTTGGTTCGTGAGGCAAGAGGTACGGTATCGAAGTCGGATGGAATATGATGGATGGAACATCACCGCGTCAAAAGCAAGCTAAAGCGTTTCTCGGCCGGGGCTGCGCGGCTATGCGCCTAAACCGCATATCGCTGGTCCGCAGCACCGCGGCAGCGCCGCGCCCCAGCCGGGGCCCAGCCAGGCATCCCCGCCCCGCCAGCTCCGCGCAGGGAATGCAGATTTCACGTCCCGGAACATCACTCCCCCACACGGGCGCACACGCCAGTGGAGCGAAGTAAACCCGCCGCGTGATGCCTTCGGGAACGGTTTGACGAGCCAATACCCACCCAGATCGGTCTGAGCTCTGCGCGGAGCCTGCGGGGCCGGCGGGGGCCCTCGTGCCCCGCGGCGGAGAGCCCCCACCTCTTCACTCAGCAGCTCCCTAGGCTTTCGAATGAGGCATGAAATCGGACGCAAATCGCAGCAACAGCAAACCAGCAACAACATCCCATCGCCGCCATCCCATATCCGCGCCGCTCTGCCTCGCCGCTCTGCCTCGCCGCTCGAGCCCCCCTGAAGCCGCCATTTTTTTTTGCCCCGATCTTAGGCGTGAACTAACTCGCTAAACTTTTACTGCCAATAATTTTTCGCCCCGCGACACCCCTCCGCCCCTCACCCGGCCGGCCGCGGCTGGGCAGCCCCCGGCCCGTACGGGGCAGACAGCATGACTGCTAAGCAGGCTGCCCCCCCCCCTGCCCCCCGTAATCCCCGCTGCAGCGCCTGCCAGCGCCCCGCCGCACGGGGAACAATGGGGCCAGTCCGAGAGCGAGAGAGATAGATAGATAGAGAGGGGGGGGGGAGGGAGAGAGGGAGGGAGAGAGAGAGAGAGAAAGAGAGAGAGGGCAGCTCGCGCTTAGAGAGAGATGACGGCCCTCTGGCATCCCTTTCGTTATGGGCACACGGCACTATTTTAACCTCGTCTAGATCGGTCGCAATATAGGAGGGCGAAAAAAAAGTTTTGAAATGCTCGCGCATTTGAGCCCGGCGACACACACGGGTGACGGTGGCGGCGCGACGCCAATTTGTAAGTCTAAAAGACGAAAGCTGCTCGGTGCTCGAAGCGGCCGCAGCGACCGGGCGGTCAGGCCGGGTACACCTGGGAGATTAGAATTATCGGGGGCCCCGTCGCCCCTCCGACCGGCCCCGAGACCGACGCCGGTTTTATTTGCCTTCCCCGCCCGATTCCTTAGTCATTAGAACCTCTCGGCAAAACGAAATTAAACAAGCATAAAGAAGCGAGAAGAAACGGGCCCGCGGATGAGAGAGACGCTCGTCCTCGCTTCCTGTCTCACACACTCCATCCTCTCTCTCTCTTTCTCTCTCCCTCTCTCTCTCTCTCTCTCTGTGGTACGTGTTGCGTACGTGCGCCCTGCTTGTGTGTGTGTGTGTCACGTGACATGCTATACGGCTCTGCCGGGATGCTCGTTCGGTGCCAGGCCGCCTGATAGTGCTGAACATGGGAGCTCACTCAGCCTCGCAACCGCCGAGTGGACCACGGACCACTGTGTGGACCACCGTGCGGACCACTGTGTGCACCGTGTGGACCACTGTGCAAGACGACTGTGGCGCCGGCAGCGTAGGCAGCCAGATACTCCGCACGCACCCGTGCCGCGCGGGCTGGCCTACCCGGTCCCTGGCAGGCGCTCTGCGTGCTGAATTACTCCTCGCAGCACGCCGTGCTCCTAGCGCCGCGGTCCGTTGGCGGCCGCGCAGCCGGCGGGAGGATGACCGACATATCGACTCCCGGGGCCGACGGCCGCCGACGGCCCCCTCCCACACCGTCCCCGGGGCCTCCGGGCTGTGTCCGGGCCGTGCGCGCGGCGCGCCGTCCCGCCACTAGATCCACGGCTAATGCGCGCCCAAGCCGTTGCCCGCTCCGACGCCGCCCGTCCGGTTTCTGGCCGCGGGGCAGCAGCAGCGGCGGCCTGGCGCGGGGCGTGGCGCGGCGGGGAGGGCCCCGGTACGGCGCGGAACGGCACCCGGTCGGCACGAGCAAAGTGCCAATCACCGGGGCAACAGGGACCCGACAGGCACCGGGTCCCGGCCCGGCACCGGCACAACGGGGCCGCCCCGCTTGTTGTCTTCACAGCCCGTCGACAGCGGCGTGCGGCGGCGGCGGCGGCGGCACGGTGTGGACGCAGCACAGCGCCTGAAACTTCCGCGCCAACTCTAGGCCGGACTGGCGGCGTATCGCTCCGGGCACCGAGCCTACAGGCTGCATGCGGCACCCCCTCGCCGTGGTGTGAATAAGGGAGGCGCTGGCACCGCTCCGGCTCCCTGCCTCAACTTCCCCTCCTCGTGGCCCCCCACACCAGGATGACGGCCGCCCTGCTGGCGCGGCTGGCGCGGCTGGCGCGAGGCCTCCGATCTGATCGCTGGCGTGCGCTAGCGTGTGCGGTGACAATAACGCCCGGTGAGCTCCCTCTCCCCCTCCCCGACCCCCCCGCCTCCCCGTGATGGCTCCTCAGACCACCCGGTGACTCCAGCCAGCGCGCCTCGCTCGGTGCCGTCGCCGTCGCCCCCCCCCCCTCCCCTCTCTCATCCAGGGCCTTGGTGAGCATACAGTACCCAGCGCCGCGCCGTGTCCGTGGCAGGTTCACTACACTTGCAGCTCCGGGACAACGACATCAGCCACACACCTCGCGCGGCGCCGCTACGCCACCGCCTGACAACCCTTTCGCAAAAATCACAGCAAAAATTGTTTTTCACAAAAATTGGGGGGAAGGGGGCCGTCGAATGAATGAAATACTCGTCCAGCTTGCGCCCGGCGCGGGCGGCATGTGTGATGTGCTGTGCCGTGTGTGCCGGCGCCGCGGCAGGCAACGCCCGGCAACGCCCGGCCCGTGCGGCACGCGCGCGTCTTGCAGAGCCCGCGGGGCCGCGCGGGGGGCTGTAGCGCTGTAGCTGTTCGGCGCCACACAACTGCAATCATCACGCGAACGTGCACGGCGGCCCACGGCGGCCCACGGCGGCCCACGGCGGCTCCGTCGGCCCCAGCGCGCCACGCCCTCGTCCTCGTATCGCACGGCCTGATCGGACCCGAATCACCCAATCACACATAAAGCTGCGGCCGCCTGACCACCGCGCCGCCGTGGTGGTGGTGGTGGTGGTATGTGTGACCACCGCGCACCTCCCGGACTGGACCCATCGCTGCAGCGCCGCCGCCGCCGCCGCCGCCGCCGCCGCCGCCGCCAGCAGCAGCATCAAAAGCAAGCTGGGGGGTCGGCCGTAAAGTTTAACCGCCTCGTCTTTTTGCACGCCGCGTGCATGTGAGAAGAAGTTTCTTCGCAGGGTGCTGCCGCTGCGTGCGGTATGGCCACGGCCGGGATCCCCTGGCAGGTAGGCAGACCCGCCGAGGCCGCCGACGGCTGCCTCGGCGGCGGCCCACGCCACACGGCACCCGGCCCGGCACGGCCCGGCCGGGGTCCGCAGTACCGGTCCCACAGAGGAGGTGTGGCGCTCCGCTCGGCGTGGCACGAGCCGGGCCGGCCGGGACCCGGACACGCCGGACCAGAAGAGGTCGGGGCGGCGCGGGGACGGGGAGGCGGCACCCGGTGCCGAACCCCGGCCGGCCGCCAGCCTGTGATCGACAGGGCAAAGTTTGCAAAATCACGTCGTGGAAAAAAATGAAAAGGGTACAACGACGCGAAATTGCAAAGTGTTCTCCCTCACAGCGTGCTCGTGTGTATAAACCGTAAAAACTCGAGCAGAGCGCGCTTACGGACCACCCCGGGCGCGGCCCGCGAGCCCCGAGATCCGATCGGAATGCCGCTGCCTTCACGTCTCGTCCTCGTCCCAGTCGCTAGTGTCAATTTCCGAGTGCCAAGAAGGTGGGGCGGGGTATCGTTCGCGAGTAGGGAGAAGGTGAAGAGAGGGGGGGGGGGCGAGGTGTCGGAAGGTGGGGGAGTGGCGCGGAGCGGAGCATCAACCCAGCTAGGGCACAGGCGAGCGCTCTGTCCCGGCGCGGCTCGGCTCCGCCCGACCCGGCCCGGGCTCTACCCGACGCGGCTCGGCTCGGATTGGAATGGATCTCCACATTTACATTTGCGCTCACTATGGTATAACGGTGCCATCGCCGCCGCCCGCAGCCGCCCGCAGCCGCCACTCCGCCCGGCACTTTGGGATAAAGATCAACACGCCTTGGCGGTCCCCGCGGTCCCCGTCCCGTCCTCAGGAGGAGCAACACGGCGCCGCCTCGGTTCTCCATCAGGCTGCCGGCCATAATGGACAAATAAACTAGCCGCGCCGGTTAAATGTTTCGGATATGATGAATGAATGGGCAGTGCGTGTTCGCGCGTCGCACATTATCAAACGTTTTCTACGCGCCTGTTTTGCTTTTTGTTTCAAAAAGCGCGCCGTGGATGAAAGGCCGTTTATTTTTTTTGTTTCGTTCATTCCGTCCACCGTGACGTTTCGCCCCCCTAGAGAGATGACAACCTAGAGGCAAACGGGCATAAATTTTGGTGAGATCGGGTCGCGCGCGACTCTCGTCGCGGCGCCAGCGCGGCGCTTTGGGTCTGGGAAGGGGGGGGGGGGTGCTTGGCGCGCGTGCTGCGGACCTCCGCGAGGGCCGCGGGGGCCGCGGGGCAGCCGCCGCGGCACGGGATGCATCCGCCTGCATCACATTTCAAAGGAAAATGGATGCTGATCCGTTTGCGGCTCGGGCGCCCGCACGGAGTTCCGCGGGGCCGCGGGGCCGAGGCGATGGCGATACCCGGCACCGCCCGGCACCGGCCTGCACCCCGATGCCGCTCCTTTATCGCGTCCTGAGTGACGACAGCCGCCGGCCCCGCGCACGGCACCCGGCGCACGGCACACCTATCCGCCGGGCCCGGGGTAGGCAGCCAGCCCGCCGGCAGCCCCGGATGCAGCCATGTAAGCACGGCCCGGCCGGGGGGGCTCGGCGGCCGGCGCTGCCAGCACGGCCGCTCCGGACGCGATAAGGGGCCTCCGGGACCCGGCGGGGACCCGGCGGGGGCCCCCTGCGCTCAGCCGCCCAGCCCCGGCACCACAGCCAGCCGGCTCCGGAGCGACAAATTTATTCGAGGAGCTTTTATGATCTAGAAGGTGGAGTGGGATTGGGGTGACTGGAGGTGACGGGTATCACTTATCGTGACACCTTTCGTGGAGAGAGGGACAGAGAGAGAGAGAGAGAGAGAGAGAGAGAAGGAGAGAGAAGGAGCAGGGAGGAAAGGAGAGGGCGCGAGAACATGATGGCCGCACCTCCCGGCAAATGGCCGCCGCGTGCTGCGCTGTGGGCCCGGGCCTGATGAGGGGGGCTCATCAGAGGCACAGGCCCCCGCAGGAGTCTGTGCGGTGCCCGCTGCATGTCTGCAATCGGAGCTCTGTGCGCGCAGGGCAGGGAGGACGGACGACGGGGGGCAGGAACCCCCCAGCCATCACACCAACACCCCTAAAGCAGCTAGAGACGCGGCTCCCCCCTCTACTCTCTCTCTCTCTCTCTCTCTCTCTCTCTCTCTCTCTCTCTCTCTCTCTCTCTGTGTCTTTCTCATAATCGGGACACGAGGGGAATGGCGCCTGGGAGGTCTGAGGGAAGGCCAGCCCGCACGACACTCGCGCGTTGCAGGCCTGGCCGTTGCCTACCCACTGGGCGCTCCGTGAGCCGCCTCCGACTCCCGCACACCCGCTGCCCGCTGCGCTGCTGCATCCTCGAGCCCCGCGCCGCGCGGAGCAAACACTCCAAACACTCGATGCGTATTCGTATCGATCAACTCGAGGGCACCGACAGCGCCGTCCTGGTCACGTGACGCACCGGTAAGGCGCGGATCAATTACTCGCACCATGTGTCCGCGGCCCCGCGGCCCCGCGGTGACGCAACGCCACGCAGCGGCGCGCGGCAGCGGGAGGTGCGAGGCCGTCAGGGGGG
Organism: Megalurothrips usitatus; assembly: GCA_026979955.1. Lineage (NCBI taxonomy): Eukaryota > Metazoa > Arthropoda > Insecta > Thysanoptera > Thripidae > Megalurothrips > Megalurothrips usitatus. Next base: position 2,644,010 of record CM049594.1, on the reverse strand, counting down.
AGAGACGGACGCCCTCCGCGGTGGAGCTGGGCGTGAGCGAAGCTGAGGGGAGGTCCGGGGTCCCGCCGTGCAGCACTGCGAGCCCGCAGCCCACAGCCATCAGCCCGCGGCACTCATTTCGACAGCAGGCAATAACCCGGGGCGGGCGGGCGGAGGTGAGGTGTTTGTTCCCTGACCCCGGAGGCAGCGGAGGCACCGGAGGCCCCCGGGCGCGGCTCGCCACGGCCCGGGGGCCGACAGGTCAGATATCGTCTGCTCTCAGACGTGACCTTGTGCTCTTTAGCTCCTCGATGATAAATTCACGAGCAGATGTCGCGCGACTTCTTTCGTTTGCGTGCAGACCGGACTAGGGCGGGCGGGCGGGAGATACCGTACGGAGCCGCGGCCTCCTCCTCATCCTCCTCCTCTTCCTCCAGGAGCGCGCCGGCTGCTGCAGCGGTGGCGGCACGCGGGGGCCGGCGGGGACCCGGACAGCCACCACGCCACGGCGGCATAAGTTCCGAGAATAAATCATTGCATGGTGTTGCCGTCACCGTCCGGCTGTCCACTTTCATTTGCATATTAAATTAAACTTGAGGACGTCGTACGGCAGCGCGGCGGCGGCGGCGGCCGGCGGCGGCCGGTGAGCGCCCTCTCTGCTAGCCGGAGTAATTTATGCCAGTGCGCGGAATCCATGCGCTCAGCGCCAAACCACCTCGCGCAGACAGACGTCCGCGTACGAAAAATGCGTGTGTTGTACTCACTACTTGTGACGCGGGGTCAAACACGGCACGCGGGGATGACACTCACCTGTGGAACAGACAAGACGGCAAGAGTCAGCGATTATTGCAGTAGGGGGAAGATTACGGTGGGGAGGGGAGGGGCGGCGCTCGGCCACCGCGGAGCGACGCCGGCACGCCACGCTAATGAACACGAGGAACACCCACCCACGTGCTTCCCTGAATAATTAGAGGGCGTCGTGATAGGTGACGGAGGGGTGTCGGCTCGGCCGGTCAGTCAGCGCGCCCGCGGAGTTCGCGACCGTCACGACCGCGCCGGCAACACGGGGGCCAGCAGCAGAGCAGAGGCAGTCGCTGTCTCACTCACCTCACACACGTTCCTGTGTTTTATCTCTCTTTTTCACTTCTATATCGAACGAGACAACAGTCCGAAAACGTTTATAAACATCACGCGGATGCGCGCGGGTGGAGGAGTAAAACGGTACAAAAGGGGGAAAGGCGGACTGTGCGGCCCACACGGCATATTACAAGGCGGGCGCGCGCGCCGAAAAGAAAGAGAAACGGAGAGAAAACGATATCAGAAATAAAAATAAATACGAAAGAGGATCCATATCCCGTCGTAAAAGCGGCGTATAAAAATGGCGCGTGGTGTCCTTCCTATCCATATACGCGCCTGCCGCCTCGCCGCCTCGCCCCCGTCGCCCCCGTCCCGCGCCACCCACCGATTAGTTGACGACCCGGGATTGTGTGATCGAACTGGAATCTTCTTGGGTGGCAGGCGGCAGCGCGACGGCAGTGACGAAGAGCCGGGGAGGAGGGGAGGGAGGGAGAGGCGAGAGAGAGAGAGAGACAGAGACAGGCAGGGGAAAAAGGGGGGGGCGTAGAGAGATAGAGAGAGAGCACGGAACGGGTAAAGCACACACGTAAATAGAAGAGGAAAAGAGACAGCGCGTCGTGCGAGGATGAGAGAGGCAGAGAGAGAGAGAAAGAGAGAGGGAGAGCGAGAGAGAGAGAGAGAGAGAGAGAGAGAGAGAGAGAGGTGACAGGACACTCGGATGTGACGTCGTCGTCCGTGAACGAGGGAGACGCGGCGCGCGCGGGCTTTCCTAATGGAGATCAAACATTGTATCGGGCGGTGCCTCGGCGGCGTCTGCTTGGTGGTGTCCTGCCCGGACGGCGGCGTCCCGGCGGTGTGGGAGGCGAGGACAGCGACAACGGAGGGATCCGGCGGGAACACGTCGCCGTGTCCCGGGGAGATGAGCAAAGTTGGCATGTGCTGCATGTGTGGTGAGGGCGGGGGCCTGCCCGGGGCGGGGGCCTGCGGGGGGCGGGGGTCTGCCGGGGCCTGCGGGGGTTTACGGGCTGAGACCTTTGCGGCGGCGTAAAAATGGATGATCAGCGCCTCCTCCCGGGCCGCGTCCTCGCGCGCGTCCTCCCACTCGCCGGAGAGAAGGGCTTTGCTGCACCTTATGGGCCCTGAGCCAAGGGCGGCCGGGGGCGGCCGGGGGCGGCCGGGGCCGAGGCGGATAGGGGCTGGGCTGCCGGGCCGCCGGGCCGCCGGGGGCGGGGCGGCGCCGTCAGTCGGGCCAAGTTATTCGCCGCCGTGTCTGCGGTGCCGCGGCGGCGGTGCCGGCGGTGCAAGCGCCCGCGGGTAGACCTTCTCCGCTTGTTTGACCGAACGACGACGGGACGACGCGTTTCCGCCGAGAGGAAATAACAGAGTGCGCTTGTTTGTTCGGATGCGCGCGCCGCGCTCCTCCCGAAAACCACACACACGTCAGGTGTGGAGGGCGGGCGGGGTGTGAGTCACGTGCCACGCGGCCTCCAGAGGCGGGCGAGAGGCGCGCACAATTATTTGCAGACCGATTGTACCGGACGGGGCCGCACAGCAGAGCCACAAAAACCTCAAAAATAAAAAAATCGTACTGTTTGTGGAGGTGATTGTGAATGCGTTTGACGCTCGGCTCGCCGTCGGCAGCGCCTCGCAGCGCAACCCTGCGCAGCTCGCCGCGGTCCGGCCCAGGCCGCGAGGTTAATGAGCTCATTGAAACACGGCTGGGCGGCTCGCGATCGAGACGAGACGATACCAGGCCGGGGCCGGGACTGGGCCGGGCCGGGGCCGGCCGGTCCCCTCGCCAGTTAACCTTTCCCGGCGGCCGGCCGCGCTGGAGTATGGAGTGTCAGTCACCGGGAGATCACCTGGATATTTGCCTCCGGCCACCTCCGGACCGGCAGGCCGCTCTCCGCTCTCCCGCGCGCACACCCTCACAGCGGTGGGAACCGTGCGGGAGGGCGGCACGGAGGAGAAGAGGGAGGGGAGAGAGCCTCCGGCGGCCTCCGAAACTGGAGCACTATGGGCGTTAGTGTGGAGCCCGACCGGAATGGCAGCGGAGAGGAAAGTACCGCCGGCGTGAACGGGCTAAAACCGCCGGAGGTCGGAGCTCCCGGAGCGTAGGCAACGCGAGGGGCCGGCAGCGCGCCTGCGGGCCGGAGGGTAGGCAACGCGAGCGCACCGGGGCGCGCTGGCTGCCTACCCCCAGCCGCCGCCGCCGCCGCCACCTCCAGCGGCAGCCGGGGGCCCCGCTCCCCACTTGCCAAGGACGATGTGACGCCGCGCTCCCGCAAATGAAGGGAAGAGGGAAAAGTTCCGCCCGTCCCGTTGATTCGTCGCGCGGGCGCGTCGTTAGGCTGTGTATGGCGGCGGCAGCGCGGAGCTGCCCGGGTCCGCCCATAGTGCCCCCTCAGCAAATGGGGAGAGAGAGAGAGAGAGAGAGAGAGAGAGAGAGAGAGAGAGAGAGAGAGGGAGAGAGGGAGAGAGGGAGAGGCCCCCGCGGACTCTCAGCGGCGGGGCGACACACATTGTTAAAATTTGTTAGCACAACTTTATTTCCGTCAATTAGAAAAGTTTGTTCGTTGCCGTCGTCCTTCGCGTCGTTCACCCCGCGTTGCGTCACGGATGGGGTAAAAGGGGGGAGAGGGGGGCGTCCGAATGGCTGCGCCAGTGCGGTCTCTCTCTCTCCCTCTCTCTCTCTCTCTCTCTCTCTCTCTCTCGCGCACTCTCTCTCTCTCTCTCTTTCCCTGACACTCGCGTAGTACTCTCCTTTTCTACCCCTTGCACACACATCCACACATTTCGGGGGCGATCCGTAAGGTCATAAACTGCGCGGAAAGCGCCCGTCCCTCCGCCTGCACATCGACCGCACAGCAGCAACGGCGGCAGCAGCAGCGCCGCATAGGTGGCGACTGGTACCCCGCCTGTCGGCCCCGCCGGGCCGGGGCGCCGACGCCGCCCTCTCCAAGACGGTCGTCGGCCGGCCGGCGTCGTCGCGGGGGCCGGATTTTTCGCGAGATGAAAACAATAAAAAGGAGAAGCGAAAGCTTGTCGCCCGGCGAGGGGGTCTGCGGGGGTTGGACCCGGGGGGACCGGAGGGGAGGCGCGCGGTGGCGGCGGCGGCGGCGGCGGCGGCGCGTCGGGGGAGTACGGCATCGCGGCGGGCGTCGAAAAATTGGGGAATTACTTACAAGTCGTCTGCGCGCGCGCGGCGTCGATCCTTGTTTGTCTCACGACAAACGATCGGGCGGGATAGGAGGGAGAGTGAGAGGAGAGGAGTGAGGTGCGCGGAGGAGCCGCCTTCTTCTTCTCGCCTCTTTTCGTTTTGTGTTCCTCTTTTACGACGCGGCACCGCGGGGAATGAGTCGAGCTCCGCGCGGCGTGAGGCTATCGGCTGATTGAGGCGGGGACACCCATTCAGCCCTCCGCAGACACGCGGCGGCGCGGCTGCTGCTCCCGCGGAGGGAATCCGCTGCAACGCCCGAAACGCTGCCTGGACGCCGCTAATTTTTCAGGAACGGAAAACGGTTCCCGCAGCTACCCCGTCCGCACACACACACACACACACACACACACACACATACACGACACATCCGAGTGCGGCTGCTGCGGCTGCTGCTGCTGCTAAGGTGGCTCTCACCGTCGTCACACACACACGCACGCACACACACACACACACTCATACCGCGCGCGGACACACGTGCGGCTTTGACGAGCCCAAGATAAGGCCATAGCATGACAGTACCGTGTGTCTCGCCTGGTATGGCACCACACAGCGCATGTCATGAATAGCCAATACGATGCCTCGCCACAAACCTGCCCCATGCCTCCTTGTTTTGCGCGAGTGTGCGTGCATGTGTGTGTGTGTGTTTGTGTTTGCCATGCCGTAGCGGAAAATCGAGGCACAGCCGGCTACAGTATGAGCAGCAGGAAGACAATAATTGCAATAAATCGCGGGCAACGTTTTCAGCTAGTGGCCAGACCATTGGTGGGGCGGTGGGCGCTGTGCGATATCTGTGTCGTCGCATGCATGCACGCAACGCGCGGGCGATGAATGAAAGAAAGATCGCGACAGAAAATAGGGTACGTGCTGCGTACGGCTGGGAGAGGAGGACAGAGACATGAGAGAGAGAGAGAGAGAGAGAGAGAGAGAGAGAGAGAGAGAGAGAGAGAGTGAGAGAGGCAGAGGTCATGCGCTGCGCTCTAGCGGCAGCTATTACAATTCAAGTATAAATTATCCTTAATTTATGACGTAGATCGGCCAAAGGAGTGAAGGAGTGAGTTAGTTTGGGAGAGGCACGAGTGCGAGCGAGAGGGAAAATGCGGAGAGACGAATGACCTCTCCCACCTCGCTCCCCTCCTCCCTCTCCCTCCCCTTTCACCCGCGCGCCCTGTTTCCATCTCTGTCGCCCTGCATGCATGTATACCTCTTCCTCTCCCTCTTCTCATCTCAATCATTCTCTGTTCATTGGCACGCCCGATTAATCAATCAATCGTTTCACATCATCTCTCTCTCTCTCTCTCTGTCTCGCTATCCGCCCGTCTCTTCTTTATTATTTTAATGCTCACTCCAATTGGACAGCAATTATTTGCTGAGTCAATGAAAAAAAAGGGACCACACACTGAATGAATGCTTTGATAATAAGCGAAGGCGCGCGGGGCGGGGCTCGGCGTGAGAAGGCCGCCAGCTCCGTAGCGCACACGACTTACAAAGCAGAGGGGCTGGGGCTTATCTCGCGACAATCTGTTTTCCTAAAACCACCCGGCCGCGCTGCTTCTCTAAACTGGCTAAAATATTCCAGGAGGCGACTAGGAAATTTCTCCGCGCCAACACCCGACGCGACACACACGTCAACAGGAAATTGTTCATCTGGGTCGGGTTGGTGGCCTTTTGATGGTCCCAGCAGCGACCGGACCCGACACATCTCTCTCTGTCTCTGCTGCCTCTCCCCCGATGACGAACACGTCACCGTCACCGCGCCGGCCGGGGCGCACCCGAAGAATAAATCGTGGAGAGTTGCATACGTGTCGACCGCGATCTCTGTTGTTTCTCGGTTCGAAAAAAAGTTTTCATATTTTTGTTGACTTGTCATGCAGGCTATGAGGTGGCCCACGGCCGTATAGGCAGGGTCCAGTGAGAGTGAGAGAGAGAGAGAGAGAGAGAGAGAGGGGGGGGGATTGGGGGCGGGGAGGGGGCATTGCTATGTAGAGCAACGCAAGGTGCTACAGAACAATGTGCAGACACATGCAGCGAGGCGGTGCTACAAGTGAGGCGAGGTGAGGCGGCCCGCCACGACTCTCCGAACAGCGCTGCGCTGCGGTGCTGCGGTCGTGGCGTCGCCGGCACGGCTCGGTCCCGATCTCGACACATTCTCGCCTCGGCCCGTGCTGCATGCCGTCTGCATCCGCCTGTTGGGCCGCCGCGCCGAACAGTGTAGGTCAGGAGTGGCCGGCAGGGCGCGGAGCGGCGCAGAGCTCGAGCAGGGCGAGGCACGAAGGGCGTACCGGAGGAGGCATTGGACTTGGTGCTGTCCTTTCCTTTCCTTTCCTTCGTTTTGTTTTATTTCCTCCCGCTTTATTAATAATGTGACCATTGTATCAGGCCTAGGCGGCGTGTCGCAGTGTCCCGCCGGCCCCTACCGGCCTACCGGCCCCACCGGCCCCGGCCATTGCCAACACACCAAAACAATCATGATTATTGGTAGCGTGGCAGCGCGGCACAGCCCTGCCGCCTGTGGCCCTGCCCTGCGGCCCTGCCCTGCGGCCCTGCCCTGCGGCCCTGCCCTGCGGCCCTGCCCTGCGGCCCTGCGGACCCCGGGCCGCCGGCGCACGGGCCTCCGGCGGGCCCGTGGGTCCAAACATGTCGTCCCCCCGGTCGCATTTAACGATTATAAATGGACAGAAATAAATTACGGACCGAACATAAAACGATGGCAGGGGGCAGCAGCGGAAAGCGGAGCGCAAGAGCGTGCGAGTGGTCAGGGCGACGCCGGGGCGACGCCGGGGCGACGCCGAGAACAAGAAAAAGAAGCCGAATGCTATCAGGTTTACATTATGAATACCTCAAATAAATTAATGCGCCCTCCCGCCTCTGGATTAACCCGTGCTGGCGTGCCGCGTGCCCCACCCCCAGCGCGGACGGCCCCCGCGGCGCCCCGCGGCTTCATGGGGGTCGTTACCATCCTGTGACACCTTCGCTCTTTCTCCACCGGATTTCTACGCATTCGTATTCCGCCGCTCGTTGGCAACACTGTCGCGTGCCGGACCGGCCGCACATCCCGGCGGCGGCCGCCAACCTCCCCAACGCCCACTACTTTGTCGCCTGCACTCATTTTAATCGCGACGGCCGGGCCTCCTTCTCATCATCTCCCTTGTGCACGATGGTATCGCCCCACTTTTCCGTGTACTTTACGGTCCGGGACTCTGTGGTTGTGGCGGTCTTGTAGCGGGCCGACACCTGCATCTGAGCCGACTGTAGCGCGCCGCGCAGCTTAGGCCGATCGTGCTTGGCACGCCGGCTCCGCACGCCCGGCGCGCCGCGGCTACCGAGGGCCTTGTTTTATTTTCTCCGGTCCAGGCGTGCTTCGTACAATGAGTTGCTAGGTCGTAAAAGGCGCAACACCTGGGGGCCGCCGCCGCCGCTCCGCGATTTTCATTTATTTGCTTTTATTTCTCGTCGGAGGGCGCGCGTTTTTAAATGCGGCAGTCTGGGTGCGGTTGGTGCGGGACGGCGGCGGCGGCGGCAGCGGCGGAGATCGGCAGAGACGCGCGACGCTCGGCCCATTCACCGGGCGGTGACGTCACCGCGCCCCTTTTCACTGCGGACGGGGCGATGATCTGCATGGCCGTGGCCGCGCGGTCCGCCGCTGCAGTGCTCGCGCGCGTGTGTGCGTGCGTGCGTGCGTGTGTGTGTGTGTGCAGCGGGCGCGCGGTACACGGAGGGGGAACACAGATCTTCACTTACGCGGCCATTAGAGGACATAACCCCATTCTTCTGCCCCGTGCGGCTCGCTGCGCCACTCCGCAAAACACGCGGCGGCGGCGGCGGCGGACGCGGCTCGCGCGCGCCAAAAAGGAAGGCGGAGAGAAGAGAAGAAGAAGAGGATCAAGAAGAGTCTAGAGAAAGAGAGAGCAAAGAGATATGGGCTGAGGAATTCAGGAGGGAGATGCCGAGTACGACGAGGCGTCAACTGTGCGGGAGCTGTGGTGGGGGGAGAGGGGGGGGGGATTAACGCGCACGCTCTAGTTTATTGGATTCCGCCCTCATCTGCAGGGTCCGGTCCGGTCCGGCGTCCGTATGCAGGAAGGTGACTTATGGCTGGGATGTCAGAGAATGTCACTGCCTCGGCCACCGCCTTCTGCCGGCCACTGCCCCCTCGCGGAGCTCCCACAGGCTGCACGGGGCTGGTTCAGCTAGGCCGGGCTGACAGTCTCGCCACGTGAGGGCAAGGCGCTGCGGAGACTGGCCAGGGGCGGCCGGGTCATGCACGGCGATGTTCAGCAGGGAGCAGTGAGGCGCCGGTGCCGGCCTCCGCGCGCACCTGGCCGCGCAACACTTAACTTTCTCACAGTGATTAAGACCCCTGCAATGATTAGCAGTGGGCTTTGACCAGGCGCACGGTCGTCATTACGTTAATGACAGCCGCGCGGCGCGGTGTGGTCCGGCGGCCCGCCTCGCTAGCGTACCACTCTCTCGCGGTGTCCGTGCCATACGTGTTGCAGTAATGGGTCTATTTCGGCGTTTCCAACCTATCATCTTGTGCACAGCTCGGCGCAGCTCCGCGCAGCTCGGCGCTGCCCCCTCCGCACTGCGGCACCGGCGCGGACACGCCGCGCGTCCAGAAGTGTGCACCGATTTTTTTTATTATTATTTTTATAGCTTCTCGGCAGTGACGACGCGACGACTTCAGCAGCAGCAGCGGTGCTCGCAACACCACTCTCGCGCGCCATGCGGACTGCGAGTGGGAAGAGCGGCAGCGACGGCCGGTCGCGGGTTCGAGTCCCACCGCACGCAGGCGACGCGCCGCTTTTCGGAGAGGGCAGCTGCCGGGCTCTGCCGGGCTGCTGCCGGACACGAGCGCTGGCTCCTAATCGGAACCGGTCATATCACTCCGGTAACAAGGAATTACTCTCCGAGAGGAGTAACTGACCCCTCCCGACGATGCGACGCTTCCCAGAAAAACGGACTCGAAAAATGAACACGCTGAATACATTAGGCGCAAGAATATTCCCGCCCTTCGCCTTCTCCATCCTTTCTGCCGCTGCTCCAGATACAATAATAACCCTCCCTCTCCCCCCCCCCCCACGGTAGCCGCAAGCCCTCCCCCTTCCCTCCCTCCCCCGACTCTCCTCTAGCGCGCCGGGGGTGAGTCCATACAGCCCGCAAATGTGCTATCTTCGCAATTTATGACCAACGCGCGAGTTTGTGTGTGTGTGTGAGAGAGAGTGTGTGTGAGAGGTGGGCGTGTGCTGGGTGTACGTACGCCATGTGTGTGTCTGCGTATGTACGTGTGTGTGTGTGTGATATTGCGTAATGAAAAATATGTGAAATAATGGCCGCTTGTATTGTGCCGAGTTATGCCAGAAATTCTGGCTCGTTGCGCTGTGTGTGTGCGCGCGTACGCACGCGCGCGTGTGTGTACACGGAACTCTATTTAATTTTCGCGTCCATCTCAGTACGGAAAGGGATGTATAGCTTCCTTGCCAAGTCTATAAATTTCTAGTTTCGAGCCGCTCAGTTGCAGCATAGATTTGCTCCAGTTCACGCCACCGTTCGCACTGCACCCCAATGCCGCTAACGCCCCCACTCTGCGCGCATTCTCCACCTTCTCCCTCCCTTCTCCCCCCCCTCTCTCTCTCTCTCTCTCCCTTCCTCTCCCTCTTTCTCTCTCTCACACTCCTACCAACAAAACCACCCCTCACCCTCCGCCTCTGATGGAGTGTGTGCGACGCTCTATCTTATCTCGCTGTCAATCAGGCGATCAGCCAATCAATCATCATATGCGCATTCCTTGTGAGCCCTGCGGGGTGTTGGCGGGGACCTGGCGGGGCGTTGGCGGGGCGTTGGCGGGATGTTGGCGGGGTGGCCCTGCCGCGGCCCCGCGGCCCCGGCAGTGGGGTCGGTGCAACCCCCTCGAGTAATGAGCACGACGCAACTGCGCTTGCTGTCCTCTGCCGCCGCGCGCACGCCCGCTCGGCTGTCCTTGACGGTAAGCCAGCCCCGCTGTGATGTCTGGGGCGGACCCCGCGGCCCCCCGCGGCCCCCCGCGGCCCCCCGCGCCCCCCTGCGGCCCCGCCGACACCAGGTCATCCTGTCTGGGCTGCGCATATATACAACGGCCCTGCCGCCCACGTGATCCAATAAGCGGGCCCTCCCCCGCCCTCCGCGGCACATGGACGGACGCCGCGGCAACACCGGAACGGCCGCCCCGTCGAAACACTGCGGAACCCCCCCCCCTCCCCCCCCCCCACGTAGTAAGCGGGGCGCGAGGCAGAGGGGTAGCCGCGTGTATTAAACTTGCCGTTTTCGGAGCGTGCTGCGTGCTCCGCCACGCCACGCCGGGCCGCCGAGCCCCGGCACCAAAACGAGATCTCACGGGCGCGTCTGTCGCACGCTAAGCCTCCGGCAGGCGTGGCCCAGGCGTGGCCCAGGCGTGGCCCAGGCGTGGCCCAGGCGTGCAGCACATATGAGCCGAGACGAGCGAGCGGGCCAGAAATTCACATGCGAAATACACTCTGCGCGCGGAGAAATGAGAAAAAAAGGAAGGGGAGAGGAAGATGGAACGGAGAGGAGAGGGAAGGAAGATAGAGAGGGAGGAGAAGGAGAGAGAGAGAGCGCGCGAGCCTCGTGGGGGTAGGAGGCACGAGAGCGGCACGGCCCGGCAGCACACGGTCGGAAGCGGGTGGAAAGAACGGCAATTGTAGGCATAATGCTTGGCCATCCTCCCCTCCCCCCCCCCCTCTCTCTCTCTCTCTCTCTCTCGCTCTCGCCCTCTCTCTGTCTTTTCTAGTCCTTCTTCCTTCTCGCACACACTCACACACTTTCCCCTCCCCGCTTCCCATTGCTCGCCTGCTGCCTCTTTTTTTTCGGCTGAGGAATTAAATTGAGTTTTGCGAGTGTGGCGAAGGGGAGGAGAGAGAGAGAGAGAGAGAGAGAGAGAGAAAGAGAGAGAGAGAAAGAGAGAGGGTGGAGGCGGCCAGGGCCGGGGCTGGCGCGGGGCGGCCGGGGCGGACCCACCCCGGGGGGTGGACGACGGGGTGGTGGGGGCGGACGAACAAAGTGCTAATGAGGGGAGCGGGGAAAGACTAGCACTACGATAGGAGAAGGGGAGGACCTCGCCGGCCCTCGCCGGCCCTCGCCCCACCCCGGCACCGTCGTTTCGCGCCAATCAGCGCCCGTGCGCGCCGCGCCACCCCGCCAGCCACGCCCCCGGCGGCGACTAACCCTTTGCCTCTATCTGTGTCTCCCTCCCACCTGCATCACAGCGCTCGGGGCTGACCGGACCTCTTACTCTCTCTCTCTCGCTCTCCTCCATCCTTCTCTCTCTCTCTCTCTCTCTCGCACCTTCACAACGACCCGGGCGGCAGTCCCTCCAATGGCGCCAGGAGACAGCGACTCGGCCACGCCAGGCAAAGGGAGAGAGAGAGAGATAGAGAAGGGATGTTTTCACGCATCGCAGCCTCATTCGGTCGGGTGTGCTGGCGTGGGACTTACGTAAGCCCAGGACGGGGGAAGCGCATCCACAGTCGGCGTGTGGTGTGTGCGAGAGCGAGAAAGAGGGAGAGAGGGAGAGAGAGAAGGGATTGGATATATAGTAGCTAAATTACATCGATATCCTTCATGAGGCTTCCCGTAGATGCATTTTGTGAGCTGCCCAGGCAGTTCCGCGGGTGCCTGCGCGCTCGAATACTTTGTACCCAGCTACGACGTTTTACTTTTTGTACCTGCGCTCCACCCCCACTCTCTCTCTCTCTCTCTCTCTCTCTCTCTCTCTCTCTCTCTCTCATTCTCTCTCTCTCTCTCTCTAAGCACGTTTTCTCGCGGCTGCACTGAGTTGGGGCTCGCGGGGGTGCGCGGATCCGAAACAACGGAACCATTACGGCCACGTGCCCGAGGCCCATCCTGTGGGGATGCGCTCATAATCCGTTCGTCAAACTCGGAGGGAGGTGAGGAGGGGCGGCGGCGGGGCGGCGGGGCGGCGGGGCGGCGGGGCGGCGGGGCGGCGGGGCGGCGGGGCGGCGGGGCGGCGGGGCGGCGGGGCAGCGTGCGTTTGAACCCGATCACTTCTAATCACGCTGACGCATCGGCGCAGGGAGCCCGCGGGGGGCGCGCAGCGCGGCGCGGAGAAAAAAAATAATAAATATGGCTGAGCACAGAAAGGGGTGGAACGCCCACTCTCCTTTGCTTGTTATCTGAAACACAAGAAGACGCCAGCCGGGAGCGGGGTGCGGATATGTTGACCGTCCTCTATAACCCCCCCGAAAGAAAGTAAACAATAACGCAGAACTCTTCCACCCTCGTTTTTGTGTGTTTAATTATAAATTTTGCACTCTGTTTCACCGAGCTGGAGAATTTTTCCTTCTCCATAAACCACCTGCATTGAGCGCCGAGCTGCGCGCCGATCCTCGGCCCTCCGTCCGATTCCCAGCGCGCGCAGCGCTCAGCAAAAATCTTACGACGTTTTTTTGCCCTTCTTTTTTTATTATTTTTCCCTCCTCGCGCGCGGCGGGAGCCGAGGGCCGGGCTGCGGGGCCGCGTCGGGCCCACTCATCGCAATCACCCGATTCACCCCTCCGATGAAAAATTTCTCTCTCTCTCTCCCCTCCTTGATTCCTTTTTGCGCGGCGCGGCGATGGGCGGTCGCCTCGCGGCCCGCTGCGTGCTACAGTGTTGAGTGAGCCGGCGGCTGCGGACGCGGCCGCCGCACGGTACGCAGTCGCACCGCGCGCACACGCGGACACGGGCGGCACGGGGCCACGGGCGGCCGACGACGTTCGTTAGAAGTCCCTTGTGACGTCACGTAGGCTCTGGCCGGGCCTGGCCGGGCGTGGCCGGGCCTTGCCCCGGCCCGGGGTCGTACGTGGTCCCCAACCCCGGCCCGGCACACCTCCGCCTCATAAGCCACCCCCCGCCCCATTACAGGAGGGGCTGCTGCCTGGCTGCTCCTCCTAAGGCCATAGGTGCAGATATGAAAAGGGGCGAGGAAAAAAGGAGGAGAATATCAAAAAGAATGTGTGTGGCGGAGGGGGGGGGGGGGGCAGCCAGTATGTACAGCGGCGCCTCCCTCCCCCGCGGGGGCGCCCGGCCGGCGGCGGTTAAAATTTATGCAAGACAGGGAGTATATGGGGAGGAGCCCCTCGCTGGCATTAGCCCCTCCTGCCGCCGCCACTGGCCCCTGCCCGCTGGCCCGTGCCCGCTGCCGGTGGACCTCTCATGTGCCGGCGAAACGAATATGGCAAACTATACGCGGGGTAGGACGGGGCGGTGCGGGGTGCGCGGCCGCGGCGAGGGGTGGACCGGGCCGGGGAGCACGGAATAAAACACATAAAAAATATTTGCGAACCAACAAAAGGCGGCTAGGCTTGGGAGGGACCCAGCGCGCGCGCGGGCATCGTTGTGTGCGTGCCTGTGTCCTCGCCTGTGTGTGTGGGTGAGTGCGGGGGGGAAGGGGTTAGGCCGGTGTGTGCCGATCGTCCCCGCCGCCCCGCACGTCCCCGGGAAGATGGAAAGACGAAGATAAGGCGCTGGGGTAATTTAAGATGGGGACAAGGGAGGGCGACTTTCTTTTCTTTCTCTCTTTTTTTTTGCAAATGCACACCAGAGGCGATTTTAACGATCCTTTGAAGATAACACACGCTCCTCTGTATTTCTCTCTCTCTCCCTCCCTCCCTCTCTCTCCGCAAATGTCTGCGCTTTCTTTGCTCCGTCCTTTTCCCGTCTTTTCCTTTTACCGCACGTGCTTTTTACCGTCTGGTGCAGGTCGACTCGCTTTTCTCTGCAAGAAAAGCGCGTCGCACGAATGTGTCCCGGCGACTCATCGCGCTGTGGCTGGCAGGCGGGCAGGCAGGCAGGCAGGCAGTCAGGCAGGCAGGCAGGCGGCTCGGAAGCGGCGCGGCTCCGGATTGAGTTCACTTCCTCCTCCTCACCTTTCGCAGCCGAATCCCAAAAGTCCGCCCTTTAAAAATGAATGGGTCGCCGCCGAGGAGAGCGAGGGGCGGCGCGGGGCAGGCGGAGGGAGGCTTCGCGGCGCGGGGGCGCGCGGGGGTGGTGCCAAGCAGGAGAAGGGGGAAATTGTACAGAAAGCTCTCGAGAGGTTAAACATGCCGCGGGATAAGAATGAAAAATGAGCAGGCCATCCGCGGGAATGGAGACGAAGGGCGCGCGGAGGAGGCGGGAGGGGGTGGAAGGGGCGGGACGAGAGCAAGACGTGTTCGTCGGGCGGGAGGAAAAATAAAGGGGGGGGGGGTAGCGCGGCGAGCAAGAGCAGAGGAAGGGAAGGGTTGGTCGCAGAGCTACAAGATGACCACAGGAGCAAATGCGCGTCGGTGGGGTGTGGGGGCGAGGCCGGGCGAGGCCGGGCGAGGCGGCTGTGGCGCGGTCCAAGGGGGTCGGGGCGGTGGGGCCGGAGCGACCGGGGCCGGGGCGAGGCTGTCCTCAGGGACGACGCGGCCGAATACAAATTTGCCGCACGAGGGTCGCACTACGCATAACAGACAGAGGGCAGCACGGCCGTCGGGCCCGCCTGAGCGCCCTCCGCATGACATATCGATGAGTGAGGCGGACGGCAGAAAAAACCGAGTGAAGGAGGTGGTATGTCGAGACAATACTTTTCGGGGGCGTTAAAATACCTTTCCGTGGCTGCGCGGGCCGCTGGGAGCGCGCAGTGCACTGCCGTGCGTGTCAGAAGCACGTCTTACCTGAACAGAGAAGAAACGAAAACATACGTTAGCACGCACCAAAGTGAAAACGATTAAAACGGGCGGAACAAAGTACAAAGCTGATAACATAAATATCTCAACAATTCAATCCAATTTCGTCCCGATTCGGATCTTTGCAGGTCAGCGGCACATCCCGTATGCCGGCGCTTCTGTTCTGTTTGCGGAAGCTTCCGCAAGGCCGTCCACAATCGGAAGCAAACGAGGGCTTCTACTGCGAGGCCCGGCAGAGCAATGACAGGGGCGGCCGGCGAGTGGACGGATGGAAAGGGATAGTGAGGCTGGGCCCCCACACCCCCGAGCCCCCCCCCCCACACACACACACGCGCACGGGGCCGGGCCCCGGGGAAATGACGGCACCGCCCCGCACTGCTCCCATACAGAACCAAAATTTCGTTGACATCCGACAACACTCTCCACGCGTTCCGCGGGAGGCACAGCAGCGCAGAGGGAGAGAGAGAGGTGAACTATACGTGGAATGGGCAATGGAGAGATAGATTGAAGGGAGAGGGGGATAGGCAGAGAGGCTGGTCCCCGACGTCAACCGATCAGGAATGGGTCACTCGGAGTGTATGCATAGCAAGTAGACGAGGAGGTCCACAGGGGCGGCCGGGAATATCGGATGATGGATCAATATGCAGGCCACCCGTTCTTTTGCTGTGCGACTGTTCTGCGTCCCGCCGCGGAGACAGAGCAAGAGAGAGAGAGAGAGAGAGAGAGAGAGCGAGAGCGTAAGAGGAGGGGGGAGTGGAAGTGAGGGAGAGCGAGTTAGCAGAGTTTCGGTCCCCTGAGTCGCTGCCGCCGAGGAAACGACGATGTCAGGCAGAATGGACTGGAGGGCAGAAGCACTTTGCGTGATGCAGTGCACCCCGCGTTCTCACTCGACGTCTCGGTGCGGTAGTCGCATCACAAATGAAAGGCCTTGTTTTTTTTACGAATTTCGCGATTATTTTGCTTCGTGTTTTTGTTTTAACGAAAGAAAATGCAAAAGCGAAGGGCGAGCTGAGAAAGGCAACACGCCGGCACCAACCTCCGGCCCCCACTTCCTGCCCCGTGGCCGCCCTTACCCACCCCCGGTGCCCCCGGTGCCTCCGGTCAGCCGGCCGCTCAGATAGGCATCTGAGGCGACCGATCTGATTTAATCGCTCTTAGTGCAAATGATTGATCGCCGGACGTTGCGCCGAGGCAAAGTGAATACGAATCTAAATAATGCAGCGTTGTCGCAGACAGTACAACAACGCGTCTGCGGCGGGGCCTTCGCGCGCGGAGACCAGCGTAGCCCGGCGGACAGCACGGCAGCGGCCGCCCGCCCCCCGCCGAGCGAGCGGGAGCGCTGTAGTGTTTCTGCGTAGGAAATGTGATGAAACCCAGCACTCTTACAATACTCCTGACGGACTCTGATTTCTCACACAAAATGACCCCTCCGGCCGCAGCCGGCCAGCTCGAGTGTACGCGCGGGGAAGGTAAGTACCCGGCTCCCCTCGCCCCTCCCCTCTCCCGTAACAACACCTGTATAGACGAACGGCACAACAGCGCGGCCCCGCGCTCGCCTCGGCTTGAGTAATTTACGGCTGCCGTAGCCCCGGCGGAATATTACAAGTTTTGAAGCGGGCTGCACATCTCTCGGCCGGCCGCGCTCGGCAATGCTAAGCGTCCGGACAGGACGGCCGCTGCGCCCCGCCCCGCCCCGCCACGCCCCGCCACGCCCCGCCCCGCGCGCAGCATCGCTCCTCAGATCGTTTGGTGATCGCCATCTGATCGGCTATGACTCAGCTCTCGCCGCGCGGCCGGCGGGACGGGACGGGACGGGCACTGGCCGCCGGTCCGGCCGGGCAGCCTGCCTGGGCGTTCCGTTCTGTGCCGTCCGCGAACAAGACGGTGGACGGCGTGTGGCGGGGAGGAAAGGAGTGGCGCGGCGCGGCGCGGCGCGGCGCGGCGGGGAGCCCCGCGACTGTGAAGGTGTGCGAAGTACGCTGAGGCGGCGAGTGCGGCGGCTGCCGTTGGCCCGCGCGGCCCGCGCCGTACTTCCGCCCCGAGCTGCCCCGAGCCCGCTCCGCTCTGCACTGCACTGCCCCGGAACAACACGTCGCCGGCGCACGGCAATATTCAAGAGCAGCGCCGCCCGGCCCACGGGAGGGAGGCGGGCGGGCGTGTTGTATGCGAGGGGCGGCGGCCGGCCAGAGACCGGAGGACTCCGGACCTCCGCCGGGTGGAGGAAGAGTCGCCCCGGCGAAATGACAAAATTACACCGGGCGGGGTAATTCGTCCCCCTCCTCCCCCGCACCGCGCTGCGCTCCACCTCCCCGGCGTGCCGGCGCGCGATTCCCACCGGACCCGGGTTTACAACCTACACGACTTGGCCGTGCCAGGACCCCCCTGGCCGGCCAGGACCCGGGATGCGCGGCTGCGCGGCTGCGCCACCGGCCTGTCCTCGGGATGGCTTAAAAATTCATGTCATCGACGCAGTCCTTGCTCACTTAGCCGTCACGGCGCCGGTCGGTCCGGCGGGCCGGCGCGGCCCCACAGCACGGAGGAGACCCGGAATACCAAGGCCAGCCCGGCGGCCTTGCCGCGACCCCGCCCAGCCTCGCGCACCCCAGCCGCCGCTGCCGGCCGTCCACCACCCTCCGCCCCCCAGAGGACACTCATTCCACCTTGGCGTGAGTGTGTCCAGTAGTGGCGCCCGGCTCCAAGGCCACCGGCAAAAATTCGAGGGTAAGGCAGTTGACAATTTCCGTACTGGAAGTGGACACATGCTCTCTCCGAAGCAGTAGAAATTTTTCATATTTTTTTTTGTCCCGTGCCCCGCGCAGATGTCGGCGGCGGGGGAGGTCCCGGCGCTGATTTCTAATTCGACAGGTCCTGCGTTTTACGGCCCGGTGGGCGTGCGCGGCCGAGATGGAGGCCGCGGCCGTGATATAAAAGGGGGCTCGGGCGGGGGCCCGGCTGACCGGCGGGGCGGCGGGGGCTTGTTATATGAGCGCGCTATGGGAAATGTGACAAATAGCAGGCGATTCGTATTCAGCAGGGCATCGCCTCGGCTAGGCGTCGCGTCGTGCGGGTGGACACAGTCGTCACGCGCCAGGCCCCCGGAGCCCGGCGGCGGCCTGGCGGCCGGGGCACGACGGCCGGGGCATACGGCCGGGGCACGGCGGAGAGGAGGGTCTCCCAGGAACCGGATGACGGCCAAACACGAAGACGACGACGACACCATTTTCGTGATGTCTTCTTCCTCCTCCACCCCCTCCTCATCCCCGTTGTCCTCCTCCTGTTGTTCTTGCCGTGGGGGGGATCTGCATGGAGCCCCGCGCTCATGGCGTACGCTGTACGTGTCGTGTTTGTGACAGCGCTATCTATGTCCGCCGCCATCTTATTGTGCGGACGACGTGCCGGCGGTGCGGGGGCAGCCCCGGGCGGCCCCACGAGGAAGACTGCTCCCGCGGCAGGACACACCCCGTGCGCCGCCGTGCGTCCTCTCCCCTCGAGGTCCTCGGCTGAGCCCTCCGCGCCCGCAGTAACTCTTCCTCCCCGATTCCACGGGGGACCATCACGTCAACGGCCGCGCTCATTAACGGGGGACTTAGTGCGCGCTGAATTGGTCAGTCCGAGCGAGGCGAGTCAGATTACAGAGAGGTCCGTACCGCGGCGGAGGACGGCCAAAGGACGGAGCGGCCGGCCGGCCGGCCGGGGAGAGAAGAAAAAACTTTTTTTTTTGATTCACGGCGGAGAACACGATACCACAAGCGTCTGTCGCCGAGGCTGTCGGCGTCCTGCCGGCGTCCTGCCTGCCCGGCCCCGCTGCTGCAGCGGCGTCCGGCCGGCCGGCATCGGGCTCCTCGCGGTCCAGAGAACAACGAATTATCGCTCGTAAGGGGAATATTGGAGTTGAATGGAGTGAAAAGAAAAATGTGGGCAAGCGGAGTGCGAGAGCGAGGGCCCCTCTGCTCGGATGTGTGTGTCCGAGTGGGCAGCGGCGGATCGGAGGCGGGGCCGCGCCCGCCCGGCTCCGACTAGTGCTGTCCCCAGAGCCCCGAGGCCGGCCTAACTCCTCCGAGGTCCGGGAGGCGGGGCCGAATGTGCGTAGGTAAATAGCACTCGCTGAAGACTTAGCGCGGGCGGCACAGAACCCATGCCGGGCCCCGAGGCTCGGAGCGGCCGGCTAGCGCTCCCCGACCCCGCCCCGCCCTGCTGCCGGCCACAACAGACCTACCACGCTCAATTGCTGCCTCGTCTCCAGCTCCAATTTCACTGATTTAATTTCTCATAGTGGGCTCGGCTTGGGAGTCGTCGGCTGGGTGGCGGGGGGGGGGGGGGGGGGTGACGCGCGCGGCCATGCGGGCAATCCCGGTGCACACTTCCGTGTTATCCGACTGAGATACATAGGGGAGGCGGATCAATGCGTGGCGACGGCCGGCGCGTCTGGGCCGCGCGGCGCACATCGCGGAGCACCCGCCGCCGCCCCAGGAAGCGTGGCCGAATACTGCACCGAGCGCGGCACCCGCCGCGTCGCAATACGCCCTCCGTGTAACCGCGCTAGCGGAGAGACAGACCCCCCTCGGACTAACGAAGAATGAATGAATGGGCGAGCGAGCCACGCCCGTTCTGGCCGGCAGCCGTATTGCACGGCGGCGCCGCCGCCGCCCGGACCGGCCCGTCCCGTCCGGTCCCAACTGCGGACCGACGCTGCGCCGCGCCACGTTCGGACCCCGAGCCGAGCCCCGGCCGAGTCGAGCCGGTCTGGAGGCGCTCCGTCAATGAACCCGCTGACCCGGCGACGGCGGCACTGTCAACTCCACCCGGCCAAAGGCCCTTGCTTGCGGCTGCGAAACGACGCGCGGCCCGACCACTTTCCTCGACATTTGTCATTAAATCGGGAATTTGAAATCGTCAAGGTGTCAAGTTTTTTATTGTTTTTGAAAACCTGGCCTCTCTCACTTAAGCTTTGCCGCATGGAATTGTTTGTGCCCGTTTTCGAAGTGTGTTTTTTTCTGCGCGCGTCGCACACGGAGCCTTTTTATTCCCTTGCCATATCCCTCGTGCCGATATGACGACGGGAGACGGGGGACTGCGAGGGGCGGAATGCACTGGGGCCGTTGTGCGGGAAGCTGTTCAAACTCGGTTTTGCGTGCGTCCAGCCCCAGTCATAAATATCGGAGGTGTGACTGAGGTGCTCTACAGGTGTACCGAGACACGGAACACGCTGGGCCCCGCCGGCCCCGCCGGCCCCGTCGGCCCCGCAGGCCCGGGCCTGGAACCAGTCGCCCCGGCCGGGCCAGCCGCCGCCACTGCCCGCCGATCACGCTGTGCGGAGTGCTTTTGCACACGTCTTTTTGCGCATATAATATAGCCGGTGCGACGCGGCTGGGCGCGGCGGGCGGAGGGAAATCACACTGCATCTCGTTGGACTGTGCCGTGTCGTGTCCGGGTCTCCCTCTCTGGGGTAGGAGGCAGGCGGCAGGCGTCCCAGGGCCACAAGCACCAGGCAGCGCTCAGCACCCGCGCCCGGCCCGCCGGGGCGGTATTTGCAGACCGCCGAAGCGCGCCGCGCTGCCAATAATCATCTTCTGCCGCGATCCCTTTTACGAGAGACACATCGCGCACGGTGCACACCACCCTGTCGTGGCAAATCCCGCGTGCCGCTGACCGGGCCCTGCTGGGCTCCGCGCGCCCCGGGGCCAAACGTTAACGCGAGCGGAACACACCGCGACGCACAGGGCAGGAGGGCGAGGGCGGGGGGGGGGGGGTAGAGAAAAAAGCGCCGACTATAAAATGAAAAGAAATAGTTATTACCCGGCCTTACGCCAACACCTACGCACCGCGGGGCAATTCCAGCATTATAGGGCTGTGGCGCGGCCCTGCGGCCCTGCGGCCCCCCTGTGCGGCCCCGCGGCTGCCCGCCGCCGCCCGCGGGCCCCGGCGTGGCGTGCACATCGGCGTGTGCTTGGCGTGCTGCCCCGCGGCCCTGTGCGGCACGCTGCATGCACGCCCCGCACGGAACGGCAATTAAGACCTCCCGCGGCCACCTCCGCAACGTCTAATCACACCGAGCCGGGCGGGCGGCAGGGCTGCGCTGCGGAGCGCTGCGGTGCGGCGCTGCCGGCCGCCCGGCCCGCTCTGCCTCGAGGTTTAACCCAGATTGCGTGAAGCACTATGAATGCCATTCTCCCCCTTCACCTGGACACGGCGCGCCCCCTTCCCACCCCGTCCCCGCCCCGGATATACACCGCACACAGCCACGCACACCGCGTTTCCGGCTTTCCTCGTCGTTCCTCTGTTTTTCCAGCGCGTACGGTTTCGCGAGCGGAGCGGCGGCGGGCGACGCCTGCGATCCCCGGCTCTCTTTCGTATATAACGCCCGCCGCATGCGACGCGAGTCGGGAGGGGATGGGGAGGAGGAGGGGGGGGGGGAGAAGCTGCATTGGAGAGGCGCCAAATGAAATGAGTTTACCAAGAATGGCTTCGGAGGGGCATCGGCAGCGGGGCCAGCAGGAACCCCGCGCCAAATGAAACCGCGGGGAGTCAGAGTGCGCTTGACCGCCGCCGTCACAAAACCGAAAAAAAAAGGAAAGAAGGAGAAGTTGAGGTCGACGGTGCTGGTAGTGCGTCCCGCCGCCTACTGCATGAACCCGCTCGCGCATTTTCGGCGCTTCCGGCGCGTGGCGCTCCTCCGCACCTCAGAATGCGATAGTGTGCCAGAAATTCGGGATCTGGCCTGCGCTAGCGCCGAGCGCGCACCAAACGCCGATCCCACTCTGTCAGCGGCGCAAAGCCAGCCGAAGCCAGGCGAGGCCATACCACAAATGTTTTTCCCCGCGGCGCAAGTGACAATTTTCTCCTCCTCAACAGAAAAAAAACCAACAACAACAAATAAACAAACAGCAAAAACCGCGCGTGCTGGGGATTCCATCCTCATACCTCCTTCTCGACTTGGGAATCGCTCGTCGACACTCGAGCCGGGGAGAGGAGAGAAATTTCGCACAGCTTTTAAAAAGGAAGCTTGGTGGGAGTGAAGGGTTTCGGAAAAAAATGGGTGGAAGGGCAAAAGATGAAAGGGAAAGAATGACAGACGCGCCATCGCTCCCGCGACAGCTCCAATGACTTGAAGCGGCCGCCACCCCGATACCTCTCGCTTCCGAAAGAAGAGCCGCGCGTGGAATTCTTGTAGCCAATCCCCCTCGATGACCACGCTGTACCTTTTGATAGAACTGCAGAGACCGCTGGGCCGCGTGCGTTTTTTTGCGTTTTTTTTTGAGGGACATGTGCTGCTGGAATCGAACGCTCCTGTTGTGGAGCGTTGACGTGCATATGTGCCGCTACTGCACCGTACGTTGCGCTGTCCGTGGTGAGAGGAGGAGGATTTTTTTTCTTGTTCCCGCGGGCAAGGCCCTCTGTCACCCCGTCACCGCGCGTACGGAGCGGGAGGGGACGGGAGGGCCGCCGCGGAGCCGCACCGCGGCGCTGAGCGGCACCGGCGGGCACCGGCGGCGGGCACCCAAGAAAGTTGTGAAGTACGGTAAACCACGTAGTCATTCTTCGCAAGAGCCGGTCGGACCGAGGATATTTATGCCGCAATGCTGCATGTCTGTTAAAGAGCATCAGACGTCAGTCAGTCAGTCGGAGGCCGAGAGCGAGAGAGACGGCCGGAGCGACGATGACTGCCGTGGGAGGGAGACGGACGGAGAGGCAGACGGGCGGACCGCGGGAACCGACGTGCGGCGGGCGGACGAGCGGACAGCATCGCAGAGGTAATCCTAACTTGGTGTTCGCTTCGTGTCGCTTGTTAGCGGGCGAGCATCGGGGGGCTCTCTCGGTCCGTCTCTCTCGCTCCGGCTCCTCCGGCCCCACTCCGCTCGTCGCCTCTCGCTCGCTCCCCCGCCGTCACACGGACGGAACTCTTTAACTGACGGGTCGCAGTGTTAACCGCACGTTTCAGACGCGCCCGCCCGTCTGTCCGCCTGCCTGCCCGTCCGCTCGCCCGCCGCTCACCTCAAGCGCTCATAACGCCAGGCAGTGCCCCCACCCGGCCGGCCGCCCGGCCAACATGGGCATGGCGCTTATGACTCGGGCTGCGCACGATTTCTCCACACGGCCGCGGTATGCACGACAGCCGGGCCGCGATCTCGTTGTTGGCGTCGAGCGCAGGGAAGTCACGGCAAGAACGGTGCGCGCGGAGCGCGCCCGCGGAGACACCAGCGCGCCCGCGGAGACAACTGCGCGCCCGCGGAGACAACAGCGCGCCCGCGGCGTAGGCCGACCCGCCGGGCACGGCTGCAGCACGGCGGCCTACCTCCCAGGCTGACAGCAGGCGGCGGTGGCGCGTCGGCCACGCGCCTTGCGAGGCTGCTGCTCCGCTCCTGCGTGCAACACGGGCGTGCGGCGCACTCGCACGGCCACGAGCGTCCCCACAGCCCGGCGCCGCCCAACGCCCCAACGCCTCATCCCGCAGCCCACCCATTGACCGACGTCCGCGCCGCCACCGCGCCGTTCAAATGGTGACCATTGAAGCGGGGCCAAAGCCAAAAGACCGCTGCCTTTTACCGAATCGTCATCAGTCAATCAAGCAATCAATCCCCAATCATCCTATCAGAGTCCTCCGCGGCGCAAGCTCCCTTGTCGGCCGAGCCCCGCGCCGTGGTTTTCCACTTTCTAGCCCCTTCTTCACGGCCAGGATGCAAAACCGTGTTCGCTGCTCGCACCTCCCGGATCATTTCTAACCTTTTTTTTCCCCGGCGTTCTATCATAACGCAGGCCGCGTGATAGAGGGTCCCCGCAGGCTGCGCCCGCAGTGAGGTGAAAGCCGGGCGGCGCGGTGTGAACCACCTTTTATCCTCCTTTCGTCGGGCCGCATTTGAATCAGGGGCCGGGCGGCGCGGCGTCGGATCCGTCGGAAGACAAAAGCAGAGGGAGCGGCCACTCGACTGCCATTAATTGCGTCCCCCAAATTTAGGACGCACACGACACAGAGCTTCATGAATACACAGGCCGGGGGCAGGCGGGGGCCGCCGGGGGTCCGGCACCGGCCGGCGGCGGGGAAATTAATTCAACGGATTCAATCAAAGCGCGTTTTATTCCTTTGATCGGAATTCGGCATGCTTCGGTAAATGTCGCCCTGCCTGTCCACTGTGTGTGTGTGTGCGGGCGCAGCGTACCCCCGCACCGGCTCGCTACGCCCCTCCGCCGCAGTCGCCGCCTCGTCTGCCGCGGTCTTGCCCCCTCCTCCTCCTCCTCCTCCTCCTCCCCTCTTCCGCCCCGCACGCCTCCCCGCCGGCGGCCCCGATGATTCTATACGCAAACATCAATCGAGAGATCGAACGCTCCAGCTCGGAGAGTGAGAGAGAAGGTAGGAAGGACAGATGGGAGGAGAGGGGGAGAGGAAGAGAGCGAGAAGAGGAGAGAAGAGGTGAAGGGCGGGGGGCAAAAAGAGGTAAAAGGACATGCGAGTGTACCGAGCGGGGCAGAAAAAGCAAACCTTGCGGCGTGTCGCACAGAGAGAGAGAGAGA
This sequence comes from Megalurothrips usitatus, assembly GCA_026979955.1. NCBI lineage: Eukaryota > Metazoa > Arthropoda > Insecta > Thysanoptera > Thripidae > Megalurothrips > Megalurothrips usitatus. The sequence continues at coordinate 2,619,524 of CM049594.1, read as the reverse complement.
GAGAGAGAGAGAGAGAGAGACGTGGGGCGGTCATTGGAAGAGGGGCAAGAGGACAGAGGCAGAGACAGAGAGAGGGAGGATGAAGGGGGGGGGGGGGGAGCAAACCAGACAGGCGTGGACGGGGGAAAGGGAAGAAAGACATAACGTGACATAATTTATCGTTTCCAACAAAAATTAAAGTTGCATGTCCATACCGAGCGAGAGGAGTGCAAAGAGAAGAGGGCGGGGGCCGTAGGATCGTGAGCATTGGCGGTGGTGGCCAGGGGGTGGGGAGGGGGACGTACTTGCGGTGAACCGGGCGGCAGAGACGGCAGGGCTCGGCAGGGCTGGGCAGAGCGATGCAGGGCAGACTTCAAGGTGATAAAACCATGTGTACGGGACGATATTGAAGGGACCGAGTTAAAATACAACAAACGCTCTGCGTGGCGGGAAGAAGAAGGAAGATGACGGAGAAGAAGATGAAGGGGAAAGAAGAGAGAGAGAGAGAGAGAGAGAGAGAGAGAGAGAGAGAAAGAGGATGAGGTGGAGCAGGGAGGGAGAGGAATTGCTCGCGCGCAAGACGCCAATGGAAAATGCATGGACATCGTAAAGATAAATGAAATACGGCGCTACACACATTTTATCCATAAATTACAGGTCCTTATTACTCACAAAGCGTGGCTAACGCGTAGACAAGCTGTCCCATGGAGGGACGGGACGGGACGGGCGCGAAAGGGCCGGGCGGGCAGAGATTGCATTCGCTGCCCTGCCGCCACCAGCCACCTACACACCCGATGCCACTCCCCGAAAGAGGGAGAGAGAGAGAGAGAGAGAGAGAGAGAGAGAGAGAGAGAGAGAGAGAGGAGGCGCCAGCCCGAGGACGTCCAGGACACACGGGGCGAGGACCGCAGCGAGGACCGGCGAGGACCGGCGAGGACCCGGAGGGCCGGAGGGCCGCCGTAGGGCCCCCGGCGCGGCCGTAACACCCCTTGATTGACAAGCCGCAGCCGAGGCGACCAACCGGCAAACCGAACGGCAAACCGAACGCGACGGCACGAGAGAGACGGAGCCGGGAGTGTTGCAAAAATAAAGGCGAAAAAAATATTTCGAGGCGCGAAATCACCCGATCGTAAAATCGGGGTACGAAAATTTGACAGATTTATGCCCCGAATGTCGCGGCGGAGCTGCGAGGCGCATAAATATGTATGCGCGCGGCCCGTGTCCTAATGAAGGAAAACAACGACTGCGAGACTTTAACTACCGCAACGGAATTACAAAGTGCTAAGTACGCGACCGCTAGCCGCGCGCGGAGAGCGGCGGTGGGGGCGTGGCGCGCCGGCCGGGGCCTATACATTGTTGTATCGGCCGGGGCATAAAGAGTGCAACTCATTCGTCCCCGTTTCGGATTTGAGATTCCCGCGCCGCGATAGGGGACGCGCTGAAGTGCCGCCGCTGCCTCGCCGGCTTCTGATTTGTCCGGCTCGTTACCAGAGCCCCCGCCTAAGTAAGTACAGTGCCGAACACTTCGGCATTACAGCACTACAAGGTCGGGGAAGGATGACGCGTTTACAGCGCGGAGCCTCGTCCGCCCGCTAAGTAACGTCCCCGACACCGAGCAGCAGTGCCCGTCCGCGTTGTGCTGAGAGGCGCACAGTCGCGTCGTCGATGTGGAACGGCCTTGCGTTCGAAATGGGACAATCAGAGAGCGATCCGTAATTAAGGCGATGTGATTGTGAAGACCAATGAGTACTCATTAAGATTGACGCTCGCTGCTCGCCCGGCTAATTGCTCTAGTTCCCTCTGCGGGTTCATCAGCATGTGCGCCTTGCGCGCCTCTTGTGCCGTTGCCCCCAGCGAAAAAGTGTACACATGGTCGGAGAACCGCACAGTTATGAGACGTGCGGATCTACATGGTTCCTCAGAAGAAAAAAAAAGCTGTCGCACTGTGCTCGATTCTGACGTTCCCGGGTGGAGGAACCTCGCCTAACTGGACCCTGCTGTGGCGTTTTCGCCAAAATTGAAGTACACTTCAAAGGTAGCAATCTAGCGTGTGCACGGACACACGGAACACGGCAGAGGTGAGCCCGCGGCCTGCAATGGCCCATCGCTCTGTACTACGCTCACGAAGATTAGTCCGGGGACAAACACACCGTCATTAAACTTTACAGGACGACAATTAGAGTACTTACTAGTGATTATTTCGAGACGTTACGCGCAGGCAGGTCACGCAAAGATGAGCAAATTACCCGTAATGAAAACATGTGTCACGCGGAGGGGGAGGGGGGGGGGCGGAAAAAAGGCACGAAAACAAAAAGGAGCAGTCTGGAATGAGATGCACGAATGGAACGAATAGCGCCTCGTATTCACTGTCATCCCTACCGATATCACGTGACATCGGCTGGCCAGACTGACGCCCGCTGCCCTTCGGGGCCCCCGGAGCCCCTGCCCTCTACTCACCCCGCACCGCGGTGCACTGCCCTCCAACGGAATGGGTCACTCGTTCCGCAGCTCTTACTCACCTGTATAAACAAAAGGAAATTGGCCATTGTTAGCATAATACGGGGAGATGCGTGGATACGCTTGCCACCTTCACGACGGCAGGTGTGCCACGTCACTGCGCGTCGAGGTTTGCAACACTGTTTAATCATGCAACGCAGCCATTACGGGTACGCAAAAGAAAACACTCTCACGCACACACACATGCGCGCGCACACACACGCACGCCAATGGGCTCATTAGGCGTGTCCCCTATGAGCCCATGGCATCCGATGGCACTCCAGGGCGATGAGAAGCCAAGGACGCGAGTCATAAGTCAGAGCAGACGCCTCTGACTTATTGGTGCCGGACGGAAAAATTGTTATTAAGCGGGCCGCATGTAGTCAGCGGGTTTCACGTGTGTGACGGCCGCCCACACACACACACACACACACACACACACACACACACACGGTGTCGCGACGGCGTCACGTTGGCAGCATTGGGCGCGCGGCACACTGCGTCCCATTTGAATGAGAGACATTCCCCCGGCCTCACCGCGCCGCTACGTCCTCGGCCATGTCATCATCATTAATTCATAATTTGAATTATGATTAAGGTTGCGGCGGTAGCCATGCTGCTTGGCGCTCACAACAATTATTTGCACGAGAGGACTCATACCGCGCATGTCGTTGCTTTGTCGGGGCTCCTCTTCTTCTTTTTAATTCACTTACGTCCCATTTCATTTCATATTGTGTACAGCTCGTTAGACCTAGAGTCATCGCCCCCTCCGCTGTCATTGCGCTGGGAGCTCGGCCGGCTGGTGGCGGTTATGTTCTGGATTTTCGGCTGCCAACTCATTTTCGGTGTGGAGTGGGGAACCCCGCAGGAGCAGAGCCCGGGCGGCCCGGCCCAACAGTCACGGACCGAGTTTTATGGCAGTTCGACTGTCAAGCAGTGCATACACTACGGACACGGACGGCAATCTAAACAGTGGCCGCGGCTATTTCCGGGAAACATAATTATTCCGGCCATGATAGAGCAACAAAAGCGACCGCAACACACGCGGCATCACGAGGGGCTCTTCAAAAATTACCTTTTTACATGCTGCCAAGCAAAACGAAAATAAGTGCCCTTTTTCACTCGCTGCCCGCTGTATTGCTTCCTCCCCGATCTGATGCAACGAATGCAATTTTGACAGGCAGACGGTGGAGAGGGGGTTCTCACACATCCTGTGTCGAGGCGAAAAATTTTGGGGAAAGGCTTTCCCCTCACTCCCCCTCCCCCTTTTCTCTCCGTCTCTGTTATTATTCGAGATATGACGTCGCTTCCTCTCTGTCTCTCTCTCTCTCTACGACCTGCTCGCGCGTAACCGCTGCCGGCTCGCCGCCCCCGCTCAGCACCGAAACCGTTTTCCCCGAAAATTTTGGGAAACGTCAATTATCTCTCCGCGGGCCGGCGGTGCGTTCCGAGCGATGCCAGCCGATGGGAAGGGATTATTGTCGCTCCGGTCCCATGCCCCTTCCTTACGCACGCAAGGAGCTAATGTTGACGTTTTAATTCCTCCGTCCGTCCTGCTTCCATTTCTCCGCCACGCTCCGCCACGCTCGCCGCGGCGCGCTGCCGGCGCACTGCCTTCCGCTCGCCACCCGCCGCCGCGGCCGGCTCGTTCTTACCAGGCCAGAAAATTACTCATCAGATAATGAGAAAGTTGTAAAACTATTCATATTACAAATTGTTACAAAACTGCGGTGCGGGTGCTTGGAGATGCTTATCGGGGGGGCAGCGGGCGGCGCCGCGCCGCTCGGCCGGCCCTCGCCACGGTCTGCACGCGATAGCGCGCGCGGGAGAAAAAAAAACACACAACATCTTTCTGGACGTTTATTTAATTAAGAGAGTAATTTACACGTGCTGCTGCTTAATCTGACGACGGAAGTTCACACCTCAGCCGGGTAAACAGGAAGGCCGGGAGCAGGTGGGGAGGAGAGGACCACACAATGCTAGCCCTGTCGCCCCCCCCCCCCCCCCCCCCCCGAGCTATCCTGTTGACACCGAATCAGAAACCAACGCCTTCCGAGCTATTCTCCAAATTCCCTTCTCGGCACGGTCTGTTTTTTCGGGAGAAAGGGGTGCATAAATTATGTTGGTGTCGCTGCGGCCCCTGCGGTGGCGGCCGCGCGCGGGGGCGGAACCAGCAGAACGTGAGACGGGGGGTAAATTAGGAAATATGGATCTTTAGGAGTCGCGGCGCAGGCGGCGTGGAGGGGAGTGCGGGGTGGGTTATGGCAGCAGGTGAAGGCGGTGGCGGCCGGCGGGGAGGGGGGGGGGGGGGGAGGCGGCCGGAGGCGGCGCGGCTAAGCGATACACATGGGCCCTCTATATGGGCTGCTGCCGCCGCTAGCTCACCCCCGCACGGCCACACACGGCCTCACATGTACGGAGCCCAACCCCCCGGCAGGGCAAGGGACCGAGGGGCCGAGGGCGCGGGCCGGCGAGGCGCTGCACGGCCAACGCCGCCACCAACGGTTCATTATTTCATCCGAGTCGTGAATTCCTCACATAACAGGGTTAAGTCCGGGCCAACGGCTCGCATTTCGGGGCCCCTGCGCGCGTTCCCCCTGCAGACCTACACGGCCCTACGCGACCCCCCCCCCCCCCCCCCCAGGACCGGCCCTGATGCAGAGGGAAAAGGAGAGGCGGGGGACGAGCAGCAGATCTGCGCCGCGGCCCAAAACCAGCACAATTTGTACCGGAAGCTTTGCAACAACCACAGCGCTCTGAATCGGGATGACAAATCTGTGATTACACATTACGTTATCACTAATTACGGAGGAGGGGCCCACAGCATGGGATGGTCGGCGGACACGTAAGGCACACGTCACCGACCGCCGGCTTGTGCATCATTCTCGCCGCGCGTTTTTCGCCATTTCCGCGACGCTTTCATGCGGGCCGCGCGCGCCGCTCGCAGGCGAAACTTATCATCGTCACCATCACCAGCATAGCTGCCGACTGATGGTCATCGCGGGCCTTGTGCTGCTGCAGTGCGTACGTACGTTACGATTGGGGCGTGTGCAACACATTACCAAAGGAAAGGAGCAGCGGCACTAGGAGGGAGCGAGAGAGAGAGAGAGAGAGAGAGCGAGAGAGAGAGAAGGGAGGAAGGGAGGGAGGAGGGAGATAGATGAGTACCTGCCGGTGATGAATAGACATTAAAAATGGACACACCACCGGAGGGCAGAAGGGAAATGGCTTCCGCGGCCCTCTGCGAGGCTAGGACGGCTCGTCGGGCGCCGGGGCCGCGGTGTTGGTCAAGCGGGCCGGCGAAAGGCACCGCCGCCGCGCAGCACAGCGCAGGAAGCAACGTCGTCAAAAAATAATACGCCGCCGGCCCCTGATGATGTGGCCGTATCGGCATTAGAGCCCGTAGCATATCGCACGCAGGGGGGAAAAGAGAGGGACAGAGAGAGAGAGAGAGAGAGACGGGGCGAGGGAGCGAGAGGGGCTGGACGGAACTTGGCGATTATCATTAATTCCGAGAGTGGCCCATGGCAACTCGTGGCATGAATGCGTGAGATGAGCCCGCAGCCATTGGCGGCAGCGGAGGGGGAGGGCCCGGGGCCCGCGGCCGGGGCGGGGCGGGGCGGGGCGGGGCGGTGCGGGGCGGGGCGGTGCTCGGCGACGACGCCCGGTGGCGGCCGGTGGCGGCCGGTGGCGGCGTTCTGCAGCGTCCGGCGCGGCCGCCCGATATACTTAGCGGCCGCTCATTACCAGTCATGATGGACTGATAGCGGCCGCGGCCTGATGGCAATTGGCACATGGCTGGTACAGTACCGGCGCTGACCGGCGGCGTCCCCCCCCCTCCTCCCCTCCCGCCGCGACGCGGGGACTAGACCACTTGGCGAGAGGTCACTTTCATTTCCTTTGTCATCAGCCCGTCGTCCTCTCACGACGCGCGCGGGGCTCACGCGGCCTTGGGAGGGAAATAAAATTTCATGCAGAGCCAACTAAGTCCGATTGGGCGCTGCGCACGCCGCCGCCGCCGGCGATGTAGACCGACGCGGTGGGGTGACGGCGACGCTACCCCCGTGCCGACGACGGGGGGTCCCCGCTGGCCCCCGCCGGCCCCCGCCGGCCCCGCTGCCGCCGGCTGCCCTCGCGTGATGTGGGATGCGCCCCCTAATGACAGCGGCGGCACGGCCGGGCCCGGACTTACGCGCTTGTTCAAGCGGCGAGCAACAGCAGGTGATTCAGTCGTAACGAGCCGGGACATGTAACCTACCCGAGAAAATCAATGCTCCCCGCCCGGCCCCGCCCGGCCCCTCCCGGGGGCCCCTCCGCGGCGCATGTTGTGTTATTGGATTGGCCGAATGGATCGGATGGGCAGAGGCCGGCGTGTGTGCCAGGAGCCGCGGCGCGCAGGCCGGGCCCGCCGCCACCGCCGCCGCCTCGCAGGCCTGACCGACAAGTTGACAGCAATTTTTCCTCGCGGAGAACGAGCGGAGCGGCGGCGGCGGTGGATTCACTTCACTCATTGCGTGAAATCACGCGAGCACAAATCATTAGCGCCTATCGCCCCGGCGGCCGGGGCCTGGCCCGCCTCGCATGCACTCTCGTTGTGCGGCTCCGCCGCGACACGGCACGGACACGGGGCGGACACGGGGCGGACACGCGCCGCCACTCCGCCGCACGCTGACCACGACGAGGCCGACACGGTCGGGGGTCGTCCACTGTCGGTGCCGCGCACGGCGCCCGCCGGCCCGGCAGTGGCCGCGACTCTTGCGTGCACGCGCGCCGCCCGGGATGGCCTACCCCGGCACTCGCGGGCGTGCGCGACGTCGCAGACCGTGATTCCGAGGTGAACGCATCGCGCTGACGGCGTCCTGGACATGACGTGCGGCCACTTCTGTATTCGGCTTCCCACACCGCGGCCGCGCTGCCGGCAGACCGGGGATATCGAGGGCGCGTTGTGGTTTTTTACACGGACAATGAGCAGCAGGGGAAGCAGGGGAGCGAGATCGGAAAGGAGCGAGGAGCAAGTAGCGGATTTGAACCAGAAGCAGGCGGTGAGCAAGTCCGTCTCTGGTACCCCGCGAGCCGCGCGGAGCAACGCGATGCGGCATTGAAGGCGAGGGGGGGGGGGGGGGGGTCGGGGTCGGAGCGGGGCGGGTCGAGGCGGGCATTTAACGCATCCAGCCAGCCGTGTTTCCGGACGGACCGGGACGTCGGGCCGAGGCTGCGTCCGCGGGTGTCATCCGCGACCGTCGCCCGCTCCCTCTCGCTCCCTCTCCCACAGCGACGCGCAGCGCTCCCGCCCGTGAGGGAGAGAGAGAGAGAGAGAGAGGCAGCGGGCGGCGAGGCGCGCACGGGGCGGACGTTGGCGGCCAGGCATCGCCAGGTCGGCCCTGGCCGCCGCGCGTCGTGACGTGACTCGCAGCGCCGCCGTCTGGACGCACTTCTTGGCCAGGACGGCCGCCAACGCGGAGCCGCACCTGCCGTGGCCGCGGCGCCGCCGCCGCACGGAATCAGTGCGCGGCGCGGGTGGACGAAGTGGATGGATGGCACATCGTGGCGAAACGCACGACCCGCGCGCTATTCAATGGCGCGCTCATGACGGAAACATTAGTTCCCCGTTTCGATAAGGCCCGGCAGGGCACGGCCTGGGCCTGGGCAGGACGACGGGGCACAGAGCTGCGCGGGAAGAGCCGCGGCCGGCCGGGCAAAGCGCAGCGCAATTAGTGTTGGCATGACAGCGGATAACACGACAAAATGGGGCAGGGCAGGCGGGCAGGCCCATGGCGGGCCGCGGCGGGGCGGTGCGGACCGGAGCGCGCCCATGGGAGCCCATGACAGCCCATGGCGCCGCTGCAGCGCCGCCGCTCGGAGTCGTCAGCCCGCGCGATCGACAGTATAATAACAAAAATGTGCGCGACTGTCCTCGCCATTATCAAACACAAAACTGCCGTTAACGACGCGATACCGTGGTGTGCAGTCGCTCGCGGGCTTCGCCCCCCCCCCTTGCTGATGCGCTCGCGGACCGGTCTGTGTCACGACACGCGTTTTGTCGCCGAGTGTCCCTCCCGCGGCCGGCGTGGCGGTACATAAACACCTTGTTCCGCACGAGTAGTGACGCGCTGACACGACAGGCTCTCGGCCGCCCCTCGGCCGCGGCCCCGATACCTATCGGCCCCGGCGGGACACTTCGCCGTGACACGATATAGGCCCCCGGCCGGCAGACTGTACTTCCCGCACCGCGATCGACTTTGGTTATCCCTTCCGATCCGGAGAGCCTGAGTCCACGGTGACCCGGCCCACCGGCCCGGCCGCGCGCCGCCCTGACTGCTGCGTTCGCACCCGCATCAGGCCGACCTGCTCCTCTCCTCACCGCGCGTGTTTCTCTCTTTCCGCGCGCGAGGCGCACCGCACCCCGCGGCCGTGACGGTGCCCCGGCCGTGGCGACGGCGGCTGGCCCCGCGCGGCCGCCCCACCGGTTCGCACAGGTTACCGGCGGCAGCGGCGGCGGCTCAATCTCTCTGTCCATCTCCCCTCATAAATGAATGAACGTCGCGGGCCTGCCACCGCCATTGCGGCCCGGAATGGCTTCGGCGCCGGCACCGCCCCCCCCCCTCCCCCACCTCCTCCGTGCGCCGGAATTAGTGCGGGACCTAAAAATCCCTCCGGCGGCGGCATAGTTGGGGTTTATTGTGCTTCCTACATCCATTATTGCCTCTGCCAACTAGATCGGTGCGGGCGTGGCGCGGCGCGGAGGGGAGGCGGGACGGGCTGCAGGCTGCAAAATTGATAATAATGGTTCGTCCGCGTTTTTCCATTGAAACCGCGCCGGCCGCCGCGCTACTGCACTGCTAGGCGGGCGCCGGCGGCTGCGGCGTGGAGGGGGCGGGGGAGGGGGGTGTGCGACAGGACAGGTCGGCGGTGTGCCTTCCGGTGTCGCTCGGATGTCAGCGGCACTGTGCGTCCCTGCGGCAGCCGCGCCGCGCCACGCCGAACCGGCCTTCATTTGGCTGATTGGGTCCGAACAAAGTGGACGCCAAGCAAAGCCAGGCGCGGCGCGCTCCTGTCGGCCCGCCGCTGCCGACGCCGCCGACGCCCAAAACGAATTAAGTTAAATCCGAGCAAATCAGGGCGAGCACTGTCCAGTGCCGTGCGGCGGTGCGGCGGTGCGGCGGGCCGCGGCTGCATTGTCCCTCCGCCAGGTTAGGCAACGCGCCCGGAGCGGCGCCGTTATCATTACGGCGTTGTCACACCTGATGAGGCCGCCGCCTGGCTGTGCCGTGCCTGGCCGTGCCCGGCTGTGCCTTGCTGCCTTTGGGCTGTCGCTGGCTGCCCGCCTGCCTGGCAGATGGTCCGGCGCGAAACGGTCATTTCCCGCCTTTGTGCCCCGCGCGGAGCGGGCGTCCCTCCATCATCACGTCCCGGCCGGCCCCGCGGCCCCGCGGCCGTCATGCAAAGCGACTGACGAAAATCCGTGATCAAAGGAGAAAAATGTGAAAGAGATGATTCGTCGGCGTTGCTGGGCCGCCGGCCTCTGGGGCCCCGGGGCCCGGCCGCCTCGGGGCCGCCTCGGGGCCCCGCCTCCGCCGGCGGTGGCGAGGCGAGGCGCTGGCGCCCGATTCCATCCTAATTGCGTCGGTAAAGGCGGTAAAGGACTAGAGTACGGAGAAGCGGTGCCGGAGGTACAGTCCGGCGGCCTTCTTACATTAACGCGTTTGCAGCCGACCCGGTGACGACACTTTGGTGGCCGGACTGCACGGAACTGTCCCAGTGTCCCGTGACTCGGCAGGCCGCCTGTAAGGTCAGCCACTGCCCTCTGAGCTGATTTCTTTTTAGTGTATATTTTTGACATGTGGACCCGCCTTTGGGACGCCGGGAGGCGCCAGGGGGGTCTGGGGTGAGGTGTTCGCCGCAATGGTGCCACTCGTCTTCGGCCAGCCCGCCGGCCCGGCCCCGGCCCCAGCCACCGGCCGCTCCTCGATCCCTTGTGCGCACAAATTAAATACGATGAATCATTTTTTTCGCCCTTTCTTCCCCCGACTGACTACTCACTTCCTTCCCTACTCGAACTCATCCGTTCGTATCTGCACCATTCATTCATCCACGCAGTCATTCATTCGTCCATTCATTCATTCATTCGCTCATTCATTCAATCACTCATTCGCTCATTCGTGCGTTCGTTCATTCATTCGTACATCTCTGATGACGCACGCGCGCTCATAGACGCGATGGGCTCGCGCACTCGGCCCCGTGTTTTCGTGGAGAAAGGCAGCGGAGCGCGAACGCTCACACGCACGCATGCACGCACGCGGCACGCACAGAGCACGATGGGAAATCATAAAAAAAAAGAGAGGAGTAGGGGGCACCGCGGGCACCACGGGCATCGCGGGCTGGCGAATCCGGCCGTCGGTAGCCGGCGACGCGTCCCGTTAGGGGGAGTAGGGGAGGGGCCGCGGGGGAGACGCGAGGCGGATCAGGAGCCTTTCATTCAGGTCCGCCTCGGATGAGAAATTCGTACGGCGCATATCGCCCCCCGACGAGGATAGCAGCTCACCCCGCCGCACGCCCGCCCAAACTTCTCCTACTGCGGATAAAGGAGGACGGCGGCGCGGGGGTAAGATTCGGCAGTAAACGGTCGCGCCGCGGATGTCGGATTGCTTCTGCTGCTCTGGACCACGGCGCCGCTCGGGGCGCGCGGGACTCGCAAAGTAGTGGCGGAGGAACGGCGCTGAAATTGGGCACAATGGCTTTCATTACAGCCGCGCCTTCTGCTCCCGCTTGCGACTCCCTCGAAGTCAATCACGCGCTTTTTTTCTCGCCCTCTCTCTCTCTCTCTCTCTCTCTCTCTCTCTCTCTCTCTCTCTCTCTCTCCCTCCCGCTGTCGCTGTCGCTGTCGCTCTCCCTCTCTCTCTCTCCTTCTTAGTCCACTGGACCGGCACGGGAGGCGGACGCCGCGCTGCCGGCTGCCCGGTCGCTTTATTGGCCGCACCTCCGCGCCGCTCATTGTCAGTTGTCGATCAGGGATATCAATTAACGGAGGAAATAAATGAGGTGGCGGTGATTACGCGGGGCCCCGGCCGGCCGGAGCTGCGGCGGAGCGGCCCGAATCGGACCGGAAAAGCTATCAAGTGATTCCGGTCCGGCATTGCGCCACCGCAGTGTTTGCCCGCCGCCCGCGCGCCCAGCCTTTATCCCGCCCCGACTTTCTTTTCTTTTATTTCCGCGTCCTGCGCGGACGACCCGCGCGGCTGCCGGGGGGGGGGGGACCGAAGGGGGTGGGGGGCGTGGCGGGGCTCAGGGGGGCCTAAGGGAGGCCGCCGAAACCGCGCGGCGGGGCCACGGCAGATGAGTTAAGCTTGTTGCCCCACAAGCAGCTCCAGTTTTTACACCGCGTGGCGGCAGCGCTCTTTTTCCTATCCTGGCGAATGGCATGGCAACGGCCCTCGGCTGATAATCACGGCGGCCGCCGCTCCGTCTGGGCTTTTAGCGCGTTCACCGATTCGCATCGCGCGATGAGAACGTCCCGTCGTCGCGCCCGCCGCCCCCGAAAGTCTTCCGCCCCCCGCCGGGCCGCGCCGACGCGCAGTCAGTTTCGGCGACATGTGAGAGCGGTTACGTACGGCCGCCGCTCCGCCGCCGCCCCGCGCCAGTCGATGGGCCCGGGGACGGAGCGGAGTCACGCCACGGCTCCGCCCGGCTCCGCCGACTGGCTGGCATGACCACACGTGATTTTCGGCTGCGCTTCGGAAACGCGGCCCGGACAATTATTGGGGCCGTTCTGTGCGCCGCCACGAAAAGGGCTGCCCGCATTGTGGCGAAGAGTTGAGCGGCGACGTCGCTGCCGCTGCAGGGCCCGCGGAGCAGCCAGGGGTTGGTGGCCCCGGCGGCCGAGGCCCCGCACGACGGCTGCCGCGGCCCGGTGGACCATGCGACGCCATGGCGACGCCCGCGCTCAAACCGTTCGCAATTACAAATTGGTTTCGGCCCTACGCGTTCGCGTTACTATGGCCACCTCTCGGAGCGTGACGCGATGGACTGGGGGACCCGGCCGGACCCGCGGGGGGGCCTCCTGCCGAATATGACATTCTGTCGAAAGCGGAGCGGATACCGCTGGGCCCCGCCGGGCCGGAGACAAGGCGACGGGGGCAGGGAGGGCGCTCAATATGAAATGAGACGCGGGGCGGTCCGCGACGGAGACGGCTCGGCAGAGGGAGAGAGAGAGACGACGGCGACGCGAGAAAGGGATGGGAATAAAAAGGAGCGCGAGGAAGAATCCGAAGAGACGCGCATGATTGCCTACCCGCGCGCGCTCCCCACAGTCAGGCGAAGTAGAAGACAGCATATGAGAAATTCATACTGGAGACGCTACACCGATGCATATCTCCGTCTCGCTCCCACACACACATGTAGATGGATGTCCCGGCGCTGCTTGGCGCTACCGCCGCTGCCGCTCCCGAGGGGCGGGCCGTATACCATCCGCCACCACTCGCGCCCCTCCACCGCTCCCCTCCTCTGTCTCTCTCTCTCTCTCTCTCTCTCCTCCCACCGCGCCGGGGGCTGCCGGGGGCTGCCGGGGGCCACGCCCGGAGCAAAGCCCTTCAAATATTAATCTATTTCCCCGCTTTCTTTCCGTTGGCCTCGACGAGCCCCGGGCCGGGCAGCAGCGCCGAAGCGCCGAGCGGAGCCGAGCCGAGGCCGCCGAACATCCGTCCAGACGAGGCGAGGGCAAGGGCGGACGGCTCGGCGGGCGGCCCCGAGCCCGGACTAGCGCAAAGTTTGTCGGCGCATGTCATATGTGAACGATGAGCAGCGCGGCGGCGCCATCGCCGCGACGCCCGCCGAGTTTCTCATATCGCTCGGGCCGCGGGCGAGTTGTGTTGCCTAGCTAACGGGGGCTTTGCAGCGGGCGTGGCGCCCCCTACCACCAACCCCACCTCCTTCTTGTTCGGAAGGGCATGCAAGCACCGGGGGACCGGGCCGGGGGTGCGAGGGCTCGGCGAGGACCGATGCCCCCGCCGAAGGCAAGGAAAGGGCATTACCCACCCACAGCGCGCCCGCCGGCCTGCCGGCCCGCCGGGGCCCTGGCCCTGGCGCATCTCCATAATGCTCGCATTTTTATTTTTCATCCTGTGTGTTTCTTCTTTCCCCTTCCGAGATGGGCCGCGGCCTGGCCGCCGGCCGGGAGCGGGGGGAGGGGTGGGGTGGGGGCGCTCTCCGCGCGAAGCAGCCGGGATCAAATCGGCATCGCACCGAATTTCCGGGTCGGTGTCGAGTCGTAGGTTTTGACCCCCTTCTCGCGCCGAGGACGGCGTCGTCTCCACCCGGCATTCTGTTCGGGGGGCCGTCATGCCACGACCTTGCGGGGGTCGCATGGACGTCTGCAGAGAGGTTCGCGGGGGGTGATACGAATCGAAGACCGCACCGCCCCCCACTCCTGACCGCGGGGGGTCGCGAGGGGGTTGGGGGCGCCGGCAGGGGGTGTGATTCGCGAGAGGAATGGAAGGAATATGCTGCTCCCAAGACATGTGGGGCCTCGGGGTGGGGACGGCCCGATCAATGTTAATGCTGGCCGCCGCCAAAGGATGAGGGCGTGCCAGGGGCGTGCCAAGGGTGGGGGGGGGGGGGGGGGGGGGGCGGGTGCTCAGCGCCGGACCAGACAGAGGCCCAACGCGATGCGAAAATTGTGCGCCTCGACGCCCGATCAGCGCGGGGGACATTTTTCAGGATGAAAACGGGCGTGACTGCGTCGCCTCCCCGCTCCCTTCCCGGCCGCTCCGTCGCGGTGGCAAACGGCCGCAGACACTCGCTTAGCTTCCCGCCCCCCTCCCCTTCCCTCTCTCGCTCCGTCCTCCTCGCACACCCGCTCTGCCGCGCCGGGAGCGACAGAGATGGAGGGGCGCGGGCTATCGACAAGCACACGTCACGCAAGCAGCCCGCACGTGTCGGCCGGGCCGGGCAGACCCGCGCCGCCGAACCAATCCACCAGGCCGCCACCCAAAGCCCCTGCGGCCCGCCCCGCCCGCCCCGCAGCGCCCGCCTGCCCTCCGGGCCGCTTTCAATTGCAAATTTTTATTTTCTTGGCTTTTCGGATCGAGTGGAGCAGGGAGGCGGCGGCGGCGTCAGCAAGGCGACAGCCCTGCGGGGCCGGGCCCTCGCCGTCGTCAGTCACACGGCCCAACACCGCCAGCGGACGCCAAGCGGACCGCGCCGTATCTCATCCGCACGGCCCATTGTGTGACGCGATGACGGCCACGATAATGATCGGCCAATGATCGAGTCATGATCACGACGATCGTGAGGAGTGCGGGTAATGACTTCGGCGCGGAGACGGCGGCGGCGGCGGCGGCTCGAAACATATTCCGGCGAGGTATCTCTGTATGCAGCGCGCCCGCGGCCCCGCTGCTGCCGCCCAGACCGAGTGAATCAATGTCAATCAATGGCGACATGCAGGATGTCCCGTGGACGTCTCGTGGGGGGGGGGGGAGGGTCCAGCTGGTGTCCTGCTGGTGTCCTCGCCCAGGATGCATACCGACGACATCCAACTCTGATTTTATTACAGGTCCGCGCCGATCTCGCGTATCTATCTCCCTCTCCGCCCACTTTCGTGCACAAATCGCAAAAATGACGTAGACGGAGAATGGGAGGGAGGCGAGCGAGGACAGAAAAAAAAAGCGGTGCCGGCGCGAGAGGAGACGGAGAGAAGGAGAGAACATTGCTCCCATAAAAATATATCCGGAACCAATAGTACCGAGGCGGAGTGAGTTTGGCATATATCGGTCATATATTACGGGTTCCGGCTCGGCGGACACATGTGGACACACCTACGGTCATTGTCATCCCCCCGACTCATTTTCCCTTCCTTCTCTCCTCCCTGTCCGCGCCGTATTTCTTTCTGTTTTTTCCCCCTCGCTCTCTCTCTCTCACACACCATATCGTACTTATTTTTTATATCGCGGCGGCCTGATCCATTCGATCGCGCGCGCGCGCGCCTTCGATATTGCAACTCGGGTGAGTGCAGCGGAGAGTGTGGGCCGCACAAAGTAGCCGAGCGAGCTGCGCTGCGCCGCCGTGCCGCGTCGCCGTGCCGCGCCGCCAACCCCTGCCGAACCTCATCAATTTCGCGCCCTAATTTATATATGGGTAATTTTTTTTTCTGTCGTTGTTTTGGATTTCTTTCTCGTGTGTCAAGTCGTAGTGTCGCGAGGGAGCGCCGTCGCGTCGTGCGATCTGTCAGCAGGGGAAGCAGGGGAGGTGCGCTGCGCCGAGGCCGCGGAGAGCTTTTCGCCGTTCTGCAGCGCCGCAAGAAGGCGCACGGTCATATGAGGTGCGTTCCGTGTGCGGCGGCGGGGGCGCGGGCGGCCGGTGAGGGATGACGTTGCTGCCGCGGGGACGCGCACACACGCCGAGCGCCCCGGACCGTTGAGGAGCGCGGCGCAGCACAGCGCAGCACGGCGCGCATTGATTGGCGTCGCCCGTAATGAATTCGCACGTACAAGGAGCGGACGGAAGGGGATGGAGAAAAAAACGGTTGGCGCGGAGGTTGATTAACCCGACCCTAATCTAGCCCGGCCCAGCGCGGCCCAGCCCGGCCGTCTGTGCAAAAATTTTAATTGCAGAATGAGTGCAAGGGTGGAGCCGGCGGCGGCGGGCAGCCGTTACGGCATCCGCATCGCACAATGGCGGGTAAAATCCGCAACATTATGATTTGGAGCACGGCGGTACACTGCGAGGCGAAACGGACCACCGGCGGCGGCGGCGGCGCTGGGGGAGGGTTTGTCCGCGAAACTGTCCCACATGTACGGTCTTCTGGTTCTGTGACACTGAACGCTGTGAGCCGTGTGGGGCGTGGGGGCGTATGCTCCAATAACGGCCCCAGAATGCAATTTGAAAATAAGAAATTGCGCCCCCTGAAACCGAATCCGTCACGCAATTTTTCGGAGTGTGCGAGAAGGGGTTCGGGCTGCGTCGCCGTGTCTATGAGGGACCCCGGGCGTGGGGGACCCGCCACCCGGCCTGACCTGGTTCCGCAATGGGTGCTGAATTGTGACGAGGGAATGAAATCAGACACTCTGCAGGTAGCGGGCCGCGCGAGCTGCGGGGTGAGGATTTCGCAGAGAACAGGAGACAAAGGGCCCACACCAGGCCTGGCAGGGGTGCGCGCACGTCTGATAACTTTAACGCTCATTACAAACACGGGAAAAAATAAAATGAAAACGTGGGGAAAATAGGTCGCGAAAAACTTTGGCAAGGGAAAACCGCGAAAACATTGAGCCCTTTGGGACGTTGCCGTATATACATTTTGTTTTCTCTGTGCCCGATGGATCCACCGAGATGACGCTGGAAGCGCAGGAAGTGCTCCGGGCCGCTCCTCTCCGCCAGCCCAGATCACCTTCGCCGCCTGACGGGCTGCTCGTCTCGCCCCACTTCCTCCACGAGGACAGCCTTCGGCACCGCCACCGCCGCCACCCCGGGGCACGACACACAATGCAGGGAGAAAAACAATCGCCTATAGGCAGGATGAAAATGAACGGGGGCAGAAAAAAAAGCTATATAGATGAAGAGGCGGATGGGTGCAGCGCAACCCGGCGTATAGCCTGGCGCACCCCCCTCTCTGTCTCGTCACAGAACCCTTCCAGGGATGCCACCGCACTTGTGTGCAATCGATCGAACACCGCGCTGCCACCGTTAATCGGTGAGGAAGGCGCAGCGCTGGCAACGCGCGCCGCCTCGCTCTGCTCCTGGCTGTCCTGCCGCCACCCAGGCTACTCACTGAGCCGTTGCTTCGGCGAAAACATTCGGTAAAATGCTTTTCTAACGTCGCATGCAAGTGTTTTTTCGCATTTCGTGTTTCTTACGGTGGACCTACGTTGGTCACCGACCTAACCCAAATAGTTACTCGCGAATTTCATATCGGCGGCGCTGGCCGCGCGTGTGGGGAGGCAGAAGAGCCCCTCCCCTCTCGCAAACGAGTTGCGCGGTCCGTCCTCCCTTTGTGAGAACAAACTGGGGCTGCGCTCCGTCGTCCCGGAAACGGCATAAAATGTTTAAAATTTGCATGCCCCCCTGCCCTCTCTGTGCGTGGCGGCGCGCGTGCTGCGGAGACGCGCATCGCGAGCACGGGCCGCGCCGCACCGCTCGCTAGCGGAGCCTCCTTGAGGTAGGCCGAAAAATGGTGATTAGTCGGGGTTGTTGATAACCGGCTGAGCACGTGCCGATTGTACCAGACACGGCCCGCCCCGCACCGCCCCGCATCGCCCCGCACCGGCCCCCGCCGAGTCCCCGCCGCCACATTTACATACGTTTTGCATAAGCGTTCGCACTCGTCCCGTCGCGAATCTTACATGCTTAATGAGCAAATTCGACCAGGTCCATGGCGGCGGCGGCGACGGCGGCGCGCCAAGGCGTGTGTCCCCCAGCCAAAGCGTCCGCCGTCCCTCTCGCGCCTTGTCGGTCTTGTGGAGCAGAGAGAGAGCGACTAATGTATTCGCACGCGGATCCGGCGCATGCGTGCTTCGGGCCGCACGGCAGGGCGACAGGAACGCGCCAGCCGGGCGAGCATTCACTGTGTGTAAAAAGGTGCGATTCCGAGGAAGAAAATTGGAGGACGGAGCCGTCGGGGACCAGCGGGGGCCTCCGCGCTGACCCCTTTGCGTCAACACGGTCGGCTCCTAGAGACACACACGGGGCGGGGCCTCGGCCCCGCTGGACGGCCGCTGGCCGTACGGGAAGCGACAGGGTTTGATTGATAATCCGCTCAGTCAATTACGTAGAGAGGATGTCCGCGATATGGATTAGCTTACCGCCCGGCCTGTATGCATAAGATTACTGTATCACATGACGGCCGCTGGCGAGGCCCCGCGGCGGCGCCCGTGGCGGCCCGCGGCCCCCGCCGGACACAGGCGGCCCCAGCAGCCCTGCATGTCACCGGGGCGACTCTGACGACGCTGTTATTTCGTGCCTACGACTCTAAAGGGGACCGACGCTCAGATCAAACACGATGCTATGTCCCGGGAGGCCCGGCCGGGGGCAGTGCAGGCGGCACCGGGGCCGCCAGTGTCTGCGTGCACCCGCGCGCCGCGGCGGGCCTCTTGGCTGTCGATCCATCCTAATCCCCAAACACGAATCCACGCCTCGTTTTATTATTTCCCAGCGAGTTCACACGGAAGGTGCGCGGGCTGAGCCGTAACTCCGGCCGTGGTTAGCCGCGTCGCGGGCTGGTGCTGGGCCAGGGGCTGGGCGTGACACCCGAGATTGAAGATTTTCACCCTGCAACGCCTACTACTCTCTGTCCCGTCTCGGCCCGCGAGCCTTCAAGTCGCACAAAGCTTAATTTATAACCCAAACATTCATAAAAACCTGAATCGGAAATTACGACTGGGTATTTATTCTCACCCGAGTGACGTGTTGGAGGAGAGTGGAAAAGAGAGAGAAAGAGAGAGAGGTGGCTGGGGAAGATAAAAAGAGGAGGCGAGAAAGGAGGCAAGACGAGGAGAGGAGTGCGGGAGCGAAGGGGGGGGGGGGGAGTGCTGTACGACATGCAGGCGTCGTGTCGCGCCGCGCGGGCTGCCTGCCGGCCGGGGTTCGCTGGGTGCGCTGGCCTCGTGGGCCTCCGCAGGCCTCCGCGCCGCCTGGGACGGTAATGAAGTCGGGGGAGCAGGTTGAAGTGAAGACAGTGTCCATTACTGACGCGTGGGCCCGCGGGCCCGGCCCCGGCGGACGGGTAGGGCGCCATAAGGTGACTCAGGCCGCCGTGGCTGGCAGGTGTGGCGGCGCCGCTAATGGTTTAGCCCGATTCGTTCCACGGAGCGCCAGGCCGGCAACTGCTGGAGATAGGATCGACCCCACCGCCGTCGTTCCGGAAAGGGGTGGCTACCCGTGAAATCCACTCTCCCCTCGGTGGCCCTTGACACCCCCGCCAGAGCCGTCAGGCCCCGACGCCTCGGTGCGCAGACCCCGGGGCAGCCTAATCGTCGCTGAGCCGCCGCCGTCCATCGCCGCCGCGCGCTGCCGCCCCGCTGGACCCAACCTGCCCGGACCGCCACGACGAGACGGCTCTGGTATTCTGCCAAGGCCTGGAACGATACCCTGGCACGAGCCGACTGGGTGACACACCCTGTCCGGTACGGAACGGCACACGACCAGCCTATCTCTCGGGGACCGCCGGGGACCGCCCGCCAATACGGCAACCGGAGCGAGCGTTCGCTGCAAGGAATATTTCCACGTTTCGTCAACTTAAACCCCTCCTGCCCTATCCCAAACCGGTCCCTGACATGCGGCTCGGTGACGGACCCCGCGCCGAGCCCCGTGATGAACCGGGCGCCACATCCGGCCGGCCCCGCACCGACTGGTCCACTCGCCGCACGGGCAGCCGATAAAAATTGATCAGAACACACAACGTTATTGAAAGGTGAAGAAGCTCTATCGCGGTCCGTCCATCTACGGCTGCAGTGACACGTTTTGCTGAATGGGGAATGAGGCGGAGCGAGTGGCCGCGGCGGGCCACGGGCCTGCCAGGCACCGTCCCGCTCTTAATCGTATTATCGATGCAGAGGTGTGGCCGTGATGTTGAGAGGCCAGGGGAAAAAATGGCGGGGAGAGGAGTAACGGCGCGGATTTTCAAATAATGGCATTGGGCCCCTGCGCAAGCAGTGCCGTTTTACACAAAAATTCTGCGAGCGACACGCCTGGGTGCGGTTCAAGATCGCCTGGTTTTGCTCCAACAGTCACAGATGGAACGACTAAAAAGAGAATGTGGAGAGGATCGTAGGCCATCGGCTTGCTGCACATTGACATTCGTCACCGTGGAGACGCCCGGCTGGACCACCTAGGCGAGTGGCTGGCTCTATCTACACAACACGACGAGTAGAGTCGGGTCGGACGGGGGGGGGGGGGGGGGCGGAGCCGAAGCCCGACCCGTTCCGTGACAGCGTCCTCGTCAATGTACACTCTCATGTGAATGACGATGAGGGCGTGCAGACAAGGAGAAAGCTACACTGAATTTCAACGTATGCGTTCAGGTCTGCTAAAACTTGCTATCAGAAAGACTTACAGTGGAAGTGGGCTCGGCTGAATTTTCTATGTGAATTGCCTTCATCCAGCCCACTGCTCTCTCCCAACATTTATTCTGTTTCTGACTTCGAAATTACTGTTACAAATTCAGGCGTTTTCTCCTTGTCTCCAACCATTTCGAAGCATCTTTCTGGAGCTACACATGTGCCTCAATTTCAAATCTACTAAATGTTATCAAACATGCATGTAACATGCTATCTACAAATACAAAACAAAAAATAAAAAAGAAGTGTAATGAATTTAGAGAGATAATCTGCGGCTGTTCTATGCTGATTTTTTTAGCTTTCACAGTTTCTTGCCCCTCCCTCCTCCCTCACTTCTCGCATTTCAAGTGTTCAATGAATTACTGCAAAAACTGCAGAATGTGTGTGTCATATCTTCGGAGACGTTTCGAGCTTCTTCAGTCATTTTTTGCTCTTTGTGCGGGTCTTCTTTCTTCATACCCGTGTGTTTTTAGTATCCACTACAAGACGAAGAGGCCACACAACGCAAATGAAAATGTTTAAATAGGTGAACTAGTATTGCTTAATTACAATGAGGGTTTAGATAGCAGTATAGAAAATGTATGATTTTTTCTCATTTTAGTTTTGTGGCGTTTTAGTCATGTTGTGCTTCATTCTCATTTTCTAGTGGGGAAAAATGGGCCCTCAAAGGCAAATCATAAGAAAAACAAACAAAAGGGGTTTAATTTTAGTGTAATTTATTTAATCAGTAATTCCAGCGAGCCCCTACCAGCTCCAAGCAGGAGTCGCACATCACAGATGGAAGCGCGCGAAGTCGCGTGCGGTACATAGTCTCATAAAAAAAATACATAAATACACTGCTCTTTGCAATTTCAATTAAATTTCTCAGTTCAACAATAAATACATACGATGATACACTATAAATATGATTACACTATATACATATACAACACAATAACTTTTAAACGTTTTACAAATATATAATTTGCGTACAAATAATGGTTTGGTATGAACACGTTTAGGGCGATAAAACGTAATTAAACGAAGGAAACAATGTCTGAACAGCAACTTAGTTCCGTACCTCCCTCACATAAACAAGTCTTTTTATTTATACTTAACAGGATCAGGTGACAGCGCCAGACTCCCTAAGCTCAACCGTAAACAGGCTACGCGCAGCTGCCTCCCAACCAACCAGGCAGCATCATCTCAATACCTGGTATGTGGGCCTCAATAACCTATTTCAGGCCAGCGTTGGCGGCCCGCTCCCCCTCTGTATCACCATCCGGATAAGTCTGTCTTCGTCTGGGGAGGATTTGGGGGCTCTACGGGATCCAGGTAGCGACACAGCCACCACACACATACTGGCACTCTCACAGTCGCACACGCACACATACACTCACACATACACTCACACATACACATACGGCCACATATTGGTTGTGTTATTGTTCCATAACAACGTGCGGGGAAGGGAAGAAAAAAAACAAGCACGGCCAAATAACGAATCAAATTTGAACGGACTGGTAGGAAAACGTAGGTGGGCTGTGTCCGCGTCTACAACAAAACTTTAAAACATGACGGAACCGAGCAAGCGAATAAAGTAGCCGAGAACAAAGGAGAATGGCCAATAAAACTGGATACGAGGGAAATGAAGGGCAGCACGATTTGATAGTGGAATCTAGCTGCACTCCCCTTCTGTTTCCCCTTCTGTTTTCCACTGAATACTAGTTTTTTAAAAAGTATAACGTATTACCAAAGAATGCATGTACGGGATACTGCTAAAAACATCACACTTTCCCCACTTCGCCCTTCTTCGCACATTGTTAGGGTATTAAGACGCAATTTTGCACGAACCTAGCTATCTTTGTATAGTCATGATCAGGTGGTAACTATACCCTACCTAACAAATAACGTCTAGCCCAGGTCATCTCTCACTACCCAAAAGGCAATAATAAACTATGTACAACAAACTAAAGAAAAAATAATAATATAATAACTCAACATCAATAGGCCACAAAGGCCGCCAACGCAAGGGTGCAACACCACATAATTACAACAACACATTAAACGTTCATAAAATTTACAATGTAGCACAAAATACATTTGCAATAAAGCGAGGTTTCAGAGTTTGAGAAATGTTTCCTCAATCCGAGATTAAAACTGAACTTCCAGTTACAAAACATTTGATAAAAACCTATCAATCTGGATATATTTAAGAAAGGCAGAGTCCATAATAGAGATTTTGCAGTAATATCTCAGTTCATAGCATACTAGCAACAGAGAGCAAAACAAAAATAATAAAATTATTACGAATAATAATAATAATAAAAAATAAAATGATAAATGACAACAACTTATAATAAAAGCGTGGGGCGGCAACAACTACTGCGGCGCTAACGTACTGAGACATTACTGCCGTGGTGGACGGATACATGCTTAGCCTTCTACTCGAGCGCGACGCACTCACCGTTGTTGTGGTAGAAGGAGCGGCCGCCCGTGCTGGGAGCGACAGATCCGTACAGCTGTTGCAACAGATTCAAGTCTTCCTGCGGCAAGGTGTTGATGCCAGGGGCCGCCTTGGGTGCGTTGTTGTTGTCGGAGGGTGCGTGCCCGGGAAGGGCAACGGGGAGAGCGCCCGGCACCGGGAGCTGTGGCATAGACGGCTCTGCTCCAGGCTGGGCGTCTTTGTGCGTTTCGAGGTATTGGCGCACGTTGTCTATGTGTTTCTTGGTGAAAATGTGGTCCTGAATCGAGTACTTGTGCGAGTACTTGAACTGACAGTGCACACACTCTTCCGGCGCCCGGTCCGGAGGGGGTGTGGCCAGAGACTCCGGCCCGCCCAGAGCCTTCTGCAGAGCAAGCTTTGTCTTCTTCTCCTTGGCGCGCGCATTTTGAAACCACACTTGGACCACGCGTTTGGCCAGCCCAATCTCGCGGCCTAACATCTCGCACTCCGCCATGGTGGGCGTCTTGTAGTCCGCGAACAGGGATTTCATAATTTTGACCTGCAACCAGACACGAGACGGTCTTAGGTCCAGTTCATTCAAGTCCACGTCACTACGTAATATATATATAAGTACACTACGTTCACAAGCACACACACTAACACGAATCGATTCTTGTGTAACACACAGGTACTAAGGTTCAGGTCTCCACCTTGACCTTACTAACCTGCAGAGAGCTCATCTGCGTCCGAAATCGCTTGTTGGTGGGTTGTCCCGGCTGGCCAGGTGTGGTTGGCGTGGGCCCGCTGCGCTGATGGCCGCTCTGGGTTGACGAAGCCGGCGACGTGGGGTTGCTTTCGTCGTCCATATTGTCCGTGCATTCGGACATGGAGTCGTCTCCGTGCTCGCTGATGGGGTCCTCACGCACAGACAACGCCATGCCCAAGGGCCGGCTCAGGTCTACGGGCTTGCTAAGATCCAGGACTCCTGCTCCACCCTCGATGTGTGGCACTCCTGGAAGTTGGGGGGCGTCCTCCTTAGCCGCTCCTCCATCTTTGCCATTCTGGGCGGTCTGATGCGCCTGCAGCTCGCTGATGTATCGCTTCACGGACTCCTCGTAGTACTTTTTTAAGGACGCTTCTACGTCCGGTGACTGAAAGGGCGGGAACAGGGGCGGCATCATGTTAGGCTGGGCCGACGAGTGCTGGGACGACTGCGTTGACTCCATGCTGACTTCCTCATCAGGTAGCGCATCGATGTTGATTTCACCCCGTGCGCATTGGTCAGCGTGCTTAGTGTTCAAGTGCGATTCAAGAGCAGACTTGACTTTGAACAAGGCGGGGCAAAAAGGGCAGCGTTTGTTGATTACTTGGGAATGGGCGCGTACTTGTCCTTTGCGCTCACGAGCGCGGGTGTTCTGAAACCACACCTGGACGACGCGTTTTTTTAAGCCTACCTCCCGAGCGATGTTCTCTAGCATCTTCCGCGATGGATTGCTTTCCATCTGGTATTTTTGGTACAGATAGTCCAGCTGCTCGGGAAGAATGGTAGTCCTTAACCGTTTGTCCTTGGGTGGCTCATTCTGCTCTTGGGGCTCATCAAGTTCTTCCAGTTTTCTTTTGACTCCAGCTCCCAGCATGTTTGCAAGCGGGTGGGCGCCTGCTCCAGGCAGTAGGGAGAGGTCAGGAAGTGCTGCTAACGGTGGAGGCGGTGGTTGCTGCTGACCCTGTTGCTGCTGCTGTTGCTGCTGCAGCTGGGCATGCTGCTGTAGAATCCCAAAAGGAGAATCGGGAGGGTAGGTTGGGAACAAGTTCGGGTTCATTATATGTACCAACTGATGCTCCCGCCATAATTCAAACCTCGGGAACACGAGGTTGCACTTATCACATTGGAACGAACTTTCCTTGGAAAGCGGCTGGGTCTCGCGCTCGCGCGGTGCATCGCGAGGGGAGTCGGGTAAGGGGGATGGAGTGGGCGTGTGGGCAGACGACCCAGGCGCGGGCGTCGTCGGCCCAGAACTGGCCGTCAGCGCCGCGGTGCTCGCCTGGGGGGCGGGCTGCGGAGCAGCGGCCGGAGGTTCTCTCTGCTCAGTCATAGTGCTCGAGTTGGAGTCTTCCGACGACATGACTGCTGCGATCTGTGCCGCGGCGGCCTGCGCCTGTGCCGACCGCTTTGCGTCCTCCTCCTTGAAGCAGTGGGTCTTCTGGTGGCGGATTAGTTCGTAGTACCGCTGGAAGACAAGCAAGCACTTCTTGCATTGGTAGTTAAGGCCGGGTGTCCGCTGAAATCGGCCCTGCTCATCCGTTCCCCCAGTTCCAGGCGCCGGGTCAACAGCAGGCTGGTTCTCGTACACTTTGCGCGCCTTTTGCCTTGCGTTCTGGAACCACACGACGATCACTCTTGGGCTCAGGCTCAGGAGCTTTGAGAGGTACTCCAGATCGTCGTCTTTCGGATAGGCGTTATTTTCAAAGAACTCTTGCAACACTTTGATCTGGTAATCAGTGAACCGTGTGCGATTCGCCCGTTTCCCTGTTGATCCTCCCGACGAGCTGCTGCCACTTGAGTTAGCGCCTCCGCCACTTCCACTTCCACTATTGTTGCTTCCAAGGTGAGTAAATGGGTCGTTGAAGGAACGGCCGGGGCTAACGCTTCGACTGTTTGGCGTCATGGGTCCGGGGGCGGCACCATGAGTTGGCGATGCAAAATTTGGCGGTGTCAGTTTTGGTGGTAACATCGATGCAGGTCCGTGGCTCAGAGGATCCGGGCCTAGTTGTGATGCGATTAGCGACGACAGAGTGAGGCTTGCGGGAGAAGAGCTCCTCGACGCATGAGATGGAGTGGGGCTCAGGTGGTAGTCTTCCCGCTCTATTCCGATATGTTCGGTGTTGGGCTCTGTCTTGATCTGCTCCGGCGGCTTCGGAAATTGATGCATCATCTGTTGTTGCATCAGTTGCTGCTGCATGTGCTGTTGCTGCATTAGTTGTTCCCGAGGTTGCTGTTGACTGCTTTGGCTAGGTTTTGGTGGTTGGGGTGGAGGAGGCTGTTGAACTGGAGGAGGGGCAGGAGTGACAGGCTTTGCAGCTGGCTTCTGTTCATCTGAACTACTGCTAGTGTTGAGATGAATTACCTTTGCTTCCCCTGTTTTTTCATATTCTTCCAAATTCAATGTAGTAGAGGGTGGATTGTTGAAGTTGTAGGGGGAGTCCTTGTTCCTCTGTCGCTCCTTGAAAAGCGTGTTTCGGAACCAGTGCTTGATAACTTTGGGTGGGAGGCCAGAGCGCGCTGCCATGTCGTGGATCTGCTCTTCGGATGGTGAGTTGTTGATGTCGAAGTGTGCCCGCAGAATCTTCAGCTGCTCATCAGTGATGCGTGTCCTCGCCCGTTTTTGCTGCGACGCGGTAACCTGCAACAGTGAAGTATCCTGGACTACAAAAAAAAACACAAGTGCAAGCACACAAGCCAATAGCAGAAGCTATGACAGTGCTCGACGTATCTAGCATGAAACTGTCTAAAAAGTCTTGTACTCACCACTTGTTGTTGTTGTTGCATCAGAGCCTGTTGTTGTTTGGCGAGGAGGGCTGCAGGATCACCTATGTTCTGACCTTGCGGACTGAACAATGGGTTTTGGGCAGCCATCGGGTCGAAGGGAGGAGGCGGCATCATCAGCGGCACCAACGGAGGCTGCAGGTTCATAGCAGCCAAAGCTTGCATGTTGAGTCCCAGCGGAAGCCCCATCATTCCCAACATCATGGGGTTCAGTTGTTGTTGCAAATGCTGCTGAACAGCCATGGCGTTCAGGGCCATTTGCATGGAATCCATCTGCTGTGCGAGGTTCATTGGCAGCCCCTGTGCTGCAGAGGGTGAGAGTCCGGCGAGAGCGGGTGGTGCAGTTGTTGTCGTGTTGGTAGCAGGCATGTTATCAGAGCTTGACGCAGGCGTCGACGAAGCAGTCGGTGTTGATGGCGCAGTTGGTGTCACCGGCACATCGCTTGGTGGAGTCAGGATAGCAGACTTGTTGATGTGTTCCTTGCTGTCCTCTTGCTCCTTTTCAGGCGTGGAGTCAACTCCCGAACCTCCTGGAACTGACTTTTTCTCATATTCCGACTTGAACTGCTGGGCATATTTTTCAAGGAAGTCGAGGGGCACGAGATCTTTGTGTACTTCCTCGCAGTGGGCCTTAAGTACCCAAACGCTAGAAAATTCTTTGTTGCAGTGCGTGCATGTTGACTTCGAGACCTCCGGTAAGTGATCCTTTTCACTAGGAGTACTGGGTCGAGCCTCTTCATCAGGCTGTTCTTCTTTCACAACAACCTCTTTGGTTTCTTTAGGTTCCTCTTCGATTTCTTCCACCTTCTCTGGTTCCCGTTGCTCCTCTGCGGCTTGAGCCTCAAGCTGTTGCTGGGCTGCTTGCTGCTCAGCTTGTTCTTGAAGCTGTTGCTGGGCCTTTTCTAAATCTTCTCTTTCCTTTTGCTTTCGGCGTTGATGGTTTTCGTTAAATTGCATCACGAGATCGAATCCAAAGCTTTCTAGTAGGTGCTTGTACATTTGCGAAGACTTCTTATTGACTGACAGTCTTGCGAATGTGTCTTCAGGGGTTGACTGGAAAGGCGGCGGAGTCCTGTTGTTCGAGGACTGGGGGCTGACACCACCCATACCAAACATGTTGATTGGGCTGCCAAAGAGACAGTACAACTGCTGGTGAGTGGCAAGCTGCTCTGGGCTCGCAAACAAGGCGGAGCAGCGCGGGCACGCTAAGGGGTCGGAGCCTATCACAGACGATTGAGCAGAGGCGGAAGAGCTGCCTAAACTACTAGGAACTGTCGGAGAGCCCTGTGCCGTACCCGTACTGCCCCCGGACGGTGGCGAAGTCAGGGATGACGAGAGCGACTGGGGTGGTGCCAATTTTGGAGATGCGCCGAGAATGTCTTGAATGAGCTTCGAGCGCGGTTCCGGCTGTTCTATGAGCGGTTTGCTCAGGTCAATCTGGCCAGTAATGGCCAAATCTTGCAGTTTGGAGGCCCGAGTTTGGTGGAGAACAGATCTCATGTGGATGTCAAGGGTAGAACCTTGACTGTACGCCACCCGGCAAATGTTGCACTTGTAAGGTTTCTTGTCATCATCGTCAGAAGCAGAAGAACTTTGCGATTTGGGAGTCAAAGGCATGCCTGGTGGCAAGTTTGGTGGCGACGTGACTCCTAAGCTGGCCAATGTGTCTTTGGTATTGTTGTTGTTATTGTTATTCTGCTGTTCTTGCATAGCCCTCTTCAACTTATGTAAATGGCTTACAGAATTGTAGTGGACCAGCAGTATGTTCTTCTGCGTGAATGATTCCTTGCAAACATCACACTTATACGGCCTGTTGGGATCAAGATACTTTTCCATGGGATACGTAAGCTTCTCGCCCTTGCGGTGGAGCAGAGTCTTGTTGTGGGCAGTTAGGTAGCTCTGCCTGGTGTATGCAACCTTGCAACGGTGGCATTTGTACTTGCGGTTTGGGTCATTGTATGAATCTTCAGCCATAGCTTGACTGTTCAAGTAGTCTTCAAGGAATTGCTGTTCTTTGTAGACGATGGAGTCATCACTGTTGTCTCCGTCGTGCGTATTCGCAAGGAAGCTTTCATCTGCATTATCTTTGGCAGGGCTTTCTTCCGAGTCCATGACATCGTCGTCCATCCTCATACTCTCCTTGCGGAGCAGCTCGTTGGTGACAGGGTCAAGCACAGGGCCGGTTATGCCGGCGAGTACTAGAGGATTGTTCATCAAGCTCTGCTTGTATGCATTCAGTTCCTCTTCAGTCAGTTCAGGATGTGCAGTCTCAACATGCTTGTGAAGGGCTAACACTGATCGGAACGATCTTCCACATAAAACACATTTGGTCGCGTCTCTAATAATATGGTACTGGGAATGAAGTTGCAGCTTTTCCATTGTTTTGAAAGCAAGTGAGCACTGACTGCATCTGTACTTGTACACATGCTTTTCTGATACAGCGACACCTGGCTGGCCAACACCTCTCAGATGGATTTCGCGAAAATGCATCTGCAGGCTGTTAGCGGAAGGAAAGTATTGATTACACCCTTTCTTCCAGCAAAGGTATCCTGAACCCAGAGGCGTCTGCTTGAATTCAAGGTGGCCAGCTTCACTCTGATGGGCGCACAACTCCTCAAAAGATCTAAAACTTCTTGAGCAGGCGTGACATCGTAGGAGATCATCTTGGTCATCAACTAGTTCCTGTTCATCTACGTCTCCAGAGTTGTTATCTGAATGGTTCAGTTTGCCGGAGGATCCGGAGTCCTGTAGCTCCTTACAGCCCGTCGAAGACGCCACGGACGACGGGCTGTTTAGATTTCCCGGCGGCGTGTGCTGTGGAGTCGTGGGCTGTTGGCTGCTGGGGGTGCCTGGCCCCGGTCTGGTTGACGCGTTGAGCCAGTGGCTCTGGTCCACTAGGCTCAATAATCTCTGAAGACCCTCTGAGTTGACTGAGTGGATCTGCATCACATGCTTCTCAAGCAGGGTGCGGTCCCGGAACGCGTCCTGACACAGCGGGCAGAGGAAGTCCCGCTGTGGGCTGCGCTGGGGGCTGACTGGCGTCTCGCTCTGGTGGTGTGCCAGGACGTGCGCTTGTACTCGAAGCTCTGAGCTGGCGGTGTAGTTGCAGTACGGACACTGGTGTGCGCCGTCGGTTGCGGGGCTGCCTTGTCGGTCTTGAGGTGTGACTGAGTCGCGCTCGCGTGACCTCTCTCTTGATCTCGCCCGCTCCCGCTCTCGTTCCCGTTCCCTGTTTTCTCGTTCCCGAATATCCCGCTCTCGTTCTCTCTCCCTCTCGAGCAGCTGCTGCTGCTCTTTATCTGCAACAGAAGAAAACAAAAAGAAACCGTTAAGAAATTGAAAAAAAAAGCACAGAGACATCACGAGTTGTCGCATTTGCAATACTCTGCTCGTCCCACACAAGAGAGTCATTACACCACTACGAGCAATTTCAAGCGCATTCCATAGAATGATTCCAGTACTAACTGCTACTTTGGACGCACGTTATAACACCTCACAGCGGGACGAGCCGCGTACCCATACATCCCGCTTCCGTCAATTGCTGTCACCTATCTCAAAGTTTTCCCCTCCAGCCGCAGTGTGGCACGACTCTGTACAACCTAGTCATTAACACCCTGTACAGAATGAGGAAGCCGATAAGCAGGGACACATCACCGCGATTATACTATTTCCACGAACACGACGACAATTACTCGGCGCAAAAGCCACGAATCGTTAATAACCTCCCACTGGCGCGGAGGCAGCGGCGAAGCGCAGGGCCTCTCTAATCACTGTCGTCGTTGTTGCCCGTTACTCGTCATGCCGTGCCAGGGCTTCCTCGGCTCCAAGGCTCCGGCACAGCTACACTGCGCGCAATCGCATTACACCGAAAAATGCCAGACGGCAGTTAGACAGACCGCAAAGCGTGGCAGACATGGCTCAACTCGTCGGAAAATTTTATTCCAAAGCGTGCACAATTTTCCCCGTATTCCTGGGACTGCAGTACTAATGCCGCCTGTGCCCTTTTCCGTCATCACGCGCCCTGGCCGTACCATTTCTTGCGCACAATGCCACGTAGTAGCCACACAGTCCGTGTGCACGCATAGCGCAACCCATTCCGTGTGCCGCGCGGAGGTCCCGTCGACTCAAGAAGAAAATAAACCACTTTGCCACCGTGGAGTCATAAAGATCGCCCCCCATTAAAGATGTAGTAGCGGTGTTCCGGCTGGGCGGCGGCGGCGCAGGACGGCGCAGGGCCCAGCGTGGCCAGCGCAGCCTCTGGGCCCGCCCCTTTCCCCCTCCCCATCCGCCGTCCGCGTCTAGCAATTTTCTATCTCGTCATATCTTGGCGCCTGGCGTGGCTGCGTCGTGACTCGCCAGTGGGTAATTATCGCAGAGACAAGGGAACGCCGTGGCAGCGCCGTGGCGTCGCCCCGTGACGGGCAGGCTGGCTGGCTGCCGCTGGCTGCCGGCTCCAACGAGGTGCCGACGCTTCCGCACACACAGCGGCCCGTTGTGCAACACTCTGTATGGTACAGCAGGCCCGTCGTAATCATCACGTCCCGGGCGCCGTAATTATCGCCCGGCGCTGATTAAGCCGCGTGATTCAACAGACTTACGCCTCATTGTCGTGCTACCTGCTGTCGGCTCAGGCCCCGCCCCCGCTTCGCTCCGCCCCCGCGCGGCCCCCGCACCGCCGCCGCACCGCCGCCGCCGTGCCGCCCTCACGCCGCCGCGCTTCTGTTCTGACGGTGCTATTTTTAAGTTTTCGCTTCCGTTTCCTTTTGTTTCCTATTGTTGTTGAAAAATTCTACGTGGCCGTCTCAGCCGACGGCGGCGGTGGCAGCAGCAGCGGTGGCGGCAGCGATGATGAACGCAGCAGACGCGTACTTTGGTAGAACGGCCGCACCTGTGCCGGCCGGGGCCTCGGCGAAGGGCCGGCACGGTCATAATTGGCTCACGAGCTGTCTTGCCGGCCGGAGCCGAGGCTGGGGCCCGGCACGACAACGGGGATCAAGCCCCCCGCGCGAGGCCCCCGCGCGTAGTACTGCCGCTTCTTTAATTAAGCCCTCCCGATTATTTCCGCAGGCCCCACTAACGGAGGGGCGCCGGCCGCTCCTAGACGCGCGCTAATTTGCCGCGGAATTTGCACTCGATTGCGGTCCCGATTTGATTACGCGCGCGGAGGGACGGGAGTAGCAGGCCGAGGGGAGGGGGCCCCTCCTTGGCAGGCAGTGGCCATGACGCCTCGCATTGACATCTTGCCAAAAGGCGGACGCCTCATATGCATTCAACATGCATCACACACGCGATGCCGCGCTGGATGTTATCACGTAGAAGGGCAGTGGCCGGGCGGCCGGTGCAGCGCCTGGCGTCACAAAGGCGCCACGGCCGCGGCCAGCGCTGACATAAATGTCCCGTCCGGCCTCCTCTCCTTTCCCAGTAGCAGTGGCCGAAACAATGACACGACGGTTTTTAACATTGTTGGCCGGGCCCGTAATTACGAGAATTGCGCCTTAAACGCACACAACTCTATAAAACGTGTGCGGCACAATATGCCAGGCACTTGTATGGAGGGAGGCGGGGCTCGGCGGGCTCGCCGTGGGGCTCGGACTCTGTTCACACGCCAATGGCCATCGCCCTCGCCGTTCGAAGAATCAAGCGGGGAGGAGGCCCGGGAGAGGGGGGGGGGGGCTCGATACAGTTTTTCCCATCACACGTCACGCGGCTGCCGAGATTCCCGGCTTTTGTCCTTCCTGATATATCCCCTCCCAAAGCCCACCGGAACAGCCACAATGACCCGACGCCTTTCACGATATTTAGAGACGCCCCCGACATGACGCAAGCAATGCTCTTTAATTGTCGATGGGCGTTGCTCCGCTCACCGTTGTTGTCACATTGTTCACACCCAGCCCGGTGGAGCCCGGCGGGGCCCCGCGGTACCAGCGGCACGGCCCGAGCTTTATTTATGGAGCCCCCCAAAGCATTAGGTTGTCATGCCGAGAGGAAGTCTCCTACCATTGCCCTGATTAAACAGATAAGTCCGTGTCGCTGTGCACGCTCTGAGGACACCGCGAAAAAAGAAAGACAAACAGGAGGGCGTGGCAAAAAGGGCGTGCCGAGCCGCTCCCCAGAAACGGGTCCGCGCCGCGCCCCGCTGCAGTCGGCAGAGCCGGTAGACCACGCAGCCCGGGAGGTAGGCAGCGCGCGGGCACCGGTGCGCGCCCGCCGGGATGTTGCCTATCCCAGGTTCGCAGGCGCTCCGGCGGAAGGCACCGTAACGGCCTGACCCACGGGGTATTCGGCGCGGGCGACAAGGGGTCGAGGAAGCGGCGCTGCGGCGCCCAAATCCCTTGTTTTCTCTTTTTCGAAAGGCGCCGCCGCGGCGGGGGACATTAGAGTCGTTTCTTTCCTTCATAATTCCAGGCGGCGGGGGCCGCCGCCGCGGGCTGCGCCCAGGCTGCGCCCGGGCTGCAGCACGTCTTGTCTCTCTCAGGGGCGCGGCGGCAGGGCCCGACGAGGACAGAAAACACTACCTATTTGCCTCGCCATCCATTCGCACGTAGTGGCCAATAAAATGCCGGAGGAGCAGAGGGGGAGAGAGCGGGGAGGGGGGTCGCAAAAAAATGCAGTAAGGTGCGGCTGCGCTGCGGTGGGCTGATGGGGGCCCCGGCACGGTCCCGGCAATCCGTGCGACGAGGAGGGAGGGGTGACGCTTGCCAAGAGAGCGACGGAGACAGACCGAACATGTCGAACCGAACACATCACCGGAACGCTGCCATGAAATATGCCCGGCCGGCTATAAAAAAGAAGTGTGAAGGAGTGGAGGAAATGTTTAAACGGTTATTGGGTGCAGTAGAGGGTTCTTGCTCCGGTGTACACACACGCACGCACAACGTCTGCGTGTGTTCAATATGGACAAGGCGTCGGGTCCGTTCATGCGGCGCGGGGGAATTTTAAGACCACTAACCCTAAAGGGGGGAGGGATTTACGAAGCAAATTTCTCAGCCTGATCAATCGGGAGTGCGGATATCAGGGGTCGGTACCGGTCTGTCCCGGCCGGTACGTGCCCCTCCTGAAGCATGATTCCTTCATTTGGGCCCCGCATGCAAAACCGGATCCCGACACGACACACACACACGCGCACGCTCGCGCACAGGGCGGCCGGCGCACACATACATTACGCCCGTGATAGTCAGTATGAAAGAGAACCTGTCCCGCTCCAAAACGGAACATTTCTTAGGATTAACCACATCCCGGTCTGTTTTCGCACTCCGGTATTCAAATCGGAGTTATGGAGGGGAAGATCATAACTTGAAATAATTTACAGGTCGGGGGCGCGCGAGGGCGGGGCCGACGCACGGCAGCGGCGGAAGCCTGCAGTCACAAGTGCGCCTCCGTCGTGATTTTCGACTGAGAAGCGCTGCCCGCAACCCCCTCTCCTCTGTTCTGGATACCGATCATCCGAGGACAGGTCAGAAGCTTCCAGGAGGGCCGGGAAATTAATAGTTTGGTCCCGCGGCCCCGAGGAGTGTCAACCAAGGCGAGGGCCGTCATGTGCCGGCGTCGGGTCGAGCCGGGGCGCTGATGAGGTATTCCATCGTGTCGCCCAGGCCGTCTCCCGGGAACCCGTTCCGGGCCCGGCTGTCACAGCACACGCGCTGATAACACGGCTGCTTTCACACTTGGCCGCGGCTGGAATTTGTTTTTACGGTCGTACACTTCCAGATCGAATTAACATTTTTCGCCCCGATCGTGCCGATCCGCCCTAAAGCCGATGACGGCCATAACTGATAGTTATCGAGGACGAGGGGCGGGCGGATGGGGGGGGGGATATAATAAAAAGACAACGGCCCGAATTTGTTTCAGGTAACGCGGCGGCGGCGGTCGCGTCTCTGTGCCGACAAGGGTGCCGGCCGGGGTGGCGGGCGGGGGGCCCGTGCGAGGCGTCAAGACGGGGCCCACTAATTAGTGCGAGAGAGACGCAGCATCGTGTCCCGTGCGGTCTGAAATATCCCCGACAGAGATTGTGGCGGCCGACCGGGCCGGACAGGACGGGACCCGGCATCGCGC
Source organism: Megalurothrips usitatus (assembly GCA_026979955.1). NCBI lineage: Eukaryota > Metazoa > Arthropoda > Insecta > Thysanoptera > Thripidae > Megalurothrips > Megalurothrips usitatus. Next base: position 2,584,987 of record CM049594.1, on the reverse strand, counting down.
CACACCTCGCGGCCACGACGCGGCCACGCCCCGCTGTAGCGGCGGTGGAAATGTCAACCGGTCCGAGGGGATTATTTCGAACGCCGCCGCGCCTCTGCAAAACGCCCGCGCCTACCGAGTCCTCTTCCGCTCGCTCGTGCCTCCCCCTCCCCCTCCCTCCCTCCCTCCCTCCCTCCCTCCCTCCCTCCCTCTCTCTCTCTCTCTCTCTCTCTCTCTCTCTCTCTCTCTCTCTCTCCCCCCCCCCCCCCCTCCCTCCCTCTCTCTCTTCCTCTCTCTCTCTTTGGCGCGGCGCGCGCGCGTATGGCACATCGCCGGGTCATCGGACCCTCTGCACACTTCCAATAACAGTACGAGACTTTTACGAAGCGGTGGAACCTGAACTTGAACCTGATCGCGCGGGGCTGATGAACGAAGCCCCTCCCCGCCGCGCGGCCCGCGGGGTCCGCGGGGTCCGCGGGCAGCCGTGGGCCGCGAGCGATAAACTTCCACGTTCCCCCGGCGTTTTACTGCGGCCGCTCTGCGCCCGCTTCGCGCTGCCTTTGCGTACTCCGCGCCAACACTTTTTACTCACCACAGTCCATATCACCGAACGGCTGGGGCTCGGTCAGCACTTGGAAGATCTCGCCGATGTCCGTCTGCACGTCCTTGCCCTCGGCGCGGCGCTGCAGCTGGTGCAGCTGCTCCATCTGCACGTGCTTCATGGAGCGGATGTGCTGCAGCAGCGGCAGGCGGGCGCGCGCCGAGAAGCCGCACAGGGCGCAGTGGTAGATGCGCGGCGCCGTGTTGTGGTCCTCGCGGAGCGCCGCCTCGCACTCGCGCAGGTGCCGGAACAGCAGGCAGCTGGCCTCGTGCCGCTGGCCGGCCGCGTGCAGCTGCAGCTTGTGCGCCGAGTTGGTGTAGTAGTCGCACGCGTGGCACCGCACCTGGATGCCGCCGGGGCTCGTCACGTACTTGAGCTTCCACTCGTTGCGCGGCCCGCCCTCCTTGACGTGGTTCACGTGCTGCAGCCGCTGCAGGTGCTTGTCCGTCTTGCAGTGGAGCTGGAAGTTGGCCTTGAGGTTGGTCTTGTAGGAGCACAGCTTGCAGACGTAGTGGCCCGCCACCACGGCCAGGATCTCCTGCTCGCGTATCCGCGTCCGGTCCTCGCTCAGGTGGTGCGACAGCTGCTCCAGCGAGTCGGTGGAGAAGGCGTTGCAGACGCAGCAGTGGAACAGGTGCGTGGGGTTGGGGTCGGCGGGCCCGGGCGGCGGCTCCATGGTCTCCGGGTTGAGGCCCATGTCCATGTGCGGCGCCAGCTCCGGGGGGATGTGCGGCGGCATCTGCCCGCCCGTCATCATCTGGATGAGCAGCGCCTGGTTGTAGGCCATGTCGGCCAGCGCGGCCTGTTCCGAGTGCGGCGGCGGCTTGTCCGGGCCGGGCAGGCCGGCGGGGAGGCCGGTGGGCAGCCCGCCGGGCAGCAGGCCGGGGTGGAAGTGCAGCAGCGACTCGAGGGACAGCTGCTGCTGGTGCGACTGCTGCAGCGCGCTCAGCGTCTGCATGTGCTTCATGGACTGCTGCAGCACCATCATGTTGTGCGTGTGCTTCTCCGACGTCATGTGGATGCGCAGGTTGCGCGCCACGTTGGTCTCGTAGTTGCAGACGTCGCAGCGGAAGGTGGGCTTGGGCTTCTGCTGGGGCTGCGCGGCGGGCACGCTGGGCGAGCCCAGCCCCGCGCCGGACTTGGGCGGGGGCGTCTGCAGCGCCGGGTGGGAGAGCGCGTCCGCGCCGCTGACGCCGCCGTTCTGCAGCTCCTGCATGTTGTTGAGGTGCTTGTCGGACTGCATGTGGATGCTGAGGTTGCCCTTGGTCGTGGTGGAGTAGTTGCAGACCTCGCACCGGTACGGCTTGTAGCCGCACGTGTACGTCTCGCCGCGCGCGAGCCGCGGGTGCGGCTGGCCGGCGATGCAGTACAGACACGACGTCTCCGTCTCGGGGTGCTTCTCCTTCATGTGGATCTCGAGCGTCTCCTGGTACTTGTAGTGCCAGTTGCACTTGGGGCACTTGAGCGTCTTGCACGAGTTCCGCGAGTGCATGTTGGCGAGCGGGCCGCCGAGCCGCGACGAGCTCAGGATGAGCTCGCACTTGGAGCACTCGACGCCGCTCGGCCGGCCCCCAATGTGGTCGGGGCACACGCCGATGGTGGTGCCGGTGAGGAAGCTGGGCGGGGGCGGCGCGAACGGGTTGCCAAGCTGCAGCGGGCTCGGCGACGGGCTGGCGCCGGGGGACACGCTGTTGCGGCCGTGTGAGGGCGGCCCCGACGCCGGCCCCACGGGGCTCTTCCTGGTCAGGTCCATGACGCTGTTGAGCCCGTTGACCATCAATCTCTGGTGGTTAAAGCTGAGGAAATTGTTACTATTGTTACTGCCGTTTTGCGACAGGGAGACTGGGGACGTCTCAGGAACATGGGGCTGCGGCAGCCGCGGGTGCTGCTGCGGCGACTGCTGCGGGGTTGGCCGCTGGGGCGAGGCGCTGGCGCGGTCCACGGAGCGCCGGTGCACGACGAGGGACTGGGCCTCCACTTCGTCGCGGTCGCGGTGCTCCCGGTCCGCATCGTGCTCCGGGCCGGGCCTGGACGGGGGCACGGGCTCGAGGAACGACAGCAGGGGCTCCTTCTCCTTGCCCACCACCTGGATGATGGCGGACGCGTTCTGCTGGCTGAGGATCTCCTTCTCGTCGTCCCGCAGCACCAGGTTGTGGTCGCCCATGGCGTGGGCGACGAACGACTTGGTGTAGCCGAACGACAGCTTGCACACGAAGCACATGAGGATGGGCTTGACGGGCACGGACGTGGCCTCCTGCGCGGGGATCTTGAGCTGCTTGCGGGCGCCGCCCTCCTTGTCGTCCTTGTCCTCGGCGCCCTTGCCGTCCCGCACCGAGTACACGCGGTAGCTGTGCATGACGGGGACGTCGGTCGGCTGGTGCCTGCTGGCCAGGGCGGCCTGCTGTTGCTGGTGCTGCTGCTGTTGCTGCTGCTGGCCGTACAGCGCCGAGTACAGGGCCGGGTTCCTGCTCACGTAGAAGGCGTTCGCGATCTGCGGGAACACCTGGTTCTGCTCGGACAGGCTCACCCCCCGCCCGTCCACGATGCAGCCGTCGCCGATCTCCTCCTCGCTCAGCTCGCTGTCCTCGATGATGTACGCGGAGCCGTCCGGGTTGTACACGATCTTGCCGTCGAACTTCTCCACGTCGTTGGTCCCCCACGAGTCCTCGGCGTCCGCGCTCGGCTGGCCGGCGGCCGCCGACGGCGCCTCCTCCGCACCGCCGTGCGCCAGCGTCGTGGTCATGGGGACGTCGTCGTACTTGCTGCCGGTGGGCGGCGAGGTGACGCGGCGCTCGTCGTCCGGCTGCCGGGACGCGGCCATGAGCGCGGCGGGCGGCGCCGCCGTCTCCTCCTCGGGGCTCATGCTGCTGCCGTCCTGCTGTCCGGGGCCCTGCAGGCCGGGGCCGGGGCCTCGGGGCTCGTCTAGAGGACTGCCATCGTCCTGCGGTGTGGGCATGGCGGTCAACGCAACATCACATGCTGCTGCTGGCACCGCCGGCTCCGCTCTGGAATCAGACAGAGAAAGGGCAACGGTTTAGCGAGGGTGCGAGAGAGCGCCGCGGTCTGCCTAATGTCACCTCAGGAGGATCAGTGCCAATGCCTGGGGTTGTTGTGTCCGTATCGGGGGCGGTGTGTGCTCAGCGGCGCTGGCGACGCCCAGTGTGCGCGGGAGAGATAGCGGGCCACAGCAGGCCGCAGCTGGCGTGCCATTCCGCCACGACCGAAAATGATATCGAGGCGCCACTGCTGCCCGCAGGCGTGGGTGCGACGGAGAAAAAACGACATTGATGCGGGAGACAGCCTCGGATGCCCCCCCCCCCCCCTCCCACCTCTCTCCCTGGTTTTTCGGGACGTCCTGCACCGCTGCCGCCGCCGCCTGAAACCCGAGACAGGACACCCTGAGTCAGGCGGAGCCCGGCAGCGGAGCCCGACTGGCCCCCCGAGTCGTGCCGGTAGGCAGGCAGGCAGCCGGCCACAACCAGCCATGTGTGCAAATTCGCAGAGGTAAATTGGTCAGGAACGACACAAACACACACACACACACACACACACAATGAGAGACAGCCGTACGAACAATCACGCACAGGGCGTGCGGAGCGCGGCGCTGCTGGCGCTGCTGGCGCTGTACGAATCTGATCATCTCGACGCAGGTCCCCCGAGCCCTGCAGCGCCTCACGTGCGGGGGGACGTCAGCGGCAAGGGCCCTCGCAGGGCCCGGCGGCCTCCGCACCACAGCGGGGCGGGGCGGGGCCGACCGGCTCACGGCCGATTGCCATCGCAAGAGCATGAAAACTCAGCATCTAATGATACGACTATCTCACGCATACGGTCTAATTAATGCAATCAGTGGGCCGTGCACGTGGTCATTATCAGCCCACACGCCTCTCTCTCTCCCTCTCTCTCCCGATCTCCGCCGCCGCCTCTCTCTCTCTCTCTCTCTCTCTCTCTCTCTCTCTCTCTCTCTCTCTCTCTCTCTCTCTCTCTCTCTCTCTCTCTCTCTCTCTCTCTCTCTCTCTCTCCACGCTCCGCTGCAGTGCTTTGCGCGCAGCTCGGGCCCGAGGTACGTTTTCGCATCACTGTCATTAGCTATTGATGGCGCGCATTGTTCTACAGCGAAACAACCGCCGCCGCCGCCGCCGCAGCAGCAGCAGCAGCAGCAGCAGCAGCAGCCACGCAGCACGGCACCTACACTCTCTAAATACCCGTGCGTGGGCGGCTGTGTCACGTGTGACAGCGCCGAGGCGATGACTATCGCGGGCACCTGGGCATCGCGCCCAGAATGGTACCCGTTGTCCGCGCCGTGTGTACAGTACCGCAACCGCACCCATCAATTCGTCCGAATCGCAACGGAAAAGTGTGAACGGCACATACCGCATGAGAGGGCAGCCATTATGTGGACGCCTCAGTACACACACACACACGCACACACACGCACGCGCGGGCGGACGCGCTCGCATAGTTATCTGGGACGTAACATCTTTGGCTTTCACAATGGATACCATTGAACACATCAACCGACGACGAAGACGAAACCAAACTCGGTCTGTGCTCCTGCTACGCCGCCGAACGCTTCCTTTTATTATTTTTTCGGATAAACCGGGCAAAGGATGGATGGAGGGAGGGAGAGAGATGGAAAGAGAGAGAGAGAGAGAGAGAGAGAGAGAGAGAGAGAGAGAGAGAGAGAGGGAGAGGGAGAGCGCGAAGGGAGGGAGAGAGAGATGCCCAGTGCCAGATAAGTTGACGGAGCTTTACGTATCTCTAATCACGACAATTTTGTTGCAGGTCGAGAGGCAGAGCAGGACCCGGTGGGACCCCACGGAGCCCGCCGGCCCCGCTGGCGCGCGCTGTAAGTACAAATTACTTGACAAAAGACCCTCTCGGGCAGCGTGCTGGCCGCAGAGAAGGTGAGGGGGACGAAGAGAGGAAGATGAAGAAGAGAGAGGGGGGAGGGGGGGATAAGGAGACAGAGAAAACTCTTAAAAACGGAGGTAAAACCATGAAAATTACTCGTAATTATTGCACTGGCCGCTCCGAATCAAAGCCTATAGTCTGATCAGTCTGGGAAGAACGCTGGTGTTGCTGCGGTAGCAGTGCGTTTTGGGAGGAGGTGGGGGAGGGGGCTCCTGCCTGCTCCGGCCGGGCCCGTCTGTGTCAACAAAAGGCACTCCTCACGCTTTAATGAGGGTACTGGAGACCTTTAAATTCTGAAGTGCGAATTCATTTTTGCGTGTTATAAATTAAAAACGATGATTGTAGATGAATTTAAAACAGAATTCCAAGCCCAGTCATATAAAATTCGACCGTAAGACTTGGATTTGAACCGTACTCCTCGGTGCATTTTTTATATTTTCGAAACCGTGTTTTTAGCTGTGTAGACCGTAATTTAAAAGATATTTGCTTGAAATTTGGATGATTGATTCCTTGTATGCTTCTGAATATGTTGCCATTTGCACGACAGCAATATTCCAAGACGTTCGAAATTTTCCCCTGTCTCTTTCACACCTCCACTACCCCAGGTCACTGCTCCAAAGCACGGGCCAGATGTGATGGGGTCCCCAGGTCCACAGACCTTCCCAGCCCCTAACCCCCACCTTCAGTGTTGCTGCAGTTGCTGGGGTGGCGGAGCCGTGGAAGCTCCGAGGTCCAGCGTTCTTCCCAGACTGATCAGACTATAATACGAGTCGCCCGCCTGTCGGGTCCTCTCCTTGGCGCCTGCAGCCGCTGCTCTTCCTCCCCGGACCGCACCAATTATCTTCCCTCGACGTAAGTGGTCCGTCCCGCCGACGCCATCCCTGCCCCGCCAGACGCGGCCGCAGGACCTCGCCGTCGCCGTCGCCGCCGTCCGCCCGCCGCCGGGGCCCCCCGCCAAAGTTTAGAGTTTCGCCGGCACTATTGTTCCCGAATGAATTCCCCGGGACTCGTTGTTGCACACGCACCGCCACCCGGCCGCCCGGCCGGCCGCCATCTTCCGTCCGACTGGCCCCGCCGGCGGCCGCCACCAATATGAGACGGCGCTGCGGGGGGGAGGAGGGGAGGGGAGGGGGCGGTGCCCGGGTGGTGCTCAACCCCTTCTCATCCCTTCCCCGCCCCCGCCGCCCCGGCGGCAGGCTGCCTCGCGGTGCCCGATGCATGGGCAAGCGGGGCGCCGCCGCGGCCCGCAGACACACAGACTGGTGCGGCCTGCCCCCGCGGTTTCATGACGACTCCGCGGCAGCGGCAGGGCACTCCGGTACACGCGCCCGGCCGGCCTGGCTTTTCAAAGAGGGTGTGGCGGCGCACGCGGTCGCTGGCGGCGTAGTGCAGCCGACCGCCGCTAGAGGGCGTGGCGAGCGCCGCGCACCCCACCGCGGCCCGGCGTGGGGGGGAGGGGGTCGGCGACCGGCCGGCTAGCCTCAGCCCCCCCCCCCTCCTTGCCTTTCTCTATGTGGTCCAAAATCAACATCAACTGACGCGTGACACTACGGGGGCCACACCACAATAATAATTGCTCAGCGGCCGTGAGTGAAATAAGAAAAGACCCGCGACCAGCGCGCCGCGCGAGTGATTTTAAACGTCCCCGCGAAGACCACACGATGAATGGTATGAGAATTTCCTACGCGGAAACCGCGACCGCCACCGAGGCGAAGGAGGAGACGGACGGACCAAATCAAGTGTCACGACGAGCGAGCGGCCGCTGCTCCTGCCACTCCTGAAGGACAGCAGTGCACACGTTCCCAGATTGCACAGACCGATAGGCCCCGAAGCCGGAGACGACGGTCTCATGGGAGGAGGGGGGGGAGGGGACGGGGGATAAGGGGCGATTTCCGGTCGGGTCCCTGCTCCGGGCGGCCGGGACAAGCCGGGACGGGCTCGTGTTGGTTGCGGCAGGTCAGCGGGCGATAGCAGCGCTCGCAGCAGACGTCCGTGCCGCTGCAGCGCCGGCAGCAGGGCGGGCTGCTGGGCGCTGCGCGTAGAGCTGCGACGGCGTGCGACGGCGTGCGACGGCGTGCGACGGCCACCCCGGCAGGGTGATCCTGGCAGCGCGAGGCGAGGGGGGCGACTACCACCGCCGCCACCGAATCAGCTGTTCCGCCGAGATGGGGTCAGCTGCAAAGCCGCCGCGCCGCCGGCGGGCCCCCGCCACGGCCCCCGCCACGGCCCCCGCCACGGCCCCCGCCACGGCCCCCGCCACCCTGAAAGACGAGGGGGCGGAGGGCACGGCCGGGTGCGTCGTGACATCGGCACTGCCGGGGCGTTAATCTCCCCCCCACCCACCCGCGGAGGCCGCCGCCCGTTACACAACACCACCTACTATCGATTTTACATTTATAATTACACCGAAATCTGCCCCGTTTTCTTCCCCCTCCGCGGCCGCCGCCGCCACCGCCGCTGCTCCGGGGAAAGGTCTCAATACGTGTACCACTACTATAACGGAATACGTATTCGTCATTACTTTAGACAATACCCCCCCGCGCGCGCGTGCCCGCTGCATGTGAAATCACGGCAACAACTCATGAATAGTCATCACAATGCGTACACCGCCACGTATGTGTGTGTGTGTGTGTGTGTGTGTGTGTGTGTGTGTGTAGTATTTTCCATTTTGTACCTTCCGCTGTGCCGAGTGATTTTCGTGCCGATAACGCTTCGAATTTTCAATGAGCCGCGGATAGGGGAGGGACGAGGGCGCGCCACCCCCGGCCGCCCCCTCCCCCGGCAGGAGCCGAGCCGAGCTCCGCCGCCGGCGCGGTGCATTTTTCGACAGCTGCAGTGGCGGAGCGAACTCACCTCGACGACACTCGGCGCTTACGAGGGAAAAAATCGATCGACACACACACAGACACAGCCACGCACACGAGCTAGTGTATGGTGGTAGTAGTACTTTTGAGAAACACGAAAAAAAGTAGGGGAGGCAGCGGTAGGGAGGGTGCGCCCGCGGGGGCGGGCGGAGGGGGCGGGGGAGAGGAAGTGCATCTGGGTCGCGGCGTGGCGGCGGCAGGGTTGCGCTGATCGGGGGAAAACCCCAACGCGGGCAGCAGCCCCACCGCGTCCCACACCGCGAGCCGCGCTAGCATTTCTAGCCGCCACCGATCTCAACAAAAAAAATATCCGAGAAAGGTGCCGGCACTTGAGACGGGCGGGTGTACGCAGGGGTGTGGAACGGTGTTGCTGGCGCCGAGGCGGCACCTCCGCCCCCCCCCCCCCCCACATCCTGAGGGGCTGACGAAGACCCTCAACGCTCTACTTAGGTACGCAACCAGGGCAATGAGGACAAAGCAAGGCGACACCTCGCAGGCACACATCCTACACCGTCATAACAAAAAAATAAAAACAGACAAAAATATGAATCTATACATTGAGAGAGAGAGAGAGAGAGAGAGAGAGAGAGAGAGAGAGAGAGAGTCGGGAAATGGATCGCGCTGCCGTGCCGTCCACCGCCGCCGCTGCTGCTGCTGCTGCTGCCGAGCAGGCAACATGGACCTCGGACAAAAGCATCGTGTGGCAGATTTGTGTCCATTTGCATAAATACCAATATGCACAATACGACATGATACGAGAGACGTCGTTCTCAGAAAGCGGAGCGACGCCGTGAACCCCACCGTGTTCCCCCTTCACCGGGAGGGGAGGCGGGGAGGGGGCGGGGAGTCAGTCCTGGGGTCATTCGGCACACACACATACACACTCACACAGAACGCTCTAATGTGCGTCTGGAAGGAAAACAAAAGGACACCGCCTGGAGGGGGCAATGCCGAGCAAATATTGGTCCGAGTCAAAACGAAAGTGATAACGAAGAAACTAAAGGAAGAAGGGAAAGAAGAAGAAGAGGGCGGTGAGGCCGGAGGAGGGGGTGGGGAAGGAATGTGTGGGCGGACATGACTCCTTATTGACATAAGTTGAGTCAATAGATGCTAAGCAGCGCGGCGTGATCGAACCAAAAGCCCAGGCCGCACCGGACCGGGACGACGACGGCGCGGTGTTTGCCTTGAGTTGTGTTTGACTTGGGCCGAGTCATTCACCCGAGGCCCCCGCCGCCCCCGGCCGCTGCCGGCACTGCTGGGGCCACCTTGGCTGTGATTGGACGAGGCCCCGCCGCCCGACCTCGGCCGGCTCTTTAGGGCCCCCCGCGCCAAAGATAACAACAACGCCCCAGGGGTTCACTTTTACAATAACTCTCTTTTCCTTTTCCCTCCTCACTTCCCGATCCGGACGGCGACGTACACATTTCTGGTCGCAGGCCGTGTTTCCCTCGGTGACCGCCATGGCGGCGGCGGCGACCCCACCGGCGACAGAGTGTAATGACCGATCGCCTTGCGGTGGTGGTGCGCGCTATCTGGCGGCGAGAAGAAGAAGAGATAAAAAAAGGAGAATAAATACCTCTTAAACGCGGGCAGCACGGCAGTGCGTCAAAGCCACCCGTGTAAACACACCAATCAGACCACAACAAGAGTCCGGGATCGGATCAACGGCCTCCTCCGCGCGGATGACCAAACCGCGCCGCGGCCGCGCCACGCCTCAGCGGGGCAGCGAGACGGCGGGCACTGGGGCGCGGGGACCGGCTACGAAGCGCTGCTTTGGTGCTTTGGTGCGATACTATCAGCCGTGTATCCTTCATAACGCTATGCATTAATTGCACCGCCACCGCGAGTCACCGAGTGACAAGTGACACCGGGCCGGCCGCTCGGACCATCCTCCGGCCGGCGCCGCGGCCAAGTGGACAGCGGTCAAGATAACGCGTCCACTTCGCGCTCGAGTGGGGCGGCAAACACTGCGGCACGGCGGCGGCAGCGGCGGGGTGCGCCGCGCCACGCGCCCGCACACGCCGCGCGCACGCCACGGCACGGCACGGCACGCCGCGGAGCGGAGCGGGGTGGTGGGCGGCCGGAACAGGGCTGCCGCCCGCCGGGGGAATCCCCTCCCCGCCGTCCCGGACCGGCTGCCACGGCCGCCACGGGACCCGCCGCCGCTCATCACGTAAGAAGAGGGCGACAAAGAATTTCTGAATTTTCGGATGGGGTCGCCGGGCTGTCAAAATCACACCGCGCCGCGCGACCCCGGCCGGCACTGCGCCGGCCGCATTCCTCGCAGGCTCCCTCTCTCTCCCCCCTCTCTCTCTCTCCCCCCCTCTCTCTCTCTCTCTCGCTCTCTGTGGGCTTTCCCATTAATAGTCGAGAGGGGCGCACATGTAGTGCGAGCGCGGCAGGGATGAGGGAGGAGAGAAAGAGAGACAGACAAAGGGAGAGGGGTATACCAGAGGGCGGGGCCCCCTGAGAGAGTGAGTGAGAGGGGGCGATGCCGCCAGGAGGGAGGGGGGCTCATTCATTGTCACATAAATTCCTTTCTCCGTGGTGGATGGCTCGCCACATACCATCCGTACACCGCGATCCCCGCAGATCCGCCCCAGCCGCGCCGCGCCGCGCCCCGCGGGGCTCCGGGCCGGGCTACACACACCACCGCCCCCCGTTCGATTCGGCTCCCCGATTTAAATCTTCCGGAAGGAGGCCCCCCCCTCTCCCTCTCCAACGCCATCTGCCGTGCTCTTTACGGTCAGAGTCGGGGCTAATCGCACAAGAAAAACCCTCCCGCGGGGGGGGGGGGGGGGGGGGGTACAGCGTCCTCGCCCCTTTGGATTTTTTTTGTCTCTCTCCGCCGCGCCCCGCGAGAAGAGGGGGGCCCGCGACGAGATTTGAACCCGCGCCAGTTCAATAACACTAAAGTGAATGGTGTGTGTCTTTTCCTCCCCCCCCCCCTCTCTCTCCTCCTCGCGCCCTGCGTGGCAGCGCGGCGCTATCGTGGGCATCTGAAGAGGCACCGAGAGAGATGGGGAGGGGGAGGGGGAGTGAAAGGGGCACCGGAGTGTGCGGCAAGAGAGAGAGAGAGAGAGAGAGAGGCGCGTGCACGCAACGCATACGAACGAACAGAATGGCAAAAGCGAGCAGGCCGACCGCTCTGGCCGGCTCTGCCTGCCGCTCTCAGAGATGTTGGCGCGGGCCGGGGTCGGCTCGGCGCACAGTGCAGGAGAAACCCGCCCAGCCGCGGCGGCGGCACGGCGCGCGTCCATCCATAGAGGCCTTTTGCGCATTTCGGTGGGATGCAGTGCGGTGATACAACCTGACGCCGCCTCGGCCGCCACGGCAGGCAGAGAGAGACTTTCTCGAGGCGGGCTGACTTGGACTGGCGGCGGCGCTCCGCTCGCTCATCGCTGCGCGCCGCACACACACACACACACAATGACACGCGCCGCGCCACGCCCCGCCACGCCGCGCCCCGCCGCGCCCCGCCACGCCGCGCCACGCCCCCACAATGCCATGGGAACAAGTATATCAGGACGCGGCCATCGCGGTCGCGTCTGCCCGCCTGCCGCTGCCTCGGCCACGGCTTGCCTTGCCTGCCTTCTCCGCGGCACGGTGGCTACGCGCGGTGGCGGCTGGCGGCGCGCGCATCCCATTGGCCGCCCCACTTTGCACCTCCGCCAACCCTCGCGGCGGCGGCGTGGGCGGGCCGCTGCCGCTGATAAGGAGTGAACCCTTCCCTCCCACAGCAGCGCAGCCTGCGCAGCCTGCCCGGCAGGGGAGGGGAGGGGAGGCGAGGCGAGGCGAGGCGAGGCGAGGCGCCCGGCCAGCGGGTCCCCCGGACCCCATTCAGCTCGCAGCAGCGGACGGCCACCGCGTGATCGGCAGAACAGCACGACAATCCGAAACCGCGGTGGCCACCGGGAGAGGCTGCCGCTGCCCAAGGTAAATGAAGAGGCCGCCACCACCGCCACCGGCCGGCCGAGACAAAAACTTCACTTTCCGAAATTCGTGCCGGTGGCCGGCGGCGGGGGCTCGGGGCGCGCGGCGGTGGTGGCGGTGTGCCGTGGTGGTGGCGGTGGTGTTGGAACGTTAGAGTTTCAATTCCTCGAAAAGCATATAGACATATACCGAGAGGGACAATAAGTATTGTACTGCCGCGCTACACCTGCAGGGCCCCGGTGGTGGGGCCCCGGCCGGCCCGGGGAGGCGGCGGGGCAGGGCGGGGGCAAGGCGGCAAGGCCAGGTGGGCCACCTCTGCAGCTCGCACTTTTATTCCTTTTGTCGTCGGGCCCAGGGCGAGAAGAGAGAGAGAGAGAGAGCGAGAGAGAGAGAGAGAGCGCTAAAGGATTCCGGCTTCGTTTTGCGACAATATCACATGCAGATTGCTGTCCGAGGAGGCTGCGGCGGGCTGCGCGCCGCGCCGTGCCGCCCTGCCCTTGCGCCTCGGTGCGTCGCGATGACGGTCCCTGGGCGCAGTAACACGACCACAGGGTTCCGCAGGGCCTCGCAGGGCTCCGCAGGCAGGGCTGCCGCCACCGCCGCCGCAGCAGGAGCGGGCTGCACCGCCGCCGACGCTTTCGCAATTACCACTACCTGCAGTATTGTGCGCGGTCATACGCCGATGTGCGTGCGCCTCCGCCAGCCAACTAGGAGAAGGACCACGGCGAGGAGGCGGGGAGGGCGGGGGAGCGGAGCAGAATATAACCAGCGAGCGGAGGAAACACGAAACTAGGTCGGCGGCGGCCGCCCCGCGCGCCCGTTGTCTTGCCTGCTCTGCTTCACTCTTTTCCTTCTTTCTCTCCTTTTGTGCATCAAGGAAGGCCATTGTGCATCATTTCGGCTGGGGGGCTCCCCGATCGACACATGTGGAGGCGATGCGGAGCGCGCGGCGGGCGGCGGGCGGCGCAAATGTGCCTAGAAACAATAGGCGGCCGGTTCGGCAAAATCCGACCCGCCGCCGCTGCTGCTGCTGCTGCTGCTGCTGCTGCTGCTGCCCTCCCCCACCACCACCCCAGCCTCCTCGTCCTCCCCCTCGGGAGCAAGGCCTCTGCTTGTGTTCTGCGGGACGTTTTTCCCGAAAGTAAGAGTGCATAGCCGCGGCGGCATCAGCCGGCTTAGGACGCGGAAACGCCGCTGCCCTCTATAAAGCACAAGCAGTGCCCGGCAGTGCCACTTCCCAGAAGCGGCGGCGGCGGCGGCGGCGGCGGCGGCACTGCGGCAGGCGGCGCATCTCAAACCGGCGGCGCGAGGGGCCGTCCGCAAACCGGCGCGGGGAGGGGGCGTCCGTAAACCAGCAGCGGCATCGGCGGCGGCGGCGACGGACAAAGTCACCAGCGAACCCGCTGCTGCCGCTGCTGCTGCCGCCGCGCAAAATACACGGCAAATGAGGGATAGGATGGCGGCGAGCCGAGAGCAGAGCTGAGCCGGAGCGAGTCGTGCCCTAACCTCCACCACTCTGGTCTATTGTGTCGTCCCGTTACCTGCGAACGCGCGCGGTAGAGAGAGAGAGAGAGAGAGAGAGAGAGAGAGAGAGAGAGAAGGTGGAGGAGGGACAGAGAGAGAGAGAGAGAGAGAGAGAGAGAGAGAGAGAGAGAGAGAGGAGCGATGTGGTGAAGAGCGAAAGAGAGAGACGAGCTGTCGCCGCACAGGATCTGCACTGCTTGCTTGCTCTGCCTCCGCGCGCTCCAAGGTTTCGGGGGGGCTTTTATGATCATAACTGCTTCAAGCTTTGCCCCCTCCCCTCTTCCTTTCCCTCCTCTCTCTCTCTCTCTCTCTCTCTCTCTCTCTCTCTCGCTCCTCCTCCTCCTCCGCCTGGCCCGGCTGCCGGCAAAGAGGAGAGCGGGAGAGGAGAGTATTAGCAAATGTTGCCGTGGTGGTGGCGGTGTTTTATGATCCAGAGACCCCTGTTGTTCTAAAACCCCTTTTCGGCCCCCCTCCCCTTTCTTCCTTTCCGCCTCTCCTTGCAGCGAGAGCCCTCCTGTTTTCAGACTGCTTTTAGCACGGCCGAAAAGGGAAAGCAATAAAAATAAATGTGACGAAGCAAATAATTACAAAAGCGGACAATTTTTTTTACGTCTGCGACACACAATTCCCCGGTCGGTTTGCGATATTCAAAGTAAAGTTGCCGCCGCGGCGGAGCGGGCTCGACTTGGACCGGAGTCCGTCCGTCACCGAGCGAGCGAATACACGGACACGGTGTGGTGATCCGCCGCGTCACCGCGACGCGGCTGCAGCAGTGACGCAGCGGCGCCATATGGTCCAGGGGGCGCGTCCGAACGGGGTGGTGCCTCCACCGCCGGCATGCCACGCCACGGCCGCTCGGAGGCAGCCCGGACCTCACTCACTCACCTCACTCGACCTTCCATATCGAAAACGGAACGGTGCCCGCGGGACACACACACACACACACACACACACACGCCGCGCGCCCGGGGGGACCGGAGGCGGCGCAGTGTGGCGCCAAAAGAGACGAAGAAAACAAGCCAAGCGATGCACGGAAATAGACGTGAGAAAATGAAGGTGCAGCGGTTTCGGTCGCGTTATCGCTCATCGACACACGCGCGGTTTTTCCCCCCGAGATGCGCCCCCCCCCCCCTCTCTCTCTCTCTCTCTCTCTCTCTCTCTCTCTCTCTGCTTCTCTCTGTTTCTGTCTGTCTCGCCCCCCCCCCCCCTCTCTCTCTCTCTCTCCTCCCCGTCCAGCAGCAAACGCTCTGCCCGCCCGTCATTTCCACTTTGCAAAACAGTTTCGCCAACACAACAATGGCAACAGGCCCCCGGCTTGGGACACACACACACACACACACACACACACACACAAGCCTAGCACGTTGGGGGGGGGGGGTGTCTTATTGGGGGTAAGGTCCGGCACGGCCGGGTGGCAAGCTTTGTGCTCCGCCACATGCACATGCCATGCCATGCCAACGGCGCGCACAGGTAAAGCGAGGGCAGCTAGTGCTGTGCAGAGGCGGCCCCATGACAACTGCCGCGGGATTCAACTTCGCTCCAAAATCCGCCAAGACAGAATAAATTCTCGCGTGTTGTATTTTTTTCACTCGGCCCTTTATTAGCAGCTTTTAGCAAACAGACCGGAGGAGAGGGGCGGAAGTGGGTGTGTGCCGAGCGCAGTGTGCAGGCAAACCCCCCAGCCTGCCCGCCTCGACATGCTGCTAAAAGGGTAGCCAACAATTGCGAGCCCCCCCCCCGGCACGCAACCCCTTACCCCGTGCGCCGCCGCCTCTAGCTGGCGTGCTCTGCAGCTCTGCAGCTGGAGCAGCGGCAGTGTGGCGGCGGGGGAGAGACGATGGCGGGCGCACAGGTAATGCACCACAAGCTGCGGGGCGAGACCTCCGCCGGGCCGGGCGGTGCGCGGTGCGGGCGGTGCGGAAGGCGGGGGGGGGGGGGGGGGGGCGCAAAAGGGAGACACGACACGTCCAGCAACCACCTAACCGCCACACTACATACCACTATGCACCTCGGGGCGAGGGAAAAAAATACACCACACTGCGAAAAGTACACGAAAACGTAGGTTATAGGTGGTGACTGCGTGCGGCAGCTGTGCAGCTGTGTTGTTGGCGATGTCGATGGCCGGTGGGGACACGCACTCACTCACTCACGCAGGGAGGTTAGGTTAGGTTAGCGCGCGGCGACAGGCGCGACCGCGTCCAGTTTCCCCGCTCCGAAAGCGCGTCGGCCGTCACCACCACCGCGGGGCCCCTTATACGGTGGAAATCAACTAGCTCTGCAGCGCGCGCCGGGGCCTCCGGGGGCTCTGCGAGTGTGTGTGTGTGTGTGTGTGTGTGTGTGTAATACTTTGTACGTACGAAAACCAGCCGCGCGCGCGCCCACCATGTACCACTGCACGTCCGCGCACGGCTGCCGCTGCTGCCGCCCGCCACTGCCGCCGCCGCCAGCGCGCCGTGGTACGTGCCGTATGTGCTGGACGGTAAATCACGAAATTAACTCCCCACGCGCGGCGGCGGCGGGCCGCAGCTCGGATAATAAACGTCCGAAAAATAATCCCAAATTCCTTAATTAGACCTTAAATCACGGCAGCAGTGGCCCCAGGCCCCGGGCCGGCGGCGGGCGCCCGCAGGGCCCTCCTCCTCGGCCCCCCCGGTTTCCTGCCCGCAACACCACAATATTGGTGCGAAACGAAGGAAAAGGCGAGGAGGAAGGAGGCAAAGCGAAGAGGAAGGGAAGGGGGGGGGGGGGCGGCGAAGGAGTCAACATAAATATAGCTGGCCACGATGCCTTGCGCCGGAGCTTACCAGAGCTTAGCCACCTCCCCCCCCCCCCCCTCTTCTTCCCTCAGCCTCCTCTCCGTCGTCGGCCGCCGCCGGTCGCTGTCCACGACTCATCTCTCTCTCTCTCTCTCTCTCTCTCTCCTCTCTCTCTGTCCCTCTCTCTCTTTCTCTCTCTCCGCCCCGGCCGGCTGCCTGTCTGCCTGGCGGCTGTGGTGGCTGGCTGCCGCCGGGCCCGGCGGGCTCGGTTTCAGACGGAGCGACAAGTTTTCGCCACAACGTCTCGCAGCTCCCCATCGATCAGCCCCGGGACCAAAACTCGGCTTTCGGGGCCGCCACGCGCTCCCGCCGGCCACGGCCGCCGCATGTCCAAAAGCATATGCCGCGCCGACGCAGCGCCGGTGGGGCCCCGCTGACTGGGCCCCACCTCATCCATCGGCCGGCCGCCTGCCAGCAGCAGCAGAAGCACGCCCCTAATGCGCGCCCGTACAAACACACCGAGGCGCACGGGCGGGAGAGAGAGAGAGAGAGAGAGGGGGGGGGGGGGGGGGGGGAGTGAGAGAGAGACGGAGCGGCGAGGGAGGGGGCGGCCATTTCAAAAATAGAATTTTTAATTGTGGTTTTTATGGTGAGGAATCCAGAGTCGGGCTTTCGGGGCTCCTTGGGGTCGGCCCGCCACCGCCGCTGCCACCACCACGCTCTGACGCCTCGCGTGCGAAGGGGGCCCCCAGCTGGTGCCGGGGAACCCTGACGGGGCTCGGCGCGGGGTAGCACCTCTCCATCAGGAGGGCGACGCGGTACATGAGGGAGGGGACAAGTGTGTGGGGGGGGGGGCGGCCCTCCCCGACCCCATCTGACGCCACCTATAAAAACGGCCGTGTAAAGTTCCGGAATCGGTCGGCGACTGGCTGCCATCGGCCCACGGCCCACCAGCGGGAGCTGCCCGCCAGCCCCGGCGGCCGTCGCTATATCCGGCGCGGCGGGTCTGGCAGGGCTGGCGGGCGAGCGCGTGCCGGCGTGCCGCCGCCGGGGCCTGCCGGGGCCAGCTTACTCCGCCCCGGCCTTGCACGGCCCGTATGCACACCGAGATTCGATTCGGGCGGCCGGCCGCGGCGCGGCGGGGCACTGCCAGGGCAGGCGGCCAGTGCCGCGCCACGAGCTGCCCGGCGGGCCCGGCCGGCCGGCGCCCCCTCCCGCCTCCCGCCTCCCGCCGCTCCGTTCAAGCATGCGAGGATTTTACGACCGTTTTGGGAGCGGGCCGAGCGGGCAGGCACGGGTGCAGGGCCCGGCAGGCCGGCAGGCCGGGGCAGCGCGGCGCAGCGCCGCACAGTTTTAATTCCGTAATGGGCCGGACTCGCCTCGCCACGGCCCAGCAGCCGAACCGAAGCGTATATATATACATATATACGTGTCCATACCGTAAAACAGCGGACACTTGGCACGCACTCATTAAAATTCACTCACAACGGGCGGCCGCGCGGCGATAATACGTTTGTGTTCCGTGGAAAGCGAACGAGGGCGCGCCGGCACCGGCCGCGGGGAATGACAGCGTTTTCGCCGCGCGGCCGGCGCTGCCATGACGGGGCACGGCCGGGGCCGGACGACGCGCCGATCATCGCCCGACTCGTCGTGTCCCCCTCCGTTCATTATCCCTCATTTTTCCTTTCCCTTCGCCTCCCGCAGTGGCGCCGGCCGGCGCTGCCGGTGGGGGTGTGCGGGGCGGGCAGTGCGGCGGCGGCGGCGCGCGCGAGGCGCCACAGGAATCGTGCGACGCGGCCGCGGCTGCAGAGGCGGGAGGTGCGAGCGGGAGGATGCGGAGGAGGGAGGCGGCTCAGGTGCGCCAACCACGAAACGGAATCAGCGTGCAGTGCTGCCAACCGCCGCCGCCGGCCCGCCAGAGGCCGAGCCGTGCGCCGCGCCTTACAGGGCAGAAAACGAGGGGGGGGGGGGGAATGGGAGGCGAAAGGGGAAAGCAGAGGCGAGCGAAAAGAGGAAAAGAAAGAAAAGAACAGAGAGAGAATAGTAGTGTACGTGAGGGAGGCGCACGCGGCGACACGTTTGTAATGAGCGGTGCGAGCTGCGCCCGCCAGATGGCGCGTCGGTTCGTGAGGACAAAACTAACAGTCAGCATAATTACTAATCGCCCTCCCCCACCCACCCCCCTTTTCCTCTTTTTCCACGTCGTTCTTGTCATTACTTCCCCCGCCCACCCCCTTCCCCCCTTCTTTTTCCTCTTTTATTTTATTTTTCGGACTCTTTTTTTTATTATTATTACGATCCAGCCCGACAAGGTGTGTGTATGAGAGAGAGAGAGAGAGAGAGAGAGAGAGAGAGAGGGAGGGAGAGAGAGGTGTGATACCAGAGCGAGTTCTCGCGCCTCTCGACGGCTCGAGTTATCGATTGCCGTGCACCGTCACGTAAGGCGGGAGAGGTGGGGGGGGGGACCCGCGACCAGAAAAGAGGAATCCAACAGAGCCGGGGAGAGGAAACAGTCACGAGGAAACACTGAAAATTGCGGTAAACACAATAAAAAGTGGACAGAGAGGGGCGACAAAAAAAAGTAAATGAAGGCACAGCAGCAGCGGTACTAGGTGTAGTGCGCTATGGGAACGCTCGTTGCGTCCCACCTGTACTGCTCATTTCCGTGGAGCGCCGCCGCTGCCGCTGCCGCTCCAGCTTTTGCCGGCTTTGCTGCTCTGTGACTAACCCTGACTAAGTGTGACCGCTGTGCGGCGCTGCCCGCCGGCCACCAGCGTTAACGACGGCCTGCCCGAAACTCATTAAGTCGACCATTTTTTCATTATTATGATTATTCGTCCGGCGCACGCCTGTCTGTCTGTCTGTCCGCCCGTCCGTGATTATTCTGGGATTGCGTGGAACGACGCGCCACGCCGCGCCACCACCACCGCTTGACCGCCGCGCCGAGCATAAAGGCCCCGCACACACTCACACACACACGCACGCGCGCGCGCACTAAACCAACTATGTATAAAACTTCTCAGACGAAAATCAAATCGGCATACATACGGACGGACCGGCTGACTTGACCGCGTGCGTCGAACCAAAATAACACGCAACGGCAGCGCGGCGCCGGGGAAAGGCTCTAGAAACTCAGCGGCGGCGCCGGCGGCGCGTGGTACTTGTAGCCGGGCCGCGGCCCGCCACCTCCCGCCTCAAAGCTCGGATCCAAATCATTATTTTTCGCGGGCCGCCGGCGGCCCGCGGCCGGGCCAAACAAGCCGCCGCTACGGGCCGCCATGGGGGCCGCGGCCGCAGCCATGGACGGCGGCCGCGGCCTTGGGGCGTGTCGGCGGCAGACGGAGGCGCCGGCAGCGAGGACGCCCTCCTCCTCCTCCTCCCCGACAGCCCCTGCTGCCGCCGCGCCGCCGCCGCGGCAACACCAGCGGCGCCCCCGACGACGAAAAGGGAATGTACATATTCGGGGTAAAAAGAAGCACGCAATAAAATGCCGCGCTGCAGCGCCGCCGCCAGCCCCGGGGCAGAGAGGAGGGGGGGGGGCGCCCGGAAGGGATTTAGGGAGGAGGATAGAGGGGGAGGGGGGGCATGCGCGACAAACAAGGAGAAAGAAAAGAGTGGAAAAGTCGTGAAAAGGGGAGGAGGAAGAGGAGGAGAAGGAGGAGGAGGAGCAGAGGGGAGGGAGGGTTAGGCCGTGCATTAACACACACGCGAAACCTTTGCTGCGCTTCTCGTAAAAAGATGGTAAGACCATTAGGAGTAACGCGCGACCGACGCGCCCTGGCTGCGCCGCTGCGCCTGCCACCCCGGCAGGCAGCACGCCACCAGCCGTGCACCTTCACGTCAACACACCTTTCATATTTTTTTTAAAAAAATCTCGCGCCCTTTTCCTTTTTTGTTTTTTCCTCATATTGCTGCCAAGGTCGCCGCCCCGAGAGGGAGGGGGAGGGGGGTGGTGACAGCCAATCAGGGAACAGCACGGCCTGCCGCCGCCTCCGCTCGCCTAAAAGTTGCGGGAGGGATGCGCGACTGTGTCAATCACGGAACCGGAAGCGGGGGCCCCGAAGACCGCGGCGAGCACGAATGTAACCAGTAGACAAGCCAGGAGGGACGATGAAAAAGGCCCGTCGTCATCCCTCGACTAAAAAAAGCAACAAAAAAGAAAATGTATATAAATGGTGACTCCGAGCACGACATTCTATTCCGCTTGCGGGGAGAGAGAGAGAGAGAGAGAGGCACAGGGAGGGAGCGTGGAAGAGAGAGGGTGGGAGAGAGAGAGAGTGGCAGCAGCGGCAACAGCCTCACGGCGTTGCGTGCATAAATACCAGACATCCTCACACCTAACCGCACACCCTGAGTCATCGCGCCTCCCCCTTCGCCGGAATACACGAGCTTTGACTTTGGAAAGGGGAAAGGGAATTAAGGGGGGGGGGGGGGCTATCTCACTGCCACAGAGCGGCGCCGAATCACGCCATGGGCAGACACGGCCAACAACAACACACACAACCAACGCGCCTAACCTAATCCAGGCAGGCGGCCAATTAGCCCCACCGGCGGCACGGCACGGCACCTCTCCCCCCAGCGTCCCCAGCGCGGTGCAGAGTAGAGCCGGACGTGACAGCCCCCTCAGCCATACCCCTCAGCGGCGCCGCGGAGTCTCTGTGCCGCGGGGTAGGTCCAGTCCAACCCCCGTCTCGTCCCGCCCCGCCCCGCCGCGCCGCGTCCATCCCCGACCCGACAGGCCGCGGCGGCGGCAGCGGCAGCGACAGCGCGGCCACCACAGCCGGTCACGGGCCGCGCGGCCACGACCGCCGCCGAGCCGATCAAGGCTTTCCCCCGGCGACGCGACGCGCCCACGCCCACCACTCCAGCAGGAAGCGGCCGCCGTGTGCCAGACAGAGACGGCGCGAGCACCGCGACTACGACACACACGTGAGGGCGAGCGAGACGGACTGATCCCGAAATTGTTTTTAATCGCGGCCGCCCCGGCCCTAATTGTCCCCGCCGGCCCGCGCCGCGCCTCCCCCGCACCCGTCATGATTGCTGCATTCCGCGTACCCCCGACACGACTGCGGCGCAGTCGCTCTGTAATACGTTCAGGTGCGCGGGCGCGCGTGTGTATGTGTGCGCGTGTGGTTGCCATGGTGATAAATGAAGCACGCCCCGGTTCCTTACGACGCTGGCACGGCCGAGGTGGCGTGGCGTGTTGGATACACTGAACACTACTCGCCGGTGGCCCCCCGCCCGCGCCGCCCGGAAGATCTGAATGATCCAACAGCGAGAGCGAGAGAGAGAGACCAAGCAGTGAGGAGGGGGCAGAGCGATGATCTCGACTCTTTGGTATCTTTTCGGGGCATCCTCGGAGTGACCCCCGCCCCTCCCCCCTTTTGGGAGCCCCTGATCCGCCCCTCTCATGCCTGCCTCCCTCCCTCCCCGCACCCCCTCTCCCGCTCCGTCTCGCCAGTCTTTGTTTAGGCCGAGGACCACGTGCTGCGGAGGCAACAGTCATGGACGCCTTTACGTTGCGACACGGAATTTCGTGGACACGGCGGCTGCGGCAGCGTTCACGACCCGAACCTCACCCTTCCCCCGACAACACGTCCAGACAGACAGAGCCAGTTGCAAAATACTTTCTATAATCTCGCTCGCATGATTCAACATCCTCCCCGTGCTACTCAGCTCTAGTTTTCGCACCCACATCCAGCACAGCCGCCCTCGCTCCCCCGCCAAACAGAAACCGCACTGTACAGCGCGCGCGGCGCCGCACCGCGGGAGGGTTTTGGCAGCGCTAGGCTGCACGGAATCGAACAAGCACCACACACGAACCGAAGGGCCGGCCGGGCGACGGCATCGCATCGCAACTCCTATCGAGCGTCCGTCTCGGGATGGGAACAATCCGTCAAAGGCATCATCAATAAAGACAGCCCAGCCCGGCCGCGGGGCCGCCGGGGCCAAGCCAACGAGGATCGGCCCTCCAGGGTCCCACCCCAGCCAGGCACCGCACCACGCCAAGCAGTCCAGCCCGGGCCGGGCCGGGCCGGTTCAGATTTACCTACGACTTGAGTGGGACAGATAACAGATAGCCAACCTCACGCCCGGCCATCGACCACGATCTATCACACGACACACACGCACACGCACGGGTACGCATACGACGACAAACGCAGCCGCCGCCGCAGCCGCCGCGTCTAAACGAAAATTCCCGGAACGGAGAAACAAGAAAATATTATTATTATTATTATCAGTGGGGATTCTCCAGATCGGTCATAAAGTGTCGCCTGCCCGGCCGGGGCTGCGGGGCTCGGCTGCGGTCGGGATGCCTAGTCTGCAGGGGCATGCTTTATGACAAACAGTAAAACACGGAGGCGGCGGCGGGGCGGCGGGGCGGCGAGGGGGCAGGATCATGGGAGGGGGCTGCGTCGGGATGCCCGGCCCGGGGCCGCATAGGAGGTTAGCTGGCTGCTGGCTGGCTGCTGGCGGCCGGCCGGCGGCTGGCTGACTGCTGGTGCTGCCCGGCGGCCAGCAGCAGCGGCACGCCGAGGTGGGGGCGACGCGACACGAAAGGGGTGCCGGTGACGGCGAGGAAGAGAGAGAGAGAGAGAGAGAGAGAGAGAGAGAGAGGAAGAGAGAAAGAGAAAGAGAGAGAGGCCCTACGCTCTCCGTATGGCCCGGTGCCCGGTGTCGGCGCGGGCCGCCGCCGCCGGGGGCAACGTACAACACGGGTTCCTACAATGTACAAGCCCTGCTGGCCGCCCCCGCCCCGCCTGGCCCCGCCCCCGCTGCACTTCCTGGCTGGCCGTACGCCGTGCCGTGCCGTTCTGTGTCCGACACGGTGGCCGTCGCGGGGTGCACGTCGCCGACGTCGCCGACGACGCCGGCGTTAGTACCCGCACCGCCACTCACACCGTCTACTTCGACGATGATCACCACGTGACCACCACGCACCACACCGGCTGCAGCAGCAGCAGCAGCAGCAGCAGCAGCAGCAGCAGCAGCAGCAGCAGCAGGTTTCACGTGAAATCCCCCGGAGGGCCGTCCCGACCCGACCCGTCCCTTCACGCCGGGTGAGAGAAAGAGAGCGGCGAGGTGTGCGCTGAGCAGCGCGAACGCGCCGCAGCCGGCACCCTTTGCCTCCCCTTCACCTCCACCTCACTCTTAACGCCGCGCGCACTCGACGTGAAGGGGGCGCGGACATGCCGACGAACGCGCCGGGCGCACGTAACACACACACACACACACTCACACCGAGAAAAAAATCCCCGGTATGGATAAACACGAGTGTTGACAACTCATGCAGCGCGCCGCTTACATATACTACTTACTTGATTCACACGGGGGCGCTAGTTGCCGCCGGGGGTTTTGTGCCCTCGTCAATATTCACGGCAAGGGAACGTCCTTCGCGGTGTGTGTGTGTGCGCGCGCGCGCGCCCGGTCACGGAGGACTACGGTGGGAAGGCTGCACGCACGCAGGCAGGCCGGTGCTGCGGCGGGGGCCGCGGCGTGTGGGCACGTCAGAGTGGCGGCAGCGAATGAGCCGCACCCCGCGGGTCACAGCGGCCGCCCCCGCCCCCGCCGCCGCAGAGCGCGCGGAGCGGTCTCCATAAACACACCGCCTTATCATACTATTCCTCACCAGTGTCAACAAGGAGGAGCAGCGGACAATTAGGTTCGGGCCGCGGCACCGGTGGCGGCCGGTGGCGGCGCGGTACACACCGGTGAGAACCCGGGAGTTAATCTTTCAACTTTGGACTCGACGAGTTTTTGCGTTGGCGCGCGCGGCCGCGGCTAGCAAACTATGGGGCTGGGCTGGGCTGTGGGCTGTGCCGTGCCGGCTGTGCTGGGGGGCCGCTGGGAGCGGCGGGGGCGCCCACGGGGACCTGGCCGCGCGGGGCCAGGCGGGCAGCGACAAGAAGCGCGCTGTTTGCCTATGATCCGATATGCCGCATAAACCACGGGGCAGGCCAACGAGGTGCTGCTGCTATACAAAGCGGAGCGCGGCGCGGACTGGACGGGTCGGGACGGCCCCGGACAGACGCCCCCGCCGCGCCGCCGGGGCCTAGCGGCCGCTGTCGCCGGCCCGGACACGCCGCAGGACATTCCTCATCGCACACCTTTTGTTTTCGAAAACTACTACACATAATGTACGCGCGTGGTTATCGTCTATATAAATCTGTCGTGGAATTTGAAACACGAGACAACGGGCGGCGAACCGCCCGGTCGGTCCGCCAGCCGGCCGGCCGGCTGCCCGTCGTCCCCGTCCGTCCCGGCCAGCGTCCCACAAAAGAGAAATACAAGGGAGCCCCCAATAAAAACAATAGCCGGTGTGCCGGCGGTGCCGGTGCCGCCACAAGTCCGGTCCGACGGGGGCCCCGGCGCGGCAGGGCCAGGACCAGAGGAGGCCGCCGCCGTCCGGCGAGGACAACCGTCGGCGGGGCCCTTAAAAAAGTCCGGGTGCCGAAATTCGCGCCGACCCGGACCCCGCCGGACCCGGAGACCGCCACGGACGGCGCGCCTCCCTGTTGTGCCTCGGGGCTGCCGACGACGGCCCGCGGTGGCGGCCAACCTCCTCCGGGCTGACGGGGGCGACGCACGGAGGGCGGCGACGGAGGACGCGGCCGCCGTCGGCACCCGTCCGCACCTGATGCACTGGCACGCGCCGACGGCAGCACTCGGCGCGGGGGCCGGAATTTAAATATTCATCGGCGACGCGCCGGAGACGGGGGAAAATCCTACCTGCGCCTCGCGCTCATCTCATTACACGAGTGCAGGTACGCGAGCGGGCGCTCCGACGACAAGTGCGCAGACTCCGCGGCCCATCTCAAGTCGTGGACCGCGCTATGCAAATTATGTAAATATTTTTTTCTCGCGCGCCTCCTGATCCACGACCGAAACCCTTTTTCATCGCCTTCCGCGGGGACCATTTCGCACCTGTCGCGGCCGCGGCCGCCCCGCGCGCCACCTGCACCGTATGCAAATGAGACGGGATTTCTTCCCCCTCGGCCGCCGCCGCCGCCGCCGCCGCCGTCCGAGGCCGCCGACGACGGGCCCCCGACGCCCACGCGCGCGCTCGCTCGCCAGGGCCCTGGACACCGGGTCCACGGCGGAGGACCTGGCGTGCACCTGGCCGACGACGATGACCCCGCCGTGGCCTCGGCGGCTGGCTGGCGGGGGTGGAGGCCGGGCCGGCCGGGCCCTCACCGAGGCGTCCCGGGGCGCAGCGAGGAAATACCTGAGAGGCCTTCACCACTGGGGTGATCCAGCGCGTTGCATGTTAAAGAGATATCCTTGTTGTGTGTAGCTTGCTTGCAGGGGATCGGAACACTTGGGGGGATTGGTTAAGCACTTGGGCGGCGGGTGTCCGCCGCTAGGCCCCGGCGAGGCCGGTCGGCCCGGACGGTGGCTCTTGATCAAGTCCGGCACCGGACTTTGTTTTCACACACTTGTTTGCACACACCACCTCCGATACGGACACAACAACTACGGCCTACAAGGCGTCTCCGCGCGCCGCGGGGGGCCTCGGGGCGCCGCGCGGGAGCGCGAAACCAGAGCACTGAAGTTAGATACTAATCCTCCTGAAGTCTTCATGGGGCCGATGTCGTTGACGTGAGTAATCCAGCACAGCGGGTCGAGATACACACCATTACTACGCTTCGTCGCGAGACACACTCGGCAGTCACTTCGCACGTCACACGCACACACGTCGCTCACGCTGTCACAGTCACGGACACTTTCATCTTCGGCATATTTCACTTGCGGTCACTGACAGGCGTCTCGGTGCACGGCATGGTGTCGATCGCGTAAGGTCCTTGCATACTTGTCAACTTCGCGGTATTGGAACGGTTTTCCGGAAACAAAATAAAAATTAACAAACTTAAATAAATAATCAGGTAATTTGCGGTTCAGTTTGCGTGGGCGTCAGCGTGCCCGCTCCTGTGATGTTGCATCGGCGGCAGGCAGCCGCGTACTGAGGAATGCATACGTTCCACAATCAATCGAGGGAGGGGAGGGCGACGCGGCCGGGTGGTGGGGGAAGGCCGGCCCCCCGGGCCAGTGGAGGGGGTACCGTGGAGGGGGGAGTGCCGAGCGGAGCGGCGGGCGCGACCGAGCCGAGCCGGGCCGCGGCCGCGCCGGGGCAGCGCGGCGGCGGCACCGCGGTGCGGCGCGTCAGGACGAGACGACGAGGACTCGGCGCGGAGGCTCGGCGCGGGGCGGACGGCGCGGGTGCCGGCGTCGCGGAGCGGCGGCGGGGCACCAGGACCGCGACGAGGAGCAGGACGGCCACGGCGGCGGCGCGGGGCCTAACCTCACCTACCCGGCCGTCCTTATCGCCGTGATCCGTGCCTAACGAGCGGCAGAGACCGAGCGAGAGGGGGGAGGGAGGGGGCGAGAGAGAGAGAGAGAGAGAGAGAGAGATGGGCGGAGTGTACTGGACAGTGGCGCGGCGCGCGGGCGGTCGCCCAACCTCGGAGCCCAGCCGGGCCGAGACGAGCCGGTGCGGCGGCGGCGGTGGTCGGGTCCCCGCAGGTCCCCGCCGGTCCCCGCGCCGCGGTGCCGCTCTGTCTGGCAGCGCCGCGCCCCGCGCCGCTGTGCCCCGCCGCCGCGCCGCCCGCGCGTCTCGGGGGCACAACGCCCTCCTCGGGCTCACCGAGGCTCACACACCCGCCGGCGCGACCCGTGCGTCCTGACGGCGCACGTCGCCGCAGCCGCGCGGAACTCGGCTTCCGGGTGGTTAATTATTTTTCGCGTGCACGGCATTCCTGACAAAGAAAATGGACTGGAAACAGTATGGAAAATTGAAACAGCATTTTCGTTCTAATAAAACCGCGTCGTTCCTCGTCCTCTGCTATTCGGTATCAAGAGAGAGAGAGAGAGAGAGAGGGAGAGAGAGAGACGGAGAGGGAAAAATCTTACCCCTGCGGGGGGTGGGGGTGGGAGCAAACCAGGGGGTCCAAGAGCAACTGTCAGCAAACTGGGCAAAGCAAGCTCCAATGATCGCCTAATGCTTCTGCAATGCTCCGAGCGTCCTGCTTTATTTCACTCAGGGAGGGGGGGAGGGGGTTCAGAATCGGAGCCGCTGTTTCACCGGGTGGGCGCGGGGGATGCTGCGTATATTTCGAGGGAAGAAGTGAGAGAGAGAGAGAGAGAGAGAGAGAGAGAGAGAGAGAGAGAGAGATAAGAGGGAGGAGGGGGTAACCACCGCCCCCCCCCCCCCCCCCCCCCCCCCCCCCCCCCGACGCCCCTGCAGTTACCCTCCTCTACTTGCGCCAGGAGAGCGCACTCGTTGAAATTTACCACTCAGAAGTGTCTGTGCGGGCCGCGAGGGAAACGCGGGGCGCGATCAGGGGCGTCTCTCTGGTAATTAGAAGAAGCATCGGGCGACGATATGGATACATGAATTATCCCCGGAGACTTTGCAGCCGCCGCCGGCCGTGTGTGGAGGAGATGGCGAGTGTGCATGGCACCCTTCCTGCACCCACCCACCCACCCACACACACACACACACACACACACACACACACACACACACACACACACAGACCGGAATCCCTGCCACCAAACGGTCGAACAAACGGCCCATCCGTGTAAGTGATGCGGCGCGGTAATGCCCTTCGGGGCGGCCTCGGGGCCGCGGCCGTGTCGCTGCGGGGACCACATTGCGGCGGCAGCGCCTCGGCCCCGCGCCCCGTGCCGCGCGGCACCTCGGCACGGCCTCGGCCCCCGCCGCCGCCGTATAGTGCGATATTCACATCTCTAACTAGACTGCTCGCAATATCTCGCTAGATTTATAGCGTTGCTTTCCAGACGGTTATAGCTCCGCGCGCTTCGCCCTTTTACCGAGAAATCTTCTCCACATGGAAAAGAGAGGAGTAAGTGGAGTGAGGCCTGTGTGTGTGTGTGTGAGCGGCGGGAGTTAGGCCAGGAGAGAGACGGGGGGGGGGGGGGGGGCCAACATGAAGGTATAGGACTCCGGCAGCGCAGGTCTTACGCCGGCCTTCGTGCCCCCTCCCCCTTCTCTCACTGCCCCTTCCCCTTTCTTCGCTGTGCCCTTCGCTCATCTCTGTGCGATTCCCGCTCCACCTCCTCCCTTCTTCTCCCCCTTCTCTTTTTCAGCAGACGGGCCGTCTCCATGCAGCCAGTGAGTCAGCGAGCAGACCCCGCAGGGGCGTCAGGGAAACGGGGGAGGAGGAGGGGGGGGGGGCAGCGCAGTGCGTGAGCGGGGGAAGGGGGAAGGGGGCACGGTAAACACACGACGGGCAGCAGCGAGCAGGGGGCCGCCTCATAAAAAGTAACAAAGTCAAATCAAAATAGAAGCGTAAAAAAAGGGGCAGAGAGAGAGAGAGAGAGAGAGAGAGAGAGAGAGAGAAAGAGAGAGCAAGAGAGAGAGAAAGGTAAAATAAGCAGGCGCGCGGAAAATATCAAGAATGTATCTCGCCAAGCGCCTGAATAATGCAAAGCACGGCTATCCTGACGAGGCGAGGCGATGCGAGGCCTCTGCTGCAGCAGCATGCAGCTCCTCTGATCATGTGACCGATGCAGCCAAAGGTCAGGTTCATGCGGCGCACTCGGTAGGCGCTGCGGCTCCGCGAAAACGGAAGCCGAATACAGCGACATACATTATACACAGCGCCTTGGGGGGAACGCACCGCCTTTTTTCCAGCGCTCGCTGATTACTTAGGTGGCCGGAAGCCGCCCCTGCTGTGTCCTCGCGGCGGCATTCAGGTCTCCGCCCCGTTTGACCAAGCCCGGGCCTGCGGGGCGGCGAAGCGCACAGACGGACACCCGATTCAATCTCTCGGACAACGGGCGGTTTTCAGGCCGTGCCGGTCCGCCACATTCACACCTGATGCCCAGCCGGCCGCCTACCGCCGCCTCCCGCTGCGCCGCGCCGACCGCCTCCGCCAACGATTTCCCGTTTCGGTGGGCAAGGAGACGTGCCGGCCTCTGCACCGCTGCACCGCTGCACCGCAGAGCAGCGCGCTCCCGACTACATACACCACGTATGACGAGTCCGCGACAAGGCGTCGTGCGGGTGGTGGGCGGAAGCGCCGTGGGAAACACTTCCGCAAAGCCAAAGTACATTGTTTCACCTCTCTCTCTGTCTCCCCATTTTCCCAGTGCTTCCTTCCCCAAACAAGTTCCTTTATTTCGCAAAGAGAAAAAAAATATCACTACCCCGACCGGTGGTGGATCGCGTTGCAATAATTCTAACCCCTTCCCACTTCCACCCACGCTCGCTTTTGTACCGGTCGGCCGCGGGAGTGAGAAAGAGCGGGGGAGGTTTGGGAAAATGAGCGGTCATTGTGCCGCCTTGCCCACCCAATGCATATTGAAAACAGCTCCTTGTGTTGAGCCTCACAATTATATATCCGTTCCTCCCGGTCCTCCCGGGGCGGTAAGGACACGGCCGCGTCCCGCCTTCCTGTGTGCCCACCCACCCCCGCTGCTCTTTGACACAAAGGAACCGGTGTGCTCACGAAAATAGTCCCTTCATTTCGGCCGAAACCTGATTAGTTTCCTCTCCATCTGTCTCTCTCGCTCCCCCTCTCTCGCCCTCCTCCATACCGCCCCCCTGCCACCCCCTCGAGGTCTTGCCGCAGCTTCTTGACGCTCTCGGTTTGTGGCTGTTCTCTCCCTCTCTGTCTCGTCTCGCCCGCTCTCCTTTCTGTCTCCCTTCGTCGCGGGCCCAGTGCGGGGAAAGTTGGGAAACTTTATCCCGCAACTTTGGCTATTTGAACACACTCACATGCACACACTGACACTAAGCAACGATACCACACATGCACGACGTACGGCTGCATCTTGTGCCCCGCTTGCCAAGCCATGTACATGTATGCCCTCCGGCCCCATGAAGGGAGTAAGGAAGAGGTAATAATTTACTTCAGCCACACGGTCTAGCTGCAAATCGTACAGACGGATTTTCGTTTCGCACACAGGCAGCAACGCCATATGTCTGAAGTTTTGGATTCCGCATTCCCTTTTACTTCATGATATGTTTTTTGAAAAATGTCTAAAATGTTGCCACAGTTCTGTATGATCTGATGAAAGTGAGACTAAGACATTGGGTCTTCTGCCTTCGTTCTCAGGTGCATGTCCTCACCACCAAACCCTGCACCCTGCCAAGGGGGAGGCCCGCGGGCACTGCCCACTCTTAGAACCGGTTCTAGCGGCCGTGGGATGGTCGGCGGCGTCGGCGTATCAGCGGAGCAGGTAAAGCTCCGTACAGAGCCTCTCCGTTCATTAGAATCAATCACCTCTGCCCGCGACAGAGGGCTCCGCACTGTTCTCCGGAGTGAGTACAGCTCAGGCCACCGACGGTAGTGGGTACGCTCGGCCTCTCGTGCTCGAGGTCAGTGATGGACGGGTCACACTCTTTCAGAGCCGCGTTTGGTCCGCGTGGCCAAGGGCAGCCTATGAGGTCCTCGGTGAGGGTGCGTGCGGTGTCCCCGCCGACACGTCCGGGCCGCCAACAGGGGCCGCCTCCGGCTCTGTCTGGCCTGCCGTGGGAATGTTGTATCACTGTCCGAGCTCCTCAACCTGTTGTGCTCCTTCCTCCCCGCGTGTGTGTGTGTGTGTGTGTGCGCGCGCGCCGTCCTTCCGCGTTTCCTCATCCCTTGTCCCTCGCGGCCGCACCCCTCTGTCCGAGGCGAGCGGAGGGTGCCCGCTGCGCCTAGCCGCTGTCCGAAATTGCAATCCCCACCTTTGTCTAGAGCGTTTCTCAAGCCCGACGGAACCTGTTTGACCGGTCCGAGGATGAGTTGACGAAACAAAGGCCGCGACCATCACCGGCGGTGGTGGTTGTCCATTGCCCGGGGCCGGCCGGGACAGAACATGCCATCAGCGCTTCCTCGCGATGACCAGCGCTGTCGCGGGACGATGAAAAAAAATAAAAAGACAGCACCCAAGACAAAAAGCACTCGGCGTGATATTTAACCGAATAATCGTGTGTCGTTGCAACTGCCATCGCTATCCCAACGGTCGTTGGACGTCGGCCACGCCGCCGTGGCCAGAGCGAAACATCCCCTTGCGAGGAGCGCCTCAGCACCAAGGCCGTGAAGTTGCGCACTTCACAACGGGGCTGAGACGACAGTCAGCGGTAAGTATACAAGGGCAAGATTATGGTTTGGTCTCGAAAAGGTGGTCACCGTACAACCCTTTCGGAATCGCACGGTGATGTTCCTCTGTGTGTGTGTGTGTGCCTCATGGATGTGGGAAGGCTCGTCTCTCGACGGAGCTCTGCCCGGGCACTGCCTATGCTCTGCCCTGCCGCCGTGGGGGTGGCGGTGTCGCCGCTTCCGCTGAACCTGTCCGGCCCGCGGCCGACCCCAGCCCACCCCTGTGTGCATCGGCGCGCACAAACTTGTTCCTCGCACCCTGTTGCGCCGCACCCCTCCAGCCGCGCCGCCGGCCTCCGGGCAGCGTGTCCAAGCGGTGTCCGAGCTGCGGCCGCTACCAGCCTCCCCTCTTCCCCGCCTCCCCTCCACCCTCGTCCCCTCCACGCTCGTCCTCTCCTCCCCTCGCCCTCTCCTCCCCACACACAGCCACTATTGGAAACAAACAGGAGCCAAACCAAACCAAGTTTTTCTATCAGCTGCTTTCGGGCAACGGGAAGGCAACACAGCAGACACCGCTTCGCTGGGGGTCATCATGTATTGCTTTGTCGCAAGGCCTTGCGACTCAGTGTTGGAGAATGAAATTGAGATTCGTTATTTCGTGGAACGTTTTTACGGAACATTCAGCGAACAATTTCGCGTCGGAATTGATGATCAGGGTGTTCCGATGTAGAGTTTATGTGCCTAACAACAGTTTAGGGACACGCAAAACACACCAGACCACATCTAGATATGTGAGCTACGTATAACCTAGCAACAGCCCTGGCCGTGGCCTGTACTCTCACGGTTGTCTTCGTTCCCAGTGGGGACGACGTCTGGGCTGCCGGGGCCGCCGGGCCGCCGGGGCCCAGATACGTGCCGCTGCAAGAAGCGCGCTCATTAGACTATCATCATCGCCTTTGTCTCTGCAACCCCCCACTCCTCCGGCGCGTCGCCCTCGTCCGCTTGACCAGTGGTCTCCCCGTTGTCTCTGCTCGGGGTCATCCTCAATTATATGAGGAATGGCAGTGGATTTATTAACGGTCATCGGGATGGACATCCGCGCGGGCCCGGCGTGGTAGGACATCGAGACCCTTTGGGTAACAGACGTGGGAAACCTTTCTTTGAGTTGGACCCGAGACGAGGATGCGCATTGCCCAGAGTGTCTGGTCAGCGTGGCAGAGGCGTAGGGGTGGCAGTTCTGAGGAATTGAAATTTGCTTATGCGTCTCGGAGCGCGTCCGTCTGGGATATTCCGGGGTACGGCCGGGGAGGCACGGCCGCGTGATGACATCCGCTGTCCAGTAATTAAATAATTTCGGGAGAACGCGCAGCTTCCTCCCCGCTCCTCCTCGGGTAGAAGTAATGACTCTCAATTACAGCGCGCTCTGCCCTTGGCCCTTGAGCCGGACGTGATGCACCCTGCAAAGGGATGCTTCTGCTGTGTCGAGCGGCTGTCCCAGCCAGAACGAACGGATGCTAGTATTTGAACCCAAGACTGCGTACGCCGAGGACCACGGTGGCTCTTTATTTGCTCGCATTTATACTTTTGCTGCAGTCGTCATTGGAGATCAAAGGCCTGTCCGTGATCAGTGCCAAAGGCACCAGGTGTGTGTGTGTGTGTGTAATTTTGTCCCCGTCATCTGCCCTACAAAAGCGACGTGCAGGACGGTATGCATGGAAGACGAAGAATCAAACATCTGCGCTTCTAATGCTGCATATCGAAGAAGCGGGAACATCCGAAGATGAGCCGTCCTCCTCAACGGATTTTATACCTTTTCTCCCCTATTTATGTAAACGTGCGCGACGGAAAGACAGAGATGACGGACCGGATCCCACGTTTGTTGCGAAAAATGGGGAAAAGAGGACACGAGGGGAGGAGGCGCGTTCATTATCTGTGCAGACCGTGGTCGTCCCCCCCAGGTCATCCCGCGGGGCCATCCTTTTGTGGCCATTGCGACAGGAATTCTCGAAAAATTAATTTTGCGGAGAAAAGATTAGATTTGGGGTTAAGGGTGGCGCGGGGTGCAGGAAGAGCGACGGCAACGGCAGCCACGTAGACTCGCTGATCAAAGGGTGCTGCTGATGATGCGTTCATTTTGGATTCCGCCGAACGGGAGGGCAGCGGATGGCTCCGTGAGAAAGTCGTGCGACAGTCGGCATTTTGTGAAGAAATCTGAGGGTTGTGTGTAGGCCTGGTGGCCTTCGCATCGTGCGCAACACGGCGCAGAGTCCGCGAGGAGATAAAACACGGCATTATTTTAACGGCATCGTATATTTTCTGTGATACTATTTATCTGAGGGGAAATGCGCGGCTTGTGCTTCTATGCCTTGGGCGGTTGGATAGAGTTGAAATCCTTGAGGATCGGGTTTGTTGGAAAGCGATACGCGTTTTTATTTCTCTCTCGACGGGGTAAACGAAACTCTACAACATATGCTACGAGCTCTGTCACGATGTTTTGAAATGCCCTCTGTCCAGTTGCGAAGGACGCACATATGTCGCGTATGCAAATCGCTTCCGATGCCACTTCCACCGCGAGCGATAATTGTATGCCAGGAGATGTTTCGCCATCGCATGTCGGCCCTTTTTTAATCCCTTTCTCTGCCTCCCCCTCAACCCTTTGCAATCCGTGCCAGCCGACCGACAGCCACTCGACAATGGCCAATTCACGTCGGCAAAATGAGAAAAACGTCCGATCTGACATGTAGCGGGGCCGAAAATTGAAAGATGATGGAAAAGCGAAACATAATCAACTCTAGAAGAAGGGCATGCGGGGGAGAGTGAAGGGCAGAGTGAGGACGTAGGGGGTGAAGGTTGTGGAACACAAGGGGATGGCGAAAGAGAGAACATAATAAAACAGCGAATCAGAGTGGGACAGGAAATAGCAGTGAAGATCAAGACACGAATACGCGAAGAGAAAAATATAGAAAGCTATTTAATCAATTATTCGAGTGGAAAGTGAGTCTGTCGATGACAGGCCCCGGATCGGACACACGGCGGTGCGCGGCGGGGTCCGGCGACCGCCCGGCCCCGCCCGGCCCCTCCGCCACACGGGCTCGTCGTTTGACCACTTCAACCTAATCAAGTGGAAAACCAACGCTGCTTCTCCGCCGGAAAACAATCTCCTTTTGCCCCGAAATAAATGAAAGCTGGAAGTCCTTTCCCCGCATGTCAGCTTTCGCGAAGCGAAAAACATTATTCAGCGGACATATATCGTCGGTGTTGTCGGCTTCAACACAAAACAATCTGAGAAAGAAATGATACCAATTGCTTAGGGATAATTTCAAGACACGTACCAGTGTTTCTCTGCAGGAGTCATCCAAAATACGGGGCGCTGCCAACTTAAAACGGCCGCATCTGAAACATAAGACTATCCGTCAGCAAAGAAGCACGCCACGAGCAAACGAAGAGCGTTTCCCATGAATCCCCATTCCCTGCAGAACCAATCGTACACATGCAAACTGGGATGAGTCTTCTGAAACAAAGGAAGATCGTTACACCTTGCTATGGTCATCCTCAGGGTGTGTGCCTTGGTGGACAGCGAACAATGACAGAAGCATCCCCACCTGCAATGGGAGCACCAACCCCTTGCCGCCTCGACCAGTCCGGCGAGAAGGGATGGGGGGTAGAAACAGGTTTGCTGCGTTAATTTCATCTTCAAGAAACGATAAAACAATAAAGGATGTCATCCTCTGGCCAGCGCACAGGACGCGCCAAGCGGACGCGCCAAGCGTACGCGAACTCCTGTCACATGCTTCATGCCTACCTTTCACTCTCACTCCCATGTACCGGGTGCGGGCAGCAGTACTTTGGAAACTTTGTACAATCATTGCATTCTTTGCAAAGCAAACTGTGCATTAATAATTTCTTTAAAAAAATTCTTACTAAATGTTTTCTTTAAGGACAATAACTTATATAAATATACATTTGCCGTTTGCGCCAAATTCGTGTCCCTGGAAGTCCCTTCAATATGCTGATTTCAAAATCCCAGTAAACCCGTGCCGAAACCTTAGGTCATGAGATTGAGGCAAACGCACAAAGCTGCCGCGCAGTGGCCGAGCTGAGGCAGGGTGGCCGAGCAAGGCGGTGCCGTATGGACGCGACGTGTCCCTCCGCGAGAACCTGTTTCCTGCGACTGACCGAAAGATGACCCACCGCTGCGCACCCACCGCGTAAGACAAAGGCACCGCACAAAGAGGGATGCGACACCAGACGGCACGGCACCCCAGCGATGCGCACCTATGCGAGGGGAGCGGCGGGGTGCGCAGCGCAGCGGGAATGTAGTCCGTCGCCGCGCCAAGTCATTGTCTCAGCTCACTCTCAATGCGCATCGGCCACAGCAAAGGGCGGCTGCCCCGCGGCCTTCAAGGAAGCGAGTAAGGAGAGGTGCCGACGGACTGGCCACAGCAGGCCTGCAAGTCGTGATTTCCAAAGAAAATAGGCCCCACAAGTTGGAATCGGCACAGTGTGCGAGACTAGTGGAATTAGCCCCAAGGCGAGAGAATACATTTACCTGGCGTTGCCCCGAATTGCTGTGAATTGCGATAATTATTGAAGAGTACCTGGCGTCCGAGACGAAGGTCACGTTAGCTAGGAGCGTCTTTTTCGACTTTCCACATACATTGTTTCCCCGACTTCATATAATTATAAGGATTGAAATAATCTAGTCTGATGAAGAAAATTGATTTTATTCTGATCGACGTGCATTGTCCACGCAACCGAGTAAATGAGCGGACTCCCACCGCGGCCGCCTCAGGTATGCTGTCCGCTGTCATTGTTTTACGGAGCCGTGCGAATTCTCGTCGCAGGTCGGGGTCGCGGCCTCGTGGATCATCGCGGGTCATCGCTGGCCGTCCCGCGAGACAATTTCCGAGGCTCGTCCTTTTAGGGAGAAACCGGTTTTATCTGATGAATCTCCCTTTGATTAGTGCAGAGTATGCAACTTATGAACAATGAGTCCCGTAACGGTCCCTAGGACGGCTACTATCGCCATTGAAACAGAACGCAGGTGTGAGAAGACGAGCGGGGAGACGCTCTGAGAAGACCGAAGACATATCTTACTTGAAAACATGTGCAAGCGATTTTTTAGTACGACACTTTCTGCAGGAGTGGCGAGTCGTGCTGGAACACGAGAGCAGGCTGGCCGCTTCTTCAATCCGATGCCGAGAAGGTTAGTTCTGCTCCGTGGAGTTTCCTCTCGGACACACTGCTGGGTGGTCACCGGTGCTGCGTCGGCAACAATAACCAAAGCACCTGCGGACCTCAAGACACTGCAAGGTTTTTCGGCGGTCTCGGGGACCTCAGTTGAATCGGAGGTGCACCGTGCTCTTGCTGCTGCTCGCTTTCGATTCAATCTGCCTGTCTCGCTCCCTCATGCAGGAATGTTTACGGCGTGGGACAAGGACAAGTGTCCGCTTCGTCCCCGCGCCCTTCGCACGCATCCCCTCTGTGTCCGAGCGTTGCCGCGCAGGGGGAGGGACACGGAGGATGGGTCAGCTGGTCAGTCGCGGACAAACGCAACCTCACCTGGACAATGGGCAGACGGCTCGATACGCACAAAGGTCTTCACACCTTGACCATTGTCCGCTCTGTCGTTTTGTTCTTTTGTAGCATATCATTACGGCCGGAGAAAACATCGTTAGGATAGGAGGAGACCACCTGATTCCATTTCACAAGAATAGGACGCTTCCTGGTCAGTTTCGCGCCGGAACGGCCTGGACACAGGCGCGCACCCCTCACGTGGGAATGGAGGCGCAATGGCACACAGGGGCAGCGGCGGTGAGGTCCTCGGGCCCGGGAACCAAATGATCCGGCCGTCTACGCACACCTCACAGCTTACGCGATATTTGAGAATCTACCGACCGGTGATCGTTTTAGTGTAATAGGGGAGGTATCACCTAATAATCGATAAACCCCCTCAAATGCTGTTTACGCGCTTTCCGAGTTTGCCTGTGGTGTACACACACCACCACCAGTGTGCTTGTATGCCAAAATTGCGACAGTTTTAGCGTGCAACTATAATCCCTCGCTGGATGGAAGGGTGTCATTGCAACACGTCGGTTTCCGCCGGTAATGGTCAGTCTCGAATATCCCCCTCGGCGGCGGCTCTAATACAACAGATGACCACTCCCCCCATTTCTACCCTGCGCACAGTCCCAGGGTTGTGGTCATCGGAGCTTTGTAATGGAAGGTCGCCAAGTTTCGTAATTGTGTTTAGCCTGTAATTCAAATGTCTCCCTCGCCGTGTTTCCGTCTCCTTTGCACCAGTTCCACCCGGCCTCTGGCCTCTCCCTCGCTCTTGCCTCCCCGTCGTGGTCAGCCTCGTTGCGACGAGTAATTTATTCCCTCGCGTATTGGACGCGCCAAAGGCTCATTTGCGTATGAACAATGATTCAGGAGGTGTGGAGCGGCCGCTTTCCGCGTTCATTTTTACATCTGCGGCATACAATGAGGCATACGTTACCCGACCGTGATTAGTCCGTATTTGGGCTTCCTGTTTCTGTTCCCCGCGGCGGCGCGAACGCAGAATGGGCGGCTGCATCCCCGCGTCCGCCACGCCGAGATTCGGAAACCGTCCGAGCGTGAAAGAAAACGTTCCCAGGCCGAAGTCCGAGACAGAGCGCGCCCACGCAGCCTGCGCAGCCACCCCCGAACCCGAAAGCTGATTAGCGGGACTCATCAAGGAGGGTGGAGAGGGAAGAAGAAAAAATCGGACACAATATAAACTGGCGGCGGCTTACCCCCGACGGCGGCGCTATTGTTTCAGCCGCTACTGTTTTTATCGCTTGCACGCAGCGATGTAATGACACCAGCCACACTCCCGAAAAAAGAGTTTTGGCCAGGAAATATGCCGGGGCCGGACTCCGCCCTGCACCCCGCGGCACCCGGAGCCGCGCGCCTCCCCTGCTGACCTCCTCCCTGCGCGTCAACGACAGAGACTGACCCCCGGGCAGCGCCGGTGTTTGTCCCCCGGCCGCTGCGTGCCTTTGTTTTATGCTGATGAGCCGGGCCACTTCTGGAAGCGCGGCGCGGCGGCGCGCAGCACAGCGCAAGCATCGCCGGCGTCGCTCGCCATTGTTTCCACCCCAGACACGGCGGCGCGAGGCGGGCGGTGCGTTTAATCCCCTCCGGCCAACGGCTCGAGGAGTCGTCGCCGCATTCCATAAAAGTGTAATGACGTCGTTAATTAAACCCGACAGCAAAACACTCGCGCAGATTTTTTTTTCAGCCCGGTTTCTAAAATGGCTTTTTTGCAATTTGATTGTTTTTTTTTTAAATTAAATCTTCCCGCCAAAAACTTTCTTCGTGGGCTTGCACGACAGAGTGCAGGCACACGCGCGCCTTTTGTGACAGCTCTCTTTTGTTTCTCGCGCACCGCACACTTGTGCAGTGCGCAATCAAAACAATAGCCTGATCAGTAACGAACCTGCTAAATGGCTGTCATGCCGCTTTTGTCTGAGCGTCGCCCTGATCCTGCCGGGGCGTCTGCCGGGGCGGCAGCAGGCTGAAGAGATGAGAGTGCGCCGCTCGAGAGCGTTTGCAGAAGCAATAAACTGGCGCGCGAGGACCCGACCGGATGCCGCGGCTGCAAACTCAAACACCGCCGTGTGGTGAAAGGGCTGCACGCCAATGGCACGCCAACGGCACGCCGACGGCACGCCAACAGCAACAGGTGACAAGCAGGGGCGCGGGCGGCCATCACGCCGGCGCCCAGGAAGTTGTGCCGGAGCGGCGGAGCGGCGCGGGGGCCGCGAGCCTGCGCGGCCCGCCCGCCCACAGAAAGGGGTTAATTACTGCCGCAAAGCACCTCCACCTCCCCAATTAACGGGGCGGCGACATGCGGGTGGCCACCGCCGTTGGCCGCCGCCGTTGGCTAGGAAAAATAGCAGCAATTTTTTTTTAAATGCAAATGGAACACATTAAAAGTGCCGCGGCTGCAAATTCAGACACCGCCGTGTGGCGTGGAAGGGCTACTCGCGACAGACTCGGGTACCGTGGCTAAAAAGTCGGGGGTAATCTGGGGTAATCCATAGGTAACCCAAGGTAATCCAAGTGAAATGCGAGGGTAACCCGGGACAATGCGGCTGTCACGACTTGGCCGAGTCGGTTCCCTCTCACGTGACACGCGATGAAGGGTTGAGGAGGTCAACGCTGCCTTCGTGCGCCCCTGTCTTGTATCGGTCCCGCGCGCCTATTCAATGGGCCTCTAGATTACGACGTATCAACTCGTAAATATTGACCACACCCCCGCGGCCGGCCCCTGCTGGCCGCTGCCGGGCGGTGCTGCCGGAGGGGAGAAGTGAAAGTGGCCGCGCAACCCTTTGGCACCCTCGCTGGCGGCGGCGGGCGGCGGCGCTCCCCTAATTAACAGGCGTCGGCCTATTTGCCTACTACCTGTTGCGTCCGCACCCACGCAATTAAAACCGTGTCCCCGCCGCTGCTCACCCCTTTGGGCCCGCGCATCCCCCGTTTACACGGCGATAAAACGCAGAGCGGCGCCGGCTCTCGCGAGGGGGGTCCCTCACCACCTGCGAAACTTGTGTCCGGAATTACACGCACATAATCTCGCGCGGTCTCCCCGCGGGATGAGAATGTTGTTCCCAGCGATGCGTGCTGCCACCGGCTGCCGCCGCGCGCAGTTCTCTCTCTCTCTCTCTCTCTCTCTCTCTCTCTCTCTCTCTCTCTCTATCTCTCTCTCGCCCGCCCGCGCTCCCCGCCCGCAGAGCAGAGTGGTTTTATTTTTAGCCGCGATGCAGTTGTCAGGCCTGGCCAGCATTTGGAGTGGTTCCGTTGGCGGCGCCGCGATGGCGCGTAAATCACGCGGCGCCCCGATGCCGCGCCATAACTGTCCGGTACGAATATCCCGCGGCGTGAGGTTGGCAACTCGTCGCATGCGATGCGCCCCGCGCCCATGGCTTCTCCGGGGCCTCATCACAAGCATGGCATGTACACAATGTAGCCCGAGCAGTCGTAGGAGTCACCACGCGGACCGTATCACTGACCGCGCGAAGATTGGAGTGTGCAAGTGGCTGCAAGTGGGCCGTCAGCCCCGGCAGGCAGCCACGGCCCGGGCCGGCGTGCTGAGCATTCCTCCGCACTCTAATGAAATTATCAGGGCCGCTCCCCCCAGTAGCCCTCAGCGGGGCTCAGCGGGCTAATGGGGCTGGCTTACACAGAATTAACCCACTTAAGCCCCGCAATTTAAACTTTTTAATTTGTGCCCCATATTTCCCCGCTCTCCTTTTCTTTGGCACCACTATGTGCTGCTTGTTTGTTTGCGGTTTCCGCGGCGGGCCGCGGCGCACTAGGCTAATCCTCGAGGGGCGGATCTAATTATAACTGCCATCGGCTTTGGCGCAAACTGTTGCACTTCCGCGCGACTCTTTCGGCCAACACCAACGCGCGGTTTTAATAAGCAGAGGACACGGACGCTCCCCGGCCGCCTCCTCCTCGCGCCTCTCTCATCGCCTCACGGACACTAACTCGGCTTTGGCACGGACAACGGCCGTGTGCTGCAACAGCTGCGGCCGCACGCCGCCCTCGTGTCTCCTCCGGCGCAGCGGCAGCTGCAGCCGCAACAGCAGCTACGGCCGCTGCAGCCGCAACAGCAGCTACGGCCGCTGCAGCCGCAACAGCAGCTACGGCCGCTGCAGCCGCAACAGCAGCTACGGCCGCTGCAGCCGCAACAGCAGCTACGGCCCCTACAGCCGCTGCAGCCGCCGCTTCGGCACATCCCTCATAGTAAAGCTCACTGCTGAAGACGCGTTATTTTTAAAAGCGGCGCGTAGAGCGCGCGGGTGGAGCGCCCGCCTCCCCGCGGGTTATGTGTGTGTGTGTGTGTGTGTGTGTGTGTGTGTGTGTACTGTCGGGCTCTCCGCGACCGCTGCGGTCGCCATTTTTCTTGAACGTCTACGACCTGCGCCGCGCCGATGTACCGACCGCCGCTGTCACGGGGGAGGCGCCGTCGCGTCAGCGTCACCCGCGTCACACCGCCTGATGAAGGGCGA
Organism: Megalurothrips usitatus; assembly: GCA_026979955.1. Lineage (NCBI taxonomy): Eukaryota > Metazoa > Arthropoda > Insecta > Thysanoptera > Thripidae > Megalurothrips > Megalurothrips usitatus. Next base: position 2,543,326 of record CM049594.1, on the reverse strand, counting down.
GGCGTATGGGCCGCAGGGGCGTGTGTAACGCTTAACCCGCCGCCCGCCGCCTGTCGTGTCCCCCAATACTTCCCTGTCACGAATACTCCGCGGAGCTGACACGGTGTACCGTTGCGTCGGCGGGGGCCCCCGGGGGATCGGGCTCGGGGATCACGGGCCGTATGAGGGGATCGTTTCCGGAATCAGGGCGGATGTTTGCCAGGAGGCGGCTAGAGGAGCGCGGGAAAGGGTGCGCAGAGGACGGCCGGGGCTGCCGGGGACCGAGGATTGGTTGAATGGAATGGGCGCCTCAGGATGGAATGAGAGCGTATAGGGCAAAGGGGGAGGGGGTGCTGCGGACAGCGCTGTCGAAGGTGCGGACACACACACACACACACACACACACACACACGTCGCGGGAGGTGAAAAGTGGGGCACGGGAGAGGGGTGGCGGCGGCGGCAAGGGCGGACGTGTTGCAACGATTAGCGCAAAGACGCTTCCAGCATTCACGATGAGGGGAGGGGCGAGCGGACGGGTGGCAGCCGGTCAGGCGGCGCCCGCAGCGGGGGAGGCCGCAGGGGAGGCCGCCGGCCGCCGGGGGCCGGGCGTTGGTTGTTGTTTGTTCGACACCGGCGGCCCCCGAACGCGGCCGCCGCCGCCGTCCACCGCACGTCCGCCCTCGGAGAGACAAATAGGAAAACGGCGAGGGGCCAAATGAGCGCTCCGCCCGAATGGATGGCGCCGTATCGCATGGCGCGTCCCGCCCAATTTTTGAGCGCTAAGCGTTCCTCACCTGGTGACCTCGCCGCACCGGTCCCCCTCCTCCCTCCTCTGTTCCTGCGGTCTCTCCGCCCCCCCCCCCCCCCCGGTCCACCTCCCCCCTCACTATACCGGCTCGCCCCCGGGGCTTAAATCGCCATCGTAATGGACAACGTGTCACCCCTTGTTTCCAATAAAGCGCTTAATTGGACACAATTTATCTGGGGCTTGAGGTGCCAGTATCGGCCTTCTAATGAAGCCCCCCCCCCCCTTTCCGCACGCGGGAGCCGCCGCTGGACGGGCGCCGACTCCGGCCTGTGGTCCTAGTTCCCGGCGCCCGAGCTGACTGCGGGACGGGCCGACGCATGAGTCTCCCATCGCGTTTTCTTTTCCGGCAGCGACATGGCGATGGCACTTCCGGTCGCACACACGGAGTCCAGTGTCCCCCCGGCCTGGTTCCGGCCACCGCGTCCGCCGAGTCAGTGGGTCGTCGGGCCAGTCCGTCCAGCCGACGCAATTCCTTATTTGAATAAAAATAAAAACGATTTTTACATCGTGATCAATTCGAATCAATATCGATCTGAAGTGGCCGATTCGTTTCGGCTTCCTGTACTCCTCGCCCTTTCATAATTAATCTCTCCGTGAGACCCTGTCTTCTCCCTTTTTTTCTTTTTTCATTTCCCTCGCTCGCGCACCCTCCGGGGGCCGGCCACGCCCATGGAGCACGGCAGTGTAGTTACACCCCCTCCCGCTCTTGTTGTTGTTGTTTGTTTCAGACTGCCCCTTGTCTTTGCCATCTTTCTTAATTTCGACATCGCGGCCGCTCCTCGCCGTATCGACCCCAAGTGCCCGGGCGGCGGCGCGGCGGCGCGGCGGCGCGGCCAGCCGGTGACCGTCCCGGATCGTCCGGGACCGTCCGGGACCCCGCGGCCTCCGTCCGGCACGCCGTGAGTTACAGGACGTCCCCCGGCACCCCCTGCAGACCGCCTCGGCCCACGGCCTCCACCACGACGATGCGCAGCCCCTTTAAAACTTGACCCCAACTCGGCGTCAATTTCAGGAAAACTAGCACAAGGGAAAGAAATACTAGATAAATTGTAAACGATTGTCAAAACGACTGTTGGAAACGATGCACCCTAGCATGGTATGGTAGTTCCAAGTCCTGTCCAGAAATTCCCGTCTCGGCTGCGGTGTGTGGGCACGAGGTTTTTCACCTACTGTTTGCCGGGCGAATGGCACGGAAAAGCCGTCGAAATAACGGATGTAACGGCGGTGGCGGGGTGGGACCACGGGGCCGGACTGCCATCACGCAGCCACGCTGTTCGGACACACTCACAGACACGCACACACGCACACACGTTGCAGTGGTGCAGCATGTTTGATACGATACAAGGCTATAACCCCCCCCCCCCCCCGCCCCGCGCGCGTCCAAGGACACCGCGCGGATGGGGAGCTGTCGGTTTAGCCGGCGTCGCAGTAAAATCTTTTGCTCCGATTTTTTTTTCTGGCCACGCCGTCATTGATCACCGACTGGACGCCTCGGCTGGCCCTAGGACCGCGCCGCCCCCAGCCCCCCCCCCCCCCCCCCCCCCCCTCCCCACCCCCTTGCCGCCCCTTGCCGCCCCTTGCCGCCCCTTGCCGCCCCCCAGCCATTCGCATTGCCCGTGCATTCCTTCAGGTCCATAAAGTTCTTATCAACGCTACGCTGGCGGCGTCCCCCCGCTTTGGGCCCGAAGCCCCTTCGCTGCTGTATATACTCCCTTCTCATTTAGGACTCCCAGATCATCCATAGTTTTTCGCAATCAACAAAGTATAATCAACTCTGGCGATCAAGACTTCCTTTCCTCGCTGCCGCCAATTCCCCCACCTCCACCCCCCACCCACCCTCTCGAGCTCCGTCTCCGTCCCCCTCAAGCTAACGCCCCCGTCGCTGCCCCTTCTCCGTCTCACTCTCTCTCTCTCTCGCCTCTCCTTAATTCCTCGCTGTGATCCTCCTCTCCCTCCTCCTGTTTTGCCGAATGTTTTCCCTGCAGATTAGATTCATCCAGCGCCAAACAGGCGTCGTCGTGGCGCGGCCCGGAAACATGATCAAGTTCGTCAACCGCAAACAACTGCTGCGCCCCCTGGGCCGTGCCGAGCCGCCCCGTGGCCCCGTGCGCGGCCCTGTGCGCGGCCCGGGGGCGGCCCCGAGCCCCTCGCCCCGCCGCCGTGCCGCGCCGCTTGTAATAACGAACGAATACCTGTCGACCGGGGCGAAATCGATACGGAAGCAAATTAATGATGCCCGGACGCAGTGGCGCATAGCTAAAACGCTCTCTCTCTCTCTCTCTCTCTCTCTCTCTCTCTCTCTCACTCTCTCTCTCTTCCACCCTCCGCCCCAGTCAACGCCCCGCGGCACGCGCAGCCGGAAGGCACGGTGCGTAAAATAATTCGTGCGCGGCGCCAGCCTCATGACCGGCCTCATGCCGTGTTCGGCACGAGTGTCTCGGGGGCCTCGCCGAGCGGCAGGTCAGCGCTGCACTTCGCGTCGACTGCGGGGAGCAGAAACGGGCTCATGACAGCTTCCTGGCGCTTGTTTGTTCTTTTTTAATTTTAGAAAAAAAAACGTGGGTGTAGCGGCGGGCGAGGTTACGGTGGCTGCCGATCCGAGCGCTGCAGCCCCGCCGGGCCGGGCGGGCGCGAGCCGCGGGGCCGCCTCCGGAAACAGCCCGCCCCGTCGCGCCCGGCCTTGCAGCGCTGCAGATGACGGAGAGCTGCCGTTTCGGACGTGCCGCCGGAGGGAGGCACCGCGGCGGCAGCCCGGCGGCGGCGCGGCAGCGAGCGGTGAGGGTACTTCTTTTTTTTTGTGTGACTCCCTTCCCCCACTCATTTCACCCCTTTGTCCCCCACCCCCCGCCCTCCCACCCCTCACTAATTTTTTTCCCTCTCTCTCTCTCTCTCTCTCTCTCTCTCCTCCTCTCAGTCATACAGACTTTTACCCCTGGTTCTTAATCGATATTTTTTCTTCCCTTCTTTACACCGACTCCCGTTCGCTACACAGCAGGAAAAAAACCCGGCGGTGGCTCGCAGAGCCACTCATTAAGAAGGGAGAGAAACTTTTTAGCACTGGAATAAAAAAAATGTCAGAGTGCTGTGGGTGAGGAAAGTGATACGATTTTTGCGGTGAGAGCAGGTCCTGTAAACGACGCTTAATGAGTGAGAGGGAGAGAGGGACACAGAGCAAAAGAAAACCACAGTGAATCGCATTTTTGATGTGCCATGCAGAAAAGATTTGGGAAAGGAGAGGGACTTTGAGGCACTTTCTTCTCATTTCTTACCGACGGGCAGCGGCTTAGGATAAAAATGACGCTCCGTTTCCACTTTCCTCAACTTTGGTTTTTGTTAAAATATACGCCTTCCCTTTGCCAAAAAAAATAAAAATAAAATAAAAATAATAGTGAAGATACGAATAGCAGACTTCAAAATTTCGGGCGGGTGAAGTAAGCCGGACCGCCTGCAGATGGCGGGCGTGGCCCGCGGAAAGTAATACGCGCAGTTGTCACTCCCAATGCAGCCCCCCAATCCGGGAAAACAAAAGGCCACGCGACGATGCTGAGGGAGAGGCATCGGAAACCAATAATCAGCCTTTCATAACCACCGCTCATTAAAAGACTAAAACAATGCTCGGTGCGCGTGCCTTCTTGGCACACTTTTTTACCCCCCCCCCCCCTCTCTCCTCTTCCCTTCACAATTTTTTGTCAATGTTTATGTTTTTGAGCAGTGCACCCTTTCCCTCCCCCACCCCCGTGCACCACCACCCCAGGCGTCCCACCCTCCGCATGGTACGCCGGCCGGCACACGCTGCACACGCCACCCCTTACACAGCACTTGCATATGAGGGTTTTTTTCCTCCCCCTTTATAGACTGATGCCGGCGACAGGACACACACACGCACACACACACACGCACACACTTGTGCTGGGCCGGCCGGGCATTCCTTGGACGGATAGCACAGCCTGCTAATCAGAGGAAGAGAGCGGGTTACTACACACACACACACACACACACACACAGCAGTAGCAGCAGCAGCAACAGCGCTCTGCAGAGTCGGACTCGACTCACATTTCGTTTGGAGAATTTTGTTGGGCGGCCGAGCGTGAGACAGGCGGCGCTGGGCGGCGCGCGGGGGAGGTTGCTGTTGCTGCCGCTGCCGCTGCCGCTGCTGCTGCCGCTGCCGCGCCACCGCGGCCGCCGGCCCAGTCCCACGAGGACTGGAGTGAGGCTTTACATGTTACGTCGATCGAACGGGGACGTGTTATTTTTGGCGTATTCGAAATAGAAGCGCAGGGGTAGGAAAGTGAGAAAGAGAGGTGGGGAGAAAGAAAGAGAGAAAGAGAGAGAGAGAGAGAGAGAGAGAGAGAGAGAGAGAGAGAGAGAGGGAATGAATTTCGCATATGACTTGGCTCGTATATGCAGTTGTCAGCTGCAGATGGAGTCGAGGAGTGGGGAGCAGTGATGGTCCGGCCGAGAGGGTGGAATGAAAGAAAACCCAAGAAAAATGGGGGTTGATTATGACTGTCCCGCGGCGCTGCTGGCCGTGTCCCGTCCACAAGACGGCCGCGCGCCGCGGGCTGCCTGTCCGTCGGGGGCTCAGGGTGGCGGTCTCGGCATCACTCCTCCCTGCTGGGGCGCTCCCGGCGCCCGACAGACTCGCTCACTCATCCTGGCGTCGCGGGCCCAAACGCATGTTTTAAAAACATAATGCCGAAGATCGGTGCCAAGCCCCGCGGCGCGGTGTGGGACCTGCGGGGGTGGCGGCGGCGGGCCGCTGCGGGCCGTCCATCAGCAGGGCTGCCGCCGCGACGCCTTGGCCGCGGGGCCGTCGCGGCGCGGCGCGGCGGCGCGGTGCCGAGGGGTGATACTGGTCCGGGGGTGCGGGACGCGGGGCGGGGCGCGGGGCGGGGCGGGGCGCGGGGCGCGGGGCGCGCGAGGGGTGACTTTTTTATGCGGACGAGATGAGGGGTTGGAAAAAACAAAGCAGGCAGGGGACGCGCTCCCTCGGGCGGCGGCGGCGGCGGCGGGGAGGGAGGGAGGAGGAGGCGTGTGGGTGTCTGGAGGTGGTTTTGTGGCGTCGCGACGCCGCGCGACGCCGGCCGACGCCCAAGGGATACGGAGGGCAGCGCGGCAACGATTTCCTCCGCCCGCGCCGTTCTTCTTTTAAAAACGTAAAATAAATATAAAAAAATTCTCGGCAAATGCAAGTAGTGCCGCGCTGCTAGACTGGGGTCATGGGGTCATGTTTCGACTGACGCCGTCGCAACGTAACGCCAACGTGAGCAGCAGGAGCAAGCAGCGCGACCACGGAATTAAAACCGACCGCGGGAAGGTCTGTGACAAGCCGCCCTCCCGGGCCGCTGAGGTGTGGGGCGGCCGCGGCGCCCACGCGCTCTCCCCTCACCAGATCCCGCCGATACCGCATCGCGCGCCGAGAATTTCAATCACAGATGATTAATGATTGCGGGTTAATTGTCGATGCGTCCGGCAGAGCGCGAGCACATGCGCAGCCCGGCGCGAGTTTGTCGACACAAAAACTCTGCGCAAAAGGTCTATATAGAAACCTTTCACAGCACGTATTTGACGCAGCTGACACACGTCCAGCCGCGAGAAGACGCTTGGCGTACACATCGCGGCCTGAAATGAGGACAAATGGGTCCACACGTCCTCGTGCGGCGATATTGATGGCAATGACGAAGCAGGTCTTATAATTTTGCAATTTGTTTTCCCCTTTTTTATCAGTTTTATTTTTCCTCATTTTTCAAAGGTTGTAGGAAGCGTTTGCGTACTTTGCGAAGTTAGTCTAGGTTGGCTTACCCCCCCCCCCCAAAAAAAAAGAAAACAAACATGAACAACGAACTGACTGAAAGAATTTCTGGCATGACGACCGCTCTCCACGCATCGCCATGGCGCTGCACACCCAGCGCATTTCCGCCCGGTCCTCTGATTGAATGACTGACTGATTGATAGACGGATTGCCGCCGCCGATTGATTGGGTGATGGATTGAAGGCAGATAGCGTTTAAGGTGGCGTTTCCATGCCTCTGCGCCCGCTTCGCCCCTTTCGCTTCCGTGTGTCTCCGCAGGGTAGGGGGTGCGACCTCAAACACACATAAGGGATGCGGGAACGATAGAGAGAGGGAGTGAGAGAGAGAGTGAGAGAGAGACTAGGAAAGAAAAGGATAGCGAGGGGAAAAGCATGCGAGAAAGGGGGAGAAAATGAGGAAGCGCACGATATGTGCCGTCAACTTTGGGCGCTGCAAGTAAGGGCCCCGCCAGCGCTAGCTGCTGCTGTGACCTTACTTCTGCCGTTCTCTCTCTCTCTCTCTCTCTCTCTCTCTCTCTCTCTCTCTTCTGCTCCATATCAGAGGGTTCGCACTCATGTTTGCAGATCGCTCACAAGTCCCGATTGAAAATCACTCAATGCTTCTTCTTATCGAGCAAACATCCGCCACGCTGCGCCACGGCCCTGCTGGCAATATAAGGTCCTTGTTTGTCTCCCTCCCTCTCCCTTTCTCTCTCTCTCGGTCTGTATCGAGCAGTCTGTGAGAGTGACGAGGACGGGAACACCCGCAGCTGTTTGGGGGGGGGGGGGGAAGGGGGCGAATGTTATCAGGAGGAAGAGGGCTGGGCCAAGGTAAAGGTCGCTTGGCCTGCGCAGCCGAACGCTTGTCTTCGGCATAATTCAAAGCATTGAAGAAAAATAATACGGCTGTGGCCCACAAATTTAGCAATTACACAATTCTATCCAGTTCTACTCGTCCTCTCTCTCACACATGAGCGCGGACCAACACACATGCACTGCTGCAGACACCGCGTGCACTTGCTGCGTCACCCTTCTCCGGGCTTTGTACATTTTTCTTTGAAAAGGACAGAAAAGGGGTGGAGGGGAAAGACGAAGCAAGAGGGCGATGTCGTTGTCGCCAAAATGAGAGAGAGAGAGAGAGAGAGAGAGTGAGACAGCGAGAGAAGTGCGAGAAGGGGGTGGCAGAGGAGTAGAGGGAGAGCGACGAAGTGCCCGAATTTACGCGAAAAGTGACACACGCAGAGAGTGCGAAAAGTAAAGGAAGAATTTGCATGCGTTATTTTCCTTTTCTCTTCTTCCTCCCCCTCCTTCTACCGCGCTCGAGGCGTCACTCCAGTCGTCTTCGTCACACACACGCACACGCACACATGCGCGCGCACACACACGGTGAAAGCGTGCCTCTTAGTTTTACTCGGTGAATACATTAGGGCGAGACAAACGTCACCCAAATGCGTACACACGGAGCCTATATTCGCGCAGCTTTTTTCCCCTCTTCTGTCTGTCTCCCTCCCACTCTTCTCGCTGCCTGCTGTGCGCCACCACCCCTTTTGCGTGCATGAGAATGTGTGTGTGTGTGTGAGTGTGTGCGTGCGTGGCACGGTATGGCGTGGCGATGGGTTAGGAGGATTGATGTGTTCCGCGAACAGTAGCGGCGCTGTGCGTCAGGGCTCAGCGAGGCCCCCCGCTAAGAGGGGGTGTGTCACAGTCAAGGGCATCCGCGGGACGTCCCTGGCCGCCGGTCCCCGCGGCGCCTGCAGGTGGCGGACACCCCGCGCGGGCCTCCCGCCGCGGACGCCCCCGCCCCGCCAACGCCTTCACAGCTCGCTCCACCCACAGCCTCATCACCGAGAGCAGGACAGAGCGGCGAAATTAAAAGCCCCGAGCCGAAAGGGCAGGCGGAGGACGAATCCCATTTCCCGGTCCGGTGGCCGCGAGCCGACAGGCATGCCGACGGCCCCGCCGGGGTGCGCACCCTGCCCCGCCTGCCCTGGCTGCCCCTGCCCCAGCTGCCCTGACTGCCGCCACTGACCACCACTCTGTCACGTGTTCTGCATGCCCCGTGTGAGCCCCCCGGCGAACGGGGCCCGGACTCGGGTCCGGAGGTGTGAGCCCAGATAAGGGGGATATGTTTGCCCATAGATAAAAGAGCTCTCCGGGAGGGAGAGTATGGAGGGAGGGGGGGGGGGGGCGTCATTTTCAAAGCCGGCACCTAAGGTGTGACACTTCGCTGAAGAAATATACGTGTATAACGAGACCGGGCAGCGCGGCAGCGGGGAAAATGAGAAAACCCCTCCAGACGGGAATTATATTGCACCGGGCAGTTTGCAATTATCAGAGAGAGAGAGAGAGAGAGAGAGAGAGAGAGAGAGAGAGGGGGGGAGGATGGAAGAGCCACGACGGAGAGAATAATTTTTATCGCGACATTCATAGCCTATCGCAAGGCGATACCGAAATGAAGAAGCAGCCCGCTGGTCTGGAAACACTCATTATTCGGAAGCCGCTGATCACCGGGAGGGCGTGGCGGGGTGGTGGAGCCGCAGGAGCCGCGGGAGCCGCACGAGCTGGGCGGGAGAGGCTGAAACGGCGAGCTTGGAATTCAAGCGCTTGCAGTCGCCCTGCTGCGTGAAACATTTCACCTTGCTCATTCTTAGTCTCTCTCTCTCTCTCTCTCTCTCTCTCTGTGTGTCTCACTCTCGCTCTCTGTCACACGCTCTCTCTCCCTCTCTCCCGCTCTCTCTCTCTCTCTCTCTCTCTCTCTTTCGCTCTCTCTCTCCTTCACACGCCTGAAAAAAATATATCCGTTTGTGCTCCGTTAATGACGCGCACCCCGCTCGACTCCATGTGCCGACGCCTGACTCTGCCGGTATGCCCGCATTGTGGCCCCGCGGCCTCCCCCGCGGCCTCCCCCGTGGGCCTCCGCCCCCTCCGGCAGCCCCCCCCCCCCCCCACCCCGCTCCGGTGGTTCCCGGCTCCAGACTCACGTGCCGACGATTTGGAGACCAATCTGAATTCCTGGTCGGCGCCGTGATTTTTAAGAGCGCCCCCGAATGCGCGCCGCACGCTTAAAAATATTCTTTGAAATCTTGTAGTAGAGCGATACTGTTTGGTTTTTTTCCTGTCGTGCGCACCGAATACTGAAACGCAGCTGCGAGCGGACGACCTGAGAAAAGGACCTTTCACCCCGGCGGCCCCGCCGCTCGAGACATCCGCGCCACACGACACTCGGGACTCGATGCGCACACACAAATGATGAACGCGGCGCGCGGGCCGAAATGGTGCGGAGAGCCGCGCACACATCGTATATCGGGGGGGCCGCAGGGACCGCAGGGGCCGCGGGGGCCGCAGGGTCCGCCCTGAAGGGGTGCGGGGGACCCGGCCTGGAGGAGGGCACGCGTGTGGAGAAGTTGGCAAACAAACGATAATGGAATATGCGGACCGGGCCGCCACCCCGCAGGCGGCGCGGGCGCCGGTGAGGTTAGGAAAGAAGTGTGGCCCCTGCCAAGTAGGCCGCGCGCTTATCGCGCTATGTAATCACCGCGCCTCTGTGTGCCCGCGCCGCGCCTCGCCGCGCCCCGCCTCGCCGCGCCCCGCCACCGCCAGGGGGAATGGGATTTGCTGTACTCGAGTCAACACATCCCCGGGACGCCCTCGCGACGCACCGAAGACGGCCCGGAGACACCCACGGATGGGGCGGCAATGGGACTCTGCGAGGCCTACCGCCGCGTGGCGACGCATCGAGCGGAGGGCGGGGGCGGCACGGGGACGCGAACTCGGGTGATGGCAGTTCCAAGAAACTCTATGTACGGAACAGTCCGGAGGCATTTTATCATAAAGCAGAAAATACACTCATTAAAAAAAAATAACGCAGACGAAAACTTTTCTCTGATTCGCGGATGAAGAAGTGATGTTATTTTGTCAGCACCACCCCCCACCCCCATCGAGCGTGCGAGAAGTCGGTGAGCGTCCGGTATGTTTCCACACGTGCTTCCTGGAACTTTCGTCCCTTATCGTTTATTGCAACAGCTGCAGACACACATACCCACACACCCACACACGTACAAACACACACAGACGGATTTCTTTTGCGTGTGGCGTCGCTAACCGAACAGGCGTATGTGTCGACTCCCGATAAGGGGACCCGAGTATCGCTCCTTTCATATTTTACGGCCCATATTTATTTCTGGCCGTAGCGAGGCAGCGCGAGCAGGGCAGGTGTGCTTGAGCTTACTCGAAACGGTGTCAACCCTATCAACGCAATTTATACCGATAATTATAACGATTATTTATTTAAAATTTCAAATTATTCAATGTGAAAGCAGATGAATTTACGTGTGAATTTTTTTCGACTGTGCTTTATTTTTGGCATGCATCGCGCGCGCGGCAAACGACACACACACACACACACCAACACACACACACTCACACTCACACAAACACCTTTACCGGATTTAGCGCGCTCATCGGACCGAGACTGACGACCGAAAACGCTGCTGTTGCCGATGCTGCGAGAATGAGGGGGGCTTCTCGCGCGTCGCCCCCCAGGTGCACGACAAGCAGCCCCCCGCGGCCCCCCGCGGCCCCCGGCGGCCCCCGGCGGCCCCCGACCTCCAGGTACCCCGCAGTCTGTCGCATCACCCGGGGCGTGGAGGCGCGGCCCGGTCGAGGAGGAGGCGGCGGCGGCGGCGGCAGCGGCCGGCTGCTGAGGTGCGGCCAAGACAAAACCAAAGCCAAGAGGTCCGGCCCGCCGCCGGCCCGCAGCCGGCCCGCCCGAGCAGCCAGCCCGCCTCCCGGTATTGTGTGCACCCAACGAGCAATCACACATAAATTTTGTGTCGGAATTGACAAAAGGAGCGGCGCGGCATCGCCTCGGCATCGCAGCGGGTCGTATGGAGAGGGGCCTTGCTGAGGTGGGAGTCTAGAGCGGCGGCGGGTGGACACGTCCATGTATCATCCTAATGAACGCCCCCCCCCCCCTCTGCAACGCTCAGCGCTCGCCCCACCACCGTGCCGCCACCATGCGACACTTTGATTCCTAATTGTGGCACCACTATTTTCTGCGGCCTTGGACAGTGGTGTCGCGGGGGCTGCGCCGCCGGGCTGCCCGTGGTGGTGATGGTGGTGGCCGTGGGGGAGGACAGAACTGCCTGAAAGGGCCGGATGCCGGGGGTGTGACACGGCAGCAGCAGCAGCGGCAGCGCGTCCAGCAGAAGCCAATTCCCACGAGGCGTGTGGCACAAAGGAGGTGAGATGAAAACGTAAATTCAGCCCCCTCCCCCTCCCCTCTTCCTCCCACGCTCTTCGCAACAAACACTTTAGCGGCCCCGCGCGAATAGGCTTCGCAAATGGTTGGGCGGCCGGTACGTGGCGATCCCCGGCTGCGGGCGCGGCGGGCATCACGTAATATCTGCACGGGCCTTGTGACGCCCGTGAATGAGTCCGTGTCCGACGGAGAGAGAGAGAGAGAGAGAGAGAGAGGGGGGGGGGTGCTTGATTGCGGCCTCGGCTTATGTTAACGAAGGCCCGCGCGCGTCCCGCACCGCCGCCATAACCTGTTTTCCGGTGTAAAACCTAAAAGAAACGCGCCCTGACGGCTCTGCCCTAATCCTTATCCCCCGTGCCGTGCTGCTCCCGAGGAGGAGGCTCGCCACGGAGGATGCCGTCGTGGAGGCTGGTGTGGGGGCTGCGGGTGTCCCGGACTACTGGTACTACTGTGCCGGGTCAGCACCGCCGCCGCAGCGGCTATACTAATCTGATTAAACCCTTTCGGCACTTTGGCGGCATCTCGGACAGGTGCGCGGCCACAGCGGCACAGCGGCACAGCGGCACAGCCGTCAGTCGAGGCCCGGGGCCACGGCGGCCGAGGCGGCCAGCCACCCCGGGATGCGGGCGCAGCGGCCATGCAGTACCCGGAAACAAGGTTGTGTGTGCGATTCAATGGTCACGTCTTGGGTGCAAACCGGGAGGCCTTTTGCCTCCGGTCGACTCCTACTGCGCCCGCAGCAAGAGAGAGAGAGAGAGAAAGAGAGAGAGAAAGAGAGAGAGAGAGAGAGAGAGAAAGATAGACGTGTGGGACGGCATAGGGGAGGAGGGGTCGACCATTCAAACGACCGGCGACCAGAGAGGCGGAGGGTTGTAGGTAGGGGCGGGGCGGGCGGCTGCGTAAGTGAAGGTGTGATGCTCCGAGGAGAATGGAGGCGGAGGCGACCGGCGGCGGTGGACGGAGCAGAGGGAAGAGGAAGGGGGCTGGGCAGCGGCGTCGGCCAGCAGCTCCGTCCGCCGATGAGTCCGCCGCGGCAATACCCCGCGCGCGTGCGTGTGTGTATGTGTGTGCGCTGCTCTGGCAAAGGGTAGCGGCCGTGCGGGCCGAGCAGCAGGAGAAAGGAGGCCGCGGAGAGAGGAGGGTGACACCGCCGAGTGCGGGGCCCGCGGGAGAAGCTTCGGCACTCAAACAGAGCAGGCGGGCCGTTTTAAAACAGGCCGAAGCCGAATCCTAGCCGGACCGTCATAAAATGTCGTTTATCTTTTCCCGTTTAAAAAATGGAAACGCGCTGCAATGGGAATGGAGAGGGAACACGAGATGTTTGTGCTCTTTGGAAACGTAAAGTGAGCGCCCCCGGCCTCGCCCGGCCCGGCCCCGCCGCCGCACGCCCACATCGGCGCGGGACCGTCTAGCGCGCCGCCGCCCGCAGAATCGCGCCAGTATTTCATTTTACCCAATTTATCGATGCTTTGTCGCAGGCACGGCTACCGCCGCGGACGCGTCCCTCTGAAGTGGTGGTATCGGGCCGCATTCATCGCGGGGACGTTTCACTGGCTGATTAGACGCCGAACGGACGCCGCAAGCCACTATATCATGGGGGCTCACATTTTTCTTTTCTCTTATTTTTTTCCCACACGCAAAATGTGGGTATGTGGAGGCTGCGTGTCGTGTCCAGGTTGCGCGGAAGTGCGTCGTCGTCAGCTCCGAGAGGCGCGGCGGGTGTGTGATTTTGTTGCTGCGCCTGGGGAGCGTCTTCCGAGGGCGCGCGACGCCCTCAGGGCTCATGCGGCATGAATGAAATGTAAAAACACCGGCTCGGCCGGGTCCGCCTCACGTGGGTGGAGGCTGCCTGCCTTCGGCCACCTCGGCCTCGCCAGGCCCCTCCATTGTACACGGCCTGGAGCGGCTGGAACTACTGGACTAAATCGGTAATCAGCGCTCCGGCCCCGCCAAGTACAGGCGACAGGAAAAGTTCTGAATGAACCTCTATACCGTCGATTCACGGTGGCGGTGGACGCGAGGTAGGAACCCGCAGGGGTCACCAACGGGACGTCCAGAGAAAACACGCGCGACCGAACGCGGAGCGAGAAGACTGAGCCGGACAGCTTTGGTTTCTCAACAGTGTCATTCGCTCCGACCGCCCAAAGTCCATCACATGTGTTTGGCCCCGACGCATGCGTGATGCGTTCCCTGCTTTATAAAAGAGCCGATGGCCGACTTCCTATCGATGGGACGTCCTGCTTTGGCTTTCATAACTCCTCCTCCGGCTCCTCCGCCGGCCACACACGCGGCCGCCACCTCCTTTACATAAACAGCCTCCATTCTCCCCCATTTTTACCGCAGGAATTTCATTCTGTAATAATTATGCTTGCCGGTCGGCCGTGTGTGTACCGGCGCGACGCTGGTGAGCGTACCACCACAGCCCTCAGAATGCACTAAAATTGAAAATAATGAGCACGGTAGCTGCGAGTAGCTGTCAGCGCCGACAGCTTGTGCAAGGGGTTGTGCATCAGAAACGACTTGCCTCCTGGAAAACACGAGGCAGGGTGTTCAACCCCGCTCGCAATGTCAGGCCTGGGCGTGGTCGATTCGCAGCTGGCAAATTCCTCCGAATTCCGCGAGCACCTCCCCGACGTGGTCGACGTCTTTCGGACGCCGTGGTTTGCAGGGTAGCCGGTGGATGCTGACCGACCCCAGGAGCGCGCGCACGAGGTCCCGAGGATGCCGAGGCAAAAGGAATCAATCCCACAATGGGAGATGACTCTCCATTGAAAAAGGAGGAAGAGACACTGCGGTGGGCGGTGGGCCGGCGGGGCCGGCGGCGGGGCCGGGGGACTGCCGGGCCCAGGCACGGCCGGGCGCTGCGGGGCACCGCGGGGCGGACCCGGCTCAGGTCAGGTAAAACACACTACCTGATGCGCGGGAATGTGTGTATAAATCCCCCCCCCCCCCGCGCCAGAGCGGGCTAGCTAGCTGGCCAATGACTGGGGATCAAAGAGACGTGGGGAATGCGTGCTGTCCTCCCACGCAGCGCGTCTCCTCCCGCATCGCTACTTTCAGTTCGTAGTACCGCCGCGCGCTCCATCGATACCATCTTCCCGATCACAGGAAACACCTGTCGGCTTCTGCGCAACACTACGTGCTCTACAATGGCAGAAGCGCGCGAGGAAAAATTCTCCCACCGCAGGAAGGGGAGATTCCGCAGACTTCCAGTAGCCACGGGAGACGCGGGCCGGTAGAGCAGCGTTGGTCTGCGGCGCTTCTCCTCGTAGACCAACGCTGCTCTACCGGCCCTGCGGCCCCACCCCTCCGACACCGCCCCCCGAGCCGCCCCCGGGCCGCGTCCGCGGGCCCGCTCCCCGCTCCCCGCCACCCTCCGTACCAGCTGGCGTCATCCCCGACGCCTCCGCGCCCGAGACAACGACCGACGCCGCCCCGACGACGCGCTCCTGCCGACCCCGGGCCCCGGGTGTTTGCGTTGCGCCGAGCGTCCACACCGCCGCCGCCCGGCCGACGGCCACTCAACGCTACAACAACCTCAAACCTCAAAAGTCTAGCCGGGGTGTGGTCGTGCAGTAACCTCCGTCAGCTCCTGGTCGCCTCCCCGCAGCAGCCTGCAGAGTTTGGACACCGCGAGACCGCCAGGGTGACCGAGGATGTAGTTGGCTGTAATCGAGGCAGCCGTCGTCTGCGGCGGAGTGGAGCCGCGGAGTGAAGCCCCCGAGGCGCGCGAGGTAGGCCACGCGCCGCGCGCCCGCCCTCGGACTGCCTACCCCGCCAGGGGCCCCAGCTGCCGCGCATGTCCCTGATTTTCGGGGGCCTGCGCCCGGGGCGTCATAGGTTTGAGGAAAACGCGTCAGTCCTGCTCGCATAGTCCTTTGTCTCCCTCGGGACACAAAGCGCATGGCAGGCGGCCGCCGTCCCGGCTCGGCTCGGCCCGCCACTCGGCCCGTCTCGGCCCAGCTCGGCCCTCGCACGGAGCCGGCTCGGCTCGATCAACACACACACACACGTACACACACACACACACACACACACACACACACACACGTACACACACACGTACACACACACAGCCTTATGAATGAACGATGAGAGTGACCCGTCCCATTGGTCGTGAGTGATGCCAAGTGGGCCCTCCTCCCCCTGCTTCACCTTTTCATCGGCTTCTACCTGGGACGTAGATGCAGCAGCAGAAGCCACTGAACATGGGGCTGGCTGTGGACCGCGGTCTCCAGGCTCCGTCTCCACTTTGTCAATTTTCTGTATTTTCCCTCGTTGAGGAGTAAGGCGACCAGAGGACGGAAGCTGCTCCGTCCACATTTCCCCCATGATGCCGTATTTCGCCGTCGGTTTCCTTATTTCCTCTTTCGCAGGCGAGTAAGCGTCATACGGCACGACTGCTTGCTGACGGTTCGCACATCCGGGGATAACCTTGCGAGCGCCAGCACTCGAACATTCAACCTTCTATTTTGATTCGATGCACTGGAATTATTTTGAAAGTTAATTATTTTGTTTTAGTTTTTTTTTTGCTGATTTTTACCGCAGAGATTTTGAATGTTCCTAACACTGCCGAGCACTGCTGGAGCGCGCTACACGCGCCTGCATACGAAGCGGGACGCACTGGTGAGTCAGTGAAGAGGCGCGGCCCGGCGGGTGCCGGCGGGGGCCGGCGGGGCCGGGCACCCCCCTCGGCCCCTCCCCTCTGCCACGCCCCTGACACCCATATCCCCCGTGTACTGCCCAGAGCGTTCGCCCCGTGAGGCCCAGACAAACCGGCTCCTGGAGCAGACAGCCAGCACGAGCCAACGATGGGCCCCGAACGGACCCGGACAGGCCACTACTACTGGGAGCCCCGCGCAGGGCGCCACAAGCATATCCTCCGTCTCTCTCCCTCCCCCCTCCCTTCCTCCCTCCCACTCTGCCAAGCACCTGGTCGCACATACACAAACTCTCTCAGCTCTCGCGACCTCGCGCGCGAATCATCGAAATTTCAACAAAACGCCATTATGTGAAATGATCGGTCAGGATACGGTGTGGGATAGAATGACAGCCGCGGCGCCGCGCTGCCCCACCGTGTCATTGCGGGGTTCTTGTGAGGTCCGACCTGACCCCCCGGCGGCGGCGGCTCTGGCCGTAAACTCTGACCCCGCGTCCGTCCACACGGCCCGCAACGGAGCCGCTCCGTGCTGTTGTGAGCAGCAGTCGCCTTGATCCACTTCGAAATATGTGGCGCTCTCTTTCGAGACCGGCGCGCCTGCTTCCCTCGCAGCTTTCCGCGGGTATCGGTCCGTCGCGTCGGCAAACCATGCACGAAGAGTGCGCTTTTCGCGGACAAGCCGCATCATATGCATGCTGTTTGAAGAGGTAAAGTGTCGCCGTTCGGTGAGCCTCCAGTCCCCTCCGGCACCTCTCTGCGCACAGCGTCTCGTCCCGCACCATCACCCGCCATGTGCCATTCCCCCGATCGTGCGCGGCGGCTGTCTGCAAACACCACCTCATCAGCTTCTAATTGCGCGCGCGCGGTACCCGTCGCGGTACCCGCCGGGGGGCGCCGCGGGGGCGCCGCAGGGGCCGTGACGTCGTCGGCGCCGACCGAATGAGTGTTCATCATGAGCAATCTGGGCAAGAGGCTCTTCCGCGGCGGGGCCGAGCAGACGACACGAGCTGCAACACGTGTGACAGCGGCGTGTCACTGCCGTCGTGGGTGCCCCCGCCGGTGTGAGAGCTTCTGTGGGACTTCTCCGGTGAGAACCAGAGCTGCCGCCCATAAGCACACGCGGTGACCGCCGCCGGCACCAAGGACACATTCGGGAGCGTGTGATACGCTCACAATTAATGTATGGCCGGCCCGATCTAGTCGCGCGGTCGAGCCGAATCGTTGCGTCGTTGGCGAGGCCGAGAGCCCCGCGCGCGCCTCGTAAATGTGAGTACCGACCATCATTTAAAAATAACAATTTTTGTTTATGAAAAAAAATGTGTTCTTTGCAGCGTCACTAATTTGACCGACGTGCTCTCTGGCCGCGCGGTCAAAGTAATCCGCGGTCACAGAGGCGGCCCCTCGCGGAGACCCCGCAGTGCCTCGCAGGTGCGGTACAGGGAGGGACACCGCCTCCGCCCGGTCGGCCCCCGGACCTCCGCGCTGCTTGGTGATGCTCCGCGCCTCCGGCCTCCGGGTCGTCTCCTTGACACACTCGAGCGGCTCCGGTGGTGATCCTTTGGTCCCCGCGGCGGCGGCGGCCGCGGTCTCTACGGTTCCTGGCGGGCGGGCGGGACGCGGCACACTCGGTGTACACACGCCGTGCGTTGTTGTCGCCTCTCGGCTAATAAGCACCTGCCCCGTGATGACGGAGTCTATGGGTGCCGCGCGCCAAGGCAATTCCGGGCCTAATTGCTATTTTTTCTCTCCTCCGGTAACCTTGCTGCTCCTCTCCGCCGTCGCCGCCGCCGCGGAGCCTGCGGGCTGCGCGGGCCTGTTGGGCCTGTGGGCTCGCCGCCGGGTCAGGGGGCCTCTGGGGCCCAGGGCCCAGCTGGGCCGCCGCGGCGCCGCGTGCGGCCCGGGCGCCCCGCCACGCCGCGCCTCGCCACGCCGCGCCGCAGTAATTCAAGGTTCTGTTCCCTCAAAAATGTTGGGGCCCAGCAGTCTTAATGATCGCATCAATAATCAGTGATTGGAGGCGCGCTGCTCTCGGCCGCTACAAGGACCAGTCGACGACTGCGGCCAGCCGCGAGGGCGTGTACTGAGAGAGAGAGAGAGAGAGAGAGAGAGAGAGGAGAGAGAGAGAGAGAGAGAGAGAGAGAGAGAGGGAGGGGGGGGCAGGCAAGAAGGCTCCGCAAGCGGCCGCTCGGGAAATAAATGTCACGTGTCGCCCGTCTCGCCGAGAATGTTGCGCGTCGTCGGGTACCCGGGGTACCCGCAGGGTCCAGTGCGAGCACCGCGGCACCGCGGCACCGCGGCCGGCACGGCTCCGCCATACTGGGAGGGGCCGCGATGCTCGGCGATGGCCGCGATGTCGCCTTGTAATGCCCGGCCGCGGACGACTGCTGCGGTCCCCGTGTGACTTGTGGGCGAACGCGTACAAGACGAATTCCGCACGCCCGCGCGAACACACACACACACACACGCGATGATGGTGCTTCCATATGATGCTGCTTCCGAGCAGGTCTCGCACAGCCATATGACAGCCGCCGCAAAGGGCCGGGCCGCACTGCGGGCAGAGCGGACCAGAGCGCGCGCGGTTGATACCGGAATGAAGGTGCTCCCGGACCCTCCCCCGGACCATCCACTTCAGCTCCACTTGCCGGACGTCGTCTGAGGCACACAGAGGAGATTCCAGCGTCGGGCTCCGCCACGGCCCCGCCACGGCCCAGCCACGGCCGGGGCGCCGACCGCGACCATTTATTGTTTTATATTTCATAGAGTTCCACGCACGCCCCACGGACATTCCGACGCCCCCACCCCCTTCCTCCCCACTATTCCTTGCTTTTGCTCTTAAGCCTCGCGGAAAGCACCCTTACGTTGCGACCGCGCACACACAGGGAGGGAGAAAGAGAGAGAGAGAGACAGACAGACACAGTCCGCTCCCGCCGCCATTCCACCGCTCACTCGTCTCTCATAAACAACGCCGAAGCGTTTTAATCCGCGATCTGGACCACAAAGGCCGCGGCCACGCCCTGCCACGCCCCCCTGCCGGGGCCGCGGCCGGGGGCCCAGCGGCGGCACCCCTCTGCCGTATCCTTGTTTATCGCGCTCTATCCGCCCCCGACTTCGGCGCAGTAGATGAATGCAGATGGGGAGTGGAGAGCTCCGGCGAGCCGCGGGGAGGGGGGGGGGGCGGAAGATGTCAAGTGAACAAAAGCATTGTGGCGAATATCTGTGAGCAGATTTGTCCATTCCTCGGGCGGGGCGGCGGGGCGGCGGGACGGCGCCGGCCGGGGCGGAGCATGTCTTGCAATAATTTCTCACACCGCAAGAGCCGCGACAAAATCTGGGCGGCCGGCGGCGGCCGTCCTGGCCGCGTGCTTCCGGGCGGAGACGGGGTCGCCAAGGTGCCGCGGGTCCGCGTCGGCTGCCGGGGGCTGCCGGGGGCTGCCGGGGGCTGCCGGGGGCTGCCGGGGGCTGCCGGGGGCTGCCGGGGGCGCCGCCGGAAGTGATCCAGGGGTGGCGGCGCCAGGCGGCGCTAGGCGGGCTGGGCCGGTGATTAAAACGTAAGGGCGGCAAATGAGTGGGGCCGTGAGGGAAGTCCGGCCCGGTGACACGGCGGCTCGGCGCGGCGGCGCGGCGGCGCACGGCCAAGGCCGCCTAGCGCCGGCAGGAGTAATTGATGTTGCTACTAATTGCCCCCGCTCCTGACGTGTTCGCGTGTTCCCTGGAATGACTGCGGAATGCCATCCAGCGCACACCTCAAGCAGCGCGGCGGCGGCGGCGGCGCCACCCACAGCAGCGTTATCGACAAAGCAACCGCGCCGCGGCCACCACCCGCGACCGTGCTGTCCGAACCACACATATTCGGACACGATTTCGTTCTAATTTTTTTTTTTGTCTTCTCAATAATGCCTTGCAAACTCGCAACGCACCCAGCACGGTGTTCGGGCCAGTCAGTCCGCCCGCGCAAGGGTCGGCCCCCGGCCGCAAGGCGGACTGAATTAACTCTGCCACCGCGACACCGTCCCGTCGCCGAGTCGCACAACAACACGGCGGCGCGCAGCAGCGGCGCACGGCAGCCCCCAATCCATGATAACAGCAGAATTAATTACTTGGGCCGAGTTTAATTTGTCACGACATTAAGAGACCGGATGGCATGACAGTGTCTTACTGCGGCCGGGTGGAGGGGGGCCGCGCGGTGCGGCGCGCGGTGAGGGGCTTTCGGCGCGATGGCCCTTTCCCGCGCCTTGACTTGACTTTAGCCGTCGCGGCTGCCCTGGGAAAAAAGAAAAGAAAGAAGGAAACGCTGTGGGTTTTTTAAGACCTGACCCCGATTCCGAAACACAAAAGGGCTCCGCGCGGAGTCGGTAGGGTCTGCGGCGCGGTGCGCGGCGGCGGACCTGACTTTTCCAGCGGGTAAAAATATGACAGCGTTCTTAATTTTGATTAGCATGGGGGTAGGGGAGAGGAGCATCAGAATGAGCGGAGAGGGGGGCGGGGGGAACTCCTTGAGCCACGAGAAGGAAGGAAACAAATACAGCCCCTGAGAGAGGAAGAGAGGTGGGGGTGCACGCCGGGGAAGCGGGAGCTAGCCAAGAAAAATAGCGCAGAAATTAGGCGCCTTGGATGTCTAATGGCGAAGGAGAGAGGGGGGGGGGCGGAGGTGACTGATGAGGGGAAAAATGAGCGTGGATTTTAAAAGCTGTCGGTGCTGCCGGCACACCGACTCAACGCCACTGCGCCGCGCCACGCCGCGCCACGCCGCGCCACGCCGCGCCACGCCGCGCCATGCCACGCACCTGTAAACGCCCTTCAGCTCCGAGACCCGCGGCGCGGGCGTCACGCGCGGGCACAGAAATGTTGTGACAACCACCCGCGAGCACCGCTTAGCACCCCTAGCTCTCTCTCTCTCTCTCTCTCTCTCTCTCTCCCTCTCCCTCTGTTTCTTTCGCTGCGTCTCACAAGGAGCTGGTAGTTGGGCCCCGCGAGACGCTACTTTGATTCCAGTCGCGGCTCAACCGTCCCCGCTCCGCTAATTCCCACCGGCCGCGCAGCGTTCGATCGGCGCGGCCCTCGGTCCTCATGCGCCTCCCCTCTCCGCCGCTGCCACGATCTTCCCTTCTTCTCTCAGCTTCACTCCAGCATGCAGCCGCGTCGCTGCTGCTTTGCTATCCGGGGGGCCGCGCGACTCGCGAGACGTACGGAGGGGCGTCAATGTGACCCAGAAAGCGACAATTATCCCGAGTCATATCTGGAGCATATAGGCGGAGTCGTTGCGTCTCGCTGGCTGCGCCCTCACCCCTTCCCCCGCCTCCCCCCCCCCCCCCGCATGCCCGCGCCGCTGCTGCCTGTGAAACTGTATCAACCCATCAGCGAATACTGGAAGCTGTCAATCCGCCCCGCCCAGCTAACGAAGCAACGCAGTCGGAATTACGCGAGAGTGAGACATGGACGCGGGAGGGAAAAAAAGTGTTCGCGCACTGCTCCGCGACGCGGGGCACGTTCGAGAGCGGCCGTCCTCCTCTGCCTGTCTCTCTCTCTCTCTCTCTCTCTCTCTCTCTCTCTCTCTCGCTCCCTGGTGGGAGCCGCGGAGGTGCGAGGAGGACGGAAGAGCCTGCCGCTTCCGATGCAGCCGATCGTCCCCGCGCTGCCACCGCCGGCTTCCGCTGCCATTCTCACACCCGGCGAAAGGGTGGTGTGCGAATAGAAGCGGCGTTGTACTACAAATAGCGAAAACCCTCCGGGGACATTCTCGGCCACCTAGCGCGCCGCGCCGACTCGCCATCGACGCGGAGCCGCGGAGCCGCGGAGCCCATAAAACTGTTATTGTCGAGCCGCGCCAACCCCTTCGATACATACGTGCGTCCGCGCGCGCGCGCACACACACACACACGACTCACTCATTCTGCAACGCCACTCTCTTTCGTCAAATACTGGTTTTACGACCTCATCATTTCCACCCCTCCTTCCGCGACGACGCGCCAAACGGCGACAGAGGTCGGATGCACGAGAGCTTCTGGCTGCCTGTCCGTCACCCGCCCGCTGACCTCTGAGAGTGACCGCCACCAACACGTGTGGCCGTGCTCAGCCCCGCCCCGCAGTCCGCGGTGCGCTCGGGAACCTGAGACGTGTGCGACAAAAAAATAATGATGAAAATAAAAATGAAATGGAAACTGTGCTTCCGTTTCACACTGATCACACATCGACGAAAAGAAAATGTGCACACTGCAACAAACAATTCTTAAACGAATACAATTTGTATTGCATCAAAAAACAAATTGATTTTTTAAAATCCGTGTTCTTTTGAAGTGTAATCAATGTAGTAGGGCTGGACTCCCACTAGGGAACCGAATGCGATCGATTGTACACCTTCAGTTAGTCAGTCCGCCGTGTTAAACAGTATGACAACAAGAACAGGGGCCGGCAGTGTGGGGCGGCGGCGTCGCAGTGCGAGGTGTGAGTTTTTCATTAAGGCAAACTCTATAAGTCCGCCCGCCGGTGGACTTGCGGGGCCCCGCGGTGGGGGCCCAGGGGCGGCACCGGCCGGGGCCCCAGGAGTGCCGAAGGCCGCGTTTTGTTTCGGCGCGCTGCGTTTTTGCCCTAATCCTCTTATTCCTGGAGCCAACAATACGCGGTAATCCCCGATAGGTGCGCGCCGTATTCACACAATTTAATTAAAGCCTATATAGGAAGACGTCTGTCGGGGATTAGGAGGCGGCGGGGGCGGCTCCGGGGCTCAGCACTATACTGTACTCACACGAGCCGAGGCGCGGGGGCAGCAGACAAACGGGGGCTCCCAACAGGTAATTAATTTGGACGATCCCCGCCTTCTCCAAGGACGTCCTGAGGTGGCCCGGCAGCCCGGCAGCCCGGCAGGACCGGCCTCGGGTCCGGCGGGCGTCGGCGGCGGCCCGTCGGAAAGGCGGTCCGAGGCGCGCCTCGCTGCGCGAACAAATTAATTCGAGGCTCGCTGCTGTGCCGGGCCGATGCGCCGGGCATACAGATGCGGGCTAATTGCCACAAATACCCGGCCTAATGGTGTTAGGCCCGTGGCACCTCACCTGGTTAGGCCAAGTGATGAAGACGCACGCGCCCTCTATCTCCTCTATCCAATCAGCCACCTCTCCCACATTCTCTCTTCCCCCCCCTCTCTCTCTCTCTCGTTCACTCACTCTATCTCTCTATCACCGTGACCGGCTCACGCACCCGTCGCCCCCCCCCTACCGCGGCCTCTATCCCTTTCTCTCGGGAGAACGTCACGTTCTTCTGCCCCGTAGCCCGCCGCGCCGCTCCCCCGCGGCCCCGCTGCTCGCGCTGAGTTTGTCGTGGGCGGCTAATTAACGAGCCGTCTTCACGCCGCCCGGCAGCGCCAACACAGGTAGCAAGTGGACGTCGTGGACGTACTTGGCCCCGCGCGCGCGACTCCCAGACTTCCAAGTGACCGCCGCTTCTCTGTGCCTTGTGAGGGGAGGGTGCCGCGGCCGCGGCCGCGGCGGTGCGGGGCGGTCGCGACAAAAGACACTCGATCCCGCCACGAACGCCGCGGACCTTAGCTTGGGCCGCAAGGCCGCAGGGGGAGTGAGACAATGGGCCGCGCTGCCCGCGCCGCAGAAATATGATGAGTAAGAGTCGTCTCATCGCCTTGTCTTTGCACCGCCCAAAAGTCTGCCGCGGCGGTGGTGGTGGCGGCGGCGGCGTCGGTCCGGAGCAGCGCAAATAGGCAGGCGGTGACGGCGGGCGGACAAGCACGGCTTTGCGCAGCCCGGGAAAATAGTACGCGCGCACACATACTCACACACACTGACGCACACACACAAGGCGCGCCGCCGACAAAGCAGTGGGAACAACAACACAGGAAACGCGCACAGTGTACCTTATTAATACCTCGCCTTCTTTAATCTGTCCTCATTCGCAGGCGATTAGGACGGAGTGTGGGTGGCCGGGCGGCAGGCCCCGTGGCCCCGCCGGGTCTGGCCGGGCGGGGAGGCCTCTGCGGCGGGGGCCTGCCACTGCCGGGCCACTGCCGGGCCACTGCAGGGCCACAGCCTGCCCGGCCCCGTACCCATCCATCACTCAAAGTCTGGACCATTTTAAACAGATATGGGATCGCGCAGCCTCCCGATGGATCTCCAACTGTTCCTTTTTACACTGCCGGGGCCAGGGGCTACGGGGCGGCGCGGCCGCAGCCGGCGTCCTGTGGGGGAAAGAAGAGGGAGGGGGGGGGGGGGGGGGAGCGCTGCACGCGGGAGAAACGGGGCGAAAAGTGGGGACAACGCGAGCAGCGGAGGCGCGCGAGTGGGAGGTGGCGTCGCCGTGCCGCGCAGGCCGCGGCTTTCTACCGAGCAAACAGTCTCCCAGTGTGATTGTCACAGTGGGCTCCGACGGGCTCCGACGCCTTCTGCTTTTCCACGGGCCGCACACGGCGTGGTGTTTGCCACGGGTGCCCTCTCCTGGCCCTCCCGGCTCCCCCGACGGCCCTCCTGGCGCCCCGGGGGGGCAGCCGTGCCCCAGTGGGGCGCCGCGTACACCGCAACGGCTCCGTACGGACGATTAATTAATACCCCCGCGCGGAGTATACCTCACCCGACTCTCCCTCTCTCTCTCTCTCTCTCTCTCTCTCTCTCTCTCTCTCTCTCTCTCTCTCTCTCCCTCCCTCTCTCTACCGCATGCCTACGGCGGCGGCCGACGGACAAGCAAATGCATAGCAGCAACACCCACGGCTGGACTGAAGCCCTGCGAGGCACCCGCGGAGACACCGCTCTCGGTACACCTCGCCCCGACGCGTGGGGTAGCGACCGGGGCCTCGCGGCTCACCTATTCCCTCGTTTGCGAACTATGTGCATTGACGGGTCGGTCAGCCGCCCCCGGCCCCGTCTTCGTCCTTCCCCCGGTGGTGTCGAATGGGAGGCCTACCGTGCAGGCGCTAGCCCTCTGCCCACTGTCGCCGGCCAGCCGCCGGCCGGCCGCCGCGTCCCCTCCTCGGACCCTACGAGCACACACGCACGCCCCGCCGCCCACAAGGTAGTTGCTCTAATGGACCGCGACACCTATCCGCAACAGGTGCCCCAGTCGCCGCCGCCGTGGACCCGGTGCCCGTGGTGCCCATGGTGCGTGTGTGCGTGCGACAGCTTCGTCCCGCCGCCATCCGACCGGGCGCTTCAATCATGGCCCGAGAGCGGTGGTATTCCACGTAGCATGAGGGGGGACCATTGGCGAGAGCGGCCACCGTCACATATCCACTCGCCGCCTCTCTCTCTCTCTCTCTCTCTCCTTCTGTCTCTTTCTCACTCCCCTTCTCTTTCTCCCCCGATCGTTCCCTCTGAGAACGGAGAAGGGCAAGGTCGAAAAAAAAAAACGACGAAAAAACATGCACACACACACACACAACCATTGGAGAACGCGGAGTGGATGGATGATTGACAGGTTTGGCGACCGGCAGGACGTTGATTTACTGCTTATCTCGTCTGCACGCCCAGCGGCGGCAGCGGCGGCAGCGGCGGCCGGCGGCGTGCAGGTTGCGCCTCCATGCCGGCCTGCCCGTTGTCTCCGCTGTGCCGCCGCCGGGCCCGAGGCAAGAGCTGCGGACCTGCCGCCCTGGGCGTCATGTCGCACCAGAGGCGTGCACAGGGCCGGCTCTCTCGGAGGGGGCGGTGTAGGTATTTCTGCCTACTTGCAGGCGGAAAAGGACGCGGGCTGCATACATTTTAGGCGCCAGCAGCGCTGCGGTCCGATCGGCTTCATTATCGAGTTGGATTGTCCCGACAGCACGCCGTCGTTGGGCTCCGCGTAACAAGACCAGTCCGTCACGCCGGGCCGCCGGGCCCCGCGGGGCGTCGGCAGCAGCCAGGCGGCAGCCGAGCCCTGCACCCGCAGCCCCGCAGCCCTGCCGCGAGATTCCGAACCCGCGATCGCCGAGGCCGCGGGGCCGGGCTCCGGCAGCAGTCCTTGGCGCACGGCGCGGAGGTGTGCGCCGCTGTGGAGCGGTCCGCCACTTAGGACCCCATACAGTTTAATCATCCCGCGGTGCCTCCCTGCAGGAGACCTTTTAGTGCGGCCCAGCCCAGCCGGGCCCTGCCAAGCCTAGTGGTAGCAGTGGGCCCGGGCAATACCATCTCATTGTGCTGCAAAGTAGACAATAACCGGGCGCGCTGCTGGGCCCGCCGCGCGGCGCGGTGCGGCGCCGCCCAAACATTGTCCATGCTCGTTGCACCATCAGCTCCCTCCATTTCCTTCCCCTGCTCCCCGCGCTGCTCAGCGGAGCGTCTTCGGATTTCACTCCGAGGGCCCCTGTGTCGGGTACTGGAATATACACCTCTTCGGTGAGAATAACGGATAATCACGAGTGCGGTTTTCGCGATGCCGAATGCTAACCTAACCCAGCTGGACGCAGTGCGCGCTCAAATTAGTCGTCGTGGGCGGGTCGCAGCTGACTGAGCCCCGGCCGGCCGGACCCCGGCGGGCGTGGCGGCGCCGGAGGACACAAACAATTGGAAAGAAAAATAGCGGCCGTGCGGCGTGTAGCGGTGCGCGGGCCTCGCCCGTGTAGACTGATGTTGTGTCCACAGACCATGGAGGCGATCCGCATGAGCCGGCGGCCCAGCGGCCCGGCGGCGCGCGCCCGATGGCCGTCGAACTGCGCCAAGTATGCGAGCGCTCACTTCCTTTCGGCCCTTCGCTGCGCCGCTTTTGCCCCCGGAAGGGACCTTTCTCCGGCAACACGCGCCGCTTCCGGCGGCCCTTCCCCGGCCCTCTCGACCCTCCCTCCCGGCCCTCCGACCCCCCCCCCCCCCGGCCTCCCTCAGCTGCGGCCCGGTGCCGGCAGCGGTGGCTCATCGCTACAATTAGTGCCTGCAAAGCGGTTCATTAAAATCCGCGCCGCCGCGTCAACCGTGAAACTAAGGCTTTGCATTTGCATAAAAACGAGCACGCGAGGCATGTGGGTCTGGCCGCCGGGCCGCGGGCCGGGCCGGGGTGAAAGGGTCGCTCTTGGGGGGACGGGACGGGCCGGGCCTGGCCGGGCGGGTGGCGCGCGCGGGGTGGGGAGAAATGGGGATGCTGCGTGGCGGAGGTCGGCGTGGTGTAACGATATGGGAGGAAGCTTCGGGCTGGATTGAGATATTCAAGGGAGTGGGGTCTTATAATCTGCCGTAAATCGCGCACGTGGACGTAGCCGCCGCTGAACCGCTGAAACCCACTCGGGTTCCGCGGTGTGCTGTGAAAGTTAGTGTCACGACCGCCTATCTACATGAGAGTCCCCACGATGCACCCCATGCAGCACTAAAATTTAAACTGCCATAGTAGATGCAGCAGTGGTCCTTGGTTTTTAGTGCTTTGATTTGATCTCATTGTTTTTTTTTTAATATTTATCTCTCAGTTCAGGATATGGAACGATTTTCACTGAAACGGTGGAATATTTCATAGCAGCCGTTGCAGCAAAAGGTACCCATTTAAGTGAACAGACATGTGTCCATGTGTGCTTATTATTTGCATATCTCTGACATGTGCGACGTGCCGCGACCAACGCTAGCTGCTTTCCCGTCATAACTCGGGCAAACACCATTCGGCACCTGTGTTTGTTGTTAAAAAAAAGCCACACGCACTAAAAAAATGCTTCATCCCCTCCGTGTATAAATATATTGCGTGTATAAAAAATCCGTGGCAACGTTGCGTTTTTGTTTTGAAGGGCTAATGTAAACACCATCACAGTGGTAATGGAAGTCTGAAACAAAAGATGCACGCGCGGCAGAAGAAACTGTGTGGAATCAAAACCCCCAACTCTTCACTTTTTTTTGTCATCCTAAAACAAAAGATCGTAATCGGCGTCGGACAAAACAGCGCTTTTTTCGTGCTTTGTCTCTCGCAGAGCTCGCGGCAGAGGGGCAAAGGGTTAACCTCAGATAAAAGAAGAGGAGGAGATCGCGTTTGAAAAAAATTTCATCCACCCCACGTTCTCTTTTTTTCGTTTTTTTTTTGGCTAATTAGTCCACGTGCAGTGGTTCACCACATGGGCGTGTCTCTCTGGAGCGTGCCCTAGTTGGGGGGAGAGAACTACACGCGTGGAGCTGCCGGCGCAAGGTTTGGCACCGCTAACTACTCTGAGCGTCCGCCGGAGTTTTAAATCAGGCGGGAGAATGCACCGCCAATCGCGGCTGCCGAAGCCCTTCTCAATCGCCCGATTGTGTGCGGAGCAATCGATTTTCATTTCGGGAATGCTGCAAGCGGCGCGGCAGCGGCTTCGGCAGCAGCAGCAGCAGCAGCAGCAGCGCCGGCTGACTCACGCCCGTCTCCCGCTGTTGGCGCACCTGATTTCGAACCTCATTTCCATTTTCGTTGGGCGCGGCGAGTTCAAAGTCATTCGGCCGTGCTTCGTAATACAGAATTTAAAGATTGTTACGGGATGCACGGCGCTGCACGCGGCTGCCACCGTCCGCCGCGCTCCGCTCCTTTTTTTCTTGCCCTTCGTTCATTACGTTTTGTCGGAATGTACAAAGCCTCCGCAAGCGCTCCGCCATCGCCCTTTCGCCTGTCGAACGGACAACTTATATGGAGCAGCGAGCGCGCCCGCTGATTGGCACTGACGAGACACTGACAAGACATGCAAACACGAACCAGTCGGCTACCTCTGTACCTTTTTTTCCCCTTCCCACTCAGCCCTTTAACGGAATCTTTCGACTTCGTTCGCCATTGGTCTGAAATTGGGTCCAGAAGCATAGGTTCTAGCACATAGGTAACCATTCCTGCTTCTTTATTGTTGTGGTTTTCTCCCACCTTTCAAAAAAATTCTCAAAAAGCAGAAATAACTTTGTTTTCTCGAAGTCGAAAAATCTGCCCGAGCACAGTTTCATAAGGGTGTGACGCCCCACCCCCTAACAGAATACACCACACCTTCCCTCCTGCTCCGATCTCCGTCACCGCCTTCCTCGACGGGCCTAAAGGCTTCGGCCTAGCCAGCGCTAGCCTCCCCCGAGGTGCAGCGCGTGACGCACTGCCTGTTAGCGTCCCCGTGAGTCATTGCGATTACGCCCCGCTCCGATCGCCACGCGATTGCTGTATAAGGCGGTGTTGGTACCCCTTCATCGCAGCGGCCACGGCGGCGGCGGCCGCGGCGGCGCGGGGAGGCAAGCGGACGTCACGGCCGTAGTAAATACGTCAACGGCGGCCGAAGAGGACGGAAGCGCTCGCACAGCCCCGCAGGCCTCGCAGGCCCCGCAGTCCGCGCCGCGCAACATCGGCGAACAGGTCATTTACAACAATACCCCTTATATCGGAGCGCGGCCATCGCGGCGGACATACTCCGCGCGGGAGGGACTGCGGCTGCGGCGGCTCTCGGCCCTCTCGGGGGCGTAATAAACGACGCGACAGGCCGGCTGGCCGGCCGGCAGCGATCCCCGCGCCGTTCGCCGCGGCAGCGTCCGGCCCCCGTCAGAGACGGTCCGGTTTACGTCCCCCCGCGGCCCCCGCGCGCCTCCAGAGCGATGATACCGCGGCCGGGTTTTAGCACCGCGCCGATTGCGCTCGGATTTTGTTTAGCGGCGCGGGGCCGACAGGTCGTGATGCGCGGCCCGAGACGCGCGCGACGCGACCCTCCGGCAGTGTGAACGGAATATGGAGTAGGGGGGTCCCCGTCCTTAGGGCTCTATATGCTAAACACCCCGAGGCGGCGTGACAGCGCGGTCCGCCGC
The DNA here is from genome assembly GCA_026979955.1 of Megalurothrips usitatus. Classification (NCBI taxonomy): domain Eukaryota; kingdom Metazoa; phylum Arthropoda; class Insecta; order Thysanoptera; family Thripidae; genus Megalurothrips; species Megalurothrips usitatus. Next base: position 2,513,162 of record CM049594.1, on the reverse strand, counting down.
GACCCCCGCCGCCGCCAGGGCCGCCGCACCGGGGCCGTCGTCGGGGTCCTCGGGAGACGCCGGCGGCGGACGCGCGGGCGCTGACCGCCACAGCGCGCTGCTGCCGCTGCCGCTGCGGTTATCTCTAATCCAGTATCTTGTCGAAATCGCGGCTGTCAAGCGGGATGCAGCGCTGCGGCGGCGCGGCGGTGACGCCACCCGGCCGCCCGGCCCGCCGCCGGACAGTGAGGGATGGTCGGTCACCGGAATCGGGGCGCGCGCCGCTTCGCGCTGCAACGCGCGGCGGCACCCTCACAAAAGCCATCCACAAAATCCGTAACGCGGACGAGCCCCCCCCCCCCCCCCCCTTCGCGTCTCTCTCGCTCGTCCGGTGAGCAGTTCGATTCCGTCTCACTCCGGGCTCGGACGCAGCGCCGCTAGATCCGCCACTGGGAGGACGGCGTCCGCGGCCAGGACGACGACGGCGGCGTCCCCTCCGCGCGGTGCACGTGGACAGCGCGGCGCAGCGCCTCATTAATTACGTGTCACCGGGGATGACGAGGCGGAAGCGAAAGCGGCGGCCACTTCCTCTCCGGCGTATTAAATAATTGGATCATAACGACTAGTAATTTTGGGGCGCGCCGTGCGTCTCAATGACGCCGGACACACACACACACACACACACACACACACACACTGTCGGCCAATCGGGAGGGAAAGGGGGGAGTTTAGTTTTGTCAACGACCGCCGTCGCAGCCGCCACGGGGCGAAATTAGCGTACCCTGAGGCCAGGCTGTGCTGTGTGCAGGGTGTCCGGCCGACGGAGCGGGCCGGGGGAGGGGCCACCCCTCCGGACCGCGGCCGGCGGGCAGGTAGGCAGCGCGGCCGCACCGCACCTCGATGTGTTGCCTACCCCCACGGCGGCGTCTGCGGCGGAGGCGGCGGCAGTGGACCTCTCCATCTATAATGCGATGCAGAAGGAGAGAGTGCAGCGTGAAGTGGAGCGCCGCCCCCTCCCGCACACCGGTAACACGCATAAATTTTTATTGGAATCGCCTCCCTTTCTTCCCCCAGCAGAGAGCCGCGCCGAGCCATCATCCGAGAGCCGCGGGGCCGCGCGGGGCGCCGGGATGTGGATTGCGGTCCGGAATGACTGCTTAGATTTCCAATTAAGGCGCGCGACGCTCCACACATTTCGCACCCCCCACGCAGAACACAAAAACCTCGGCGACGCCCTTGTGGTGGTGGCGCCGCCACCGCCGGCCCTGCAGCCCTCGTCACACGAGCTCTGCTCGCACCCAGCACCATTTACATAGCCGTATTGGAATAAAATACCAACACGGGATTATGCAGAAAAAATGTTAATGAAAAAGGCTGCGCGTCGCGGCAAATGGGGAGGAGAGGGGGAGGGAAAAATTGCCCGAGTGGCGGAATGTTGCTGCCATGACTCCCTCCCTCGGCACGCGTGCATACTTAAACATCCTTTTTTTTAATTCATCCACTGGTCGCATTATAAAAAAAATAACTAATTCCAGGGGTCGCCGGTTCGATATTTGCATTTGTTCTACCTTGCGGAGGAATGTAAATTATCGAGCAGAAGAATGGAAGGCGACCGGAGAGAAACGGGGCAGCAGGGGAGGGAAAGGGGGGAACGGTGGAGGCAGGAGAGAAGTGCTGGTGACAGCGGCCAAAGGAAAAATTGAAAAAGCGGACGTGGAATTATTCGGAACGTGCGAGCCGGGGAAATGTCCCGCTTCTGGCCTGCTCGGTTAACACGGGTAGAGGCAGAAAGGTAAACGAAAATTATGTACCTTGAAGGCAGAAAATAGTCGGCAGGAGAAGAGGAAAAATACTGTCCCACTAAGTGGGACACTGGTAGGCCCGAAGTTTTGCACATGATTAGGCATTTTGTAGATTTGTAGATACTGTCTCACTCTGTCAGACACTGGCAGGCCCGGGGTTTGGCACGGGTTTGGGTTGGTTACGTTACCGTCTATTTAAGTTTTATGAGTTTATTTAATTTTGTTTTTAAAAAAAGGATATTTGAAGGTTTGTATTAGTTTTGTAATGGAACGGGGCAGTTTTAAAATTATAGTTTTATAGTAACGGTCAGTGCACCGCATTATTCTCATACGCGGGCCGCCCAGCGCTGGCCTGCAAGGTGTTGTCCCCGCCCGGCTTGGCCCGGCGGCCCGACAATGCACGCCTCGCTCTGAGTCTCGGGTCCCTTGGCTTGTTGTGCGTACTCTAGGGTAGAGGGGAGGGGTAAGGTCCCACCGAAACGGTCCGCCTGCCTTGAGTCGCCGCTCTCGTAGCCGTGGCTCGGCCAGGCCCCGGCTCGGCTCGGCACATCGACAATGGGTACCCGGCAAGGGCTGCGCAACAAAAAAGAAGGACGGAAGATTTGGTGGTGGTCTAGAAAAGGATGGAATAGCGGATGCAGCCAGCTGACGAGCCGAGCAGGGGTAGCTCTGTCCCTTTCTTTTGCCATTGGATGGAGTGAGATAGCTGAATTTCAAATGCGTTTTTACGCTTCCTGTTACATTTTATAACTTTAAAAGTAGGTTTGCTGTACTTGCCCAATCACCCCCGATAATTCTGTCAGACAGATTTTTGATTTTTTGCCTCGTTATCGATCTACAGCAATTGGCCCTGTGGACCATAGATGCGCGTATAGTTGTGTCCCTTTCTTTCGCCATAAGAAGAAGTGAGATAGCTGACTTTTAAATCGATTTTTCGGCCACTTGGAAGCTTTTTCAAAGTGTAAAAACACGTCAGCGTGCCCTGCAAAAGTATCCTGCATCCATGTGCATAGTTTCAGAAAATTCTGTTAGAGGGCCATAAGGGCAATGCTTAAAAGAAAAAAAAGTCCAATCCGGTCAGACGATAAGGCAACTCCGTTTCACTTCGTGCCTAAAAATAAATGAGCTAAGCCCGGAGTAGGTGACAATGCCGGCGGGCGTTTTATTCGAGGGAGAAGGAGAGCGATGGGAGATAAGGTGCAATGCGGAACGAGGCGGGGGAGGGAGGGGGATGGAGAATACAGCGTCGGTGCGCGCGGCAAAAGGGGAGAGAGAGAGAGGGCATGGAGCCAAACAGAGAAAATGGTCCATATCTTATTGTTTTATTTGTTGATGCGGCGCGCGTGCCTCCCCAGCGCGCTCGGGTTTCGTATGTGAGGCGTCCAATCATGCGGTAAGGCGATAGTCCTGTAGTACGCCTCGGTGCGGCGCGGCCCGAATCCGCGACGCCTCGCTCCCCGCGCCGCCCCGCCCCGCGCCGCCCCGCACCTAGAGACGAGACCACTCCTCCCACCTCACCGGATCGTGTTCCGTTGGAAAATCCCATCGTTTTCCATCTTTTGTAGTCTTTTTTTATGGAGAGCTTGAACATAGTTTTAACCGTCGTACACCCAGAGAAGGCCTTCCCGTTCCAAGTGTTTTGTTTGTCATGGCATTTTGGAGATTGAACAAAGAAAACTTAGTGTGTTCAAATAATATAAATACATATATTATATTCCGGCTCTGGTTCAACAAAAATATGTAAATTGTTTTTTTTTTCTCGTCTCGAGAATATTTTTTTTGCGTGGGTGTAATGTGTAATGCGTTTTCCGAAAAAAATTCAGAGTCCCGAACGTGAAATGGCCTGAAAACGAGGAGGCGGACGGGGCAGTGTACCACCCGCCCGCCGTCGCCCGCCGTGTTCTGTACCGGCCCGAGTCATGCCGATCGTAAAGCACAGCTGGCGATAGCCATCATTACTGAGGTGTGTGCCGCCATTTACAGAGCGTGTCATAGCGAGCGACTGCCGGCGGCCTGCATGGCCACGGCCCGGCCACGGCCCGGTGTGTCTTCGTGGAGCCATGCAGTCTGGCGGGGAGCAGCTTGTTGGCAGATAGGGAGAGTGCAGCGGGCAGGTGTTTGTACAGCTCATGTGCATCAGCTTTCGGGGCTGGACGGACCAAAATTTCCAGACTCCATACTGTTTACACCCTTCGGCCCTCGCCTGATCCGCGCAGTCGCATTGCAAACGTTTCCATCTTAGCACCCAGACTGCTCCCGCGATTTCTCTTCAACAATAGCGTCTACTCCAAACCGAAAATAACTGGGATACCCAAACACTTCGCACTCTGCGCAAAAATGCACTCGCGCATTAGTATCTGCATATGATCAAGGTCCCGCGAAGTAAAAACTTCACATGCGGTGCCGCGCGGTGTCAGTGTGTGCACGGCGTACTTACATGACGGCGGCGAGGACGGGGGAGGAGGGTGTGTGTGTGTGTGTGTGTGTGTGTGTTTGGAGCGTGTGCCGAGAGACAGGACGGCGCGCGGCGGCGGGCGGGGCGGCGACGTTCCGGGAATTTGTGCGGACCTGGTAGTGCAGCGGGCAGCGGCGGCGGGGCCGTATGTGCACCGGCATGCCATGCAAGCGCGACCACAGCCGATGCCGCCCCGGCCGGCCACACTGCGGGCGCGCCGCGAAAATTTATCTTTGGCGGCGCGCGTGCGGCGCGTGTTCGGCCCGTGTGCCCGGGGCCCGTGCGATGGTCGAGCACGGCGTGCGAGTCGGCCCGGGCCGGGCCGGGCGGCGCGGCATAGAGACGTCCCGGATCAAGATATCAGCGCAGGATTTCACGAGGTGACACGCGTGCACCGCTGTGCCCGCAGGGGGGCGGCTCTGAGGAGCGCAGCTCGAGACGCCGCGTACCGCTGACGCTTTTTCGAGACCAAACGGGCATTACGAAAATACTTCGAGGGAGGCTGAAAAATAAATCAATGTGTAGCAGTCAGCGCGACAAAGGTTTTCAAAAATATTCATAATAAAATTTTTTAAAAAATGAAAGGGCAACCAGGGGGTTTCGTCCGGTCCTACCGATTCTGGAATTCTAATCGAGGCGACGTCCGTTTATTAATATGCACATTCGCTCCCCTCCTCCTTTTTGTCGCGATTCCAATCGTGGCACTGGCCGCCCGCCGCCGCCCGCCGCCGCCCGCCGCCGCCGCCTGCCCTTGTACAACGCCAAGTGTCGGCGCGTTCCTGGAAACAGTTCGGGCGCGCGACATTGTGCATATGTAATGTATGTATCGGACCTTGGATGAGGCCCCGATTTCGCCCCGGCCCCGGCCGCCCCACGATATCAAACCGTGTATATTTCCGGATTGTTATTGTTTTGTCGTCGCAGAGACACCGCCGCCATTAATTCGACCTGGAGAGAGAGAGAGAGAGAGAGAGAGAGAGAGAGAGAGAGAGAGAGAGAGATTGTTTGGCAAAACGCTCTCGTTCTTTTTGCACGTTTTTTGACGGATGAGTACAACTGGCCGTAGGTAGCTCGGGTGGAAAATGTTTGCAAACCCAAGAGTTTTGAAAGCCCATCACGACTGTGTGCGCTGGCGGTCTCTTTCGAAAAGCGAATAACTACTGACGAGGTCGGAATCTGTGCGCACCTTTGCAGTAGTTGCACCTGCACCCGCGCCGTCGGCCCGGTGCACTGCGGCCGACAGGAAAAGGGGGAAATGAAAGATAAATCCTCTTTTGTTGGAAAGCTCGGCCGCGCCGCTACCATTACACCGCTGGACAGGTGGCAGCCGGCCCCGCAGGCGGGCGCCGCATTTCCCCTCCCGAAATTCAAATCCATCGACGGGTGCGGAGCCGCGCGTAGCCGCGCCGCCGCTTCCGTCCGGGTTTCGCCAGCCGTTCTTTTCACCGGAGAGATGCGGCGACCACCGGCCCTCTGTCTGCGGGCGTAGCATGTGTTGCGGCCACGGCGATTTAAGTCGACAAAAAAAGAGTAACAGAAAGGGAAGGAAAAGGGGGGGTTTGCTTTGTCATGTGGCGTTTGCGTCATTTTTAATTGCCGTCAGGGGTCAGGGCCACAGGCCCGGCCCTTGCGCCCTTGCACGTCACGGCTCCGGGCCGGGCTCCGGGCTGGCCTCCGCTGCGGGGGCTCCCCAAGGGGCTGCGGACCGCCGCAGGCCGCCCAGCTGCACCCCTTCCGCACGCTCCCGCGGTAATTACTTAGCCGTACAATGGAACGTTCGCACCTTTCCACGTCCGCAACAACAACAACACCCGAAAGATTGTGCGTGTGTGACTGGAGGAGGTTGTTGAACCGAAGCAGGAAGAATGATGTAAGAATTTGGGCCGCGCCAGCCGGCAGCAGCTGGTGCAGGAAGAAAAGGTGCGGGTGCCTCGGTGAGGGCCGCGCCGGGCGCCACGCGCCGCAATGGGCGACTTGCAGTGCGCACGCACTTCATCCCACGTGTGTGTATGTGTGTAAGGATTTCTAATCCAAAAATTTTGAAAGAAATTTTCTGAAAATTCGTGAAATTTTAAATATGTTGTGGAGTTTTTTTTTTCTTAAAATGAACAAAATGAAAAGAAGCCCTTCTGGGAGTGTGTGTGTCACTATGACGAATTTCCTGGTCGACACGCGCGTAAAAGTTTCAACCATTTAGTGATCTTTCGGCGCGCGTGGTTTGCCAGTTGTTCTACCAGCTCCGAAGAAAAAGAAGAAGGAGAGAAGACGAAGAAGAACTGCGGCCACACAACGACAAAAACAACACAAGTTGGTTGGCTTCGCCGTCGCCGCCTGGCCGAACTTTCTTCCGCACCGCGCGTCATATGCGAGTGTCATTAACCCTTTCGTCGCACGACAGCAGATCGGGCGCCGAGGCAGCAGAAGCCGGCCGCCGCCCGGGGCCCCAGCTGACGCCGCCGGCACAACGCCCGCGCCGCCTCTGGCTCATTATTAATTTCGCAACACACACACACACCTCTGCCGCTGCGGTTTCCGTGCTGGTCCGATTTTTTTTCCTCTCGCCCCCTCGCGTGAACGCGCGCCGCCTGCCTTGCTTTTACCACCGCCCTCTCCCAAAGTGACGACGCCCGGCACGCGCCGCGGGGCGGCGGCGGCGTTGGAACTCGCGTGATCCACACATGTCCGGCAGCAGCCCCCCACCCTTCCGAAAAAAACACAACTAAAAGCGGTCGACGAGGCTGCAAGCCACCCGCCTTGGGCGACAAAATTGTCTTGTCGATAATGACGGGGATGCAACGAAGAAAATTGATTTCGGTGGACAAGACGATGAGGAAGACCTGAAGCATGTCACTGTGTACTTACAATCCTGGAACAAAGCAGGTCACCTGGTGCGTGCATAGGTATGTTCTATGCGATTTGTCGGGTGCATAGGTATACCTGGAACATACAAAAAATTGTATCAAATGAGTATCGGAGTAGAATGAATGTTTTCCCCCATTAATGACCACGCGACAAAATTCCTTCCTCATTGGATTTATCCGAGGCGATGTAGCCGTCCGGCTTCAGCTGCAAGAGACAAGGCGATCACAAGTCATGGAAGCAGCTCTGTAACCGCGGCCGGATTTCAACGCGAAGATGGCGGTGTGTGCCGCTCCATATTGCGACAACGCCGCCGGCCGGCGCGCTCGCACTAATGGGGTCGTAAATACTGCAGACCGGAACACACACACACACACACACGTCGACAGGACACTCGCGGTTTTCCAAAAGGGTAGATGCTAGATACACGCACGGCGGCGCGCAATTCAATGCGTGCTTTACCTGAATCGCTACCATTTAGCGTTGCCGTTCTAAGGTCATGTGCGGTGGTGGCCCGATTGAATCGGCCGGCATCAGCGCAGAGGCAAGCCGCGTCTATGGGTACCTTTAGTCCTAGAGACAGAGCCCAGGGCGAGCCTAGAGCCCGCCTAGAGACAGCAGAGCCAGCCTAGAGCCCGCCTAGAGACAGCATCCTACGGACGGTATGTTGAGGTTCATATACCGCGCTACCTCCGACGGCTCAACAACGGACCTGAGGAGGCGTACTGAAGGCCGCGACAGCAAGTCAGCCGGCGTAGGGCGGCGTCAGGCCGGAGGAGCCGAGGGGGCTGACAGAGGAGCTCGAGGAGTTGGGAGGCCGGAGGGCCCGGAGGTGCCCGCGGCGTACATATTTGCCTTTGTCCACCGAAGCACACACGCGCAAAGGCCCTACACCCCGTCCGCCCACAAACTGCCTGAGCCTCGCAGTCACACGCGGAGTCCGTCCCGGAGTTATTACTGGCAGAGACAAAGGGCGCCGTGGAGCCCGCCGGGACCCGCCGGGGCCCGCCGGGGGCTCCGCGGAGGGCAGCGGGGTGGCTGTCTTTTATGTGCCCGCCACATATTTTTGTCAGGAATCAAAAGGGGGCAGGCGGGGCTGCCCTGATAGAAATATTCTCGGATAAGGGGACGGCGGCAGCCCTCCGGAGGCGGATCCAGGCCGGGGGCGGCCCATCGTGGTCGCTTCGGGGGCGGCCCCGTGTGTCAACTGCTAATTCCAGCGCGTGTGGCACATTCCGCGTGACTCCTGCCCATGCAAACGCCCCGAGTCACGCTTTGCAGAGTTATTGCGGGCGAAGTGTACACCACTTCCCCGCCGGGCTGATTACGGGCCAAACGTACAGCGGTGCTTATGAAGCCGGCAACTGATCCGAGCCCCACGTGGAGTTACTGCGCTCTGCGGGGCAGGCCATATGTCAGTTTGTCCGTGGCGCCCCTCCCTGTCCACTGCCCCCGCAGCCGCCCCTGCAGCCGCCCCCGCAGCCGCCCCCGTAGCCGCCCCCCGCCCCCTTCTCTGGCTTCATTGCGACGCTATCTGATCACGAGCAGCGCTCCTGCTTTAGTTAGCCAGACGCTGACCGCACTGGCCGGGCTGGCTGGACTCTTTGGCGCCCCTCTCGTATCTCCCTAAAACTTACTTGCGGGGACGCCCCAAGATATTTCCCGCCGTCCTTGAGACGGCCGGCGCGGCTTGGCAGCCGCCGCACCCTGGAGGCTTCAAGATCGGCGGCGGCGCGGCCGAACGAACACGGCTGATTTCTCTCTTTATTTTACGGCCAATATTAAGAAATATTTCCCCGCGCGGTGGTCGAGTGAAACCACCGAGGAGGCGAAACTCCGTTCGTCACGTTCTGATGAGAAGAGTTCGATCAGTTGGGTTTCATTTGTTCACTTAGTGTTAGTTTGTGCGGGCATTCTCTCCCTCCTTTGTGGGGCCCCACCCGTCCCACCCCGGCCCCACCCCGGCCCCGACCCGGCCCCACCCCCGCCCCACCCCTCGCAAGGCCCTTCCTAGCCTTCCTCCCCCTTGTTCCTGTCCTACCGCCGCAACCCCCACGCAATCGCCAGTCATTAAGAGCCCGCACATTAATTAACGTTTCCCTTTCCTTTCTCCTTTCTTCCCCATTTCTTTGCACCCCTTCCCCCTCTGCCCTCTCTCTCTCTTGCTCTCTTGCTTCCTACGCCAGTCTGCTCGTCTCTCTCCCTCTTCTTTTTCCATCTCCTCATTCCACTCAGAGCGCTGCCCGGCTCTGACCCGGCTGGCTATAGTAAGGGGCGAAAGAAGGACATGCAAGGGTGTTTCTCTCTGTGTGTGTGTGTGTGTGTGTGTAAGAGAGAGAAAGAGAGAGAGAGAGAGATGGGCAGAATCCACGTCGTGTTATTTGTGTGCACGAAACGTGCGAGGGGAAAAAAAATCCTCGTCTTTCACCAAAGGTTCCCCGGCAATCAGAGTAAGTAGTACAACAGCCATTCCAAGTGAAGGGATTAAAAATTCAAGTAACGGAGCACAACCGTCCCGTTATAAACAAGCTCCCCTCAGTGCATGTCGGAGCCTACTGGCGTCTGCTAGCGCCTGCCGTCGGAGCCGTATGCACAACGCACGCACTGCTGTCCGGCGGGTTTGCCTACCCAACGATGCGTGGGACCACCGCCGGCCAATACAACCGCGCCTGGTGTCTTGCCTAATGGCGTCTCTCTCTCTCTCTCTCTCTCTCTCTCTCTCTCTCTCTCTCTTCTCTAGGAAACACTAAGCTATCCTCTATGAATACGCCTCGCTCTGTTTACAGTTCACCCCCCCCCCTCCCCCTCTGTCTCATGCTCGGAGTGGGTAAGGTCAGGACTGGCATGGACTGCCAGGCGTGGCTCCGGAGAGGGGCCCAGGAATTAGAATTGATATGACCGCTGCGGCGCTCATTTAATCCGCCGGCGATGTGCCCCTGCCGGCGGCGTATGGCGGCGCCACAGCCATGGTGCCAGTCTGGGGCGGCCAGCCATGGGCCACGCCATGGGCCACGCCATGGGCCGGCGCGCACCGCCATAGAGGCCATGGTCATCGCTGTAATCTATCGCCCTAATCAGGCGGATGGCTACTCTGTTCATCAGGGGCGTGCACAGCCCCCCTCCCCCCGCGCTGCCCCCCGTCGCCACCCCCTAAAGGCAGCCAGCCAGCCACCCCCTTTCTGCCGCTCACCAGCTCCCTCCGCTGCCACATATGAGATTTGAAACTATGTGTAGAATAACTTTGGTCAAAACCGGTGCGTCGTTTCCTTTTACTTTTGTTTTTTGGCATCACAAGTTACGTCTAGGAACTGCCCCGGTTGCTAGCCTCTGAAATGGAGCAAAAGCTTCCGAACGCTGTGGCAGCTTCTAAGTTAAGCAACAACATCGTTCCGCCGCGCTGTCCGCGCCCATCTTCCGAAAGGGTTTGCTGTGCGGAGAGTTTTCAGTAGTGACGCGCGGGGTGCGGGGTCCTGTGGCACCTGTGGTCGGGTTCGGCCGGGCGCCGCCGGCTCCGAGTCACCTTACTTCTTCTCCTCTGCATGATCCTCTACAAATATTAGGACTCGACATTTTCTGCCCCCCCCCTCTCTCCCTCTGTCTCGCTCTCTCCCTCTCCCTCTCCCCTTCTCACAGCGTCGCACCACGTCGCCTTTAGCAGCACCGCGCTCAGCAGGCAAAGCCAGCATGGCAGTGGCCTCCCATCCTATCCATTCCACTCCAACAAATTGAAATGGAATCAATAGCTTTTGTGTGATTCCCCGATCAGGCGACAGCAGACCGTGTTTTGTGTGTGCGTGTGTATGTGCTCGTGTGTCAGTGTGCCCCACGCGTCGCCCCGGACGTGGCCGTGCGCTCCGTGGGTGTTTATTACCGAACATACAGCGCGGCGTAGCGCGGCGGAGCGGCGACATTTAGTGCTTCTCTTCCCAACTTTGTGCGGAGAGGAGAGCGGGTCCCTCCTTCGCTCGCACTGTCCGGGGCGAGAGGAAGCGGCGGCTGCGGCGGCGGTCGGCACCGCCCAGGCACACCGCGCAGCGCCACAAGACCAGACCTCGAAACATGTTGCCTTCGACTGAGATCGAATTCAGGCGAAGTCCGCACCCAAACCTGATTTTTTTGCTTTTGAAAAAAATCGACTGAAATCACTACGTAACGTTCACGTTTCTTTTTAAATTCTCAGCAGGGCTTTTGCCTTGTGTGTCGCGTGCTTGCTGCTGCTGCTGCTGCCGTGGCCCCGCCTCGCGCCGCCTTTACGGCCGGACGACACCGGCTCCGGTCCGACCGGGGGAGTATTCTAAAAGGCCGCGCGGCGAGGTGTGGCTCCCCAGCGCTGGCCGCCGCTGCCCGGCCCGGAGACTCTTCGGGCCGCGCTCCGCTGCTGGCTCCGCCGGCTCCGCGCTCGGAGAAGTGGATCGGGTGGAAGCCACCCAGGCGGAGGCGCGAGCGCACCGCGTTTTTATTGGCGTTAGGGACATATGGAAGAGCTGTCTTGTTTTTACGACTTCGACGCTGCATCCCGGTCTCCGCCGGTCTGAGTGTGTGCCCGTGTGTGTGTGTTTCTGTGTGTGTGTGTGTAATGGAGGCCCGATGCGTGTTGCAGGCCGCGAATGTGTTCGGTTTTCGCAGCATGTTATTTGCGCGAAAACTTGAAGCGGTCCGGCTCCGGGATGGGAGGGGGAGCGGGGAGAGGGGGGGGGGGGGGAGGGGGTAATTAGCCCGGCGTAAACGCGAGCCGAGCGCGAAACGTGCGCTAAATTATTTGGCATTGAAACTGCGGTGTGATGTTTGGAGCTCGCGCAGCCGCGGCGGTACAGCAAAGGCTGGCGGTGGCGGGCGGCGGCGGAAGAAGGGCCGCAGAGAAACGTGCAGGCAAAGACGTGCGCGGAGGCTACCTGTCTCTGTCGAGCCTCACGTGTGTGTCCCGCCGCAGTCATCGTCACAGGTCTAATGAAGGTGTCAGTCGCCGGCACGCCGCGCTGCCCGCGAGACACGCGCCTTCCGCAGGGCCGCAGGGCCGCAGGGCCCCCCGCAGACCGGCACGGTTCGTCCGTGCCTCTTTGATGGCGAACATGCTGGCTGACAAGGGTAATGAAACCGGCGATGAGGAAGGAGGCGACCCGCCGTGTCGCCGCGTTTCGCACGCCGCCGCCGCGGGAGTTTCAAATCGCAATAATATGGCGGTGCCCAGCCGGGCGGCCGGCCGCGTATATCACAATGGTGAATACAAAACTAATAACTGTCTGCGCATACGGGCGGCCTGTTCCGCAGGCCTCCCTCTCGAGGACCTGGCGATCGGATCGGACAGGACTATTGATGCGTGTTCGATCCCCCCTCTCCCCCCCCTCTCCTTTACACTACAGATCGCGCTAGGAAAGCGAGCAGCCCCACGGGGCAAAGGGCCCGTTTGCCCTGCTCTGGTACTGCCCGGGTCACGCACACACACACACACACACACATGTCGAGCATTAGGCATCAAATTGGCCGGACGAGTCCGTTGATCCTTGGCCGGTCGCTCCGGCCCCGCGCGACGCGCCGCCACGTTTCGGTCTGCACGGCTGCGAGGCTCATTCAAAGTCTTGTCCGGTATATTTATTTCCCGCATCGTGTGAGGAGTTTCCATGGGAGTTTCGGTGGCCGCGGCGCGACGGTCTCTGACTTCATTTATCAGCATCGCTGTTGCGTCGTCACCGTCATCGATGCCTCCATAAGGCGGAGGCGGGCGGGGTCCGACCTAATAACTGGAGGCGGAAGTTTGTCACTCGGCATCAAATGGAGGCGAGCTCGTGGAGTCTGTCGTTCGCCTGACCACGCGGTGCTGATGCGGACGCCTCGGGACGGCTGGATAGCGTCGCGACGCCCCTCGAGTATCTCCGCATGAATATCGATTTCCTGCGCTGCGGAGCCCCCCAGCTCGGAGGCCCCGCCCGGGATTGGCCTGTCTAACCCTTTAGGGTGTGGCTGGCCCGGCCGCGCCGCGCCCCGCCCCGCGGCGCCACGCCCCTAGCAGCCCCTCTGCCTGCTGCTTTGCCTGGTTAATTACTGCCGCCTCGCAAATGAGAGGGGGAGCGGAGAGAGGGGGACGGGCTCCGGACCAATGGGGTCGGGCGGGCGGCAGGGCGCACACCGCGGAGGTATCCGACCCACCGCCGCCGCTGCCGCCGCCGCCCTCCTCTTTGCCGGGACCGTTTAGCCCCGCGTTTGGACAAGGCGTTGGCCGTCACGGTCCGCCGGCCCGGCCCTGAGCAGGTCCAGCAGCACCCATGGGTGTGACGCACAACAACCCGGAGGGCGGCCGGCGGAGACGGAGAGGTGAGCGGCCCGCTCATAATAAGCCATAAGGTGTGGGAGTGCACGCCCACCGCAGCGGCCAGCGTCGTCACGCATGGCCCACAAACAGACTGCCGCAGCTCCGCAGCTCCGCAGCTCCGCAGCTCCACCTGACCGCGGAAGGGGCCCGACGGCTCTGTGAGAACCGTCTACCGTACTGCGGACGCGAAATGCTTCGGCCGCACCGGCGCGACTCTCAACTCTTTCTGCGTGTCACCTCGGGGGGGGGGGGGGGGGGGGGCCTTGTTCAATCTAGGAGCCACGCGCACGTGGCAGGGCAGGGCCGGGCAGGGCACAGCCCCTGTTTACGAGGTGGTTCGCGGCGATCGACCTCAACGAGAACCGATCCAGATGCGGCGGCGGCGGGGCTCCAACTCTCCTCCTCCTCCTCCTCCTCCTCCTCCTCCCCCTCCTCCTCCTCCTCCTCCTCCTCCTCCTCCTCCTCCTCCTCCTCCTCCTCCTCCTCCTCCTCCTCCCGCGCGCGTCTTTCAGGAGCAATACCCTTCTCATGCGCCCCCTTCGTCACGTGGCCCCGCACAAACAAATGACATGCGAAACACGCGAGCGCGCCACGCGAGGAGGGGCACATGCTAACCAGCTCCCCTCTCCTCCACTCCCCGCCACTCTCTCTCCCTTTCTCTCTCTCTCTTTCTCGCTCGCTCTCTATCTTCTACCTTTCACCCTCACCCCTCCTTCAGCAAGCACCCCCACCCTCTCTTCCATTCTGAACCGTCCCAATCGATGCTGCACAAATTGTTCATCGCTGTGAATTCCGCGTTTATAGTTATTTTTGGTGGCTCTTGGCTCTTTTTCGCTCGCGTGCGGGTTCTCGATCAGGCCATATATTATCGACGGTATCGCGCTGCGCTGCGCTCGGCTTCGAGAGAGAGAGAGAGAGAGAGAGAGAGAGAGAGAGAGAGAGAGAGAGAGAGAGAGAGAGAGAGAGAGAAAGAGAGGCCGGAGGTGTGAAGGCGGGTGTGCGTAAGTGAGATGGGTGTCCCCGTCCGCGATAGGAATGCGCGGCAAAAGACTGCGGGCGTCGCAAATAAAAGGGGATATGGAAAAGAATACAACGACGGTCTGAGGTGAGGCGTCCGAGATGCGAACCGTAAATACGGGAACACGCCATAAAGCAAACGCATAAACCAGTTGAGTGCGCCGCGCGCTCTCTCTGTCTGTCTGTCTGTCTGTCTGTCTCTCTCTCTCTCTCTCGCTCACCTGCCGCGACGGGCTGGGGGCGCGGTGCGTGCGGGGCCTCCTTGCTGCACTCATTGTTCAGCCTCCGGGCGAAAATCGGACAGCCACCCGTCTCACACATAACACGCGCCGTCCCTGAGCCCCCCCCCCCCCCCCCCCCCCCCTTACACGGGAACCAAAATGACTGCCTCGACACAAAGGCACGTCATATTTGATCTGTTTTAGAAGAAGAGAAAAGAAACATTTCTCGCAAGACTCTGCGGAAGGGTTCGCCCTCGTGGTTTACTGGGGAGACAGATGAGAGTGTACTGAACGACAGACCCGCTTCCTGCGTTTTCTGCTTGTTCTGGGCCGCACACCGCTGCGCAGCCATCGCGTGCACGACGCCCCATGTGTCAAACGCAAGCACAGTTTCCACACCTTTCCACGGGGGGAAAAAGTATGATCAAAATAAATATATATACGGGTAAAAAGAACAAACAGGAAACACCATCAGGACACCTCCTGTGCTATCTCTTTAATTGGATGTCAGATTTTTTAATGGACAAGAGCTTTTTCGTGCTCTCTCTCACTCTCTCATTCTCTCCCTTCCCCCTTCCTCTTCTTCACCTCTCTCTCTCTCTCTCTCTCTCTCTCTCTCTCTCTCTCTCTCTCTCTCTCTCTTCACCTTTCTAAATGCATTGGAGCAGCCGCCCCGGAGGCCTGAAGCCCCGGAGACCTCGACACGGGCAGACCGAGAAATGGGCCGGGGAGGAGAGGCGAAGGGAGAGGTGAGAAGTGTCGAGTGGGTACTTAGCACTTTGACATACACCCCGGCCGAACCCACCCAGCGCCCAGCGTACCCGTTGCCACCCAGCGACGCGACGCCGTGACAGGGAGGCGTAATAAAGAAAGTCATGTTGCAAGCGGCATATTTTCCTCTTTCTTTCGCGCTCGTTGGGTAATTCCTCTAAGATTGAGTAATGCATATCCTCGTGGCAGTAGGTGGTGTACGTGCCGCTGTGTCTCCTGCGGCAAAACTCGCGCAAGGAGTTGTTTCTCGGGGCGATCGGTGGGGTCATGGACAGCGCGCAGGACGCGGCGCGGCGGGGCGTGGCGGGGCCTGGCGGGGCGGGGCCGCCCGGGCTAATGAGTCAGTGACGGCTGTCATGCAGTTAGGCCCCTCGCTGCGTGATTCCATCTAAATACATTGTGTGGCGTAATTCATACGAAAGGAGCGATAAAATGAGACCGAAGGCGCGCGGCGGCGGCGGCGGGGCAGCGGGGCGGGAAAGAAGAGGAGGCAAAGGTATTATATGAGAGAAGGAGTTGGACAGCGCGCCGCTGGAAAAGAAAACATTGTGAGGACGGGGCGTCTTGTCTGGGGACGGATATATAGGCCAGGCTGCGTTGGGATGATCAAACAGCGCCGTGTGTGTGTGTGTGAGAGAGAGAGACCCCCAGCGAAGCTCGGCGTGAGAATGGAGAGAAATCGTCAGCGCGATACACTCAATTACCGTCAAATCAAAAAAACGGGGTCCGCGTGATACACGAGCGGGCAGCCGCGGGGGTGAGGGCCTTGTGAGCGTCCTTGGGGCGCTGCTGATGAGGCCGTGGCGCCGCGAGACGGACGTGGCCGACATGGTGACATCGTCGGGGGGCCTCGCCCGGCCTCGCCCGGCCTCGCCCGGCCTCGCCTTGAGGCGCGGAGGTTGTTCCGGGGGCTTGCGCCGTATCGCGAGCCGCTTGGTAAAAGTGCCGCACGCGCCTTACCGAGGACGGCCCGGGATGACCAGACTGTGTAACGAGGCCCGCCGCGGTTTTGGGCTACTTCCAGGCCGCCCGCCCGCCAACAGCCCGCCGCGAGCCCGCCGCCAGCCCGCCGCCCGCCCGCCGCCAGCCCACCAACAGCCCGCCGCGAGCCCGCCGCCAGTCGTCCCCTCCACCCCCGCCGTCGCGAGCGTGGGAGTCGCGGCGCGCGACTCCTCGCCAGGAGGACCTTCTTATCCTTCTTTCTGCATTTTATTCTTTCTTTGCTTTTCTTATTTTATTTTTTTCGGTTTTTGGCAGCGAATCTGCGTCGCCCTCGCGCGCACTCCTTGCTCTGTCCTTCTCTCTCCTCCCCATGACCGCGCGCGCAGCCGTCCGAGTCACGTACGAGACAGAGAGAGAGAGAGAGGGAGGCGTGTGCGTGCGGGCCCCGGCTGGCCACGGTCAGTAGTAGTCGTTCGGCGACAAATTGCTTGATTGTTCTGTGATGTTGTTTTCCTTCATCGTCCTTTTTTTCGGAGGGGAAGGATTCTCTAATCGCATTGGCACGTGTGTCCTTGCTATGGTCGGCCACCGCGTGCGCGGTGGACTGCCTACCTCTCCGGGCGACCTAAATCAACTATATGTTACTTGGCTTACAATAGGGAAAACTTGCTCTGGTGAGTGTTTTTGTGGTTTTCCCCCCCTTTGGTGGTTGGTGCAGACAAGCCCCCTCTCCCTCTCTTCGTCCCGCCGCGCCACGCCCGCAGCCTCTTACGCCCCCTGATCACCTGTGCCGTACGCGACACCAATTAGTACCTCCTCCTGCCGGCCGGCGAGGAGCTGCGGTGCGGCGGGGGTGTCGTGGAGGAGGCGGAGCTGGAGGGAAGCATGAGAGAGAGAGAGAGAGAGAGAGAGAGAGAGAGAGGGAGAGAGAGAGAGAGAGAGAAGACGCGGGGGTGAAGGAAGAAGAAGTACAAGGAAAGACGACAAGACGGAGGACGGGGCGGAGGAGTTTAACAGTATCGATTGCCTGATACACCTTGCCGTGCTAGTTGCCGCACAGAGCGGGGCTGCCTTCGGGATCACCGGCGACTTATAGCAGCACCCGCGCCCGCGGCCCCGCGGCGGCGCGGCGGCGCGGCGGCCCGTTGGGAGCCCCGGCAAGGCCCTGCTCCATGCCGTTCGAATTTCAGCGCGCCCCGCACTCCCTGGCGAGGGAATAAGGGAGTGCGGCGAAGGAGAAGGCCGGCGGAGGAACTTGGGCAACGGCGGGTGGGGGGAGGGACAAGGGGCGAGAGGCAAGGGCGGAAAGAGTGAGAGAGACGGCAGGAGTGAGAGAGGGAGGTCGGAGAGATAAACTGCGTTAATTGGAAATGGGTACAAGTTGGACGTGCCACGCGCACACACACGGGCACGTATCGGGGTGGGGAAATACTACTAGGCCACGGGGCGCGGCGAGCATTTGGCCAGAGCATTGGTCAGGGGGGGGGGGGGGGGAGAGAGCTCAAGGCCGCAAATAAGAGGGACTACGAATTTGATTGGAAATGTTGAGAGCTTGGGATTCAGCCGGGCCGAGTTCCGACGCGGCCGCCGTCGCTCGGCCCCGCGCGGGTCGTCGCTCTGAGCACGGATCAGCCTTTAACGCGCGCGCGTTTTCGGCGTCGCCCCCACAAAAAGGAGGATCTCGCCGAGGACACGCTGACGAGCGGGGCCCCGTCAGACAGAGGGGCAGCATGTGTGGCCCGCAGGACCACACTAAATGTCAATCCGTCGATGCCGCTGCGCCCCTGCGGAACTGGGTCCGTCTCGCGGGCAGACGTCAGTGTGGGCCGATAGCGATCCGACGACGGGCGACGGCGCGGCGGCGTGGCGGCGGCGGCGGCGTGGCGGCGGCGGCTGTACGTCCGTCGCACGGCGGGCGGTAATGGCCCCGTGATTTACCGCAGCGCCGCCGGCCCGGCTCGGCCCGGCTCGGCCCCGCCCCGCCCGGCAGCCGCCCATCCCGCCACGTCCTCTGGCGCATGCATGCCACCGCTCGCAATTATTTTTACGTACTTCCGACGAAAACGCGGTAACGTCTTGGCAGGTGTGGCGGCGCGCGCAGCGGCCCGGCCCGCGGCACGTCCCGCACTCACAGAGAGGGGCCGCACTGGGCCACTCCCGGCCAAAGTGTTTCCGCACGCCGCCGCCGCGTTGTCGGCCAGGACCCCCACCCCCGACACCACCCCCACACCACCATGCAATAATACCACTAATTTCACTCGTTTCACGTCGTCGTTTTCAGGTATTTTTCATGTATTTTTCTCTACAGAGTATCAGATCGGGACATGCGTCTCCGGGCACGAGATGAGTAGGAGCTCGGCAGCAGAGCTGGACACCCTGGACCTCTCTCTCCGGCTGGAGGACCCCGCAGTGTAACGCGCCTCGGATGGGGGGAATGCATGGCAATGGTGTTGTGGCCGGGACCCGCCGGGACCGACGCAGCGCGGCGCGGCCCCGCGCGTCTTGATCGATACTTTTCATTAGCAATCTTGCCGATTGGCAGAGAAATATGATGGCGCCACCGGCGGCGCCCACCCACAGCCATTGCCCGCGCGCGCGCCGCGTGTGGGAAAAGGAGAACAGGGCGTGAGGATGAGTGTGTGCGTGAGAGAGCGAGAGAGAGAGACATAGGGGGGGGGGGGGAGGAATGGGTGGAATGGGTGTTGCTCCGTACATATCGCCGGCTCTCGATCAACTTGACGGCGGCGATCGCTTCGGGTTTGTAGAGGCGGCGGCCCGGCGGCAGCGGCGGTGGCCGCGGCGTGGGTCAACTGCTAAGGAACTCCGAGGAAGGTGAACCCCCCAGCACGGCGGCGCAGCCCTGCTAGCCTCGGCTTCTGCACGTCGCCGGCAGTGTAGGGGAATGCAGATAAGCCCTTGCCCCGGCCGGCCACGGCTGCCGCGGCCCGGTGACGCAGAGGCCGCGCCGGGTCGCCCTTATTAAGAAATGAATCCAGCAAAAACTACATCAATTAGAAATTCTAACGACCGCGCGGCTCGGCGGCGGCCAGGTCTGGCCCCCCTTTATCTCCCTTCTCTTTCCCTTTGCATTCCACTCGCGGGCAAAACAGTCGCCTTCCACACTCTCTCTCCCCGCGCCGCTACCGGTTATTTTTTTTCGTTTTTTTTATGAATAATAACAATAATAGAATATTCATGTCATACACTTTGTAGTGCGGGACGTACTACTTTTACGCCGCAGTCCGCGCTCATTTACATGCTGGCGGGCGGAGCGGCGGCCGAATCTGGAATCGGCCCCAATTAAAATGGACGATCGTCGGTTTACTGCCCGGTAGCCGCCCGGTGGCCGTGCGGCCAGGGGAGGGAGGCCTCGTCGTCGGGGACCTCGGCGGCCAGGGCGGCCACCCCTCCCGAATCACTTCCGTGCGGCCGGCAGCTGACGAAGGCCGCGCGCGCCTCCGACGAGCTCGGCAACTTCTCGGTAGCGGACCGCGCGGCGGGGACAAACCACACAGCACCGCGCGCCGTAAAGCAAAGCGCGCGCCCCGCGTCGGGAAACAAGCGAAATAATTTGCGAAGGGCAGTAGCGGTAATTGGGGTGGCGCGGCCGCGCTGGACACGCCAGTCGCGCGCCAGCACGCCCGCCGCGAACGCCTCTCGGGAGGCGCGCCGCCGCCGCCCGCACGCCACCGAGCACGACGCCTATAATGTTCGCTAATTACAAACAAAAGTCGTTATTTAATGAACCGCTTCGCGTGTGCGGCCGCCGACAACTTTTTTACTGCTGCTGCCGCCGCCGCTGCACCGTCCGCCGCCGCCGCCGCCGCCGCCAGCCCCGCGCACTCGACGCTGCGGCTAATCTTTACTCGCGGACTAATTTTTCCAGGCTTCAAAATGACCGGGCTCTGTCGGTTGAGATAAGCGGGGCGGGCGGGCGGCGCTGCGGCGGCTCTGCGCACTGCGGGGTGAGGGGTAACAGCCGGGGAGGGGGATCCGTGCGGAGTGCGGAGGCGCCTGCGAGCGCCGGGGTAGGCCGGCCCGGGCGGCGCGCGTGTCGCGGTGGCCTACCCCGCAGGCGCCCCTACACAGCCACAGCGTCCGCCCGCGCGGCGTCGCGGACGCGCTTGCTCTGGCCATCGCGGCCACCTGCCCCGCGGCGGGTGCCGCATACATCGCGCGCCCAGTGCAACATCGCCACGCTATTCTGGTTACAAAGTGTAGAGCCTTTACGTCACCCGAACGGACTTAGCGAGAGGGAGGCAGGCCCCAGCGCCGCGGCCTGTCGACACGCGGGTTAGAGAGAGAGAGAGAGAGAGAGAGAGAGAGAGAGAGAGAGAGAGAGAGCAGTGGGAAGGGGGTGGAGGAGATTGAGAGAAAGAGAGAGAGAGAGAGAGAGAGAGAGAGAGAGAGCGAAAGGGGTGGGGATGAAGAGAGCGACGCCCGCTCTGGCCGACTGGCCGCGTTGTTTTCGTCGGGGTTTTCGCATGTTTACGGGTGGGACGGGTCGGCAGCGGAGGTCGCCGCCGGTCCTGCTGATCTTCCCGGGGACGCCGCTGCCGGGCGGTGCCCCTAGAGGCGGCAGCTCTTATGATACGGCCCCATGCTTTGCCCCGCGCCGCGGGCTGGGTCTGGGCGCGGAGGGTTTTCGGGAGTGGCCGTGTTCACTGTTTTCCGAAGGCACCGCCAAAGACAAAACGCCTTCCGCCGCCTGAAAATAGTTGGTGCGTGCGCGCGTCCCGCTACCCGCCTTTCCTAGATTGAATAAGTCTATTTTCATTTTCTCGCTGCTGCGCCCTGCCCCGCTTCCTTCGTGTTCTTTTTTCGCGCTGCCTCCTCTCCCCCCCCCCCCTCTCCACCCCCATCCGTCCGCGCCGTCCTCGCGCCGTCTCTCTCGCTCCCGTAATGAAGCTCGGGCTGAAGCCCGTCTCCGTCTCCCTCGCACCCCATTAATTAGGGCCGAATGACGTCATCTTCATCGGGCTCTGCTGCCGCTGCGGCGCGCTGTGGCGAGAGCGGCCGGGGTGTGGGGTGGGGGGCGCGGCTAACTCACGGCCCACAGGGGGCCGGTCCGTAAACATGGACCCGCAATTTTACGACTCGGCGGCGGGGGGTGAGGCAGACTGGGCTGTGCGGCCCGAGTCTTTCTAGGGTTTACTAAAACTCGCGCAGCCCGCACTGTATAACGTGCAGCTTCTGCCCTGTTCTGCAGCTTAATAATTGTGCTTGAAAAATATTCCGCCGCGGAGGTACGAAATCCTCGACAGAGATCAGACGCCCTAATAAACCTCGTTTTTCAAGTGCGATGTAACCTACATGGCAGAGCGCGAGAAAGATATTGGCCCGAGGGAGACGACAGAGACAGACAGACCGAGCACGGAGCGAGAGAGAGAGAGAGAGAGACTAAGCCACAGCCTCGCCTCGCGCTCCAATCAATCGACAGCTATAACAAATTTCATTAATAAGAGGGGTGATGAGAAGTCTGTGCGCCTCGCCGGCCCGCCACGCCCCGCCCCGCCACGCCACCACCCTCTTCTTCCCGTTCACCGCCCACCCGTCCGTCTGTCCATCTGCCCGTCTGCCCAACTTCACGTATTTTCGTGGCTCGTCTCTCCCCCTCCTCCCTCCCTCCCTCGATGACCACTCTGTCCGCTGATGCAGTGGTTTTGCGTGTCGGCGGGCCTCGTTCGCACGGGTGTACACTCGCAGCGCGATAGGTTCAGTAATATTTTTTCGCGTTTTTACGACTGCATTTAATATTTGGAAAAGTTCACAATTCTCTTTTCGGTTGAAATGCATTTTTTTAAAAAAGAGGGCGTACGACAATTATTGACCTGCTGATGAGAGATTTCCGGACGTGAGTTGTCTGTGAAATAAAAAATAAAACTGAGCTGGACAGGGGAGGGGGCGGTAGGAGTTTGCTGCGGGTTTAATCGTTTATTAATAAGCGAGTGACGTGCCGCGGCCACGCTCGCTAGGTGGCCCCCGCAGTGCGGCCCGCGGCGCTGCAGCCCGCGTTGGAAGCGGCCCTCGTTGGAGTCGCCGGGCCTCGCCGCGTCCCGCCGCACACCTCGCACCTCCATGCATCTCCTCCACCTGCCACCTGCCGCGGCCGGCGGCCCGGATGCGTTGCAGCGCCCCGCGGTAGCAGGTGTGGGTGGTGGCTCCCCAGGCACACGCCCGCACACGCCCGCACACGCCCGCACACGCCCGCACACGCCCGCACACGCCCGCACACGCCCGTACACGCCCGTACACGCCCGCACACGCCTGCACACGCCCGTACACGCCCGCCTAACCCCCACCGCACGCCGGGCTCTTGTCGGCGCCTCCTCGCCGTTTGACTATCCCCTGAACTGCGGCGGCGATGCGTGCAGCGTGCACCGGGAGCCACCACTGCAGGAGCAGGGGAACGTTCGTTCCTACTGATGGTTTTCGAATCATAATAAAAACAGATTGAATTTAAATTTAAAATATACATGTTTAAGAAAATTAATTTAGATGAGGGGCATTCTGGATGAACGCGTAACCCGCTTTTCCACGCACTTTCCATTACAGTGCGGGCGGCGCGCGGGTGGCGCGGTAGCGCGTTGAGTTATGAAAAGCCCTCGCGAGACCCCGCCCCCCACCGTGACGGAATACGTGTCGGCGGCCCGTGACGTCTGATTACAGGTAATTAGTGTCCCCGCAGTGCATCTGCCGCGGCGGCCGCGTCATGTGGTCGGCCATTCACTCGGGCCTGACTGTGTTTGCTTACCTTACGTGCCCTTTCATACCGTCTCTCTTTCCCCGCCTCTCTGTCTTACTCTAACCCTTCCAACCCTTCAGGACGCGTCACGCCTCGAGAGCCTTTTAATCACACACCCACCGACTCACACACACACATGGACGGTGCGAGGACATTGATTTCTGCCTGCAAAGGCGTGTAGATTGCGGTAAGCGGATTGCTCGCGGTTCGAACGAGGAAAAGTCGCCCGCCCTGAATGGGTGTCGCCCCCCCCCCCTTCACCCCACGCAGGACAGGTCCTGTGTTTCTATCGAAGCTGAAAAAGGGGGATAATTTCCACTGCGTGGTGGGGAAAAATTTTCCCCTTTTGGGTGTCCGACAAAAAGGTTCGGACGCGGTAACACGTGTCCTGATGCGTGCGGCGGCCGGTGTGGCCAGTGGGAGGGGCCGGGGGGGGGGGGGGGGCGAGCGCAGGGGCGCGGCGCGGGGGTGTATGTAATTGGCAGGGATAATGCGGCGCCGCACGCACTCGACGCACTCAGACAAACGGTTTTATTCCATGACTGTCCTAGTTAATACATTCGCGTGGGTGTGGCAATAATTATGTTGTATGCGACGTGAATGTATCTTTCCGCTCGCCGACGCTGCCGCTGCCGCTGCTGCCGGCTGCCGCGCCGTCACCACGCACCGCAGGCCGCAGGCCCTACCGAGCCGCGCTGAGCAGCTGTTGGCCCTGCCGCCCTGCCGTGTGAGGTCGGCCTTGTCGCCTTCGCGAATTCGGGGAAAGGCAGGGCGGCTGACCTCACGCAACCTGCTGCGGGAGGGCTCACCTTTGTAGGACTTGGATTCAGCGTGCACCCGCAAGCGCTCCTCTGCCACGCGGACACATTTTCCGCGGTTTATGACTTCGTTCATTTTGACCAAAGATCAGTTACTGAAGGAGGCGAGGCCGTGTGGCCTCCGGCACCCAACGTCAAACTGGGTGTCGTCTGAGACTGACTGAGGAATTCTAAGGCGCTCGGCGCTAAGTTAATAAGCGTCCGCCCTTGAAATAGAAAGACAGACTCCCTCCACCACCACCGTGCCGTGCGGGAAGTACAATGATTGCGTTGACTCTGCCCCAGCCGCCTCCTGCTTGCGACCTTTCCAGACGGGGCGGGGGCCACGCTGAAGGGGGCGGAGGGGGTCCCGCTGGGGGATGGGGGGGGGGGGGGGCTTAACGAAGTTACACGCCATGTCGCCAGTAATTACGGCCGAGTGTAGAAAGATGGCCACATGTGGAAGCGCACGGCGAACTCACCGTCCTCCTGCAGGACCCGGCAGGGCTGGGGCCGGGCGGGCGGTGCGCGGCTGACCCAGAAACGGAGACGACGCTGCGGACTCTGGGGAGTGTCTACAAAGCCCCACATAAGGCTATGAGGACTTTTTCACTATTGCAGACTAAATTTGGCGTTAACAGTCACAAGGGAGCGCGGACGAAATGCGGCGCGTTATTTCCCCATTCTCATTGGTTTTTTTCTCTCTTTTCTTTTTTCCACGTCATTTCTATTTTAGAAATGTAGATTATCAGGAGCCGAAAGGTCGAGGCGGGTAATAATAATTATTTGACGTCACAGCGGCCGGCTGCTCAGGCGCGAGCCGCGCTGGCGCCACCACCTGGTCCGATTGTGCCGCCGCCCCTAACAAGACGTGTAATGGTGTACTTTCGTGCGCTCTAATAACTCTCTAATTGCGGCCGCCCACCACACGCCGCCGCCGCCGCCGGTCCCAAACCAAAATCACGTTTTAATTACCCGCCCCCAAATTGGCAGCTTTGGAGCGTCGTTGGCTGCGCCGCGGAGTGCGTCCGCGCGGGTGCCCGTCGGCGACGCGGCGAAGGCCTACGGCGGGGTGCCACACGGGCGCCTAGCGGGGGCATCGTGGCCTTAACTGCCTCAGGACGCTGTCCGGGAATCCCTAGCCCCGTGTGTGTGTGTGTGTGTGTGTGTGTCTGTGTGTCCTCTAACGCTGCCGCTGGCGCCGCGCGAATGCCAGAATACCTGGCGCCCGGATGATAGGCAGACCGCCATACATATTCATACATTAAGACTCGCGTGAGAAAGGTCTATTTAAAAAAAATGAGGTTATTACCTCTCCTCTCTCTCTCTCTCTCTCTCTCTCTCTCTCTCTCGGCTTTCTTTTCCCCTCATTATATTATTTCCCACGGATTCGTGCTTTTTCTAGGTTTTCTTCACTATTTTTTTTTCCTCAGGCTAAAAATGCTGATGAGGATTGCCAACCGCGAGGGGCGGCGGATGCGGCCGGCCGGAGGAACAAGGCCCGAAGGGTCCGCGAAGGGTCCGCGACGGGTCCGCGAAGGGGGCCGCCGAAGTCTTAATGCTGATTTCGTGGGGCAAGGATTTACGAGGCGGCACGCGACCGACAACAGGGAAGCCCGAAGCCCGCGAAGCCCGCGAAGCCTGTCCCGCCGGCTCTCGGAGAGGCCAGCGAGGGCCGCGAGGGCCGCGAGGGTTACATTCCTACTACGGCGACTCGACGCACTTTCCAATGAATCAATTGTCATGGCCATCTCACCAGTCACCACACCGCATGCAGGCGGGGACTTTGCGCTCTGTGCCGGGGCTCTGGCACTTGTTGTTGTTCGTGTGGACACACACGGGCCCGGCCTGCACACGCGCGTGTGTGTGTGTGTGTGTTTGGCTCGGCTGCTTGACCCTCCGGCCGGCCGCGACACAAGTTCCCTCATACACCATCGCCGCCGCACTACGACCGCACCCTCTCCGCCTCCACACCGCCCAGCTCTCAAATAACCGATATGTCGCGTGTCTCTTCTCGGAACACCTCTCTACCTCTCTCATCCCACTGATGGCAATCGTCTTGCGCGCGCTCTTAAACATGCCATTCACACACGCACACACACACGCGCGCGCGCTCGCGCTGGCTATAGTACCTCTCTCTGTGCGCGCGCGAGCAGTTTACCGCGTCGATAACTCATTTCGGACTATTGCACGGACGCGCGTGCCCATAAACAGGCGAGTAAACGAGACTAACTACTGGCGCTCATGTTGGCGTTGTCGCCACGCTCGCGGCGCGAACCTCCGTGCCGCCGGGCCGCCGGTGCCCTGCCGGTAGACCGCCACCTGCAGAGACCGGAGCCAGCGGGGCCGGCGGGGCCCCTTTCTGACAAGATGCGATCCGCCAGAGGCCGCCGCCGGCAGCGCCACGTCTGGAGCGGCTGGCTGACTAACCTCACCGTGAAAATTGAATGGATGAGTTGTGCCCTATCTGCACGCTAGCGGCCGGTACTGCCGACCGCGCTAGCGGCCTCCTTGAGCGCGCGCGGCTCGTGCGGCTCAAGGGGGCCGTTGTGGTGTGGCCGTGTACGGGCGGCGTGTCACACACGAGAATTATCTAATTGCTTTTGCGCCGTTTAAGAAATTTGTTGGAGGTTGTCCGGGCGCGGATGTGTAGGTTAAGGTTGTACTTACCGGTGAAAAATTAATTTGAAAACGAATCCTGTTTGCGACCTAGGTATATGTCCAGAACAAGTGTTTTTAAAGGTCAGTCTGGCCTTGATCGAAGAAATAATTTTACATATGAGTTTTTCACGCAGAGCTTGAAGTTTAAGTTCAACGCCAGGCTTCACCACATTACACTCGTCGGCTGTCGTCATACAAGCGGACGCTTCATGCGGCAAATCTCTGACGGCCATCTGCAGTGTCCGGAAGGGCTTCGTTGTCGGTCCCCTCGGTACCCGGTCCCAGTTTCCCTTCTGACTGTTACTCGTCTTTTGTTTTAGTTTTCATTTCCCCCCCTAGTGGCCGATCGTGTTGGTTGCAGCATGTCATGCAGGTCGTTGCTACGCGCGATAGGGGCTTTGCCGCTCTTTGCGTGTATTGGCGGCAATTATAAAACAATTGAGGGTCCCGCTAATCTAGGCGCTCCGCCCGATGTTTATCTGGCGGACATTAGCGCCCGTCATCGACCGGCTAATGACGAACGAATCTGATTCAATTGTACGAAACGCAAACGCGAAGGGGCATGCCGTGCAAACGGCCGCGCCGTGCGCGGCCGCTTCGACGAAATGAAGCGCCTTGTATGTGAGGGTGCGGTCACCGCCTTGCGAGAGAGCGCCGCTTGCGCTGCTCGCTCGCCAGCCGTGCGGCCTGTTCCTGGCTGCGCTTCAAAGGCGGCGGTGTATAGGTATGGGTGTCGCATGCCGCGCGGCCGCGGCCAGAATACCAACTCGGCGCCGCCCTACGACACTCACAACTGGAATACGCTAACGCGGTGGCCGCGCTCGCCGCGTAATTGAAACGTTGAAAAGTGGCGCGGCGGATTTGGGCGAGCTGCGAGGCGAGCTGCCTCGCAACGCGGGATGAAAGATTCAGCGGGCGCGGCGCGACAGGTACCGCGGAGTGCGCGCTCAGCTGGCCGGCACTGTCATTACGTCTGTAAATAGCGCCGCCGACTGTCGCGCGCGTGTTATTCGCAGGGCCGCGCGCGGCGCGGGGACGGCGGCAAAACAAAGGCGGAGACTTTCAGCAAAATCCGCACTTACTTATGACGGAGCATAAAAACAACAAGAGAAAAGGGGGAACGCTGAAAATGCCCACCGCGCGCCCCTGACCCTGTCCGCGGCTTGTACGCCGTTTGATACGCGTGAATACATCTCTTGTTGGGCAGTTTTCGTTTCTGCTCGGCCTTGTGCACGGGTGGGGGGGGGGGGGGAAGCGCGTGACTTAAATGTAAATAAAAAGCTGTCGTGTTTGACGGCGTGTTCAGGTGTCGCGGGTCGATGCCGGGGGGTGGGGGTTAGGGGGTGCGAGTCGGCGAGAGGTGGGCGCGTGGGCGCCGGTCTGGTCTGGGCCCGGTCTCTGGGGGACAGGAAACACTAAAGCAGAGGGGCTTAGCGCAAACGGGGAGCCGGCGGGATTAGTAGCGACACTGTTGCCAATCCCTTCCGCAGAGTACACCACCGCCCGGCGAGCCGACTCGGAGCCCGGAGCCCCGAGCCCCGATCAGCTGATCTGATGGGCCAGTCAACAACATCCCTGGCTCCCCTGGCCAGCCTCTCCCCAAACATCCCGCGTGTCGCGGCAGAATGTTTGCCCTCGATTCTTACCGGGAATCAGGGGGGACGCCCGCGCTGCCACGGCACTCCAGGACGGGATTAATTGTCTGCCGACGCGACATGACTCGCATATTGCAAACATGAGAGAGAGAGAGAGATAACCGTATGAGAAATGTCGAAGGACACGAGCAGACGTCACGGCCTCTAAGGGGCAGGTCGGGGGAGAGGGGAGCGAGGGCGACGGCGGGGGAGTTGAAGTGGAGCCCGCCCGGCGGAAAACATTCTGGGAAGAAAACAGAGCCCCACCCTCTCACCCCCTCGCACATTTCACCCCTAGAGCCCGCTCCCTCTCCCTTCTCTCTCTCTCCCTCCCCCTCCCTCTTCTCCAACTGCTCTCTTAGCAAGCCAGAGAGTTCTGCGGCCGGCCCATTGTGAGTAGAGCTGTCCACGGGTTACTTCTAATTAAACCATCCCGAAGGGAGGCCGGCCCGTCTCAGCCCTGGCCAGCCCGGGGCCCAATGCCGCGCTCGTCCAGACGAACGGACCAGCCACGCGAGAAAGAAAAACAAGGAGGAAGGAAAAACCTAAAAAGGGTCCGGAGCACCGTGCGGCAAGCGTTTTCACCAAAACTGAATGTGTCTTCGCCCGATACGTCCGGTGGCGCTCCTCGACCCTCACTTTGAGTAAATACGTAGACACGGGGTGAGACGCAGATAGAGAGACAGAGGGAGTGAGAGGGAGAGTCAGCAGCGCCAGCCGTGAGTTAGGCCGGCGGTGTGCTCGCTACTCTGCTAATCAGGCTCTGGCGGCGCCAATCAGGGGATTGAAGCTTGCAGTGCAGCACGGGCTGGGCGGCCGGGCGCTGCCCCGAGACTCAGAGCCCCCCAAGCCCGGCGGAGCACAGCGCTAGGATAGGTAAGGGCAGCTATCACAGTGCCTGCCGGTGTGGCGTGGCGCGGCCCGGCTCCGTCCGCCACCGTGCGGCATTAGAGTCCGGCCCTGCCCACCCCCTTCTTTCTCGCTCTCTCGCTCGCGCGCCCCCCGGCCTCCCTTCTCTCTCGCTCCGTTCCTTTTCTTAATTCCCTTTGTTTCATCGATCGTCCAGCTGCCGCCGCGGCCCTGGCCTGGCGTGGTCTCGGTGGTAATAGTGGCAGCGGGGGCGGAGGCGGATGGTGTTCCGTGGTGTTGTGCGTTATTGGTGCACAGTGTTGTACCCCCTGCCGCCTGCCGCCCCCCTGCCGCCCCCTGGCCGCCCCACGGCCGCCCCCCCGGCCGCCCCCTCGGCTCCCGTCTGCTGCGGCTGTGGCTGATGACTTTGTCAAGGTGACGACAGACACGCCCCCCCCCCCCCCCTCGACAGCGAGGTCCTCCCAATACCCGTGCCGCGACTCTGAAAAGTGACCGATGGGATCTCCACGTAAAGTGGGCCGCCAATTTGCATTGACCCTGAGGACGGCCGAGATTCCGTTTCTCATCTCCCACAGCAGTCGGCGCGAGGCACGGAGCATGTCCGCTCTCGTGGGCTGGCTGGAGGCCGCCGGGGGCCGCGGGGCGGCGGGGCGGCGGGGCGGACCGGGGGCCGCAGTGCTTGGCGGGCTTGCCAGACTAGCTACCCCCTTGGCCCCACCCCTCCCTTCTGGTCCAGTCGGGGGAGGAAGGAAAGGGGTTAATTAGTTGTCGGGTTTGGTTACACTAAGGGTTTTCTCGGTTCCTCCCCTTCCCTCCCTCGTTCTGGTGTTTCCGTTCTGGCTGACCACTTCGGCCTTGCTTTGGACACTCGCCAGGATATACGTTTTCTTTTCGGCCATCAGCGAAGGAAGCAGGAGCAGCGGAGCGGTCTGAGGCGGTGTTGGGGCACATCAGCCGAATGAGGGTCTCGCAGGCCCGGCAGGCCCGGCGTCCGCCCGGCAGCCCACGCGGCGAGGCGCCCGACCCCTACGCGCCGCACTTCAAGGAGGAGAGAAATTAACTCCCTTTCACCGCAGAATATGCAATTCCGCCGGTGATGACGGGGGTGCGTGTGCCCTCAGCGGCGGAGGGGGGGGGGGGCGAGGCAAGCGGCTCGCCACTTGTTCACTAACCGTGTGGTTAAAGAACGGGGGTGCTTTAAAATGATCTCCCTTCTTGCTGGATACACACATGTGAATATCGTTTCGGATCAATAGCGGAGCCGGGCTCCAGGAAGGGGCGAAAAACAGAAAACAAACGGCACTGCCGTTTCCTGCGGCGCAGCTTGTGGAGGGCCGGTGAGGCGCGCTCGGCCGGGGCTCGGCCAGGGCTCGGCCAGGGGCCGCACGCGGTCATAGAAGAACGCCTCGCGCTGTTTGGCAGATGCCTCGGCTTTTGGCTGGTGAAATATGGCGAGCGGCGCCATGCCACGCCGCGCCCTGCACTCGGTAGCGGCAAGAGTTATGACTTCATCTCTCTCGTCTTCATTTACTCGCCACCAGTGTTTGCATTCGTTACTGCCGCGCGCCGCCGCCGCGTGGGTCATGCAGCGGCCGACGCGACCACCGGGAGGCGATGGAAAAATCATCGATTTTCAATCGCGAAAGGCGGGTTCATACCCGCGGGAGCTGCGAGGGGGGCGTGTTGACATGCGCCGGGCGGGTAGGCAACGCTGCTGCGCACGGGCGGAACGGCCTGCCGCCCTGCTGCTCTGCCGCGTTTGACGCCCGGCCGTCGGCCCGAGGGGCGCGGCGCAGCGGGGCGCTCGCGACCCCGTTTGACGCGTCAGTGTAAATTCGCTGCCCCTTGTAAAGTTGCGGCGGCGGCGCACTGTACCGCGAGGCAACTGCCTCAGGCGAGAAAGAGAGAGAGAGAGTAAGAGAGAGAGAGAACGATAGAATTGGGATGAAGAGCAACAAGGAGAAGGAAGAAGAGTGAGGGAGCAGGAGGAGGAGGGTAGCGGGCGTACATTTCGCATACTTGACTGAGCTGCTACAAATAGCACAGGGGAACGTTAGCTTGCTTAATTATACACATGTTTCAGCACGTCATATCTTCTCTGCGGCCCTCGCCCCCCGCGCGCGCCGTCTCTCTCTCTCTCTCTCGCTCTCTCTCTCCCTCTCTGCCTCTCTCCGCTGCGGCTCAGTCTCTCTCCCTCCCTCCTCTCTCTGTCTCTCTCCCTCCCTCTGTGTGTCTCGCTCGCCCCCTTTTACCCTTTCACCATGTGCCTATCCGCCCGGCAGGCCGCGGCCGGCTCGCGCGTAGGTTCACGCCAATAATTTGTGACGCCCGACGCAAATCGGAGCGGTGGCCGCCGCCGCGGCCGTTTTCTTGTCGGAATTCGGCCGTAATTGCGACCAAGCCGTCCCCTTGGAACCCGTCCCGGCCGGTCCTGTCGCGGGCCGGGTTTATAACCGCGGCGAGATAAGGGCAGAGGGGGGGGGGGGGACGGCGGGGGCTGCTGCGCCGTGCCCCCCGCGGCCCACAGCGGTCCACAGCGGTCCACAGCGGTCCACAGCGACCCACAGTCTGCGCGCCTTGCCAAATTAATCAGCCCAGCGCCGCACTCATCAATACGTCGTTGTGGTGGGAGGCCGTTCGCACCCCTCCGTCCCCGCCGTCTCCTCTCATCTTTGGCGTCGTCGCGTCGTCTCTGAGCGGAGGCGGATGGGGAGGAGGGGGAGGAGGGGAGGGGTGAGCGGTCCAGGCCGTCGGAGGAGCCGCAGGGCGCCGCGGGGCGCGCAGGCGGACAGCGCGGGCCGGCCAGCACGGCCGGGCGGCGGCGGGGCGGCGGGGCGGCGGCGGCGGGGTGACGGCGCCGCGCACTAACCCAATTAACGGCAGCCCGCACTGTCACCCAAACTTTGCTTTCGCCGCAAGGGATCGCGCATTTCTTCTCTACTTTTGGTCCGTGGCGGCGCCCGGCGCGCGTGTTTCTGCTCTGCGCCGCACTGGGAGGGGATCGAGGGGCGGGGGGTAGGGGGCACAAATTAGACGATATTCGTCCGGAGGGAAAGGGCGGGACGCTATCGGGCGTTGCGAGAGTGCCGTGCTACAGAGACCCCCTCCTCATATCTTCCCCCCTCCCCCACCCTCCCCGCCAATTTATTTGCGAAATACACACCCCGCCTCGCCGAGCCCGTCTTACCTAGACGAAGCAAACCGCGAAATTACTCCCCCACCTCTCCCGCCCCTTCCTCCATTCTCTACCTTTTCTCTCTCCCCCCCCTCTCTCTCTCTCTCTCTCTCTCTCTCTCTCTCTCACTCGCTTCCTCTCTCTCTCTCTCTCTCGCACACACAACACATGCGAGGGTAGGGACCGCTGGCAATCCTTTTCCCTCCACTACTCGATGACAGGCGTGCCGAGGCGGGAGAAAGGATCCGAAATCAAAAATGAGGGAAAGGTGCCGAAAGAAACGTTATTTCTGGTGGGGAATCAAGAACAAGAGGGAGGGTGGGGGCTCGTGGGAGGGGGGGGGGGGGGGGGGGGGGGGTGAAATAGGAGCGAGCGAGCGCGACAGAGGTGTGGGGGAGAGAATGGGGCAGAATGTGTGTCTGTGTCATGCCTCCGCTACTCCCCATATTTTCTTCCCAACTATAAAATATGTTTGTGGTCTAATTTTAGGCGCGGCCCCCACCGCCCCTCCTCAGAGCCGGCAGCAGCAACGAGCGCTAAATACAGTCCCCGCAATTAAAAATGAGCTGGGAGGGGGAAGGTGCCGCGAGGACGAGTGTGGGGAAGGGGGGAGGGGGGTTGGTCGTGTCAGAACGTAGAGGCTGCGGCGGCGGCCGTGCTGTAGGCTCCCAGAGCCGGGCTCGCTGTTTTTACATCAACAGAGATTTATTCAGAGACAGATCCTTACACATCAAGGCGGCAATGATGGTGACTTGGGATCTGAACCATGCATTAATGTTTATTTTTACTCTGATCGTTCTATTTTTGTTGTCAGTCGATAGGTGAATGGACAACAGACACACGAGAGATACACTACCGCGAGACGCGGCCTGTGGTAGTCAGGCGGGGGTAGGCAACGGTCTGCACGCCGGTGTGTTCAGTGCTAGATTTTGCCTGCCTTCCTGGCAGCACTGACCACGAGCAGCTCGCGGCAGAGTCGACACGACACCCTGCTCCCCATGTTACTCTCTGTTGAACGCCGTGCGTCTGCCTGAACCCGCCCCGCGCACCGCGGCACCCCCCATGTTTACACGCCTATGACACACGCAACAGGTCAGGCAGAGGCCGGAGTGGGGCGCTAAAAACTCGGAGCGATGAATGTATAATGAGCCGGGAGGGGCGCGCTGCCGCCGCCCGCCTGTCTGCCTGCCTGCCAGCTCCGCCTGTCCGGCTGCCGGACAGCGCTTGACCAGGCCGCCGCCCTCGCCGCCCCGGGCCCCGGTGTCTCCGTCGTATCCGGTGTCTCCGCGGATGACGAAGGGAGGCGAGTGTAGTCCAGGGCCATGTCTCAGCTCACCTCGTGTGTCCGCTGCTGCCGCTGCCGGCTGAAAGTCGTATCCTAATATACGCCGCCCAGTCTTGGCTTCGTAAAATCAATCACAGCTCTGAGATATATCACTGACACAACAAGGCACTTATTAGTCTTCACTTATTTCTGAAGGTCCTGCACTCCTGTCGATCACTCTCACTGCCGCACTGCTGCTGGGCGCGGACGGACGGACGGACGGACGTGGAAGCCGCGGGTGCGCTGAGCGGCGTGGCGTACCGGCGGCACGCCGAACAGCTGACTGGTATCGAGCCGCGAGGGCCAAGGGCCGCGCGGGCCAAGGGCCTGAGAGTGAGCGGGCGCGAGGCGAGCCGGGCGGGCCGGGCCGAGGACGAGGGGCGCCGAGGGCTCGGCGAGGGCTCGGCGAGGGCGGCGACGCCGGGGAGGGCGGAGGGCTGCGGAGCGCTGGTCGCCCTGGTCGCCGCGGGCCACGGCCGGCCACTGGTCACTTTTCCACACTAACACTACACACACACCCCCCGCCGGCCCCCACCACCCCCCGACCCCCACCACCCCCAACACACCGGCGAGGCGGTGGCGCGGCGTGGCGGCCGCTCTGTTGCGGTGGCGCTGTGGTGTGTGGTGTGGCCGGCGCCGCCGCCCCTGCCGCTGCGGCTGCTGCGGCTGCTGCGCCCGCCGCCGGGCTTACGGGCTGAAATGTCTTATTTCTGGATTCAGTCACTCCCCCTCCATCGCGCATATCCTCCCCCCCCCCTCCCCTGCCCCTCCACACACACACTCACACACACACTCATACCAACCACAGTATGTCTGCGCTGCACTCGGCTGGCAGCGCCTTGCTTCCGCCGAAACCCTCTTTGCATCGATAGTTATCCAGCAAACACGGCACCGGTGGCGTTTTCATTTCACTGTCGCTCAGATGCGCCGCTCTTAAAATCGCGTCTCTTTCTCGTTGCGTTCGTCTGTCTTCTCTCTCTCTCTCTCTTTCTCTCTCTTTCTCTCCCTCTCTCTCTCTCTCTCTCTCTCTCTCTTTCTGCTACTTTCCTCCCCTTCTCTCTCTATCCCTCTCTGGTCGTCTCCTTCTCTTCTCCTCGTCTTGTCTTCCCACTGGCGCACCCTTCTTTCATCAGTCTTGGTCACTATTAATTACGTGTGCCGTGGCTGTTACGCCTTGGCCCCCTCTGCCCTCCCCTCCCCCTCCCGCCCCTCTCAACCCCCCTTCTCCTCTCTCTCTCTCTCTCTCTCTCTCTCTCTCTCTCTCTCTCTCCCCCCGCTCCTCATGCCCGCCTCATCCTCCCAACAGCACCATTTTGCTTTAATTCACTCGCTTACTCCGATGGTGGGTGTTCTCCGCTTGCGGGTGTAGCAGCCCTGAAATGCCTGCTCGGGCTGACATCACAGCCCGCCAGAGCCGCGCTGTTTGTGCGCACTTGCGGCGGGGCGCCTGTTAGGTAGGCAGAGTCCGTGGCTGCAGCGCTCCGGTGCGAGGCGCGCTGCCTACCCAGCCGGGCGCTCGGCCCCGCGCAGCGCCGCACGGCCTTGAAGCGCGCGGCGGCGCGACGCCCTCGCCGACCTACCGAATACGTCATTTTACTTTGTTCCATTGATAATTCAAAACTCTGATCGCATCAAACGGTTTCGTTTGAAAAATGATAAAAAAAAAAAAAACAGGAGAAGAAAGAGAATATACGAACATTGGATATGGTGGAATGAAAACGTAAAATAGTACAGTACAGAGGGACAGTTTCACAATGAGACATCACGAAAGGTCCGAAATGTGTCGCACGCAGACACGGAGGCGTGAAACACAGGCCGATCCGGGGGGCGATAATATTTAATAGCGACTCGTTCGCGTGCATGCAGCTCTGCATGTCGCCCTTCCCCTACAACCTCCAACACTCTTCCGTTTTCCGATGTTTACAGCGGTTTTGTCTAGGCTGCTGCAGTGCCTTGCTGGGGCTGGGTACTAGATTTTTTTCCCATATTTTTTTATTCTGTGCACGCGTGTAATATGCAACACGTTTGGTTTTGTCGATTTACAACTCACCACAAAAAATTCTAAAAATCTATATCTCCCCACCACCGTACAGACATATGCACTGTGGGCGTGAAGCTGGGCGAAGCACTAAGCACGCCGTGGTGTTGGAGGAAGCGAGGGCGCGGGGTGAAAGAGGAGGGGGTTGTTTTAATTTCTTGGGAGAAAACACAGGGTATAGTGGTGGTAGTGGCGAGCTTGCGCCGGGCCGGCCGGGCTGGGCTGGGGCCGGGCTGGGGCCGGGCTGGGGCCGGGCTGGGGGCGATATATCGCAAGCTTTCTTAGTTGTTCATTAAGGAAAGGAGTGGCCCTGGCCGGCGCTCTCATCTCCCCTCCCATTCCCACCCTCCCCCCTCTATCTTCCTCGCCCTCTCTCTCTCTCTCTCTCTTTCTCTCTCTCTCACACACACATACACTCACTCTCTCTGTCCCTCCCCTTGTTCTTCCTCTCGCTCGGCGCGGCAGGGATGACCCTGTGTTCTGCGGCGCAGGAGAGGCAAAGGGCGGGCGGGTAGGAGGAAAGTGAAAAAGATGACAGTGGTGGGGGATGTGTGTGTGTGTGAGTGTGTGTGGGAGTGTGTGTGTGCAGTTTGCGGAATCCTGGAAGAGCCAGAGCCCCCATGCTGCACGCACAATAACGGCGAGCTCGTGGCGGCGACAGTTTTAATGTTCTTCCCGGGCATATATGAAGAAAGGGGCGGGGAGGTCGACGGCGGCGCGGCCACGGCCACGGCGGCGACGGCAGCGGCGCGCGGGCCTCGGGTGGAATTACCCCCCGTCGGCGAAAATAATGTGCGAGAGAGAGAGAGAGAGAGAGAGAGAGAGAGGAGGAAGGGTGGCAAGACAAAAGGCGGCAACGTCTTCTATATACGGCCACGCGGGCCGCGGGGTGAAACGTATATATATATATATATATATATATATATATATATATACGGGGCGACGCAGTCCGCCTTCAAATCCTTAAGATGGCCGCGTATGGAATCTCTTCTGCTTTTGTTTTCCTTCTTTTTTTATTTTGCTCCACCGGTGATTTTTCACTCACCCGAGACGCGTGAAGGTTTCGCCATGTTTTTGCCTTTTGACTTTTGTTTTTCGCGGCGGCGGCTGCTGCCCCGCCGACCCCTTGGCCGCCCCCGCCAACCCCTTGGCCGCCCCCACCGACCCCTTGGCCGCCCCCGCCGACCCCTTGGCCGCCCCCGCCACCCCTGCCGCTGCCGCCACCGAGACGCATCTCTCTGATATGTGCGCGCCGCGCGCCGCGGGCCACAAAACTATTCCACCAGCACCGCAGGGCAGACGGAGAGAGGAAAGAGGAAAGAGGGGGGTGGTGTGGGGGAGGGAGGGGGAGCGGCGACGATCCCGCAGCATTCCTCCGGCACAGGGTTGTTAAAGTTAATGTGGATGTTATCGGCGATTATCGGATAACGTTAAAGTTAATGTACATTTAACGTTAACTCGATAACTTGGTGAAGATGCGTTATCGTTATCGAGTTGACGTTAACAGGGTCATTAACGCTTTATCGAATTCTAGTTAATTTCGCCGTTAATCCTCAAATAACAATCCAAAAGTAATAGGCTCTCTCCGTCCTTTCAAACCCTCGCGCCGTGCCGCCGCATCTCGTGCACGTTGATGGCTCTTGCAGCGTGCAAGCTTTCTATGCGAAAAACCATGGCGGCAAGCGTGAGTTCCCCGGACTCGCGGAACTCTTTCTGAAGCTGAACACCGCTCTGCCATCAAGTGCTATAGTTTCCCGGTTTTTCTCGCTTGCGGGACTCTCTTTCACCGCCCTTCGGAATGTGTTTGGGAAACGGTGCCCTACAGAACGAAGTGCTTCTATCTGTCAACAAGCGGATTGTTAATTTGGCATGATTGCATATTTATTTTACTTATTAACGTCCATTGTTTGTTTTGTGGTACTCCTTTGATCTCACTTTCTAGTCATGTACTATTAGTTCCAATTATTCTCTATTTGAACAAAAGAAATGTACAAAGTTTGCCAACTTTCTCATTTTTATGCCCTTTTAACGCCCTGCATACTAAGAAGCAAAAAAAAAACATCATTAACTTATCGATATCGTTAATCGCTAATTAACGCTAACTAGTTACAATTGGGCCCGGCCGTTATCGTTATCGAGTTAACGTTAATCTGATGGCGAAATTCATTAACGTTAACTCGATAACGAAAAAAATTAACTTTAACAACCCTGCTCCGGCACTAATCAAGTTTGCTTTATCAGAAGAAACCGCGTAAGGCTAGGTCTGGGTGCTCGAGGCGAGCCAAGGAGCCGGCGGGGCCGGAGGGGCCGCAGGGGCCGCAGGGGGTAACGGGAGGGGCGCGGGGAACAAGTTGCGTCCATTAGTTTCGTCTGCTCGCCAAACTTCTTATTAAATGCACCGTGAGGCACACAGAGGCCACCCTTGACTCGCCAAGCCCCCTGCTCGCTGCTGGTCGCACTCGAGTCCCAAATTATTTCTGGCCAAGTGGACTTGTGGTTGGCCGCTTGCAGAGGTCAGCGCGGGTTTGTTTGCCGCGGGCTGGAAATGCCACCTGGACGGGGTCCGGACCACCTCCAGTCTTGTTGCACAAGCGTCCGCGATGACAGAAGGCGCCGTAGCAGGGGCACGGCCTGACGCACCGCCCGCCGCAGGGCCAGCGCCGCGCCGCCGCCGTCCGCCGTGCGCGCCATCCATTGCAGGTCTGAACAGTCCCCCTGCACCGGGGCCCCTCCCTCTCCTTTCCTCCTCTCTCTCTCTCTCTCTCTCTCTCTCTCTCTCTCTCTCTCTGTCTCTCTGTCACTCTCACACACGCAGCCCAAGCGGGTCTGCGTCCAACGTTTATGGTGCCAAAATGAAACAGGGCACAGTATGGGGTGGGCGTCACGGGGTGTGAACGAGTGTCGCGTGGCGCGGCGTGGCTCGGTGTGGCGCGGCGTGCCCTCGGGCCGCTGCCCCGCGCCAGCAGCGGTTCAATCCTACATTGTGCCGTTCAAGGTAGCGCCGCGGGGGCAGCGGTACCCCGCGATCAGGAGACCTGATGCACGCCCAGCCTGCCACCACCTGGGAGTGTCGCAAGCCTGCCGACCGAGAACGGGTGCCGTGCCGCCGTGGCAGGGTGAGAAACGCTGTGGCTACCCCGCGCTAGGAGGCCTCTGGCGCCAAATAACGAGAATGAGGTGCTCTACGGGTGTGCCGCGCGCGGGGTATCGGCGGTCGCTGACGCGCGCTGACGTCATCGGGGGAGCAGGGGGTACACCACTCTCCCTCCCTCCCCGGGCCTTTGCCGTTGCCTTCTCCCTCTTGGCGACGGTCCAAGGCAGCGCGTTATTTGCCTTTGCGTTCGCTTGTTCGGCGGCGCGGCCGCCGTCTGCTGCGCCGCGCATCCCTTCTGTCTCTTTATTTTGAATGGGAGTAGCAGGAGAGGAAATAAGGGAGGCGGTGTGTGTGTGTGTGCCTGTGTATGTGCCTTTGTCCTTGTGTGTGTGTGTGCCAATTCCGGCGCTGCTCGAGTTGCCCCGGCGGTCCTCTCTCGCGGTTTAGCCGCCGTCGCCGCCTATCCGTGCACACGGCAACGCTTCATTCATGCAGCCGTCACTACCTGATTCATGCTTGTGCCGCTGCATTCATTGACGGCATCCTGGGCCCCTGTGGGGGGGGGGGGGGCATGGCCGCGGCCGGGCATCGCTCTTCCCCGCGGGGGGGCTGCTGTAGATGCCGCTGCCGCCGCTGCCGCCGCTACGGCCCGGAGGGGGAGTGGCCTCTCGCAACGCCCCCGATGACGGCAGGTAGCTGCTGAGGCCCTCGCGGTGGTTCCAGGTGAAATCTAGCGGTGCCGTCAGCGCGTACCCCGCACGCGGAGATCGCGGAGCCGGGGGGCGTTCCCACGCCGCGTGTGTGAGCGCACGTGTGTGTGTGTGTGTGTGTGTGAGTGTACGTGTGTGTGACGCCGGCCGCCATTCACTCCCGGGCCGGCGCGGCACGCATGAGGCAGGGGCGGACCAATTTTTATTATCATTTCTCTTTTGGCCGCCGAAAACTGGACGACGACAATTTTTTTCCTCCTTTCCGTCGCGATAGTAATTCGTCGTGGCCGAGTTTCTCATAGCCGTGCGTGCCGTTGTGCCGTTCATCCTCTTTCTCTCACTTGGCCCCTTTGTGTGCGTGTGTGTGTGTGTGTGTGTGTGTGTGTCGGTGGGAAAGCACCCTGCGACCATTACGTGTCGTGTGTCTGGAGGGGCTCATCTGCTTTTCGACACATGAATGAAGTGGCGGGAGGCCCGTGTGGCGCCGTACGTGGAAATATGAGGAGGCACCGCGAGGCGCCCCGGAGGAGCCCCGGCCCCCTCGCATGCTACAACGGCGAAAAGGCGGCCACAATGGGGACGGATACGGGGAGGAAGAGTGGGAGGGGACGAATTAGGCCCTAGTCGGAGAGACAGTTTCAATGACAGCGCGGACGGCTCCGGCGGGATGCGTGTTTCAAGAAAACATGCCTGTAAGCTAGCCAGTCACACACACACACACACACACACACACACACACACACAAGCAGGAGGGAGCGCGGGAGGCGAACGACGACATACGCGGCCTAATTCATGGAGGAAATTGCGACGTGGAAAATGATCCGAGATTAATGTGACATCGGCCGGTGGGAATAGAGCCATACCGCGCACGTACTGTGTGTACACGGCGGTGTTCCGTGCTGCTGCGCCCGGCCCGCGCCGGCCCCCGCCGGCCCCCGCCGGCCCCCGCCGACCCCCCGCGTGCGCTGCACAGCCGGCCGGCTGAGCGCTGCCTTTTGTAACCCCCTGTCTCCGTCGCACCCGTTGGCGTGCTCGGTGACGGGGCGACAGGGGCAGCAGGTCCGCGTCGGCCGTGTGCGGCCTCAGAGGGGGTTCCAGCGGCGTCGTCGTCGCGCCCCCGCGCCTCACCTGCCGGCCGGGGAGCTGCGGGGCGTTCCTCTATCGCCCCAGCATCACTTAGCCGCCGTCATGTGGCGCGGCGCAAAGAGGGGGCGCGGCGAGGGAAAATAATGAAAATGGACAAGAAACTGTCTCGGCGGCATTGGTCACGCAGGCTATCGCCTCATCGGTGCCCTCCATGGCCTCGGCCCCGCGCCGCCGCCGGCAGCCGTGGCGGCTCAGCGCCGCCCGTCACGCCAGGCTGGCCGTCAGAGTCCCCCCGCGCCATGGCACGTTAAAAGAGTTGTTGCGTCGTACGGTATTGTTTCTACGGCGCTGTTGACAGGGAGGTGATGGCCGCGCCGCCTCGCCTCGTCTGCCTCGCCGGCGATGACAAAAGCCTCAAGTAGCCTCCGGCCGCCCCACCTTCCGGATCCGGCCTCTGGCGGGGCAGCGCCGGGCGCCGCGGCTGGAAGTGCGTATGCACCGCGGCCGGGGTGTAAAACGCTCCGCGGTGAAAGGGGGCACAGCCACTCGCGTGTGACGCGCGGCTTGCCAAAACTACTTTTTTCCAGCAGCAGCGAAATAGCACCGCCGCCCGCCGTGGTCAATCCATAATAGTAATCATAAGAATGATTACAGTAATGACGCATGTACAAGCCGCGGGGCCGTCGTCGCCGCCGCCACCGCGCTCCGAGAAAAGGAGGAAAAAAGACACTGTCGGAGAAAACGGAAGAAAAAGAAGGGCAGAGACAGTTTCATTTTCCACCCTTGACTGCACCTGAATACGAGCCGAATTATCCCCCTTCCCGCCGAAGACCCGCGCGCCGCGCCGCGCCATCCAGCCCCATTAAGACTCCAATTTGTTTTTCATCATAGCGTGCGCTCCGGTCTACGGCGGGCGGCGCGGGGCCAGCCTGTGGCGGCCCATAGCAAGCCCATGGCGGGCAGGTCTCGTGGCCCTGGCTGGCATGAAGACGCATGGGACTCAACGTGCGATACACCTCAATGTCACCGAACGAAAAAGCGGAAAAAAAGAAGAAGAAGAAGAAGAAGGAAAAGAAGGGGGAGTGCGATGACAGCGGCACGGCGGTAGCAGCAGCAGCAGCAGCTGGGAATTGGACAGAAAATGAAGGGGGGGAGGAAAAAAGAAATGGGGTTATTAAAATGACGTCGGCGATGAGACATCGGGTCCCGTCGTCCCGAGACACGGAGCCGCCGGAGCCGCCGGAGCCGCCGACGCTTGATGGAAGGGAAGCGGCGAGGCCGAGGCGGAGCGGGTTAAACACAACGGCGATCAGCCGGGCGGGCGGCCTGATCGCCGCGGCGCTGACAGCGGGAAAAATAGGCCCCGTCCGTGAAACGGCGGAAGCAATGGCAGCCCCCTTTTACACTTTAGGCGGAGGGCCGCGCGGGGCGGCGACGAGGGTTCGAAAAGCGAGGCGTCTTCATGCGGAGGAACGCTATTCGATCAGCTCTCGCCGAACCTCAGCGGATAAAAATTTGTGTGAACCTTCGCGATATGATTTGGACGAGTACATAAACAACCCTCCTCCTCCTCCTCCTCCTCCTCCTCCTCCTCCTCCTCCTCCTCCTCCTCCTCCTCCTCCTCCTCCTCCTCACCCCCCTTCCATGCACACCTCACGCGACACCTCCAAAGTGGCCGCCGCTCTCCCTCCCTCCTCTCGCTCCGTCTCTCTCCCTCCCCCTCGCTGGCGCAGTGTCAACAAGACGTCACGTCGGGGCCGGGCTGTGTGGCCGGCGGCCCCGGCCCGCGCCGCGACGCAAGATATACGGCCGCGTTAATTAGTGCGGCCGGCACCCCCACGGGGCGCGCGGGGCCCGCGGGGCAGCAGGGCCGGCCCGCCCGCACACACACACACACACACACACACACACACACACACGCGCGCGCGCTCAGAACACACTATGGGCCGATCACCTAACCGGGCCGCGCCGCTGCAGCTGGTCTGGTATTTGTCCGCGCGGCCTCCGGTTGCAGGCGGGGCCAACGCGGCGCGGCCGAGGGCCGGCCGGGCCCATCTGACCAGGCCGGGCGTCGGCGGGCCCACGCGCTTCGCCACCAACAAACAACCGCCGCAGCCGCGCAGCCGCGCCGCCAGACTATCCTCCTCTGCTGCTGCCGCCGCCCAGAGCTGCCAGGCGCGCCATAAAATTCTATCGCACACAATTTATCTTCCCTCATTTAGTATTTTATTCAAGGAGAATGTTGTTAATAGCGCCCCCATTGTGTACCTACCACGCGCACGCCCCGCACGGCGCACACCTACGGGCCGCGAGACAAGACCGGTGCAGCAGCGCGGCGCGTGCATGCGACACCGCTCCCCCACCTCTCTATCTGTCGCTCTCTATCAAACATTCATTTGTCCCCACTCTTGGTCTCCGCACTCCAGGTTTCTATTTTATGCGATCAATGTTCGTCATTGTGCTGGTCGTGCCGCGTCCGATCTCACAGCGCCTGCGAGGGAGCGGGTAGGCCAGCCCGCGCCACACGCGAGAACGCCGGAGTCGGGGCTGCCTACCCGCCGGGCGGCGCGTGTGGTCAGGACTTCGTACCGAAATAGACGCGCGTGTTCGCTGCCTTTTTGTTAGAGTGTGGCAAAGTGTGCCCCGTCTCCTTGATACCCTCCCACTAGCCTCCTCCTCGCCCCCCTCCACCACCCCCGCTGCTTTGGCAATCATCCTATTACCGTGCATGCAAGAGTATATGGTACGCCTGGGAAGAGGATTAGGATGACATTCTAATACCGCGCACTAGACACAGTGGCTGGCTGCCACCGGCCCCACGCAATGAGGGAGAAGGGGCAAACAGAACGACGCCCACCTCAGTCCACCGCCAAAAACAAGAAAGGCGCGGCCGCTTGCGACGCGACGTCGAACTGTGCAGGTAGTGCAACTACGCCGATCTCATTCGGGCTTCGCCTCGCTGTTCTGCCCGAGGTGTCGCACAGTGGATTATTGTCATCAGTGACTTGCGGACAACTGGCTTGGCGCCGACAATCCTTGCCGACTGCGTAATGCCCTCTTCACTCCACCAACACAAAGGGCGCGCTGGCACCCCCTCTCCCCTCAGAGAGCAGATGATCTTGCCACGAAAGGGGTGGGAAGGGGTGCGAAAAGGGTTGCGACCAGTTAAGACCACATTGCTCATTAGAATTCATTGAGAGGGAGGAGGGAGAGGGGCTTCTTGCAGGCGAGCAGGCGTCTTAAAGCAAATTGCCGGTTACGAAAGACAAAAAAGAAATCCGCTCGGTAAGTGCCCCTTTCACCCCTCTGCTTGGTGTGCCTTTTTTAATTGAGAACTTTCATATAATCATCATTGTTGCCGGGATTTTTTAAAAGTGATACCGGCTATGAAGCCTCAAGCGCATTACGCCGGCAGCCCTTCAGGCCCGCGCCCTTCTGGCCCGCGCCCTTCCGGGAACCGCCTCCCCGCCCCTCCCTCGCGGCCCTCCTTTACAATCCGGCCCTTTTTGTTTCCGAGGCGGTTTTCCGCTCTGGATGACGTGAAAATTAGTTAAAGGGGTGAGCTGGTCGCCGCGGCGCCGTTTCCCCTCTGTGGCTTTTCCGATGAATCCCGCGCGGG
Organism: Megalurothrips usitatus; assembly: GCA_026979955.1. NCBI lineage: Eukaryota > Metazoa > Arthropoda > Insecta > Thysanoptera > Thripidae > Megalurothrips > Megalurothrips usitatus. The sequence continues at coordinate 2,469,056 of CM049594.1, read as the reverse complement.
AGAGACAGCCGTGTGGCGCCGCGCCGCCGCCGCGGTGTGTTCATTGGGTGTGAAAAGGTGCCGTGAGGAAGGTGTGTTTCTCGGTACGCGCACAATGCGGCCGGCCACTCACTCGGGAAGCAGCGCGCGGCGACGCTGCCCCGCGACGACAACTCGGCCCGGAGCTCTGCGCCGCGGGGAGAGAGCGTGTCTCCGAGACCGTCGCCGTCTGTGTCGCCCCCGCGTAGAGAGATCCCGACTCAATCACAGCCGCGCGCACTCCGCGGCACGGCGGCACTGCTGATCCCCCGAAGCCGAGATGTAATACGTCCCACAGGGGGCGGCCGTGCGCGGGCATGGGCCCGGACCTCGGGGCCGGCCTCGGCACGGGCCGGTCCCTCCCCTGCGGGTCTTCCTCGTCCCGGGGGTCAGCTGTGGCGGCGGTAGCGGTAGCGGCGGCAGCAGCCGGCCAGCCAAGGGGTTGGAGGGGCGGTGCTTAACAAGCATGCTAATGCCGACGACCTCATCAACACCCCTTCTGGCCCGCCGCCGCCGCCCGCCGCGGACGAGTTAATAGCGCGCAACACTGCGAGTAGTCAACCCCTCGCTACGACTTTGCTTCTGCGCCCCTCCCGGCCGAACCCTGCCAATTCGTTTTCCATTTTAATTGTTGGAGTTCACGATTTAGACCGAAACATTCTCCACTTGCCACCTCCGAGAGTGCGGCATCCGGGGGCGCCCGTTGGAGGCTTCGCAGCGTTCGCCGGGGCTCGAACGAGTATCATAGTAAGTGTTACGGAGTGACGCGCCCACGCCGGGAACCTCTTAGCGGCGGACCACCGTGCCGGACGGCTCCGCGATCCTGTTTGGAGGGGGCGTGTCGCGGTGGCGCTTGACTGACGTTAAAGATCGTCCGGCGACGCGCGTGGCGGGGCGTGGCAGGGCGTGGCGGGGCGTGGCGGCGCGGGGTCGGGTCCGGCGCGCACATTTCCATCTCACAGCACGTGCCGGTTTTAATTAATGCCATTGCGGGATGCTCGGCGGCCGTCATCAGCGCATTCCATCCGGACCGGACACCCGCCCGGAGCCGCCCGGAGCCGCCCGGAGCAGGCGGCGGACCGGCCTCCCCGACCCCTCCCACCGGGCGCCTCGCCCATAGCCTCGCCACCCCGCGTGCAAAACGTCGTCCTTCGTGCCTCACGATTCGCGTTTCAAAGCTGATTCATTTGCTCTTTAAAAAAAATAAAGGCAAAGTTTGTACCCAGAAAGCGCTGAGCCCTGAAACACTGCGTTAGACTGAACACGTTATTGGCGCGCCTCGCGACGCCCTCTCTATTGACCCGCGGACAGATGGCCGTCCGCGCGGCCCCGCGAGGCCCCGCGAGGCACCGTGCGGCACGGGACGCCGCGGTGACCCCCGGAGCCGCTCACTTCCCCGAACCAGCGGAGCATCACTCTTTCCCACGTGGTCTCACTGCTCCGGGCCCCGCGGCCTCGCACCTCCTCGCCGCCGCCACGCCTCGCCACGCCCCGCCACGCCCCGGCACGTACGTAAGGGGTCACATAGCAGCGCTTGTCTTGATCGTGTTAACTAGCCAATCAGCGGGCGCAGTAATTGGTGGCGCGCGCGCCGGTCATCCAGGCGGTATTGCCTGTCTGGCCTCGGGCCCAGAGGCCCCGGTGCGGGCCCCGGCCGCCGCGGCACTAGGGCTGTGCAGCGCCAGCACCGTGCACGAACACCGGAGCGGAGCCTCCACCAGCTCCTAGGTGACGGCGGAAGGGATCGCAACATGATGGATCTCCGCGGATACCTCGTTCGGAACTCGTACATTTTCGTTATATTTTCAATGTGAGGCCTGGCGGTTCCCACAGCGTGTGTGTAGCACATCGTCCTGGCCAGCCCCGTTCTGTCGAACGACCATAACGATGCGCCATCACATCAGGTCGAGCGCGGACCAGACGACGGTTGTGTGTGTGTGTGCACTTCTTGAATGTGTGGCCCGAGTGTGGCCGCGGCTCCGACAGCGCTACCCGCGGAGGCGCGGCCCCGCGACCGCCAGTATGTTAATCGGTAGAGTCAACGTTCATTAAAAGTCACGCGTTCCCGGCCAGTTATTATAAGGCCCCGGCCAGGGGGGCGGTCAGCCCAAGAAATATGGCGGCGAGAGCAAATCAGATCGGGTAATGGGGAATCACCGGCGCTGACAAATGGCCAGCCGGAGCATGAATGAGCGGGCGGGCGCAGCGCGCGGCGGCTGAAGTGGGGGAGATGTGCGGGGTGCGGGCACGGCGGCTGGAGAGCGGCGCAGAGCGGTGCAGAGCGGAGCGAAGCGCACGGCCGACGAAACAGAGCGCCTCAGGTGTAATTATCGTATCTGCGAAGCAAATGAGCCGGTCGTCCTTTGCTTCATCACAACACAAACCTGATGAAAATTAATTACGCCCGAGGCCTCAGCGACCCACGCCCGATAGCGGCGGCGGCGGCGGCGGCGGCCGGGGCCCGAGCACCGGCTGACACCAAAGGCCGCCCCGGGGCCCCGCGGCGGGGCGACCGAGCCGACCAACAACAGTTCCTCGCGACGTCTGCGCCTTTACACGCGGTACTCGGGAAATGCGCGCGTTCATAACTTTTTGTAGTCGTTCGGGCTCGCTTTCCCTTTTCTGGAGCGGGAAAACACATTCCGCCGTTAAATGATTTGTAGATTGACTCAGGCGGTTCCGTGTTAGTTTGTCGATGGCCCGGTCGTCGCCCCCGGGGACGGTGGTGCGGCCGGTGCGCGGCTCGGTGATGAACGATTTAATTGGGGGCGGCGCGCGGACGGCGGGCTCCTGGCTCGGGCGGCCCCCGGCGGCCCCCGGCGGCCCCCGGCGGCCCCCGGCGGACCCCAGCTCGTCGTGGCGATCGGACGCCTCAAAGGGCACCGAGCCGTATTGCATGCGTGCGTTGGTGTGAGTTATCGACCGAGACCGCACGGCGGCGGCAGCGGAGCGGGCGTGTACGAAGATGAATGCGCGGCATAGGCAATACCTGAAATGTCCAACTCGTTCCAGACATGAAAAATGTCAACGCTAATGTCAGAGGCTCCCCCGGTATGGGTGCGACAAATTTCCCTTCTCGCCGTTGCGAGAAATGATGATGACGCACACACACACACACACACGGCCGCGCGGAGCACTGGTTCGCGAGCGCGCATGAGTGATGGAGCCCTGGGCGTCACACGGCCAGCTCCCACCGCGCATAGCGCTGCCCGGCTGGATTTGACTCGGTGCGAATATTTGACTGTTGTCACCCCCCCCCCCCCCCCCCCCCCCGACATCCCCCCATAGATGTATCGCCGCTGCTGCTCGCGGCTCGGTGGTCCCGCTGCATGTTTAACGCACTTTCTTCCGAACAGATACCGTGGTCCCGCCAAGTGGAGAGCGGCACGGTAGAGCGTTGCCCTGGCAGATTGCTCCGCTTTGTTTTCATTCCCTCGCTGGCTGGTCGTGTCGGGCGGCACAGCGGCGGCGCCGCACGGCCGTGCGTGCCCACGCGCGTCACGCGTCGTCACGCAGAAACAATGAGGCCTCCGGACGCGTGCGTGGCGCGGGGCCGCGGCGGTGGGGCGGCGCGGATCCGCGGCGCTTCCTGGAATCCGTCATGTGTTTGACCACTCCACGCACTCCCCCACTTAGTTCCCCTCCCCCGCCCGTCTCCTTTTCTCCACCTCGGCTGTCGCACGCGCTACTTGTCCCTACAACCGCCAGGCACAACAGACGACGTCTGCCCCACACTACTGCTGGCCGCGCGACGGTCGCCATAACCAATAACGTGAATTGGTTCCGCGCGAAGAATACGTCACAAAATATTGATAACATACTGCTGATGGTTTTTTTTAAATTCAACAAGCCTTTCCCTTCTTTGTGCCAAGTTTGAAGCTTGTGTAATGAAGCAGGTGTGGTATTACTGTCGGCGTGCGTGCTTGCGGTGTGGTTTTGTTTCGTATCGGCCGCCGTTCCCCGCGCCCCCCGTCAGGCCGTGAGGCCGTGAGGCCGGTGAGGGTGCTGCTTATGCACACACCGCCGCGTGCGGCGGCCTCGTGCAGCCGTGGCGGGGGCTCGTAATTACAGACAATGACGCTAAGTGGGAGGAGCACAGGAGGCAACGCCCCACGACGAGCCCCGGCGGAGCGGCGGCGGAGCCCGGCGGAACCGCTCACCGCTCAGGAGGGGGGCAGATAAAAGAGTCATGCAGTAATGGCGAATCTAGTATGGCTGCGCGCGTGCGGGTCTCCCGACCGTGAGGGAGAGGCAGAGGAAAGGGGTACTCGCTGGAGGGGGTAGCTTCATTATTGGCACGAAGCCGTAATATCCTCACATTTTCCTTCCGCTTCCACAGTACCCGCCCGTAAAGCGTACAGGTTTGGGAATAAATGCGGACTAGACATCGGCCTGCCCGCGGCTGCCTGCCCGCCAACACTGGCACCGGGTAACAATGCGGGGCTGTTGAGCCCCGCGGCTGCCCACGGCTGCCCGCGGCATGGCCGGACCTGGACCACGCTCGCATCACCCGCGCGTCCGGTGCCATGGTGGGCTGCTCGGCACGATGGGCTTCTCAATAAACGACAAAACAAGTAGCCCGGTCATACTTTATTTCATTTATGCTCGAGAATTATTTGGTTGTGCGGCCTCATGTGCATTCGCACGTTTACGAATGATTCCTTTGGCTAAGAAAACAGTCTGTGCGGAGGAGGGTAATGGGGCTCGGCCCCCGGGGGGGGGGGGTATCACCGGCGTGCTGCTGAAGTCTCAGTCGGCCGTCCTCTCCTCAGGTGGACGCCCTTCGCCGCGTCCTCGCCGTCTTCCGCAAGCGCCCGCTGCCACCCGAGCACCCGGATGACGACCCCCCGAAGAAGGCCAAGCTGGAGCAGCACCGCGACGGCGACGGGGCCGGCGAGGCGGTGACGGGCGGCGACGACGACGATGATGGTGAGCAAGACGAAGCAGCGCAGCTGCGGCAGCGGCAGCTCGAGGACGCCGACGCCGCGACATCACCCCCACAGCCGCTCGGCGGCGACCTCCCGCCGACGGACGTGGCCGATGAAGTTCAGCAAGAACTCGAGGCAAGTGCTGCGGCTGGCCGTCCCCACCTGAAGTCGGACTGTTAGTCACAGCGAAGGCTCCCTGTTCTGTTCCCGCCAGCACCTGTCGCAGCTGGAGTGCCCCGTGTGCGTGGACACGATGCAGCCGCCCGTGCGGCAGTGCGTCAACGGGCACTGCGTGTGCAACGCGTGCCGCGCGCGCGTGTCGGCGTGCCCGCTGTGCCGCGGGCCGCTGTCGGCCCTCACGCACGCCCGCCTGGACCCCCTGGCCCGCACGCTCACCCTGTCCTGCGCGCACCGGCCGCGGGGCTGCGGCCACAGGCTCCGGGTGAGCGGGCGCCTGCCGGGTATGCAGCCGCGGCCTCCGCGCGCGCTCGTGCCGTGCGGGCCGGCCTACCCCGGGTGTGGCAGGCGCCACGCCTCACACCGCCCCCCCCCCCCCCCGGTGCAGGTGACGGACAGGGAGAGCCACTTGCTGGAGTGCGCCTTCAACGCCTGCCGCTGCCCGCTGCCGCCCTGCACGTGGACGGGCGCCTTCCGGGCCGTGCGCCAACACTGCCTCCTGCAGCACCCCCTGAGCGCGAAGGCGGCCGGCACCACCGCCAGCTTCAGGTGAAGCCGAGAGGCCCCTCTGCTGTATGATCAGTTTAAATAATTAGAAAAAAAATCTGCTACGCCGTTATGTTTTATGTGTTTTTTTAATCGTGTTAATTTTTGAGTTTTTAAATTTGCCTGTTTTGGAGGATTGTGTTTTTTGAGCGTAGGAGATCAAGCGGGTTCAACGTTTGTCGACTTCAACTGCAGTGTGGAGTTGACCGAGGACGGCCACCTGGCCGAGGGCGCCCGGGCGGTGCTGCTCGGCGCGGAGGTGTTCGTCGTGGAGGTGCACGACCTGCCCGGCCGCTCGGCCGTCCTGGCCCGGCAGCTGGCGGCGGGGAGGCTGAGGCCGCCGCCGCACGCGTGCGAGCTCACCCTGCGGAGCGGCGCCAGGCCGCAGCCCGTGAGTGTTGCACACGCTCTGCACACGCGCTGCACACCCGCTGCACACGCGCTGCACATGCACTGGCGGCGGGGAGGACAGCTCGGGGACGTGGCAGGTGCTGCGTGCCCGCGTGCCCGCGCTCGCGTCCGAGGACTCGGTGGTGGCGGCGGTGGAGACGGGGCGCTGCCTGGTGGCGGCCGTCGACGCGCTGGGGCCGCTCGCCCAGGACGGCGCCGTCGCCCTGGAGTGCACCCCCTACCCGTCGCCAGGGCCCGCCGCCCCCGGCTGGCTGGCCTGGCTCGCCGACATGGTGTGGTCACGGTGACGTACACGAGCACACAAAACAAAACTATCCCTATTAAATTTTCGTTATTTTCGTGAATAACGAAACAGTGTTATCCCGCTATTGTACCGTTGGTACAAAAATATATTCCAGCCAATCAGTTTGCCCCCACATTTTACCCCGTTTTAATTTGGTCCGGTGCATGTCATGTCCCTTTCTCCCGGCGTCGTGCCCGGGAGTTCCCGCCCCTCCTCGACGACCGGGACGGGGCGCCTCTCCATCTCATTTCAATACAATGCATGCGCCCCGGCCAGGCCAGGCCCGGCCAGGTCGCTCACCAGTTCGTGAGCCGAAATGAAGACGTAGTTACTCACACTCGGCCCTGACGCGGGCCTCTGAACCTCCGCGGGGAGACGCCGCGACCGCTGCCCCGCCAGCCTCGCCGCCGAGGCGGAGCGGCGGTAGTGTATGCGAGGATTCGCACGTCGTGCCCCGTGCTCTGCAGGACTCGGGGGGAGGGGGGGGGGGCTGCCGGGCTCCCGCGAGCGCCGCCCCCCGCGCAGTGACTGCCGCGGCCCCGCCGGCCCCGCCGGCCCATCCCCGCATGCATATGCATGGATTATGCTAATCCCCGGCGCCGCCGCCAGGACTCTCTCGAGAGCTGCTCATGACCGGCCGCTCAGGTTCAGTCCTCGTATTGTGTGCCCCCGAAGAATTGTCCCCGCGCCGCCCCCGCCACTCGGACGGCCGCCGCGGCCGCCGCCGTCCGCCCCCGGCAGCAGCGCGCGGTGCTCCGCGGCGAGGTGACCCGGGTGACTCACGCCGCGGCGATACCCGCCGCAGCGAGTCTCCCGCGCGGCGGCACCGCGGAGGAGTGCGCGGCGCGCGGTCGTGACTCGAATTAATTTCGGGGGACATGTTAATACGGGAGGCGAGGCGGGCGTCGGGTGGACGCGGCCGCGGGGGCGGCGCGGTGGCGCGGCGGCCCGCACCGGAAGGTACGGGTGTGAATTGTGTCCCTAGTATAACGTGCTAAACTAGAGCCGCGGCCAGCGGCGGCTAAGGCCCGGCCCCCGCGGCTCTGTTTGGACTTGTGTTTCCCACGCGGATATATCCCCGGCGGCACCCGCACCGCGCCCTGCCCGGCCCCGGTCCGAGACCTCACCGCGAGCCGAGCGTGTGCGTGGCGAGGTGCGTGGTGATCGCTCCGAATCCGTCGCGACGTGTGAGTTTTGTTGCGGGCACCATAATTCGCAGCCGGCGCTGCCCGGCGCCGTCCCTAGCAGCCCGTGTAGTACAAGCCCATGTCCACGGGGCCGCGGCCGGGTGGCGGCCGCATATTGGATCAGGAGGAGGGCAGGGTGAGGCACGGCGGGGCACGGCGGGGCACGGCGGGGCACGGCGGGGCACGGCGGGGCGCTCCGTGTACAAGATGAACGCCTCACTTGGATCATGTCGAGATTACCAGCCCGGGGGCGTGCATCGTGCGGTGGCGTGGGTGTCGGGTGACACGCGCCACGCGGGGCCCGGGGCACCAGGGCCTCCGCTAGGGCTTCGCGACACGCAGAAACCGCTGACGCACTTATAACATCACGGGCAAGGCAGTCGTGTCGTCGCTGCGGCAGGCCGCGCGCTGTGTTGCCTACCCGACGGGCGGCAGGGAGCGCAGGCACATTGACAAATGACGCGGCCACATCTTACGCGAGCCTTCATAGCCGTGCCAGTGCTGGGGGAGATTCCTGGAAGCGGGCAGGGCGAGCACTTCCGGGCCGCCGGACAATTAGTATCGAACGGATTCGGCACACGCGTTGCTGTCGAGTGTTCCACGAACGCCGCCGCCGTTACTTCCCCGGCAGCGTTTAGCTCCTCGTCGCCGCCAGGACAGCGCGGCGCGGAGAGGATTAGGCTATTTCGACGTGATCAAATGGGCGGACTCGCCACCGACCTGCGACGTCCAAAATACTTTCGGTCATTTTCTGTTATTTTTTTGTGGCTTGTGCGGGCGGATCCCCTCGGTACGTCTTTTTATTTTTCATTATATATTTTATAATGAATATATATATATATATATATATATATATATATATATATATATATATATATATATATATATATATATATATATATATATATATATATATATATATATATATATATATATATATATATATATATTTCTTTACGGCGGCACGGCGTGTCGGTGCAGTGCAGCGAGCGGCGCGCGGACTGGTGCTACAAGGGGCGATACGAGTCGTTGTCGAACAAACGGCAAAGGCGCACCGCATCGCATGCGGCGGCGGCGATGCGGTGGCAACCTTTTTAAACAATTCATTAGCGAGCCCGGCCCCGCGCGCTGCGGACTGCTGCGGTGCTGCGGACGGCCGCTTTCCTGGAAGCCGGGGCCGGCGGCCGTCGCTGCCACCGCTGCGGACGCTGCCGCCGCTGCCGCCGCCCCCCTCCACGCCATGAAGCTCACGCCGCGCCGCGCTGCCCGCGTGTTCACACATTGACACGCACACATCGCCACCGGCGGCGGGTACTTACGTACTCGCTGTGCTTTTTTCCACGGAACGGGAGTGCGGCGACAACTAAACGCGCGCGGTCAAACGTGCTGCGTGTGTGTGTGTGTGTGTGTCGCCATAGACGCAAACTTTGCCTCTCGAAGTAAACAGAACAGGGGGCGCGCGCACTGCAACTACTTGTCCTTGTTATGCCATAGACCCCAAGGGCCCTTGGGCAACTGCAAGCATCAAAAAATGAACTAAAATAGTGTGGTTCGCACCGTCGTGGTTCGAAACGGAAATCAATCATTCTCTTGCCGCTCGTTTCAAATTGGATACTCCTAATCGGTGAAATGAGAGGTTTATTCTTCACTTTTCATGACGTTTCCTGCTTCGTCTACTTTGCGGGCAGGGCAGTTTTTTTCCGCCTGGGCCTTCTTTCAATGACAGCGGCAGCGGCGGCGGCGGCGTGGTGCGCACACGGCTGTAACACGATGACGGCCATTACGCTGACCGCAGCAGTGCAAATTACGGCGCGCCACGCGACGCAGGACACACACACACACACAGTGTGCCCGTACACTGCCCCCGTGCACTGCTCCCATGCACTGCCCCCTGCACGCCGACAGAGGCCACGCTGGACGCCGCCACAGCCCAACCGCCAGAGGAAGCAGAGAGAGAGACAGCGTGGCAAAAGCCCCGTTCGGGACAAATCCCAAACTCGTGCTGTAAAAATGCGTACAGTATATCCGTGCCGAAAGGCAGCCAAAACTCGCGCGCCACGGAGGAATTCCGTTTGAAATGCTTTTGCGCAAGATGCGCAATTTTTTTTACGGCATGCGAAATTTTGGTAGCTCATTTAAGAAAAAAAACACTCGTTGCAGCTGTTGGGCACGTGCATCAGAGTCACCCTGAGACCGCCCTTTGCGTCTGCACCGATGTGGCCGTGTTAGTGCCGGCCGCGTGCGTGGGAACTGGCTGCAGCGCGCTTATCTGAGGCAAAGTGCAGCAATTCACACACACACACACACACACACACCACGCGCAGGCTCGGGCAGCAGGCTTGGGCTGGGCTCTCGCGGGCCCTTCCTACTGTCAAGGGTATCAGAGCATCACCTGAACCTTGACCTTATCCAACACTTCGCACTGTAGCCCATCCTTACGAGTGAGAGAGAGAGAGACAAAGTGAAAGAGAAAGAGAAAGGAGACGAAAGCTTTTAAACCATTTTGAAGTACCAGCAAAACGTTATACCCGCCTTACCAAATGCACCATTTCGACTCCCGCCGATGAGAGCGAGAGAGAGAGAGAGTAAGGGGGGGGGGGGAGAGAAAGAGAGAGAGAGAGAGAGAGAGCGAGAGAGAGAGAGAGAAGGGGGGAGGGAGAGAGAGGCGGAATAAAAACAGATTCTGCCTGGCGATCGATACCCGCACGCAACAGACGACATGGCAAACACGCAATTAGCACAGGTAATCAGTCGTGCGAACAAGCGCGGCGGGCCCTCCCCGCGCGCGCGTGTCTGTGTGTCTGTGTGTGCGTGCCTCCGTGTGTGTGTGTGGGCGCGTTCACTCCCCTCTCATCGATTGTCTGCGGGAGAGGAAAGGCGGAGAACGTGTGTTTTCCCCCGAAGACACACTGAGGGCGGCGGGGGCGGCAGCTGAGGCGTTGGCGTTGAGCCTTGGCGGCACACGACAGTTCCTACGGACCTGATGGAAGGGAGCGGCGTAGGGGAAGTTCACGCCGCAGATCAAGAGTGTTCTCTTCTGCGTACCTGACGTTGTTCTAACAATTCGCTTTCTATTTCCTTTTTGGGTTTGAAACTCCCGACGTGCTATGCTCATTTGCTGTTTCTTTTTAAATCTTTCTGGAGAGAGAGAGAGAGAGAGAGAGAGAGAGAGAGGCTTTGCAAACAAATAACAATGAGGACGCGGCACGGGGCACGCCACGGCACCAGATAACATCTAGAGGCGGCAGTGCCGCGCCGCGCCGAGCACCGGCCGGGCCCCGACCGCCTCGGCCCCCAGCAGAGCCACACCTGGAATAACGAACAGCTCCCGGGAGTGCGTCTCTCAATGAGTGCAAGAGAGACGGAAATAGGATAGGAGGGGCGAGGGATATGGACGTGGTGTGTGTCGCACAGAGGAAGCATTCGAATCACATACGCCGCGAGCAGGCACTACTTGAAGCTTCCCCCCCCCCCCTCCCCAATTCCCCCCCCCCCCCCCCCCCCCGTTCTGTTTTTCGTTCGGATATTCCAGCGAGCGTCAGACACCAGGCGCGATAATGGTGAACCTAATTGGAGAGTGACGGCTGCGAAATTCAATTATTGTATTGCTGATCGATGCAGGGGGCGCTGCACTGGCGTCGTACCGTACACGATAATCTTAGCGACATGGATGAAGAGAGAGAGAGAGAGAGAGAGAGAGAGAGAGAGAAAGGGAGAAAAGGTGGCGGGGAAAGGGCAGAGGAGAGAGACAGACAGAGATGTGGAAGGGGGAGCAGGGGGTACTTCGTGGGGGGTGGGAGCAATGCAGGCGAGCAGACTGGGTGCCGGTGATTGCACTCGAACGGTAATTCTATCTCCTCTGTGATCGCGATACCGGCGGCCTTCATTTCCACCTGGGTTTCCTTTGAGCGCTCCCCGCTGCTTCACACACACACACACACACACACACAATCTCTGTGTCTTTTCCACCCCGCCTATTCCTCCATACATCTCTTCCTCTCCTTTTTTCTCTTTATTCTAAAAACAACCCCATACTGTGACAGCCACCGCCCCGCTCCTCCTCCAGCCAGCAGAATGCAACAACGCGTACACATATCGGTGGTGATTCACCTCTGGAATCGGCCCGGCTGCACCCGGAGCACGGTGTAGGGAGATATCTCCCTACACCGTGACCCGGAGGTAGGAGTGTATCCGGGAGGCGCTAGGCCAGCAGCGCCTACCAGCCCTGGCGGCGCCCCGTGAGGCGCCCGACCCGAGTCGATACTCCAAGCATCGCCCGCTGCGCCGCGCTGCCCTGAGTCATGCACCGGCACACCGGCCGGCCGGCTGGGCACCTCCGGCCCGGCAGGGCAGCCCCGCAGCCCCCGACCTCCGCTACCAATCACTCCGGCCGGCCGCACAGTCGCCAAGGAATTTACATATTCCCGTAGATTTTCACCGGCAGCGGCGGCGGCGCAGCTGCACCGGCAGGCGCCGCGCGGCACGAGGCCCGGCCCGGCCCGTACCGCACCGCTTATCAATCATCTGCTTTCGGCCGCGCACACTGATTCCACCGCGGCCAATTCCATCGCGATACATTATTCAAATTACAGCCCTTCGCGGAGAGAGGAAAAGTGGCTTTATTATCACACGCTTTCGGGGGCGGCTTTCCCCGCGGCGGGCGGCGGGCGCCGGCGGCGACGCGAGCCGCTCCCGAAAAGTCACGAAGCCCCCCGCGATACAGTCCGGCGATAGCGGGACGCGGCGGTCTGTGCGCGCGAATCCAATCGCCATTATTCGGGCCCGCTAATTCCGGCCGTCCCCGCGGTGCCGCGGTGGCGATGGCGCCCGCGATGCCGGCGGCGTAGCGCCAGCAGTCCATCACCCGGCGCCAATGTCACCGAGCGGCCGGTATAGTGTGACCGGCGCGGCCCCACATCCCCGTCCCCGCCCCCTGCCTCTAGGCCACCGCAAAGGACGACGGATTGTTTAGTTTTTGTCAGAGCCGCATCGCCCATCGCGCGCGCGCGCGCCCTGTATGGCGGTTACTCAGCGCTTTCCACCGATTACTGTGATGATCTCCGAGTGACGCATCAAGAACCTCATAAACGCGAGGGTCGTGCCAACCGGAGAGGCGGCCGCGGCGGGCCCAGTGCCTAGCCGCGAGCTGTCGCCGTCGCGGGGGGTAAAGTCGGCGGAACCAAGACGCCCGCTCCTTCCAAAGCGTCTGCGACGACCGCGGCCGCGGCGCGCTCCGTTCTTGAGCCGGATTTGCTCTCAAATTCGACGAGATCGAGCTGAATATTCGGCTCCGTAATCGTAGAGATCCGTGCAAGAATAACCTGCTCAAGGACCACAGCGCCCCGCTCCTCTCCCCCCCCCCTCCACCCCCTCCTCCTCCCCCTCACCCTCCTCCTACCCCTCCCCCTCCTCCCCCTCCTCCCTCCCCTCTTTCTTTGAAACTTTTACGAGAAGTACCTGCCTTTTGGACAAACCGTGGCGGCGAGAGGACGACAGAGATGCCTATCAGCCCCTCCTGGGTCGTGGCTTCGCAGCGGCGGTTGCGGCGGCGGCGGACCTTTCCGCCCTCCCCCTCCCCTCCGCCCTCCAAGGCTCGTCCACCTGTCAAAAAAAAAATTCTTGACACGTTCGGCTTCCGGCCACAATCTTAATTAACGGCTGTTCGTGATTTCCTCGGCGTGTGGTGCCTCGCTGCCTCGCTGCCTCGCCCACTCATCACACGCGACACACACGAACACGTCCACGCTCATTCCTTATTCCGAGTGCGCGGAGGCAGGCAGCGCTGCCTTGTGTCCGCCGCTGCCGCGCCGCTGCCGCGCCGCTGCCGCGTCCCCGAGGCGTACCGCCGCCAGAGATTACCGAGCGGCCCGCTTACTCCCGAGTTACTGTCACGACACGAGGCCGTGCGATGAGCTGAGCGGAGCCACGAGTGAAGGCTGAGCTGCGGGGCCCGGCCGACATTTTTCTGTCCGAGTATATTTCGCGGACGTCGCGCTGATGCTTACTTCTGCTTGACCGTCCGGGCCACGGATGACAAGGTCACCGACGGTCACATTCCCATGAGCTGAGGAGGAGGAGGAGGAGGAGGAGGAGGAGGAGTTGGTGGTGCACGAGTTATCTGTACGAAATTCGCCGGTGGAATGTGGAATTCAATTTCAGATTAGTCAATTTTAAGAGTTAACGTTTTTTCTTTGTTGTTTTTCGAGTTTTTCCCCGTTTTCCCCCGGCGGCGGCGGCGGTGGTCCGTCACGCATCCCGCTGCGTGACGCTCCTCGCGGGGGTCGCCGTGCCGTCGTCGTGATGAGACAAATTGCGCGCGGTTTCGCCTCGACGACAACGACGGCGGAGCCCCGCTGGCAGCGGCTAGCTGCGGAGCCGCGATTACCACACATATCGAAAGCATGGGAGAGGGGAAAAAAAAACACGACAAGCGGACCGACGCAAAGCGGAGCGGCGTGGGGAAAACGGGGGGGGGGGGGGGGGGTAATCTGATGGGGGTAAAACGTGTAGGAAACGGAAGCGCGGAGAGTCAGCGGCGCTTTTCCTCCCGCTGAGAAGACGCGGCGCGGCGATGTCGTTTGTCCAGCCTTCAGCCCAGCCGGCGGGCCAAAAATTGCAGCACTAGAAGTGCGTATTGGAAGCGGGCGGCCGTGCGTCGCGGCCAGCCGCCCGAAAGTGTGTGTGCGGTCGCGGCGGGCGGCTTTGGCGTCTTGGCACACGCGGGGGTCGCAGGGGGGCGCGGGCAGCCGCGGGGCGCGCTCGGTTCATTCCCACCGCCCGCCGCGGCGTGTTTGTGATTGGAACAGCGTCATAGTCACGCGGTGACTAATCAGTAATGAGTTTGACGAGATGGGCGCTCGGCGCCGCCGTGCCGCAGTGACAGGGCGGTGCGAGCGCTGCACCGCGGCTGCGCGCGCGCGTGAGTGTGTATGTGTGTGTTAATACGCGGCGCCGAATTAAAAGTCTCACGATGCAGCGTCCGCGATAAGCCGTACAACACAGCGGCTGGTCGGTCCGCTGGCTGAAACGACAAGGATCCCGGAGGCAGCTCTCATCAGATGTCAAGAAGAATTCAAGCTTCGCAGTGATTCGTGGCCGCCGCCCGCGGTGGCCATACCCTGTGCTACAGCAGCAGTGCCCCTCATAATGCCGCGTTCTGGCTCCGGCTGCCGGCTACTACGGCCTTCTTGCCTTCCTCCCCTTCTACGGCCAGACGGAATACCCTATTCTCTCCGTTGTTGTGTCGTAGTGGGACTCGTGGGGCGTAGCTCGGGGTGGGCTCATCCGTGAGGGTTTTCACCGGAGCGGATTTACATAGCCGGCGCGGGACGCGGTGAGCCGTCGTGATCGCTCCTCCATAAAGCTCTCATCAGCTGCGTCCGCGGCTGGAATCCTGACGCCTCATTCACGTCGCGGCGGCCGGCCGGGGTGGCGGCGGCTGGACGGGGCGCACACGCACACGCACACGCACTCGCACACGCGGTGCGGTGCACGCAGGCAGACGCGGGCAGACGCGGCCCGGAGTCTTGGCAGCGGCCCCTGATTGTCCCGCTGCCAGCCTTCTGTCCGCAGACTGCGTGAATTAAGGTGTCACACCATCAAATTTTATGCCTCGTCGTGAGGGGAGCCGTGGCCACGGCGCCGCCGCCGCTCCCTGAAGGCTGCTGGCTGACTGCGGGCAGTGCTTTCGCAGCTCCGTCTCTCTCGCGCTCACGGGCGGCCCGCAGAGGGTGAGTGCGACGGCGCTAACGCACGCGAGGGGGGCTCGCGCGCGTCGTGAAGGTCCGCGGAGACGGCCGACAGATTTGAGACGAATGACATGAGTCGCGGTGGCCATGTTTGATACAGTTGGGGCGGGCCATTACTACTGGGGCCACTATCATCGGGCCACTATTCGGCGTGGAGCCCCGCCGCCAGGGCCGTGACGGGCCGCGACGGGCCACGAGGGGCCGCGAGGCGCGCGGCGGCGTCTCAGCCCTGCCGGCCTGCCCGGGCCTGTCCTACTCGATCTGGCCGTGCTCATGACCAGCATAATTGTCGCCGATGAAGTCCGGGGTCGCGGCGCGGTCAAGTGGCAGCCCATATTAGCCCGCCGCCGCCGCCGCCGCCACCACCGCCACCGCTGCTGCCGCCGCTGCCGCCGCCGTCTGCGCGGGGCTCATTGGCCCGGTACACCGCGGGGAATGACGATGGTGTTGGAGCCGGGTGGAGCAGCACAGCAAGGCCTTGTCGCGGGCACCACCAGCTAGCAGCCGAGTTTGTATTCCACGCGGGTGTGCGGCGCAGCACGGCCAGCTCAGCCCAGCGTGGTGCTGCTCTGGCCGTCTCCCCGGCCGTGGCCGGCAGCCCAGCCGGAGGCGCGGGGGCTACGCCTGCGTTGCCGGAGGCCGCGCCGGGGGCCGCGATACTACGTGAGCGGCGCGGCACGGCACTTGACACGGCGACGCGCACATCACATGTGTGCGCAGTGTTGCCAATTATGTACGATAGCGAAGCGGGGCAGGCCGCGGACGGACTCATGACTAGCGTCGGCAATCGGGTGGGTGGCGCTGTGCAGCCGCGGCCGCGGCCCGCGGGTGCGTGCGTATCGCTGCCGCTCATCAACACGGCCGCGTCCCCGCCGGCCCCGCGGCCCGCCAGCCTGAGGACACCCGCCCCGTCCGGCGGCCCGGCTGCCGCGGCCCGGTACAGTTTTCAAACCGGGCCAGGGCCTCACTCACCGCGAGTCGCGCGCGGCGGTTTTCGCCGAGGCTCCCACACCGACCGACCCCCGGCTGTAACCCCTTCCCGGAGCGGGGGAGGGGGTCACGCCTTCTTTGTCACGCAAAGATCCCCGGGCGTGATTGTCGCGTCGTCTCGGTCACGCTTTCGCACCGTCACGTCGTCTCGTCGTCACGTAGTCACTCGGGGGGCGCGCGGCGAGTGCCATGCGTTCAGTTAATCACCGTTTGTGCGCACGGGATGGCTGCGACGGCGCGGCCGCTGGCCGGCTCCGTGCCGCTCCGTGCCGCCGGCCGCTTACCGGCTCACGATGCAGTGTGTCCAATGTGTCTGCGCGACGCGGGCCGGTCTTATCAAAGGAGGTTAAGAGAGAGTCAGTGTTTTCCCCGCTTCTGAAATTGTATTGGTAAACGCATATTCTAAGGACGACCTTTTTTTTATTTTTAACATTTTCTCCTTGCTAACGGGCACCCCTGCGACGCTGATTGCCAGCCCTTTGCCGCGGCGGCAACTCGTCGTGAGCCGCGGGGCCCCGCCGCGTGTCTCCCTGCTGATGAGACGTCCCGCCGTCGTATCAAGTTGCCCCCGACGACTAGGCAATTAGTTGGCGTCCGTGGGTCCCCGCAGGCCGCGCGCAGGCCGTGCAGGGCGGGGGCTGTTGGCAGTGCAGGGGCCCGCAGCGCACCGGGGTACGGCGGGCCTGCCTACCCTGCGAGTGGCAGGCGCTCCAGCCGGGACCGCCAGCCGCCAGGCTGCTTCGAAAGCCCCGCAAGATTATTATTTTCTAATTGATTATTTCTCCTTGCGGTTTCGATGAACTGATCGGAGAAGAGTTGTGCCTGAAATGATGCACAGAGATTTTCGAGTGTGTCCCCTGGAGGGTCTCGCTGTGGCCCCCTCTCCCGCGTACGCAGCGGCGGTGGGGCGCGCACGGCGCGGTGGGGGCAGCGGGGGCCCCCTGGCGGCAGCGACAATTCTGTGTACGTGAGCGTCATGCCGAGTTATCTTAGACTAATTTGTGAGTACACACAAATGAGCGCGGTGCGGTACTTTACGTGGAAAGGGAGGAAGCCGAGGCCGCGCCAGGGAGCTGGAGAAAACGGAAATGTAAGGCGGCGGAACATTTGCCGTAAAGGATGCAATGGACTATCCAGAGAGGTGACATTGGAAATCACGGATTCTTTTGGTTCAAAATAATAATTGAGAAATACAAATTTTAAGGACTGCAGACATATATATCGGATGGCACCGTCCATACACATGTTTTGAGGTTGTTTCGCTTTTGCAGAAACAACAATAAAAAAATAAGACCTTTTGCCATAAAAATGATGACAATACGCCATCTACATCGGGCCGGCGTTCTGAATAAGACCAGGATGGGGCGGGGGGTACCCGAGGGGTACCCGAGGGGTACCGAACTGAATGGGATGTGTGCGATGATTCACGACGGCAAGAGAGTCCCGAAAACAAAAGGGAGAGCGGCGGTGAAGAAAAATGTGTCGCGCGCCGGAGCGGGCCGAGATAAGGCATCGCACATAAAGCTCGTATGCAAATCAGTAGCCCCGCGGCCCGCGCGAGTGCCGCTGCGCTCTCTGCTCTGCCCGACTCACAATCGGTCGCATCGCCGGAAGATTTCAACAACTTCGGTGCACACGTGTGTCTGCGGGGCCACGCGGGGCCGGAACAACGGCGCAGCAAAGACTTGCCCATTGATGCCCCTCCAACGCCGCGCTACGTCCATAACTCTCGAATATTTTGAGTACATTTTTTTTGTATCTGCTCATTTCGCGGTTCGTGCTTCTTTCCGTCACAGCGGACGAGTGTGTGAGAGGCGCGCGGGGTGACGAACCACCGGAGATGGGACCGAAACGCCTTCTATTATTACACAAAGATTACAAAAGTGCGACGTCTGTTCAGTACATTAAATACTGGACGCGTGTGGGCAGGAAAAAAAAAGATGAGAGGGGAGGAATTCGATCAGGCAGAGTGGCGCTGTCCTCAATAATCGACCAGAGCCCCCCGGCTTTTTCCTCCCGGCCGCAGCGTTCGGCGCGGCAGCGACGGCGGCAGCGGCAGCGGCGGCGGCGGCAGCGGCGGCGGCATAGGGAGCTCGCTGTGACGGCCTCGCTCCGCTCCCGAACGGCTCCTGATCGACACACCCGTCCTGTCCTGTCGCACAACACACTTTTTCCTCACACTCTTTCCGTTTAATCGCGCCGAAGGTCTGAAATGAAAAATCAGATTAGTTTCACCTCGAAAGGCGTCGCTTGATATCGGCGCCGCGCGGCCGCGGCACGGCCGCCGCCCCCTCCGCCATGCACGTCCACTGCAAGGAGGCGGCGCGGCGTCCAGCGAGTAATAAAGTTCGGCCAGAAGAAGACGGCGAAGAAAAAGGAGTGGGACGGCGGCGGAGAGGGCGGCGGTGGTCGCGGCGAGGGTGGACGAAAGTGATTCCAATCCGGGAGAAATTTTATGGAACGGACCTTGATGCTTCTGGCATGGCGCATGGCACAGCCGTGGGCAACAGCCGTGGGCAACAGCCGTGGGCACCGAGCGCATAGCGAGCGTTGCAACATGTACTCCGTCAGTCGTGTGTGTGTGTGTGTGTGTGTGCGTGCGCGTGAGGCCGGGCTCTGGCACAAAGAACCCGCCGTCCCCGAGCCAGCATTCTCATTACGGCGACAAATCCTAAAACCAACAACAGCGGCACATTTATTTTTTCCCTTGGCGTTTCGCACGCTCGGCGCTGAAGGTGCTAACTGAAAGGACTTCCTTTCTTGCCCGCAGAACCGTCATGGGCGGGGTCTAAGTGAGAACGCTCAGAAAGTCGCTACCCGGCCGCGGCGAAAACGACATTTTACAACACCCACGGCAGCGCCGCAGTGCCGCGGGCAACGCCACGGGCACCGGTCGGACACACAAGGTGGCGCTTGCCGGCCTATCTTGGTCCCACGCCGTCAATGTAGATTCGACACGCGGATCATCGGGGGGGGGGGGGGGGAGGGGTAGTCGCACAAGAAGAACGCTCGCCGTGCTATGCGGTCAGCCTTCTTTGAAAAATCTTTCACACCGCTCCGCCGCTCCGCCACAGAGCCTGTGCCTAATGCCGCCACCGGGCCGTGGGGGTTCCGTGAGAGTCGGGAGGCTCCGGACTTGACGGTCCCGCAGCTTGACCACGCGGAGGACACGAGTCATGCCGCTGCCGCCAAATGAATCGCCGAGTGTGGCGGAAGTGCGGCGGGAGAAGGGTGGTGGGTCTCGGCGACGCAAGCGTACCCGCCAAGCGCCCGAGGGGCCCCGGCCGGCCGGCCGGCCCAGGACCCGCCCCGTACCCGTATCCGCTTGCCCGGCCGAAGGCCCGCCCGTGGACCCGTGACTGGTGACCGGCCGGGTGTGGACAATGAAGTCATTACACCGGGCCTGATGACGGGGCGCGGCGAGGGGAGGGGAGGCTCCAGGGGGCCGGCCCGCGCCGCCCGCACGCCCGGACCCCGGGGGCCAGGGGCCACTCGGGGCCTCCAAGCAGAGACACAAGCTCGGGCCGCGAGCCGGGCCACGACCACGCCACGGCTCCAGTGCAGCCGCAGGCGCTGGGTGTCTATCGTGTGGGCACATCCAGTTGCCAAAGTTTCATTCTCGGTGTCCGGCAGTTGATGCGCTCCGCTCAGGAGGACTCTGGCAGAGGACGGCAGCAGGGGACATGACACCGGGCCGTGAGCCACCGTGTGCACCACCGCGGGCCGGGTCGGAAGCCATAACCATGCATGAGCCTGTTGGAGGGCCCGTCCCCGCCTATGGCATCACACCCACCCGCCGCGGGCCACCGGCCCCGCCACGCCCCGCCACGCCCCGCCACCGCACAGGGAGTAGGGAGAAATTAACGTTTTGGAGGACCGTCTGACGGCGGACGGGCGAGCACTTTTGGATTCCTATCGTGCACACACACGCACACACAGAGCGCACGCACGCCGACCCACACACCCTATTGTAAAACCAATGCCTGCCGCACCACACCTCACCACGCCACCGCAGCACACGCGATCATATATACGTTACAATAAAAGCAAGTGCATCGCTGGCTGGTCCAGCCCAGCCGGGCCGGGCCGGCGGCCGGGTCGTGCTGCGCCCACGCGACACCGTTCGGTATGCACCGGCGGTGGCGGCGGCGGTGGCGGCGGCGGTGGTGGCAGGCGGCAGCTCATACATTCCAGAGTGCGACAAGATTTCACTCGGACCTGCCGGGCCGGCCGGCGCAGATCGGATAAATGACCCGGCAGGGGAAATACTGTCGCGTGCTCCGGCGCACCAGGCGGGAGAAGAAGTACTAGGGAGAGAGAGAGAGAGAGAGAGAGAGAGAGAGAGAGAGAGAGAGAGAGAGAGAGGAGGGCGACAGATACAGAAAGAGAGAGAGGGAGGGGGGGTTCAATTTATTCGCACCAACACGGTGCATGAATTTGTCAGCTCATATCGATTCGGTCGCTGTCTTGCGCCGCCCGGACGGACCGATTCTTTGCGATACGCAGATTATGAGAGCGTTTGAAGCCGCGCGCGCCGGTGCCGAACGTGATCGTGTGTGTGTGTGTGTATGTTGTGTGTGTGTGTGTGTGTGTGTGTGTGTGTGGTAGAATTCAGGTGATAAACTGCTTGGGACTGCTCTTCCGTTGTGAAGGGAATGGGGTGTTCCGGGTAGAGCCAACACCGGAAGCGGAAGGAGATGGCCGGCGAAACGAGACTGGGGATCCAACCCGCGCGGCCCGCAGTGAGGGGGTGCCGCGGCAGGGAGTACCTCCGCACGGCGTCGCACTGACACAGCCGCACACGACACACCCCCTGCTCGCTGCGATTTGCCGACATTGTGATTGTGACCCAATCAGGCGGTCGTTACACATCGGCAGCGAGAGCTAAGCGGCCGCGTCTGTTTGCCCGGCATAACCGTTTGTAACGGCCGCCGGTTTGTCAAAAGTGTAGCGGCGGCAGCGAGGCGCGGGCCCAAAACACGACGCGGCGGACAGGTCGCAAACTACACGCCATATGGCATCAGGTGCACCGCACATCCTCGTTTTTTCTTTCTTTCTCTCTCGCTCCCCCTTTCATTTGGGGAGGCATCAGGTGTCTGAAGGAGTGGATAGGGGAGGTGAGGGCGGCAAAGGGGGGGGGGGAGGGGGGGCGGGGGGTCTGAGTCTGCCCCTCCTAATATCAGGCACGCGCAGCAAATGTTCATTACCTACCCTGCGTGCGCCCGCACCAGGCCCCAAAAAGCGGGCGGATATGCAGTTCTGCGAAGAAACTCTTCAGAGAGCGAGAGAGAGGGAGGGAGAGAGAGAGAGAGAGAGAGAGAGAGAGAGAGAGAGAGAGAGATTGTGCGACTGTGTGTGTGTGTGTGCTGAAGTGGTTGGTGCCCGGGCGCGTATGAGATATGTCTCCTGCCTGGGCTCCTCCTGACGCGGACCCCCGCGGATTCCTAGGACCTGCGCTGCCGCTGCCGCTGCCGCCGCCGCCGCCGCCGCCGCCGCCGCCTGCAGATTTATCCACACCACGTTTCATCCGAAATCTTTGCCCTCCCCTCGCTAAGGAGCAGCACAGCGGCGCAGCAGTGTTGCCCCGCCCATATTTCCCGGCACGCATATAATCCGGGGCCGCTGCTGCCGGAGCCTCGTTATAAATCAGCCCCGGCGCCGCCACTTTCCTCAAATTAGGCGCGTCGCCCTGATTTCCCGCGCCAGACCTGGCAAACTTTGGGGGGGCGGCGCGGATCGGCACCCACAATCAAGGCGGTGGGCGAAGGCGAGGGAGAGAGAGAGAGAGAGAGAGAGAGAGAGAGAGAGAGAGAGAGAGAGAGAGAGAGAGCGAGGCGGCCGCGCGCCGGCGTGCGAGCGAGACGCTGACACACGCACTGAACGCGGCGGCGGCGGCCGAGGCGGTGGCCCGCCCATCACGGCATCCTACATTTTCGGCAAACTGTTTGACTTGGTTCAAATGAGCGGAGCGCGTCGCGGTGTCGGAGTCGCCGCGGCCGTTCGGAGGCGCGGCGGCCGCGGCGCTGCGCGGCGAGGGGGAAGGCCAAGAGCCGAGCGGAGCCGGCGGAGCGCCCCCAGCCCGGCCCGGCAAAGTTCTGCGTTGGGCCGCCAGGGGCGCCACTGGCCGGGACCGGCGGGGCGCGTCGCCCTGCCCTGTCAGGCCGGGGGGCGCGGCGAGCTCGTGCAGCCCGTGCCGTCTCCCGTCTCGGTGCTCAGCTCCGCGGCCTCCGCCATGACCACGACGCGGCACAGCCCGGCGGCCGGCCGTGGCGCCTGCAGACCTGTGGCCCACCCGAGGCCACGCGGGGGCCTCCACATGTCCGTCACCACCATGCGCAGCCTCCTGCAGAGCGATCATCGCCGGCTGGTGTTGCTGCGGCCGACCGCGCGACGAGTAATAAATCGAAATAGCCTAATGAGTAGGATGTTCCGGAGAAGCCCACACCGGAAGTGGAGGAGAGTACAACCGCCCCAAGAATCCGGTATGACGAGGGGGTACCGCAGCGGAGAGTATCTCCGCCGCAGCCCCGGGGCTGAAACTAAGCTCTCGCTGGCGATGTGTTACCACATCTTGCAGTTCTAGTCAGAGTACGGCACTGATCGTTAGTGCGCGGAGCTGTAGGCGGCCCGGCGCGCCCCCGTTTCACGTCACCCTTTTATGACACCACGGACTGGGAGGGGTCCGCGAACCAGCACTCATCAGTGTTCTGTGGCATCGGTTTCACTCCTCACTGAGGGAACGAATGCAAGGGATGAAACTGTCAGCGGCGGCGCGGGTCAGAGTCCCCCCGACTCCTGGCCCGGTGGGTTCGACTCCCACAGGCGGCTCCCGACGCACTCTCGCCCCTCGCGGAGGCGAAACCAAACCACTCCACTCGCCGCGTGTAAAACTTTTAAGAGAAAGGTTCTTTGCAAAATACAGAGATGCCAAGACTGATTCTCTGTACAGGGGTGGGCTTCCAGCCTGCGGTGTCCGGATGGAAGAGTGACAGAAAGAAAGGGGCTGGTGGCGGCGGCCGTGCCGCGGTTCAGCGGACCACCCCGCCGCGCGCCGCGCTCTGGCCGCGCTCTGCTGTGCTCCCTTCTTAGGCCGCGGCCGGGCCGCGTTTGGCCTCGCCAGCGCGCTCTCGCGGGAGACGGCCGAACCCGGTCTAAGCGCCGCCGCCGCCCCCCACCACCGCCGTGGCCCGCCGCGTCCTCGCCCCGCCCGCCCCGCCACGCCCCGCCGCCAGCCGCACTCTCCCACACGCCCACACACGGCACGGCACGGCGCGGCCCGCCCCGCCGCCCCGCGCGCAGCGCGCAGCCTCTAAGTAGACGCCATTTTCGCGACGCCTCGCATTGCCGCTGCTGCCTTCCCTTTGGCCGGGCCCGGCTCCGGCTCGGACCGCGGTCCCTGCACCGGCTGCGCTCGCACCGGGCCGGAGCTCGACTCGGATCGACTCGGCGACGCAGTCAGGCCCTCGAAGAAATAAATGATATGCCTGCCTGCGCCGGAGACACGGCTAGGCGGGGCGCGGCCGGGTGGAGCCTGGTGGGGCCAGGGGGGGCCTGGCGGGGCCTGGCGGGGCCCTGGTGGCCGACTCCAGGGCTCGGCCCTGGGCCGCAGCATCGCTCCATTGGCTCGGAAAGATAATTAGCACCCGACGGCCATGTTCGAATGTGTGGGCCGGAGCCCGAGGCCCCCGCGGACCCCGCTGTCGCCGTCCCTTGCCACGTTCTCCCTCCGGCACCCTTATTCCTTTCCGTACCCTGTCTTTTCTGCTCGCGTTTCAAACCTCAACATATTTTCGCGCAATAAAACGAATTTCGGACGGGAGCAGCGGACAAGACTAGTCACTGCGGTGGCAGGAGAGGGCCTCGGCGGCGGTCTCGGTGGGGGACTGGTCGGCCGTCGTCACAGTGACGGGGCCGTGACGCTCTCCCGCCACCTGCTCGGTGTTGTGTCTTTAGCAACCACCGGGACGCGCGGCGCGGCGGCGCCCGCGAGGCGTGGCGAGACTGAAGAGGGAGGAAGAGAGACGGGGGAGAGAGAAGGGGCAGGGAAGAGAGAGAGAGAGAGAGAGAGAGAGAGAGAGAGAGAGAGAGAGAGAGAGAGAGAGAGAGAGAGAGCTGGCAAAGACGGCCGCGCGCTAGTTGTAGGGTGGTGGAGAGGAAGGGCCGCCTGAGGGGAGGGGCGGGGCAGCGGCGGACACGTTTACAAATGACTTGTTTTTTTTATTTTGCCGTGTGGGTTGCCTATTGATTCGGTCGCGGCCCCCACCACCCCAGCCCCGGCTCGTGTGGTCCAGTGAGCTGCGCCGCGCTGCGGCCGGCGGCCCGCGCTCCGCACCAGGCACCGCAGCGCGCCGCATAGGTTACAGGGCCGCCCGCCCTGCCCCCCTGCGGGCCTACCTACAGGTCATTGCGAACTGCGGCTCCCCCCCCCCCTCTCCCCCTTTACCGGACCTAGGCCACTCGGCTTCAGAGTAATGTGTAAGAACGTCAGAATGAAGACCAAAACAGAAACGCGTTCAGACCTCACAATGTGTCAAAACGGATGCGTTCAGTTGCACGAAGTCCGTTATCCGCCTGAAGATGGGCGGTAGATTCGCTGGCGTTTTGGACACAGTCCCCGGGGTGGGGGTGGGGGGCTTTTCGGGCGCCCCCGAATCATTACCGCGGGACTTTGCCTCCGTCGGCCGCCTCGCGCCTCGCGCCGCGTGTTTGTTTCGCTCGGAAACGTTTTTGATTCCCGCATGCACACATGTGTGAGTGCGATGCCAGCCACTTACGGGCCCGCCGCGCCCCGGCCGCCGAGCCGTGTGAGATTTCAATCATAGATAGCGTGCATGTGGAACGACGTGGAGGGCGCCCCCATCGGGGCCCGGGGCCCGGCCCGGCGCCCGGCCCCATCGGGGCGGTACCATCGCCGGGCGCACAGCGCGCGCATTCACGTCGTTTTCGATACACCCTTAATGTGTATATGGCTATTATGGCCCTCGCTTCCAGGACGATTGCTTTCCTACGGCGCGGCCGCTCCAAAATCAGTCCCCTCCCCCCCCCCCCCTCTCTATCCAGAGTAACGTGGAATTTCCACGCGAAGGCCCCCGCCTCGCGGACCGCCGCCGTGACGTGTAGACTGGGTCAAGCAGCGGCGTCGTGTTCGCGCTGGCCGCGGACTCTCTCGGCTTGCGGTGCGGCTCGGAGGAGGCGGGCTCGCAGCGTTTGTTCCTCGGCTCCGGGCTCCGGGCTCTGGCCTCGGCAGCCGTGCAGGTGGGCAACGCTGGGGCGCGCGTGCGTGCGGGCTGCCGCCCCAGCTTAGCCTACCTCCGCGGCTGCCGACCGCCCTCCGGCGGCGGCCTCTGGGAGAGACGCCGCATAGGACGCCGCGCAGGTAGGCAACACTTGCGGATGCATGAATGCGCGCTGCCTACCTCCCAGGCTGAGGAGCCACTCAATGGGCAGAGGGGCAGAGGCATTGGGGCGCTGCTCGTAGACGGAGGAAGGAAGTGGAAGGAATCGGGGAGGGGGCTGAGGGTGGAGAAGGAGAGAGAGAGAAAGAGAGAGACGGAGAGGAAGGGCAGAGCGACAAGGAGGGCGGAGGGGTGGGGGAAAGCAATAAGTCTGGAGAGGCCCGATCAATGAATAATTAGATTGAATTGGCTGCCGGCAGCAGGACGCCCCTTTCGTGCTGTCTCTCTCGCACTCATTACCTCATGGGCCGGTCGTGGAGAGGAGGGGGAGCGAAAGAGGAGAGAGAGTGAGTGAGAGAGAGAGAGGGGGGTGGGGGGGAGGGAGGAAAGGAAGAGACGGCGAGACGCAGGGGTCGTATCGAACTCGACGTCGCCCCCAGCGCGCCGCGCCGCGCCACACCGCGCCACGCCGAAAGCAGTCAAGTGAAGGTTTGCAAGGACAACCTGAGGCCCTCTGACAAGTGCGTTGGCCTCGGCTGACCTCAGGTACGGCACCGCCGCCCTGCAGGGCTGCACGCCGCATCCGGTGGTGCCCTCCGCGGGGTCTGTGGCCCCCGGTGCGCGGCCCCCTCCCGCACCAGGTCGGTCTCAGCAGACGACAAGGCGTCGAACCCTGACGAGCAAAACATGCCCGCGCCGCGTCGCGTTTACCGCTAATGCCCCCGGACGCCCGCCTCCCCGACGGATCCACCCCACGCTACAAGGGGGTCGCGGAGGGGAGGGGGAGGGGGATGTTCGAGGTAAAATCGTTAAATTAGATTAAGCCTGCGGTTGACCCGGTCCTTTCCATTTACCCCCCGGGGCCGCCCCCGGATCCGCCCCTGCCGCGCGCGTCCCCCGCCCCCTGAACTTTACCTTTGGAGTCCCCCGCCCCGCCCAGGCGCCCTCCCTACCCCCTCTTCCGGGAGGCGGGGGGGGGGGGGGGGGCAGAGGCTTCCGCCGTCGGGGGGTGGGATGCGCAGAGGGGGCCCTGCCCGGGGGGGGGGGGGGGGGGCGGCGGCCCTGGGAGCGACACGGCGGTGCAGCCCGGCCCGGGCCGTTAATTCGGATGCTGGCAGAGATTTTCGCACCATTTGCCGATAGCTGGCGCTGCTGGCGCCGCTGGCTCGGGTGCCGATTCCCAGCGCAGCCCCTCCCTCGCCGCGGGCCGCGCCGGGCCGCACCGACCCCTTCCGAAGAGGGTGACTAATTTAAATTCTAATTATCCTCGGTGCGCTAATGTGCGAACGTGAGCCCATCACGGCCGTACGCGCGGCGCGGCGCTATTTCCGGACGCGAGCCCGCCGCGCGGCGAATTAAAAAAGTATCGCGCCGAGATTGAATCGGATGTTGCGTCGTCGATTTCATCAACCAGAGGCCCGGAAGAGCGCCCGACGGGCCACCCCTCTCCCCGCCCGGTGACACTGCCATTACCGCGACTTTCACAACAGCAACAACAAATTGTACGCGACGAAACAGACGACACTCTGTGCTCTAATTATATTCAGGAATGTGAGCGCAGAGATGCAATGCAGCATACACTTGTTGGTGCGCCCCTTCTGCTGCTGCTGTGCAATTATTTCTCACACTCTGCTGTGTGTAACACGTCGCCGTCACACACACACATACACAATACACGCGCGCAGACAGCGGCTGCCTTGGCTCCTAACGATAGCTGACTTGTTGTTCGGCTGACGTCCCCTCGCCGCTAGATTACTACACAAAGACTGCGGCAAGACTTTTCAGACGGCCGCGAACCCGGAACTCCCGGATTGGAGTCAAACAAATCCCGTTAAGAGCACCATAGAGAAGGGGAGAGCAGAGCGAGAGAGAGAGACATACAAAGAGAGGGAGAGAGAGTTAGAGAGAGACAGAGAAAGAGAAAGAGAGAGAGAGAGAGAGAGAGAGAGAGAGAGAGAGAGAGAGAGGGAAAGGGGTGGGAGGACGGACCAGATAAGGGCAGAGGGCGGAAAAGGAGCAGGGCTCAGTCAGAACAGAGCGGCACCGGAACTGCTCTACATAACAAGCTCTCCGTGCCTCAGCTGGGACGGGGTTAATGAGCCTCGTCAGGGGTGCGGCCCGGCGGGGCCCAGCGGGGCCCGGCAGCCCCCGGGGCAGCCCTTTCGCCCGGCAATTAAACCACAACGGCAGAAGGGGTGAAAGGCACCCGTCAAGGGCGTGACGCCGCAAACTGTTAGCGCCGGGGGCCGCGGGGGCGAGAGGGTGCGGGGGTGCGGCGCTCATCAGCGGAGCACAGTCCAATGTGCATGCGTTACACGTGGTGCGCCGTCCGTGCCGTGCGAGTGAGAGGGTGCGGGAGCCGGGCCTGGGGGGAGAGAGGGAGTGAGAGCCATGGAGCAAAGACCGATACGGAGAAAGGTCCAGGTCGGTTCTCCGTACATATGCAGAAAGCGTCCTCTATTCCTGGATGTAACTCGCCGACTTCTCCGAACGGACCCCGCGGTTGCATAGGATCTTGAAGGGACATGCCATCGGCAACAACGACGCGTGTTACAGTGCGAAAGTAGCCTGCTTTCATGACGGTTGTTTTTTTTTTCGTTTTGCCGACGCCGCGCGTCACGGGAAAAGGGGGAATCAAACGCTCTCTATTAAGATGTGTCGACGCACATGCACTACAGAGGTGGCGGGAAAAAAATGTATTCAAAACAGGCGTGCAGTGTTGAGGTGATCGCGCCCCAGGGCGCGCGCGGTGCGGGGTACGGCAGCCGGGCGGGAAAGGGGTTCGATTCCCACTAATAACCCGCGAGGGGATGAGTTTTTTTTTCACTCTCCCTCTCTCTCTCTCTCACTCTCTATCGCGGGCGCGCACCGCCTTCCATTGTTCCGGGGCGGAGTTCAAACAAAAGGCGCCGCGGGAGTGTGAAGCTGCGATCACACCTGCTGTGGAGGGTGCGGCGCGCTGTCACAATACGGAGGTGGGTGCCGCGCCAGCGCGCGCCAGCCAACGGCCGACGCGCACGCCGCGCGCGCGTGTGTGCCGCGTGTGTGCCGCGTGTGTGCCGCGTGTGAGCCGCGAGTGTGCGTGTGCGTTCAGCAGGGTACCGTGCGGCTCGGATCGGAACACGGCGTGGGGGAAAAATTTGCAAACCACGCAGCTTTCTGTAAATACACAGTGTCGTGCCGTCGTGACCACGGACCGTCACGAGGTAAATAAGAGGTGCGGCGTCCGCCGCGTCCGCCGCGTCAATGTACATAATCATGTGATCAACACTTGTTAATCATGGGAAGAATCGTGCGGGAAGTAATGGGGAATGGAAGCTGCTGACCAGACGATACAGGGATGAAATCAAAAATAAAATTGTAGATGCAGTGGCGGGCTGGTCGGGGGCGGCGCGGAGCTCCGCTAGTGGCGCGCGGAGCAGCGCCCCCGGCCCCGGCTCCGGCCCCGTCGCTGCGCCGCGGCTCCCTTCTGCCTTTGCGCCGATCAATACGTTACGAGAACTACTAAGAGCCGAGGTAAGTGACAGCCGGTGCGAGCGATTGATTGATTGGCCCTCACGCACACGCCCGCGAGATAGAAAGAGAGGGGGAGAGGGAGGGGGGCGTAGGAGAGAGAGAGAGAGAGAGAGAGAGAGAGAGAGAGAGAGAGAGAGAGAGAGAGAAACAGAAAAGGAGGAGGAGCAGTGCCTTGCAGCCACGCGCCCGTGGCTGCGAGGTGCGCGTGCCTGAAACAATAGCCATCGCGCACAAAAAAAAACTCTCTCTCTCCTCTACAACCCTACCGCACTCTCTCCCGTCCCCCTAATCTGACGTCGGCGCATAATTACAATCACGGTACATCCCACAAAACACAAACACACGGAGCGAAAAAAAGTCCGCGCACGGCTTCTACTAGCGCGCCAGCGTTCGGGTACAGACACCCGCTCTCTCTCTCTCTCTCTCACACACACACACCCTGTGCCCAAGCCCCCCCCCCCCCCCCTCCTCCTCCAGGAGGGCAGACTGGGGGTGTGTTCGGGTTTATCAATCAAAACCTGTGACGTGAAGCCCATCGCTAGGCCAACGGAGAGAGAGAGAGAGAGAGAGAGAGAGAGAGAGAGAGAGAGAGAGAGAGATGAGAGGAGGGAGGTTCCTCGGGCGTCGAGATGAGTGGGGAGTCCTGGCGGAGGCCCTTTGCACGCATTGCTGCCAAAGGCCCTAGCTAGCCCCTGCCATGGTCAAAAGTCGCGCCCTGAGTCTTGGTATTCGAACCCGCGCACATAGGGGATAGCGGGGTGCCGCGGCGCCCCGCAGCAGACGCGAGTCCTAACCTAACCACGACTCATCGAACTCAGACAATGTAACCACCCCGCAGCCCCGCCGCCGGCCCTGCTGCCCGGGTGCGCGCCGCACCGCACGGGATTTATGCAAGAGCCTTCGCTCCTGTGTGATGCAAATTGGCCGAACAAAGGGCGCTATCAGAGCATCTGCTGCTCCCTGCGCTTCCGGGCCGCCAGGGCCGCCCGGCCCGGATCCGCGCCCCGCCGTGCCGCGGGGCGGCCGCGCGGGTTCGACTCCCGACGGCGGCGGCGGCGACGGCGGCGGCGGCGACGGCGGCGGCGGCGACGGCGGCGCATCGCCGGCTAGCGGCCTCCTCAAGTGCTCGTAACGTCGTGGTGTCTCAAAGAATCGAGGTCCGAAGCGGGTCATGAAGAATTATTATACATGTGCAGGAGCGGCAACAGGAGGAGCGGCCTCGACTCCTCGCCGTCGACTCGGCTTCCGTTACACCGACACGCGTCCGGAACGCGACGCTCGGAGGTGTCGAGGGCCGTGAGCGGCACCAGCCGAACCCGCCGCCGGCAAGGAATAAATAAAGCTCAGGTGCTGTCTGTCCGGGTCGGCCCGGCCCGGTGGTAGGGGTGCGGGCGCGGGCACACCGGCCTACTCCTTGAGACGGGCGTCGTCGTCCCGCTGCTCGGGGGATGATTTGTCTTGGTCGGGGGCACCGGGTCGCCCGGCACGGCTCTGCGACAGCGGCGGCGGCCCGGCAGGCGCGGCCACCTCGCACCGCCTTCACATGCTATCACATTACAGGCGGGGCGTCCTCATATATAATCAAGGCCTGCGTGACGACGCCCCCCGGCGCCAAGTCGCGCGACCAATCAGCGTCGCGCGCCTCCGTGTGTGTGTATGTGTGTCTGGGAGAGGGGGGGACAACCCCGGCTGCAGGGGGTTGCCAGCGGCGCGGCTGTTATGACGAACTGATGTGTGCGTCCCCCTCCGTCCCACGGCCCCTTCGCCAGTAGGCAACACGCACTGACTGTAGCCGCCAGCAGCATGTATGGGTGCGAGAGAGACGGCACGTCCCATTTGACTGCGGCAGTGCGAGAGAGACGCCCGGCCGGCCATGCCCGCGTCTCTTGCACCGCCGCCATCTCTCTAATAGGTGCGCTGGCCGGTGTTTAGTCAGCGTTGTCCTCGCCCCTCCGCGGCTGCACGCGGCCGAGCTGCCCGGGGGCGGGGCGCGAACGGGGGGCCCAGGGGGCGCAGGCCACGTCGCATCACTTCCCCTGCCGGACATGAGACAATGTACTACACGGGTCGGGGGAGGGGGCCACGGGCCGGGCGGGGGCCGGGCCGAGCGGTTCCGGCCGGAACCGTTCCCATCTAACTTTCCCTTCCAACACGGTCAAGTCTCTCCCTCCTTCTCACTCTCCTCCTCGCCGGCGCCCCATCTGTCTCCTTCTCCCTCTAAGCGCCCGCGCCCCGCCGCGTCGCTGCAAAACTTCTGGCGGGAGCGCGGCGCAAGAGTGAAGGCGGCACAACACACACACTGGCCCGCCGCCGCCGCCCTCAATCGGTACACCGCCCTTCGTAATACGGCCCGATACCGACTGCCCTGACGACGTTGTTCAAGGTATGCAGTGAATCTAATCTTACAAAAAAAACAAACAACGAGGACCTTCTAGCAGTCCTTGTCATTCCTCCTGTAAATAATCAAATTAATGAAAGAATAAATTGACAGTAGTGTGAAACAGGAAGCCGGCCGAATAATCTCTGTTTTGCTCTCTCTGTCTCTCTCTATCTCTCTCTATCTCTCTCTCTGCCCCGTGGAGCCTGCGCGCAATAAGGTTCTGGAGGGGTTTGGGAGGGGGCGGAAATGGACGGGGCGCGCGGCGAGGTGGAAAGCGGAATCGCCTTGATGGCGTTTGGCGTTTCGCATTTCGATGTGACGTCGGCGCTAATCACGACTGGCGAGCGCCGGCGGCAGCGGCAGCGGTCCGGTAGCGCGGCGCATTCCGGCAGCGATGGGCCTCCGCAGATAACAAGTAATTAACAGTGCAGCCGGCCGTGGAGGGCGGCGGCCGGCGAAAGGGGTGAGCGGAGCGGCGTGGGGACCTCATAAAAACATGGCATGAATAGCAATGGGAGGCGTGGCGCTGCGCCGGCCGCGCCTCACTTTTGACAACATTATATCGCCGTCAGCCTCGTATGCTGAGGACACGCGCCGCTCGCGATCCCCGCCGCCTCCGCCCGGCTTCCGTCTCTCTGGCGGGGTCGGAGTGCGAGTTGGCCGCTGCACGACGCCGCCCTTGAGCTCCGCCAGAGTTTGCCGTCGTGCGCAGAGAAAAGAGCCGCGCACCTCCGAGCCCGGCCGGCCTCCCCCAGAGGGCACGGCCGGCTCGGGCGGCACGGGCAGCACGGGGGAGAGGGATGGGAGACGAGCACCGCGCTGACGTTTTAAGCTCTCATTTGTCCGTGCAAAGCAAACACGGCGACCACCACCACGGCCCGGTGGCCTGGTGGCCCGGGCTGCCGGTGGCTGGTGGCTGCGGGCTCCGCTGGACCCGGCCGGACGTGCGCGGAGCAATCCGTCCCGACTCCGTCCCCCCGCGCCGAGCCGCCGGCCGCGTCTCTTTGTTTCCAGCAAGTGGCCCTTGTACCCAACAAAGCGTCAAAGGGTGGCAGCGGTGGCTCGGCTTTGGGCCGGGCGCCGACCGACCGGTCAAGTCAGTGGGGTGACCGCGGCTGGAGGGGAGGGGAGGGCGGACCGGTTTCCCACCCTGTTGCTCATCCCTGGGATCAGTATCGCGCCCTCCTGTCTGGGGCCCGGCGGTGTCCGGCGGGGCCCGGCGGGGCGTGGCGCCCTGAGCAGCGTGCGCTGCGGCTTGTTTTAGAGCCTGGGGAGCTGCTGCGCCAGAGGCGGCCAGAGGGGCCCCACACGATCGGCAACTCCACGTCACAACGTGTCGGGGCGGTGCTAGGGTATTGTAGAGCACACAGCGACCGTCATCAACCGTGGTTCGGTAGTCGAGTGCGATGGCGGGCGGACCGACGACCGGAACGTCCGAGGTTCAAAACCTGCTACGGTCGTTTGGTTTTTCGTGTTTTCGTAAATCGCGCGAGCCCCAAGCGCCAAATTCATATTTATTTATCATGAATGTTCACTAACATTCACATTTCTCCTCAATATTCGAGTAATGAATATATTCAGTGTACACTAAGATCGAGGCCGCTAGAGGGTTTCAGGCTTCCAGAGGTGCCCAGTCCGGCCCCAGTGTGCCAACAGGGTTGGGTGACCGTTACGGCATTCGGCAGAGCGACCCCACAAAAACGTGATTACAATTCATGGCACGGGCCGGGCCGCGCCGGCCGGGCATTCAGGGGCAGCCGAGTGAGAAACGCTATTCTGGCCGGGGCTAATTGTGGGAGAGGGGTGGCAAGGGAAGGGTTGAAGGCCTGACAGGCTGCCCGCCCGGCCAGCCGACCGAATCAGTGCGCACAACCTAATGAAACGCCGAAACAGTGAAGAAACTGTGCTGTTTGCGTGGCTGCAGTTTTGTCATATGTTCGACGGGAAGCGCTGGTTGGGACAGCGTCCGCTCGTTCTCTGCTCCTCAGAAGTCTGGTCGTTGTTATCATTTTCTTGGAAAACTGAATTCTGAAGCAGATCGATATTCAGGCCAGTCCGCATCACATGCAGGCACATCCCCAGACGCCCCGCTCCTCCCCCCGCGCCGGGCCCCCTCCCCCTCGGGGGCCTACCACGACTAACTACCTTAGTTAGTTGTTTGACCCGGCCCAGCCAGCCGCCCCGCTGCCTCCCCGGCCTGGTGGCTGGCGTTGCCTGGCGCTGCCTGGCCTGCCCCCGGGGGCCTAACACCCTCCTGTGTTATGCTGATTGTCATGATGTTCACCCCGCCGGCACCGCGCCGCGCTCGCCCGCTCACCGCAGAACTGTTAATAAGTCAAAGAGCAGCGGAGCGGAGCGGGGGTGGCCGGGGCGGGCCGAGATGAGGGCCTAACAACTAGTACGCAGTGCTGTCACTGCGCCGCCCGGAACATGTAGCCGACCCAACAGAGACGAGGGCACTCATACAGCCGCGCCAAAGATTCCGCATCGGAGACGTGCACAATTATTTTATTTTTATTCTAAACTTACGCGCGGCCGTTTTGCGCCCACCTCGAACTTAAAAAGGTCTGCCAAAAGCAGAAAGCTGGCAGAGCGCTCCCGGCGGAGCCTCGGCCGAGGAGCGCGGCGCCCCGTGATGGCCGGTAATCAGCGACACCATCAGGCAAATGGGGCGAAATTTTTGGCGCGCACAAATGAGGCAGGAGGAGGGGTTGGGTGAAGGGGAGTCGACGGAGGGGGGGGGGGGGGCGAAAAAGTGACGGGCTCGTATTTAGGCCTGCCAGCAGCGCGCCCGGCAGGCACATATCCATGTACATATTCCGGCGGTAATCTCCGGGCGGCATTTGACCGACCATCGTCAGGGGGAGGGGGTGAGCGGCAGGCTGAGAGGGAAGGGGGGGGGGGGGGGGGGGGTCCCGCCTCCAGCCCCCGCGACGCGGCACCCTGCGGCAGCGAAAGGGGTGCCGGCATGCAAATGAGAGTAACGTGACGCGTGTACGGCGCGCCTAATTATCCGGCGTGCGGCGCGATGACGACGCTTATCTGATTGCGTTATGACGTCGCAACATTTTTTGGACCGCCCTTATCTCTCGCCATCGTATTTTTTTTCTCTTTTGCTCTTCTTTATAAAGACCAAACCCCCCTCTTTACGGCGCTTTATTCCATAAGGTTTTGTTTTGCTCCCGTATCTCTCCGCATATAATCGTCTCACATTGTTCTCCCTCTCTCTGTTTACACTTCTTGCGGCGTAACTTGTCACGCCGAGTCAGAAGTGAGCGCGTCACACGCACTAGGCCAGGACGACGACCTTTCCCTTCCCTTGTATTTTACTTCCCCTACATGAGTCTCGCCTTTCACCCCCGACCAGCGCGCGCGCACACACGCACACACACAGACACACACACACACTCACGCCCACACCCACACCAAGCTGACCAGTGGTGCCCTAATGACCAATCAGCCTCTATTCAACAGCCAGGCTCTGGGCCGCGCTGACCAGCCACAGCGCTGCCGCCGGCGCCGAAGGCCCTGGCGCGCACCGCTGGCACCGCAGGCACGGCTGCTACACTGCCGGCGGACCAGCCCCGCGGCCAGCGCCCGCCACCGCCTGAGCCCCTAATTCCTTGTCCACCACCCGCCCGCCGAGGCCCGTTTCGCACCATCAGGACAATGATCCATGCTGCCAGACAGTAAAATATTTGCCGCAACTTTGTCTGTGTCTGTATTATTGTTTGTTTTGTTGTTGTTTTTCTGAAGAGGAAAAAAATTCAAGTACTTTCAGTAGCGAAGTATCGAACGCAGGAAATCCTTCGTGCAGAAAATAAAGCACCGACGACGGCGACGACTCCTGGCGTTGAACCCCGGCCTCCGGGGCGGCCGGGGGCTGCCGGGGGCGGCCGGGGCGGGACGGCGTTGACAGTGATGGGGTTAGCGCCGAGCTCTCTCTCTCTCTCGCTGCAGCATCAGCAGCGGCGGCACCAGCACTGTTGCCCACGTCAAACAATGCGGTCGACACATAACTCTGAGAGAACGGTTTGATTATTAACTGCCGTTCGTCATGCGTAGCGCCCAAGAAAAAAATTCAATAAATACAGGAATTAATTATGATGGAGGGGGGAGGGCTGTTCCCCTCACAGTACGTGGCGGGGCGCGGGGCAGTCGAGCGCACAGGAATCGCGAGTGGGTTCTGGAAAAGTAAGTACCCCCGGGCAGCCAGCGCAGCTGCGCGAGCCGAGAGTGCCTGTCCGTCCGGCGCTGTGGCCTCTTTGCCGCAGGTGATATACATAAATAATACATTTTCTTTATAATTTTTTCCCCAGATGCTGATAAAATGTTGACGGACGCGGCTCCTGTGCATCGGGTTACTGCTGGTATTTTACTTTTCTATCTATTTTTTTTATTTGCGGCGATCGCGCTTTGGTTTTGAGGCGTGTACGCTGCCGTTTGAAGCTCTGGCCGCGCTGTTCTGTTTGCAAGAAGTGCGAGAGTCGTGGCGAAGAAGTACCTGGCGAAGGGAGGCCGAGTGAAAGGCCGAACAAAGGCCTTTTGCCGGGCGCAGTAATTCCTCGCGCCGCTCCGCTCCGTCGGCAGTCTTGTCGGGCTGGGCCGCCCTGCCGCCGCCCTTGCCGCCCCCTGCTTTAGCAAGACGATGTTCAACTTCTGTAATGAGGAGCTCTGCGCCGCTCTGCGGTGTGACCCCAGAGTGGGGGGGGGGGGGGGGCGGAAGCGGATGGAGGGCCCGCGGTAAGGAGGCAGGCGGTCTCCGCGCCCCGCCGCGGGCACGAGGTGCGAGAGCGAGCACCCCGGCCGAGGCGCCGCTGGCTGCCCCCCCGCGATGTTGCCCCTACGCAGCATGTGGGAAGAACGAATGAGGCCACTTCGTACCTAAAAGTCGATTGCGAAATGAGGTTCGCCCGCACGCTCCAACGTGTTCGGCAGCGGAAGGGGAGCGCCCGACAGGTAGGCAACACCAACACGTGCTTGTGTTGCGGGCTGCGCGCTGTGGGCGGTGACGGCGCTGCGAGGAGGCGCGGGGTACCACGTCCGACGACAAAACCCTTTCGTGCCTTCACCTGCACCGCATCCATGTTGTGGCGTCCCCCTGCCGCCTCCGCTCACACTGTGGGGTACGGGTGGGGCGTGTCGTGCGGGCCGGCTCACCCCGACGGTGACAGGGGCTGGCCGCGCTCACCGCCTGCTGCATGTGCTGTGCGGTGTGCGCGCCCCCCGCGTCATCGTCTGCCCCGCACCGGGCGGCCGCGGTGTAGTTTGGCGAACGGCCATCGCGCCGGGCTGCGGGGCGTGGCGGGCCGGAACCCCGACTGGCAGCCGGAAACGTCAACGGCGGCGGCAGCGGCGGCGGCAGCGGCAGCAGAGAGCGCGGCCAATGAGAGGCCGCGGCCATAAATATGGTTATGTGGTGATGAGATGAGCCCGGGCGGCCGGATCCGGTCAGGCGCCGCTCGGAGCCACCCCAGCGCCCCATCCATGTGCTTTGGGCGGCACGGCGCGCGGGGGGATTGGGGCGCCCGGAAAATGAACGTGCGCGAATATTCCGTGCTGATGGCTCTCGGTGGGCGGGGCGCGGCGGGGAGCTGCGCGCGTCCGGTCAGCCCGGACGTATAATATCCAGCCGCCGGACCCGGCAGGACCAGCGCGGCCCCCGTTAAGCCAAACTAATACGCCCCTCACTCACACACACACACACACACACACGCGCGCGCGCGGACCGTCCGCGCAGGAACGGCATGGCTCCCGGGGCTGAGGACAGAGATGAATTCGACGGGAAATTCGATTCGCGGATTGCGAAGCGCTTTGAATATAACACATGCCCGTCCATAAAGCGGGCGGCGGCGCTGCGGGGCCGGACCCCGCCGGACCCCGCCGGGCCCCGGCTCTCCGCAGGGCCACAGCCCCCCGCGGCCCCCGCGGGCCCAGCCGCTGATTTGGGATTCCAATGACGCGACGCGGCGTCAGAGCACGAGCCATTTTTGCAGCTCGCACCTTCCGGCTGTTGAAGTTTTCGGATCGCGATCGTACGCGTGGAAATGGCGTTGTTTGCGGCTCGCGGGTTGATTTGCGGCAGCAACGGCGGCGCGGCGGGGCCGGCGAGGCCGCCGTGGCCGGGCTAACCGAGCAGAAGGCGCGTCTAGTCCATTCGGGGCGCAGCGCGCGGGTCGCCCATTTGCATGGTTAGCGGCGGGCCGGCGGGGCCCTCTGAGTGACAGGCCGGCATGGGCCCCGCCGCTGATCCGGCCCGGCCCGCGATCCCAACGATATCCCGGCGATTCACTGCCACCGCCACCCGCTACCGCCACCCTGCGGAGCCCGGCGGAGGGCTGGTGTCGGGTAATTGACATGATTGTGCCATGTCACGATTCCGATCCGCCAAACGGCCGGGCCGCTGCCGCCGTGCCACCACCACCACCTCCCCGCGGCCGCCACCGAGCGCGCCGGCAGCCGAACGCCACCGCAGCACTGTGCCGTGCCCCGCCCCCGTCGTGCCCCGCCCCCGCGGCCCGCCCCGCTGTCCACTCCTCGCGTATTAATTATCACGCTCAGCCGGACCGCCAGGCCAGGCGGCATGCACAGAGTCGCCCTCCGTGCCGCACGGCTGTCTCCAACTGTCTCCAGCCGCGACTGTCTCTGTCGCGTACACTCATGGAGGTGAAGGGAAAGGCGGCAGGGCCCCCGGGGCGGGGCCGCCTGCCCGCCGGCGTCCCCGGCGCGGGTCCCCGGACAGTCCCCGGACAGGCCGGGCCCGGGAGGGTGGACGCAACGCGCGGGGAGCAGGAATCTTCCTCTCCTGGGCCTCCTTAAGCTTGTCAAAAGATCCCTGGTTATCTTCGCCGCCCCTCTTTCCCTCTCATATAGCCCTTGCTCCAGCACACACACACACACACACACACGGACTTTTTCGGACCCTCTCATGCTCACATGGACTGTCGCTGGCCGTCCCGTCCGCCGTCCTTCTTTGCATTTCTTTTTCCAATTCAAGCCACCCTCCTCCCTCCTCACTATCTCTCTCTCTTTCCCTCCCCTTGTCATCCTCTACCCCTCCCTCTTCTCCCTCTCTCTCTCTCTCTCTCTCTCCCTCTCTCTCTCTCTTGGAGATTTCGCCCCGCCCTGCTCCGCAGCCGCCCCGTTCTTTTTAATAGAATCCCGTTTTCGGATGGCGTCCACCGACTAGCGCCTGCGTCGGGCTGCGCACCCGCCGTGCGCGCGCACACACTCGCTCACACACGCTCACACACGCTCACACACCCTGCTCACGCACACACACACACGCGTGCGCGTGCCGTATCCTTTTCCCTCGCCCTCCAGTACACTTGATTTGCCTGTCACTCCTGCGTTAGCGTTTGCGCCGCGTACTGCTGCTACTGTCTCGACGACTTTCAAGAGATGTGGAAATTGCCCTCTGTGCCCGCGCCTCCTTGTGGGGACTGCACGGGGCCGGGCCTGTCAGGCGCCCAGCCCCACACACAAACACACAATACGCGCAGTTTTCATAAGAAAATTTAAAATATCCTATCATTTGTTTTGTTTTAATACATTTTTATTCGTGAATTGCCATTCCAGGGACCGCTCTGCAGAATAGGCGCTAGAAATTTTTCATCGTCGATTTCTAAACAGCGACAGTCCCTCCTGAGCGCAGCTATGCCTCCGCCCAAAAGTGCGCCGAGGCAGCCCTGTGGCGTGCCGGTGACTGCCCTTCGGGCCCCGTCCGGGCCCCGTCCGGGCCCCGTTCGCCTCGGCTGCCGTCTGAGGAGCTATCGCGTATCGCTCGCCTCCCGTATGCACTGCGCATTTCCCCAGCATTGCTCTCTCTCTCTCTCTCTCTCTCTCTCTCTCTCTCTCTCTCTCTCTCTTTCTCTCCCGTCCTTTCTTCCTCTTTCCTCTTCCGGGGAGGTGTCTTTGGTGGTCGCTGCGGATATGTGAAGCGATGGGCGCTGCGGGGATGGGGTTGCACTCCGCTCCGCCGCGCCAGGAGAGAGACACAGAGAGAGAGAGAGAGACAGGATAGATGGAGAGAGGGGGTGGGGAGAAAACACACAGGGGATCAAACACCTCGCCCTTACTAGGCTTTCACAGAGCTCGGCGCGCGCGCTCCGTCGGGTAGACCCTACGCCCACCAACTCCACAAGCTCGGCAAATTTTTGACAGGTGGCCAGCTCTGCGCTTTCCCCCGACTCCTACCTCCCTCTTTTATTCTTCGGCATACGTGCATGGAGGGCCCGCTGGGAGGGAAGGAGAGCCATACCGCGGCCGCGGCACTCAAACACGCCACTACCTCTACGTTCCACATCGTAGCTGCGCTCCGCCCGCCCCGCCCCGCGCTCTCTCGGAGAGGCAAATGAAAATTATTGAGGCGACGGCGAGGACAAGTGGAGAAATATTACCCCCGAAATGAACGGTGGGGCCGGGCCGTCTGTTCCGGCGACATCCGCCGCCGCCGCATGCCGCCTGCGCCGCCTGCGCCGCCGCCGACACGGGGCCGCCCGCTTCCTGAGCACACGGCTCTGCCTGCTCTGTCCGACGGTGTCGCGGCCGCGGGCAGCCGGGCCCTGCCGCCGTCGGCCCGGCCCTCGGCCCGGCCTGGGCGCTGCGACATCTGTGGGACCGCGCGGCGGAAGAGGTGACGCGCAGCGACGCGCTTGGTCGGCGCCACGCACCGCTGCCGCCGCCGCTGCCGCTGCCGCTCCACCCACGTCGCCTTAATTCGGTTTTAATTCCCCTCATAATTCGTGGCCCCGGCCCCGGGACCCGCGGTGGGCTGCGCCGCTGCGCCGGGAGGCCGGGCTGTCGCCACGCTTCTGTCACACCTCAACGCCCCCGCCCCCGTGTGCTGCGCACCGACTCCGGCTTCGCATCCTAATTATTGTCGTTATTATTTCCCAGGACACGCCCTGCCTGCATTCGTTACAGAGCCGCCGCCGCTGCCGCTGCCGCCGCTGCCGCTGCCGCCGCTGCCGCCACGACAGTCGACGTATGACCTCACTGCGTATGCCTCATCCAACGCATAAAAAAGAGAATACAGGAAAAAAAATCCCAGCCCTGCTACCGCTGACTGGCCCTGGGGGGCGGCAACACTGTTGTTAACCTCAAACTTTAAACAAGTATGTATAGGAACGTAAAGTTAAGAAAAGATCCAATGTTAGAACCAATACTGGAAAGATAATGGTCGCGTCGGCTTGTCTGTGACAACAGTGGGTCAAGTAGGCGGAGCACGGCAGCCCCACCATTGTGGCCTGGTATCGCGGTGGTTAGCGCGCCTGCCTCCGGAGCGGTCGGCCTGGGTTCAGCTCTTTGCTCCCACCCACATTTTTCTGCCTGTCTGCCGCTCAGGGACGGTGGGTAAAATATACCAAACTTACGGGGGCCTCGGTGTACTTGTCTGAGTAACCGTGGACAGAGGCACCTAGTGTCCCGGGCCACGGCTCTCCTCGGAGGTCGTACCACTGGGACCTCGGGATCCGAGGTTCGACTCCCGCCCCGGGGAGAGTGTCTGTCAAGACTCGGCAGTAAGACGTACGGGGGCCGTTTAGTCGGTGTAGTGCGTTGCTTAAGCATAAGGCTGTGGGACGAGGGCAAGCATGACCCGGTCTGATTCAGTCCGGATTAGGTTGGTCCAGGCCTTCGGGTCGGACACATTAGGGGACCTTACCTGTAGCCCATGGTGGTGTCCCGCAAGGGCCGATCATCGCTGGAAACACCGGTTCCCACGTACACCGAAATTAAGCGGCAGGCCCTCTAGGTAAAACCAGGGGTGGTAAGGTTTTGCCATTTTTTTCGACTTATCTCAAAGCGCGGCGTGTTTTTTTAAAATCGTGTGTCCTTTTCAATTTTCCAATTTTTTTTCATATTTTCCCCAAAAAATAAGAAAAATTCCAACAAAAATTTACTCAAAACGATTTTTTATGAAAATTTCGAACCCTACTCAGTAGCGATAATTCGGGTCTCATCCCCTACCGTTGTAGTTGTCGCAACTCGACCATTTTCTGTCAGGTGACTTGGTCATTGACAAAATGTGGACAACGTTTCATGAAGTTGCCATAACTAGGAAAAGTTCAAAAATACCCACCGCGCGATTTCGACACTTCAGCCGCTGTTGCGAGCTGACTGATTAGCGACAGTTCGGGTCTCATATCACAGTGGCTTCGGTCGGGCCTAAAAACATATGTGTGGTGCGCGCGGTTATTTTAAAATGATTACGGCCGAGGGGATTTGCGCTTGCGCGCGTCACTACACTAATATTGTTCTCCGACAGGAGCTGCAGGGGTGCCGATGACCACCCATGCAC
Source organism: Megalurothrips usitatus (assembly GCA_026979955.1). Taxonomy (NCBI): domain Eukaryota; kingdom Metazoa; phylum Arthropoda; class Insecta; order Thysanoptera; family Thripidae; genus Megalurothrips; species Megalurothrips usitatus. The sequence goes on along the minus strand of CM049594.1, from coordinate 2,427,177 downwards.
CTTGCTGACCCCTGACCCCGGCCAAACATAATGCAGACGCAGGCTATTGTGCGCTTCACGGTCATTTACAGCGGAGCGGAGCGGAACAGCGGAGCGCACGGCTTCGCGGCCAGTCGATTAATTCATTGCATGTAAACAAGCCGCACCTCGAGGGTCCATCGAGTGACCCCTGCTAGGGTGACCTGTGGGGTGAGGTGACCCCCCCGTCCCGGTCCGACCGGTCCAGGCCGCGGTCCAGGCGATCATGATCCGGGAGCTCTTGGCCACCGCGGGCCACCCTGGGACACCCCTGGGCCGGCGCTGGCTGCAGGGGGGTCGAGATGACCGGTTACACACACACACACAGACGAGCTTACCAAAGGATCATTCCGTCCCCGCGTCCCCCTCACCTCGCCTCACCTCACCCCTCCCAGGATTATTTGGTGGCACGTCTGTCGCGCGTCCTCACACACACACACACACACACACATCCTGTGCGACATGTGTATAACGTAAAAAATAGCGACAGTAACTATAAAAAGTGAACGCTAATGGACATGCACACGGCCCGGGATACGAACGGTCAGAGAGAGAGAGAGAGAGAGAGGGAGAGAGAGAATAAATTGTCCGAGCGAGAGAGAAGTCGACGCGGCCATCGGTCATTGTAATAACAAGGGGTGAGCGCGCGACACACATTAGCGCACGGAGCTGGACCGCGGCACCGCGGCACCGCGGCACGCATCGTGGGAACACCAGGCTACGGCAGCTACGCGCTAGCGGCGCGGCACGGAGTGAGCCGCCCCTGAAGTCGGGGGACCTGTGCCGAACGCGGTCTGACCAAGTGATGAAGCCCGCGGATTGATTTACTAGAGGTGTTGAGTAGAACACCGCGGCGAAATCAAAGGCGACTATTTTTAAATCATGTTTCAATTATTATGTTCTCGTCTCAGCTGGATTGAAATCGAGCGGAAAATACGTACCTCGTGAGATCCTGAGTACAGATTTTGTGAAATCAGTTCACAGGAAAGCCCCGAATTCTACGTTCCGGTCCGACTTTAAGATCCATTGGACCAGAAGCGGACACATAAGCTCAAAATTCAATGAATTAAATAACGAAGCCCGGTAAAATCCCTTGAAAACCTGAAATCTGTGTAAAGGTTTCGGTCGAGTGATCGCCCCCTCGAATGAAATAATAACAAAAATTTTGGCGTGCACGAAACGTTTTTTAAAACTTTGAACAGAGTCCCAGAAGCACACCTGTGGGAGTGAACATATCTCCGCTGACAGTTGCCCTTCCCCCTGCACCCACCCACACACACACACACGCACACACACACGCACACACGACAGGCGCAGTGCGCGCGCGCCCCGCTGTCTCCAATTAATTATTCGATCCGCGCGGCGATGACAAGGCGGTGCTTATTTATGTCGGACAGTGGCGATGGTGTTCGCAGATAAACAGGTGACCGTTCCGCCGTGCGCCGCCCCCTCGCCGCCCCCTCGCCGCCCCCGCGCCGCCCCTACAGAGAGACGGTTCCGGTCCGGCGTCAAATGCCGCACTCGCCGAGGTGGCCGATCTCCTCCACAGATACGCGGCCCCGCACTGCCATGCCGGCCCCCCGGGCACCTCTGCGCTGCCAGGTGTGTTGTGGGCGTCCAGTGTGTCACCCGCACACCCGCCGGTACCCACGAGACACCGCCCCTCCCACCTTCTTTCTCTAGTCCCCCCCTTTCCTCTCCGGACTGCCTCCGGTCGACAGCACTGCCCCCGCCCCCCTTTGCTCTGTCACCTTCCCCTCACATCCGTCCGATGGGTTGCCTACCTTACGGCGTTGGAATCGCGCGATCCTGCCATCCAGTGTTTTTTAGTCAGTTCAGATTCGTTTAATGAGAGGACTTTATTGGAGCTGACGGGGAGGGGGGCTCCCACCTGGTTCTGCGTTACTACCCCCCCCCCCCTTCCGGTCTCTCCTTCCCCTTCAGCGAGGGCCGGCCTGCCTGGAATCTCGAGCAACACCAACTTCAAGTCTGCGTTAATAAGGTTTGCGAGTTTCCTCATAAAAGCAATTTCTAAAGATTGCAATTTTTGTTAGAGAACCGAGCGGAGAAAGAGGGAGAGAGACCGCTCCGGACCGCCGCCGCTGCCGTCCGGCCACAGCGGCGGAGAGAATGAGACGCAGGAAAACTAATTTTCCATCTTCATTCATTTTCTCCTTTCCCGAGCGTTCTCTCTCTCTCTCTCTCTCTCTCCTTCTCTCTCTCGTTAATGATATTTTTCGCCTCGGCTATCCAGACGAGCGCCATTGTCGTGCGCGGCTCAGGGCATTGTTGGGTTTGGGCCTTTTTCGCTTTGCCGCACGGATTTGGGTCAAGATTTTCATTACTTCAGGAGAGGGTAGAGAGAGACAGGGAGAGAGAGAGAAAGAGAGAGAAAGAAAGAGAGGAAGAGAGAGAGAGAGGAGTGAGAGAGAGACGCGACGTCTCCAGTTCCTTTATTATTGCGTTGGCCTATTCGAAAAACCATTTTGTTTTCCCACCCCCTCTCCTGCGTTTCTCTTTTTCTGCTGGCGCTGTTTGGCCACTATGGGACGCAAAAAAGTGGCGAGGAAAGAGTCTCTCTCTCTCTCAGAAGGTGATTTTAATCATGGCGGCAGGAGGAGACAAGGACAGTCTCACGCCTGCAGCCGGCTCTGCAGTACAGGGCTCTGCACGGCCGGCCGCGCGGCGCACCGTCCCCGTAGCTCACCTGCTTGCAGCCTGCAGCGCAGCCCGCAGCCTGCAGCGCGGGGGTACATCGCTTGTCCGACCTCACTTTTTGTCCGAGGCTAGGTTAGGTTAGCTAAGTTTTGGTCAGGTTCGCGTACCCTGAGGTCGGACAATCGGAGGTTGGACAAACGATATAGACCCCTGCAGCCTAGCCGCGCACGGCAGCCTGCGGTGACGCAGCGTTCACTCTCGCCTCGTGCTGCCCGGCCAAAGCGGCCAAAGCGCACTCCGCCGTCGTCGCACCGCCTTTCCTCGTAGTACCGCCTTTCCTGTTGCGAGCGCTAGCGGCGACGCACACTTCCCGCGACGGTCACCGCATCAGGGCGGGATTATTTAAAATTTATAAGAATGAAGTTTTGAAGCAGGTCTGGTGGTCTCCGCCGCCGCCGCCGCCGCCGCCGCTCCACCCCCCGGTTAGCTGGCTAGCACGCTCTGGCTTAGTGCTTATATTTTTAATGTCTCGAAGGCGAGCTTACGCTCATAATACCCTGAAACTGGCCGTGCGCGCGCGACCGACAGTGAGAGAGAGGCAGGGAAAAGAGAGAGAGAGAGAGAGTGGAAAAGGAGCAGTAAGAAAAGAGAGAAAGAGAGAGAGAGAGAGAGAGAGGGGGGGGGGGAGGGAGGAGTGTCTGCGGTAAGGAGGAGGCAAAAGGAGTCCAAGCAAGGCCCCGCGCGCGAGATCCATTAAAAATAAACGAGGACCGTATTTTTTCGCTGCGCGCGCTTTTGTCCTTTTTATGCAAGATGGCGGTGCGGCGCTGGCTGGGAGGGCCTGGCGCTGCGTGCCCAGCGGCCGGACGGCGCAGCGGCCCGACGCGGCCACGATTGACAGCGGCGCACAACTTAATTCTCCCTCATTGACGCCCACGTCGTCGTCGCCACGCCCAACAAAATCAAGAAAAGAGGCAGCAGGCGCGATTCCCCTTCCCCCCTTTCTTATTCTTTTTTTTGAAAATTATCGATGCCTTGTGATTTGCGTTAGGAAGACAGAGGAGCGCGTGCGCGGCGGCGGCGGCCTTTGGCGGGGCTGCATTATGTGTGCAGACAGGCAGCCCTTGCCGCGCCGCCGCCGCCGCCACCACCACCCCTCCGACTCCTTCACTTGGCAACACAAGCCGTCGTCACTTCTCGGCTTTCAGGACGACGGCGACGACGCGCCTTGCTTCGGCTCCTTGGGGCTCGCGGCGGCGGCACCCCGCGTGCCCTGCCCCTGCGTATCGACTGGCGCCTGTCAATAGGGCGCCGCGCCGCCGAGGTTTGCGACGCCCGCGGCGGGCGGGGCTGAGGGGCCGCGGGGCCGCCGGAGGGGCCGAGGGCTCGGAGGGGCCGCCCTGCCTCTCATTATTATTCTTTCTTTCATTTTCCTCGTCAGCCATATTCTTAGGCCATAATGAAAGAAAAGGCAAAAAGGCTCCGAGGCAGCGGCGGCGGTAGCGGCGGCGGCATCGGCGGCAGGGGCGGCAGGGACCTCGCAGCGCGCAGCACTTAGCGCGGGGGTGTCTATATTCTTCCATTAAAATTGTTGCCTGCCCGAGCAGCGCATAAAAGTTTTTAATGGGCAACGGAAATTATGTCGCTGTTTACAACAAAGCGCGCGAAAAGGGACGTGGAGGGGCAGGGGGGGAGGTGGTAGAGAGAGGGGAGGGGTATGAGAGGGGAGGGCGGCGTCAGGGATGTGGAGAGAAGAGGGAGAGGGGGCACTCCCCCACGTCATGCGGGTGGCCATCCACGAGGGCCGGCCGGGTGCCGCCCGCTGCATACTAAGCGCGCCTGCCTACCCTCCAGGGGTAATTCCGAGCCAGATGAGACAGGATGAGACACTTCCTGGGGGAGGCAGTGTTGAGGTGAGGCGAGCCCTCCGCCCCGCACGCGTGGGATGAGGACCAGGCCGACCTGCGGACCTTGTGGTCGCGGGATGGTCCTGCTAGGAGGCGAGCAGTTACAGCAAGGGCGGTCTGTCCTTCCATCTCGCTATTCCTCCACCTCACGCTCTCAGAGGCCTTCTTGTTCCATTTTTCTTTTAAACTGTGAAATTTTTGAAAAGTTTGTGAAATTTTTGGAAAATTTCATGTATTTTTTCCGGAAGTTTCCATGGAATTTTCGGGACGAGAGCCCCATGATAGGTCCCGAACCTTCGCCGGGAAACGAGCGAGCGCGATGTAAACAACTTTCTGCGCGCAACATGTTGATATCGACGGTGTCGAATTTGTTTCTGCGCTGGGCGTCTTCGTAAATTTCTAGCAGCGCGCGCGGGTGCGGGGCCCGGTGGGGCGCAGCGGGGCCGGGAGGGGGCGTTGTTTAAAACACGCGCTTGCTCAATGGCCATTATTTATGAGCCGCTGTTTGGCCCAGGCGTTTTGCCTCTCGACACAGCAGCCGGAGCGGCAGCGGCGGCAGCAGCGGCAGAAGAAGAAACATTTCAATAATTTCCTTCGCACTTAATGAGAAGCGCCCGACCGTAAATATTACAGCGCGAGCAGCAGGCCGGGGAGGAGCGAATTTCCGTCCGCGGATGCACTGTCGAGGCCCCGCGGCCATATCATTCCTAGTCGGGGGCGTTTCATGCATATTAATTAGGCCTTTATTTTGAATTTGCCGCGCTACGCAGCGCTGGCTGGGCCTCCCAGGGTCACTTTGTACTTTGTACCGTTCAGGCGCCTCCGTGTTAGATGGCCGGTCTCTGTGGGCCGAGAATCAGGCAGATGAAATAAAACGCTATATTTCGGTTTATACAATAACAAAGATTTATAAACATTTGTATACTCTTTTTACTTTATTGTTCGAAATTTTGTTATCTTCGTCATTACAAATGTTAATGATGGCAGGTATATAACAAACATTTTGCGAGCAAATGTGCAGAGTTTTGCAGTCAGGTCGCCGGGAAACGCGGCGAGAATCGGACAGCCGGAAGAAGTGATAAAGGCGAAAAAGAGGAAGGCGCGGATAGGAACCAAGAGGAGGAAGAGGAGGAGAGAGAAAATGGCAGCCGTCCAATGGCTCAGCGGGCTCCCCTACGCCGGCCCCTCATCAAGACAATGCCGGCACACTAATTAAAGCAGTGGGCCCCAGCCAGCACGGTCCGGCGCCACGCCCAGCTCGCTCGCTCTGATTGGTGGCCGGGCCCGCAACTCTCCCTCTCTCTTCCTCTCTTTCTGTCCCGCCCTCTCTCTCTCTCTCTCCCTCTCACTCTTTTGTTTTACTTTTTCTGGCCGCCGCCGCCATCGCCTCGCCGCTGATGAGTGCCCCCTCCTCTCTCTGCCTCTCTCTCTCTCTTTCTCTCTCTCTCTCTCTCTCTCTCTCTCTCTCTCTCTCTCTCTCTCTCTCTTCCCCGTTCCCACACGTATAACCCCCTCCCTTTCCCGCAGCAGTGGACAGCCACTTCTGTAGCGGCGGTAGCGGTATCCTTGTTTTTGCTCACAATACGTTTGTAGCGCGGTATGTTCCGTTTGAAAAGAAGGGATTTTCAAAATATTGCAGGGGGTCTAGTGTTTCGTTCAGGCGCGGTGTTTTTTCCGTGTTCATCTTTTGTATAAAAAAAGTACTGCACAGTAGTTTGGCATGTTGGCGGGTGGTTTCGGTCTGTTACTTTCCCTGTTTGTTCCTTGAGCCGCTGTACCCCGGGTTATCGGATCGGGGCGTTGGTTACACGGCATCCGCCGCCGCCAGGTTTGAGAGGGAGGGGGGGGGGGCATTGCGGCCAAGCCAGAACTGCGTGGCCGACTGTCTTTACGAACATCGCACGCTGCAAGGGGAGAAGAAAAAAACACACACAGAAGGAAAAGAAAGCGCTCCAGAAACGAAACGAAGAAAAATTGAGGGCGTAAGCACTAAAGCATCGCTGGAGATGGCGAATCGCAAAAGAAAAGGAGGCAAGGTAGACAGCTGAAGGGGAGGGAGGGAGAGGGATGGCTGACCGTGTGGTGAGGAGGCGGCGGGGCCCGGCGGGGCGGCCGGAGCCAGTGGGGGAGGTTTGACCGTTTCATATAGCGTGTCCAGCGAAACACCTCAAGCCAATTTCTCCCCGCTCCCCCGCTCCTTTTTGCGCGTCCGCGCCCGCGCGCCCCTTCTCGCTTACTCATCTGTCTTCTGGGCAGCGCCAGGCAGCGCCAGGCAGCGCCAGGCAGCGCCAGGCAGCGCCAGGCAGCCCCGCCGCCGCCGCTCCGTGAGTTGAAAGAATAAAATGAGAAGACGGCGCGGCGGCGCGGGGGAAGAGAAATAAAGAAGAGAGGGAGGGGCCGCTGCTGGACCCGGCAGGAAAACATCGAAACATGAAAATAAAGTTTGCGCAAGAAATAATTCTCGGAGTATCCCGACATTAGGCGGGGGAGGAGGGGCGGCTTGTCGCGGGCGGCCTTTGTGCGGCCCGCCCGCGTGCTGCGGGGTGCTGGCCTGAGGAGTTGGGACCGGCGGCCGGCCGGGGGGCCCGAGGGGGCCGGAGGGGGGCGGGCGGACGCGGGCGGACCCTCCGCCCCGGCGGCCCGTCTGTCCCATCAGGGCCGCGTCGCCCCGCCCGCTCAAACGAACGGGATCGAATTGATTGATGTGTGAGGACAGGAAGGGCGCGGTGCTGATTGGACGCTGCTCATGGCTGGCGAGGCTAGGAGGAGCAGAGAGCAGCAGCAGAGAGCGGCCGAGCGCGACCTCGGGGGGGCGCCGGGAGAGTAGGCAACCCATCGGGCGGCGGCGGGCTGGCCCTGCATACGCCGCAGGCGCTGGCCTCGAGCCAGCACACACGCACACACACACACACACACACACGACGCTCACGTCGCTAAACAATCAAAATTTCGAGTGTGAAACCATAAAATTTATCTGAAAAACATTTTGGACAAAACTTTGACAAAATTTCTAATTGCCATCCTTTTAAACGGAATATCTAAAAAATTGAAACTTGGCGACAAAATTTCTAATGATTGAAATTCTTTTTGAAAAAAAAAAGAAAATTAACAAAGTGATGGAAATGTAAATGGAACTGCGAGAGCGGCCGGAATACGCAATTACAAGCGTTTCCATCGGGTGGCCGCTTTTAATATCGCGCAGGCCGGACGGACCGCGGGCCACGCAATCTGAGAGGCATTCCGAGGACTGGTGCTGGCTGCCGGGCTGCCGCCACTGACGCGCTGCCGCCGCTGCAGAGGCCGCAATCCCCCAATCACGGAGTTTTATTTCGAAAACAATGAATACATAAGGCGCGGCGCGCGGGGAGGCGGGCGGGGAAGGGAGGACGCCTCGCCTGCTTCGGGCCCCTCATCAAACAAGAACACAAAAGAATTCCCGCCGCAGTCAGCGAAAGCATTTCGGAGGCGCGGCGCTGCGGCACTCGCGGAGTCTTAATTAAACATTCACAGGCAATGAGGCGCCCTCTCCCACGGAGCGCGGATCAATGAAGCCCCCCTCCCCCCCCCCACCCCCCTCACTCACGCTGTCCTTCTCCCTCCCTCTCTCTCTCTCTCTCTCTCTCTCTCTCTCTCTCTCTCTCTCTCTCTCTCTCTTTCCCTTTCTACCCGCGACGCCTCGCCATTGGCCGGCGCCGCGCCAACGCAATTACATTTCTAATTAAGCCGAGCAGGGAAAGGGAGGCGCGCGGGGGGGAGGGGTCTCCGCGTGCCGGGATTGGTCGGCGGGCAGGCGGCCTCCGCTTTTAATTACAATCCGCGCGCCCCCATTGGCTGCGGCGTCGAGCGCGGGGCTTGACACGCCGGAAGGGGGGCCCCGGGGGAGGGGGTCGCGGACGCCGCGGGTCCCGCGGGTGGCTGCGGGGGGGCTGCGGGGGCCCCACCACCGCCGGCGTCCACTGCCAGCACACAGAAGACAACGCCGGCAGCAGCTGGTGTACGCGGGAGCCAGGTTCTTGTCCGGCGGAGGGAGGACAGGGCTGTCGGTACACCGCGCCGCAGCGTAGAATAACGGAGGAATAGCAGAAACAAACCTTGGCTAGCGCGCGGAGGCCGGGAGAGGGGGGGGGGATTTAATTAAAATACGTGAGGAGTTAGCACTAGCATCGCAGAGGAGAGGGGGCCGGGGGCTCTGGCCAATGAGCAACCGGGACAAGTTGAGATTAAAAAATAGGAGAGAGGGGAAAAGAGAGTGCAAGAAGGAGAGAGAGGGCGGCGGGAGGGAGAGAGAGAGAAAGAGTAAGGGGGTGGGGGAGGTAGATGGCTGTGGTGGTGGGGCGATGAAGGGCCGTGCTGTGTGCGCGCGCGCGCTCGGGAGACAGAGAGAGACGGTCGCAGAGCGAAAACTAATTTGGCCGCCCCTTTTTGTGACCCTTTCTCTCCCCCGCCCCCTTCCGCCCCTCGCGTCTAATTTTCTTCGCGCGCCCTTTGTGGCTCGTAGCGCTTTTGCAGCACAAAGCCGCGTGCGGTGGGAAGGGGGGGGGGGAGGCCGGGCTGCTGCCAGCAGAATTAAATATGATTTAGGCGCGGGACAACAATTGCGGCAGTAATTAGGCTGGCGCGGCGCCAGGCGAAGCCCCCGAGGCCCCCGCCGCCCCCACGGGGCCCCGGCGGCCCCCAGGAGCCATCATGGCGGCGGTGGTGGCCCAGCATGGCTGCGGCGTGGGGCCCAGGGCTGGCAGCAGCGGCGGCCCGGCTACTACTTGGAGACCACTGCAGAGGGATTATCGGTAATCGCGAGCAGAGCGAGAGAGACGGAGAGAGAGACAGAGAGAGAAACGGAGAGAGAGACAGAGAGAGACAGAGAGAGACAGAGAGAGAGACAGAGAGAGAGAGGAGGGGTATATTGGTGGCAGGCACGTAGCTGGCCGGAATTTTCAGAGGGGGTCAGGTCATGCTTTTTGCCTACCTACACGCTGAATGTCGTGCCGGTTGCCTACTCCCCCCACCCCCCATAGCTACGTGCCTGGATTGGTGGGAAGCATTGTGCGCAAATAAATATCTACCACCCGAGACCCCCCGGCACTCACAAAGGCGGAGGCACTATCGGTCTGACGGTACCCCATGTCGGAAGAGCACACGGTTCGTGAGGCGAGTACGTACAGTTGGTACACACACACACACACACACACACACACACAGTCTGAGCTCGCGACTCCGTGGGGGCGCGTGAGGGCAACCAGCGCTGCGCGGAGCAGAGCAGCAGCGACGTCGGACAATTTATATTCTCGCCGAATGAAGAAAGGTCTCATCCCCGCTGCCATCAGCGAACCGCCGCCGCCGCCGCGGCGCCCCGGCGCGCGTCGTGGGGGAGGAGGAGGAGGAGGAAGGCCTGGAGTGCTCACCTGTACTCCGGGCGGGAGGGCCGCGCCCCGCCGAGCAGCGCCGAGCCGCGCCGAGCCGCGCCGTGCGTGATGTGAGTGCTCAATGACAGACGCGCGCACGCACACACATACACAGGCACGCACACAAGCCTCATTTTCCTCGACACCCCCCCGTGCCGTGAGCAGCCGGGAGCCGCACACCGCACCCCGTGTGCACTTCTCTCTCTCTCTCTCTCTCTCTCTCTCTCTCTCTCTCTCTCTCTCACTCTCTCTCTCTCTCTCCCTCTCCCATCAGCTCTCATTTTCGCAGTGTGCGGGAGAAGTGGACGATTGCGCGCAATTTCCTGCCGGTTCTTTCTTTTATTTTCCCCCGTCTCTCTCTCTCGCCTTCTCCGTCTCGCGCCCTGCTGCCGCCTCTTCTCCTCTCCCTCCCTCACCGTCCCTCCCTGAGGGGCCCTATGAGATTCGCCGGTGCGGGGCTCCGAGACGAGAGTCGTCATCGGCTACAGCGAGTACGTCGTCGCGGTGCAGCGCCGGCCGCGCCTGCCGATGAGCTGCTCGATTGGTCCCTGGAGAGGCTGCCTGGAGCGGCTGGAGCGGCTGGAGGAGAGGCGACGGTCCTAAGTGCCGCGGTGAGGGCTCAGACAGATAGGGCAGCGGCCCGATAGGGCAGTGCAGCGGCGGCGGTGGCAGCGGTGCATGCGCAATGCACAGCAGCGAGTCCTGGGGGCTGCACCGCACCGCACTAAGTGCGCTGGGGAGCTGGCCGTGCCGTGGCGGCACCATCGGGCACCATGGTAGCGGGCACTGGGCGGGCCGCGGCGGGGCGCGCGCTGCTGCCCCACCGCCATCGCCCTGGCCCCGGCCGCCGCCGGCCGCCGCCGGCCCCCGCTGCTCCGCCCGCCGTAAGCCCTTGGCGCCGTCGGGGGCTCAAGCGGACCATCGACCGGCCGCCATGTTGGGCGCGGCGGCTGTAATTAGCGGAGCGGCCCTCCATGGTGGCGGCGGAGTCCCGGGCGGGTCCCGGGGCACGGCCCGAGCGTCCGCACAGCCCTGGTCAACTGTTAATTTAGTCACCCGGTTTGTAAAAAAAAAAAAAACAATGGCGTTACCAGTTAAAGGGAAAATATAACAGATTATTTTCAGTAACCGGCCGCGCATTCGAAAATTTTCGGCGACGCGGGGCCATGTTCACACGGAATTACATAGCGAGCCCGGCGATGCGAAGTGGAGGACCACCCGACTGTCTCTCTCGCACTCGCGTACAAAAAGGGGCGGCGGCGGTGATCACATCTGCCCCGCCGGTCCGAAAGCCCGAAACCTCAAAGGGCCGAGCATTGCAAAAGACGAAATGAAAAACAAAAATTATAAATATGAGGATCCTCATCTTTTATTTATTTGTTCCAAGTTTTGAGTGAAAGAGTACAAAGACCCCATTAGGGCCCCGGAGCGGGTTCTCCTCTGCGTACCGCGGGGCGGCGCCTCCAGCGGCGGGCAGCGCGGGCAGCACGAGCTGCGTCCTCGCAGCGCGAGGCAAGCAGTAAAATGTAAAATGCATTACACGAGGGCCCGGGACACATTAGCGAGGAAAACAGAGAAGGGAAAATGGAGGGAGCGAGAGGGAGACTGAGCAAGAGAGAGAGAGAGAGAGAGAGAGAGAGAGAGAGAGAGAGAGGAGGGGGATGGAATTAGGACGGCGACATTAAGGAGCGCCATGCAGGGCCCGGCGATAAGGATTACGGATCCTGGCGGCGCGGCCTCCGGGTCCTTATCAGAACGATGCGGCAAACGAACTGCTCCGCCTCGCGCGCCCCCCTTTCCGATTGAGTTGGACTGTCTCTCTCTCTCTCTCTCTCTCTCTCTCTCTCTCTCTCTCGTAAAACAAATTTGCAGGAAGGCGAAGATGAGTTGGCGGCGGGGCCTCTGAAAAAGGGAGCGAGAGAGACTCTTGTCGCGCTGCCCTGTGGGGGCCCCTGTGGGGGGTCACCCCTGCCCCCTTGCCCCCCCCCCCCCCCCCCCCAACTCCCCCTGCGCCGTACTTGAGGCGTAAGCCGCGTGGATTTGAAACCTATTTCGTTAATTTCGACGAAAACGCGAGCTGGCGGCGAACGAAGGTTTGTAGAGAGCGCCTCCGGCGGGGCACGGCCGCCGCTGCGGCGGTGGCGGCGGCGGTGCCAGCGAATGCTTTGAGCGGCTGGACGACAATTTGAGAGGGGCACGACGCAAGGCGGTGCGGCCCCGGCCCGCGCTGCAAAAAGGAAAAGGAAAGGAAAGGGGGAGTAATGAAGCAAAGAAATGAAAAGATGGTATAAATTAAGCACGCGGCAGGAAGGGGGGAGGGCGAGCGGGAAAAGAGGAGAGAGGTGGATGAAGGCCGGAAAAATAAACACAACTCTCAATTACCGTTCCTCCTCATTTTCTTCGCGTTTTGCAGCGGGGTTTTCTTAATGCCCCGCGCATTCCGCAGCTTCCCGATCCCGCACCCCCCCCCCCCCCCCCCTCCTCCATCCCCAAACCCTTCCCCTCTCGCCATGCTATTCGCGAGTCCTATCTGCGACTAACTCTCTCGCCCTGTCGCTCTTTCTCTGTCTTCCGTGCACACTTTTTCTGTGAAACCCTCCTTGTCGCACATTGTCTCGCAGTCTGTGAGAGTAAATTAGATTCCTTTTCTCATTATGGCCCCTATTTCTCTCCTCCTCCCTCTCCACCTCCTTCCCGCCTTTACTAGCCCCCCCCCCCCCCCCTCTCTCTCTCTCTCTCTCTCTCTCTCTCTCTCTCTCTCTTTCTCTCTCTCTTTCTCTCTCTCTCTCTCTCTCTCTCTCTCTCTCTCTCTCTCTCTCTAGAGCCCCGCTCGCTGCTCCGCTCGCTGCAAGCTTTAATTTGCATTTTCCCTCATTTTTCTTCCAGTGCTCCGTAAAGCTATGCAAATTCTCGGCATATATTTGCGAGCGCGCAGAAGAGGACACTCACTCCGCGCGACGACGACGCCTCGGCCGCCGCCCCCGCTCCGCCCCCGCGCCGCCCCGCCGGGCGAGCTGCTGCCATTGGTGGTGAGGGAATGAGTCAAGGCTCTGCTTACTTATCGCCGAGCAGGGACTTCAATCAATTGCGTAAACATATTTTAAATCCAGCCCTCTATCTCTCCCGACGCGGCCCCGCCCGCCCCGCTCCGCTGTCGCAAGAAGCCCCCCGGCCAAACCCTCTCCGGTTCCTTTTCACATAAATGAGCTCGTTTCGGGCGGGGAGGGCGCTAGGGGTACTCCGGGGCCCCCGCTGCTCCCGCTGGCCCCGCTGCCCCCGTCCCCCGCGGCCTCGCACTCGCAGAGTCTCATTTGCCACCCCGCCGCTCGGGGCGCTCTCTCCAAGTTAACGATTAGTTCCCGAACGAGGGGGGCGGGGAGGCTCCGGGCCCCGACACAGTGCGTGTGCCCCGGCACCCCAGCGGCGAGCTCCGCGGGCTCCATTCTCATTGCGTGTCGGTTGACGACGTCCTCGAGGCGGCCGCCATTTTGCACGAGTAATTAAGCGCGGGGCGGCCCTCGGGCCTCTGGCGTGTCCATGGCGGCGGCGCCGGGGTCCCCGCCATTTTGCTCGAGTAATTAAGCGCGGCCGCTCATCAAAAGGGTGGCCTTCGGGGAGGGGAGCGAGGCGCCGCCCATTGGCGGAGACCGGCGCCCTTCACCCCGGCGGCTGCTGCTGCTGCGTGTTTGTCCCCGCCTAGCTCCCTTTCTCTCACTGGCGGAGTGAGAGAGAGTGAGAGAGAGAGAGAGAGAGAGACGGGTGTGGTGTGGAGCGGTGTGGGGCCCGGCGAATGGCGGGTGTGGCGGACCTCGGCTCGGCGGCGGGGGGAGGGGGGAGGGCCGCAGCAGCCTACATAACTCCCGTGTCCGGCCGCGTCCGAGCACGGCAGCCAAACAGTGGCGGTGAGATGAGAGAGCTCACCGAGCTGCAGCCCGGCGGCGGCTGCGGCTGCGGCGGCTGAGCAGGGCCCGGCCCCGGAGCAGGGCAGCCCTACACCCACTCCCCCCCCCCCCCGTGTGTGTGTGTGTGTGTGTGTGTGTGTGTGTGTGTGTGTGTGTGTGTGTAGCGGGGCGGTCGTCCCGGCCTTGGCGTCCGTCGGCGTCCAGGACCCGCCGCTATGGCTGTGACGGCTCCCACTTCTTCATCCGGCTGGCGACGTTTCATTCGTCTCCGTGAATTATTTGCCGCCTCCACATGAGAATATCTCCTCGTCCCCCCGCCCGCGGCGGAGGGCGGCCAGGCCTCGGGCCGCCGCCGCTGGACACCGAGCCCTCCCGCACGGCCCTTCGGCCACGCAGCTCCGCCTTGCATTTAATCCGAGTCTTCGCAGACTCGGTCGCATTATATTCGAAACATGCCGAATTTTATATGCGATGTGGAGGCGACGCAGCGCGGCAGTCGCAAAAACTAATCCCCCCGCCCCCAAACCGTGCGGCGCCAAGCCAACTTGTTTCCCCTCCCGCTCATATGTGCCTTCCCACCCTCTCTCCCTCCCTTCGCCCCCGCCCCTTCCCCCATCCCTACGGCCCAGTGTGTTTTCTCAGTTTGCGCCAAGATGGAAGTCAGCAGGTACAGCCGAGCACAGCTGTCTCCCCATTCCATTATTATTTTTTAATCTAGCGCCCGCAGCAGCGGCAGCAGCAGCAGCAGCAGCAGCAGCAGCAGCAGCAGCAGCAGCGGCAGCGGCAGCAACCCCAAGGAGCCGGCAGCCCCCGTGCTGGGAGTCGGGAGTCAGCCGGGCCGGCGCGGGACCTTGTGTTGGCTTTTGGCTGGGGGCGGTACGGACGGGAGTTTACCTTAGCCTGCAGTCACCGCCACCCATCGCCGCCACCCCCAGCTAAGGACGCCCGCGCGGTCCCGCACCCCCCGTACCCCCGCACCTTCCGCAGTGCCCACCCCCCCCCCCCCCCCCCCCCCCCGCCCGCCCGACCTCTCTTCCCCCGCGAGCTTCTCGGGGCGAAGGCGCCTCACCACCTCACCTCTAATCCCCAGCCCGGCCCGGCCACCCTCCACCTCTCTCATCCCACCTTGTAACCCCTTCTCTCTCTCTCGCTCTCTCTCTCTCTCTCACTCTCACTCTCTCTCTCTCTCTCTCACTCTCCCTCTCTCTTTTTCTCTCTCTCCCTCGTGCGCTTTTACTCTACCCCGTTCCGCTCTTTTCCCGTTCAATCTCACCTCTTCATTTGCCTTCCGCCTTCGCAAAACTCTTTACCTGTAAGTGCGAAAATTAGCATACAGTATGTGCAGAGCCCGGACAGAATAAAAGGAAAGCGACTTTATATCTCGGATTGAACAGACCACATGGTTTCAACAAGTTGGGTCAGAATGTACCGCCAACTCTGGAGCTCACCTTCCTTCGCTTTACGCCGAGAAAACTGTCTCGCCTACGCATCCCAGTTTTCTGATGCTCTTTCATTCATTTCCCCCTCCCTCTTTTTTTTAGTTTTCGTTTTCCTCTTCTTTCACAAAGGCGCGGCGGCGTTGCCAACAGTTGCCCATTAAAAAGGATCGATAATTCGCCATCGATCTATCAGCAAAGAGTTACACGATCGGCCGGGAGCGGCGAGGCGTTCGCGGGAGGGTGAGGAGCGGAGGGAGGGGGAGGAGGGGGAGGTCTCCCAGCGCGCGCGCGACGCGACCCTCAACTTCAGACGGATCTTATAACGCGCACCCTTTTTTTGTGACAGGGGTCGACTCACGGTTTGAGAGATGAGGGGAGGGGAGGGGAGGAGGCGTTGCGGGGCGGCAGCGGCGGCGGGGACGGCGTGGCGGCTTGGGGGGAAAACATTATTTCACAGAACAGCGCTGCGCTCTGTGCTGCTCGCGAAAAAGCTGCTACGCAGTGTTGGTGCGCGTGCCTATGCCAGCGGCGGCGGCAGCAGCAGCAGCAGCAGCAGCAGTGGAGGAGCCCGCCGCGCCGCGCGCATCGCGAAATTTTTAAGGATCGTGCCCGCCGCCGCCGCCTCCCTACTACTTTCTAGAAAAGCGGCGCTGCCAAATCGGAGCGGGACGAAGGACCAGGGTGCGGGGAGCCGCGGTGCATCCGTCACGCTGCCAAATCGAAAATGCGTGCGAATACCGCGGACACGGCTTTAGAACGCGCTCACGAGCAAGCACGATATTTTCATTATAACTTTTGCGTTACGCTCGCTTGTTGACACCAAAATATTCTGAAATTAAGGCCATGACTCACGATTCCTCTTTTTTTTCTGCGCACAAATAGTAGAGGCTGTCAATACAGGCGAGCATCGTTAAACACATTGATCCGCGCTGTGCACGGTGCGGCCCTCAGTTTGCCCAGGCACGGTGCATATAGCGCATGGCCGCCGCCGCGGCTACGTCCACCGCTGCTGCTGCTTCCACCGCTTCTGCCGCCGCGCCTCGCGCCTGTGCCGTGCTCCGACCGTGTCAAGTTTCAGGGAGACCAAATCGGCAAAGTCGGCGAATAAAAAGTTAGCCATTGCGAAAAGGCTCGGCGTGGCTCGGCGTGGCGCGGCGTGGCGCGGCGTGGCGTGGTCCGCTGCTGGCAGGGCTCTGCCCTCGCCAAGGCGATACCGTCGCTTCTAATGTGTTTCAAAATACTTTCCCATCCCGCCCCGTCCCTCCCTTCGCGCCGCCATCCGTCCTTTCCGCCCTTCTCTGCCCCGTCCTCTCCTCCCCCGTTCTTCCTCCTTCTTCACCCTTTCCAGACTCACACGACCCCCTCCCCCCCCCCCCCCCCCCACTCCTGCTTCATCCTTCCTCTCTCTCTCCTTCTCTCTCGCTCCCTATCCCCGTTTCTCAGTCCCGCACACACATGCACGGCCCATGCGCGCGCATGCTCGCACTCTCTCGCACACACGCGCGCTCGGCGCAGTGTACTTTTTTACTTCATCAAAACCCAAATCCAATCGGGTCCCCTGATCCGGCGCTGCCACCCACCCGCCCGCCCGCGCCGCCGCCCGCTCAAGTCCACCCCTCACCCCCCCCCCCCCCCCCCCCCTGCCCGCCCCGCCGCCTCCCTTCTCCTTCACTCGACTATAAACGAAGCCTCCGTCCCAGCCTCGAGGCGTCAACTCTGCGGCTCTGATCAATATTCGATTTTTGAAATAAGCCTTAACTATATCTATATATGTACACGTGTCTCCCTCGCGCGGCGAGAAGACCATATATCTCTCCCTCGCACCTCTTTTCTTCTTTCTCCGAGTCTCTCCGTCCCTTCTCTCTCTCGCGCGCGCGAGCTTATATGCGCCCTTCTCTTTCCTTTCGGGTAAGGAGGGAGTCGGGAGGGGAAGGATGAGGGAGTGGAGGCGGGGGGGGGGGGGATATCTCCCGCCGGGGGGGGGGGGGGGTAGGTGTGTGTGTGCGTGTGTGTGAGGCGGAGGCGGAGGAATTAGGATGGGGTGGGGTGGGGCGTGTGGGAGTACAGAGTGCTGGCGCCCCCCCCCACCCCTTCCAGCCTTCCAGCCTAGCTAGCCCGCCTCGCCTCGCCTCTTTCGCGACTCATGTGTGTACGGTATTCATATTTTACGGCGCAAAATTGCTATCTTATTCGCGGAAGCGAGCGAGGCAAGGCGAGCGCGCCGAGCGAAGCAAGGCAAGCGTTTGGGGCTCGGCGGCGCGGCTCTCGGCGGGCCGGCCGGAACAAAGGCAAGCACCGGGGCGCATTTGTTCCGATCGCAGCTGTTTGTGAGAGGCGCGTAGCGGCGCGCGTAGCGGGGCCAGTTATACCGTGTGTGCATGCGTGTGTGTGCGCCGTGTGTGCGCCGTGTGTGCGCCGCGTGTGTCGCCAGGCCCCGGGCTGGGTAGGCAGCCCGCACGGCCGCGCTGCTCAGGCGTCGCCCACCCGACCAGGCGCCCGGGGGGCGGCATGTCGCTGCAGCCGCCGGGCGCTGTGTCGGCACACCTGAGCCAGGCGTTGGTGCCAAAACGAGGTCCAACACACACCAAACGGTCAGCCCATGGCCCACTTCAAAATTTCGCAATTTCGCAGGTTTTTTTTTTAATTCATGTTTTGTATATTACTGTAGTTTGTGTTTGTTTCACACGACGCGCCGCTTCTCCAATACGAGCCCGGGAAGTCGCGGCCGGGGGAATGAAACAAACAATGAAACAGTCGCAGCTAGTCGAGTGCGGGGGGAGAGAAGCGGGCAGAAAATGAGAAAGGGGAAAGACACGGTGCGGCTGGGCGCGCGCTCGAGAGGGCCGGGAGCCGGCAGCGACCGCGCCGCCGGGAGGGTTCGCGAGTCCGCCGCGGCGCGGCAGCACCGACCAGCCTCCGCAGGGAAATAAAAAGGGAAGAAAAAAAGAGGAAAGGGTCGGGGGAAGATAAAAAGAGTCTAATAAGAGAGTAACGGAGTAAGGGGGAGGCGGGCGACACACGGAGCCGACGGCGGCCGACGGCGTTCTAGCAGGGGATGGCTTGCAAGCGCCACCTCCGCGGCGGTTAGCGGCGCCGAACGGGTGCGGCAACTGGGCACAGTGCGTCGTTTTCTCACAACGTTCGTTCGATCACAAAAAATAGCCCAGGGAAAAGTTTAGTAAATTCGCGCCCTTCCAGCCCAGGTTCGTTGACCGCGCCGCGCGCTGTATTCTGTTTTCCACCTTTGTTTCTTCCCTTCCGAGCCTCTTATTCTTCCAACTTGTCTGAAGCACGTACGGAGGGAAGGGTTGAAGGCCCCCCCCCCCTCTGTCCTGTCCTCTCACTACTCCTTGGAGTGCCGGAAATAAATTTGGGGCGTAGTGCGTCAGGAGCAGTTTGGCTGAGCTGCGCCGCCGGCGGGGCGGGGCGGCGGGGTGTGCGCCGGGCACTGGAGACATGTCACAGCCACTGAGTGTTGCCGCTGATCTCATTGCCCTGGAAAAGTAAAGAGCGCGGCCTCCTCTCCGCGCCGCGCCGCCACGGACAAAACGGACGACGCAGCGGGGGGGCCGGCCATAAGCGCCTTGAACAGCGCGAAATACACGCCGCGCCGAGCGCCCCGGCGACAGAGTCCGGGGCCCTACGCGGCGGCGGCCCGGCGGCGGGGTCCTCTGGCAGCCCGCGGGGCACGGAGAGGACGAGGACGAGAGGGGCTCCCGGCGAGATGGGAAGGCGGGATTAGGATTAAAATTTAGGCAAAGTCACTGCAGGTGTCTCGTTTTAACGTGGAGAGGCCGGGATGAATAAAAAAAAATCCGACGAGGGCGGTGGTGGTGGAGGGCTGCGCTGTGGGGCGTAGGAAACGAGCTCATCCACTCCCCGACACCTCTGAGGCCACTGCTGCCACGCCACGCCACGCCACGCCACGCCCCGCCTCGCTACGCGGCGCCTTCATTTGAATTTTTAATGAGTTAATTAGCGTCCGTAATCAATCCTGCCGCCCTGAGCCTGGCTGTGCCGTGAGCGGGGCGGCCGGGGGGATGGGAGCGAGCGAGAGAGAGACAGGGAGAGAGAGAGAGACGGGGCGGCGCGGCGGTGGGAGTGGGGCGGGGATGCTGGAACGCCATCTTCCTATTGATTGGTCCAGAGCAGGCCGAGAGGGGAGGGTCCAGGCCACGCCCACGCCCGCACCGCACCGCGCCACCCCCACAGCGACCCCCGCCCCCTACCGCGCCCTGCCTCTCTGTCTCTCTCTTTCCCCCCCTCGCTCGATCGCTCGCTCTCCCTTTCTCGTCAGCGCCGGGCCAACGTCTTTGAAGTACCTCTCCGATATTTTAATAATCAAGCCCACTTTCCTGCCTCCCCTAGCTCTTATTTCCTTTTTGTTCTTGTTGCCGTACGTGGCCCGCGCTCACGTATTGATAGTGACTCCCGGCCTGGCTCATATCAAACTTGTCTGCAATAATAATGGGCAATGTGTGTGCACGGCCCACTCTCACGGAACATGCACCGTCGTTGCCCGAGCTCGGTTCGTCATCAGCACAATTTCCCACTAAAGGCACCGGCACCGGTGGCGCGTTAGAGCCTCCGGTAGTCCGTAGTAACGTGGAAAAAAAAGCTGGCTTAACGAATTTGCTCATACAGATTCAGGGCCTTGGGCATACGACATATTAAGTTACGGGGGTTACGAGAGCAACGGGTAGGCGGAGCACGACGGTCCTAACATTGTGGCCTGTTAGCGCGGTGGTTAGCGCGCCTGCCTCCGGAGCGGGTGGCCTGGGTTCAACTCTTTGCTCCCGCCCACATTTTTCTGCCGGTCGGCCGCTCAGGGACGGTGGGTAAAATATACCAAAAGAACGGGCCTCAGTGTGCTTGTCTGAGTAACCGTGGACAGAGGCGCCTAGCGTTGACCCACGGCTCTCCTCGGGGGGTCGAACTCCTGGAATCTTGGTATCCGAGGTTCGACTCCCGCCCCGGGGAGGGTGTCTGTCAAGACTCGGCAGTAGGATAGCGTACGGGAGCCGTTTAGTCGGTAGTACGTTGCTTTAGCATGAGGTCTCGAAATCTGGAACAAAGACAAGCATGACCCGGTCGTGAATAAAACCAGGGGAAGGTTTTGCCATTTTCAATTCGTGTTCGAGTTTTTTTTGTTAAAGCGCGTTGGCGTTGATGTTGGCCGTGCTGGAGTACCGGTCTTCCCCTTATTCTTGCCTCACTTTTGTGGCGCCTTCTTTATTCCTACCCCAGTCTTCAGGCGCCATCTCTCGGCGGGGAACTGAAAATGGGCCGCGAGTGCGGCTACAATAACACCCCCCCCCCCCTTAGTGAAAAAGAAAAAGTCGAATAGTCAATGCAAAGGGGTCCTCGCTCCGCTCGGGCCCAAAAAGGTTAGGTTTGTTAGGGCAACTACAACTTGGTCTCCACAGATTAAAAAATCTCTAATAACAATTTGTAGCCCCATAACGAAATCCGATAAAATCTTAGCTCCCGCAGCTCACCGAGGCCGCCGGGGCCCTCAGCGGCGGCGGTCCTAGCTAATGGACGGCCCCTGCGCCACCGCTATACGCAAACGCGCGCGACTGGAGCGCCACACCCCCCGTCCACCGCGCCCCGCCACGGCCCTCCTGAGAAGTTGAACCCCCTCCCTCCCCTACCCGCCCTGGCCCTCCCTCCTCGAGACACATATGAGGGCCGCACACGCGTGCGCGCGCGAGAGAGAGAGAGAGAGAGAGAGAGAGAGAGAGAGAGAAGCAGAGCCGCGCCGCCGCCGCCCTTGCGAGCGCGAGCAAGATAAAAAAAATTGCAAAACAAGATGAGAAAGGAGAGAAGAAGGGAAAAGAAAGAGGAGAGGGAGCGAGACGAGAGACGTGCGACACTCACATTAGTATACAGGGGCGAGAGAGACGGAGCGAGGGCGGGGCGGAGCCCAGCAGCCCCGCGATATGGAGGTAGAAGAGAAGAGGGCTGAGTGTGTGAGTGTGTGTGTGTGTGTGTGTGTGGGTGGGTGTGCGTGTGTGTGTGTGGGTGTGCGCGCGAGACTAGGGCTGTGCGAAGCGAAGCGGATCGATAGGAAATAGCCGAGAGCAATCTGCAGGACAGGCGGGCCGCCGGGCAGGCAGCGCTGGCAGCGCCGGCGGGGCTGGCGGAGCTGGCGGAGCGGAGCGCCGCGTCCCACGGCCGCCAGGCAGCCCGGCGGCGCCACATTCAAAACACGCAGGTGGCCGAGACATGCGCCAAACTATAGCCCACTTTATTCGGCCGAGTTATTGTTTTATAATGGGACCGTAGGATCTGTATGTCCCCCCTCTCTCTCTCTCTCTCAGCGCCCATCGCCCCCCCCCCTTTTCTCTCTGTCTCTCTTTCTCTCTCTGTCTCTCTTCCTCTCTATCTCTCTGTCTCTCTCGGTCTCGCCCTTGTCTCTGTCTCTCTCGCCGTGCCGCGCAGATTTTAGTGAAGTCACGATGGCGAGAAGGAGAAGCCAAGTTAGCGACGCTCTGACGGAGTTACCCCCACTCTGGCGCGGCGCGGAAGATTCGTGACCCTGGAGTCCAGGAGGCTGGATCCCGTGGAGCTCTGTAGTGTGGAGCTCAAGCGTCTGGAGCCATGAGTCTGAAGCTATGGAGGCTCCAGCAGTCGTGTGGCCTGGAGACGGGTCTGGCTGGAGCCTTGAGGCTGGGGTGAGCGTCTTGGCGACTGGAGTCCTGGAGCCCAGAGACTGGAGCCTTGTGGAGCCCTCGGTCCTGGACTTAATCCCCTACAAGTGTTGTACGCCAAGGCCGGCCGGCCAGCGAGGGGGAGGGGAGATGAGCAGCGGAGAAAGGGACCGGAAATGGTTAAGTAGGACAGCCCCGGAATGCTAATCAGGGGAGGGGGCTGCGGCAGCGGAGCCGCGGCCTGCCAGCCTGCAGCCAGCCCGGGGCGGTGAGCAGCCAGCTCACGGCCCACGGTCCCCCGGACCTGCCGCAGTTACCTTGTCTGAAGCACCCCGTCATCTCCAGCTGGCACCCGCCGCGCACTTTCCAGCGGAACGTGACCTTGACACTCCCGCTTCCAGCAATCAATCCGCCCCTACGAAACCCTTGGGGCGGCCTTACACCAAACCAGCTCTGGACTCAAGAGACGTCACCCATAACTGAACCGCTGACCACATTGCAGAATTTTTATAAGCCGTAGAATAAGAAAATTAAAAATAATGATGGGGGGTCTGCGAGGCGACAGTCACGCTGTAATTAGTGCCCCAGTGTGCAGCGGTGCGAGTGGTCGACGGAAGTCTCGGCCGGGCACGCGGGCGGCACGCGGCAGAGGCCGCTATCAGAGCCGCTATCAGCGCCTCCAGAGACCGCCGGGCGACGGCGCCGGGCGGCACGACGGCCAAAACACGCGTGAAATTAATTGCGATGAGCAGCGCTACGGCACTGCGGCGCTCCTTCCTCGCCCGGAAGCTCCCCGGAAGCGAAGGTTTTCAATGAGCTCGCGGCGGGTGAACACTCGTGTCTCACCACCAAGGCCGCGGCCGCCCGCTCGGCGGCGCTTCTGTCGGCACAAAATCGATGTCGATGACCTTATCCAGGGCGGCCGCAGGAGCAAGGCGTCGTGCAGCGTGCGCCGCAGCGGGTAGCGCCCGCCGCCCCCGCCGCTGGGCGGGCGGGGCTGCCGCAGCGAGGAGGCGCTGCCAACGAGAATGACAGCTCGGCAGAAATCCGCCAGGAATGAAAGAGAAGACGGGGGCGGTCGGCGCACGGGAGGAGTGGTTTAGGGATTAAAAAACACGACAAGCCCTCCTCCCGCGTTTTTTATTTATACATTTTTTTTGCCTGGAGCTCACTCCGCGTGTTGTTCGCGGACGGTGCTTATTCGCAGGAAGAAAATTTTGGAAGCTTGCCAAAAATTTCAAAAAACTATAGATATTTTTTTTTGCAAAAATTTCGACTAGATACCCTACACATATTCGCCTGCGTGCGGCCTGACCAGGCCGGGCCGGGCCGGCGGGGGGCGCTGCGGGCACAGCGGCGAGCAGCGCGGCGGCAGCGAGGCATCGCTGGCGGTGGGGATCTCAGGTGCGGACCAGCTGGGCGATGCGGCGCGTGCTCGTTTGCATGTCACCGTAAATCGAGTTAGGCCCTCCTCCTCCCCCCCCCCCCCCCCCCGCATCCCCAGGCAGGGATACTTCCACCCCCTGACGTGCGTGGGCTGCTCCTGTGTGTGTGTCGGGGGGGGGGGGGGAGTCGACGCGACATCAGGCCGTCGGTGGCCAAAGGTCGAAGAGAGAGAGAGAGAGAGGGGGGGAGGCTGAGAAGGAGGGCAGGAGCGGGGAGGTAAAGAATAAGAGAGAGAGAGAGAGAGAGAGAGAGAGAGAGAGAGAGAGAGAGAAAGCTATAAATTTTGAACAAGCCTCACCTTGGATAGACTCCGGAAAGGGTCACGAAATGCGGGAGGGGGACGCGTGTGGGGGCGGCCGCCGCGTCCGGTTGCGAAGTGGCAATTAGCACCTGAGAGGTTATTCGAACGAGTAAAAATGGTGTATTAATGTGATGCGGAGCTGGAAATGGGCCGACGTCCACGCGGCCGAGGTCCGGCCGGGGTGCTGGCGGACGGCGCTGGACCGCAGCATCCAGCCGCACGGGGACTGATTAGCGGGCCGCCGTGGCCGTGAGGAGGGAAGCCCGCCGGGTGCCTCCTCGGGGGTGGTCACTGGGCACGTGGTCGTCCCGTCCCATTCCGTCCCGGTCCGTGCTCTCATCACCAGCCAGAACACATTTACAGAAAAGGGGGGAAAAGCAGCGCGCGCGAGCAGCGGGGCGCGGGGCGGGGCGGGGCGAAACGGGGGAAAAAAGATAAAAAGCTTTCTCGGGAGGGTGAGCCGAGCCGAGCGAGACTCGAGTCCAGGCGAGGCCGGGCGAGGCCGGGCCAGGGGATATGCGGTGATCATTCATCAAATGACATCATACGATATGAGATCATGTGGATATCAGAGGGGGGTTGTGAGGGCGGCGGCGGCCGGGGGGAGCCGCGCAGCAGCTCCGCTGCCGGCTACACCACCGCAGGGGACGCGGGACGCAGGCTCTCCGGGGCCGCAGGCGTCCGCAGCCGCGGCGTCCAAGCGAGGACCACCGCTACCTGATCAGGGCGGGCGGAAGCATTAAAACCCGGCGGGAATAGCGACCACACCCCCCGTGCGGTCGCACGCGCGCGGAAAAAGTTTTCTCGTGAAAACAACACGACGGTGCGACCCGCGGCCAACATTCGCATCAGCCCCGCAAAACTTTTTCATTTCTAATAATTGGGAAAGGGCGGCGCGCTGCTGGCCGCGGACGGGGCCCGCGGGGCTGCCAGACGCGGGCAGGCCGCGGCCGCGGCGCCACGGCCAAACGAACAGGTCAGTTTGTTGGTAATGACGTCGCCGGGGCCGAGAAAGGAAAGGGAAGGACGAAAAAAAAAAGGACGCCAGCGCCACTTCCTCCCCGTATCCTCCCCCCCCCCCCCCCCCCCCCCCCCCCCCTCCTCTTCTCCCTTTCCCTCCCCCCTCGGCCTCTCGACTTTTTTCCTGCCACCAGTCTCCTTCAGTCTTGAGGCTTTTGCTCACGCTTAGCCCCCGCAACATTAGCTTTAAGGGCTTATAGTTTAAGAGGTGGGGTGGGGGAGCGGGCGAGGCGGGGAGTGGGGGGGGGGGGGAGGGATGGATGGAGGGAGGGGGTGGGGGGACGGCGCCGCCAGGAGATGGGGGCCGCAGAGGGAGAAGGAGAGGTTGGTGGACGGTGGACTAAGCCCATATAGTCTTTTAGACACCAACCCTCTCTCCTCGCCCCCTCCCTTCCCCTCATCCATCCCCCCTCTCTCTTGCTCTCTCTTCTCTTTCTCTGTCACTCTCTCTCTTTCTCCAGCGCTGGAAGCGGAGCCCAAGCTAAATAACGCATTTTTATGACAGAACTCACCCCTCCACCCCTCACTCCCCCCCACCCTCTCTCTCTCTCTCTCTCTCCGACCACCCTCACATCCTCCACCCCAGCGCGATTTTTTTCCTTTGTTCCTTAGCCTTATTTTTTATTTCGTTCTCTCGCTCACTCTCTGTCTATTTCTACCCCCCCTTTCCTCCCCCACTCTTCTCTCCGTCTGCTTCTCTCTCTCTCTTTCTTTCGCTCCGCTCTCATCCACTAACTATAATTCCTCTTCATTTTGATCGAGAGAAGCGGGAGGGAGAGAGAGACGGAAGACATAGAGAGAGAGGGAGAGAGAGAGAGAGAGAGAGAGAGAAAGTGGCGGGGGGGGGGCTCTGCAGATTACTGGGTGGCCTCAG
This sequence comes from Megalurothrips usitatus, assembly GCA_026979955.1. Lineage (NCBI taxonomy): Eukaryota > Metazoa > Arthropoda > Insecta > Thysanoptera > Thripidae > Megalurothrips > Megalurothrips usitatus. Next base: position 2,401,557 of record CM049594.1, on the reverse strand, counting down.
CTGGGTCGTTTTGCCACCCATACGCGTTTTGTTCGTGGAGGACGCGGGCACCAGCACTGCCAGCGCCCAGCACGCCGAGGTGGCGGCGCCGCTGACGCCCCGCGCTCCCGAGGCGGCCGACGCCCGCTGCATTAAAAAAAAAGAAGAGTATAGACCGGGCCGACGGCTAACTAACCCATTTCTATTATGTGTCGTCTGATATGTTTCTTATTCTTTACTTCAATAAGATTATTATTATTATTATTATTATTGCAATGCTTGCGGCTGCGTGCCTGCCGCTCATTCATTTTAGTGGATTTTGAGTGAATCTAGAGTGTTACGTAGTGCGTGTGTGCGTGTGTATTACGTAGTGGGCGGAGGGGCAGGGGGTGCCTCACAGAGAGTGGTGTGTGTGTGTGTGTGTGTGTGTGTGTGTGTGTGTGTGTGTGTGTGTGTGTGTGGGAATGGCACATTTGCATGGACAGGCGGACACATTCGCCGGGCGAGGCTCCCGTCAGGACGGAAGAACGCAAAGGCAAAAAGAGAGAGAGAGAGAGAGAGAGAGAGAGAGCGATTGTCCGTCCTTCTAAGGAGTGCGCGGAGTGAGGTGGGTGGGGGGGGGCGGTTTGCGAGGAGGAGATCCACAGCGCCACCGCCACGCCGAAGCCGCCCCCGTTCCACCCCGCGCGCTGGCCGGCCGCCGGCCGCGGTGGTCTGAGGGGTGCAGCGGCGGCGGCGGCGAAGAAGGGAAAAAACGGAATGGATCTTTTTAGTACGCGGTCCGGGTGGTGCGGGGCGGTGCGGGGCGGCGCGGGGGGATTGGAGGACCGCGGCCACGGACCGCGCGGACCCCTGCGAGTCCTGCGGGTCCTGCGGGGTCCTGCGGGGTCCTGCGGGTCCTGCGGGGCCCCGCGGCGTCCTGCCCGCTGCCTGCCGGCCACATTAATCAAACTAATTACGGCGCGAGGCAGTTATCTCGAGGCCGGGGGTCCTGGCCGCGGCCGGGGGACGCCTGGCATCGCCTTGGCAGCGCCTTGGCAGCGCCCGCACGGCTGCAGCCGCATGCGGACCGTCGCAGCTCGGCGCCCCGCGCTCCTGCGTCCTCCGCACCAACCCAACCCCAACCAAAAAGCATTATTATTGAAACGTATACTTGATTGAAACGTAAAAATAAAATGGCATTTTTGCGCGGCAGCTGATGCTGAAGTGTGTCTCGGCGGCGCTTCGTTACGAATGCGTTATGCCCCATGTGGACGGAGAGTCGCCGCGGCGTTTCCGAGCTCGTTCCCTTCCCAGCCAGCCGGCCCTACCCCTTCACTTTCGCCTTGTTTCCAAGTTTCCAAGACGTCCCATAGAAAACAAAGTTTCTCCGTCCTTCTCCCCCCCCCCCCCCCCCAGCGAGGCCCCCGCGAGCCGCGTCGTCTCTCTCGCTCCGTCGCACTCACGCACGCGCGCATTCATTTCCTCTCTCGCCCTCTCCTATACGGCCCTCGACACTCCGGGTCTCCCTTTCTCTCTCCCTCCCCCGCGACTCTCAATAAGTTAACATTCCGCCGTCGTTGTGGAGTCGCTGTGTGTAATTCCACCGCTATAAACATCCACTTCGCCTGCTTCGCCTCTCCAAACTTCCCTGGCGCTGTGATTTTTGCATCTCGGCCGGACGCAATGAAGGGGAAGCGCCGTACGAGGCGCTGGCGGGGGGGGGGGGGGGGGGAGGGGGGCATTGTTCCTGCAGCCACCGCAGTCGTCTCCCTCCCCGTCTTAGAGCCGCTTCATTTGACGTGAACATCAGCTAACTTCCCCGCGTCCGACCCGATCGGTGTTTGCTTGACTTTTAATGACGGACGCGGGCGCGGCGAACACTGCCAGGAGTGCTTCCATAACCGCCGAGGCCGCGGCCGCACTGCTGAGACGGGGATCACTCCACCGAAATTGCGCACAGATTTCAGGATTTTAAGCAGGGATTTTCCCGGGAGCTTAGGGATTTCTTTTTAAAATTATTGTTAATGTGTTAAGTTTGGGCCCCATAACTGCTCAATCCGATCTTGAAGTCAGAGTTAGGTGTGCATTTCTGCGCAGCGAAGGGATTTCAGAAAACTTGTGCACGAATATTATTTCAGAAAGTGAAGAAAAGAGGCGAAGGAAAACAGTATCCTCTCAGCAAGCAAGGTCAAGGGTTCAAAAATACCTGTGGCTGGCCTCGAGACGCGTCAGCAGTGCTAGCAGCGTCCCCCCCCCCCCCCCCCCCCCCCCCCCCCCCCCCCGAACCAGCACCACCCCGCGTACGAGAGGCCGGCCCGCGTCCGCCGCCACTAACCTCGTTGATTGAGTGCAATAATTAATGTCACGTTATTGTATTTGCCGGCCGCCTGAAAGAGGGGCCCTTAGTGCTTATCTTGTGTTCGTGGCGGGCGCGTGTCCCTGTGTGTGTGTGTGTGTGTGGGTGTGTGTGTGTGCGGCTAACGACGCGACGTGAGATAACGAACCACGCAGCGTATTGCACACCGCAGACCGCACCCTCACACACACACACACACACGCGCGCGCGCGTCCGTTCATTCACACACACACGTACGACACATAGCAAACACTTTTCCCCGCACCCCGCTTCTTTATCTTTTTTTGTCGCCTCCGTTTTTTTCCTCCCTCTCCTCTACTCGCACAGCCACGACACGGCGGAGCCTGTCGGGCCGCCGCGGCGCCACGCGGGGACACACACACACACACACACACACACACTCGCACACTGCTCACACACACACACTCACACCGCCGTGTCGTATACGACTACAGAGCCATTTTTCTGCTGTGCACACATCATTAATTGCGAGCCACTTGTCTCGGACACTAGAAAGAAGAAAGGGGGATAGAGAAGAACAGGAGAAGGAGGAGGAGGAGGAGGAGGAGGCGAAGGAGGAGGAAGAGGAGGAGGAGGAGGAGGAGGAGGAGGAGGACGAGGAGGACGACGACGACGAGGAGGAAGAAGCGGACAAGGAGGGAGTGGGGAGCGGAGGGCGCGCGCCTGTGAGCGGGAGGGTGGGCCATCCCGCACGGCGGCACCGCAAGGGATTGCCTACCCACCGAGCGCGGGCGTCGCATACCCGACCGCAGAGCGGACGAACTTGGGGGGAGAGGAAGAAACACAAAACCAAGCACAAAACTATGCATTCGACCCGAAAATTACAGTAACCTCTTTTATAATATACCTCCTTAACAGAAAGGAACTGGGCCCACGTCGTCGACGAGACATCAGCGACGGAACCGCACGGCACCCGTCTCTCTCTCTCTCCCTCTCTCTCTCTCTCTCGCTCTCTCTCTCTCTCGCTCTCTCTCTCTCGCTCTCTCTCTCTCCCCTCACTCACACACTCTCTCACTCTTTCCAGCCGCCATTCCCCGCCACAATCCTCCAGACAGCCGCAGCGCCGCCAACGTCTTTCTCCATCGAAATGCGATTTCCGGTGGTTCAATTTACGTGGATAACACATCGCATAATGTTGAGAGATAAGTCCGGCGGCGGCCGGGGTGTGGCGGCGCGGCGCAACCCTTTTTGCCTCTCAGCTCGTCTTCTTTCTCTCTCTCCCTCCTCGCTTTTTGTCATATCTCCAATCCCTTTCACCCGGCCCCGCCATGCAAAGCCCTTTCCTTCGTCCCTTTGTGCGGCCCTTCGGCCCCTCCGCGGCCCTTCGGGGGCCCGCCTCTCAACCCGCTCCGCTGCGGCACGCCGCCGCCGTATGTGCACGTGTGTGTGCGCGTGTGTGTGTGCGTGTGTGAGTGTGTGGGTGCGCCCGTTTCCTCGTTTCCTCTTGCGTCGTCGATCCACCCGTTTCGGTAGTTTTGACGAGTCCTACTGCGTCGCCTCCTTTGCGTAATCCCCCCCCCCCCTGCGGCCGTGTGCGGCCATGCGTGTGCGTGCCCGCTAACTGCGGCCGGCCCCGACCCGCCCAGTCATTGCGGGGCCTCTTCCAAGGACGCGCGACATATAAATATAAATAATAAGGCTTTTGCCTGGCGCACGTCGTCAGAAAACCGCTGCAGAAGCCGTGCTATAATGACAAATCTCACTCGATACAATGGGCTCAACTTCCCTTAATTAGGAACACACGCGCATTATACAAGTAGGGGGGGGGGTTGTAGACGTGTCGCAGGGCGGTGAGAAGTCCGCGGGGGGTCGGCATCTAGAGGCTCGTGGAGGGTAGTGAGTGGGTCCCTCTGTCATGGCGAGCCGCGCTGCAGGCCGCGCTGCCGCACCGCCGCCGGCTGCCGCGGCCGCGGCCCCAGTCGAATATGTCATCAGGGAGGCCAGCTCCTCCCTAACCCCACCCCGCCGCGCCGCGCAGCTCCGCGCAGAGCTGCGCCGCATATAAGACTCGCATTCGATCGGGTAGGCGGGATGGGACCGCGGCACCATATCGAGAGGTTTTCAGAGCGGAGGCGGCGGGGGGCGGCGGCGGGCGGGGAGGGGGGGGGGGTGTAAGACGTGGCCGACGTGGCCCGACGTGGCCCGACGTGACGACACAGCACAACATGGCGACGCTGGCAAAACCCTTTTTCCTCCACCGAAACGGGCGTCGCGATGCCATGGCGGCGTCGCTGAGCGACGCTCTGAATGTGTGTGCGTGTGCGTGTGTGTGTGTGTGTGTGGGCGCCGCCATAGCTCTCTGCATAGCGACGCGGTGAGGTCCTGGCTCCCCCTCCCCTCCTCCTCTTCCCTCCGGGCCCTCCTGAGCGTGATACAAAAGGAATGGACAACAATTTGTATACGGTCGCGAGATATGGTCCCGTCCGTGCGTCTTGGTTCGCGCGGGCGGCGGCGGCGGCGCGTCGCTGCCCCTCGCCGACACGTCCCAGAAATACATCCGGCCGTCCCACGCCGTCCCACGGGGCCCGGCCACCGCCCGGCCAGGCTCGGCGCGGCACGGCCCGACGGGTCACCGAGCGCTATCCTCTCCATATCATCCAAACGCGTCCCTCAAAACGCCCAAGACAACGGCGGCGGTGCGGCGCTGCGGCGCTGCGCGGCCAGCCGGGTTGCCGTGGAGACCTCACGTCACGCGGACGGCCCCGTGCCCGCCGCCGCCGCCGCCGCCGCCGCTACAGACGCCCTCGGCACGGCCGAGATGACCAAGATAGAAGACGGGCGCCGCGTAATGCCCGCGCGCTCCCCCCGCGGACATGCGGCGGGCACGTACAGAGCATTGCGCGCGGCCCGCCGGGCGGCGCTTATTTCCATGGGGGGGGGGGGACGGTGTGTGTGACATTATCTGAAGCCGCTCTCTCGTGTGTGTGCCTGCGAGGCGTCGTGTTTCTATTTAATTCCCATTTTATTTTTCATTGACTCCGCTGCGCCCTCGCCCCCCCCCCCCCCCCCCCTCCCCCCCCCCCCCCCCCCCCCCCAAACTCCTCAGGTTCCATAAGGAGGTCGCAACGGAGAGTCCGAGGGCGCTGCTGGCTGGCCGGACCAGACTGGACTTTTCCCGCATACACTTTCCATCAGCGGGGCGCGGCTCCAAGGGCCGCGGCGGGCCGCGGACGCGGGTGAGCGGAAGGGAAGGGGAGAGGCGGGGGAGGGCGGTGTCGGGGTGGTGCGGAGAGCTGCTTTGCAAAACTCCGCCGCCCACGACCGGGCCGGCTCTGCGCCGGGTCTGCGCCGGATCCGCGCTGGCAGGAATACTCGTTAAAGCTGCTGATACGAGAGGCGCGGCGGGGCGCGGCGGGCGCGGGGCGCTGCGGGGCGCGCGGGGTGGCGCTGGGGCCTCGCTCCCTCCCCCACACATGTGGACATGCGCAAAAGGCTTGCCTCACATGAGAAGAGGGGGAGTTAGCGACACGAAGCGCGAGAGAAGAAAGGGAGAGGAGGAGGAGGAGGAGGAAGGCAGGGAGAGACAGAGAGAGAGAAGAGCGAGAGAGAGAGAGAGAGAGAGAGAGAGAGGCAGGGAGGGAGAGAAGGCGAGCCCGCGCAGAAATTAGTGGGGAGATGGAAAATTGTAGAGCTCCCACACATGTGCCGGCAAGGGTGGGGGTAGCGAGTGGTGGGAGACAAGGCGAAATAGCCATCAACAAAGGTGGGTGGTGGGGGGAGGGCGTAACTAAGGGGAGGGGCGTTGGCAGCGTGGTGGGGGTGGCCAGCGAGAGCCACCTCGGCCCGGCCCCGGCCCTGCTCGGGGGTGGTGGACCTCACTTCCACATATCTCCACATATCCTTCCTCCCTCATCTCTCTCTTTCTCATTCTCCGCGCGAGGCGTCCGCCCCTCCCCCCTTTTCTCTCTCTCTCTCTCTGTCTCTCATTCCTTCTCTCTCCTCTCCCCGCACGGCGTCAAGGTAGAGAGAGGACGGGGCGGGCGGATTCGAAAAGACATGCAGAGCGCGAGGAAGGAAACGTTCGTTCTTTCGTTCGCTGTGCGCGGCGCAGTTGGACTCGGCAGTGGCGACGAGGAGAGAGAGAGAGAGAGAGAGAGAGAGAGAGGGAGAGAGAGAAGGAGGGGGGAGGGGGTGTCACCGCCCCTGGCCGGCCCCACGAACAGTCCCGCACACACATGCGGCACTCGGGGACCGGGCGCAAGCGACAGCACGTTAATGACGGGCCCCGGCCAGGCCTGCCAGGCCTCACGCGGCGTCGCCGGGGCCCCGTGCGGGTAGACCCGCCCGCCGGGCAGGTGTGCTCTCACGTTGCCTACCCAACGCTCGGCGGGCGCTGTGGCCGTCGGGGCCTGCGACGGGTACGCTACCGGTGCATTCTGTTGTCTGGTGGTTTTAGTTGACTCTTTAAGAACGTTTGATTATTGCGTTTGGATTATGGGCATTTTCAAGAATTTAAAGCAAATTGGCTCGGAGCGTGGCCCGGCCTTAAGCCCTGGCCCTCCCCCCACCAGCCTGGGCCGGGCGGTGCGGCGCCGCCCCCGCCGGCCCCCGCAGCCCCCCCCCCCTCCCCCCTCCTCCCTCACCCCGCCTTCCCGCGCGGCCCTCTCCCCCATTCCTCCTTCTTTCCGCACTCCTTGCGCTGTTCGCCGAGGAGCGAGGAGGACTCTCACATATTAGCATTTTCTCATATGTACGCGCGAAATCCCATTTCCCCGATACGGAGCGCGCCGCAGCAGCTCGGGGGGCCCCGCGCAGCTCCGGCCGCCCCGGCGCCCGTCACGCTCAGTACCCCCGCCACGCGCCGCCACGCCGGTAGCCAGACCGTGAGGCGGGCGGGCGCGCGGGCGTGAGCAGGCTTTAGCCGCGGCCGCACGGGAATGCCGCGAGACCAAGTGGCGAGCGGCCACCACCCGCAATTCTATTCCACCGGACTCCAACTCGAGACACGGCGTTCCGCACAAAGGTCCCGGGGCCGCTGGCCGACCGGGGTCGGGTGCTGGCGGAGGCCGCGGGCGGGGCAGGACAAGGCAGCGGCGGCGGGGCGGCGGCAGGCGGCGGTGGGCCGCTGAGAGCACTGGGGCCCGCCGATCACGGTGCTGCTGGCCCTGACTGGTACTCGAACCCGCCGCGGCCGGACGGCCCCTCTCGCTAGGGCCCCCTGGTGGCCCCCGCGGCCCCCGCGGCCCCCGGCGGCCCCCCGGCTGGGCTTGCCGGGCTCTCCTCGGCCGCATTAAAGAGCTAATTTACAGCGCCAATCTGAGCCGGGCCGCGCCCGGCCGTGCAGCACCCAGCGGACGTGCCCTTATTAAATTTCTCTTCCGGCTAATAAGTTTCCCCGGGGCCCCTCCGGGCCCGCAGTAATGTGCCGGGCGGGACGAGCCGCAGTGTGGCACTTCCTCGTTTTTCTTTCCGGCCGTAGAGCTGCAAAGGTTTCCAGGCCCGCCTCCTCCAGATCTCTTTCGCCCCCCACAATTTTTTTTCCTCCTCCCTTTTTCTTGGCTAATTAATTTGATCCGACACCTCCTAATGAATGCGTAGGGTGAGGTTATTTTCTTTTTGAATATCTTATCCTCCACTTTTTCTCCTCCTCCCCTCTCTCTCTCTCTCTCTCTCTCTCTCTCTCTCTCTCTCTCTCTCTTTTACGTCGTCTGGCGTCGGTCTCTGTCCCTCTCTTGTGTGCCTCGGCCCCGTTCGCGGTGCGCCCTTGGTTCCGCCTGCTGCTACAGCACGCCGCCAACGCCCGGGCATAAAAAGAGTCGTTAAGGAAGGGAAAGCTCGTCGGGTGGCAAAGAGGAGGATTAAGAAATATCAGGCGGAGTAATCACTGCTTAAGTGACTTGTATAAGATTAATGGACAAGTCGGCGTGGCGCCAGTGGGCGCCGCCAGGCGCCGCTACTGCTGGCGCCAATATTGCCGTCGCCTGCTCTCGTTAGCAAAGATTTCAAGAGAGACGAAAAAAAGTGGCTTTTTTCCCCTCGTGTGACGGCGGCAGGGCGCGCTGCTAAACCGGTTCACCTGCTGCATTCCGTACGATTTCTCATGCATTCGTCATGGAGGGTGGCTGGCTGTCGCGTGTCGGCACCGCCCGGTCACTTGTCGTCGCAGCGCGCACTTTTTTGTTTATTTTTTTTATCTTCCTCTCTCTCGCTCTCCTTCCCTTCCCAGACCAGCCGCCGCCCCCCCCCCCCCCCCCCCACCTCCCCACAAGCAGCACACGACGCAAAGGGCAGCTCCCATGCAAATGAGCACAAATGAGGATGAGATTCGTCATGTCTGCGGGGCGGCGGCCGCCGGGTGCCGCCGGGGGCCGCGGCCAGGTGATGTCGCGACAGAGTTTAATCTCCGAGCCGAGCCCGCCGCTGCGGCCCGGCGTGTCGCTAACGAAGCGACGAGGTGGAAGAGGGAGAGAGAGAGAGAGAGAGAGAGAGAGAGAGAGAGAGAGAGAGAGAGAGAGAGAGAGAAATCGGCCGCCATTAGAAGAAGGGAAACGGGCGCCGCTGCTGCGACATGCCGAGGAGAGAAGAAGGCGACGGGAATGCCGCGAGGAAGGAGGAGGAGGAAAAGAAGACGAGGATCCGCACGAGATACTCGACGGCGGGGGATCACGGTACAAACACCGAAGTTAGCACACACGGCAAGGGGCGCGGGTGTCAGCGTGCGACACCCGCGCGTCTCCAGGCACCTCCAGGCGCCTCCAGGGCCTCCAGGCTCGCGGTGCAGTTCTCCAGAAGCCATGACGCGGAGCCGGCCGTCCCGCGAAGCCATCAGATGCATTTGGCGGGCTTCAGGTCCGTCGTCCGCACGGGGCGGAGGGAGAAAATGGAGGAGAGAGAGAGAGAGAGAAAGAGCGAAAACGAAAAAAAAACTAGAGGGAAAAAAAACTTTGTTGGTTGCACAGTGCGCTCCTGTGTGCGGATTACTTGCCCGCCAGTTATTACCAATAACTACCGCGGAAACGTGACTTTTTCCTTCTCTCTCCCTCCCCACCCGCGCCCTCTCCTCTCCTCTCGCTCATTCTCCCTTCCCTCTCGCGCCACCTCGCGCTTCTCATCCCCCGCTGCTGCTGCCCGCTCCTGATTCCTTTTAGTTTTCTCCGGCGCTCGTTTTTTTTATTCTTTCTCTTTTTCCCTCCTTTCATTCTTTCCCGTCCGTGCGGCATTATTTCTGCTATTGATTTTATCAGAATTATATGAGAGCCGGGGCGAAGGTGGGGAAAATGTGCGATGTGGCCGCTGTGCCTCGGCCGTGCCGTGCCTCCCCTCCCGCGGCCGTCTGGGCCCCGGCCTAATGTGTTCGTGTGTGTGCGCCAGAAACCCCGGCGGCGGCGGCACAGCCCGCGCAGCCCGCGCAGCCAGCGACGCCGTGGTGTGACTGAGCCCCGGGACTTTTTCTTTCACAGCCGACTTCACCCAATCAATTCCTTAATTTCTCTCTCTCTCTCCCTCTCTCTCTCTCTCTCTCTCTCCCTCTCCTTCTCCCGCCGCATTTCATTCTTCGCCAGGCAGAGAATCGTCCCAGGGCCTTGCAACAGTACTAGTGACGCGGCGCACTTGAAGGAGTACGCAGAGGGTGAGGAAGTGACGTCAGCACTCCAATTAGCAACAAGGCACACAACAGGGTCGCATGCGAGAGATGGCGGGGCCCGGCGGGGCCCGGCGGGGCAGCCCAGCAGCCAGCTGACCGCGGCGCCGCGCCTCGGCTCTCGGCTTGACTCGCGGAGCTAAAGCAGGCGCGGAGGGAGAGAGAGAGAGAGAGAGAGAGAGAGAGAGAGAGAGAACATAAAAAACGCGTGGCCACCCCCTCCGCACCCCTCCGCACCCCGCACCTCCCCGCCCCGCGGCCCGTGGCCTCACCCTCAGCTGCCTCCACCCTCGGGGTGGACCCCTCTCCCCTCGCCACTCCCCTCCCCACGCAACGCAGCAGCAACCCCTCGTGCTTTTTATGTTTTAAGATTAAACACGCTCTCTGTCGCACTGCACTCCTCTGCATATACCCCGTCCTTCTCCTGCGCTCCTGCGGGCGAGGGTGAGCGGCCCGGAGCCGCGGAGGCCCCGGGGCCCGGCCCGACCTATCCTCCTACTTGCACCAGCGCTGCCAAATCTCGTTGCGGCTGTATTGATGTTTGTGCTTGACGTCATATACCTCTGTGTCCCCCCCCCCCCCGCCCCCTCCCCCTCTCTACCCTCACCCCTTCGGCAGCGCTGCCCCCTCCCCACACCCCACCCTTCCCTCGGCGCACAGCGACTCTTGCAAATAGTGTAGAGCGGGGCAAACTCGCACGCGTGCAATTTTTTTCACCCTATCCCTCTCTTTCTCTCTCTCTCTCTCTCTCTCTCTCTCTCTCTCTCTCTCTCTCTCTCGCTGTCTAAGGCGCGCTGGGTGAGCGCCTAGTAGAAGTAATATAGGGTGTTTCTCGCGGCCCCTTCCCGTTTTTTAACCCTCGCGCGACCGGGTGACCCTGCGGCGCGGAGCCCGCGGAGCCGCGAGATGAGGGAAACGGTCCGCGGAGAGGGTGCGCGGCGGCAGCTTTTTGCCTAGAATCGAATCTTTTTCTTTTTGTCGTTTTTAGAGTTAGTATTTCGTTTATTTTTGTTAGCGACGAGCTGACGTCGCGCGGGGCAAGAAGTGTATACGTTTTACAAGGTTAGGGGGACGCGAGTCGGAAAAAAAAAACAGTTCCGGACGCAGCCGTCTAATCCCGCACTCGCGTCCCCGTCCCGGAAGATACTGCTTCCTTCCTCCCAGCGGCAAGCGGGCAGCGCCCCCCCCCCCCCCCCCTTCCCCCTGCGCTGACGGTGCAGCCGGCAGGTGGTCACCGGAGTCCCCCCCCCTCCGCCCTCTGGCGACCCCGCGGCCCGCCTACCCTTGACCTTGAACACATGTTTTTGTTTGGCAGCAGAGCGGGGTGCGTTGGTGCGTACCATGCAGCGACGGCGCGACGGCGCGACGGCGCGGTATAATATTTCGCTTCTGCACGCAGAAAAAAAAATGGATTCGTGATTTTAGTCTCGAATTGCATATACTTGGTTTTCACAAGTAAATTTTACTTGGCAAAACCAAGTATAGGTACCCTTTTTTTTCTGGGTGAGGCTGTGGTCGAAAGGTAAACTCCGAGTGCGCACTATATGCGTTTCTGTACGGCAAAAGAAAACCGTCTTTCCAGACCACCAGAAGGATGCTGCATGCAGAGCCCTTTTGTGTCACACACAGCGGACCTCTCTTATGAGCACGCGTCTCCTGCAACGGCCCTAACATCGAGAGCTCCGTCGTGGTGCAAGCGGCCCCCGCCGCCGCCGCCGCCGCCGCCGCCGCCGCCGCCCCGCCCCCGCCGCCGCCTCAGACGGGCGCTGCTTGACCAGCGCAGTCGACCCGACCGCCGCCGCCCCTGCGGCGGCCGCGCGCGGCCATTCCAAGTTGGAAGTGACCAAGTTTCGCTGCCACCATTTAGCTGCATTAACATGGATGAGTCCATCCCTCTTTCCCGCCGCTCTTTCAAAAGTCGGGGCGCGTCGCGGGCGGACTTCTCCCGGCGGCGCGGCGGCTGCCTGCCTGCCTTCGACCGCAACGGCGCCCGCAGCGCTCTCTGGCTGCCGCGGGCCGAGGCTGCCGCTGCCTGTCGGAGGAGCAAGTTGTATTATTCTGACGCAGGCGGGCGTCATTCTCCCCCCCCCCCCCCCCCAGGCCGGATCACGCATTACTCCGCGAATCCAAAACGATTTTTTTTCGTGTGTGTGTGTGTGTGTTTGTGTGTGTGTGTGTGTTTGTGTGTGTGTGTGTTTGTGTGTGTGTGTGTGTGTGCCGAGTTAACAGGTGAGGCGGCCGCGCCGGAGGATGTCCGTCCACTGCGTCCGCTCCCCTCGCGGTGGTGTGATCCCCTCCCTGCAAGGTGGATGTTGTTGGCGTTGTACCAACACGGCCGCCCGGACCACCGGACTTCAGCCGCCGCTGCCGCCGCCGTCCAGCTGTTTTTCCCTCCTCCGGTCCCTTCATCCCCCATCTCTCTCCCTCTCCCTCTCTCTCTCTCTCTCTCTCTCTCTCTCTCTCTCTCTGTATCCCTTATTTTTTTTCTCTTTTTCGCTCTGACCGGCGGCGGCGGCTTTCGGTCTCGTTGCGGTGGTGCGGCGTCGCGCGGAGGTGCGGGCCGTGCGGGCTCTGCGGCGGGGGAGCGAGAGAGACAGCGCGCTGCGCTCGCCCTCGCCGTGTAATCCCCGTGTGGAACAACGCGCGTATAATGGGCCTGTGGGCAGTGCCGGCCTGCCTGTGGCTATCACAAGTGACCAACGCCCGACACCCCAGGCCGCCCGCCCCCCCCCCCCCCCCTGCTCGCCCAGGAAATGACCCCTCCGGCACCCCCTCATCTCCTCTCTGTCGCTGCGGCAGCGTCCTTAGTCCTCTCTGTCTCTCTGTCTCTCTCTCTCTCTCTCTCTCTCTCTCTCTCTCTCTCTCTGCTCTCCTTATCGGATTCGGTCAGCAGCAGCAGAGAGCGGTGGTCGGCGCAAAAAGAGAGGGGAAAACAGAGCAAAATAGGAAGAGGGGGGCGTGCGGGCGGCGAGGCGGGGCGGGCGTAATCCACACCTATGAGTTGATTCCACTCGGCCGTGCTAATCCGATCCGATAGCCCGAGCGCCGCCGAGCGCCCGGAAACAAGAATTACCGGACCGTACGGCCGCATCGCATGCTGCTCAAGCCTCTCATGGACATTTTTTTCCTCCTCTGTATTTTTTCTGTGTGTGTGTGTCCTCCGTGACGTCACGGGGATGAGGGGTGCGATAATTACCACGTACACCGACCGCGCGGTGTGCGTAACGCGCGTCGTCACTGTGAAACACGAGCCGCAGACCGCAGGCCGCCCTCCGGTTTTACCTGGAGGACACTAACAACGCCCCAACATTTTCAATTATTTTTTTTTTACGTTTCCCTATTTTATTTTATTTTTCAGTTTTAATTTACTATATGGCCACAGAGGACACCGGACGAGTTGGTATAGTTTCGAGTGTCCGTAGCGGTAGGTTCGGCGCCTTTGGTGTTTTTTTTTCTCTTGCATGCTTATGAACGGCTTGGTGCCGCCGCCGCGCGTTGGAGTTGGCAGCGCTGCATGCACTAGTTAGGCCCGCCCGCGCTGCGCAGTGTGGCCAACCTTAGACGACGACGCGCGCTGCCACGCGACGCCACACGACGCCACGTCCCAACGCGCAATGAGACCCCGCGCGGCGCGGATAAGGGCGGAATCCGGGAATGGGACGGCTTCCCTAACGATGTCATTTTTTGGTTTTGGCAGCTAAAGAGTCGAGTCGAGTCGGGTCGGACCGGGTCGGCGAGTGGACTCCGGCGGCGCCGCCCGCCTGCAGGCGGAGCTCAGCGGCGGCGCGGGGCAGTCACTGTCCCGGCCGGGACTCGCCCACCACCACCACCGCCACCACCACCACCACCGCCACCACCACCACCCCCACGGCGGGCCAACTTGAGCCGGGGGCTTTAATATTTAACGGCACGTGACCCCCACTCCGTACTCCGTGTGGTCGGGGCGTCCCCTGGACGTTGAACCGCATGGCGCGGACGGCGACGGCGACGACGAAGCCCCTCCCCGCCGCCAACGAGGCCGCCCTCATGCCGTCCTCCTGGAAATGATGCCAAAAGTTGACTAACGGAATCAGCGGCCCTGAGCGAGCCACCCCCGAAGGCCCCGCAGCCCGGGATAAGATTGGAGCAATAAATTACGGAGTGCGTCGAGCCGCTATGAAAAATTTGGACGACTCATTAGCATTTTCGACCGAGTTTGCGCCGCGGCGGCGGCGGCGGCGCGGTCCGGCCTGAGAGCCAACAGGGGCAGACTGCGTTCCCCCCTCCCCTTCCCACCCCCGCGACCACGAGAAAGGGCCGCGCACGGTCCACACACATAAGGCCCGCCCTGCTGCCTCTTGTATGCCGCTTCAATGCCGCTAGTTTCTGGCGACACGAGAGTTACCATCCACGTCCAGAGAGAAGAATCACCTGCTGCCTGGGGGTGGGGACCGGCCAGCCCCGGCCCGCGGGGGACGCCGCCGCAGAAGAAAAGGGAAAATAACAACAACAAGGATGGAAGGTCCCTTTCGCCCGCTTTTGTCCGCCGCAAATTGGTTTTTATCTCGTCTCCTCCTGATTGGTCGGCACAACAAGTAAATGAACGAGCCGGGCGTATTGGGAAGCAATCGCTCGAAATAAGGCCGAACACGACAAAGGACGCCAGCGGCATGACTCGGCAGCACAGGGCCGTGTGAGGGACACGGGCTGTATGATTGGGCGACGATAATGGAGGACACTGTCAGGGACACATGTCTGTACTCGAACCACACCACGGCCCCGCTGCCGCCGCTGGCTGCGTGCCCGCGGCCGAAACCCCGGACGTACTTACATCGTGAGGGGGCGGTGGGCAGTGTCGTGTCGAGGGGCAGGTATACGGTGTGGAGAGAAGGAGAAGGCACTCAGGGTGATCCGGTTTCTAGCCCCGAAATTCACCAAATAAATTTTCAGAAGAAATCCAGAATTTTTCCAGAAAAAAAATTGAAACTTTCAAAATTTGAAATATACTGAAGTATTATTGATAGTCTCCCGAAAATTTCCTCGAGATTTTCAGGACAAGAAACTCTAATCTGGACTACGGGTGACTTTATTTTGAAACGTTGAGCCATATTTATTACAAATAGTAGCCGCAGGTGTGCGACTGACTGGATGTGGACACAAGGCGTGTGCTCTGCCAGCTCTGCTCAAGGAGTGTGCCACCGCTTCCCCGGTGACGCGTGAAGGAGTGGGTAGGCAACACGGCCTTCTCCGCTGCGCTGCGGACGGCACCCGTTGCCTACCGCCCGGGCGCTTCCCCGTGGCGCCATCAATCGGCAGGTTGAGGTACTACAGCTGTACAGTACGCCTCCGGTGGGACCGTCTCCGTCTAGCGGCAGGTGTAGCTGTCTGATACTCCCAGCCCGGCGGCGGCGGCCGGCACCTCACGCGCTCTGCCTCCGGCGGCGTCCCGGCCCGGGTCAATAGTTTTCGAGTCCGCCCGGGATGTGCATACTGGCGCATACGGCCCGGCACCGCCGGCAGCGCGAGGGGAGGGAAGGGGTGCGGCGCCGCCGTGACTTATATCTCAATCAGATCACGTTCTCACTTTTAAGGAGGCCCCCTTATACGGCCCCTGCAGCCATGGCAGCCATGGCAGCCATCACGGCGTCACGGCGTCCCGGCGGCGGCGGCGGGCGGAGAGCGGCGGCATGGCGGGGGGCTCCGCGTCTGTGGCCCCCGCCGCTCCCCGCCGCGCCCCGCCGCCCGTGGTGATATCCCACGACAATGGGGAGAACTTAAGCGGCGGCGATTCGGTGCCCCCCGACGACGACGTCCGAAAGGAGGAGGGGGAGGGGAATTCCTCGCCCCCGATGAAGGGGACATTTGGAGACAGAGAGACTACCACCTCCGCGCCGCGCCGCGCACCGCCGCCGCCGGTTCCGGAAAGCGCTTTTCTTTCCCCAACTTTTGCCGCCGCCCGCCGCCACCGCCGCCGGGGCGGGTGATGAGGGCCCGTGAGGGACTGGCGGTGCTGCACGGTGCTGCCGGCCGAGGTGAGGAAGACCCCCGGCGGCCCCGCATTCCGCGCCCCGCCGTCCCGGATGAGAAATCACTCGGGCGAGGAGAGCGGCGCGGGGCCGGAGGGGCTGGCGGGGCGCCGAGCGAGCAGCCGAGCACTGCGACACGACGCCCCTCACAAAGAAATCTCTAAATACTCGGGGAAATAACAACGCCGCGGGCGCGGCGCGGCTCGGCCCTCGGCCTTTGGGGGCGGCGGCGGCGGCGGCGGCGGCGGGCGGAGGGCGGCGACGACGACAGTGGTGGCGGATTTCTCACGCGGCGAGGGCGAAAAACTCTTGGAAATGTACACAACGGAATAAATTGTGCGGCCCGGCAGGGCGAGGCGGTAGCGGCGGCGTCGCGGCCGGGAAGTGGGCGACGCTCGATGTCCCGGCGATGGATGGGGGCTGACGCCGAGAAGATGACAAGAAGAACCGGATCCAGAACCCGGCTGCGAGGGGGTACCGCTGCAGGGAGTATCTCCTAGCGAGGATCAGTGGCTGATCCTCTCTAGGCGGTGGGCACCGCCACCGGCGCCACCGCACCGCGGGGTAGGCCGCAGGGGCAAAGGCACCGTCAAGAGGGCCTTGGACGGGCCGGGGTGTGACGGGTTCTGTTCTGCCCCCTCCTTGTCTCGCCCCCTGAGAGAGGGAGGGAGGAAAGTAGAGGGAGAGAGAGAGAGAGAGAGAAAGAGAGAGAGAGAGAGAAAGAGAGAGAGAGAGAGAGAGAGAGAGAGAGAGAGAGAGAGAAGCACGCAGCAGGGAGGGACAAACACGTAATGCTCGATACGACCCAAATTTTACGCCCGCTGGTACATAAATCACCGCCACAGAGAAGAAGGATGAAAAGAAGAAAAGGGGGGGGGGGGGAGAGAGAAACACAAGGAAGAAGGGGAGGGTGGAGCGCCGTGGAGGACTCTGCCAGGGGCTGCCGCTGTCACACATGTCTCGGCCTCTGCGGTGAAGTACCCTCAGTTCCAACCCCCCAACCCCGTACCCCTCACGGACCCACAGGTACAAGGCAAAGAGGAGCCAGGCGTTGATCATCATAAATAACCCGTTTTCAGTTTCAGCCAGCATCCGGTATAGACTGTTTTTTCTTCGTTAGCTTTTCGTTGTTGATTTCTCCAAAATCCCTCGTGGAGTCTCATGATGATCGCAGCTCGCAGGTCTGCGTGTGTGCGCCCTGTCATGTCCTCCCCGCCGCTGCACCACACGTGTGCCGCCCGAGCCAGACCGCCGGGCCGGGGAGCCCACGGAGCCGGACTGCTTGATTCGGCAGGTTGATGCGCGCATCAAGACACGACGGGTGCGCTTCATAGCGGGATGTAAATCCGAGCCTCCCCCCTCCCCCCGAGAGATATGACGGAGGCAGGGGGGTTACATTTGGCCCCGCGACCCGACCCCGCATCCGCCACCGCCTTGAAACAATCCGAAAGGGGGAGACAGAGACATCCTCCCACCCCCGCCACGGCGAGTGACAGTGATTTGACTTCTGGGGTTGTCACAGCGGCCGCACACCTTGAACCCCCCCCCCCCCCCGAACCCTATTACACACACAGAGCGCGCTGGGAAACAGACAAGTAGCGCCCTCCGACGGAGGGTGATGGCAACTGTCGTCCTTGCCGCGGAGTAGAGACGGACCGGCGCTACCGCGTGTGGAGCGGGGGTATCGCTGGATGGTCGTAACAAATTTCCCAGCGCCAGCGAAAACCAGAACGTTCCCAGGGGCCTTGCAGTTGGCTCGGCTCGTCACGGCCCGAGCAAATTCAAACACGAGCCGCGGTACGCCGAGGTAGGCATGCAAGGCAGACTCTAGATAGGGGGTGTAAGGGGGGTATTTCTCTGCCCTCTGCCCCCACCCTGAGCGGCAGCAGACTGCAGGCCGACGGTGTTGGAACTTGGGGTTCATGAAGAAAGTAGACGAGCGCAGAATAACTTTTATTCGCCAATCATCGTGGTGCCGACACTCCATTAACCAGTTCCATAATTTTATTTCTTTATTTCAGTCATGTGACTCCAACCAGTAACATCATCTCGAATATTGACACACACCCAAATTACCATAACATTATTGTCCTTTCATTCTGTAACATCTTTCAATTCACACACAAAGTGATTTTCATACAATTCATACAACTCTGTCAAACTGTAAAAACATGGACCAACTAAAATCTTCGCCAAACTGTAAAAACATCTCAACTCTATAATATCAAACAATAAAATCATCGTCAAACTGTGAAAGCATGGACCAACTTAAAATCATCGTCAAACTGTGAAAGCATTGTCCATTTACAAAATCACATCAATGTCCAACAAAGTTTGAAGCTTCAATTTTTTTTTAGAATCATCCATACATCCCAACAATTAACATTGATCAGTTGACACACTTCCACATCCTTCCATTCCACAACATACTTCGATTCATACACAAAGTGATTTTCATACAACACTCTCAAACTGTATCCTCCAATTGATATGCGCTCCGTGCTCCGTCTGAAACAATCAAAACAACGCATTGTAGGACGCGAGGAAACGGACCCCGGGCGACATCCAACGTGCGGAGAAAGGTCCGGCCCGGCCCCGGGCGCGGGCGCATCGACGCCCCCTCTTGACCTGACCCACCCCAACTTCAAGGAGACCAAGGGCCGTAGGTCAACTCACCGGCATCGTGAGGACGGGGAGCCGGCGAGTTGCGGGCGAACATCACTGCTCACGAGTTTACCGAAGGGCAAACAAACGCGCACCCCAAGAGGAAGGGTGGCTTCGCAACCACGGAACCGAACCCACAAAACGCCCGGCCACGTGCTTAGCCCGGTGTGAGGTTCGAGGAGTGGGAGACGTTGATGTCCTCCCGGCGTTCGCTTCAATCGCTTCAGCTGGACTCAGCGCCGGCGAGCCACGACCTGCTTCCCCCCTCCCCGCCCCCTTGGTTGGCCCTCTGGTTGGCCCTTTGGCCGGTCCGCGATTGGCTCTCGGCTTTGTTTACATTTCGTTTCTTTTCTTGTTATTTTTTGTTGTCGTTTGTTTTTGTTGTTTCTGCCTGATTCCTTCATCTGCGCTATGAATCCATTATGCCACGGGAGTGACCTTTGCCCAGTCGTAAAAGCCGTGGCATGACGAGGCACATAACGCGTCGAGACACTGTCGTCCGGACCGCTGCTCGGCTGCAGGTTATGGGCGTCTGCTTCGTTTGTGCGCCTCCCCGCCCCCCCGCCCTGCGAGGACTAACGGGACTCAGTCGGAAGGACTTAGTGTCCTTATCGTCCTTATCGTGTTATCTATCCAATAACGTCTAGACGGGACGTCCTCTTTCACAAGCTACTCAGTCGCCCGTGCCATTCCAACAGGTAAGCTTTACTAACCCTCTGTTTATTTGTTGACGACTCTCCTTTGCCTATGTTGCACAGCATAACAACAGTTGTTGCTTTTCCTGGTCAGGCAGTTCTCCAGAAACAGTCGCTTTCTCTTGTGATAATGTCTAAGACAGTGGTCATCAAAACTGATCTGGGGCCCGTTCTCGGTCGTGAAATCAGATCAGAAGTGACAGACTCAAAATTTCTCAGCTTCCAAGGAATTCCATATGCCAAACCGCCAGTTGGACCCTTAAGATTTAAGGTAAGAGTAGTGATTTGGTTTTACACTTTTAGGGTCTGTTTGATTGTGTATATCCTCACTTTGGTTTGCCTGTGTGCAGTCTTTTGGTTGCTTTTTTATTTACCTTTCTGTGCTGTCATTCCCTTGACTCCAACTCTAGCCTCCACAACCAGCAGAGCCATGGACCGCTGTTAGGGACTGTCGACAGGAAGCAGACGTGTGTATGCAATACCACATGTATTTGCGAGATTTAAGAGGCAGCGAAGATTGTTTGTATCTTAATGTTTACACACCTCAGGTAATTGTAGGGGAATGGCATCAATTTTCAATTCTTAAAGGAACTAAATTACTTTGATGTACATTTTATCCTTTTCATTTTTTGTTTTTTTTTGCAGCTTGATATTTGGGGTGTGCCTAGGCTGCCTGTGATGGTGAGAATACATGGAGGTGGATTTACTACCGGCAGTGGTAGTTCTGAAATGTGTGGGCCAGACTTCATAGTCAAAGAAAGAGTTGTTCTGGTCACAATTAACTACCGTCTCAATATGTTTGGTGAGTGACGGCACATAATTCTTGAACATGTTAGTGTTTCATGTAAAATTTTAATTCCACAATTGGTGTTTACAGGTTTCTTATGTCTCGGAGAACCTGGTGATGCCCAAGGAAATATGGGTTTGAAAGACCAGGTTGCTGCATTTCGGTGGGTGCAGAGAAATATATCAAACTTTGGAGGAGATCCAAAAATGGTCACTATTGCTGGAGAGAGCGCAGGTGGTGCTAGTGTTCACCTTCATATGATGTCCCCAATGTCTCGTGGTAATTAAGTTTAAAATGTCTTGCAATGTAATATCAATCATTTTTAGGATGCTCTTTTATTATAATTTCTTTTATTGTTTTCTCTTTAAGGTCTGTTTTCATCTGCTATATCAGAAAGCGGTGTTGCAACGAACCCCTGGGCTTTCACCAAAGATGGGCGCGCTCGAGCCTTTCGCCTTGGAGAGAGTTTAGGTTGTAAGACAGATAATGCAAAAGAGTTGATTGAATTTCTGAGGTCTGTTCCTGCTGAAGATCTTGTTAAAGCTTCAAATCGTGCTTTTTCAAAAGAGGTAAAAGAGGATGGGAGATGTTGTTTTAATTTTTTGTTTTGCTTTTCAATTGACTCATCACTGTGAAACATTTTCCCTAGGACAAAGAATATTCATGTGTCATTAGTCCTTTTCCATTTGTACCAACTATTGAAATTTCAAATGGCTCTGTTGAACCCTTTTTGTCAGAAGACCCGAAGAA
The DNA here is from genome assembly GCA_026979955.1 of Megalurothrips usitatus. NCBI lineage: Eukaryota > Metazoa > Arthropoda > Insecta > Thysanoptera > Thripidae > Megalurothrips > Megalurothrips usitatus. The sequence goes on along the minus strand of CM049594.1, from coordinate 2,380,736 downwards.
AATCCTTAGTGAAGGCAGGTTCTTTAAGGGTCCATTCCTAGCCGGTGTCAACAACCGAGAAGGCATGCTGCTCTTGGCAGGTAAAGTAATTCACTCTAGTTAAATCTTTTGCTTTCATGTGATTGCTTTCCTTCCATTTAAATGAATTGTTAATCATGCTCGCAATAAATTTTTCAGCTATCCTTGGGAAGGACAGAGATGAGATGATCAAAAAATTTGATGCCAGGATTTCATGCCTGGTTCCTGGAGATTTATCAGTACCCCGAGGATCAGGTGAAGAAAAGAAAATTGTAGCTATGTTGCGTTCGTTCTACATGAAAAACAAACCATTATCTGAGGAAAATTTAGTTGACTATTTTAATGTGAGCCTAACTTGATCATATATTTTAGAATTGGTATTAAACTGGTATTAAAGTGTATTTCCCCTTTTACTCACACACTGTATCTCAATTTCAGTTAACAAGTGACTTGATGTTTGTATATGGGTTTTATTGTGCCATGAAAAGTCACTGCAAGCACAGTGCTCCATATTTATATGAGTTTTGTTATGAAGGTGCCTTAAATGTATTCAAAAATATTCTTGGAGAGGACCATATTCCTGGTGCTTGTCATGCTGATGAGTTGGGGTATCTGTTTAAAATGGATCTTTTACCATCTGATTTGCCATCTGACTCCCATGCATTGGCTGTGAGAGATAAGATGGTTAAGTTGTGGACAAACTTTGTCAAATTTGGGTAAGTCAGCGTTTGTTAGTAAGTAGTCTGTAAGTTGTAAAGTGCCACTGAAGATGCTCTGCAATTGAACGTTTCCTTCTCAAATTTTTAGGGACCCTACACCCAAAAATGTCAAATATTTAGGTATTTCATGGCAGCCAGCAAAACGAAACAAATTGACTTACTTGGAGATTGGACCAGAACTCAAGAACAAAACAGGGTCAATATCCGAGGAACGCATGCGATTCTGGGATAAAATCTATAAGGAAGAGACGAAGCTGAAAAACAAACTTTAAATAGATTTGTCAATAAGCCATTTCAAGGGGCAGTGGATTGTGATATGATTCTTGTGATTCATTATAGAATAGTTGAGAAGACTGTGACATTAATCACATTACTATATACATAACTATTTACTTTTTTCATATGTGTTATCCACAAGTGTGCAACAAATTTGTTGTGTATTCTGTTATACTTGGAGACATTTTTTACAAATTTTATTATACTTCTTTTTCTATATTTTACTGTCTTTTGTACTTTCCTTTTGATGGTACTCAATCTATCCTACAAAACTTGTATGACATCTTGTCTTTGTTATATTTTCCCACCTGTGTGGCTGTGAGACTTCTACAATGCTATTATTTTATACTAAGCAAATATATCCTGTTTTCCATAAAATTTGTTTCCTTATTCAGCCTGACACAGCCTAGTATGTTATATATTTCTGAAGAAATCTATGTTTGTAGTTGCATGTCATGGATTATTCGGTAGCAGAAAGCGAACACAATTTATACATCATCAGTCAATATTTTTATGGAAGAGACATTGTGCAACAATTGGTCATTTAAAAAAAAATTCTGATGCATCTCACAGAAACCCCATGATTGTTGTATTATTATTTTTTCCTTTGGCGATACACCCTTTAACTGCTAGAGTGTATTCTGTCAGACCAAAAGAATTTAGTACTACAACTGAATCAGTGGTAGACATGCCAAGTTCACATGTCTTTTTTTTTTTAATCGCAAATAGAAGAAGAGGTACAAAAGAGTTTCTGGGGGCGTACACTGACGCCGCCGGAACCGTGGACCTCACGCCCTCACGCGTCAACATCGCGAGCTTGTCCCCGATCTCGGTCGCCAATGTCCGGCTTGCGGTTCCGCTGGCGCCACTGCCGCTGCTGCTGGTTCTTCCTGTTGCCGGTCCCGAGCTCCTTGCGCCGCTTCCTTGCTCGCTCCCGCTGCCGTTCCCGCTGCTGCTGCCGCTTTCGGCCACCGCCACCACCGCCGCCGCTCCGTTTGCGGGGGCGCTCTGCGCGGAAGGGCGGCGCGGGGGTGGGCGCGAGCTCGGGGGTGGTGGTGGGCTCCGGGGTGGTGGTGGTGGGGCACGCCAGCGGGGCGGGGGTGGCAGGCGGCGGGCTCTCGCTGCTGATGATGACGGCGTCCGTCTCGTTGAACATGGTGGTCACCTCGTAGGTGGTGCCGTCGTGCGTGAAGGTGCTGCGGTGGTTGTAGATGTAGATCCGCCGCCCGTGGCGCCGCGTCGTCGTCACCGACGTGTCTCGCCGGGCCACGTTCTCCGGACAGTCCTTCTCGTCCTCGCCGTCGCGGCAGTCCCGGACCGCGTCGCAGCGCGCGCTCCGAGCCTTGCAGGCGCCGTCGCACCACAGCCCGCCCGCGGCCTGGCACGGCGAGCGGGACCGCTGCCGGCCCTGGCACTCCTCCTCGTCGACGCCGTCCTCGCAGTCCTCGGTGCCGTCGCAGATGCCCGTCTCGGCGGGGACGACGGCGGCCTCGGCCGTGGCGTTGAAGCACGCGCCCCAGCGCTCCGCGCACGCAGACACGCGGCGCACGCAGCGCCCCCCGCAGAGCACGGCGCCGCCCCGGCACGCGGCGCAGTTGGCCTCGTCCGCCCGGTTGGCGCAGTCGTAGGCGCCGTCGCACACGAACTTGGCGTCGATGCACCTGCAGCACACAGGCGCCTCAGACCACACACTCGCAAGAAACTACAACTTCTCATTGATAAAACAGAATGAAAGCACACACGACCCAGCGGCCCGCCGGGACGCACCCGTACCGGTTGCGGTCCTCCGTCATGTCCGGCACGGTGGAGCAGTCGAAGCGGCCGAGGCCGCAGACCACGGGGTGGCCGAACGTGGTATTGAAGCGCATGTGGTCCCGGCAGCCGCGCTCGTCCGCGCCGTCCTTGCAGTCCAGGTAGCCGTCGCAGCGGCGCGACGCCATGACGCAGCGGCCGTCGCAGAGCACCGCGCCGTCGTAGCACTGCTCGCAGCCCGCCTCGTCCTCGCCGCTCGGACAGTCGGGGGCGCCGTCGCAGCGCGTCGCCTCGTGGCGCGTGGTGCCGTCGTAGCAGCGGATGAGGCGCGGCGGCGGCGGGCAGTCCACGGGCTGGCCGCCCTGGGGGACACCAGCACGTCGGCAATCACACCGGGGGACTCACCTCGGGTGGCGAGCCTGCTGGGTAGGCGGCCCGCACGCGCGTGGTGTCGCACGGGCGGCTTGCCCCGGAGCTCGCAGGCGCCGAGCACGGCTCGTCTCCTCACCTCGAAGTAGGCGAAGCCGGTCCGGTTGTCGCGGCAGTAGACGTGGACGGCGGGCGGCTCGGACGGACAGGAGAACTCGTCGGCGCCGTCACTGCAGTCGGCCCGGCCGTCGCACCACCTGTCCGCCGGCAGCGGGCCCGGGTGCGTGCCGTCCAGGCACCAGAAGACCCGCGGCGGCCCGCGGCACTCGGCCTCCTGCTCGTCCGCGCCGCCGTCGCAGTGCGGGTGCGAGTCGCAGCGCCACTTGGTGCGGCCGCACCGGTACGGCTTGGTGCAGGGGATGCCCTGCGGGAGCGGCGGCGGCAATGTCAGGTGGCGCGCTACGCGTACGCGTGTCGGTACCGTTTAACACATGAGTAACCGTGCAAAAAAAATAAAAAAATAGCTTGTTGACTTTTCTGTGACCCTTATCCACGGACATGACAATGGTCGCAGCCATAGCCAGCCGGATTCGGCCGCCATCTTGGTAGTGAGCTCGGTCCCAGCCCTGGCCTGTGGAGGGAGTACTCACCCCCGCCGAGCACGAGGTGGCCACGCACTTGGGCCCGCCGCCCTGCGAGCAGATGGGCGCGAAGCACCGCCGCTCGTCGCTGCCGTTGCCGCAGTCGTCCACGCCGTCGCACTTGACCTTCGGAGACACGCAGCGGCCGTTCCCGCAGACGAAGCAGTCCGGGGTCACCACCTCGGCCCTGCACAGGGGGGCGCGTGGACAGTCAGGGAGGCGGATACGGGAGGGAGGGGGAGGGGGAGGGGGAGGGGGTGCTCCTGTACCTCTTGATGTGGGCGATGACGTTCAGGAAGGCCGGGCAGCCGAGCTCGTCGCTGCCGTCCTCGCAGTGGCGCACGCCGTCGCAGCGCCGAGACTCCCGGACGCAGCGGCCGTCGCAGAAGAAGGCCCCGGGCCTGCAGTCGGCGGGGGCGCTGCAGCCGCGCTCGTCCCGCCCGCCGGGGCAGTCCGCCACGCCGTCGCAGGTCACGTTGGCGCCAGCCGCGGAGCCGCACGCGCCCGCCTGGGCCCCCGCGGCACACGCGACGCCCGCGGGCCGGCAGTGGCTGCGGGAGACAGACCAGAGCACGCCAGTCTGTAAAAGCGACTATAATCCGTTCTGTAGCATGAATCATCAGTGTTCGGTAAGATTTTTAAGGCAAATTAATTTAAGTCCGGCACGAGCGATCCGACGTGACATGGCCAGGTGTTGTTTCTGCCACCGAGAGGCACTCGGGGGAGGGGGTGGGGGGAGAGTGAGGCAGGCCCAGATCGACCTGCCGTGCAGCTTCCCTCCCCTCCCCGGGGCTGGGACCGGTGCGCGGTGCGGGGGTGGCCGCCGCCGGCCGCCGCCACCATTGAGACTGAGATGGACAGGGCGGCGGTTTACGGCCTCCGGCCAGTGGCTGACATCTGCTCGGCGCTCCTTCAGGCCCCGGCCGTGTGTTGAGGCAGGCCCCGTCCCCGTGTACCTGTAGGCCGGGTGGCAGGCGAGCTCCAGGCGGCGACAGACGCCGTCGCAAGGGAAGGCCTTGAGGCCGCACTGCACGCAGTTGGCCGGGTCCTCGTCGCTGCCGTCCTCGCAGTCGGGCACGCCGTCGCAGAGGTAGGCGCGGTGCAGGCAGGTGGGGGCGGCCTCGACGCAGCGCCGGGAGCACGCCTCGCCGTCGCGGTGCTCCTCGTGCCGCAGGCACCGGCCGGCGTCGCAGCGGTGGTGCGACCAGAAGGGGCACCCCCGCCGCCGCTCCTCCGCGGCCCTGTCCATCATGTCCTCGATCTCGAGCTTGGGCTCGGCGGCGTCCTCGCCGTCACCGGCGCCGCCCTCGCACGCGGCGCTCTCGAGGAGGAGCAGCAGCAGTGACAGCAGCACGTAGGGGCGCATCGCGGCCGGGGCGCGCGCGGGGCGGACACGGGCACGGACACGCTGCGGCAGCTGCGGGCGCGCGGGGCGGTGGCGGCAGACTGGTACGACGTGCGTAGGCCACGCCGGCCCAGGCCGTGCCGGCCGTGCTGTGCCGTGCTGGGCGTTGCACCCGGAGCCGTGCGGGGCCGTGGGCCGTGGGCCGGGGGCCGGGCCGTGCCGGCCGCGGAGCCGGAGCCGCGCAGGGGCCTACGGTGCTGTGCTCCCCAGTGATCGATTCCACCTCCCTGGCGGCCTCCGCCTCGCCGCCCCAGCAGCAGCCCCCAGCAGCCGCACTCCGCCGGCTGAGAGCGAGGGAGAGAGACAGACAGATAGATAGATAGACCTTGTGGGCGGACGAGAGAGAGAGAGGGACAGACAGACAGAGAGAGAAAAGGGGGGGGGGGGGCTCCAACAGAACGTTCGCAAACCCCGTAACCGTGTCGTGTCGCAGATGTGTTGGATGCGAGGGCGAGCGCCGTCTGTGTCCACGGCGCCTCCTCCCGGCCCCGACCGACCGGTCGCACTTGACATCCCTGTGGGTCATGATGTCGGTGAGGGTACCCGGTACCCGGTGCCCTGTTGACCAGTGCGCGCCCCTCTGGCCTTCCCTCCGGTCTCCGGGGCTCGCACCTCGCAGCCTCGCACCTGATCGGCAGACGCTTCACGGGCGGCCCGGGCGGATCCTGCCAAGGCACGATACGCCCGTTCCATGCGTGATCGCGGCATGAAACCGCCAGTGAAGTGGCTGAGAAGGGAAGCTGAAACTGCGGGGAGGGGGCCGCGGGGTAATGGCGGGCCGGCGGCGATACTCCGTGCCCACGCGCCCCACGCGCCGCGCACCGACCGAGCCGCCGAGGCGCGTGGAGCCCTCCGCCGTAGTGCGGCGCCCCGTCGCCAGGGGCCGCGGCCGGAGCGCCGCTGCCAACCGAACGCGGCCAGGACGACGCTAGTCGCCGCTTCGGGGATGGGAAAGGATCACGCGTTCTTCCTGAAATCGCGGAAATACGTCTCAGGAGTTTCTGAAACCGACGATTTCCGCGCGCCCCGGGCATGTCCTCGCTTCCCTTGGGAAGGGCGTGCACTCGCGTGCACCTGGCCCGTTGAGACTTTTCTCGGAGCACGGCTTGCGAGGCTGTAGTTTGCTGCCTTTCCACGTGCTCGCCAAGCGCTAGTAGTATCGCTCGCCTGACACCGACGGGGACGGGAGCTCAATTTGTTTACCTGGTTCGCGAAGTTGTAACGTGCGATGCAGTGTTCGTGTTGGATGAGACGTTTTGAGGATTATATTTACGTGTGATGTGAATGGAAACGTACCGGATTTGAGGTAAATTTCGTCCAGTGAAGTCTGGAATGTCGTCTGCCGGACGTGTCTTAACATTAAGGGAGGACCTGCAGTAGGATTCCTATTTCCCATTGACAAAAAGGACCCCGAAGGATATAAATAAGAGAAAGCTTTTCGGATTTTAAATTGGAGTGGGTAAATTGGGAGCCCTTGGTCATTTGTAGAGTGCTGGTTTGTAACTTGTATTGCTATTTTCCGTTCGCCGCTACCAAATTAAATTCAGTGAATCTCAGCTGACATGGTGAATCACAGATTTAGGTTATGTGTATCCACAAGATCAATGAAGCTTATTTCCTGGAGATTTTATAAAGTCATGTTGACCTTTGGTTCACACTATGTGAGTCACAGTAAAAGATTCATTTGTTTCGTTTCTACAAAATAGCTCAAAAGGCATGGTGTGACAAACACTTGACAGCTAATCCCCATTCTTGAGAACCACTGGAGTGATGTTTGTCAGTCTATACTTATATATTAAGGTCTGAAAAAAGAAATTGGAATATTTTGTAAGCCCTGGTTTGTTGCTATTTATACTCCCAACTGACTAGCATTGAAACCAATTTTCCCTGTGCAGCATAGTATTTAAGGATTTTCTTCTTGGGTAAACATATATTATTTTTAAAGAATCTTGCTGTAGAGCTAAGCACCAGAATTACTCAAAAATTAAGACAAAACATCAAACAAAGATGGATAGTTCATTTGTCTTAACCCTGATGTCCCGGATGTTACAACAAGAACTTTTTTTGTGTGCCTTGATGGAACAAAGGGAAAGATAATGGTTGACAAAAAATAAAAAGTTGATCAATTAATTAATTTAAGGAATAGCTTATTTTTAAAAGCAAAACTTAAGACAAGAATATATTTTTTTTTAAAGATAGTTTCATTCAAAAAATTTTTTTTGTAATGAGTGCCTGAAACAGGTTGTTAAAATTCCAGTGCTGCCTGCTGCTACCCGCTAGGTCGCCACGCTATTGCTTTTTTTTCTTTGCCTCGCCCGATGCTGGGGAGTTTTCAGTCGGGTACCTCCGAGACACTCGTCTCCTCCCGTCTCGAAACTCCGCCGGAGGAACAGACATCCCCCCCCCCCCCGTGCCGCGCCGCCGCCGTAGGTGATCCCATGATTTGTCTTCCAGAATCCAACGCCCCGCCCCGTCCCGTGCCGTCGGTGACCGTGGGCGTCGCTGGTACGGCGTCGCCGGGCGTCGCGCGGAGCGGAGTGGAACAGAGCGGCGGGCCCGTCGGAAGGGCCAGGCAGCGTCTCGACTGGTGACAGGTAAGCCCGGGGGACAACATATTCTTCATTCTCGCTCCGCCCGCCCGCCAGACTCGACTCCGACTCGGGGAGCGCGACTTGATTCCCGTGCGAAACGGAGCGCCTGCCTGTCTGCTGCCAGAGGGAAATCCACTGCGCGGGAAAACAAGCAGGGGAGGGGAGGGGGGGGGGGGGTGGCGGGCGGGCGGCCTCGCGGAGGCACCGCACCGCTTCCCTTAACGTCGGTGCCGTCGGCCTACACATCCTCTCTCTCTGCAGCACATTCGGTCCGTTTAACCGGCGCGAAAAGAAAAGCGAGGAGAAAATGGGGGAGGGGAGGGCAAAAATGTGTCGGCGTAGGTACTTGAACCCGCGCGGGGCGGGCCGGGCGGGCTAACCACTTCCTGTTGTCCGCGCTGATCCCCCTCCCGCTGTGCCGCTGTTGGTGGTGCTGCGTTAATCCCGCTGATTGTGGAACTCTTATTGGGGCTTAGGGGCGGGCGCCCTCCGCGGTGAGGGAGGGGGGGGGGGGGGGGTGCCGCGGGGATGTGCGGGGCAGAGGGCAGCCCGGGGGCAGCCGGGGGCAGCCGCCGGCGCTCGGACCCTGACCGACTCCCCGCGCGGGTTCAAGTACCGACCCCGCCGACTGACCCCGGCCGGCGAGCAGACGCCGCCGCTCCCGCCGCGTCGCGCACCGCTTTATGTTCGACTGAAAGAGTTGTCGCTTTGTGACAGTGTTTGCTGACAGCAGAACACCGACAGCCCCCCCCCCCCCCCCTGCCGCACGCACGCGGCTGTGTAGGTGGGCCTCTCCGTGTGGGGACCGGCGCAGAGGCCGCAGGGTCCGCCCCCAGCCCCGCCTTGGGCCAGGCGCTGCCGGGACCGCCGGTACAGTTGAGTTGCTCCGTTTGCCTACATATCGATTTTTCTCCAGTGTAGCGATGGCATTTGAGTCGCAGCTCCCCCCGCGCGGCTCCCCCCGCCCCGCCCCGGGGCCGTCTCCCTGCAGTGGGGCTGCCTGGCTCCGCCCCGGGCTCGCACCGGCTCCGCGCCCACAAAGGGGCCCCTGAAAGGGTTTTGGTAGGGTTTCAGCGGCGGCGGGGTTCGGGCTGGCTGCGCGGCTGCGTGGCTGCGCGGCTGTATGCTGGCTGGGGGAAGGGCGCTTCAGTCCTGGAAGTCGTGGGAAAGCTAGTGCACACAGGCGCACGCGGTATTGCGCGGGTGCTTAGCAAAGAGCTGACCAAAAAAATCTCTGGGCTTCTTTTGTAAGTTTAGATCGGTAGTGTCGCAAAGTATTTTATGCTTGAGACACGCAAGGGAAAATAAATGTGTGCAGGGATAGCCGGCGAGGAGTCTAGCAGCACCGTGCGGCGGACTCGACTGCTGGCGGAGTCAGACCGTCGTCTCCTCCTGCCGCCGTGCCGCTTCTCAAGGGCTGTCGAGGTGTCTTAGTGCTCCGCCACCCCTTTGCCTCCCTTCGCCCGCCCCCGGCCGCCCCCAGCCGCACCCCGGGCCGCCCCCGGCTGTCCCGGGCCGCCCTTCGGCACACGGCGGTATGTCCCTCGTCCTGCCCGCCCCCACCCACCCACCCACCTACCCACCCACCCACCCACGCCCACCCTCACCCACCCTTCAGCCGCCCCCGCTCGCCCCGCGCCTTCCCGTTCTCAACCCCCCACCGCCGCCGCGGCTACCTCAAAGCCGCGGGAGGATTTGTTTCCCGCACTGTGCGCAAAAAAAAACGACGAAAAAAAAAAATGAATAAAAATGAAAAGTTGGAAGAAAAACAAATTAAAAAAATGAAAGGAATTTCGCGCGATCCAAACATGTGGAAACAAATTGCATTGGTTGTGTGGTGGGTTGGGGCGCGTGCGGCGGGCTGGTGGTGAGGCTGGGAGAGAGAGAGAGAGAGAGCGAGAGAGAGAGAGAAAGAGAGAAAGAGAGCGAGAGAGAGAGAGAGAGGGGGGCATACTTGGCATATTCTAACTGAGCTATGTGCGTGGACCGGATTATAGTGCAGCCGCGCCGTCGGGTTATGGGTTTTAACGGCGCGCCGCGGAATCTTTTGTTACGATAGGACAGTGACAGAAAGCCTCTCAGATTGCACCGTGCGGCCACGAGAATATCGCATCTTTGTCTGGCCGGGGAGAGGAGGAGGGTAGCGAGAAGTGGAGAGGGCGGAGAGAGAGAAGGAGAGGAAAGTGAGGAGAGATTTAGAATTACCTTTTTTTTGGGGGTGGGGGCACGCGGGAGTGGAAGGGGGGGGGGGCTGTCACACCCGCGAAATTTATGTCCTCCTCACCTCTGATCTCGCTAGGACCTCCCTCTCTTTGCAAGGCGGGGCGGCGGATGCACGGAGGTTGCCCGGTTGTGTCCGGGGCGGTGGAGGGGGGGGGGGGGGGGGGGGGGGGGATGGGGGGGGGGGGTCTGAGCCCCCGGGGGCGCTCTCCGCCCCCATATCTACCCCGTGTCGATGTCCACCGGGAACGCCAACGATCTGTGTGCGCGAGCAGCGCGACCCCGCGGCGTGTAGAGCGGGGAGAGGATGCCCGCATGAGGAGGAATGCGTTTGGTGTGGGGGGGGGGGGGGCTCCATGGCTGTTTTCCTCTATCCGGCTGTAGCGGTAGTAATTGGGGGTGGGCCGAATCACCTGTTAGCCGGCGGGCCGGGGCGGTGGCCGGCCGGGGCGGTGGCCGGCCGCGCCGCGCCGTCTAGCATTGACAGCGATCGACAGCAGAGCAGAGGGTTCCTTCCATTTATTGGCGGCGGAAAGAGCGGATCCAGGAGCGACTCGAGGGGGCGATGTACCTCTTTTTGCCCTCTCACTGGCGGGGCGTCTTGCCTTCCTAGCGGGCGTCCATTATCGGAGGGCTCAGGCCCTGTCCAGTCAGTCAGCCAGTCAATCAGTGAGCAGTAAGTGGTCAGTCAGCCAGCCAGCCGTGTGCCGCCGAGAGTTCCTTGTTGCACTTACTCGGCGGCATAGTCTTGTCACAGCCAGCCCGCCCGCCGGCTGCCCACGGGGCCGCGCGACAGATCGGGCCGCCGCCGGAGCTAATCAACCCCATGCAAAGTGCAAAGGCTCTTGGGGGCGGCCTGTCCCGCGCATGCCGCATGCCGCGCACGTCCCCACAATGTGTCTGATAGTTTGCCCCCCTCGCCCCTCCCCTCCCCATGGCGGTCGAGAGGACGCCATGGCGGCAGCCCCAACCTTTTAACGCGCCCGCGAAATATGTCCGGGGAAGGAGGGGTGGGGGCGAAGGGCTTATCTCGGGCGTGCGCCCTGCGGCGGACCCACGCGGCGGCCGCGCTGCGAGGAGCGCGGAGCGCGCCGGGCGTGTCCGACAAGTTTAAAAGTTGGCGCCGCGGCCGGGAGGCTGTGAGACTGCGAGGATTCGAAATAAAGGCGCGGACAAGTTGCGGGACACTACACCGCACCGCTCGGCAGCGGCGCGCCGTGGCGACGGTGACCCCGCGGACATGTCAGGGAAGTGGGACACTTTCTGGGGGCAGTCCTCGCGGCTCAGTGTGCGCGGCAGAGCAAAGGAGAGGCCGCGGACAGACTCACAGCGCGGAGCAGCAGGCGGCGGGCCTGGAAAAGTCACCCACCCCCGCCCCCTACCCCACGCCAGGACCCCGCAGCCCCTACAGCCTCGGCTGCCGGCCCTCCGTATTTTGCTAATAGTAAGTCTGGCATCGACAGCTCGTTGTCCTAGTTTGCATGGAGATCGTCCCCGGCCGCCAAAACCCTCCACTTAATATTCATTCCCAGCTGCAAAAGTTTGGTCCGCCCTCCCCCCTCCCCACACCGAATTCCTCTTCTTTGGAAATGGTTCCTTTTCGGCTGCCCCCCCCCCCCCTCCCCCCGCACCTGCTGGAGTCCGTTTGCCTCCTGACGGCCAACTTTCTGGCGTCGCGTTCTGACTGAAATGAGAGTCATTGCCGGGAGCCGCAGCCACGCCGCGCCACGCCGCGCATTCTCATTACGGTGAGTGGGCCGGGATTACTTTTCCGGCAGGTGATGAGCTGCGCCGAGCAGACGCGTGGGCCGCTCAGGTGGGACGCGTTCGCGCGCCGCGTGGGGCGACAGGCGCGGTCAGGTGTGTGCGGCCAGCAAGGGATCCAGGTCACCCGAACCGAAATCTGCACCCCATCAATGTATGAAAAAGAAATATCGGTTAGATTTTGATAGCAGCAGCGTTAAAAAAAAAAAAGAAACAGCAACGTAGAATATTTCGGTCGGTTTGGTTTCGTTATCCTTGTGCGTGGGCCCTTAGGGCTCCAGTTAAAACCCATCTGCTGTGGAGGAATTTACCGAAAAAAAAAATGCAAACACAGGAAATGTGACGACGAACGCCGATTGAGCAACACCGATAGCACCCCCAATGTTGTTGTTTATTTTTCACTGAACAAATGGTGTATTTAAAAAAAAATAAAATGCCGAGGGGTTTGAGTGGCTTTGTGCCGGCGATTGAGCGCCACTTGACCGTGGGCCCGGCGTCCGCGGACGCACCCCCGCACCCCCCGCGGGGCCCCCTGCGGGGCCGCGGTAACAAGCGCGCCGACAAACGCTCACGGCCGCTGTTGTTGTTATTCGGCCATGTTTTCATCCCTCTTAATTTGTTCCAAGTTCTTCGTGTCTGCAACTTTTCCCCCTGCCGCCGCCGCCGCCGCTGGTGCTGTGCGGCGTGTGCTGCGGGGCTCGGGGGAACAGTTTAAAGGCGGTGTATGGTGTGGCGTGGAGCACAAACAGCCCATGCTGGCCCTGCTGGCCCTGCTGGCCCTGCTGGCCCTGCTGCCCTCTAACCCCTGCGCGCGCGCTCTGCTCTCAGAGCCCTTTCGGCCGTAAGTACTGCGGCCCAGTCTGCGTATTTTTTTTCTCGTTTTCTTTTCGCGAAACACGCGGGACCCCGCCATGGCGACGAGTCTTGTGATACTTGTACCGCTCGCGTGGTTTCGTTTTAGAGGCAGGAAGATTTTTTAAAAATTCCCCTCCTTAAAATTTCTCTTGTATAGCGGCGTGTGCTGGATGGGATGCGGTGCGGTAGGAGGGGGGGGGGGGGGGGAGAACAGGAACTGTGTTGTCATTTTATCGACACGTTATATATAACATTTTTTTTTCTCCCGCTGCGTGCAGCGTTTCGACCGCGCTCGCTCCCCCTTTTGGGGGGCAGCATAGGGGCGTCCGTCCGCAGGGCCGCAGGGCCGCAGGGCAGCAGCCCGGCCAAAACGCGCGCACGGCCTTTTTCATAATGTACGAGGTTGATCTGAGTGGCCGTGGTGGGGCGGGAGCCGGCCGGACCGCACCACACCGGACCTGCCCGCCCGCCCGCCCCGCCCCGCCCCGCCCCTCCCGGGGTGTCATGGAATTCCAAAGCGCGCCGGATCCCGGAGCCGCTGCCGCCTCCCACCAACCCCCCGCCGAGCCCCGGAGCCCGGCTGGAAAACCACTCATCTGTGATCGGTACCCGCGGCAGATGCTGGCCGGGCTGGGGGAGGGCTGCAGGAGCAGGCCGGCAAGCGTCGAACTCTGCGCGCCGCCTGCCAGCGGTGCCAGTGGCGCCAGCCCTGCGTAGCCCGGCCCATCTCACGGCCCGGAGGCCTGCTTACTCACTCTAGCTCACACAGCCCAGCGATGCTCACGGCTGCTCACTCACTCACTCACTCCCTCGCATACCCACTCGCTCACTTTGCAACCCCATCGCTCTTCCGTTCTGGCCGTACCTGTCCCGCCGCGCCGCGTACCCTTCCCCTGCCTGCCTCTCTCCGCGAGTCTCGCTCCCACGGCGCAGCCCGGCACCGCCGCCCGCAGCCTGACGTGTATAGCGGTACGCGCCCGTTGTTTGTCGCGGGAATGCACGGCACGTGTGTGTGTGCGTGTGTGTGTGTGTGCGCGTGCTCAGTGCAGCTCTCTATATTACCAGCTGCGCGAGGGTGCTCCAGGGAGGCAGCGGAGGCGGCGGTGGGTTGTGTCTGCGTACCAGCTCGAGGCGAGATCGAGACGGCTACTCTTGGGGGGCGACCGCGCGCGGGCACCCCGCAGCCACCCCGCAGCCACCCCGCGGGCACCGCGCACAAGGAGCAAACATAAATAAATAAAAACGGTAATAGTGGTAATAATAAAAATACCCGCGCGCGCGGATAGTCGTTGCGGCGCGCAGTTTTGCTCGCACCACTATCATCACGCGCTCGCGCACGACGCGCCGCGCCACGCCACGCCACGCCGCGCCACCTCTCGCAAACGATCCGGGGCCATTATGTGTGGGACGTGCGCGTTGCGGCGCGGCGGCGGGAGGAGGGGGTTGATTGAAAAAGCCGAAGGGGCGCACCGTTAGCCCGTGGCGTGTTCCGTGTTCAGGGGGCGGATCCCGGAGCGGCTAAAAGGGGTGGGTGGGTGCGCAATGTGCCGCCTTTTGCCTATCTTCAGGCGGAAAGTATTGTCGGTTGCCTACATTTTAGGCGGCTATTAAGGGCGTGTGGCCCGCTGCGCTACCTCCCCCGCAGGGCCGCAGCGTCGGCGGGCCCTTCCCTGCCTTGGGTAACGGATTAATTCAAGTGGATGCCGACGCCCGCGCCGGCACTCACTGGGCGACGCCGGGCGGGTACGGCCCGAGTACGGCCCGGGTACCCTGCCCGCCCCGCCCCCCGGGGTACGCCCCCGCTCCGGGAATGACCGGCGGGGCGTAGTGCACAACCTCTTCCCGCCGGAATGGCCGTCGGCGGCCCCTCTCTGCGGGGCTCTTCCGGGCGCCTTTTCATTTAGTTTACATGGCGGCGGCGGCGGCGGCGGCGGCGGCCTGCTGCTCCTCGTGTCGCCGCCAGCAGGAAATGGGCGAGGCTGATGCCGGGGGTGTCGGCAGCGGCAGCGGATTCGGGAAGCTCGCGGCCGAGAGTACGCTGTGAGTGAGTTAAGCCTCGATTAGAGGGCGTGGCCGCTGCAGCGCGCCGGGCCGCGCCGGGCCGCGCCGGGTTGGCGGCACTTGTTAATGAAGGTCGACAGGCCGCTGATGACGCGGACGTGGCCCGACTGCCGAGCGAAGCCCCGAGCCCGCTGGCCAATATTCGGAAACTGTGTTCCGGCCGGCCGCCGGCCGCCGGCCCTGCAAGGGTCGTTCGATGGCCTCGCCGCCGCCGCCGGTCCCGCGGCCGCGCATTAGCGCAGCCCGTCCCGACCTCGCCGCCGGGACAGTAATGGTAATGTTTGCCGCTCCAGTTTATACGCCGCGCCGGAATGCCTCTTTATTTTCTCCGCCGTCTGTGCGAGGCCTGCTGCTCTCTATATAAATACACAACACGGCGCGGCCGGCCGGCCGGCCGGGTCGCCACATCGCCGCGGGGGGCTTAGTTGTTGGTTTTATCCGCCCCCTCCCTCCACAGCGGCAGCAGCAGCGGCAGCAGCAGCGGCAGCAGCAGCGGCAGCAGCAGCGGCAGCAGCAGCGGCAGCAGCAGCGGCAGCAGCAGCGGCAGCAGCAGCGGCAGCGGAGTCTCTGCCATGAAGTCGAGTAATCATCGCCGCAATTGGCGATAATTTGTTGGCCGCGGTTAATTGGGGGTGAAGCCTCTGCCGGCCGCTCTCCTCCCTCCCGGCCTCTCCTTCCCCTTTTCTGCCCGGACTCGTGGCTCGGCGCGTTAGTATTGGACTCCCCGGCGCCTCCGCCGCGCTGCCGCTCTCCGGGGAGTGCCTCGAGAGCCTCTCCTGCACATGTGCATGTTGCAGGAGCAACCGTAAAAGAGACAGAGGAGGGGGGGGGGCGGGGCTTAAATGCCTTTCTCCTCTTCTCTGCCTCGATAGAGGGACGACTTTGTCGTATAGACTGCTCGTGCCTCCGCAGCGCCCCTCCACCCACCTACCCCTCCCCGGTCTCGCCCCAGCAGCGGCGTGAGTGCCGTAAAAGAGGATGGAGGATTTTCGCTCGCCATGTTGTTGTTTTGACAAATTTCCCTCTTTGGAGCGGCGGGTGGCGGGTGCTGGGGCAGCAGCCGCCGCTTGGGCCTGCCAGCCTCATTTTTCGTCCCGCGCCGGCGGGACGAGGCGAGACGCGGCGGCGCTCCCGGAAGCGCAGCGCGGCGCGGCGCGGCGTGGACCATCCTTCGTATCGACAGGCAGCGCTGCAGTAACGCGACGAGACCCGTCGCCCGGCTGCAGCCCCGCTGCGGCACGAGGGCCGACACGCGGCGGACACCCTCCCGGCCGAGGTCAAGCACCTGCGCACCGCGGCGTACGGCACGCCACAGGGCGTTCGGCCGGGGACCGCCGGGGACTGCCTAGGGGGTGGGGCTGCGGGGGGAGGAGGTGAATGAAAATAAAACGGGGAAGAACGGCAAGGGGGTGGGGGACAAAGTTGGAATAAAGGGTAGGGAGACGAGGTGCGGAGAGTGGGAGTGAGAGAGAGAGAGAGAGAGAGAGAGAGAGAGGGAAGGGGGCTCTGGTCGTGACATCCCGGGGAGCCTGGTCTAGCGGTGCCCCCCTCCTGCTCAGGGTCGCCTCCTGCCTGGCCCCGCGCGGCCTTGCATTTATTTCAAAGCGATCCTAATGTGATAAGTTTCTTGTGATGAAATAAGACTGGGCCGGGCTGGACGGCCCTGCCCCCGGCTCTGCCCCCGGCTCTGCCCCGGTTCTGCCCCGGGTCTGCCCGCGGCTCCGCCCCCGGCCCCGCCCCCGGGTGCGCCCCTCCTCCCTCCACCCCCGCGGCTGTCGCACGCACGGCCTGCGCCGCTTCGTCTGACAAGCCCTCCGAGGTCCCCGCGGGGGCGCGGCCCGGCGCGGCGAGGCCGTGACGGCAAGCATCGCTGTGCGCTGCGCTGCGGGGAACAGGAACGGACCTCTCCGAGCCCGCCGATGCAGCCGCTCCGGGGAGACGTTGCCTCGGGCCGCCGCCGCCGTGCGCTTTTTCCTCGTTTTGCGGCGGCGGCTGCGGGGCAGCGAGGCGCGGCGAGAGTTGCGGTTTTGCGGAAAGGCGGACATTCGAGCTCGCCTTAAGTTTGTATTATTTTGGGCTGTGCGGCGCGGTGGTGCCAGCCACCCTCGGCTTCCACCCGACCAGACCGAGCTGAGCCGGGGGGGGGGGGGGGGGGGTCGCTCGGCGCGGCCCGCCCGCAGCCGCCCGCAGCCGCCCCCCGGCCATCCCCGGCTGCCCCCGTCTGCGGGGCGCTCGAGTCCGCCGGCCCCGGCCGGCCCCGGCCGCCCCCGCCTCTGCTCTGACTTGCATTGTGAGCGGCAGCATTGCAGTTGACGTCTGTTGCTGTGCTGGTTAAAAGGGAGCGCGCGGCGGCTGCGGTGGCAGCAGCGTTGCCGGCGGAGGCAGGGGTGTAGGGTAGAGAGACTGAGACCCTCTGAGTCTCTCTAGCGTAGGGGCGTCCCGGGGGCGGCTTCTGGCCGGGCTGCGGGGGCTGCGGCCTCGCAGGAGACTCCAGCCCGCCAGCGGCCCGCCGCCTCGCTGCCCGGCTTTTCCTATACACACTCAAGTCCAGGGCAACTCTCCTGCTCGTACTCAAACGTGATAAGCAGTTTGCCTACCCTGCGGGTGGACGGAGAGAGAGAGAGCGAGAGAGAGAGAGAGAGAGAGAGAGAAAGGGAGAGAAAGGAGGGCTAGGGGGTAGTTGGCATGTATCGTGCGGCATAGCGCCATGTTTGTGAAGATAGCGCAGCCAACTCCTCCGGGGAGATGGAGTATACGGACCAGTGCCCCCCGCCCTCCTCCTTCTCCCAGGGGTGCAGGCTGTGTGCGGGACCGGAGGCGCGCTGGGCCCGTGGGGGCGCGGCCACGCGGACGAGAAGTAGCGAGTTATCCGTGACCCCGTCGTGCCGGGAGATGTGTGATATGTGCACGCGCCTAACGCACATGTCCGTGCACGGCGGGCATGCAAGGAGTAGGCGGAGCACGGAGGCGGCTGTGCCGGGCTGTGCGGCCCCCACTACCCCTCTCCCCTCACTGTTTCCCCCGGAGCCCCCCGCGGAGCCCCCCGCGGAGACCCCCCGCAGAGGGCCCGGACCTGGCCGGTAACAGTCCACTTATTCTGTGGAGATGTCACTCATTTCCCGAGGGAGGCCCGCCGCCTCCGCTGCCGCCGCTGCTGCCTCTGCCGTCACTGCCGCCGCTCCGACGCTGCTGCTGCTGTAGGGGACCAAGGGGGACTAATGCGATGGCGCAATTACCCTGCTAATTTCTTTTCTTTTGAAAAATAAAACGAGCGGAAAAAGTCGGAGAAAAAAAAAAGCCGCCAGAGGTCTCGGCTTAATCAAGAAGTCAGCTGGCGACCGCGAAATGTTTCCACGGCGTTGCTGGTCCCACTCTTCTCAGCCCTCGGCGCACGCGTCTCTGTTCTCTTTTGCTCCCCCGCCGCCCCCCCCCCCCCCCCCCCCCCCCTCCCTCTCTCCCTCTCTTGAGTGACACTTTGCTCGTTGATCTCATTACAAGTTCCCGCAGTCTCAGTGATACGACGCGGACAACGGCTGAAGTAAATAGTGAACACTCGGCGCCGCGTCTCCCCGCATGCTCCGCGCTCCCTTCTTTACTCCCACACATTAGGTTCTTTAAAACCTCTTACCGAGCCCCTTTCGCGACATATTTTTATTCCGGTGGCCTCCATCCGCCCCGAGCCCCCCCCCCCCCCAGGACCCCCCGCCGAGGGCGCCGCCCTTCCTGTCGGCTGGGCGTCGCGTCGCGCGGCGGCATTCGGGATCGTATCACCGCATTCCTGGGTCGCGGGTCGCGCCACGGGGCGGTGCACTACCAGCGCCCGGGAAAACGTGGACCTCAACATGATCTTTTCGAGGCCGTTTTCTTAGTAGGCCAAGCTCGGGCGCCAAGTGCCTCCCGCCGGGTCGGACGCGGCTGCGGGGACGGTGGGGGCTGCGGGGGCAGCGGGGGCTGTGGGGGCAGCGGGGGCAGCGGGGGTAGCGGGGGCAGCGGGGGCAGCCCGACGAAGGCTGCTCTCCAAGTATTCCCAAAACGGATTCCGCGCGAGACAGCCGCCCCTCGGTGCAGCCGCCGCGGGCGCCGCGGGGCGGGCCTGCCGCCGGCGGTGGTGGCCGTGGCTCTGACATGACTTCCAGGGCTCTGCGCCGCTGCCGACGCTGCGGCGTTGCCAACGGGGACGTGGTGGTGGTGGGGAGGGGCGGCGGGGTCGGGCCTCGGATCGCACCGGTAAACTTTTTAATTTGATCTTGCCGCGATGGGGCTGGAGGCCCCCCCTGGGACGGAGCACACCACACCACTCCCGCACGCGGGCCGCGGCCACGCACGGTCGCACACCGCCACGCGCCGCCACGCCCCGAAATAGTTACGCAATAGAGACAGACCCCCTGCCGACTCATTCATATTCCGGTTGTCCGTTCCCTTTGGCGCGCGCACACTCTGGTTCTCCGGCTCTCATGCGCCCGGGAAAGGATGTGGAAATATTTGATTTTGTATCACCCGGGGAATATTTAAACGATTCCTCCCCCGGACGCTCCGAATAACCCGACCCGCGCGGCTCCGGGGCCGGCCGGACCGCTCACGCGGCGCCGAATCGGAAATTGTGTTTAAGTTATCTTTTGGTCGTGGCAGTGCGGGGAGTAGAGGGGCGGCTCCCCCGCCACCAGGACCCCGCCAGCACCCCGCCAGCACCCCGCCAGCACCCCGCCAGCACCCCGCCAGCACCCCACCAGCACCCCGCCTGCACCCCTCCAGCTCCCCACCAGCACCCCGCCGAGGAGGCGCCGAGGAGGCGCCCGCTCCGGCGGCGTCCACTTAATGCAAACTGTACGTCGGGGTTAAGCGGCCGGAGACGGCCCTGCCCGGCCGGCAAAGCCCTGTCGGGCCTGTGGGGCCTGTCGGGCCTGTCGGGCTCCTGCAGAGGCCTGTACTCCTGTGAGGCCCGGCGGCGGCGGCCTCGAGGCCTCGAGGGGCCAGCCGAGGCTAATCTGGTACTCGGGGCGCGTGCGCCGGCGGGGTCCGGCCGGGCCGGGGCACTCCGTAGGCGGAGGCGGACGGCTGGGGCGCGTGCTGCCCCGCCCTGCAGAGTGCACGCAGCGTGCACGCAGAGTGCACGCAGAGTGCACACAGATTGCACGCAGAGTGCACGCAGAGTGCACGCAGAGTGCACGCAGAGTGCACGCAGAGTGCACGCCTCCTGGCGTTGCTTCTCGGCACGTGCCGCAGGGGCGGCGCTCTTGTAATTGTCAGACATCCGCGGTCTGTGCGCCCGCACTGTGTGTGTGACATCTGATTTGATTTTTTTACGAAACCATGCCGCTCCAGTGCTGCGCTGCGCGCGGTCCGTTGTCGGTCCCCGCGGGCTCTCTCTTTCTTTCTCTCTCTCTCTCTCTCTCTCTCTCTCTCTCTCTCTCTCTCTCTCTCTCTCTCCCTCGCGCGCGCTCTCTCGCCCCTTCCCCCTGCCCACTCTCACTCTCTTCGATCTCAAATTAGATCAGGCCCCCCGCGCCCCAATCGGGATTCGATTCGAGTCCCGCATCGCACGCTCCTGTCTCATCACTGGCGGCGGGGCTTTTTGAATTAATTTGTCGCGGGCTGGAGGCCCCGCTGGAGGCTCCAGTGCTCCGCTTCGGCTCCGCATAGCCTGCTGTTCCGCATACGCCGGCGGCGGCTGCTGGGCGGCGCGGTGTTGCGGCAGCTGCCGCCGCCGCGCCGCCGTTCGACTGGGTAAAAGTTTGAAGCCGACCGGACCGGAGAGGCCAGACCGGAGCGAGGGAAGCAACGTCATCAGTACGAATCAACCCCCGGGGCCGGCCGGGGCCGACCGGGGCCCGCCGCTGAATACAACTCGGTGCATGTGATTGGGGCGCCGCATCAGAACCCGCCTCGGAGGACCCCCGGGCCCCGCTCCCAGTGGGGCACCCTGCTCCGCCGCCGCTGGCGTTTGACGCCGTGATGACGTGCATTTGAGCAGCGCGGCGGCCCCCTGCCTGCAGAGGGACGTCTCCCCGCCCTCGCCGTCGTCGGCCTCCACTCGACGGATTTTGTTCCCCGTCCGTGTCGTGTTTTGTCCGCGCGCCTCGGCCCGGAAGGGACACGGCACGCTTTGGGCCGGGCGGGGCGAGGCGAGCAGCGCGGCGTTTCATTTGTGCGCCGAGATACGCTCTATCCTATTCGTGCCCCGGCGGGCCCCGGCGGGCCCCGCCCAGGCCTGCTGCCAGGCTCAGGCCCCGGCTTGTGGCCCGGTCCGAGGAGGCTGCGAGATATGCAGACTGGCGGATCTGAAGGGGAGAAGAGGTGGGGGGGGGGGGGGGGGGCGGTACAGGGTGTACAGGGACCAACTGAAGGGAAAGTCGTCTCCACTTGTGCCCCTCGGTGCGCCTAGACGCTGAGGCGGCCTCCGACGGATTCATCGCCAAGCCTCGCGTCAGAGTGGCCCTCGACGAGTCGCAGTACGCGGAGGCGCCCGAGGCGCCTGCGGGGTAGGCCGGCCCGCGCTGCACGCGTGCCGTGTCGTGCCTACCCGTCGGGCGGCCTCCGGCTCCCCGCGCCGCGCCGCTGTGCACCTTTTATACTCGGCGGGCGTGGCGGGTGGCGGGTGACCGAGTGCGGTGTGCAGGGTGCTGTGCCGTGTGTCGGTCGTAGGAAACTCGGAGACGGGGACGGGGACGGGGGGGCTTTGGCTGGGGGACAGGCGCCGGGTGCTGAAGGGAAGTAAAGGGCGGCGCCGGGCTTGTGTCGGGCCCGACGCTCCCGCCGGTGAGCTGTGACAGCGGCGCTCGCAGCCGCCCGGCCCGCCGCCGGTAATCCCGCTTCGGATTTGCGCGGCGCCGCTGCTGCCGGGTGCCACCGGGTGGCCCGGCGGCCCGGCGGCCCGGCGGCAGGCGGCGCGGCTCCCAGCTGTGGGACGGCGACGTGGAGAGGAACCCATCATGTCAAGCAGATCGCTGGGATCACCGAGGAGAGCAGGGCACCATGTCCCGTCGTCCCTGCCGCCGCGGGCCGCGGGGTCCCGGCGGTGAGAGGCAGCAGGCCGGCGCCTGGCGCACACCGGCTTTTCATATCTCTAACGACGGCTATTCTTAGGCCGATTGTGCGTGGCGGTCGGCGGGGCCCGGCGGGGTCCGGCACCGGCAGAGCCCGGCAGAGACGTACGGGGGGGTCCGGCCGGACGGGCCGCGCGGCCCACGCCGCACACCCAACACATAACGCGGAGAGGGATAGAGCTGAACTTTGCGGCACAAAGGTTGACATTTTCCCGAGGGAGGTCGATAGGAGGAGGAAGAGGAGAGAAGAGAGGCGGGCTGCCGCCGGCCGCCGCCGCTAACTTCTCGCTCCCTCCTTGGCCCCCGCCCGGCCCGGCGGCCCCGACTGTGTCCCCCGAGCATTAATCTGCGGGGCCCGCGGAGCTGAGCGGGCCGCGGCCGCCGCGGCGGACCGAGTGTGTGTGTGTGTGTGTGTGTGTGTGTGTGTGTGTGTGTGCGTGTGCCAATCCTGTTTCTGGATCGGCCAACTTGCTACCCTTCGCGGCGGCGCCGTCACAGAGAGGCGTGCCGTGGATGGCGTGGGCGTGAGTCCCTGCCGATGACACGCCGTGGGCGGCAGCGGCGCGCCGTGGCCCGGGGGGGGGGGGGGGGGGGGGGAAGGCGCATGAAAAGTGTGGCGCATCTGCGCCGGCCGGCAGGCGCTGCCGCCGCGGGAAAGGTTAGTTGTGTAAAGGAAGAACGTAAAAGGTCGGCGGCCGCTCTATGGCGAGGGCCGTCGGCGAGGCCAGGCCGTCCGGCCACCCTGAGGACGTCGCCTAAGTGGGCGGCGGGGGTGGGCCCGGCCCGGCCCAGCCCAGCCCGGCCCCACAGCCGCTGGTGTACCCGCACCGGCTTACGTAACACCCGTCTCGCCGTGGTGCTCTGTTCCGAACACCTCGTGTCCCCGGGCCCTCCCCTTGCTGCGGCGCTGGGTCTGACAAAACCCCCGCCGCACCTGTCCGCACCGCCCCCGCGGCTCACGGCAGGGCCGGGAGGGCTGCTGCTCGTTGCCAAGTCTGTACGTCGGCTTTGCGGGGGGGCCGGCCGGGCGTGATCCGTGCGGGGGTCCGTGTCGTGTGACCGTGGAGCCGCGGAGCCGCGGAGCGTGTGCGCGCGCGCGCGTGTGTGTGTGTGTGTGACGGACAAACTTGGCCGGAATTCCTTTTTCCGAGTCACGGTGTTGCGGCGCTGTTGTCGGTGCTGCGCTGCCACGGCTGCCACGGCTGTGAGGCGACAGACAGCACTTTGCCGGAGGTGTGTATCGGCATCGGTGAGGGCGGCGCGGAGCGCGGAGGCTGTCGGTGTGACATGCTGCTGGCGGACACGTGGCGGACACGTGGCGGACACGTGGCGGACACGTGGCGGACACGTGGCGGACACGTGGCGGACAGCCGCGTGGCTCCTGTCGTGTCCGGCCGGACTGTCGCACGTCGGTGTAACGAGATGATTTACAATGTCGCTCTCTCTCTGCCTCTCCCACCCTCTCTCTTACACCCTTTCACCCTACTCCCTGCCCCCATTCCCCCCCCCCCCCTCTCTCTCTCTCTCTCTCTCTCTCTCTTTACCTTTCTCTCTTTCTTTCTTTCTTTCCCTCTCTCTCGCTCTCTCTCTCTTTTGCTTTTGTGCTTGGGTGTTCTGCACCACCACCATTTCTCACGTACAAAGCATTACGCAAACGCGTTATTATTTATTCCCGGAAATTACGAGAGTGATCGATAAAAGCGGCGTGCGCACGAGTCACACACACGTACACACGTACGCACACACGTACACGTTACGTAGGGGGCGGACCTTTTGTGCGGAACGTCGATGCGTAATCCGACCGCCTGCGGCAGAATTAATGAACTTTAGCCGTGGTGCGGGAGGGGGGGGGGGGGGGCGCCACAGCGCTGCAATTTGTCCCCGGCGCGTTGCTGCAGCCTCTGCGAGGCACGCCGTGGGCCGCCGCCGGCCTCCCCGCCCCCTGTTCGTGTGTGTTGGTGTGTGCCGCCCTCCACCTCTTCTCCGCCTCATCCAGGTGAGGACAGGTCCGCTGCCGGGGCGCGCGTGCGGGGCCGGCCGCTGGCCACGCCGCCGCTGACCGGGTGTCTGTGTGCGTGTGTGCGTGTGTGTGCGCCTCTGCAGCGGCGGGGGCTGGTGGGGCGGTGCGGGGTCTAAGGGTCGGTGCGGAGGGGGCTTTCGACTGCTCCATTGCGCCCTTTGAAAAGCAAACTGTGCACATATCCCAGCAGCGTCGACGCTTCAAAGGGCCGCTGTGCCCCGCCCCCCGGCGTGCCCGGCGCCGCCGCCGCCGCCGCTGTCGCGCTCTCGTGCCTTGACAAACGACATAGCCAAGCCTCAATGTAATTTCCTCGCATAGGAATTCTTGCTTCTGGAGTCCAACGCTCTCGTCTCTGTGCCGCTCGGCGTCGCTCCGCTCCGCGCCGCGCTCTCCAAGTCCCGCATCCGGGCCTGCCGCGCGGCTCTCGCGGCCCCCGAAATGAAATGTAAGCACGAGATGGGAAGCCGCAAGCCGCGCGCGCGCTTTGCCCCCCCCCTCCCCCCCCCCCCCCCCCCGCCTCCCCCCTGTTTTTCGGCGGACACGGCGGTCTGACCTCGCTGCGTCCGCGACGAGAACGCCGCCGTTGCGCACGCTTCTGCCGCACGCGCGGGTACAACTTGACACAAAGCTAATGACAGAAGATAGAAATGCTGCGACGTGAACATGGAAATAAAACATGCAAAATATATTCCCGGCGACAAGAGGGAAGTGCGCCAGTGTCGGCACAGACCGCCGGGGGAGGGGGCGCAGCCTGCAGCAGCGCCGCCCCCGCGCCGCCCCCGTCGGTAAACGGACATTTATCGTCTGAGTGAGTCGCCGCTAGGGCCGCTATAGCGCCGACGCGTTGATCGGGCCGACGCTTCCGTCAGCTTTTTCCGCGCCACCTGGACCCGATGACCTTGTTATCCGGAAATCTGAGTGTCGCCCAACTTGCAGAACCTCCTCATCCCCCTCCCTCCCTACCTTCCTCCCGCCGCTGCTCTCCCCCTCCCACCCCCTCCCTCCCCCGGACCGCGCCGCCAGCCCCACCCTATTTCTCGGTCTACTCCGCAAGGGCGCGCAAGGGACGCACCTGGCCCAATTTGGACTCCAGTAGGAAGGCTTCCAGCAAGTCGTAACTCCCCCGCCGGCCCTCCCCCTCCCCTCCCCTCCTTCTCTTTCCGCACCGCGCAAGAGACGTCAAGTTTGCGGATGGTGGGATCCAAAACTCTGTGAGAGGGGGCAGGCCAAGGCAGGTGACACGGCCCCCGCCGCCCGCGCGGCCCCCGCTGCCCCGCGGCTCCGGCCGCCGCCGGAAATATGCCTCGTGCCGCCCCGCCGCCGTGCTTTCTGCGCTCAAATCTCCGCCTTTTTTTTTTGCTTTCCCCTCTTTTCGATGTTGTGTGTGTGTGTGTGTGTGTGTGTGTGTTGTCCCGGGGTATGGCTGGCTATACATGGAGGTGAATGAGTCCATACCGGAACCCCTTCTTCCCCTCCTTCGTCCATACGCTTCCCCCCCCCCTCTCTCTCTCTCTCTCTCTCTCTCTCTCTCTCTCTCTCTCTCTCTGTCTCTCGGGGGGCGCGGACACATGACGCGCGCACAAGCAGGCAGCGGGGCGGAACGGAACGGACGTGCTGAAGTTTCAGATTCTCGCGGCCCCGAATCTTTCTCCCGAGGAGGCACGTTGTCGCCCCTCGCCGCGAATATATATATGTATATGTCCGCGCACGCGACGCCAGGCCACGCCAGGCCACGCCAGGCCGTGCTGCTGTGCTGCAGTGTGACGACATTGACAGCGGTGCGTCGCAGCACCTGCTGCCGCCGCTACAGTGCTGTGCCAGCGGGAGGAATGCGCCATTCCGGAGCGGAGGAGGAGGAGAGGGAGAGAGAGAGAGAGAGAGAGAGAGAGGGGGGGGGAGGGAGGGAGGGAGGGAGAGGGAGAAGGCGGAGGCGCTGAAATGTGTATGTGCGGGGAAGGGGCAGGGAGGGGAGCGGGGAGGGAGGGAGGATACATATTGGTACAACGCTTGCCTCACATCCTTACACGCCGTGATATACGCTGGTTACAACCGACGGTAAGCAGCCGTCACTTTCTTTTTCGCCGCCGTTGTCTCTCTCCCCGCGTTTGCCGCCGTTGCGGAGGCGTGACGGGCTGGCTGGCTGCCGCCCCCCGCCCCCGGGGCCGCCCCCCGGGGCCGCCCCCTGCGGGCCCCCGGCCGCGGTCGCCCCAGCATCACTCTTCATTCTCGCATGAGGGCGCAGCCCGGCGCAGCCCGAGTGCCACGATGGAAACAAATTGAAGGACCCGTCGCCTTTTCGCAAATCAGCTGGAAAAGCATCGTTATAGGCCGCTCCTCTGCGGCGCGCGTCTCTTCTCTTTTCGCATCCGGCCGCGCCGCGGGGGGTAAAAATAGCGAGTGTTGTGCGGGAGGGTGCGGGAAGTGCGAGGGACGGGGAACCATAGCGAGCTACTCTGGAGGCTGTGCGCAAGCTGTGCGGGCATAGAATACAGCACTGCGAAAATGGTGTGAAAATATCCTGGAATAAATTGAAATTTAACATGTAAAAAAAAAATCACAAAAAAAAAGGAACAGATGTGAAGTGTGAGTGTGAGCAGCTGGCACTGGGAGTGGAACGCCGTGCGGGTGTGACGTGCAACGTCAGTCACGTCCGTGCCTCGCGAGGGAACATGGACGGTTCGGCATGCACGGCCTGCGGGGCCTGCGGGGCTGCAGCAGCGGGCAGCGGGGCGTGCGGGCCTCATGCTGCGCTGGCGGCGGCGGGACGCTGGCAGCCGCGCTGACGCCGTGGCTAAGCCCACTATAAGCAGTCAAACATGTTGAGACTTATACACACAGGTCGCAGTCCGAAACTATCCTGCGTTTTCGTACTGTATTTTTGTCGGATGTGCGGTGTGTTTATTTTTTTTATCGCGCAATTTAAAACGACCTTGCTCGTGGGAGACCGTACCGTCCTTGGCCGCTTGGCGCTTTTTTACAACCACCCATTTTACGTCGGCCTTTGCTTTTTTTTAAAACTAAAACACCCTCTGCGTATAGCGTTTCTCTCTTTACGTGGGCTGAAATTTGTGAACGAACCGACGTCCTGCGGCACCACTACACCGCTGCGGCCGTGGATTGTAATCAGCGCTCCCGGGAGTCAATTATCGCCCCGTGTTGTTCTCGTGCAGCCTTCAGCCCGGCGTAAAGTTTTTCCCCCCTCGATGCTATCTCTGACCTAGTCCAATCCGAGCGTGCACGGCGAGGCCCGGCGGGCCCCGGCTCCGTGCGGGCGGCGGTGCGGCGGTGCGGCGGTGCGGCGGCAGCGCGGAGGCCTTGAGGCCTGCCTTGACGCTGCCTTGAGGCTGCCTTGAGGCCCCGGGGCCGCGGGAGGGGGTCCTTGGGGCCGTGCGGGCGGGCGGGGACGCGCACGCGAACAGGTGAGCCGCCCGGAGGCAGCGGCCCCCGCCCCTAATCAGCTCTCTCTCTCTCTCTCTCTCTCTCTCTCTCTCTCTCTCTCTCTCTTTCTCTCTCTCTCTCTTTCTCTTTCTCTCTCTCTCTCTCTCTCTTTCTCTCTCTCTCGCTTTCTTGGCGGTAAATAAATAATTAAATAAATAAATAAATAAATCAATCTCTCTCCCTCTCAGCCTCTGTCTCGGCGTGTCAGCCACATAACCTACGAGACAAGGATTCTCGGAAGCCAGTCGGCTCGTCACTCAGTGGCAGTGGCTGCTATGTCCGGCCCACACATCGCTCCGCCGCTCCACCGCTTGCTGACGCGTACCCCCCCCCCCCCTCTCCTCCGAGTTGGACAAAGGGTCAGGAACTTTGCACGGCGCCGAGCCGGGGGTGGGGGGGGGGGGGCTCAGGGCAAACAGCTTGGCGGAGGCTTCGGCGGGGTTTGGCGGGTGGGTCGCGCCGTCCCCGCCCGGGGTCCTCTCGGTTCGTCTCGCGGTCAAAGAGACACGCAGCTTAGGTTCGGCGCGCTGCTGCTGTAACCGAGGCTGCGGCCGCGTGCCCTGGGGGGGGGGGGGGGAGGGGGACCCGCACCCAGCGCGGGAGCGTGTCCAACCCCACCCCCACCGGCGGGGAAACACCCCTCGGAGAAATAAAATCGACTCATTAATGCGACTCTGTATATGGAAGGCTGTATGGAATATTTATGTAGGGCGGTGGTGAAGTATTTGAGTAGGGTGTAGATCTTTATATTTCCGAGCGTCTTACGCCTTACCATCGCTGTCGGACATTGTCAGTCAAGTGTTCCTTGGCTGAGGCGGCGCGCCGCCCCGGGGGCCCCGCTGGCCCTGCTGGCCCTGCTGACCCTGCTGGCTCTGCTGGCCCTGCTGGCCCTGCTAGCCCCGCTAGCTTTGCTCCGCCAGCTCCGCACTGCCCGGGGCCCGGATCTCTGCGGCCGCGGTGTGGCCTGTCTGTCTGTCAGTGACTCAGCGGCGCAACGGCTCACGAAGCCGCGGCTAAGTTTATCGAGGCCGCCGCCGGCCTTGTTGGTGTGGAGGGGGCGAGCGGGGGCCGCTTGCAGCTGCTTGACGGCACTGCCGAGTGCGCGGGTGGCAGCGGCGGCGGCCGCAGCGGCGGCGGCGGCGGCGGCAGCGGCGGCGGCAGCGGCGGCGGCGGCAGCGGCGGCGGCGGCAGCGGCGGCGGCGGCAGCGGCGGCGGCGGCAGCGGCGGCGGCGGCAGCGGCGGCGGCGGCAGCGGCGGCGGCGGCAGCGGCGGCAGCGGCGGCAGCGGCGGCGGCGGACACGCGCAGAGTCGCATTGCAGAGCGCCCCGATATTTTTTCAGTCCACAGTAAAATCCCCGCTCCCGCCGCCCCCTCCCTTCAAATCACTGCTGCAGGGGCAACAGCACCGGCGTTGTCCCGCTCCCTCCCCTCGCGGCGCAGGCGGCGGGCTCGGGGGCTCAGGTGTGCGGGACTATGCAATTTATACCTCGTTAGGGGAAGGGGGAGCGAGAGAGAAAGGGAGGGGGGGGGGGGGGGTCCATAGGGTGGCGCTGGGTGGCCTAGTGCAGGCTGACGTCTGGCCGGCACTGCACAGCAGCAGGTGACCGGCTGCGCATTACCGCCCTGCCCGCAGCGACAACGAGTCCGCTTTGTTGTGGATGTCCTCGCCGCCGCCGTGTCTGTGCCCGCGCGCGCCCCCGCCCTTCCACCCCCGCGCCACACCCGCTCATCTTGGCTGAGCGCGAGCAGCCTGCACATTTCACACCACTTAATGGCCACTGGTCGCATGTGTGTAATTTCACGCCACCCATAAAATTCATGAAATGAAAAGAATGTGTTTGCTCCTTTTCTTCTTCATGTTTTTTTCCCGTCTCCATCCCGATTTCATTCTCTTGTTTTTCAGGGGGAGAGGGGGGGGGGGCTTATAATTGCTTGCACTGGGCACCATGCAATCTCATCGGTGGGAAAACATGGTTATGGCGGCATTCATTAGCTCGCTCCTCCACCTGAGCAGACCGGGCCTGGGGGGGGGGGGGGGGGGCTCTGGACACATCGCGCGCCGCCGCCCCGAAATTGCATATTTTAAAAGATATTGGCCGATGGTCTGTGGAGCGCGAGGAAGAAGGAGGCGGGGAGCGCGGCCGTCGCTCTCGTCATTTTCTCGTCATTTTCCAGCGGCGGTGCAATAACTTTGCCGTTCCCTCAGCTGAGCTGCGGCCGGCGCCTTCTCGCTGGTATTTTAACAACCCCGGCTGCAGGATGGGATGGGGGACGGGGGCGGCCCCGGTGGTCAGCCCTCAGCCGCGCCGCCGTGCCAGGGCCTGCCAGGGCCACCCAGTCGTTAGAAGTTGTTGGGAAGCGATTCCCCCCCGCTTCAGATTCCGGTTATGATGGCCGCTCACCCCGTCCGCGCGTCCCCTCCAGCCCCCTATCCGTTGTTGTCGACTCCGCCGCCACCGCTTCTCACCCTGCGACGAGGGAATCTGTGTGCCCCAACTAGCGCCTTTTCCTTTTTTTTGCCTGCTACCGCACTTAGAAAAAAAAAACTTTACAAAAAGTAGTTCATGTGTGTGTGCCGTCGACATGGTTTCCATATTATTACTTGCTTTGCAGGTAGCGCCCCCCCCCTGTGTGTGTGTGTGTGTGTGTGTGTGTGCGCGCATGCTTCATCACTGGCGCGTTGCTCCGAGGACGTTAGAGTGACGTGACGGCTGTGCAATTTTTCTCTGCTCTCCGTCTGTACCCCTCCTCACCGCCCCCCTCTCCTCCTCCATCTTTGGTCCGCTTTTCTCCTGTTGCTATTGTTTCAGTTTTTGTTGACGTGGTGTGTGTGTGTTTTTTCTTTTGGTTTGTGCTGAGAAGGAAAAGGAGGGCTGCTGCCAATACTGGTAGTGAAAAAAAAAACAACAACAAGAAAACAGACGGAGTTCATGATCCGGGCCGCGTCTCCTCGAGAATTGCAGAGCTGCGGTACATAACGGTTCCCGGAACACATACTGGCGGTGGCTCCGGCCCCTAAACATGGAAATATTATTTTTATTACTTTTCGGCGGCGGCGGCGGCTCCGCGCTGAAGCCCAGCGTGCGTGCACGGTCCTCTGTCAGGATCGATCCGGGCTTAAGACGGGCTGCTTGCTGCTGTCTGTGGGCCGCCTTTTTGCGTGTTTTCCTGTCAGCCCGCCCGTCACACCATCTCCGACGGCTCCCAGGCCCCCGGCCGCCCTCCTCTCTTCATACCCTCTTCGCCTTCGTTTTGCTCCCCCCCCCCCCCCCCCCCCCCCATCCCCTTCCCCTACTCTCTTCGTTTGCTCACTGGTTACGCACATGTGTTGAGATTTCTCGTCTCTCTCTCTGTCTCTCTCTCTCTCTCAGATCTCCCCCGCTTCTCTCGCCCCCCCCCCCTCTCCTCCCCGGTCGCCTTGAGGAACTCCTCCCCAAAGCCCCTCCCCCTTCCACGCTGACGCTCCGTTTGAAGCAAATTGAACAATTTGGTGGCGCTCCGGCGTCTGACCTCACGTAGGACGGCGGCTGCTTGCGGGTCCGACACACCGGGGACGGAGGGAGGGGGGGGGGGGGGGGGGGGGGCTCGCGCGCCGTTAGCGGGGGGGGGGGGGGGATGCGAAGGCCTTCTTATTGCCCGCGCTCGCTCCACTTCTCGTAGACTCAAATAAGATGGAGTGTATAGCACACACGCGAACGCGCGCCCACACACACACAAATATATATATATATATATATATATATATATATATATATATATATATATATATATATATATATATATATATATATATATATATATATATATATATATATGTATATATGTATATATACACACATCCGCACGTACGTGTTCTTGAAAAACGCGTGGGAAGTATGTATGGAATGTCGAATCATTATCTTTTTCGTCGAAGCTGATGTGGAGAGGGCAGAAGTCGAGTGGGAACAGCGCGGTACAGCGGCTTATCATGAAAAATAGATTCGTGGCAACCAAGGTGTTCTCTCCTTCTGGCTGCGGAAAAACGACTGCACAGTATCGATCCACTCATGACCCCGGGGTTTTCGAGGTGCTCATGAGCGGTGCGGTGTGTGGGGTCGGCGGCGGCGCGGCGGCGCGGCGGACGCTCAAAGAGCCGCTGCAAACCTCGCTGAATGCGCACAAGTATTTTTGTGGAGTAGGAGGTGCTGCTTGGAGCCCCGGCCGCCGCCGGCAGCTAGCAGGGCTCCCCCCGCGGTCGCCATGTGTGGTGCGGGTGGAGCTGATGGGGGGGGGGGGGGGCGTCGCCAACCCTTTGCTTGCGTCGCTCATGATGGGGCGTCGACAAGATGAATGGGCTCAGCACTGCCTTAGCCCGAGTCCCCGCGCGTCCCGGGCTGGTGGTGGTCGCCTCGATGTCACATATTGTGTGTGTGTGTGTGAGGGCGTGTGGTGTGTGTGTGTGTGTAAAGGGGGCGGGGGTGCAAGTGAACGCGCTGCGGACAGCAGTGCGACTTTTATTCCCTGTTGAACGGGAAGTTTTTTTTCCAGCAGGTGTGTGTGTGTGTGTGTGTGTGTGTACGCGTCAGTGGGTGGCCGCCGAATTCCTCTCTCTCTCTCTCTCTCTCTCTCTCTGTCTCTCCTACTCCATGGCAACCTGATCCCCGCGCAGCTTCCTGAACCCCCCCCCCCCCCCCCATCTCTCTCTCTCTCTCTCTCTCTCTCTCTCTCTCTCTCTCTCTCTCTGCTCCGTGCCACTAATGAGCTGTTCGCAGTGCGGTCGGTGTTCCGCACACAAAATGCGCTGTTGCTTGAAATTCGCCCGGGCCGTCGGGCCGGCGAGGCAGAGGCGGGCGGGGCTTTCTTGGCGTTCGCGCGCGCGCGCATGTGTGTGTTTTGTGTGTGTGTGTGTGCGTGTGCGGCTGGGTCTGGCCTACTTTGTGTACTGCAGGTCGTGCGCGCCGCTTTTGCGAAGGTAATCTTGACTTGCAACGCCGATATTGGTTTGGCCCAGACCCAATATTTGACGTGGTGCGGCGGCGCGGGGCGGCGCGGGGGCGGAGGCGGGTTAGTTAGTATCGGGAGGGGGATGGTTAGCGGGGCGCCGTGTGCCCAGCAGCCGCGTGCCGCGCCGACGCGCTGCCGTGCGGCTTTGAGAGTTTGCTGGCGGCGGCTGCAACACGGTATGCGCCGTCCTGCCGCCCCCGGTCCGCCCCCGGCCTGCCCCCGGTCCGCCCCCGGTCCGCCCCCGGTCCGCCCCCGGCCCGCCGTGACCGCGTGGCGCCCCACTGCTGGAGAGATTCTTTTGGAGGGCGCACCGCGCACGGTCTGGTTGTTGCGAGAGGCGTCTGCATAGCGAGCCCCGCCCCGCCCCGCCCGGCCCCGCTCTGCCTGCGGCTCTGCCAGCCTGGCGTATGACGTGTGCATCGAGTTTGCGGGGCCCGGCGGCCCGGGGGCCGCGCGGGCGCGGCTGGGTATAGGGTTCTGCGCGAGGCGGAATCTGTTGCCGACGTCAAACTTGAGCCGCAAGACTGTGTACCCGCGGCGCGCCCCCGGGCCCTCGGCCGCCTCTGACGAGCCCGGCCCGCGCTGCTGCAGTTGGCTTCCCGAACCACTCATTGACAGCGCTGTGGGGGGCGGCGGAAGGCAACGGGGATGCGCGAGAGAGAGGGAGTGAGAGTGAGAGAGAGGGAGAGAGAGGAAGGGAGCGAGAGGGCACTTGCCACGAAAATCCTCTGCGCCGGTCGCGACTTTCACAACGGCCGGGCACCGAGATGCCACCACCGGCGCCCTGATTTTGCGTGTTTTCTCTCTCCCGTCCGTGGTGCAGGTTCCTCCGGGTCCGGGGTTGTCGCGGTGCATTGTGGGGGTCCGTCCGACGCGCATGCCGGAGTCTGGAAGGAAGGAAGGGGGGGGGGGGGCAGCGCTGCAGCCTCTGCGATTACTTACTGTTTTTGCCCGTCAGCTGTGATTCATCACGATTGATGGATGTTCGGTGTCGCCGCGCAACCCCTTCCGACCGCTTCGGTGCGGGGCGGGGCTCCAAACGGGTCCTCAGGCGGGTCCTGAGGCGGGTCCTAAACCGGTTCGCGGGCCCTCATAGACGGATCCTCAGGCGGGTCGCGGGACCTCAGCCGGGTCCTCAGCAGTCCTCAGGCGGGGTCGCTACCACCGCCGCCACACTGTCCCTCGCGTCGCTGTCGCTATTCGCCGGCCCCGCGGTGCTCCGCGGCGCGGCGACGCCCGAGGCCTCCGATACGGGTTCCGTCAGGTCCACGGGTGGGCTTCTCTCCTGTGTGCTGGGTGCCGGACCCCGCTGCCGACGGTGCGGCGCACGGATGTGCCCCCACCCCCGCGGCAGGGCGGGCAGGGCCCAGTTACTGCTACCACCTTCCTAATCGCATCGAATTCCTTTCAAGTGCCGGGGAGACGTTAAGGATATCGGATTCCCATAGCAATTCAAAGATAAACCTTCCTCTCCTGTTATTCGGCGGCGGCGCGCTGCTGATCCCCAGACATTTGCCGCCCCCCCGCGACCCCCGCGGCCCCCGCGACCCCCGCGGCCCCCGCGACCCCCGCGGCCGCCGCCTGGACAGTTTTACTTTACGCCCCCTTTTTCCCCTCTGTTTGTCGGGCCGACGCCCTCTTCACGGAGCCACTTGTTCTGGTCGCGGGATTCCCGACGGGAGAACGACTCGGAGAAATGCTGGCCGCTGGCTCCCCCCGCGCGCGGGCCCGGATGGCGTCATTAAGTGCTGTTCGGGAGGTCGTCGGGAAGGTGGCGTGGCCACGCGGGGGGTCTTGGTCGGGTACCTCGGGGGGGTCTGGGTGTCCCTCCTTCCCCGGGGGCGGGCGGCACGGGGGCGGCCAGCCGGCTGGGGAGGGGGGGGGGGGCGCCTGCTGCGGTGTGGTGTGACAGCAGCGGGGCGCCAGCTGGCCCGACAACGGCACGGCCACTGGGTACCCCGCTGCTCCCCCGACTTCTTATGCGCCGTACTCGCCGCAAAAGAAAAAGAAAAAGATTGCGGGGAGCTTAAGTTAAAGCGTGGCCGCTCGGAGTTTATGTACGCCGGTGCCTACCCAGGCTCACACTCAAACGCAAAGTCACAGCGCTGCTTCTGTCGGAATGATGTCTTACACTCAGGCCCGAACGCTCGCAGCCCGGGGGCCTGTTATACCCAAGGGCTCTGATTGAACTGCGATCATGCGATGCATCAATGCCTGCGCTATGTCTCTCTCTCTCTCACACACACACACACTTTGCCCCTGTGCATAGCTGTCCCCCGTCGGCACTTCGGCCGGGTGCAGCCATAGCACGACGTGGTATTGCTGCTGCTGGGCATAGGGTTGGGGTGGCGGGATAGATAGAGAGAGGCGCTGAAGTGAAAGGGATAGGGTCTCCCTCCACTCGCTGTGTGTGTGTGTGGGCGTGCAATAAAATGGACGGGTGTGGGGGGTGGGCGCTGCATGTGTCACCCTCTGCCCCACTACTGTGGCCCCACATTCTGTCTGCGCTGGACGCGACGATGCCCCGCTTTTCGTGTTATTTTATTGTGTCCCCCTTTGTTTGCCCGGCCTCTCGCCGCCGCTGACCGCACATACCGGCAGTCACTGGGCCCTTATTGCCACCCCCTTCTGTCTCGCCAGCTTCCTCGTCCTCCTCGGCGGATCCCGGGGGCGGCATGCAGGGTGGTGTGCGAGACAGACGGGGCGGGACGCCTCCGTTCGACTGCGTTGGTGCAAGAGAGATGCCGAATCGGGAATGTCGTGCATCCTCGCGTGCATCTCTCTTGCGCAGCAGGTACTCAAATGTGGGGCTTGAGCTGAGCGGGATCTCGGCGGGACGACGCTGCAGACGACGCTGACCGATCCCTGCGACACTCCTTCTCTCTCTCTCTCTCTCTCTCTCTCTGTCTGTCTCTCTCTCTCAGGTATATACGTCCAACTCATGGACGCGGTTTCTCCTGTTTCGTCCTCCTCCAGCCAGCGGACAGCCAGCAGACAGCCGTCCCTGGGCTCCACGCGGCGTGTCACGCTGGACGTGCGAGCGCGTGCGCGTGCCTTACCTTTCCCCACGGGCTGCATTTAGACGCCTGTCCGCAAACACTATGCGGAGTAGCCACTGCCGACCAGGCTGCAGCACTATGACATGTGTGCTGCGCCTTCAATGCAAATGCATGAATGCGTGGTGTGATTTATGCACTGCTAAATGGATGGGGAAAGGGCTGAAAAGTCACAGCAACGAGTTCCAAGTCTGTTGTAGCGAAAGCGAGCAAGACAATGTGGAGAGCGAGCGCCAAAAAATAAATAAAAATAAAGCGGAATCGAAGGATTTTTTTTCTGGGTTACATCTGATTCGCAGCTCTGAGAATGGAGATGTTTGTGTGGTCGGGTGTGGAAGCCGTTTATCTTTAAAGCGCTACCCCTCCGCCCACCCGCCTGTGGCTGCCGGGGAAAACTGGGGAGTTTGGAACGGATTGAATAATTTCCGTGCTTCGCTTGCCTTGCCCTCGTGGGCAGCGATCGCCACTGCTGGTGTACAGAGGGGGTGGGGGCTCCCCGGGGCACCCCGAGGCCCCCCTTGTTGGGCGGGAAATAGAGACGGGTGCGGCGGGGCGGTGCTGCCGACGTAACGCAGTTGCTGTCCCGCTGACGGCTGGCGCTGCTAACGAGCCCGCGGCCGGCACCTCAAGCAGTGACAGGCGGCGGCGCGGCCGCTTCCTGTTTGTCTGTGTGTTTTGGAGTTGCCCAGAGCGGATCCGTTGTGCTGCTCTGCGCGTTAACCGAACGCCGCAACAAACGGCGACTACAAAATGTGGAGGAGGGCGGTCGCTGTTGAGCTCGGCGCCGCTTCTCCCTGCTTGTGATCGAGGGCCCCCCCGGCAGCGCCAACTCTCGGCGCGGGCTGCCGTGTGTACCGCCGCTCTGATTCACGTGTCCCCGAGACTGCAGCACCTGTGGGAGCGTCCGGGGGCACCGGGGGCGCCGGGGGCGTGGCCTTCTGGCCAGACGACGCGGCGCCGCCGTTGCGATCGCCGTGCGTGAAACATCGCCGGCCGGCCCAGCGGCCTCGGGCCAGCGGCCTCGGGCCTCCTGCTACAGGCAAGGATTGGGGGAGCAGATCGAACTATTGCCCGACAGGAGCTGTTTTTCCAGTGCGGCGGCGGCAGTGTGTGCGTGAGAAGGAGAGAGAGAGAGAGAGAGAGAGAGAGAGAGAGAGAGAGAGAGAGAGAGAGAAGAGGATGCCGTAGATTTAGGAACAGACGGGCCCGCGTGTGGTGGTGGTCGGCGGGTAGCTGGCTATACTCGCGCTCCCTCTCACCCCGTGTCGTCCTCCCTCTACATCACCCACTCCCTCCTAGCCCCCTCTCTCACCCTTCTCCACAGTTTCTCTCCTTCGAGCTCCCCCGTCTATAACACCCCCTGCGGTCACCCACGGTCGCTGGTTCGCGTGTCGATTGGTGGATGGAAAAAGTGTCGCCATGTGTTCTGTGTGGCGTTGACTTTTTTTGTTTGTTCATGTGTTCCCTTTGGATTTGGTAGAGTTTTATCGTTTTCTCTCCTGTGTTTCAGGTACGTGCTGTGTATGGTATCTAAGACGTGTGGAGCTGGAATTTTGCGGTAAGTAGCCGTTTGTCTTTCGACACACACTGCAAGAGAGACAGACGACCGCCAAGCCCGTGCTCTGTGTGTGGGGGGTGGGAGAGAGAGAGAGGGAGAGAGAGAAAGAGAGAGAGAAAGGGAGAGAGAGAGAGAGAGGGGGGTGGGGGTATAAAGATGTGTCTCGTCGTGTTGGAGGTTACAACGACGGAACGTTTTGAGAGGCAGGGAAGCGCTGGTGCCGTTGCTGCTGCCGCCGCTGCTGTGCCTCAAAAGGTTCGCGACGTGGCAAACGGGGTGTGTCGGTGGGAGCGTTGCTTCATAAATAAAGTAGCGCGGGGTCCTTTTGTGCGCTCTGCGGGGCTGCGGGGCCGCGGGGCAGGCCGTGTCCCGGGCCGCGTGCCCCGGGCCGCCGGGCTGCTGCTTGGCCCGCCCGGCGCCCGGCCGACCCTCGCGGGCGGACACCCGCCATTGTCCTGCGGTGCACTAGACTTGCTGTGAGCGCGCGCCCTGGCGGGGTGAGGCACGGGAGGCACGCTGCGGCGCGCCACGGCGCCGCTCCTGCTAGGCCCCTGGGCCCCTGCCGGGCCCCTGCCGGGCCCCTGCCGGGCCCCTGGGAGTACACAGCGAGAATAATCTGCTTACGCGCCCCGGGCTGGGGAATGCTGTGCTGGGGGACGCCTCGCGATTCGGGTTGCCTATTACGGTCTTCTCAAACGGCTGTCGTTAGGCAACCTAGGTCTTCCATGCGCTTCGGTCTACTCAAAATGTCAATTCTTACCGACGTTTTAATTTTTGTTGATTAGGTAATTTAATCAAAATTTCGAAATTTGCATCGAAATTTTCAAAATTCCCAAGGCTTGTATCAGTCTTGGGCGGAAATAAAATAAATGGCGTTGATTATTTTGCGGGTCCTCGTTAAAGCCTTGCCCGTGTAATGAGGCTGCTGAGTCTTGCAGCCGTGTGCGGCGCCATGAAGTATTAACGCGTGAGCGGAAGTTCTTCCTTTGTGCGGCGCCCGGCTGCACGGCTCGGCTGCGCCGCTCGGCGCTGCACTCTGCAATCCATTAGAGGAGCGGGGCGCATGTAGCCGGTGTGTAGCCACGCGGTGCAGCGCTGCACTGCAGCCTTGGTGCCGGCTGCTGGCCGGGCCACTCGGGGCCTTCGGGCCTCGGCAGAAGGAGCGGTGATAGATGACAAGGGTGGCCGCCGCGCACAAACCCCCTCCGCGGAACCGCTAGTCACGGGCGTGGCGGGGCGTGCGGCAGCCGTCGGTGGGAACCGCGGCGGGGCGCACCGCGAGGAGCAGCCCGACCAGGAGAGCAACCACCTGCGAGGCCGTCTGCGCGATCGATCCAAAACATTCTCAACTCGCTTTGCACCTGGTTATTCGGTTTGTTAAAACAAGTCATTCGAAATATTGTGAAGTTTAGAGGGTTCGAAGCCAGGGAAGACAGAACACGTCCGATCCGTGGAACACAGACCAGCAGCAGCCTCTTTATGGACAGGTTGCTAGGCCAACAATACGGCCGGCCACCGCGGGCAAGGGGAGGGGTGGGGGCGCGCATGCGCCTACTTGACAATATATGCGGTAAAAATTCTGCACTGGGCGGGGCTGCGGGACTCCGGTGCCGGGGCGCTGCTTGTTGAGTCTCCGCCGAGGCCAGGCCGGCCCAGCTGCCCAGGCCAGCCGGCCGGCCTGCCGGAGAGGGGCTCCGGGCCCTCGGGGACCTGAGAGAATTTCATCAGCAGGCGCCGCTGCTGGCCCTGCTGACCGGCGCGTGGCCAGCAACCCTGCGAAAGATGGGTAGCGGCGGCGCCCGTATTCGGCGCCTGCCGAACAGAATGCGAAGGGCGTCGGCAAGACGCACTGTAAGAAGCGTGACAGGAAATGTGCAAAGCAAAGAGTCAGCAGAAAAATTTGCATCAGACGCATGCAGGAAGATTCCGACGACATTCGATTTAATTTCGACTCTCCGGAGCATGAATTGAAATTCTGACCCTGTAATTTATAGTACGTTGTAGAATTTAGGGGTCGGCGTATTTTACAAATTTCCCTTCCGGAAATATTTCTTTTTGTTTACAGAATAATTCAAGATCCGCTCCGGAGCTTTTATATTATTCTGAGGGGTCCTCCGAATGTGCTCACCAACTTGATCTCAACCCAAAGGCGATCCTTGAGGGACGGAATACTTTCCAGCGCAAGTCTTCCTGGGGGCTCTCCGCCCGCTGCCTCGGATGCCTGGCTTCGGGGCGGTAGGAATTGTAGGAGAGGGAAGGCAGGAAGAGTCAAATAAAGACAGCGTTGTTCTGGGTTCGCAGTCACCGTATTGGGCTGGGCGATGAGAAATGGTGGAGGGAAAGGCCCGGCGCGGAGGGGGAGGGGGGGGGGGGGGGGGGGGGGGGGGGGGGGGAGGGGGCTGGAGGGGGCGGGTTTGAGCGATTGCTTAGAGCGCGCTTCGCCTCGCTCAGAGAGACGTCTCGGACACTCATGCACCGACCGACGGCGCTGTGAGTCTGGGGGGGCCTGCCGAGCCTGCCGTGCCCAGGGCCGAAGGCCGAAGGGAGCGGGGGAATTGAGGGGGAGGGGGGGATAGCACGAGGTCAGCTCTTCACAAAACGCCGGAAAGCCCTCCTTAAGCCCGTCATGTCAATTGCGAACGTTTCGACCCCCCTCTCCTCCCCCCTCCATTTTGCCCACATTTCCCCCCCTCGGGATGGAACGCAGCACGAAATGGGAGGAGAATGTTCTGCGCGTGAGAGTCGGGAAAGGAACTGGCGTGAGGGGGAACGGGGGGGGGGGGGGGGGGGGGTGAAGGATGGGGTGGGTTGGGGCGGGCTAGTCCCCTGCGGTTCGCCACCAGCCCACCACCACTCGCACACGCACCTCTCTGTCAGGTATCAGCCATCAGAACGAATTGATTCCCTGACAAAGTGGCCCCAGAGGCGGGCGGGTCCTCGCTGCCATTCCAGCGAGGCGGGAGCCGCGTGCGCCGCTATGGGAGCCGCTGGAAGCCGCTGGAAGCCGCTGGAAGTCTAGCGGGGCCGGGGCGCCGGGGTGTTTGTCGCCACGGTGGGTGCGTACGTGCCGTGTGTGTCCAGGCAGCAGGCGCCGCCACGGCAGCCCCACGGTAGTCCCACGGCAGTCCCACGGCAGTCCCACGGCAGTCCCACGGCAGTCCCACGGCAGTCCCACGGCACGCGAGGCCTGCGCGGGTCTGAATTATTTGCCATGCACGGGGGCGGGTGTGAAGGCCTGCAGCCGGACGTGCTGCCTGGAGCGCCGGCCACCGGACACTGTCCACTTGACAGGGTTGCGGTCGGTGGCGCGCCTCGAGGTGCGTTGACATAGGGGAAAGGCACACACAGCCCCCCGGCCCCCGCCCTCTTTCGTCTCGCCCACGACGGCTTGCCCGTTTCACCTCTCCGTTCGGGTTACCCTCCTCGCACTCTGCGCGGAGAGCCCCCTAAAATTCATACCGTTTTTCATTCTTTTTTTTTGCATCGACGCGGGGATGCCAATTTACTTTAAATAACGTTATCAAAATGCAGCCAGCCCACCCACCCCGCCGCCGCCGGCCGCCGGCGCCCCGGTCCCGGCGGGGTGTTGTATAGGCACAGCAGCAGAGGCGGCAGCGCCTCGCTCGGTGGCCGCGCCTGCCGTGTCGTGCCTTTCAGGGCGCAGTAAATGCCGAGAGTTGGGGGGGGGGGGGGGGGGGGGCGTTGGGCCCGCCCGCCTACCCCCTCCCGGTTCCGCACCTGGGCAATAAACTCGCATTGATCTCGGCCTGGCAGGGCCGGCAGGGCGTGTAGGAGGGCGGGGCAGTGTGCCGCCGCGGCGGAGACCGCAGCAAGGGAGCCGACGGGGAGCCGACGGGGAGCCGACGGGGAGCCGACGGGGAGCCGACGGGAAGCCGACGGGGAGCCGCAGCGCCGGGTGGGCCGTCATCGAGTACCCCGGCCGCAGGGGGCGCCCGCAGAGGCGGCGGGGCGGCCGGAGTTAGGGGTGTAATCTTTATTCCCGGGGAGCCAGAGAGGGGGCTCCGGGACTTTTTATCTCGCTTTATTGTCAACTTCTGGAATGAGGGGGGCGGAGAATACTTTTGCCGCTGCGTGCGCGCGCGGCCTTCACTCGTCGGGGCCTTTGCCAGTAAAGATTTTGTCTAACCCGAAAATTCCCTAGAGATGTTTCGGAAAAATTTGCATGACTTCGGAAAATGTGTAAGTTCATTATTATTTATTTTTTTTTGAAGTTTTATGGACCAGAAACCCTACGTCGGGGCCTGCGCCGAGGCCCTGCCGTGCGGTGCGGCACTCGGGGGAGCCAGCCAGCGGTCACCGGGCTAATTGATTGATCTACCCGAAAACGGGCCGGGGGGGGGGGTGGGGGGTGGGGGGGGGGGGTGGGGGGCACCACCTCGCACGGGCTGAGGAGGTGACGTATACAAAGGGAAAGTGGCCCTAGCTGGAGCGTGGCTGACGGTGCAGGGCTGGCAGGTGCCCTGCTGGTGCCCTGCCGGTGCCCGGCTGACGGGGGCCGTGGCCAAGGACTGCGGGATCAAAAGGACGGGGTACGAATCATTCGGCAATTTGATTGGCCTGCAGCTTCCGCCGGCAGCAGGGACGTCCGCCCGCACGGCGGTCCTTTCGCGAGAAGGTCGGGCCGGCGTCCCTTGTCCGCCCTGTCTATCCCTCTGGGCGTTCCCCTGGGCTTCCCTTTGGACCCTCCCCCCCCCCCCCCCTCTGGTCCCTCCGGGCGGCGTCAGGGCAGGGCGACCTCCGTCCGTGCACCACGTGCGCTCGCCGTCCAGTTTATTTAATCCTTGCATATTAATGGAAAGGGTTTTA
The DNA here is from genome assembly GCA_026979955.1 of Megalurothrips usitatus. Classification (NCBI taxonomy): domain Eukaryota; kingdom Metazoa; phylum Arthropoda; class Insecta; order Thysanoptera; family Thripidae; genus Megalurothrips; species Megalurothrips usitatus. Next base: position 2,339,140 of record CM049594.1, on the reverse strand, counting down.
TACGCACGAGGAGGACGTGGAGGAGAAAAGAGAGAGAGAGAGAGAGAGAGAGAGAGAGAGAGAGAGAGAGAGAGAGAGAGAGAGAGAGAGAGAGAATGTGTGGTGGAGAGAGTTAGATATATGAGGAGAGACGGAGAAATTGTGCTGAGGAAAAAAAAAGAGGGGCCACACGTGTGTGTGTGTGGACATAGCTCGGGGCAGGTTGTGAATGTGGGCTCCCATATTGAAGCGGCCGGCGGCGGGGGGCTGGACGCCGTGCTGCCGGCGCTGCCCGCGCGCCTCTGTCGGCACACAGAAGGAATCATCGCCACGGCCCCTTATTGGGATTCGATTCCCCGGTTTGTCGCGGCCGCGCCTCCCCTGGCGTGCCGCCTGGCTCCGCCTCCTCTGTACCCTGCAGACCCACGAGGCTCTCAGATCGCCATGTTTTCCACCGGGCTCTCAATACGCTCCAATTTCCTGCTTTTCCGGTGAAAGACGGGAGGGGAAAAAAAGAAAACAACACTCGCAAAAGTTACTCTTTCCTTGCCTCTGAAAACGCCTGCGAACGGAAGGGTAGGCCAGCCCGCGGCACACCCGCGCGTGGAGGCGTCTGCGCTGCCTACGCCCCAGGCGGCCCCGCGGCGGCGGCGGAGAGCTGCAGTCACGCCTCCCCGCCCGGGTGGATCTCCACCCGAATCAATGCTCGAAAAACAATGTCGGGCCGTGGCTCTGCTGGCGTATCAAATCGACATAGCAGACGATTTTTTTTCTCATCAAAAAACAAAATAAAAGCGTGTAAAACCCATAATAGAATAAAATGCGATTCGGATCTGAGGCAGCCATGAGGAAGCGCTGAAGCGCTGCTGTCCGGCTCGCTCAGAGGGCCCCCCTCTGTTTTTTTCCACCCTCTGGCACCACCGCGTGGGGCGGCGGCATGGCGCACCGCTGCTCTGGTTCGGCCGTATCGGATTGCGGGCGGCGCCCAGCCCAGGCGGCGGCCCGTGCGGTGCGGGCTTCATAAATGCCTCGATGGCGCCGCCGCCGCGGTCCGCGGGCCGGCTGCAGCGGTGCGCTGTCGGACCTGCAGAGATTGTATCTGAGGCCCGCACGCCCCCACACGCCCCTACGCGCCCCTCGTACGCTCCCCGCACGCCCCCTCCCCCACACACGGCGGCCGGCTCGGGTGACGGCGGCGATCGGGTTTCCGCCGACGAGCATCCTGCCCACCACGACCGCCGCCAACGCCGTCCTTCCGTGGCTGTGGTTGCGAGATTCCGGGAGGGGCGGCCCCGAAATGTTAATGAACGGCGCCCCCGCGGATGGAGAGTGAGTGCGGCACCCGCCGCCGCAAGTTATTTGCAGTGGAGTTTGCGGCGTTTGCTGCTGCTGCGGCTGATGCACCTGTCTCGACGGCCTCGCTTGCCTCTTGGGCCGCAGCGCCGCTTCGTCAGGTAACTATAGAGAGCGCGGCCAGGAGGGGAGCAAGTGGCCTTGGGTCCCGCGGGGCCCCCTGCCGCGCTGAATGGCGCACTGTGGTCCCGCCGGGTCGTCAATAGGTGTCTCGTCGAGGGAGAGGGAGAGAGAAGGGGAGATGGATGAGCGACATTGTAATCGTAAGAGGTTGCCGTCTTTTGTCAGATATATGGAGGAGGACAATGGGCTGGCGAGGGTGTCGGGGGGGAAGACTTAACCTGTATTTGCCGCGCTGTTATTCTGTATTTCTCATAGTTTTTAGGCACGAAGTGAAACGGAGTTGCCTTATCGTCTGACCGGATTGGACTTTTTTTTCTTTTAAGCATTGCCCTTATGGCCCTCTAACAGAATTTTCTGAAACTATGCACATGGATGCAGGATACTTTTGCAGGGCACGCTGACGTGTTTTTACACTTTGAAAAAGCTTCCAAGTGGCCGAAAAATCGATTTAAAAGTCAGCTATCTCACTTCTTCTTATGGCGAAAGAAAGGGACACAACTATACGCGCCTCTATGGTCCACAGGCCCAATTGCTGTAGATCGATAACGAGGCAAAAAATCAAAAATCTGTCTGACAGAAATATCGAGGGTGACCGGGCAAGTACAGCGAACCAACTTTTAAAATTATAGAATGTAACAATTCGCGTAAAAACGCATTTGAAATTCAGCTATCTCACTCCACCCAATGGCAAAAGAAAGGGACAGAGCTACCCCTGCTCGGCTCGTCAGCTGGCTGCATCCGCTATTCCATCCTTTTCTAGACCACCACCAAATCTTCCGTCCTTCTTTTTTGTTGCGCAGCCCTTGCCGGGTACCCATTGTCGATGTGCCGAGCCGAGCCGGGGCCTGGCCGAGCCACGGCTACGAGAGCGGCGACTCAAGGCAGGCGGACCGTTTCGGTGGGACCCTACCCTCCCCTCTACCCTAGAGTACACACAACAAGCCAAGGGACCCGAGACTCAGAGCGAGGCGTGCATTGTCGGGCCGCCGGGCCAAGCCGGGCGGGGACAACACCTTGCAGGCCAGCGCTGGGCGGCCAGCGTATGAGAATAATGCGGTGCACTGACCGTTACTATAAAACTATAATTTTAAAACTGCCCCGTTCCATTACAAAACAAATACAAACCTTCAAATATCCTTTTTTAAAAAGCAAAATTAAATAAACTCATAAAACTTAAATAGGCGGTAACGTAACCAACCCAAACCCGTGCGAAACTCCGGGCCTACCAGTGTCTCACAGAGTGAGACAGTATCTACAAATCTACAAAATGCCCAATCATGTGCAAAACTTCGGGCCTACCAGTGTCCCACTTAGTGGGACAGTATTTTTTAACCTCGCAAATCCTATTATTGCTCACCTTTCTGTGCCCGGGTGAGCAGAATGCCCTATTTACCCGATGTCTCACTGACGTACCCTGCCTGGAGGTGCCCCGGAATCGTCTGTTATGTATGTTGATATAATGTATGTGTGTGTGTGTGTTCTGCGTCTCGGTAATATCCAAGCTGGTTCTGGTTGTTGGTTATTCATGCGACGCTTTGCACGCCTTTTCCCGCGCGTACACCGCCGTCTGTGTGTATGTGTGTGTGTGTGCGTGTGAGTGAACGCGTGTGTGTGTGAGTGAGCGCGTGCCCCGCATATGCGGCCTGCCTGCCCCGGCACCAACCGCAATTTCCTGCAATCATCTCGGCTGTCTCAGCTGCAGAAGAGAGACAGACGTAGAGGCAAGAGAGCGTGAGAGCGAGAGAGTGTGACAGAGAGAGAGAGAGGGGGGGGGGAGGGACGCAAAGGATTGCGGAGGAGGAGAACAGAGGAGAACGGAATGAGCGGAGGGTGCCGGAAGTGCGCAGACGACCGTCATAGGGCTCGGAGGCTTTCTCTCTCTCTCTCTCTCTCTCTCTCTCTCTCACACACACACACACACACACACACACACACACACACAGGCACCCAGGGCAGCGGGCGCCACATCGCTGGTTGGCAAACAAATACTAGCACCACAGCAGGTGGTGCACTGCAAGCGCGAATGTGACGCCGGCAGCAGCAGCAGCCGAGGGGGATGCCGACAGCCCCCAGAAGGCGCCCTGAAGCGGGGGCGGTGCGTGCGGCCGGGCCGGCATGCCGCGGCGGCGGCAGCGGCGGCAGCGGGCCCGAGTCCAGCTTGAGATTAAGGCGCGTTTTTGGAGCCGGTGGCGCTGACGCAGCGTGGGCCGTGGCCTGGCCCGCACCATCCGCGGTTCTCTCTCTCTTTTCCTCTCCCCTCTCTCTCCTTCTCTCCCCCCCCCCCCTCTCCCCCCCCCCCCCCCTCTCTCTCTCTCTCTCTCTCCCTCCCCACCCTCTCTCTCTCTCTCTCTCCGAGTCGCGCGCGCGGCTGCGATGGCCGATATGGCGGGAGCCCCGGAGCCCTGCCCCATCCCTCATCCCGGACTGTATTTCATAACCCTTTTCCTCGCGACGACTCTCTTATAAGAAGCTCCTCCGCGCGCCCCAGTTCAGCAGATGATGGGAAAAGCGAGGAGTGTTTGGCGGCGCACCGCCTCTTACCTTCCCGCCGCACCCTTCCTTGTTTTTGGGTGCCCCGTGGAAACATTTCGTGCCTAACGGCGTGGAAGTGCGGGGGGTCCTTGCCTCCAGGATCTCCCCTAACTTCTTCGCCCTCCCCCCCCCCCCCCCATCCTCACCCTTCACCCTTCTCTCTCTCGCACTGCCCTTTTGCCCCAATCGCCTTATCATTTCCTTTGTCTTAATTTTCTGCTCCCTCCGCCCCCCCCCCCTTCCCCGTATGTACAAGGGCGGCGTCGTTTAATTTTGTGTACATCTTGGAGAGCCCTCTCTGGCATTTTTTTTTCGACATGTTCAATTATCTGCAGGCAGAGCGTCCTTTACAAAGGGCCGCGTGGGGGTTAACTGGGGATTAAGCGCGGGCTTTGCTCTGCCGGCTACAGTTCCGTGGACGCGGCGGCCGGGGGGCCTGGGGGCCTGGGGGCCTGGGGCCTTGGGGGTCGGGGGCCTGGGGGTCGGGGGCCTGGGGGTCGGGGGACCTCTCGGTCCGACGTCAGACACAATGTCGCTTCAGTCGCCTCCGCTTCCACAAGACTCTGTCTGGACTTTGCTCCCGATCGCTACTCCGCGAGGCTCCAGTCTAGGCTCCAGGGTGGGACCCGGGACCCGGCCTGGACATTAATTAAGGGCCGCGCGCCCGGCCGCCCCCGCCGCTCCTTCCAGCGATGTCACACAAAGACACCCGCTCTTTGAGATGGCCAGCGGCGGCGGCGGCAGCGCGCCTGTTTTGCCAGTCGTCGCGCTCCCCTGACGCCAGAAACTTTTGCCATCGCGAAGTGGCAGCGGCCGCCTCCACTTATAGCCGATAACCTATAGGAGGGGTGCGGCAGACGCGCGCGCCGCTGCCGCCACCGCTGTGTCGCTTCTTTTGTCCGGCGGGGACAATGTCGCGGCAAAGCCGCACAATTAACGCTGATTGTGCCGCCAGGTGGACCCAATTATTGCGCCCATTCTTCCGCGTGCTGCGCCGCTGACCCGGGACGGGACGCCCGCCCGCCCCAACGGGAGCAAATTGATATCGACGTTTGGTTTTGTTTTGTCGCCTTTAAGATGTGGCGCGACCCGGAACTCTCGCCGCCGCCGACTGCGCTGCTTCGTTATTTTATGACCTCGTCATCAATGCCGACATTATCTGGGCCTTTCCGTTATTTTTATCTTTATTATATATTTGCTCACAATGTGTGCACAAAGACGTCGTCTGCTGTCTGAAAACAGTAATGACACAGTAAGAACTGACGACGTTGCGATGCCCCGATGGCGCCCCGCCCGGCGCGCCGGGTAGGCAGGCACCGTAGGCACCGCAGGCACCGTAGGCACCGCAGGCACCCCTCACTGATGTCGGTTATGACCCCGCGGCCTCTAATGGCCCAGGCCAGGCCCAGGGTGCCCAGGGTGCCCAGGGTGCCCAGCCCAAGCCGGGACGCGGCTAGTGTTTCTGGCCCCAAAGATTTCGAAACTCTTTTGAAACTGTCAATTTTTGTTCTAAATTTTTGTCCCGAAAATGTGTTTGAAAATTTGTAGGCTAGAAAGGCCAGACGCGGCGACTCCGTCCGTCTCGTTATCACAGAGGCTCTGGCCTGGTTCCCGCGCGGGGGACGCGCACCGCCTCGCCATCCTCCGCTCCCTCGTCCTGTTTGTGCTCTGAAGGCGCACACAGAGCAGTCGGCCAGCGGTGCCGCCGCCAGCCGCCGCTCGGTCTCAAACGCGAGCACGGTTCCTTACTGCGCCGACGCGGATCGGCGGACGCGCTGTTCGCGCTGCTGCTTGGTCTCCTCTCGTGCGTGGTCTCTCCTCCACTTCCAAACATCCTCTACCGAGCAAATGGCGGCTCTGCGTTGCGAAGCATTTTCCTCGTATTCCACGGTGCCACGGAGCCTCTCAATTTCCCTATGCTGGGTGCCCGGTGCTCCTCGTTCTCGGAATGTCGGAGGGGTCTCGTCGAGCTGCACCCCCATAATCGTATGTGCTTGAATCACGAATATGTCCCCGAGAACACCGCGTATGCTTGAATCAATCATCACTCTATGCACGGTTCACATTCAAGCATACGCCTTGTATCAAGTTAGATGCGTGTGCTTGACCCAAGCATTTCGACATTCTGGGGGACAAATTCTTGATTCAAGCCCACAATTTTGAGGGTGTGGTTACTCAAATGCCGACCCTGGTGGGTTCCTCTACGCCCCGGAGGTCGGCTACGGCCGAGGTAAATATAAGCATCCTGCATGTGGCGCTCTAGACTATCGACCGCGCAACCCGCGTCCGGCGGCCAGATCACTTTTGTTCTACACCAGACAATGTGAGAGGGCGAATGAGGGGACAGAGCGGGCGAGAGAGATGGACGGGGGCTGAGCGATAGCGTCGTGTCTGCCGCTGGACGTGCCGCCGATATCTATTAGTATCATAAGAAAGCGATCTGAAAGGAAAGCGCGGTGCCTGCCGATAATGAGTGGGGGGGGGGGGGGCACCACGGCACCACTGTATTGAAGGCCTGGTGCAGCGGCGCTATGGCATTTGCTGCTATCCGGATGATTAACGAGCCGGCTGGAGGGTCAGCACTGCAGCACACGGTGCCAGCAGCGCCGGCAGCGGCGGGGGAGCGAGAGAGACGGAGAAAAGGGAAAGGGGGGCTCAACTCGGCCAACTTTTTATCCACCCCCCTTCCCTTCGTGCTGCTCTTCATGTCTCCGAGCTTTCTCGCACTTTGTCTCTCTCTCTCTCTTCTTCCTCCCGCTTCTCTCTCTCTCTCTCTCTCTCTCTCTCTCTCGCTCTCTCGCTCTATGTCTCTCGCTCGCTGATGACGGCTGCAAGAAATTAGCGTATCTTCGGCTGGCGTCGTATCGACCGGGGACGGCATCCTGTCCCGTGTGCCGGTGGCGCGGGCCGCAAGGCCGTACAACACCGAGCGATGGTGCCATCATCAGAGGCTCTGATTCAGAGTACATCTGATTTCGCGCTCCGGAAAAAAAAACCCGGCAAACTGTGGTGCCTGTAATAACTGCAGGTGGTGTTGATGCGGGGCGGAGGGCAGTGCCCGGGAGGAGGGGTACCGCAGCGAGGGAGTACATCCGCCGCAAGGCGTTGCCAGTCGCTGACTCGTCCCCGTTCACTCGCAAAGAATGGGGATTTTCGGCTCTGCCTGCCGCGACCCGTATCAGCAGACCCCTCAGTGGCCGGGCGGTGGTGCGCCTTGCAGATGAGGGGACGGGCCGCCATTCGCACTGTGCACCTCACGTGGATGGGGCACCCTGTGCACACACGACGAGTCCCGTGCGCGGACAGGGGAAGCAGGAGCGCTCTGGGGGCGCCGCACGCGCTGTGTGACAACGCTCCCGAAGCCAAGTATTTCAGCCGGGGTCTCAGGCCGCCGCGGAGCTGAGACTGTCGACAGAGCGAGCACAGAGGTTTGGCTTCTCCGCAGCGGCGGCAGCGGCGGGCGGTTCATCAGGGGGGGGGGGGGGCGGCATCGGACTGCCGCGCGTCGCGTTTCCCGCTTTTCATGTGATCGATGTCCGCGGCCGGGTGGGGCGCGCGGCGGCGAGGCGGGGAGCCGGCGTGCGCGTGTCGCCGCGTTGCGTGCGGCGCGGGGCAGCGCCCCCCGGCGGCCCCCCGGCAGGCCCCCCGGCAGGCCCCGGCCTTGGGCCCCCCCCCCCCCCCCCCCCGCATACACTCCGCGCGCCTCGAGCCGCAGGGGAGTAGGCTGGGCAGGCGAGAGGGGAAGTGCAACTGTAATTACCGCCGCGGATGGCCGTGCGGCCGCTGCGCTCCTCGGGGAGCGGGCGGCCCTCGGGGCGGCCCTCGGTGGCCCGGACTGGCCGGCAGCAGCCCCGGCAGCGGCCCCCCGGCCGGCCGGCCGCCAGCCACCGCCGCCAGTCGCTTTGGCTAGGCGGAGTGAAGTGCGCACAGCATGCAGCCAACTTGGGAAAGTTTCTGGGCCCGCGCACACCACCGCCCCCTCACCAAACTGCGCGCCAAACTTTGTGATGAATGTTTAGAGTGTAAATCGCACTCCTTTATTTCATATCTTTTTTCCCCTTGCGGGCGCGCGGATTGGGCAGGTGTTCCCGACTGCCGGCAGCCAGCCCTGCTTGTTCAGCGCGACTCTAGCGGCGCCGCGGCGTTTGGAGCCAATCCAAAAGCGGGCCGCCCCAAATCTGAAACGCATTTTACAAGAGTTTCCTGCCCCGCCCCCCAGGCGGGCGGCCGGTGTCGAGAGGTAGGGCGGCGCGGCGGCGGGGCGGCGCGCGCTGTTTGCCGTGGATGATTGGCCGTTGTTTTCCCCTATCGTCCTTGCGGTACCGACCCCGTTTCCCATTTACAGCGCTGCTCCTGTGCAAACACACCCCGCCTGGCCCCGCCTGGCCCCGCCTGGCCCCGCCCCTTCCGTCTCTCCCCCGCCCGCCCCATCCTGCTCGTACGAATCCCCCAATTTCCTATTGTTGTCTAAAGACGTTCTAGGGAAGCCTGCCCCCGCCTCGTCCCCGCCCCCTCTCCGGGGCGGCCCGTCCGCCGTGCAAGGCCCCGCTGTGTTTGGCAGGCATTTTGTCCGGGCGCGATCTCCGACACTGTTTGCTCGATGAATCGAAGCACAATCGGTTTCCTGGCGAGGAGAGGTGGACTCCGCGGCGCGGGGAAGCGGGCCGCCGAGCCCCACGGGGGGTCCGGCCGAGTCCGGCCCCTCCGGCATGGAAAGTGATATTAATTCGGCATTATGGTAAACTGGTAATAGATTCCGGGCGCCATGAATTGATGAGGCTGGAAATGAAAAGTGGGATGATTCACCCCCTTCCCGTGGTCGGGTAGGGCCGTTCCCGGGGAAGGGGGGGGGGTGTAATTGCTGCGGGTCGCAGGCATGGCCTGTTACTGTCAGCTCTAGTCGGGTCCGGCCACCTTTACTATCCGTGTCGCCCGCTCTGACCACTGGCTTTTAAAAATAAAATTATCCGTTCTCACGGGGACGCATTCTTATTGATGCCGCGCGCAACCCGCTGCCGCCGGCATTTTTACTTTATCGTTTTTTTATTTTTCGTTTATCTATTTTTATTTTATCGTCTGGGAAATTAAAAACTTTGTGGAGGGGAGCGGCAACATTCTCGCGGTTCGCGCGGTCGACGGCGGCGGCCTTGGGCCCGCGTGTGGGGAGCGTGCCGGGCGCGTGCCAGGAGCGTGCCAGGAGCGTGCAAGGAGCGTGCCGGGCGCGTGCCAGCAGCGTGCCAGCAGCGTGCCACACCGCGGGCCGCAGCATTATGTGATATCGCGCGCTCATCTGGCCGGGGGGCGGCGGCCTTGCGATGCCCGGGAAAAGTAAAGATTAAAAGCACGGAATTAGAGGCGGATATATAATGGGGGCGCCTCCCCCCCTCCCTCCTTTTCTCCCCCTCCCTCTCCTCTTTCCCTCTCTCGACTGTCTAATTGCTGCGCTCTCTTTTGACCGGGACTTCCTCTCCCTCTCCTCAATTCCAGCCCTTGCCCCTGCTCCCCCGCCCCCCTCGAAGCCCTCACGAAGAAAGCTTCAATGTGTGTGTGTGTGTGTGTGTGTGTGTGTTGTGTGTGCGCGCGCCTGAAAGACTTTTATTTCCCTCTCTTTTGGACGTCAATACGCTACGTTGGGCGGCGGACCTAATGAACGGTAATCATTTTTTAAATCAAATGATCGCGCGTCAGCTTCTGTGTGTGTGTGCGTGTGTGCGTGTATGTGTGCGCGCGTGAGTCCACGAGCGCGTGGTGGAGCGGAGAGAGTCCGCGCGGTGTTAATTCAGTCGGCATTTTTTTTTCTCTCTCCCCTTTTCGTTTTGATTTCAAAGCGTGGCGGTCGGCGGCGGTCGGTCCGTGCCGGTGTTACATGTGGCCGGGCTCAGCGTACGTGTGTGTGTGTGTGTGTGTCGCTCGATTTAACATGGGGGCCTCTTATCCTGGCCGGCCGGAGGGCAGCCACTGCAGATAGCGGCGGCGGCCGGTGTGTGTGTGTGTGTGTGTGTGTGTGTGTGTGTGTGCCGCGGGAGGGGCGTGCCGGTGCCGCTGAGAGGAGCCTCGGCCTGACAGTGCCGCTAACGAACCCCGTCGCTCTCGAGGCGTGATGGATGAAAACCCGCCTTGGCGACGTCTTTGCAAATTTCGAAGGCTTTTTCCTTCCAGGCGGTTACCCGTTGCTGCCGCCGCCGCCGCTGTCTGCCGTGACCGCGGGCTGTTTGGGCGGATTTGGTGGCGGCGGTGCGGGGCCGCGCACGCGATGCGCGACTTTGCGGAGTAGACTGTTGTACATCGCGCTCTTGGCGAGAGGATTCTGCTCGGACTTCATGTGTGTGGCTGCGGTGAGCGTCACACGTGGCGCCGCATATGTGGCGGGAGCGGTGCCGTTCATTGCTAGATACAGTAACCTGACGGAGCCCTGCAGGGCCTGCAGGGCCCGCAAGGCCCCACAGGGCCACACGACGTCACAAGCGTGTCGCCCGCTGCCGATTGGGACGCCGGGGCCGACAAGCCCCGGAATCCAGGTGACTGGGGCAGCGCAGCGGGTCGAGCGGTGCTGGCCGTGCCGTGCCGTGCCGTGCTGTCGCAACACTGAGTGGCAATGAATAATTGACGGCGGGCGGCTGGGTAGGTCGGGCGGCGGGATGTATCTGGCCACAGCAGGTTCGCTGACATGGCTGCCCCATGCCTCCCGCCCGCTGCTGCGGCTGAATGGCACTGCACTGTACGCCATCGGCTCCCCGCGCACATCTGTGTGCCGGCTTGTTGGGCCGGCCGGGTGGCGCGGCGGGCCTGACACACCCACTCGGTGCCAAACGCAGCCCCGGGCCGCCGCGCTCCCGCCATGTGTACCGTTAGGCGTGACCCCGCGTGACTCGCGCGCGGCCGCGCAGGATCCTCTCGGAGTGTGCGAGGTGTGCGGTGTGCGTGCTGGTCCCCGCGTGCGAGGGGTAGTGGATCCCCCGTGGCCGTGTACGTACGGAGTACTGCAAACATTACCGATACCTTCAAACGAGTGTTACTTCTCCTCAGACTGAGTATGTCTTATTTGGGAGTATCTTTATGGTATTATGAAATTATTAATGACACTATAGACAGACTGATACAGCCGTGTACCGAAACCGTCTACGGAGTACTATGGCGGTCGACCGCACCTTGCCTTTGTGCTGTACGCTCCACCGGCCGACCTCGTCCCTTCGGACAGTCCCGGGCCGCCTGGAGCAGCCCGGAGCCGGCTGGAGCCGGCTGGGCGCGGGCCGCTGCAGCACGTCATCAGCGACGGGAAATGAAGGGGAAGTCACCTGGCGGGGCCCGGCGGCAGCCGGCGGCAACCAGCGGCAGCCGGGGCCCGGCCCGACCCGAACAAGCACATGACAAGGCCCTTTACACGGTGCGTCGGCGCGGCGGAGGCACCGGGCCGTGAACGGTGATTTTTACGGCAGGCCGGCAAAGTCCTGACGTTGATTCGCATCCGCAAAACTTTTGTAGTTATTTGGGACCGAAACTTTGGGGCGACACTTCGAGGGGGCGTCGGCAGCCGGGCGGCCGCAGCAGGCGCCGGCAGGCACTGCGGGGGGTTCTTACGGCGCAGCGAGGCGATGCGAGTCCATTTAACGAAATTGATTGACGAATCGGTCCTCGGGGGCATCAATCATCGCTGACAGCTCCATCGCGCTCCAATTTAAATATGGGGGGCGACGGGGTGGGGGGCCGCGCCCGGCCGTCGGAGCGTCCGTGCCGCGCCGAGTGCTGCCGGGGCGGTGAGAGAGAAGAGGGGCGGCGGTTACCCCCCGCGTCCGCTGATGAAAACTGGCGAGCGACACTGACCTGACAGGACAGGGTGTTTAAGCGGTGTCGCCAGACAGCACGGCGCCGCGGCGGCGCGGCAGTGCGGCAGCGCGCCAGTTTCTTTTCCCTCCTCCCGCGGCGAGCGGCGGCCTGGAAACTTGTGGCCGACACCCCGTCCCTCCGGGGCTGCCGGGCTGTGTGTGTGTGTGTGTGTGAGAGAGAGAGAGAGAGAGAGGGAGAGAGAGAGAGGGAGAGAGAGAGGTAGAAAGGGGGCGAATGGGTGTGTGTGTGTGATAGAAAGAGAAGGCGAAGGATAGAGAGAGAGAGAGAGAGAGCGGCGGGTAAAAGGGACTTTGGCGCAGGACGACCTGCGGGGTGACGCCGCCGCCTCGCTGGGACCCGGTCCTGTCTTTGAATCGCAGACGTAAGCTGGAAACACGCGATTAAAGGCGCCGTTTCGCAGCGTGAGGAGGGGAAAGGGGTCCGGGAGGCGTGCGGCGCGGCTCTCTCCCGAGGCCGTGAGCCCCGCGTCGGAAAGCCCCCCGCCCGGGCAGGTGGGGCCGGCGTTGGGATCCCCGTTTACGAGTGCCTCCGCCGCCTCCGCCGCCTCCGCCGCCTCCGCCGCCTCCGCCGCCTCCGCCGCCTCCGCCGCCTCCGCCGCCTCCGCCGCCTCCGCCGCCTCCGCCGCCTCCGCCGCCTCCGCCGCCTCCGCCGCCTCCGCCGCCCCGAATGGCGCTGGCCGCGGCCGAGGTGTCCTGCCAGAAACCCGCCGCCTGTCATCCAGTCTCGCCGGCTTATTAACAGCGGCGTTCAGGGCGGACTACGCGCTTCCTGCGGATGTCGGACGTCTGTGGGTCTGGAAGTTAGGGGGGGGGGGGATGGGACTTCCGTTTCATGAATGACGTGTACAAACTCGCGTCTCTCCCTCCCGCCTCACTCCTCTGTCCACCGAGCGGTGAGTCGACGCAGCGGGAGGGTCTGCTACTTGCAAGGGGCCGCCGCGCCGGACCTCCCCTTCGCCCGCCTTTTGCATGCGCACGGGGTAAGATGCCGCGCCCAAAGAAGCCGAGAAGGGTCCGGCAGCGCTCCGCTCCCTCTCGGCTGCACTCTTTATGTGCTCCAGCCAGGCTCCAGCGGCTCCAGCCAGGCTTCAGCCCTCCGGAGCCCTTCGGACCCGAGCTCCCTCCAATCTACTGCAGCCCAAGTGTCTAGCGGAAGGCCGCCTCTTACCTACGACGGTGTGGGCCCGATCGATATAGCCAAGCACGGCGGCACTTCGTGCTGTAATGACGTCGTTGGTGGCCGCGACAGTTTTTTTTTCTTCATCATTCCCGTTGTGATGAAGCCCGAACCGGAGGAAATAACAAATGACTAGCCACTTTTTAACGAGCGTTTCGCTCATTCTCTTGACGTTTTCGTTCTTACGTCCCGCATCATCATTTTTTTCCCTAGTAACCAAAGCGCTTCTGTGGTATTTTTTTGTGGGAGGTGGGGAAGGGGGGGGGGGTGAAATTAAATGCGATCGTTGATACTTCGGTCTCGGTTGGGCTGTTTCACTGCGACGTCAACGGCGCCCGGGTGATGACGATTTCAGCGATGACTGTGAACGGTGATGGCATCGGCCAGACGGCTCCATCGAATGCACGGAGAAGGGGAGGGGGGAGGGGGGCTGACGGCCTGGAGGGGTGTGATAACACTTGAAGCAAAGTTATGGCGCGGGGCGCCGGACGGTGGCACGGCGGGCGGCGCGGCGGGCGGCGCGGCGGGCGGCACGGCGGGCGGCACGGCGGGCTGGGCGTTTTGTCAACTTGGGAAGATGTCTTTCCTCGGCAAGGGTAGCGAGCGAAGGGACATTTAAGGGCGTGGGCGGGCGGGCGGGGTGCGAGTGGACGAGGGTCGGCTGCGGAGGTGCCGGCGGAATGCCGGTCAGCAGCCCCAGCCCCGCTCCCCCGCCGGGACTGGGCGCGCCGCCTCAGGACCAAGTGCTGCTGCCGTACCGCCAGCGCCGCGCGCCAACAGGCCGTTTCTGTACGTCCTAGTTTTCCGTCGCGTGGAGGCTTCTTCTCGTCTTTCATATTATATCAATTTTCCAGCAGCGGTAACGGGAAATAGACGGCGCTGTTGGTTGTAACCGTCGGCGGCCCCGCGCGGAGCAGCGGCCGATCGCGGAAACGGGGAGAGCGGGACGCGAGAGAGAGAGAGAGAGAGAGAGAGAGAGAGAGAGAGAGAGAGAGAGAGAGAGAGAGAGAGAGAGATAAGGTCTGTGCCGCTGCAAAATAGAAATGATCGCGTATTCATGAAGGAGCCGAATTCATTCCCGATGCTAAGGTCTTGCAGATGGGCGAAGGCCGGCCGGCGGGGGCCGCCGCGGGCACGGCATGTTGCTTTGTCCTGCGCCAGCCTGCGCGGAGGCGGGGTGGTCGCCCCTTTTTCACTTCGCGAAGTCGACCTCGATCGTCCACCTGGAAAGGAGAGTGACGCGGTCGCGGAGGGTGGAGGTGCAGGAAAAATGTGGACGTGACCTGCATTCCTGACTAGAAGCGGATTTTTCTGTATTTTCTGAGGCGGGGGGCACTTTCTCCCGGCTTTGTCACGGCGCTGCCGCCGAGCGGGCCTCCGCCTCCGCCTCCGCGCTGCGCTGCAGCCATCACGGTCCGCCATGACAACCGTATTGTTTTCCCGTGAAAGGCCGCCGCCCGCCGCCTGATAGAGCGGTGTCCGACCTCCCAGCCTAAACGGCGCGTGCGGCGCGTGCGGTTTCCGACAGCGGCTTCGTCCCAATGATATGTTAGAGAAATATCGAAAATATATGTCGCCATTACCTTTATGTTTGTAGTGCTTGACATAACGATGTCATTAAATATTTTCATTTGATTTTGGAAAAGTGGAACTTGGATTTAATAGAGATCAAAGGACGAGTCCATCCCAGAATACAATGGCGTTCTCCACGGCGATCTTTATTTTCATATTATTGCATACATTTAGTAAAACTTAGCCGCTGCCATCCACTGGCGGTCCAATTACTCCGAGCGGCACTACGGTGGACGAGCGATTGTTGACCGGCGGCAGCGCCTATTCCCCAGGCACGGTGTCTACGTTCCCAAAAGAAGCTTTTTTTTCGTTGTTTTTTTTTTAAAGTAGTTCTTGAGGGTTAAACTACATCACAGTCCGATCAAAACTGTATACTCAGAACATTCTTAAGTTACGTAGTTTTCGAGATGAAATTGTGGTTTAACAGACAGGGCAAGCGCAATACTCGTTCTTTATTGCTACAGCATGTGTATGTGTAGTAGTAGCCAAGAACGAGTAAAAACGCGAGGCAGAAAAGAAGTATTGACTGGCCGCTACCCCGCTCTCGCCGCGGGAAGTGTCGTACTAAAAGTGGTGCATAATTTTGCAGGAACCCTTCGCGATGAAAGCCGCAGAAAGTATCGCCATTTCTTCTTGTCATTTTATGATTAAGCGCATTTTTTTTATATTTTTTTTTGGGGGGGGGGGGGGGCGGGAGGAGGCGATGCGGTATACGGCCATCTGGGGAACAGTGCGAACTGCACAGCGGCCGCGAGGGTCGGCCGAAGCGGACGGCCGCGTGACACCCCGTATTGTCCCTGCCGAGGGGACCAGCCCCTCTCTCCCTCTTTTCCTCTTCCGCGCCCGGAAGCAGAGAGAAAGGGTAGTGCGTGACGTCATTACCGTACGACAAGGGGAACTCGACTAGTGAGTGTCCGAGACATGCTCCTTGATTTGTTGGCCCCCGCCGCGTCCCGCCGCCCCGCCGCGCCCCGCCGCGCCCCGCCGCGCCCTGTTGTGGCATTGGCTCGCCTTGTCCCGCAGAGCCTGGCACTGAACGTCATACTTACGACATTTTCCAAGAGGTTATCCCTTTCCCCTTTATTATATTCTTCGTCCTTCCGATTTTATTGCTTCTTTCCATACCTTTTCTTCCCTTCCACTTTTTTTCCCCTTTGTGTCCCACTTCTGAAAGATTATTGCGGGAGCGATGGATAGAGAAAGAGAGATTGAGGAGAGAGAGAGAGCGGTGAGGTAGGCGAAAGAGAGGGGAGAGACAGATAAGAACGAAAGGGGTCGAAAGGGGAGACGGGGAGAGTTTTAGCAGGGCAGCAGTGGCAGCTCAGCGAGTGGTAAAGAAGAGGCCCCGTCGTGCTTTCGGCTCCATGCTTTGCTGCTCCACGGCCGGAAAGTGTTGTGTAAAATTCCCCCTCGCGAGAAGTGTGTGTGTGTGCCGTGCCGCCGTGTGGTTTCCTTGCCCCGCAGCCGGCGCAGGCAGTGTGTGTGTGTGTGTGTGTGTGTGTGTGTGTGTGTGTGTGACGCTCCGGCATAAAGTGCGCCGCGTAGGAATAACTTTGCTGGGGCGGCCGGCCGTGCCGCGGCGGGCCGTGCCTCGGCTCTGCGCGCCGGGAGGGTAGGCACCGCGCACACACGGCCGAGCCGCGGGCCTGCCTGCCCTCCCGGCGCTAGCCGCCGCCGAGCCCAGCCAGCGGAGCCAGCGGAGCCAGCGGAGCCCGTCCGGGCAGTGGGCGGACGGACGGTTCGGCATCTGTCTGACGTGCGGGGGTTTTCTGTGGAGGCTTGTGTGTGTCTGTGTGTGTGTGAGAGAGAGAGAGAGAGAGAGAGAGAGAGAGAGAGAGAGAGAGAGAGACCTTCCGCAAACGCAGTCGCACACACTAATAAAAGTCAATAGGCCATATAGAAAAAAAAATAAGTTGAAAATTGATTCACAAAGAAAAAAAACTGTCCGTGATGGCACGGTTGTGTGCGTACTAATGAAGCGACGCCGCCTCGTCCGGTACCCCGTAAGGCGGCTCCGGGCAGCCTGCGCGCGGGGTGGCCACGCGTACGGCACGCCCCCCTCACAAATATGTGGCGCGAGTGGAACGTTTGGGAACCTCTCCGCTGACCTCAGGCTGCCGCTGCTGCTGTTTCGTCCTCCGCTTTACACGTATTTTTTTTCTGTTTTCATGCGCGCGTGTGTGTGTGTGTGCGGGTTTTGCCGCTCCCTCCTCGTGCCGCGCCGTGCCGCCGCCGCCGCCGCCGCCGCCGCGTGGTTTCGTACCTGGCGCGTGATGATGATGTGTTGCATTTGCAGGGTGCCGCTCGTGGCCATAAATTGCTTATCGCGTTTGCATACTCCCCGGTGCGCTCATCCGGGCCACATGCCGGGGTCACACGCCGGTAATATTTTGCAGCGAAATGAGGTGTGTGTGTGTGTGTGTGTGTGTGTGAAGGAGAGAGAGATAGAGAGAGCGAGCAGAGGTAGCGGTGCAGGTGGGAGGTAATAAAACTAGGTCGACGAGTTATGGACTCGAATCATAGGCTAAGACCGGCCCCATTTTTCCCCTTCTCTCTCCGTCGCGTTTTGTATCTGGCTCGCCAAATGTCCTTTTAAGGCCCCATCCCTCGCGTAACGCCGCGGCGCGCGCCCCCCGGCTTTCTTCACTGCTGGAAGCTTATCTCGCTCCGAGTCGGTCGGTCGGCCGGGCAGGGGAGGAGAGAGAGAGAGAGAGAGAGAGAGAGAGAGAGAGAGAGAGAGAGAGAGAGAGAGAGAGAGGGGGAGGGGGGGGGGTTGGAAATGGGTGTGGAGGGGGGGGGGCGAACCGTTCCCCACCGCCCCCTTTCTCCCGCAGCCCCCGCAGGAGGAGGAGGAGGGGGTCACTCACAGTCGGCATGATTCGGCCATCCCTTGTGTTTTATCGCCCCCCCCCCCTCCGCCCTCCCCTCCGCCCTTCCCTGCCGCGTTGATGACACGCCGTGATGCGATGGCCGTCGGGCCCGTCGGCCGATGACGAGGTGCTGAATCCCGATGTATCGCCGGGCGGCCGGGCGGATGCCGGCTGTAATCCGGACACGCGTCCACGACGCGTCTTCACCCTCCCCCCTCCAATGTCCCTTCCTCCCCCTCCCTACACTGCTCGCCCAGAAAAACTTGCAATCGTGGCCATCTTAACCATTTTACTTCGATTAAGACCAGGGTGGAACATGATGTTACTCTAAGGATTTGGGTTGCTAGTCCAATTTATAGTTTGATCCGAGATAATTTGACCCTTGGAGCGATAAGATTTGATCCTATCATAAGGTCGAAGTAGACTTCATTAACACGACTTTATTAACATCAATAAACTCGGTTTAAGCCAAACAGGACATTGGTATCATTAATTAAAAAGTTTTTTTCCTGTGTACTCTTCCACGTCTGTGTCGCTGTGCTTTTATTATTCTGTATTATTTAGTATCATTGTGCGACTCGCCGCTGACTGTGCCTTTCCGTTTGTCCGCAGGTGAGCAGCCGACGGCAGCCGTCCTCCTCCTGTCCAGGGTATGGAAATAATGATGAGGGCATATCGACTCTTTGGGACAGACACTAATGGGGTTAGCGAAAAGGTGAAAAAATAATAATAAAATAAATCACGAAAGTAGGGCGCGTGGTGAGGGACGTGAAACAGGAGTGGTGTGTCCGAGTCGCGGGACCCGAAAATATGTGGCCCGTTCTGACATTTTAAATCAGCTCTGCCAGTGAATGCAGATGGCGGTATAGCGAGCGAGAGAATGAGAGAGAGAGAGAGAGAGAGAGAGAGAGAGAGAGAGAGAGGGGAGGGGAGGGGAGGGGAGGGGAGGGACGGGACGAGAGGAGAGAGAAGGAGCTTCACGAATGAGCGCGCGGAGCAGACGGTGCAACGAAGGAAAAATAGAGGAGCAGACGAAAATAAAAGAGGGAAGGCGGAGCAGGAGCGCGCGGGGAATGCGAAGCGGTTCGGTTCTGCAAGTGCATGCTGCGCGCTGCGCTGCACGTCTGGC
This sequence comes from Megalurothrips usitatus, assembly GCA_026979955.1. Classification (NCBI taxonomy): domain Eukaryota; kingdom Metazoa; phylum Arthropoda; class Insecta; order Thysanoptera; family Thripidae; genus Megalurothrips; species Megalurothrips usitatus. The sequence goes on along the minus strand of CM049594.1, from coordinate 2,320,561 downwards.
GGGGGGGGGGGGGCGATATGTCGGGCGATAGCCTTTAATCTGCCGTTAATCCCCCCTTATTTATCCAGTCGCTTCCCCCCGCCGCCGTATTTTTCTTGTTCTCGCTGCGGGGGGGGGGGGGGGGGGGACGTCGCCTCTTCCCTTTGATAGCGATCTCTCGCCAGGCCACGCCCCGAAATCACTGCCGCCGCCCACCCCTCCAGTCATCCCGCTTCCCTTTTCTCCCCCCCCCCCCCCCCCCCGGGGTAGGAGCGCGGTGCGCGGCGGCCAGCCAGCGTTTCGTTTCTCTGAGGAGCAGCCACTAGTGCTGCGGCGGCACCAAGCGTTTCGTTTCTCTGAGGAGCAGCCAACGCCCCGGCTGGCTGGCGAGCGGCGCTGCGTAGGTCTGGCTCTCTCTGTTTTAATCTCGATCCTCCGGTCGGGGCAGAGGGGGCTCGAGGCGGCGGGGCCCGGCAGGTCCCGGCAGGGCGCGGCAGGACCCGGCAGGACCCGGCAGGACCCGGCAGGACCCTATTGTGGGGGGGCAATCGCATGGACAGAAGCCTGGCCGTAATGAGGCCAGAGCCTGGAGGCCGGCCGTCCGGCCGCCGAGCACCGCAGAGGGCCGCAGAGGGCCGCAGAGGGCCGCAGAGCCCCCCGCCGCAGCAGGGCCGGCGGAGGGCAGGGCGATGAGCGACACGCACTGCGTGTTGTCCGCCCGCCCCCCTACCCCCTCGGGTCCCGCCCCTGCCGCACGTCCGCACGCCGCCGCCCGGAATAGCCGTAAACGGCTGCTGCGCTGGAGTGCGCCGCTCTGCGAGTGTCCGTGCGGGCCGGGGGGCGGGGGGCGGGAGGCCGGGGGCCAGCCGGGGGCCGCGCGGCCTCAACAGATTGGAGAGGTCGCGGCTCGCTGTGCCGGAGGGCACGGACCTCGCGACCCGGAGTAGCTGTGCAGGCCCTGCAAGCCCTGCCGCTCCGTGGCTCCCGCCCTCTATGTGCTGCTGCTGCGCCCGGGATGAGCAGCGCGACGTGATGAGCAGGTCCCTTTATCTGCTTAACTCTTTGGGAGTGATTCCAAATCCAGGAGCTCTGCGGTGTGTGTGTGTGTGTGTGTGTGTGTGTGTGTGTGTGTGTTTGTGCGACACGCTCTAAGTCCTGAGCAGCTTTGGCCCCGCCCCTGGACCACTAATCCCGGGCCGTGTGAGATGTGCTCTAGTTCTCACAGGCGTGGCCAAGACGCGGTGCTGGGCGGTTTACTGAGGCGCCGCTGCACCCCGCCGCCGCTGCCGCTACCGCCGCCTCTTTTTGTTTTCCCGAGCTTTTTTTTTTTTTTGCTTTAATATGATTCACCCGAACTCCGAACTCCGCCGCGAGAGAGCGAATCGATGCCCGCGCGCACCGAGCCGTGTATATCGAGAGTGCATGCGCGGACCACTCCTGCCTATGCGACAGAGAGAGAGAGATAGAGAGAGCGCGAGAGAAAGAGAGAGAGAGAGAGAGAGAGAGAGAGAGAGAGAGAGAGAGAGAGGGGGGGGGGGAGGGAGTCGAGTGTTCCAGTCGGCTAACGTTCTCCCGTGGGATATTGAAAAGCACTCCCCGCATGCACACCGGCCGCCGCGCCCGGCCTCGCGTCTCGCCAGCGGCACCCTTAGAGCTGGGAATACCCGGGACGCATCCGGGTCCGCAGAGATGTGTCTTCTGTCTCTGTCATCCCTCCGTGTCCCTCCGTGTCCCTCCTTATCCGCCGGAAGACATCCCTGGTAATGGCAGCGAGTCCTCAAGCTGTAGTGCTATCGACCATAGCCGCGTCGCCAGCTCTCTTAATGATCACCGACCCGACAAACACAGAGCTAGCAGCGTCCGCCCCGTCTCTCTCTCTCTCTCTCTCTCGCTCTCTCTCTCCCTCTCCCTCTCCCTCTCCCTCTCCCTCTCGCACTCGCCAAGTGCCACAAGTTTTCACGACAGCACCCCTCGCCAGTGACTCCCAGCGGCAGCGGCACCAGAGCATTTAGCCAGGTCCGAGCAGCTCTATATAGGGCGGCGAGTACCGGCGGCGGCGGCGGCGGGGAGCGGAGGGTCCAAATGAAATCCTAGAGTAATTGGTGTGAGAGGGAGAGCAGGGGGCAACGGGAGAGGGAGGGAGACAGCCGCCGTGTGTCCCCGCCGTGTCTGTCACAGCTGAACTGGTTGAGGTCCGCTCCGCCGCCGCTGCCACCTTTGCGGACCGGCGGCGACTGCGGCTATTCGCGGGACCGGCGCAAATTTAAGTGCAGAGGGCGAAAGGGTCTGGCGGTGCGGAGCGGCGCCGCTGACCCCCAGCGAGTGCAGAGCAGCGTCTACCGAGCCGAACAGTCGGGTCAGTCTGTCTGTGATGGGACACGTAATAGTATGCGTTATAGTGGCGTAATGCAGCCGAAATTCTCAAGGGCTTTTTTTCCTATTTGTGGGGTTGTTTAGGGCTGGTTTTTTGGGGGGTTGTTTCAAGTAAAATCTCTACGATTTCGTGGCGTAATACAGCGTAATGGACGTGAAAGTCGGCTCACTAGTTTGAAGAGTGCGTGCCCGCTCGGCGCACGCGGCCACACCCAGAAAAATGGATAGTTTTTTCTGGGTGCACCGTTTTATACTGGCCCGCCCACCTGGCAGCTGCGCAGCTGCGCCGGTGGCGTCGCCCGGGTCCGGCCGCTGCAAATAATGCGGTGCGTTGTTGACTCGCCTTGTTGACCTCACGCTGCCGTTGGGGCCGGCCCTGTAAATCGCTCTGCCCCGACGGCGGCCGCGCGCCCTGCAGGAGCAGTTGGTAATGATAATAATAAGAGCAGTATCAGGCCGACGCACCTGTTCATTCCTATAATTCACCATCAGAGAGCTTAATCTCGGCGCGCGGAGCGGCCGAGCGGCGGAGCGGCGATAGTAACTTATTTACCGTCCCACATAACCCTTTCCCCGTCAGAAGAGACGGCGAAAATTCGGCAATGGTGTGGAGGGGAAAGGAGGGTGTTGTGGGGGGTATTATCACGGCCCGATGTGCTCGAGGGGAGGAGGCAAGGGGATGGGCCGAAGGGGGTTGCGAGAGGGGGTTTGCAAGAGGGGGGGCCGCGGGGGTTCGCAGAGGGCGAGCGGACCATTGTTTCCGCCCGTGCATTTTGTAATGCGAGGCGTTTCGTAGCCGCGCGGAGACGCGCGACGCTTTTAACAGTTGCTCCTTCGTCCCTCCCTCTCCCGCCTCCTCCCACCCCTCCACGTGACGTCTGCCGTCGCTCCTCCCCGGGCAGGCCCGGCAGGCCCGGTCGGTATGGCGCTAGGTCACGCTAGGCAGGCAACCCTTCGCCACCTCCCCCACTACACGCCGCACGCCCGCCTCTGTGCTATACAGCCCCACCTCGGCTCCCACCTTCCCCCTCACCTCCGGCCTCCGGGCGCCGCCGCCCCGCTCCATTTTACATCGTCTTTTGCGCGCGTCGTCGCCCGGCAATTATTTTGGGGGGCGCGTTCATGTATTATCAAGGCGAGTCTGCGGGGATTAAACGGCCGCGTCGCATAACTCGGCGCGGCGCGCGGGATGGAAATGAGGAGCGAAGACTCCTCGCTCTTCCTTGCTCTTCCTCGCTATTCAGCAAGTCAATTTGGCGGCGCGAGGCCCGTGTGCGTGTGCGCAGTGTGTGTGCGGCGCGCTGCGCGGGGCCCCGGGAGACTCGCAGTTGTCGTGCGTATCACATTCTCTCACTCCCCTCACGGCCCACATGGGCATATAGGTGACGTTTCCGGCGGGTGCGCAGCGACAGCGCGGCCGTGTGAGGGCCACCCGGTCTCACGTGAGCGCCGCCGGGGCCGCCGGGGGAGAGGCGGCCGGACCGAATAAGAAAGCGCTGATCCCCGCGGGAACTGTTAGTCCGCCGAGTGCGCCGTTCATTTGCATGCGGTGCGGCGGCAGAGCCGCGGGGCAGCGCGGCCGGCGCCACGGAGGTCCGCGTTGTCGGCGTGTGAGCGCGCGGGAGAGGTCCGCCCACGCGCGCACTTGCAGGGAAGAGGGTAGTTCCCGACGGTGTAGAGCGGCCGAGGGCGGGCGGCGGCGGAGACACGCCCGCCGGGCACTGTCGGCACAGGAGTATCACAATCGTGACCAAAGGCGAATTTGGGGTTTGAAAAATGTAGATGAAAACAAATATTTTAGCGATTTTTTAGGTATGACAAAAAAAAAGAATCCACAGTTCACACTGTCATGCTAGGTCCCTAAAAATACATGCCTTTTTCGTTTAAACGTTTTTAAAGTATAAAATTTTCCCTTCGAATTTAAAGATTTTCAAAACTGGAGTTTGGGAGTTGCGATGCACTCCGTCAGAGGCTACCCGAGGAGCGCGCGGACGCGTTCTTCTTGCACGCTTGCCCGCGCACCGGGGCGGGCGTCGGCTGCCACCTTTTAGCCGCGGCCAGCTGTTGTTGTGGGGGCTGCGGCCGGAGTGCCGGCCTGGCGTGCCCCTCTCCCTGTGCGTGATGGCGAGTTGTGTGCGCCGGCGGGGCCGGCCGGGGCAAGAGCGGGCGGAGCCGGGTGGAGCCGCGGGCGGAGCGGTCACGGGGCGGGAAATGAAAAGCGACGCGTGGCGCGGGTCGGAAGCGGGTCCCCGCGGCTAACAAGGGCGGTGCGGGCCGTGCCAGCCGCGCCAGCCGCGCCAGCCGTGCCAGCCCGGGTGACGCAGTGCACGGCCAAAGCCCGAAAACGTTCACATTTTCACACTGGCACCAATTTGCATGTCCTTATGCAGATGTGCCGCCCGCGCGCGCTGCGCCGCGGTGTCGTGGTGGATGTCGCGGCTCGGCGGCGCCGGCAGGCCGCGGGGGTGGGACAGCAGCGCCCGAACCAGCCCCCCCCCCCCCCCCCCCCCCCCGCGACCGGACCCGCCGCGCCCGGTCCCGGTCTCAAGGCACGTATTTTTACGGGCGCTGTTTATGTGCGCGGAAATTAGAAACGCGCGGAGGAAGCGGAAGACGGGACGTGGAGTCGATGCGAGGATCCGAGGAGGAGGAGGACAGAGCCGTTGCCAGGTCGGCGCGGAGAGTACCTAATTGAATTCTTGAGGACACTCTGTGCGTCGAATGGAGTGTGCGCGGGTAGACTGGGAGCGTGCACAGCAGGGGGGGGGGGGGCGGTCTGCCGCGGGCCCGCTTCAGGTGAGTTGCCGGGGGTGTCTCCGCGCCGGGATGACGCGCAGAATATTAGGCAAATGAGCGGGCTGGTTGCGGAATCAACCTCCTCGGCACCGCCGGCCTCGCCTCCCCACCCCCCTCCCAGCCGCAGCGCGCGGTCGTTATGACACGGCCATCAGGAAAGAAGACCGCATAATTATAACAAAAGCCGCTGCTGGCCAGGGCGGCCTAGACCAGCTTCCGCGTGGTGCGTGGACCTCCCCGCCCGCCCGTGGCCCCGTCTGTGGCCACGCCTGTGGCCCCCGCTCGTGGCTCCCGCTCGAGGCCCCCTCGCTCTGTGGCCCCGAGCCTTGTGGCCCGACCCGACCCGACCCCGGACCCCTTCCACACTTTATTATGGCCCTCGAAGAGCCGCTGCAGGGCCCTCGTCGCACGCCGCGATGAATTCAGGAGAGCCCCCCCCCCCCCTCAGCCAGCGCTGGCGCCCGCCTTCTCGGTGTTTGTGCCGCGTCGTGTCGCTGGTTATGTTTGCGAGGAGCGCCACCACAGACATTACTCCGTCGCTGCCGTTTTCCACAGGCTCCTCCCGGAAGCGGCGGTTCATATTTGTTCCCCTGGTTTAAGGCAGGAAAAGAAACAACCAAACAAAAAAAAACACAAAAATAGAAATGGCGTAACGAGAATTTCATTTTTTCCCAGCCCGCCGCCGTGAAGTTTGGAAGGTGTTTGCTCGGCACAGCTGCCGCATGCTTTGCCTGTTGGGCGCACACGGGCGGGGGCCCCGGCCGCCGCCGTCCCGCAGCGGCCGCGGCGGAGCCGGACGGAGCTGACCATTAAAATTTCATCAGCGGAACTGTACAAACTGGCCGCGCACTGCAATTGAAACGGCCTCTGCGGCCGCCGCCACCGCCGCACCACCGCCACCGCACTGACCGATTTCCGCGCGGCCATGCACACGTGCGGGGCGGGGGTTATCCGATATCTATGGCGGGCGCGCCGCGCATGTTCCTCGCGCCCCTCCAGGCCATCTCCATACCGAACCGCGCGGTCCGACCAGCGCCACCGCGTATTTATTACACGTGCAGAAAATGATGCACGAGCCGGACCTGTGAGGAGCGCAGGACCCCCGCGGGGCCGCGGCCGTGTGGCGGGCACGTCCGGGGGCTGGGGGCACGTCTGAGGGGCACGTCGGAGGCGGGAGGGGGGGGGGGCGGCACGTCGGGGAGGCACGTCCTGGAGGCACGTGGGGGGGACACTTAGCGCCGTCGCCGCGGGCTGCTGCCACGCCGTGCACCTGCTTCTAACGCGGCCCTGCGGGGAATCTCTGCTGCGCGGGTGTCGCTGCGCCTCCCGGACGCCCCTCTCGCGCTGGCCGCCAGCCCCCGCGGCCACGCCCCCCGTGGCGGCCCGCCGCCCGCCCCCCCTGGCGCCCCTCTGCTGCCTCTCATAAAGTGCGAAACGACTCGGCTTGTTTACGTTACTGTCGTCGGTGGCGCGGTCCTGAGCAGCAGCGGCCCCGGCCCTCGCCGTGTGTGCCCCCCCCCCCCCCCCGCTGTGAGGGGCGGCGGGCGCACAACGAGGGCGCGGACGTCAAGTATTTGCCGCCCGGCGCCTTTTAATTTGCGCGTGCGCCTCATTGTTCCCGCTGCGTCGTCGTCGGGAGGGGTCCTTAGCCGGGCGGGGCGTCGTAGCCAGCGGAGCCTGAAGTAACTCAGAGAGGCGCAGGCCGCCTCCAGCAGGGGGGCCCTCTTCGTCTTAGGCGTGACTGCCGTGCTGCGGTGCAGCCGTGCAGCGCGCTGGGCCCCGGAGGCGGAGGCACGCAACCACACACACACACACACACACCGATACGTACCGCGGACACTGCGGCACACCTTACACCGTCTCTCTCTCTCTTTCTCTCTCTCTCTCTCTCTCTCTCTCGCTCCTTGGGTTTCTAAACCTACAAATTTCAAGGAGCGAAAAAGGAAGTTTTTAAAACAACCCATTTTGCAAAGTTTTTGAAAAATTCTGGAATTTCCCCGAAAATTTCTCTCTCTCTCTCTCTCTCTCTCTCTCTCTCTCTCCCTTTCTCTCTCTCTCTCTCTCTCTCTCTCTCTCTCTCTCTCTCTCTCTCTCTCTCTCTCTCTCTCGCTGTTTTACAGTGTACTCTCAAGACAAACATCGTACGTTTTCCAGCTCTCTCTCTCTCTAGTGTGAGAGCGCCAGTCCGCCATTTCCGGCGCGGTCTGCGTGTGTTTTGGGCGCGCGCGTGCGAGTGCGGCTCTGGCGAATGTGTGGGGGCCGAACATGTGTTACACAGCGGCAGTGCGCCGCGGCGCCTGCAGCGATGGCGCCGCTCCCAGCGCCCTTCTGCCGGTATGATATTTCAAGTCGGGCCGGGCCGGGGCCAGGGGGTCCTGCGGCCTGCCGCGGCCCGCTGCGGTGGCCGGCCGGCAACCGCCGGCCCCGGACGGGGAGGGAGGAGAGGGGCCCCTGTCGGGACCCCTGTAGGGCCCCCCTGTCGGGCCCCCCTGTAGGGCCCCCCTGTCGGGCCCCCCTGTAGGGCCCCCCTGTCGGGCCCCCCTGTCGGGCCCCCCTGTAGGGCCCCCCTGTCGGGCCCCCCTGTCGGGCCCAGCGGCGCACCTCTCGCCTCTTCCCCGCAACACAATTTCAGTGGCGCCACATCCATCGCAATACCTACAAACAGCCGGCCGAGGCCCCGGCTGCGTTCATCTGCGGTCAATTTGTCTGGCGGCGCTGTCGGCTCCAGTGGCAGCGCCGCGCACTGTAGTGGTGGTGGTGGAGCCGCAGGCCCCCGGCGTGATGACCGGGTCTGACTCATCCGGTGGTGAGCAACGGGGACGTCCTCTCCGCTGCCATCTCTGGACCCGACCCCTCCGCCGCGCTCGGTACACAGCCACAAAAACATGGGCGGCGGGCGAAACCTCGACAACTATTTCTTTTGTTTAGTTCCTGTCTTTTTTTAAAGACTCGCATGGTTTTGTTGCGGTGTCTTGTCGAGCGCCGGCGGCGGGAGGTCGAGCCGAGCCGGACCGGAGGCCTCGCAGTGTAATCGCCAAGCCCTCCGCGCTGAGCCCATTAATGCCCTCTCGCTGAATTGAGCAAAAGGCTCGGACCAAGACCCCGTCCGGTCGGGCTGAGCCTGCGGAGCCCGTGGAGGCCGTGGGGCCCCGGCGGCTAGCACTGCTGGTTCCGTCCACACACGAGCGGCCTCTGTCTTGTACTCCCACAGGAACGCCGCACCCCGTTCCGTTTCCACCCTCGCGACGTGGGTGGGGTGAGGAGGCTCTGTCGCTGCGCGGTCGTGTCGCAGCGGACCGAAATATTGTCACCCCGGGTGGGAGGATTTTTGCGTAGCTCGGGGGAGTGGGCGGGGGGGGGGGGGGGGGGGGGGGGGCGGCGGCGGCCCGAGGGAGGCCCTCTGTTTTGGGACGCAACGGCCGTCCTGACCCGGTTCGGGGAGGCAATGACCCCCGTCGGCCTTAGGGCTCTTGGACCCTATCGCTAGTCCTGTAAGGCCTTCACACTGAAATTCGGTCAGAGCCGCGCGCGCGCATAGCTCTGCCGTCGGGCACCCCCCCCCCCCCCCTCCCCCCCTCCCACTCCTCGGGCTCCTCCGAGTCATGTGCGGCGTCGTGGCGGCCCCTTAGCGCAAAGTGCCGCGCCGCCATAAGAATACATTTGGAGCGGACGCGTTCGGCATGAGAGACTCCCGCCATGAGTTGCGCCCCGCCTTCCCCGGAGCCCGCGGAGCCTGCAGGCGGAGACCCCACAAGCCATCGGGGCCCCGGAGAGGGATTTACGGGGATGTCGACGGGGTGAGGGGACGGCGGGGACGGCGGGGACGGCGGGGACGGCGGGGACGGCGGGGACGGCCCGGCCGCGCCACTATGTCGCTGGATGAGGCACCCCGCCGCCGCCCCCGCCGCTGTCCGACCGAAGACGCGCCGTCACCTTTGGTCAACTGATGGCTGTCCCGTTGCCAATAACCGTCAGCCCCTTTGTCGCCTCGGCGCTGCGGCTGCCGCTGGCCCGGCTGCCCCCGCTGCCCCCGCGGCCCCCGCTGGCCCCCCTCCCGCGCCCCCTCCCCGTGAGGCGCTTCATCTGCCGGACGACCCATCATCCCCTGCCGCCGCCGCGCGCCCCACGAAAAAAAAATGACTTCAAATTTACCAAACGAGTTATGGCGTGCGGGTGGGGGTGAGGGAGAAGAAGCTGCGCAACGGGAAAGGAAAATGAAAGTTTATTTTAAAAAAATTGCCGAAAGTCTGAGAATTTACTGCGGACGTTCCGGCGAGCTCATCGGGTATCGCGCAGGGTATCAGTGCGCAGCCAACAGTCCGCCGTCACTGCCGCCGTGCCGCCGTGCCGCCGCCGGGAGGGAATCGAGTTTGGTGCGCGGGGCGAGCGAGCCGAGGCGGCGGCGGCGGCGGCGGCGGCTGCGGCGGGGTACGGGGACCCTGTAATCATCGGTCGGGACTGACGAGATTCTCCATTCGCCACTTACACCGGGGATGGCGGGGGCGGGCGGGCCGTATAGGTGCTGCGGTGCCGCGCTGTTGCTGCGCCGCCCCGCAGGGCCCGGCAGGGCCCCCATATGGGATCACGGCCGGCCCTGCCGCCGGCTCCCGGTGTAGATTGCTTCCCTGTTCACGATTGGGGGCTCGGATGCGGCAACCACGCCGGAGGGGCCGGGGGGTTGAGTCACGGTTCGCAGGCGTCCGTCGGCCCATCGGGAGGGGCGTCCGCTCGCAGCTGCGCGCGCCGTGCCTCGCCCCGTGGCCGTCCCCCGGATGCTGCCCGCTGCACTGCCGGCGGACTGCTGGCCGCTGCGGGCCGCTGCGGGGCTGCTGTGATGAGTGTGTCGTGCCCCGCCCCCGCCCGCGCCCCCGGCCGTGTAATAGAGTGCCCGCCGCCGCGCCGACCCTCGTCTCCGCGGGCCGTGAAGCTAGTCGACGCGGTCCGGCCACCCCTAAACCTGAGCCGGAGCTGGAAACTTTGTTATCTGCATTGCAGCACCACCTTCCTCCTTGCGGGGCTGCCGCTCGGCCGGCGGCTGGCTGGGACCTACACGTCCCCCGCACATCTCGCCGGACATACTTTGGCCATTACTTTTAAAAAGTCCTTCGCCGCCCTATACATTATATATCTTTTTGCTCGTTTTGCAGTGTCTGGCAAGGTTCCCTCCCTCCCCCCCCCTGTTTGCGACAAGCGCAGGATCAAGTTTTGTACTTGCAGGCAATTGCTCCAGCCAGCGGTCCCTCTAGTTCTCCCTCAGCCACTGTAACCCCCCCCCCCCTCCTTTCTCTCTCTCTCTCTCTTTCTCTCTCCCTTACTCTCTCCTCTTTCTCTGTCTCGCTCTCTAAGTGGCTGGGATTGCCTCCGAGGGGGGCAAATTGAGCGTGTTCCCTTGCCTACCAGGGGCCCACAACAATAAGTGGTGTGGAAGAAGGAGGATCCGTGCGCGCTGCTACGCGCCGCCACGCACCGCCACGCGCCGCCACGCGCCGCCACGCGCCGCCACGCGCCGCCACGCGCCGCCACATGACCGTCAGAACCTCGCACCTCGCGTCGAACACCGCGCTGCCGCCGGCTCTCTCTGTTCCTTCTCTGTGAAGTGCTCTCTCTCTCTCTCTGTCTGTCTCTCTCTCTCTCTCTCTCTGTCTGTCTGTCTCTCTCTCTGTCTCTCTCTCTCTGTCTCTCTGTCTCTCTCTCTCTCTCTCTCTCTCTCTCTGTGACACGGTGGCGTCAGCAGGGAAAGAGAGGAGTGCCTTTCATTCGCGTTTCTAGTACAGTATGATTAATATAAGTATAACTATACAGTTTTCGTTTCGCGCCGCCAAGCGCACCTGCGGTTGCAACCATTCATGAATGCGTTTTCTAGAGTGCCATGTGAAATGATGCATGTCGGCCGGAGTGTGGCTAAGTGTGTGTGTGTGTGCGCGCACGTGGGTTGCTGGCGCGCGGCTACGCGTGACCACGCGACACGACAGGTCAGCTGCTGACTCCTATCAAAGGGAAGCGGGAGAAAAGTTTTATAAAACCGTCCGCAGGCAACGAAGCGGGAATTGTGCTCATTGTGTGTGTGGTGTGTCTGTGTGTGTGCGGTGTGCTCGGAGAGGGTGGGGGGTAAATGCACTAAGCCAACATTGCGGGCTCCGGGACCTGTCCACTCATCATCGAGAAATTATAAATCAATTCGATATAAAATGTATGTGGCGATTCACGACACACACCTTCGTGCACTCGATTTGAAATAGCAGCAATTGCGGGGTAGTTTGCAGGAGCTGGGAGGCGGAGGGAGGGGGGTGGGGTCAGCGCGTCGCTCACCTCAGACGCGTGGGAGGGCGGGTGTTTTGATAACCCGGGGGGGACGCGGTGGGGCCGGCGGCGGGGCCGGATTCGCGCCCCTCTGAGGACCTTGCTGTCCTCTCCCGCCTCGCCGGCGTCTCCCTCTGCTGCTCCCCCTCGGTGTCAAGTGTGCTGCCCCGTCGGCCGCCCCGCGCGCGTGTGTGTGTGTGTGTGTGTGTGTGTGAGTGCGGCCGCCCTGTGTGAGCCACTATCGATTAGCTCGCCACCTAAGGCCCGGGCAGCCTGTGCGGAGCCCGGCAGAACCCGGCAGATAGCCCCCGGAGAGTCCTGGCTGTGGGGTGCCGCGCCGCCCGCGATGGCACCGCCTGCACTGCCGCGTCCCGGCCCCGCGTGCCCTACTGTCTGCCCGTATACGCGTTATTAATCGTTAATCCCGTTTGTTTTCTCCCGTGCGCGCCGTGAGTGGGGTGCGCGGGTCCGGTGTAGGCGGGCGGTCCCTTCCGTTCCGGGCGCGGCCCCGTTCACGTTCTGACCGTCTGGGAGCGGGGAGCGGCAGGGCGAGGCAGGTGCGCACGGCTGGCCGCGGCTGGCCGCGCGCAGAGAAGCTTTCCCTGTAGCGCTGACAGGCGCCCGCCCGACTGCAGCCGAACTCTCTTTCCCACTCGCAACCCTCTTCTCCCAGCCGCCCGCCCCCGCGCAGAGCGGAGAAAGGTCGGCCGTCCCCCCGAATGCCAGGCTGCTATCGGTGTGCCTCGCGGTGCACAGCCACGTCCGCCACGTCTCGGCCCCGCGCCCCCGCACGTCGTGGAGGCCGGGAGTGCGGTGCAGGGTAGCGGTGCAGGGGTGCGGTGCAGGGTAGCTGCGCAGGGTAGCGGCGCAGGGTAGCGGCGCAGGGTAGCGGCGCAGGGTAGCGGTGCAGGGTAGCGGTGCAGGGTAGCGGCGCAGGGTAGCGGCGCAGGGTAGCGGCGCAGGGTAGCGGCGCAAGGGTAGCTGCGCAGGGTAGCGGTGCAGGGTAGCGGCGCAGGGTAGCTGCGCAGGGTAGCGGCGCAGGGTAGCTGCGCAGGGTAGCGGCGCAGGGTAGCGGCGCAGGGTAGCGGCGCAGGGTAGCTGCGCAGGGTAGCGGCGCAGGGTAGCGGCGCAGGGTAGCGGCGCAGCGCGGCGCTCCCGAAGGCCTGCCCGCTATAGGCCAGCCGTGCGTGCGTGGCAGTGTGGCCAAGACGGCCGCGTCACACGGCTCTCTGGAATGCAATTAGATGTGCAGGCGGCTCTGCTCGGTGTTGCGGCCGTCCCCCTCGCTCCCACGCGGTCCGAACGCGGTCGGCGCAGCTATACCCGCCGGCCGCCGGACACTGTGTTGTGTGCGCGGGGCTGCGGGGCCCGGCGGGGCCCGCCGGCCGCTGTGGTCCCGGACACGGCTGCAGATCCATCACTCCAGAAGAGGAGGGCAGCCCGCCGGAGGGGGCACCGCGCCGGAGGAGGGCGTCCCGGCCCGGAGGGCACCGGGAGGGTGTCCCGGACCGGAGGGCATACCGGGAGGGCACCGGAGGGGGCCGGGCGCACAGAGTGCGGGCGGCCTTCGTTAGCACGTGCCGCCGCCGTGCCGACCGCTCTGTGCGCGCCGTGCAGATAATGGTAGGTGGCGACAATGAGCGTTAATGTAATTCGTGTCGGGGCCGCGCGGCGGCGCCTGCGGGTCAGGGGCGGGGTCAGGGGTGGGGGTCAGGGCCGGGCCGCGGCATAGCGGTCGAGGAGGAGGGGAAGCCGTGCCGCACACGCCTGTGGCCGCGCCAGCAGCAGCGTCGCTGCTGTTGTCCGAAAACTTTGTTCCTTTTCCCGTTAAGCTCATTTTCAGCCCAGAGCGGGCGTCGTCGTCGTGTTCGTTGCGCGAGAGCCAACTTTGCGGACAACCACCTCGGGGATGTGCTTTGGGGGCGTCGGCGGGGCGGCGGTGCCAGGAGTCGCCGGCGCCCGGCGCCCCCCGAGAGGCCCTCTCCCTCCCCCTCCGGGCCCTTGCCCCTCGCCCCGTGTGAGCCCGTGCGCCCCGCACCGCTCAGCCCTGAGAGGCCGCCGGCCGGCAGGTCCGACAGAGCAGCCCGCCGTGCCCGGCCGGGGCTCGGACCCCCACAGACCTAAGCTCATCAAGTAGTGGCGGCCGGTGCCGGCCGCTGCCGCCGCAAACGCTGCGAGCCCTGCCCGGGCGGCGCGGCGGCGCACGGATGACCTAAGCTTCTGTCATCCGTGGGGCGGCGCGCCGCCGCAGATTTGCCGGCCGGCGGGCAGCTGCAAGGGGGGGGGGGGCGGCAGGGCGCGACCTGTGGCAGACAGAGGCGAGGCAGACCACCTGGAGCGGCCGGAGGACCTCAGGAGAGTCACTCCGGCCGGCATTGACTCATGGCAATGTTTGTTTCTCTCTCCTTCCGCGCATCATCGGCCCGGGCCGCTGTTGGGACAACAAAAGCGGGGAGGAATAACACACACACACACACACACACACACACACACACACGCCGTGTGTGTGTGTGTGTCTCCGGACGCCATATAACCGCATCAAGTTATAAAAGCAGCGGGTCGGCGGATCAGCGGAGCGTCAGCAGCGCGGCTGCCGCGCCGTGCGCCCCGCGGCGGACCGAGGCTGACGTCTCCGCATCGCCAAATCGGGGCACCGTGATATCGAGTATCGCGGCACGGCACGCGGCACGCGCCGCGCACACCGGACGCGGACACGAAGCCTTATCGGCTTATCAGTGCGGGGCCGCGGGGCCGGCAGTGCTGCCGGTCCCGTGAGGCGGGCGGGCGGTGAGATTGTCACAGGCACTTGCCTTGGCCTTTACCCCCTGCCGCCGTGGCTGCCGCAGTCGCGCTCCGACTCTGCGGGGGGCGCGGCCGCGGGGATTAGGTCGTAAATAAAAGGGCGAAGACGTCGCGGTGGCGGTGGCGGCGGTGAGGTCCGCGCCGACGGCCCGCTGGGCTCACGCCGCGCGACACGGGCGTCCCCACCAGCCAGCCTCGCACCTCTTCAACTTCTCCCCGCCCCGCGCCGGCTCCGCCCCCCCCCCCCCCGGCGGTGGCCCCGCCAGCCTAACTCTCCCCCCCCCTCTCATCGCGCTAGAAGAGAGCGCGTCTCGCATCGTTCCTCAAGAAGCTCCGGCAGCAGCAGAGGTTTATGTGGAAAGTCTCAAACGCGTCGTCTTTTACGCCCTGGAGGCGAAGGTGAGAGGGAGGAGGACTCTCTGTCGGAATTCATCGCCTGAACTTGCTGGCAAGGTGCACACACACACACACACACACACGCACACACGCACGGGCGGGCGCGCGTCAACTCAGGGAAATTGCGTCAGTGGAGGAGCTGCCGCCCGCCGCCGCCCGCCGCCGCCCGCCGCCGCTCCTCCTGGCGACCCCGCGCCGGGAAGCGATTTATGCTCTTTCCCCTGCTGCACTGCCAAAGGGAAAGTGCTCCCTTTTTTACACGACTTCCCTACCGGAGCGTCGCCGCGCGTTTAGGAGAAGCGCGCCGAGTACCGCTTCTGTGTAGAGCCACGGCAGCGGCTAACTTCAGCGCGCCGCCGCCGCCGGGGTCACCCCCGTCAGAGTCACTTACCGTGCTTGCCGGACCCGCACCGCCACCCGCCCAGCGTTCCAAAGTTTTTTTTGAAAGAAGGCAAAAAAAAAACAAAAAAAACATTGGCCGTCGTCCGTGTAGGGCCGCGAAGCGCAGCAACTTGGTGACGACTTTCATTAAATTTGGACGACGTCCAGAGCGCGGCGTCGTTGCCGGGTGGTGCGGCGACGTGACGGGCCGTGTGACGGGCCGTGTGACGGGCTGTGTGACGGACGGTGCGGCGACGTGACGGGCCGTGTGACGGGCTGTGTGACGGGCCGTCTGACGGGCCGTGTGATGGGCCGTGTGACGGGCCGTGTGACGGCGGCGTGACGACAGCGTCGCCTCCCGGAAGTAAATAAATCAGCGGGGGGTCGTTACTCGTGTGCTAATTGCCTTGAGCCTGACGGCGCCGCCGCCGCCGCCGAGCCGTGCGAGTCCTCCGTCGCCGCTGATGGCTGGAAACAAACGACTGTGTCGGTGCGGCGGCGCCTTTCGGCGCGTGCGGTGCGGGCCGGCGTGCGTGGGTGGGTGTCGCGGTACATCGTGTCGCCCCCCCCCCCCCCCCATTGATTAACGGCGTTGGCTTGCCGCTCCGCCGCCTCGCCGCGCCACGCCACGCCACGCCACGCCGCGATTTCAAAGATAACTCCCGCGCGCGATCCCCCCCCCCCCCCCCCCCCCCCCTCCGTTCCAGGCGAACTAGGCACGGCGGTGGCGGCGCGGACCGGACCGGACCGGACCGTGGGGTTTGATTGACCGCCGTGCAAGCAGCGCTGCCCATCCCTTCTCCCCTCGCGAGTCCGGGCGATCGCCTTTACTTATTGCGGGATCGAGGGGGGCGGAGTAGGAAGAAAGGGGCTGAGAGAGGCAAGGAGAGAGAGAGAGAGAGAGAGAGAGAGAGAGAGAGAGAGAGTGAGAGAGGGAGAGAGGGAGAGGAGAGGGAGAGGAGAGGAGAGAGAGAGGGGGTGGGTTATGATGACGCAGGCCGTTGGCTGCGAGGGGAGGCCGGTGGCCGAGGCCGCACCGCTATCTCGGTTGTTTCTCTTTAATTTTCCGCACGTCTGCCGGCGCGGCCCCGCCGGCCCTGGCTGCGCCCCGAGCTGCGCCGCGCTCGCCGGTCCACCCTCGCTGCTTTTCCTGCGGCCAAACCTCGGCCGGCGGGACTAGCTCGGGTGCGGGCCGGGCTGCACTGTGTGGCACACTGTGTGGCACTGTGTGGCACACTGTGTGTCGCAGGCCGGCAGGCCGCCGGCGCCCTGCTGTGCCCCGCCCTTCTGTGCCCCGCCCGATGCGGATCGATCCCGGTTCGGAGGAATCATTAGTGTGTTGGTTCTTTGATGACGTGACGTTAGGCGGTGCGCGGCCGGCCACGCCACGCCACGCCACGCCACGCTTTCCACCCCGCGCTCGGACTGAGGCCCCGCGGCGGGGTCGGGGTCGGGTCAGCTAGCTGATTCCGAGCCCCACCTTCGTAAGCTCTGTCCACGTCACGCTCGTGCGGTGCTTCATAAGTGAGACGGGGAGAGATTGAGAGAGAGAGAGAGAGAGAGAGAGAGAGAGAGAGAGAGAGAGAGAGAGAAAGGAAGGGGTTGAGTGCGTTGAGTGCAGCTTTTGGTCGCGCCTTGCCCCCCCCCCCCCAATCTCCTTTCTCTCCCTCTCTCGCTCCTCTCTCTCTCCCTCTCCATCCATCTGTCACAGCCGGACCAAGTTTTCTACGCATCGTCCGTCCTTGTGTTAGTGGGAAGCCCACCACACTCCAATGTTCAGGAGAGTCACTAACCTAACGGCTCCTACCCGTACTGGACGCGTCGCTCTTCTCTCGGTTTTGGCCGCTGCTCCTCCGTCGCTTTCCGACTCATGTCCGTCTTCGTCCGAGTGTCCCTCCCTTCCAGCGAGCGGCAGCAGCGACTGCAGCAGGCTATGCGAGTTATTTATGGTGTTTGCGCACTCCTCTTGCCTCCATGCGAGGCGTGTCAGTCGAGTGAGAAACTCTGTGTGTGTGTGTGTGGGTGGGTGTGCGTGCGTGCGTGAGGCCGCTCGCTTGTGTAGCTATGAATGAGCAGCGACAACACGCCCCTTCCCTTTTCCTGCCCGGGACACTCTCTTTCTCTCTCTCTCTCCGTGCTGTGTGCTCGGTGCTGGCAGGGACTGTACGTCGCACCGCTCCGCCCCAAACCGTACTCCCAGAGTGTGTGTGGCCGTGCGTGCGGCACCCGGTGCTGGCCGGGACTGTACCCACGGCGCCGGTGCCGGCGCCCCCTTTTTACGGCCGGCGTGTGTTGCTGCTGGCGCGGACTGTACCAGGCCCTTGCACTTCGTCGTCCCTTTACCGCCCCGGCAAGCCCCGGCAGGCCCCGGCGGGGCCCGGTAGGGCCCGGCAGGCCTGTAGTACGCTAGGCCCCTACTCCCTCCCCTCCCAGCGTATTGATTGCCAGCGCCGCCCCTGCCCCACCCCTGCCCCGCCCCTGCCCCACCCCCCGCCCCCGGTGCCGCCCCACCCCACGTGGTGGCTGCCCTCGCTACCCCTCCGGCACGCCGCACCCACTCGCCCCTCTCCGTGGCACCGGCTCGCTCTGCCGGCGCTGCCAACTGCCGGGGTGAGCGGCGCCGAAATCCCCCACGGCCGACGTGCGCCCCGGTTCAAATACGGTTTCGCGCCCTTTTCCTTCCGCGCGCCCCGCGGACGCTGCGAACTCGGCCGGCGCTGCCGTTTCGCACGGCCCGTGTCCCCCGTCGTGGCCCGGGGCTCCTGGCGGGGTAGTCGACGGGGTGCCCGGTATGTTTCCACGAGGGCCGCACGGGACAGGCCTTCGGAACGCGGATGGGAACTTTAAGAGTCCTGTCCTTATCGAACATGCCTTGGGCAATTTCTTTTCGTCCTGTCTACTGCGATTATTAGATCGTTGCTAGGTTTAGGACTTTCGGACTTTTAGTCTCCTGGTAAATACTGTAAGGAGCATTTTTTCCCCTAAAGACCTAACTTTTAAAAATCCCTTATGATCCTCGTGTCTTTTGATCTTGTGATTCTGTGGGTGAGACTGCACGCAGCGTCTAGGACACGGTTTTTGTTTGCTCCATCTCTCCTCTTTTTTAATTTTTTTTTTTAAAACTGTTTCACTCGTTTTTGGTGGCGTTAATGGACAAAGATCGTGGGGTTGCGTCGCGGGGGTTGGCAGGCCGGGGGGCGGTGGCGGCGCAGGCCACTGGCGCCCCCTTGGCGGCGGCGGGCGCAACTACCGGCGTCGCGTCGGTGGAACAGGGCCGCTGGAGCTTGGCCTCGCTGTCACGGGGTGGCGCCACTGCCGGCGTCGGCAGGCGCCGGTGGCAGATGCGGCGCCGGGCTCGGCGCGCGCTCCGCGCTCCTCCCCGACAGAGGGCGCCACCGCCCCCGCTGCGGCGCCGCGGCCCGCGCAGCGCCCCGCCACTCCTCATTATGCATCCAGCGACCTCGGCATATTACTAGGACTCGTTTGTTTCGCACGCCCGGCTGGCCGCACCTGGAAAGGTAGGCCGGCCCGCATGGCACGGCCGCATCGCTCAGGCCGTGGCTGCCTACCTGGCAGGCGCCATCGAGCCTCGACGCAAGGAACAGGAACCGAATTCGTAAAATCGAGGGCATTTTTGCAGCGTGTTGCCCCGGCGTTGCCCCCCCCCCCCCCCCGGCGTCATTGCAGAAATAAGACCAGCAGCAACAACAAACAGCGGCGCGGCACGAAGCGGAGGAAGGCTTTTTTCATTTATCTCAAATTGCAAGCCCTCCGCGCTCCCACGTAATGGCCGGGCCTAACCGTTCCACTCGTAAGCGTGTGTGTGTGTGTGTGTGTGTGTGTGTGTGTGGGTGCGCGTGTGTGTTTTGTGTTGTGTTCGTGACGCGCCTTTATCGTCGTCTCGAACAACAGACGCGTCGGAAGCCGTCATCAACTCGTAATACCCTAAATGGCAGTCGAACTGCCCCCTCCCCGCGCCGCGCCGCACCGCGGAGCAGGTGACCAGTGAGCCTTTGCGGCCGCGGGGGCCGCGGGGGCTGCGGGGGCTGCCGGGGCTGCGGAGGCATTTACGAGTTGACGCGGGCGTTGCCGCTCGGCTGCCCCGCTCCACGAGGTTCTATGTAGGCGGCAACGCGAGTCCCCCCCCCCCCCCCCCCCCCCCCCCACACTTAACTTGCCCAGAAATTAGGTCACATACTTGCCTTGCAGAATCCACGTGCAGGTGAGCAAATCGTATATTTTTCTCATAGTATTGATTGTTTCCAAAACTTTTATTATTTTTTAAAAGATTTGGTATTGCTCTCGCCCTTCTTGCGCTGACCCATGAGCTGCACTGTGATCTTATGACGTTCGATCAATTTCTACAATAGCCTCGGAAACCGGGAGTTCTGGCATCAGTCTCTTGCTATTTTTCCTGCGGGCACCAGAACCGCACAAAAAAGCAGGAAGACAAAAATGACCGCAAGACTAATCTCCCGTTTTCCGGGAGATGAAGGAAAATTTTCCTCCGCTGGCCGCAGCCACGCCGCGTCCGGGCCCGCTGCGGTGTCAGCTGCCGGTGATGGACTTGCGTCGAGGCCGATGAAACAGCAATTACTTCCCCCTTCCCCGCTCAATTGCTTCTTCCTTCCCCTTCTTTTTTTCGGAAAGTCCCTTTTCCTTCTCTCTGCCTTCCGGCCGGCGAAACGACCGACTATTTAACTTATTGAGAAGGCCGGAGCGGGGTGCCTCCGGGGGTGTGGCGGCTGGACGGACCGAGGCCCGGCCCGCGCAAGCGCGGAACCAGTACCTATTTCGCTTGGACGATTTCCCTTCCGAAATTTATTTTTATAAATGCCGTGTGTTATTGTATAAAATTCTCACCACCAAAAGCGCATCTATTGATTTAAAAATAAAACGGATCTCGGCACACGAGCTGTGGCCTGCTATGACGCCCGCCCCCCCGCGGTGCTGCCCCACACACGCCTCGGCCTTGCACGCGGTGCTGCCACACACGACGCCCCCCATACACACACACACACGTCCACACACGCCCGCCTATCGCGAGCTGATCTCCTCCCCGCGAGTCTTGCGCTGCTGACCTGCAGCGCTGCTGCTGCTGCTGCTGCCTCTGTCGACCTCCGAGCCCAACACGTCGCCGGGGCGCGGCCGGCGGGGAGAGGTTGGCGTGCCAGGGGGCGTGCCCGGGGGCGTGCCTGGGCCGAGCAGCCGGCGCAGCCGGGGTTGTTTACCGCGGTCTGTTTACATTCTTATGCACGGGATCCCGCGTGCCCCGCCCCTACCGTTCCCGGCCCCCCTCAAGGCTTATGTCGTAATTTTCGCCGTGAAATGTGTCAAAATATCGGGGCACGCAGCGGCGACGGCAAGATGCCGCTGGTCCGGCGGCGCAATTAGAAATTAAATTAGGACTAATCGTGATTTGACCGCAGCCGCGCCGCCCCGGCCGCCCGCGGCCTGATTTAAGTGGGGCCGGCTGGGCCGGCGGCGGGGCGAGGCGGGAGAGCCGACACGACCCTGCCACGGGCCGCCGGCATCGCGCCGGCACCGCCAGCGCCTGGCCGGACGGATCGATCGGTCGGTCGTTGCGTTCCCGTGGTTCTCAGGAGGAGGCCGCGGCTGATTCTTTGCCGCGGCGTTGTGCCATCGCCGCACGGGCCGCAGGGGCAGGGCAGCACCGACATCTGGGCGGCCTAACCGCCCCGCCCGCCCGCCTGCCGCAGCGCCGTGCTCGGGTCGGCAGAGGACAGCAGGGCAGGGGCGGCTCGATTGCTGAATGGTAATCTCCGGCCGTGGCGGTCGGCCCGCCGGCCGTTCATTGTCAGCAGATGAGGGGATGGCGCCCCCCTGGAGCCCCCGGATCCCCGCCGCAGTGTGTACGAGCCCCATCAGGGTGGCAGAGAGGGCCCCGCCGGGGGGCTCAGCAGTCGCCGCCGCCGCCGCCGCCGCCGCCGCCGCCGCCGACGGCGCGCGAACGGCTGGAAGCAAGGCGACTCGTGGATTTGCGTTTCAATTACACAAGTTGTACACTGAAGGCGGGCTGAGGGAGGAGGCGCTCTGTGCAGCCGGCGGGGAATGCGGTCGCTGCCTCTCGCACGTTTCGATTTCGCGACCAGATGGGGGATGAGCCCTCCCCCCTCCCCCCTCTGTCTGTCTCCCTTTCTCCCTCCCTCTCTCCCTCCCCTTCTCTCTCTATCTCTGTCCCTCTCTCTTTGCCCTACGGTCTCTATTCCTGGCCGGTGATGACTATGCATGTCGCATTCTTATTGCTGCCCGGGGCACTCGGCCCGAGGCGCGGGGTGCTCTACCGGTGTATGATCTCATCCCGCTCGCTTCACGTGCGTGTGTGGTTGAGAGAGAGAGAGAGAGAGAGAGAGAGAGAGAGAGAGAGAGAGAGAGAGAGAGAGAGAGAACAGGGTGCGGGGAAGTAGGGCGTCATCGTCGCCATCCAGTGCGCAGCGGTGTAGTTATAGTGCCGTATCCTTATTGGAACGTGCCCCTTCCCCCTCCTCCCCTCTCTCTCGCTCTCGCTGCGTCTCTCTGGTGGCTCTCGAACGTCCGCACATTCACTCGTTAGGCTTTGTGGGGTACCTCCGGAGCAGGTGGGCGCGGCAGCTGAAGGCGCCGCGTTCCGTTAGTGCGGGGCGGCGCCTGTGACAAGCCTGGCTGCGACAGACAAGTTCCATAGCAGGAGTACAGGCGGGTGCGGAGTGTTGGACTTCAGGAAAATCATGTACTGTATAAGAGAATGTCGGCGTGTGGGTGAAGCGGGGTGGTGCGGTGGTGCTGGAGGCGGGACGAACGGCCAAACAGGGCCGCGGCCGGGAAGGTACCCATGGCAGCTCAGGAGCCTCTGTGCGTGTGGCGGCGGAGCGAGGACTCTGTTTCAGTCGCGGGGTGCTCGCGAGCTGAGAGGGCGCAGCTCGGAGAGTCTGCCCGCGGACCCGCTGTTTGCCGCGCTGCCGCGAGTACACTGTTTACAACCGAGTATCTAATTTGGGGGCCGTGTTCCCGGCGGCGGGGGCCACGGGCACGGGGGCCGGGAGGCACCGGCGGCAGCCTCGCAGCAGGTCAGGCCGCGGCAACACGCCGCGCACCGCCCAGGGGATCCTTTAATAAAATGAAGCCAACTTTTCCACTCGGGGCCCTTCCCTATCGCCCGCCTCTCAAACTTGCCGCCGCCGCCGCTGCCGCCACCGCCGCCCCGCGAATATCAGGAGGGAATCGCTGACGGCGGCAAGCATCTATATAAGCTTAAGGAGGAAAAACCGCCGGCGGCCAAGAGGAAAGCGTTTCCGTTCCGCCCCTTCTGCTCTCTCTCTCTCTGTCTCTCTCTCGCTCCCTCCCTCTGTGCATCATCTACCGTCTTCCGTAATTACTTCCTTTACATACCGGTGCGCGGCTGCTCTCCGGCCCGGGGCTCGAGTGGCACTTCCGCGAGCGCCGTGCGCCGTGCGTGCCGTCGGTCTCCGGCCGGGCCCTCCTAACATGATTGACCCCTGGCAGGGGAGCGCCGCCCCCTCGCCCCTCCCAGCACCCCCTTCGGGCCCCGGCGGCGGCGGCGGCTCAGCGACCCCTCTCCTTGTACGGAAGACGCACACATCGTATATCACGATTTAGCCTCCTGCTGCCTCCTGCTGCCTCCGGCTACCCCTCCCTCCCTCCCTCCGCCGCCCTGTCCCCCAGCTGCCGGGCGCTGCTCTCTGTATCGAAGAGGACCAATTGCAGTGTGAGGGCCGGGCGCCGCCGGGGGCCGCCTGGGGCCGCCGCTGCAGCCTCAGCACCACCAAGCCGCACCGCTTTCCGGCGCGTGATGCGGTGTTTGCCGCCGCTGTAATAGGAGGGCAGGGGGCGCCTCTCCGAGCGCCTCTCCCAGACTCACTGTGCGGCCGCGGGTCGGGGAGGCCGGCGCGGCGCGTCACGGTGCGGCTGGGGTTTCTAGCCCCGAAACATACAAAGAGATTCTCGAAAAATGAAAATCTAGAATTTTTCAGAAGAGAAAATTTTCAGACAAAAAAAGTCAAAAATTTTTGGAAAATTTTCGGAATTTTCCGCATCAGTGCGAATTTTTGAAAAAATTCTATTAATTTTTGGGGACTAGAAACCCTAGGAGCGGTGCGGGCGTTATAGTCCGGCGACGCCTGCCGCCGATTGTGCCGCTGCCGCCGCTCTGTGCCCAGATTCCACTCGATATCCGCCGCGGCCGTAAACTCTGTGCCGAGAACAAAGGCCCCGTGCGCCACCGGAGCTCCGTCGCCCCGCGACGCCCCGCGCTAAATGCTGCCGCCGCCGCTGCTGCCGCCGCGCCCCGAACAGGTGAGGGCATGAGCAGGGCGCGCCGCGATCCGAAAAAGGCGGTTTAATGTGCCTCTGTGTGTGCGCGCGCGTGTGTGTGCAAGGGCTTACGGCCATTGCATTTCGCGTGCCCCACTCGTCCGCCCCGCCGCGCCCCCGCGCACTGCATTCCAAGCCCCCCTCCCTCCCCCCTGTGCCATAACGACTGATAAGAGTGTGCTGGCCGGAAAACAGCCCCGGCCCCAACGATTAAGCCTCCGCGCCGCGTTGCGGCCGGTGGCGGCCGGTGGCGGCCGTGCGGGGGGTCCGGCCTCGTCCTCCGGCCGCGGCGGGGCGGGAGGGGGCGTGGCGTGGCAGCGACTCGCAGGCGGGCAGGGCTCGGCAGGGGGCGGTGTGTGTGTGTGTGTGTTACTGCCCTTTTTGCACAGCTTCACCTGCACGCAGACTGTGTGTGTGTGTGCTTTATTCCGTCTCTAAAATTGAATATATCCTGCGGGCTCCGCGGCAGTTTTGTATTCGGGGCGTACAATAGAGGCGTTGGCTGCGCGGTGGGTGCGGGGCGGTGCGGGGCCTTCACAACAAACGGGAGGACTGGTTACGCCCCCCCCCCCCTTCTGGTCTGTTCTGGTTGCCGACCTTCTCGTCACGGTATCGGCGTTTTCTTTCTCTCTCCCTCCCTCTCTCTCTCCCTCTCTCTCTCTCTCTCTCACTCTCACCCACAGCCTGTGGTCCTGTCGGCGCGGCGTGCGGTGTGCAAGAGGGCCGCCGCCGCCGTCGTGTGTCTCAATTGTGACGGTCCGCCAACGGTGTATGTCTCGCAGGGGGCCATCGTGTCAGCGACAGAGAGACAAAGAGAGAAAGAGAGGGAGAGGGACGTAGAGGGAGAGAGAGAGAGTGAAAGAAAGAGAGTGGGGTGAGAGCAGATGGCGAGGAGAGTTAGATGGGCCGAATGGGCTGCACAGTCCGGAACATCTGTCCCCGGAAAATGATCCGCCCTCGGACGGCGCGGCTGCGGCGGCGGCAGCGTAGATAGGGAGAACGCCGCTCTGAGGCCACGGCGGCGCTCCCTGCATTCCTCCCTGCGGGCAGCGGCGGCAGCGGCGGCAGCAGCGTGCGCGCGTCTTGGGCCCGCGTGTGAGCAGTGAGCGGCGAGCAAATCTCTCCGACGATCGGCGGCGGGCATCGGCCGTGATGGCGCCGGCCGCTCACTCCCCACGCCGCCACCTGCGGGGCGCCGTGCTGGCTGGCTGGGCCTGCTGCCGGGGCTCCGACCGGAATATTAACGTCCCTCAATAGGTAGGCAACCGGTGGGGCAGCCGGCGGCGGCAGGCGGCGCCGCACGGCTCGGCCATCGTCCGGATCGGCTTGATGTGCGGCAGCTGGCGCCGGCTGCGCTCCCCCCCCCCCCCCCCCCCCGACCCTCAGACCCGCCCCTTCCCGCCCCTTCCGGCTGCTCTGCGAAACTAAACTGATTAGACATTACCTTGGACATTACCCCCGGCCCGGCCGCCGGCCTGTACACCTCGCGGACGCCGGCGCCGACGACGTAGGGCCCCGCTGTTGCCGCCGCTGCTCTGTATCCTTTAATTCACTCCGCTCGTAAATTTGAGAAATTTAAATTGCTCGTCGTCTGGCCGGCCGGTGCGCAGCGGCCGGACGATAAAATTGGCGGGGGGGGGGGCGGAGGGGGGCGTGAAAATGATCAATGTTTCTCTACATGTCCGCCCCCTCCCCCCTCTCTTTCCTCTCGACGTTTCACCTCCCCTCCCCTCCTCACTCCTCACTCCTCCCGCGTCAACGAATCGTCATAAAAAGTTATGCTCCCCGCACCGAATTTCGGAACCGATGTGGGCCGCCTCTGTTCGGGGCGTATCGGGGGGCGCCGTCCGCCTCGGCGAGAGGAGGGAGGGAGGGGCGGCGAGGTATAACCCGATCCGGGCAAATTGGTCCAAGACGAAGAGAGAGAGAGAGAGAGAGAGAGAGAGAGAGAGAGAGAGAGAGAGAGGGGGGGGGGGGGGGGAAGGGTCGCTGTGTATTAATTAGACAGAGGCGACTGATCCTGCACTCGTCATCACTGTGCCACGTTTTACGGACTTTTGATCAGCAATTCGTAAAAGGTTGCTGACATTCTAGTTTTGTGTGCCGTGCCGCTGTGCGGACGGGACGACAGGTGTAGGTGCCGGTAGGTGTAGGTGTAGGTGTAGGTGGACAGTGCCGGGTCTGCGCCGGGCTGCGCCTGCCGGGACGCAGCGGAGCTAAGTCCGGCCGTGCATTAGCGTGGGTGTCACGGAAGGGCGGCGCCCGGCAGGGGGCTCGGGCTCAGGTGTGCGTTGGGGCCGCAGCGGCTCCACCCCTCACGGTTGGCCTCGCCTGGCCGCCGCCGCCGTGCTGTCGAGGGGCGCAAAGGTCTCTTCCATCCGCACTTGCATTTGTTTTTCTTGTTTGCCTGTTTGTACACACCTCTATGATGATCTCGCTAATTTCCCTGCTCTCTCTCTCTCCTGTTTCAGGTGAGCATCGGGTTCGGAAGAGGGGCCGAGCGAGTGCCTGCCGACGGCTTACCGGTAATGTGGGACTGGGAGGGACGGGTATCGGGCGCAGCGCGGCGCACAGAATCTGGCCGGCTCCGGTACTCTCTTTGAAACTTGCGCGCCGGCCGTGGATGAAATACGCGAAACACTGCCCGTCTCTGTCGCACTCTTCGGGCGCTCCGTGAGATAGAGTGAGAGGGGAGCCATCCGGCGCACGGCTGGGCTCGGCGGCGGCGCGGGCCAGAGGCCGCGGGGGCGGCGTGTGAGCTGCCTGCCGCCGCCGCGGCCGCTCTGCTCCGCTTGGAGAACGCACTCAATAATATGTTGGCTCGGCTATCGGCTGCCAGCGCGCGGCGCGGCGCAGACCCCCGCCGCCCCCGCGCGCCCGCCGAGGTTGCCAACACCCGTGCAGGTCTGCGTGTAGCGCACGGTTGCCTCTCGGCGGTAAATCAAAGGCTTTTGTGCGCGTCCTCAGCGCCGTGCCAAACGCTCTGCCTCGCGCACGTCGCCGCCGCCGCCCCCGCGCCACTCAAACTGCGATTACCGGCATTCGCAACAAATTTTTCCACGGTGCCACCGCCGCCGGAGAGCGTCTGCGGTGGACCCATACGTATGTGTGTGTGTGTGAGAGAGAGAGAGAGAGAGAGAGAGAGAGATAGGGGGGGGGGGGGGGGGAAGGGTGACAGAGAGAGAAGGGGAGGGGAAGGGGTGCTGCCACTTGCAGGGGTGCGGCACGCGTGCTAATGAGCCCAAAGTGATGTGTGTTGTCTCGCCGCACTGAAGGAGCAACTTTCGGGAAGCGATTAACGAGCCTCTCCCGCGCGCCCCACACCGCGGCCCCGACCTACCCGTATCACACCCCCCTTGCCGCAACCTGGCCGCACCGCTTCATCAGCCGCATATTTCAAACTCGCAAAAGTGATTGCTGACAGTACGTGTCCCGGGCCCGGTGTCGCGGCCCCCGAGTGGCCCGAGCAGTTCCAGGAGAAGCTCTTGTGCCCGGCCGCCCGGCCCGTGCTGCTGCCGTGCTGAGCTCGCCCGCTTGTTTATATGGTGTTTCCCCGGCACGGCGAATCCTGGAAGACAAGGCGAAGGGTCGGCTGCTTACATCGACTTCCATTTGGAAATTGACATTTTACGGCCCGACCGTTCCGGTGTGTGTGTGTGTGTGTGTGTGTGTGTGTGAGAGAGAGAGAGAGAGAGAGAGAGAGAGAGAGAGAGAGAGAGAGTCCCGGGTAACTGTTATTATTTTCAGGCT
This sequence comes from Megalurothrips usitatus, assembly GCA_026979955.1. NCBI lineage: Eukaryota > Metazoa > Arthropoda > Insecta > Thysanoptera > Thripidae > Megalurothrips > Megalurothrips usitatus. The sequence continues at coordinate 2,293,453 of CM049594.1, read as the reverse complement.
CCTGGAGGGCCTGCGTGTGCCTGGGAGCGCTGCCACCGGCTGCCGCGCCGCCCTCTCCTGCTCTTTGTGTAGTGCATGCGGTCTCCCGTCCGTGTCCCTGCCCCCGCTGCTGCTGCTGCTGCTGCCGCCGCTGCGCCTGGTAATTGGATGAATCTGTTTCGTACGGCCCGAAAGTGTTGGCGCGCCAAATCCGATTAGCCAAGTCGCCAAGCCTAACTTTTGAGCTTGTGGCTCGGCGGGCCGCGGCGGGCCGTGACTCGGCGGCACGCCACGCCACGCCATTCCATGCCACGCCACGCCACTCGTGCATAAGCCAATGAGCCCAGCCGAGCCTGACTAGGTCGCTGAACAAAGTTTGCCAGCGGCGGCGGCGCGGCGCGGTGGGGGCGGAGGCTCTTGGCTGTCGGCGATGACAATGTTGCAGCGCCAAGGGCCGGGCCTGCCGGGCCTGCCGGGCCTGCCGGCGGCGGAGTGCAGGGGCCGCGGCCGTCTCCTGTCCGGCCGTGTCCTGCCGGCGGCCGGCCGGCCTCGTCCCCCCGGCCCCGCAGTCTGCGTGCCGCTCGTGCCGCTTAGTGCGGTCGCGTCGTCAGAAGGAAGATTAATTAATTCGGCCGGTGCAACTGAGATGAGGTTCAGAGATTAGCATCAGAGGCTGGCTGGCTGGCTGGCAGCAGCTTTGCTTACCCCTTTTCCACTCCCCCACCCTCTGCCGCCTCCCCGCGTCGGCCTCGCGTCGGGTAGCGCCCCCTCCCCTCCCCCGCAGGGCCGCGCTACCTGCCGTACGACGTCCCCCGGCCCTCCCTCCCTCCGGCCCTCCGGCCCTCCGGCCCTTTGGCTCGGCTCCGTCCCCAGCGGTCCCCAGCCGTGTCGGCCCTGTCGGCTCTCAGGTGTGTGCATTGATTATTGGCTATGCTAATTCGTCCCTCCTCTGTTATCCGCGTTACGACCACTTTCGGGCTGAGCCTCTCGAGAGGGTTTAGCCGGCGGCAGCTGCTGCCGCGTCCACCCGTGGCCGGCCGCCTGCTGCCCGGCTGCTGCCCGGCTGCCCATCCAGGTGGCTGTCGCTCGCCTGCCGACCTGAAAAGATCCGGCGGGCGGACGATACGACTGTTTACAGTGTGTCTGCGGGGGCTGCGGGGCCGGCCGGACCCATTGCGGTGGCTGTTAGCATACAGCGCGCGGGACCGTGGCCTGCCTGCTCGCCGGGGAGGGGGTGACTTGTTGGCGGTGAACGAGCGCGGGAGAGAGAGAGAGAGAGAGAGAGAGAGAGAGAGAGAGAGAGAGAGAGAGAGAGAGAGAGAGGAAGAGAGAGCAGGAGGAGGAGAGGGGTCGGAATTATTACACGGGACCCTTGGTGGGAGACTGCGATATTAGCGGCTCTACAAACCAATAAGTAAGGGCGGACGCAGGAGTCCCGGATCCGCCCGGATCGTCCTTCGAATCCTCCGCCCTCCTCCCCCGTCCCAACCGAAAGCATCGCATAGCTCCATCTTTTGATTCAAAATTGTTCCATTCCTATACGCTCCCTTTAAATTTAAAGCTGTTATTTGTTTTTAAAGAATATCTTAATAACAGTTTCAATGGCGCGTGTTGCACGTTGTCGTGGCTTGCGATTCGGGTGGCGGTGTGGCCGGCACTACACCCTGTTTAAAACTCTGTTAAGGAGTGGCCGCTGTTGTTCCCGAAGCACCCCTCTCGCCAGGTGGGGACGGCGATGGCCGTGCGGGCCGGGCGCCGGGCCGGGCTCCGGTCCGGGCGCTGCCGAGCCGGGTGGGACCCGGGGCGCAAGCAGCCTGCGAAATTGCCGCAGTTACATTGAAGAAGATTGCGCGACCTGTGACCCTCTCGGCCGGGTGCCGGGGACCTCTGGCCGCCCGAAACCCTCCGGCGCTGCGGACCTGCGGGCTCCGGGGGGGGGGGGGGGGGGGGGGGGGGGGGGGGGGGGGGGGGGGGGGCTCTGCCTGTGTCGCCTCTGTACGTGTTTGTGTGTGTGTGTGTATTCACCGCCGGGGAGGGCCTCCGCGCTGCATTGTCCAGCACCATGGCGCCGCGCTATACGCCACGCCAATGCATAAAGCCTCTGGCTTTTTAATGGGGGAGGGGATGCGGGAGGTCGAAATGTAAAAAGTTAAGAAACATTAGACCGCGCGGGCTTCAGTTATACACTCGCAAAAAAAAAAAATTGCGCATCCACGCCCCTGGGGGGGGGGGACCCGTATACAGTGCAACTCTGATTAGTGCGAGCGAGTTGCTAATGGCGGCCGGCCATGGGAGGTGTGTGTGTGTGTGTGTGTGTGTGTGTGTGTGTGTGTGTGTTTGTGTTCCGCGGAAGCGGTCGCTGCACTTTCCTGTGTGTTGTCCGCCGGCCCCGCAGCGGCCCGCAGCGGTCGGCGGCACCTGCACTCACACCCCATCACCTGCCCCACTGTCCCGTACTAATGGCAGGCCCTCGCGTCGTCCGGCTCCCGCCCGACGGAGCCGCGGCCGGTCCTGTGGACTGTCCTGTGGACTGTCCTGTGGACTATCCGTGGCTGCCCCCGTGCCGGGACCGTGCCGGCGCACGCCGCACATTAAAAGAGGCCCCTACTTCTCCTAAACAGCCGACGCAAAAAGACGCAAAATGTTGTAAAAAAAATAGACGAACAAAAAAGAAGAAGGTCAGCGAAAATGCTGGGTTTCCGCCTGCGACGCTGCTACTGCCCCGCTCTGTCCCTTCCGCTATCCCCTCGCGTAAACGTGACTTCCGGCCCCAGTCCCTGCATCGAGGCTGTGGAGGGAGGACGCAGGGCGCTAGGCGGCCAGACGGTTTACCTTCAAAGTTCTCAGCGCCGTCGTCTTTTATACCCTATTTCCTTGCCTTGAAGCTAAAATCGGCGGTCCTGCTTGAACATTTTCACACGCCTCACATTTCGTGTTTTACGTCACGTTATTTTCTGGAATAATTAAGAGAAGAGAAATCAGTTGATTTTTATGCATAAGCACGGAAACGCAGTTTTCCCAGACCGGCGGGACTCCGCCGCTCTCGCTGACGCCCCCCGGTGCCCCGGTGCCCCGCCCTCTACCGGAAGCGCTATGGGGACAAAAAGACTCCTCGAGGATTAAGTTCGCGGGCGCAGCAGCAGCAGCAGCCCGCTTCCTTTTGCTGTGGACGATCGACCGCGGCGCGGGGGGCACGCACACCAACACGCCACCACCACCACAAACGTGCGCGCTCATTCAGGGCCGTGTGGTAGGGCCACACACACACACTGAATACTAGCGCTGTGCTGTGTCGGCCCCGTTTCGTGGTTCCCGCGGCCCGGTCCGCTCTGATGGCACTTGTCCTGAAGGGCCCCTGGCAGCGGGATCCGGTGCGGTGCCCGGCCGGCCGTGGCGGGCCGTGCGCCCGCCGGCCCAGGGATGCCCGCCCGCTGCACCGCGCTGCCGGCCGGGTCTGCCTATCGCCCGGTCCGCAGGCGGTCCGCTGGCGGTCCGCAGGCGGGCCGGCCACGTCTCACGCCCCGTGCCCCCTGTGTTCGCCCGGGGCTGGGCTGCCGGGAGCCCGCTGCCCGGCCGCGCTCGCTGCCCGGAGCCCGCCCGCCTGGGATCGGGGAGTCGCCGGCGTATCCTTTTACAAATATCAGGGAGCCACTCTCGTGATTGGTCTGCTTGATTCTGGACAAAGTGCGGGACGGGACCGGACGCGGGGCCGGGCGGGGGCCCTGCGGGGGGTCCTGCGGGGGGCCCTGCGGGGCGGCTGCTGCTGCTGCATGGGCCCCGGATGGGCCTTTGGGCGCACACGGCCGCCCTTACGGCTTGTGTCCAGCTGGGCCCCGCTCCCTTCGATCCATCAGGTGGATCCTTTTGATCCGAGAGCGACACGGCGCCTCGCATACTACATGTGACCCGCCTCGGCATAGTGTTCGTACCCCTTTCAAGACCCGCCTCTCTCTCCCTCTCTCTGTTCCTCTCTCTCTCTCTCGCTCTCTCTCTCTCTCTCACTCCCTGCGGCTGATGGCAGCGCCGGAGTCGCCACTGGGTTCCTCAGAAGGCAGCGCGGCTTTCCCCGGACACGGGTCGACACGGCCGCTTGCGTCGCTGCAGCTCGGAATAATCATCTGGTGGGTGCGGAGGGCTGCGGCGCTGCGGCGCTGCGGCGGAGCGGCACCACAAGGGCCCCACATCCTGACGCTGTGAACGCTGTGAACGCCCCGGCCGTGTCTCGGGGAGCGTTTATACGGCCCGGGCCGGCGGCCGCCGCCGCAGCCAGCGCTGCAGCCTTTTCCTTCGCAAGCCCCTTGATGAGGGGGGAGGGGTGCCCCCTTTTTCAGCGCGCGCCCTTCCTTGTTCTCTGCGCTGCCGTCGCCGCCGCCGCCGCCGCCGCACTGAAAAATATGGACGCGCATCAAAGTTGTCATTCTTAGAGAGGCGCCTCTTTCTCTCTCTCTCTCTCTCTCTCTCTCTCTCTCTCTCTCTCTCTCTCTCTCTCTGCCCTAATTCCGGAGGGGGACTGTCGAATTGTAGGCGCCGCGCGCGGAGGCGAGGGGGAAGGGGGAGTTATGGCCACGGCCCGGTGCCTGGCGAGAACAATGCGGGGAGTATCTCTCGTCTTTTTACTCGTCCCCCTGACGCAGCCCTCGCGGTGCAACACTAACTTAGAGCGGCGTCCATCTCGGCGGAAGCCCGGGCCGTGCCCCGCCAGCCCCGCCTCTCTGTCTTGTTTTTCCTCTGCCAGACGTCGCCCCCCCCCCCCTCTCGCTCTTTGTTGGCGCTGGCAATCTCTCCGTTGCATAAGCGCGCGGCCGGGCGTTGCGTCCTCGCCGGGCGACGCACCGCTCGCGCTCCTCCGACATCCTCGCGCGCCGCCCCTCTGCTTTTGCAATCCTTTAGCACCGCCCCTCTCCTTTCAAAAATTCTATGCGGTCGCGAAAGTGGTTATGCTTTTCGGAGCCTTTAAGATGGCGCCCGCCGTGCGTGATGCTGGGTGTTCGTGCGCAACCGCGTCCAACTCAAGACCGCTCTTCTGGTTTTGTTGTAGAATTTGTAATTGTTTTCAGCACTCGCAGGAGGCTCTGATCCTTGTTGGCGGAGCGAATTAAACCGGCGGGCGGGTGGTGTAGGCTGCGCTCGGTGCGGACAGCGCAGCGCCTCGCAGCGCCGTAAAGAGCGTCGCGAACGTGTCCCGGCATCTCCGCCCCGCATTTTTGCCCCGGCAGACGGCACGACTCTGTCCCCCCCCCCTCCTCCCCACCTGGCTGGCTCTGCCCGACACCCGCCAGCCTCTCAGACCGCCGGCGGGGGGGCCCGCCACCACCACCGGCCGGCCGGGCCCTTTATAATGCGTGCATATTAATTTAATCCTTGATCGCTCTGGCTGTTTAATGCATGCATATTAATTTCATCTCGGTTGCCTGCTGCCGGGCGGCAGCCCATGGCGCCCCACGGCGCCCCCGGGCCGCGAGGGGCTCGGGTGACAATACCTCCCCAGAATACATTTCATACCCCCCCCCCCTCGGAGCCGGCGGCGGCCGACACCTACGTGTGGAAATTGTAGCCCGGCCCGAGTCTTGCTGGGGAGCCGCCGGGAACGGTCTGAAAACGCGCACAGGCATTCAAACAGCAGCACGCCATGCCTGTTAATAAACATTTAAATGCGCGTCTGCGGCGCGCGATCCCTGTGTTTGGAGAGAGCGCAGCGGGACACCGACGTGGTTACGGGTATGACGGGCGCGAGTCGGGTGAACCCGCGTCATCGGTAATCTAGTGTTTTGCATTTTCATTTGGTGGTTAGGGTTTGTGGATAGCACCTTGGTGACGCGCCGTCTCTCTCTCTCTCTCTCTCTCTCTCTCTCTCTCTCTCTCTCTCTCTCTCACTCTCTCTCACTCCCTCACTTTCTGTGCCTGGCCGAGAGAATGACTCGCACGCTGCGGACCGGTCAGCGCGGAGGGCCGGCCGGGGTGATGGCGCAGGGCGGCGGCGGCAGGACGCGGCCGATAGAAAGGGCAGCGTTAATCGAAAGGCCGTAAAAAGGACGGAAGAATGGACCGTAGGGGGCTTTGGTAGTAAAATCCAGCGCGCACCGCACCGCCTCGCAGCGCCTCGCAGCCCGGGCCGGCCAGGAGTATACGCGCACTACCCTCCCAGCAAGCGTTGCTCACTTTCAGTGGAGTGCGCCCAGCCTCCACACAGCAAAAAAAAAAAAAATTCAAATCTTGTTCCAGCGAAGTTGCGTGGAGTGAAGTTCTTGAAGCAAAAGCGAACGAAGGTATTTATACATCATCATTCATGTGTCCCACGACAAAACATCACACTTATGAGAAATCGTTATTGCAGACAGAGATTAAAAAATTAATTTCAGAATGTTTTTTTTTGTGACAGTCCAGTGTGGCTCACACGCATATATTCTATTTTTTTTCGAGTTGGCGCCGTCATCGCCAGGCTTAATGCAAGCGAGGTCAGTTGATGGCGCCCGTGTCCCCGCGCTACCTGGGCCTCGCCCCTCGGCCGTGTGGCCGTCCCGCCGGCGCGCCGCGTCAAGCCGCGTCAAGCGCTGCTGCTGGCCCGGCGCTAATGTTGTTTTTCAGCCCCCTTCTCGGCTCTCTTATTTTTTCCCAGCCCCCTTCGCCCCGACTTCCCTCATTTCATTTTGTCGCCTGTCCGCTGTGCTGCTGCTGCTGCTGTTGGAGCGGTTTTCGCCTTTCATGTAATGGAAACCGTAATTATGACGATAGGAGAGGGAGCGCGCCCCGTGTCCCAACAAGGACCCAAATGACAGCCCCGCGCCGCTCCGCCCGTACAGGTCTTTTATTTTCTGTTTCCCCCGGTTTGTGTGCTGGTGCCAATTACTGTGGACCGGGCGCGACGGCGCGGCGGGCGCGGCCCGGCGACGACGCACCGCTGTCAATTTCACGCTTTAGTTTTAACAAACGCGGCGGTGACGGTTTGCTGACGGCGTGGCGGCGCGGCGGGGATGGCCTGTCTCGGACCATCGTTTCCTCTCGCGGCAGCCGGCAGCAGCCCCCGATATCTCGCGGGTCGGTTTCGATTTGAGTGATCGTGCGCCACCAGAAAATGAATGGAACTCCCTTGTTGAGGGGATTGCGTCGTGTGCCGCTCCCGCCAGACTGGTGCAGTCAGTCGGCGTTCTTGTGGTGTCCGCTGAATAACGCCGCGGGAGTAACGCACTCCCGGAAACCGCGTGGGCTCCGGGATGAAAGAGTCATATCAGTTATATTATAATTTTATTCTGATGAAACCGCGGAAAAGTGAGTCGGGGTGACCACGATCTCTTATCAGAAAACCCCATGTGACCCCATTTAATTTTTGGAATCCAGGGATCAAGTTAAGAATAACTTTCGGTCTCAAGTCTGGAGTCTGAATCGGGCGCGTAATTAAAACAGCCGTGCCAAGATCCCGAAATTGGGCGATATGATTATGACTTTTCGTTCACAGTGGTGCCCTGCGCACACCCAGTATGGGAAACAACGGAGCGCGGCATTGCGTTGCAAGCCTTCCACGCTCCCTAACTTTCATACTGCTATTTGCTGCCGCCCCGCCGCTGGCTAAGTTTTTAATCCCCGCTCCCCGATGGGCACCTCCACGGATGACCTTCTGTCATCCGTGTGCACCTCGCGGACCGCACCACGGCCTGCATTCGGCCTCCGTGTGTTCCAGTTTTAATACCAAATGCCCGCGAATGCGCACCCAGTCACAGCCGGCCATCGCGGGAACTGTACAGTGTGCGACTGTAGTTTTTCGGCGTAGTTAACCCGTCGGAGACCCTCCTCGCCCCCGGAAGACGCTGCAGTACCGTACCTGACGGCGCCGCGGCTGCCCCGGAACTGTTTCCCTTCCGGCCTCCGGTCTCTGGAGGCTGCGCGCGCCTCGCGTGTTGCTCTGTGGGGGCGTTGAGGTGAGCCGTGCCTCGCCGGGGCGCCGTCGTCGGACGTCAGGGCGGCGGCCGGGACGCCCGAGCTAGTTTTACGCGCCCCGGCCGGATCCGGAAGGAATTTCCAAAGTTTTGCGTGCGGACAGAGGCACGCGAGGCCCGTGGGCTGCCGTGGGCTGCCGTAGGCCCTGCGCCCCTACGCACGCCGTATTATCATGTAAAGCTGTTCAAGTGAAAGTTGCCGCCGGTGATGTTGCCGCCCACCCCGTCCTCCGTCACGCTATACGGCCCCTACGGCCCCTACGGCCCCTACGGCCCCCTCCCCCGGCGTGTGTAGTGGCGCCGGGCGGCCGCGGCCGGCTTGGTGAGGAGACAGGGTAACAGCGTTGGCACATGTTCCACCAGCACCTCATCAATCATGAGCGGGGACCGGGCGGGCCGGCGGGCGCAGGCAGCGGCGCAGGCGGCGCAGGGCGGCGGCCCGCGGGGCCGGAGGCTCGCGACGACGGTCTTCTGCAGCCGAGGACTGCCCCCCCCCCCCCCCCCCCCCGAGCCGCCGCCGACTTGTGAGCGTAATCAGCGAGTCCGGGGGGTCGATACGGCCGAGAAACACACACACGCATCAGCGCCAGTCTCTTCATCATTTCGGAGACGATGAAGCACACACACACACACACACACACACACCTGCAGGGCTGCCTGAGCGCTGGCCGCACTCTTGATTCCTGCGCGGGCCGGTAGTGCTGTAGGCTGTTTTGCGTTGCCGCGTTGAAGGCGTGCCCGACCGCTTCATCAAGCGCCCCCCCCCCCCTTCCCTACCCCGCGGCCACATACTCGTCCCGCCCCCGGCGCGCCCCCGCGGGACTCCTCCCCCTCCTCCTCCCCTCCTCCTCCCCGGGACGCTCTGCGGGGGGCACCACTTAGGAATATTAAAAGTAATTTTTCTGCGCTGAAGAGCCTGCTAATTTACCGTCGGCGTAATCTGTAACCACGAAAGCGTTGGCTCGGCTCGGCGTCGTCTGCTCCGGCCGGGAGGGTCCGGGAGGGTCGCCCCCACGGCGGCGGACTGAATAAGAGGACCGGGCCAAGTCCTCGGGGAACATCATCACCACTCGGCCCGTTTTCGCCCCCGAGGCCCTCCCGAGGGTCCCGGGGCTCCCTCCCCCTCCCGGGGGCCCCCACTGGCGGGCGCGGCGCGCAGGGGGCGGAAATTTAAAACATCCCCGGAGTGAGATTGGCAGTCGCACGCGCATTACAGCGGTGCGGGGCGGTTTCTTTAATCTCTCTGATGACCGGCGGCACCGCGCCTCCGAAGGGCCGCGTCCCTTCGGCTCTAACGGCACCGTCCAAGGTACCGGAGGCGGGGCGGGACGGGACGGGACGGGACCAGGGCGACTCTCCTCTGCCAACGACAGCACAAACTTTTCCCCCATGAATACAATGCGACCCGGCTGCCGCCCTGGTGCCGCGCGCGTCGTCTCCGCGGGTCCGGATGTTGAGCGCTGAGCCGTCGGGCTCCCGGCTCCCGGCCGCCGGACACCTGTCCGCTTTCCCAGCCCCCGCCCTTTCCCCCGCCGCGTCCGCCCCCCCCCCCCCCCCCCCCCCCGCCGCGCGCCTTGACGAATGTGTCGAGGGGCGGAAACGGCGGGCTCAGATAAATGTGGCGCTGCTTACTCATTTGCCTAAGGGCGCCGCGGGCCGCACCGGTACCACACTTCACAGTGCCGCCACGCGTCGCTTTTTGTTGAGGACGTCCCGCGCGTCCCGCAGAGCGGCGGCGGCAGAGCTGGCGGGGCTGGCAGAGCTGGCAGAGCTGGCAGAGCTGGCAGAGCACGGAGCGTGGAGAGCAGGGCTCGGGCGGCACAGTAGTGTAGAGAGGCTGCGGCGGCGAGCTGCGGCGCCCGGGGATGAGCCTAGCGGAGAGGGCTCGCCTGTGGCAATGCGCGCGGCCTATGTGAGGCCGGGGATGGGGTGTTCCCCCCCCCCCCCTCTCTCTCTCGCTTTCTCTCTCGCTCCTTTCGCCCCCTTCTTTCCAGTCGGAGCTGCCATCAATCGCGCTTCCTCCCCCCCTCTCCGCAAGCGTTTGTGCGCACTGCACTACCTTTCCCTTTATTTTGGCCCAGAGATTCGCGGAAGGATAATTGACCCTCAGGGCGGCCGCTGCTGCCTCTGCGGCTTCCGGCTCGCCCGCTCCTTTTCGCACCCTTTCACGCGGCCCTGCTCCTCCCCCCCCCCCCCCTCCGTGTCAGCCGGCGCTTTTATCTGCCGCCGCCGACGCTTCTGTCTCCCTTCCTTCCTTCCTTCCTTCTCCCTCTCTTAATTATTCCTTCAGCATCCCCGCGTCAGGGCTTGTGTGCCTAACGTTCCAGCGAGCAAGCCTTGCGATTCCGCCAGCGATGCCACCCTGCGCGAGTTCGCGTGTGTATTTTTTTTTCTCAGTAGAAGAACACGAATGCAAGTAATACGTAGTGTACGGTTCCATTATGTGAGCGATTTATGTACTTTAACGAGTACTCCCCTCATATACTTTTATAGTCGTCCTTGAAAAATGAACATGCTTCTCAGGAGTTCACTTGTTTTCCTTCCTTCCTTTTTGTATTTTCATTTTCTTGGTCGGTCTGAAAAGGTGTGCCCCCCTTTCTGCCCGCGGTCAGCTCGGCTCGGCACCTTGCGGGCCTACCGGGGCCTTGCGCCCTGCCATATATCGCAAGTCGCCACTTTCGTTCTTGACGCCGGATGAATGGCTCTGGGTGCGCTTCGCCGCCAACGAGTTGATGCTTTTTTTTATCTCCATTTCACGCCCGAGCACGCGGTGTACGGCAGAGCCTTCTGACCTCGCCCCCCCCCCTCCCCACTCTTTCTCTTTCTCTCCTGGTCCCGGTAAAATATGCAAACCTCGCCCCACGGGTAACGGGGGTCGCTGCGAGGGTTTTTCGTTGAGGTGTCCGGCGGCCGCCGCGCCGCCCTCGCGCTCTTCAAAGAAGTCTAACTGTGCACACGTGAGCTAATGCAGCGTGCGGCACGCCCCGCCCCGCCGGCCGGCAGTACCCCGACACCCGGCTGTGTGTGCAACTCAAAGGTGAAGAATCCGCTCCCCGCCTGAACCCTCTCGCAGCGCGGTGTCGCAACGCCCTCTGATCTCCCCCCGCTCCGACCGAACGTACCATTCGGCTTGTTGGCAGCCGTCCCGGCCAGGATACCCTCCTCGGGTCCGCTCGGCTCGGTCCCCGCCGGTCCCCGCCGCCACTGCGTGTGCCTCAAGGCGACCCATTTCCTCCAGTGTTTGCAGTCTCGCGCCAAGGCTACGGCCGACCTCGCCGCTGTTCCGGCCGGGGCGGAGGGCAGCGCAGGGCGGGGCGGCTCGGCGAGCCTTTGAGACGGGGCCGGGGCGCTGGCCAGCAGGCCTTGCGGCTGCCGCTGCGGCTGCCGCTGCGGCCCCCAGGTGCCCGGGCCGCGGCGCCGAGCGGCAGCGGCGCGCTGCTGGCCCCATGGGGTGCCCGCTCTATCCCCACCGGACGTGAAATGAACCCCGTCCGCCGGAAAAGTGCAAAAATAATGCGAGGCCGAGAGACGAGGACCGGAGAGAGAAGGAGGACGGAAGGAGACCGGAAGGCAGGAGACAGGACAGAGAGAGACAGTACGGGGAGACAGGACAGAGAGACAGGACAGGAGGAGACCAGAGGACCCGGAATGATTGTGGGCCGCGAGGGGCGGGCGACGCTGCGCCGCTGGTGTCGGCAACCGTTTGAGGAGTCAGGCTGGGGCCGAGGGTGGGGGCGGGCGGGCGTTGGCGCCGCTGGCGCCGCCACCATTGGCGCGGGGTGCAAGGGCGGGAAGGTGGTATTTTATTGAAAGCCTGGGAAGAAGCAGCGGCGGCGTTGTCGTCGCCGTCGGCTCGGATTTGTCCTTTATTGAGCTCATCCCCTCGGCGCGCCCTTTCTCTCCCAGTTGTCTTTCTCTCACAGGGCGCCATCGGCGGATCCCGTTACCTCCCCTCTGGCGAGTGGCCCCGGAGGCCCCGGCGGCCCCGGAGGTCCCCGCTCCGGCCCGCGCCTCGGGTTCGGCGCGCCCCTTCCGGCCCGTGTCGTCGGGGGCCTTCACCCCGCGCCTGGCGCCCGTCGCCCGGCGGCCGCAGAAACGAGCGACCTGCCCATTTTGGTGCGCGGCCGTCCTTTGTTTACGAGTGTATGATGGCGGGCCGGACTAATGGTGATGGCCGGGGCTGCGACAGCGGGCAACTGCTGCGGTCTGCTGGCCGGGCTGCGCGGCTCCGGGGCTCCGCGGTTGCCGGGGCCCCGGCCTTTGCACAGCACAAGTTGATCCCCGCCGACTGGGCTCCCCGCTACGATAAGGGTACCCGGTACCCATGCACACAGAACCGACCCCTTAATTAGGTGGCACGGATTGTATGCCGTCCCCTCCGCCCGCGCTCGGAGCCGGAAGTGAGAAGTGCCCTCACGGTAAACCTGCCCAGCCAGCGGGCCCCCGCCGGCCCCCGCCGGCCCCCGCCGGCCCCCAAATGTAGCCGTGCCGTCGCTTTGTACCGGCGGCGCCGGCCGGGTCTCGAACCGCAGAACTGCGGTGAGAGCTATGCTGCCATGGCCGCCGGCCCGTGCGGCTGGTCTGTGCGGCGCGCGCGTTAGTGCATCCCGGTGTACTCCGGGGAGGGCCGCAAGGCCGCTCCGGTCTCCTCCATCATCACCCGCTCCTTATCGGCGCCGCGGGTGCGCGGCCGAGGTGTCTTGCCCCCTTGCTCCCCCTCCTTCCCCTTCCCTATCGCTTCGCGTGCTGCTTACAATTTCGCTGATAATTGTCGGCGGCCTCGCGGGCATCGCGGCGCCTTCGCCGGGCCCGCCGCCGGGCCCGCCGCCGCCCCCGGCGCGCTCATCCCCGACAACCGCCGCCGGAGCAGGGCCCGAAGGCCGAAGGGTCAGCGGCCAAGGTTAAGGGACTCCCCCGGGGACCCGGCAGGGCCGAGCACCACCTCAATAAATTCACTCCGCAGTCGCTCGGCACCGCGCAGCGCGGCCGCGGGTTCGAGTCCCGCGGCATCGCCGACCTGGCCGCGTTTTATGTCTTCTTATCTTCGTGTGGTTGTTGGCGCGGACGGCGCCGCGGCGGGCAGCGCAGAATTAAGATATATCGGAGGGGCTCACCCTCCTGTGTCTGTCGCACATCGCGCCCGCTGCCTCCCCCTCCCCCTCCCTCCCAATCCCCCCCCCCCTCCCGCCCGCCACTATTTCACCAGGGGCGCACCATCAGGATCTCTCTGTGAGAAATGGCCCCCCAACGTTCCTCCCCTCCGCGCGCCCCGCCCGCCCCGCCGGAGCGTCAACTTTAATATAAAAGCTCCAATAAATAGCAGTAAAACGCTGCCTGTATATGCGCGCCCGCCTAAGTGCCCCCGTGTGAGGGGATCTCTGCCAACCCCCAGCGGCACCGCCGCCGCACCGCCGCGCCACGCCCCCCTGTGCGCCTAGCGATGCACTCGCCCCCAGGTGACTTCCTTGCTCGGCCGCTACATACGCCGAAAAACGGATGAAGAAAAATAAAATAAAAACAGTTTCCCCTTGAATTTCGGGCTTTGAAAAAAAAGTTAAGCGTGTGTTTGTGCGCAGAGATGTTAACTCTGGCAGAGCAGGATTGTCCCCGAGAGTGTCCCGCGGGGGACGAGCCCCCGGGCCCCGGGCCGAGGCCGGGTGCTCATCGCCCGGAAGTGCCCGGCTTCGGCCTCCGGCCTCGGCCCGGGGCCCGCGGCGGCGGCGGCGACTGCCTTCGAAAATAATTTATGACCTCGCAGTTGTAGTTAAAAAGTTGGCCGCGCTTCCTCGCGCGGTCCGCTGACGTCGCGGTAATACCTCAACCCACTTGGGTTTGCGGACTTTTCGAATGCTGTGCCTCTCTTTAATAAATTATGCTCCATAAAAACGAATTTAGCCCTCTAACGACGAGTGAAATATGGCGTCGGCCAAAGCCTTTGCCGCCGCCGCGCGCGCGGCGCCGTGCGGCGGGGCCGCCTCTCAGAGCTCAGTCTTTTGCGCCGGCCAAGATGCGACACTGCGGCGGGGCGGCCGGGGTCAGGCCTGCTGTCGGTGCGATGCCCCCCGCCGTCATAAATCCCTATTAAATGTATTCGCGTTGGCGACTCGGCGCCGTCAGCAGGTTCGGTGCGGCCGCCGCCTCTGCCCAGCGGTGCCAGCGGTGCCAGCGCCGGGGCGGGTGTCTCCGCGCGGCGGCGCCCCGTCCTGACCCCGCAGCGGAGCTGTGCGGCCGCGCCCCGGCGGGGTCTGTGCGTTGCCTGTGCGGCCAGCGCGGCCAGCGCGGCCAGCGCGGCCTCGGGGGCGCGCGTGGGGGCGGCACGGGGGCGGCACGGGGATGAGCCGGGAGCCGGTGGCCAGGAGGGTTAAACAGCGTTGCCAGGGAGGGAGGGAGGGAGGGACAAGGTGAGATGGAGAGGGGCTCGCGGCCTACCGCTGCGTGCGGCCAGCCCGGCGCGGCGCGGCACGGCGCGGCACGGCACGGCATGCCTAGGTATATTGCTGCCGAGAAATGTGTAATCCGCCGATAAATCAGGGGAAGTGCAATAACTGGGGAAAAGAGAGAGTGAGAGGGTGGGGAGGCGGCGTGGTGAGAGAGTGCGGGTGTGTGGGGGTGGCTCAGAGAGAGAGAGAGAGAGAGAGAGAGAGAGAGAGGTGGAAAGGGTTTGGCATGAAAAGGGGACAGGACGGCAGCCCCTTTTCACATGTGTTCGTGCGTGGTACGTTTTGGGCCTATGCTGTTCCCGCCGGGGTGATTTAGGGGTTCGGATTGAAAAGCGCGTTTAATTAACCTGCGGGAGACGATGAGAGCGAGAGAGGCAGAGAGAGGAGCGCCGGCGGTCGGCGATAGGTGGCCAGCAGTGCGGAGGGCGGACGGGGGCGGACAGGGAGGGAGGGGGGGGGGGGGTGCGTCAGGCGTGCGCGGCTCAGCCTGTGTGGGCGTCATGGCGTCCCGGGAGTGTTTCAGCTGGGGCGGAGCGGTAAGGTGTTGCACTGCGCCGCCGAGATTCCTCCCTCCCTGCCTCCCTCCCTGGGGCCGCCCTGATCCATGACGCGGCCCATCTTTATCCATTTTGTCATCCGCGGCTATCTCCTCTCTCTCTCTCCCTCCCTCCCCGCGCCTTCGCTGCGTGTTCTTTATGCGCTCCCACCAGATTCGGCCGTGTTTTATGTTTCCTGCAAACTGTGACCTTAAATCACCTCTCCGCGGGGTGATCTCCGCCGCTGCACCTGTACATATATATATAGATATATATAGATATAGATATATATGAGCGGCGCCTCCGACCTGTATCGGAGGAGAAGGGGGAGGAAGAGCGGGAGAATTGAAAAGGTGAGCCGAGAGTCTAGGAACGCGGAAGAGCGCCGAGCTTTCTGGCTCCCTGTACGTGCTTCGATAATTTATTTTTCTCCCCTCCGTGATTTATCCTTCCGTGCCTTTTTTTTTCTTTATTCATTTCCTCGAGCGATTTCTACCCACCTCGCTTCTCTTTCCGCTTATGAAGGGAAAGACCCGTAGAGCCTTCTGTACTCACGCGCGCTCGCCCGACTGTGTGTGTGTGTGTGTGAGTGTGTGTGTAAGTAATCGCGCGCCCTCGCCTCCCTCGGTCTGTATGGGAGGGTGAAGAGGCCCGCGGGAGGGTCTCGCATCATATCCAAAGGGGTCTGTTCAAGTTCTCCTGGGCGCGGCGGCGGCGCCGGGAAAACATTTGGCGGTGTAACGCAGTCGTGTCGGGTACTTGTGTGCCGTCTGTGCCACTCCAAGTTGGAGCCGGCGGTGCGGTGCGGTGCGGTGCGGGGCGGGGCGGGGCGGGGCGGGGCGCAGCGTGGTGTGGCAGGAGCCAAGTCCGCGCAGCCCCTCGCGGCCCGGCAGCAGCCCCGCAGCTCCCGGAGCGCGCCGCGTATTTGAAGAGGGCCCACAGCAGTTCTCACCCATGTGACGTCTGAGACGTGTGCCCCAAGTTGGGGCATGAAAGGGTTAACCCGTTTGGCATTGTGTGCGGCGCTCGCCGGTTACTCCCGGCTACACCGCCTCGGTGCGGGGCGCCGGACACGGTACATTATATTGGGCCACACTGTAAGGCGCCCCTAATCGGACGCCTTCGGCAATTGTTTTCCTGCGGACAACTTGGAGTTGGACAGCAGAGCGGCGGTGCCGCCTGCGCTGCCGCTGTGAGAATGAAACAGTCATGTAATCGTCGCCCAATTTTGAGCAATTAGGGGCTTGGAGAGGCTGTCTTGAGAGCGCGACCTCAGACTTTGAGTTAATCTCGACCTGATTCCTATATTCCAAAGATGGGGTTACGTGACGTTTGCTGATCTCACATAAGGATTTTAGTGGCAGGCCTCGGCTCACTTTTTCCGCGGTTTTTATCGCGAGAGATCATACGAACCCATTTCTGGAATCCAGTTATAAAATCTAGAGTCTGAGTTTTGAGTTTTTAAAATAGCCTCTCCAAGCCCCAAATACGGTCGCAGTGGCTGTCGCGGTGCAGCGCTGCTGCCAAGTTGTGCGCGCCGCCGCTGCCGCCGCCGCTGCCGCCTCCGCCGCTCCGTCGGGCGGCGAGCGCCTGCGGACGCCGGGGTAGGCCAGCCGCGCGACACGCGTGTGCGGAGCGGGGCCGCGGTTGCCTACCCGGCGGGCGCGCTGCGCGGCCGGCGCCGCCGCTGCACAATGGGCCGCCGACTGGACAACTTTGATTGTCCCCGGCCTGTGTTATTTATGGAGCACGCGAGTTGGACGCGGACCGCCGCCGGGCCGCCGCCCCGACTGGCCGCCACGGCCGCCCGCCTCCGTCCCCGAGCGCCCCGACGGTGACAGCGAGCCGCGGCGCACGGAAGTTTTGTGAGTCGCGGTGCGGAAGTGAAAAACCAATTACAAGTCGACTTGGAATATATCGTTCTCTAATGATTACTGTGAGCTACAAAAAATAGATTTTTTTGCCGTATCCATTGCCAAATCCATTATGTCATTTGTTTGGTCAAATGTTTTGCCTTATTTTTCTAACCGTTTCTTCTTTTAGATATTTTTACTAACGTACACCGAGTGCAAGAGCAACAACTGGCTTTGACGCCGCACTATTCTCTTCGTTGTGGAGTTCATTCGCCTAGTGTTTGCCGATGCCCTATTTTCGGGGAGGAGGGAGTGGGGGAAGGCATGAGCGGGGCGTGACATCGGGGCGTTGTGGGAGGCGGGCTCAAAGACAGGCACCTGGAGCGTGCCTGTAGTGTTGCCATTACCTCTCCGATCGATCAGCAGAAGACGGACTAAAGAGAGAGAAGAGAGAGAGAGAGAGAGAGAGAGAGAGAGAGAGAGAGAAGGGGGGGGGGGGGGGGGGAGCAGAGGTTGTTATGACTCATCCCTAGGCCTGGCGCCTCGCGGGGCTGCGTCTCTCTGCAGCGTTCGCCATCACCTTTTATGGTGGGCCATGCATTCACCAAAGGCGACGAAATCAAGCCATTCAATATCGGGGCGGGGGAGGGGCGGGGCGGGCGGGGGTCTAAATGATTCGTTGCGGGTGTCGGGCCCTGTAGGGCCCCGCCGCGGGTCTGAGGGGGGGGGGGGGGGCTTTGTGGTAGCAGTCCACTCTCTTTTCCGCTCGAGCGCCCTCCGGTGCGAGCCGCGGGCCAGCAGCCGCTTGGTGCGTCGTTCCGTTGCTCAGCTGCTTCAAACGACATCTGAATGCGGGGCGCAGCGCCCTCTAGATGCCCATCACGGCATTCGCCTCTAATCCCCGGCGATTTTTCCTGTTTCAGAGGTAAACTTGTGCCCTCGGGGTGGTGGTGGGCGGTAGGGGATGTTGTGGTGTCCGCGCCGAGCCGGGCAGCGGCTCGTCGGCCGCACCTTTGATGCCCGCCTGCCCAAACTTTGTCTGCCCGCGCTGCGGGCCGCTGCGTGCGGTGCGGGGCGCGGGCCGCGGCGCGCCGCCGGGCCTCGCTGAATATCAAGTGGACCAATATGCCTCCCAGTGTTCAGCCTTAAAGTTGGCCGCTCGTTTCCCTCTTTCTTTCTCTCCCCTCTTTCCTCCCTTTTTTCGCCGCCGTTGCTCAGCACGCGCGCGTTGATGCGTCCGGGAGAGCTGGCAACGGCTGTCTGACGTGTTCGCGTCGAGTGTCGTCGTACACACGTCGTCTCAAAATGCAGACAAAATGAAACTATACGTTATTCTAAAAGTCTGTCCTATTTGCCATACGGCGCTGACCTCTGAACGACACTCCCCCTCCCCCCGGTTTGATATCTGCTCTCATGTGGGGCGGGGAAAAAACAGCCTTTCTTCATTTGCGACGGTCGTCCCGCAGGCCTTTCGAATAATGAAGTACGTGGGCGGCGGGCTGCGTGCCGCCTCGTTAATTTATATGCGGCAAACGCCCCGTAAGCACCCCTCCGAGTGGCCGGCGATGTGTGCGCATTACCATAGCGGCACTTGCCACGCTCCAAACTTTGCTTCCTTCAATTCGCTCCTCTGCTTTTGAGGATTTTAAAGATCTCCTCTATCTGTCTCCGTCTCTCTGTCCCTTTTTTTTGTCTCTCTCCCCCCGAGAGTACGAACCTGACGTGCGCGCGTGCTCCACGTCCCGCTTCTCTGTTTGGTCCGCACCTTTTTTTGCCCCCCCCCCCCCCCCCCCGATACGCTGACGGTGAGACTCGAACCCCCCTGCGGCCCCCCTTTTCCCCACCAGGCGGCGGCGGCTCAATATATTCAGGTCCGGATTCTATGCAAAAGAGAGCGCGGGATGTCAAACGGACCCTTATTCCCGGAGACCAGCCAATAAGGAGGGGGGGCTCGTCGCGCGCCGCCCGGCTGCCGAAGGGACAGAAATCAACCCGAGCACAAATCACAATCCACCGGAGGGCGGCGGAGGGAGCGCCCACCCAACACCCTTCCACCTCCCTTCCCCCCTTTTTCTCGCGCCGCCGCTGCCGCTGCCGCGCCTTTGCATTGCGGAAGGGAACAGGGCGAGTCGCGGACAGAAGAAAATCAACTCTGCGGCTCCTCGCGGCTGCGGCGGGGCCGCGGTGGAGCGTCGGGCTTGGCGGTCGCGGCGGGGCGCGCTGCAGTGCGCTGGGCTGCGAGGAGCTCCACACGCGACAGGCAGGCTGGCGGCGGCCGGGCCGGCCACCACTCGCGCCGAGGCAAAACGGACTCTTAATTAAACGCGATAATTAGCGGAATTGAATTTCCGGGTGTTCGCCTTCCCCGCCGGGCTGCCTCCCCGCCGCCGCCGCCCGCGGTGGGTGAGTCCTCCCAAGGGGTCTGTTTGTGGGGTGGGGGGTGGGGGGTGGGGGGGGGGGGGTGGGGGGTGGGGGGTGGGGGGTGGGGCGGCGGGAGCGGCGGTGGCGGACGTCCGCAGACGACTAGTCGAGCCGGAACCGGCCGTACCTCTGAGCTGCGGGGCCGGCGGAAGCAGCCGCGCGGCGTCCCGCCTACGATTTGGGGAGCGAGAGGGGTTCGGGACGCCCCCGTGCTGCTGCCCCGGGCACTCCTCCTCCGACCCGCAGTCGGAGGTGCGAATCTGAAAGGAGGCGTGGAAAGTAAAATGCAAGTGGCGATGCCGCGGCCGCGGGCCGCGGAGGCGTTCCTGAGAGCCCGGAGGGTCCGGAGGGCCTCTGATGGGCGGGGCGGCCGGCCGAGCAGCTGCCCCCAAGTGTTTTCATTAGGCCGGCCACTCGCCCCTTTAATGCGCTTTTGTAATTTATCGGGTCGGTTCTAAGCGCGCGGCGGCGGCAACACTCGCCGCTGCCAAACCACCCGCGCCACTGCTTCCCTCTTTTTCCCACACCAGCGCGTAGATTGTAGTCTCACTCGCATGAATACCATTTTTTTCAAACTCAAAGGCTATAAAAAAAAATTGTAACAAAAAATTTTAAATCTTTTTTTTTCTACTTTTAATTTTTTTTATTTTTTTGAAGGCGCGCATCTGATTTTGGTATCGAGGGAGCCCTCGTGGCGGACTGGGGTTCCGGGAGTGCGGCGCACCGCTGCTGGGGCCGCTGCCTCTCGCACCTCCAGCGATCACCGTGCCGGAGCCGCCTCCGTAACTCCCGCGTCTTTTGCGGCCGGCGCCGCGGGCGGCCGCGCGCTGCGGGGGGTCCCGGCACCGGCACCGCCCTCCCGCACAATAACTCAACTTTTAATTAGGTAAATGGAAAGGGCGGGATGGATTTAGGGGGCGATAATGGGAGGTTCGGGTGACGAATCCGCGCGGGGCGGCGGGGGAAGGGTTTTGTCTCGGCCGGCCCCTGGCGAGCGCGGCGGGGCTCCTTGCCACACAAGCGGCGCAGCGGCGCGCGCCCTCGGCTCCTTTCGGTCCATTCACCGTTCGTTTCCGCTCGCCTTCCCTCCCCCTCCGTCCCCTTACTAATGACTGTTTGCAGTTGTTTCCCCGCTGCCGCCGCGTTCGTCATCAGACGAGTCATCGGACCGTTGCGCGGGGAGCGCGTGGCCGATTCGAAATCGGCTTCAAGTCAATTTTGCATACGCCCGCCCACCACCACCCCCTTAGGGCGGTGCTGAGCGGGGCGCGGGCCCTTGGCGTGGCGCTGGCGGCACGGCGGCGGGTAGTTGATTAGGGTTTTGGTGTTGCGTTCGTTCGATGGCCGCCGCCGGGGAGGAAAGAGACTCTCGACTGATGGGCCGGGCTAACAAAGGGCCCTGCAGGCCTGAAGGGAAACAAATCTGAGCTCGGCGGGGGGCGCGGCTCGGCGCGGCTCGGCGCCCTGACGGCGTCGCTGCCGAGCCGCGCCCCCTTGCAGCGTTGGCGGGGAGTCTGCGCGCGGTCCGTCTCGAGGAGAGGTGGAAGAGGTCGCTGCCCCGAGCGAACGCTGATTTCGTTACTTTCCCCGCAGCGTGTGTGCAGTGCGGCCGGATGCCACACACATGTCGGCCTGTCGACCCGCTCCTCCCCGCCGGCCCGGCCTCGGCCCACCCCAACGGCTCCGCGCCGCGCCCCGCAAACAGAAAACGCCCTAATTCGTTTAGCACGCCGCGCCGCGCCCCCCGGCGGCCTTTCCTCCTACGGACGCGGAAACGAGAGACTTGCAAATAGATTAGCCGCCGTGGAAATGAAGTCCGCACGCACTCGGGGTGCAGCGGCGGCGGCGGCAACGGCAGAGGCAGGCGAGCGCGGCTCGAGGCCGGGGCCGTGGAATTGCCCTGATGGGGTGGCGCGCGGCCGGCGGCGGCTGCCTGCGCCTCCCTGCGTCTGCCGAGCCGCGGCTCTGATAAAGTGACTAGACGCGCCGCCGCTGCCTCTGCCTCTGCCGCCGCCGCTGCCTCTGCCGCCGCTGCTGCCGGTTTGATGATGAGATATGGCGGCCCCTTATCGCGGCGACGAGAATCAAATCCCGGCACGTAATTGGGTTTGATAAACTGGGGAAGGGTTCGTGCTGGAGAGTCGGCCGCGGCAGCAACACTCGCCGCCTGCTCTGCGCTGCCCGCGGCCCGGCCCCGCCCCGTCCTGTGTGTGCACGCAGGCGGGCGCGCAGGCGGGCAGGAGCCGCGGCGTGCCGACCATTTGCCATTCCTAATCAAGTTTCTGGCGGGCGGGTCGCCGTCGCTGCCGTGCCGCTGCCGCCGGTCCGCGGGCCGCACCCGTCGGCGGCGGCGCGGCGAGGATGTCGGTCCGGGCCGCGCCGCCGGCTGCCGTGCAGCACCGGTCATTACATCTGTATCTCGCGAGTGCAGCCGTAAATGCGGCCGTAATTAATGTGGAGCGCGGCAGGCGCCACGCACGCGCACACGCGCACCCATTCGCAAAGGATTATGGCGCCTTGGTGCGCTCGCGCGCGCCCTTGGTGGCCACGCGCCCCGCACGCGTCCGGCACGAGCGCGCACGACTCTGTCTCTGTTGCAGCCCCCAGTGTGCTAATGTTCTGTTTCTCTCTCTCTGTTCCAGGTGAGCATCCGCGGGAGGTCCCCGTAGCTCCCGCACATGACGGCGTTGCTGTTCGCACGTCGCTGCTGAAGGGACAGTAAGTGCAGTTTGGCCGACCCACCACCCGTCGACGAGTGGGGGGTGTGTCGTGTGTGCGTGTGTGTAATAACGACGATGGTTAGCCCGGCTTTATTAAGATCACATCATGCTCGCCCACACACGCACACACACACACGCACACACGCACACACGCACGCCGTGTGTGTGTGTGTGCGACATTCTGCACGTGAGATGCGATAGGCTGACGACTAAGCCGCGTGTAATCGCGGTTGTTTCGTCGACGGACACACAAAAGATAGCGGACATAATTTGGACGTGCATGCGTCGTGCCGTGCCGCGTCGTGCCGCGCTGTGCCGCGTGCGTGTTGAAATGGGTTTCTGTGGAGCGTCGTGCTAATTATGATTACATCAGGAGATAATTTTTAAATTATGAACAGCTGAAAATGATATCTCGCCGTTATAGAAAATGCCGTCGAGTTGCGTACGACCCTCGTGCACGTAAATCCTGCTGTTTTTTTGCTGTGTCGTCACTCACTTTCAAAAGATATTTTATCGATTTGACTAAAATTATAAGTCTTCGTCGTAAAGACAACTCATGAATCAATTGATTTTTTTATTGATCTCTTTCTCTTTACCGGTATTGGACAGTGTCATGTAGTGCTATCTTTCGTGCAATTGCTCTGTTGACTGTACTCATATCCGTTCAAATTAAAACGACTCCGCAACACTCAAAACTCAAAACATTCTGCTTTTAAAAATCCAAGTGTCTTTTATCATTAAACGTCGAACGGA
Organism: Megalurothrips usitatus; assembly: GCA_026979955.1. NCBI lineage: Eukaryota > Metazoa > Arthropoda > Insecta > Thysanoptera > Thripidae > Megalurothrips > Megalurothrips usitatus. The sequence goes on along the minus strand of CM049594.1, from coordinate 2,270,820 downwards.
AATTGTAGTGTGTCGTTTTAATTTGTGCGCTTATGTGCTGACACTATCAGAAAAGTAAAGTGGATGCTTATTTATCTTTTCCCTCAGCCTGTTCGAAATGAGTATCTCTGTGTTTCACACACTTGATTAGTTTGGTAAGCCTGAGAGGCTAACACATTCAATCTGATTTTACTTTTCTGAGGGTGCAGCTTACCTTAGTGCCGGTGTGAGGACGCAGAGGATGTAGACGTAGGCGCGAGGCACACGTGAGAACGCCCCCCGGACAGACATCCCGCGTCAGCGGCTGCTACAGCGTGTCCCCCCCCCCTTCCCCTTCCCCTCCCCGTTGTTTGCAAAGCGCGTGCAAGTTGTTTGCGAGTGTGCGTGTGAAGGGGTTGACGGGAAGAGCTAGTGCGGTAGCCCCTTGCCAGCGCCCCAGACTAGCAGCCGGGGCTGTTTGAGAAGGACCGGGATCTAGTGGCAATAAATACCTCCCCCCCCCCCCCCCCCCCCCCCCCCTCCCCTCCCTCTTTCTCTGTTGCTCTCTGTCTCTTTCGCCGTGTCTCGCTCCTTTGGCGGTGTGCCAGCAATGGCCCCGGCGTGTGCCTTTGGCCTTTTCGTTTGCCCCGGCGAAATGTTTCCGTATGTGGCTGTGAGAGCTCGACAAATCACTGCCCTCCTCAGCCGCCGCCCGCCGCCGCCTCGCTGCCGGCCCCGGACCCGCGACCGTCACTACAATATTGAATATATTCCCCTCCACCCGGACCCGCCCGGACCCCCCGCGGACCCGCCCCTGACTGATTGCTTGACGCTGCGTCACACACTGTAACGCCGCGTTCCGATTTCCGGACTTTTAAAAAAGCCAGTTTCCGGTTGCGGAAAATACCGGAACAACTGGAGGGGGAGGGATTAAAACATTGGGTTTGGAACGAGACTAATATAAGGCTTCGATCAGAGTTTGGTTTCTCTCGTTCCAAACCCAACGTTCTCAATTTTCCCATTTTTTCCGGTATCTTCTTCAACCGAGAACTAACTGTTTAAAAAAAAAAACAAATTACAAATTATCAAAACAAATAGAAATTTCCATAAAATAGTGCGATGGATCATTCTTGTTGAGTGGTGCGCGGGGCGGTGGTGGCCAGGCCGTGTGTGTGCCGGGCGCCAACAGGTGCCGGAGGGAGGGGGTGCGCGGCGGCGGGCTCCTCGGCGGCTGCCCTGCGGCACGGCGCCGCGCCGCCGCGCTCAGTCCGCGTCTCGGCCCGCCCACGCGCAGTCCCACCCCGTACGGCCGCTCGCCGCCGCCGCCCGCCGCCGCCCGCCCGCCCGGCCCAGCGAGTATGGCCTCGGCGCGGCCCGGATCCCCCCGCGACGAGGCACGCGCACCGCACGCGCCGCACACGCGCCGCGCACGCGCCACCCGCAGGCGTGACCGCGTGTGATGCCGGCGTGACGCCCGCGTGACGCCCGCGCCATGGCCTGCGGCCGGCGGCCCAGCAGACGCCGCCACAAGACGCGGCGCAGGAATACGGACGGCGCCTGTGCAGTGCAGTGATGCCGTGTGTTGTGCAGCGATACAGTGATACAGTGAATACGGCAGTGATGTGTGGAGGATAAGTGAGAGTGATACAGTGAGTGGGAGAGTGACACAGCGAGTGGGAGAGTGGGAGAGTGACGGAGGGCCTCAGTGCGCCTCTACTACTACCGCCTCCGCGTCGCCCGCATCCTCACCGTAATCTTTACAGTTGGATAAAAGATGTCACGGCAGTATTTCTAGTCCCATTTTGAACGTGTGCGTGTCGCGGGAGCGCCGCCACACCCGTTCAAAACGGCCTCAGAAATCGAACCGGAGTGTTCCGGTGTTCGCCGCTGCAACGCCGCTCTCGCCGGAGGTCGGGGCCCGGATACGGCAGCCCCCGGTCGACCAGCGCTCCTCGCCGCCGCCGCCGCTGCAGCCGCTGCCCGGTGATGTAAACGCCCCCTTGACCCGTTGCTTGTGTTTTGACCAGGTGTCCACCGAGGAGCAGCACCATGTGGTCCCGGTCACTGATCCTGACCGTGGTCCTGGCCGCCGGGGTCTTCGCAGATGGTAAGTGACACCTATCGAGACCCGCAGTCCGGCGAGCGCCCGCCGCCCGCGCACGCACCCACACACCCACACACCCACGCGCACGCGCGCGTCTGCGAACGTTTTGCTTCTCGATAGCCTCGCCTGCGCCTACCCGTAGTTAAAAAAAAATATGTTTAAAAAAATCGTGCGGGATTATTTTTTTACCCAAAGTGTTCCCATTCAATTCAAAGGCGTGGGAGTGAAAGGAGAGAAATAATTTTTAAAAAACACACAAAAAAAAGATTTTTTTTAATCCGACCCCTAAAGATGAAACACCATTCGCGAACGCGAGGCCACCACCTCAATTAGAGGGTTTGCATTCAGCGCCTGGTGTGTTAATTGATTTCGCCGGGCTTTGATGCAGTTTGGTTCTCGCCTCGGTATTCTCTCGCGCGTCTCTCGTTCCCTCTCCGCTCTTCGCATTGAAAGCAGCAAGCCTTTTTGTGGTGGATCGTCAATGATTTTGTTTTTGTGACAACGGTGCGTTCGGGTCCGTTGTGCGACGGCTCCCCCGGGCTTCCGTGTGGCTCTTCGTAAGCCGTGCTGCTGACTTTGACTGGCTTCGCTGTCGACACAAACTGTGTGTGTATCGGCCTTCCCCCATCGGCGAAAGTGGAGCGAGGCCCTAAAGTAGGACGACGACGACGTCGTGTGTGTGTGTGTGTGTGTGGGTGTTTGTGTATGTGGGTGTGGCAGACTCCCTGGGCGAAACTGCTGTATGCGTCCTTCATTCACTGTACTTCAGTCGGCAATAATTGCATTGTGAAACTCGTAAAACTTTTACGTTTCGCATTTGAAGTGTTGCTGATTGGAGTGCGGTGTTGTTTTCCGTTGCAGTTGCTACTGAATATTATCATTGCAGTCGTTGCGATCGGCGACCTGTGTCAAGCTATGGGTAATCGCAAAGTCCATCTTCGTCCACAATTTCCACAATTAACCGTTCTTCCGTAACTCCCTTTTAACTCAAGAAGTTTTTTTTCTTTTGTGTGTCCTACAACTTGTGAACCTCGAGCAACCAATGGTGGCGGAAAAAAAAATAGAAAAGAGGAAACTGATCAATTTTGTGGTGAAAAATTGCGTAGGGCTCTAGCTCTACACAAGCTCCGCGTAGCTTTAAAAAATAACTCTTCTAATGCAGACGAATGGGATGAATAAGTTATCCACCAACAAGTCTAGATCGGGTACGTCAGTCGTGCCTCCATGGATTAATCCAGACGACCCAAGATAACATAGCCTCTCCAGCAGCGCACTTTTCCTTGTTGCCCCTCCCGACTTGAGCTGCTTGAGTGGGCGGCAGGCGCGGCCCAGTGCCCCCCCCCCCCCCCCACCTCCCGCTACTTGACGGTGCGCCGGGCCGCGCGACGGCTTTTGCTCCCGACGCCGTATACTGGGCTCGGGCCACGGTCCGACGTCCCCTCCACATTCGCAGAGTTTCATACACGGTTCGGGAATCGTCAACGTTGTCTAATACAGTACACCGTGCACGGCTAATCTTTTAAATTATTTTTTTTATAGTATGTCATAATGGAATTTTCTTCATCTGTAAAATTTTTGCAAAGATTGTTTTTAAAGAAAAAAGCAAAAGATTGGAAAGAGAACGATGCCGACGGGGTGAGAGGAGCACCGTCGCCGCCCGAGCCGAGCCGGCAGAGCAGGTTATGCGGACGCCAGAAGTGACTCTCGTGGTCGTGTGAGGGCGGGCGGGGGAGTCATGTGACGGCCCCGCACCTCTCAGCTGGTGCCGCGGCTGGTGCCCGCGTATTTCCCCAGCGGTTTTAGGCCGCACTGCGCGGGACGACGAACGCCCCCCACCCGCCGCCGCGGCCGCACCGGGGGCCACCGCCACCGCCACCCCCGCCGGCCCCCGTAAGGGCTCCCCTATGTGTGCTCCCCGCCGGGCCCCGACGCCCATTTCGTGGAGCGTTACGCGGCGCCTCGCGTGCCCCCCCCCCCCTCCAGGACCTCCAGGACGCCGCGGCTCGCGAGTCCCGCGGTCTCGGGTGTTGCGCGTGACTGTACCGCGAAGCAACCGCCACGCCCAGGCCAGGCGCCAGGCAGCGCCAGGGAGGGTTCGGGAGTGCGAGCTGCTCGCTGCTCTTCTTGAAGCACCTCTGTTGTAGGCTTTGGAACACTGCGCGCGTCTCGGCCGCGGAAGTGCCTCCAACGATGAGCCGGTGCGGTGCGGCCTCGCTCCGGCCGGGGCCCTTGTGACACCGTGTAGCCGGTATTGTGCCCGCGCACGTCAATTTATCAGCGCGGTCGGGTTCAAACACCGCGTCGCCAGCGATTTTCCCTTCCTCGCCGCCCTCCCGGGCGGAGTGTCGCGCGTCGTGGCGCCGCGGGGCCGGGCCGCGGGCTGCGTCCGGGGTGCGAGGGGTGGGGGATCATCAGTCTTTGGGAGGGTGTCGGGCCGGGCCGGGCGCTCCCGCTCGCGCCTTGCCGCCCGGACGAAACAAATCGAAGCGCGCGGCCCGGCGGGGCGGGGGGCGCGTGGGCAAGGCCCGTTGACCACCTGACGAATGGATGCGGCCGCCTGGCCTGGGGCCGAGGCCCCGGCTGCCCCGGCCGGCCCGGCCGCGCGCGCAGCCGCCCCGAAAATCACTGCCTCGGCCGTGCCGCCGCCGCGCTGCTGCGGAACCCGCAGGCCGTGAGGTAGGACCGAAGGGCCGAGCGCTGCCGCCGCTGCCGCCTGCTGCCCCCGGCCCGCGACCCGGCGCGGCGCACCCGGGAGTGCTGGCGCAGCTCGGCCGCGTGCAGTTAACGCTCGTGAGCGATGGCGCCCGGCCACGGTATTGTTTTCGCCGAGACCCCTTTTTTAATTACGGATCCGCTAAGTGACCCTAATGCCACGCGCGCTCTCCCAGCCTGCGCCCCCACGCCCCTTCCCCACCCCACACCCGGATGCTTAAAAACTTTTTGCCACCACACATTAAAATTTTATCTGGTGCTGCCGCCGTGTATAGCGAGCCCGGGCCGGTGGTGCGCGTGCCTGCCGTGTGCGCCGCCGTGTGCGCCGCTGCGCGCTGCCGTGGCTGGGGGCTCTTTTCTTTGTGTGTTTTCGGCTGTGTGGACCGGACTGCGCGGGCCGCGGAAGGAGCGGGGACGGAGGAGGGGGGGGGGGGCTGTAGTCGGCTCTCCTGGCTTCTAGCTGGCCTTTTGGTTCCGCTTATGCCCTCGAGGCCTGGTGCCGTTGGTGACCCCGGCCTGCGGCCCGCGGCCCCCGCCGCCCGCCCCCAGCGCCGCCGCGCCACGGACCTACAGAGTGTCGCCGTTCGGACAAGGTAACGATCAAAGTTTGCAAGCGCCTCCGTCGCCCCCTCCTCCAGCCCCACCGGCGGCAGGACCGGCGGCCCTCGGATCATCAGGCCGCGATAACTGCTCGCGAAAGAGCCGAGCCGAGCCGGGCACAGGGCAGGGCACGGAGTAGGGCAGGGCACAGGCTAGGGCACAGGGCAGGCATCGCGATAGCACCCTTTATATTCTTCACGGCTTCGCCGTCGTCGACGGCCGGGGATCCCCCCCCCCCCCCCTGAGCTCGCGTCAGGCAGCGCGCCGTGGCAGCTGTGGCGTGTTTGTCCCCGCGGACAAACTAGGGCCGAGACGGATAAAGCTTGGTAGGGATAGCGAGTGGAGGGGGGGGGGGTTGCCTTTTCAAGGAGCGGCAAGGCGAGGCAGGGGTGTGGGTGTCACGTGAGGGAGAGTGAGACAGAGAGAGTGAGTGAGTGAGTAAGAGGGAGGAATCGAGGTGATACGACACTGGGTGCCGCAGCTGGTGCCACCGGCGGTACCTTACCCGTCTTACCGAGTGTCTTACCTGCCGCGCCTCGTCCTCATCGCTACCCGCGTTACCCTCCCCTTCCCTCCCCCGGTTTCAACTACATGCCGTCATCCCGGCCACTCGCCCTGCACTCGCCGCGCGCGCCGCGCCACTTTTCGTTTTTCCAACATTGTTGCTTTGCGAAATTCTAATTTAATTGCGGGGATTAACGAAGCTACGGCGCGGCGCCGTCAGCCCGCCGCTGCCCGCCGCTGCCCGCCTCTCTGCCACTCCGGACGTAAAGCGGCTTTAAACCCCCGCCGGGCGGCTAGTTAAATACCGACCCCCTAAATGTTGCACAAACTCCTTCTCCCCGGCGGAGGTGAGGCGGCGGCGGCGGCGGAGCTGATTAATTTTTGGGGCCGTCTTTACTCTTTGGATAATTAGCCGGGGGCGCGGCGCGGCGCTCTGCTATTGGCCCGCGGGTAGCCGGCCCCGGCCGCCGCGCTGTCTGGTCGTCGTCAGCCCAGCCCCCCCCCCCCTCTTCCCCCATCTCGGCCCGCCCCTGTCGCGGCCGGCAGCCCTGCCACCGCGTAATCACGAGGACGGCACCCACCGCGGGGCGCGAACATGTCGCAAACAATGTGGCGAGTGTGCATGTGTGCGAGAGAGGGAGAGAGAGCGGGAGATGAAGAGAGAGAGAGAGAGAGAGAGAGAGAGAGAGAGAGAGAGAGAGAGAGGAAGAGTGGGCGGCCTTGCCGTGGGCGTGTGTGGGTCCGTCGTCGCCGTGCTGCCGAACCTCCGCAGCTCTTGACGCGCGCACACACACGCACACACACACCGGCACGGCACAGAGGCCCTGCCGGCGGAGTTGTAGCCGCTTTGAAGGCATCGTCGTAGAGCCGCGGCAGCGCCCTTCCCTCACGACTCTCTCTCGCTCTCTCGCTCTCGCTCTCTCGCTCTCGCTCTCTCTCTCGCTCTCTCTCTCTCTCTCTCTCTCTCTCTCTCTCTCTGCCTCCGGGCGTTGGTAATCGGGGGCCTCCCTCCCTGCTGCCCTCCCGCCCTCCCACACCCACCCGTCCCGAGCGTCGAGATGTCGTGCTGCATGTCCGCGGTCACCCGTCCGTGGGCACCGGCAGCGACAGCCGGCCAGCGGCGTCCCCAGCGGCGTCCAGCAGCGTCCAGCGGCACCTCCAGCAGGCACTCCAGCGGTGAGCACCGGAGCCTCCAGCCCCCCCCCCCCCTCCTCTTCTCTCCGCGGCACTCATTACACGCGGCGGGTGACGCCCTGGTGACGCGCGCCGCGCAGCGGGGCGGTTTGCCGACGCGCTCGCGCTCCCCCGCGCGGTGAACCGCGGCCGTGGCGGCGGGCTCGCGTCCGAGGTATGTGTGTGTGTGTGTGTGTGTGTGTGTGTGTGTGTGTGTGTCGGCGGCGACAAGCGACGCGACGACGACGGCACGCGCGCGCACGCAATCTGCGAAACCACCCGGTGCGACTCTCTTTTGTCGTGTGCCAACGCGTCGGTGTTGTGGCAGGAAATGCGAATATTAGCGAAATGAGAACGCGCACTCACACATACACACACGCACAAGTGCGCGCTTCTGGTACAAGCGGCTTAGCGCGGCGGGTTCACGCACGTGCGCGCGCGCACACACACTCACACACACACACACACACGCCGCGTCCAGGAAGAGGAATAATTCAACCGGCTTTGAGCTTTGACCTGCTCGCCGCTTGCGTTTTCGTCCTGGTGGATTTTTTTTCGAGGGGGAGGGGAGGGTGCGTACCGTATGCATGTTGACACCGCCCCCCGCTTCATCCTTTCCCGTCCAGCTCAGGGGGGAGTGGGAAGGGGGATGGTGGCTCATATTGGATACCCGGACGTGTGCGGAGGCGATTCCGCTTATTCCGGTCCTCCACGGCCACAGCGGTCACCACTTCTGAGTGCACTGCGGGGGCCGAGCGAGGGCCGAGCGGGGGCACCGCGTCAGCGCCGCCGACGTGGTTTACATCCGTGGCCGTCGGCCTAACGCCCTCACAGGCCACGGGCGGGGCTGCCGGGACGCAGTGGTAACTGTATTTCTGTCGCGTTCGAGTGCTCAAGCGCTTCGCTTGTCGCACGTCAGGAAGGGGTGGGGGATAGGGGGAGAGAGAGAGAGAGAGAGAGAGAGAGAGAGAGAGAGAGAGAGACGGCGAGACGTGCTTGCAGGCCGCCGTCGCAGGCCGGCTGTCTCCGTCTCTCTGTCTCCGGGCTGCCGACAGTGCGGCTGCATGACACACGTCCGCTCGCAGACGAGCCTCGTCTGTCTGTCTCCTCAGCGCGCGTCTGATCCCTTTGCCTGGTCCGTTCCTCACCCTCTCTTGTGCTCCGGAGCGCGGGCGCTCTCGAGCTGAGTGAGAGTAGGGGAGTGGAGGGGGGGGGGGGGCTGGGAGCCTGGCAGCCCCCCACATGTTATCTGGCAGCTGCCTCAGAGCTGTCTTCTGGGTTGGCGCACCGTGATGATCGTGCGGATGGAGTGGCGTCCACAACCACCGGGACCCGCTGCTGCTGGACTCGCCCCTCTCTCTGCTCCCCCCCCCCCATGTCTCTCTCCGTCTCTTTCTCTTTCTCTCTCTCTCTCTCTCTCTCTCTCTCCAACCCCCCTTCGGCTCACCGCTCCGAGTCTCGATTAGTCGCGTTAGGTAGGAGGACGGTGCGGCGCCCTGTCGAATTTAATAAGGCCGACTTTGTTGCCGTGTTTGTCGCCGGTCCGCTGGCGCCGCCCGCATTCCCGCCGAAGTGGACGTCTCTCAATTCATTCAGTGCGACATTCCTGGCCACTTTCGAAGGTGTAACTTCGTTTCTGCCCACTCTTCGTCGCCCTTCCCCCTCTCTTAGATTGTCATTGTTTTCTCTCCCTCGTCGGCACAATCGAGTCAGCAGGCGAGTTGGCCGGCGCGGTGCTCGGGGTGTCCGGAGTGGGGTTTCCGATCCAGAAATTTTTGTTCGAAAATTTTCAACAAAAATAATAGGAAATATATAGTGAAGTTTTCTGAAATACTTTGGATCTCCCCCGAAAATTTTGGAAATTTTCGGGACCAGCCAGTTCGGAGGCCCGCGGCTCCGCCCTGTGGCGGTGGCGGTGAGCGCCACGACGCCGTCGGCACCGCTCCGCCGCGCCACCCCGATTCGAACGCCGAGGACTCTGCGAGGCGAGTCGGGCGGCGGACCGACGTGTGGGCCGCGGCGGGAGGCGGCGAGCGTCCCCGTCGGCCAACCGCGCGCGCTGCAGACTCCAGCAGTTTCCGGCTCCTCTGCTCGGCCGCCGGCCGCCCTTGCCCCGGTGCCCTGGTCCCTACTGGCCCTCCTCCGGCGGCGTCCCTCCGGCGGCGTCCCTCCGGGGCCCCTCCGGGGTCCCTTCCTGGCGTGCCGCTCCCTGCGCCACGCTGCCCCCGCCGGGGCCCCTGCCGTTTCGGTCATCATCGCTACTTCATCTTGCCGATGTCCGCCGCCGCTGCCGTGCGCCCCGCCGCCCCCTGCTACCCTTCGTGACGGCGTTCCGCCCCGGCTGTCACCCCTCGGACATGCTCGCCCCGCCATTTCCGGGCCGAGCCGTTGTCCGGTGCACGACACGCCCCCTCCCCCGGCCCGCACACACGCTCACAACACACACTCGCACTCATCCCTCCTTGTTTTCTCGTTCGCGTAAAAGTGAGAGGAAGACGTTAGGGAAACGGTGTGTTGGAACAAGTGTGCGCGCACCTGTGTCTGTGTGCGTGCGTTCGTAAACGCCAGGATCCGACGATCGCAGCGCAGCGAATTTTGAATTCGCGCGCACCGGAAACGATACCGCGGGTTCGTCACTGTTTCTACTCGGCCTGCGTCGCCCCGCAGCAGCAGCAGCAGCGGCAGCGCCGCGCAAGGAGCCAGACTAATGGAATTAGAGCGGGCGCCTAAAGCCGGGGCTGCCGAGGCGGTGCCGCCGAGGTTGAGAGCCCGCGGCTTGTGGGGCGGCGCTGCCACCGGCGGCCAGCGAGCCACTCGGTCAGACTGTGGCGGGGCCCCGGCCCGGCGCGGCCCGGCGGCCAGACCGACGTGTCCTGTCGGGGCCGCCGGCCGCGGGCCGCGCTGCGACTCTTAGCCAAATTGGAGCGCCGCCAGGGGAGGGAGAGGTATGCAACGGCGCGGGCCGCCGCCGGACCGCGTAGCGACAGCAGCGGCACAGGAATGACTAATCTGAATCTGCGAGGCGAAGGCGAAGACGAAGACGCGACCGGATTCTTTTCCCCGAGCGGAGAGCAGAGCCTTCCCCGCCCGCCCGCCTCCCGCCCGGCGATGTCTGTTGCGTGAAAGAGTATTATATCGAAATGCTTTGTACAAATTGTAAAAAAGTCCTCTGCTTCGCCTCGCGTGCCGTTGCCGCGTTTGGCATCGATGCCAGAAGAGGTGGGCCGAATACTAACGGCGCGGAAAGCTATATGCTGCTGCCACTGACGTCTCTCTCTCTCTCTTTCTATCTATGTATCTATCTATCTCTCTCTGTGTGTCTCTTTCTCTCCCTTTCTTCCTCCGGGAACAAAAGGCGCGCACTGAGTATACTTTCGCACCAAACAGCCCGTGGTGCTCGCGGTCCCCGGCCGTCACATCCGCATGCCCCCCCCCCCCCCCCCTCCCCCCCGCCGTGCCGATTGTGCCGCCATGGAGGGTGCGCGGGCGGCCTCTGAGGCCGTTCGTTGCCGCGCCGAACAGAAAAGTGCCGCGCGGCGTCGGCGGCCGAGCCGGGACCCGCGGGACTCGAACCCGCGACCCACCAGGGCGATAATGAGGATCGCGTCGACTGACAGAATGGAGGCGGGTGTGGCACTCGTTCGCTGGGACACTTGGCGGGGCCCCTAGGGTGCCGCACGGCAGCGTGTGCGCGGGCCCGCCGCGGAGCCGCAGAGCTGGCGGGGTCCCGGTGGGGTCCTGGCGGGGCCCTGGCGGCTGGAGCGGAGGATGTTAGTCGCCCGTTTCCTGGCCGTGATTTGCACTTGGGGTGCACGGACTTGGTCGGGGCAGGCGGAGCACGCAAGGCCAGGGGCGGGCCGGGGCGGCGGGGTTCAGGGGGGGAGGGGCAGAGGGCGCGCACCTCTCCCGCGGCGTGCAACTTTCGGCCGTATTTCACGGCCCCGGGAATGGGATGGGATTATGTATTCGGCCCGGGGATTAACTTTTAGCGCTCGGGGAAGTCGTGTCACACATTTGGCCGGGAGTAACCAGGCCGCACCGGCGCGCCCCCGCAGCGGTGCTGGTGCCGCGGAGCCCCCTGCGGGGCCCCCAGGACACCGCAGGGCCCCCAGGACCCCCCAGGGCTCTCCGCGGGACCCCCTGGGGGAACCCGGCCAGGGGGCGCAGCACAAATGCATTTGCGAAATGAACTCGCCTTTGTGCACGCCGGCGGCAGCGCTGGCGGCGCGACGCTCGTCAATAACAAGCAGGCCGTAGGTGTGGCGGGGCAGGCGGGGCAGGCGGGGCGGAGGCGGGCGCCGGCCACCCTGTTGACACTGGGTGTTGACACTGCAGTCCACTGCCAGCCGGAGGGCGCGGGCCGCGCCGAGTGTGGCGCTGGCGGCGCTTCGACCCGCCACCAAATGTGTGACATGTCGCCTGCCGCAGCCGGCATGAGGCGCGACTTCGGGGCCCGATCCGTGTGTCTTCTTAGTTGCTTTATTTACTCTTTTTTGTTTGTTTGTGGCGATTGCGGTCACACGAAAAATGATTACCATCGCGCGGCCTGAAGAGGCGCCTTCCACCGCGCCGCGCGGAGCAGTTTCGCAGTAGCCCCGACCCTAACAAATGGTCGTCCCGCAAATTTTTCAGTCGTATCGTGTCGCTTGGCGCGCGAGAGAAAATTTACTAAGCCCAAAGCTGGTTCTTCAGCGAACTTTGTCGCCTGGTGTTCGGCCGCGGCTGGCCGCCGCTGCACCTGCCGAGCGCGGCCCGATCTCTCCGCCTGTCTATTTCAGCGGGCGGCGGGCGGTGCCGCGGTGTCACGGCCCCTGAAGGAAACGCGTCGCTCCGCTTCGCGCCGCGGCCGTGCGCTCGGAGCCGGCCGGAGCGGCGGCGCTTTGCCGGTGTATAATTCAGCCCCGGCGGACACGATGGACTCGGTGCCATCATCGTACATTCAGTTCTGAGCGCTTTCCGCTGTAGAGGAGGGACCGCCGGCATACATCCCGACGCCACACGTGCAGGCAGTGACCGTCCGAGTCGTGGATTGGACTCAATTTGGCGGTGGAGCCGCGTGGAGAACCGACCGAGACCGAGTTTTCCATAGATGCAGTGCGAAAAAAAAAATACAGTGGTGCCAACATCCACTACAAGTACAATGATTTTACGAGGAGTGAAGTCGATTTTTAAAATGACTAGTTATTATGAAAATTTTCAAAAATAACTGTGTGCAAAAATTTCGAATAAAGAGACCCTACATTTGCGAATTAATTTCTTGAAAGCAGTACGCCCGTCAGAGTTTGGCGCGGTGGACTGGTGCTCCTTTGCTTGTCCGGGCGGCAGTTGTTTGTGCCCTTCGTTTGTAAATGTATTCACCTGTCCGGCCGGGGGGAGGGGGCGGCGGGCACCGCACCCGGAGGAGAGGCAAGGAGGCCATCAGGGTCGGCCCAGCTGACCGGGGCACGCCGGCCAGCAGCCAGTCACGCGAGAGCCGCATCTAAATCTCGTGTGGTCTCCCTCCCGGCTGCCCCCGGCTGCCGGTGGCCGCGGTGGCCGCCGGCTCCGTCAATAACAATGGATAGACCACGGCGAGGTTCTTTGTTGGCGGACGGACGCGGAGGGAGAAGATGCGATGCGGGAATTAACGCGCGACGCGCGCCGCCGCCGCCGCTGTTGGCGCCGCTTTAAAAGTTTCTGGCGAAAAGTTGTTTTAGTTTCCTCTTGTTGGTTTGGGATCCGCTGCTGTGAGGTTTCCCGTGACAATGCCTCCCACCCCGCGCGCCGCCCCAGCGCCCCCGTGCCGCCCCCGCGCCGCCCCCGCGCCGCCCCCGCGCCGCCCCCGCGCCGCCGGAGGCTGCCTGGTGGGCTGCTCGCCGCGGAAGAGGAAGAGTGGTATCGGAATTGTGACGGAGGTGCTCCGTTGTTTTTCCTACGGAGAATCTTGAGAGAGGGAAAAAAGCACACAAGAAAAGAAATCTCAGCGTAAGACCCCCTCAAGGAAGTAAACAGTTCGTTTTAAAAAATAAAATTAAAATAACGACACGTGGAAATCCCATTTCTTTTTTTTTTAAATTGATGCTTCAGGATAACGAAGCCCCGCATGAGCGGCTATGCCGTGACACGTGTGTCGCGTGCCGTCCGCGTGCACGCGCCGGCCCGGCGTGTAACGCTCGTGCCCTCGATGCGATATTCGCGCGGCGCTGTACCCCGTAATTGCCGTGCCGCCTATCGGCCCTCCGTCTCTCTTTGGAAACAAACTCGGCCGGCGGCGGCGGGGGCCGCGGGGCGCTGCCGGGCGCCGCCAACTTGGAATCAACTCATTTTTCATCATCACGGTGCGTTCGTTCGTTAGTTTCCATTGAGCCGCCGTGCCGCGCCCGCCGTGAGCGCGTAGGGCACGCAAGGCGCGCCGACCAACTCGATTTGCAACGCAGGAGGCCACCTCTGTTATTGCGTCTGCGCCCGCTGGGCCCCACCCGCTCCGCCTCCGCTGCTCCCGCTCCGCCTCCGCTTATATCTCCTCCGAGATTTTGAAGTACGGCTCCGCGGGCGAGAGACACGTGCCCCGCGGCGCGGCCCCTCATTCAGCTACAACAACGCGCAGAGACGCTCGGGAAGTGCGTGTAAACAATGTAGACAGAATTAAAAAGATGCGTCCCCCCCCCCCCCACCCTGCCGCTCCGGGGGCGGTGTGTACGGAGCGGTACGGAGTGCGGAGGGTTGGCAGCAGCGCAACTGTTTTGTCTGGCCATCCTCCGCGTCTCTTTGTCTGTCGCACGGCAAAAATCAAATCAAATCGTGGAATCGAAGGGTACCCCAGCAACTCGAAGGGTGCGAGGGCCATTCGAAGGTAGCCGGGCGTGTGATTTTTTTTTTTTGCCGTGCGTCAGTTGAGTTCGGTCTGTACAAGTACGAGTCTGTGGAAGGGACGGGTCTGCATGCAGTTCTGATGTGTTATTATTGTACTCGTGTGTTTTGACCCCTGACTCTGTCTACGTTGCAGGTACGTACCGCTAGCGCTGAGGCGTGTCCCGACGAGACAGTGAGTAGCCCTCCCCCTCCCTCCCCCTCCCCCCTGCGCCGCCCCCACCCCAGCCTCCGGGGGCCGCAAGGAGGGGGGAAGAAAAGGGGTAGGAAGCAAAGGGAAGAAAGGAAAAGAGGGCGCGCAGCCCCCGCGGCGCCGTTAAGAGTGAACGCATAAGAAAGTAGTTGTGATGTTAAAAGAAAATAAATAGTCCCCGGGTATTATGCTTGGCCGCGCCCATAACTCTGGCCCTGCACTCTATCAAGCGGTGGGGCCGGGCAGCGCCGGGCCGGCGGCACCAGAGCACGGTAGCGCGGCAGCGCGGCACAAGCCTAGCCGCCTCCTTTCCTATGGAAACAGCCGAAAAGTTTGAAACACCGCGCGCCGACGCCGCACCCCGGGGGGCCTCGGCGCCCTGTGGCGCCCCGCAAGGCGTGCTATTGGAAACGCCCCCGCGCCGTGAGGTCGCAGATCGCATATTCGGCCGGAGTGTAGCATTCGCCCGCACCCAGGCTCCCCGCCCGCCCGCCTGCAGCCTCGTCTCTTACATTTTGCACGCGCGAGCAGCGGTGGCAGCAGCGCCGTGCCGCGGGCCGCATGCCGCGGGCACGGACGGCCGAGACAAGAGTGAAATAATTTCCGGTCGCCTCAACTCTGGCAGCACGGCGCGCGACTCGAACAGGAGCGCACCCCGACGAGACGACACAGACAGACAGAGAGACAGTGACCAAGTTGCCTAAAATATGAATGTTGATTTGCTATGCATACAAATTGGAGGGATTGCCGGGGAGGGTGCCACGGGATTCGAGCTGAGACGGGGCCGGCAGCGGCGCAGCGGCGGCAGCGGCAGTGCGTCGGGCTCCCGTTCGTTTGCGTCCTTTGGAGCGCCGCTCCTCATGTCTAATTACACTTCTTTTCCTGGGGATGGAAATGAGGCCAAAGGGAGGAGGCGAGGCTCGACGAGGTGTGTTTCTCCCGTCCGCCTCTCGCTTCTCTCTCTCTCTCTCTCTCTCTCTCTCTCTCTCTCTCTCTTTCTCTCTCTCTATCTATCTCCATCTCTGCGAGAAAAAGAAGTGTGGATAGTAATTTAGCAAGGGCGTTGTAGAGAGGTCACTTTTGAATCGCGACCCAAGTCGCTCGTTGCGTCCCGGTTGCGTTGGACGATCTCTTATCTGTCTCTCTCTCTCTCTCTCTCTCTCTCTCTGTCTCTGTCTCTCTCTCTCTCGCTCTCTCTCTCTCTCTCTCTCTCTCTCTCTCTCTCTCTCTCTCTCTCTCGCTCCCGCGCTCCGCGATCGGCCGTGATACCGTGGAGGGAGGCGCGCGCGGCGCGCACATGTTTGCTAACTGGAGAGGCGTTTTCAAAAGAACTCTGGAGATTTACATAATTAATGACGCCCCTCTCATCGTGACCTGCAGCAGCATCCTGGCTAGTTCAGGACCTGCTGTGTATGTGCGTGTGTGTGCGCGCGTGTGTGTGCGCGTGTGCGCGCGCGCTTTTCTCTCGATAATTTTTTGTCAGTGTAGGCGAAACTTGCCGCCCAGGAATTCCCCGGCCGGATTGTTTCGAGTCTGCGACCCCGCCGCTGGTCTGGAATGCGTCCGCTTCTCGCAAGGCGACGGCCCGGCCGGCCGCGACGGGCCACGCGCGAGATTTTGCCGCCGCACGGATTGCGGGGCACGCGCCACACGCGCCGCACACACACACACAGGCTCACTCTAATGACGGCGCATTCCGCCGGCCGTCGGGGCCCCGCTGGGGGTGCGCGTCCGCGTCCCCATCCGCCGCAGACGGGTGCCGGCCGCCGCTCGCTGCCGCGGATATTCATTCTCCTGTCAAGTCGAGTCGACCTGCGCGCGCAGCGCCGCGTTTATTGGGTGGGTCGACGTGTGCATAAAGGTCCCTGAGGGGCCGCGGGGCCGCGAGGCCGTGGTGCCGTGGTGCCGGCAGGGGAGCGTGTAACGCGGTCCGCCCGCGGAGCGCGGGGTAGGCCGGCCCGCAGAGCAGCGGCGCGCCACGGGCTGCCTACCCCTCGGGCCGCAGGCTGACGCCGTCTGACGCCGGCTGAGGCCGTGCCGCCGCAGCGCAGCGCGCCCGGGAGCGGCGGCACGGCACGGCACGGCCTACCCGCCGTGCGGCCCTCCGTCTCCCGCACTGCTGCCGCTCTGCGCCGCCTCCGAGGACATGAATGATGCGGCACGCGCTCTGAAAGCCGTGTGGAGTGCGCGTCGACGCCGAACTCGCGCTGGTGCTCGCGTGTGCGGCCGTGTGTGAGAGCAGTGTGCGCGCGCGCGCTCGGCTCTGGCCGCCAGCCGCGTCGATTTCCCCGAGCGCATCCCGCCCGGTTGCATGTGTGCGGTGCGGCGCGGCCATGCGCTATCAATTTTCATTAGGTTCGCGGTCAGGCGGGCCCCACCTGCCCACCTGCCCGCCTGCCCCGCCTGCCCCGCCTGCCCCGCCTGCCCCGCCTGCCCCGCCTGCCCCGCCTGCCCCGCCTGCCCCGCCTGCCCCGCCTGCCCCGCCTGCCCCGCCTGCCCCGCCTGCCCCGCCTGCCCCGCCTGCCCCGCCTGCCCCGCCTGCCCCGCCCTGATGAGTGGTTGTCTCAGCCTGACGTATGAGCCCTCCAGCCGAGGGCCCCGGCCGGCGCGCTCGGCGTGCTTGGCGCGCCCGGCGTCGTCGCTCGGCTCGGCGGTATGGATGTTCATTTCCCCGGGCACGCCATCGGGGCGGCGGCTGTATACGAGCCGTCCCCGATGCCTCGTGGCCTCTTGGCGCCCGCCTCGCGCAGCCCTCCATCATGGCCGCCGCGCCGCCGCCGCCCTCACGGCCGCCTCGGTGCACCTCCCTGACCCTCCGACCGCCGCGCATCGCTGGTGGTGGCCGCTGCTGCCATAAATTGCGGAATGACCATCGCAGCCCCTCCCGCCTTTCCCCCTTCCCTCTTGTCCCCTGCCCTTCCCAATTTGACGTGCACGTCCAAGCAAAAGCATTCCTCAAACAAAACATAATATACTGACTCTGAATTCCCTGCACACAGGAGGGGTACAGGTTTCCATTTTTTTCCGCGGGAACGCGGTCATATTAGAATTGCAGACGAAAAGCTGGTGGCGGCGGCGACGTGACTGGATGCGCGGACGTGTGATAGGGGCCGGCGGCAGTCCGGTCGGAGTGGCTTTCTCTGTCAGGGGGCCGAGCCGAGGTGGACCGCTGCACCGCCGCGGGCCGTGCCGTGCCCCCCCCCCCCCCCCCGGTGCGTGTCCGGCCGCGGCCCGCAGCCCTCACGGGCCCTCACAAACTTTTGAGGTAGTCGGGGAGGGATGCTGTTCTCGGCCCGCGCTGCCGCCTCATATTCCCCCGGCCTCTCTCTGCCGGCGCCCGGCGCGGCCATCTTCTCCTCGGCCGCTGTCGCCGCGTCTGCCCGACGGGGAGCCGCCGCTGCCGACCCCCCTGGGGAGGAGCAGGGCTCCGCGGCCGCCAAAGTGCCCTCAGCTGGAGGGAGGCTGCCGCCGGACCAACAGGCGGCGCCCGGTCGGCCGAATCCTCCGCGGCGCGCCCGCGATATTCATGGAGAGCCTATGGCTGCTCCGAGTCGCGTGCCGCGGCGCTGGCGGGCCGTGACGTGACGGCAGGAGGCGCCGCGGGGGGTCCCAAGCATGCGGCAGACCTGCCTCCGCGAGGGGATCTCAGACGGGCATTACGGTGCGCCGGCGGGTGCGCGCTGCCCGCTTGTTTCGCCGCCGTCTTCCTCGAACGGATCCGCGGTCGAAGCAAATGATTATACACCAGAATGTTTTCCCTCGCGCTCGCAGAACAATCGATCAATAAGAGCCCATCATTCCAATCTTCGCCGCTCGCCAAACAAAGGCGACAGCAGCAGCAGCAGAAGCGGCAGCAGCAGCGGGGTGCGATTTTTCCAATTCCGCGTCGCTCCGCGCCGCTTCTTTTCACTCGCGCGTCCGTGATTCCTCCTCGTAATCCCTGGACCCGGCACCCGGACCCGCGGCCCGCGCCCCTTTGTGTCGCCGTGTTATTAAACGAAATCCCATTACAGGGTTATTAGTATTCCGTTTTTCCCCCGGCCGTCCGCGCGGCCAAATTAACATCGCGGGGGCTCGCGGGGGCTCGCGGGGGCTTGTGGGGCGGGCCTCGGAGGCCTCGACAGTTCGGCGTGTGGAGTTTTGCGGAGTGAGTCCCGAGCCTCGCCGCGTCACACTGCCCGCCCTGCTGTTGCCTGCTGCCCACCCAGAGCCCCGCAAGGCCGCGTCCGGATGCTGTTATTTCCTCTCCATCTCTCGTCTCTCTCTCGTCTCTCCCTCTCCCTCGCTTGCTCTCTGCTACCCTGCCTATCTCGCGCTCAATAAACCACTCACCCTTGCCCTCCGGGAAAGCAGAGAGAGAGAGAGAGAGAGAGAGAGAGAGAGAGAGAGAGGGAGAGGGAGAGAGAGTGAGAAGGGATGGAGTGTTGGTGTCTTATTCACACGCAGTCCGGCCTGGCCTATCAGTCCACTCAGGCTCGAGGCAATGCTGCGAAGCGCGCGGCTGCAGGGTCCCGGGGACGAGCGGGGACGCGGAGGGCAGACAATAGGGCCCGGCGGGGGCGGCGGGGGGCGGCGGGGGCGGCGGGGGCGGCGGGCCGAAGCTTCGGCCCTGCGGCATGTTGCGCTGGGGCCGGCCGAGGCAGAGTAGTGGAGCGGGCCTGGCTGTTGGGGTGACTCGGAGATGATGTGGTCAGCGAAGGAATCTGTGTGTACAAGTCGGCCGCCAGCGCCCTCCCTGCCCCGCAAAATGACAAACCAAACCGCATGCGCGCGGCTCGGCCCGGCCTGTTTGCGGGGGGGGGGGGGAGGGCGACACATACTCTGCTGCCATCAACTCTGGTGCAGACCGCACTCGCTGCCGGTATGTCGCTGTTCTGCATGGGCGCGACTGTATGTTTTGTGTGTGCCCCGACCCGACACACATACACACACGTGCGCGCCCCCGGTACACACACACACACACGCACACGTGGACGAGTTATTGGAACCGAATGCTGTTATGTGCCCACACGTGTGATTAGCCCATCGGGGGCACTGTCGCTCTACAAAGTGAGGGCAATTTCAAAGTGACGTTGGCTCTCGCATCGCGTTGCCGAATTGTTTCTCTCTCTTTTTTTCCCGTCGTAACAACACGATAAAAAGGTGAAATGTTTGGCAGCAGTGACAGCCAATGGCCCGGAGCCCCCCGCCGAGTGCCGGACTAGACTAGGTCGTCCGTCCTGATTGCGGAAATGCGACGGCGTGGGGTGGGGGAAGCGGGAGCGTGCGGGCCCGGCAAGTGGCAGGCAACGGAGGATGAAGTGCAGGCAAACAGGATCATTGCACGAGGAGGCGACCCCGGCGACCCCCGTCCCGACACGTTTCGGTAGAAACGGAGAGGAGCCGGACTTATGGTCTGATGCCGACTGTTCCTTCGTTCGGACGTCTGTTCGCTGACTTATCGTTTACACAGAAACTTCAAATTTGGAGCGAGTTGCCGCTATTCTTTCGCGTCCCTATGCGAGTTGCCGCGTTCTCGCTTGCGCCCGTCGATTTCTTTACGTGCACTTACCCTGCCCGCATGTGAAGACTGGTGTTGGCAGCGGCGTGGCAGCGGCAGTAGCGCGCTGACAGGTCACTGGCGCCGGCAGCGCGTGACAAGTGGATTGCGGGTGCGGGGGCGCTGTGGCCGGACGTCCTGCCGGTACTCCGGTACTCCGGTACTCCAGTACTCCGGTACTCCGGTACTCCGTCCGGTACCGCGCACGGAAAAAAATGGATTAGCTGTGGTAGCTGAGAATTAGCTATTTTAGCTAATGTCTTAGCTAATTTTGGCATAGCCGACATTTTCATCTCCTGGAGCTGAAAGGTTCCCTGTTACAGCTGCGTCGTAGCTACGACAGCCGAGTGTCAGCTGGTACAACTGACCCCAGGTTAATCTGTTTTAGATCACGCGTCGGCTGATACAGCTCGGCCTCAGCTGACATAGCTGAAATTTAGCTACTTCAGCGACAATCTCAGCTTATTTAGCAAATATTTCGGCTATGCAAAAATTAGCCAAAGTATTAGCTACCACAGCAAAATCATTTTTTTCAGTGCGGTGCTCCGCATCCGACTGCCCTGTCGGGCGTGCGGCGGGGCGCTGCCCCCCGGTGAGCCCCCTTTGGCGAGCCCCCCGGTGCCCCCTGTAGCCGCCGCACGGCCGCGCCCGCGGGCCTCGGTTGCAGCGGTTGGCGCGTGGCGTTGGCCGTTCCCGATAAACCTCTTTCCCCCCTTCACACTTGTGCCCCGGGTCGGTCCCTCCGTTTACACAGCCCCCGCCCCCCCCCCCTCCTCCGCTGCATGCCGTCGCTCGTACTC
This sequence comes from Megalurothrips usitatus, assembly GCA_026979955.1. Lineage (NCBI taxonomy): Eukaryota > Metazoa > Arthropoda > Insecta > Thysanoptera > Thripidae > Megalurothrips > Megalurothrips usitatus. Next base: position 2,250,388 of record CM049594.1, on the reverse strand, counting down.
AATCAGCCGTCTTGTGTATCTTCCATTTCGCTGGCGGCAGACTGGCGGCTTGCCCCCCTCCGGGCCTCTCCCCTCACCGCCTTCCCCTGGGGCCGTCAGCGGAATATGCTCTGGCGGGCAGAAGGGATAGGATGGGGCGTGCGTGTGCGTGTGTGTGTGTGTGTGTGTGTGAGTGTTTGCTGTCCGTCCGTGCGTCTCGCGCCCTGCCCTAACTATAGGCGCCGGGGGCCGCATCAGCCGCTGCAGCCGAAAGCCCCGGCCCGCTCCGTCTGCCTGTCGGCCCCGCCGCAACCGCGGGCAAACGAAGCTGACGGAGCTGCTGGAGCTGCTGGAGCCGACGGAGCTGACGGAGCTGCTGGAGAGGAAGGAGCTGCTGGAGCTGCTGGAGCCGACGGAGCTGACGGAGCTGCTGGAGCCGACGGAGCTGCTGGAGCCGACGGAGCTGACGGAGCTGCTGGAGCCGACGGAGCTAACGGAGCTGCTGGATCCGACGGAGCTAACGGAGCTGCTGGAGCCGACGGAGCTGACGGAGCTGCTGGAGCCGACGGAGCTAACGGAGCTGCGGGGCACGAGGCCTTGCGGCCGCGCCGACTCAGATGAGAAAGAGCTCTGCTCCGGCGGAGCGTCGCACTTCAAACGGCTGGCGACTCTGAGGTAGTCGGGCTCCCCCGCGCCGCTGCCGCCCGCGCCGCCCTCCTGTTCCGGGCTGCACCGCGGCGTTTTGTCGCTATGTACCCGAACCACTCCGGTCCGGGGCCCGCCGCCGCCGCAGCGCCCACCGTCGCTGTGCCGGGCTCATTTGTGGCCGGGAAGCGCTTGGCCCGTCAGCCGGAACTTTGCTTTCAAGCGCGCCGTGACAGGGCCGCCAGTTTGTGCTGCCGCCGCTGCCGCTGCCACCGCTGCCGCTGCCGCCGCTGCTGCCGACTGTCGCCCCTCCCGGCCTGTCCCCGCGTCCATCAAACCGGGAGGGAGGGCGGGTGCGGCGCGCGCGTACCCCCGGAAAACACACGGCAGCACCAGCTGCGGGAAGGTAGGGGATGAAAAACATGTGGACGCCCCCCTCCGGGCCCCCTCCGGGTCTCTCCGCCGTGCGCACCGGCCGCCGCCGCCTCCTCTCCGCCCGGCACGGAATTCTGTCCGTCTGTCACTTATATTTATCGTCCCCAACTTTCCTCTTTTTTGTCTTAATTTGGTGGGATTGTGGGTGACTCCTCTGCCTCTCCCTCTCCCCCCCCCTCTCCCTTTCCCTGCCCCGTTACTTAACTCGGGGCCCACGGGGGTTTCCCCCCCTCCCTTAGCCCACCGCTGGCCGTGGGCACCACACGACCCGGCACACAAATAAATCACAAGGAGGCTGCTGGCTGCGGGGCGGCCAATGTAAAACTGATTAAGGGCGAACGGGAAATGAAAGAAAACTGGCGGTGACGGAAATGAATGCCGGAGGGAAGGGGGGGGGGGGGGGCTCCGTTGCACAATTTTATTCATTGGCCGAAAGGAGCCTCGTCTTTTGCCGCGTGTCGGCTGTGTTTATTATTTCGCCGCTGGAACTCACTTGCACACGCAGGCCACACACGCGCGGTTGCGGAACAGGAACTCGAATAGGAGAGGGGTGGCAGGAGGAGCGGGAGGGATGGGGGGGAGGAGGAGGGGAAGGAGGAGGAGGAGGAGGAGGAGGAGGAGGGGGGGGGGAGGGGAGGAGAGGTGGAAGGAAGGCGGCCGGCGGCGCGCCACGTTTCGTATGCATGCGGGGTGTTTTGGGAAATTGAAAGAACACACGACCCCGGCCTGCGCGGCCCGGTCGCGGCCTCCCGCGGCTCCGCTGCCCCTCCCGTGTTTACCCACGGCGGCCGGGCGGCCCCCCGCAGCGATCGCGGATTACACGAGCTCGCGCAGCATCTACGCCGGATACACGACGCACGAGAGGATCGCCGTGTCGACCTGTTTTTTTCTTTTTGTTGGGTTTCCCGCTTTTCGTCCGGCCCAGACACGGGATTTGGCTGCCGTAGTCATCATGATATTTTCCCGGTCTTGATGGCGTTACGCGAGCCAGAGGATGAGGAGAGAGGGGTGGGCGGTGGGGAGTCATAGGGGCTGCGCGGCATTAACGAAACATAAAGGAGCGTCTGATGGCTCTGGCGGGTTTGGAAGTGTACACAGGAGGCGCGGAGAATGTATGTGCGGGTTCCGGCGGTGGCGTAACCGGAAAAAAAAATAAACTGATTTCGCTCCGCTTGGAATATTCTACACGAGACGCGATTTGTCGGCCATACCACGCTACGCTTGGCCCTATAGGCAACCCCGTCGGCCGGGCGGCCGGCCGGGGAACGACCGAGCAAAGCCCTGTGATCCATGTACAGAGGCGGGTCGATCGGTGCGCTGAGCCGGGGCCCGGCTTAGTCCGGCTGTCCACATGCCGGGGCCGGCGGTCCGCGGCCCAGCGCTCCGGTGCCAATCCCGCTGCCAATCCCGTGAGTAAGAAAGGCCGACTTTTAAGCGGTTATCTCTGAGGGCGTGAAAGTTTGAACACGCGAGAGAGCCCCCGGCCGCGCGCCGATGGTCACTCCGGGGGCCTTGTCATTATTTAAGAAGGCGGGGAGTGCCTCTTGGAACGGGTTCAAGTGGCCTCCTCCCTCCTGGCGGCTGAGCCGGCCGGGCGCAGCAGCGCGCAGCTATTTGGGGGGGGGGGGGGGGGGCGCTCTGCCTCTCTGCCCCCGGGCTCGGCTCCAGCGCAGCCGTGCCGCGTAGAGCTGAGCGCACCGGCAAGTTATGGACAATAGCGCCGTGTAGCCCTTTGTACTGGTCTCTGAGCCTTGAGCTTCTGTCTGCCCCACCCGGCCATCTCCGGCCGGCCTGCGCCACGCCCCACTGGGCCCCGGCCCCGCCCCGCCCCCACCCCCCTCGACAGCTAAGCGGCAGCGGCTTTACCTTTAGGGTCCTCGCCTCGCTGTTAGCCCCCTCCCCTGTTCCAGGCCCCAGCCGCCGCATGGGGGCCCGGGTCACGCTGCGATTCTCCGAAATCAACCCCTCCCCTCCCTCTCCTTAGGCGCTATCGGTCCTATCGTGCCATCCGCATCGGGACACACCCTTCGGAGAGGTCGTTGAGATTTGGAGGAGGGGCGGTATAAAGTACCAAAACAACAGTCCCTTTCTCATTTTTATCGGCGTGAAATTTTACGTCCTTACCCCGTCCGGCCGCTCCTCGCGGACTCCTCGCGCGGCGCCCCCCCGCGTCAGTCAGGCCATCTCCTGACCTTCATCCCCCGGCTTCGACCGGCTTAACTCCGCTCTGAATCGCGTTGCAAATTTGGCAGCCGCCTCGGTCACAAACTCATGGCGCCGATTCCTCCTCGGGTCGGCCGGATCGTCGTGTTCGGGCCGCGCCGCCACCGCTCCGGGTCGCGCCGCTCAGTTCAGGTCTCTAACTGTTGTTTAAGTTGGGTCAGTCGCCTCGCTCCACCTCGCTCCGAGCGGCGGAGGCGGAGTCCGCTTGCCCCCGGCCCGGGGGGTGGCTCGGCGCGGGGCCTGGCCGGGTCCTCCAGGCCCAGGGCCGGACCGGACCGTGCCAGGGACCGTGCTGGGCGGGGGCTCAAGGACCGTAATTGGTCGCACTGCAGAAGCGGCAGCAGCAGCGGCAGCAGCGGCGGCACACTCGGAAAAAACGTATTCTTCGACAGCTCCTTTGCTAATTTGCACTTGGATCATGCTGATTTTTACTTGGATCAATACCCGGTGACATTGGACCGAGTGAAGAGTTTTGGTTTAAGTCGACTTATATATGAAACCAAGAAAATTTGGCCACATAAGGCTACACAGTAAAATGTCTACGAAGAAATTGAAGTCTTCGTAGAATCCTTCGTATTACGAAGGATTTCTTCGTAGGCTACGAAGGAATGCCTCTTAATACGATAAGTATCCTACGAAGACGAACTTTTTCCTCAGCCAACATGTATCATTTTTGTGGGTGGCGCCTGACCCCGTCACATCGCGGCCGGAGGGCGCTGCATGTGTGGTGAGGCCGGGCCGGGGCCGGGCGGCGGAGATGGCTGCCATGCAGGCGGCGGCTGCGGCTGCGGTGACGAGTGACTGGCTCGTGCGACCGCCCGGCCGCAGCCCCGGTGGCCTCAGCCCCGGCCTCAACCCCGGCCTCAGCCCCGGCCTCAGCCTCAGCCACGGCCTCAGCCACGGCCTCAGCCACGGCCTCAGCCACGGCCTCAGCCACGGCCTCAGCCACGGCCTCAGCCACGGCCTCAGCCACGGCCTCAGCCACGGCCTCAGCCACGGCCTCAGCCACGGTGGTCTCGACCCGGGGCCGCATGCCACTGAGTCGGCTCAGCCATTCCCCGGACACAGCCAGCGACCTCCAATGAGCCCCGCGTCTGATGTTCTAATGGAAAGTTTTTGTCGGAACGCGCCGGGGCTTATAGGAATACAGAAGGCACGCGTTTTTCTCTTTGCCTGTCTCTCCCCCCCCCCCCCCCCTCTCTCTCTCTCCGCCGCTGTCCTCGGTGGATGCAGCCGCATCTGTAACAACGCGGGCACCGCACCACCCCCACTCCACGATCCGTCACGGCGCGTGGACCTCGCGGGTCAGACCGCCGCCACCACCACCCCGCCACAGGCGCCGGGCCCCGGGGTGTGGTGGGGCCGTAAAGATAAGCGCTTCTACAGCGTTTTAATTGTTCCCCGTCGGACACACACACACACACACACACATGTCGTTCTATTGACCGCGCCGCCCGCGCCGCCCGGCCATGCCGACTCTCCCCTGGGCATTGACACCGGGATTATAAAGAGAGTGTCATAATGTGTGTAGCGCACGCGCGTTTAATTATCGCACCTCTCTCTCTCTCTCTCTCCCGCCGCCGCACAGCAATATGCTCGTATGTTGTTGGCGTCTCTTTCGCACTCAGTGCGCGCGGGTGGCGACGGTGTGGATGCAGATGATATGCAGGCCAGATGGCCGCATGCTAATGCAGCGTCGCTAGCGTTCGATTACCGTGCCCTGCGGCCCTGCGGCCCTGCAGCCCTGCGGCCCTGCAGCCCTGCGGCCCTGCAGCCCTGCGGCCCTGCAGCCCCGCGGCCCTGCAGCCCTGCGGCCTTGCAGCCCTCCTGTCCGTCCCCTTCCCTCGGCCCTTTATACCCCGGCCCTTTAACCCTCCGCACTGCTGCTTCCATCCACGTACATAAGTGCTTTCCTCCATATGACCTAAAATGAACCTTTCAGAAGCGTCGATTGCCGGAGTCGCCATGTTTTGTTTCCTGCTCTTGCGGCAAGTGGCGAATTTCTGCTGGTAATTTGATGAATACGACGTTCTTGTGGATTTGATTGACTTCGCCGTTGTGGGGTACGAGGCGACCAGGATGCGTCACCCGTGTTGTTCTCCGCTGAGGCAGCGCTGGGACGCGGCGGCGGTGCTCGTGGGCAGCCAGGCGCGGCCAGGCGCAGCGCGGCCCGCGGGCAGCAGGGGAGGGGAGGGAAGAGCCGTTTGGGTTATTGGGCCGAAAGTGGAGTGGAGAGGTGGCCTTCCTTGCCATCGCGTGCCTACCTTCCATCAGACAATGGCTTGTCGACGCGATGCCCCCCCCCCCTCTCTCTCTCTCTCTCTCTCTCTCTCTCTCTCTCTCTCTCTCTCTCTCTCTCTCTCCGTCCTGATGCAGTGCGGGATGTTGTGTTGCTCTCGTGGTCTCATATAGCTTCGGGTCGCGGGCTCGGACAGACAGCCGGGAGGGGGGGGGGGGGGGGGGTCGGTGCGCACGGCTTGCCGCCCTATGCACTTAGACTCCGCGCCCTCCTCCCCCTCCTCCCGCCTAGGGGGGTCATTAACCCTGAGAAATGTTGCGTGTGTGCAGGACACAACCACTGCAGGACTACAGGTTCAACATGGCCAATGTATTCGAATGTTTCTTATATTTGAGGTGCTCTTGGACAGAAAAGTCCACAGGCGCACTACAAGCAAGAGGTTCAGCCTTCGGCCTTCAAGCCTTCGGCCCGCGGCGCCACAATAGTAACTTTGTTGTTGTTAATGAGCGCGCGCGGTCCGAGTGTTTTCGGCGCCGCCGCTGCCGCTTTCCTTCGGCCTCCCGCAGTCGCCCCAAAAGTCGGGGCCCGGCCGAGCAGGAGCAAGTCGAGGAGAAGAAAAGTGATTCACGGTGCGTCAGCGCTGCGGGGAGCTGGGCGGATGCTGCCGTGCCGTGCCGTGCCCCCGCTGACCCCCCGGGAATCCCCGCTGGCTCTGGCCTCACGCAAGCCTCCCCTCCCCTCCCCGCGGAGACGAAATTCGAGCCCCCGCGGCCCCCGCTCCACCTCTGTCTCCTAGCTTTAATGCTCGCCGGCGTAGATTTCCCTCGTGGTGGCTGTCCTCTGCTGTCATACTTTTGTTCTTCTTCTTATTCTCGCTTATGCGCCTTTATTTGCCGCCGTTGCCTCCGTCCGTTCATTGCACACGGCGGGCCGGAGGGCCGGTGGGAGGGACGGCCTCCGGTGCCTCCGGTGCCTCCGGTGCCTCCGGTGCCTCCGGCCGCTGTCGGCGCGGACCGGGGCTCGTCTCCGGGCGGCCGCCGCCGTCGGGAGGGGTTAGGCCCCCGCAGGGCCCCGCTTTCCGCCGGCGTTCGCATGTCTCCGTCGTGAAACCTTTCCCCGCTCGTTCCCTAATCCTCGCGTCTCCACCGCCCGACCGACCACCTGTTCTCTCCAGGAGAGAGATACATAGAGAGTGAGAGAGAGAGAGAGAGAGTGTGGTGTGAGAGAGAGAGAGAGAGAGAGAGAGAGAGAGAGAGAGAGAGAGAGAGAGAGAGAGGGAGCCTCTGTGTGTCGTCGGCAGTCTTCGGTCAGCCGTTCCGGTCCGGGCTCAGCTCGCACAGGACTAACACGCACGCTCGCGCACGCACGCACACACGCACACACGCGCACGCCAAGCAATACACATACACGGCAGAGGGACGCAGCGCGCGCGCAGATTTTCATCCCTTCGTAGAGGATCCTGCCCGTCCGCGCGTGGCAGAGTCGTTTCACTTTTGTCACTTTAAAGGTTTTTTTTTTTGGGAGGGTTGTTTTTTGGCTTTGCTGTACTACTATACTCTTTAATGTCACACCAGCCGCATTTCCCACCCGCATACGGTTGTCGCTAACGCCGGTTGAACGCCGTAAAAAAAAAAGAGAGAGCTTCAATGTGTGGGTGTGTGTACTGCGCGCGCATGTCTCTCCACATAACTATAGTGCTCCACCGGAGAACTTCAAACCGTGTGCCTAGTGTACTGTGCAACGCGATTGAAGAGAGACAGCGACATTGTTGGTGCGCGTCTCTCTCTCTCTCTCTCTCTCTCTCTCTCTCTGTCCCGTTAAAAGGCGTTGATGCCGCGTTACAAGGCGCTGCGATGCTCGCGGTGGCCGCCGCCGCTGAACGGCCGCTCCCGGCTTGCTTTTTATGGATAATAAAGTGCGTGGAGCGCGCTTGCTGCCGCTTGCTGCGCGCCGCGCTGTAATTTCCGAGGGAAACAATGTGGCGTGCGGAGCCCCCCGCGGGGCTGCCGGCGCTCCTGATTCATGGCGCGCCGCCGCTGTCCGCGCCGCGTCCAGTCCGCGTCCGGCCACTCTCGCGGCACCGGCAGCGGCGGCAGCGGCGGCAGCGGCGGCACCTGCCGGCGAGCCCCTCAGGTGGCACACCTGACTGTCGGACATCTCTGCGACAACGCAATTCAAAGCACCTCGCGCCGCGCTCCCGTTCGCCGCCAAACTCACTGTGCGACGTCGGTCGCCCAATATGGGCGGCGTAAGAACGCATCGCCCTTCCTAGGGCGACTTTTTGAAACGTCGCGAAAATAGGGCAACCAAACGTCATCACATTTCAAAACATGTCGCCCTTTTAGGGTGAGATTTTAGGAGTCGAGTGAAGTTTGAGTTTTGGGCCATACTGGACTCCCCAGGCAATTAAGAATTTTTTTTTAAATGGCCTCTTGTAATAGTTTAAAAAGGTTTCTAAAAAAGGAAAATTTCGGAAATTCTCCAAGGAATATGTATCGCTGGTGGGCGTGAACGCTGCGGGGCGCGGCCTGCCGCGGGCCTGCCGGGGGTATACCTACGCAGTTTTCCCGCGGTCCGTCGCCAGTCTGCCGCCGTTTGAGTGCGCCATCCGATTCGCATTAGCCGTAATGCCTCCCCTCCGAGTCGCCTTTTCCTTGTTTGTTTTTCCCTCCCGATCGGCCTGCTTATCCTCTCTCTCTCTCTCTCTCTCTCTCTCGCTCTCTCTCTCTCGCCTCTGCTTTGCCTCCCGTCCCTCCACCACCACCGCCAAGGCCTTCTTCCTCCGGCGTTCTGCAGCCGCCGCGGAGAGTTACTTTCACTTTCCCTCCCCGCCGGGGCGGATGAATCGGACCTGTTACAGACGCGTTCTTTTCCAAATTAGTGGTCTTGCCTGGAAGTCCTGCCGGCCGGCCTCTTCCCCTCTCTGCGGTGTTGTGTCGGCGGCTGGGATACTGCCACGCCGCAGGAGCCTTTTGTGACGCTCTCGAGAGTGTTGCCTTGCTAAACTTTCCCTCGGTGCTTTCAGGTGAGTTTGGGGCTGCTGCCGCGCGGCGCAACACGGCCGGTATGTAGCGAGCGGGGCGTCGTCGGCGTGGGGCTCGTCCCGGGCGATCATCAGGCGCCGCCGTAAGCCTCGGGGGCAAACACAGCCGAGTGTGCGACTGTGAGCCGGTCGGGGGGAGCCCTCGGAGCAGCGGAGCAGCGCGGCGTCACAGAAGGGGCTCGGACAGCGGCCCCGCAGCGCCGCGTCCCCGCTGATCCGCGAGGGGGGTCCGCAGCTCGAGACAATCACTGTGTCCACTGTTCGGGACAATCATGCACAAATCTTGGAATTAAAAAAAATCCCCCGCAAACTGGAGTAAAACTCTGCGGCGTTTTCGCGCGATTTAGAGGCTGTTTGATCGCCTGTAAAATTATGCTGCCTTGGCTCCGTATTGGATCGCATACGATCAACAGAATCACCACGAGCGGTGTAGACTATTTGGAGGTGTTGTGGACCCCTCGCGCGCTAATCCCCGGCGTCTAGACGGCCGCCGGAGGGCTGCCCGAGGGCCGCGCGGACCGAACCGAAACCCCCTTACGACGTGTGCGACAATTTATTTCCAGATTAGGCGGCGTAAGCCGGGGCATTATTTGCTGGATATTGAATATGAATTGCGCGTCTGACCGCTGCATTAAGGTTAGGGAGGGGGTGGGGGGAGGGTGCTTAATCACTCCTGCTGTCCTCTGTTTATCTCTCTCCCTCTCTGTATCTCTGTCTCTGCCTCTCTCTCTCTCTCTCTCTTTCTCTCTCTCTCTCTTTAAATCCGGGGATGAAAAGGAGAAGCTGCTCGACGTTAGTCGTTTGAAGATTACTATCGTACTTCATTTTCGTGCGGCACAACGCACACACACACACACACACACACACACATACGGCGCCGCGTTCTAGCCGCACGTGTAATATTATTGCTTTCGGCTCGGCGGCGGGGCACTCGGCGGGGTGGTAGGCTTTTTTTTACAAGTTGTATGAAACGCTTCCGGCGGGTGGAGCGGGCGGCGCGCGGGCGGCCGGAAGTGCGGCCACGCACGCGCACACACACACACACACACGCGTGCGCGTGCGCCCGGGAAAATTCCGACACCTGTTCTTTGTTGTTACGGGGAAAGCGGGAGAAAGTTTTGACGGCCGCCCCGCCCACTATTACTCTGCAACAAAAAAACGACCAAGGTCAAAAAAAATATGATAACAATAATATTGGGAAAAAAAACTAAATATGACCGGCATGTTGTTTCTTTTGTTACGCGTGTGTGAATGCGCGTGAATCTGCGGAACGTGGCGAGCCCAGCAGCGCCGAGGCACTGCAGCGCTGCAGCTCCGCGCTGCCGCCGCTGCTCCCCAGACTGCCGCCGCCGCCGCTGCGCACCACGTCGGCGGCACGGCGCCGCCTCCGCAATGAAACCGCGCGTCGTTTTATTTCTCATCCAGAACACTACGCGACGCGCCATCCCGCGCGTGTTTTTGTTTCTTTTTTTTCTGTCCCACTTTTCTTTTTGCGTATGAATTATTATTCGTTCGCTCATCACACGACGCCACATGACGGATGACTGAGAAAGGCGTGGCGCGGCGCGCTGCGGGCCGGGCGAAATAATTTCCTGTGTACGTGCGGGGCATGGCGATGGCTTGCGACGCCTGGCGACGCGGCGCTGCTGCCGTCCCCTTGGCGCCGTCCCCCGCGGCGCCGTCCCCCGATCGTCCCCCGCGGCCGTCCCCCGCGGCCGTCCCCCGCGGCCGTCCCCCGCGGCGCCGTCCTCTGCGGCGCCGTCCCCCGCGGCGCCGTCCCCCGCGGCACCTGCTGCAGCCCCATCAGCCTCTAGCAGCAACCTCCGAGAGCCCTCCACTGAACACGGCGTCGAGCTCCACAGCAGTCCGCATGGAGCACGATATTCCGCGCGCGTAGGCGAGGCATTTGTGAACAGAGGCAAACGAAATAGTTTTACGGCTTCAGATACATAAAGTTCTCTTCGGAAGCCAGGGGAGCATGGTGTTCTGTGCGGAGTAATCTTGTCTTTCTCCTTTAATTGGTGTTTCGACTCCGACCCTCTTTATCAGAGTGTTCGAGGTTTTAAGCAATATTTAATACGAAGGCTGGCAGCTTTTGTGCGCGTGGAGTTTGCGCTGCATGCGGGCCGCCGCCGCCGCCCCCCTCCCCTTCCGGTGCGTATTTCCCGCCCCCTTCCCTCCCCGTGCCCCACCCCTCTCCCTCTTCTGATGGCGGCCACAACTTGAGACTGCCTTAAATTGACAAACTTGTGGTGTAGGGGGGGGGGGGGGGGTCGGACCCCCCGGCCTGACCCAGCCTCCGGGAGGTAAAGACGGCAATGATTGGGAGAAGTATGTCACGGACAAAGCTTATAAGCGGCGTGCCGAGACTCTGCGGGGCGGAGGGTTATCGGGGGGCGGCTGATGGTGATCGCAGGCAGATGGAGGAGGGGCGGGGGTTCACCGTCGCGCGGCATGCGGGCGGCCCGCCTCCTCCCTCTCTCTCCCTCCCTTATAGCCGCGCCACCCTTATCGCACTCCATCTTGCTCTAATTCCCGCAGTCGCTCATCTTTCTGCACGTGTCGGATCCCCTCCTTATTTTTCATCCCTCGCGCCGCCGCCGCCGCCGCCGGCTTGGTCCGCCTATTCCGCAAACGGCAACGCCTAACTGCAGGGCCGCCGTGCCGCCGTGCCGCCGAGGCGCTGCTCCGAGACGTGGCCGCCGGCCAACACCAAAAATAGTTGTAGTTGATGATGATATCGTGTAGATTAGCCCCCGCGCCCCTTCCTCTCCCTCCTCCCCCTCCTCCTTTTCTTCCCCTCCCTGCTCTCCTTGCGTCGCCGCGTGGACCCCTTACTGTCTCCACACTGAGTAATCCCCCCCTCCCCCAGCCCGCGCCGCCCCCGCGCCACCGCACGCCCGCCGGAAATGGCTGGGTAATGGTGGCGAGTTCTGCATCAGTGGTTAGCATCTCCGCCAACTCCGAGCCAGGATGGGACTTGTCTCCCCCACAACTCTGCGCTGTTGCGGCGGCGGTGGAGGCGGTGGCGCCGCGCAGCGAGCCGTAATCAATTTTAAAACAAGTGTGCTGCTAATAGCCCCCCTCCTGGCGGGGCGGTGGGGCCTCGGAAGGGGGGGGGGGGCGGGGGGCCGCGGGTGGGCCGCGGGGGGCCGCGAGGGGCCGCGAGGGGCCGCGAGGGGCACTGCCTAAGCAAACGAGACTTCCTTGTCACGCGCTGCTCGGCCGGTCCACTTGATGGGGCTCATCGTTAATGACTCAGACAGCAACGTGATCGGTGAGAGTGCTTCAGTCGCCTCTTGCCGAGTCCTGCCGCCGCCCTGGCGTGTGTGTGTGTGTGTGTCTGTGTGTGTGTAGGCCTATACGTGACGCGCTGCAAGGATAATGGTTATTCAGCGCACTCGGCGTGGCGTGGCGTAGCGCGGCCCGCCGCGGAGTTGGCAGCACCGGAGGGCCGGAGGGACACCACACGCCATTCATATCTATATCTGTGTCGTACAGCAGAGCGATGCGACGCGGCCGCAGCAGGCAGCGGGACGCCCGTGCGCCACGCCACGCCTCCCGCGCGCGATGCGGGTTTAAATCTTCCCGCCGCAGCAGCAGCACCAGCGCCATGACCCTTGCTGCCGCTGTCTACTCTGCTGAATAAAGAAATACATGCTTGCTTTCGTGTCCGTCTGGCACAGAATTTTGGGAAACGCATGTTTTTGTCCACACTCCTTTTCCACTCTCTCTCACTCTCTCTCTCCCGCTCTCCCTCTCTCCCTCCCTTGGCGGGCTGGACGGGTAGGAAGGAAGGAAGGAGTGCTGACGTACGGCTCCGGTGCACTCTGCTCCGCTCGGCGGGCTGCTGCCGAGCGCGGGCCCCGCCGGGAACCCGCCGGGAACCCGCCACGGACGCCGCTCTCTCACGTGTCCGCTGGGCGCAACTCTTATTGTTCATTTTTCGTGTTTTCTCCCTTCGTTTGAATCTTTCATAATTCGTTTTCAATTATTCAGTGTGGGTCGCTCGTGTTTGTTGGCAACTCTGAAATTTGGTGCGGTCTTTTGGGAGTAATGGGTGGCCGGTGTGCCCTCCCCTCCCCCCTCCTCTCTCTCTCTCTCTCTCTCTCTCTCTCTCTCTCTCTCCCTCTCTCTCTCTCTCTCTCTCTCTCTCTCTGCCTCTTTCCCTCTCTCTCATCGTTTCCGTCGCTAATTCCCGTTTGTACCCCGTTTTGCTACTCGGCTTGTGCAATTTCCGAGGTGCCGCACTTGCCGGGGGGCACTCCCTTTCCTCCTCCTCACCCGCCGCCGGGATGACCGAAACCGAAAGCGAGGTGGGAACGGGGAACGGGGAACGGGGGATCGGTGCGGTCGAGAAAGCAACTTTGTTGCGACACTGCCTGCGGACTCGGAGGGGGTTGAGGTTTCGGGGGCTGGAAGGGGGTGTGGGGGTGTAACGGCCCGGAGGGGGTGGGCAATTTGTGTATGCAAATGCGCGGTGGCGTAATTGGCGTCGCCCGTTTTATTGTCCCGCCCTCTCGATGGCCGGCTGTCTCCGGCGTCACACGTCTGCCGGGGGCCTCGGCCGGCAGAACGTCGGAGAAACACTGACAGGGGTGACAGCCGCGCAGTCGGACACTCTTCTCTTTTTGTTTCGTTCTCCCTTGCGCCAGGAGGGCTGACTCGGAAAGCGACACGACGCCGGGCCGGGAGGGGGAAGAAAGGGAGAGGGGAGGGGGGAGCGATTCTGTCGGGCTCTCCCGCAAGTCGAGACGACAGGTGCCAAGAGCAGGCCGCCCGAAAGCCCTTATGTGGGTTCGTTCCATCCCGTTAGTCAGTCATCCGCCGACTCAAAAGAGCAGTGCTTGGCGCTTGGGGCGCGGAAGTGGGGCGCGACAGACACGCCGAGGGGGAGGGGCAGGCAGGGAAGGGCCCCCGCCGCCCCCGCCCGCGGCGCGTCGGTGCTCAAGAGAGATGCCGTCCCCTGCTGTGTGCTGCAGGACGGCACGCAAGGACGATGTCCGCTTGCGGGGAAGTGAGTTCCGGAGCATATGAGGGGTGTGAAGTCCATACGGGAAATCGTGTGGGGGTCAGTCCAAACGCACAGCACTAAGCAATTTTCGATTTTCATCAACATTTTTAAAATTTGCGTACTGTTACCAAAGCATTTTTTGTGCACGGGTGACTGAGAAATGTTCCAGTGAGGAGGTCCTAGATGCGGATTTCAACAATATCGATTCGTCAAAAAAAATGCTACAGTATGGTTGCGCGTTTTCTAGGTCACAGCTGATGGGTTGTCGTCGCGACTGCGATATTTCCTTTTCGGTACCGTCTGGAGGTCACTTGCCTTCTCAGACAGGTCTGCTGCCGAATAGGGTACACGCGTCGTGCTTTTAATTCGATAAGACGATAGCGATTTATTACGGCCATCGATGTTGGGACAAAACAGCCTGGGCTAGAGCCTGGGCCTGAGGGCTGGCCTGCCCCACGGTTTGGCCGCGCTCAGTGTGTACGCGGCAGGCATTGTCCGCGCGCTGAGGCGTTGGAGCGGGAGAGGCGCGTCGGGGTCGTGCAGGCCGTGAGTGTTGTGTCGTGCGCACGGCAGAGCACGGCGGCAGAGCACGGCGTCAGAGCACGGCGTCAGAGCACGGCGTCAGAGCACGGCGGCAGAGCCTCGGTCAGAGCACGGCGTCAGAGCACGGCGTCAGAGCACGGCGTCAGAGCACGGCGTCAGAGCACGGCGGCAGAGCACGGCGTCAGAGCACGGCGGCAGAGCATGGCGGCAGAGCACGGCCGTCAGAGCACGGCGGCAGAGCACGGCGTCAGAGCACGGCGGCAGAGCCTCGGTGAGAGCACGGCGTCAGAGCACGGCGGCAGAGTACGGCGGCAGAGCACGGCGGCAGAGCACGGCGTCAGAGCACGGCGTCAGAGCACGGCGGCAGAGCACGGCGTCAGAGCACGGCGTCAGAGCACGGCGTCAGAGCACGGCGTCAGAGCACGGCGTCAGAGCACGGCGGCAGAGCACGGCGGCAGAGCACGGCGTCAGAGCACGGCGGCAGAGCCTCGGTCAGAGCACGGCGGCAGAGCGGCTGCCCGCGCTCCCACGCCCCGCTGACGGGGCGCGGCGCGGAGCCCGACCCGGCATCGACGGCCGCCCGGCCACCCGGCCATCCGCGTGTGATATTAATTACTGCGCCCGCGGCAGCCAGCTCCCGCGGCCGCGCCGTGCAGCTGCGTGTTCTCGCCGCACTGCTCTTTCTGTTCTTGTGCAGACCCCCCGCGCCGCCCCCCGCCGGCTACACGGCGCCGCGCCGTTGTAGCACCGCCGCCTGCTACTATGATCCGATCGCGGCCGCAAGAACCGCCGCGCCGCCGACCACCGCAGGGTCTCGATGATGGGGAGGAGGGCTGCGCGCGTGGCGGCCGTGGGGCGGCCGTGTCGGCGGCGGGCAAAAACGGAGCGCCTCTCGGCACATAATTACGGATGCCGTCTGAAGAGGGCCTCCCGGCGGCCGGCGGCTCCCGGCACGGCCTCCCGGTCGGCCTCCCGGACGGCGGCCGGAAGACGCGCGACGCCGCGGGGACAAGTGTTTTATCCCCGGCCAGAGGACGGCGTCGCACGCCCCTCTCCCGAAATCCCCTCCCCAATTTATCGCGTGTCCCCCGAGCGCCTGCCGAGCGCTGTCGGAGGGGCGGGGCGGACGGTGGCGGCGGGGGGGGGGGGGGGGGGGGGGGGGGGCGGCCGAGGGCAGCCGAGGCCGCCGTGTCTCTCATAGGCATCGGCCGCGCCCTCATGGCTTTTTGATAGCCGTCTCGGCTCTTGGTTTCACGATGATCGCGAGGCGCCGGCCGGGGCGGCCCGCCCGGCGCCCTGCAGGCGGCCGAGAGCCCCGCCGGGGCCCCGCCGGGGGTCGGCCGGCCGACCCGGGCGATAAAAAGACTCCGGGACGGCGGCGTCGAGGGGGGGGGGGGGGCTGTTTGTGCGCACATGCCGCGGAAGAAATGCGGAGTATGTGTGTCAGTGTGCGCCCCTGTGTGTGTATAGGTGTGTGTCTATGTGTGTGTGTGCACTCCCAAAATAAATGAATTGACTCGACGATTTATTAATCAACCGTATATTTTTATCGCTTCCGAAAGTTGCTGAATTTCAGTCGAAAATATTTAAGAAAATGGTTGTTTCGATCAAATATTAATTGTTACACGATTCAACGAAAATTTTGTGACTCCCTGAAAACGACTTTATTTTCTGAGAGAGAGTGTGTGCGCGCTCGTGTGTTTAGATGCAGCTTTTCCCTTGGAGTATATATGCAGCCTGCCGGCCGGGCATCTCGCATTCCTCGTGCGGACGGGAAGTACTTCTGTTTCCCTAAGTGCGGAGGTAATCCGCCTAGGACGGATCTGCATGCACTTCAGAACGTGAAAACGCTGCCGCTGCTGCAGTGGCCCCCCGGGGAGGGACCGGGCACCGTAACCGCAGGCCAGGAGTGGGGCCCGGCCGCAGACGGGGGCCGGATGCGAGCGCCGACCGGCAGCTGGGAAACTGTCAGGAGTGCCGCGTGCCGCCATGAAGGGCCGCGCCGCGCGGACGGCTCAATCATGGAGATATTTTATCGCATTGACAAAACTTTTGTGTGTTTTTTTTTTTGTCGTAACGAAAAACTTTTTTTTTCCGACTCCGTTCCGCGCACACTGCATATCTCCGGGCCCGCCTCCCGCTGAGTGCCCCCCCTCCCCCCCCCCCCCCCTCCTTCTGCTCCCTCCCTCTCCAATCCTCTCCTCTCCCTTTCCCCTCGGAGCTCCCTAATGGATGCCCAGCCCCTGATGTTTTCTCTCCAGGAAGCGGCTTGTTTGAAATAACGCTTAAGAAAGCGATCCTAAATGTTGCTGTCGGCCGCCGTTGCATTTTATTGCCCTCTCCTTCCTCCTCTGGTTCCTACCCTCCGCCTCCGCCTCCTCTCCCCTCTGGCCCCTGGGCTGGCAGAGCCGCCACCGATATGCGAACCGTTTGACTGACGTTTGAGGCGGGAACAAATAATTCTTCAAACGTTTAGCGCGTATCGGCATCGGGCTTCTTGCTCTGTGAAGGGAGAGAGGGAGGAGAGGAGAGATTGGGAAGAGGAGGGGGGGGGGGGGAGGGAGTAGGGGCTGCGGTGCGCGCCGCCAGCACTGATAGAATATTAGCTGTTGTGTTTACATGCGGCCGGCGCGGGTGTCATCGGCACCGCCGCAGGAAGGGGTTACTGCGCCGGGCGTGACGCGCCTAATGGTGGTGTGAAGCACGCCCCCTCCTCTCTCTCTCTCTCTCTCTCTCTCTCTCTATCTCTCACTCTCTCTCTCTCTCACTCTCCCTCTCTCTCCCTATCCCCATCGCTTTGTTTTCTCCCTTCAGTATTTATTTTTGGCCCTATCTCTCTCTCTTTTGCAATTTCCTTCTCAGCTGTTGTTGCCCCGACTATGGTTGTCGTTGTTGGCAAACGGGCATAATGTTAAGTATTCTGGGGGGGATAATCCTCCCTCGCCTTACTCTTTGGACTCGCCCATTCACTGGAAAACCAGTGATAAGAATCCTTCTGTCTGATACCATGTTGGTGTGTATGCGTCCTGCGCAGCCGACTTGTGTGTCGGCGGGCTGGTGCATCAACATCCCCATGCCCCCCCACCCCTCCCCCAGGTCGGGGTGCTGCGAGGCGAGGCCAGCCATCGGCCGCCGTCGGTACCCACAATGGTCCGGTAATGGAGCTTCACTTAAATTTGCGGTGTGTGTGTGCGTCTGTGTGCGTGTGCGTCCGTGTGTGTGTGTGTGTGCGCCACCGTGGCGGCTGCTGGTGAATGAGATCGTGGATGAAATAGTGGCCATTGTCCGCGGCCCTGGTCCGGTGCCTGTCGTCCGTTCCGTATCACATTTGGCAGAGGTGTGGGGGAGAAGTTGGGTCTCTCTCTTTCCATCCTTCCCCTGCCCCCCCCCCCCCCTCTCTCTCTCTCTCTCTATCTATCTATCTCTCTCTCTTTCCTTATCGACGTATACTTGCGTGTGAAAGCCGGCATCTGCCCCCCTGCTCTCTCCTTCCATTTTCATTCTTTTTAGTGTGCCGTCACTTCGACACTATAAAGCTCAGCGCCCTGCGCCCGCTGTCTCCCTCTTCTTATTTATGGTTGCCACTATTATCTCGCTTCCATTCACACGCGCAAATGATTACGCGACACCTCCGCTCTCTTATTCCCCCTCATACCGCCTAATCTTCCCCTCCTCCCCCCCCATTCCCCCTCGCCTCGCCCCTGGCTGGCTGTGCGAAGATGAGAAATGCTAGCAGCAGGTGTAGGCGAGAAATGTTGTTTTTCGGTGTCACGTCGCAGGAAATCTCCCCTGTGTGTGTTCGCGCGCGCGTATGTGTGTGTGTGTGTGTGTGTGTGTGTGGCCGTCTGTCAGGGAAGCCAAGACGGCATGGCGACTTTAATTTGTCCGCCCAAATATAGTGGTGCCGTCGTCGCTCTGTCGTCCTTCCAGCCGTCCGATTTTTCGCCATGTAATCCCGAGCGTCCTGTCTGAGTCTGCCCCCCCCCCCTCCCCCTTCCCCCGACCCCCACGCCACACGCCACACGCCCCGTCGCCTCCTCACCGGAATCAGTTGACGTGGGCACATGGCAGGAACACGACTTTATTGCCTCTGTGTCCGACTGGAGCGGTCTCCGTGGCGGTGGGGGGGGGGAGCAAGTCACATATTAGACGTCCCTCGCCCCCCCCCCCCCCCCCCCCCCCCCCGGGGGCTCCCGCAGGGCTGCAGGGCCGTCGTGTCAGTGGCCCCCGCGGCCCGCCAGCCCACCCCACTCGACCCCCTGAGCCCCGCTGCGCCCGGCTGCGCCCGGCAGTGCCCTGCCGTGCCCTGCCGTGCCGCACGGGAGCCCCTGCGGACCGAGCCTTAGGCCGTCCCGCGGCGGCCGCAGGCTCACCGGGCTGCCTACCCCGCCGTCTGCAGGCGTGCACCGGGCCACCGGGCTGCACCAATCCGGACCATTTGTCACGACTTTCGTACTCGTCGCTGCCTCTCTCTCTTTCTCTCGCTCTCTCTCTCTCTCTCGCTCTCTGGCCCGCTTCCCCCCTCTCACTCTCTCTCCGCTGTAAGAAGCAGCGCCCGTGTGGCTATGGCAGCAAGACGACCCCCAGGGCCGCCGCTTTTTGCTCCGTTCATTAACATCTGAAATGTATGCAGGGGAACATTGGCCCTCCGCGTCTGTTCCGCCTGTCCGCGCCCCGTGTGTTTCTTGTTATTGTGTATTTGTATCAATGTTTTGCTTTTTTTCCCCTCTCCTGCCGCTGGCCGCGGCGGCAGCGACGATCCGGCCCGATGCGCCGCGGGCCGTCGTTGCTGCTGACTGCGCCGGCAAATGTTTGCGAGCCATGAACCTACCCTGAGGTGCGTGCGTGCAGTGCGTGCGTGCCCGAGGGCCGGCAGTGGGCAGGCGCCACCGTCGTGCTTTAGTGGAACACCACTCAGCGCTACTCGGCAACAACCTCACATGCAAAATGCCCTATTTTTTTCAACGAGGAAAACAAATGTTGATAATACATCCTCGCGCTTTCAAAAAAAAATCAAAAACAAAATTATTGGTCTTATTTTAAAGAAATGAATGTTGTTGTTTTATCAATCTGTTGATTTTTTTGAGGGGCCGGGGAGCTGTGCTAGGGTTCGGTGTTCGTCAGGACCCCCCTGTGCCGGACTCCGCGTCGCGGCCCCTGGGGGCCGGCTGGGCCGGCCGCCCCTGCTCCCCCCCCCCCCCCCCCTGCCTGCCGGGCTCCGCTTTGCGACCTATAAGTCCTCTTGCAACTTGCTTTCGCTCAGCGACGTCCTGGCCGTGTTTGTGAGCCTTTGACCCGTCTTGCGGCGCGGCGGGCTGCTGCTGCTGGCGCTGCTGCCGGGGCACAAGACGTAGGTTGAACACGGCGGGCAACAGATGGGCGCCGCCGAAACCACTATACGACAGCGCGCAGCAATATTGACAGCACGGAGAAGAGGAGGGGGAGGAGTGGGAGAGACCCCTGGAGCTGGAAAGTTTCTGCCCCGAAACGTCTCTCCGCCCCCCGCGGCGCCCCGCCGCTGCCGTTGTTTGCTGTGCGTCGCCGCCCCGCTGCCGTGGTGCACTGCGCGAAGATATGTGAAGGGGCTACGGTTTACACAGCAGCGAGCGTCGCCGCCAGACCAACGGCCACCCCCCACCTTTGCGGGTTATTTTCCCCTGCAATCTGGCGAGCGACATTCGTATTTCGGCCACGAAGGAAATTATATGTCCAAATTTGAACGGCAGGGTTGTTTTTATGTTCTACTCTGTAATAAGGGAAGGGTTGTGCATATCCGATTTCCTCCGGTCCTCGTGGTCCTCGCGCTCCTCTGTGTCCTCCGGGGTCCTCCCCTCTGTTCCCCGCCAGGTGCCGATACGTGTTCCGCCCGGAGGACGCGACGCGCCGACGACGACGGCCGGGGCCGGACGGGACGAAAATTGCCCCGAAATCCGAACGAGGCCCGGAGTCAGCAGCCGGAGGAGCGCCGTCCCCTGCAGGCCGGCCGGCGGGCAGGCAGCCGGAGTCCAATATGCTGAGTGGACTTATGTCCGGCGGGCACGGCGCTGCGCTGCCCGGCACGGCGCGGCCCCGGCTACCTCATATCGGCCTTGTGTGTGTCTCTGTCAGGCCGTGTATTCCGATTGGCACTGCTCATCAGGCCTGGCGGCGGGACGCGGGGACCCCGTTTCTTGACCGTGTTGCCTCTCTCTCTCTCAGTGTTTCTCACTCCCTCCTCGGCGTCGTATCTCCGCCCAAAGTGACCCCCCTCCCTCTCTGTCGGCTTGTGAGTTCCGGGCCGCCTGGCACCCACCGGGCGCGAAGCCGGCTCCGGGGGCGCCCTCTATTTCCTCAGGCTGAGGCTCGGCCCGGCCCCGAGCCAGCAGCAGCAGCAGCAGCGGGGGAGCGAGTGAGAGAGAGAGAGCCACCTCGAAATTATTTAGGCGCACCTCAAAGAGAATGCAGATGCCGCTGATGCGGCCCAAACACGCACCCTTATCTGCTCGGCTCGCACCCTTCCCTGCGCTTCGGCGGCAAAAAAAAAGAAGGCGTCCGATATCGCGCCGGTGCGCACGCTGCCAAATGTCAAACGGTGTCAACTCCGTCAACGACCTGCCGTATATGACATGTCAAGCTGACTACTTTTTCCCCCCGTCTCTGTTTTCGTTTTGAACACTGTGTCCTTACGCCTGTCTTGGACTTGTTTTTCCAGGTGAGTGACGCCGGCGTTCCGAGCTCCCCGGCCCGCGAGGAGCGCGGCGGTTCTGTAGCGATGCCTCGGCGAGAGTGATAAGTAGCAGCGAGAGCGGACCCATAGTCAGCCGCGATAAGCACAGACGGTGTCGAGTATCGACCCGAGCGGCTCCGGGCTGACGGCCCCGGGCTTCGCGGCTGCAGTATGCTGTTGCTATGTTTTCCCTCCGTAGGCCGGTGGGAAGGCGTGGCCTCAGAGCGCGTGGACCCCGAGGCCACACGCTATCGGACGTGTCCCTAGTCCATGGCGCAGAGCTCGATGCACTCTGATTATTTACAACATGCGCGCCCCGGACGAGCGCTGCATTGTTCAGCTCCGTTTCCGAGAAGGGGAACGCTTGTTAATTAAGTGGGTAAGCTCTTGGCGATGAGGAACTCCAATAACAACCCGCCTTTGGCTCTGCGAATCCGTATGATCTGAAAACATTGCCACGCTCGCTGAGTGAAGTGCTTCGGTCCGGTCCTCGGTCTCTCGTCTGCCAGCATCCGCTAATGGCAACGTGCGAGGATTTCCGAAGATAATAATGATGATGGGAGTGAAAGAACGCTCGGATATTGAGCTCGCATATGCACCTTTTTTTTTTGTAATTTTATATAATTGAAATTCGAGGGGGAGGGGGGGTCAGAGAGTAACGCCGCGAGCAGTATAAATGATTTTCATTTCTCTGAATGCATCGTAATCTAGGGGCCAGCTTTTTCACCTCCCGAACGATCCCCTCCCTCCCCTCCCGTCCCGTCCGCTCCTTGAATACCATCACATTTTTGAGCGTGGTTCCATTTATTCCGTCGGCGGCGCTGCGACGCCCGTCCGTCCCGTCCGCCCGCCCACCCGCTGTCCGTCGCCGCCGCCGCGCTTCTTTAATGGGATCCACAATAATAAATCATTTCGAACAAGTGCACTTCGTTACATGCCTTTCTCGCCGCGTCCTTTCTTGCTGAGCGCCAAAAGTTTTGCGGCTGCGCGCGCGCGCCTACGCGGGGAGGGGGGGGGGTCGGAGGAGCGGGAGGAGGGGGGAGGGGGGGGAGGAAGAGCGGGAGGAGGGGGGGGGGGGGGGGGTAGGAAGAGCGGGAGAGGGGGGCGGGGGTTGCTGAGCGGGAGGGACGTCGCTTGCTTAATGACAAAAGATTACACCGAGTGGCCAGGCGGGGCGGGGCGGGGCGAGGCGGGGCGGGACGGGCGGCCTCTGCGGGCGCGCGGCATGGCGAGGCCAGTGTTGTCTCCGCGGCTCTGCTTGGACTCCTGGAGCCCCCAGCCAGCCTCTCTGGCCGCGTCGTGGCGGTCCGAACACGAGTCGGGGCTTCCGGGGAAAATCCTTTTATCACCGACGTGACCGCGGCTGGCCAAGTCCTCGCCGCCGCTGGAAATAGTGGCTTCGCGCGCACTTCGCACGACCCTACATTATACATGGCGCGGTCCCGGCGGTCCCGGCGGGCCTCAGCGAGCGGGCGTGTAGGGGCTCCTGCAGCCGCAGCCGCCGCTGCCGCTGCCCGGCCGGCCGGCGGGACCAGCAGCACTCGACTCTCTATTAGCAGAGTGGAAAGCAGGGGAACCGCCATTAGAAATTGAATTGACGCTAGCGACCCCCGGAAGCTCACAAGCGCGGCCTTCGTCCATCGCGGCGCCGTCCGTCACCTTTCATCCTCCTCCATTTTCCGTGTCGCAGCCTCTTTATTTTTTCTGGAAGCAGCCGAGGCTGATGGACAGGGCCGCGGGGAGGGGAGGAAAATTGGGTCACGCGGCACGACGACGAAGGGATTGTCATAATTGATTCGGTGGGCATCAGGGCCGGCTGGGCTCGGCTTCACGGACCTTGCGCCTCGCTCCCTCCGCCCCGGCCGCCCAGCTCCTTAAGTCAATCCCTCCCTCTCGGCTAAACATGACCCCGAGATGGGGGAGCGGCGGCGGGAGCCGGCGACAAGGCCGCTGGCTGTTGGCCAGCAGAAACATCCGGTGGCAATCTGCAAGGATTATTTCAGTTTGCCGAATTCAAAATCAGGGATGGGACGAACAGCCAAGAGGATGGGGAGAGGGTGGGGGCGACGAGGGACAGAGGGGCGCCTGTGGTCGGCGGGGTGAGGGCAAGCGAGCTCGAGAGAGACAGAGAGAGAGAGAGAGAGAGAGAGAGAGAGGAGAGGGAGGGCAGCAGGGAAGGTCACGGCTTTTAACCTCCCTAAGGAAGCAGGCTGCGGTGCGCGCTCTCGCTTTGCGGTCGGTGTGGCTGGCAAAGGGTCTGCTGCGGTCCAGGGGAGAGGGGGCGTGGCGGTGGCGGGCACGCGGCCGCCTCTGCGTCCGTGCCGTGCTGCCGGCGTGCGCGCCGCGTGCCCGTGACGTGCCCAGCCAGTTCCCACGACGTGCGCCCCCCCCCCCCTCCCACCCCACCCTCAAGCTGCAAAATTGTTGCTATGAATATTCACCGTGACTGGAGGCTTGCCGTCGCGGCTGCTCATCCGTCCGGCGCCGGCTTATAGACGGACCACCACCGCCATCCCCGCTGGAGCCGCTGGAGCCGGGGCCGTAGCCGTCACCAAAAATGTTCTCCGGGAATATTTCCGGGTGCTGTTAGAGAGCCTGCGCCGCCGTCGTTCGCACAGCTTTGCGCTTTGTGCGTGCGAACACCTCCTCTCCTTTTTGTGGTCAGTTGTGGGTTTATCTTCGTCCTCTAATTTTGGACGTGTGTTTGGTTAGAGTACACCTCTCTCTCTCTCTCTCTCTCTCTCTCTCTCTCTCTCTCTCTGTGTGTGTGTATCTCTCCGTATCTCGCTCTGTCTCCCTCGCCGCCTCGCCGGCCTGTCACACTGGCCGGGTGAGCCCCTGTGATGCGGAGGGTAGGCCGGCCCGCAACACAGCGGTGTCCGCCGCGCTGCCTACCCCGTGCGGACGCCGGGCGCTCTCGCCGGGCGACAGGGGACGACAAGGCAGGCAGCAGCGCCGACGCAACGAGATAGAGAGCGAAATGTGTGTCAGTCAGACCCACGTCCACGAGCTTTCCCCCCCCCCCCCCTACCTCTCTTCCCTCGTGTCACCCGCCTGTGCTGGCAGCAAGCCGGGAGCAACCACGGCCGCGCCGCCACCTTGCGCCGCGAATGGGTAGTTAGCCTTCCTTTGTAACCCGAGATTCCCCCCTCCCCTACCTCAGCCGCTGCTTTCGCCGCTGCGGTGGCGACGCCGCCGCACCCTGGCATGTAGTGGGAGCCGGCGGGGAAGGGAGGGTGCGTTGTAAAGTTCTGAACAATGTCAGCAGCTTCAGAGGAGGGGGATGGCGGGGGCCGCGGGGACCGCGGGTGCCGCCCTCCTCCTCCCCCTTTCTTTATCCCCGCCGCCGCCGTTAATTGGGGTGCATATCACACAATGGATCATTTTGCCTGGCCGCGGCCGGGTCGGCGGGAGTGAAGGCGTCGTCGGATGGGATTCGGTGTGCGGGGCCGGGCCGGGGGCGGGGGCACTCGCCGGATACGAGGCGCGCCGACACCGGGAGACGCTCTCCGCGGAGCCCTCGGCGGGGCCGTACCCGGGCGGCGTCCAGGCGCCACCGAATAATCATAAAATGGGACGCGAGCAGTTTGACGGCGCGGTTCACACTCGCGAGTTCTTTCTGCTGCACTATGCAATTTTCGCTGGCTGCTTCGCTTCGGAATAGGGCTGCTACTCCGCTCTGCTGGGCTCGTCGAGGGGGCTTGTTGCGTATGGAGGAGTTGGACAGTTGTCGGCCCTAGGTGTGCGGCGGGCGGGCGGGAGAAGGGGGGGGGGGGGGGGGGGGGGAGTAGCGCGAGGAGAGTAACCCGAACCCGCCTCGCCCCCCACCTCCATTCACCTGGCCAGGGCCGGGAGCGGCGCGCGCGCGGCTCTTGTTATTTCTGTCTCTTATTTCATTCCTTCTTCTCTCGCGTCCTTTTCTCGTTCTTGTAGAGCCCGCAGAGAGAGGAATAGGGGCGCAAGGCGGGTAGGGGCACCAAGATGGGTGTCAGGAAGGGGGGAGGGGAGGGGGGTCGTGACGAGGCGACGTGCGTCGACGCCAACGATGCGATGACTCGCCGCCGCCTCCATCAGTCCTGTCGCTACCTTTCACACAGCTAACCCGAAGCCCCCCCCCCCCCCTCTCTCTCTCTCTCTCTCTCTCTCTCTCTCTCTCTCTCTCTCTCTCTAACTTCCGCTACCTCTCTACCCGTTACCTCGCCCGCCCGCCTCTACCATCCCGAAAGCTGATCTCGACATGATGGTGCCATCGGCTTCCCAGACGCGCGCGCGCGCTTTCAAATATCGGGACCGCGGAGGGCGAGGCGGCGGGGGCCTGTGGGTGTTTACCTGCAGCCTGTAAGCGGCTCGCGGCGCGGCGTCCCGTTCCAGACGCCTCCCCGCGGCCCGGCCCGCGGAGGCCCGCTTACATCGCGGGCCGCGCGTGTCGCTCCCACCAGCCGTATGATGAACACCCTCTTGATGCGCGCAGTGTGCGCGGGAGCATTAGCGGCATAGAAATCCTCCCGGAAAGCTTTTGTACGTGCCGCCGGGGGGCCCGCGCGCTGATTCCTAATTCAGGAGGCTCTTACAGCAGCGGCGCACCACGCGCAGCGCGGTAAGGAGCAGTTGAGCAGATGAGGGAGGGCCAGGACGAGTGGGCACCGCTAGAGAGCCTCAGAGGCTCTCTAGGCACCGCGGCACCGCCGAATCTTCCCCTGCGATTCCTCCTCGTTTCTGTTACCGCTCCGCTCTCTCCTTGGCGCGCGCACGCCGCTCGCCGCTCCAAGCGTGTGGGGAGCGGCAGGTGTGCGACTCGTGGACGCAGGGAATGGTTGTAGTCTGAGTTTGCTGTGGTGCGGTGCAGGACATGCTAACAATCCTCCCCCCGACATCCCAGGGAGAGAGAGAGAGAGAGAGAGAGAGAGAGAGAGAGAGAGAGAGAGAGAGCGGGCGGAGGGGTAGCGGCAAGTTTCCGCACGGAGCCCCTCTATTCGAGGGGAATGGTGCGAGAGGCTGCCTCTGCTGGCTGCCGCCGCCGCCACTACCACCGCCGCTGCCGCTACCGCCGCCGCCGCTACCGCCGCCGCTACCGCCGCCGCTGCTCTGAGATGACATGGGACATGATGGTTCTTATGCCAGGCCACTTGGCACCACTATACCCCCCCACCCCACCCCTTTAGTAGTTGTTGCCATGGTGTGTCGAGTGCGCGTTGGCGTTGAGGGCCTCCCCCTTGCATTGGCCACCGGCTTGTTTTCCCTCATTATTTACGTTTTATTATTATTATTTTTTTCATTCGTGTGTGTGTGGAACACGGTTCCCGCCCGCGGGGTCAGCTGCTCCAGCGTGCGGGGAGGCCACCAGGCGTGCGGGGGGGGGGGGGGGGGGGGGCGGCGCGGGGGGAGGCTCTGACGGGGCTCTGAGGCCGCCGCCGGCACAGGCACGTCCCCGACGTCCCGCAGTGACTCGGCGCCGTGACGTCGTCTATTCCATTCCAGGGGAAACAATGTCATTGTCTGTGCCTGAGAGCACGCGCGCTCCTAAGGACGGATGAAATATTAGCAGCGCCGACCCATTGGCGTCGGCGGGAGATAGCGGCGCGGGCCGGGGCAGCGCGGGTCTGAGCGGAGCAGAGCGGAGCAGAGCGGAGTGGAGCGCTCCTGTTGCACGAGCCGCCGACATTACGCTCCGTAAAATTTACTTTTCTCTCGAGGAGGGAAAGGAAAAGAAATGCACTCTTGAGAGGCTGGAAGAGCACTCCGTACTACTACAATCTCAGGTTTCTTGTGTACTTTGCCATGTGTCGGCGGTTAGGTTTGCACCCATGTGAAGGTTTATATCTGTACGTATGGCTGTGTACAGAATTGTACAAGGGCATGTAGTGTGTGATGCGCTGTGTACGGCCGGGGCGGGAGCGGGGGGTCTCCGGGCTGCGTTGGGCTGCGCGCTGCGCTCGCGGCCGCCGCGCCGGCCCTGCTCGTCTCGCACCGGGGTAATGGAGCATCTAAATGCAAGGCCGCGAATTGAGAGGCG
Organism: Megalurothrips usitatus; assembly: GCA_026979955.1. Taxonomy (NCBI): domain Eukaryota; kingdom Metazoa; phylum Arthropoda; class Insecta; order Thysanoptera; family Thripidae; genus Megalurothrips; species Megalurothrips usitatus. The sequence continues at coordinate 2,223,548 of CM049594.1, read as the reverse complement.
GTTTTACGATGGGCGTTAACACGACGCTCCGCGGCCCCGCGGTGCCCCCCCCCCCTCCTCCCCGCGCAGGTGTGCGCCGGCGTGCGCGCGCAACTCTTCGCCTCATCGCAGCCCGGATTGCGGTGCTCTGAGACGCTCCGTGCCGCGGCTTACACGGCGCTTGTCCGCGGGGTCTCACGCAGGGCCCCCTGCAGGCCCCGAGCGGCCCTTTTCGCCCGGGGGCCCAGCAGGGTCCGAGGCGGCCCCCCTGACGACTTTCAGCGTGCCCGCCGCGCCAGTGACGGCAGAGCGTATTATTTTTGCATCCGCATAGGAAGGGAAAAGCCGCTCCGACCCACTTCACCCCTCAATACCGCGCTGGTTCCTCTCTCTGGACTGTGGCCGTCCCGGTTTGGCCTGGCCGCGCCGCGCTGCCTCGCCCGCCCCCGCGGCCCCGAGCCCTGCTCGGCGACGCGTGCGCCGTAATTCTGGCGGATGAATTTTTCATACAGTCTCCAAGTTTTCCTCGGGAGGGAGCGCGACGCACGGCTCGCTCGCGTACGCCGCGGCTCCCCCCCCCCCCCCCCCCTCCCGCATCCCCGCTGGGAGCACGATCCCAGCTGCCGGCGCCCCGCCCGGCCATGAGAGGCCCGCAGTCTGATCGGCCTGATTTAACAGAGCCGTCGGCCGAGGGGCCCGCGGCCTCCGCGCCTCACGCCACACGTCGCCCTGTTTCGCTGGGAAAGCACTGTCCGCCGCGTCCTGCGGTTTTTGCCGCCCTTCTAAATGGACGGCCTTTTGCCGCCCCTCTGTGGTAACCTAATACCATATGTATTGGGGACGCATCGGGCGACGGGGCCCGCGGTAGGGGGAGGGGGGGCGGCTCAGGTGGGGGGCGGCCCCGCGGGGGGTCCGGGCGCCGCGGGGACCGCGGGTGCTGTTGGGGCGCGCGCCTAATGCGTGCCTTGTGGTCTAATTAAATAATGGCATAATCGAGTCACCAACCATTATGCTATGCCATTTCAGGCCGCTTCCACACTCGTCTCCCAGCAGCGGTGGGGCGAGGAGACGTTGTGTGTGTGTGTGTGTGTGTGTGTGTGTGCTGGTGGGAGCCAGGGTCCGCGTGGGGGTGTTTTAGCTCGCGTGCCGGGCCCCTTTCGCGTTGTGCGAGAGGCGTATGTGGACGTGGTTTCAGCGCGGCTTCCAGTTTATTTTCGGCGGCCCTCCTGGCGCGCGGCGCCCACTGCCCACACACTCTTCTTCTCGGCGGTGTAGCCGGCGCCCGGCCCCCGAGCCCGGCCCCCGAGCCCGGGGCGCGTGGCCACTTAGCAGCCCGTCAGATATGCCCGGCCGACGCCGCGCCGCCAGCCAGAAGCTTGGCGCGGCCCCCGAGCACACGGCCCAGGCTCAGCTCTCGCTGTCGCCGCCCCGCCCCGCCCCGCGGCGCTCCGCCCTGCACGGCCGCGCGCACTGCGCCGTCGCCATTAAAACCTCATTTGCTCGCAGAGAGCGATAGGGTATCACGTGACTCGGGGAAAGGCAGCTAGGGCTCCGCGGCTGCAACAAGGCGTGCCGGTGTCGTCACACGGCTGCTGCTCCCGCCGCCGCGCCGCCGCGCCGCCGCACCGCCTGCTTAGCATTATTCCATTTGCCACCGGCGGACTTTATTGTCACTTTCACGTTTACATGCAGACGACGACGGCTCCGACATTTTTCCTTTTTTTCCATTTTTGTTATCTGCGGCCATTCGTGCGCGACGAGTGGATTTTGCTGTGAACTCATATGTGACGGTCATCCTCCCCGTGCTCTCCTTCCCTTTCTCTCTCTCTCTCATTCTCTCTCTCTTTCTCTCTCTCTCATTCTCTCTCGCTCTCTCGCTCTCTCGCTCCCCGTCTCTGGCCTGCCTCCTCCTCTGCCGCGTGCAGACACGTCCTGGCCTGGCGGCTCGGCGACCAACTCTCCGCCCCCTGCAGCCCCTGCTGAGGGGGGCGTGGCGGGGCGTGGCGGGGGCAGTGGGCTGCCAACTTGGGCCATCAGAGGCGCATTGGGGTCGACCTCTGATCTCCCCCCCCCCCCTCTCTCTCTCTCTCTCTCTCTCTCTCTCTCTCTCTCTTCCCCCGGCTGGCGGCGCCGCTTTCCCACGTGGAGCCAACCCCCTAGCCTCCACCCCCCACTCCCCCTCCGCCACGCTGCGGCGCTGGTCAACCACGTGATTGGCATGTTGAACGCATTCTGACGCGCGCGCGCACGCCGCTGAAAAGTCGACTTGACCAATATGGAGGCTGCGGACCCCGCAGGCCCCCAGGCGGGGCCCAGGCGGGTCCCAGGCGGGGGTGCGGCCGGGAATACGTGATGATCTGGCCGCTGATTCGCAAAGCGCTTTCTCAGCCCCTCAGCGTTCTGCTTCTTCTTGCCCCCCCCCCCCCCCATTTTCTTTATCGGAAGCTGTATGAGTAGCCTTACTTCGGGACGCCTGCTGGACCCGGAGCATGCAGAGCCCAGTCGTTCTGTGTTGAGAAACGCTTTGCGGAAACTGCACAGCGATCCCCGGGCGCGCTCCGCCGAGTGCATAAAGTCACCCGCGTTATTGTTGGCGGTTCTCCCGCGCTCCTCAAGAGTGCTTTCTGTTCCTGACACCCCTCATGCAACAACGGCGGCTCGCCTCGGCGTGGAATACCTCACGCTGGCCGCCGCACTTGTGTGCTGTGAACGCTCTCCCGGCCATTAGACCTCTCCCCGGCCCTGCCATTGTACCATTTCAGTGTGGCGTGTACGAGGAGCACAGTGGGTGCGGCGGCGGGTGAGGGTGTGGGTGTGTGTGTGTGTGTGTGTGTGTGCGGGAGGGTGAGAGAGTGGCACGGTGGAGCCCCCCCGCCTCATGCGTTGCCCACCCACTTACGTTACCTAACCGCCCACCCTACCTGTCATCATTTAATACCCCCCCCCCCCTCCCTCCTCCCCTCCGCCCTTTCTTCCATGCCACGTCACCGCCCCCCACCCCTCTGACCGAGGTCCGTCCGTAATCTATTCCACCGCCCTCGCCTCTCTCCGTGTGGCGCCGTAAAGGACACCCCCCCCCTCCCATCCTCCCTACGTCCAGGAAGGGCGCGCTGACCGCTCCTCCCCCTCCGCCCCCCGCCCCCTTTTTAGCCCTCCGCCGCACTCGCCCCACTTGGTCCAACACAAATTAAGAAAATAACCCGCCTCACGTCCGTGTGGCCTCCCGCATTACGGCTGTCGCCCATCCCCTAAGCGTGCACAGGCTGTTTACCTTAATGTTATGTAAAGCCGCGCGGTATTAAAATGAGTAGTACTTGGGACGGCCGGGCAGGAGGGTTCCGTCACGCATCAGACGCATTCACGGTCACCACGGTCACCCACAGCGGCAGGCCGGCAGCCGTGCACTTTGGCGCTGCGCGGCAGTTCCTAATTGCTTCAAGGCGTTGCATTATTTTGTCGCAAAGCGATTCAATTAACCAGTGAATACACCGGCTGGACTCGACGATTGATATCAAGGACCTGAAAGAGGCCGCCGCCGGGGTGCCGGAGGGGGCGAAGCACGACGGGGGGGAGTGGGGGCGGCGAGGGCGCGGGGGTCGGCTTCTTAAATGCTTCTGTAGTCGGGAAGAGGTCCCAAGTGTAGCAAAACTTAATGCTGATAGCGTCCCCGAGGAATTAAGCCTTCTTGCCTTCGCTTATTTATTCAGTGCAAACCTTCTTCCCCGCGCTGCGCTGCCGGGGCCGCTGGGGAGGAGGGAGAGAGGTTATCGGCCGCGCCTCGGCTGTCTCTTTCCCATACCCGGAGAGAGAAAGGGAGAGAGAAAGGGAGAGAGAGAGAGAGAGAGAGAGAGAGAGAGAGAGAGAAGAGGTCGGACTGCAGCAACGGGCGCATGACGTTTTAAAATCTGAAACAATCGAGGAGAGGAAAAATAGCCCGGAACAAAGCTCCCTCCGGAAGGCAATGGGCGCACGCTAGCGCTCTCGTGACGGGGCGCTGCGCTGGAGCCGGCCGCTGGAGCCCGCTGGAGCAGGCCGGCTGCACGGCCTCCTTCGCCCTGCCCCCGGTGGACACGGGCCGGCCCGAGCCGTGCGCCCGCTCCTGGACGGCTCTGGAAGCTGTAAATAGCAATTTGCGGCCAACGGCGGCCGTTCCTCTGGGGTTGAGGCGCGCGGCTCTGAGCCCGGGCTCTGGGCCGAGTGCCGAGGGCCGCGGCGTCAAGGCGAGGATCGCCACAGCGCACGCGTCGCGGACGCTCGCCGGGGAAGTCGGGCGGCGGACACGACACGAAAATATTTGGGGGATGTGCTGCAATCCTGCCCAGCTGCAGCTGCGAGTGGGTTGCGGAGAGCGTGTTGCCGTGCCAGGCAGCAGCAGGGCAGCAGCCCCTCTCTGGGGCTGACACCGGCCTGGAGCTGCGGCCAGGCTGGAGTCAGGCTGGAGCCGGTGCTGGAGCCGCTGGAGCTCGGGGAGCGGCGACACCGCGCCGACGCCTGGACTCTCCCTAATCCGTCATAATGCCGGCAGGAGCGGCCTCCCCCGACGCCCCCCTCCCCCCCCCCTCTTTGGCCCCGCCCCAGCATTGCTACCCCCTCCCCCTTTTCTCCCCCAGGCTGGGATAAAGGCAGACAGGCACAACTTTGCGTAAACCTGAGCACGGCACACCACCGACACCAGCCAGGTAGAGAGGCGCGGAGGGAAGAGCAGGGAGGGGGGGGGGGGGAGAAGAGGAAGAGGCTCTACATGTTAAGTGCCATTTCGCGCATGGCTGGAGAGAGTCGGTGTGCGCGCGCGCGCCGCTCTTATAAACAAGTTACGCACCAGTGTACGTGTCGTACACGCGGGCGGCGCGCGTGTTTGGCCGACGACGCGGACCTCGGCAGAACGTAAGAGTCGGCCGTGGCCGTGAAACGGGTGCCAAGCAGTGGGTGCGGTCCGCGTGTGCGGTGCGTGAGGGAGGGCCGCGCAGGACACCGTCGGGGAGTACGTACTCGCGCTCTGTGTGTGTGTTTTTTTTTATTTTTTCGCGTGAGCGAATATCTATGTTAAAGTTCGTATGGAGTGGCAGCGCCCGCACACGAACACGCACACGGTGCTGCTGTGTTTTGCTGCCGGGCTTATCTGTGTAATGAGCGCCGCCGCGTGGAAGCACTCGATACGTGCGCGCGCCGCCGTTGTCGTTACTTACCCGCCGCGCACGCACCACGCTCGCGCACGCGGGCGGGGCGGCACGGCCGGGACGTGCATCGGGGCCATCGGAATAACCATCGGGGCCATCCCTCGGCCGAGTCGGAGCCGAGGCCGTCACACGCCGCCGCGGGTAGTTTCGCGCACGGAACCCATTTCAGGAAGGACGCTTTAGTGTTAGACCGTTTGTTCCGTGTTCTCGATTTCTATTTTTTTGTGTGTGTGTGTGCTTTGTGAAATCTTTACTTTATGTGTATTTTTTCCATGTGTGTACTTTCGAACACTGTGATCGATGGTGCGGTTTCCGCTTCACGCTCGATCTTGATTGTTCAACCCTCCCCCTCCCTTTCTTTTTTTTTTTGCCCTTGATAAATGGCGCCGTATAGTGTTCTGATCCGGCGGCGGGGGCTGGCCGGGGCCGGCCGGCCGGGGCGGCGTGTCCGTCGCCGTACCTGATGGTCCGGCCGGTGCCCGCCGCCCGCCGCCGCAGTTTCACATGAGATAAGCGATGAGGGTTAAGACACTCGTCCTGGTGCGTCGTGTGTGTCGCCGGCCAGTGCCGGACGCGTATGGACACGGCATGTGAGCGTGTGTGCGTGTGTGTATGTGTGTGTGTGTGTATGTGTGTGTGTGTGTGTGTGTGTGTGTGTGTGTGTGTGTGTGTGTGAGTCTCGGCCGGAGCTTCCTCTCGGAGCCGGAGGAGGGCCGCCGGCCGCCGCCACAGCGCGGATTTAGTTATTGCGGCCCGCTGCGGCGCGCGTTGCTGCGGCCAGCTGTTGCGCGCCCCGCGCCGGCCGCGTCGCCCTGCATCACGCCCGGCGGACGCGCGGGCGTTACGAGCGCGGCCTGTAAATAATTAACGACGCTATCCGCAGAGAGCGAGCCGCGCCGCCTGCGAATAACAACGCGATGCGCTGTATGCACCGCACGCGTTGCAAGCGGGATGCATAGGAGGCGGGCAGGCGGCGCGGTGCTCCGGGCCGGACACAGACGCGCGCGCACACACATCACACATGTGAGTGTGTGTGTGTGTGCGCGCGCGCTGCCGCTGCCGCCCGCTGCGCCTCTCCCGCGCCGCCGCTGTTGGCCGTATCGCCGAAGGTCCCTCGGGGAGAGGCACCGCAACCGCAGTCCGCGGCCCCCACCCGCCCAGGCTCTGTCTTATGCATCTTGGCCTCCGCGCACGTCGCCTCTTCTCGACGGATGGCTTGCTCGAGGTACACTATCTCTCCCACACGTCCCCTCCCCACCCCCCCGCCACTGTTGCGATGCCCATAGCTTGACCGCTCGCCGGCCGCACCTCGTGGTGCCTTGTGGTCAACAGAGCGTGCCCTGTTGCAGGCAATAACTTACCCGGCCCGTCCTCGTTCATCAAATACACATCTCGTAAGTATATAGCACTCGCGCCCCTGTACTGTCTGTCTCCGCGCCGGGCCCCGCGCTGTGCTCCCCGGAGGCTATACACAGCAGGGCTCGGCGCGGTTCCCCACTTGCTGTATTGAGTTCTCTTTACTGTTATGTTTGTAATTTTTTTCCAGGCTAATGTGATGGTGAGGTATAAATGACATGTGTTTTCGTTTCATCTGTATTTGTATTACTATTTTTTTTCTTTGTACAAACATGCCGATCGTGATATGTGTCATCATTGTGCTCGTGACTGCTGAGGGCTCGCTGTGCACAAAAGCAGCGGCAGCGGCAGCAGCGGCAGCGGCAGCAGCGGCAGCGGCCCCTCCAACCCGCTGCTGCCTCCTTCTCCCACTGCACTACTCTTGGGGCGGCATGGGAGGCATGAGCAGCCGCGGCAGTGTCCCACACACCCACACACACACACACATACACACACACACACGTGCGCGCGCGCGCTTCGCCGAGTCCGAATAACTCTCGAGGGGTATGAAAGAAGAGGGGTGGGGAAGGGCGGGGGCCGCGGAGGGTCAGAATTCATCTTGCTGATGGCACGCCAAGGGAGTGGAAGGGGGGGGGGGGGGCTGGGGCCGGCTGGGGCCCACAGATATGGATATCCGTTGCCCCATGTAAATAGGCCTCACCCGGGGACCAACCTCTTAAAATTCATGCTCATGATTGAAGTCTGGGGAGCTTGGGGCCGGTCTGTGCTTCGCTGCGGCTCCGCCTCCCTTCAGAGCGACGCGCGCGCACACACACACACACACACACTCACGCACACACACACTCACACACACACACACATGCAGACACACACGACCGCGCGCGCGCACGGAAATTAATACCCTCCTTCGTGTCAATCATTTACGCGCTAAATCATGAATGGTTGCGTCGGAGTGTTAGCGGTTAGGTTCGCGCGCTCGCTCCCCCCTTCCTCTTGCTTTTCCCACAACCTCCGGCTGTCGTCTCTCTCTCCCTCTCTCTCTCTCTCTCGCTCTCTTTCTCTCGCTCTCTCTCTCGCTCTCTCTCTCGCTCTCTCTCTCTCTCTCTCTCTCTCTCTCTCTCTCTCGCTCTCTCCCCGTCCCTGGGGTGTAGTGTCGCGAGTATGCTTACGTTGCGGCCAACTTATGAGGCTGTTGTCAGCCCCCCCCCCCTCTTCCTATCCCTCTCATCTCTCTTTCTCTCTCTCTCTCTCTTGTACTTCATCATAAACGCGAATTTGCGGGCGAATTTTCGAGTTGTCTAACTTGTGCGACAGTCTCCGGTAATTTGCGGGGAGCCCCCCACCTCCTGTCCAGCCCACCTCAACAAGCAACCCTTCCTTCCCTCCGCCTCCCTTTCCAGGTCGATGAGCCGCTCCGAGGGCTAAGCCCCCGTGATGAAGTTTGAAAAAGACGAAGTAACTTCTCGTGGCGGGAAATTTAATATCCGGGAAAGAGAACAAAAACCTTTTTGGGGCACATAAATTTCCGGCCCCGCGTAGCGCGCTCTCTTCTTGTCTTTTGGGGCAGCTGTTTGGGTGGGTCGGGGTCCAGCCTGCCTCTGCCTCTCTGCCGTGAGGTAGTTTGTCCATTCAAAACGTTTCATTCATCCGACAGAGCCGATTTGAGGAAACACTGTGCTTGTTGTCTTGTTTGCTTCCCTTCGCAGGAGAGAGAGAGAGAGGCGGGGGGGGGGGGGAGAAAGAGGGTAGATAGGGAGTTTCAAAGGATTGCAGCAGGATCCGTGCCTGGAGCGGTGGAGGGAGCGTTGGGGGAGAGGGGAGGGGGGCGTCGGGTCCCTTTGCCAAGTCTTTCGAGTTCCGGCCGGTCGTATAAGGCCGCGTGATGTTTCCTGCGTGCGCGGGGCGTGCGGGGCGTGCGGCGCGTGCGTGTGAGCGAGTGCGAGAGATAAAGAGAAAGAGCACGCAACGTCTCATCAGCACGTCAACCAGGCAGACAAGCCGGAGGGGCCGGAGGGGCCGGAGGGGAGGGTCTGGGGTCCCGGCGGGTCCCGGCCCAGGCACAGACTTTTCCTAATCAGTTCGCACCCCCGCTCTGAGGGAGGGGGGGGGGGGCTGAAGATCTCGCTCCGGTACGTGACAATGGCGACATGCGCGTATCTCAGCATGGACGCCAACATTGCCAACTCGGAGTCTCAGTCGAGATAACTCAGACTCCCGGCGCAGCGCGCCGCAACCAAGTCCTCCCTCATCCTCGCTCCCTCCTTTCTCTTCCCCTTTCTCTCTTTCTCTCTCTCTCTCTCTCTATCTTTATCCCCCGTACATCCTTTCGTAGTTTATCTTTTCGTTTTCGTTAAAACAAATCATGTATCTTAAACTACTCGCCAAGAGTTTCACTTCTTTCGTTTTTTTTTCTTCGTTTTTCTTTATGTGAGCGAAGCAGTAACGTTTGAGGCAGGAGGTTCAGGTAGGACGGTTATGACGCGCGGCCACCGTGGTCTCCAATCGGAGGAGGGAGGGGGGGGGGGGGCACCCGTTGTTATCTCTGAGAGGTACTACTGCAGGGGGCAAGGACAGGGAAAAAGGAAAAAAATGAGGATAAAAAACAAAACTCTCTCTGTCCTTGTTTGTGTTGAAATCAGAGGAAGAGGAGCATCGCGGTGGCGGCACAGCGGCAGCAGCACGGCCTAGTGGCGCGGGAACGTGCTGTACCCGCCGACGCGCGCTATCTCCCTTATTCGCCGGGAAATTCATTTCATCCTCTAAAATGCCCCCCCCCCCCCCACTTACCCTTCCCTCTAGAGCGCGGCGCGCGGGCCCTCTCCAGTAGACGCCTGCCTGCTTGCCTGCCCGCCCGCTGCTGCTCATCTGCATAAGATGCGTGCCGCCTAACTTCGCCACTTAAAAATATTTTTTATCAGCATAAGCTATCATTCTGGCGCGGCGGGTGCAGCGGCTCGCGCACTGTGCGCAGGGCGCGTCCAACAACCCTTCAGCAGGAGGGGGTAGTGGGGGGGGGGACATTTGTCAAAGACAAGAGGGCCCCGCCCCGCCCCGCCTGTCCGGCCGCGTCTGCATCCCGCCGATACGCCCGGCGCGGCGGCCGCCCCAAAGACATATTTCCCGTCATAAATTCGGCTTATAATCATGAGGACCGGCGCCGCCGACGCCGCCCGCGGGTTTGGAAAAGTTTTCCCATGCACGTTCAACTTAATTAAATTAAATGTGAACCGTCGGCGCGGCCGCGTAGCTCTCAGCAACCCCCCCCCCCCCCTTTTTCCATTAAAAAAAAAATACTTTGGCATCCCTGGAAAGAATTATGAATTCGCTGATGAGCCGCGGGCCGCACATCCCCGCGGCATTCAGCCCGTCGGGCCGTCGGGCCGTCGGCGTGACGGTAGCGGTACCACTCTGTGTTGTTTCATATCTCTGTTTCCCTTGAGCCGGCGGGGCATAAAGCAATTACGTCTCGAATGAATTAAAGTAACGTCTGGGCGGGGCCGGGGGGGTGGAGTCTCGCGAGGCGCCGCCGCCGGGCCGCCGCCGCTTCTTTACTTCCAGCCCCCGCGGGCGCGTTTAATTCCCCGGTACGCGGGGCTCCGCGGCGCCGCGTGTCCCTCGCGTGTCCGACGCGTGTCCGTCGCGCGCCCTCCCGACCTCCTTTCATCTCGGGGAAAGCGTGTATTTCGGCTCGGCGGCGCGTACATCTTTTGTTGTCGGCCGATATGAGAGACTCTCCATCGCGAGCGGAGCGCTTGCTGTTTGTGATTCAGGTTCGCGTCGGGTGTCTCGGCGTGTCTCCGCGGGGGAGCCAAACGCAGCCAAGGTCGGCGCCGCGTCCTTCACAGCGGCTCAGCAGGCTCAGCAGGCTCCGCAGCCTAGCGGGCCATAGACCCCGCCGCCGTCACAGCGCGAGCGCCCGCGCGCCGCAGGGTAGGCAGACCCGCACGACACGCGTGCGGCCGCGGTGCCTACCCGACGGGCGCTCCCAGCCAGCGCTGCTGCTCACACCCGGGTCGTCTATCTATCCATCACTCTACGTGCCCCTCCCCCCCCCTCCCCCTCCCCCCTCCCCCCCTTCCCCCGCCACCCGCCCCCTCCCCGCCCCCGGGGCCCTGCGGAAGCTGCAGCAGCACTGATGCCACTGCCCCGACCAGCTTTATGTTGGAAGGCGGCTAATAGCATGATAGCTTCCATTGCCGTGGTTCCCTTCCTCCTCTCTCTCTCCTCTCCGCAGTAGCCGGCCGGCAGCGCCCGGCCCGGGGGCAGACAGAGAGGGATGGGGGTACGGACGAGAGAAGGAGAAAGAGAGAGGGTGGACGGCTGGGGGCGCCGCTGGCCAGTGTGCTCGTACCGGCGTACCGTGTGCTGACGAACCCCCACGTGCCCAGAATGACTGGCCAATAGAAACAGCACGCACCGACCGCTAGCTGCGATACATCATGACTCGGGCAGCGCCCCGCAGGCCCCGCAGGCCCCGCAGGCCCCGCAGGCCCCGCAGGCCCCGCACAGGTACGCCGCCCGGAAAAATCACGATGGGAGGGACGTGCACGGGAACCTTACCCACACAGGACCAAAAATTGTTCACTACTTGGATTCATCAATTGTTTTAACACACAATTATTTATTTTTTTGACGTACGCCAATGTCATGAAATTGAAAAATTTCTCTTGAAAAAAAAAAATAGGTTAAGTGGGGAAATGAAATTTTCCAACTTTGATCCCTTGAAGATTACGGGGGTCTGGAGACTTGTTTCATTCCCAAGGTCCCGCGAGCCCTAATGTCGGCGGGGACTTTAGTCGGCGTGCCCAGCGCCCGCGTGAGTGGGAGGGACGTCGTGGCGGCACTCGAGGTCGCATGCCGTCAGCGGCGGGGCCGGGCCCGCTCCGCCGGCCTCTGCCTGGCCTCTGCCGGCCCCTGCCGGCCCCTGCCGGCCTCGGCTCGTTAGGAGCGATGAATCTTGATGCGGAGGCCGGCAGCGCAGGCAGCGGCGGCGCGCGGGGCGTCCAAGGCCGGCGGGGGCGGCGGGGGGCCGTGCCTGCCGGGTGGGCCGGGTAATCGGTGCCGCCCGCCGCCCTAACTACCTGCTGCTGCTGCGCCGTGCGCAGTCCGGGCCGCCGCCCGGGCCGCCGGGGCTTATCGCGTCGCCCCGTCGCTCTCCCGGCGCCCCGGTGCATCGGCCCGCCGCCCCATCTGCCCGCGAGACCCCACGCCGATAGGGAGCCGGCAGGGTCCGCAACTTGAGGCAGTCGGTGTACACTGTCGGTCGAGGAGACAACCAAAACACAATCATACGATTAAAAACCTCGAAGTTGGTCCTGATCTCATTATTTGGGGTAAAACCAGCCTCGAAAGCCGCATATGGTCTAGATTTGCGTCTGATTTTTTTTTGGTGAAATAGGTGAAACAATCGACACAATACAATGAGTGCAGACCCCTCGACCGACCCACATACAAAGCTGCCTACCAAGGGGGCGTCCACTCTCACAAAGACCTTTTTTTAGTTTTTCTTTTTCTTTTTCTTACCGCAGCAGGACTCCTCGGCATCGCAGGCATTTCTTTTTCATCAGTGTTATGAGATTCTAGCGCGCAGAGCACCACGCCTCGCACCCGCACTGCCTTTACTGACGCCCCCTGCCTTTCTGTGTGCCCCGCAGACCCGCCCCGCATCACCATCCGGCCGCGCAACCTGACGGTGAAGCACGGCGGCACGGCGGCCTTCTACTGCGCGGCCAGCGGCATCCCGCCGCCCACGCTCAGCTGGAAGAAGAACGACAAGAAGCTGTCGAGCACGCAGAGCCGGTACGCCGTGGAGGGCGGCGGCGGCGTGCTGCGCATCGAGCCGGTGCGCGCGGGCCGCGACGACGCCCGCTACGAGTGCTCCGCCGAGAACGGCGTCGGCGACGTGGTCAGCGCCACCGCCTCCCTCGTCGTCCTGGACGGTGAGTCGGCCGCTTGTCCGTTTTGTGTGCCAAGTAGAAACACGGTTTATGTGTAGACTTGGTGTGGAAAGAGGGGAGGACTCGAGGGACTCTAGGGCCCTGAGGGAGCGAGCCGGCCTCTCCGCGGGCCTCGCCGGCGAAGGGGGGGGGGGGAGTCCCAGCGGACGGCCCCTTTTTGTCGGCTGGCCGCCCAGGATGCACGCCGCTGCTGCCGCCGCCGGCGCCTGGTCACAGATACCGCCCCCCGTCACGGGCCGTATTTACGGTCCGTGCCGGCGCCAACTGCGCCACGCCTCGGGGCGTGCGGCGTGCGGCGTGCGGGGGGTCAGCGGGGGCCGCGGCGCGCTGCACCCGCCCCGGGGATGCAGCTGCAGCCATGGCGCCGCCGTGGTGGTGGCGCAGCGGGGCGGCGGCCGGCTTGATTTGCTCATGCCGGCCATGAATATTTCATCCTGCAGCCTCATATCGCCGGGTCGGGCCGCGGGGGGGCTGCCGGGGGCGCTGCTGGGAGCGGCGGGAGGCCGGCGGGGCGCCAGTAGCCGGCAGAGGCCACCAGCCATGAGCCGCCATGTCGGCATGAGTTGGGCGGGAGGCAGTCGCCGCCCCGGCCCCGGCGGTCCATCACTCGATCCAAATGTGTACACAGATTTCAGGATTTCAAGGGATTTCTCAGGAGTTCAGCCCCTAATTTGTTTCAATTTTGATCTTTTATGCCCGTTTTTACTCTCATGTCAGTCCATATTATATACGTGTTCTGATCTTGAAGTCTGGCCGGAACGTACGTTTTGGGTGTATTTCTGAGTGACTTTCTGTGAAAGGATTTCACAAAACCTTTACTCAGCATTTCTTGAGCGGCGGTCCACGCGGCTGAAAGTGGGCGTGGCAGGAGGAGGGCGGCGGCGGCGGTGGCGGTGGCGGCGGCCCGAGGCCTCATCTCGCGGCGTGACGTCGCTACGCGCGCCGTGTGCCGCCGCCACGCGCCGCCACGCGACACTCACGCGCGACACGCTAATCCCAGCGCCGCTAAAACTCCCATCCCGGCGCCAATCACACGCGTGTTCCCGCCGCCGCTCCGCGCGCGCAGAGCTGGCAGCGCCTGGCACAGAGAGCCCGGCAGAGCCCGGCAGAGCCGTGCCACTGGATTAAATGGCTCTCGTTTGAGTAAGTTGTCAGTTGTCATGCACGCCGCAGCAGCAGCCCGCGCCCCACACGCCCCGCGCACACACTCCCCGCTCCCCCTCCCTCCTCCCCGGCACCTCCGCACCCCGTTCCGTGTGCTGGGAGGGGGGGGGGAGTCACCGTCCGTAGTATAACAGCCTCTTGCGGGTGTAGCTAAAGTTGAGCTCGTCACCTTCTGGCCCCAGAGTTCGAAAAAAAAAACACGTAACGACCATTAGATTCGAAACGAATCTTTTCTTTTAGCGGAAATGACGATTTAAAAAAAAAGAAAGAAGATGATCTCCGCATCCCTGCCCCGGGGCCTGGGCAGCCTGGGTCGCTGCACCGGCGTATCGGACGGCGGCTGCATTAGAACGCGAAACTTTTACCCCGCGTTACTCAGAGCCGCGCGCGACGCTTTATCTTCCGCCATTGGAATGCAATAACCGTGACGGGGGCCGCTGGCTGGCTGGGTCATCGGAGCGGCGGCCCCGCCTGGTCTGGTGTCGCCCCCGGACAACCAGGACCGGGGCCTGCATTGTGTGGCCCAGCGTCCGCCCCGCGCCCACGGCGGTCCGTGGTTGGTGAAGTGGAGGCGAGCCCCCGGGCTGTGTCTGCTGCACTTCTGCTGCCCCCGGGCGGCGCGGGGCGGGTGGCGGGCGCATGGGCGGGCCTCGACCGCAGGCAAACGTCCAAACGTACAACAGCATACCAAGCCCAGACGCATTGGGAGGGCCGGGCCGGGTCACCCACAGGCCAATACTAAGCTGGAGAAATTCGCCCTTTTGAGGTCGGGCACTACGCCTTAAGCAGCCTCGGTTCCACACCGGTGAGCACACTCGCTCACGCACATGTCGCCCCTGATACATAGGTAGGCAGAATGCGTCTCCTAAATTGCCTCCGCGGTTCGCCCGCTGGCTCACCCACTCGGGCTCGGAGGACTCTGCCGATCTGCTCCCGGACCCGCCAGCGCCGGGCCGGCGTCCTCCAGAGGGAGCCAGTTCACCGTGTTCCATTATCCAAATTGATGCGAAAGCGAAGCGCTCGATCAGATTGTTACGTCCGCAGGCGCATATCGGATTTTCCCCCCTCCCCCTCTTTGCGGGTGCAATATTTTGAGAGACACACTCTCTACTATGATGTGAAAGATCAGATGACACCTCCTCCCCCCTCTCTACCCACACCCTGCTCGCTCTCTCTCTCTCTCTCTCTCTCTCTCTCTCTCTCTCTCTCTCTCTCTCTCTCTCCACCCCTCTCCACCTCTTCCCCCTTTCCCCCCTCCCCGTCGGTGCGGTGGGCGTCCTGTCGACGTCGACCGGAAATTAAACTAATGAAAGGATCACGGAGGAGGACGGAGCTGACGGCGGGGAAAATGATCCAGACGCCCCCCCCCCCCCTCCTTACCGCCAGTGGCCGGGCAGTGACTGCGGCCGCTGTTGTGTGGGGACCGCAGGACCTATCCCATAAGTAATGTCGTCAATTCTCTCTGTCTCTCTCTGTTTCTCTCTCTCCCCCCTCTCTCTCTCTCTCTCTCTCTCTCTCTCTCTCTCTCTGTGCCGCACGCCGCACGTGTTTCCATGCCGCCGCCGCACACGTATCCATTTGCCTTTGTGCTTCTCCGCCGCTGCGATGCCAACGCAACGCCCATGTCCGCGTGCAGCCGTGTGGCCGCTTGCTTCTGTAAACTCCCCCCCCCCCCTCCTCGGCCCCCGCCGAGCCGACGGTGCCGACGGCGGCCCCGCGACGCTTTGCCGCACGGAGAGACCCCTTTCGGCAAACACGCGTCCTACTTGAGGGGGAAGGGCTGCGCGGGGCGGGTGACACTGTGGGGGGTAGGAGTGGGGGGGGGGGGGGGGGGGCGAGTGCTCCCCCGGCTGCAGCGAGCCTAGTGCCCCCGCCCACCACCCGCCGCTGCCGCTGCGCCTCCTCGCACGAACGGCTCAAGGGGCCCGTGGGACCCCGCTGCCGCCCCGCCCCTTCCTGTTCCCCCTCGTGTTGCTGAGAGGAGAGGGAACAGAAGTGAAATCCATCTCGCCCTCGCCGCGCCTCGCCGTCCCCGCAGCGCCGGGTGCCTTTTATAACAAGCCGGCCAAGTTCCCCTGTGGAGCCGTGGTACCGGTGGAGCGGAGCGGCGGTGTTCGCGGGGGCCTCCGCCCCCCCCCCCCTCAAGTCACGAGAGATGTGTCCGGTGGTACATATTTTTGTGACGATTAAAATCGCTGACCTCAGCCCGTCCCGACACGCGACGGCCACCATCACACATACACCACACGCAACGGCCCACCCTAACCTAACAAGTACGGGCTAAAAATAAGGACGCGTGGAGACATGAGAGAAGGGCGCCCTTCTCTCATGGTGGAGATCACCCGTGTTTCGCAGAAGCGCTGCATCCGCCAAGTTCTGTTCTGGCGGCGCGCGACCGCGTCGCCGCGGTGGTGGTGGCGGCCCCGAAGTCCTACCTGGCTGCCCCCGCGGCCGCTGCTTGCCGCCTCTGCCCCCGCACCCCGGCCCCGTCGGGCGCCGCGCCACCGCCGCACTTTGCATAAGTTTCGTTGAGTTCACGCGAGTGCCATTACGGCGCCCCTCCCTCCCGGTGCCCCCGCGGCCCCACGGCCCCCCTGGGTGCCCTCGGTCTGCCGTCTGGTTGTGCGGCCGCCATTTGGCTGTCATTTGGCTGTCATTCGTCGGCGGTCCTTTTTCGTCCGTCGCACGGCAGACTGGCTGGCGAGTTTCTCATAATTTGCAGCCCCCCCCCCCCCTTCGGAGCCGCCGGGTGACCCGGGCGCGTCGCCGCGCTGCTGCGCTTCGTGCGACAAAATACCTCCCCCCTTGCCGCCCCCGGCCCCCGGCCCCCCGCCGGCCCCCGCTCCCGCCCCTCGGTCCGTCGGCGTCATTTCATTGTTTCTCGCCGCTACTCCACGCGGCACGGGAAGGAAAGGCGGCGGCGCTGCTGAACAAGTTTTTGTCTTTCGGATTTCGAGGGGGGGGGGGCGGCGTCTCGGACGGGAGTCGAGTTTTAAAGTGGAGGGGCGTGTCTGGGCCTGCATGACGGCCACGGCCGCCTCGCTGTTTTGCGAGGTATTTTGTTCGTGATGTTTCAAACTCCTACATTCATGGCGAAAAAAAGAATGAACTGTACCGGGTGGCCATGGCCCAGTGCAGTGCAGTTACGCCGGGTTTGCCTACAGGCCCCTGAATGGGGTCCGTTACACGCGCTGTGGTCTCTCGGCCGCAGGGCGCTGGTAGGCAACCCATCCGACTGCGCTGTGTTGGACCGGGACCACCGGACCGGCACCACCAAGGCGTTTTAGTCTCCAGGCCGGAAGTCCAGGAACGCCCCGAACACCGAACGGTCGCGCCGAGGGTTCGGCTCTCGTGTGCGGCACCTTCCACTTTAGACGCCTATAGAGTCGCCGGGATCGCTGCCGTGTGCCGTGCCGCCCCCGTGCGCTGCCGCGCTGCCGCGCTGCCCCCGGCGGTGGGGGAAGGGAGGAGAAAAGAAGGCCATTCGACACCGAATCTAATGGAATCAAACGCTCGGCGCAGCGGCGGGAAAGTGGCGCAGAATGTGATTGGCATTCCTATGGACCATTTGGCTCGTGTGAGCAGGATGGGATATTGGCAAAGTGCCCCGGGGGCCCTGGAGACCTCCCGGCGACACCCCAGGGGAACTGGGCGACCAGCACCCCCCCCCCCCCTCCTCCCTTTCTCTCTCTCTCTCTCCTCTCTCTCTCTCTCTCTCTTCCTCTCCTCCCCTCCCTTACATGGATATGGGAGGGGGGGGGGGGGGGGGGGTTACTGCTGTCTTGAGACAGAATAGTGTCCCTACCTAATTGTCCTGGATAGCATGTGGTATGTGGTGCATGGGAAGGAATAGTGGTATCAATACAGTGAACGTTTACTTGTTACTCACGGTGGCTTTTCTTGTCCTCCTCTGTTGCAGCGGACAAGCTGCCGGCCGGCTTCCCGCAGATCACCGCCAGCCAGACGACCAAGGTGGTGGAGATCGGGCACAACGCCGTGCTGCACTGCACCGTGTCGGGCAACCCCCAGCCCAAGATCACCTGGATCAGGGACATGCTGCCCATCGACCTGCCCGCCAACCCCCGCTACTCCATCCTGGACAGCCGACTCCCTGGTACGTGCGCCCGCGCCACCCCGCCGTCAAACACTCGAAACGTTCTCACCCCCCCCCCCCCCCCCACCGTCCTCGACGATAGACTCCGCCCGCGACACCCCAGCGTTATCCCCTAACGTTGCCTGACTGAGATTTAATTCTGAAATTGTCCCACCCCACCTCTTTTTTATGGAACAAAATTTACCAAAGTCTTAACACACCTGAAAACCATTTCTCCGAAGCATCCCCTAGTCGACGCGGTACACCCGCCCCTCTTGACAGGTGACGAGTGGGAGAAGTCGAGCCCATGACACAGTAGCTCTCACCACCCCGTCGCTAGCCGGCGGCGTCAAGAGTCCGACAGGGACCCTGTAGGACTCTAGCGGCGGCGAGCTCCGGCCTGCCTGGGCTTGCCCCCTCCCTCCCCCCGCCTCCTCCCTCCCCCCGCCTCCTCCCTCCCCCCCCCCCTCCCCCTCTCCACTGCTTCCTACCCCCACCCCACTCCGCTCCGCTAACCTGCCTGTCTCCGATGTGCCGCTCCCCCAACCCCTAACAGCCGACAGATTAACCTTTACGGCCGGGGGAACTATTTATTGTATAGGGAATGATTAATTTGTTTTAGTGCGAACCTATCGCCTGCACGAGATGACAGCGGCCATGAACTGGTTTTTATTCAGTGCACTTAATGTGTTATGTTATGCGAATGGAAGTATGTTGACAGCGGGCCGACACCTGTTGTGTTTTTCTGTCATCTCCCTCTCTGAAGTCTTGTGCTCTTGTGGAATTTGATGTGTTTTTGTTGTTGTTGTTTTTTTCACTGTGCATTTCGCTGTTTTCTGTTTTTAGGAGCTCTGCAGATTGCAACAAGTGAAACTGAGGATGCTGGAAAATATGAGTGTGTAGCAGAAAATTCACATGGAACAGAGTTTTCTCAAGCCACTCAGCTCTATGTCAAAGGTAAAACTGATGTGCTACATATTCCGATGGAGTTTACTTCCTTGTCTCTGTATCTTACTTATAATATACGGATTTATTTTACAGAGAGAAGAGTTCCACCAACATTTTCCATACCACCAGAGCCTGTTAAAGAAGTTATGCTTGGTGAAGATGTGAACTTAACTTGTGTAGCCGTTGGTTCACCTATGCCCCATGTTAAATGGATAAAGGGCACGGACACTGAGTCAGCATCAGAGGACGAACCACCCCCAGTGGGAAAAAATATTTTATACCTTCGCAATGTCCAGAAATCTGAAAACTTCACTTGCGTAGCTGCCTCAGCCCTTGGCAGAATTGTGGAAAGAACTTTCGTAAAAGTAAAATGTATGCTACGTCACAATTTTTTCTGATATTTATTATCGTGTTCTCTAATCTTCTAACATTCCAACCTCTTTACATGGAATATCTCATGCTTCACAGCTCTTCCACTGGCTCCCACCAAACTGGAAGTTTCTGAGATAACTGCAACAACAGTTAAATTAGCTTGGACTCACACCATCCCAGAAGATCTTTCATATTATGTAATACAGCATAAGCCAAGGTCTGCTACCAATCAAGCATTCTCGGAGATCTCTGGCATCATCACGCAGTATTACACTGTGCGCTCCCTATCACCATACACAGAATATGAAATGTATGTGTTGGCTGTAAACCCAATTGGACGTGGACCTCGCAGCTCTGCACTCTATGTTACCACTGGTGAAACAGGTAAGTTTTGATCATGTCTTGTATAATTTAATCTGGACACATGTTCTCGAAAGTTAATTTGGCTTTTACTTGTATTTTTATGTGATTATTAGTGAATAAGCCAGCTCTTTGCCTAATTGTTTCTATTTTTAAAAAGTTTTTCTAAGAAATTTGACAGTAGTGCTTGGACCCCATGACTTCATATTTATTAAATTTCAGTGAACATTTTATGGCATTAACCCTCGTAAACTGTGATCAGTTAATCAACATTTGCAAGAATAATTTTTATTTTTTAAACTCTTTATTTTAGTTCGAAACTGTTTAGTGTTGTTGAGGCCTTATCTTAAGTGCTTGTAACTGGGTTGGAATTTTGGTAGCCTTTTATGAGTTTTTGTCTTGATATGGCTGTGTTCTACTTTTTGCAAGTTGAGTATCATGCACAGTCTACATATAGGTGAAAGTACAGTATGTAGCAAGTGGAAATATTGAATGCCTGAAAATTTTAACCTTCATATTTGTCTAACTTACACAGCTAGTAATATTGATCCTGTTTTCTACAAACTGTAATGCTGTGGAACTGGTATTTGATGCTAAGAATTGTTTGAACATATTTTTTTCCATGCTAATATGGGATTTTTCCTCTGATGTAAGTTGTTATGTGGCTTCTATTTTCTAAGCAGTTAGACATGAGAAGTTATATCTCTGCCTTGACTGTCTTTTACCCAGCATTGTAGAGAATGTTGTAATGGAATGCAAAGCGTTAGCTTTACTGAATCTCAACCTCACACCCAGCATTAGTCCTACTGTAATTGATGCTATCCTACCTCGCACTTCTGACTTTTCAACTAACATCACTTAAATTGCTTCCCTCTTGCTGGCATAACATATGGTACCAGTTGTTATCTTTTCAGTTTAATGATGCACGTGAAAAGTAGCCAGTTGCCCAAGCTTCGTAGAAAGGTGCGCAGAGTGTCTTTACTAATGCAAAGTGATCAGTCCTCCAAGGTTACTAGGTGTCTTCCATCTCCTCTCTTGCACAGCCACCTCAACCCTTCACAACCCCAAAACTTCTTTGCACTGTTTAATCATTTTAAATTGAATGATGTGAGAGAATTAGCATTTATGTAATTTATCTCATATTGAACAAGAAAAACATTCAGATCTAGTATGCAACTGAGTAGATTGTGCACATCATCATACACACTGGTCACCCTGTTACAGTCTCTATAAGGTTATTCTAACATGTTGACTGCGAGACCGCAAGATTAAAGCTCTCATTGTTGTGTTGCAGTCAATGTGTTAGCACCAACAATAGAATATGAAAAGTAATATATTCTGTATTTTTTCTTTCTTGCTCTCAGCTGACATAGGAGGTACCAGTAAGTCAAGTTTACTGTCACTAGCTTTCATCATATATTTTACTTTTATTTCTATCAATATCAGGTCCCTATTGCATCCATCCTTTTTTCTTTTCCTTTTTTTTTCTCCCCCTTTAGTTGTTTTATATGGCACTTATGTCATTTATAACTCATAGTTATTTCAAATTTATGTTTGAAGGAGGACCCGAATTATTGTTTGTGTTGTTATGTTGCTGAGTATTATATGTAGTCTGTCTTCCACTTGATAATGGCACATCTTTTGAATTGTTATGTCTGTCATTTTCAGAACCTGGAACTGCTCCTAGGAATGTTCAAGTGAGGCCGCTCAGCTCGAGTACCATGGTTATTCAGTGGGATGAGCCAGAAACCCCAAGTGGTCAAATATCTGTAAGTTACTTTGAATAAATGTTGGTGATCTTGTTTTATCTTATGAACTATGTCTAAATGTTTGGTGTCTTTCCAGGGCTACCATGTTTACTACACAACAAATCCTCAGGAGCCGATATTAAAATGGCAGACACAGAAAGTAGACAACAGCCAACTCACCACGATTGGTGAACTTACTCCACACAGTATTTATACAATTCGTGTTCGAGCTTTTACAAGCATTGGCGCGGGTCCATTTTCAGTACCAGTACAAGTGAAAACTCAACAAGGAGGTAAACTTTGTGTCTGTGATATTCTAGCAATGTTGAAAATCAGAAGGCTTTAATGTTCCCCTTTTTATTAATAGTTCCAAGCCAACCCAGCAACTTGCGGGCAAGTGAAACAGGTGAAACTTATGTGAATTTAGTGTGGAACAAACCAACACATGCAAGTGACAACATCATCGGCTATGACCTGTATTGGAATGATACCTACGTCAAGGTAATGACTTTCACATTTTCTTTAGAATTCTTTACTTGCAAGCGACTGCTTTTTTTCAGCACATCCTATTTGTCTTTTTAATGAAGGCTGCCTTTCCTTCTGTTCAGGAAAAACATCATCGCCGCATCAATGCTGTGGAGAACTACAAACTGACGGGGCTGTACCCAAACACACTCTATTTCATTTGGCTGGCTGCTCGGTCCAGCAGGGGAGAGGGGGCCACAACAGTGCCCCTTTATGTTCGAACCAAACAGTATGGTAAGAAATATTCACTTGGCTTGCTACTTGCACTGTTATGTGCATTCCATCAAGCCAAGGGTTTTAGGGTCGTTATAATTCATGTGAATTTCTTAAGAGAAGTTTTCAGTCTCAAAGGGCTCAATTTTACCAGAGGTAAGGTTTATCCCTTTAGTCTTGTGGGCAAAAGTACATTTTCTGCAAAAAAAAAAAAAAGCACATGACTACTCCATCTATCTGCTGATGGAGCCTCTTCCTTCACTTCACGCTGTTTCCCTCAAGTAGTGAAGTCAATTTGCGACTGGTGTATTGAGAGTAGGCATGGGAAAGTTTTCTCTGGTTATTGAAGAGAGGAAGTGAATGGTATGAAAATCAGCCACTTTCCTAGCATAGCGGTTATTCACCTGTGAGGGTACCATGCCAGGACAGGCTGTTTGTTTACCTTTCCACTTGATAAAGTATAGATTCTTCCACTTTAAAATAAGGTAATTCATCAAATATAGGGCCTTAGTTTTAATCCAGCAACTCCCAGGTAAGGTATATGTTATATAGTTTGGTGTCATTTTATGTTTAAGAAACAGGTAAGTTTTATGCTGCCACCCGAGTGGCAAAAGTGTATGTACATATAACAGGTACGATGTGAGGTTCATGTCAGAGCGGGTACTCCATATTGCAAAACATCTTACTCTATCGACTCACACAAAACAGGAAAGGAAATCTCGGATATCATTAAAATGGGAAGCAAATTGTTGTATATAAAGCCCCTCTCTTTTCCCCCATCAACGTATTGGACATTGTCAGTCGCAATTTGCCATGGATAAACACTGCCTCCAGCACTGTAGTTGTACATCACTTTGAATGTGTTTTTTTCCCTATTTTTGTTTTTGAGGCAAATTATGTGTGTTATTAATGCCAAAGCGTAGCATGTAGCTTTGAGCACACTTTCTGTTTTCACTATCGTAAACGTCATTTTAAGTTCCTCACAATTTGATGCACTGCAATACAGAAGTATATGCACAGGCTCTTAATTTTGGTCATGTGTGCACTTTATGGAGTAATAGTTTTTAGTTTGTCTGGTGAACCTTTGTGCACAGTATATAATTTAATACTATTCCCGAGTGAGAGTGATGTTTGGTGTTCTAAATACAATTTTCAGGGTAGTGTGCTCTTGGTATGTTGTGAACAACCTAGCCAAATTTCGTTTCCTTACCTTCAAAATCTATTTTGGCTTTAACACAAACAAGCAGATTAAAGGTTTTCTGGAAGATGTTTTCTACATCTGTGCATATGTTTTCTCTTGTAGACCAAAAGCTCAGTTAGGTTTGAACTCTGAAGGAGGTCAACTTTATGCCATTGATGGTCCTGTGCCCTTGCTTTAACCACTTTGCCTCTGCAGTCCCTGGAAACCCTCCACAAAATGTTACTGTGGAGATGGAGAGCTCCACATCACTGCTGGTCAAGTGGAAACCACCACCCTCTGACCGACCCAGCGGAGAGATTACGTACTACAAACTCTTCGTTGTGCAAGATGGTCTACCTGAGTCCGAAGCCATTGTCATCACCGCTCGCGATGCAAGAACATCCATGATTGTGGACGAGCTGCGACCATGGACCAACTACTCAGTTTGGGTTCTTGCCGGAACCCATGTTGGTGATGGGCCTGCATCGGAGCCAGTGATGGCCTGCACCGGAGAGGACGGTACGTGTCCATTGATCCCAGCGATCAAATTGAGCCTGTTTGGTCTGCAATCGGTTGGTTTGGTTGAAATACCTGGCAAGTGGCTTGATCATGTCTGTTATGAAATAAACATAAATTTACTTGTCTGAATGTTTGTATCAATCGATAAGGTGTCGAGGCCTCAAGATTGAAGGTGTGGGTTTGCTTACCATTTCCTATTGTCGGTATTTCCCCCATTCCAATTGAGTACCTACATGGTTTAATGTGGATGGGTGCAATTACCATCCACACCTCTTTTTCAGCATGAGAGAATACTCTGTGGTGCCGGCTCTTTATCATACTTGATTATCTGTCTTAAATATCTGCTGAAACCAGTGTGTTTTTCATTCCAATTTGATTTAGCTCTCATATTATCACACCTTTTTAAAGCGTTCTCAAAAGATGTTAAGTCTCCTTCTGAATTTTTTCAAGTTAATTGTTTATAAATTAGTATTTTTACTATTTTTGTCAGGTTTGACTAACACTTTGTCTTGTAGCTCTAGGAAATGCAAATTTCTGTTTTATGTAGTTTACTTTAAAGCCAAGCAGTGAGCTGTCCTGATCAGTTAGAGGCAGTATATTTTGTGGGGAACTACTGTTCCTATCTAGTACTGGGCATCTGCCTGTATCGCACAATATATAGCAAGTCTCTTTTTTCTTAAGAAAAGAAAGTCTCTTTATAATTTGCTGAAAGTCTCTGTTGTTTAATCAAATACTGCACATTTATTTGGTAGATGCATATTCATCTCTTCTTTCAAAAATATTTTACGTGACAGTTTTCTTTGTCTATTTTTTAGAAATCCAAAATTTGTAGAAACGCATGATGGTATGTCAAAAGCATTCCTTAACAAAGTCTAGACCTCTTTTGGTTTTACCTTAACAAAGAACGCTAGAAGTGGTAAATAAAAGGGTAGTCCTATCTGCATTTGAGCCTTATTTGAATGGCATTAAAAAAAATTTCTCCTTTTAAAATTTTTTAGTGGGTGTGTCTGTGTTTTAAATCTGGAGTTAGGAGGCTTTCCAAGTTTTTGAGAATTGCTTTCTCATTTTCTCTTTATGCTCTTGTTTAAAATTTAACAAGATTCACTTCAGTCAGATGGCAAGTTGGTGTGAAAAATCCATTTTCTCCTTCTTACTCACTTTGAAATTTGTAATAGAAACTTCATCATCCAAGCTTAGAAGATTGCAAGTTTCTGTTTCAAGATTTTCCCATGTCATTCTGAATTTCAGTGCTTCATATTCTTGCCCAGTCTTCTTACATTCTGTGCAGTTTCTTATGTCATTTGGTTTGGGGGCTGATGCTAATTGCCAGTAAAAACTGAAATTTTATTGGCTTTTTTTCTAAGTATGCTTGCTTCTTGCCATTTGTACATTTAATTAAAATTTTCTGCGTTGTACTGGCTGGTGGCTTGATTATTAGTCATGTTGTCTCTTGTCGAATTCCTAAATTTGGTACATATTTTTCGTTGCTTTGTGGTCTACCAGTCATATGTATCTGTAATTTGTTTTCCCAACTGGCAATTTTTCTCACCATCAGCAGAAATGAATGGTCTGTGGAATCTGAAGCAGCTGTCATTCCTGTCAGACATTACTTTATCACCCTCCCCCCCAATGTCATTCACAAGCCCACTTGCCTACCCTTCCATGGGCAGAAAACAACTACCTGAACTTGAATGCTCTCTTGGGTCATGTACCATTTTTCCTGAAGCTCAATGCTAATAACTATTGTCTTTTTTTTTCCTTTTTTTTTGTGGGATAAATGCAATTTTTGTATGTTACTAACATTAATTTTATACTATGAGCATCATCGCTGCTTTGCAGTGCTTTGCAATTAATTCTTTAATTTGTGGAACAGTACTTTGTTTTTGGCACGAATCAATCTTTTCTACATCATTTCTCATTTTGGTAGTTATAAAAGTCAGCTAAGAGGTTGTCAAGCGGTTTTTTGTCCCTTTTGTCCAATACCCTTCCTCCATCCTCATCCATCCTTCAGTTTTCTTGCTTGCAATTTTCTGCTTTGATGGTCTGTCTTAAAGATTTTTCATATGGAGATTGATACACTACAAGTACTGGTTTTATGAAACCGCATATTACCTTTTCCCTCTTTTTCACAAGTTATAACTGAGCAGATAGAAATCACATTTATCTCATTCCCTTTTCTTTTTTTTAGAATTATTACGAAGCTAAGTTAGAGACTCCGAACGAAATTGAGCTTCTGATAAATAAAGAACAATACTGGTTTGCACATTTTTTTTTCCAGAGTCTTAGGAACGTGTGGATTCTTGAGTGCTTTCATCTTTAAAGTGACTTGTGAAAAATTGAAAAGGAAACAAAATTCTTGTAGTTTATCGATCTTCCCGCCAAGATATGGTACACTTGAAATTCCAGACCTTTGCTATTGTCAGTCTTAGGAATACCTGAGTGTACTGTGTTATGGCTCTGAGATGTTTAATCATTTGTGGTCCTATTCATATGAGTTGTTTGTATTCTGTCCTGATGTGTGATTGTGTTAATCATACTATAATCAAACATCTTCATAATGTCATTGGAGTGTTACTTACTTCTTCAAGTTTTTTTTTTTTTTGTTTTAAATGTTTTTGCTCTTGATCTTTTTGTAGAAACACTCCCTAGATTTTACGCACTGTTCCAGATGCACACCTGGCTTTTCTGATTTGTGCGTGTCATATTTAACGAAACTTCATTCTAAAATTATGAATTATGTCAAAAGCTCTGGCACTAAATTCAACCTATTTAAATTTTGGTTTTTGATTTTCTGTACAATTTTTACTTATTTGATGGTAGTGGACCTCAAAGGGTTAAATTTTTGTTTTGTTTTTGTGCATTTCTAATTTTTACTGTATTTTGTATTTTTATGACAGACTCAAAGCTTTTTTGGAAAATGATTGCTTTTTGATGAATGATTTTTGAATGTGCTGGATTAACATTTTTCATGCTTTTTTTTCAAATGTGTGCGTGTGGGTGCGTTTCACAAGCTGTTACTTACATATTTTCCTCTTTAAAAGGTGATGGCATTCTCTTCATGGCTTGTCCTGTTTGTCTGGCTACTAACCCTGTCTTTGTCTTTCCAAATCATGGTCTTAATGTATTTGTCCTCAGCAGACCGCTGGCATCGTGGAGATTGGGTGATACCGTTGCTATACTTACTATTTTCTGGCATAATATGAATAGCACTGCTTTTTCTTTCTGAAAATTAAAGTTAATTCATGCAATTCATGTATTTTTTTATTTTTTTCATTTTTTCTACTCTCTTGAAGTCAATCAACGTCTATCTAGCGTATCTTAACTGTACATGTATAAGGAAGAAGCAGTGTATTCATCCCTTCAGTTTTGTTCACTCTTGTCAGTTACAACTCTCACTTGGTTGATTGCTTTTTAAATCACGTACACAAGTTTTTTAAGAGCACAAATCTTTTGTTTTGGGCACATTGTGTCACACAGCACTAAGAGCACTGTTTTGGTTTTTCTGCTCCTTCCATACATCACCTATCCTTGCCAAATCCTTGCCTGCATGCTATAATTGCCATTCTGCACCTTCCATTATTTGCCATAAATTTGAGTTGTGGTATGTTTTTCAAAATTTTGTGAATATAGTGATTACTCATTCTCAATCCTGTATATATCCAGTCCAGTATATATTTTATAAAAATCAAGATGACCACCTCCAATTTATGGCTGTATAGTTGAGCACCTACTGATGTCAGTGAGCACAGCTTGTTGTATATCTCTGCACTGTAATTTTACACTGTGATTGAGGTACTCTTCCATGGAAGTATCCTATATATTGTTGCTATTTTCTCTATATTTTTTTTGTGAAATCAACTGAGGTGGTGGGGTGGTATTTATCTCCATCTCCATACTGTATCTTCACCTATCGCATTCTCTCAAATACATCCATGTTCTAATGCAGATCAATTGCTATCTGTTGACTTGAGAAAATTGCAATATTATGTTGGATTCATATTTGTATTAGAGTAGATGCTGAAACAACCTGTGAAACATATAAATCAGGCTGGGACATGTCATTTTTCCCCAGATTATGGTAGTGAGGATCTTGTTTGTTTTTCTGCACATTTACTCTGGAATGTATCACATGCATTTTGGTTCTATTTTACTTCATAGCAAACTGGCCCTCACTGTCATTCATGAGGATTCATGGCATTGAGTCTCCTTCATATTACTTGGTCACCATTCACTCCTCCAAGACCAACATTCTATCATTTCACTTGGTTTCAGACTTTTCTCCTCTTTCCCTCATTCTCTCTGTCTCTCTTTCTCCCTCAGTCTTATTTATTTACACCCACACACATTCTCTCTGAAACTCCTGATAAAGAAACATGTTGTGTAAGTTGCTTTTCATCTGTTGACTGATACTATATTGACATTCATTACAATTCAGAATGCTCCCAACACATACCACAGATTACAAATTGTTTCCAAAACTATACACACCCAACTGTTCTTCTCTTTTTCTTGCCCTTCCGTAATCACTCAGTACTTCAAGTTTTTAAAGGAAAAAATCTTTGGTTTGATTTCTTCCTTTTTTTCACTGTCTAAATCTAGGACACATGAATCATTACAAACATTCAGTAAATTAGCAGTGAAGCACAAAATATCTTTTCTTGTTGGCATTTGCACAACAGAATTGCTATTTTCTTCTTTTAATTCTTACTCACTAGTAACAATTTTGTAACATAATTGCCACCACAAGACCATCATTAATTTAATTTTGTGATCTGATTTTTAAAAAAAGAGTTTTGTTTTTGTTTCTTTTGCTTGAGCTCTCCATGGTACGCATCACTTGTTTGTGGATGCACCTTGTGTAATAACAATATTGAACTGAAAAGTGAGATCCAATTTTTCAAGTGTGTGCCTGGGGATGTCTCATCCACTTTTTGTAGTACTCACTATTACTCTTACTGTTTTATTCTTGGTTTTTAATTTTTGTATCTTTCCAATTCTATCCTTATTTTTCACAGTGTGTGTGTGTTTTAATTATTTTGAGATGTGCAAGTTCTATTTGAGTGCCATAACTGACAACAAGACGTACAGTTGGCTGCGTGGTTTGCCACTAACACATACTCAGTTGTAACTGATTCATAATTCAATTTATGTTAGGAGTATGTTCTATGGTCAAGTACTTTCTCTCTCATTATTTTTGTACCTCATTACCAAACACTATGGATACTGACAGTTGTGATGGCTGTTGTCACTTTTATTCATTTTTATTCACACATCATACACTGGTCCTAAGGAACTCCAGGTTGTGAAAGACCTTTTTTTCCCAATATTTTTGACAGTCATTTTTGTGGCTCCCATGTTGTTCATTTTGCATACCCTGAAAGAGTTTTTGCAGCTGTGTTTTGAAGGGGAAAGTTTTGAATGCGCCGGCGAAACAACTTTTTTTTTTTTGCTAGATCCATTCTTAAAAGGAAAAAATAGTAATTTTTGTCACATTTTTTCCACTTTTTTTTGTGGCGTATCAATTCTTTTGGTTCCCCTGCTCAGCTTGTAAAAGTGAGTACTATCATTAGCTCCAAATCAGACTCATTTTCCTCATTTGTTGGCGATTATGTTTGGTTTGATTTAGTTTGATCAGTATTTTGTTCAGTTTCATTTGTAGCAAGTAGTGAAGTAGACTAGTTGATGGAAAAATTTACCCCCGTCATCCTATCTCATTAAAGTATACAATCTTCACTTCACATACCATCCTGAAATTGGGGTTTAATATTTTTCTCGGCTTCTGAACATGTGTTACGGAACAAATTAGTCACTTGAGATCAATACCTTTTCGCTTCTGATAGGGTTTACCTCTCTTCTGTATTCTCTTTCTTCGTACCTGTATCTCTTCCTCTACTACTGTTTTCTTTTCTGTATACACCCAATCTAAACAAACATTCCCCCCCCCCTCCCCTCCCCCATTTTTTTGTGGTAAGAAGGTAAATATTTCTTGTTTGCCTGTACCTATCTGTATGAACTCAGCTTGTTCTAATTGAAAACATTCTTTGTCACAATCTATTGTGCATATCGTATGCACTCAACAAACCCAAGCAATTGCCTGATTAACTGCTGTTCATCCTCATCATCTTTATTTTGGTAAAGGATGGACATGGAAGTTACATAACAAGTTTTAGGAATTCTTTCAAAGGGGAAAGGAAATACCAGCTCTCATAATATTATAATAATCATTATTATTTCTTGTCAGTGTGTAGAGCCTTAGGTGGTAGTATACAGAAGTCCAGTGTATACTGCTTTTCTGCCTGATGCTCTGAACTCATGAGAAGCTCTAATTTTCAAACTTGTCACTTTGCATCTAACATTTATGGCTGCACATTTTCTAAATATGATAAGAAGCTTTTGTGTATGTTTCATTTTATTACCTTAGTGTTTTTATTTCCCTGAGTATTAGAGCTTCTATGTTTTTAGTGCTAAGCATCAGGCACATGTTGGAGGAAAACTTATCTAACTTTTATCACTTGACAGTGCCTGGAGCCCCTAAGGACATTATTGCTACACCCATCAATTCCACCACTATCAATGTCCGTTGGAGCCCACCAGAAGAAAAAGAACGAAATGGAATAATTCGTGGATACCACATTCATGTTCAAGAGGCTAGCATTGAGGTATATCTTAATACCTATATTGAATTAATGTTAAATTGAGATTATGGTTTTAAAATGATCAATGTCTTTTGTTATGAAGGGTACTAGCAGCAGCCTTCTCTATGAACCTATTAGACTAGATATACAAGATGGCTCGGTCCTAGAGGGTAATGTGAGCGGCCTTCAACCCGATACAAATTATTCAGTCCAAGTTGCTGCATTAACTCGCAAGGGTGATGGTGATCGCAGCAAGCCCATCACAGTTCGCACTCCAGGAGGAGTTCCCAACAGACCAAATTTAAATCTTAAGTATGTATCTGTTATGGTCCAGGCCCAAAGTCTGGTCCCACCTAGGTTGGCCCGGTCCAAGCTAGGTTGGCCCAAGCCCGCCCGAGCCAAGCTGGTATCCCCTAGCTTGGCCCAGGACGAACCAGGCATGAACCGGGTTAAGCAGGTTGGCCCGATGGGCCGGGATGTGTGTCAAAACACTCACTGTACACTCACCTCACTGACTTTATTTTTATTCATTTGAAATCTATCTGAGCTCTGATAAGAAACTATTTATGTCCCATGTAGGGTGAAACGAGATCCTGATGGTGATGTAATTGATTTGGAACTAGAATGGAATGCTCCAACACAAAAACATGGTGAGCTGATAGGGTTCCGTCTGCGCTTTGGTATTCAAAATCAATCTCTCCAAGAAAAGCTCTTAGGACCCTCAGAAACACATTTTGTGATTGAAGAATTAGGTAAGCATCAATAAAATTAAAGGAAAAAAAAAGAAAAATTATAAATATTGCTTATTCTCATGTTTTTTGTCTACCTGCATTTCCAGAAAAAGGAGTTCAGTATGAATTCAGGATTGCCGGTCAAAACGAAGTTGGTTATGGTCAAGAGACTGTGAAAGTCTTCAGTACTCCAGAAGGTGCTCCAAATGGACCCCCAACAAATATATCAGTTCATTTCCAGACTCCAGATACTGTCAGTATAATGTGGTCACCCCCTCCAAGGGAGAAGCGCAATGGGCAGATCATTTATTATTTTGCGGTGTTACATAGAAAGGATGATCACTCAACACAGTTTGACAGAAACACCACACAAACCAAAGCTGTATTTCCTAATTTAGAAGACAATTCTGAATACATTTTTAAAGTAAGAGCTTATACCTCTAAGGGAGGTGGCCCATACAGTGAGCATGTGGCTATAAAAACACAACAAGATGTTATCCGGGCTCCCCGTAATGTCAATGTTGTTGCTACTTCTGACCACAGTGTTGAAGTTTGGTGGGAACCTGTGACATCGAAGCATGTTATTGGTTATCAGATCTTTTATAGTGTGGAGGCTGTGGAGGATCTTGACAGGTGGCACCAGAAGACTGTCCCTCTTACAGAGTCTGCTGATCTTCTTAACCTTGAAAAGAACTCTGTCTATGCTGTGGTTGTTGCTGCAAGATCCAAGACAGGACTTGGTCGTCTTTCAGAGAAGAAAACTGTGAAAGTGAAGCCAGAGGATGTTCCAATGGAATTTTTTGCTTCTGATGTTAGCACTCATAGCATGACTCTTCATTGGTCTGCACCAAACCAGCTGAATCCTCTGAAGTACAAGATTTCCTATGATTCTGAAAAACAGTTTGTCGACTCCCAAGGAATTACACAGTTTCAAATTGTGCCTCCAAGAACAATATATGTGGAACCTCATGTGCACAACTATACAGTCACAGATTTATCTCCGTTCACAACTTATCGTGTCAACGTTAGTGCTGTACCTCAAGACAATTCATACCGACCTCCAACAAAAACAACAGTTACAACAGGAATGGCTGGTAAGATTCAACAACTCAAGCTGCTTACTGGGGTTTTCATAATGCAGTTTTTACATACATACTGTTTCCTTTAGCTCCTCAACCCATGGTACAACCAGATTTCTATGGTGTGTCTGGTGATGAAATACAAGTCATCCTACCTCAGGCCTCAGAGCAGTATGGACCAATTAGTCATTATTATCTTGTTGTTGTTCCTGAAGATAAATCTACAATTAATAAGCACCCAGACCAATTTTTGACTGACCAAGTGAGATAAGAAATAACAAGTTATAAGTTTACTGTCCCCTATTGATGTGGAGTTACTATGTACGAACTCATTTTACAGATGATTGCCAGCAAAGGACATAAAGGAGAAAAAGAAAATGCTCCTTACATTGCTGCCAAATTTCCGTTGAGGAACATTCCGTATACTTTCTATCTTGGTAACAATGAAACTTATGAAGGATTTGTCAATCGCAAATTGGACAGAGGCAAGCGATACAGGATATTCATAAGAGCTGTGGTAGACACACCTCAGAAGGTCAGTCTTTAATTTGTGATTTCCTGTTCCTCTTAGACCATACATCCGCATTATTCTCACATTTCCTCTTCTTTCTTTTTGTGTTTTTCCTCCCTTCAGCACTTGTACACCAGCAGTCCATTCTCAGAAGCTCTTTCTCTGGATATGCGAACAGCTCCACCAGGGGACCCTCCACGAAGGCCAGATCCCAACGTTCCTTTAGATAATTCAAGTGATGTGTCTGTCAATCGGAATACAGAAGAAGCAGGCATGGTTTGGGTCATTGGTCCAATCATTGCTGCACTTGGTTTATCCATTATTTTGGTGCTCCTCTTCATTTTGAAAAAGTATGTTTTGTACCTTTATTTATTTCTCTAGTGTCTTTAGGTTGAGTGGACATTTTTTACTGGTTCTTTGTATTGTGTCTTTCAGGCGAAGACAGCCATGTAAAGCCCCGGACCAGGCTGCCGTAACTCGGCCACTTATTACAGCCGACATTGCCACATCTCATGGGCCAATAGACCCCGTGGAGATGCGGCGTTTGAACCATCATACACCGGCAATGGCCTCACACCCACCCATTACTCTGAATGAACTTGCAACTCATATTGAACGATTAAAGTCTAATGATAATATGAAGTTCTCTCAGGAGTATGAGGTTTGAAAAAAGACATTTTGCTAAAAATGTGTTGTTTGATTTTTCTTTGTAATAATGGAATTATTCCTCCTTTTAGTCAATTGAACCTGGTCAGCAATTTACTTGGGATCATTCAAACATGGAGGTAAACAAACCCAAAAATCGGTATGCAAACGTAATTGCATATGACCATTCAAGAGTAGTCTTGCAGCCCATTGATGGGGTCTTGGGATCAGACTACATTAATGCCAATTATTGTGATGGATACCGCAAGCACAATGCATATGTTGCTACTCAGGTTGGTCACTGATATAAGCTCAAACCTGCATAATAATTAATTTGCAATTGCGATTTGATTTTGACCGTGTTTGTTCCATCAGGGTCCTCTGCAGGAGACTTTTGCTGACTTCTGGCGTATGGTGTGGGAGCTTAGGACAGCAACTATAGTCATGATGACCAAATTAGAAGAAAGAACTCGGATTAAGTGTGACCAGTACTGGCCAAGCAGAGGTTCTGATACCTACGGAAATATTTCGGTCTCTATTTCAGATGTTCAAGAACTGGCTACTTATTGTATACGCACTTTCCATATTCACCAGGTATGGTATTTTAACTGATGGGATTCAAATAGGGCTATTCAGTGTGATTTTGTATTGCATATGTAGCAAGAGTAGTTCTGTGAATGTAACGCGTTTTTTGGGGTGGCAGTCTGGTTACAGCGAGCGGCGAGAGGTTAAGCAACTCCAATTCACAGCGTGGCCGGATCATGGTGTCCCAGATCACCCAGCACCTTTTTTGCAGTTCCTCCGTAGAGTTCGCAGTCTTAATCCCAATGATGCAGGTGCCATGGTGGTTCACTGCAGGTAATTGCTTTCTCCGAACTTTTTTCTCAGTGTGTAAGAAATGAGTACGTCTAATTTTTTTCTCTTCTCTATTTTTTCAGTGCTGGAGTAGGACGCACTGGTTGTTTCATAGTTATTGACTCCATGCTAGAGCGTATGCAGCATGAAAAGACCATTGATATCTATGGGCATGTTACTTGCTTACGAGCGCAAAGAAACTACATGGTGCAGGTAAATATTCACCAAGATATTTTGCAATTGAAATGTTTCACCAACAGTGTCTAACTCTACCCACCTCTTCCAGACTGAAGATCAGTACATGTTCATTCATGATGCCCTACTTGAGGCTGTTGTTTGTGGAAATACGGAGGTCCCTGCTCGATCTCTCCACACTCACATTTCTAACTTGCTTCTAAATCATGAAGGGGTCACAAATATGGAACTTGAATTTAAGGTATACTGTCATACCCTCTAAAAGACATTAATGCTCTTTATTTTTGTATTTAGGAATATGTCATTGTAATTCGTATGTTTTTATCACTCTACTCACAGCGCTTGTCAAACATGAAAACGGATGCATCCCGCTTCTTATCTGCAAGTCTGCAGTGCAACAAACATAAAAATAGGCTTGTTCATGTGCTACCATTTGAAAGTAGTAGAGTTTGCTTGCAGCCTGTTCGAGGCGTGGAAGGCTCTGATTACATAAATGCAAGCCTGATAGATGGGTACAGACAAAGAGGCGCATATATTGCAACTCAGGGTCCTCTTCCTCATACAGCAGAAGATTTGTGGCGCATGTTGTGGGAACACAACTCAACCATAGTTGTTATGTTGACTAAACTGAAAGAAATGGGAAGGGTAGGTAACTTGTTGCTGATGTATGTTTAGTTAGTAATGTTTTATTCCCTTACTAAGCTCTGTTTTGTGTTTATCTGAAACAGGAAAAGTGTCACCAGTACTGGCCTTCTGATCGCTCAGTGCGTTATGCGTGTTATGTTGTGGAACCCATTGCTGAATATAACATGCCTCAGTATATACTTAGAGAGTTTAAAGTCACTGATGCAAGAGATGGGTCCTCAAGGACACTACGTCAATTCCAGTTCACAGATTGGCCTGAACAGGGAGTTCCTAAGTCAGGAGATGGTTTTATTGACTTTATTGGACAGGTTCATAAAACAAAAGAACAGTTTGGTCAGGAAGGCCCGATTACAGTTCATTGCAGGTATGCTGAAGTCCAACGTAATTTATGTGTAGTCTTCTAGTAAGGTCTTCATTATTATACTGTATATTTCAGTGCGGGTGTTGGCAGAACTGGAGTTTTTATCACTTTAAGCATTGTTTTGGAAAGAATGCAATACGAGGGTGTTGTTGATGTTTTCCAATCGGTTCGCATTCTGCGCACACAGCGTCCGGCAATGGTGCAAACAGAGGTTGGTACCTGGACTTACTCTAGTTTCTTTAAATTTGAATTCATTTTGCCTTTTGCCTTGTAATAATTACATCTATATCTTGCTTCCCAGGATCAATATCAGTTTTGCTACAGAGCGGCATTGGAGTACTTGGGTTCCTTCGATCACTATGCAACTTGAACTTTGTCCTAGCCAAGTAATGTGCGTCCAAGTCATCAAGACTCTGAGCTTCAAACATTGTAAATATTAGACTGGTATAAAGTATTCAATTATCCTCAACATTGTACATAAGCAACCAATTGTGATGAATCCTCTGTTCAAGCGCTGCTACAAACAGAATATTGTAAATAAGTTAACTGTCAGCTTCAAAGGATATTTGACTTAGGAAAATTGGATGGACTAGAGTTTTAAGCTATAGATTAGTTAGCTGTGTATATGAAACTAATAGACTTGTAATAAGCTACGATTCTCTGCTTAACACTGCCAAATGAGCAGCATAATAATTCATTTTTATTTTTAAATTGAACTGACAATTGCATTTTCATCAACATCATACTTGAAGTGACACATTCAGCAGATTTTTGCTACCATGTATATCACGAATCAATTTTAAAATCTGTTCTATGGAAAACTTTGTAATAGAACTTCATTTATCTGGTATCATCATTTTGACAGTTTATGTCATCAGTTACCTGGTCGTAGTTTTCTGACTGAAACTGCATTTTGCATCACTACAGTTTGTGTTGTGTCAAAATAAAAATCATTCAGATTTCACTTATTGTTGATCATCTCCATATCATGTTAACATTGTTATCAAAGGTAGTTTTGGAATGAGTACTTAAGACTGCTGAGCTCATATTACTGCCATTTTTAGAGTATAGCAATTGAGCTGTCTACCATACTGTTAATTTATAATGTACAGTAATGGAGAAAGGAAGGTTAGTCAAGTAGAACTCTACAGTATTTCTTTTTAAATCAATTTTCAACCTTTATACTTTGAATATGCGTTCAAATTTGTTGCCTCTTTGGTTTTGTACAGAAGCAATAGAATATTCTGTGAAAGTGACTTTGGGTTGTGTTGTGAAGACTTGGTTCACTGCGTGAAATAGTTGTACACCTTCATTGTTATGTATGAAACCAGTAAACTTCACACCATAATGTGATTTATTGCCATATCGTTCTTAAAAGTGCTGCAGCATCTGTTCCGTAGCTGTTTACTTTCTGTATTCAGTTTTATACCGATGTTTTCATTTAAGTTTTGTGAAATCTTAATTTTGTTTAAATATCATGTATGTTTTGGGATCCTGATTTTCCTCTATGGCAATATGTCTCAATCATGCAAGTATGTAAATTTTTAGCTCGTGAGGTGTTTATGTTCCTAATTTTGTCGTTGGAGGAAGTAAGCTCAAAATCCTCAAGAGTCGTCCTTTATTTTTTGTTTGTTCAGTGA
Source organism: Megalurothrips usitatus (assembly GCA_026979955.1). Lineage (NCBI taxonomy): Eukaryota > Metazoa > Arthropoda > Insecta > Thysanoptera > Thripidae > Megalurothrips > Megalurothrips usitatus. Next base: position 2,186,660 of record CM049594.1, on the reverse strand, counting down.
CAAAAATTTCTTTTTGTTTCTCTTTTGTATACTTTGCACATGACAAGTGTTATAGCTTGCCATTTGTATCTTTCTTTGTATTTTTATTATGTTGTCCCAATTTTATAGTTGATCACTACTTATGAAATATGTTTTTCTGGATATTGTTACGATTGATATTCTAGGGCTTTCGACTTATAGTTAGCCAGAAAAGTATTCAGTGTATCTGTGCCGACTACAGAGTGAATCACAAGGAATGGTTGGACTTGTGTTTTGACCCCAATCAATCAATTGGGGTGTGATGATAATTCTTGGACATCCTGTTCAAGAAATTGTCTTGTCAGGTAACTTTCTGCTAGTGTCACAGATTATTTTTGCCATGCAGATGTTGGCTTCTTCCACACTCTATGTTAACTTCTACTGTTCTGTTGTAGCAGTCCTATGAAGTAGGTCTTTGATTATTTTTTTTAATACTCCGCCATTGTAAAATGAAGGTACTATGCGAAGGTAGCACATCATTTATTCAAGGCAGAAGTCTGAATTTTCAAGTCTTTCATTTTAATTCTACAGTACCTCTAATTAAGTTGGATTCAGAGAATTTTTAGCAAACTTTATGGTTTTTGTGTCAATCTTTTGGCCTTGGAAGTTTTGAAGCAAGGGACTCATGGGTTTTGAAGTATTAATAACTCAATACAGATGTGTCTGAATTACCATTTTCTTTGAAATTCAAATTAGGAAACACTTTTGTTCCTTCATTTATATGATCTCGAGTATGCATGTTGTTTTATTATTATTATTTTTTTAAAGAGAATGGGAGAATTTTCTAGAAAAAGCACAAATATGTATGTACCCTGTAAAGTGAAAATGGTGTAGATGTAGATTTAGAACAGATATCTATTATATGGTTTGTGGAGGCAATTGTTACTGGTTTTTGCCCTCTCACTAATTGGTACCCATAATGGTAATAAATCAAAGACCAAAGTGTTCCAATGAAAGAGCGCAATGGCTCAAAAATGGCTGCTTTATTTTTAATGCAGTCTAGCTGTTGTGCTCATTATCATAATTTTGCTTCAGACAGACAATACACCCTAAAAACGCATGATGTGTTAAGTAAATCTATTTTTTGTGGCAGTTTTATCCCGCCATTCTCATGTTCTTTATAATTTCTGCTTTCATATTTGTGCCATTTTCAAGTCCTTGGAAAATGTTAAAATTATATACCATATCTGAAGTTTCATTAATTTTTTTACTTCTTTCATTTTTATTTACATTATTTCTACCCCATTGTTAAATTTAGTTGTTAAAAGGTTGCGTTGACTATTTGACTTTATTGAAGGCAAATATATGATTTAAAATACTTTTCTACTGTGTGGTGAAGCCAAATAAAAAGCATTGAAAGCAAACAACACTTACATCTTTTATTTTACCTCGATCCAGTACACAGAAACATAGATACAGCGCCCTTTTGGGCAAGTCCCGGAGAGGGAACATCCTAAAACACCCCCCTCTAAAACACCCCCCTGTTGGGGATGGCTCGATTGGTCTAATGATAGTTCACCTAAAATATTTTTAAATTAATTCCGTACATTTTGAAATATTTTGGAAATAATTTTCCCGAGCTGGCAGAATTTTTTTAGAATTCTTTGAAACCACTAGGTTAGGTTAGTTGGGATTGGGTTAGGTTAGGTCGCATTTGTAAAATATTCAAACCTTTTTTTAAATGCGTAAGACATTTTTTTGTTATATAAAAATTGCGTTTCATTTTTTAAAAAATAAAATAAATTTTAATAAATGGAAAATAAAGTACAACACAGAAATGGCAACATAAAATATTTTAATTAACAGGGGGGTGTTATAAAGGGGGGTGTTCTAGTATCGACTCCCGGAGATACCCCCGATAATTTTTATTAATATTTTTAAAAAAATTTGAATGATAAATATTTTGAAAATATTCCTGGGCGTCCCGGCGTGGACGTGTTTTTCGCATTTTCCGGAGTCATGAGGGCCATGCGGCACATATTTCATGACGGAACGACGTCTAGGGGTCAGTTCAGACACATTCGAGGGGTCAACAACTTAGATATTTTGAGTACACAGGAGTGCCTTTCGCTCGGAGTAAGTTGGAGTAGGCCGGAGTAAACCGGATTAGGCCGGAGTAGGGCAGAGTAATTTCAGAGTAAACGTGACAAAGACAAAGGGGGAGCACTGTCTACCCTCGTGCGGATTAATGCCGGGGTAGGAAGGAGGAAGTTGGAGTAAACCGGGGAGTAATACCGGAGTAGGTCGGAGTAAACCGGAGTAAGTAGGAGTAAGCCGGAGTAGGCCAGAGTAACTCAAGGTACAGGGACATTTCAAGCCCGAATCAGAAGTGAAGTGTTAACGAGATGGTGGGACGCTCATTTCGGGACATTAGCCTTGTCCCGTTGCGGGAAGAGCATGTCTCGTTTTGGGAATGGGCCAGCGACCCGTTTCAATTCCTTCAGATCACGATTCGGGATTAGCGGCGCGTGGCGGCGCGTGGCGGTGCGTGGCGGACTGCGGGCGGCAGGGAATGCGGCTGGCGGTTGCTCGCGGGGTCGTTTTACGAGTTCACCGGAGGTGGTTTCTCTCTCTCTCTCTCTCTCTCTCTCTCTCTCTCTCTCTCTCTCTCTCTCTCACCCTCTTAGACTCCCCCCGTGAAGTGTCGCCTCCTCAGCCCCCACATCATCTCCTGTTGTCATTATGCAGGAGTGGCAGGCACAGAAGGTTAATCTCCTCAAGCTATTTTTCTAAGCAAAAGGATTTCCATATTTAAGTCGGACGAGCGGCCTTTCGAGAGTGGTCAGCAGGGCGACGCGGCGAAGGGGGCGGCAGGGTGAAAAGGTGAGGGGCTGAGGGGGTGAGGGGTGCGGGGGGAGGAGGTGGTGGGGGTGGAGGCGGCCGGGCCGGCGACGGGAGTCCATTCACACCACCCGCCACTCGGGGCGCCGCGGTATAAAACCGACCGGCACCCCGACATATCACCGCAGCAGCACCGTGAACACGGATCATTTTCGGACGACGCAAAACCCCCACCGCGCCATGCTCCTCAAGGTGCGTCGTGTGTGCGTGTGTGTGTGCGTGTGTGTGTGTGTGTGTGCGGCCGAGTGCAGCGACAAGTGGCTAGGCAAGTGTGTGTGTGTGGGGGGGGGGGGGTGTAGTTGTGAGCGGTTTTCCTTCACTGTAGGATTATGTGTTCATTCTCGTTCGACAAGTGCCTCGGAGGATATGTTGCGGGATATGTTGTTGGACTCATCTTAACGTCACGCACAGGTCTGGATAGTGTTGGTGATCGTTAATGGTTCTTTTTCGTTCATTATGTGTGTGTGTGTGTGTGTATGTTGTCACGAACTGAACGCGCTGAGCAGAGCGGCGCCGGCCTGCAGGATTAGAGGCCGGTGACGGCAGTGCGGCTACCCCGCGGAATGTGCGACGGGGCCAGGCAGAGGCAGAGGCAGCGAGAGAGAGAGAGAGAGAGAGAGAGAGAGAGAGAGAGAGAGAGAGAGAGAGAGAGAGAGAGAGAGAGGCACGGCGAGGCTCGGGCCCCGACGGGCCCCGACGGGCCCCGACCTTTTGCTGCACTTAGGCCCCAAATACGATCCGTTTAGCACGATCGGGTTCGACTCAGCCTTGAAGTGAGAAAAAAGGGGGAAAATAGATCCACAAGGAGAACGTGTGTGTCCCTACATATCCTCAGCACCTTTTCACTTTTAAATGAAATCCTTCTTTCTCGCCTTGTTTTTGCCTCTCTATGTCTGTCTGTCTGTCTGTTTCTTATATCTTTCTCTCTCTCTCCCTATTTTCCCCCTCCGCCAGTCCCTCCTATGTCTCTCTTTTTCACCTCGCGCACTCCCAGGCCGCAAAGCTCCCAGGGACCAGGGTAACTCCATCCAATCTGTACAGCCAGCCGCGCATAGGCCGGAGTAACGTACTTCCCAGCGGGAGCAAGACTTATGGCACAGCGCGAGAAGCACACACACACACACACACACACACACGCACACACACACATACTGGGGAAGGCACACCGACGCGTTCGCGCGCGCGTGTGCTCGTTGCATTCGCTGGCCGGCAAAAAGCGAGCCGCACGGACACAACACGAGTACGCGAAAAGCTGCCAGGGGGAAAGGGTGGTGGGTGGAGGCGGCGGCGGAGGGTTGGCCCGATCCGCTGAAGATGCTGGGCTTCGGTACGACAGTCTTCTTCACCGTATGCGAAGACAGACGTACGCGCTCCCCCCCCCCCCTGAGTGACAGCGGGGTCGCGGTGGGCCGAGCCCCCCGACCCCACATACTGCCCGCCGCCCACGGCGCCGCCTGACACAATGCCACAGTGCACACGCGTTCGCCAACCGGCCCTTCTTCCGGTCCGTTCTCTCTCGCTCCGTACCTTCTCTCTCCCTCTCTCACCTGTCGCCCCCCCCCTCCCCACCTCCCTTCTCCCTCACTGTCTGATAAAGCATCATCGTCGCCCATGCAGTTTGTCCCAGTTTCTCGACCCGAGTCACACGGCTGGGCTACGCGCCGAGCGCCTGCGAGCGGCAGGGTAGGCCAGCCCGCAAGACGCGCGCGCTCGCCGCTGCTGGCGGCTGCCTACCTGGCGGGCGGCGGTCGGGCGGCAAGTGGACGGCATGCGGGCGGCAGTGTGGCCGTGTGGCCGCGGGCCGGGCAGTAACTCACTCGGCCGCCTCCTGCGCGGCGCACAGCGCACAGCGCACAGTGCACAGCGCACAGCGCACAGCGCACAGCGCACTCACGGCAGGATCTGACAGATCGGCGCCGCGCCGTCTCGCCGCGTCTGCCGCCGGTTGCCTCGTCAATCACGGCCAACAGTAACTCAGCTCATCGTCTTCCAGAGTCGATGCGGGGAATGCGTGGTGCGTTTTATCCGACGGGGTTGACGGAGACCAACGTGGACTCGACAAACGGCCAAAGACCTCCGCCGCTGGGGAAGCTTCACCCGTTCATAGAGGATATAGTTTCCGGCGGGACGGGGAGGGGGATGAACTCTTAAAACTAGTGATCCGACTATAAAGCGTGTCATGCTCTATTGCGCCTCTCATAATGGCCGGGATCTGTCTAAAAACAGCCAAAAAATACATTAAATTATATGAATTTGGGCTATAACGCCACTATTGCGCATACCATTACGCGTCGTATCACGGACAGAGTGACTCGACTGCTACGCGAGTGAACGCCCCCCTCGGTTTTCGGCACTCACGAGGTGCCAAGCGGCGGAGAGGTGTGCCGGGCGCCGCCGGGCGAGTACGGCAGGAGTGTGGCGTTTGGGCCGCACGACTGGGCGGCGCGGAGCATGGCGGAGCACGGCAGCCAACCTTTTGCAGCCCGTCGTGGCTGCGCCGCGGCGCGGCAGGCGCGGGCAGGGGCGGGCAGGGGCGGGCAGGGGCGGGCAGGGGCGGGGCGGGACGGGGAGGTCCGCGTCGTGGTCGTGGCCGCCGGGAGCGGAGCCGGCGCCGCCTCGTCTCCTTTTGATTTATCGGACACCGTGAGGGTGTCGGTGTCGGGGCGTCGCCGCGTCGCCGGCGCCTGCCTCCCTGCCCAGGCCGGCTGTTTCTGGTGCCGTGCGGTCCCGGCCGGCGCGGCCCCCGGTGGGATCCGAACCGCGGACCCTCGACTCGCGGCATGCGGTGGCCGCCCGCGCCGCCGCCCCGCCCGGCCCCCACCTCGCCGCGCCCCACGCAGGGTGGTAGGAGGCTATATAAGTCCGGCTCGGCTCGGCGCCGCATGTCAGTCGAGTCCCATCCCGCCGCCGCCGTCTCCAGGATGATCAGCAAGGTGAGGAGAGGGGTCTGATTCCGTCTGATCTGGACCGAGGACGCGGCGCGAGCCTGCTCGGGGCGGACGAGGCTCTCCGCTGCCGGGGGGTCGGGGGGGGGGGGGGGGGCTGATGCGGCACACCCCGGCCGCCAACACTGTGCCCGGAAAGGCAGTGCACATAAAGCGTTATTGCAAGGAAATAGAAACGCGCCTTCTGTAACAAGTCGCGTGTGTTTTGCAAAAGCACATGGTATGATCTGTGTGCGATTTTGGAGTAACAAGATCGCGGAGTGTATTTCAAGACAATTTCTTTTTAGCTTCTGTACTGCCACTTCGAAAAAAGTGAGCAGTGTGTTTAGTGTCGTGTGCTTAACATAACCTTTCTTCTAGCTCCGAGCTACGAAATGCGCAGAATAAGTTTAGTGCACTGAATAAGCAAACTTTTTAATTCGTTTGATGTCCGTGTCAGTAACGTTTGGGGTGTGTCGGGGACGAGTGTGAGAAATGAGAACACGGCGGTTAAAGGGTTCACCTGTCAGTCACCAAAGGTGTTGCCGCGTCCGGGGGCCAGCCTATGCCTGAGGACTCGCGTCCGAGCCGAACGGTGCGAGGGTTTTGCACAAGCATCAGCATTTCCTCTTTTCCTATGCGTGTGGGCTGCTCCCTGACAGTCCGTAAAATGTCCGTCGATCGCATTCTCCCACATCCTTCTACAGGGAGTCTTCGTGTCGCTACCTCCTAGAGATAGAAGGAAGACGTCTGCTCAACGGACGAATTGAAGCCTTATTGCACCGCGGAGGTGGCAGGTAGCTGTGGGGAGGGGGGGTGGTGGTCATGGGAGTCATGACCCCCCCCCCCCCCCCAAAGCCCTTAGAAAGCCGCCTAAAAAGTAGGCAACCGGCACGACATTCAGCCTGTAAGCAGTAAGCGTCTGCTGTCGGCATAAAGCATGACCTGACCCCCTCCGAAAATTCCGGCCAGCTACGTGCCTGAGGCGTTCGCTCCTCCGCAGACAGGGATCGCACCTCCATCGCGGCAGATTCCTATCGCAGCGCGCGCCCAACACAAAGGATGGATGTAGACAGCCGCGGAGCCGCGGGGGAGGCGCGGGGCGTGTGCGACGTGCGTGTCGGACGGACGACGTGAAGGGTGAAGGGTCTAGGCGGGGCCGTTGAACGCCGTCGTGGATGCTGTCGTGGACGCCTCGCGGCGTGGCGACGGTCGTGCCTGAAACAACCGACTTATGGAGATGTGCACAGAATCCTCGCGGAAGTCTGAACCCTCGCCGTCCGGCCGGCAGCGGCCTGCAGGGGGTAACTGGGCCGCCGCCGCGGCCGCACCGCTGAGCTGCTCCGTCTCATTCCTACCTGTGCGGGGGTCAGCGCGGGTCAGCGAGGACAGGCGGGGTAGGCGGAGCTGGCGGCACGGGGAGGCAAGACTCAATCAAGTTGCAGAGTGCGGTGTAGTGCGGCGGCGGCGGGCGGGTCTGGTCCCAAAGGTTACTGGGAGAGCGTGACCCCCGCGGGACGCGCGACACGCCGCCGTGTGGCGTGGCGTGGCGGGGCGTGGCGTGGCGTGCCGGAGCGAGGCGGGGGTGCTCCGTACATGCGTCACCTCGCCGCGCCAGCTTCAACCCGGAAAAGAAGGCGCCCTCCGCTTTTCGGGATGAACTCACGTACGGGACGGAGTGCATGCCGCCCAGGTCCCCTATCCGGGTCGGCAGCCCCGACACTCCGACACTCGTGCCGCGGCGTCCCGAGCGCAGCACCCGGCGGCGCCGGCATGACAGGGCGGCAGTAAATGCGTTTTATATCCCGCAGGCCGCAGGCCGCCACAGAGCAGGCGGCCGCCCCGGCCGTGTCCGTTCAGCCCACAATGTTTTCCTGCACGACGTGCATCTCCGTCACGCTCGTGCTGTTACAATATTCGGGCACTTGCAGTTCAGGCGCGTTTGTGACCTGCGGCCTGGCTGGAGGATTTCGCGCTTTCTCTCTCTCTCTCTCTCTCTCTCTCTCTCTCTCTCTCTTGCATACCCAAAGGGGCTCTTCAGTCCTACTGTATGTAATCCTCAATAAAAAATTTCAATTTCAATTTCAATTTCTCTCTCTCTCTCTCTCTCTCTCTCTCTCTCTCTCTCTCTCTCTCTCTCTCTCTCTCTCTCTCTCTCTGGGGTGCTCCGTAAAAGAGAGCGAGTTGAGGGGGGACGTGTCAACAGTGTTGGCCGCTGAGCGCCGCACCCGCTGCCGGCCGGAGGTGGCATAATCGCTTGCTTCATCCTTGTAAAACGGGAATGGCAAATTAGACGGGCAACTTTCTTTGCCTTGGGGGGCAGTGAGTGTGCCGTGCGCTGTGCGGCGCAGTGCGGCGCTGTGCGAAGCCGCCTCCCAAAACAATGGAGGGATATGACTAGTGCCCTTGTGAAGGCCGGCGGGCCGGCGCGGGAGCGTGTGCGTGCCGCCAGCGGGCGTGAGCGGGCGGGAGCCGCGTGCCGACTGGGAAAAGGATCCTTTCCGCGTGCTGCCCGCCGCCGCCACCGCCGCCGTCGCCGTCGCCCCCGGCGCGGCGGCGCGGCCCATTGTGCTGCTGTGATGCCCACACCGCCCGCCGGCACCGGCGCGGCGGCGACGCCCGGCGAGGTGTCCACCTGTGTCCACGGCGGGGGCCGCGTGGGCCGCGTCAAGGCGAGGGGGCGGAGAGCCGTCGTTAATTGTGTGTTCCCTTCCCCTCCCGCAGGTGTGCCTGTGTCTGTGTGCCGCGCTGGCGGCGTGCGCCGCCCAGGGCGCGCAGAAGCCCATCGCCATCGTGCGCCTCGACAGCGACATCAGCCCCGACGGCACCTTCACATACACGTGAGTCATGTCCACGTCCCGGACGCACGGCGACGTCGGCCTCCGTGGCCGCTTGCAGCAGTGCAGTAATGCCCAGCTCTCCTCCCCGCAGGTACGAGACGGAGAACAGGATCTCGGCGAGCGCGCAGGGACGTCCTGGCAACGGGCCGCCGGGCGAGGAGGGCCAGGCCGTCACCGGCCAGTTCTCGTTCGTAGCCGACGACGGCCAGACCTACTCCGTGCAGTACACCGCGGACGAGAACGGCTTCCTGCCCACGGTCAGTATGGTCTTCCTCTCAGTGCCCGCCCCCATGCAATGCGAAATCATACAATGTCAAAAGTCATAAGAACGTGGATTTTTGGCTGAGCGATAGCGAATCCCTCGACCGACTGGGTCAAAAATGTTTTGTCTGTCTGTTTGTCTTTCTGTCTGTTTGTCTGTCCGCGCGATTTCTCGAGAACGGCTAGACTTAAAAAGCTGAAATTTGGACCACATCTTTCTTGCATCATACCAGAGTCAACCTGCCCTCGGCGGCACCGCAGCCTAAGCGGTTTCTAAGATAACTTTCACAAGTGGTCTAAAATTTAAAATCCACCGGTTGGATGAGGTGAGTGTGCGACATTCGCCTGTCAGTGAGAGGAGGATCAGTGACTCCACGACGCGGTCTGGCGTATGCCTACCTTGTAAGTATAAGTGAAATGGAAATAAAGGCAAGTGTTAAAAAGAAAAGGGTGGCATTGGAAAAAATCTGAGGAAAGAAATCAACTTTGGGAACACTTGGTCTTACTCGCGAGGGACCCCCGCCTTGTCAGACGCAGCAGCCCGGTCGGTGGCGCGGGCCGCTCAGGTGGCTCAGGCCTCGGTCCGGTCCGGCCGGGCTTGCCTACCCACCGAATGGCAGGCGCTGCTCCGCAGACCTCCGGGCGTTCGCTCCAGGCCACTACCCGCTCGGGGACGCACAGTGGCAGACTTTCTCATCGCGGACGTGCTCTTCTCCTCTTCCAGGGCGCCCATCTGCCGACGCCGCCGCCCCTCCCCGAGGCCATCGTGCGGTCGCTGCAGCAGCAGGGCCTCAACCCCGCCGACTACGGCGCGGCCGCCGGCGCCGCCCCCCGCGCCCCGCCCACCAGCTTCGGCGCACAGCGGAGACTCGGCTGAGCCGGACCCGCGCCGCCGGACCCGCGCCGCCCTCGCCCCACCACGCCTGTACATACGACTCGAAATAAACACCAAACACAAGAACGGTTCCTCTTTTTGTCACCCCGGCCCTCGCCTCGACCTCGCCGTCCACTCCGAAACCATGTCGTCGTTAAAGCTCGAACAAGTTCATCTCTTTTCACTATCTCGTGGTTAAAACGAATCAGAAGGGCGGAAACCCAAAACAAAAGTATTTGATGGATAAAGGCTAGGCGCGGAGCCGTGGAGCCGCGGAGCTGTTGGCGGTGTAGCGAACGGATAATGCTTGCGGATTCCTGAGCGCACCGCGCCACCAGCGTCCCGGCCCGGCTCGACTAACATATTACGATGGGTATAGGCGCCTCGCTAGGCTCGCTAGGCTCGCCCTGACACCGAATCGAAACGCTGCCACGACGGCGTGCTGCAGGCTGTAGGCGGCAGTCCGTACCGGCACGGCAAGCGACCCGACCTCTGGCCGGCCAGCGCCGCCGCCTGCACCGGCCCGGCCGGCCCGGGTACGCTATCAGTAACATTAGACGCCCCGGGAAGCTCCGCGGACACCCGTTTGGCACGGTGACCACACGGCCACTGCGCTGCTCTAAGGTCGACAATTACTTTTCATTGGAAGGTGTCACGGTGCAAAGGGTAGGAACTGCTGGCCGCACGCAAAAGTTGACTTGTTCTCGTGTCTCCGAGAATCTTTGAAATGGTTCTTGCCGGTTGCCAGGCTTAGACCATTTTTTTAATTTATATGTAAATTTATTATTAAACTTCTATACTTTTATTTTTTGAAAATTTTGTTGGTGGGGCTCCCAGCGCTCAGCTGCTCCTTCTGGCCCGCCCCGCCCAGGCGTCGGCCGGTCTACCCCGGCCCGATCGCGAAGCACACGGTAAAATGTCTACGAAGAAAATGAAGTCTTCGTAGAATCCTTAAGCTACGAAGGAATGCTTCGTTATACGAAGAATCCTACGAAGACCTCATTTTCTTCGTAGCCTACGACTGTCTTCGTAGTATGAAGTCAGGTCTTCGTAGGAATTTTACTGTGCACGGTTCGGCTCGGCTCGACGCGGCTCGGCTCGGCTCGGCTCCGTACCGACTCCGGACTGAGGCAGTGCAGCGATGCAGAAGCGATGCACGCCAACTGATAGATAGCACGACGGAGCACCCGCGCCTGTACCCCTGTACCAGGTGCCTGCGACCATTGTTCACGGCTGCCAGTCGCTGCTGGAAGGTGTGCCGTTGAATCAGGCGCGAGTCACAGCGAGGGACCAGGCCGGGGCGGGGAGAGGGGGGGGGGGGGACAGGGGCCGACGTCCGCGCGCTAACATCTGCTGCTCTGCCCTAACCCGGGCATTTTTCTGTTGTTTTCTGTGAGCTTTTACTTCTGCCTCCTCGGTCAGCTCGGGTAAGCTGCAAGCCTGCAAACGGCACCGTCGGTGACCAGTCCCTCTGCGGCGTTGCAGCAGGCGTGCCGCAGGCCGTGCATCCCCCCCCCCCTCTATCCTTCCCCCATTCAACCGACGCCTCTGCTCAAGGGGGAGGGAGGGGGGGGGGGACGACGCGCCGAACGAACCTTCCTAGTAGAGGGGGTTTTAAACATCATTTGTATAATCCTGGAGCTCTGCACTTAGAAGTGGTCTGTTTTGCTTTTTCTTCCTGTGGCAAGAACGGCCACCCGATGGCGTCGTGCGGGGGACTCGGCCCGCGCCCTGGAGGAGCTCTAGCAGTGTACCGCTGTCCAGTGCAGTGCAATGCTAAAGCCTTTTGCCTCCTGGCCTTTGCCGTGCCGTGAGGGGCCCCCGAGGCCCCCGGGGCCCCCTTGTCCCCCGCGGTCCCCTCCCTTGTCCCCACGTATCGGCGACCCCTCCCCCGGGATCCCTGATCCCTCCCTGGATCCCCTCGTCCCGGAGGCCCCGAGGGGGGGGGCCCGAGGGGGGCCGGGGGGTCCACGGGGCCCGGAGGGCGAGCCCTGTATATAAGCACACGTGCTGGGGCCCGGGGCACACGTAGTGCTCACGTAGTGCTCCGCCTCGCTTTGCCTACGCGACGCCATGAGGCCAACGGTGAGTCGGCAGTCGTCCCCCTTTGGATTACCTCGGATTCTACGGCCGCCGTCGACAGCCCGTCACCTCTGCGTGGCCCCGCGTGCAGTGCGTGCGAAGTGCGCGGGGCGGGGGCGGGGCCGCGGCCGGTGATGGGAGCTCCGCGGGCTACTGCTCCAGCTGACGCCGCGGCTGCCGCGGCCCGCCCGCCCGCCCGCGGCCTGCTCCGCCTAGTGTAGCGGGGCCGCCAGCCACAGCCGCTGCGGCCAGGTCCTGCATCGCCAGCTCCGGGTGCAGCGGTTCTGCGCGTGCCGCGGGTGTTCGGGCTGGGAGTGCGAGTGAGTGAATGAGTGAGTGAGCGAGCCCAGCCTTTGGTGCGGCAGAGCTTGGAAGAGCGAGTGAGTACAGCAGAGCGACCGGCCCGACCCGCGGAGCCTCGGATCGAAGTAAGTCTAAGTCTCACTCTCGTACCGGAGGACCGGAGGTGAAGCCTGTCTCCTTTTCATTTTCTCGCTGGAAGTTGTTAGCACCACCTCTTGCGACGCGCTCAGGCATGGTACCAAGATTGTTTCAAGGCCAAACCAATAATCTATTTACTATTTATAAATTTATTTTGGGGAGGGGCAGGGCTAGTAATAATGAGGGACAAGTGAGAAAGGATGGGACAGGGTGTAGCTGCCGTTGTCATCTGCTGGCCATCGGCCGTGTCCGTCCACCAGCGCCCACGAGGCCCGCCGCGGCCTGGAGGGACCCAGAGGGACCCGGAGGCCGGAGGCCGGAGGGCGGCGGGCAATGTGCGGTGCTACACGACAACTGACGCAACAGTGCGGCCTCCGCTCGTCGCGCGGGGGCGACCGACGGCAGCCTGGGGACATATCGCAATGCGAGTGTGTTGCCGGGCCGAGGCCCAGGCCGAGCCAGCCACCGATAGGCACCACTCATGCCGTGAGGCAGAGCCCCGGTGAGACCGCGCTGAGGTGGGCCAATAGTGTCGTTCATTCGGAGGATTACTGCCAATAACGTCTCTGTCTATCTTCATGTCTGCCTGTCTGTCTGTCTCTCTCTCTCTCTCTCTCTCTCTCTCTCTCATTCACTTTGGTCTCACGATTATCTGCTCTTTCCCTCGATGTGAGCGCATGCATACCCCTCCGTTCTGAACTCACATATCCTGAAATGCCCCGCATGATGAAAGCTTTTTATTAGACGCCGAAGGCGGCGCGAGCGGGAGGGGGAGTCGAATCATATGCGAAGTCCGCTCCCACGAGAAGGTTGTGGGTCTGGCTCCGGTTCCCTTTGCTTGGCCGGCTTGGCCCAGCACACCGTGCCCAGAATGACACCGCGCCCTGCACTCCACGGCCGGTTCACCGCGCTCGCCCTCGTCTCTGTCGGAGCGCCTGCAGTCGTCCGGGTAGGCAAGCCCGCCCGGCAGGAGTGCGCGCCCGAGTCGATATTGCCTACCCGGCAAGGCGCTCCCGGCCTTGGCCGACACGGAGTTTCTTGGCGGCTTACGAACGCCCCCACGCCCTGCCGCGTGGACCACGCCGCTACGCGCTGCAAGGCGAGGCTGCGGCCGGCCGCGCCGGGGCGGGCTGGACGACCCTAAGCTTGGCACGAAGGCACTTGACATTTCCCCGCCCCGAGTCAATTGATTCAGCAGGCACGACGCGGCGCGGCGGCGCGGCGGGCGCAGGCGGGCGCAGGCGGGCGTGCACAGTGTGTGCGTGCTGTGGTAATCATGTTGACTTTCTGTACCAACAATGTGGCAACGGCACGGCGCGGCACGGCGCACCGAGGAGGCTCCTACGCTCCGCGGCGGCCGAAGTTTCTCATAGTTCCCCGCGCCGCTCACACCTCACGCCGTGTCCTTTGTCCTCGCAGATCCTCGTCCTGGCCTGCGCCCTGGCGGCGGTAGCAGCGCGGCCGCAGCCCCAGCGCGCCCCGGCCGGCGGGGCCCAGGAGCCCATCGCCATCGTGAACCTCCAGAGCGAGGTCAACCTGGACGGCACATTCTCCTACACGTAACGTCACCTCTCCCCGGGTTGCACCTGTCTCTTGTCCTCGCGCCCCGCGCCTCCCGGATGAGCACGGTCGTTGGCTGCCCCGCAGGTACGAGTCGGCCAACGGCATCAAGGCGGAGGCCACCGGCAAGCCGGGCAGCGGCCCGCCCGGCGAGGAAGGCGAGTCGGTGCAGGGCTCCTTCTCGTACGTCGGCGACGACGGCCAGACCTACTCCGTCACCTACACCGCCGACGAGCAGGGCTTCCTGCCGCAGGGCGCCCACCTGCCCACGCCGCCGCCCACGCCCGAGGCCATCCTGCGCGCGCTCGAGTTCAACGAGAAGAACCCCGAACCCGAGGAGGGCGGCGCACCGCCCAGGAAGGGCCGCTAGGTCCGCTGGTCGCTCGGCGCGGCCCTGCACGTCCGGGCGGCCCGTGCCGTGCGGCCTATCTGTGTCAACGGTGTAAATAAAGAAAGTCGACGACGCCACCTGCCGCCCGTTCTGTCAGGGCGGACGAGTCCACGCCGCTCCCACCCCCGCCCTGCCTTGTCCCGCCCCGCCCCGCCCCGTCACCGACACCGTTGCGCAATGCAGACACGCTGTGCTGTGCTGCCTGGCCTGGTCCAGCGGCAGCGCCAGCGCCAGGAGGGGCAGCGAGGCCAAGGTTGGGCCAGGTGTCCGCGCCGCTGCAGCCGCTGGCTCCGGGCTCCGGGCCGCGGCCGGCCGGCCGGCAGCCTCCGCCAGCCTCCGCCAGCCGGCGCGGCCGTGAGAGTGAAAGTACTTTGCACCGCGGAAGGGGCGTCGCCGGCGTGGCCGGCCCCGCAGCGGGCCGCGGTGAGCGCGTCGTAATCCGTGGCGGTCAAGGCCACGGCCAGCCGAGGCCGCGTCACAGGGAAGGAGACGAGGAGACTCAAGGCCGCGCCAGCCGAGGCCGCGTGCCGCGTCACAGGGGAGGAGACTCAAGGCCGCGCCAGCGACACTCGCGAAGCACGACCGGAAATACACCAACACACAAATGAAGTATAGAGACCAAAACTCCGCAAACCGTGCGGGGAGCGTGGGGGAAACAGCGGGTGCGGGACGGCGGGACCCTGCCGGTGGGGGAGCAATAATGGGCGGTGCCCGGTCGTTTGGGAGACATGCAACACTGGCACTTTGTTTAGAATTCAATTGAATTGCTAATTTTTTTTCTTTCTAAATTTCCGTGTTTTATGGGCAATAAATAAGGCGTTGGTGAGTATCCAGCGCTCCCATAACGTCCTCTGCGCACGTTCGGGACTTAGAAGGCCGAGCCCTATGAATACATGAATCTAGGTTCCCAGATGGCAAAGATCAACACACTGTATCGTGTTGGTGTCTTTCGAGCCGAGAAGAGGCGGGGGATGCGGGAGGCGGCGGGTCCACACAGATGACCACGACGATCGTGGGCAGGGCCGCGGGCGAGCCGGTCCGAGCCATGGACCTCCAATGCAGGTGGGGTGTGCGCTAACACAAAATACAGCCCCCCCCCCCACCCCTTCAAAAATAAGAGGGAAAAAAATAGAACGGGAAATGACTTTTTAAGGCCGGGCACTCCGCTGATGGGGGCGCTGGCGAATGCCCGACTCAAGATGACACGGCAGACCATGCGGTTCCTGGGAGACGCCGGGGGTGGTGGGAGGCCACCATCTGCTGCCGCCCCCGCTGCCGCCCCCGCCGCCTCCCCCGCCCCACCGGCGGAGGGCGACAGGAGCTGGGAGTGTGCCGACCAGAACACCCGCCCGCCAAGCGTCAGCAGCGCGCCCTCCACGTGAGTGTGGAGCGGAGAGGTGAAGGAGGCCGCGGAGATGGCCAGCGGCGGCCAGGCTGAGTACTAGAGAGACTGCAGTAACCCACTGTGGGCCGATAAGGGCGTTCCATCTCCCCCCCCCCCCTCTCTCTCTCCCTCCCCCCCCCCCCCCCCTCTCTCTCCCTCCCCCCCTCTCTCTCTCTCCCCCTCTCTCTCTCTCTCTCTCTCTCTCGCATTCGTCCAGAGCGCCGCTGGCGATGGCGATTAGATGGGAGCCCCGTTGACGCCGCAGGTCGAGGCGGCGCCGGGCGCGGTGCCGGGTGGGCAGGGCCGGGCCCGCGCACTGGGCCGGCCGGTGGCCGCGGCGGTGCGGCCCCGCGGGGGTGTGCTGCATCCGCGTACGCGCCCCCAAGGTCAGCATCCTGGTGCAGCGCAGCGGCCGCGTGGACGCGGAGCCCCCCGAGGCCACGGCGAGGGTAAGCGGCGCGGGGGTCCGGTCCGGGCTCATGCCGTACAAACGCCGTGCCCCTCTATCCAACCGCCCGCAGGCGGCCAGCGTCGCGTCCGCGGCCGAGGAGGTCGTCACTGCGAACCAGGGTGCCGGGAAGCCGGCGTTCGACACCCGGGCAGGTCCACGGGGGGCGCCTTCCGCGACACGTGAACCCGGAGGTGGGAAGTTTGCGAGTGGCCGGTAGCGACAGCCAGTCCGACTCCCCGATACACAATTATCGTCCTGTTAAAGACAGCCTCGTGAGGGAGCCAGGGGTGGAGCCGACGGCGGCGGGTGGGGGGCCGGCGCCGGGCCCCGCCAACAAGACCAAGTCCAGCTCGCGTGTCGGTCGCAAACCGGAGGCCGGAGACGGTCTTCTCGACCGACGCGACTCCTCCGAGTCCCTGAGCAGCTACGTTCGGCGGGAAGCGTCCGTCATGCTGCACCAGGTTTGGCTGGGCCACTGTTCTGCAGCGGCGGAGCCCCGCGTCGTCGGCCCTCGCTGCCGTTGCCCACCGCCCCGGCCCCTCTCCCCGCGCAGGTGGCGAAGCACATAGGCTGGCTGGAGAGCAAGCTGGAGAGCCAGGACGGCGGCTGCGAGGCGGAAGGCGGCCAGGAACGCCTCCTACGACAGGTGGGCGTGGAAAGCTGTCGTTGTGGGGAAACTGGTGACGTTTTAAGCGCTACCCGTTTTGCGCGGGAGTCTCTGCGGCCTGGGTGAAAGGGAGGGGGGGTCTCCGCAGGTCACCCGCGTGGCGGCGTACACGGCAGCGAGCAGGCAGCTGCGCCGCGCGGCCGGCCTGTACATCGTGGCCAGCGTGTCCAGCCGCGCGGCGCGGCGTGGGGTGGTCAGGTGCGTGCCGCGTGCCGCGTGCCGCGTGCCGCGTGCTCGGTCCTCGCCGGCTGAGGTGACGCGGACCCAACGGGACGGACCGCGGTGCCGCAGGTACTGCACGGTCAGCTGCCCTCCGCGCCCGCCGCCGCCGCCGCCGCCGCCGCCGCCGCCGCCGCCGCCGCCGCCGCTACCCCGCGACCGTGGACACGCGCCCGGCTCGGGGATCGTCGTGCCGCCGGGCTCCTGCTCCGGCACCACCTTCACCCGCCGGTTCCTGAAGCGGTTTGATCCCTCCAAGCCCGTCCCTGGAGGGGAGCCGGCTGTGGCAGGCGGTGCAGGCGAGAGGAGCCCCGTCCACATCAACGACCTGCCCAAGGTGAGGAGCGCGAGGGTGGCCTTCGCCCCCGAGTCCGAGAGAGGAGCGAACGCGCGCCTCCGGCGGCCTCTTCGTCTTCGGCCGCTGAGCGCGGGAGCGTCGCCGTAGGGGCTGCTCTCTCCCGGCGTCGCCGCACACGGGCGGACAGTTGTGTTCCGGCCCTCGGACACGCACTAACTGACTAAACTAGTGAGCGCCACCACCCCCTGAGCACAAACGCCGTCCCCAGTACCTGCTGCTCGACATCTTCTCGCGGCTGGACCAGCGGGAGCTCAGCCTTTGCGCCGCGCCCGTGTGCCGAGCGTGGCGCCGTCTGGCGAGGAGTCGACAGTTTTGGCGGGAGCTCATCTTCGACGGTAGGCGCCCTCCACGGCCCGTCCGCGGGGTGCCTGCGCGTCCTGCGCCTGCGACACCCGTCCCGTCCGGTTACGCTGTCCGCGCCTCGCGTTGCAGCGGCCTTCCACCAGTACTCCGCGCAGAGCGTGTGCCACCTGCTGGGGGCGACGCCCGGCCTGTGGACCCTCGAGCTGATAGCGTGCCGCGACGTCGACCTCGTGCTGGCCGAGGTCAGTTAGGTTACTGCTCCTCGAAGCTCGTGCGTTTGCTTTCAAATTGCTTTTTTGTTTGTTACATTTAATTTTTAAAATTAGTTTTTATTACTTTATAGAAATTTAGTAAGCGCTTCCGGTATGTTTCGTCCTTTCTTTTACAATTGTTTAAACAATATCATTTCGCATTACTTTTTTTTTAATTAGTAGGACGTATATCCTGTGCGGTGTCCGTCCGCCCGGTAAGTCGCTTGTCGTGGGTTTTGCGTGGTTCGTAGGGATGGAGGAATGACGAGACTGAGGTTCAAGCATCAAGTTTATTCAGATTCAAACGCCGAAGGGTGCCCGGATCGTGTTGGCCTGCTTCCCTCCCTTCGGACGGCGCCTGCTCGTGGCCAGGATAGGCCAGCCCGCACGACACGCGTGCGCAGACGGGGAGCCCGCTTAAGCTGCACGACTGACGCGCCTCGCGCCTCACGCGCAGGTGTGCCGCTCCTGCCGCAAGCTCCGCAGCCTGGTGGTGGACTCGTGCACGGTGTCGAGCTCCGCGCAGCCGCTGCCCGCGCTGGACGCCGTGCTCGAGCAGTGCGTCTGCCTGCAGTACCTCATCGTGGCCTTCACGCCACACCTCTACTCGCCCGGCTTCTTCTCCGTGCTGGGCCGCCGCTGCTGGGATCTGCACTGCTTCCTGGTGAGGCTCGAGGCGCTCGAGGTCTGCGCAGCGCTGCGCCCGGTCTCGAGCTCCTCCCGTCCCGCCCCTCTCCCCTCAGGTGAGCGCGGACGACGGGGACGTCCGCGAGTTCTGCGAGTCGCTGAGCGCGGACGCCGGGAGCGGAGGAGACGACCTGGGGAGATCGCCGACGGGGTCCTGGACGCGGACCGTGCCGCCCCCGGCGTGCCCCGCCACCACGGCGAGCGGCAGCTGCCACACGGCGCACCCGCCGAGGGAGAGCAGCAGCCTCAAGAGGAGGGTGACGGCCGTGCGCACCAGGAACCACCTGCTGCGGGTGCTGGCCCTGCGGCCCGACGCCGAGCTCCGGCTGCTGCAGTGGCGCCTCGCCCCCGACGACAAGCACGCCACGCTCGACTACTTCGGCGTGGAGGCGCACCTCTCCTTCCGCTAGGCAACCGCGGTCACCAAACATCCTCTGAGGCACCAGTAAGCTCGTCCGTTGGAAGGTCGATACAAAATAATAAAAGTGATGTAATTCCACGCGGTGGGAGTCATCATGTTTTAATTTTTTTTTTATTTAGCGAACATAGCAATGGACTAGAAACATCAGACAAATAAGAGGCTCAGAAGGATCAGAGCTAGAAAAATTTTTACTGAAGGATAATACTATAGGATACTTAGTTGAATATCACAGAAAGAATTTCTGCCTTAGGGCATTATTTTAGAGCAATTGAACAACAGACATCAATAGTATCGCCACGTCAAATACTCAGGCAAGACTTAGACCAGAAAGTTAAAACTTCTCTATCAGACAGGTTGACACCCAAAGCTTGAAGGAGGGCTGTCTTGTCTCTTGGATCGCAGGAATCCTTCTTCTCGTTTGTGTCCACATAGTGTAATGCACGTGCAGCACTAAAAATCAAAATATGCAATGGTTTCATGAACACAGTACAGATATGTAGTTAGAGTGACTTCTAGCTAACCACATGTTTTACTCACTTTAGGGTTTCCATTCTCAATGCCCCTATTTGTAACATTAAGGTTGCATTGCTGAGTTGCTCAGAATGCATGGCGCGGTCAAGCTTTGCCAGAAATGTTGGCCCTACAATCATGAAAAACATATCATATCTGCTTATGCACACTCACTCCACTTCACAGCTGAAAAGGTCTCACATTTGATTGGGAGCTGTCCAGGCCACTTCAAATGAAAGGTGAATTGGTGGGCCTCTTTTAGTTGGTTTACTGACTCTGGTGTTTCACAATCTAGTGGTGGCAAAACTTCAAGACGAGCAACTTGGGGTGATGGCTGAGGCACAGCAGCGCGAGCATCAATACCCAACATGTTGCATTCTGTTGGAGATCTGTACTGAGAGCTGAATGGAATAAGTCTGACACACCCCTGCGGCAACAGTGTCTGGAGAAGAAGAAAAAATATTACTTTGACTAGAAAGACCCATAGTCACATTATTTGTTTGTTTTTCTTTAAACAGGAACAAAAGCCTTGCCTTTAGAGTGAACAAAATACTTGCAACAAGTGAAGCCGGCTGTCCTCTTACAACAATCTGTCTTCCAACAAGAAGGCAAAAAACTATGCTTGCAAAATTGACAGCACCCAGCAGTGTGCGTAACATGCTCAGGCTGCTTACACTTGGACCAGTACTTTCAACAACACAATTCACTGAGCTTTCATTATCCGCAGAAGGATGAGTTTTGAGATAGTTAGCATCCTTCCTGGCAGATACAAAAATAAATTTATCTTCACACTCTGTGACAAATAAAAAATGTAATTAAAAAGATACCAATTTTTTTATGGAGGAGGTGTTTTGGTTATTAAAATGAATAATTACCCTCAAGAGACCCAAATGGTATTGCTAAATCCACACTTGGTAGAGTTTCACGAAGACGTGTGGAAGCATTTCGGAGCAGCCACACAAACCATAAATGTAATCTGGTTGAGAAACAATAGTCACAATCAAAATCTATTCCAACGCAGAACGAATAGAATAGCAATTGGGGACCTCTTTGACCTTACTGGGCAAATACTTTTGGAGATCCTGTTAACTCTGATAGAGGACGACTGCTTTTATCAGCACAGTACGCACCATTCAGGCGTATGGCTCTTTGTGGTCTTTCAACTTGCTCTGCTTCATATACCTGTAATGCACAGACATGCCGGCCGATAAGTAAGTAAAATATTTGAATAGAAAGTTTCAAAAGTATACAACAAACCTTGTTGGCAGACATTTGTAGCTCTGCAACAAATGTTGATATGTTTTTTTCTAAGAAAGGCCACAAATTTAGAAGTAAAAGACGGTCTTTTGTTAGTACAATGATAGAAAACCATCGATGAAATCCTCGAGCAAGTGAATCTCGGATCAAGAATGTATGACTTAAAACACTGCAACCACAGGAACTTCCCAGCCCTAAATCATCACTAAATACTAATATCCCTTCTTTTCCAGGACTGACCTGTGAAAACAAATCACATTATATAGAAACTATTGTGATTTCTCATGACACATTTGGAATATTGTAAATACCTCACAGCTGAGACTTCTGGTACAAGCTTGACGCACCAATCCCTCAGTCTCTGACTGCCATGGAACTTGGGAGCTAACGTAACTTGTCTGAGTTTCATGGTCCGATGTAATAAAAGTGTTACCACTTACTGCCTGACATGCCTACACAGAAGGCAGGATAAAATTGTAAGTGTAAAAACCCTTTAAGACACCCTAAAGGGTGCGGTTTAAAAATATGTGTGACAATACCTCACAGGGTGGAGAGAGAACATATCGTGGAGCTTCAATACTTTCTGGAGGTCCATAGAAAGCATGACTACTTTTCAAAGTTGTATGCTTCTGTGAGCGACATGGTTGAGTGCTCAGCAAAACATTCGGCCCATGAAGCTCACAGAAATGACAAAGAGAGACAACAGCATTCATAGTTAACGAAATCACCTGGACACAAGGGTATAAGCAGTTAACCTGTAATATGCAGGTACAATAAATATAAGGGTAATAACACTGTTCCGTAAGCATTATTAATTTTTGTTTAACAAAGGATGAGTACCGGTTAACAGTCCATCTATAAATCACGATGCAAATTGTTTGAATTGTTTCGATTGTTTTGATTTTGATGCTTCTTGGTTGTTTTTGATGTTCTCGTTTTTTTGTGAAACGTACAATTTCTCATAGATGTGCCCTTCCCCTGCACCCCGCACCCCGCGGCACCGCGGCGCACGGAGGGCGGGAGCTCTAAATCTGCAGACCACTGCAGACGATTACGAGTGCGAGCCGCTGCCAGTAACAACCCTTAATATCATCTGGCTGAACAACATGATCGAAGAAGAGTCGGTTCTAGACTCGTCCCCGACCAAAGAATGCAGCAAGAGTATACAAGCCATTGACAGAGAGGCAGTTCACAGAATATGTTCTGGACAGGTATAACCTATTGGGATACAGTATAAAGCAAAACACTGTATACACTGGTTTGTCATTAATAACTACTACGTTAAATCTTGTCTATGTTAGGTCGTTCTAAACCTAGCGACTGCTGTCAAAGAGCTGGTTGAAAATAGCCTCGATGCCGGGGCGACTTCCATTGAAATTCGTTTGCGGGAATATGGAAGTGAGTTGGTGGAGGTTGTTGACAATGGTTGTGGTGTAGAGGAAACAAACTTTGAAGGGTTAAGTGAGTATCTTATTTGAATCGTTATCTCTGAAGTATTAGACTTCTTAATTTGAGGCATTGCTGTTTTCCTATGTGTACTGACTAGCTCTGAAACATCATACATCTAAACTGAAAGAGTTTGCTGACCTGCTGGGAGTAGAAACATTTGGCTTCAGAGGGGAGGCTCTCAGTTCCCTTTGC
This sequence comes from Megalurothrips usitatus, assembly GCA_026979955.1. Lineage (NCBI taxonomy): Eukaryota > Metazoa > Arthropoda > Insecta > Thysanoptera > Thripidae > Megalurothrips > Megalurothrips usitatus. Next base: position 2,164,279 of record CM049594.1, on the reverse strand, counting down.
GCTCTCAGTGAATTGACTGTCACAACTAGACACACATCAAGCCAAATGGGAACCAAGCTGACGTATGATTCCAGGGGTGTCATCATCAGTAAAACTCCCTGTGCACGTCAGGTCGGACCAGCAGATTTTGTTTACCACTGTTATTTGCAGCAATTTTTCTAGTGGTTGAAAAATTCCTTTTGTTTTTTTCTGTTTCATTGTTTAGGTCGGAACCACTGTTTCTCTTGCCAATCTTTTCAGTCCTCTTCCAGTAAGACAAAAGGAATTTTTGCGTAACTTAAAACGGGAGTTCCTGAAAATGAGTCAATTGTTGCAAGCCTATTGTCTCATTTCTACTGGTGTGAAGTGAGTGATAATCACACCATATTGAAGTTATATACTTTCTCCCATAGTAAATTATTTTTCTTTCTTTAGAATATTATGTTCAAATCAAACAAAGAAAGGTGGAAAATTAGTTGTTGTTTCAACACAAGGAAGTCCTACCTACAAAGGGAATATCATGTGTATATTTGGAGCCAAACAGGTATACTAAGGCATTCAACTTTACAAATATTCTATAAGTTCAAGGTGGTGGTTTTTTAAAACTATACTGGAGTAGAAGAAAAATTAGTTGAGCATTATTGTTTTTCTGGACAGGCTAATAGTCTCTTGGATATTGAATTGCAAATGCCATCAACAAATCATCTTGAGGAAATTGGTTTGTCAAGTAATGTTGATACAGAGAAAGGATTTGAATTGGAGGGGTGTATATCATCCTGCGCTCATGGTCAGGGTCGCAGTTCAACAGATCGACAGTTCTACTACATAAACAACAGACCATGTGACCCTACCAAGGTAATTCTGCTACAAGTTGTAATAACACTACTGGGCCATTCATAGATCATCAACATGTCTTTCGAACATGTGTTGCAGGTTTCTAAAGTTGTAAATGAGGTATATCACCAGTTCAATTTGCATCAATTTCCTTTTGTGTTTCTTAATATCAAAACGGCTCGAGACAGTGTTGATGTAAACGTGACTCCTGATAAGAGGCAAATATTCCTTGATAATGAGAAACTTCTTGTTGCTACTGTAAAGGTAAGTGTCCCTCTCCTATTTCCTGTCATAACAATTACCTTCTTTCGGTATGTTTTCTAATGTACATCTCTCTTTCCAAATGTCAGTCATCCCTTTTAAAATTATTTGACAAGGTGCCAAATACTTACAAGCTACAAAATATTTCCATTGGACCATCCAAAAACATGATTGATGGGCGAGAATTAGATACTGCACAGCACACAACATCGAAACCGGATGCTGGCAAAAAGATCAGCAGCCTCTCTACATTACTGAAAAATTTCAGTCATTCGTCTACTAAAACTGGGACGGACCATGTTCAGCAACCATCTCAGCAAGACAACTCTAGCACTAAAACAAACCGTGGTGTGAAAAGGGCCCTTGACCATGGGAACTATGATAGGGACGGAAGAAAACGTAAGTGAAGTTGTTTTTATTGAGATTTCAATCAATTATTTTCATGGTAATAGTTGTTAGTCTGATTTCCAGAATTATGCTTAAGTGATTTTGTATCGCAAAGAAAAAGTATATCGGTTACCAACGTATCAGAAAATCCTCAAGGTGGTACAGAAAATGTTGATAGTGAAATTAACTCAACTATTCTGGATGACTTTGAAGCAAAATGCAATAATGATAGTGACTTGAATATTATAATTAAGATGGAGGAAGGAGGCCATGGTGAAGTGGTTGACAGCTCACCTTCCAAAATTTCAACTGTTGAGCTTTTGGGCTCTTCTGTGGGAACAATAGAAGGATATAGGATATGTGAGGCTTCAAGTGATAGTATAGAAAGTGCAAGTCAAACTAACGACAGCCTTAGAAGTCCCATTTGCTGTGTTCCTAAGAAAAAGCTACCAACTTCAGAGTCCACCAGTGAGGACAACCGCATTCATGCTCTGGGACAGACAAAAACTGAATTAGTTCCCTCTGAAAGCCCTGGTCACTGCTTGACAGTGTTACTGGACGACAAAGAGAAAGACACATCAAGGCGAAAATCTGTAGCGGTCAATGTGAATATTGAGAAGGTAAGAGCCCTCTTCAATAAAAAAAATGTCACATCAGAAGAAAACTACTCCAATGGCGATGGAAGACCTCGTGTTCGATTCTATGCGGAGATTGATCCCTCTAAAAACAAAAGTGCTGAACAAGAACTCAGTAAAGAAATATCTAAAGAAATGTTTTCAAAAGTAAGTCCTTTCTTTCTTCAGCAATCTTAGCCTATCTAGATGTTTTAATATAATTTATGACTTCCATCTCCATTTTGCAGATGGAAATAATTGGTCAATTTAATTTGGGGTTTATAATTACAAGATTAGCTCACGATTTGTTCATAGTTGATCAACATGCCACGGATGAGAAGTACAATTTTGAAACTCTGCAAGCTCAAACAACTTTAAAAAACCAGAAGCTTGTAATGTGAGTCTGTTTGTGATTAGATTCATGCCATCAACTCCTCATTACAGGCGTATGTTGCTTTCGACATTAACATATGTTGTCCTCATTAGTCCACAGGCTTTGGATCTCACAGCTGTGAATGAATGTATTCTGATGGACAATCTGGAAATCTTCATAAAAAATGGGTTCAATTTTGTCATTGATGGAGATGGTACGGAAATAAAGGGTCGGACCCCATTACTTATGCAATGTAGTGTCACAGTAACCTTATGTAACTCCTTTGCAGCGGAGCCTACAAAACGAGTTCGACTAGCAGCCAAACCTATCAGTCAGAACTGGGAATTTGGAAAAGAAGATATCGATGAATTGCTGTTTATGTTACAGGTCTCAAAATCTATCCATGAAACTTTGTGCTTGTGAAGTGGACTGCAGTCTTCACGGGTTCCATTTACCAAATTCTGCAACTTTTCCAGGATTCACCTCACACTATGTGTCGACCTTCTCGAGTGCGAGCAATGTTTGCGTCCCGGGCATGTCGTAAGTCTGTTATGATTGGCACTGCCTTGAATAAATCTACTATGCGTCAACTTGTGAACCACATGGGAGAAATCGAACAGCCGTGGGTGAGTTGAACTGGCTGTGACTGCAACTAAACCGTGTTATATGACTCTGGATTTATTAGTTTCATTTGCTATGCCTTGTACATTGTAACTAATTGTGCCTCACATTTCTAGAACTGCCCACATGGTCGCCCCACTATGAGACACTTGGTGAATTTAGAATTGGTGAGAAAAAAAAAATAAGTGTTTCACCTTAGTATTTTCTTAATCTGATACCCTAACATTTAGTTTTTGAGCTTTTATTAATAAAGGAGGTATTTTATATTGCATGACAAAGAAGTATAGTTTTTCTTTTTGTACTGTATCAGTCAGAGTGGCAAAAGCAGATAACTTTCTGCAAAGAAAACCATAACCATAATGAATTCTAGCAGAAATCATAAAAACCAACTACAAGGGCAGGAAGCATTAACCTGATCTGCCGCTATAAGTTTTCTCCCATCCACTAGTTTGTTTTATTTTTATACATTTGTATCAATAATTTGGAGAATGAAAAAACAAGGGGAGAGTAAAGTCTAAGTATGGTTGAGATCAGGATGGAATACAAATGTCTCCTGAAGAGAAGTTCTATCGATGGTGAAGTCAAATAAAGTCTTACAATTCAGCTAACAAATCCTTTGAACATGTCTAACAAAGGTGTGACATGAATGCCACAATGTGAACCTCACACTTCTCTTCTCCATTCCTTGCTCTGCTCAAAAAATAAAACTGAAGTACGGCATTACACCACTATTACATTTGCCTTTCGTTTAATTTAAAAAAAGGAAGAAAAACCAGTTATACAGCTTTAAAAAAAGAAAAGAAACTTTAAAGGGATGCAACATAAGCAGAAATGAACACTTCTAAGAATAAATAATCCCACATGGGTCCAAATCTTAGAAGTGGTGGTCAAAATAACTAAAACTTTGCATTAAATGAAAATTTGGAGAAGAAAACAATAATAGTGGGTAGCTTCACGATTTTGCTTTAACATTGCATGCAATGTTAATGCTCCTGGCCGTAATGTCTGTGGTTAACATGAAAGGCTAAAAAAACGAGGAAAGCTCACTGGCCGCCTCATACAAATGTTCAAATTTGCATTCAAACTCTCCAACTTACAAGCTTGCTCCTTACCGATGATACCACTCCTTAATGCAACTTTAACCAAGATCACAGTCTGAAAAAATAAACTGGTCCAGAGCACTTGTTTAGACCACGCTTCCGAAACCGACGTCACACTGCTTCACTGCTTGCATTGCCTCATAAATGCGCAGCACAATTATTCTTATCACAGCGGATTCTTGAAGTGGATGTGGTGGCAGAATCGACCAATGATGGAGAAGTCCAACATTTCACTTTTAATATCACCACAGCACACTTTAAGTCTTTATTATAGAAAAGCACAGATTTATATTCTCTACACTTTTTATTCACACTTTCCACTTCGCAACGAGGAATGGGATGAAACAATCCCACATTCATTCTTCTGATTTTCACCTATAACAAACACTTTCTACTTAGAACCTATTTACAACATCTCTTGATTGAGTAGATACTGTGGTACAGTTTAGTGTAGTTTTTTTTTTTTAATCCTTTTAATTTAATCAACTAACACAGAACCTTTTAAGTCTATCAGTAGTGATATTACACAGCACTGGAAAAATTAGCAACTGGAATAACAGACCATAAATTTAAGTCACTGTCTTCATTCACCGCCTTTCACGATATCTGTGATGATCTCTGTCACGTTCTCGATCTCTTCTTTCCCTTGTGCGCCACAAAAACTCATCAACTGAGCGATCATATGATCTTTTATCCGAGTACCCATTGCTTCTTGGTGGTAGTGGAGGGTAATCTGGTAATGGTAGGCCATCATAATATCTTGGAGGTGGCATAGTGTCATACGGATTTGGTGAACCAGCAAAGACACCTGGTGGAGGGGCATATGGCATGGGTGGAAGCTGATGTTGTAGACTGCGCATATAGTCGGCAACATATGCTTCTGCTGCTGCTGCTGCACCAAATGGCCGGCTACTTTCTCGGGAGGACCCAAACCACATAGGAGGAAGACGTTCACGATGACGAGATGATGAAGAAGATTTATAGACACCTCCAGTTTGGCTGAGTCTACTACGTGATGCGGGAAACATTTTCCTACCTCGATTAAAGGAAGCACCACGCCCACGGAATCCAAAAGATGATGAGCGAGACGAGTTAAAGCGGTTATTACGATTACTACTACTATATCCTTCTCTTCTATAACTAGAGCTTCGAGGACGTACTAGTTTGGCTGCTTCCTTAGATTTTCGCAAAATTGGTGTCATTTCAATCCCTTCATCTTCAGGAAAAAGTCTACATAGCTCTTCTGCTACTCTTGGTTCTATTTCTTGACCATCACGACCAATTTTAACAGGTTTACCCTCGTTCCATGGATTGTACAGGTGCATGGTTGCACTAAAAGGCAATTCCTTCCGGCAGACCCAGTCTACTTTGAACACACCACCCAAGGCTTTGGCTGATAGACCTGGAGGTAGCACCCATGAAATGGGAGGGACATCATGCCGAGACTCTCCATTAAGCCTGGCAAATCCTGCAAACCTTCCACTCTCTTTTACTGAGAAAATTAGGAGAACATTTCTGGATTCCTTGAATGCTTGATTCAGCTTTGTTTCATTTTGGGGCAGTGTGGACCACACTCCTTTGGCTTTAGACAGTGTAACATTTTCAGCATTGTTACTTTTGATAACAAAGAAACGGGCATCACGAAACAAATAGTTAAGTTTTGTGGCATAATCATAAGACTTTCCTTTGTCCCTTGATTTGGGACGCTTTTCAGGAGTGGGACTTTTCTTTTCTGATGCACGGGAGGATCTTTTATGCCTCGACCCTCTACCTTTACGTCCACTGGAAGATTTGGTGCTTACAGAACTAATGCTGGGTTGACTTGAGTCAGAATCAGATGAGGATGATGAAACTTCACTGCGGGTATCATACTCTGGCATATCTTCTGTTTTTTCATCTGGCATCTCTTCGTTGAAAGTTAAATTAATATTCTCTCCCTGACTTTCCTCCAGAGCCTCTTGATCTTGAGTCTGTGGCGATTCAGTTTTAATAGAAGCTTCAGTATCCACTTCCATATCCATGGTTGCTCTGGTTGATGAAGACAGTTTGGTGTAACAGCTTCAACAGCTCCCACCTGTGTGAGAACGAAGACAATATAAGATGGGTCTGAACAGTAAACAGTCCACAATACCACTGTCAACAATGAGGAGGAGAGTTTAAGGTTGCGAACAACGGCATTCAGTGATGATCAGAAACCTAATTGTACAGTCGTGAGATCATAAATATAGGTGGACAGATGCAAGTTGAAAGCAAAATAAAAGTTGTAAACATGAAAATATTGTACAGGTTAAACCATTGGGCGAATATATATATTTATCTCAATGGAGGGGCTGACAGAACAGTGTGTTCATTAGGAGTTGAAACACATCAACCTAGCGTCTGGTATTTCAGAAATGTCGAGAAAAGTATGTATAAACGTAGAGGCCAAACCCCGGCACCTTGAACACCCATACAAACAAAGCTAGCCTAGGCTACCCAGAGATAGAAACTTGAAGTCTCTACAACCAAAAATCCAAATGTCAAATGAATGATGAATTAATAACAATATACCTTGCTCGCACGGCTCAACAATACGAAAACCAGCTTGAGAGACACATCAGTGCTCTACATTCAGTTATAAATACACTTAATTTCATGAAATCCCAAACTCTGACCATCGCCGCCTTGCAGATTGTTAAGCGTGGGTGCCGGATATTTGTACACTACCTGGCTACTGGCGACATCTGGTGTGGAATTCCGGTAGTAACAGAAAAGCGGGACGACGGGCACATTTTGAGTGAATAGACTTCCCTAGTGGAACTATATGGAATAAAACAAGTTAACAACAACAACAACAAGCCAAAATAACTTGAACCTTTTCAAAGTCGCGAATTTTGTTGTGCCTTCGGTTTTGTTTTGCTTCCTTTTCAATAAGGGGATAGCTGATATTGGTGTGTACTTTGTACTGCCTTGTCTCTGCAGGCGCTGCCGGACCGGCGGGGTCTCTCGCCTTCAGTGTTATCCTGGATCCCCTGAGATAAACATGTGTGCATCCATGGTCCAAACAGGTATGTGCACTGATAAGAACTGGGAGCGATTGCAAGGCAGAACTTTTGCATCTCAACATATTAGTGAAACCTATTTAAGTTGTTTCTGGCCTGTTATGGGATATTACCATCATTGCTTCTAAATATCTCCCTTTTCCTTAAAGTTTTAGGCCCTGTGCCTGCACAGAGCCTGGGGAGAGTGCTGACCCATGAACATCTCTCCGTGGATTATGATGATTTTTATATGTCTCCACCTCCAATTTTCAAGGCTCATATTGAGGAAAAAATGAGTCTTCAAAACATTGGCTTAATAAAGCAGTACCCGTGAGTCTTTTTTATGTAAAATTATAGATAAGTTACATATTTTTAAGAGAATTAGGTCATTGACAGACGGGTATTTAACTGTTTCAAGCCCTTCTTGAAGCTGTACTTTCTACTTAACAATACTGTGATATACACCAAAAAAAAAAAAAGGTTTTAAAATAACTCTGTTTTCATTGTCCTTCCTCATTGCTGCCTCTTTGGTATAAAGTATGTTTCTAAATCTACACAGGTATGCCAGCCGTGAGAACATTGCATTCTATGGGACGGAAGCATTTGCTGCTGTCGCATTTGATGTAGACCTCTTCAAGTCAGCAGGTGGTGGAACAATTGTGGAAAATACAACCCATGGACTGAATCGCCAAATCAAGCTGATGGAAACAGTCAGTCGTCAGACAGGAGTGAACATCATAGCTGGATGTGGTACATTAGATTATTACAAAAATAAATAATTAATTATATTTCTATACATATAATATGCGAGTAGTTTCCATGTAAGTCCCATCAGGGATTATACCTGATGGGACCCCCCCATAATATACACATGTTAAAATTTAATACTATTTTCAGGGTATTACCTTGAAAACACGCAGACAGAGAGTGTGCGATGCATGTCAGAGGAAGAGATGTTCAACTCGATGGTAACTGAACTGACTGAGGGATGCCATGAATACCCAGCTGTGAAGTGTGGGTTTATTGGTGAGGTTGCAAGTGCCTGGCCAATCACAGGTAGGCTACCCTAACACCTTTTAAAATAATTTTGCTTTGTATTTCAAAAAAATAATTCAAGACTGCCATTGCCAGATTTTGAGAAAAGAGCCATACGTGCATCTGCTCATGCACAGAGCACTGTTGGATGTGCTGTTACTTTCCACCCAGGTCGTGATTACAAAGCTCCATTCGAAATAATGAGGTTGTACTTGGAGGCTGGAGGAAAAGCAACACGTGCTATCATGTCACACCTAGACCGTAAGTAACATGAGGGAACATTTACTATCTCATCTCATCTCAAGTCCTCTGGTACAAATACCATTTTTTATTCAAGGAACATTTGATGGAAAGGAGCACCTTTTAGAATTTGCCAGTTTGGGATCTTTCTGTCAGCTAGATTTGTTTGGGACAGAATGTTCATGGTATCAGCTAAATGAAGGCTTTGACATGCCATCTGATGCTCAAAGAATTAATATGCTTTCTTGGATGAAAGATGATGGAAAGATTGCTCAAATTTTAGTTTCCCATGACATCCACACAAGGCATCGCCTCGTAAGTGTCAGATAACATTCTCTCAGTTCAGAGTTAATATTTAGCATTAATGTTTGTGTTTCAATCTTAAACCAGGTAAAATACGGTGGTCATGGCTATGCTCACCTCTATGCTAATGTTTTGCCCAAAATGCTGATAAAAGGAACCACTCAGCAAGAGATTGATAAAATTACAATTGAAAACCCAAGGGCATGGATAAGTGGTAAAAGGGTTTAAGAAACATCTACATACTCAAGCAGGAAACTCATGTTTATGAAATATTTTTATATCCGGTGTTGGAGCTATAAATAAAATATGCTAACATTTTTAATTTGACATTTTTCTCCTCTACTAATCCAACTCTCCTGAAATTATGTCAAACAGTCACATTGATCCACATTTCGAATAAAACGCCACGCCAACTCAAGAATTGCAATCATACACTTCTGAACAAAGTACCTTCTCGGCTATGAAACACTGTAAATTTTGTTTTCGTTTCACCTTCTTCATCTTCTTTATCGACCTCGCATTAAGACAAAGTGTCGCGCTTGAGATTATTCGCATGCAAAATGATACCGTACAAGGATTAATCATAATTGTGCGTACTGCTGAGTTGGTACTAATGCACCGCCTTTCTAGCCTAGCCTCTACTGCCTTTTTCATTGTGACCAATCGCACGTACACGTACGTGGTGAATCCCTACTGCAACAAAAACATAAGCGAACTGACGACAGTGATTGTTCGGATGGTGCCAAGCCTCTATTTATTTCTTCACCAAAATGAGGGCGGCTAGCATAACATTCATAAGTCTAGCGTTGACCACAGCCGTCGTAGGAAATGCATTTTATCACAAGAAACAGTTTTACCCGTCAGTGGTATATATCACTAAATCTAACCCCAGTATGGCGGTAAGTCAAATAACCTTAATGTATGTCGTCGCCGTACTGTCACAGGCGTTTTAGTCAACATTCTGCCTGAACTGGGCTCAGTGTCGCGACGAAACCAGTGTTTTTGTCATTCCCTATTCTCCTGCCTCTTTCATCTTTAAAGTACCTCGTCTTATCTTCTTTGTATACCCATTAACTTTAACCTTTGACATTCACAAAATTCCTGTCAATGTTTGTTCATAGTCTCATCTTGTTTTAGTCATATGAACTCATGTCTGAATACCGCAGAATGGTATTAAAAGTAAATAGTGTTGATTGTAGCCCGCATTGGAGTTTTGAATGTTAAATCTAAGTTGTATGTTGGTGCACCACTATATGAATGATACGCTGAACCCTTGCCCTCCACCATTACAAATTCGAATCAGTAGTAATTGAACCTCTTTGACATCCTAGACATTTTGAACTGCTGCTCAAAAGTTGTCATGATACACGCTTTTACATTCCAGGTGATATATATACAAGCATTAGTAGTTGTGGTTCTGATGGGGAAGCTCATGCAAAAAGTGTTTTTTGGACAGTTAAGAGCTGCAGAATTTGAGGTAATTTAATTAAATTTGCCTTCCTAAATCTGTGTTCTTTATTAGTTTTCCCCTTTATCTATATCTTTATTGATATATTTATTTTTCAGCATCTGGCGGACAGGTCTTGGTATGCTGTAACAGAGACTTGCTTAGCATTCACTCTATTTCGAGATGACTTTGCTCCAAGATTTGTTGCACAATTTATTCTTTTACTATTTTTGAAAGCATTCCACTGGCTTGCAGAAGATCGGGTTGATTTTGTAAGTTTCTTACCATTATGGTGAAGAAAATGTGTTGTTTCCCCTATTATTTATATTTATATTTTTCTTTACAGATGGAAAGAAGTCCAATTATATCCTGGCTCTTCCATTTCCGAATTATCTGTAAGTTGTGAGCTGCGGTTGTCGTGGCTGTTCTGTTGTGTGCAGAAGACTCTTGCTAACATCAGTATTTTTCTGCAGCATTAATGTGTGTGCTTAGTCTCCTGGATACATATTTTGTGAGTCATGCATATCACTCAACGGTGTCTGGGGGTGCTAGCGCTCAAATTGTCTTTGGATTTGAGTACATGATACTTCTTATGATAGTTGTAAACATTGTTATAAAATATGTATTGCACACAATTGACTTGAATTCTGACAACCCTTGGGACAACAAAGCTGTCATTCTGTTGTACACTGAAGTTGTGATGGGTTTGTACATTTTTTATACAATCATCTTATAATTCCCCTCAAGTACACCTGAATACACTGACCTAAAATTAATGCCATGAAACTTCTTATTTTTCAGGAATGTTCAAGGTTGTGCTCTATTTTACATTCCTAATTATAATGGTCCGCATCTTTACACTACCCCTATTTTTGTTCCGACCCATGTACTACACTCTAAGGTAAATTATTGTTTTGCAAATACATCCAACATGTGCACATGGTAAATTTGTTTAAAATGGTCATAAATTAATTTTGATTTAATGGTAATTACGTCTCATTACAGGTCATTCAGGAAAGCCATCAATGATGTAATTCTTTCACGTAGAGCTATACGCAACATGAATACTCTCTACCCAGACGCTACTCCAGAAGAATTGTCTGCAGCAGATAATGTGTGCATTATTTGTCGGGAGGAAATGCATTCTGGTGGGTTATACACAGCAATGAAGGGCTCAAATTACATTTTGCTCTGTTATTTTTATGTTAATCAATGTCTTCTTGCTTTGTAGCATCAAAGAAACTGCCCTGTAATCACATATTCCATACGTCTTGCCTGCGCTCATGGTTCCAACGGCAACAAACATGCCCAACTTGTCGGCTGAATATCTTGCGGATCCCTAGTGATAGGAACACTGCACCCAACCAACCAGCTGGTGCTGAAGCACAAGCACAACCTGATGTTCCACCCGCACCTCATCCAGGTAGTCCATCTTGTTCATCACTGTTGAATACTGGTTTAGAGTTCCTATAGTACAATCTAATTGCTTCTTTTGTAATATTTCCTGCAGGTCTCCCAAACCCATTCATGAATGGTGTTTTTCCGGGAATGTTTCCATTTTGGCAACAGCCATTTAATATGCAGCCACCAAATCAGGCTGCTGCTGCTCCTCAGCCTGGTCAGCCAGGGCAGCAACAGCAGCAACCACCCTCTGCATCTGCTGGTCCCTCTGCAGGGCCTGCTGCTGGGCCTGCTGCAGGGCTCAGTCCCGGAGCGCATCCAGGTAATTGTCTCACTTGTCAAATGATGCTCTGTAAATGTTCTATTCTGACTTCTTTCCTTCTTCTCCACTTATACTGTTTTATCTATGTATGAATTACTGCTCCATTCGAGGTCCTGGCACAATGCCTGCACCACCATTCCCACCGATGCCACCAGGCTTTGGCTTGCCATTCTTCTGTCCACCTTTTCCACCTGCACCTGTCCCACCCCCGTTTGGTAAGTTAAATGATTAGCTGCTCATATTTTCCATTGAACCCTCATTCCCGCAAAGATTTGTAATGATAGAAGTAGTTAGGAGGAAAAACAAACTATGGAGTGAACTCTTTGATGTTTTAATTTCAGCAGTACCAGCACCAATGCCACCACCAGGTTTAGCTACCTTGAGTGAAGAGGAACTGAGCAGGTTGGAAAGTGCCGCTCGTGATGGAGTTGCTGCACGTCTGCAGTGCCTGCAAAACATTCAGCAGTTGTTGGATGCCGCAGTGTTACTCATGCAGCAGTATTCCAATGCTGCTGCTACAGCTGCAGCTGCCACTCCTGTGCCATCCTTCGCACCCACAAGCCCTTCATCTGTACCATCAAGCTCAGCTTCATCTCCTTCCCCTTCTTCAACGTCCGGTGTAGATAAACCGAGCTCTGGCTTGTTGGGTGCTGGCGCAGTAAAACATGATACCAAGTGAGTATCTGTTGATCAATCTCTTAGTACTGTACCATTAAGTTGTCTTAACTGTGGTCTGGTATTTTATGAGATAATGATTAATGGGACAGAACTTAAATGCAAAGTACAAAGACATCTTGATAATTTTTTTTCTAATTTCTAAAAAAATTCTGTAGGTCATTGTCTTCAGAAAAACCTTCAGCATCAAATGAAACACATTCATCAGATTCATCAAGTATTAGCAGGCGGAGAGAAGAATCCACTTTATCTAATGACTTAAGTACTTCAACGAGGTTGGTATTTTGGCTGTGTCTAGTGTGTTTGCTTTATATCAACGATGTTACATATCTTCTAAGACTCATGAATACTTTTGCTTTGCAGTATGGGTAGCACTTCTGACCACCCTACTTCAAGCAGCATCCAATTATCACCTGAACATGACGAAATAAGAAGGCGGCGACTGCAAAAATTTTCAGGAAGCCCAGAGCCAACGGACTGATTAACTTACAATTACTACCAATGGATGACAAACTGTAGAATATTTGAATATGTGCTGCATATTTTTTGGGTTCCATAGATATTTCTCAGTAACTGTGGGGTCTTCTTAAGTGATTGAGTGATGCCAACATTTGTCAAAGGTGATGAAGCTGAGTACCTGCTATCTTCTCTTTATCTTGGGGTAATATTTGTATGTTATTTGGCTTTTGTGGGGTTCATCTTAAATTTCCTGCAAGCTTTAAAGGAAAAATATATGTTGCATTGACAATGTTCATCTGTATTGATTATGTAGTACCCTTCAAGTTTTTTTCCCTGCCTGCAAGAACTAAGTTATGGCATTTATATTTCATCTATGCATTGTGAATTAATTTGCTAATACAGTACACTGAAACACTGCCTGTTACCTGGCTAATAACGTGTGGTTTGTGCCAAGGTTTGTGTGTGTGTTTGTTCACTTGTAGCAATGTAAAGTAAAGAGAAGGTAAATCAAAACGAAGTGAGATAAAGAGTAACAAGTACCCTCAAATTGACAAGCAAGGGCAAATTGCAAAAAAGGGATAAAAAGGTTGGTGATCAAAACAAACTCCACCAGTCTTTTTTTTTTCTTTTTTTTTTGCGCAAGTTATTGGTCAGTTTGAGATGTTAACTGTCAATGAATCTGCATTCCAATCGGGTCGTTTTCAGTAATGACCATTTGAGTGAAATTTGAACCAACCATTTTCTTACTTGGCCTGCTATGTGTTCTGCAATGAATTTAAGACAGTTGTTATAGGGTCCAAAATTAATAATCATAGTCAGTATTTGAGCGTGAACTGTAACTAAGCCTAAAGTGCTTTTCATTCAGTAGTTTCATTTACATCCCTACTGTTTTTTCTTCAAATCAAAAATTGTCATTCCCCATGTTAATCTGTCACCTTGTGTGATGCTCAGTTGCCTCAGTTTCCTATCATTTTTTTTTTGACAAGTAAAATATCTGTCTGTACCTGATTCCTTTGACAATGTTCAGAACAGAGCTGTAAAATGCACAAATTTGTCAAAATTCACTCAAAGTATGTTAGCAGGGGCATGTTTGCTATGTAAGTAAACAGAATGTTTTTACAAGGTGATTTTGCTGCATATCTTGTAATATTTTGTTTAAGAATAATTCACTCATTCATACTCTTCTAACTTTGTTGTTACTGTTGATTGCATTGCCTTGGTTCAAATGCTGAGCTTTAAGGAACTCATTTGAAGGACCCCCCTCCCTTGCAGTTGGTCTGTTTTTACCCTCCCTTTTTGTTTTTAGACATTTGGCCGGTACTTTGTCTTATGATTTGGGAAAAGGTATATCTTTCTGAAAATTTAGAATTGGAAATTGGAGTGTAAGTTGACCTCTGCTATTTGCTGTGTACTATCAAATGATTTGTGGTACTATGTGTGCTTGGAAGAGTCCAAATTGACATTGAACACTACTGTGCTACTTTTCACAATTGTATTGTTTGCCCGACCATTTGGTTGTGCATTATGTTGAAATAATTTATTCAAATTGGTATAAATATTTTGGTGAGACTGCTCTTCTAACTGTGGTTTGTTCCTGCCAAAGCAAGTAGAGTGAATGCGAGCTCGATAAGTCTGTCTTGAGTAGTTTAATTTCACAGTAACCTGTAGGGCATGCTGGTAAAGTGATGTTGTGATGTACATAAGAAAGAGCATGCACAAATGAAGTCAACCCTTTGAAGATTTAGTATTTTGAAATGGAAGGTGTAGCCAAAAAAATCTCAATCTATTATTAGATGAGATCCTGCTGCAGAGTTTTGGATTCCAGTCCCATTATTTTTATTAAAGGGTAGGTTTTCTTTTTATAGCATACTCTGCACTGTTAGATAACATCAGTTTAGAGAGGAATGAATTGGTTTGTTTAATTTGATAGCAACTTTAATTTGTTTTATGGAAGTACTGTATATGTTTATTGTTTGTTGTATGTACTTTGTTAACTTCACCACAAGTCTGCTTCATTTCTCATTTATGTGTGATAAACTATGTACTGAAAATTTATTCTCATTTATCTTTATCAAGTTGTTTTGAGGAAAATGAAGGAAATTTGTCCTTTCACTACCTGCCAGTTTAGTCACATTGTTATGAATGGTTCCTTAATTCTATCAGTGCTGGGGTTCATTAATTTGAGAACTGAAAAATAAGTGTTATCTGGTCTTGTTTTTTTTCTTACAATTAGTTTATTTACTTTTGTTCATTATTCTGAATTGTTTTGATTTATTTAATAACTTGTGATAGTTACCTTATAATATCTCCTCCGTTTGTCATCTACAGGGGGACCTTATGCATAGACAAGAAAACACTTTTTTACTAAATCTTGCTTTGAGTTTTATGGCAGTGCTAGGCACTGATCAACAGTTTTTTCTGCTGTAAGCTTATCTCCTCATTGAACTGTGGTAGAATTTTTATACGGGAGCAACCCTTGGCAATATTCATTCTTTTTCTTTTTCTTGCTTGCCAGCTTTGTGACTGTGTGAAAGGGATACTATTCTATGGGGGTATCTTGTTTTCTCTTCATTCTAAATAGACTTGTGTATATAACAGCTCCAATTTCTCCATTTCAAAGAGCAATGTAAAACCCAATCTATTGGCCACCCCCTCTTGACTGAAGAAAACCTTATGTAACAACTTACTTCATGTAGTTCGTTAGTGCTTATGTTGGATGACATCCTCGTGCACACTATCTATTATCCATTTATTGGCTATCCATGTTGTGCTAGTGTGGAGATATCAACTTGCATAGTAAATGTCATGTAGTCTTACCATTCCAGTTTTTCTGCTGATTCATGTTGGTTACTTATCAGAGAAGATTAAAATGTACATGGGTGGTGAATGTATTGTGGGCCTCCTATTTTCTCTAGTAATTTTGTAAGCCTTCAGCAGAGCAATGTTTGTCAGACTGTTGTGTCAGCTATCAGATTTGTATTGATTTCAGTCACCTGTTGGTTTTGGTTCTGTATATTCTATTATTGTGTTTGATTTTTGCCTTTGCTTCTGATTTTGCTCATATTGGCACACTGCTCTTCTGTGTATGTAATTATATTATTTGTATGGGACAACCCCTTCCCCTAATCATTTCTCCCATAACTTTTGCAATGTCAGTTCCTCTTGACATTGAAAAATGGGTAGTATTTAGAATATAGAACCATGCAAGCTTCCTGTTCTGGAAGATGATGTGATACAAGTCATGTTCTGGCATTCACTTAGTGTAAATCAACAAGGTATCTACAGGTGTTAATTAAATATAATTTACCACATGAAAAGAGTTTAATTTTTTTCAGAGCAACCCATGCTTTACATTCTCACAGATTCAACAACAATTTTCAGGGTATATTTTTCTTTCTATGATGATCTGATGACTGCTGAAGTGATGAATGTGATAAACAGAGCATTAAAAAAAAAAATGCTTCCTCACGCCTTTTCTTGACTGGCACATGATTTTCCCCCACAACATGATTTTCCCCCACAACATGATTTTGCGTCTGCAAGAAGTGGATGAGAGATTGGAGTTATTTGTTGAGTATTGCAGTGATCAGACAAAAATTTCCAACTTTTAGAAATTTGGACGTAAACGCTTACCTGCCGGTTTTGTGCAGCACTTGCAGTCGGTTCCGCAGTTGCAGTTTTCCCCACACTTGCATTGGCAAGTCTCGTTGGGGCATGCCTCTGCAGATGTAGAAAGGAGAACAAGCATTTCAAAATTTCAGACTAAATAATGAAAGAGAGGGGGAGGCCAGAAAGGAAACGTTTACTCAATACCGCGGGAAGGGCAGAGGCGGGGTGGCGGGGCAACCCGCAGAAACCCTTCAAACAGACATGCGAGCGTGCACACACACACACACACACACACACACACACACACACACACACACACACACACGCTCGGTCCGTTCGTTTGATCGTTGGTCTCGTTCGGAAGGAGGAGAGAGAGAGAAGAGGGTTCGTCCCTCAAATATCCCTGTACGTTCCACTCTCACTGATCAGGCAACCCGTCGAGCCGGGCAAGGCGAGACAGACGAGAGGATAGGACCACAGCTGCGACAGCACGGCCCCGGCCCCGGCCTCGGGGCGGGGCGGGGCGGGGACCTGTGGCGGTGTTTGCCGGGCACTACTGGCCGCTACTCACTCTTGCAGCACTGGCAGGGGTTGGGCATGTTGGCTGAAGGCGGACCAAGGCGGCTCAAGGCTGACGACGGGGTGGGCGGTCCGAAAGGCTGGACAGGCTGGGCTGCGCGGGCCGGGATGACGTCCTGCACTGCTGACGGCGGAGCGGGGCAGAGTCACTTATATCGAGCGCCGGCCCGCTCGTACCGCACGGCACCAGGCGGGGGCGGGGCGGGCGGCGGGAGGGCCGAGCGCCTGTCCGCGGGCCTGGCATGGCGGTCGCAGCGCAGGCGCGCGACGCGCACAGCCGGGCCGGGCGCAACGGGCACAACGGGCGCAGCGGCTCCAGACGGGGGGCCAGAGCCGGGTGCAAATGCCGGCCTTCTTCTAGGGATGTGTGCAACGAGCGGCGGCGGCGGCGGCTCGGGCCTCGCAGTCGCAGACCCGCCGCCGCCCGACGCCGACGCCGCCACCCGCTCGCGTCCGCCGGCCGTCCGCGTTTGTGATGGTGAGATACAAAGCAGACCTGGACGGCCGCGGCAGCAGCGGCACGGATTGCCGACCCGATGCGTATGCAGCCAGCATGGGCGTGCGTGGAGCGGGCTGCCCACCCGGCCGCGCTCCGGTAGTGTTGGCACGAGCATTGTCCACACACACAGGCACAGGGGCGTGAAGGTTGTGCCAATACTACACCTGCACCCGGGGAGGGGCGCCGACACGTTTTCAAACAGCTGGGCCGGAAAATTTTACCTACCTCCCGCCTTATCAGCCGAAAACCTCCCCTTCCTTGGCCTTCCCTGTCTTCCGCATGCG
Organism: Megalurothrips usitatus; assembly: GCA_026979955.1. Classification (NCBI taxonomy): domain Eukaryota; kingdom Metazoa; phylum Arthropoda; class Insecta; order Thysanoptera; family Thripidae; genus Megalurothrips; species Megalurothrips usitatus. The sequence continues at coordinate 2,146,237 of CM049594.1, read as the reverse complement.
TTTTACTGTCTTCTTATTCTCAACCCCCCCCCTCCCATACCACCTCTCTTTTTCCTCCCGGCCCCGCCTTTCATTTCCCGTTTCTCCCCCTTTTCCCATCCCCTCCCCTCGGCAGGTGCGCATCGGCCGCCACGCCGCAACTTCCGCCTGCCACGTCTGCGGCAAACTATTGGCAGCCGCGTGCTGCCTAGTACGAAGGCGGCAGCAGGCGGCAGCAGGCAGCAGGCACAACCTTCATTTCGACCGCTTTGCCGGTAACTCCGCCGGGGCCGAGCGTTGGCGTCGCAAGAGCCCTCAAGTTCGGTTCGCGTCGGATGGTTCCCATCCGAACGCCCAACTCTTCGAACTGCATATCTCTGTTTGTGTTCCTCCTCACAGGTGCGAGCGGGGCGGGGGGTGCAGCGCCGAGGCGCTCAGCGCGCACTGTACACAAGAACACGCTGCGTACAGTACTGTGAGAGAGCGTGCATCGCGCAGTACAGGTGAGGCGTCGGGGCGGCGCGCGCCCGCGGACCCCCGCACCGCACCGCAGCGCACCGCAGCGCAGCGAGGGAACGACACGATGCGACACGAAGGACCGCGAGACATGGCCGGCCAGCCCGGTAACCTCGCACGCGCGCATAGCAAACGGACGCAGCAACCAACTTTTAACCTGGGAAGGATATCGAGGGGGCGTGGAGGTGGGACCAAATGATTTACAAACGGATATCGTCGCTTATTTCCGACCAAAACTCCCGCGTGGTTTGTGGTGCACACGTGAGCGCTGCTTGTGACTCAACAGTAGTGGACCCTCCGCCCCCCCCCCCCAACACACACACACAAACACCCTCACACACACACCGCGCCAGACTGCTTATCTGCCTTCCCCTTCCCCTTCATTTTCATTTCACAATTCCCCGCAGCGGCGTCCGGCGGGAGACGCGGCCACATAATACGCTCCCGCTCAGAGCGTTGCTTCCTTTCGAACAGAAGGGACGCGCTCGAACGCCAACCGCGCTTTTCCGGACGAGCGGAAACATACAGTACAGCAGGGACCGGGGAGCAGTGAGCAGTGCCGGACTGTGCCGGACCAGCCGAGCCCCAGACGGCCCAGGTGCCCCGCGGCCTGGGCGGAAGCTCTCGGTGCCACCTGTGCCCGAGCCGACAGACGGCCCAGCTGTGCGCGCCGCCTGTGCCGAAATCCGGCCTGCGGCCTGCGGGCCTGTGAGTGAGTGAGAGAGAGAGACAGACAGAGATAGAGAGAGAGAGAGATAGAGAGAGAGAGAGAGAGAGAGAGAAGGGAGGGACGGAACGCCCTATTTGACTGAGGTAAAGTGCGAGGGAGACGCCCGCGGCGTCGCTCGGGGATCTGACACTAATCTAGTCAAATTAAGGCATTCCGTCTCCCGCCCACACTCGTGTCACACTGTTACGTACGGCATTACGCACGTGCGAAACCGTACATACTTCCATAAAATTCTGCATGGGAATTTAAGGCGCGTAGAGAGAGAGAGAGAGAGAGAGAGAGAGAGAGAGAGAGATAGAGGGGGGGGGGGACAGACAAGGAGAGAGGGGGAGGAGGGCGTTCAGCTCAGAACTGGGTATTCCGTAATAGAGCTATTGACAGGAAACGAGAGGAAGACAAGAATCCCATGAAGCGGATACGGAACCTAACGGCATGGAAGTTTAAGCAGGACGCCGTGGTGGGGGGCCGCGGCAGAGAGTATATCGGCTGCGGGCGTCAGTCGTCGCGAGCTGCCTCGAAATCACCGGAGGGTGTAGCCTGGGCCGAGCTCTCGCTGACGATCTGCTCCGACCGTTCAATCGACGCACACATTCGTTCATCCTGGCCTTGGCCGTGTTGCGGTCGCGTCGCTGCCATTCCCGCGTGTACTGCACGCGCACGCCCGCAGCCCGCAGCCCGCAGCCCGCGGCTCGAAAAGTCGTCCACCGAGCGGAGCAGGACCAGGGCTCCGCTGCCCCGGGATACCCTTTTGTCCTGCAGAGCGGCACAGCAGCTGTGCCCAGCAGCGCCGGTCCTGCGGGGCACAAGGAGCCCTCCACCCGCCCCCCTCGGGCCCCCCTCGGGCCCAACGTTGAATGAATGAGCGCGTCGATTGAACGGCGGAGAGACAGACGACGGGGAAGGGAATGTGAAGGGAGGGGAGGGGGGGGGGGAGACTAGATGGCTTCGTGGTCAGGCGGACGACATGATTGCTTGGCTCTAGCATTGTCGTTGCTGAAGACGAACCAGGAGTGGGAGGAGAGGGGGGGAGAGGGAGGCGGAAGGAGGAGAGAGGGGGAGAGAAAGAGGAGGGGACAGTGAGGGGCGTAGCCTGCGATACCCACTTAGCGCTTTCTCGCTGTCTTACGGCCCGGTGGAGACGACAGGAACAAAGTAGGGAGGGAGCGTTCAGAAACCACGTGAGGAAAACAAAAATTATCGAGTACCTGCAACTGGGCCGGAGATGGGCTGACAAACTTTCGATAATGATTTATGCTTAAAAACCTACGCGTTTATGCGCGGCCTTCTATTCCAGACAACTTTTGTAAAACCTTTTTGATCCCCCCCCCCTATTTTGTGAGCTACGTGTGCGGGTAGCTGGGGCAGATGTACCGCGGGTAGCAACGATTATTTCTTTCCCATCACGATATTAACAAATATTCCCTCTAACCCGTATTACAATCAAGTACTTGATATGTTCAGTGTACACTGTGAGAACGGAAGTGGCTGACCTCTGACCCCCTGGCGCAAGCCTCGCCATACAACTTGAATTCGACCTTGTCGAGGCCTCCCCCTCCCCCATCCTCCCTCCTCCCCTCCCCGTTGGACGACGAAAGTGTGGAAACGAAGCTCTGGAATCCGTCAGCCCGCCACAGAATCCGCGCGCCAGGCGCTCAGCATTCATTCCAGCGCCGGAGGCCGGGAGCCGGACCAGGCCAAGGCGGGGGCCGGAGTGGAGCTCACACAAGAAGGCGCACATATTTAATTAATTTAGCCACTCAGCGAGCGAGCAGGGGGGGGGGCGTTTGGCGTTCATAAGGCGAATGCCTAGCAAGGATGCTGAGCCGGTCCTGCAAGGCATAAGGCTGCAGAGAGGGGGGGGGGGGCACGCTGGAACGGGAATTCCTGCACCTCAGAACCGCCGGGGTACCCGGGTACCCGGCCGGAACGAAGCAAACCGGAAGCCCCGCAGCGCGCTGTCCGCGCTTCCATTCAAACACTGCCCTTCCAGTACAACCAGATAACCAGATCAGCACATTGTGCCTGAGACCCGTTATGCGGTGGCGGGTGCGAGGGCTGCCCACCCAAGGGCCGATGGGGACCGCGATACCCGTACACGAGCCATTTGTAGTACCCGAGGGGTCCACAACTACGAATTGACGTGTACGAGGAATATTTCACGCTAAATGTCTCTGTACAATTTTGTGCAGAAGTGCGCACGAATTTACGCATACGCAGCTTATGTACAAATTCATACGTTGTTATGTACAATATTGTACGCAATTGTGAACAAATCTTCAAAATTGTACATAATTTAAGTACGAATTAGTACGTAAGCTGCGTATGCGTAAATTCGTACGCAATTGTGGACGAAATTGTACAGAAGAATTTAGTGTGTTCAAAAGGAATATTTGAGAATACCTTGGAATACTTGGGAATACACTGTTTAAAAAAAAGTAATTTTAAAATGGCTGCTCTGGAAATGGGTAAGGCTTTTCGAAAACAACCTACAATACTGTTTTAAAATGGCAAGATCATCGATGGTTCACAATTCTGAAATGACGAAACCATTATGAAATGACTTTTTCACCGACTTTAGCATTTCCAAAATTGTTTTCATCATTTTAAAATAACTAACCACTTTCGTTGGATAATGGGTCGGCTATTTTCATTGGTTAGCAGCACTTGCTCCTAATTAATGACTTTTTTTCTTACAGTGTACAACGAATACCAAGGAATGCCAGGGGGAATACTTGATGGGTGTACGAGGAATACCGAAGTCGTGGACCCCTCGGTATTACCCAGTGTTCATCAGATGTACTAGTCGTGTTCCATCCCCCCCCCCTTACTCTCCTGGCCAAGGGTCGTCATTCGTCAATGGTGACGCAACGCCGTTGACATAGTTGGGGGGGGGGGGCGGGGCGGGGGATCCACAAGGGCCTGGCCTAGGGGCCGCGCCACCGATTCACGTTTTGCGAATCGCTGCTCTGGTCCTCACATTCCAACTGCCCCATCTCTGTCTCTGTCTCTTGGTCTCGGTCTCTCTCTCTCTCTCTCTCTCTGACAGAAGCCGACAGCCTTTGCCGAATGCGCGGCCGTGGCATCCGTGGCGGCCCTGCGTGGCGGCGGACATATCGGCTCCGGCGGCGACAGGATATTAGGCCCGATGGCGGCGCGGGTGCCGTCGGTCCGTCCGGTGGGGGGGGGGGGGGGGGGGGGGCGGAATGGGACGGGAAGAAAAGGACGGAAGCGATATGGTGGGCGAAAGCAGAATATGATTTTTGAGGAATTTAGGAAGGGGGGGGGGGGCAGCATCGGGGAGGCACGGGGTATTGTCGCGGTGACAGCGGCACCAGCGGCACGGCGGCGGCAGGCAGCGCGGGAAGCGCCGGGCGGCAGGCAGCCCAGCCACCGCGCGTGCGAGGCGCGTGGCGTGCGGGGGCTGCTGTTTACACGGATGCCGTCAGGCGGCGTTAGCGCCCCCGCCCCGGCGCGCCCACGCTCAAGCCCAGGGCATCACAGTGCTCAGCTCAGCCCGCCGTGTCGCTGGCCCCCGCTGCGGACCCACTGCTCCCCCGCCGCCACCGCCCCCGCTTCCTAACCTGACCTTCTCGCTGACCTTCCATTGACTGGAGCGTAACCAGCCATTGCCAACAACGGACGCTTCATAGGTTGTGGTTGTCGTTTTCGCCTACTTACAGGCTGAATGTCATGCAGGCTGCCTACTTTTCAGGCGGCTTTCGAAGGGCTTTCGTGGGGGGCTGGGGATCATGACCACCCTCTGACCCCCCCCCCCCTCCCCAGCGCTTCCTGCCTGATCCATAGCAACGGCCACGCGCGGCGCCTCGACCGTGCTGCGCAGTGATGCGCCCCGCCGGGATGTCATTACGATCGGACCGCTGCGCTGATGTCACCGGACGTGGCGAGAACAGCCGGCGCCGCCCTGCCGCAGTCATCGTTGCGTGCGCATGTGCAACCGCCACACGCCACACGCCGCCGTGAACGCGCTGCCCGCACGCTACGGCACACGACACGCAGGACCCAGGTCAGCGCAGGCCGCTCCTTGCACCTACATCTCGCTTTCGGTGCCGTCAACAAACAACAGGGTATTCCGGAGGAAGTCTCAGGAAGTAGAGGAGATGACATCATCAAGAATGTAAAGTGAATCTGAAAGAAAGGTGGGGAGAGGGCGGGGGCAGAGTGTATATCCGCACGCGAGCGTCGTCGGCACGAAGCCGGCTGAAAAATTTGCGAGAGCCAGCGCCGGCTGTCGGTGGCAATGTGTCAACGCCGCCGCCCTCTGCGGCATTAGTCGCCAACGCGCGGCCTGAGAAGAGTCTCTTCCCACCGCTGCGGAGCATTACACTGGACGGATCCGCTTTTACGATTCTTGAATTATTCTTAACATTCGATCTGAGATTCTCCTCCGAAGCATCCTATCCCTATTAGATGAGCGCGCATGCGTGCAGAAACAGGGAAGTTACGCGGGGCGAGTCAGGCGTTTGCAGCTCGTCAACCCGAGATGAGGCGCTTTGTGTGGGGGTGCCGGGCCGGGGCTCCGCGCCTCTGTGAGTCACAAGTGGTCCCGACAAGCCCCCTCCCCTTTTCCACCTTCCCCGCACTTCCGAGGATTCCGAAAGATTTAATGGTAACCGTATTTATCATCACCCCCCCCTTTCCCCCACCCTCCGCTTGAGACTTATCGGGTGTGCAAAGGGGAGGTGGGGGGGGGGGAGGCGGAGGGAGGGGGGGGGGGCTGGGGTTCGGGGAACGGGAGGAAAGGGAGGGCGGGACGGAGAAGAGATACTGGGGGCGGCGGCAGCGGCCTTGCTCCTTTCGCCCCTTAGTTCTTTATCCCTTATCATCACCGTCCCGTTCCTACCCCCCGCAGCGTGAGTACCGCCCTGCTGTCCCTCCCTGGGACGGGGTGCCGTTCGACCTTGTGTGTCGGAGCGGCGGCGAGAATGAGAAGGAGAGAGGAGGGCGGAGGGCGCGAGCGAGAGAGTGAGTAGAGGGGAGGAGGGGGTGGGGGGAAGCTGGACGGCAAACATACGTGATGTGGATATCAGGAAGGAGCGGCCCGCCCAGAGATAACGGCTCTGGCCGCGGCGTGCGGCGTGCGGCATGCTGGGTGAGGCATGCGGCCGGCGGCTTGTCTTCCCCGCGCCCCGCGCCGCGCTCGCCGGGCCCTCGCCTCCTCGCCTCCCGCGGCGACAGGGCCGGGATCTTCGGGGATGTCACGCCGGGCAGCAGCAGCAGCAGTCTCACATGGAGGGCTGTTCTGGGGGGCCTCCGGGGGCTCCTGCGGGTGCGGACACGCGGACCGCTGCCGCCTGCCGCCCGGCACAAAGGGAGCACCGGCCCACTTCTGAAACGCTGACCTGTGTTGGCCGGGGCTCCCATGAAGACGATTTCTCGTGTTTGAGCGGCCCTTCCGCCTCAGTGTGTTCGGCAGTGTTCGGCCGCGCCGCGGCGGAGGGAACGAAATGCTAGCGCCCCACTTACATCGGCGCGCGTTATCAGCGAGCGCCCAGTGCGCCCCCCCCCCCCGGGGGCGTGAGGGGGGGGGGCACTGCTTTGACTCGACAGCCACACGGCGGTGTGGCGGAGGGCCCCAGAGTGCCTCCCTCCCTCCCCCTGCTCCCCTCCGGCCGAGGGGCACCGCCTGGACGGGCACAAGTGGCAGGGCGCCCAGGAATTTCTCAGGATTCGCTCATTCTTTTCCGCTTTTCCTCTTCGACTCGCGGCGTTACGATCTCGCCCGTCCGCCCCCACCCCCCTTAAACCTCCTGGAATTCGTCAAAGTTTGGCTGTCATCGCGAGGTGCGGGAAGAGGAGAAAGGCGGAGGAGGCGCGGGGCGGGCGAGCGGGTCTGCGAGGGGTCGACGTTCATTTCGCAACCTGGCCTGCGCCCGAACTATGCCGAACAGCCGGGACCAGCAGGGACGCGGCAGCAACGCGGCAAAGGCCGCCGGGATCAGCCGGGATGACCGGGCTGTCCTCGGGGGGCGACACGCGCGCAGCTCCGCGGCCCGGCCGGCGCCCCCAGCCCGCCCCAGCCCGCCCCCAGCCCGCCCCCAGCCCCAGTCACACACCGCACACCATTCCGAGTATTCCCGGGAGCGTGAGGCACAGCAGGCACAGCGACACGGGGCGCGGGGCGCGGGCGGCATGAGTCACGGAGCCGGTGCGGCCCGGTGAGTCAGGCAGTCAGGCCGTGGCGAAACCACGCGGCGCGGCTCTCGGCGTCGTCCTGACGCCGCGGCCGCGGTGTGCCCGGACCGAAGGTGACCGAAGGCCGGAGCCGTGCACGAGCAGACGGGCGGTGCGTGCGCGTGAGCGTGAGCGTGCGGTGGCCGGTGGCCGCCTTGCACGTGCACGCCGGCCTGCGCGGCGGACCCGGCGAACCATCCCAAACACGACACCATAGGAGAGAGGCCCGGCCCGCGCGGAGGGGAGGGGGTAAAAGCAAGATACTGCTGCTCTGGGAGCGCGATGCGGCGCTGAAAACGCCGCGGCAGGTTGAACGCACACCGGCCGCCGTACGGCGGCCGCAGCCGTCCCTCTCGCTCCCGCAGGGCCGCGGGCACGGTCGCGCCGCCGTCTCCGTCACACTACCGGGCGTGGGCGCGGCCCGGCGCGGCTTATCGGGCCCTATCTCGTGCCCGCTATCTGCTATCTCGCGTTCCCCGGCCGGACCGGGCCGGCGAGCGTCGTGTCTCCGCGAGGCTCGCAGCGCGCCAGAGCTCGACAAGTACGCGACGCGACGGCACAGGTACCACAGGTACCTCCGGCACCAGCGCGGCCACGCCCGGCCACGCCCTGCCCCCGCGAGTGAGTGAGCGAGTGAGAGTGATGGTGAGGGCGGTGCTCCCTGCCGGAGCCGCCGTCGGCACGGCTGGCACGGCGCGGACGCTGCTGCTGCTGGCGCTGCTGGGCGCCGCCGCCCTGGCCGCGGAGGACGCCAAGAAGGACAGCGAGGCGGCGGCCCTGCTGGCGCCAGCGGCCCCCGCGGCCCCCGCGGCCGGCAAGGCGTCGTCGCTGAGGATGGGCGGCGGACCGGCGAGTGCGACGAGGAACAGCGAGCGCGACCGCTTCCTGGGCGTGGTGCTGCCCGCGGGCGTGCACGCCACCACGGCCGTCCCGCGCGCCGCCGGCCCTGCCAAGGCCGCCCTGCGCATGGGCACCAAGCAGGACCGCGACCGGGAAGAGCTCGACTACCGCTACTTCTGGGGCAACGCGGGCGCCAGGGCCGTGGAGGGCTTTGACGGCGGACCGTACGACGGCGGCAACGTGTACGGCCAGAGCGACCTCGGTAAGCGGCACCCCTCGGACCCACCCTCCCCCCCCCCCCCCCCCCCACTAAGCCCCACCCCTCCCTGACGAATTATTGCCTCAACATGGTGTTCGACTCGGTGTCCCTCATTCCCTCCCTCCCCAGATTCGTTATAAATGAGATTTCCGATTCGGCCCGGGGGGTTAAGTAAACACCACTACCCGCTCTTCTGATTGATGCAAACCAGTGCAAACACGTTCCCGGGAGAGGCCGGCACGGGGGCGGGGGCCTTTCGGAGAGCATGTATGTTGTCGGCTTCTAAATGCGCGCTGGTCCATGCGGCTCGGCGCACCTTCGCGAGAATTTATTTCACTCTTTTTTTCTCTGCATAAAAGCCCAGATAAAAATGAGCCAGTTTTGAAAAGCGTTTATTATTTCTTGCCCTCTTCTTGAGTTGGCGATAGATTCAGACTCATGTGCGATTTTCCCAAATGCATACTCCCCTTCCCCCAACCTAAATTGATGGATTGAGTCTGGATGTGTTGCTGATGATCCCGGCCCGGAACTCGTCCACACATTTCTCTTGGAGCCCCACTTCGGCTCGGCCCCCCTCGAGTCCGCACGGAATCTGGCGCTGAACTGTCGAGGGCTCCACGGGCACCCTGAATACCGCCTGCCTCTGTACTGCTGAGCCCAGCCCGAGCCCGGCCCAGCGAAGCGCCTGTCTTATCGAGTACGTGAAGCATGGGCGGGCGCGGAAGAGCTTATTTCCTTTTTAACGCTGGAACCTGGGAGAGAGAGAGAGAGTGATGGAAGGGCGGTGGAGAGGGGGAGTGAGTGTGATAGAGATGCGCGTGTGTGTGAGAGAGAGGTAAAAGGGGGCTCCGCTTGGGGAATGCTCAGAGGCACGAGGTAGGAAAAGGGAGACAACAAAAGAGCAAAAACGCACAAGTGGAGCGCCGAAGAGAGCATTAACGGAAAGGCAAGTCTGTGTGGGAGCTGCGCATGCGGCCGTAGGCGCGCGCGCACTGTGGTTTCTTTTCCTGCATTATCGAGCAGGAATTTCGCGTCCCTCATGAAATGTCGGCACTGGGGCGCAGCGAATACTGGAGGCATGCATGGAAACGTGGTACAGCTTCGCATACTATTGTGATGAGGAACAAATTGTGGAGGTCGCGTCAACCGGAGCGGGGTTTGGGCGTGACGTCACGCAAGGACACGGGCCCCGCGGCCCGCGGGTCCGCGGCTCTGCCACGCCTGCCTCGGCTTATCGGGGTGATTCAGTCAGGTTCCGGTCCTAGGAATGGCAGTCCGTGTGACGGCGCCCCTCGGGGCTCAGGGCTCGGGGCTAGGGGCCCGCGGGCTTGTGGGTGGGCGGCTGTAGACCCGTCATGTTACGCGGATGACACGGTCTTCGCCGCCTCGACAGCCAACCCCCCCCCCCCCCAGCCACACAACATTGTAAAACGCTTACAAAGAAAACTGCGGCTACGTATTACGAACTATTTGGAGAAGAAATGGTTCGTAAGCTTACGAGCCTACGAAGTTTTCGTAAGTTACGAACTAATTCTTCGTAATACCAACCAAATAGTTCGTAAGAACGTTCGTAATACGTAGCCGCTGTTTTCTTTCCAATACGAAGAACTTTCCATCGTAAGCTTTTAAAAGTGAAGGGAGCGGGAGGCTGCGTCCCACCCGGACCTAACCACACACGAGGGAACGGTTGCAGTAAAACAGTCTTACGAGTGATTTTTTCTGTGTTGCCAGGGTTGCCCCTTCCCCTGTGTTGCAGATACAATTTTGGTTCGCAAATACGCCCTTTTCTTTCAGCAACATACAGACAAAATCGTCGAAAGATTGTATTCCGAACATATTATGGTAGTTCTTAAAAGTCTAGTCTCCTGTAAGACTGTTTAAGAGGCCCGACCGCGGCTTCACATAAAAGCCTGTGAGAGGGACGGATCGTGTTGGAGCATCGCTCACGGGGAGTCTTTTAAAAGTGCCCGCGCTGAAAGCGACATCTCTCTGTGCCCCAGACGAGCTCGCGGACGGCCGATGCGGGCCCAAGTCGTACAAGAGCACCTCGCAGAACCCCCAGGGCGGCTACACGCTCACGCCCGACCAGCTCGCCAAGATCCGCTCCAAGTTCATGTACTGGTACTTCGACCGGTGCGGCGACGATGAGATCGGCGACTTCCAGAAGGACATCCACTCGTCCATGCCGCAGCTCCACAAGAACCTCAACTTCCAGCTGCCCTTCTTCGGCTTCCGCTTCAACTACACGCGGGTTTGTATGGTGCTCTGTGCTGGAGACGCACTTGAACGCGATGTGCGAAGTATGCATTCACAGTAACGTGTTGTGTACAACTTTTTTGTACCTAATTATGGATAAACATAGTTGTACACAAGCCATTATGTACAATTAACTGCATAATTATGCACAATTTCGTACATAATTATGAACAAATTCTTCTTGTGTACAATTTTGTACCTAATTACGTATGAATTCGTACGTTTACTATGTACGTTTTTACGCATCCATAATTATGTACAAAAACTATTCGTACACCCTTGCGTACAAATTCATACATAGTTATGGATGAATTCGTACATAATTATGGATAAATTCGTACGCACTTATGGATGTTTAAAAACGTACATAATTATGTACAAAATTGTACACTGTAATTTAGCGTGTGTGAAATTTCTTTCCCCTCTTGCGCAGCTCTCGAGGAACGGGTACCTCGAGTTCTCGGACCCGCCCGAGCACTACACGTACAAGCTGTCGTTCCCAGTCAAGGAGTGGCCCAAGCGCAACGACCCCAGCTTCATCGGCATCTTCTTCAGCAAGTGCCGCATCGGCTCCATCCGGCCCGACGAGCAGGACCAGAGGATCCCCGGCGTGTACTTCCGGCTGGAGCGTGACCTTCAGGTCAGACTTCGACACAAATTGGAACAAAATTAAGAAAAGAGAAGGGTTGGGGTGGGGTCCCTCCCTGCTTCCTCCCTGCTACACTGTAAGAAACTTTTTTCGGAAAATTGCAAACAATCGTTAGGAAAATCACTATCCCATTTTTTGGGGAAATTTTCAACACTTTTTGAAAAAAAAATTCTTTTAACGCATTTTATTTGATTTCGGTACTATTAATAACTGTTCTATCCACAAAAATCCTGTTTCCATATTTTGGAAAATCCAAACTTATTTTTGGAAATGTCCAAACAACGATCTGGAAATTTTCTCTCCCAAGTTGTTTGGCAATTTCCAAAGAAGTTTCTTGGAGTGTATGTCGAAACACAATTCCTTTTGGGTATGTACAAATGTTTGCGCGTTGCAGTTCCGCACGGACCAGTTCGGCGTGATGATGCGCGAGCGGCTCATGTGGGACGTCCGCGAGGGCATGGTGGGCGCGGACACCTTCGTGCCCAAGCACGCCGTCATCGCCACCTGGAAGAACGTGTCCTTCGCCGGGGGTATCGACAACTCTCTGTACAAGGTGGGTTTTTGTCCCCGGAGGCGACGTGAATCTCTGAACAGGGCACTAAGGGGTTGTAGGTACCAATCGAGCAATGCAAATATTTTCCCAGATTTCGTCATATTTGAGTGTTTTAGACAGTTTTAGGTTCACTTTTAGCTGTTTGAGGTCCATAGAGTCGTCCTTTCTATCATTGTTTGAAGATATTACCTATCGGTATTACAAAGTATTACAGGGCAGGGCACATTGGGTACTACAACGGTGAATCTTCCCTCGGGACGATGAAGAGAGCGCCCATGAGGGGCATGAGAGTCTTCCTTAGGGAAATATTTTTTTTAAATGTGCTTTCGTATGCCGTGGTATAACAACGTTTACACGCTCCCCGCGTCGGGGCGGCCCGGGCTGCGGGGCGGCGGCTCGCCCGGCAGGAGGACCAGGTTTTCTCTGTTTGTTTGCGTCCCCCGCGCCGCGCGGCAGGCCGGCTCCGGTCGGCCTCGGCGCACCCGCACGCTCCGCGCCCCCTGCCCCTCAGCTGCCCCTCAGCTGCGCCCATCCGCGCCCATCTGCGCCCGTCACCGCGCAGCTGTCGCCACAGCGTGTTGACCCACGTCCCATTGTCCCGCCCCGCAAGCGGCTGATGACCTGCCAAGTCGCCGCCGGCGGACGGCGCTTTAAAAGGGGCAAAAAAGGAGCAAAAAAGAAAAGAGCCGTGCGAAACGGGAAAGAAGGCACAGGTGGGAGGTGGGAGGCCGTGATCGAATCGGACAAACAATGAGAAACCGGGGCACCTCGCCGTCGGCCAGGACCTCGAGGGCCTGGCGGGGCCTGCCGGGCCGGGGCCCGCCCTCCGCCGACCCCGCATCTCTCACTGAGCTTCTGCTTGCTCGCAAATCGGCCCGCCGACATGCGCCGTAATGGTAATGGGTGTGACCGTCCTTCAGGGCGCACGGGGCTGGCCCGGTTTGCCCCCCCCCCCCCCCCCGTCCGTTCCTGCCACTGGCTCCGGGCCAACCGCGGCTCCAGATCTGGCCCCACCCGGATCCAGCTTCTGCCTCCGCAGTCGCGGAAAAGTGGGATACACCATGCAGAGGCGGGTAGCACTGACCCGGCTGGAACATGGCGGACACGGGTCGTGGGTCCCGGAAATGTGGCCGGAACCAGCATGTGACGCGGGTCTGCGCGGGTCCCTGCAGCCATGTCCCGGTCTGCTCCGCTGTGCTCCGCTGGCTCGGGCCCAAGCTTTGTGGGGGCACCAAGGGCGCACCTCATCAAGCTGCGTGGGAGCCTCAGCGCTTATGCCGAGTGCCCTTTCTTACAGACCAACACGTTCCAAATGGTGCTGGCCACGGACGAGGTGTTCACCTACGCCATCTTCAACTACCTCAACATCCAGTGGACTACGCACACCGAGGCCAGCGGCGACACGACCGGGGGTGAGGGCGGGACGCCCGCCTACGTGAGTACAAGAGCCTGGGACTCTCGGGGCCCCTCGGAAGCCATCCGTCGGCGTGCTAACCACCACCACAACCGTGTGCAGGTCGGCTTCAACGCGGGCAACGGCACGCGCAGCTACGAGTACCTGCCCTACTCCCAGTTCACGACGGTGCGCGACCTCACCAGCAGGGGCTGGGTGAACGGCTTCCCCGGCCGGCACATCTTCCGCATCGACGAGAACATCCTCAACGGCAACTGCAACAAGGACCAGGGTAGGCCACGGGGGCGGGGCGCCGTGCAGCGCTGCGCGGCGCGTTGCCTACCCTCTGGTCCGCGGGCGCTCGCCGCCCGGCCGGCCGCTGTGGCGGGCAGGCGGCGCGCGGCCCACGCTCCGGCCCGCGGAGGCTAACGATCGCTCCCCCCCTCCCCTCTCCTGTCCGCAGCCGGCACCACCCTGCCCCTTGTCTTCGCCCCTGAGAGCGGAAACATGCTCGGCGGCACGGTCGTCAACATAACGGGGCCGTGCTTCGTGCCGGGCGAGAAGATCCTGTGTCGCTTCGACGACGAGAACGTGGCGGGCACCGTGGTGGACACGAACCGCGCCATCTGCGTGCAGCCCAGGCTGTTCGCCGACGGGTACGTGCGCTTCGAGATCTCCACCACCGACTCCCGCTTCAACTACAAGGGCAAGTTCTTCGTAGGTGAGTTCGCGGGCTCCCTCGTGGCCAGACATTTCGGCAGACAGTTTCCAAAGTGAAACACTCACCCGCCCCGCTCCTCCTGTCCCACAGAGACCCCTGCCACGGCCACGGAGCGCATCACTTTCCAGACGCGCGACGTCCACTTGAAGAACCCCGGCGAGATCAAGTTCAGCTGGAGCGCGTACAACTTGACGGCCAACACGGCGGCGCCCCTGCGCATCTCCCTGTACGGCTACCGGGAGCCCAGCATCCACCCAGAGCTGCTGTTCATCGACGTCCTGGAGGTGAGGAGCCGCCGGCGGATGGCTGGCGTCAGCCGCGGCGGGGAAACAAGGTGAAAACCCACGAAAAGTTTGGCGAGTCCGCCGCGGTGAGTTCGGACAGCTGTGGATCCCTGTCCCGACGGCATATTCTACGGACCCTGATTAAAGGCAGCGGACGGGATGGGGTTCATGTAGATTTCCATTATCCGCTGCGTGCTGGCTCACTCTATTTGTCGCCGCCGTGTTCCAGGAAGGCGTGCCTAACACGGGCTCCTACTCGCTGTCCCCGGCCGCCTACCGCCAGCGCAACAACCGCAACCTGACCAGCCTGCAGTTCGGCTTCATCCAGATCAGCCTCATGAACCCAACGCAGTACCAGGGCCTCTCCGTGTCCCCGTGAGTGCGCGGCGCGCGGCGCAGGGGACAGAAACAGCCCTTCACAGCCTGAAACTATGCTCCCCACCGCACAGCTTCGTGGTCACTTCTAGTGGAATATGGCGGTTCTCTTCAACAGGACCTTTTGTGTCAAGTGCGTGCCCTTAAAGCACAAACATGCGCATGGGGTCCTCATGCGACCCACAGTTACATTTTAAAGCAAATAGTGATTGGCCTTGAGCGAAAACTTGGGATTTTGGTATTTTTAATTTTATTTCTATCGGCTCTCAGAGGCCCACTTCAGTCATATACCAGCCTAATGCACCCTTCGGGCACCCAACGTGCACATCACAAAATTTCTTGCGCCCGCTACCCCGTTCATCTAGTCAGACCTAGCAAAGGCGCGCGAATCTCATTTTAAAGTGGGGAGTATCGTTTCGCGCCTAGCCAAGGCCTTTTCCACCCCGTGCGCGGTGTGAGAATGTCGTGCCGCAGCTGCGCAGCTGACAGCTGACAGCGGGGGTGGTCCTGTCGCAGGATGCTGTGGAGCCGGCCGATCCCGCTGGCGTGGTACTTCGGTCCGCAGTGGGAGCGCCAGTACGGTACAGAGTGGCCCGAGACGCTGTGCAACAACTGGCTCATGGACGACCGATACCGCAAGAACTTCGCCGCCGAGGTGGCGCAGTGCCCGTGCACGCTGGAGCAGGCGCTGGCCGACAAGGGCCGCTTCCTGCCCGACTTCGACTGCGACCGCATCGCCAACCCCGAGTGCTTCTACCACAAGGGCGCGGTGCACTGCGTGCGCACGGGCGCGGCCAGCCTGCAGGGCGCGGGCCAGCAGTGCTGCTACGACAAGAACAACTACCTCATGATGTCTTACGACCAGATGTGGGGCTCCAGGCCGTACCGCTCGCACAACCTGGGCGTGCTGCCCTGGAACGAGGCGAACAAGGTGAGCGCGGCGCCGGCAGGCTTGTCAGCTGTCGCCACCGGGGAGTTTCCCCCTCACTATCGGCTACGGCAGCGCAGTGAAACGCCTCCGGGGAAAACGGTGGGCAAAGGTACCTGGTCCCTAGTACCGGTGGTGGTGCCGTGCCGCACAGGGCCGCCACAGGGGTGCTACAGGCCACCATAGGGCGGGTGCCGCAGGCGGCGACGTTAACAGCGTGTTTCGGGTGGTCCGCCGGCAAAGGCAAAAGCAGTTTGTACGGAAACCGAGCAGTGAGAGGGGGAGGGGGGAAGAGGGGGGGGGGGGGGGGGGGGGGGGGAGGGCACGAGGCGGACCGGACCGGGCACTGGCGCGCGGCCGACCGTGAGGACCGCGGCGCAGCACGGACATAATAGCCAGTTAGGGCGCGTGCGCGGAGGGAGATTAATTTTGTCAGAGAGAAAGAGAGAGAAAGAAAGAGAGAGAGAGACATACAGAGACACAGTGAGAGAGAGAGAGAGAGAGAGAGAGAGATAGAGAGAGTCAGCAGCCCGCCGCCGCTCTCCGAGCCGGTGTGGCGCGTGTGCCTGTGATGTACATGTTGAACTCGCCACGGACAGAGCCGAGGAGAGGGGGCGCGTGAGGCAAGGCGCGAGGCACTCCGAGCCGAGGTCAGGGTGGCGGGAGGGAGGGACGTGAATAGAAGCTTGGGAGAGGTGGGGAGACGCTGAGGCGCGGTGACGCGCATTTAGCGACCACTTTTCATGACCGAAAAACGTAGTCTTAAATTGCTCTCTGACGCCTGGCCAATTTAAGTAGTTAGATAGTTTAATCATGAGACTCTCTGTCTCTGTCACACTCGGCTAGTGCTATGCTGAATGTCAGATCTTCACTCCGTCTTACAAATAAATTCTTCGTGACATATAAGACTTTCTGAGCGACCGTATTACGAACCATTTCTGTTCGAAATACGATTTTTACTATTTTGTATGAAAAATTCGTAATACAGAATAATCTATTAAGGTTTCTACTGTGATAGTCTTAAGGAGTAAGAATACTTAGTCTTATCCGTTGGATGAAGTCTTAGTATTACTTTTTCGGGACGAGTTTTCCCGTTCGGCGGTGGCTTTAGTATGCCCCTCGGGGTTCATTTGTGTGTGGCAGCTGGTCTGTAACGAATGATTGCGTTAACCATCAGAACAATTCACTTCTGTCAGCGCAGCCCGAGGGCAACCTCGAGGGAGTGTACAGGCAGGAACAGTGTCGGGCGGACCTGCCACATTCCGAACACGCGCGACAGCATGACTGCCGCGTGCCGACGCATCCGCGGCCGTGTTGCCGTGTGGCAGTGCGGCCGTGTGCTCCGGTGGAGCCCAGAGGGGCCGGCTGGAGCGGAACATCCAAGTTTTGCCGCGGAAACTCGACTGGCTCCGCGGAGGGAGACGAGGGCAAATCTCGCTATCGACGGCTAATTATCCCGACAAACGCGTGCCTCGCGGGGGAGGGGGGGAGTTGCGCGCCGCCTTGCGCCCTGGGCAAGGACGAGCCGCAGAAGATGCCGATTGGTCGGGCCGGGGAAGTCTTGGGGCGAAACTTTCGTAAGCGACGGACCACGAGAGGGATGGCAGGGGCAGGGGGTGGTGAGGGCCGCGCCGGCCCTACACCGTGACTCAACGCGGCGCCGCTGCCGCTGTGCTCATGGGCTGCTGTCGGTTTGCTGACAGGTGCCGACGCTGTCGCAGTGGTACAACGACATGATCCCCTACTACCTGTGCTGCATGTGGCAGGACGAGCAGGCTGTGGGCTGTGAGACGTTCCGCTTCGAGCGGCGTCCCACACAGGACTGCGTCTCATACCAGCCCCCAGAAGTCGGTACGTAGCAGCCGCGCCCAATAGCAGTCCACCGGAGGCCAAAAAAAAAAAAAAAAAAAAAAATCGGGAAGAAGAAGCAGTCCGGCGTTTGAACCCGCACTTGCATGTTTCTAGCGGCCGTCTTTGGCGACCCGCACATTGTCACCTTCGACAACCTTCAGTACACGTTCAACGGCAAGGGCGAGTTCGTGCTCGTGCACGTGGACACCCAGAAGCAGAAGCTGGACGTGCAGGCCCGCTTCGAGCAGATGGCGCCTAACCTGTACGGGGCCGTGCCCGCCACCCAGCTCACTTCTATCGTGGGTAAGATGACGTCCGGGCCGAGGCACGTGGCCTCCCCGTCACCTCCCTTTGTGCTGAGATATCACTGCCGTCGTGTGCAGCGCAAGACAACTCTTCGACCATCATCGAGGTTCGCGTGCGGCCTCCGCAGGCGCAGTGGCGCTACCACCTGGACGTGTTCGCGGACGGAAGGCGGGTTTACTTTGACAGACCGTCGCTGAGGATGCAGCACTTCCAAGGTAAGGGCCGTGTAGAGCCTGGAGCCTCATTTCGTGTCCGCGAGCTTTCTCAGAAGCGATTAGTGGCGCTGTGCAGGTGTGACGGTGTACACGCCCACCTACATCCTCAACCAGTCAGAAGTCATCATGATGTTCCACTCTGGCGTCGGCGTCGAGGTGGTGGAGAACCAGGGATTCATGTCGGCCAGAGTCTACTTGCCGTGGACGTACATCGTGAGTAGCTGAGCTCTGTGGATACGGTGCGGTGCGGTTCAGAGCCTCCATTGGGTAACGCTGAGAGCAAAATCCATACCCGCACGCCCGGCCGTTGCCCTACCCGAACCTGACCCGCAGAGCGCCAAACCTAACCCGAACCCTACCCGCACCTAGGCGGCAAGCCCGCGAGGCCGAGCCGAGCCCGCTGCGGGTAAGCTATACCTAATTAGGGTGGTTAACTCGGTGAGCCGATGTACAGGATACTACAGCTCTACTAAGTATTACAGCGTTAGGTTTCGGATACTTCGGGTACTATACAAGTATTACAGGCATTAAAAAGGTATTACATGGTCAAAAATTCGAGTACTACGGTATTACTGGGTGGTATTACGGTGCTACTACGAAGTACTACAAAAGTACCACAGGAAGGGGTGTACAGGGTACTTCACAAGTGAACACCCGCTTGGCCATACCCGCACGGCCGGCCACCGGCCAAGAGCGGCAGTTGAAGCCGGCAAGAGCCACGGCTCGCTGCTGGCTCTGCCGCAGCCGCATGTCATGCCAGTGAGCTCGATGCTCTCGAGCACAGGCCACCTCTCTCGCTCCCATTAGCGTTCTGCAGTGCAAGGGAGACGTCACTAGCCGTCGTGTCTATGCCGGTGTCGTCTGGCCAGCGGCTCGGGCCGAGTCTCAGTCTCCGGCTGGGCGGTGGCTTGTGGCGTGTACGGGTCTGTGCGGGCAAGGTGCGGGCAAGGTGCGGGCAGCGCAGTTACCGCCACTCTGGTCCGAGGCTTCAGAGCGCTCGCAGTCAGCCCGGCAGCCCTGTTGCAGCGGTGTCACACCCGCACAGAATTACCCAAGTGGGGGCGCTGAGTACGGTTCCTCTACGCGGCAGCCATTTGTTCATTGACTTTAATTAACGTTACTTTTGCAGAACCAAACCAAGGGCCTGTTCGGGAACTGGAGCTTCGACATGACGGACGACTTCACGTTGCCTGACGGCACTCTGGCCCCCGTCACCAACAACCTCAACAGTTTCGAAAGAGTTCATCGCGACTTCGCAATTAAATGTGAGCAGCGCGCACATCGGCGCACACACAAAGACTCGCTCCTTGCGGAGAGAAGGATCGCGTTCTGTAATCTCGTCTCCTGACAGGGATGCTCGAGGACAAGGACGACATCAACAAAGGCGCTGCCCTCTTCCTGAGAGAGTTCGGACGGATGGCGAGCTACTACGCCAACAAGACGTTTGTGCCCATGTTCAAAGCGACGCCGGAGGAGATCATTCCTGCCAACAGGTTCGCCTTCCTCCCTGTGTGATGGTCGTTTCTGTTACTGAGCCGCCCTGAGAACGCCGCCATGCCCTCCCGTCCGCCAGGTCCAAAGACATTGAGATGGCCCACGCGCTGTGCGGCGACTCGTATCCGTGCATGTACGACTACTCCGTCACGCTCAACAGGGACGTGGCCTTCTACACGCTCAACTACCACGCGTCCGTGGTGAACCTCAAGACGGTACACCGCAGGAGGGGTGAGTGGACGGACAGTCCGATCCGTCCGAATGACGCCGCACCCTGCAGATGCAGCTGTTGCTCCCCGGATGCGTCGAGTGTTTTTCTCGGGCCCCTGTAGAGTCAGAGTTTTTCGAACGTTTGTCTTCCTTTTGCCGCGCAGTCGTGTCCTGCGGCATCCTGGAGACGCCCCGCTTTGGACGCAAGAGCACGTTCCTGTTTGTGCCGGGCACCAAGGTGGTCTTCGAGTGCAACCAGAACTTCGTCCTGGTCGGCGACCAGCGCCGGACCTGCCTTCCGAGCGGCCGCTGGGACACGCCGGACGCCGGGTACACGGAGTGCCTCCGTGAGTATTACTTGGGACTCCAACCTGCATTTTGGGGGGCACGGTTTCGGGTTCAGCTCGGAGGTATGCAGTGGAAAGGGGTCCGGGAGGGAGGCGACTGCAGGTCCGGAAACCTGGATACTTCGGGTCAGTTGGCTTAAGTCACCTGTTCCCTGAACACCTCGCTTCCACAGTGCACCCGGCCGAGTTCGCCAGCAGCGCTGTACCCACGACCGCGGCGCGGCCCCGGCACCCGGCAGCTACCTGCATTGTTTCCCTATTATCATTAGAGCAGCTCTGTGCCTTCAAATAAGTTTCGCCGGGGGAACACGGCGCGTTGTGACGTCGTCCTCGCCCTTCCTAACCTGGTTGTCGTTGCAGGCATGGTGGAGTACGAGTCGCAGAACTCTTGGGTGCCGATAGGCGTCATCCTCCTCATCATGCTCCCCCTGATTGTCGTTGTCCTGGCCGTGTACACGCGCTACGTGCGGCGCAAGCGCGGGGAGGGGTCGGCCTCTTCGTGGAGGTTCGACGCCGGCTCCTTCCGGGACTCCTTCCGTCCGCGAAAGTCCCGCCAGCCCAAGCGGGCCCCCGCCGCCGTGTCCCTACTCAAGTCGACCCCTTCCAACGAGTACGACGGCGACTCGGGCTTCGGCGCGGGCGGCTACCGCCGCGGGGTCGGCGTCGACAGCTCCCCCAGCGACCTGGGCGTCACGGCCGCGCCCCCGCTGCTGGGCGCGTCCGCCACCCCGTCCCCGCCCGACTCGGGCCGCGAGAAACCCCAACAGAAACTGCCCTCCAAGTACGACGGCGTGTACCACACGAACGAACCCCTGCCGGGAAAGCCAGAGATCGAGTTCGAGGACAAGGTGTGGGACCTGGACGAGTCGGTGCTCTCCTCGCCGCCCTCGTCGCCCACCAGCCCCACCGACAAGTCGTCCGCGGGCAACCGCAGCGGCAGCGTCACCACCGACATTTTTTGAGGACTGATGTCCGCCTCCTCCGACACCGGCAAACAGTTCTGGCTCTTTATGGGCCGTCGAGTCTTTTTCCTAGTCGCCGCAATTCATTGCAAAGCGGAAAGAAGTGGAGGAAGAGTACCGAGAACAAGAGAGTTATATCAGTGATGACTTCCTTCTCGGAATACGAAGTAGCGTTTAAGCCAAAGAGAAGCGACGTAGAATATTATTACCATACTGCCGCTTGGATGCATAGATGTGACATCGATGGAATTCATCCATGACATAGCGTCCATCATGTAAATACGGTGTTCCTGTTTTATAATAAAAAAGGAAGGAATCCATTAGCAGTGTACTTTGATTAATGAAACGGAAAAATTTCTATTCCATCAAATGGTGACAGCTGGCTTTCCACGGCAGGGTCCTTAGAGGACCCGGTAGGGCTGGCGCGTTTCGTCACGGCTCCAAGAGAGGCGAAGGTCACTGCCTTCACATCCGTTTTTATTTTTCCTTCTATAAGTCAGATAAGCAAATTGTGCCATCATCCGTGGAATGGGAATTTTTCCAGACTTTTCCCCATCATTTCCTCGTATGACCACATTCTCACACCAGTAACAGTAATACGTTTTTAAAATTTTGAAATTCTGGAACAATTTCCATTCCACAAGCTGGTTGTCGTGCCGCACACGCCACGAGCTCACAACCACAACGACACGTTCTCCGCGACAGGTGCCCAGGAGTACTCGTCCAAGAACGTCGGCGTCACGTTTGGGGTGGTCATCGGCATCATCGGCCCCATCCTGGCCGTCCTCGCCTTCGTCGCCTACAAGTTGTTCGAGAGCAACAAGAGAAGACGGCAGCGCGGGGAGTACTCGCCACCGAGGTAATATTTTCCCAGTATGAGCGCCTCGCGCCTCGCGCAAATGATAGTACCGAGCGCTCCCCGCTCCGTGGCCGGCGCCGCGGCTCGGACGCGATGCAGTCGGTGTTTGTGAGGCAACTGTCTGTTTCGGTTGGTTTCGGGCCGCGGCCGCGGAGCGCCCGGACCGCGGCGCGCGCGCCCACCGGGCACCGGGCGGGATGAGGGTGGGGTTGTGTGGCCGGGAAACTTCGCAGGCAGAGCGCTCCGTTCCACACGTTTCCACACGTTTCGTCCAAATAGCCGCGAGCGCAAAAAAATAAATAAATATCAAGATAAATAAAATGAAGTAATCGTAAAAAAAAACTGACGCAATCTCTGTACGTATATGTTGTTAGCAAGCAGAAGATGATGACGCGGCCTCAGGCGGCGCGCAACCCCGAGGACGACGACTACGAGCGGGCCGCGCTGTACGGCGGCGGCGGCGCGGCGGCCGCGGACCAGAGTCCCGCACAGCCAGGCTCTGCGGAGGGGGCCGGCCGGGAGCAAGAGGTCAACTGAACAAACAATCCGCCGGCCGGGAAAATCTACGAGAACCTTGTGGGAACCTATGGGGACCTAATGGGAGCCGCCCGGGGCCCGGGCAGCCCGAAGTGACATGACACAGTCGGCCTGCCGAGCCCACGGTGGTGTGTGCGGCGTGGCCGGCCGTCACAAAGTTAGCTCAATGCCAGGAGAGAGCCGAGCCCCGGCTGGGAGGTGTGGATCTGGCTGCCAAGGCCGGAGTCACCGGCGGCCGGCTCACTTAGCATCCCCCGCCTCCTCCTTGCGATATCACCGCACCAGATCTCGCCAACGGCCGAGAACAGTGACCAAAAGTTGATTTCGAATGGAAAAGTGGTTTGCGCACGTAACATTTTATGAGATGCGGAAGCGCAAAAGCCGGAAAAAGCAATTACAAACGATGTCTAAAACCAAAGCCGTGGCCCGGTCGATCCAGGCCGGCCGGCAGCCAAGGCCGCGCAGGGCGCGCTCTCTGGCGGGCCGACGCATGCCATCGCACGCGTGAATGTAATTTATTTGGCTCGACATTCCCATGGAATACGGCAGCACCAGCACACAACTATGTGTAAATACACTTTTAATTTATAATAAATCCTTTTTTTGTAAATATCTCCTCTTGTATGACGACGCGCACACGGTGGCGCTCTGCAGAGCCGCCATGGATGTGGCATTTAGATTTTTCCATTCCATTCTCAAACAGAACCACCGCATCCACACATAAAAATGCAAAGGGCTCCTCGCTCCGCTCGGACCCAAAAACAAGTAGAATTAGTCGATGCAAAGGGGTCCTCGCTTCGCTCGGGCCCAAAAAGAAGAAAATCGATAGATATTTTTTTCTGTACAGCTAATCACGGTAATCTGCCCGAACTCTTGCAGACGAAGGGGGGGGGGGGGTGGCCCTCTGTATCCAGATAAACATCCGGGATGCCATTTTTTTCTCTAACACAACGAGCAATTAGCGAGGGGCCGGCGGCAGCGGTGTAAGGGTGCAGGCAAAGAGCATGGATGTACAAATATTTACTGTTTTTTTTCTTGTTATTTATTCGTAGCGATTTCAACAAAATCTTCTGGCGTGCCAGACCAGCGGCTGTGCAACTTCACAGCAGAGGACCGGGCCGTATTTTTCGAGTCGCTTCCGCAACACGGGACAGCGCTCCCTCGGCGCCGCGGCCCACTCGTGGCCACATCCGCTAAATGTTCGCGTGTCCGGACCGGGAAAGGACGGGGGTGAGGCGAGGCGCGGGCCGCGGACGGGCCGTCAGTAGTCCAACGCGCACACCAGGGCCACCCCGCGGCCCACCCAGTGGCCCTGCGGCCGGCGGCTGGCCAGCTCCACGGCCAGCACGTAGTTGGTGGAGTGGCCCGTGGTGGAGAGGGTGCCCGCCCTCTGCAGGGTCTTGTAGACGGGGCACACGTACACGTCCGGGGCCCCGGCGCCGCCCGCGCCGCCCACGCCGCCCGCGCGCCCGGCCTCCGGCACCAACTGGATGGGTGGCATGCCTGCGGGAGACAGAACACTTCATTTTATTACTGCGTCGCTGAAGCACGGCCTCAAGACGAGAAATTGCTAAAGAGTTGCCGTTCGCATTTCCGCCATCGGAAAAGTGGCGCCATGCCACTGTGCAAAGTGCTAGGTTGGACACCCCGCGCGAGGCTCGGATGGGGTGCTAGATCCAATAGGTCTAATATGTTTGCGATTTAGATTTATAAAATGCATTTCAGCTTTCCGATTACGACTTAATATCGACTTGTTTGGTCCAATGTGCCGGCCCTGGCCTCGTTATTTTTTCACCCCACACGCTGAACAAAGAAGAACGTCAAGTCGATCGTGCCGGACTCCAGACCTATTCGAGGTCCTTGAGACCGCCAGGAACGACCAGCGAGGCCGCGCAGAGTGCTTTTCCGACAGCGCGAGAGATAGAAAGGAAGAGGGGGGAGCCTGTGGTGCGCCCTACGAACGCGCCAGTACACATACACACCCTCACTCACACACGCCCGGGGCCCGGGGCGCGGCCCGGGGGGCGGCAGAGGAGGGGGTAGACGTGTGGAAAGCCGCCCCCTTTTCGTTTCAGCCGAAAGAGCGGAACCGAGATTGCCGTTTCGGTGCAATCGTTTTGTCGGTCGGGCGATCGGCCTACCCTTACAGTAGCTGTGAAGCACTCTCCCTTTCGTCCTCCCTCCCTCCTTCTCTCTCCCTCTCTCTCTCTCTCTCTCTCTCTCTCTCACTGGTGTAGAGCTCCTTGGGCAGGGACTCGGTGACGGAGGCCGCCGCCGGGTCCCAGCGCGCGCCCTCCATGAACAGCCCGTAGATCACGCAGCCCTCGGGGGGCCGGACCGCCGGCCGCTCCTTCAGCACCTGTGGCACAGAGTCACGGAAGCCTGAACCTCCGCCATTCCGTACGGCCCGCTGGGCCGCCTGGGCCCACCGCTTAAGTTTGACCCGGCGCACGCGAATACGGTTCCTCTTTTCAACGCTTGCAAACGCCATGGCGCCCGGGAAAACGCTCTTGTTTAGGTTAAACCTCGACGGACATAGCGCCTGACGGGTAGGCAGCGCCGGCCTGTGCGCGCACGCGTGTCGTGCGGGCTGGCCTACCCCGGCGACCGCAGGCGCTCTCAACTCCAGGCAACTCAGACTCCGCTTATGCAACTCGCGGCCCAAAAACAACGTTTTCAAGATCTTTTCTTTATGCTTACGACCGACTGCATATTGAAGATAGTTGGAAACTTAACTTAGTTGCCACGAGAAAATATCGCCTTTTACCGAAAAAGAAACTCTGTTTTTAGGGAGGTTACCATCCTTTTCAAAGGGTTTTCTTTTGCCGTGCCACGGAGGCACGATCTAGCAGCAGCCGCTTTACTTTGCGGGTGGCATCAGCTCATGCGTGGCGCCTAGTGGGGGAGGGAATGGGTTGTCCCCGGGGGGTCCCCTGGCACTCCGCCGCACGCACCAGGTCCCGGCTCTTTCCGGGCGCGCTTTCTCGCGACACCCGACGTGCCAACAAACGTGGACCCACCTTGAACGTGAAGCCCACGGTATCGATGGGGACGACGTGCTTGCGCGCATAGTTCTGGAGCGCACCGGTGAGGAACGCCTGCGGGAAGAAGAAGCCGGAGATCCAGAAGGCCGGCGGCGTACCGTGCGCCGCCCATGCTTCCAGGAAGGCGACGCGCGCCCGCAGGTCCGCAACCCACGCGGCTGTCGGGCAGATTCAGAGCAACCGCCGGCGCGGGGTTAGCGGGGAGCGCGGCAGACAGTGGCCCCCACAACCCCTGTCCCGAGGCACACCCAGCGGCTTGAGGGACGGGTAGGCCCTGGCGGCCCACAGCCCGGGCACGGCGTTGGCGGAGATGGCGTCGGCGACGGCCTCCAGGGTCGCGGACATGACCACCAGGCCGCGTACGGCGCGCGCCAGGTCGTGGAGGGACTGGGTGACCGTGGCCAGGAGCCGGTTGAAGCGCGCCACCTCCTGCACCAGCACCGTGTTGAACGACTCCTCGTACATGACGGGGTACCTGCACACACACAGCGCCGCGAGCGCGCGGCCCGGGTGAGAGCACACAGCACACAAACGCGCGCCACCCAGGACGTCTGCTCCCGCTGGTACACGCGGGCGAAGATTCAGAACCGGCGCTTTGGGGGTGGGGCAGGGGGGCAGGGACGTAAAACCGAAGCAAAGGCGCGATTTTTTTTTATTCTTTTGGGAAAGTGGATGGAGAAGGGGATATCCCTGGTTTTTGCTCTCGACCTCTGGGCGTCCTGGTGTGGAGGAAACACTCCATACGCGGAGGGGCATGGGGCTCATCGTCTATGCCTGACCGCCGTTACCGCTCGCCTGCCTCCCGCCTGACCCCGCCTGACCGCTGGGCCCCGCCGGGCACCGCAAGGGGAGGGAAAGGGGAATGGGCGGAATACTGTCAAATTAGGCCGAGTTATGAGTCCTCGAGTCCTTGAGTCCAGATTTCTCTACCCTTAAAGCACCCAAGGTAAAATTTTACTTGGTTCAAATCAATTTTCTTCATCCAAACTAAAATTTTACTTTAGTTAAGAGAGTCTAGTTTTAAATCGAAAAGTTCTTTTTTCTGGGTTTGCAGTGTATTGCCAGTGTGCCTGGCCGCCGCAGACTCACTTTTCCATGACAGCCTTGACGTCCAGAGGATGAGGGATCTGCCTGAGCAGTGCGCCGGCCGCGTCCAGTGCGGCCTGCTCGGCGTTATCGGCCTCGCCACCGGCGCCGCTGCCGGCCCCGCCTCCGGCCCGCGGCTGCAGGGACAGCAGGGCGCCGAGCCCCGCCAGCGCCGCGCTCTGGGCGCACGAGATGTCCGCGTTGGGGTGCAGGCCGAACAGCTCGGGGCTGTCGTTGAGGGGCAGCGCGCGCGCGTAGTTGACGTAGTCCTGGAGCACCGCGCCGTCCGGGAGCTGGGCGCGCGGCCGGAGAGTGAGTCTGTCGCCTCGGCTGTCGTCGGCCGCCCCGCTCGCTCCGCGCCTACCTGCCGGTAGGTGCCCGTCGGCTCGAACTCGTGCCCGGCGCGCACGACGGCCAGGTCGTAGTGCTGCCCCAGGAGGTGGCCGACGGTCCGCCGGTCCCAGTCGTCCGTCACGCGGCCGCCGTAGTTGATCTGGCCGGCGGTGTAGCGCATCACCTGCGCGGAGCGCAACGAGGCACAGTGAGAGAGATGGAGGCGGTGTCTAGTCCCCCCCCCCCCCCCGGGGTCAGTGCAGATTAAAAGATCACACTTCAGGGAAAAAACACCTTAGCTGTATTGCTAAATCATTAGCAGCATACGGACAGCTAATTTTATTAGTTGTAGTAGCTAAGTTTTAGCTGTCTAGGTAAGGTGTTAGCAAAACCAGCTAATCACTTTTGCCATGCAGCAAACAATTAGTTGCACTAGCTAAGAAAATTAGCTGTCCATTTGCTGCTAATGTTTTTTTCTGCGTGTGGGAAGTTGGTGAAAAAGAATTATACTTTTGAAAAGTTTTTTCTTGAGTGAACGAGCAAAGTGGGCAAATACTTCTAGTGTTAAATTTCTCCTTTCCCTTAGTTAAACCAATACCAAAACCTGAGCAGTACTCGGCGACGGAAAAAGCGTGGTGTAATTTTCTTAGCTGCACGAGTGTGATTTTATTGCATTCAATAATGCAGCTGGCAGGGCGGGGGTGCGTTTTTTTTTTTTGCATTGTTAGGTCTCACGACATTGTCTCTCCCTCGGTTGTTTACAAGTAATGCATGTTGAATCCTAGTGCTTTAGTGCCATTAAACGTCAAGCTCCGGCCCTATATAATCGGAACTCATGTTTAGACGCAATAACATCGTCAAAAATGTTGATTTGTACAATTGCAAAAACCGTAATTTTTTTACCTGCACTGACCCGAAATTGTTTTTTTTTCCCTATAGCGTGGCATTGGTCCACCCTTCGATTTGGAGTGTGTACATGTAGCAAGGAGCGGGTAAAAACGCGATAGAAATTAAATTTACTAGCCAAAACGAACGTTACGAAACGCTATTGTCATCGTGCCTTATAGACATTGCCACTCGTGTCGATGTTCTAGTGCAAACACTTTTTGCACCGACCGCAGCCCGTGATAAAGAGAATCCAGAAGTTGAGTTGAGTACTCTATGTGGACCGACACACGTCCCGCCCTGCCCGGCCCCGTGACGTGCTACCCAGCTTGCCGGCCAGCACGCTGGCCATCGCCTCGGCCAGGGCGGCTGACGCGCGCTCCGATCGGGACGGCAAACATCGTCCCGTCCCGTCGGCCTGTCCTGTCCGCTCCTCGTGTTTGGACTCCATTACGGCGCCGCCCGCGCGCCGCGCTTTTTGAGCTCGAGCAAAGCGAGGCGCTGCCTTCATCGGCTGTCCCGTTCCCCCTCCCCCTCACTTCTTTGGCACACTTTGCTACTTTCGCAAGGCGTTGCCACTGTTACCTGTCTTGACCGAGTTCCATGCCTGACCGCTAGATGGCATCGTCCCAAAAAAGCTCTCCTGCTTCTTATCTAATATTACATTTTTCCCATCATGAAAAACCCTAAAGGAATTCACCCTCAAAAAAATCTGTTTGAATTTAGGATATTTGAGATTCTCGCCGTCAGTTTCTTGAATCAAGCTTACGCATTTAGCTCGATGCTTGATTCAAGCATTGTTCTAAATGCGCATGCTTGATTCAAGAAACCGACGGCGAGAATCTCAAATATGCTAAATTCAAACAGATTTTTTTGAGAGTGTTGTTGAGTACGGAGCAGCGATAAGAAGATAAAAAGAAACAACTTAAAAATTGGTGGGCACTACCCCGACCTCCGTCTGGAACCCTCCTATGCTCGGCTTTATTCGGTGGGAGCAGGAGCCGATAAAACATGCTTCCGCAGAGGCCAACGCAGCCCCTTCCGTCTGTGTGCTTCCTGCCTGCCACATTCACGGAGCGGAATCCCGAAGACCCAGAAGGTTTTGTGTAATCCCCGATTTCACTGGTGAACAGGGCCAGTGGCCAAGCCAGAGGTGAGGACCAGACCAAAGCCACAACAAGGAGAAAAGGTTACCAAAAGTATTTGGTAAAAAGGGAGGGCCCGTTCTTTACCACGGTGTATGGTGTATGGTCGTGTACAGTATATGGTGTGTGGAGAGGGTATTAGGTGTTAATAAATGTACTCTTGGGATGGTAGGATAGGATGGGGGTGGGAAGGTAAAGGAATGTAGTTTTACAGTTTTGATGGGCTAAAAATTACTTCGAAGCGCATGCGCGGATATCCCGAACTGCCAGTGGCTGACGCCTTCAGGCATGCGCATTTCCGATACTCAAGTTTTCCCGCGACACGAATATACTTAACATTTTCGATTTAGACGAGATATCTTTTAACCGAAGCAAGATTCGTCAAAAGTAACATTATTTTCGAACTCAAATGCCCAGAGCATATCGTTATAGAGGGGAACTAATCCTTTCCTGACCATATACCATCATACCAGTGACATTATAAGAACCTTAAATTTGTTCTGGCACAACTTATATATACACAAAATATATCTCGATTTAATCTTTCACGAAAGTTGTTACATGCTATGTACCTAAATTTCAAAACTATATTACTTTAAACATACTCCTTCGTATATAACGTTCGTACCACAGAACCGCCATGCTGTAAATTAGGCCGACTAACCTCTCTTCATATATTACCTAATTTTTTTAAAAAAAATTTAGGGCATAATTTGTTTACACCTATATCATTTTCACAATTTAACGCGATTACGGAACTAATGATACCACTGTCACATTTATAACTTACCAGTTTGCCGAGTTCAAAATAGGGGACTAAGAATTTTACCGGCCGCAATACCCGTCCTTCATACCATATATATGTATGTATGTATGGATTGGTGTCGTAAAAAACGGGTAAAAAGGAATGCGGCCGAGGCCGGCTTACGGCCGGCTAGCAGGAAAATAAATAGTTATCTTCAGTTACCGGTTCACCGCCACTTAATTCCATCTGAAACTGAACGCTGTTTTACGCGGCTCGGTGGACAGAGCATGTAACGTACAGTACGTCACAGTACGCCATAGGAGGACCAGTCAGGCAGTGCGGCGCCGTTGGCACCCGTGGGACCTCAATGCTCCGCCGCCAACGAAAAAACGTTCGCGCGCGGTGGCCCCCGCGGCTGCTGGCGGCGCGGGGTCGGCCGGTGCGAGCCAGAGTGCTGTGCGTGCCGTCGGGGGACGCTCTCGGTGTAGGGAGAGCGGCTGATTTAAATTGTTTACAGTTATTTTAAGTTTCAAAAAAGAAACACAACATGGACACATCGCGGTAGGACCTGTTGAGGGCTTCTTGGACACTATTCTCCAGAAATTTAAACTTTTTGTCTACTTTCTGACGTGAAAGACTGGCATCAGTCGGTCCCCCATTCCACCCAGGCGGAAAGTGCCGTTACATTCACTAAAAAAGTAAGTTATATTGGGAATTTCGCTTGGTACCACCTAAATCTTCGTTTTATAAGGAAGACCAGTATATGGTTCACAACGTCAAGAAAAATACGCTTCATAAAATTAATCTGATTTTACTACAGCTGCAGACGTTTCGCCCGCTGCCTGCGGTCTGCTAGGGCCTGCGCAGAACCCTCTGCGCACACGTCCCCCCCCTGCCCCTTCAGAAGTGCCTCACCCCCCCCCCCCCCCCCCGGCCTGTTAGTGGACCCACGGGTGCCACGCCAGTAAAGCCTCGTTTTTTAGCAAAGCATTTTAAATTTAAGGAAAATTCGGAACTCAGGCAAAAGTATAACTTGCTCTAGTTCGATTCTTCCTCTTCACGACGGTCCATCTTTTATTTCAAAGAGTGCTCGCATTGCAGAGCCCACCTGACGGCACCTCAGGCCTGCATTTCGACGGCCCCGCTGCCTGACTGGTCCTTCTTTGGTGTACGTTACATGGACAGAGCTCCTCGTGCACACTGAGTCTTGAGAAGGCGTTAACTTTTATCCACTGCTAAAAATGTTTTCTTCGGGTCGGTTCCATATGTCAACACGTCGTTTCCTACGTGGACTGAATCTGTTGTTGTTTGCTTGGCTTGATCGAGCCCCCGCATGCAGTCGTATTTGCTGTTTCGATCGGGGATCTAACGCTCCAACCAATGTGACAAGGCGCCTGGAGTGCCTGGAGCCGCGGGTCGTGGCGGCCCCCAATCCACAGTCCAAGAACTCGCGATCGGACGGGCAAGTCTCGGCTCACTTACGCGGACGCCCGGATTGCGAGCGACAGCACATTCGACACTCTCCATCTCGCTCAGTGATTAACTGTGGCGAAGTTGTCCGTAACCGACGACAGAGCGCCTCGGCAGCTGCCCATGTCGCCTCACACCTTCCCACCTCACCCCTCATCTGCCGCGTTCCGCTGCCGAGCAGCCGATTCGGGTAGCGCGTTGACGAGCTCACAGGCCCGCCTGGGGCAACAGTACACCCATAACCCTGAATGCCTACCAGAAACGCATTTTCATGCTTGCGGGATATTCTTGGTGTCTTTGTTTATTATTCTTGCTGTGAACATCCATTGCCTCCCACAGGAGTATTCGATTATCGTGGTGGACGCATATTATGCTTATGAGAATCATACAGTGCTCGTACGAATGCTAATATGTTTGGCTAAAAAATGAGGATATGCTATGGTTTGCTCCAGCAGCTGAGCCACGGTCCAAGCATTAGGAGTTTAGGGTTTACGATCGGGCCCGCGTAAGGCGGGACGCTCCCAGACCGCCCGATTGCGAACTCTGAAATAGCCCTCGGTAGGGCGCCGGATCGAATGTGGGAAAGAGATTCGCGAACAACGTAGTTGCATGCTTACTAGGCTTTTGCTGCCATTTCTTGCGGACTTTGCCTACTTCCAGACGCCCTGATGCCGAATAACCCCCCTGCACAGCGGAAGCCCCGCGGATAGAGCAACAAGAAATCTGAATCCTGTGAGCAACTCCGCGTTACCTGGCGGAGAAATTACTAAAGGAACGACCCCGTTTCGGGGCCGCGAAGAGAACACGAAAAGACGGCTGCGGAAACAAACGCGAAGCAATCAGTTTCCACGGCGGCCTTTGGCTCCGGCCTTCAGCGGGGGCCGTCAGCAGCCATCGTCCCGGGGGAACAGCAGGTGTGAAAGAGGAGAGGGCAAGTTCCGCGTACTTCATTAACGACGTCAATTAGTGACCACTGACTAGGCGGGAGGCGCTGTTCGCGGCCGTACGAACACTGTAAAAAGGAAAAAATTGAGATTAATTGGGAACTGGCATTCGTTTTTTTAACAATATTTCAACGAAGATTTCATCGTTTTCAAACGACATATAAGATTAATCTGCGTGGCCTCAATTTTATTGGAAAACGCAGCGATATGGTTCATAAATCTCATCCCAAATATGATGTAGA
Source organism: Megalurothrips usitatus (assembly GCA_026979955.1). Taxonomy (NCBI): domain Eukaryota; kingdom Metazoa; phylum Arthropoda; class Insecta; order Thysanoptera; family Thripidae; genus Megalurothrips; species Megalurothrips usitatus. The sequence continues at coordinate 2,113,887 of CM049594.1, read as the reverse complement.
TATTTTAGCTGCACACATACGCCTAATGGCTTGATATCATACTTTGTCGATATTTTACGAAGTTTTCTCGATTAATTCAGTATTGCATGGAAACCGTAGAAACACAACAACAATCCTTCACAGTGTAGCGAGCACACTATAAACACTTCCGATAATATTTGCAGCGGCGTAGAGGGAAAAATTATATAAAAAGTTGATAGTGAAAGGGAAAGGAGGAGGAAAAGCGGCCCAGCGGCGGCCCCTTCATAATGGATGCGGGTTGTGCGGGCGGAGGGGCGGAAGGATTACCGGGGTGCCCGTACGCATATCGAAGCTTCATTTCTGTCCCTCCGCCGTCACCGAAAAACGCACAGCGTTATTCCTCACTTAATACAGGCAAAACAGTTTTGCATCGCTTGAATTGAGCGCGTACAAGAAAATCGCCTTATACGAGTAATCACTTATTTGACTCAAATAGAAAGAGCATTTTAAAACCACGTCCAATTAGTGTAAGCAAGATCACTGCAACTGATCTGTAATGTGTCGGATTTATTTCCCTAGCTGAGTGAGGTCCTGAAACAATGCTCTCCCAGGAGCGAGTAATCTGACAACGATTTCTAGCGCTCAGCAACAGAAACACACAGAGAAAAGGCAGCGGCGGAATGGCACTTGTCCCCAAATCGGGGGGGGGGGGGGGGGGGGGGGGGCACAACCATGCCTTAAAGTGTACACCGGTTGTGTTGATTGTTGAACTATAAATCATAAAACATATAAATTTTATATATTTCCGGCCGAAAATGAGTGCAAAACATCACTTTATTAAGATTTTAAATTTTAAGTACCTTCAAATGTGTTCACTGATTTCGTCGCAAGTTGTACACAGCCCGCATCAAACACCAGCGTCAGCTCGAGCTTGTCGGCAGTGTGCCTGCCGCACCGGACCGGCCTGCCGCTCAGGGCGAATACAATGCCGCTGCTTTTGTTCGGCTTACCACCACATTCCGCGTGGGCTGATGTGAATCCGGGACGAGCTCATCCAGAGTTTAAAGCCTCCTTCCTTGTTTTGCACGTGGTAATAGAGGGCGAGTGTATGTGCTTTTCGCTCTGTAAAACCGCTGGGCCCTTTGTACGCCGGCAAAAACATTGTGCTTCACAGCGTTGTACTGCCTGGCCATCACATACCCTTGGTATAGGAAGGTACCCCAACCCCCTCCCGCACTCCACCGAAGTCGATCTCTTAGTATTTGCCTCGCACACACCTGCCAGCGGCGCACTCCACGACTTAACACTTAGATTTTGGGCAAATTTTAGCTGCCACAGCCTAACTGTTTGCACATAAATGCAGGAAACGAATAGCTAATTTTACCAGCTGCAGTCCCATAATTAGAGGCTACCCAGCTAATAACGTAGCTATGCACCGAAAACCTAGCTAAATTAGCTATCCACATGCCGCCCATAGTTTTTTAGGTGGTGGAATCGATCCTCTGTAAGGGCCACAGGCAGGAGAGAGGGTGGGGGGGGGGGGGGGGGGGGGGCAGACGGACAGCGGAGAGAGTCTGAGGGAATAATTTGGCCAATTAAATTCAGATAAGGTTTGCGGCGTCACTTTGAATAAAGGGGTGGCGCCTGTGATCCCTCCCAAGGTCCAACACCCAGCCGTGCCCAGCACCCTACCGCCGGCTCCCGCGGCACCAGAATGTCCTGCCACTGATTACTACTTTAAAATTGCAGTTAGGAGCGACGAGTCACACGGACTTGCCAAGGGATGAGAGGATTTTTATTGGCTGAGCGATAGCGAAGCCCTGGACCGACTGGGTCAAAAATGTTTTGTCTGTCTGTTTGTCTGTCCGCGCGATTTCTCGAGAACGGTTTGGCGTAGAAAGCTCAAATTTGGACCACATCTTTCTTGCATCATACTAGAGTCAACCTCCCCTCAGGGGCACCGCAGCTCAAGCGGTTTCTAAGATAATTTTTACAGGTGGTCTAAAATTTAAAATCCGTCTATTGGGTAAGGTCAGTATGCGCCATGCGCCTGTCAGGAAGGGGCGGATCAGTGACTCGAGTGGGTTACGCTCGGTTAGGTTAGGTTAGTGGGGGCCTTGGTAGGTTAGGCTCGGGCATGTAAGGTTAGGCGAGGACTGGTTGAGTGGCAATGATAACGAAAGTGTGGATGCAAGATACGTTCGGAAGTGAGAACATGAGCGCGGTTGCGACCGTGCGAAAAGAGTGACGCCCGCTCGCATCCTACCGTCTGGCCCTGCAGGGTCCTACTCGTCACATGACAGCCGCCGGCAGGCCAAGGTAGCCAAGGTAGGCGTGCGCTAGGCGTGGAGTGGCGGAACAGTGATTCGCTGTGAGCGAAGCCTGTTACGCCACGACGCGGTCTGGCGTAAGCCTACCTTGTTAACCAAATCGCGGATGGTGCGGTGGTCCTCTGGCTGGCCCCTCTAACGACTGCGCCACCCACTCTGTCGCGGCGGCCTCCCGGCCGGGCAACGCCCCGCGCGCCCACCCCACACCTAAAATGCAACCCTTGCTTATTCCGGAACACCAGAGGCAACCGACTGCCGGGCTCGGCCCGAGCTCGTGAGTCGGTGAGTGTACGGCCAAGAGTACGTGTGCGCCCTGAGGGAGGACGGCTACTTTGGTGAGAGCATCTGCCAAGAGAATCTTAGGCCGTCTTATTCCTGATATTCCCTCGCTCCCGGGTCACGAGAGTCAATCAAACCAGCTGCCCCCCAGCAAGTCGCGCACCCCCTCTAAATTGCCTGAGTGCGGGTAGCCCGACTTGTATAACTCGGCTTGTGTAAATGCTGAGCTTATAGGGATGGGGGGGGGGGGGGGACATGACTCCGGCTCTGAGCGGCCAGAGGCATAACAAGCCTACACTTCACACGACGTCCCCACACCCCATGAGGTTCGTACACAGTTAAATGTCTACGAAGAAAATGAAGTCTTCGTAGAATCCTTCGTATTACGAAGGAATGCTTCGTAGGCTACGAAGGAATGCTTCGTAGGCTACGAAGGAATGCTTCGTAGGCTACGCATCGTAATACGAGGAATCCTACGAAGACGTCATTTTCTTCGTAGCCTACGAAGACTGTCTTCGTAATACGAAGCCAGGTCTTCGCACGATTTTTCCTGTGAAGGATCGTATCGGGCTAGTCGAGATCGGAACGTTCAAAGCAAACGCGACGATGGAGCACTGAGAGCTCTCCAGCACACACAGGGCGCAGGGCCCAGCAGAGCCGATGCGGAGGGGAAGGCTGGCAAGGCACCCGTCCCGAAAAAAATGATTTTGTGTGGCCCTGATACTTTGAAGCCGATTATTTGCATAGTGGAAATATTTGCTAAATAAGTCTGAGATTGTCGCTCCGAACGTAGGGCTAAATTTCAGCTATGGTCAGCTGAGTGTACACTTTGCCTGGTAATCACTCGTACGCGTGATCTAAAACAGATTAACCTGGGGTCAACGTTGTACCAGCTGACACTCGAGCTGTCTTTAAGCTACGTACGCATGCTGTAACAGGGACCCATTTCAGCTCCAAGAGATAACAATAAATCGGCAATAACTTGCCAATATTTTGGTCGGTAAGACATTAGCTAAAATCGGTAATCATCTGTAGCTACCACAGGGCCTAGTCCATTTTCCCCCCTCCGACCCGACCAAGTGCTGTCCGCCGTCTTCCGCTGATTCGGGTCATGATGCAGTTGTGCACTGATTACGGAAAGCGTCTGCCGGGAGGAGCTATGACCGAACAACTAGGAAAGCCACGAGCTGGTAATCGAGTGTACACTGGGTCGGCCTGAGGCCAAGCGCTCGTAATCATATCTTAGCATCTGACATTTTTCAGCGGCTTTTCGCTCAAACAGCAAGAGATTCTTTAAGACAGTAAATTTGCGATTAAAATTTTCCCAATCTGTTCTGCCCTGCAATAAGGATAAAAAGACAAGCCCAAAAACTTGTACCTCAAAATGGTCGGTAATCATTGAAGTAATCCGTCATCATGTGTACACCAACACGGCCTATGCGGCCCTGCCCGCCCTCCAACCAGTTCAATCTGTAATTTGCCGTAAAAATAGGAATTTTGAGGTGCAATTTTTTTAGTTTTGCACTGATCTTTTTGTAACTCTTGCCATTGAGCAGGACCATATCATAAAAATTTTAATAGCAAATCGAACGTCTAAATTTCTTCCCAGTTACAGCGGATTAAGCCACTGGTCGGGCCAGCCCTCGGTGCCGGGTCCCACGGGGCTGGGGCGCCCAGCCTAGCCCAACCCGTCCGCAACGCCGAAGGTGGGGGTTGGGGGCTGACCAAAAACTGTGGACACAAAACGTGGCGAACACATCTGGTGCCGTGCTTTGGAGCAGTGACCTGGGGTAGTGGAGGTGTGAAAGAGACAGGGGAAAATTTCGAACGTCTTGGAATATTGCTGTCGTGCAAATGGCAACATATTCAGAAGCATACAATGAATCAATCATCCAAATTTCAAGCAAATCGCATACTTAGCACGTAGCTCGGTCTACACAGCTCATGACCCCTCCCCCCGAAAGCCCTTAGAAGGCCGCCTGAAAAGTAGGCAACCTGTACGACATTCAGCCTGTAAGTTCAAAAAGCATGACCTGACCCCTCCGAATGTATCGGCCAACTACGTGCCTGTTCCTGCAAGTAGGCTGTTTTAAACCGTAGCATCTACAATCATCGTTTTTAATTTATAACACGCAAAAATGAATTCGCCCACACTTCAGAATTTAAAGGTCCCCAGTACCCTCATTAAAGCGTGAGGAGTGCCTTTTGTTGACACAGACTGGGGGCCCGGCCGGAGCAGGCAGGAGCCCCCTCCCCCACCTCCTCCCAAAACGCACTGCTACCGCAGCAACACCAGCGTTCTTCCCAGACTGATCAGACTATAGGACAGAGCTGACGAGCGGGGCCGGGAACCTGGGTCGGCCTGAGGCCCAGCGCCGGGGGACCCTTGCGGCTGGCCCGGGCAGCGGCTTAATCCGCTCAAACAGAAAGGAATTTAGACATCCGATTTCTGATTAAAATTTTCCCAATCTGTTCTGCCCTGCAATAAGGACAAAAAGACAAGCTAAAAAAAAAAAAAAATTGCACCTCAAAATTCTAATTTTGAAGGATCCGTCATCAGCCCAACACGGCCCACGCGGCCCTGCCCGCCCTCCAACTATCAGTTCAATCTGTAATTTGAGTAAAAATAGGAATTTTGAGGTGCAATTTTTTTATTTTGCCTGTCTTTTTGTTCTCTTTCCATTGAGCAAACCATATTATAAAAATTTTAATCGTAACTTTACGAACGTCTAAATTTAAATCCCGGTTACAGCGGATTAAGCCACTGGTCGGGCCAGCCCCCGGTGCCGGGTCCTGGCGCGGGGCTGGGGCGCCCATCCTAGCCCGACCCGTCCGCGCGCCGAGGTGATGGGGATGGCTTTTGACCAAAAACCAGGACACAAAACGTGGCGAACAATCGGTGCACGACTCGGAGAATAGAATCGGAGAATAGAAGTCACGAGTGTATGTGATATGGCATCGTTCGTTCTGGCGTATCCTTAATCAACCTGACCTCGCTTATGGCGACTGCAGGTCCTTCCGCAGGCGTCCCCCCCGTCTCCCGCAGAAGCTCATTTTGCGCCTGGACGGGCACCTAACCAGGGGCTGGATTTGCCGACCCAGCCGGCGGCGGCACGGCACGGCCTGTAAGTACGCAAAAAGTGCCGCCGCGATGGGAAAACGTTCTAATTGGCGGCAGCAACAAAAACTGTTCGTCCCTCCGTCCCTTCTTGCCCACGGCTGCCAACAAAGTAAAGGCCTACGGTGTAAGTCTTTGCAATACAAAGAAACACCTTTAGCTGTTGCGGTGGACTCCCGGCCTGCGTGGCCGAAGAAAACGGCTGCTCTGCGTTACAACACATTTTCTTTGTATAGCGAAGGAGCGGTGCGCGACGAATGCTTCGCACTAAAAAGCATATCTTCGTAGCAACGTAAAATATTACGCAGAAATAAAATGATTTGAAATCAAAATCCGCCGATTTCTTCGCAGAAGGCGTATGAACTTCTAGACACGAAACGACACTAAGATGTGTGGCCTTAGAGTTTTTAAAGTTTCGATGTATTAAACCGTTTACAAAGTTCCAATAACCTTTTAGAAGATTGCCACCGAGATCTGCTAGTTTGAATCTAGACTGCTCCGCGTCCTCTGCGCCGATCAGCGTGCTTTTTACGGACTGTAAAAATATTTTTCGTCACTTTACGAAAAATCTACTCTTAAATGTTGTTCAAGAACGTACATGTTGTGATCACTTTACGAAAAATCTACTCTCAAATTTTGCTCACGTTTTTTTTCGTCACAAAAACAAATTGCATCTAGGAATTACATCAGTTTTTGGACCGTTTAGTGCAGATGTGACGAAAATTTTGTCACCAAATTATTTCGTCTGGTGGCGAGAAAATCCTGAAGTGACGAAATGTTTAGGTGACAAATATTTCGTCATCAATATTTATTGTCCTTCTGCTGCTCACAAGAAAATGTAATAAAATGCGTCATAAACAACGAGCACACTTTGGGCCACTCAAACAAACTGGCAAGTTCTAGGTCCGGAGCTGAAGAGGAAGAGGAAAAAAAATGTAAGGGGAGGCATAAAAACTCCTGCACCGACTAGCCGCCTTGACTTTGGCGAGAACAGGCACCGCGGCAAAGATGATCCATTTATTCAACCCTCAAGAATGCCCTCGTGCGTGTTGCGGCTTATTAAAAAGAATCATCGGGTTTAAAAGAAATGTCTGCCATCTGCACACAACATTTTTAATCAGTGCGTGTGTCCCTACTTGTACAGGTCGACTTTGACGACAATTGACCTCACATCAAGGGAAGGACGCGCACGCCAAAGTAGTCGGTGCTCCTCCAAGCTCATCTCCACTGTCTTCCGGTGTCTGTCGCCGTGCAGAGGAGAGCTCTTACTTCAACGCGCCCTGATTGCGGAAGATGGGGAACCTTTTAAGGTCTGTTCGGGGAACTCTGCTGCCCCTCCCCATTGCCCCGACCAGATTAACTGTCTTTAACTTGTTGCCGACGTTCCCTTCGAATTTCCTAAGAAGCGCCATGCTTCCCCAAACAGGTTCGAGTTGGGGGAAGAAGGGGGGAGGGGATTAGAAAATTATCGACGTAAAACAGAAACTGGCTTTACTACGTAGGTCCGACCAAGCAAGAAAGGACCTCTAGACTTTGTCGGGAAATGCGATTGGGTACAGCGTACAAATCCAGAGGCCCGGCCTAGCGCGCTACAGACGGTCTCGTATCCGTATCATACAGCTGAGTATTGCAGACAAACCCATCCGTACCATCATCCGTAGTACACACTTTTTTTTAAAGACTTACGAGGACTCCCTGCGACATGGATAAAAGTAATCAAGCGAGTCATTGTCTTTTCCAACTTTAGCCTTTTTTAAAAAAATAAGGCGTTCTCGGTACCCAGGACAGCTTCCCCCTCCCCCCGCCCCCACGCCATTCTTCGTTCCCCTCCTTTTGAGCGGAGGGGGGGGGGGGGGTTCTTTCCTACGCACGCCCACCCCGCCGGCACGAAGGCTCTCGAAGAAGCCACGACATGCTGGGGCGCGCTGCCGATGGTAAGGGCCAGCCGGACAGCACGACATGGGAGGGTGACCCCCTAACCCCACCCTCCCCGTCCTCAAACGATCCTGAGAGCCTGTCGCCGGGCCGGGCTGGCTAGCGCTGACGCTAGGCCTATGCTTGTACCTTGACTCCTCTGGGCGGCTCGACCGTCATCTTGGAAGAGGCCTGTAGGATGGAGACGGGGAAAGCTGGGCTGGGCGTGGACGTCAGCCAGATTCGGAAGTCCCGGTGCGCAGTGTCGTCCGTGATGCCCTCCAGGAGCTGCTCCAGCCTAGGCATCCAGCTCGGGGCCAGATGGCAGTTCTGCGCAACAGAGTCGGCGCGGGCGGTGGGTGGGGGAGGCCCCTGCTGCGGGCCGCTCTCGCCTCGCACGAGAGCGGGCGAGAGGCCTACTCCCCAGGCCCGGACCCGGGCGCCGCTGCGGCTGCTGGGCCAGGAACTTCGCAGTGCTCGCAAGACTTACCCGCAGAACGTGGTTCCCTGCGATCGGCGGGATAACTCGGCCGTAGCGACATGCTAAACGGATCGTTCCACTCAACAAACACAAAACCCTCCGTAAGCCAGCAACGGCGCGGGGGGGGGGGGGGGGAATGATCCGGCGGGGAAGCAGGCTAATCCAGAGAACACGAACACGTTCTACACTGAGGCTGCACGATACTGTCACTCACCTGGAAGAAGACCCAGCTGCCCTCCTCCGCGGCCTGCAGCAGCAGCCGCTCCGCCCGGGGACCCTGGCCCTGCCCCAGCGATATGACCCCCAGGCGCTTGGACATCCGCATCTGAAACAACGTCACACGGCCATATGGCGGAGGTCAGGGGCACCGGGAGGCTGGGCCGGAAGCGCGGAACACGCCACCACTCCCAACTTGTTAGCTGCCGGCGGCGGGGTCAGGCCGGCCAGGCGAGGCGCAGCGGCGATTTACAGAGACACCGTGCTGCAACTTTATTCTCACAGAAAGAGGAAAGGGCGCGGCTAACGGTGCCCCCCCCCCAAAAAAAAAAGTTAAAGTCACAGGCGGAGAGGCAAAACGTAGCAGAGGAGAGAAAGGGGCAGAGGAGAGAAAGGGGCAGAGAGAGGAGAGAGCGAGATAAACAGGGGGGAGGGGGTGGGTGGGGAGCGAGTTTGACCAGTGGCCAGCCTTCCGCCAGGCTCGGACTGCCCGCGGCATTTTTCAGAGCAAACGTCGAGGTAATGGTGCAGAACGCGCCCCCCCCCCGGTGCCCCCTGGCGAAGCCCCCGGGCGGCGTCCCAGACGCCCCCGCTGCCCCCGAGGTCCCCGTGGCTGTGGCCGTAGCCGCCGTGGCCCCCAGACGCGGTCTGCGGTCATGGCTCCGCTCCGAGCGCTGGGGCGGGCGCTGGCAGCGGCATGTATATGTAGGTTCGCGGCCGACTCTGGCGCCACCGGTATGCGCGGGGGGACTCTGCGCGGGGCCCGGGGGGACGCGGGGGGCCGGTCGGCACCGCCTGCTCCCTCTGCCCTTGAATCCCCTTTTTTTTTTGCGATCGATCCCCAGACTCGCCTCTCCAGGTCCCTCAGAGAGACTGCGCTACCATTAGAGACCAAGCCGCGCGGAAGGCCGGGCGGTTCAAAATACCCGGATACATGTATTGCATCAATCGGTAATGCAGACCCCTCCCTGACAGCCTTACCACCATCCCCCCCCCCCACCCGCCGCGATTCCCCGCTCCGCCCAGCGCACGTCTCCAGGTTTACCCGGTGCCGTATTATTTCACCGCTGTCCCGTCTCTGGGGTCCCCGGTCCGGTGCCAGGCACAGCGCCTGAGGGTCCTGTGGACCGCACTCTTGACCATCCGACCCGGAAACCGTCCCGCCCCGCCCCCGGCACCGTGACCCGGGCCCGGCCGGGCCTGACAGGGGACGTCCCGCCGGCTGCCCCAGAACCCTGGGGCCTTGCGGGGCCTTGCGGGGCCTTGCGGGGCCTTGCGGGGCCTTGCGGGGCCTTGCGGGGCCTTGCGGGGCCCGGCACACGGCGCGCCGACACGGCGGTCCCTGGGCTGGCCGGGTCCAGTAAGCCGCCCAGCCCCCAGGACCCCGACGGCGCGTGCCTGGACTGGCTGTCTGTCTGTCTAAGGCCGCCCACAATTATCAGTACCCGTCCGGCCCGGACCAAGGGTAGCCGCTCGGCCTGGTGACTGGTTTGTCGTCTCTCTCTCTCTCGCTCTCGCGGTAGCATTTAGCGTTGCCTGAGTCCACCGAGTCCCGCTCCGGCGGTGCTCTGGGGGCTCTGGGTCCGCACAAGGCCGCGGTATCGGAGAGTGCGACTCGGTGGCCGCCGGCCTCCGTTTCTCCCGTCACAATTCTCTCGGCAGCTATACCCCTGCAGGACCGGGCGGATATCGAATATCGGTTCGGAATATCCAGTTTCCTCTGTGCGGCGCTCGGTCCGGCGCGACACACATCGTTTTTCTTTTGCCACATTGCGTGCGCCGGAACGGCCACGAGGAGGCACTGAGAGAAAAGCTTCATGACGAAATTTCTGACGCCGCCATCGTTAAAACTGTTGTGTGCACTGTGCATGCAGTCACTAAACGTTTTAGTGCGCTCATTGTGCCTCGGCAGTGAACTTTCCTCTCAGTGAGCGTGCTGGACTTCACGTCCTTCATCGCGGATCACGGTGCGCTCACCTTGTCCGCGAACTGGAACAGCTCTTGCGCCGGGTCGGTGCCCGTCGACAGCACGAACACGAGCGGGATGGTGGGTGAGGCGTCGGCGAACATGGTGGCCAGGTCCGTGGCCTGGGGCTCCACGAAGCGCGCTCCCAGGCCGCGCGTCAGCCAGTCCTGCAGGCCCTCGGCCAGCTTGTCAGGCCGCAGCGCGCGGAGCAGCAGCAGCCGCTGGAACCCGTCGAGGCGGCCCTCCCACGGCTCCGGCAGCTTCTCCCTGCGTCCAGGGGCCCAGAGCACTGACAGGTGAGCAGCCGGCTTTGGGGCGGAGAGGGGAGGGGGGAGGGGGGGAGCGGGCAGGTTCACGCGGGCTCGCGACCACCTGTGCGGCAGCGGGGAGTCGAACATGGCTTTGTAGTGCGCGATGTTGCGGGGCACCGCCTCCGCGAACTCCCTGAGCCGCTCCAGCTTCCGCATGGCCAGCAGCTCCGCCCAGGCGCGGGCCGACAGCCAGTTCGGCGCCGGGTTCGCCTCCGCCTGTGGCAGCAGCGGCAGCAGCCGGCGCGTCAGCAGCGGGCCTCGCAAGGCGGCGCCCGGTGCGGCGCCCGGCGAGGCAGCGGCACCCACCGCGTCAGGGGTGCCGGCCGCCAAGAAGAAGTGCCACTCGGCGGGGTGGATGCGGCCGAGGTCCAGGAGGATGCGCGCGCACAGCAGCACGCCGAACCACAGTTTGTGGCGCTCGAACAGCGACCGGCACACGTTGCCGTACAACGAGAAGGTGAAGGCGTCGTTGACGGCCCGGATGCGGCGCTCCAGCGAGTCCTCCTTGGGGCTGCCGCGGACGCTGGCCACGAAGATGGCCGTGAACCACTCGAGGGAGTACTGGTACATGGGGTCCAGGCGCGACAAGTCGTAGAGGCAGAAGTAGAGGATCTGCGCGCGGTTCGCGACGGGGAGGTAGCCGACGCGGGTGGCCTCGATCTCCCTCTTCGTCTCCTCGCTCGCCTCCACCTGCGTCACAGGCAGGGTCAACCTATTACTTCTTGGGAAGCCGACGGCACGATATGAAAAGGTCCCTGGAATATCGGCGCCCTCACGACTTGATCGGAGCGGCCCGCCAGGATTTTTGTGTGACGCCCACCTTGGCCAGGATCTCTTCCGACTTCTGCTTGGACGCCTCCAGCGACAGGATGAGATCGATGTCGTCGACGGGGGACCCATCCGACGCCGAGAGCAGCTCCAGAGTGCGGTCCTCGATCTCCTTCAGTTCCAACTTCATCTGCGCCGTGGAGGTGATGATGGCAGAGCGCGCCTCTTCCAGGTCGGGCCGCTCCTCCATGACGACGAGGCCCAGGAGCTGGTCGGTGAGCCCGCCGGGCACCAGGGCGAAGTTGACGAGCAGCACCTTGATGGCCAGCTCGGGTAGGTAGTGGGGGTTGGGCAGCTTGGTGGTGATGTACAGCCTGAAGTCCGAGTGGTACGGCACGAGGGCGTCGCCCAGTTTGATGACGAGCCCGGCCTGGCCCTGCTGGAACGTGGCCCTCGCCAGCACGGGGTCAAGCGCCGGGTCCAGTTCCTCGCCCACGGACTCCAGCAGCGCCGGGAACCCGTAGCGGATGGCCGTCTCCAGAGAACGCATCAGGTGGCCGTCAGACAGCCGGAGCACCGTCAGCGTCTTGTCCTTGAACTGGGAGAAGGCGCGGAGTTGGTGCGGCTCGCGCTGGCATGGCGCCTGGGAGATATGCCGCCCGCCCGGCCCGCCGCGCACCGCTGCCCCGCGGGACTGCCTACCCTCCGATCCGCGGGCGCCAGCGGCCTGACTCTCACCGTGTTCCGGATCCAGCGGTTGGCTTGGCCCTGCGGGTCGATGAACAGTGGCCAGCGGTGGGAGTACGCCACCAGCACGGCGTTCTCCGTGGAGAGCGCGTCCCTCGGCAGGCCGTCCACCTGCCAGAGCCGGACGGACACGGGGTCGGCCAGCGTGCTCACGGGGCTGCACGCCTCGCTGTGCGGCACGGCCGCGGCCGACAGCGCCGACACCCACCGGCGCAGCAGCTCGCGCCGATAGCGGTCCGTGAAGGCCGTCAAGTACGCGACGGCCCCTGGCAACACGCAAGCAGCGGAGCCCAGCGGAGCCCGTGGAGATATACTTTTTTTTTATACTAGCACCCGATCGGATGACAGCGCTGTGCGTCATGTCTGGCGCCACTGTGAGATGCCCACCCCTGCCTCCCTCTCCTCCCCGCCCCCTTCCCTCCCCAATGAGATGCGACGTGGGACGAGGCCCGCTTGAGGTCTGACCATCCATCATGGCGCAGCCGGGTGGAGCGGGGCGGGGCGGAGCGGGGCGGAGGACGCGGCCGCGCGCTGGTGGCGCTACGCGGTACACCGCGGAAACTAGTCCAGGGTGGCGACATAAATTCCTCCACTAATCGCGACGTTTCAGCGAAACGGGCGAAGGGGAACACCGACAGAAATGCCGTTTTCCCAGAACACTCCGCGCCGTCTCCGGGCGGCAAGCCGTTTCGTGAGAGATAGGAATGCGGGCGAGCAGAAGGGGATTTCAAAACACGCGGAAGGGATGGAGGGGGGGGGGGAGGGAATCTCTGTGCCATATCGAAGCACAGTCGGCAGGCGCGGCCTACGCGAAGGCCTACATGAAGCGCCGAAATTGGCCGTTCGCAGGAGTGGCGTGTCTGAGATTGTTTCCCTCCGAGAGGAGGGCATGGGACCAGGGCCTCTGCCGGGGCCGCCGGGGGCCCTGGGGTGACGCAGAGTCGACTGTCACGTTCGGACCGATCCGTGGGGCGCCGCCTGCTCACAGTGAGGGTCGGAGCGATGAAATAACAAGTTCATAAAAGCAGGCAAGCCAGCACTCTCTCAATACAGAGCTAGCAAGAGGCAGCCGGAGGGGAAGGAGGGGGGGGCAGCAGATGCGGGGTGGAGCGACTGAAGCAGACAGCCGAGGGGGCGGCCACTCATGTATTAGTCAGGACGCGAAGACGTGCTATTACGCCTCACAGTAATAGAATTTGGCCGATCTCCTCGTGAAATCATATTGAAAAACCAATATTTTGAGGCGCAATAGCAGCCAATTGCAAGCGTAGTAGCGCGTAATAGGGAGTGGCTGGGTCACATTTTTCAGGAGTAAGAGGCCCATCGCAGACAGTCCTTTGAGGTGAGTCTCCAACAGGCGCCACGGCAAACGGCACGCAGCATGCGGCACGCCCACTACATTCGACATGGTTAAAGGCAGTGCGAGGCGTTCCGGGCCCCGGTCCGCGGTCCTGTCTCGCCGAGGTACACGTAGAAAAAAGGAATTTTAAAATGGCTGCTCTTGAAAATGGTGAATGACATTTGAAAAAAAAAACTACTACTGTTGTAAAATGGGCAAAGCCATTGATGATTTGCAATTCTGAAATGACAAAACCATTATGAAATGACTTTTTATCCGACTTTGTCCATTTCCAAATGGCTTATATTGTTTTTAAATTATCGAGCCACTTTTGCGGGATAATGAGTCAGCCATTAACATTGATTAGCAGGACTTGCTGCTAATCAATGACTTTTTTGTAAAGTACCCGCGCTGACGAGGATGTCGCCGATGAGGAGCTTCTTGCCGCTCTCCAGGGCCTCGACGGTGGCCGCCCAGCGGCCCCGCTCCGATGCGACGCCCCCCAGCAGACGCCGCGCCCGGTCCAGGCGGTCCTCACACAGCTGGGCGCGCGCTTCCAGCTCGGCCATCTCCACCTCCGTGCGGCGCAGCTCCTCCCGGAGCGCCTCGAGCCCAGCCAGGATCTGAAGGAGGGCAGAAATAAACAGAGGGCCAGCCATGGGAAATCTGCATAGCGCGTTATTCTGAGTAGCTCCCCATCTGGCGCCACTTCAGAACCTCATTAAATTAAGTAGGGCAGATTGTGAATGGAGTCAGTTTCGGTGACCACGTCTCGGCGGAATGGTTTTGTCACGTCTCTGAATGATACGGCCGAGTTTCGGCTCACCTTCGCCATCTTGCCCCTCGTCGCCTGGAGTGCCTGCTGGGTCGCCTCCAGTTCCTTATTGGCTTCCGCCAGCTTTTCTTTCTTGGGCTTCACGACTTGGTACACGAAGTAGAACCGGAACACGGCGTGCGTCCAGACGCACAGCGAGCCGCACGCCTTCGACACCTGTAAAGGATTTGGCAGCGGAACGTAAAACAAAATTCCCGAATAAAGTTCGCAAACTTCGTGAGCGACAACAGCAGGGGGCAGCAACCGCCGGCCTGGGTCTGGGTATCATGGCTTACGGGCCCGGTGATAGGGTACGTCATTGCTATGAGATATTCAACCCGAAAATGTGTCGAAGTAGGCTCAATTCAATATGGGGCCTAAGCATAAGATTGATACCCAAAACAACGTTATTTCACGATTGACACTCGATAACGCTTCGTCACTCGTATCTGTGAATAAAAAGATGTTGAACGGTAGCAGCCGCCAGACGAAACTGCGCTGCGGATCTCAATATTGACCCAGCCCCAGACCGGCGGCTGCTGACCCCTGAAAACACTTATGCAGCCCGTATGGATGCTCACAAACAAATTGCAATGTCACTGCCTCATGGCATTTAGTGAGATTGCCTCGTGAGATCTTTGTTCAGCGAACATTTCCTATTGATTTCAAAAGCAAAGATTCTCTAGGCCGCTACACAAACCCCCTCCCCATCTCCTTCGTCTTCCTCCAACACCCTCCAAGGACAAAAGCCACGCACAGGAAATTAACAGCTGACCCCAAGAACAGCCCACCCCACGGAAACCTCTCAAGGACAGCCCACCCCACGAAAACCTCTCCACAGGAAACGCTGTGAAAACATTGAGAAGCGTGAATGGAGGGTCCCACAAAGTTAACAGGAAATTTTGCAGGGCGGGTTTTCCTGACCGTGAATCTTTTATAGGCTGAAATTTTTACCTTTTTTGGGATACTGCAAAACAAAAATCAGCATCAGTCTTTGACCGAACGTTTTACGGCGTAAAAGCAAAATTATCAGCAGGTTTCTTCCTATCTGCGTGAAGCCTCGCTGAAGAATAAGTGAAGACCATCGCAAACCTTCGCGTTGGTTCTCGCACCCAGAAAAATGACTTCGTGATTGAAGATACGAAATCCTTGATTCAAAGAAAATTTGACTTTGAATCAAGGTTTTTGCTTTGACTCAAGTCTAATTTGACCTTGGCTGGCTTCAAGTCTATTTTAGACTTGATTCGAGGGAACGTTTTTCTCCGTGCGAAGTAAAAGTAGACTCGAAGCAAAGTTTTTTGTCTTGAATCAAGTCTCATTTGACCTTTATCGAAGCTAAAGTAGACTTCATCTTTTCAAGACTACGTTTTTCTAGGTGCGTTCCAGGAAGTGTAAATAATGAACTGATTCAGAAAAAGGTGGGCCCCCGACGTGGCGCTGAGCGCATCGTATCGTCCGCCCCGGTCTGCCCTCATCCCCGGAGCTGCCGTCACGCCCCACGGACCACAGCACCGCGGCACCGCGGCACCGCGGTCTCCGATCGGATGTTAGTCACCTTGACGACGGAGCGGGGCTGGAAATTGGGATTCTCAATGTACGGCCGCAGCTTCCTGATGGTGTCCTCCGCCATGTTCTCCTTGTCGTAGTTCACGAGGGAGCTGAGGAACTGGTCCGGGCTCGCCAGCAGGGTCATGCCCGGCGTCCAGAAGTCATTCACCTTCTCGCCGATCTTCGGGCCCGGCACCTGCACGCGGAGTCACTCTTATACGAACACTGCTCCCGGCACCTCCACACGAACCATAACGTATAATCCTTACGCACAAAATTAAGCATACGGACGGTGTGCACACTCATGTGCTCAATAACGCACGTTTTTGTGCGTAGTTACGCACACTTGTGTGCGTAGCTCTGCACAAAAAGTTTTCGGGAGCTTATGCATGTTTAATTTTGTGCGTAGATATGCACAAAATTCTTCGTAAGGATTCCGTGTGCTGCCGCGTCGGCTGCCCGTGGACCCGGCACTCTCACCCTGTTGGGTGCTACGCCCATGGCGATGCAGATGGCCTCGATGACGAGCACCACGCCTCCGGGGGGCTTCTTGAGCGCGCGGACCTCGCTGATGTCGTTCTTGTTGAGGGCTTTCAGGCTCCTCTCGGCGTCCAGCAGGGCGGGCAGCGCCTCGGCTGCCAACAGACACCGCTGCACGGCACCGCAGCCGGCTGGCCTCCGGGCTGGCCTCCGTCAGCCTGCCCGCGGGTCACCCACCCAGGTCGGCCTCCGCGTCCGCCGCGATGGCCGCGCACACGCCGCTCTTCTCCGTGGCCGCGCTCTCTTCCTTCTCGACCTCGTGCCTCGCCCGCTCGGCCCGCACCTGCAGCAGCACGCGGGCGTCAGGCGCCACTCGGCAGCCAGGCAATACTCGTTTCCAAAATAGTTTTTTTTTCAGGGGATGGGTTAGTTTTTGAAAAGCATTCAACTTCATCACTAGCAGCTTCTTATCCTGGCCCAGAGCTCCACGGGGACGCATCTCTTGCGCGCGCACTATACGAGTGCCGTCTCTGGAAGTCGCCTTCCCGACGGCGCCGCACAGAATCGGGGATGCGTTTAAGAATGATTTACGGCCTTATCAGAAGTGGACGGGAACGCAAATGTCTTGTGCGCGCCGGCAGCGGCGCAGAGGCAGGGGGGAGGGGGGCAGCGACGACTTGACGGCCACGCTTCAGCCCGGAGCCGCGACGGGAGCAAGACAGAGAGGCCCCAGTCTGTCTTCGTCCGACAGACACTCGGTCTACGCTACGCTCAACCGAGCACCAAACGCCTGCCCCCCCCCCCCCTTGACCCCTCCCCGCTAAAGTCGAGCCCCACCGCGCCGAGGCGCAGAGGCTGCGCCGGTAGGCATGCGTTACCGTGTCGGCGGCTATCTTGTTTAGCATGGCGGCCGCCTCCCCCTGCGCCCTGGCCAGCGCCGGCCTCATGGCCGTCAGGTCCTGCTGCAGGACCGCCACCTCCTCGGCCGTGCTCTGCAGCTTGTGTAGCCCTGCCGTCAAAAAAAAACAACGAAAGGTAGCGGTATTTGGTTTTCAGCGTGCCGCCTTGCCTTGTATTTCCCGTCTTTCCATTTGCGTCCGTGGCGCGCCAAGTGGCGCCTGCGACTTTCGGCGACTACGAACAAACTCTGGGCGTCGGCTTGGTTTTATTGGCCACGAGGTCCGCGGGAAAGGTACATCAGCCGCTGGGGACAGGCTGGGCCGCGCTGCCGGGCTGCTGGCCGGCGCTGCCCGGGGCCCAGAGTCATTGTCAGCTGGAATTATCATGGCAATATGACGGGGCAGGCGGAGGTGTGGGGAGGGGTGGGCGGCGGCGGGGTGGGGCGACGCCGGCCTGTGAGGGGGGTAATGTATTCTTTGGCTCGGGGCCCGCGCGGCCTCCCCAAAGTGAGGGAGGGTGGTAAAACTCGAGGATAGAAGGCCGCAGGAAGGTGGCAGGCGCGGCCACTCTAAGCTCCCACCCCTCCCCACCCCACGGCACCCGGCATCCAGCTTCCGAGGCTCTCGAGGCGGGGCGCCGCGGGGCGCCGCGGGGCCCCAGAAGGCAGCGGGGCGTTCGTGGGCGGCAGCGGCAGCGGCAGCAGCAGCGGACGGCGCGCGCCTTTCAGGTGTAAGCCGGCGCCGCGCCGCCAACTTGTGCTGCTTGTCACCCGCTGCCTGCCCCGCCTCCCCCCTCCCTCTCTCCGGAAACATGGGAGCAGGCGTCGGATGGGCGACAACAAAAAGCTCACACGTCGCAGCTGAACGCGTGTTCCAGCAAAGGAAATGAAATGTGGTCCAGCTCGTAGCATTACTAAGATGCGGGTGCCGCGACGACTTCGCGGGGCTCGCTATGTCGCGTGCTGGCGCTGCTCTGCTCACCCGAGCAGCCCACAGGAAATGGATGGAAAGTCCTTATAACGGAGACGCGCGCCCGCGGCGAAGGGAGGCGGCAGCAGCACCAAGGCGGCACAGGCGGGGACGGGCATCAGAGAGAACTGTGAGGTCCGTGCCGGAGCAGGGCCAAAGAATGAGGAGACACGGCCCTCGGCGGCGAAGGCAGGGCCGTGCCGACGCGGCCCCGACGCAGCCCTCCACGCCATGCTGTGTGTAGGGCGCTTGCCTCGCGTGCCCCGGGCCGTGTGGCGGGGTTCACCGTGGCGGGCGGGGTGGCGCCGGCCGGCTGTCAGGGCCACGAGTCCCGGGCCGGCGGCGGCGCGGACCACCAGAAAGGTCCTGTCCACCTCGGCGGCAGCCCATATCTCACTCCGAGCAGACACATCCATTTCCACGGTCCCGCGCGTCCTGCCGCGCGCTGCGCTGCGCGCCGCTGCCGTGGAGGGTGCGCGGGGACCCCGTCGCCAACCTGTGGGCCTGCGGGGACCGCGGCGCCGCGCCCTGCCCTCGGAGCCCTCGGGGCAGAGCGGGGCAGCGGCACACAAGCACAGACCCGAGCACAGACCTTATTGCCGGCCCTGCCCAAGGCCCCGCCCCGCCGACTGCGAGGTAAGGCCGCCCGAGGCGCGCCGAGGGAAAGAGCTTGGTAAACGCCGCGGAGCCATTCTCTGGCCGCGCGGCGCGCGCCGGAAAAATACAATTAATTGCGGCAACGTTTGTTGAGTTTGCATCCACTGCAAAATTTAGCAGGGCCAACAGACGGCTAGTTGCACCAACACCTAGCTCGTTGCACCGGCAAAACTTGGGAGCACTAACAAACGGGTTTTTATAGAAAATCAATATTTTGCTGTCGTAACTATATGGGGTTCTACAACTCAGTTGTGTGATGGTCGCAAAACCAATGAGCAAATTTCATAGACACAATCGTTTTTCACGTGTGCGCCTCACCTCCCCGCAGCCGGCGGATGCCCTGGTCCAGCTCGGCACGCTTCTTCGCCAGCAGGTCCGCATAGCTGGTGAGCAGCTCCAAGTAGGAGGTCGGCGTCACGTAGAAGTGCCGCGACAGCTCCTGCGGCAGTCAGACCCCGTGAGGCTGGACCGGGGCGGGGGGACCTTTGACACGACTTCCGCTGAGGGCGCGCGACGCTCCGCGGGGCCCCGTGGACTCTGCCGGAGAGCAGCCGTGGCCGGGACACCCACCCGCTGGAAGCGCTCGCTGGCGGCCGCCGCGCTCGAGTGCATCACCTGGCACACGGCCACCACGCCCGCGCGCACGGCCGCCACCTCCATGCCCGGGATGTCGCCGAGGAAGCGCGTGGCCACGGACTGCGGATGAGCAAGGCGGGCGTGAGGAGGCGATACACCCAGGACAATGGATTCTTCATTTTACTGATACTTGGTTCAGCCGAATAAAATTTACTGGATTTAAGTAAAATTTACTTCGTTTGAGTAAAATTTACTTGATTTAAGTAACATTTACTAGTGAAAACCAAGAATATGCAGTTTGAGACTAAAATGAAGAATCCATTTTTCTGGTGTACCGTCAGCGAGAGCGACTCCGAACACCGCCACCTTCTCGTGGCGCACCCCACGAGTGCGACAGAGATAGCTGTGCAAGAGAAGTGTTCGGAATGAGCCGGACGCAGCGCAGAGTTCGGGTGCTGGTGTTCACCTGCAGGGCGTGGTCGGGCCACGCGCTGAACCAGTCGATGGTGCAGCAGTTGACGAGCGCGGGGAACATGCGGAGCCGCGCCCTGAACACGTCGCCGATGGGACTGTCAAAGGGAGCAGCGACAGAGAATCAAATAAAGCAGACGTCAGGATGCGGGCCGGAGCAAGCCGAGGCGGGCCGGGGCCGCCTAGCGTAGGGTCTGCGGAGTCGGCCTTCTTGCAGTTAGGTGGAAACACGAGAGAATGTATAATATATGAGGATCTGGGGCGGCGCCGCCGGGAGTTACGCCGGCAATATCCATTCCGCCCAATCATGCAGTCATTGTTCCGGGCCGTATTGTTCCCCGTAACCCCCATATCACACCCAGCACCGTCGTGCCGCGCGTGTGTGCACGCACCGCTTCACAGTCTCAAGGCGCTCCAAACACACATCAAAATGTTGTGCGACGGAAGAAAAATAGGTTTCTTCTGGGTTTTATCGATAAGCTGCCCCCCGCGGACGCACGCCCCCCCCCCCCTTCAACCCTCCATCAACGCAAATTATTCACCGCGCTTCCGACGGGACCGCAGAACCACGCGCGCTGCGAAGCATGAAATTTGTCCCGAAGACGTCAAGCCTTCATTTCATCTGCTCTCTCTCTCTCTCGCTCTCTCTCTCTCTTCTCTCTCTCTCTCTTTTACTCTCTCACTCTTCTTCTCCGTCGCCCTCCACTCCCCTGCCTTCTAGCTTCTAAGCCTTTCCCTCGGCCCAGGCATTGACTACCAAGGAGCACCCGACTTCACTTTGCCTGCTGGCACAGCACGCAATGCCCCCATTTTTACACACCGGCTCCCTTACCTCATGGTGATGATGCAGTGCAGGTTGGACTTAATGAGGCGCTGGAACGCGGAGAACATGTTGGAGCGCGTGGCCTGCAGGCCCTGGTCCGTGACCACGCCCCGCATCAGTTGGTAGATCTTGTCCAGCTCCTCGGCCTCGTAAATGTTGGGCACGTCGCCCGAGCTCAGCACGTTGTTCAGGTCCTCCAGAAACGACTCGGACTTAATCTAAAAGAAACAGCGGCACAACAAGGTTAGCGGCCATCTATTTTTCAGCGGCCGCTTGGGAGCTGGAGCGCCGCGGAGCGCCTTCCGCAGCAGCACGGCAGAGCGCAGGCGCCTGGGAGGTAGGCCACACTGCCCGCCCGCCGCACACGGCTGCTCGGCGGGCCGGCCTACCCCGCGCATCACAGGCGCTCGGCCGCGCAGCCACCGCGCCGGTGCGCTCCGGCCCTCTCGGGGGGGCCTCGTCTCCGGGGCCGCCGCGGCCCGCGGCCTCACCTGGGTGTCCGAGAAGAGGAAGACGACCTCCTTCATGTGCAGGCCGGCCTTGAGCAGCAGCTGCTTGACGTCGGCGCGCCACTCGGCGGGGCCGTACGCCCGGCTCAGCTCCACGCGGAAGCACGTGAGCTCGGAGGCGAAGGCCGCGAGGCGAGTCAGGCTCTGGCGCCCTGTGGCACACAAAGCGTTGGCGCGCGCGGCGTGATCGGCGCTGGGTATGAATGACGCCCGCAGCGCGGGCCGCATGAACCGCATGGATACCACATGAATCGGTTCGTCCGCTGTTCGCCTCCTTTTCTTCGGCCGTTGACGGCGGATATCTATATGTCCTGCTGTGCAAAGTAAGTCTGGAGGCTCTCTTCGCCAAATGCCGCAGCGAACGTGATTGGCAAACGATCGGGGAAGACTTATGCGCTGCAGACAAAACGCTGAAGAGACTCTGACGTACAAGTGTGCGAAAACCAGTGCAAACGCCGTGGAGGGACGTCTGTATAATGCATGTGACATGTGACAGGGTAATGCAGTCTTAAATATACGTCCGCGGCCGGACTGCGGCCCGGGTGCGACCCGTCCACCGATGGAGCCCGGCCACACGCGGGGGTATCCCCGCGGATCCGGAAAGAGAAAATGAGAAGCCGGCCGCCGGGCGGAAGGTATCAAACGAACCTTCCGCTCCGGACGCCTCTCCGGGTATCAGCCGTCACGGACGACAAGGGGCAGACGAACGGCGGACGAACCGATTCGTATCCCGGTTAGAATGGGTGGCTACAAATTGTATATATGGCCCATATATAAAATGTATGCACATTGTACAGAAATCGTATACGGACCGTATACATGCGTATACGTATCATATTTGACACAGTGTACAATCCGTGTACAATCCGTATAGATCCGCATATGCATGTATACAACAAAATTTGGTCATGTATGACCATATACAGCCTCATATATGCATTGTGTACGGTCCCGTATACGGCCCGTATACACTTGTATATATAATGTGTATACACCGTATATACAATTATGTATGATCCATATACAACTAGCTTTGCCCGGGATGGGCGCCGCGCCCCGCCGACCGACCTGATCCGCCCATGCCGAGCAGCAGCGCGTTGCCCTGCGGCTGCCGGAGGACGCGGGCGATGCGGCACACGTGCTGGACGGCGTCCGTGAACAGCACCAGCCGCATCGGCGCCGTGCTCTGGGAGTTGTAGTCGTCCAGCAGCTCCCGCAGCGCGGCCGACAGCTGACGGCGCAGAGCGGATTGCGGTGTACAGTAACACGGGCCACGCGCCACAAGTCACGCCGCGGGGCTGATGTCGCCAACCTTGTCGACGTCGGTGATGCGAACGTACTCCCGCTCGGGGCTGCACACGTCCCCGAAGTACAGCGTCTCCTCCCCGATGTGGTCCTGATTGAAGCGGCCGCGGAGCACCGACCTGAGGCGCTCGCCGAACCAGGACCGGTCCTTGTCGCTCACCAGCCTGTCCTGGGGACGCCAGAAAACCATTGGCGGTATGAAAATAGCAGTTGATAAACCCGCACGTTTACCAGCTGGGGCTGCACGCATAAAAATAATAAGTTTTCATTATTGCTAATGCGAGTCACCCTAACGAAATCAGGAAAACTTTTAGTTTGCGAAACTATTTTTTTTGGTGGTCCTAAAATCAACAAACAAATTAGTTGTTCCAAGTAATCTTTTCTTTGCCGCGTGTGGAGGAGCTCACCAGCGCCGTACTGGCCGAGTGCGAGGGAGGCGGTAGTCCCGGGCATCTCGCACTTAGGTGTTCCGTCCCTCTCTCACTCACGGGCTCACCTGGTAGACGCGCAGGTTCTCGTGGTACCACAGCACCAGCAGCTGCTCCAGGCTGACCACGGCCTTGGGGTTGGCCATGAGCATGCCCTGGAACACCTTGCTGAGGTCGCGCAGGTTGAACGTGTAGTGCGTCTTGGTGGGCGTGGGCAGCAGCTCGCGCAGCACCACGTCGTACACGTCCAGCGTGGCCGACACGAGGCGGTCCAGCTCCGGCAGCAGGCGCTCCGTGCGCGACAGCCACCACCGGGCCACCGTGCCGAAGATGGCGGCCTTGCTGTGCGGCTCCAGCTCGTTGAAGGCCAGGCAGTGGAAGTGCCGGAGCGCGCGCGGCGTGACGGCGCTGCGGCCGCCGCCGGCCGGCCCCATGGCCACCACCAGGTTCACGTCCACGATCTGGTGGAAGTCGCCCACCGCCTTCCGGTCGTACCAGCCTGATACCGCGACATGGCAGGTAGAAAAGGCGAACCCGACCCCCGAACTTTGTCCCCCGCGCCAAACTGGTAATCTCTTATGCGGCTTAATTTACCTTGGAAGTCGAGCCACTGGCGGATCAGCTCGATGGGAGGCTGGGCGCCGTACTCCTCGGGGGCGGGCATGTTGAAGTCGTCGATGAACAGGAGCTGCCGCTTGGTCGGCGGCGGCCCGAACACCCCCTTCCGCCGCCGGTCCAGTTTGGCGTCGATCACGTCCTAGGGGTGCGGGTGGGAAGTCGTGGGGCAGGTCAAAGTAATGCCTCAAGCAGACGCCGCGCCCGCCGCGCCCCGGCGAGGACGGCGTGCCAGACAAAAGTCGGGTCGCCACACAAGGGGGGCCGCTATCGGTCCCACGTCTGTAGAGTTCACGGGGTCCGCGGGGGCTGGCCAACAAAGTTACTCGCGGTGCCGCCGCGCCGCCGCGCCGCCGCGCGCTCCCCGCCCCGCCACCCTCTTGTCCTGCGTCTCGGTTGAACAAAGCGCCCCCCCCCCAGCCCCTCCCCGCCCCCCACCAGACTGAATGGCTCAACCCCGGGCCGGGCACGCACGGCGGGCACAGTAGTACATCGCTGATGACTCATTGCTTCAGAAATATTCACATTTTTTTCTTCGAATTCCAGAAATGAATATATTCAGTGAGCACTGAAATCGAGGAGTGGTGTACCCCCCCCCCCCCTCCCCCGGGGCGGAGCTCGGAGACGAGCAAGTTTGCCAAAACCAGATGTGTGTCGTGTGTCCTTGAGCCAATACGTCGGAGCCTATATTGCGGCATGACGTGGTGCGGCAGGGAGCTGTCGGCAGCTCTGGGTGGCAGAGCCCGCGGGGTTTGAAAGGGGGGGGGGGGGCAGAGGTTCCTCGGTATAGCGTCTCTATATTCCGGATTCCCCAGAATTTCCCGTGCTTTTCTGGACTGTGCTCTAATCTCGTTCTCCCGCCGACTCGGGAGGACGCCCTGCACCCTCAAAAAGACTTATTGGTTGAAGAAGAATTTTGGCTTGAACCAACATTATTAACTTGGATCAACTCTAATTTACCCTTATGTGGCTCCAAGGCCTGTTTTGTCTTCATCCAAGGGACAAATTTTCTTGGTTCAATATATAAGTAGACTTGAACCAAAACTCTTGACCTGGATCAATCTCACCGGGTATTGATCCCAGTAAAAAATAGCATGATCCAAGTAAAAATTACCATAGGGGCTGCCCAAGAATGCGTTTTTCTGGGCGAGGCCGGGTGCACTAAGTAACGCGATCCGTACCTGCGTCTGACCGGCGGACGTGCGCGCAGAGAAGCAGAGGAAGTCGGCGACGAACTTTTCCGGGAGGCCGCGGCCCAGCTTGGCCGTCACGGTGAGGGTCTTGCCCGTGCCCGTCGGCCCGACGCACGCCACGTTGTGGCCGCGGGTCACGAGGAGCTCCAGCAAGGCAGCGCTGCGCACCGTGTCCACCGTCGGCACCTCGATGTCTGCGGCCCGGAAGGAGTGGCGGGTTCGAGTACCGGAATAGAGGCGTGGTGGCCGCGGTCGGGCGGAGGCCGGGCGGAGGCCGCAGTGCTTGGGGCGTGCGAGCGTTCCAAGTCTCCAACAAAGCCAAACCGAGGAAAGAGTGTTCAATTGGGACATACCAGTTTTGACGGTTTACCGTTTCTTTTAGTAACTACAGCGGCGGTATCAACTATTTCAAAAAAGAGAAAATGTTGTTTAAAACGTGTTTCACTGAATTTTTTTTTGTATTCTACAAAACCCAACAGTGTGGTAACAAGCTTTTCTTAAAGCGCGATGGTCACTACACTGAAGGAAAAGCGTGACGGGCCACCACACATTAGGAAAGGCGTGGGGAGGCACCACACTCCTGCAAGAATGTGATAGTACCACACTCTTCCCTGTGTTCCCATGCGTTTACATAGGGATCATGGCAAGAGCTTGGTACCCATCACACTCCTGCAAGACTGTGCTGCCTTGCCACGCTTTTCCTAAAGCGTAGTAGCCCATCACACTCTCTCTTCCGTGCGGCGCCCATCGCACTTTAGGAAAAGCGTGGTACCACACTCTTGAGTTTGTAGAACAGTTTCATCTAATTTAAACTGATTGAATCAGCTGCTTATAAGTTCTATAGAACACTTCTGGGAGGCGCTCGGCTCGAGTTTGTCCGAGGGGAGCTGCCGCTCTGCTCCGTTCGGGCGGTCCTGCCTGAGTAGCGGGCGTGCTCGGGGATGACGTAGGGCGCCCCGCCGTGCATCCAGTGCAGCCACCGGGGCGCCGCGGGCTCGCCGTTGTCCGTCGGGTCCTGGAAGCCGCCGTCGTGAAGCCTGTCAGGGCGAAGACGGCCGCGCTGTTTATACCAAAGTTTCCGAAATTATACTAATCCCCCGGCACGGCCGACGCGTCCAAATCCTTGTCGCTCCTCAAAGTTTGCGGACCCGTTAAAGGCAACTCGCCTGTAATCGTAGACCAGGCCCTCGTCCGGGAAGGCGGGGCCGGCGCCGTGCTGCGCCATGGCGGCCCGCAGCCACTGCGAGAACATGGGCCGCGACGCGCCGTCGCAGGTGGCGCCCACAGACCACACCACGGCCAGAGCCACCCAGGGCGCGAGCAGGTCGGCTGCCGGGAACAGGGCGGTGGTCAGCGGCGGCCCCGGGTGAAAGGGCTTGTGCATGAAGTATGAAAGGTATACGGTCGCATGCACACATATGTTATTTGTATATTATTGTCTCTATGGCCCTATATGAGTGTATACGATTCGTATATGATTCCATGTAGGGGTCATACATGAGTTTTTATATGGTTCACACAATACATAACTATATCCTCTTATACGATGTGTATATGATTATATGCGGTGTACGTACGTCCCTATATGTGCATATACCGCAACTTGTATACAGTCATACACACGATCATACAGTAATACACAAAGTCATATACACCGTGTATATGTACACGGCCATACTGTACATGAGCGTATACAACTGTGTATTCCAATTGCATACTAACTGTACATTGAAAAACGAAGGGTGAGGCTCATCGCGTAATTTGGGCCGTGCAGGTATGCGTCGCATGTTTAGGGCGATATGGGCTTACCATCAGTCTATGAGGGAAATAAACCTCGCCTTAAGAGGGAAACGTCCCTCAAACATCGCCCTTTAAGGGCGACAATTCTGTTAACATCGCCCAATTACGGTTATCATTTTCAGCCTCGCCTTAGAAAGTATAAACATTTGAGTCAAATTGCACACCCTTCGAATGGTGAGGAACGTCACCCTAGGATTTACAGTGTTTAAGATACCATATACAATTCGTTCTACCCGGGGGAGCTCGAGTGGGCCGGAAGAACAGCTTCGCGGCAGGAAGAGCGCGGTCTCTACGCGGCACCCACTGTATTGATCGTGATGACGTCACTCAGTATAATTTACTTCATTTCGAGGGGGAAGAGACACAATGGCGTTCCTCGCGAGTCGGGCGGCCACTCAATGGGCGCCTATTCGAGGGCATAATAGACAATGTACAATGGGAACCTGTACAAGTCCCTGGACTGGACAAAACGGAAGTGTCGCTGCATCTACTTCTAGGCGGGGCGGAGGTTGATTTTAGAGACACACTTTAGATAAGGGGCGACGCTGGTTTCATTCACCGAAAATGAACCACTATGGGTCGAGAGAGACAGAGCGAAAATGAGGAAGAACGGGGAGAGGAGGGGTGCTGATGTTTTCCAATCGGGGCGGCAAGCCCGGCAAGTCTTGATCGGGACGCGTGCGAAACGTTGCCCGAAGGTTGAAGGCTCGGGCAAGGTTTCGTACGCAGCCGGTCAGGGCGCGCTTGGCTCGCCGGCCCGATTGGAAACACTAGGGGCGGGGCGGCTAGTCAAGCAAGGGGCACCCTAGAAGTGCGCGACACTGTTGGGGCTCCACTACAAAGAAGCGATTAATGGACCGCCTCGAATTAATTAGATTTTCTTCGTCCTTGACTTACAGGAAAAAAAAATAACTTCGGCATTCTCAATTATTTGGCCAATTTGGTTGACCTTGATTCGCCACGGAGAACCTTAAACTTGGTACGGAACATTAGGCCACGTTTCACGTATAAGAAACACGCGCGAAATAAACGGGCCGAATAGTGCAGAGCTGTCCGGATCATTTAATGCGTTTACCGGACGGATCACGAAAGTACGGTGGGGGCAGACCTTTGGTGCGGCGGTACGGACAACGCTCCGAACCTTGCAGTTGATTTTAACAAAATGCAGCGACGCAAAACACATTCCGTACTGAAATGGTCCTTTTTCATACCTATCTGACCATATCTTTCGGTTCCGCACCATGAGGGGCAAGGTGCGGTTGGCTGGCCACTTTCAACGGCGGCGCGCAAGAAAGGTCGCCCTGAGATCTCGTCTGGACCTGACACCTGACATGCCATACCGCCCTCATCGTTGACCACCGCAGGTCCAATGGTGTAGCGAGGGAGGGGGGAGGGGAGGGGGAGAGAGGGAAAGGACGGGAGGGGTGGGTGCTGCCGCCGGGACGTGATTGATTAGGCACGGTACGTTGAGGGGCGGGGGCTCGGGGGACCCCCCCCCCCCCCTCCCGGGTCCCCGGTGAGCCCCTCCCTCCACCCACACCGATGTACGGATCCTGTAGGGAGCCTGTAGGGAGCCTGTCCATGTAGGGACCCCATGGAGACGCCTCTGACAGCCTCGGTGTCGCGCGGCAGCCAGGACGGAAGCTCCAGAAAGCCGTTATATTGGGTTTGCCCCAAGGGCAGCGCCACTTGAGGCCCTTCCCTCCCTACCTGACCCGTCATCCTTCATCCCCGCCCTGACGGTCTCCCTATGACATCCGATTTATTCCTTCCGGACCGGTCACAATAAACATCGCGAGACTGGAACTACACTGAGGGCTCAACTCAGTGGGTCGCAGCGGTGTTTGCGTAAGCGTGGGGTGCCTCTCTCCGCCAACACGAGTGCAGCGGCGAGAGCGGGCGAGAGGGTTCGCGGGTCTCACTCCAACCACTGCCGATCACAGTGCAGTCACGCGAAGTGAAGAGAGGGTGGAACAGGTGGCTCAATGTCAGCTTTCCGCACGGGCACGACCGCCACAGTGCCTCGGCCAAGTGGTACCCGGCGGCCGCGCAGAGAAAAATTACGTTTGGCTCAAGGAACAAAGCGGCAGTTCTGTGCGTTTCACACTGTCCAAAGCGTTTAGTCCAGTCCGACAAGAGTTTAGAACAGGGGCCTGAACTCTTTACACCACCACCACCACGCAGCGCCCTTTTCCCCTCCACCCGGAGGTTTTGAAGCTGCGACCCCTTTACGAGGCCCTGGCCTTCACCACAAAAAGCCCTATAAGTCCGTAAGGAGTTAGGGCCCAAATGTAATATGTTCCCCTGGTAAACAATAAAAAACCAATTTAAACTGAAAAAACTGAACTCTTGTCCCAAGGCTCTGACGATTCATCGCGTTTCGACACTCACATCGCGCCCAGTGCCAAACATTTTCTTCTCAGTCCGAGTCCCTTCGGGCCCCTCCCTGACACGCGCTGCCGAGACCGGCCGAGACTCACTCAGATCCCGACCGGCTCAGCCTCCACTCTCACACCTGGCTGCGCTGCGCTGTTGACAGGTCGTCGCCTCGACCCTCCCCTCAGCTGCAGGGCCGACCGGCCCCCATTCCGAATGTTTGTGGCTTTTGTTTGACCCCCCCCCCCCCCCCCCCACGGCGGCCGACCCTACCGGCAGTCCGGGCTGCGTCACCCCGCGGCGGCAGCAGCGGCGGCGGGGCCGCGGCCATCCTCCGTTATGCGAGGCGCCGCAGCGCAGCCAGCGCAGCACGCACTCTCAAAAAAATATGCTTGATTCAAGCCAAAATCCTCACCATTTCTATATTCTCGCTGGACATGCTCAACTCAAGTATCAGCGGATTGATTCAGCCTGCCGCATGCCGCATGCTGGGCATGATCTCTGTATGATAGTGCTCAGGACTAGCTCCTATTTGCTTAGTACAAGTGTTTCACGCTTTGGGTCACGCATATAATATACTTGCAACAATTGTGGGATGCTCCATGACTTTTTCCGCCGTTTTAGCTTGAAAAATGCTTGTTTCAAGAATATTATGCCTGATTCAAGCATATTTTTTTGAGAGTACGCCTGGCGCAGCGTAACCGCGGCGCGCATATTGACCTGCGGCGTTCGCGGGGCGAGGCCTGTCGGAGCCGGGCGAGTTGGGGACCGGCACGGCAGTCGCGAGTGGTCCGGACCCGCGGGCCCCCGGGCCAGCGCCCAGGCCCCGTGCTTCTCTGACGATGCCGCGCATAATTTCAGTTAACTTCGGCAACCTTTTGGGGACCTTGGGGGAGCAACCCGCAGGAAGAGGATGTAATTACTGTACCGCAGTAAATGAGAACATTTCTGTCTGCGGCGGCACTGTAAAATTTGTTCGTGAAATGACGAGACTTTCTGACGGATTCATCAATCACCCGAATATGTCGTCACTTCATTTATCACGAGACGACATATATTCGTTTGGCGAATATATGTGTTCGTACTCATACTCATAAAACAGTTTTGCCTCGTCAACAAATGTGATTCTCATGGCAACGAAAACTCGGTTTCAAAATGTTTTCGTTCCAAGAACCAAAATTATGGGCCCTACAGTAAAAATTTTGTTGGCTGAAATACATATTCCGTTGAGTCAGATACATTTTTCGTTGATACAATTAATTTTAAAGAGTAACCACGTTTCATGGCCCGGACAAAAGTTTCCGTCATGCTAAGCAAACACCATAGGAAAGTTTTCCGAGTGATAACTCGTCACACTTCGTCAAACTGACACAGGAAACAGTTTTTCGATCAGAGGTAAACTATTTTAAGTGACGACTTAAATGTCACATCACTGTTAAAAATTTCTTGGGAATTCCTGAAGTCCTTCGGAAACTTTTTTACCAACTGATCCTTCGATTTTTCCTAACGTAGGACACATTGAGATTGGCTCTGCTGGGAGCAAAACTCTAAAGCAGATTCAATAGAGGACACATTACCTTCCTCTACAGCCACAATCTCATGCCTTAAAGTAACGCACACTCCCCGTGACAAGTTATTTTATCCCGCGAATTCCCGAAGGTTCTCTAGAAATTCGGACAGTCGGAAATAAAATTACCAATTAATCCTTCGTGATTTCCCAGACTTTTTTTAAAAAGTGATCGCCTGCGGCGACTTTTTCGTACTTTTGTCACAGGATTGTCGTGAAGTAGCGATAGACATTTTTACAGTGGACACACGTGCGCCGCTGCCCCAAGAAGAGAAATTTGGGAACCAAGATTAAAAATGTAGACACTGGCGCCAAACTCAGACGGCTAATATATTTTTTTGGCTGCACTCACCAAAATATTTGTCGCTCTAAAAGTGTTATTAGGTATCCTAAAATTGTAAGTGTTGTTGAAATTTATTTAGCTGCCAAAGTTAAGCGGATGACCCAAAGTACTTCTCCCAGTGTGCCAGGACCCGCCGTCGTAACCTGCCCCGACTTAATTCTGGAGCGAACCTTTCCAGTGTTGAAACTCCATATCCATTAGAAGACTTGAGTATCTCCAGTGAAAGAACGGCAGTGAACCGAAAGGGTCCTTTGGGCGGACAGCGGCAGTGTGGCGGCGGCCCACACAAAGTGACCGGCCCGGACGGGAGGGCAAACAAGGTTCCGTATTGAGAGGGAACAGACCAAGCCCTCACCCCTCCCCCGCTCTCTCCCTCCCTGAAATCTCTCTGAAACGGGATTTCTCGTAATTCCGGGAGCTCACGGTACCGTCGGGAAGGCCTCTCTGACGGCACGCCCGGACTTCCAGAGGACCGCGCGATGTCCGCGGTGCGACACTCACGCAGGAGGGCCATGAAGGGGGCGGCGGGCGGCGGCCGCGGGCCCCGCAGCGGCGCGAGTCGCGCGTCCAGGAGGCGCAGGCAGCCCTGCACGAGACAGACGTCCACCGAGGCGAGGATCTCGACGAGCTCGGCGCCCTGCGACGCACCCCGCAGCGCTGACACTCCCCCCAGCAAGAAGGTCGTTAGCAGCGCGCGCAGGTCCTGCTCCAGGCGCGGGTGGGCCTCCCTGCCGGCCTACGGGAACGCAAACTCATCATGAGGCGTGAAGCACCCTGGCAGCGTCCCCTCCCGCACACGCCTCTCGGACCCGGCGAAAGAAAACAAGAGTGTCCTCAACAGGGACCCCGGCGGGGCGCATTACCGGGGGCAGATTGCGCAGCCAGCACTCGAGGAAGGGGCTGAGGCCGAGCACGCTCGGATCCAGGTACACCATGCCGCAGCGAGACACGGTGGCCGGGCTCGCCACGGCCAGGTCGGCCACTTCGAACACCATGGTCATGTGTTCGGAGAGCTTGATGATCTCGCCGCTGGTGAGGCACAGCTTCTTGTTGTCGTCCAGCACCGTGTTCAGGTTCTCGATCCAGACCGCGTCCACGGGGCCGTCGAACACGTACCAGCGCTTGTCGGCGTCCGCCGCCGCCGCGCCGCCGCGCACCAGCGACGGCAGGATGCCGTCCGTCCTGACGACGCCGGTCGCGGATTCGAATACCAGCGCGGACCAAAAGTCTCAGCAAGTTTTGAGTTTCGATAGGATTCTAGCGCTTCCACTTGTCGTCCTTCCAACGGGTCCAGTCCAATGCCTTTCAAAAAAATTGCGACATTTGACCGAATTGGGAAATGGACTGTAATAACGCATCGGGAAGGCGGGGATCGGCCGTGACCCTGAAGGCGGCACTAAAACCCTTTCGATACTGAAAACTACATAATGCCCGAGCGGCTCGAAAGGTGCACGAGCAGAAGGGGGCCGCCGGGCTCCTACAGTACCACTCGTGGGTGACGGCGTCGAACTCGCCGTAGAGCTGGCCGAGGGTGATCGCCTTGGGGTTGATGACGTGGGTGCGCACGGGCGTGAAGGGGCTGCCGCTGGGGGACTGCTGGCCGGAGAGCTGCGTCACGGCGTCGCGCAGCACCTCGTAGCACTGGAACACGCAGAAGGGGGCCTTGATGTCGGCGCCGACACGACACGGCCTCTCCGTAATCTGTTGCTCCAGACCACTTGACGTCATGGCGACCCCTCGCACGCACGCGCACGCACACAAGCACTGCGGGGGGTACAAGCAGCGGCCGCCACGCAGTACTAGTTTAAGGAAAGAGCTTCGCCATTACGGACGCATTATGGTAGGGTCCGCGTTATGAGTCCCACACGTCCCCTCCCCTTCCTCCCCCACCCCCTCCCTCCCTCCCTTTTCCTGCCCATCATCCTTCCCCACACTACCTCCTCCTCCCTAGCTCTCTCTTTAAACTGATAGTCTTCTAGATGTGTGTAAGGTGCTGCTTCAGGTTGTAGTCCTGTGCAGAACCAAGAGAGAAAATGAAATCAAAACATACGCGTCTCAGGTTTGTATACAAAACTCTGCGTAAGGCACGTAGAAAATAGTTTGCTGCGCAAAAGTGTATATTCTTTGCGGGCTTCGGAAGTGTCGGTGCTGGTGACGGCGGCAGGCGAGGCGTCGCGTCCGTCCCCGGGCAACTTCCCCGATACACTTATCTCTCCGTAGAC
This sequence comes from Megalurothrips usitatus, assembly GCA_026979955.1. NCBI lineage: Eukaryota > Metazoa > Arthropoda > Insecta > Thysanoptera > Thripidae > Megalurothrips > Megalurothrips usitatus. The sequence continues at coordinate 2,080,862 of CM049594.1, read as the reverse complement.
AGACAGTCGGCGGGCCGGGGGCAGCCGGTGTGGGGGACTTGTAATGAAATCCTCGCGCACAACAGACACAGGGCGCAGGCAGCGCACGCAGGGCGCAGCAGTGGCAGCAGCCTAGCCTCCCGAGACTCTCCGCCGAGCTCGGCCCGTAATCAGAGTGACGGTGCGAGGTAATCTCGCTTCTGCCCCGGTCCTATTTGCGGAAACTCAAATCTGCTTTGCGATGGTGTTGTACGAATCCACGTCTGTGACATGTTGGTGGTGGTGGCGGTGGTGAGGGGAAGGGGGGGGGGGTTGTCGTTCCCCTTTTTTTGCCTTTGTCCCACAAGACCCCCATTATTGCTGCGGCCTCACGGCAGACTCCGGGCGCCCCCAGCCCGCACCGCTCCGGCCCGGACCTTGAGCTGGGCGCGCCGGCAAAGGGCCCCACTCGCAGCAGCCGCGGCCGCCACCGCCAGCACCGCCAACACGGGCCGGGCAAAGGAAGCGCAGCAGGGGCGCGTTCACAGGGCAATACGACGCAGCAGACAAGCCCCTGCCAACCGAGCGTCACCTCGGTAAGATAATTTTATTTTGGAGGGTCGTCTTGAGCAAGGCGGAAGCCCATTTTAATGAACGCACCAAGAATAAAGTTTGTCAAGGATAGGATGCAACATGTTGCCACGACTTGCTTAGCTCGTTCCCAGAGTGCCTCCACTAGCGGCGCGCCGGGGTGTGCGGGGCGAGGCGATCTGTTGGCGCCACGAGGGGCTGCGGCGGGAGGGTTGGGGTGCCTCGTCGGGCTTTGAGAGTCGGGTCCGTCCCCCTCGCTGGTGGGCCGCGCAGATCGCGCCAGCGGCAGGCGGCGGCAGGCGGCGGCGGCAGCGGCGGCGGCGGCGGCGCAGTGTGCCCCAGTGCCAGTGTCTGTCAGGCAGGCCAGGGAGCAGGTCCGGTCCACCACCCCCCACGCCGCGCGGAGCCAGGGACGCGCTGCGGGCCAGAGGCAGAGGCACGCCTGTCCTGCCAGCACCGGCCGATGGCACGCGCCGCGGCGTGTCCGCCTCCCGCTAGGCACGCGTCGGCCCGCAGCCCGCACGCGCCGCACTCGCGAACCGTGGCAATAGCGACGCCGACCAGCCGGCACAGTGACTGAGTGCGTGAGTGGAAGCATTTGGTGAAAGTGACTAGTGACTCGACGCTGTGGCCGCGCGGATTAACAATCTCGGTGAGTGCGCACTTTTTTTTTTGGCAACCCAATGTCAGGGTTTGCAAAGAGCCCATGACGACAAAAAAGGTGACTTACGTAGTCTCATATGGTCAGATGTTGAAGGTAAATACTTTTGTGACATTTAACGAGGAAAATTGAAAAACTTTAGTCGAGGAAGTTTTAAAATAAAGTTTGTCATGGGAAACGCCGCGTAAAACCGAGTTCAGTTTTGAGACCAGCAAAGCAGCACCTGACAACCACCATCAGTACCCCCGACTGCGCCCCTTTACCGCATTCCAAAATTTCAGAAAAAGATTTTTCTTTATAGAAAAAAGCTTGTGAAGCCGCAGTTTTGTATTCGGATTCTGCAAGATACATTTTTGATGTAACTCGTTACCACTTTATTCAACACTTATTGCGCCCCTGGAAAATTTAACGTACTGTAACGGCGTTAGCAGGAGGATATAGTGGTATATGATAGAACCCAAGCACAAGTGTGAACGTTTTTTTTTTTTTAAATCGACTGTGGTTTGGCAAGTAGACATGTTTCTTTATCAACATGGCTTTTTGAGAAAATACGAATTAGTGCCAGTAAATATCGGCCGCATTGGTGGAAGCCTCCGGCGGGGGATAGCTCTAGCTGGAAAGGCGATCCCGTTTGAAAGAACTAAACAACGCGTAACCGCGAAAACTACTGAGGGTGCAGACAGCTAGCCCCTTAGGGGCCGTACCCATTTTACGTGACCGATTTTCAGCCCCTCTTAGACCCCCCTCCCTCCTCGTGACGTGGGTAACCTAACCTTTCCATGGATAAAAGATATAGGGCGTAGTATTTGGCTTCAACCCCCCCCCCCCCCCCCATTTCGGGTCACATGATATGGGTGCGACCCCTCAGTAGTACAGGCCTGACTAAACCATGTGCACAAAAAGTAGCGATGCGGGCGATGGCTGTTCTCCGGTACGTCTGGTTTGAGGACGATTTCTTTAATACTAAATTGATTTTGAACTTCCACCTCAGTCGGTCGAATAAATTGGGAGCGCTGTTATAGTCCGTAACTGAGATAGCCTTTAACTGGCGAGCATGCGACTTCATAAAAAACTATCATACAATACCTAGTGGTAAGCCAAAGATAATATTAGGGTGGTTGTCCGCGAGATTTAGCTGGTAACTGCGAGGTCGGCAGCTGTACCAGTCGGCAAGTGTTCGAATAAAATCCCCAAAAAAGAGCCGGGAACATTCGTCGGGAATATTTCCCCAGTCGCTTTGATAAACAAGGACGGAAGCGACGCTACGGAATGAGGGGCTAAGGAATGAAATTTCGGTTACATGTAACGTTAACACCTTCGCATCGTAACACGCCGCGAACACGACGTGCACACAAAAACAGGAATTGCACCGTAGCAAAAATTTGGACCATGAAGGTAAAATTTTAGCTTTCTAGCTAAAGGGCCATTCACATACCACGTGACCGATTTGGGAGAGGGGGCATCCGAAATTAACGCCCCTATAGTAAATACATGGGAAGGTCACGCGGGGGTGGGGGTCAAAAAGTGGCAAATTTAGGTGGTTTGTAAAGCCTAATTGTGACGCAGCTACATAAGCTGAGCTCAGCCGAGCCAAGCTTTAGCCGAGTCGGACACCTGTTATCAGGCGTGGTATACTTTAACAGCACCGTCGGTTATCTCGTTTAGTGGTTGCGCCCATATTGAAAATTTAGCACGAGAACGAGATCTTTTGCATGTAGGCTCGGTACCTTTACAATCGAAATGTAGCGCATCACCGTTACGTACAATTGTAGCACGTTATACGGAAGCATCGGTTAAATCGTTACAATAACTTGGGTAACCATGCTCTATTATAGAAACTTTCTAAGGAAGAATTTTGATGATTTTGTAAAGAAAACAACGAACCAGGATGTTACAAAACAGTACTTCGTATTACAATCAAGATGCCCCGTAAGAAAGTTTGCGACCCAGAGCCAGTTTTCTTCGAGCGCGAAAGAATGAATCTTCCTGCGCATATGAACAATTGAGGACAAATGTGGCTGCATTCCACTTTTCCCTTGTCGTTCCTTCACCATCTCACGTTTCGAGTTATATCGACAAAAGCGGCGCATCCGTCATGAAAATGAAAACAAATGACAAGTTTATACCTTTTCATTAGAAAGTATCCCTCCTCCCCCTTCTCCCTTTCCATCACACTGTGGCCTGCGGGAGCTGGCGCTTCCTGCTCTGCCTAGCGGTGCTGTTTCTGACAAGGATCAGTGCCGAGTGCGTTGAGGCGAGACCTGGTTGAAGTTTGTCTGCTATCCGTCACCAGTACGACAGCCTGAGAGACCCGACTTAACCGTACAAAAACACGGTCTTGTTACTGCGAGAGAAAATACAGCATACTGTATAGGTACATGTATTACAAACTTTCTTACGAAGCAGTTTCGCAGAAGTTAGGAACCGTTACATTGCACTACGAACAGTGTGTCGTAGGAACCCTTTACTTTTCTTTGTGAGTTCTATACATCAAATGTTTTCCAAGACTGGGAATAGCACATGGGACTATCCCAAAATTATGGAAATTATGATTCGGTCTATTTCAGACCCCCTCCGTAACCTTACCTTACTATACGTTAAAGCACAGGACGTAATCAGCACTGAACAACGTTATCAGTGCCATTTGTAGACAGTTGAGCAGTGCAACTACTTTTACTGGCTTCGAGACATTTTAAAATGATCCGATCGTCCTATGAATAAAATTTGCAATGAAGGGTTGTCATTTCGGATGAAAGACTTTCGGGGATGGTTTAGGCCACTTCAAAATCAGTCATTTAAAAATGGCAGACCCATAAATTACGAACACTTCAATTGTTTATCAACATTTTTACGGAGTGTACTATCGGTCTGAAAAGTTTTGCCGCAATCCGGGGGAAGGAGTATGGTCGCCGCTCGCGACAGAACGTTTCAGACCGATAGCAAATCCGAGGTGCCCATTCAATCACAGGTGACACAAGTCAGTGCCCAGGGCCTGGCTATGGAGAGGTCTAATTTTCGTCCTCAGCCACCCCGTTTCGTACTAATGGAGAATCTCTACAGGACGGTGCCCGGGCCGGGGTCACGGGATGTGAGAGCAAGACCACCGAGCATGGCGGCCCTCAGCCCAGACGACGATGGGGGCGGGGCGTCCGCCAACTCAACGAGGAGCATGGTGTGTATGAACAGCGGTCCCAATCACGGCACCGGCGGACAAAATGCGTGCCGCGCTCGTCGTTCTGCCACTTCGAAACGCCGCTGTACTCGGTCACAGCGGGCACAATATTCAGCCAACGCCATACGGCAGTATGAAAAAGGTCATTCAATGCCTAATAACGCTGCCTCGCTGCCACGAGCAGGCAGGCTTTCAGGCCGTTGTATGAACAATACCAATAATGGCTGACCTTCCTCCCCCTCCCCGCTCTCCCTTTTCCCATTATTTTACCTGAAGCTCGTTTTGCCATTTGAGTCTGAGCGGCAGCGGCCAACGTGGGTGGAGGCCGTTTGGTCCGTCAGGAAAAGCAAAAGTAAAACCATTCGTATTGGTACAGTGCAGATTCGGGCTAGTAAAACAGGAACAGTGATCAGTGGGTTTAGTGGGGTGACCGCGGCTCGACCGCACAGACCAAGGGGCGCGGGACGTAGCGTACAGCTCGGGGTTCGTCAACTTGATAAATCTGTTGCCTTGCATGGAGCACGTCATGAATATTGTTTGATGTGCGCTGCCACAATTGCCCCTCCCCCCCCCCCCCTCCCCATCCAGTGCGTTGCCATGCTCTCCCGCGTCATCGCATAGCATGCATAGCCAGGGGGCGGGGTCAATCCCCTAGAGAAACAAATGCTCGACTCAAAGCTATAGCTAAATATATTAAATTACAAACATTCCATTCTTGTAAGATGTCCTTGATAGTATATGCACCAACCTGCATGCAAGCGATGATGCAAACGTTGCACGTAGTCTTAAGGCGATGATATAAAGGTAGCCTTCGATTTATACAGTAACATGACAAATACGCAGCGTGGGGGGGGGGGTGATTTTTTTAGCAGGTGATGCGTATAACACTACCTACAACGTCAGAATAAACAATAATATGAAGATAATGTATGAGCGGCTTCTACTCCCATGCGGCAGCGAGCGCCAAGCTAAACACATATAGGCCGCCCGCGCGCCGCGCCTGTGCCATCGTCGCGTCCGCACGCAGCTACGCTTCCCAGCCCGTAGCTCATCACCGTTACCACCGATCCACCGGTACCAATGCATCACTGGCATCTTCGAATCACCGGTACTACCGATTTACTAGTAGTAACACCCCGAAACGGGCACATGACGCCGCACGCCAGTCCTCTCAACCTTCACAGAACGTAAGAACTTGTCGGTGAGCATGCCGAATGGCCGATATTTCTCTGTAACACGCTAAATGCTTCCGTAAAAAGTTGTGCGGAAATGCGAACTAGTGTATACAACCGTAGCTTACGTACAAATCCATACGTTGTTAGGTTGAATACTGTGCGCAATTTTTAACAACTCTTCATTGTTGTACATAGAAAGAATTCGTACGTAAGCTACATATGCATAAATTCGTACGCTTTTCTGCACTCAATTGAACGTAAGTTTTAATTGCGATGAATGGAGACTTTGCTCCTTACAAGTTGAAGAAAAGTAAGAAGTAATGCTAGAAAACGTCTTGGAAGCTCCGTCTCAAAAAATCATTTAATTATCGCGGTTTCGGTACAATATTGGTTTAATGGCTATCCGCACACTGCGTTAAACGGTGAATTTTTTACCACTGGTAATTTTCTAGCTACCGGTACACAAACGGTACCGGTAATACAAATTCACCGGTGATTTTCAAATCGCCGGCAGTAAAAAATTCACCGGTGATTCGAAAATCACCGGTGAATAAATCAATACCGTTCACCGAAGATACCGTCGGTGATTCGAGTTATCGGTCAGTCGGTGTGTAATCCATTGACCGCACAGCCCTATCTAGAGCACTCAACATATGTACCCGAGAAAGGCGCGTGGGACGCGCATCTGCCTGCAACGGCCGGAGCGCCTTCGCCTGCCGCCGCCACACGCGGTATTCCCCTGCCAAAGAATCTTGGCATTCCACTCGTACACATATCCTTATGAGCCGGTTATCCGCCACCATCTACCTGGCAGCTCTTCGCAAACGTTTGGGTTTGAATAGCGGGCGAGGCCAACGCCTCGCTCCTGCCCCGTCCAGCCCTGCGCCCCGGGTCCCCCCAATCAGCCCGTTAAATAGCAAAGACCGAAATACAGTCCGCCGCAGATATCTAAATGATTCATACCATTTATCATTTCCACAAAACAATTCCCAACAGGCGTATCACTTGCTGCCATGGCCATGGCAACTTTTGCTGGCTTTTTTTAAATTCAAGGCATAAAATTTGCTTCACCAAAGTAGTATGCTAACAACACGCACTCACGTGCGAGGAAGGCCCCCGCCTCCCACGTAGGCGGCGGCGCTGTGACGTAAAGGGTGTATAAACACGCGCTCGTTATCGTCGCTGACATACGCAGTGCCCTGATTTGACCTTTTTAAAATTCGTACCATGAAATGCGTTAAATAGTTTGACATGTGCAAATTTGCTTGGAAATTTGTTGCAAATTTTCCCCAGTGGCACGCATGCGTGATGATTATAACTTTTCGCGGGGACTTGGGCAGGAATAATCATGTGTGAGGGGCGGCTTTTTTTGTGGCTGGCCAGCTTAACACGGCACGGGTTGCTCTGCGCGCAGAACCTGCCGGCGGCGCTGCTCCGTGAGCTGGTGGGCCCCGCCGGGGGCGGCCCGCTCGCGCCGCTGGCCAACACCCTAGGCGAGCACCTCGGCCGGCGGCCGTCCCTGGCCGGCCCCAGGGTGGCCGTGCCCGCGGCCGTGTCCGGGAGCGTGCCCGTGTCGCTCGGCGCGCCCACGCTGACGACGGCGCTGCACTTCAACACGAGCGCGCCCCACTACCCCCCGCACTTCCCCAGCCACCAATATGACCTGCTGCTCGCCTACCTGGAGAGGCCCGTCCGGGGCGACACCTCCCCGACGGCGGGCGGCCCCGGCGGGCCCGGAGGCCTCGGGGGCTCTGGCGGCCCCCAGCCCGACTGGGAGCACCACCCGCTCACAGAGGTCGTCGAGTTCCTGCACCAGTACTACGTGCCCGCTATCATCGTCATCGGCCTGGTGGGCAACCTGCTGTCCTGCATCGTGTTCCTCAACACGCACCTCCGCCTGCGGTCCTCCTCCTACTACCTGGCCGCGCTGGCCGTCGCCGACTTCGGCTTCCTGGCCGTGCTGGTGCTGGTCTGGATGGACAGTGTCCACGGCGTGCAGGTGAGGAGCCCACTGGCGGCCTGCGGGTGCCGCCGCGCCGGGTGGGCGCGGCCACTCGCCACACTGCTCGCGCTCACCGTGTGCCCCCCTCCCCAGATGTTCGAGAAGGAGGGCTGGTGCCAGGTCATCACCTACGTCTCCACTGTCTGCGGCTTCCTGTCCGTCTGGCTCATCGTCGCCTTCACGGTGGAGCGCTTTATCGCGGTACAGTACCCGCTGCACCGGCCGCACATGTGCACTGTGGCCCGCGCCAAGGCCATCGTGGCCTGCATCGTCACCTTCGCCCTCGTCGCCCACATCTACACCCTGAAGACGCGCGGTGTGGTGCGGGGACAGGTGAGTGGGAGGCTCTGAGGCCCTTCAGACCTGCGGATCGCCGAACACGCAGACTAACTCGGACTAACTAGCCTGCGAGACAGGAGCGCTGGTGTGTAAACGCTTGTGTGCGCGCGAGCGCTCCCTGACCCCCACAGGCGGGCTAAAGGAGAGGGACTGAGAGGGGTTCGTGATAAAGGGGGCCCTTATGAACCCCTCCCGCTATTCCTCTCTCTCTCTCTCGGTCTCTGTCTCTCTCTCTCCTTCTCTCCCTCCTCCTCAATCCTCCTCCTCCTCCCGCTCTCTCCTCTAGCCCGCCTGTATGATGAAACCGCCATAGAGAAGGTAAGGCTAAGATGCCGGCGGAGAGCTCAATTTGCAGACTACGCTGTTGGCTCGGCGTCGAGCTCAGTGTCCCTCGTGGGGGGGCTGTTTACTTCCTACCGGGCCTGCCGGGCCTGCCGGGCGGCGGGGGCAACGGTCGGCGAGGCGTGACCCCGCGAGCCTGCACACTCCAGCGCCACGACCTGGGCCACCCTGTCGGCCGGCCGTAAGGAAGGCAGCGCGATGTGTTTGTCGCCGCCATGCACACACCGAGGCAAACGCCGGGGCGGGGGCGGACTCTAGACGCACACAAAGTAGAGCAGCAACGTTTGTGCGCCCACCCCCGCTCTCCTCCGACCCCCCTCTGCGCGGCATACCCGCCGGTAACCAACGTCCGGCGGCAAACCAACCATTCAACCGACTCCAAATTCAGTTTTCGTTCGGCCCGACCACCCCTATCATGATGCGAGTTTATTCGCATCAACACGGGATCGGTTTTCCTGTTCCGCCCAGATTGCTCTTAGGGGCCTTTAAGCCTCCACCCTCCCGGAATGTGGCGGCGCTGGTATATTGCCACAGCCCGGGACCAGAACGAAATAGATATGTGGTCCAGTTATTAATTTATTCATTTCACGATTGCGGATATTGAGCTTTTCAGACAGTCAATGGGGCCGAATAGTCCGGGCCAAGCCTTGCCACGCGCGCGACTCCGTCCCGGCGGCCCCTTCAAAAGGCTGCCGCTCATGATTTGCCTAGCCACGTGGCCGCGTCGATACCCCCCCCCCCCCTTCTTTCACGACAGCGACACGCCTTGATTGCTTGATTGCGCGCAAAACGGCTCCCGGACTTGCGCGGCTGTGCGCGCCCCAAGGGGGTACCGACTCGGGTAATCCGGCTGACAAGGTCGGGGTAATCCGGGGTAATCTGAGGATGCAACCCATAGGTAATCCAGGATAATTTAGGTGAAATGCGAGGGTAATCCGGGGTAACTCGGGGTAATCCGCCTGACACGATTTGGCCCTTGGCGCACCCGGAGTCGACAGGCCGCGAATGATCAACACGATCTTGATTTGCTCTCCGTCGGCGGCGACGACGCTGGTAAAACGAGAAGCGGGGGAAATCGTACCCCACGGAAATCAAATCGCACCGCGGTCCACAGCGCTAGACAGGGGTGCAAACTGCTGCGGCTGCCGCCGCGTCGCCGCCTGCCGAGGCCCAGTGGTCCCCCGGGCACACGCCCGGCCCGGTACCCACCGTGTTTGATCGATCAAAACGACACGAGAAATAAAACAACATGGCAGCGCGTGGCGCACATTTTCGCCACTCTGCCCCACTCTGTCCCCCGCGCCTTGTCGGCACTGCTGGCTCCCCCCCCCCCTTCTGTACCGACCCCCGCAGCCACACACGCTCTCTCGCTGTTCGCCAGGACGGGTACGACACGTGCGATCTGCTGGAGCAGCACCGCGGCATGATGCGCGTCATCAATCTGGTGGACGCCATCGTGACCATGGTCGTCCCCACCATCCTCATCATCGTCATGAACACCATGATCACCCGCAACCTGGTGCTGTTCGGGCGGCGCTTCAAGCAGGCGGCGGTGGTGGGCGTGGACAACACCGTCAACAGCTGGACCGACGCCGGCGGGGGTCGCGAGGTGAGCCTCCCTGTGCCCCGCACTTCCGGATGCCATCCTCGGCCCAGACACGTTCCTCCAGACGAACCGCCTGTCGCGAGCCCTTCCCTTTGTGTAACCAGAGCGAGAGTAGCAGCAGCAACGGCGGCGGAAACAGGCGAAGCGGCACCCCCACCGGCGGGCAGGGCGCCCTTAAGGGTCATGGCCTGCTCAAAGGCATCGTCGTCAAGGGGTGCAAGGGCAAGGGGACCTCGGTCCTGGCCTCGGCGTCCATGCCCGCCACGCTGGAGACCAACTGCTGCCAGGCGCCGCCGCCTGACCTCACCCTGGACCTGGCGCCCTGCCTCACACCCGGCCTCTCGCCTGGCCTCTCGCCCGGCGCCGGCCACGTCGTCAGCGGCCTCTCCCCGAGCCCGCGGCACCACGGGCCGCACCTCACCAAGCAGCAGCCTCTGCGTGAGTGCACCCGTCAAAACAGCCGCGGGAGCAGCGTGTTGCCTGTGCGGCCGCAGGCCACGGCAAACTCCCCGCCATGTTATGTGGCGCTCGGCCGCACACCGCACACTGCTGTTTTGCCTCGGAAAACGGGACGCGGCACGAGGGGTCCACAACTGAAAAGTGAGACAATCAGTGTGCACAGTTTTGGAGACAATCATAATCATGCACAACCGTCCAATAAACATACCTGAAACGGTGGACTGGAAGAAAGTTTTGCGCTCCTAATTTGGACCAAAACCACCCTTCACAGACTTTCATATTAAACTTTCTGGAAAAAGTCGAATCAACCGACGTCGTACAACACAATTAGCGTACGTTTTGAGTCACGGCTGGACCCCTCGCCACCGCATGTTGGCTGCTTCGCCCGCATGCAGAGTTTGGGAGACAACCATGTAGTGAATCTAGAGTTTGCAAGTGCCAAGGCCGCTAACTCGACGGCGAGAGCTCTTTTTCCTGTTTCGCGAAACTTACCCGGAAGGGCTGGTGAACTTGACCTCTGACTTCCCTTCCCCTTCCCCTTCCCGGACACGTGCCGGGGCCTCAATACGCACTTGTTTGCAGAGTTCGCCACGGGGCGGACGCTCGTGTCGACGCGGACGCAGCAGAACATCACCAAGATGCTGCTCCTCATTAGCTCCGTCTTCATCGTTCTCAACCTGCCCAGGTGCGTAAGGGTCTGGGAGGGCAGGCAGAGCAAACAATGGGTAATGGCAAGTGCTGGCTGCGGCCCTCCGCGGGGCCTGCCACGCTCCCCATGGCATCCGACAGCTGACGCGGCGGTTGGGGTGGCGGTGGTGGTGGCGGTGGTTGCGTCGTGCGCAACTTCCGACATGGAGACGAAGTTGGTGTTGCATGACGGCCTCGCTAGTGACAGACGTCGTTAGTGCGCCCGCTCGCCTCTCAATCGCGGCGCAGCACCGTGGCGCAGCGTGGCGCAGCAGCGTGGCGCAGCGTGGCGGAGCAGCGTGGCGCGGCTTAGGGCCGCCGACGAGGGCTGCCAGCACCAGGCAGCTCGCAGCCCACGGCTTCCTCTAACTTTTCTGGTGTAAATTAAACGCACACTTGTGTTGTACGCACAGATACTTGGGGGAAGCTACGCTCGCTACGCCCTACTACGGTTTGGCGGGCTATATGCTTCGCCCGAGCTTTTGAGACAGGATCCGAGCTGCGCCCCCGGGCCGGCATCCCGCTACCATTTCCTCTCGTGTGCCGCAGTCACATGTTCCGCGTGTACCTGTCCATCGCCGCGTTCACGGGCTCCAACATGGACATGGGCACTTCGCCGGCGCTGCTGTTCGGACAGCAGGTCGCCATGCTGCTGTACTACACCAACTTCTCCATCAACTTCCTCCTCTACTCCATGTGCGGCATCCACTTCCGGCGCTGCCTCTGGCAGCTGGTGCGCAACGTGGGCCGCTACTTCGGCTGCGGCTGCGGCTCGCGGTGGTCCGATTGTCAATTCAGGTGAGTGTGGGTGCGGATAGGCGATCCGCAAGGGGCTTGCATAGAGATAGTCCACAGGGGTCCACAGGGGGTCCATAGGGCATATAGGGGAGAGAGCACAGCGACCCATAGATGTCCGCAGGTAGTCCATAGGTGTGTAGAGGGATTGAGTCAACTGGAATCCACAGTGGTCCACAGGAGGGCCACGGCCACACTGTGCCCACATGGGGCTAGAGAGGGTCCACACAGGTTAACACGGGCCCGGTTTGGCTCCTCCTTCGCGGACCGCGAGATGCGTCGCGTGTTCACCATGACAAAAGGCCGGCGCCGAGCCGCGCCGTAGACGCCCCATAGACACAGAAGTGAGGCGCGCTGCAGATGAGCTCTCACCTCCGACCCGCCGCCGCAGCCCCTCCCCCAGCACCCTAGACGCCGCCAGACGTCCTCTTTTCTTCTGGCCTTGTGAATCATTTAAAGTCAGCGCCGTGTCTAGGAACGACAGTTTTGGGGCCCGGCGGACCCAGCCAAGGCTGTGTGTACGGTGTGACTGTGTGACCTCGCGCGGCACCTGTGTGCCCATCCGCTCTCCCGAGTGCTGCATCTTTCATAACCCTTGACGTTGTGTGCCGCCACCGCTGAGGACTCCCTTGTTCCAGGTAGTGGTGCGCTCGCGCGGGTCGAGGCGTCTGGCGCAAGGAAGATCGGCGCGGCGTCCGCGGGCGCCGCGCCGCCGCCTGCTCGACCTCCGCGCGAGGGGAGGAGGTCCCCATGCACGCGCTCTGAGACGCTCACCGACTCGACGGCGGCCTCGTCGACGGCCTCGTCCTGGTGCGCGCTCTGCAGGGACCGCCCGTGCAACGTGACGCAGGCCTCGCAGGCCGCGCGGGCCGCCCAGGCCCGCCGGCTGCAGGCCATCTCCGAGCCGACCTCGCCGACGTTTCTGTGAGGACCACTCCGTGCGCCGTGCGGCGTCGGACAGAGATAGGACTCTAATCCCAGCATCACAGCAACGCAGCTGTTGGCTGCTTTAGACGTGTCTGCGCCATCACGGAAAAGTGGGCGGATTTGTGGCAGTTTGTAAGGTGTACTTTTAAGAGGGATCGCAGAGACCCGTCGACCGTCGGACCAGCCGCTGCCGACCGGCCTGCCCCGGTCGATATCCAAGGGGCTTTGCCCAGAAACGGAGTGACTGAATGGACGATTCCGTTGAGCCTGGCCTGACCTGGCCGGAAACGTACCGATGGAACAAATAACGTGTGGATCACTTGATCAATCAATTGACGCCTTCCCGCGCCCGATTCCAACGCATGTGTGGTCATGCGTTTCTTTGGAACACCCATTCCTTGTCATGCGCTCCTAGATGCCAATCTCACATGCGTCCCCGAGGACCAACACATGTTGTATGTGCTGCGGTAACATGGGGGAACATGAGGGGAACGTATGGTACCGAAGTTTTGTTTCGAAACATTTGTTCTATCGGTGCCACAAGAAGGCAAAAGTAGTAAGCATGTGCCACGCGCATGCGCAGGGTTTTTGATTTTGAAAGTATGGCGTAGTGCGTGCAGTATTGGAGGCGATGACCAAGGTTTTGTCTGCTCACCTACCTTGAGCTTTACAGTGTCAGTAAGATGAATTAGGATAAGGAAAAAAGACTGTGTAGCAAGTGTATGGACACGTTGTTGTGGTCAGGATTCCAGTGTCTGTCCATGAAATAAATGTTAATATACAAATTCTGTGCGCTGGGATTATTTTGTGTGCTCTTTATACTGTTATGATAAATTGATGCGTGAAACTATTTGCAGCGCATACGCACTTCAAAGGACACGTGGTACGTGTACCACAAATCGCAAAACAGGATGTCTTCTGTGAGCTATGTGAGCAAATGTTTCTCTAAACTGACTCATTTTGTACAAGTGCCTTACCTAATGTTAAATGTGGCATGTGGTATCGATGTCTTAAAAAAAAAATAAACGATACACAAGAAGAACTCGTGTTCTACTGAGATTGAATAGTTTCTTTCCCCACCCAACCTCCACGCTGAACACGTGAAGCCGAAAACACACAGAAAAACGTTTTCCTCGATTAGAGTTAGGCTTACGCTTACATCTCAAGACTTAAACTTAAGGTCACTGACCCATCTAAAGGCACTTTTCATCCTACAGTTAGTCCAGGACAGGGTCTAGGATGAATTCTATTAAAACCTTAGCATGTTCAAGGCTAAAACTAAGAGTTTTCCTATACTTGAGGCAAAATGCGCTGCACCGCAAACCAAGGGACTAATTTAACAAGGGTCAGCAGGAGGGGGGAGCCCATCAGCGGCGTTTCTCAGCTCGGTGGACCCTCCGGCCCCTCCGGCCCCTCCGGCGCTCCGCCACGCGCGTGCGGGGCAGGCGGGCCCACTCGTGGCACACCCGAGCTGAGCCTCTGGGCCATTAAATACAATTAGGCAGCACTTGGCTACACGGCGCGCCCCGAGCCTCGAGACTACCCTCGGCATAGGGCAGCACCCACCGCCGTAATAAGAGGGTGCGCCCCGTCAGCAGGTGTTTGTTACAAGGATAGTCTCGGGTTTGTCAGCACGCGACGCTCGGCTCCGCTCGGGTGGAAAAAGATGTGACCTGAGCTTCAGTTACATTTTCGAATTCAGCCGACCTATATCATCTCCGAACAGCTGAATCCGCTCTTTTCATTACAAATGCGGGCTACCCCCGTAGCACACACCCGAGTCTCCGAACCAAGTTTCCTTGGTAGACACAGATACATATTTTACCCTCTGTCTTCCAAGCGCAAACACAAGAAAATCTTTAAGGAACTGGGATGACCTTCCGGTCGCCGGCCAGTCACCTTACCGCTGCGGCCACAGAGCCAAGAAGGTTTCACGACGGTTTAAATGCAGTTACAGTGCACTTAGCACGAAAAATAATAGAGCGTCCGAAAAAACTACTACTTTTTATGCATTGAAACTGCACTTTACTGTCCAAAAGCTGCAGTTTTACTACAGTTCCATGGTATAGTTTCGACTGGTGATATATATATATATATATGTGTGTGTGTGTGTGTGTGTGTGTGTGAGTGTGGAGGCGACGACGCACCGGTTGCAGGTGGAATGTTCCCCTGGTTGCCTACCTTCCGGGCGGCCTCGGCTTACCTTGGTCTTGCCGCTGCCCGTCGGCCCCACCAGCATAAGGCCGTGCCGAACCACAGTCGTGTCGTACAGCTGGACCACCTTCTGCATGAATTCTGCGGACAAAGACACAGCGGGGGCGCCGCGTCAGGCGAAAGCACTGCTTGCTGGTAATAACGCAGGAATATAATATTACACTCCTACGAATGTGAGTTCACATTCCTCGGAGTGTAGTGTCACATTCGTTTGATCGTGAATCTGGCGCTTTATTACGAGTCACAATATAGCGAATTTGACATAACACTCGAATGAATGTGACACAGCATCCGGATGAAAGTGACAAGAAAGTGACAAAAACCTGAAGTTTTCAGGAGAACAAAAAGAATTAATTTAAATGTTTCTATGAAAATTTAACCGGACTTCTTAATGGGACTGGACTTGTTAGGAAGAAAGAGAGTTGTTATAATTGCGTTTTGACGTGTAGCTTATCGGGTGACGAAGTTAGCGGAGTTATCCACTCAATTTGATTGGCAAATGGAGACAACTCGACATACCCCCTTTCACCAGTCGCTTAAGAGCGGTAAATTTAAGGCTCCCGGCACAGTAGAGTTAAAATTAAAGTTTTGTCGTATTAATAAAGTATCTGCGTCCACTCTACTGACCTCTGTGCTAAAATGCGCCAGGCGAAAAAAGGAGTTAACTCAAGATGTCTCCCTTTTCCATTTTGCAGAATTGCTATAAAGGAGGTTAATGTACTTGTACCCTTTTTCCGAACGATGTATCTCGTAACAGAAACAAAATTTATGCGAAAAATTCCAGAAACTTGTAAAATTGAACACCAAGAACGTTTTTTCCGCTGGGATCTCAATTTTGGTACATGTTGAGTTGTCCCCTTCTTCCGCTTCACGGATCACTTGTAACATTCGTACAAGCGTGGTGTCATATTCCTGAATTACCAGTGCGGTACCTCCGCTTCAGTAGTGTAAAAGCTCCCCGGAACAGGAATTTCAATGCATAGCATAGAATGTCGCCGGAGCCTCGGTGGGCCACTTCCCGGGGACTGTTACGCTTGAAAACATTGGAGGGTCGTGTGCCGACATAGCGTCCTATCCAACGAGGGAGCCGTGCCGCGCTCTCCGCCCCCGGTGTGCCCGTTAGGGCAGAAAGGGTGGAAAAGTGGAGGCACCGGCGGGGATACACCCACGCTGCTGGCGTGTGTGGGAGGGTACCCCTCTCTCTCTCTCTCTCTCTCTCTCTCTCTCTCTCTCTCTCTCTCTCTCTCTCTCTCTCTCTCTCTCTGCCCGTGTGCTTGTACGGAGTCTATGTGAGTGAACAAAAGGTCTGTAAGTGCGGTGTCGTGGTACATGTGTAAACGTGCCGGTTCCCGAATCGGACAGCAAGCCCCCCCCCCCCTCACACACACACTGAAATCTGGGCAAATCCCTCCGAATTGCTCGTCACCCCAACTGAGCCCCCGCGTCCACGCCTCGTCCCGCTGCTGTCCCGCTGGCGTCCCGCTGCTGTCCCGCTGGCGTCCCGCTGCTCACACCGCTCCGCCTTGTGTCCTCACCGCTCACGTCCTCCAGCCCCTTCTGGAGGCACACCCTCCGGACGGCCTCCAGCAGCGCACCGTAGTCGACTTGCTCCTCCTGGAGGCGCGGGAAAAGGTCCGACACGATGCCTGCCACAAAGAAAACAAGCTCCGTTTTTTTTTTAATATGAGAAAAAAATTAAAATGTGGACTTTGATGTTTCCATCGCGTTCCTTTGGCTAGGAATGCCTTTAGTCGCAGATCAACCCTCAGCGCTCCTGGTTTTTCAACCAGCAGAGCAGGGAGAGTGATAAATGGGAAAAGAATCCTCTTTCGCGCGCGCCGCGTTTTTTTTCAGTACAAAACCCCATTTGTACGCAGCGTGTTGCGAACAGCTCTCTATTCTTCTCTTTTTTTCGTGCCCCTGGCGGACATGCTCTGCAATCGGACGGTTGGATAGAGGGACGGTATATACTGAGACGGTGAGCGAGAGCGCGTGGACGAGAGAGGGAATGAGAGAGAGGTAGGGAGGGAGAGAGAGAGAGAGAGAGAGAGAGAGAGAGAGAGAGAACACTGGCGAGCCGCAGCGGGAGTGGTGGCACGGTCAGCAAAAAGAAGGCGAACAGAACGGAGTGCCGCGAATGGTCTCTTTGTATCAACACGGTATATGAGGAATTTTCGTTCACTGACGTCGACGTCCCCCCGTGTCGCGCACACAGATGCACACTCCGCAAGAATTCAGTCCCGCGCGCGTTAGCCCCCCGAAGTTAATCCGCTTGGCTGCGAGACCCTCAGACTGGTCGCGCGTTGACCGCTTCTGACCACCGGTTGGGATTTCCGCCGCCGGCCGGCCAGAGAGCCGCCGGGCGGCAGTCGCGGCACACCTATACAGAAGGGAACGGTAAGACACGCTTGTTCACGCAAGATATTATTGTTAGGCTGGTCAGTAGAGACTTTGAATATTGGCCTAAGTAAATACCAAGGTACTTTATTGAACGCCTCCCTATTCTTTCCTCATCTTTCCTATCTTTCCGTTGAGCCCGGAATACACGAGCGCGCGCAGCCGGCAGCGCATCAGGTGCGTCCGCCCCCTCTGCCCGTCCGCCCCGCCTACCCGTGCCGATATTTCAGCGGCTTTCAGCGCTACGTCCACCCCACCCCACGCACACGTGGCCGCGCGCCATCGCTTGCTGCCGTCAGCCCCCTCCCCCTTCCTCCCACCACCAAGTCACGGCCGGGCTTTTGCGCTCGGATGATCATCCGGCATTATGCATCGGACGGCTAAACCGCTCAGGGCCTACCGTTGAATAGCTTGAGGTCGTCGCGCAGGAACTTGGGCACGTTCACGTCACGGATGGCCCTCAGCACGATCTGCGGCTCCCCCATGTCGGGCTTCTCGCGCTTCAGGTTCCCCGCCACGGCGATCACCGTCTTGACGGCGCGCATGCCGAAGTCGTAGTGGTCCTGCGACACGACAACCAGTCCGTGCTGCCGCTCAGCCGGCGCTCAGCCGGCGCTCAGCCGGCGCTCAGCCACCGCTCAGCGGCACGCGCGGCCACGCACCTGCGAGCTGAGCTGCTCCGAGCTGAGCTTGAACGTGGTCGTGATCTTGTTGGCGAGCTGGCGCGCGTCGCTGAATCCGAACGAGAAGAGGGATATCTCGGCGATGAGGGTGTAGTTGGGCACCATCATGGCCACGGGCCGGAACAGCGCCTTGAGGTTGTCGGGCAGTTCGGTGCGGCCCGCGTAACCGGGGTTCATGGTGATGAAGACGGCGGCGGCGGGCTTGAGCGCGATCTCCACACCCTCGAACATGAACCTGCTCACGGCCCGACGGCCCGCGGCGAGAGCCGGGCGGCGCGCCCGCGATGTCCAGCATAGGCCGACCCGCACGGCACGCGTGCGTGGCCCGGGCCGGGGTTGCCCACCGGGCAGGCGCCCCGTGCCCGAGGGCCAGCAGGTCTGTACGTAGCACCCACCTCTGCATCCGCGCCGCCTGCGCTTTCTGGATGGAGACGACCTGTTGCGCCACCACCGACAGGACCTCGATGTCGATGCGGTTGAACTCGTCGAAGCACGCCCACGCCCCGGCGCTGCGACAGTCCGTGTGCAGTCCCTGTGCAGTCCCCCCGGCAGCTCCACGCGGGGGGGGGGGGGGGGGCTGGACACGCTTACCTGGCGATGCCCTTGAAGAACTTGCACATGGCCTGCACGTCCAGCTGGTCCGAGCAGTTGAACACGACGCACTGGATGGCCATGGCCTTGGCCAGGTCCTGCCCACAAACAGTCTGGGATCAGTACCAGCCCCCGCCGTCTGCAGACTGCTGCAGAGGTGCGCCGGCGCCGCGCGTGCTGCGTGCCTTGGTGGTCTCCGTCTTGCCGGTGCCGGCGGGGCCCGCGGGGGCGCCCCCGAAGTGCAGGTGCAGGGCGCCGGTGAGCGTGAGGTAGCAGCGGTCCGTCAGCGGCGTGATCACCAGCCGCCCCGAGTTGCCCAGGTACTCGTAGCCGTACTGGAACTCGGCGTTGACGGCCCGCACCAGGAGCACCGGCACTTCATCCTCCACCCAGTAGTACCTGCCGCAGCCGAGCGGGTAAGGGGACGTTCATAAACTACGTGACCGATTTCAGGCCAATTTCAGACCCCTCCCCCCCCCCCTTTCGTGACCGAGCAAACCTAACCTGTTCGTTCGTTAAGGATAGGATGGTTACCGACGCCCGAAACCCCCCTCCCCCAAAGTTGATCACGTAGTTTATGAACGCCCCCAAAAGCAATGCCGGCAACCCCGCCGCCCCCGCGGCTCCCCGCACCGATGTACCTAAGCTGACTGATCCAGTCGAAGTCGTTGACGGAAGCGGTCTTGTTCCCGACGAGCCCGTCCAGGACGTCCCTGGCGTGCAGCTCGATGACGATGAGGGCGGACATGACCTGCCTCTCCAGGCGCGACAGGCGGCCGCGCACCAGCCCGCGGTACGTGTCCATCTGCACGACCACCGAGGCGAGACGGCAGCAACAGCAACCGCAAAGAGGCCAGCGAGCACGAGGCACGCGCCAATTATTGGCGATCGAGTGGGTGGCGTGGGCGAGCGTGGGTGAGCGCCCACGCGCCCCGCCCGCTCCCCCCACTGCCCGCCCTTTGAAACGTGAGAGGTTTTTGATTCGCGCTCTCTGCCAGCACGACCCAGGACAGCGGCACGGCGGGTCGGGCTCCCAACCAGCAGAGCGCTTCCGGGGACTGCCTTCTCGTGTTCTGAATCAGCCCGTGCCTGAGGCGTCCCTGCCGACGGCGCTGCGCCGCTGCACAATGTAAGGTCAATGCACCCAACAAATTCACGTTTTGGTGAGTTTGGTTTTCTACTTTTTTTATGCCCGTTACTATTCCGCATTCGCATTCGCATTTCTTGGGGATTTTAAGTGCAAATATGGCGCATCATGACGCTATTGAACACATTACCAACGCGAATTACTCCAAAACAGAAGGAGGGAATCCCACTTGCCCGTTGTGATTTTATTGGCTGCACCGACCCCACTGCAGCGACCTGTTCAATAGAATTGCACTGGTCGCAAGTTCCCCCCACACGAAAAGAAAAATCTTCAACCCCACGCTACATTTTCAAAATGGGTGCAGCCACCAATATTGGCGAGGAAGCCAAATTTTTAGCGCTCCGCCAGATAACAAGGCGTCCGAAAAACATTGTTAGCTTCCGTGCTAAAATGTTGTTACTGCGGCAAAATTATCCATAGGGCTAAAATTTTAGCTTTCATCTAAACTTTTGCTACGGTGCAATATTCCTTTTTTCTCCGTGTACCCCCCTTCCCTCCCCGCACCAACTCACGTGGTCGTGCATGGTCCGCTGGCAGTCGGGCAGCGTGCCCTCGCGAACGGCCTCCTCCACGGCCGCCGTCCAGGCCGTCTGGCAGCCCGCAATCACCACCTGGCCCGGCCACCGCAGCACCCAGTCGGCGCGGCTGCGGCCCGCCATGTCGTCCAGCGCCAGCCCCAGCGTCTCCCGCACCGAGCTCCGCATCGCGTCCTCCACCTGCAGCGGCACGCCGGCACGCCGGCCCCCGGGCATCACTTCCCGCCCCCCCCAGCCGCCGGGCCTGTGCCTCCGGGGCCGCTCCTCACCGCACCTTGCCGAGCCAGACCTCCACGTTGCCCGTGGGGTGCATGTGGGGGATAAGCTCTACGCTCTCGCCCTCCGCCGAGAACATTGTGGTGATCCGGAGGTCGTCCTCGAAGTGGAGCTGCGGCACACGCGCGCGTTCGTTACACCGCGCAATGGTGGTGTTCTCAGAAATTTACCTAATTTTGGGCTGGTTTAAGGCTGATTTTGGCTGAATTCCGACATTTTTGAATTGATACAGAGAGCAATAGTCGGGCTTCACGAGTGCATAACCCCTCGCGTTACCCCCGCGGCGCGCGCCGCCAGGCTCAACCCACCCTGTTGATGTTCTCGAAGCACTTTTTCAAGTGCGGCTGCACGGCCAGGGGGTTGCGGTTCTGCGACAGGATCTCGAGCAGCTCGTCGTCGGAGAGGAAGTAGAAGCGCGGGAAAGCGGTGCGCTTTTCCTCCAGGTATTCGGACAGACCCTTGAGGACCTGCTCCAGCAGCCCGCGGCTCTCTTTCAGCTGCTCCAGGAGGCGCTTGTCCGGGCAGACGGCCACCACCTGAGCGGGGCCGCGGAGGACACGGTTTCATCTTACTTTTGTGTCCGGCTGCAGATGCCGACTGAAAGACTTCGTTGGCTGTCACGTCCAGGCCTCCGAGCCTCTCCCCTCCCGTTTTGTGACCGGGGAATGGAGACCCCGTTGTGGCTCTGCAGCCACTGTTCGGTCCGACCGAAGGCCAACCGCCCAGGCTTTGAAGCCCAAACTGTACCTCTGTGTGTCAAAAGCAACAAATACGACACAGGACGGGCCCCATTGC
Organism: Megalurothrips usitatus; assembly: GCA_026979955.1. NCBI lineage: Eukaryota > Metazoa > Arthropoda > Insecta > Thysanoptera > Thripidae > Megalurothrips > Megalurothrips usitatus. The sequence continues at coordinate 2,059,509 of CM049594.1, read as the reverse complement.
CCCCCCCCCCCCCCCCCCCCCCCCCCCCGAGTTTTTCTTCCTACACATCCGGCGGGATCCTTTTCTCTCTCTGACACAACGTGACCTTTCCCCGCCGTTTCCTCGCCTTGCGTAAATCGAAGGCCGTCCTCATGGTTCGCCTCCAGAATCGTTCCACAGCGCCGTACTTCTTCATCTCGAAAGGCAACTGGCGGGCAATGTCTTCGCTGCAGAAAATAGGCTCCAGGTACATCCACTGGCTGTCGAGGAAAATTGTAGTGATGAAAAGACAGGTGATTCACGCGGGTCGAAAAACAAGGACCGGGCTGGGCTCGCACATCTGCAGCTGGATCCACTCCTCCAGGACCTCGGAGATGAGGCGCAGGCGGGCCTCCCACTCGGCCACGGCCTTCCCGAAGGCGCCCACGAACGGGCTGAAGGACATCTGCTGCAGGGCCAGGATGTGGTCGTCGAGCATCTGCAGCTCCTCGTCCGTCACCCTCATGATGTAGGTGCCTGAAATGGCGAAAGCATCGTCCGCCATTCACGTCACGGAAGGGGGAGAAGCGGTTAGGGGCTTTGCATGCCATCAGCCAGCGCCGCAGAGTCCGACCACCTGCCGCCTCGCCACGGCCTTCCCACACTTTAATGTCGAGAGTACCCGTGTTTTTGTAGGGCTGGACTTCCATCACCACCTGCCCCGACTCCTTCTCGATCTTCTCGAGCGCGCACTCGATGGAGAACTCCTTGGCCGCCGTCTCGGCGATCAGCACCACGCGGTCTGCGTGCGCCTGCACGCCCGCCTCCAGGCACATCTTAAACGTCAGCTGGGGCGTCTGCTTAATGCTGATCCCTGCCGACCGATACGACTGTCACATGTCTCGTCTGAGCTCTCAAAAGAGGCGGCATTTTCGAAAAAAGGACAGCGCCATAACGGCTGAGTGGTCTTGGGTAATAAATAAACCCAGGCGAATAGAGTACTAGCGCCTTTAAAGTAGAGTCAGAGTCCTGCTGTACATTTGTGTTTCTCGGTCACGATAAGCCGAATGGGAAGCAAGAGGGGGGAGTGTCTCGCCTGTCTCCTCGCGGAGCCGGTCGAAGTGGCTCTGGTGCAGGCCGGGGCTCCGCAGCGCCAGCAGCAGCGGCACCCGCGGCCGGAAGTCGTCCACCGCGGCCCGCACCTCCACGGCCACCTTCTGCACGAGCGGCAGCTCGGCGAACGTCCGCGCCAGCCGGGTCATCGTCTTGTGGGAGTCCGCGATGATGCGCTCCACCGAGTCGCCGTCCACGTTGGCCAACGGGTTGTCCAGCCAGATCTCGTGTGCCTGCGGGCGACGAACCGGGTGTGGCGGGGCGGGGAAACGGGAGAGGGGGGGGGGAGGGGCACGCGAAGCGAGGGCAATGTGGACGTGAGGGGAGGCCAAGTTTCCGCGGCAGACTTCCTATGACTGGGAGGCACTACGCTCACGCCCCAGGCAATGTGAGAGAGAGACATAGGGAGAGTGAGAGGGAAGGGGAGGGATAGGAAGAGAGGGGGAGCGAGAGCGAGAGAGAGATCAATGCGTCGGCTGTAATCTCACTCTGAGTTCTTAACTCCGCCTCAAAGTCTATGTATATGCTTTCCCGAAAAGTACATGCCAAACGCGGGAGCGCCGGTGCAAACGGGGCCGGCAGTTGCCAGGGCCGGGCACGCGCCAGGCGCCGGGGGCGGGACTGCTAGTAATACGTATCTAGTACACCAAACTTTAAAAGGGAATTGAGAATAAATAGTAGCCGGAGGAGCCGTCGCACAACTGGGACTACGCACCTGCACCCACTCGGACGCGGTCGTCCACAGGTCCTTGTAAGGCTGGAATTCCTTGACGAGCCGGTTAAGATCGTCGTACGGAGTGACGGGCAGGTCAAACAGCTTCTGCCGCCTGTTCATGAGCAGCCCCTGCTCCTGGCACTCCTTCATCAGCTTCCAGATACGACTGATCTCGATGGCCAGCTCGTGCACCTGTGCAACCACAGATAGGCGAGTCCGCTCCCGCAGCGCCCGGAGGCCCGCACCCCCGCGGCCCAGGGGCGTAGCCAGGGGGGTAAACCCCCCTCCCCCCCGAAACCGGAGACCGGCTAGGCGAACCGTTTAACAAACACCCGAATGTGGGCAATAAGCGCGGCATATCCATGAGCACATCACCCACCGAAACCAAAGTCTGGCTACGCCGCGGCCCGCGCGCACTGACCTTCTCGAAGTTGGACTCGCCCCGCAGGTGAGCAACGCGGTCCGTCAGGAACTCGATCTGCTCCTGATGGTCGGCCTCGTCGCCGATGTGGATGGACAGGAACTTGGCTGTCTCCGCGGCCAGGCTCTCGGAGATCTTGTCCTTCAGCAGCGACAGTTTGTGGGGCCAGGCGACCGCCTCCCACTTAGCGCTGAAGTCGTCATCGGACAGCGCGAACCAGAAGTAGTCCAGCACCTCGTACTCCTGGACAGGCAACCAACCTCATCACACAGTGTGACAGAATGTGTACGATAGAACAGTCTATTTCGTCAGAGCCGCGCCCTCGCGTGAACCCGGAGGTTATTTCGGTGGGTCGGGATTGGCCTGTGTGGCGTGCGAGGGCGGGCCTCGGGCCTGGCTGGGTCTGGCGGGGCGGCTGCCTCAACGTCTGGAAGAGACGGATACGGCCTAAATTTAAAAATAAAATCGCGAGCGAAGCCACCCTCTCTAGCTCCATAACACCCCTCAGGCCAGAGGTCGCCGAATCCGGAAGAGGGGGCGAAAAGCGGCTATATTGATCCCGCGAATTTGTGTGTCACTACCGCATTCCATTACCGCGTCAGGCCTTATTATGGTCTCGTTCTTTGAGCGTCGATAACAGTGTCAACCCCCTGTCAACATCCTGTCGGCGGTACTCACGAACAGCAGCCTCCTCGTCACCTCCTCCTGCGCGCGGATGAGGTAAGGGGCGCTCTCCACCAGCTCCCTGATCTCCACGATGTGCTCGATGGAGTTCGGCCGCTGCACCATCTTGGCCATGATGTCCGTGTACCCGTCAAGGACCTGCGGGCGGGGTCGTAAAATGTGTACAATTCGCGTCAATACGACCCGGGGCCACCCATAGTACGACCAGTCCAGTCCATGGGGCTGGGCGCCGCGGCCCGCGGCCCGCTGGCCCCGTCCCATCACACTCAATTCTTCTGCACAATTTTGTGCAGAATTGCGTACGAATTTACGCATACGCAGCTTGCGTACTAATTCGTACGTAAATTATGTATAATTTTGAAGATTTATTCACAATTGCGTACAATATTTAGATGACAGCATACGACTTTGTACGTGAACTGCGTAGGCGCAAATTCGTACGCGCTTCTGCACAAAACTGTACAGAAGAATTTAGCGTGCACTCACCGCGTCCAGCTGGGCCCGCAGCACGCGCGCGAACATGTGCAGCATCCTGTCCACCAGCTCCTGGCTCTTGTTTACCAGGGCGGTCCGCGTCTGCTCCACGTTCACGAGGAACGGCCCAATGGTGATGCTGGCCGGCACCGTCCGCACCAAGTTGTCCCTGAGCTTGATCCGCTCCTTGAGCTCCTCCTTGAACTCCGCCGCCGTGTGCTGCGCCGACTCGTATTGGCTGGGAAAGTGGAGAAGAGGATGAGAGCGTTGGAGGTCCCCGTCGCGTCGCCCGGCTGCGCCCCACTCCAACGGTGAGCACATACTGCTGTCACACAGAGTACCAAGGGCTCGGTATAACGTCCGACATTTTCCCGGTGTGGAGATATGAAATCTCTCGGGGCGCCAAAAAGTCCCGCCGACGCACTGCCACAAGATTTCTGACGTAGCGTCGTTCATCGCCCCGCGCCAGTCCGGGGAGCAGCACTCTCAGCGTGTTTAAACATTCCCGCATTACTTTTCCATCAAAATTAAATCTTTGCTGCTGTTTGTGCTCGTGGCGTTGGCTCCACAAGCTCGCCCTGCCGGCCGCGTGCGGAGAGCGGATCAGGGCGCCTTGGTCTTCGTCGGCGTGGGCGCGCGCGAGGGCTTTGTTCAGCCGTTCCTCCCCAATGACGGCGCCCGGCGCCGCCGTCAGGGCCGGAGCCCGGTGGTGTCGGCCCGGTGCCGGCCCGAGGACGCACCTGACCACTTCCGCGACCTTGAGGTTGTAGAAATCGCGAAAGCGGTGATACTCGTGGCAGTAGGCGCGGAGCGGGACGGCGGCCCGCCGCAGCGCCTCCTGCAGCCGGGCCCGCTGCGCGTCCACCCACGGCTCCTGCAGCCCCACCGAGGAGAGCGCCAGCCCGGCCGGGTACACCAGGCGGGTCATGAGCAGCGGGTCCACGGGCGGGAGCGTGTGCGAGGCCCTGACGGCGCTGTCGAACAGCTGCACCACCCCATCAGCCCCTCACAGACACGGGCGCCCGGCAACACGACTCGCACACAGGTTGAATACGGCCGTATATTAATGTAGACACGTGTATACACATGATGTATACGGTCGTGCACGGTCCGTACACGGTCCATATACGACCCTTGATAAAACCGTACACAACTGTATACGGGCCTGCCTTTATAAGCTTTTATACAGGCTTGTATACAATTGTATACGGTTGTATAATGGGTCGTATGGACCGCACACGACCATTTACAGCACATATACCTGTGTATACACTAATACGTCTGTATTAATTTACGGCCGTACACAACCTGTAAACAAGTCGTTTTACTCGGGCAGCTCCCTCAGGCACAGCGTCAGACTCCAAACACTGTCTCTGTGTGTGAGGTGCTCCGCACCGCCAGAGAGCGAAGGAGGGGACCAGGTCAACAGTGCCCCCCTTCCCCTCCCCTCTCGGTCTAGGAGCCTTGGCCTGCCAGCCTCGCCCCTAATTGGGTGATGATCGTCGCTCCTTTCACTCCCCGTGAAAGCAGAGCAGGCCGAGCCTATGAGCCGGGGCTCAGGGCCCGAGCCCCGGCGACGCACCTGGAGCACGACCTCCTCAAACTGCTCCGGCTTGGTGGTGAGGAACGGGCCCGCCTCCTCCATCTTGAGGTGCAGCTGGAAGACGGTCCCAGCGGCAGCCTTGAAGGGTGACTCGGTCAGCTCCAGCCCCCACACGAAGTCGTCGTCCACGGCCAGGCAGCAGCGGCACGGCGCCTCCACCATGGCGACCAGGACGGCGACGGACTGGGTCACCATCCGGTGCAGGGCGCACTGCGGACGGGAGGCAGCGCGTGCCGAACGGATAGGAGCGGAGCGGAGCCGCGCGGGAGCCGCGCAGCACGCGCACTGTCCCGGCGTCAAGCCCCAAGGCCGGGGGCCAAAAGCTAGGTGTGTGCCGTGAAGGCCCGTGCGAGCAGCGCAGGAGCACTCGCAGGAATCCTTTTGATCTGCGAACCTTTTTAATATATTCACTTTTCTCCCTTTTCTTCGCCTCTCTCTCTCTCTCTCTCTCTCTCTCTCTCTCACGCACACATAGATGAAAGACGCAGCGGTGGCGGTCGGGGTTCTTCCGCAGCAGCGTCGCACGCTGGCTCACGTTTGTCAGCGGCGCCACCTGTCCGGCGGGGGCGGGGTTGAGTGGCGGGGGGCGGGCACCTCCCTGGCACCAGGGGCGTAGCCAGGCAGGGGGGGGGGGCGCTAAACAAACGCCTGAACGAAAGCAATAAGCGCGGCACATCACCGCCGAAACCAAAGCCTGGCTACGCCCCTGCCTGGCTCAAATCCCGCCCGCACAGGTAGATCCGTGAGCCGCGACCTCCGCAGGGCGGCAGCGCGGCAGCGGCAGGGCTGGGTTCCGTCAGGCCCCCTCCGCCCGCCACATCCGCTGCCATCTTACCGCCAGCCCGTCTGTCTGCCTCGCCAGCGAGCGCGCCTCGCGCCGTCGCCACAGCGTCCCCGCCACAGCGTCCCCGCCCCGCCACCAGCCCTGAAAGCAGCCCTCCGCAGCCCTCCGCGGCCCGGAGCCCGGACATGATCAGCATCTGCCCCCCCCACCCCCTCCACAGAAAAATCAGAGGCCCGGCTATTTGCACGGAGGCGGCAAACTCAGACGCCGCGCCGCGCCCGGAAGAGGTGAATTGAATTTAAATGCCGCTCTGGTGTCTATCTGATTAACGGGCTCTTTCATCGAGGCGGAGAGAAGGCTTTACGAGATGCATTACGGCGCCCCGTGGTCCCCCACCCCCTCCGCGGGTCCTAAGCTCCCCCCCCCCCCCCCCCCCCGTGGACGCCCTCGCGGACCCCTCGCGCACCCCCCCCCCCCCCCCCCCCCCCCCCCCCTCCCAAGGACCTCGCGAACCCCGCTGTCAGGGGGCATCCCATAACAGCCCGAAGCCCGAAACTATGCTCCCCACCGCACTGTTCGAGCATCAGGTTCGTTACTAGTGGAGTATTGCGGTTTTCTTCAACAGGACCTGTTAGTACCGTGTCTAGGGCGTGCCCATCATAAAGCCAAAGTAGGCGCATGGGGACCTCATGCGGCCCACAGTTGTAGTACAAAGCAGTGACTGACGTAAAGCAAAAGCTTTAGGTTTGGGCATTTTTAATTATATTTCTATCACGCCTAGCCACGACAGTTTCCACCCCCTGCCGCCGTGGACCCGCGGGGGCCGCCACCCGTCCTGGCAGCTGACAAGGCCGGTGAGGGGGCGTGGTTCCGGGCCTAATCCCGGGGCGGGGGGCTGTCGGGGTGCCGCTGGGGCCGCCGCCACACGGCGGGAGTCTCGTCTGCCAGGCACCGCTGGGCCGCACTATGACTTAACCCGCCCCTAAATTGGAGGCATATCGCCTTAAGTTGTTTTTCCCGAGGCGAGCTCGCTATGCACAAGGGATTACGGTAGTAAATGGATTTCTTCAATTGAGTCCTTATACCGTATCCTGGCCGGCGCAGAATCGTGCAAAATTTCCTGCCCCGAGCTGCGGAGACATCCCCCTCTGAATACTGGAATCAAGGATCAAATTATGACGGGTGACGAGATGACTCATTTTTTAGAAACTAGAGTACAGTACTGGGGTGCAGGTGCGTGGCGGTAGGCGTCCGCCGCGAAAACTTGTTTCCGCTGATGTTCACTTTGTTCGGAGCAGTTCCATGGCATGGTCTAACAGGCTGCTGAACTGTTCCGAAATCGGGCGAGTGGGCCGTTTGCCCTTCGTCCTTGCCCTAGCGGATTACATAACTTTCGTATTACGACGAGCGCCCCGAGGGAGCCCGCGCATCCCGCGCGCACGAGCAGCCTTCTTTGCAGCGATGCTGCCCTCTCCCGGGCGCGAGACTCGCGAATATTGTTATGAAGTAATGGACTCGAAATTAATAGACTTGGCGGAAGCTGGAATCTAGGCAGCGGGGCTTCATCCACGCGGGCTCAGGAGCAGGTCCGAACGGCAGATTCGTACCTTCACATTGACCCGCTGCGAATAAATGAGCGAGGAGCTCGGACCAAATAAGAGTGAGGGAAACCTCTCACTACAATTTTGGTGGTAGATATTGCCCAAATTTAAGTAAGGAACTTCAATGAATTTTGGACGAGAGGCACCCCTGCTCAAATGCCGAAAGTAAAATAAAGAGAACGTCGCCCCAGTCGCCCTAAGCACAGTTTGGGCAACAAAATTTCCTCGCCTAAATTTTGATTCAGTTCCCCTCTTTTTCATTTTCAGTGGAGGTTTGGTCTCTTAAGCATGTGAAGTGAATGTCTGTATTAAGATAACCCATTCGAAATTCGTAAAAAAAGAAACAAAAAAACTGGTTTTGTGAGGCTTTGAGTGCTCGATATATTCGTTTGTTACACTTGTCGCCACGCCACTGACCTCCATGCGCAGGCGGGTGACCGCGAGCAGGCGGTGCATCTTGGAGAGCAGGTAGATGTCCCAGCGCCGCTCCTGCAGGTTGTACCAGCCCTTGCCCACGTCCCCGAGGCACATGCACAGGTTGTCGCGCACGACCTGCAGCCACTGCGTCTGCAGGTTGCCGATCACCTAATGCGACGGCACATGGAGAAAAACTTGGTAATGTTAACGTCTCGAACGGTTCGCTCTAACAAGGAATTCTGTTCTGGTTTTGTGGTTGTTTTTCCCGTCCGAACACGTTTCGGTAGAAACGGAGAGGAGCCGGGCAGTTTGATGCCCACTGTTCGTTCGTTCGTCCTTTGGAAGTCTGTTCGCTAGTTCACTGACTTATCGTTTACACAGAAACTTCAAATTTGGAGGATAGACTGCTTTTATGGCGTAATAAACGTACGGTGCCAACAATCTTCAAATGTTGTCGCGTTTCTTTTTTATGAGAATTCTTCTGTTTTGAGATTTGCAAGGTTGGGATTTTGCGGGGTTGGTTAGCTGCGCCGCAGGAGGCGGTGCGTTTGCAAGGCGCACTTCGTGTGTCGGGACGGGCTGAAGTTAGCGATTTTAAGCGTTACAAAAATACGTGTCACCGGTCAAACCTGTAGTGGCTTGGGGCGGAACGCCGTCGGCAGGCCAAGTTGGCAAGTCCCCCTGTCAAACCGATGTGCCAGTGGAGCGGAGCTGGAACCGAGGTTTGACGGTGGGACACGCCAGCTTGTTTAACGAGAGAAAGTCGACGGAACACAGCGGGGCGCGGATATTGGGGACCCCATTTTGTATTTGCGTTTCAGTTCTACTTCATTTATGAATGACGACAGGCAATCTATTCCATTGCGCTCACTGCGCCATTCCATACGCCTCTGGGGCTCTGACCTACAAGTGCTGTTCAGAGCATGTATGCCTTTTCCATGCGGCAGCCGAGAGCGCGCACATCACACACACACACACACACACCAACACACGGACAGCTCACCTTGCATACACGCCGAACGCGAGAATGTTACAAATTAAACGGCAACCAAACTGCTGTGTCTTTTCTAAAAACCGTCTCGTTGCCACCTCTCGCCAAGAAAGTATGAGTAAACACAAATATACCTTTGATGATGTGTATCACTTCTTAAAGTTCATTTTTAACTGTTTTGACAAAATGTGAAAAATGTAAAAAAGTTAAAACTGAACTTTTACAAAAACAGCAATACACAACATCTAAAAAGCGCCAGATATAAAGGTTCACAAGGCAATGACAACAAGCCATTCAGATACGAGATCCGACCAAAGTTAAACAAATGACGGAATGTTTACGATTTTTGCGGTTCGAACGGAGATTCTGTTTTACCTGTACGGCGAGGTAGCCACCAGTGGTCCCCACGTGACCTGCCGGCCTCGGTGACTTCCCAGACACCTCGACAACAACATCTCACCCTAACTTAACCGAAAAAGCACCGTCGTCCCGCAATTTATCGACAGATTAGGCGAAAAAAAACGGCGCTTTGCGGGTTGCCTAAGCTCTTTACATATGGATCTGTAGGCACCGCTAGAAGTGGTTCAAGAATTCCGTAAAAAATGTAATTAGTCGTTTTGTAGGGCGGGCCAACTTTTCCGATAAGTCGAACTTAAAATTTCAACATCGACCCTCCTATGACCGCCCCTAGTGGACATATGTCGATACCACCCCACTTCCCGCACCGTGTTTCCAACTTGAACGACAAGCCGAACGCACTATGCATGGTCATGACTGGTCGCGTTGCGAAATGTAGCCTGAAGCTTCCGAGCCTACGTCCGAGGACTGGTTCACTAGGCGAGCCGGTGTACAGGGTACTACAATTGTATTACCTATTACAGCGTTGGGTTTCGGCTACTACAGGTACTACACGAGTACGACAGGTATTACAGCGGTATTACAGGCTCAAAAATTCGTGTGCTACGGTATTACGGTGATACTACGGGGTACCACAGAAGTACTTCAGGCAGGCGTGTAAAGGGTACTACACAAAGTGAACCCCTCCCCACGCCTATGTCTGACACCGCCCAGTTAACTTTCCAAGTTTTGCACGCTGCCAGTCACAATGCACCCGGCTCTCCGGCCCGATTGTGGAAACACTGCTTGAAGTCCGAATTGTCCCGAAACCCACCACCATACTTGCGGATAGTCTCGGGCGCTTGTGGTGGCGGTCTTGGCGGTGCTGCCCAAAACCCGCACCTCCACGACTTTCGCCTTTTAGCCCGCCGTGTTCTAATTGCTGTTCTAAGTTTCGACACGACAAGAAGCGCCAATTAGCCCCCGCCGAGAGTGCCGGCCCGGCCGGCGAACGCGTATTAATCCCGGGAGAGGAGAGCGGCTTTGTTTTGTTTGCGGACCGAGCCTCGCCACGCCGCCGGCGGAATGGCCACAGCCTGTTAAAAAAAAGGTTCAGGAACGTCATTTTTACAACAACTTTGTCGGCGTAAAACAAGAAATGTTTTTCGTTGGAATGACATTTGCTGTCTGTGAGCAATCGGACAGTAATTTTTTTAAACAACTTTTGGCTAAGAGTAACCGATTTTTTTTCATTTCTGAATAGGAAACCTGTTACCCAACAACAAAACGGCTACAAGGTAAATGTTTCAAAGTAAGAATTACTGCACATTTTCGGTGTAGGTTTGATAAAATCGGACTGTGATACGCACCGCGCCGGAATAAACGAAAAATAGAGGGGGAGGGAACGCGGAGCTGAACGAGTATGCATGAAAAGGCAAATTAGTTTTCCAGACGAGGTGGCGCGTCGCGCACCCCACTCTCTCATATGGGAAGAAAAAGAAGAACCGAGAGAAGCACGAGAGCGTTTTAGCGGCGTGCCACTGCGAGCACCGCACCGACCGCACCGCAGTAAAAGTGTCCCTGCGAGTTTCACCCCCTCATCCCTCGGCGCCGTTTCCAGGGACCGTGCAGATTTGCGTGTCCCGTGTACAGCAAAATTGTATGACGCACGGCGTGTTTTGATGTTACTCACAGTGCACATAAGTTTACATATAGGGAAGCGCTTCCCTGTCCCATAAAAATCAGAAGAGCTTCCGTAAGCATGCGGGGCGGCGACGGCCGGGCAGAGCTTGTTGGGAGCGGGAGCTCATTGTATCTTCTGGCTCGGTGCTTTCCAAGGGCCTTTCATGTGGAGGACCGTACCCTACGCACGGGCACAGCTTAGCGGGAGAGAAGGAACAGGTGCTGGAACAGTGCCCCCCCCCCCCTATCCCCGACTGTATGTTACTCTGTCTCACTCTCACTCGCCTCACAAGCGCGCGCACGAGCTAGAGTACGTCGGTCTACGTCACACCTAGATAGAAGGAGGGACATACACGCGCACCCTCCCGACAAATTCTTGCCGCATGCCAGTGTTTGCTCTCCGGCGCGGCGGAAGCGCGGCAGCCCTGCGCAGCAACAAGTGCTCGGTCCGCCCCCCACCCCCTAGCCGAGCGCGCGTACAGTACACCCCATTCCGTACGGAGCGCGAGCGCCGAAAGGTGGTGCTGAAAAGAGTGAAGGTCCCTGTCGGCCAGGGGCGATGGGGTGACGACTCTATGTTGAGGGGTACACTGTTTGAAAAAAAAAGTAATTTTAAAACGGCTGCTCTGGAAATGGTTAAGGCTATTTGAGAGCAATATAAAATACTGTTTTAAAATGGCAAGATCATCGACGATTCGCAAATTCTGAAATGGCGAAACCATTTTAAAATGACTTATTGGCCGACTTTAGCCATTCCCAAATGGTTTTGATTATTTTAAAATGACTAATCACTTTTTTAAGACATTAGGTTAGCCATTTTCATTGGTTAGCAGCTATGAGAATAAGTGGAAGTATTTGGTTAAATAATGTCGCTCAGACTTCCGCAAACAAAGTCATTTTCATCGCACCGTGGCACTACTTACGGTTCAGAAGTTCGAAAGTCAAACGTCAATCTTTGGCCCCCAATTCGCAACATCTCCACAAATATTCACTCTAAATGTCAATGGAGCAATTTTGTCCAATGAAATGTTACGCTTTAAAGCATAACGCAACTTTGGGAGAATATCTAACGTAAACCAGGGACACATTGCAACATGTGAGATTCCCATAAAAATGCTGCAAATTGTATCCGAGTAGTGTTTTGATTTAAAACGCAACATTTTATGGGACAAAATTGTCCCATGACATTTAGTGTGTTCGCCCGCGCCTGCACATGTTCCCGCAGCAAGACCTGGCAGGGGGTGGATACACGTCGGTAGCGGCGGTAGCGGCGGTAGCGGCGGTAGCAGCGGCAAAGCCAGCACGCTCCTCACAACCTTCACGGTCACGCCCCAAGGCCGCAGAGCCTGGCAAAGCCATTTCAACAAATATGGAGATAACGCTACGTGCAGACTTGGTGGGGCGGGTGGGGGTGAGGCGACAGTTTGCGTGCCGCTGCACCTGGGCTCGTTTCGTGACAATTTCCGTGCGGTCTGCGCGCTAAGACACTGCCGCCCCTGGGACCCTGGGTAGAGTCTGGGGCCGCCCGGGCGGTAGGCCGGCCCGCCTCGCGGCTACGTGCCGCGGGCCTGCCTACGCAGCGGTCCGCGGGCGTCCGCGGGCACCGGCAGCTCAGCTCACTGCTCACTGCTCACGTTGGTCGTGGTCTGCGTCTGCTGTGCCGCGAACTCGTCCAGGGTCACGTTCTTGCCGAAGGCGGCGGTGAAGAGCAGCTGGTCGCCGACCCTGTCGCACTCCTGCACGACGGCCGACAGGCCGGCGTAGGCCTCGGGGATGGCGAACAGGTTCTGCTGGTGGGCGTGCGCCCGCCGCCGGGGGAGATCCACCAGCCCCGCGGCCTCGGCCGTGCCGCGCTCGCGCACCTGTGGTCGGAGTCCGAGTCCAAGTCACTCAGCGGTCGAGGCCGACGCGGGGTGCGGGTCAGGGTCGTGCCTTCCACGTGCGCGGCGCGGTTGGCGGATGGGAAAAAAATGGGCGGATCGCTTCACTCTCTCACCCACACCCCCACGAGAACCACTGGTGTAATCTAGGGGCCCATTTCTTGATGCAATCAGCGTCCGCATTTGGAGACAGTCATCATTTAATCAATATTCTTGAAAACTGGACGAATGAATTATTTGCTCTTTTGGCCCAAAACGGCCGTAAAACACCGTAGACTTTGTTGGCATAGTTGAAAGCAATCGACACAACCAACACAATCAGGGTACACTTTGAGGCGCGGCTGTGCCCCCCTCGTGACGTCACAGGAGGATTGAGTCGGAGGATTGTGGGATAAACATTTTGGTGGTGTAGCTCACGTCGAGCGCCCACTCACCTTCTCCGGCGGCCTCCCGGCCGGCACCGTGACGAACTCGAAGGCGGCGGGGTGGCGCTCCACCTCCGCTGCGAGCAGCATCTGGCACATGGTCCGCTTGTAGGAGTACCGGATCTCTGCCTCCACCTGTGCGGGACAAAGCCGCGGCAGCGACACAGTAGCGACGCAGCACGCAGCAGCCCCGCCCACCGCGCGCGAGATGTCGGCAGAATACCCAGAAAAAAATAACTTCTTTGATCAAGGCAAAAGTGCTGGCCTGAAACGTTCCGAGGGGGGAAGGCTCGGGTCAATTCCATTACGGTATATTGCCCTTGGAAGTTCACTCTCCAGCCTTGATGGGAACAAATCACTTTTCTTGCTGATGTGATGGCGGGGGCTCACCCTCGGGACGGACAGGTCGTCGTGCACCCTCAGGGCGCCGTCGCGCAGCCCGAGTCGCAGGATCCGCTCCAGGCTGTTCTGGTCCATGTCGTCCATGTCGTCCACCGGCATGCAGTCCACGAACAGGTGGAACCTGCAGCAGCGCGAAGCGTTGTCACGGACGAACTGCCTGACCGATGTTCCAGTCGATAAAGAGCATCTTCAGCGGTTAATTTTTGTGTAGTCACCAAAGGCACCCGCCGCGCTCTGGGCAAAGGCCACGTATGCCCGGGTAAACGTGTGTGTGTGTGTGTGTGTGTGTATGTGTGTGTCTCACGCTTCCGGCCGCGCCAGGAAGACACGAATATAGTTGTTGCCCTACCCACAGATCGGCGGCTGGTACTTGTCATGTTTGGTCGAGCGTACAATTCATATAATATATATTATATTTTCGCATAATATATGGTCCATATACAATGATGTATGATATGCATACAACTGTATAAGACTTGTAGCTCGTTCTTACCCGGGCACCTACATCAAAGGTGCCCCGACTAGTCTAATATGTGTGAGAGGCTCCGTGAGCTGCCGGAGTGGCTGGAGTTGCCTCGTCCGCGTAGTCTCTCATGCGAGCATCTCTCCCAATCCGATCTCCTTTACCCTTCCCCCCTCTTTTTTTTATTCCGCCAGCGCTTCGCGCGAGGCCGCCCCCTGCGCGCAGTCTGGCTTAACGCGGCGGGGAGCGGAGCTGGGAATCTTTCCCCCAACGACTCCCAAGCGGTGCGTGCGAGACAGCGACCGACGAAGCCTCGCCGTCGTCGATTGTCACCGATGTTTGCCGACACAATGGGTCCCAGGCTACGACGCCACGCTACGTCACCGCAGCTTACTCCGTTACTGGCGAGCCGGCTCGACCGGGCTGGGACTCAACTGCCGCCCGTGCTAGGCCAAGTCGGGCGCCGGCTAGGGCACAGCGAGCGAGGCGGCTTGGGAGCGGTTTGGACCTCAGTTGGGCACGGATTCACAGCTCTTTGTCTCGGAGCAGCCTTCTTTGAAGTCGCGAGCGAGTGTAGGAATTTGCTCCCCTGTGTAAATTAAATATCGGCTGGAGCAGTGGAGGGCCCTGGCTACCTAGTGTTACACGCGCAGTTCTCGTCATGGCCCCTCCGGAGAGCTTCCGTCAAACGGATTCCGTGTCACTTCAACGATTGCGCTGCATACACCCAGAAGCAATTGTATTTTCGTCGCCGTCTGTTTGATCCCCCCCCCCCCCCCACCCCCTCCCTCAACTCCCCTGATAGCCGCCTCGCAATCGTAGCGCATCTCCACGGCCTCCCGGAAGCGTTGGCAGAACAGGGCCGGGTCCTCCGCCCTGCAAATACAGAAAATACAGTGCGGAAGAACGTACATGAGTTACACAAGCTCAGGACAGTTCAAAAATGCGGTGTAGTTATGCTTGAAAAATACGTTTCAAGGATGTAAAAAAGTTGGTGCCTCTTCTTTTGAGAAAAAGAAAAAGAGTCAGAAGGCAGAATTACTTCCTACGCTAATAATCAATGTGTTGGATCCCCAAAATAATTTAGAACGAGTGAACACCAAGGTAGAAAAAATAAAGAGGTAGGGATCTCAACCATTTTGCAATGTTTGGGCGAGGTCTCGGCCCGGGTGAGGTCGTTCGCACAAATGTGAGCGAGGTCACCATCCCCACCGAGAGGTTTTTCTCGCCCTCAGTGCGCACCTGAAGCGGATGTGCAGCCGAGGCAACCGGTGCTGTTCGCCGCCCTGGTCGACCACGGTCCACTCGCGAGCTTCCGGATCGTAGGCCACGGCCCCCGCGTCCACCCAGCGGCCGCCCTGCCGACACGCGCGTGCGTCACGCCCCTGCAGGACGGGACATCTCGACAGCCGCGGCAGACGCGTCACGCCGGCGTGTCACCTGTGCGCCCTGGGGTGCGAACGCCTCCACAGGAACGGGCCTTTGCTCGTCGCCGACCTTGCCGAGATCCAGCCACTCCTGCCACGTCCTGTGCGGGTCACGTCTGAGTGGGTACACGCCTTCTCGGCCCGGCACCCCGGTACTCGAACCCGCGGGCTCGGCGAATCCTCCGCGAGAACGCGCGGCTGGCTGCTCTACCTGCAGTCGTAGTCCTCGTCGTCGAACACGTGGAGGGGCAGGAAGTTGGTGTCGTCGTCTGACGCCTGCAGCAGCTCGGCAGGCACGTCCGCCAGCATGTCCCGGACGCTGAGGTGCGCGAACTGGCGCATGTGCCGCTCGATGGACACCCTCCGCGTCATCTGCAGCCCCAGCGCCTCCTCGGCCGTCGGCAGCGACGGCCCCCACTGCTCCAGCGGGATCACCTGCACGCAAAAACAGGGATTGCACCGTAGCTAACATTTGGACCATAGAGCTACAATTTTAGCTTTACAGCCAACTGTGCCGCAGCTACAACAATTTAGCATGCATGTCTTTGGCTTAGTCGGACACCTTGTTATCTGACGTGGTAGATTTTTAGCACCACAGCTCAAAATTTGGCTTCCTTGCCAAAATCAGTGGTCGCGCCCATTTTAATAAATATAGCACGGGGTAGATTTTCTTTCAGCATACTATTTTGGGGGAGGTTTTCCCTCAATTTTCCCTCAATTTTCCCTCAATATTTTATTTTTACAATCTTATTACGGTTGGCACGGCAGCAGGAAGATCGGCACGCGCAGATCGGATAACGAGTCAACACCCCCCCCCCTCCCCTGCCCCCTGCCCCCTGCCCCCTCCCCACGATTAAGCACACTTACGTTCCCCCATTCGTCCTCGGCAACCACCCACAGATCCCTGACGGGGTGGTCGCTCCCGGGCGCCGGTGCGGAGGGCGGCGGCGGCGTGGGAGGCGGCGCCACCCTGGCGAGGACGGGGGCGTACAGCTCGGTGCGGACCTGCCACGTCAGCTTGGGCCGCTTGAGGGCCGCGCTCGTGCTCCGGCCCCCCTGGCTGCCGTGGACATGATGTTGCTTCTTTTCCTCGTCGATCAGCGGCGCGTTGGCCACCGCTTCAGAAAAAAAGACGCGCCGGGGCGCGACGACGCGCGGCCGCTCGCTGCGCTTCTCCAGGAACGCCATCCGGACGGGGATATCCCGTGGAGCCCGGGACACAGGCGCCTCTCGCTTCAATGTCACTCGAGCCAAAAGTCCGGTGACCCGTGGGGCATTCCCTCAGGAAACGAGAGGCTATCGTCTGTCAGGTGCGACTCCTCGTCCCTCTCTGCTGCTTTTCACTTCAACGGACTGGCGAACTATTTCGTTGGATGAGCAGTACTGCGTGCGACCGGTGCGTAATCGCCACTATGCTTCAAAAGAAGTGCGTTGAGACCAAGCACAGAGATTCGTTCGGTTCGTCCGTTTTCAAAATGGCGCGTGCATTCTCGAGGAGACTGTGGCGCGCCCTGTGGCAGCTGTCGGAAAGACGACGCGACACGGAAGTAACGCTTAGACCGGACAATGTCAAAGCAAACTGTAAATTTTATAGCAATCCGGCCGTTAAAAATGTCCGGAATGGCCATAAATTGGCAAAGCCGGTCTACGTTCCCTTCAATAACATCGCTGACCTTGACACAAATGTAGCCCTGGCCGCACCGCAGCAGTCCCCGCAGCCAGGAAGCAATGTCAACACAACATTCTGACGTTTAGCAGAAAACATTTTATCGGTAAGTTGTTTTTCTCGTTTCCTCGTTTTCCCTTCATCTCTTGTAATGGAAGTTCGGTTGCGTTTTAGCATGAGGGTGTTTTAATCGCTTGCTGTGAATTGCAGTAGAATGTGTCTCGCTGGTTGAGGTTATGTGGTTCAGTGTGACAGGATTCTATTTTTACTTAACCGAGTTTCGGGGGATGTAATTAGACACCTCCTCACGTCTATTCACCATTGACTCTTAGGAACCACTGTGGTAGAATAATTTTCGCAAACGTCATTCTGATTTTATTATTGAATGTTAAGGTTTGTTTTTGTATGCCTTGATGTTTTTTTGCTTTCTTTTTCCAGACAACTGTGTATTGCAAAATTTGAAGACTGCCCAATGTCATCCAATACACCAATTCCCCCACCCCCTCTACCACCAAAATCTACTATGCATGGACTTTATGAAAAATATCCATCAACTCCAAGTACCTTTAAGTCAAGTGTTCAAAACAGTTCATACTACGAGCCGAATGCAGAGCAAGAATTGATTGACACTCGAAATCGGCTATGGGAACTGGAGGGATGGAAAGAGGCTCCACTTCTAACTGTGTATCAATACCTTCCATCCATTCTTCAAGAAGGCCCGCAGTATGTATTCAGTTTCTTAATGTCTTAAAGTCGTTAGACAGGTTTTTGCTATTTTTGTGTGTTTCTTTTTGCAGGTGTGGGCTTGTAGCATTGGCAATGGCAGCTGCTGCTAGTCAATCAAGTGTATCTGTTCAGGATCTGTTGCGTGAAGCTCAGACAAGAGGATATTCATACCAAGGTGAAATGTTTAGTGTTGACGACATGGCAAGTCTTGCCCTTGCATTTCTACCCAATGTATCCGTCCAAGTCATTGAAGGATTAGTAGAAAATAGAGATACTGTTGTCCATAGTCTGGCACGAGGTGCTGTCCTATTAATCCCGTATCCTTATAATCCAGTCAAGTATTCAGTCACATTAAAATTTACATTTATTTATTCTACCTTATTCTGCCTTATTTGCCTTAACCATTTATCAGGTATGATGCTGATAGAAATCATGAGCCGTGCTGCCGCAGAGGCCATAAAGCGCACTGGGCAGCAGTGTGTGGAGCCATTGTTTCCTCTCATAAATGTTTGTTAGCAGCAAGGCAAGGAAAATCTCGACGTTTGATGCTTTGGGACTTCGATGTATTGGCATCTTCAAATAGCAACCTAGTGGAGTTCAGCCCAGAGCGAGGTGAGGACAGCAGTAAGTATCATCTACCCAAAGGAGGGGTCAGGGCTGGATTGTGTGGTAGAGCACTTATTCTCCAACAACGTTGATGTTGTACCATTTTAATGTTCTTTTCAAATTTTGAGACACACATTTTTCATCCACAATGCCATAACTTTCATGGATTTTGTTTTGCACAGTTTTAATTACTGTTTTTACATAGCATGGGGTTGTTATTGCTGTCTGTACCTATGTCTTCTCCTATTTTTTTAGTACTGATCATTGTTTGTTTTTTTGTTTGATTTTTAAACTATACTGAGCCTATTCTAATGTTGCATCTTTTTGTTTTTCTTTCTCTTCTATTTTCAATATTTGCCAATATTTTTGAATAATCTCCTTTGGAGTTGCCACATTAGTAGGGTAACCTTGTGTTTCCCTGTGATAAAATACTAATGTTACCTGTGATAAATGGCTCATATATTCATGAATTGTACATATTTTATGTAAGGTAGTATGTATGGCGTACGTTAATTTTATTTTGTGAACTTGTCATTTCCTTCAGCATGGGAAATGTTTCACTTAAAATGCCATCACCATAAGTCCCTATTATTTTTGTGATAATTTGTGTTTATGTATTCATCCATCAACTAGTTCCATGGAATATTTGTTTCACGGGTCAAAGTGATTTCTCAGAAATCTTACGGGTACCTTGCTTCGTATCATATGCTCATTTTTCTGAACTGTTTGATAATCTACCACGATCATTGACAGTAACATGGGAAGTATTCCCCTAGTTACTGTTCCTTTTGTGTGTTAAAAAGACTTTATTTATAAAATTTCTTTTTTGTTGCTATGAAATTTTTCTTTCTTTATCCATGTTGCTGAGGGTGAAATTCATGTTATGACTGTTATCAAAAAAAACTTGCAATTGAATGCATATTAGGTCATCAAATGCCACCGTATCTCGTTGCTATCTGTTGCCTTTCTTTTTTTTACTCTTTCTCTCTCATCTACTTTTATTTTTGTCTCTGTGTATCTCAAGGACTTAGTGGATTAATCAACTGTAATCTAAACCTATGTGCCATGGCAGTTATTTTCTCTTTCTAGACATATTGTAACTGTTATTCACTCAAATTGTCTAGAGAGTGTGAGTTACAGCTCTCGTGTCCAGAAAGTAAAATCCTTTCGCAACGCGTAGCTTTGTTTTTGTCCTTGCTCCTTCCCGCCCCACCCCGCCCGCTCCCTCAGGGACGACGCGCGTCTTGCCAGGACGAGAGCACCGAAGAGCACCCCCCCCCCCCCTAATGCTTCTACACACAGACACACACACACACATGGACGGACTTCCCTCCACGAGAACGGGAGCGCAGCGACGAACTGGGACAGTGATGGGGCTGTTAGATCCCATTAGGTAAACAAGGATGGGAGGAGGCGCGACAAGACCAGACCCGGCAGGGCGGCCCCGAACACTGCCATGGTGACTCAGAAACGCCAGGAAGGGATAGGCAGTCCCGCAACGCACTCTCTTTCTGACTAACAAGTCAGCCGGACGCGCATGTGACAAAAAGAGACGCAGCTTGGTGCTTTGCGGGCTTGCCTAGCTTTGAGGGTGCGCGGCGTTTCTGAATCGCCCCGTACGTGGCTCTGTGCCAAAAAGCGAAGCGACGAGCCGCTCATGTGTATCCTGCATCGCGCCGCGGAGAATAAACGGGAGCGCGGACGACGTACCAGCCGCCCGTCACGATGCATGGGCAGCTTGGCACCACACTCAGCCCCAGAGAGCAGTGGAAGATAAAACGGGGGAGGGGGCAAGCGGGTGCTGAACCCGCGACCTAATTGAGCGGGTGTCCCAGGAGCATTGGCCAACCGTTTGCCTTCCGTGAGTTGCCCGAAATGTGACTGGGCTCACGTCCTCAGACCGCACAATAGCTATTTGTGCCGTGTGACCTTATCAGGCCTCTCAATTCACAATTCCGCGTTCTGGACCCGGTTGCGTTCTTCCTGTCATCTCCGCTTCCGGGCTGGACGGAGTACCCTATGGCGGCATCCCCTCGCCTGCACGCCCGCCAGGCGCCGCCAGGTCGGGGCCACCGGGCCATAGAGTTAGGGGACCCGCATAACTCAATACACCGCCGGGTGCGCTGGGGTTGAGCTAGAGACCCTCCCGGGAGGGTCTCCATATTGAGCCACTCGGTACAAGTGGGTCCTGAAGTTCCGTGTCGGGCGGGTGGGGCGGGCGACTGACGCCAGTGCACGCTGGTCGCCTCCCCACCCGACGCGGCCGGGTGAAGCCGGTCTAGCGTCACCCGGCGGCCACGAGAGGAGGCTGCTCGGTGTGTTGCCTACCTTCCGGCGCGCTCCGAACGATTCAAGGGCTGTTTTGGTTCCAAAACGTCAAAATTTGGCGATTTGTCACGCGCGGCTTCTTTGCGGGGACCTGAACTAGATGTGCGCGTGGTTGAAAAATCGCCAACAGCCAAAATGGCCCGCGTCACCCACCCGATCTGGAACCCTAGTGGGCCTCTCTGTCTGTGCGGGTTAAGCGGAGGGTTGCGCCACGCGCCGCCACGCGACACCCGCCGGCCCACCACAGCTGCCTGCCGTGTGCCCCTTCCCCTCTCCGCATGCAGTAGCAATCCTCCCGTCAGTCGGACTCGCGCTGCCGCAGGGGCCGGTGTGACGGTGCGTCCAGTGCAGTGCCATACCGCGGCCTCGAGTGCGAAGCAGTGCGAAGGCTCCCCGGGTGCGAGTGCGAGAGAGACGGGGCGGGGGGAAAAGGACAGAGTGCAGCGAGCGGTCGTCACGTCTCGTTCTGCCTGCTGCGCTGCCGGGACTATCGGTTCACGGAGTGCCGCGGAAATTTTCGCGCCTCTGCTTTGGCCGCGCGACTGCGAGCTGCGAGGGTGGGCGGCGACCGCCAGAGTGGGACAGAGACGGAGCACGCGGCCGCGGTCCGGTAAGTTCGTCGAGTGTAATAAGAACCCCCTTCCGCACCACCGCAGCAGGAGAGAGGCCCGGCTGAACCGGCCGGCGGTAAGGGTGGTGGGAACCGGCGGGGACCGCAGGCGGAGCGGCGCGGAGCAGCCCGGGTTGTGTCGTGTGTTTGCAGCCGGGCTGCTAAGTACTAAAGCCCGCGGCGGCGCGGCGGCGGCGGCAGCGGCGGCAGCGGCGGCAGCGGCGGCAGCGGCGGCAGCGGCGGCAGCGGCGGCAGCGGCGGCAGCGGCGGCAGCGGCGGCAGCGGCAGCGGCGGCGGCAGCGGCGGTGGTGGATGTTTGGACTTCCATCGCGGGACGGGGATTGGGGATTATCAGACCGCCCCGGCTACACAGTGAACTGAAGGGCGCCCCAGGATGGCACGCCTTAGGGCGCGGGCCATCGGAAATCCGCTGGCCGCAGGCGTGCATGCGGAACATGCCCGCATGTCCCACACCCTGGAGATGCTCAGTGCCGCCAGCGCCTCCCGCGTAGCACGTGTAAAGGAGACCGGTGCTTACATAATGCTGATCACCTCCTGCCGCAGACCACTGGCAGCGCAGCGCTGGTCCAGGGTGTGTTCTGCGTGGGAAATGTGTACAGTGAAGCCCTTTGGGCGTTTACTCGGTGTGCACCAGAGGCCACTAGGTTTCGTGTTTCACGCGCTTGTGTAGGCGGTATCCCAGAACACCCTCAGTTTGCAGTGTTGGGGGCGCGTGACGTTGTGGGGGGGGGGCGGAGGGAAGGGGGGCGCTGCTGGGTCCGCGATGCGTAGGCAGCGAGGCGGCCCTTTTGTGGCACGCGGAAGTTGGTCCGCACTTCTGGCGCCGCCCACACCCGCCGGGCCCTTCCGAAGCGCGTGTCGTGCCGTGGGGTCGCCGAGCCGTGGAGGACGCGGACGCAGCCCGGTCATCAGCACGGGGACCACGGGGACTACGGGGACGGCGCTGGTGACGGCCGCCGCTCCTCCGCGCCGCCGCTCTGATTTCTCATGCAAAGGAGTGAGCCGTCGCCTCGTCGGAGGCAGCGCACCCGGCGGCGCACCGAGTGTGTAATGGTGTGCTTCTTACGTGTGGGGAGGGGGGGGGGGGGGGGAGGGGGGAGGCGGGGCAGCGGGGCCTGGTCACACGACAAACAGGACAAGACGGCCCAAAGTTCACGATCCTGGTTGTCGACAGTAACGAGGCCCCGCCCCGTCCGCTCAGCTGGCGTGGCGGGGCCGGCGGCCGCGCATCAGTTAGATGTCAATGCCGGATGTAATTAGTTGCTTGTCTAGCGAGTCTTGCATCGCGATGTGGCGTGGCGATAGGGCGGCACGGCGCTGCGGCGGCGGGGGACGGCCTCGGGAGGGCCGGAGCACACTGCGCCGCGCTGCGCCGCGGCCGCGGATACAACGGCGTTCGGCTTGTTTTTTCGATAGCTTGCCGCGAGTGGCTCCACCCAAGGTCGGCGTCCACGTTCGAGCGCGGTTGCAGAAATGCGAAAACCCTCCCCCTCGCCCTCCCGCCACCACACCACCCTCTCGCCTCCGCAAGCGTCGCCCTGCCGGGCTGCGCGCTGCGCGCTCCGTCGGCTCGGGGCCCGCGGGTCGGGTCACTCAGTGACCCGTGCGGCGGTGGGTGCGCGGCGCGTCACGACGGGCGGCGGGGCGGCGCACGCCAACTTCCCCGATGATTGCGGCGTTGTCCCGGCGTCCCGGGCGAATCGACAGTATTAGGAGAACAAAAGAAAAAACGGACCGCAATTTCCCCGCATATCGGGCGGGACGCGTCATGTCAGGTCGGAGAGACGCCCGGGCGGCGGGCGGCGGGCGGCGGGCGGCGGACTTCCCCCCGCCGGCGCGTCGGGTCCAGGTCCACCGAGTCCAGCCCGCGGCGTGCACATGAGTACCTCGGTGGGCGCGCGTCACCTCCTGTGACTCACACCGCACCCGTCGTCGCCGTCCTGGCCCGCCCCACGAGCCCGGGTACGGGCCCCGGGCATTGCCGCCGCGAGCCTCGTCGGCCGGCGTCGGCCGTGGTCCGTGGTCCTGACCTTCGTCGGCTGCTCGACGTCACCTCAGCGAGCTGCCGTCCTGCGTCCCGGGCTAGGGGACGGAAAGGGCCAGCGGCACTCGGCACTCGGCAGGAGGCACACTTGAGTGAAATCCGGAAACCGGAAGTCTGGGAACGCACTAAACGATTAGTGCCTGGGACAAGAGCGTTTAAGCTCCCTTGTCCAAAACCCTTTGGGCACATCACTATCGAGTATGGTCATACAGATTAAACGTCTTGGACACAGGGTCAGTGTGGAACGCAAACAAAAACTGGGTTCAGAGGCCAAACGTTTTTCTCAGTGTAGGCGACCGCGACCTGCACAACCACCTGCACGGCACAGCGCCTGGCCGCCGCACACCGCTGCAGCTGCAGCGCGCTGCTCCTCACGAGGCTCGGGGCCCGGGCCGCACGGCCGCACTGTGAGTGGCGTCTCTGTGTGTTTTGCGGTGCTGACTCACAAACCCGACTCCCCACGAAGCTCCCAACGGCCACACTGTTTTCCACGGCAAGAAAAAAAAAGCACGAAATATAAACGCTCTCAACTCGCATGCCGAACTCAAACGATCATGCAAATAGCGAGATACGTCAGTGATGGCTGTGGACGTCCGCCGCCATTGTTCATGTCGTCTTCGGCGATCCCCAAAGTGTGTGTGTGTGTGCTCTGTGTGTGTGTGTGTGTGTGTGGCTGGTCATATTTGCTTCCACTTGTGCATGACGCACATCCCCCACACCCCCCGTGGCCCCACGGCTGAATATTCGCAGATGCGCAGTCAGCACAAGCCTCCTCATCTCGTGCCGAACAACACCGGAGCTTTCAATCGTATCCTACGAGTGCCTCGGAAGCCATTCATCTAGCCTCCGACTCCTGGACCTGGCCAGCGCCGGCGAGTGTGCTTTGCTGTGATAACATGTCCCCACGCTCGCTCTCTCTCTCCCTCCCTCCGCCCCCTACCTCTCTCCCTCCCTCTTCTCTCCCCCTCCCCTCTCTCCACTCCCTCCCTCTCCCCCCCCCCCCTCTCTCTCTATCTATCCCTCTCTCTTCCTCTCTCGGAACCTGGTCCCCGTCTCAGCGAGCTCCGTCTTTCTTGCACTACACGTGCTCGTCATGGGACAATGTCAAGGTTTTGGAGATACCCCCCCCCCCCCTCCACTCCCCCCTCCCGGCCGCCGGTCCGGCAGCCGTCGGTGGCCTGCTCTAGGTTGCGTTCGTCAGCGCGCGCGCGTGTGTGTGTGTGTGCCTGTATGAGTGTTTCTGTCCCCTCCACTGGGGTTTGCAGTGTGACCGGAGCGTGCGAGTGCGGGCCAGGCCGCGCAGCATAGCGGCTGCAGATACTTTGTCTCCGCCTGCTAGTAGTGCGGCAGCAGCCACCCGGGGCTCCGCGTCGCAAGTCAGCTCCCGGCCCCGGCGAGCGCCTGCGACCGTCAGGGTAGGCCAGCCCGCCCGTCAGCCGTGCGCGCAAGGAGCCAGGTTGCCTACCTGCCAGGCGGCCGGCCCGAGTCCCGGCCGCGGCTCTCAACACTCCCGTTTTCTGTCGACGCAGACCGGAGAGCCGCGATGTCTGTCCGGAGACCGATGGCGAGGCCGAGCCCCCCGATGACGCTGGTGCTGCTGCTGCTGGGGGTGCTGGCGCCGGCGCAGCTCCGGGCCTCCGAGTTCTTCTCGTGGCCCTCCGACACCTCGGACCTCTTCTCCAAGATCTCGTCCCTGCCTCGCCAGGATGTCGGTGAGTTTTCGCCCGGTTCGTGGCTGTCGTCCTCGTCATGGGAAAGGGGGTGTACGGGGGGCTGCCCTGCCGTGCACGGGGCCGGGGCCGGGGCGGGAGGTTGAGGGTAACGCAGCCGGAGCGGGCGGGGCGGGGGGGGGGGGCGGGGCGGAGCAAGGGACGCCGATAATCCTATCGAGACTGCGGGTGCGGGGGTGCGGGGGCGTTGCCCCGCGCCGCCGCCGCCACTGTAGACGCAGCCGTAGACGCAATGAATGGCGACACCCCGCGCCGCGCTCTTGGTCTCTTTGGTCGTCTCTCTCTCTTTGGTCGAGGGACATCGGCCGCCGCCTCCAGCATGAACCGTAACGGCAGGCGCCGGAAGCGCTGTGCTCCTCCGCTCGGCCCGCGGCCGCTGGCCAGCCTCCCACCCCTTCCCGCCCGCGCGGTGCGACGACCCCAGCCTGCCCCAGCCCGGCACAGAGATCACGTGCAAGATCAAGGCCAGCCCCGAGCTGTGTGGCCGGGCGTCGGCCGGGATCACGTGCAAGATCAAGGCCAGCCCCGAGCTGTGTGGCCGGGCGTCGGCCGGGCGTCAACGCCATGCAGCTGCAGCCGCCCTCAGAGTGCTCAGAGGCACGGCGTGGCATGAGCAACCCCCCCCCCCCCCCCCCCCCTCTCTCTCTCTCTCTCTCTTTCTCTCTCCCTCTCTTTCTCTCTCTCTTTCTCTCACTCTCCGCTCTCTCTCTCTCTCTCCCCTCTCTTTCTCTCTCTCTCTCTCTCTGTCTCTCTCTCTGTCTCTCTCTCTAAATAGAGGGGTGGCTCAACAAAGAAGGAGGGGTCGCCAAACCCTTCCCGTCGGGCCTAAGTAAAGAAGGGGAGGTCCCCGCACACACACACACACACACACACACACACACACACACACACACACTCAGAAGTCCGGTATGCTGGGCGTGAGTGAGTGGTGCTGGTGAGCCGCGTCAGGCGTCAGGCCGCGTGCCGGTCGCGTGCCGGTCGTGTGGCGTGCCGATGCAGGCGGACGCGCTGCCCACAATATTTTGCTATCACGGTTCCGGTGTTTCAGTGGCGCAGATCCGGTCCGTGGTGGAGCCCGTCACCAAGGAGGCCTTGAACCGGCTCACTCCGGAGGTGGTGCGGCAGGTCTCCGACATGCCCAAGGAGGACATCAGTGAGTACAGCAGCAGGCCGATCCGAAACACTGTACCTGCCGGCCCGATCGGAAATACTACTACGTCTGGGCAGGCGGTGTTCAGGGGCCGTTCACAGATGGCTGTTCCAAAATTTTACCGCCCCCCCCCCCTCCTCCTATTGTCACAGAGTTAACTCAAGCCTTCCCATGGAATGGCCGTGACGTGAACTTCGCCTCCGCCCTCTAGCGTGAGGCCATTTGTGAACAGCCCCTTAATAAACACGCTCATGCTCGCCGTCCGGTCCGCAGTGAAGTACGTGATGGGCGTCCTGGAGCCCGCCACCAAGACGGTGGTCTCGGGCGTGTCCGGGATCGTGGAGCCCGCGGCAGCCACCCTGCGCCGTTTGCTCGAGGGCACCCGCACCCGCCTCAAGGGAGGCGTCCGCGTCGTCCTCAAGCCTGCCGCCGACGGCCTCGGCGCCGTGGCCGCCCCGGCCCTCGACGAGATCATCTACCTGGCCGTGGACACGGTGCGCATGCTGTGGAGCAAGTCCTTCGAGCCGCTGCACGTCGAGCACATGGAGCTGCACTTCAGGGACCCCCTGCTGACGTGAGTGACAGGAGGGTGGGGCGGGAGGGCTGTGCGCAGTGGCGCCTGGTGTATTTCTGTTAAAGCGCCGCATTTCCAATAATTCGCGGGCGCCGGTCGACCCTCGCGCGGAGGAACCCGGAGGAAACGTATAGTGCTGGTTGCATACCCAGCCCCAGCAAGTGGCTCGGCGCTGCTCCGGCGAGATTGAGACCCCTGGACTGAACTGCGGGCGGTGGCCGTTCCCACAGCGCTGACCTGCAGGTGAACGACGTCGAGGTGCACAACGCGTCCACGTTCGTCCTGGATGAGGTCAAGTCGGAGCCGCAGCACATGGCGGCCAACTTCACAGCGCACGTCGACTCCTTCAACGTGACGGGCCTGTACGACGTGGACGGCGTGGTCATCAACGGGGAGCACCGCGTGTTCGGCAACGGGCACTTCACGTCGGTACCTTACTACACCTCACTCCCACTGCGGACTCGGCTGGGGCGGAACAATAATCTCGGCTTTTCTCTTCAGCGCTGTGATTAGAGGGCTCAAAGTGAACGGCCGCGTCGAGATCGGTCTCAAGGACCTCTTCTTACACGTGGACGACATCAAGTTGGACATCAGCATCGGGAAGCTGCAGGTGAGCACGTGGCAATGTCGGGGCGGCGTGGCGCGTGGTGCCGGTCAGTGTTTCGGATCTGAACCCGAGCGTCTTCCGTCTCTCTTGCACTCACTTGGATCTTATGAGTGGAAAGAGACGGAAGATTTGTCGGGTATAGCCCAATCCGACCCATCCGAAACACTAGTGCCGGTCGCACCCTCACCCTCCCCTCCTCGGGTCCTCGGGTGCGCAGGTGAAGCTCGAGGGCCTGCTCGGGGATGCGGCCGTCGCGGACCTCGCCAGCGGCGTCATCAGTGACGTCGGCCCCGAGTTCCTCGAGGAGTTCCGCCCCGAAGTGGGCGCCATGATATCCGGCCAGATCAAGGACTTCGCCAACGACCTGCTCGCCTCCTTCAGCGTGGCCAACATCCTGGACCGCATCCGGCAGCATACGGAGGAGACGGCCTCCAAGAGGCTGCCGCTGCGCAACCGCCAGCACCTGTACCACCACCAGCAGCTGGAGGCCGAGGCCCGGGAAGTGGCTGAGCGGGCGCGCCAGGAGCTGCGGCAGAGCCAGGGCAGCCAGGGGGAGGACCGCGCGGACAAGCGGCCGGTCATGTCGGGGTCAGAGTGAGATGAGGCGATGCAGCACGACGGAGAGCGGCCGCGTCAGAGGCACGTCGTCGGTTCCAGCCAGAACCACCCGCCCTGGGCTCACCTTGGGCACAGGCGCGGCCCGGCTCCATAGGGTTGGGAGGCTCCCCCTGACTCTACGCCCGGCCCGCAGCAGCCAGAGGCCGCCATGCCCCGGTCCTGGATTTTGGTCTGCGTCTCCCAGTTGGAACTGGCATGAACCGCGAAAAGTGTTGGTGTAGTATTGGTGTGGTGCCGCGGGCTGAAGTCCGGCACTTCGGACGGTGTCGGTGTGGCGCGGGCTGCGGGCTGCCCTGGCCGCGTCAAAGCACCTTCAGGGGCCACAGTGCACCCCCGCGGGCTGCGGCCCGGCTGAGGCCCGCCCTACCGCATCCCAGTCACCGAGTGCAATAGCGAAGGGAACAGAGGCCGAGAAGGCACTTCCCTATCCCAGTGAGAATTTGTATTCGAATGGTTGCGTTCGGCGAGTTCGTCCACGCAGTCTGCGCGCTCATATGGACGCGAGGCCATTTTACGCACACGGAGTTGTAGATAGTTTTTAGAACTTTTTGTGAGGATTTATGTTCAAGTACCTGCAGCACATCTTAGTTCTTGATTCATGAACAATACTGTGATAACTTTTACTGTTAGTTTTTATACTTAATGAACTATTTGTAAGAGAGTGGAAGGTGGGAAAGAAGTGTGTCGTAGGGAATCAAGAAATAAAATAAAGAGCATATATTTTTTGGTAACAATATATTAACAAAATTTATCCCATAGAAATACATCACAAATTAAACAAACATTTCGTAATCTTGTATGAATTGTGAACATTACATTTCTGTGGCATCAATCATCTTTACATGTTCAATTTCTTATGAAATCCATATGTAAATTATCATTTTAAAAATGTAGTGAGTCAGTAGGGTAGAAATCAATTTAAGCAGCTCAATGTCATACCAAAATACAGCATTACTTTGAATAAATGGAAACATCTCATGATAAAACAGTAACTTGAAGTAGCAAACCACAACAAAGGCTTCACAACAGCATGCATTAATAATTCTTCTACAGAAAATACAATGGCAAATACTGTACACACAGTACTAAAAATAACACATTGAAAAATAACAAGTGCCAGTCACATTAAACAAAAATAAAAAAAAATTAATAGAAAAATTGTTTCCTAATTTTTGTTATCTTGATGAGCTAGAATATTGACATTTTTTTATTTCCTAGTCTAACATTTTGTTCAGCATTAATTCTGCGTTCAGACTCCTGCAATGACCTTATTTCTTTCTCTTTGCCAGCAACTTTACTGGCTATGGCAGAATGAGATGGTGTTCCGATATTCTGCCGTCTCAGAGATTCTTTCAAGTGAATGAGGTCTCTCTCTGCTTTCCTAATATTTTCACCCACTTGCAAATTAGCAAGATTTAAGCTTTTGTTAGTTTCCCCCTTTAGAGCCTTCTGTTCTTCAAAATCTCTGCTAGTTGATGGTTTATTCTTGGTATTAGCATCACCTGCAATCAGAACCAAAAATGAATACGGATGGATCCTTGTTAGCAGTCAACGGACCACAATTCTACCAGTATAGTTACCTAATTTGTTGTTGAGGAAATCAAATACATTTACTCGTCTTTTTTCTCGTTCATAGCTTGCAGCTTGTTGCTGCATCTGCTTCCTTTTTAACTTTCTAAGTTTCTTCTCAGTTTTCAACAGGCTATCACCCCCTGCTTCAGCCTTTAACCTCATACAATGATCTGCAGATATAAGGTTACCGAGCTCAAAGATAAGCGATAGACCGAATTACTGAGGTTGACATATAAGTGGAGTGTAAAAACATACCCAGTGATTTTCCAGCAGGAAAGACAACTGCCTCTACAGGCTCAACTCGACCTTCTCCAGATGGTCCCAATCCCGTGCCAATAACATATCCCATTTTTTCCATCAGTCGAGACCCAATACCCTGTAAAATTCAGAGCTTGAAAATAATGTGTTACTCACTGCCGTAAATTGATGAAAGACCATAACTAACAGCATACCTTTGTATGTTGTTCCCAAGCGCCAAGAGCTGATGTTGATGTTTTACTCAGACTTAACTCAACCATTGCAGACCTATGAGGGTCATCATTATCATCACTCAAATCATCACTGCTGTCATCTGATGGTGACTCGGATGCATTTGCAGAGTCTGGGACATTGATAAAAAATTGTTTGACTGCCACAGAGGGAGTACTTCAAGAACTAAGTATGCGATACCTTCATCCCCTCCTAGAGGTAACATATCCTTCAATCCAACTTGAACTTTTCCTCCACCAGAGGCCTCCAATTTAACTTCCCAAATAGATGGCTTAATTTCATATTGTACAATTGCTCTATGCCAAAGTTTATCTTTATCATTGGCAAGGACTAAAACTCTGGAACCTCCTTTGACCACTTCAAAATTAGGTTCTCTGAAACCAAAAATACTCATGTAATATAAATAAAAAAATACATTGCCTTCAGAACCATGTTGATGATCTACCAATTATTTGACAGTAAGGTACCTACTTGTATTCCTGCAAATTTGAGAACTGCACCAATTCTCCATGAGAGAAACGACACTTTTTGTCATCAAAACGACAGTCTCCCTCTAAATAGTAGGAACATGGGACCATCTTAGTGTCCGTTGGATTTGTAAACATTACACGGACCTAGATTTAAAAAAAAAAAGCAGATTGATGCACAAAACCAGGATAACATTACTACAGTTTCAACTGATTCAAACCTTAATTTGGTCCATATCCGTAATGTTATCAGCTGGTTCTACGTGAAATACTAAGGCATTGTGGTAAGAGGTCCCCCACCCATGGCTAAATGGCGCTTGACATTTCATTCCCTGAAGAGCCTCAAGCTCGGCCTACAGTAACATACAAATATGATGTATTAGTGGAGCAAAACAATAACACAGTAGGTATACATTTCTAACTAAAAATACAGTGTCAAAGCACACCAAAACGGTTTATTTACCCCAATATCCGGAAGACCGCCTTTCTCAGGTGAAGATTCATCCTCTTTGGCATTCGG
Source organism: Megalurothrips usitatus (assembly GCA_026979955.1). Lineage (NCBI taxonomy): Eukaryota > Metazoa > Arthropoda > Insecta > Thysanoptera > Thripidae > Megalurothrips > Megalurothrips usitatus. Next base: position 2,028,404 of record CM049594.1, on the reverse strand, counting down.
TTTCTCCGCAGCTTCTAGCTCAGCCTTGAATAAAGCATACTCGCTGGCAAATGGATCATCATCTACAGGTTGCTCAACAGCTTCACTGAATCTATTCAATGATGCCCCTTCAAGTTCTGTCAAATTCTCTTTCGTCAAGGTAATGAGCTGCTCAATATCATCCCTCAAGGAGGAAAGAGTATCCCTCTCCACATCATCTGTTGCGGCACGTATGGTGGAGTTCACCTGCTGAAGCTGTAGGATAAGAGTGAGGATATTAGAAGGGCTGCAGTGGTATAGGTCTATTGTACCCAAATTCACATAAAATAAATAGACCCAGAAACGACATGTACTGGCTGGGTAAACTTAATTATAGGTTATGTTTTTGTCTCGGTTAATATGGATCATTACGATACCTGAGTCTCATAGTCGTGTAGTGACCCTTTTAACTTTTCAATGTCGCCGACTGACATGGTTGTTTGGCAGCCGGGAACAGTCTTATAGTGTATCTCAAGACAGTTCCTTGTCAAACCATGATCAAACTAGTAAACAAAATGTGACACGGGGGAGGTCGAGGTAATCGAGATTCGAGCGAGCGCGCTTCGCGCTCCACAGGGTTCGTCGTGTGCGTTATCCCTCCTACAAGTCTGAGAGCACATCCGTTTCCCCTACGTCAAATCATGTAATATTTAACCACCACGGACAAAGTGTGTTGTGACCAAGATTTTTAAATCTCCACCCCCCCAAGATGTCTGGTGCTCTCAGTGATCCTCACTGACCGACTGATAGAGAGAAATGTGGAGAGGAAGACAAATTTTTTCAACAGAAAATATTTTATTGCATCTTTCATTGCATTACAAACTCTCTCCTGAGCAAGGATTTTTGGGCACAAAGCTTAGCCGTGGAGGTGGTTCAGCATTCAGGGACACAAAACCAACACCACTTGCTGACAATTCTCTACCGCAAAAAACTACAATAGAAAGACTGTTGTCACAGGCCGATTGCTTCAGCCTGGAAGTCCATTGATTTACCCTGTAAAGCAGATAGCACAAGGTCAGCCAAGAAATACTTGTTGGAACAGTACATATACAAGAAATTCGTGTATAGCGGGAAGTACCTTTGAACAATGCTAGGATCACCAATAGCCAGCTCATCTCTTTCTTGCTCAGACAGCTGCAGATGATATATGGAAAGAGATTCGCCAGTAGCAACTCTCTTGGTGACATGGTCATTAGATGGTGCAACATAGCATGTTACTTGACCACTTTTAGCCTCACTTGTCACTAAGGAGTCACAAGAGCCATCTTCATTTACCTCTACACAAGTAAGTATTTTGGGATTTATATAGTCTACATATTTCTCTATAACATCCGGGCATGCTGTTATAGTCACTAGAATTGAAAGAGAACCAGACACTGCATTGTATATCAAGGGCTTCTCATCACAAGCTACTAGATATTTTTAACACACTTACCTTGTCGGTCATTAATAGAAGTATGATGGAAGAGGCTTGTTGCATAACCAGATACATCAAGTAACTCTTTATGCTTCTTGGCATCAGGACAACTTACACCAGAAAGCACTTGATCCCCAAATTCAATACCTTTAATGAACAAGTTTATCATTAAAATCTTAAACATCAACTTATATAACACTATTTACATTTGTTAAGGGGGATATGGTGGCACTATAAAGTAGAAATAATGTACTAACTTTTGGACAGTTTAAGTTGAACTAATCTCAAAGCTGCAGAGGAGTCTTCCACAGAATCGTGGCCATGGCTACCTGCTTGAATGGTTTGGGCCAGAAATTTTTGAGTTAATATTTTTAATTTTGTTTTCTTGTACCTGTCACCTGTAATATTGAAAATTACACCGGTGTCGATGCAATATGGATGTAACATCTGTCCAAAAAAGGGCGGGGATCATGAACAGAGCAATATAATGGTTTTCCAAATGTTGAAGAATTAACTAGAAAAATTTCTTACTTTCAATGCTTTCAAATCAAAGTTTAATGATTGGCCAACAAAAATAGCATCGGGTTCTATGTTTTCTTGGATAAACTTCTGGACATCTGCCAATTTTGTTGTCACATTTTTCATCATTTCTGCAGTAATTCCAGAAAATTCTGTCAGGTAGTTTATGATTTTATTTGGCGGCTTGACAAGCGAATCATAAACTGTCTATAAAAGAGAAAGAACATTTTCAATAAATTTGAAAGAAATATGTATCAAAGTAAAAAGAAAGGCAAACTTAAAGCACTAACCTCCAGTTTCTCATTCACAATGGAAACTCGTGTCAGTTCACTTCGATAGCGTGTGGTCTGACACATTTCACAATCAACACCATACATTGGAGATAAATTGGTCACTTCCTTGTAAGATGTTTTTGTGTGCACAAAATCTTTGTACCTGATGGAGAAATAAGAAATTTGTTTTCACTGAATGGTTTCAAGACAAACACATCAACCTTGCTTTGTGATAAAAAAAACCTACTCTTCCTTCATATTTGCATTCAAAAGAAGAGGATAGCCCTCTTCTATCATTTGCCAGGGCGAAAGCAGCAAGTTGGTTCTTGGAAATTTATCATTTGGATGCAACTCGATTTTCTTTGTTTCAGGTGTCTGGTCAGATTTTTGCTCCTCGCTGTTCTGTAAGGGTGTCTCTGTTTTGCTGTTTTCTGATTTTTCTTCTTCTTCTTTTGTTTTAATTGGGAAGTAGGTTCGTAGTACCTTATACAGTTGGTACTTTGATGTTTTAACTGCTTCCTCTAAGGAAGGAAATCCTTGAGAGGACAAATGAAAAAAGATTCAGCTTCTACAGCAAAGTATTTGGGCTTTACAAACAATACACTGAAAGGTATTTACCTTGAGTCAACTTGATTCCTTGGATACGACTCAGTGGGACAAGGCAGAATTCTTCAATCGTATCACCTCCATAAACTGCTGGCATTATTACTTCAAGACGACTTTTGAAATTAGAGTCAGATAGTGCAGTCAGTTGCTCTTCTGACTTCAGATAGTCACTTATTCCTGCTCCCTCAATGAATAAAATTTGCACGGACTTTAAAGAGCCCACTCTGTCCATGGAAAACCACCTGTAGCACAATTAAAGAACAAAAATTGTAGCGAATTGATTATGCTTCTCAATCTTATGTTATAAGTCTTTGAATACCTAGCCCTAGCAGCTGGATAGTTCAATGGGAATAAACTATGCAGAAGCAGGTTCTGAAGATCTGAGCAAAAAATTGGCACTCGCTCTGTTGCTGAGGTAGTCAGCTCTGCTTGCATTCCCACATCTCCGAGCTGAAACCGAGGGACCCGCTGGAAAAAAATAAAAAATCTCAGTATTAGATTGTAAAAGAGAACCTTATCAGCTAGCCAATGCAAAACAGAAAACGTAAAGTACCTTCAACATTTTGCGCCTCTCTTTAAGCAATCTGCGAAGTTCTTCCTTTTGATCTTCGGAAAGTGTAGGTCTCTCTGAACTGTCAATTGAAACATTCTGGAAGAGACAGTTGATAACATGGTATAGGCTTGACATAGAGATGCCATATAGATAAAGAAAAATAATACGGAAATAAGTGCGATGAACTCACAGGAGAAAGTTCTGCGCCATTGTCTTCTTTGAACTTCTTAGATTTAGGCTCACCATTGCTTGTCTCATCACACTGGTCTGAAATCCTTTGATGTTTAGTTTGAGATCCGTCCGTTTTTAAAGGATCTTGGGCCTTGAAAGCAGCAATTTCCTAGCACACAATTAATGGGCTTATTGAATAAGGATCGATGACCACACACAGATTGTTTAGCTAAAATAAGAAACAAAAATGTAAAATGGGCTGTCATTACCTGTCGTTCTTTGTCGTTTAGAGATGAAATATCCAAGAGAGCCTTAACTTTGTTTATTTTGTTTTGAGTGCGCCACAACTTGCCTTTTCTCTTTTCTAACTCCGACATGTCTAAAGCAGTGGTATGACCACTCAGCGCATGACCACGCGATCACGTCTTACCGTGGTTGCACCTTAGACCGCTGTTGACAGAAAAGCTTCAAACTAATGTCCACTAAACGGCACCACGATGACAGTTAGGTTAAGTCATGCATCAGTTTATCGGCACCCTACTGTCGTAGACTCAAGATCCGTACATATTTAGGGCACATCACCAATACAACAGTTAAAAGGTGAATAACTGACAACAAACTGAGTCGTGACACAATACTCACAATTACCCAATACAAAAAGGGAGCGTGCTTTGGTACCAACCAGCAAATCTTCTTGACATAGAATCTCTTAGTTTGAGATCTCTAGGCCATTGGTAAGAAACCATAAGAGACGCGGTAGAGAGGCTAGACGAGGCACGAGGTCTCGGGTAAGTTATGAGAAGTTCGGTCGCAGTTCTTGTATAATTCTCATACGATTCTCGATTAAACAGTTTGACACCAACTTAAAAAACAAATCTCAAAACTTGTTTCCTTTTTTAGTTTTTTTTTAAAGAGGGGATTGCGGCGTTCACTAATAACTCAGACAGTGAAGTATCAACGCATCTTCTTAACGAGTCGAATTGATGATATGCTGTTCATCGGAAAAGCAGATACAGCCAGCGGCTAGCTTGGCCCCAGCTTGGCCAGAGCAGGCCTGAGCCCCCCATCAAAGGCGGGAAGCAGCTGCAAATCTGCTGTCTCTGTTGCTGCGTTGAGTAACTCAACTTGAGTTCAGCGTTGGGGTATTTCGGTGCTGAAGCTGGACCGTGTTTGGGTCTAGAACTCTGGTGTGCATGAGGGAGTGTTTGATCTCCGTATTATTGGTTAACAGTAAGAACGTAAGGCTTCCGCTATGAAGAGACCAACGTGAGTATTTTGTCGACCTTACCTTAAAAGCTTGATGTGTTGTTTGACTGTATTCTGCCATTAGCCTAAGATTTGTTTATATTTTTATTTTGTTTCATTTTTCTATCTAACATCGTCTTATTTTTCCGTGTCGTCTGAAGGAGTTCGGGACGGCGGGTACGTGCAACATCTTAATTCTTTTTACAAGTTGTGTAAAGATCTTATTAGAAGTATTATAAACTCAAGGCTTGGAGGTGCATTTAAAACTGGATTGCTTATCAATGAAATATGTTGTGTATCTTAAATGTTCATTTTTCATGTATTAACTTTTCTTTGAGGTGTGAGGTTTGATGTCATAAACATGAACTGTAAAATGCTATGTATTTCTGTCTCTCCCCAGAAATCTCACCCGATAAGAGCCGTCAAGTCGCCAAATAAGGGATCCATCTCAAAGCAAACGCATCCTTCTAGTCCCTCCACACCAAAAAGTACCTCGCCCCGCAAGTCACTTTCCAAGACTACAACTAAAAATGCAACAATGGATGTGTCACGTCGGACTCGCCGTTTCAAGAGTGGAACAAAAGCTTTAAGGGAAATCAGAGCTCTTCAGCGCTCTACAAATCTTCTTATACCTAAAGCTAGCTTTTGTAGGCTGGTGAAGGAAATTATCAATCAATTTTCCTACCACGATATGAGGTATGCACTCTAGTTCGTTTGTCACATTTCATAACTAAATTGATTTGAACACGTAACCATACTGTGTTTTCTCTTCCAGAATTCAAAGCTCTGCACTGCAAGCTCTTCAAGAAGCTGCTGAAATGTACATGGTTCAAATATTCGAGGATTCTCTTCTCTGCACACTGCATGGAAAACGAGTGACTCTCCAGATTAATGACCTGCATTTGGTGCGGCGTTTGCGTGGCCCTGATGAAGTTTGTAATAGATAGGATCTCTGACATCTGTAATATTTTGTGCAATATTATTTTAAATTTATTGACTAACGAAGTTTAATGGAATTTTAGAGTTTTACTTGCCTAGGACTTGAATTGTGTAGTAGTAATAATTCTAATGACTTTCTCTTCATGTATTTTATCGATATGATGTAATGATGTTAAAGGTAAAATAAAGATCTGTTTTTCAACTTACTATGCATGTTTATTTCAGTTATAGAATTGACAAGTTGAATACTGTCATTTATTACCATCAACCATAACAGTAATATTTAAGAATTCAAAACACAAAATGGTGGAACAAGGCCACATGGTTAGCACAACTCCATCTTTATTTTGGACAGAACCCACACTTGCAGGGGATTGGTAACTGAAATCAATTTTGTTTTCGCACATTGGTCTGTTGCACGGTTAGATAACTGCACCACATTTTTAAATGGTTCATATTTGCGTTTCCATCTTCATATCGTCAGAATATAGATTGTCTTTGCAAGAGGAAAACAACCACATCACTGGATCTGACACTTTTACATCTGAGTTCTTTGGCAAGCACATGCATGTTGATGCTACAGTTCTTGTGTGCTGCGGTATTTAAAGGGAAGACAAAGATGCTGTGCGCTAGGGGTACTGTTGAATGCATCTTGCATGACACAAATGGGTCTTATACAGAACAACAAAGACAACGAGAAATTCATGCATACATTCTGATATGTGATACACATAGAAGTGATAAGGAACAAAAGCCATTCATGCTTAAACAATTAGAACAGACGATGTACTGTTTGTTCAACATGGCTTGCTCTTAAACTGATACAAAGTATGTAAGTCTGTTACAAGGCAGACAGTGAGGACAATACAAAGATATAACAATTACATCTTACAAAGGCAGCAAACAGCAGTCTTGCAAATGCTGCTGACAAACCAGTGCACTCTTTGCATTGATAACTTGAAATAAGCAAAAAACCCAAATAAGACAGTTTTCAGACCTGTCTCATATTACCACCTGAATTTTAACCCTCTTTGTTCCAATGCAGACAACAGCACTTTACCCTCCTTGGTTTGTTGATTTCTCAACATAAACCACACTAATTGTGTGATGTGTTATTGTATATCACAGTACGAAAATGCAGTGCATTTACTTTCTTCAAGAACAATAAACCTACTGAAAACACTAAATCCTAAGCTCACAGCAGGCTACGCTCTCATGAATTGTGATACAAAATAAGACCCAAAACCCAATCCTTGAGAGGATTGATATATTTTATTTTGTCACTGGCTCATTCATTACCTACACTCTTGCAAAGCAGAAAATCTTGCACATTCATATGAAGAAAGAAACCCAAAATGCATGTGTTAAATAAAGTAGACATTATATTGCTTAGAATTCATCAGTCAGTGATTATTAGTAAACAGTGCTCACTGTACTTGTTATGCTTCTTTAGCACAGAAAGTACATACGCATCTCCACAAAATGCACATTATCTATTAGCAGAGAGGAAGCGGATCATTTTATGTTGTGTAACCAGAAAAACGACAAAGGCAGATATTGCTTGGCAAAATATGCAAGAAGTTAATATATTTCGGAAAACTAAAAGGTAAGACTGAATTTTAATACATGGCATTATGTAAGTTGGAAGCTCCACATAGAGCTAAGAGTCTAAAGAGCAACTAAGCACTTCTAGTATCACAAGATACAAACAATGCATCCTCAGAGTCCCAAAATGTCAACAATACATCAAGACAAATTATTGCTGGCAAATTTCACAACATACTTAGTCATCAATGGGAGAGGGAAAATGAACTGCAGTAGTCTCAAAATTCAAATGATAAGCCACTGTCAAACTGTCACATTAACAGCCAGAACAATATCTTGTTTCAGAGATTTTAAATTTACAATCAGATATCCTAAACAGTTAGTTAACCATGAAGGAGTACACTTTTGTTAGCTTTGAGAATAAAAAAGTTGTATTTTGACATCTTAGAACTCATCCCATGTAATGCAATCCACCACTGAAAAATTATAATGTTGCTTGCCCCAGCGCCAGAACACAAAACATGACTGTACACTCTTTCATTTTCTGCACTCATTACATTACCTATCACAAACATGCTCTTTTGCCTAAGCATATTGTAAATAACTTGACTTAATATGTATTATCTTTTTCCAAATGAACACAATAGACATACATAGGTTTATCTTACTTAATATTAAAACAATCAATATATAAATATCTATATGTATTTATATAAAGACAATTATGTTAAAGGCTGACACAGGAAATACTTAAAACCAATGAATACAAACAAGAGAAAGTTTATCATAATAAATGAGTTGCTTTGGAATTCACGCCTTTTAAAAATTATGCATACACAAAAATATACAGATGTTTATCATTCATTGCAATTCATTTCTAAAGCCCCGTTGCATAATATTAAGGCATGAACTGTATGTTTCACTGATTTGTATACTTCCCTATTCCTCCAATTCATTTCAGAGATCAAATTAATTCTACTTTCCCTTGTTGAAACACATTGAAACCAAGTGGAAACAGCATAACTTCCAGTTTCACTCCTCTCAAAAATCAGAACAGATATTTCATGTTACTCAAATCTAACATTGCAATGAGAATGGAATTAATTCAGTCTAGAGCAACAAAGTGATTTGCCTGATAAACATAAGTTAGATTCATACAGCCCATGTGGGAAGAGAATCAAACTGTAGTGAGAAGACATGTATACTTAAGCCAGATTTCTGCAGCTTGGGATGAAAAACTAGGAGTGTTAACTGAAATTAAGTCAAATCACATTGTGCAACAGTGCTACTCCAGTACAATCATCGAGCAGTCTATTAGAAACTAGCCAAACTCAATTTTCAGAAGGTATGCACCTAATTTCGAATTGGTTCCGATTATCTCAAGTACTTCAAATGCTTACTTTGCCCGCCTTTGAGTTCTAGAGCATTGGTTTAAACATTAACAGGAAGATTCACCGGGAACAAATGCATTAACAAAGAGATGAACTAATTCGAGTGTAATGTACCTAAACGCTCTACCAAAACAATTCACTGGTATGGAAAATTGACACTTGATTGTTATAACTGGAAGTTAACTGCAACATGATACAGACCACAAATGGAAATGAATAACAACTTCAAACCACTACATGCCAGCATGTATCAGAATTGAAGTCAATAAAAAATTGAGCTTAGCTTCATCAAAGGCCCCAAGGACTGGTTCTGTGGAGTACAGAAAGGTAGGGATGTACCAACTGCATAGCAAGATGCAAAGATCATGTAAATCAAGAAGCAAACCTTAACCTAACTGATTGATGCAATAATATGACAAAATTGAATTTGGGCAGAATTCTAAATACTGCACTTATGTTGAGATGCTTGCAGTGGGTTTAGTCTAAACAGTAATAATCAAATTTTTATACGGTTGGATCTGGTACATCCCTTAGTCAATCCTTTGTAAGTTGTCAGCCATCTCGGATGCAAGACAGAACAAATCTGTTCACTAACATATTATCACATCATTATGCATTCGACCACTTCTGTCAAACAAGTGTGCACAGTCTCACCATTTCTCACGTATTGATGGTGTTTTCTAAACGTTATGTGCCATCCAAAAATAATAAAACAGCTCAAACAACATTATTTTAAAGGGACAAAGCTCCAGATTTGGCAGGATTGAACTAACAATGCATTCAGTACTAAGATCACAAACTCTCAAAGCTGAGGAATTGTGCCATTTCCTTAATTTCATTTGTGCAAAGGTTGTCAACACTGAGACTTTCACTGAAATAGATATTTTCACAAGCCAAATTAAAAAACAAAACAATAATAATAATGATAATAATAATTCTAAGACAGAAAAATAATAAATTAAAAATAATGAATAAGCATGCTGGTTTGGTCATCAAGATCTTAAAAGAGCTTACTTAAACTCTACAACAAATATTGCACCTGCACTTTGTACCAACATGCATGTTTAAATGAAAGGTTTGACTATAACATTAGCATGATGGTACAAAAAAAAAAAAGATTTATAACATAAAATAATTTGCATTTGTTTAGGTAACTAACAAAATCATGAGTTTATGATTCAGCATTTGCTGATGACATTTAAGATTACTTGAGATTTCATGAACAATACCATGATGAGGAAATGTCCGAAGCCGAAGCCTAACCCTTCCCTGTCACGCACAGAAAGAAATAGTTTCCCAATTTCAAAAGTTATGCCAGAAATATGTACACTCTGACATTAACTCAGTTCAGTCAACATCATTAAACCCATGCAAAGCCCAATTTGAAAGCTGCTTAATATTTTAAAAAAAAAAAAACAGAGCCATATGAATTAACATGTCCTACCTATGGTTGGGCTTTTTTAAAAGAAATCAAAGAGGGAAAAAAATCAGGAAAATGGTAGTTGCTTGTTACCGAGAGGTGAATTTTGAACTTTGTCTAGAGTCTCTATTTCTTTGATGACTTCTTGTATTCCATGGCCAATCCTCTGCCTTTCACTCATTCTTCTCAGGGAATCTAACCACTATCTATTAATATTTCAAGACTGATTGTGATATTCACATCACATCTTTGGTCCAAGAGGACATGATGGTAGGCACTGTTTTCCTTTCACGAATGGTTATTAAATATTCTAGCTATTACAAAACACGCAGAATGCACACACTGTGGACGGCTTGAAAGTGGTTGGACTCCCCGATCACACAAAACCCGCCGAAACAAGACGAGACAAGGAGAGACGCAGACGAAGGGTCCTTCTCTCCATACGCATTTCCTATCTTTCCTTATCGTTTGAGCAATGCTGCAGAAGCACAGGTTGACAGTCTGTATCACAGTCACAGTCTGTGGGGTGTGCTCCGGTCAGACGGGCGGCCTGGGTAGGGGCCTCGCTGCCGTCCTCACGGCCGTCACCGTCCTCCCGGGCCCCTCACTCTCTGCCCCGGCACTGGCCGCACTGCCTGCACTGGGGTGCTCAGTCCTGGAAGTCTCTGCTTCGGTCGCGGACAGCGCGGTCCGTGACTCAGTCAAACAGGGCACCATGGTGAGGGCGGCGAGGTGACTGCTGCCACTGCCGCCACCGCTTCGCGCACAGGCCCCTGGCGCCGCCCCTGGAATGTCTCTCACAGCTGGGTGGCACGCCGTCGAGGTCACATTCACCAGCTCAACACTTGCACTGTTCGCTGTCCGACTGTGGCCGTGGCCGTGGCCGAGGCCGTGGCCGTGGCCGTGGCCGTGGCCGTGGCCGTGGCCGTGGCCGTGGCCGGGGCCGTGGCCGTGGCCGGGCACCGCCACTCCCCGCCCGCAGTCCGGGTCCGCCAGCCCTCTCTCTCCCGCCGGGGAAGGCGAGGGCGACAATAACCGGGCAAGTCCTGCCGCCGCGACCGCGGCCGCGCTGCTGGGGGTAGAGGTGGGGGCGGGGCTGGGGGCGGTGTGGGCGTGGACAGGGACGGGGACGGGGGCGGGCCCGCAGGGTATCGTGGAATGTTTCCCGGTGTTCGTAGGGCTGGGGCCCGCGAGGAACAGGGAGGGTGAGGGGGTGGGGGAGGGAGCCGTGGGGTCAGCTTTGCGGGCCGGGGGCGGGATAACTATCACAGCTGCTTGGGGGTTCAGGCCGGCGGGGTGCGGGCTCGTCGCGGGCGGCGGCGGGTGGTGGTGGAGGTGGTGATGGTGGTGGTAGTGGCCGTGGCCGTGCGGGTGCCGCGGCGCCCCGTGGCCGTGGCTGACGGCCGGGCTGGGCCGGTAGGGCGGCGGACTCTCGCCGTCAAACACTGTCCGGTTGGGTGGCGGCCTGATGCACTTTTGGTAGATCTCGCTCTCCTGGAACGCAACACAGACAGGTCGTTAGTGCCGTCGCCGGACAGGGGGGGCGTGGCGCTCGCCGGCCAGGCAGGCGGGGGCCCCTCACCTGCATGGGGTCGCGGATGTGCAGCCGCGCGCTGGCGCCGTAGGGCAGCTCCTCCCCGTCCGGCAGGGCGATGCTGTGCGGCAGGTTGAGCTGCAGGTCGGCCGACACGCCCGCGAGGCGCGCGGCCCGATCCATGGCGGCGGCACAGTCCGCGGCCCTCCGTGCGTGCGCGTGCGGTGACTGCCGCTCTGGCCGCCCCGCACCCACGCCCGCCTCCAACCGCAACCGCTCCATACCAGAGTGCAGGGCCAGCATCTGCAACAGACAAGACGAGGGGATCGTTAGCTTTGCCGAGCCGAACACTGGAGGCGAGGCGAGGCGAGGCGGCGCCCGCCGCACGCCGGTTAGGCAGCGTGGCGGGCGCCGGTGGCCGCCGGGACTGCATCCCCGCTCTCGCAGGCGCCCGCGCGTCGCAGAGTTTCTCCAGACCAGAATAATCCGGCGGGCGGCCGCGACCGGGGTAATGAGAGGGGCGGATCCCTGCCAGCTCAGCCGGATATCACTTCGACAGATTCTCGGCGATGCAGGGAAACTATGGAAGGAACACCAATCGGGGTCGAAACCAAAACTAAGTGCGCCTATCCTCCACGGCCAGCGCTGCTCACGCGGCCCTTGCCGGATTCTTCCCTGAAGAGGCGGCGGCGCCGCGAGGGGGACGACCGCGACACCGGCATCCACCCCGGCCCGGCCCGGCCCGGCCCGGCCCGGCCCCCGCCGACGGCCCCAGCTTCCTCCCAGACACGCCGCGGCCTCTGCGCCGCGCCGCGCCTCACGTGTTGGTGGTTATCTGCGGGCGGCGCAGCCAGCCAGCCGAAGCAGCAGCCGAGACGACGCGGGGCGGGGCGGGGAGAGAAGGGAGGAGCAAACTAGTAATCTCCGTTTCGGCAGAAGAGATAGCGACCCAACGGGCCAAGCCAAGTCTATCACGCCCCAGACCGCCGCGCCGCGCCCAACCAGTCCACTCCACTCCCCCCGAAACCCCTCCTCTCCTCTCAAGAGGCGCAGGCGTAGCCGGCACGGCCGGCATGGCCACGAAGTGTGCCCGGTGTCGCTGCTCGTCGCGGGCATCACGGTCAGCGGCACGGCGCGGCGCGGCGGCCTCTGGCGGCCTCGACTCACAGCAGCCCGCCCCGCACCGACCCGCGCCACCACCGGCGCTGGCCGGCCGACGCCACCCCGCCCCCGCGGAGCAGACGGGGCGGCGAGTCGCGGCTAGCGCGAAGAGTTTTGTCACCGACGCCGCAAGTGCCTTCTAGCCGCCTGAACGACGCACCCCGGCCACACCAACGGCGTGCGCAATTGGCTCAAACCAAGGCAACCGCCAACGACCTGCCTCTCATCCCCTAAAAATTGAAAGGGGAGGAAAATAATCGAGAACAATAAGAAAGAAACAACGATGAAAATAAACGAGTGTCGCGGCACCATGACCCTCTGCCAGAACGCCGCCGGCTGGGAGGAGATGGAGGTGGGGGGGGGGGGGGGGGTTCGCTGCCCACCGATGCATCGACTGCCATCCCGTCAATGAACCAGCCACCAGCAATGCGATGACGAGTCCACAGGCAAACTTGCCGACCGTGCGAGCAAGCCTCCGAAACTGTCACTTTGGGCTGAGATAGAACCCCCCCCCCCCCAACAAGACCCCCAGGGGACCGGGGGGGGGGGGGCTTCGGGGGACGAGGGCACTGATCTTCGAACGTGCGCGGGAAGATAAACCCGTAAAATAAAGAAAAATCCCCTCCCCCAGACGCCGGCCGGTCGGTCAGTGAGGGGATGGGAGAAGGGAGAGGAGAGAGGAGAAGGGGGGAGGGGCAGTGTGGACGCAACGCCGAGTGCGACCAGTGCGACACGTCGCGCCGCGCCGCCAGACTACACTGTCATCAAACGGGGCGGGGCGGGGAGGGAGAGAGGGAGGGAAGGGGGGGGTGGAAGGGGGCAATTGAAACGAGAACAACAAACAGGGGGCGAGACGGGAGCGCGGAAAAAGAAGCAAAACACGTGATCAAGGCCTTCTCTAAGGTATACGCGACACACACCACACGCACACACCACACGCACACACGTCACACGCGTCGCGCACACGCCAACTAGCCGAATGCTAGCAGTTCTCGCTAAACTTGCGCGTTTCCCCGGCCAAGTCGGATCTAAGGGCGGCAGCACGGGTCCGTGTCGCCGCTGTGACAGCCGTACGGCCGGTCCTGCGGCTCCCGCCGCGCGCAGGGACTTAGGCATTCGACTTCCCGACGCGGTCGTCACAGTCTGCATCACTATCGCGGCGTGACAGCAGCGGCGGCACCTTAAGACACGCCCTTAAGACAACCCCTTAAGGCACGGCCGGCAGACGGGCTGGGCTGGGGTCCGCTGGGGCCCACAGGTGTCCACAGGTGCGGGGCACGGTCGGGACGGGGTTAGGGGGAGACACTCACTTTCCACCATGGCCTGTCGTCGGCGTCAGCCCCGTCGGGGACCCGGTTGGGGACGCCGCAGTGTAGGGACGCGGGCAGCGCCAGCAGGGCCTTGCTGCCGCCCCGGCGCAGGCTCTTGACGAAGTGCACCAGCTTCTTGACGCGGACCCGTCGCATGCCAGACGTCCCGGATCCCAGTCCGGAGCAGCAGAGGCACAGGGCCTCCCGGGCGGCCTCGTCGTGCACGGCCAGCACGCTGCCGACGGGCCGGCACATCACATCACTTGACTTTGCACTGCACGTCGTCTAGACGTCATAAACAGGATCCGCGCCGAACATTAATTCCTGGTCCGGCTCCGCGTCGTCGCCGAGGACGCGGCTGTCAAAAAGCGAACCGCGGCAGCGGAAAACGTCACCGCGGCCGCAGTCAGGCGCGCGAACACTTTTGAAACGGCCGCCGTGGTCGCGGGGCGCCGCGAGTCGAGTGCGAGACGGACGGGCGGCCGTGCTGGGGGCTGCCGGGGACGGCCTCCACTCCGCTGCGGCGTGAAGCGGCGGCGGCGGCGGCGGCGGCTGCGAGACTGCGGCGTGAGCCGAGGCGGCGCGGCGGCGGCGGCGCGGCGCGGCGGACCCGGGACGGGACGGGACGGGACGGGTCGGGTCGGCCGGTCGGGTCGGCCTGAGGTGAGCCGCGGCGCGACGAGCCGAGCAAGAGTTGCGCCGGGCCAAGGCGGGAGCCGAGCCGGGCCAGCCAGCCGCCAGCCGGGTACACACGTGTCTGACTGACTGTCTGACTGCCTCCCCGCCGCCCCCCTCCTCCCCGCAGCCCCGGCTCAGACTGGCGGCCTGGGCCCCGACCCGCGCCGCCCCGGCCCGCCGTGCCGGCCCGCCGCCGCCGCCCGCCGCCGCCACCGCCGCCACCGCCCCCCAGCCAGCACCGCGCCCCGCCACGCCACGCCGCAGCCAGCCGGGCGGACGGGGAGGGAGGGAGAGGGAGGAGAGCCGCCGGGACGGGACGAGTACAGGCCCGACTCGAACCCGCGCGTGTGTGTGTGTGTGTGTGTGTGTGTGTGTGTGTGTGTGTGTGTGTGTGTGCTGCAGGCGCTGCAGGCTGCCGACCTGCCATGGGCTGCTCTCCGCAGACGCTACACAGACGGCGGCTCATAAGCAAATAACATTACTCAACGACTCTGTAGGACCGGCGGCGGCGGCGGCGGCAGCGACGGCGTGCCGTGACGCGGCCGCGACGTGGAGGTGCGGCTCGGCCCTGCGTCCAGGGGATGGACGCCGAGGACCTGCCGCGTCCCGCCCGAGGGCCCCGCCGGCCCGCGCCGCTGACGCATGGGGCGCGTCTGGCGTCTGGACCGGGACTGCGGCGCGACTTTTGCTGATGTGCGTCAGCGTACGGCGTACGATAAATTTGGGTGTACAGTCCGCAGGGAAAGGTCTCCGGGGGCGGCCCCGCGCTCCGCCTCGGCGCGGCTCCCGGCGCGGGCCGCGACTGCCGTGACTCAGACGGTACACCAGTAAATGGTAATAAACGCTTCCAGCCAAGGTGTCTCAGGGAGGGAGGGAGGGGGGGGGGCAATTATGTACGAGACAACGTACGTTAATGAAATAGGCTCCATTGTGGTTGCGGCGCAGTGTGGCCGGCGGGGAGGTCGGGCGCGGCGGCGCGGCGCAGCTAGCACAGCTAGCGCGGCCCGCCAGCCGGCCGATAACGACCCAGACAGCAGCCAGTACAGTCAGCTAACCCAGACCAGGCCACACCGTCAACAGTCGCCCGCGCCGAGTCGAGCCGCGCCCGCGTCTGTGTACAAGGCTATTTCGTGTCGGCCGAATGGAATGCACTTGTAAATCCGCCGCTGCCGCCGCCGCTCCTCTCTGACGTTCACGCCAGTACCAACCGGCGGCCCGCGGGAAGTGTCACACGTCACGGCGTCTAACGTTATGGCGTTACAAATCGGAAAATAAGAGGCGACTCTGTTTGAGTTCCAAGGACGTCGAAATTGGAGGGCTTCCCTTCGGCAAGCGTCGGGCGGCCCGCGCGGACCCACCGCCCACCGCCCCCGCCGGGCACCGCGGCCGCGGCACGCAGGAGAGGCCCGCTGACGTCCGCCGCCGCCCGGCCAAGAAACCACGAATCCGTGTCCGTGTCGCGGCCCGCCGCCGGCCCGGCCCGGCCCGGCCCGGCTGGGCAGGTGACTGCCCCGCGCCGCGGCTCGCGGCTCGTGTCTCCTCACCCCGCGGGACGGGAACGCAGCCACGCCACGGCCGGCTGGCGGCGGGCGGGACGAGCCGAGCTGTCAGCGACACTCTCCAGCCGCGGTCGCCGCCGCCGCCGCACCGACACCAGCCCAGCGCGGCACCGTTCCGCGGTTACGCAATCTGCAACACACACGTGCCTCGGTGCCGGCGGTGGTGCCGGGGCCGGGCAGGCCGGGAGGGACGGCGGTGCGGTGCCGGCTCTGCTGCGGTCCCGCAGCGATGGCGGGGGCGGGGCGCACCAGCGGCGGCGGCGGCGGCGCATGGCAGACAGCCGAGCCGATGCTGGCAGCAGTGACCGGCCCCGGCGGCCTCGAGGGGGTGGGGGATGGGGGTGCGGTACTACCACTGACGTCAGCGTGTCTGCCTCGGCCGGCCGGCCCCGGCGGCGCCTCGCCCTCGCCTGTCCCATCCCGTCTCGTCGCCTCACCCCTTACACCCCTCCCTTCCTCTCTCTCTCCCTCCGTCTCCCCCTCCCCCCCCCCTGCCTGCACGCCCGACCACCAGACCTGGCCGCGGGGTGGGGAGCGTCGGCAATGTCACTAGAGGAGTGCATGTTATCGGTGGGGAGCGCGTGCCGGCCGGCCGGCCAGCCGAGCCGCTGGAGCGTGGACGCGGCGGGGCAGGGCGGGGCGGGGCGGGGCGGGGTCACCCCTCGGAGCTCCGCGGGCCACCGGCGGCGGCTGGGTGGGTAGTGTGAGCGGGATGCCCACGGCGGTCTACACACACGTACACACACGCACACACGGCGGGGACGCCGCTGCTCTGTATGCTCGGCACGGCCAGACGCAGCAAAATAATCTCCAGCTAATCGAAATAACTTTTCGCAACGATAGCCGGGGAGCGCGGGGCGCAGCAGAAAGACTGCATAAGCAGGGGCGGGCGGTGCGGGGCGGAGCGGCGCGTCGAGCAAGCCGGGTTCGCTGACCATTGCGGTTTGTGTGTGTGTATGTGTGTGTGTATGTGTGTGTGTGTGTGTGTGTGCGTGTGTGTGCGTGCGTGTGTGCGCGTGTGTGTGTGCGTGTGTGTGTGCGTGCGCACACACGCGCGCGCTCTCACCTCGAATCGTATCAGGCAGTGACCGTGTGACGGCTGTGACGGTGTACCCCGGGGCAGGGGCTGGCCGCGGGACGAGGGTCTCCGGGGTGACACCGCCGACAAGACAGACACCCGCGCCCCCCGCCCCGCCCCGCCCCGCATTCCCGATCAGTCTGGGCGGCGGCGGCGCGGCGCGTCGCGGCTGGTCGCGGCGTACGTCCGATAAGCCCGGGGGGAGAATCCCCCGCCGGCCGCGAGAGAAGAGAGCAGGGAACTCGGCCACCGCTTTTAAAAAACTATCGCGCCGCTAGAGTCATTATATACACAGCAGAGCAGAGGTCGTTGCTCAATGCAGCCGCCGCCAAGTCGCGCCGATGCAACAAGAGTTTCTTTCTGCTCTGTCTTTGGCACGTGACCCCCTTGACCGCGGCAGCGCAGCGCCCCCACGATAGACACCGGCCGTCCAGCTCCTTCAGTGCTCCTGCAGCCCGCTACAAGCTCCCGGTAAATTACTTGAAAGCTGTCGGAGACACTAACAGTTTAGGAGAATATCGGAAAAATTAGAGAGAGAGAAAATGAAAAGAATGTCGGGCCCAATATTAACATCGTTAAAGCCGGGATTCACGGAAACCATAGTGCTGCGGCGCCGGCTGGGTAGGCAGCCGTGCGAATTGTGCAGTGCACGCGTGTCGTGCGGGCGGCCTACCGCGGCGCTCGCGGGCGCTCGTCTTGTGTGTCTCGCCGCACCGCCGCAGGGGTCAACAAGTCGATTCGCATTATCGCCTCGCCTTGAGAGGATTTATTATTGCAACATGAATCATAGCGTCGGCGGGCGCGCGCCACACGGCACGGCGGCCCGCGCTGTGATGCCGCAAAGCGAACCAGCAAAAGAAAAACAAAGACGAAAAAAAAAACCAACTGCATCATCGGGTCGGATCGGAGCTCCGGGGCTGACCGGAGGAACTGACTGGCCGTCGGCATCCCCCCCCCCCCCGGCCTAGACCACGACTCTCGCAGCTTTGACGTCGCCGACGTTCACATCCGTTCTGTGCACGTGCACACATGCGTTCGTGCGTGTGTGTGTGTGTGAGAGAGAGAGAGAGTGGATGTGTGCGCGCGTGCGTCAGTCGGAGCGCTGAGCCGAAACCGATAGGACCATCTCGCTTTTTGGCCAGATAAGACCCGACGCAAACCGATGTGTGCCATAAAAGGTTAGGTGCCAGCCGGGGCCGCCGGGGCCGCGGCTGCCGTGCGCGCAGGCAGCGCAGGCCTCCGGCAGGCCTCCGGCAGGCCTCCGGCAGCCCCCGGCAGCCCCCGGCAGCCCCCGGCAGCCCCCGGCAGCCGCCGGCCGGACCCTGCCATTCATTCCGACATTTAACAGCGTCCACGCCAATCCGGGAGCGGAGCAAGGAAGGCGACCGGGGACCCCGGAGACCCCCCGACTGCGGCGGCACATTATAATGCGGTCAGAAAAAAAAGGAAATAAATAAAACGAAGAGAGGTGCGGAGGAAGGGAGGAAGGCACTTTGATATATAACACACGACGGCGGGATTCCACCACCAAAGAGGCAAAATAGGCGTCGCTATGTGAAATACGATGAACAGTCGGGTCCGAGCAGAGAGAAAAAAAGAGATTAATAAAAGGAAAGGAAGGGAGGTTTGAGGGGGGGAGGTGCAGGCACTACAATGGACAAAGCCATGAGACCATTTGAGACAAGTTCAGGAGGAGGAGGAGGAGGAGGAAAAGGAGGAGGGTCCTCGGGGGAAAAGGGACAGGACACAGAGAGGGACAGAGAGAGGATTTTACGAGGTGAGCAGAGCACATGAATGCGCCCATGCTGCGGCTCGAACGTTCGAATGCATAGTAGAGGTGTAACACGCAGAACACCTGGCAGTATTGCAAGAGAGCCCTGAAGCGTCCAGCCGTGCGTCCAGCAACGGTCGGAAGCGAACACGACAGACGATACGAGAACCAACTTGTAAAAAACCAACAGGCACAGGAAAACGTTTTTAGTCCAATTTTTCTGTCTAAAGCGAACGCCGAAGCCCGAAATCGGGTGGCTGGCCGGGGAGCAGGGGAGGGCGGTGCCTAGCAGTGCCGCACAAAAACCCTGCTTGGGCACACGCATGGTTGGCTTACCGGGCAGCCTCCGCCACAAGACCACGTGACCGGGGCGCCGGTGTCCCGCGGTCCAGCGAGAGGCCCTGCGGGACGGGGCGGGACGGACGGGACCGGATGGTGGTGAAGACGATGCCGATACCCCTCGCGAGGGGGGCGCGCCGAGCGCGGGGTAGGTCCAGCCCCCAACCGGCCGGCCGCACCGCACCGCACCGAACGCACCACCCGGCATACGCCCGGCCGGCCGGCGGGTGAGAGGGAGAGGGGAGAGGGACGCCGGTATGACAACGGGGGTGAAACTGGGCCAAACCAAAAACGCAAAGCGCCGTGCAAAGAAGAAAGGCTGCGGCGTGAGGCCAGTCGGTGTTGGCGCCGGAGACGGTGGGGCAGCGGGCAGCACAACACGACTGGAGCCGTGGCGAGGCACCACCGCCAACGTCCGGTCCCCGAACGGTCCCTCCTTGGCGGCACCAAACATGGCTCTTTTTGAATTCTAGATGGAAAATCCCCCTGATTATACTTGAAACCCGGCTCACCCGGAACGGGGAACGGGCACCGAGATCCGCAGGGCCGAGCCCGTGCTGCCGGGCCTGACAGCGGCGCGGCGGAGGGCTCGCGGACCTCGGACACCACCGGCTCGTGATTACAAGTGCAGCCCGACCAGCACGGACGCAACACCAGTGCAACGCCAGAGCAGGGACGCATCGGCGGAGCCGGAGACGGCGGGGCCGTGTACTTTCACTATCGCCTGGGCGTCCTATCCCGGCGACGGCAGGGGGGCGTGGCGGGGCGTGGCGGGGCGTGGCGGGGCGCGGAGCACAGACGTGCATCCCTCCCCCCCCTCCGCGCAGCATCGATCCCTTCCAGGGGGTGGCCCTTCCCTTCCAGCCCTTTAGGCCTTTAGCCCGGCTTCCCGGTGGCCTAGCGAGCCCTAGTTCGTCCGGGCTGCAGGCGGGGCGCGGGGCGAGCCGAGCCCTTGCAGGGGAAGGGAAGCAGGGAAGGGCCCGGCGCAGGCGGAGGCCGCCGAGGCAAGCCCGGGGGGGTGGCAGCGCCGCTGCGCCGGGGCGGGGAGTCGGAGGGCCGAGGCGAGGCAGTAGGCCACCGGCAGACGACACTTTTTATTTATCCGGCCCCGGGAGTAAGGGAGAGAAAGTTTCCCGACGGCCGGCAGTAGCAGCGGCGGCGGTGGCGGCGGCGTTGCAGCCCACGGCGGCTAGACAAGACGGCCGTGCCGCGCCGTGCCGACGGTGCCGCCGCCGCGCCGCGGGGCACGCAAGGAAGTCTCCCCCACTTCCTGTTGTGATAGTGTGGCGCGGCTGCAGAGGCTGCGGCCGGCGGCCACTGGCGGCCACTGGGGACGCAGACGGGAGTGCAGAAGTTCCGACGGGCGTCGCCGGCGGGCCGGGCTTGAGCCGGGCGTCGTTGCGGCGAGGCGCGGCGTGCCGCGGCCTCCAACCACTTAAGCCCATGGCGGTGAGGGCCCCCGCTCAGCCAGCCAGCGCCAACCCCCGGCTCTGGCCCCGCCGCCAGGGTCGGAGACAGCAGCCGCCGCGGGCGTGCACCGCCTCCCCTTCCAACATAGACGCCGGGGACCTCGCAGAGCCGTCTCATCCCGTCCTGCTGGCTGTGCCGGGCCGCCGGGGCCGGGGGTGGGGGTGGGGGTGGGGGTGGGGGTTGGTGTGGGGGTGGGGGTGGGGGTTGGGGTGGGGGTCCGCGATGGCATTGAAAGTGAAATCGAGGGCCGCGGGAAGAGCGTGGGGTGGGGCCGCGGTGCGGTGCCCCGCCCAGCGCGGCACCCCCAGCGGGGAAACACCCCCGCCGGCGTGCGTCATTCCATCCTATCGCCAACGCGCCCCGACGCGACTGCCACAGTCGGGCAGAGCACAGAGCACGGCCGCCCGCACCCGCGGCGCCCAGCGCCGTGTACGCCCTCGTGGCGCGTTTGGAGTTTGACCGCCGGCGACGTTTCCTCACAGACCCGGAAAATGTGAGGAAATGTGTCCCGCGGCGTCGGCGTAAGGCAAGCGCGCTCCACCCGGCTCTGCCCGGCTCGGCACGGCCAGAGTGCGCACAGCGAATAAATCTTCTCAACCTCCTCGTCTCCGTCCGAGTCCGTGAATCCGCGTCAACGGACTTTTCCAAGTGCCGCAGCATGAAAACACCGCAGTCGACGACCGCGGTGGCTGCAGGGGAGGGGGCGTGGCGGCGTACAAACTTTTGCCCCCCCCCCCTCTCTTCCCATCCATCTCTCCGCGCGGCTTACATTTCTTTACATCTCTCTACCTGCCAATCCTTCTTTGAACCCACGCTGCATCAAAAAATACCAGCCGCTCGCAAAGCGGATTTTTGTCCCTTGAACTCGAAAAGCACGCACGGTCGGACCGGGAGGGGGGCAATGCGAGGCCCAGGCTGAGTTGGAGGAGAGGGGGGGAGGAGGGGGCTGAGTCTCCGCGTATACTCGTTTTCTTGCGAGAAATAAAATACAAGTAAAAAGTGCGTCGTCTGCGGCCGCCTCCCGAGCAGGGCAGGGAGCACATCAGATACAGGTTTGCGCTCTTTTCGTATTTTCCGTCATGCCCCCGCCGCGCCTCGACTCTCGGTTCGCCGGGCCGTCGGGCCGTGGCTTCCGTCTGCAATGGCGTCCCCAAGCGGCGGGGTGCCTCACCTGGAGCCTCCAAGGAGCCTCACCTGTGCCGTGCACGTGCACGGCACAGCCCGGCATCGTGCGGGAAGCGGGCAGCCATGCGTACAAACACAAGCCTGTGTGCCACTCATCCGGGTCAGAGCTGCGGTGCTGGCGCTGACCAGCACGGATGACAGAAGCTTTGGGTCATCCGTGCTAACCAGCGGTGGTGCCTCTGTGCGCCTCTGCGGGGGGGGGGGGGGGCGATCGGTCCCCGCCGCGGTGCTACACATGCGGGAAGGGGCCCCCGCGGCCCCCGCCCCGCCTCGCCCGCCCCGGGGCCGCCCGCCACGCTCTCCGCGGTCATCAGCGCGACATGCCAATAAAACTGCTGCCCCACCTCTCCGCCACCGCCGCCGCCACCGCCGCCGCCGCCGCAGTCGCAGACGGCGAGCAAAGATTTGCTGCCGGCGGCCCCGCGTACCCCGCACCCCGCACCCCGTTCCGCTCCGAGGTACGCGGGCAGAGGACGGCGGCGGCGACGTCACGCCCAGTCATCCGACGTCTGGCGGCGAGACACTTGCAATCACGAAGTGAAGATAACGCCGCCACGGCCGGGGGGCCGCGGGGCCGCGGGGCCCAAACCCGGGCCGGGCCGGGCTGGGCTCGGGGCGCAGCCGAACCGAAGCGGCCGGCCGCCGGCCCCGCCGTGCCGTGCCGTGCCGTGCCGTGCCGTCGCGGTCAGCTGTGGCGGGAGGATAACGCGCCGCGGCCGCGGCGGTGCACAGAGCACAAACTTTTCCTTCACCCCACCGACACATGGCTGCGCCGTGCAGCGCAGCGCTGCGCCGCGCCGCGCCGCGCTGGGCCGCCCCGAGTCGTGACTTCACCAGCAGGCGTGCCGGCTTAGAGACTCGCCGTATCTATGGGCTCCCCGCGCCCGGCCGGGGTGCGGGAGCCGACGGCGGCCCTCGGGGGCCCTCAGGGACCCTCGGGGACCCACGAGGACCCACACCCACTGGGAGACCCTCAGACCCCTACCATGGGAACCAATTGAGCCGCGTCGCCGCGCCGCTTATTCATTGACAGTAGTACTGCACTACTCAGCGGGGCGGGGCGGGGCGGGGCGGGGCCACAGGTACAGGCCGGGGCAGACACTGCGGCGGGCGGCGGCCATGGAGGCCGCGAGGTCGGCGCCAACGTGACGCGTCTACTCACCCGCCGCGGCCGACCGTGCCACCCCGCCTTCGGCCGCCCCCACGCCCCCACCCCCTGTGCCGCGCCCGGCCCGGCACGGCTCGAGGGGGCTATCACTCAAAAAAAATAGGTGCACAGTAGGAAAAGAAATTAAAAAAAGTCAAAAACAATTATAAAAAGAAACAAAATCAACTACTTTGAAAAAAAATCATAGAAATCAACCACCTGCAAATTGTGCAAAAGTCTAAACAACCCGATAAATATAAGAGACAATTTTTTCAATCAAAAAAATCATGTAGAAATCATGAAGTCCTTGACGATTTAAAGCGTTGTCCACCGCAAAGGAAAGGGGCAGTGAGGGAGGGACTCCTCGGCACGGCTAAGGGCAAGGCCGCCGCCGAGACGCGCCGCCCGTCGCCCCGCGGGTCACGCCACCGGCCGCGCGCCACGCCGGAGCTGCGGGGACGCAGAGGGCGGGGGGCAGCGCGGCGTCGGGCCGAGCAATCGACAGGCGTCTGACTCGGAGCACTCTGTCGCACTCGTACGGGTGCCCCGTAAGAGAGCGAGAGAGAAATCCGGCAGTGTTCGGAATCTCTCTGAAGTAGAGCTATCCGGAACATTCCGAGCCTAATCCCCTTCCCCTCTCCCCCCACATCAAATATCTCTTTTCGGCAGCACACCACGAGAGCGACAAAGAACAGTGATTGGAATCAACCGGATAAAGAGGCGCCGAGAAGCGTGGATCGCGCAGGTGTGTTGGTGGAGGGTTGTGCTGGCGAAAAGTAGTGCGACAGCGATCGTGCCGTAGTAGAAGCAGCGGGCACGGCGTCCCACACAGCCGGCCCGCCTCGCCCCGCCCGCGCCACCCCTCGCCTCTCCTCCCCTCTTGCGGCCCGAGCCAGACAGCGGCCAGACGGGAAGGGGAGGGGAGGGGAGGGGAGGGGAGGGGAGGGGAGGGGAGGGGAGGGGAGGCGCTCGAACCCGCAGCCCCCGCAGCGCGCTGTGAGCGCAAGGGAAGCGAAATGGGATGTATTGACACCCAACATTTATGCTTGAATGACACGAGGTGGAGGAGAAAGGGTGGAGAGAGGAAGAGAGAGGAAGAGAGAGGGAGGGAGAGGGAGGGAGAGGGAGGGAGAGGGAGGGAGAGAGAGAGAGAGGGAGAGAGAGAGAGAGAGGGAGGGAGGTAGAGAGAGAGAGGTAGAGAGAGAGAGGTAGAGAGAGAGGTAGAGAGAGAGGTAGAGAGAGAGGTAGAGAGAGAGGTAGAGAGAGAGGTAGAGAGAGAGGTAGACAGAGAGGTAGACAGAGAGGTAGACAGAGAGGTAGACAGAGAGGTAGACAGAGAGGTAGACAGAGAGGTAGACAGAGAGGTAGACAGAGAGGTAGACAGAGAGGTAGACAGAGAGGTAGAGAGAGAGGTAGAGAGAGAGAGGTAGAGCGAGAGAGGAAGAGCGAGAGAGGAAGAGCGAGAGAGGAAGAGAGAGAGAGAGAGAGAGGGAGAGAGAGGGAGAGAAAGAGCAAGGTAGAGAGGGACAGAACAAGGGAGAGAGAAAGAGAGAGAACAAGAGAGAAAGAGAGAGAGAGACGGTGTGAGGGATGACAGAGGGGATGGGGGGGGAACAGAGGGAGGCAGACGCGACGGTGCGGAGACCGTGGATTGGACAGCTGGAGAGCGCCGCGCCCAGCCCGGGGCTACAGCAGGAGGGAGAGGGAGGGAGAGGGAGGGAGAGGGCGGAGGGGGAGGCGGGGGAGCCGTTGAAGGGCGTCGGGGGGCGGCCGCGGCTCGGCCAGACGGGAAGGGGAGGAAACGAGAGGGAAGGGCAGGGACCCGTTTAAAAAAGTTTAGTCCCAGAATCGTGCCGAAACAAGCTCCGAAAAAGCCCGGCGTACCGCGGGCTACCCCGAGAACGGCCCGATGCGTATTCGGGCTGCCCCGCTATAAGTCCGGCAGTGTATGGGTTGGGACTGGATCAGCCCGAAAACAGCCCTGCCTACTCTGGGGCTGCCCGAAATCGGCTCCGCCGTGGACCTCAGTTCCGGAACAAGCCCGAGGCGAGATTGCGGGCCACTGTCGGTGCTGCCCCACCTATCAGGACTT
Organism: Megalurothrips usitatus; assembly: GCA_026979955.1. Classification (NCBI taxonomy): domain Eukaryota; kingdom Metazoa; phylum Arthropoda; class Insecta; order Thysanoptera; family Thripidae; genus Megalurothrips; species Megalurothrips usitatus. Next base: position 2,002,984 of record CM049594.1, on the reverse strand, counting down.
AAAAAATTTTTCGAATCTGTGTTAATATTAGTGAATTTAGGTACCTAAAGCCGAAAAGAAGTTTCAAAAATTGAATTTGGTCCCACTGCATCTATGAAATTTGCGTTATTCTACACGCAAGAGTCTAAAAATAGTGCAATAACTAATCTATTCTTTCTTGTTATTGACCAGCTACGGACTATCGCGGCAGACGGTGTGGGAGAAAATAGTAATAGGTTACGTCAAAAATCGCTTGTTTGAAACGCGAGTCAGAAAGTGTCCACAGGAGCCACTGATCAACATATTCAAAGATGGCGACAGCATTTTGTGGGATCCCCCCTCTTACACGCTGCCCGCAGGGACTTAGAATCGTTTCGCCGTGTGTCCTGGCGTCGAGTGGGACCCCTTCGGCTCGCCCTCTCTCACAAGCGAGGCGCGCAGCCTAATGGATAGCGAGCGAGGTTCGGGAGTGAACTGTCTGCGGAACGAATCTCTACTGCTTTTATTTTTACCCTGGGCCGGGAGCCGATTTCGGACTTCGGACTCATTTCGGACTCACCCGGACGGGGGAGCCGGGCTCTCGGGCCACACCCGAGAACAGTGCTGAATTTGTAACATTCTGGGACAACGCGCGGGCTAGTCCGACGGAGTCGTTTTCGGGCTTGTTCCGTGACGGGGCTGTTTCTGGGGCTGGAAATTTTTAAACGGGGAGGGGACCGCGTCTGAAGGGCGCAGAGGGCAGACGGCGAGGGAGACACCCCACGGGAGGGGCGGGGGAGGGTGGGGCAGCAGCGGCGGCCGGAGCGGTGAGTGCGTGCGCGTGTCTATGCGTGCGGGCGTGTGTGCGGGCGTGTGTGAGAGTGTGTGTGTGTGTGTGTGTGTGTGTGTGTGTGTGTGTGAAGGAAGAGCGCCGCCTGTCCCACCGGTACGAAAGGCACTCGGGTATGAAGAAGACGGTCTTCCGACGTTTGGCGCTCCGGTGGTGTCCATATCAAACATGGATGCTTCACAGAGGGAAAGGGGGCGGAGCGACGCGGGGCGGTGTGAGACGCCGAAGGCGCGAGCTGGAGACGCCTTTTCGCTTCGGTGCGGCCGCGGCCCCCGCACCCCGCCGAACCGAGCGGCGCCGCGGGCAAACGTAAGACAAGTGAACACACAAACAGCGCGGCGCGGCGCGGCGCGGCGCGTCTGGTCCGGGCCGGGCCGGGCCCGGCGCGGCGCATCGCTCAGGGTGGCGCGCGCCCACCAACACAGACACGCACACAGACGAACGCACCCAACATTCAACGTTGCGTCGTCTACCACCCTTCCCCTCCCCCCACCTCCCGCGCCGTTGAAAGTTTGGAAGACAGACACTTCACATCGACAACCCCCCCCCCCCCTCCCCTACACCTCTCACCCGTCTGCGCCCGAGGGGTGAGGGCCCGAGCGCGAGGGTGGCGAGGGTGGACGGGGTAATGGAGGAGGGCGGGGAGGGGGGGGGGGCGAGTGGAACACGAGCCGAGCCCCTTCAAACTTGGACCCATTCGGCGGCAGGCATCTGTGCGTTTCAAGCATCGCGACCACGGCCTCAAGCCGCCCCCCCCCCCCCCGCCCGTGTGGAGGACAAGGCCGGCGCCGCGGCGAGCCCACACCGGGGCCTGGCCCGTCACGCACTTCCCTACATTTGCGTACGGCCCCTCCTCTTTGCTTCCCTTCCAGACAGACGGCTAAAGAGGGTTGAAAGAGAGGCGAGGTGGTGGCTGGGAAATTGGATAGGGCATGGTTCGTGGGGAACCGAGACAGGGTGGGCGGGGGTGAGGCGGCGGCGACGGCGGCAGGGCGGAGTGGGGCGCGGAGGGAGGGAGGGAGGGGGGCGAGTAGCGTCGTCTGGGTTAGACCGGGCTGGCTGGCTGGCTGGCTGGCCTAGGCGGCACGGGGGGCCGCGCGGGCCGGCCGTTTCAAGGTGACACTCCACCCCTCTCCCTCCGCCGCGCCGCGGCGCGACGCGACGCGCTGCACCGCGTCAGGCCAGACCCACCCAAACCTCCACGGCGCGGCAGGGGCAGGGCGCGGCTCGAAGCCGACACCGGCCCGGCGGGACACAAGGCGCGACCGCTCCGGCCAGCGCCGGCCAGCGCAGCGCACGGCCCCGCCAGGGCTGCCGTGCCCGTAAGCAATAAAATCAATTACACTTTCAAGACCCCAGCCAGCCGGAGCCGGGTACCGGTCCCGCGGCAGAGGCTGGGCCCCACAGGACCCGTCCGGCCGGCCGGTGCAGCCGGGCCGAGAGCGGGTGCACGGGGCTCGGTGCACGGGGGCGCCGGTGCCGGCGTGTGTGTGAGCCCGGCCTGCCTGGCTGCCGGCCTCTTCAAAGCGTGTCTCTGGCGACAAAAAGAGTCGACGACGAGAGCGCTGACCATCATCGCGCCGGGCCGGGCCGAGGTACTAACGGGCAAGGGCGGGGGCAGGGCTCCCGCGCCGGCCGCCGGTCCCCAAAACCCCTTTACCTTTAAAGCTCCGACAGCTCCGGCCTCAAGCTCTTGAGCGTCCAGCCTCCGCCACAGCGACCCCGTCCTTGGTGCGTGCGCCGTGGCGGCGTGGCGGCGTGGCCGTCCCCCGTCCGACTGTAATGACGCCGGCCGGGGCCCGGGGCCGCCGCGGCGGCCCCGCGGGTCGTCTCTCGGACGCTCATTAGAGCAGGACATGGCCACTGGCCAGCACCGCCAGCGCCCGCAGCGCACCACACTGCCGACAACCCCCGGGGGAGGGAATCCTAGAGGGGGGGGGGGGGAGGGAATCCTAGAGGGGGGGCAGGGGCGGGGCGTCCTTGCAGAGCCCGCCAAAGCATCGTCGCGCACGCACCGCGGTGTGGCCACGGAAGGATGCGGGGTGCTATCCGAGACACCAAAGGCGTCGGCCCGGTACCTGGTGGTGGTGGTCCAGCGGGTCCGGCCGCCGAGGCGAGCCGAGGCCGCAGGCACCTCACGTCTCGCCGCGGCGCCGGGGCCGGGCAGGCCGGCCGGGCCGGGCGCATGTGGCGTCCGGGAGGACATCAAACGCGCAGCGGGCAGCGGTCCGGCCCCCGCCAGCCTCACGCCAGGCGAGGAAGAAAAGCCCCGCCGGCACCGGCACCTTCATTAGAACCCCCATCTCTCTATTCAATCCCTCTGCCGGGCCGCACGAGTGCCTAGCGAGCGCAGGACAGGCCCCCTAGAGCCGAGAATTCTAATCAACCTTGAATAGTAAATAATTCTCATTCGGTCCTCCGCGCGCCCCCTCCACATTAGCATGTGGCTGCCCCCGCCCCCCGAGGCGGCGGGCGCGCCTCCGTCACCACTCAAGGTCGGAAAGGGTTTTGCGGCACGTGTGCCAGTGTGCGTGCGTGCGCGCGTGTGTGTGTAGAGTGGCCGTGTGAGTGTCATCAGCCGCCTCAAGAGCATCGATGGGTTCCAGGAGCGACGGCGGCGCGACGGCGGCGCGCCGACGCGGATCTAAAATAAAATGCCACTATCAGAAGAGGCTTTCCGCCTGTCTGGGTCGCCGCCGCCGCCGCTATCACAAGAGTAGACCCTGGCGCCGCGGACGCGGGCACGGGCACGGGCACGGGCACGGACACGGGCACGGACACGGGCACGGACACGGGCACGGACACGGGCACGGACACGCGGCCGGCAGGGCTTCCGCCAATTCGATACCGCGATACTGCCAGTCGTGTCCGCGGGAGCCGGCAATGAGCTGCAGAAGCCGATGCGATGCGGGGGCGGCACCGCCGGGCACCGCCGGGCACCGCCATGCCACTGCAGAGCGCTGCACAGGACAGGACCACGAGCCCCGCCGCCGGTCTGCACCGAGGGAGCCGTGCGGGGGCGGTGCCCCCCCCCCCCTCTGCCCTCCCAAGACCGGGCCCGCGAGGCCCGCGTGTAGCCAGCCGGAAGCAGCGAGTGCTAGCCGACGTCGTCGCACAGCAGCCGCCCGACCGCGTACAGCCCCGTCTCACTCCCACCCCCAACGGAGACGACACGGCCGCGGGAGTGCGAGAGAGACATTAGCGAAGGACTGCTTCGGAGTCAAGACGGCGGGGGGGGGGGGGGCGTTATCTGGCCCAGGTGCCCGGCCCGTGGCCGTCACGTCCCACCTCAGTGCACGCACTCGCTAGGTGTCCGCGTGCCCCCCCCCCTCCCCCGTACCCCCGCAGCCTTGCGGTCTGGTGTCCTGTCGAGACGGCGGGCGGGGCGGGGCGGGGCGGGGTCCGCAGGGGACCCTCTCAATCACACTCGCCCGGCGGCGGCGCACTCCGGCAAGTGGCAAAAATGAAATGCCCAGCTGAAACCGACGAGTCAGCGTGAGCGTGGGCAGGAGCGGTTCGCCATGATGTCCAAAGGGGTGCATGGTACTTAGGAGGTGATTCCAGCGGGGCTCCAGAACGGGAGGTCGAAGAACAAGAATACTTCCAGAAGGAGAGACAGAGCCTCGCAAAGGTTTGCAACGCGCGCGGCATTTCCGAATCACCTGTCGTGTACTCGCCTTCCGCGCGCCATTTTTAGCTAGCACCCCCAAACACCCCTTCGCGTTCAAAACGCCGGCTCTTCGCAGGCCTTCCTGAGTGAGGGGCTGACGCGAAGTGATTCACCCGGCCGAGCACGTGCGCCGCGTGCGCCGCCGGTCGGTACTCATCACTGTCGCCGGCGGCGCCAGGCGGCGCTGACGTCGCCCCGCGGCGGCCGCCTCTACTTACCTGCAACGAGAAGAAGACAGGGAGTTAGCGATGCGTCAGAGACACGAACGTTGCGCGACCGTCCTACACCACACGTGAGAGCGATGACAGACACTGTAAATCCTGGAGCGATATTTGTCGCTCTTACAAAAGAGCGACATTTTTTCCCAAACTTCGTCGCTAGCCCCCCTCCTCTAGTCGCTCTGTTAGAGCGACGCTTCGAATACCGCTCTATTAAAGCATCGCATTTTAGCGTCCCCCAAATTGGGCAACGAAGGTTTTTATTTAATTTACAGTGCGGAGAGACAGACGGAGAGACAGACGGAGGGTGTTCACTTCACTATAGCATATGGTCGGGTTGCGTCACACTCCCGGCTGTGGGTGGATTCCTCGCCAATAGCGTGCGGCGATAGCGGGACACCGAGCACCGCCGAGCCGCCTTTTCGGCCCGCCCAGCTGGGATCGGGACGGCCGCGGGGGGTCCGGGCGGGACGGGGCGGGGCCAGACAGGCGCGACGCGACGGCGAGACCATAGAGCCCAGCCCAGCCCGGCCCAGGCCCCGCCAGCCAGCCAGCCAGCCAGCCAGCCAGCCATTCGCCACGATCACCCTATGATATGACGAGGCTTGCCAAAAACGCCCGCGCGTAAAAAAGAAGACGAAGAAAACTCCGCCGCCGCGCCGCGAACAGTCAGTCTGAGTCTGCCGGCTCCACACGCGGGCCGGCGGCGGCGGCGGCGGCGGCGGGGGGGGGGGGGGGGATTAAAGCCACGCGCCGCTCGCCATGCCAACACCAGACCAGACCACACTGAGCGGCGGTATACGTCCGGTCCGGGTAGGGGCTCTGGGCGGGGCGGCCGCGCCGGAGTGGCGGCCGGCCGGGACCCGGTGACGCGGTGACGCGGGGACGCGGCGCGTGCGCGTGCGTGTGCGTGGGCGTGCCGCGGTCCCGCGACCTCTCCGAGGCACGTGTCCGCGGCCGCTGCTGTAACACGGAGTGAGGCCGCACTTCGTGCTGCCGCTACGCTGCCGCTGCCGGCCCGGCCCCCGAGGCCCGTGTCCAGCAGCGCAATGGCTTCGCGGCGGTGGCGGCGGCGGCGCGCTCATCCCTCACCATCACCGACTAGCTTCCGGTCCGGCGGCGCAAACGCGGGCCGGAAACGGAAGCTAGAATAGGGCGCGTTAGAGAGGCGTGGGCTGGCGGCACAGGCGGCAGCCGTCACGGATTAGCTGTATCTGCAGGGGGGGGGGGGGGAGGCCACTACACGGGCAGCGCGGCGCGCGCACGCGGCACGCCAGTAGCACAGCTAGATGGTTCGAGAAAGCTTTGCCCCGCGTTTGCAGTGCGGTCTTTCGCCAACATCCAACACTGGCAGAGGGCTGGCGGCTGGCTTTGACGAGACCCGGCCGGCAGCCTCTGCTGCCTTCCCTCGGCCACTCGCTAGACGGCTAGGCGGGGGCCTAGGCGAGGCTGGCCGCTGGCCGGGCGCTGGCCGACCGTGGTGTTTGCAGTCGCGTCTCGGTGTGCACAGCAGAGGCGTAAACAGTGTGGCCGTAGCGTCGCGACGCTACCCGCCGCCGCCGCCGCCGCCGCCGCCGCCGCCGCCGTTGCCGCCGCCGCCACTGCCCGCACGCCGCCGGCACACCCGCCCCCGTGGACAGCCACTCAATCCTCTTCGTTGTTCGTCCCCCTCCATCAGTCCAGAACGGCAAAGCGATTGCCGCACGAACTGGATCTGCCCTGCCGCCGCCGCCGGCCCCCGCCGTGGGCGCGCTGGGTCCCAGCGTACGACCTGGCGCCGGCACAACTAGTTGGGCCGGGACGGGCAACATCGGAAATAACAAAACAATAAAAGCCAGCCAGCGACCCGCGTCGACGGCGGACAGGCCAGGACCGCCATCGTAAGAGAGAAGAGCGGGAGAGAGACGGGGTCAGACAGAGAAGGAAAGCCAGACGCAAAACTCGTAGGCTGTTTTAGTCTGTCGCCGGCGTCAGCGGACGGCGCGAAAAGGCTCGGGCCGCACCGCCAGCGCCGCCAGCGCAGACCAGACGGGCGCATGGGGAGGCGCCAATTGGGTGGGGAAGCACATGCCACATGTGGTAAGTGGGATCTAGACTAGACAGCCGTCGCGCACGCAGGACGTGCGAACAGGGCGGCGCGGCGGCGGCCGATCGAACCTGCAGACGCGCATACCCCCCCCCTCCCCCTTCACTCCTCCAACCCCGGCCACTCATGCCCGCCGCCCCTCTCTCCCTCGCGCTTTTCTATGGCGTAATTGCTGGGCTTCCGGTGCGCCCCGCAGCAGCACGAGCACCAGCACTCCGACAGTCACGTAGGGGGCGAGGAGCGCGGAGGCGTGGCGGAGTACGGCGTGGCACGGCGTGGCGTGGCGCGGCGTGGCGGAGCCGCCGCGCGACTCCCCCGCCGTAATTAGTCTAGGCTAGACAATGGAGTGCGCCCGCCGCCCCGCCGCGTCCGGGTAGTGTGGCGGCGCGGAGCCGGCGGGGACACCCCGGAGACAGCGGCGAAGCGAGGCTTTCCCACGGCGCCGGAGCCGCGAGGGCCCCGCAGACAAGAAGCGGCCCGGAGCGGCGGGCAGCCGCGTCTCCGCGCCTGCACTGCTTTTTGCAGGCCCTCGAGTCCCGGCGGGCGGGCCGCGTCACGTAATACGCGGAGGGGCGTAACACCGCGGCGCGCAGTACGACAGGACGCGGCCGGACAGGGAGGGATGGGGACGGCCGCGGCGTCCGGGCCGCGCAGCAGCGCAGCGCAGCGGACGCGGCCGGCCGCCCGGGCCTGGTTAGATGAGCCAGCCATCCAGCCCGGCCGGCAGCTAGCCTCGTGCGGCCTCCTCGCATGCGTAGGCCCCGCGTAGGCCATGCCGGGCGCGGCGGGTGGCGTGGCGTAGCGGGGCGTAGCGGGGCGTAGCGGGGCGTAGCGGGGCGTAGCGGCCAGTCAACGGCCTCTAGCCTAGCTCGGCAACGCCCCACTCCGCGCCGCCGCAGCCGTGGCAGGCCGGCAGGGCCCCGCGGGGGGCCGGTACACATGGCGGTAACCCGGGGGCTTTGACCCGCAGCCGGCAGCCTAGCGCCCAGCGGGTAGGCAACGCGCGGGGCACGGCTGCGCAGCCGGCCCGGGCGTCGCCTACTGAGCCGGGGGCCCGAGCGCACCACCGCTGCGCTGCTGCCCTGCTCTCGTGCCGTGAGACTGCGGGCCCAAAGCAAGAAGCTCTCGACAAAATCGCGCCCGGCTGATTACATCCCTATTTTCCTCCGAGTGACCCCCGATTACACCTCGGATTACCACGGGCTACTCCTACATCCCATGAGTTACTGAATGGTTCTGAAAGAAACCACAGAACACCGGCAGTACTGTGATCCGGCCTGGAGCGCACTGGATAACCTCTCACATCAACCCCCGGAGCGCCGCCGACCGCGTCCGCTGGGTCCGTTAACTGTACGGGCACGGAGCTCTGTACTACGAGCGCCGTGCGGGTAGGCAACGTGCGGCGCCAGGCTGCGCGCAGCTCCGGATATTGCCTACCCAGCATAACTCACTCCGAGGACAATCGCTGCGCTGCAATCGACCGGCTTCGCCCCCGGGAACCCGCCGTCCCCGGCTACCCGCCGTCCCCGGCTGTCCCCGACAGCCCCCGGCCAGCGCGCGACTCGGCGGGCTTCCGGGTGACGACAAGCCGCCGCCGGCCGCCAGCCCAGCCGAAGTCCACGGCCCGGGCGCGGCTTACACACTCCGTACTCCGCACTCCGGACGGCGGGGCGGCGACGGCGCCGAGGTCAGCCCGGCTGCCACGCAGCGCGGCTAGGGCCCCGCCAGGGCCCCCGCGGCCACGTATGGTAAAACGCAATTAGGGTGCGCGCCGTTTCAAAAGGTACCGCGTTCCGAAATCGAGGTCCTTGGCCTGGTCGTGGTTATACGGACGGTACGGTAAGTGCCCCGCCGTGGGCTGGCTGCTGGCCGGGGCCGCCCGGACCTGGGTCCCGCCGGCCGCGCCGTGCCGCGCCGTGCCGCGCTCCGCCGGGCCCCTCGTCCTCACCTCGCTTTCCCTAGACGGCCAGACGAGCAGACGGCAGACACACGGACAGATAGAAAACCACGCGGCACGGCGGCAGGCCTTCCTGTCTGCCCGCTGGCCGGGGCCCGCCTCCCGCCCCGCCGCCCCGCCGCCCCGCCGCCCCGCCGCCCCGCCGCGCCGGTGCAAGCTAGGCCACGACGCCGCGCGAACAAAGGATGGCTTTGCTATGGCTGCACGAGTAGCGGGCCGGCGGCGGGGCGGGAGAGTCTGGCGGGGCCTAGCGGGGCTCGGCGGGGCCTGCCGCTGTCTGTGCTGGACTCGGGTGGGCGGCGGCACCAGCGGCACGGCCGGGCCGCACTGCACGGCTGGCCTAGGCTGGCCTAGATCCCGCGTCTGCCAGCGCGAGGGGCGGGCCGGGCGCGACGCGACGCAACGCGGCTGGTCGGGGCCCCGCGAGTCGCGGCGAGGCGGCGAGGCCAGCCGACGGGAGGGGCGTTGCGTCCGCGGCCGCGGGCAGGACGGGGCGCTAGCGCAACGGCCGCGTCCAGGACTGGCATGGCCTCGCCTCGCCGGGCCCCGCCGGGACCCGCCGGGACCCGCCGGCCGCGGTAGGCAAAGCGCAGCGGCGGTGCTCGGCGGTGAGTTGCCGTGCCGCGCCCCGCAGCGTGTCGAGTGCGCCAATGCGGAAGCCGGCACTTGGGCGCAACGCGTGTGCGTCTCCCCCGCCGCCTCCCCCGTCCCGCCTGTCACACGCGCTGCCGCGGCGGCGGGGCCCCCGCGGGGGCGTCCGCTCGCCCTCGAGGGGGGTCTCCGCGCCGTCGCCTCCGGTCGCGTGAGCGAGGCCCCCCAGACCGGTGCCGGGCAATGTCACCGTCAGAGACAGACAGCCGCGAGCCGGGTCCGGTCCGGCGCACGCCGCACGCAGGGGGGCGGGGACCGGACTGGGAATGGAGCCCCCCGCGGCACGGCGCGGCACGGCCGACGACGGGTACCACGGAAGCCGCCAGGTCGAATCCGTCTGACCTTGCCTCAAATTCGTGTGTACGGCCGGGTGGGGGCCATAACCTGGCCAGACGGAGTCCCGGGCCGAGCCAGGCCGGGCCGCCGCTCACGGTGACCGCCAGGGAGCCCTGGTGACCGCTGCGCGCTGTGTACAGCTGCGGTCTGACCTGCGGCCCGGCCCGCCCGTCCCCGCGCCGCTGTCAGTGCCAGGCCCCGTCCCGTCACTCGCCCTCGCAGAGAATCGGCGGCGGCACAGTGTCGCGCGCCGACACGCCAGCGGGAGCGAGAGAGACGGCCGGATAAAAAAGAATCCACGTTACTCGGCTTATTCACACGAGGCGGCGGCGGCGGCGAGGCCCCGGGCGCGGGGCGGGCGGCGGGATCCGACGCGACGGCTCCCAAAATGCAAATAGCTTGGGCCATCAGCGTGAGGCGGCAAATTGTCGGGACAAATGACAAGACTCGTCCGCCGTCACGCCAGGCCGGGCCATGCGGGGGCCGAGCTGCGCCGCCGCCGCCGCCCGGCCCGCGGCTAGAGGCCCCTACTCTTTGCTATATTTCGTCGTCACACGGCGGCGCCACACCGGCTGCCGCCACGACTGAGGCCATTCATTTCCAGCCGCGTGTGCGGCGAATCGAGCCTCACGACGGTGTGTCGGCGGGGCGGGCGGGATCTCCACCGCCACGCGTGCCACGGAGCCCCCCAGACCCAGCAGACTCTGACCACGGCATCCCGCTTACAACGCCGCCGACATCCACTCCGGCTCCACTCTGCGATGCGATATCCGCGTACGCCCCCTCTCCTCCATGAGGCCATTTCCCGCCACGCCCCCCTCTGCTTCCCCCCCCCCCCTCTCGACGCGCTCCCCACTCCCCCACCCCCCGCGCGCCCGGCAGCGTAATGGCACACAATTATCTAAGTAAGTCTAGACCAGACAAGGGAAAGGCTGCACATGGCTAGAACACAGAAGGCGGCCCGCCGGCTCCACCAGCCCCCCCCCTCCCTCATGCCAACCCACTCCAGACGGGGCCGGGCCGGGAGCTTCACTAGTCACAGGCGCCCCCCCCCCCCCCCCGGTCCCCGCCGGCCCCCGCGCACGCTGCGCCGCACGTGCGGCCGCCCCGGGCTGGGGTCGGGTTGGGCTTCGGCACACGTGGGGGAAGACGACGACCTACATAATTAAAAAATGCCCAAAACGTCAAAACTTTCCGCCGCTGTGGTGATTCGATTTACAACGTAACATCTACTAATTTCTTCCCGCACCCATCTAATTTTTTGTTGCTAGAAAAAAGGGGTACTTTTTTCTGCACGAGCCTGAACTTGAGCGCGATCCTGATTTATTATCACCCGGAAATTTGCATAAATGCGCGCGCGTGTGTGTGTGTGTGTCTGTGAATGTGTAGGTGTGAAGGGGCCTCCCGCTGATTAATTGCTGTGGCAGGTGATTGTGGAGGCGCGGAGTAGCGGTGGGGGAAGAGGGAGAGGGGGGAGGGGGGGGGACGAGGACGGGGCGACATCAGTTTGAAATAGGAAAAAGAATTGACTTAATGGCGATGGCGTCTGCTCACCTTCGCGCCGGGGGCTGGGCCGAACTGGGTGAGCGCCGCGAGCGTCACACACACGCACACACACACACACACACACACGCACACACACACACACGTGTGCGGCCCTCGCGCCCCCGTCCAGATACCACGTAACGCGAGTCGGCGAGTCGCGCCGAGGGGTCGGGAAGGGCTGCCGGCGGCGGCGGGGCGGCGGCCACAAGCCGAGAGGTGAATGTGCCCTTCAAATGTGAACAGTCATGCGTCGGTCTTTGGCGCACCGTGAGGGGGTAGCCCCCCCCCCCCACCCCAGGGCGCGTGAGTCAGCAGCGGTCCGACAGGCGTCACGACGGGCCCCGCAGACGGGTCGACAGACGGCGGCGGCGGCGGCCGGCGCTACCCTGCCTCACAAACAGGTGCCAATGGACGGCAAAATAACTCCTCATCGAAGTGAGAGACTCGCTTCGCACGGCCGTCACACAGGAGGCCTGCGCCGCCGTGTGCCAGTGTGTGGCACTACCGGCACGGGGCCGCCGGGCGCCTGCGGGCGGCGGGGTAGGCCGGCCCGCACGACAGGCGCGCGTGCAGGCGGGGCCGGCTGCCTACCCAGCAGGCGGCGGCCAAGAGCCGCGCCGCTGACTGAGACCAGCCGGCTGATTCCGTACAGCTCCGTCACTGTCGCACTCGTGGGCTGCTGTACAGGAGAAGTGATGCGGGAGGGGGGAGAGGGAAAGAGAGAGGGAGAGGGAGAGAGAGAGAGAGAGAGAGAGGGAGAGGGAGAGAGAGGGAGGGAGAGAGATAGAGAGAGAGAGGGGGGGGGGGGGGAGAGGGAGGGAGAGAGGGAGGGAGAGAGAGGGAGGGAGGGAGAGAGGGTGGGTGGGGGAAGGAGGGGGGGGGGGGGCGAGTCGACAGCGTAGGTGGACGGTTCCGTGTTTCTGCGGTGGGTCCTACGGAAGGTCCCGCAGGAGTTCGTTTTTTTTATTGCCGGGGCCGGTCTCGCGCGGGACAGAAAGGCGAGGGGGGGGGGGGGGGGGGCTCCTGCCGCAGTTATCAGGACGACGGGAGGCAGTCACGCGGCCGGTGCATGCACGACATGCGCACAGCCCCCCGCCCCCCTCCACTCCGCGCTCCGCGCTCCGCGCTCCGCCGTCCTAGTAAAGCCGTCTAGACCGATCACGACCCAGACACATACTGTGTACACAGTCCGGCGCGTCGCGTCCAACCAAGGTGAGCAGACAGGCACACCGGGTGACTCAGGCCGAGGTGTCGCGGGGCCGAGCGGCGCGGAGGCACCTTCACCGCCGCCGGAGTCTGCGCGGGCCGCGCCGGGGAGGAGCTGGACGGAGAGAGAGGCGCCCCCCGCGGGGCCCAGCGGCGCCTGAGCCGGCCGGCCGGCCGGCGGCTATATACAAATACTACGCCTGTTGACGCCGCGCCAAGAGAAGCCTAGCGCCGCCCAGCGCCGCCCAGCGCCGCGGTGGCGGCATTAATTCGGGATGTTCTAAATGGAGTTTAAAATAGGCAGGGAGGGAGGGGTCAGGCGGCGCGGGGGGTTTTGTTTGGGCGCCCAAGACTGTTTATTGTTGTAGGCTCCGCACTACGAGACACATTTTTCTTTGGCCTTTTTTCAGGCGGGTGAGGAAGGGGGGGGGGCGGCGTCGTGATAAAAGGCTTACGGCCAACATGTTGCCACGGCAGGGAGAGAGAGAGAGAGAGAGAGAGAGAGAGAGAGAGAGAGAGAGAGAGAGAGAGAGAGAGAGGAGAGAGAGGGAGAGAAAGAGGGAGAGAAAGAGAGGAGAGAGAGGGAGAGAAAGAGGGAGAGAAAGAGGGAGAGAAAGAGGGAGAGAGAAAGAGGGAGAGAAAGAGGGAGAGAAAGAGGGAGAGAAAGAGGGAGAGAAAGAGGGAGAGAAAGAGGGAGAGAAAGAGGGAGAGAAAGAGGGAGAGAAAGAGGGAGAGAAAGAGGGAGAGAACAGACATACAGACAGAGACGGAATAGTGCGGGCGGGGGTGGGGGTGAAAGGGTCGCATGTGCACAGTATGTTACAAATGTGCGAGCTTACAAACATTTGCAGGTACGTGTACAGGTGAGCTTTCTGGACGGCTTTGTGCCGCCGGCCCCGCGGGCCCCGACAGCGCGGGCGGACGCCGCACAACGGCGGCTGACAGGCTGCGGCACACGCACGGCCCCTCAGTCGTGTCGTGTGGTGTCGTGCCCTTCTCAGGCCTCTCGCCCCGGAGCCCCCGACCCGACTCCCCTTCTCGCGGCCGACAAGACAACACCGTCCGTCGTGCCGCGGCGGCGCCCCCGCCGTCTGATTCCGAAGGGTCGCTTCGTCGCTCCGTCTCTCTCGCACCCCTAAAGAGGGACGTCCAACGAGTGCGACAGAGACAGAGCGACAAATGAACCCCGCCCCGGCGGAGAGTCCTGGAAGTGCTGCTGGCGGCCTTGGAGGACCGCGGAGGCGCGTGGGCGTGGGGGCGGCACAGAACGCGCAACGGAGTTATTTTAGGGAATATCAGTAGTTAGGCGGAAGCGGAGGTGGGCGATGGGATGGGAAGGGCGCGGGATGGTCGGTGGTGGTGGTGGTGGAAAAACGGCTGGAGCGAGGGAGGGAGGGAGGGACGTAGGGAGGGAAGGGGGGGGGGAGGGCATTAATCATCTTACATAATCCGGCGCTTCGCCATAGATAACAGCAGCACTACCAAAGCAATCCCCCCCATTGTGCCTGCCGCCATGCGGAGCGCGGCCCAGACTAAGGGAAGACTACACCATCGCGGCACGGCGCTGGCACAGAGGACGCGGTCCAGTGGTCCCTGAGCCCCGGAGCCCGCAGACCACCACCACCGGCCAGCGGCCCTCTCGGCTCCGTCGGCCACCACCGCGGAGTCTGCGGGTGTCGCGACCAGGTCGTGACGCACTAATCGGCCGGCCGTACGCACGCTGCAATCAGGCCCGCCGGACGCGCTGCGGCAAAACACAAACCAAAACAAAAAAAACAAACAAATATTTTTGGGCAGTGCCCATAAATTGTCGGGCAGCCGGCGCTGCGCCGCGCCGCGCCGCGCTGACGGTTTGATTGGGCGCCCGGCCGGCCGGCCCCGGAGCGCTGGCGTCGCGGGGTCGCCGCCGCCGCAGAACATCCACCGCGCGCGCCCTGCACAATTTATCGCCGCTCCCGAAAGCCTTATTTCCAATAGCTCCCGAAACGCTTTCCAACCTGGAAAATAACGGCCGCGACCGGAGGCGATGTGTCTGGGGGGGGGGGGGGGGGGGGTGAACATGACGCCATCCCATCGCTCGCATTGCGCCGTCAAAATGCGCCCAAAAGGCCCCTGCGCGATCGATCGAAATATTTAAGACAGTACGTGCGGGTCGAGGGGGTTCATTTTCGCACTGACTGCTACGCCTTCTGGCTAGTTTCCGAGCGAGATTCGATTCGATGTGATCGACCGAACCGCGTAGCATTTCAATGCTCGATATGGAGACAACCGGGATCGAACTACCGTTCCACCCCATTATTTCGATTGCCGGGCGACCGCAAAGTTCGCACAATTGCATACCAGCCAGGCCGCCGCCGGTCACCCGCTGGTCACCCGGGCGTGCAGTGACCGGCGCGCGATCTGCGGACGCCGGCGGACGTCGTCGTGTCGGCTGCGCGGCGCGTCGGGGACCGTCGGGGACGGCGCGACGACGGCCAGAGCGGCGGCCCTCCTCCAGACCCCCCCCCCCCCTCCTCCCCCCGCCGCCGTCTGAGTGCCTGTCGGCGGCGATCCTTTATTTTCAGCGGTGCCAAGTGCATGCCTGATACTGCAGTCTGCACTGACCGGTTTCGCCCCGTCCGCCGCTGTGCCGCCGCCGTGCCGCCGCCGCCACGCCGCCGCCATGCCGCCGCCATGCCCGTCCCGGGGCCCGGTAAATGCGCAAAGCCTGTCTTGCTGTCTGCCGGGCCGTGCTGCGCCCGGAGGGAAAAAGGGGGAAAGGTGTGGGGGGAGGGGGAGGAGGGGGCGACCGGCGACTCCGACTATAATGGCCGTTCAAAGCAGCATTGCACAAACGCATTCAGCAGCGGCCGGCCGGACGCAGGGAAGACAGAGGCACATAAGCCCCACGCCGTAAGGATGGTTTTTCACGCCACCAAAATGAATCCAATCATCAAATCTCTTCACTTAATAGGCCGTACAGATCCCGAACGCCGATGGCCGTTGTTCGGAACAGATAGCGAAGCGCGCGGTTGCGGCGGGCACATGTGTGTATTCATTTTCTCACTCTTAATTTCTTACTTTTTTCTAATTCCGCCCCTCCCCCAATCTACACACCCGAATGTTTCCGACACGGGGTTTATTGATTTATTCTTTGGGTGCGGCCCTCCGGTCCCACACGGCCGCCGCTGCGGCGCAAACTCATCCCGCACAATGTATCGCAATTCAGATCCGCAGCGGGGGGGGGGGGGGGGGGGGGGGGGGGCGCACGGCGGCGCACGGCCCAGTCGGAGCTAAGGGCCGCCGCCGCCGCCGCCGCCGCCGCCGCCACCCGTCCAACGGATCCACTTCCTCTCCTTTCGCGCGCTCAAGTCATCCTGAGCCGCCCAAAGACCCACCCGGTCACGTAGGCCGCCGCCGCCGCCGCCGTCGCCGCCGCCGCCGCCACGTCCTCCCCTGCCGCCGCCGCCGCCGCCAGCGCACTTCGTCAAGCCGACAGAATAACGCCCGGCGAAAACAAGACGCTGCAAAATGGAACAAAGCGCTAATTTGCCGGGACGACCATGCGAAGGGTAGCGGGGGGAGAGGGGAGGTGGGGGGGGGGGGGGCAAGACGCGCGTCCTGCCTTGAATATTAATGGAAACTGTGAGGCTCCACACGACTCCTTGATGTTATCGCACGACGCCGCTGGTAAGCCGGTTTTCTGCTGCGCCGCCGCCGCTGCAGACGCGACGCTGTCAGGGAGGAAGGGCGCGCCGCCCTGCGCCGCCCTGCGCCGCCCGCCCTGCAGGCGCGTTCGGCACATCGGCAGATTCACACTGGAAACTAAGCCCCCCCCCCCTCTTTTAAAGACGGGCAAATTCCTGTTTCAAAATTCCAATTTCGTCACGACGAGAAAAAGTGTCGCGCGCCGTCCCTTCCCTTCCCGTCCCGTCCCTTCTGCAGTGCCGCCCGGCCGGCAGGGACAGCGGGGGGCCGGGCACGGCCGAGCCAAGGTCTCGGAGATTACAAAGACCTCCGGTGTCCCGGTGGCGTCCCCGGCCGGGCCGGGCCGTCAGTCGGCTCGGACGGACGCACAAACTGGCGCAGCTGACAGACAGGCGAGTGCGGGGGGCGGGCGGGGGATCCGCCGCGCGGAGCCTGCGTCCTTCGCCCTTCGCCCCGCGGCCCCGCGGGCCCCGTCCTACGCAGCCACCAACACTCCATCTTCGAATTCAGTTTTTCCCGAAACACATCTCCGCTCCCCCGTCCCTCGGTCAACGCTATCCGATGTCGGAACTCGCCGGGGCGCCGCCGCAGCGAGCCGCGCTCGTAAAATGGTCTCCGATTCGGAGCCGACGGACCCGCGGCCCGCCTCTGCCTCATGTCCTGCCTCCTGCCTCCCCATGACGCTGCACGCGCCCGACGGCCCAGTCAAAAAAACGGGGCGCACGGCGAGATGACATAGTCGCTACTCCCCACGTGACAGGGACAAATTCTGAAGCGGGGGACGCGGCGGGGCGTGGCGCGTGGCCGCGTGGCGCGGCAGCGGCGGTCCGGCGGTGCCCTGGTCCGTATGAAAAATACGGCAGATGCATCTGAACCGCAGCGGGCCGCGGCAGCGACAGGCGACGCGACGCCACCCCGCTCGGCGCCACACACGACGGCGACCACCTCAAATTCTTCACTTGGATCAAAATATAACGCGGGACGGGGACGCCGGCACGCAGCGCGGCACGCAGCGCGGAGCTTATCGGGGCGTCGCCGAGTGCCGAGGCCGAGGGCGGCCGCACGCCGAGTCTTCATCTGGAGATCAACACCAAGAAATTGCCTTTCCATCCCAGCATCCGGGAAACAATGAAAAATGTGTTGCCGCTGGTGCTTGCAGCTCCTCAGGGAGGGTGTTGTCGGCGGTACTTACGGGTAGCGTGGAGTTGGGGGGTTCTCCCCCCATACCCCCAGGAACGGGCCGCTGATGGCTGACGAGGCAGGACACGACGCCCAGGGCTCCGAGCACCACCACGGCAAGCGAGAGGACTGCTACCACACTCCACACTGCAACAAGAGAGAGACAGGTGACAGTCAGTGACGGGAGACCGCAAGAGTATATCCGACTTGTCCGCGTCCGCGCTCCGGTACCCGAGTGAGGGCAGGGGCTCCTGCCGAGGCCGGCCCCTTTAGGCTGGGGGGCGTTCATAAACTACATGACCAACTTAGGGGGGGGGGGGTTCGGCCGTCGGTCACGATCGTATCCTTAATGCATGAGCAGGTTAGGTTAGCTTGGTCACGCAAGGAGGTCCAAAATGGGCCTATAATCGGTCACGTAGTTTATGAACGTCCCCCTGCCGGGCGATCCACTCCTGCACACGGTCACACGCACTTGTTTCACGCCGGTTCCTCACACTAAGGACAACGAAACGCACCCCCTCTAAGGCGCCCGCGAGCAGGCGCGCCGCGCGTGCGGGCCTCTTACAGACACCTTCGCAATCCCGTCCCGTAGGCGTTCGCAGCAACATCCGCTGTAACATCCCACCCCCTGCCACTCCCGTCCTCTACCTGCAGACATTCGTCCCCCCCCCCCCCTCCCCGCCTCTCAGTCGCTCTCTCCTCCCAGGCCGTGCCCTGACGTGCCGGCCCTTAGATAGGCCCATGCATGTTGCATGAGCCCGCAGGACCACAGGACCGCGCACAGGACCCGGCACAAGGCCTGGCAGTGCCTATGTCCTGCCGCTGCCCAGGTCAAGCACCTGCCGGCGGCATGCACCGAGTGCGGCTGCCCCGGCAACATAGGGTCGGAGCAGGTAAAAAAAAAAAATCACGTTTTTAGCAACTTTGACTGTCAACATTTTTGAAAATGCTATTGCTTCTAAACACGAGTTCTGGTTCCGATCATATGGGGTTGGAGCTTGACGTGTAATGGCACTAAAGCACTAGTGTTCAACATGTATAACGCGCAAACAACCGAGGGAGAGACAATTTCGTGAGACTTGACAATGCAGGTAAGAAAAAAGCCGCACACCCGCCAGCTGCATTATTGAAGGCAAAAACACTCGTGCAGCTAAGAAAATTACACCGCGCTTTCTACGTCGCTGAGTACTGCTCGCCACCGAAAACCATCCTGAATTGGTTAAGCTAAGAGAAAGAGACAATTTAGCTCTAGAAGAATTTGCCTACTTTGCGCGGTTACTCAAGAAATAACGTTTCAAAAGTGTGATTTCTTTTAACCCACTCCTCTTTTAACCTGCACTGACCCTAGTCACACTGCGGCGCGGCAGCGGCGTGCGGCAGCGGCGGCGGCGGCGGCGGCGCAATGACGAGGAATGCGTGATGCAGTCTGTCGGAGTGCCGCCGCGCCGCCGCGCCACCGCCGCCGCCGAGCAGGCGTGCGGTGTGTGGTGTACGCATTTCCCATGGTAACGTATTCGCCGCCGGGATAGAGCTAACGGCGCCACGCCGGCCGCGCCGCCGCCAGCGCCGCCGGACCGGAATCTAGGGGACGCTGACCGCAGGGGGCGGGGCCGGGCAGCGGCAGGGCAGCGGCTGGGCAGCGGCTGGGCAGCGCCGGGGGTATACGAGGTATCGGGTGAGCCGCGACGCGTCCCTCACGTCCCGGACGGCCGGGAACGGAACGGGGTCGGGGTATCTCACGTTACATCAAACAGGGCGTCCCGTGCGCCCCGTCCCCTGCAGCCTGCCCGCCTGCCCGCCCCGCCACGCTCCCCGGCGGCGCCTTGCCGCCTTTCGGATATCGAACACGCGCGTAGGTACCGGCGGTACCGGCCATGCCGACGCCGTACCCAAGGCAAGGCTTCTCCTCACATCCCTCCGGCCAAAACACGGGGCGGCGGCGGCGGCGGCGGCGGCGGCCGCGGAATCTAAATAATAAATTCCAAAGGGAAACCGCACCCCGGCCGATATCTATCGCGGTCGAATGTCAAGTCAGTGCGCCACACCGCACCGGGGCCGGGCCCGGGCACCGCCACCTCCGCAGCTCCGGCGGGGCCGCGGAGCCCGCACCGCACGGCACGGCCCGCAATGGCGGACGCGAAATGTAAACGCAACGCAAAGTTCAAGAGCCCTCTTGACCGCTGGTCAAAAAGCGGCGGGCATGGACACCCACCGGCCGCCACCGGCCGGCTGGGCGGCGCAGACCTGTAAAAACAAACGTGTTGACGAGTTGTTGTCCCGCACCTCGCCTCCCCGCCACTGCCGCCACCTAGAGCAGCGCGGCGCCCCTTATCTGTCCGAGCGGTTAATACCGAGACGGCGACGCCTGCATAAGACCAAAAGACCAACTTACAAGGCCGAGGCATTCCCGCGCGCGAGCGCCGCATCCGAGAAAGTCTCGCGGCCGCATTGTACAAGACTCGGGGCCGCGCGGCGACACGAAGAGCGGCGCCGCCAGCACCACGCGTGAGTGGGAGCGCGCTGAGACTTCTGCCTCGGCCCACAGCGTGCGTCGCGGAGGCTCGCTGCCGTGCGAGCCGCGAGTGTGGACGGGAAGCCAAGACAACAGGCGAGCGCCGCGTATCGCCCCCAGAGTATTTCCGTGCGTCAATCGCGACCGATTCTAAAAGTGATGGACGGGCCGAGAGCGTGCAGTCCGGCCGGGCCAGCGGCAGGACGTGCACCGGGCCCCCCCGGCAGTGATAAGGGCGCGGCGGCGGGCGGCCGCGTGCCGCGTGCGATGCCGCCGCGGAGCCTCCCTCCTCCCCCTCCATCCCCCCCCCCCCGGCCCCCGCGGCGGACGGCGGACGGCGGCGGCGGACCGCGCTCGCGGACGCCATGCCATAAATTAAGGGTGTCGCGCACACCGAAGCCCAGCCGCCGCCGGGGGGTGAACGTCCTCGCCAGCCAAGGCCGCCGCGAGCCGAGAGCCGGACGGACAGGCGACCTAGAACCCAAGATGCAACGCGTGTGCGCGGGGCAGGGCCGGCCGGGCCGAGGGCCGCGCCGCGATCCGCACAGCGGCGGCGGCAGTCAGCCCCCGCACCCCCACAGCACAGCACGCGGAGCACCGCACAGCCAGACATGGCTATTTCGAGCCCCGCCCTGCAGGCCCTGCATGGCATGGCCCAGCATCTCCGCGCTCCCCCACAAAACACGCGGCCCGCGGCCTCTCACCACCAAATCGACACATTTTTCAACCTCACATGGCGCCGAAATACGCAGCGCCACCCCTACAGCGAGCAGCGGGGGAGAGGAGCGAAGGGGAAGGGGGGGGGGGAGGGGGGGAGGGAGGGGGGGGGGGGAGGCACGGCGCAAGATTCCACCGCCATGTCCAATATATTGGGGGGCGCAAAGGTGACACATTCCCCGGCGGCGGCACAGGCACGGCCCCGCCGGCGACCCCCACGATTTACGGAGGAGATCATCACGAACCGATTCTCTTGTTTTACGAGGCCAGCCGTGAAGAAAACTTAATGTCAAGACGACGCGCGGCGAAATAAAGGGCCAACAACTAAATGCAGTCGGGGGACTCGGGCGGCGGGGACAGGGCAGAGGTGGTGGAGAAGGGAGCTCCACTCGCCACGTCACCTCACCTCACGTGCAGGGCGTGCAGGGGGTTCAAAGTCCTGCAAACAAGTGTCCACCCCCCCCCCCCCCCCCAGGGCTGCCCACGGCCTCCGCCATGGGAACGGAACGACCCGCGGTGTCTGGTCGGGCCTGCAGTGCGCCGCGCCGCGCGTCTCAAAGGTCTGTAGGTGTGAAGTAGCGAGCCGGCGATACGCCGCCGCGGGGGCCGCGGGTGAGCCGCGGGGGGGGGGGGGGGGGGGGGGGGGTGACTCCCGATAGCGTCGAGAGTGACGGCGGTTGTCAAGTGCACCCCGGACAGTAAACGCCCCCCGCCCAGCAGTGCGGCCCCGATACAAGTCCCTGGCCCGGTGCCCCGCGGACCCGTACGGTCAAGTGAGTGCCTCCCAGCACGCAGCGACGCGTACCCCATACGAGAAAATACCCGCATAGACGACGTAGGAAGGGAGGGAGGGGAAGGGGTGTCCGAAGCCGAACACGGCCACGACTGAAAATAAATAGCGCGCCGAGAATGCGGAGTGGTCGGAGGGCAAACGGGCACATTACAGGAATGTGCGGCTCTCCGCGCAGCAGCCAGGCCAAGAGGCGGGCGGAAATCTGCCCCCGGGTTGTGGACACTGATCCTCGTGGGCACTAAAATAATAATGCGCCATTAGGGAGGAGGGAAGGGGAAGAGGAAGAGACAGAGGGGCAGAAACGCAGAGGGGGGGGGGGCGAGAGAGAGCGAGAGAAAGAGAAAGAGATAGAGAGAGAAGAGGGGAGAGGGGGGGGGGTGTGATATGATCAGCGTCAGAGTCCGCGCTAGACGACGGACGGAAGCGTCCGCGCCGTGGTTGTCATCCAACATGACAATGCAGGCGTGGCCGGGTCCTGCGGGTCCTGCGGGCCCTGCTGCCCTACAGCATCTGCACATCGTCAAGTCGTGTCATACACTAAGTGATCAACGGAGCCACAAAAATAGTGACGCCCCCAACACTAATAGGGGAGGGAGGGAAGGGGCCGCGGAGGGAGCGGGGCGCGGCGGCGCGGCGACGCCCGCGGTGGTGCCCCGCGACTAGCGTTACTCGCGCTGACAGTGTTTGTCCCGAGCACACACACACTCACACACGGTCGGCGCATCACACGTTCACAACTCAAAGGGACGTATTGTCATAATACGGTGAGGGTCCGGGGAGTGAAGCCGCCGCCGCCGCCGCCACGACGCCGCCGGGGGAGGGGGACGCGGGGAGGGGGGGGGGGGCGGGGGGGACGCGCCGAGACGGCGACGTCTGACAGCGAGGCTCGGCCGCCGCGGCGGAATGCTGCGCCGGCCCGTGGAACTTTAATTATTTTATTTCAATAGGTCCGCGCGGGGTCCGGCCCGCGCCGCCACCGCCTCCAAAGCCCCCCCCCCCCCCCCCCCCCCCCCGCCCGGCCTTCTCCGCGCCGACGACCACGTCAGCCCTTTGTCCTTGGGACCCCGGACTCCGGGAGCTCATGTGGGCCGCGACAGCCGCGGCCACGCGCCGTCAAGCCACGTCCATCACGCCCGTACGGCCGGGCCCTTCCAGCCGCAGCGGCCGCGGGCCTAAAGCAGCGCCGGCCGCCGCGGTGCCGCCTCGAGGCCAGTGTCGGGGTTCTGTGTCGCGGTGGGCTCCGCTAGCGGGTAGGCCGCCGCCTTGCGTTGGTCCGCGCCTCCGTGCACGGCGACGCTGTCTGTCGCACTGCACACGGCTGCGGCCGTCCGCACTGCTGCACGCACTCAACGTCGCGGGGGCAACTCTGGCCCCGCAAAAAGCCGCAATTTATAGCGAACACAAGGAAGATACAATCTGCACAAACAGATTCCGCGGGAGATTCAGTTGGGCCAACTGTTTCACTGTATTACGCGCGCCGGGACGAATTGTATATCTCGCCGCGCTCGGTGTTTGGTGTATAAAATTGCAGCATTCGCGGGGGAGAGGCGGCGGGACAAGGAGGGACGACATAGGGGAGAGAGAAGAGGAGAGACGGGGGCGGGGGGGGGGGGGGGAGGAGGAGGGGGGGGGGTCGAAAATTGTCCTCCATGACATTTGGCGCGTACAGTACTCCACACGGCCGGCCGTGGCAATGACATGACCACGCAAAACTTTTTCGGCTGCCCAGCATAAACTGCTCCGGCCGGATCGCAAGCCTTTTTATCGCCAGTCATATTGCTGCCCCCCCCCCCCCCCCCCCCGTCGCGTCCCACCCCCTGCAGTAATTGTAGCGTCTGCACGCACACACACACGTTCACACTCACACACACGGGGCGGCCGAGGTGGGGGCCCGGCAAAGTCGGGCTGTGCGCCCTTCAGAAGGTCAGCTGTCTGCTTCCCCTCCGGCCCCTCCGGCCCGCCCCACTCCAGGAGGGCCCACGCCCGCCGCCGCCGCCGGCCCGGTCGCTGTACTGTGCAGCAGCGGCGGCGGCGGCGGCGGCGGCGGCGGCGGCGGCGGCGGCGGCGGCGGCGGCGGCCAGACCTGGAGGCCTGTGTGCGCGCCGCGCCGGCCCGGCTACGTGTCTTTTATTTACAGGGATCATGTGCATATGTGCGATTTCCGATACACGAACACACACACACACACACACACACACAGACGGACACGGCGGCGGCGGCGCGGTTTGGTCGGGTCTGGCGCTGATAACAGAAGCCAGCCCATGTGGGCCGGTGCGTGGACAGCGCGTGCATAGACGGAGATTACTTTTGCGATAGGAGAGGAGCGCGGCGCGGACTCGGAGCACCAAACTCTTGCCATCTAAAATTCATATCATTTTTCAGGGTTGGCGTAAGATCGTCGTTTCGGGATAGCACGCAAGCCGAGAAGGAGAAACAAAAGAAACGGAAGAAACACAGAAAATACACTGCATTCCCAAGTGTGATGTACATCACGCTGTGATAAAACTCCTGTCAGGTGCAGCTATAGTATTTCTCACAGGTAACTGTGATGGGTTCATCACACTTAGCTGCTTCATCGCCTAAGTGTGATGAGCCCAATACGTTTAGCTGTGATGAGGGTCCAACAGCAATGGTCATTGCAGCTCCCTTGGGCCGTATTGAATTCATCACACTTGCGAGGACGGTGTACAGGAGCTTTTTAGGCACGAAGTACGGAGTTGCCTAGTCGACCCGATTGGACTTTTCTTTTTTTTTTTCCATTGCCCTCATGGCCCTCTATACGGAAACTGTGCACATAGACGCAGGATACTGCAGGGCACGCTGGTGTTTTTACACTTTGAAAAAGCTTCCAAGTGGCCGAAAAATCGATTTAAAAGTCAGCTATCTCACTTCTTTTTACGGCGAAAGAAAGGGACGCAACTATACGCGCATCTATGGTCCACAGGGCCAATTGGTAGATCGATAACGAGGCAAAACATCAAAAATCTGTCTAACAGAATTATCGGGGGTGATTGGGCAAGTACAGCTACTTTTAAAGTTATAAAATGTAACAGGGTAAAAACGCATTTGAAATTCAGCTATCTCACTCCATCCAATGGCAAAAGAGGCACAGAGACCCCTGCTCGGCTCGTCAGCTGGCTGCATCCGCTATTCCATCCTTTTCTAGACCACCACCAAATCTTCCGTCCTTCTTTTTTGTTGCGCAGCCCTTGCCGGGTACCCATTGTCGATGTAGCCGAGGCCTGGCCGAGCCACGGCTACGAGGTGGCGACTCAAGGCAGGAGGACCGTTTCGGTGATACCCTAACCCTCCCCTCCCCTCTACCCTAGAGTACGCACAACAAGCCAAGGGACCCGAGACTCAGAGCGAGGCATGCATTGTCGGGCCGCCGGGCCAAGCCGGGCGGGGACAACACCTTGCAGGCCAGCGCTGGGCGGCCCGCGTATGAGAATAACGCGGTGCACTGACCGTTACTATAAAACTATAATTTTAAAACTGCCCCGTTCCATTACAAAACTAATACAAACCTTTAAAAACCTTTAAATTTCCTTCAATTTAAAAAAAAAACAAAATTAAATAAACACGTAAAACTTAAATACAGGCGGTAACGTAACCAACCCAAACCCGCGCCGGGCCGCTAGTGCAGAGTGAGACAGTATCTACAAATCTACAAAATGCCCAATCATGTGCAAAACTTCGGGCCTGCCAGTGTCCCACTTAGTGGGACAGTATTTTTATAGTTATCTGTTGCGAGTTAATTTAGAACGAGTGACGTTATTAAAAAAAATAAAAAGAAGCCAGATGCGCGGGAGGTTCGTTCAAAGTCAAGTTGTCGCCCCCGTCGCCCGCATCGTCCGAAATAAACGTTCAATTAAGGAGAGGGAAAGGGCAAAACCGCACAAAGGCGGCCGTTATTTCCGCAAGTGTTGGTTCGGGGCCGCCACGCCCCACCACGCCACGTGGCCGCGTCCTCTCGCTTCTCAGAGGGCGGGGCGCCACAGAAAATTTCTAATGTTCGTGTGTGACGCGCGCGCGCGCGTGTGTGTGTGTGTAGGTGTGTGTGCAAGTGTGTGTGTGCAAGTGTGTGTGTGCATGTGTGTGTGTGTGTAGGTGTAGGTGTGGGTGTGTAGGT
Organism: Megalurothrips usitatus; assembly: GCA_026979955.1. Classification (NCBI taxonomy): domain Eukaryota; kingdom Metazoa; phylum Arthropoda; class Insecta; order Thysanoptera; family Thripidae; genus Megalurothrips; species Megalurothrips usitatus. Next base: position 1,977,487 of record CM049594.1, on the reverse strand, counting down.
GTGAGTGTGTGTCAGCGCCCTAGTCCCCGGCAGAGCGTGGCAATCAAGAAGGGCACCGCAGAGCAGCGCTTCAATGCGGCAGAGAGATGGAATCCGGCGCGGTGTGAGTGTGTGTGTGCGCGAGTGTGTGCGCGAGTGTGTGCGTGTGTGTGTGCGTGTGTGTGTGTGTGTGTGTGTGTGCGTGTGTGTGTGCACACACACAAAAGTGGACGCCTTGCTGGCCGAGCGGCTTAGCCTCTGTCTCCTCAGACTCAGTCTCTCTCTCTCTCCCTCTCTCTCCCTGGCGACGCCGCCGTACCGCCGCCACTGCCCGCGTCGCGCCAACATCTGCTGTCCCCCTTCCGACTGTCTCCCCGCGTCTTTCTTTCGCGACCAGTCGAGCGCGGGATCTCAAACAATCAATCCACTTTCGGTCATTCCCGTCTACCTTTCCCTCAAATCGAAAGCAGAGACAGGCTGCAATCGGGGCGCAGAGCGATGGAGCAGGGCGAAGCGACAGCCAGGTGCATCGGGGTCGACAGAGTTGGAAACAATCGGACTCACAGACTCACACACGCGCACGCCCACACACACACACACGCACACACACACACACTAGTGTGAGCGAGCTGTCATTCGGGTACATCCCGCTCCCCGACCATATTTCCGGCCCCCCGTCCCCCTGGCCGCGGCCCATGACCGGTCCCCGCTGACGGGGTTTGTTGTCGCTATCGGTCTACATATTAGAGGCGGTATGTGAGGCCCAGCCTGTGAGCTCCCGGCCCGCCTATCGATCGCAGCACCCCCTCCCCTCCCCCCGTAGCCGTGCCGTGATCGTGGTGACCCCAGGCTGCTGAAAGGGTGGGGGGGGGGGGGGGCGAGTTGTCATTCGTTGCTCAAATCTATGCCATCTATGAAACGCCCGGAAACCAAATTTTAGCTTCACATGCAGACTAGTTCCTTGGAAAGTTTAAAAGCGAAATTTCAAAGCATCAATTGTGATAACATTTTAGAAAATAAATTTTAATACTCAGTCACTTTTGCCAAAGTAGGATCCTCAATGATAAAAGGCCCTGAAGTTTGAAGGAAAACGCTGGAGCTCTGGCGGTGTCCGGGGTACCGTCGTATTATGCGCGGAAAATAGTCGGAGGGGCAACACTGGATCTCGAGAACGGCTCGACGGATCCTTGTCCTTGTGTAGGCCCCTAGGACCCTTTGGCTAAACCGGAACAGGACCCGCCGCACCCGCAGCCATCCTCTCGGTCCGGTACCCGGCCGCCCCGGCGGGTTGCCGAGGGGGTCCACCTGCGGGGGCACGCTCGCCCAAGGGTGGTTAAACCAGCTTTTCTTAACCGCCCCTAGGTAGGCGCGCCCTCCCCGCGGTCCCGCTCGTCCCTCCCCGGCGCGACGATTAAATTGGTGACCCGTTCGGTGTCCTCGAAATAGTCCACTCTCAAACTTTCAGCCCGATTCCGTGAAAGGTGCCGGGCACACACAGGCACGTAGCTGGACGGAATTTTCGGAGGGGGTCAGGTCATGCTTTTTGCCCACAGCAGACGCTTACTGCTTACAGGCTGAATGTCGTGCCGGTTGCCTACTTTTCAGGCGGCCTTCTAAGGGCTTTCGGGTAGGGGGGGGGGGCGTCCGTACGTCCGCTACGAGCTACGTGCCCGAGTGCACATCAAAATATATGTTTCGAAACCATAAACTTACAGTTCCTGCCTAAGAACGCGAAATAAGGACAAGACGAGACAGGGAGAAACGTCAACGTATTGGCTATCCAATTCCAATCCAAATTCCCTTGGTCGTAAGTGTCGGGCAGCCGGCGACGGCCCTCAGCGCAGGCAGGCAGTGCACAGCCAGGCATACCCAGGCAGCAAACCGACGCGCCCAATCGGACTTATTGACCCACAGTTCGTTACCTACTAACTTCAGACGGTGGGTGTGAGGTTCTACTTAGTACAAAGCGTGAGCTTTCCAGTGGTGTGTCGATGCGGAGCGGTCTCCAGAGCTCCGACAGGGGCCGGGGCGGCTGCCGACTGCTGCTGGGCCGACCGGGCCTCTGCCGGCAGGTTGGCGTCGATCCTTCGGGACAGCATCCTCGGCACCCGCGCCGGCGGCCCTCAGACATTCATGTGCGCCTCAGGTGTGGTCGCGCGGTCCTCTGCCGTGCACTCCCAAAAAAGTCTACTGTACTTGCATCAAGGATTTCCCCGCCAAGGTCGCCGCAAACGCTTGGATCAAGAACGCCGCTAAATACGGATGCTTGATCGAAGCTTGTGCTATCCTTGAAGCATAACGTTAAAAGCGCATCCTGGATCCAAGCATGCGGCGTTCTTGGCGGAAAATTCTTAATGCAGAAGACTTTCTGGAGGACCTGCGTGCGGTGCGTTGCGGGAGGGCCACCGCCGCCACCGCCGCCGCCCGCCTCCTTCTTCCCCTCCTCCCTCTACTCCACAATATTTCAAATGTTTCCAGAGCAGGAAGCGGCGGCGGCAGCAGACAGTCTGCTCCAAAAAAAAGGCCTGGCGGCGGCCTAGCCTACCCCATCGGTGAGCCGGAAAGCGGCTCTCGCGCATGTACTGTATCCCACCCTTCCTTCACGGCCTGAGGCGCGGCGGTGCAGACACCGTGCGCGCGGCGCGCACCTCCGCTCCGCTGCTGTTTGGTCGGCAGTCGTCCCGCCCGGTGCAAGCCGACAGGACTGGGACATTTCTTACTCCGGTGCACCGGTGGTCCCGGTCGACTACCCTACGCCTCCCACCCCGAGACTGGCTGCCTGACTGGTGCCTTCCCAGCTGTCTCCCTCGCACTCACGGGGAGGCCCCCGGCCGTACAGGGCGTGACAGCCGCGGAAGCGCTGCTCGGGATCGGCCCCGACGCCGGCTCCAAATCCACGTCACTTCTCCGCGCGCCGTATCCATAATCTACAGGCCGGCGCCGACGTGGTGCATCCCCCGGCAGGCCGGCCCGGCGGGTCGTGCGCCGGGGTGTGCCGCGCCGGGGCCGCGCCGCCCGATGGGGGATCGATACATCGAGCCGTGCGTCGCGCTCTCACACGGAGCGCAGCGCGCTGGCCTCGCTGGTGCAGCAGCCACCCCCCCCCCCTCCTCCTCCGGCATCACGAAGGTCCCTTGAAGGTGGTAAAGTCCCACACCAGTGCAGGACTTCACCTGCGGGCGGCCACGAAGGACCACGACGACGGGGTCCTGGGAGACGACGGCCACACGTCGGCTGGACGGCTCCGCCGGACCCCCAGCCCCCGGACCGCCGGCGGCGGCCATCTTATCCCCCGGGATGCCGTCGTGGAGGCCGACCTCACAGAGAAGTCTGAATTAATGCCACAGGACCAGGCGGGGGGCTTTAGGAAGTGTGACTGTGCATGAAGTGTTCACGTGGAGTGTGCACGTGAGAGTGTGTGTGTGTGTGTGTGTGTGTGCCCATCGTGGGCTAATTGCTGGTCTGGCTGTTCGGTCCCCATTATGCTGATCCCACGGACGGGACGGGTGGGGTTGCATTTGCCGCTCTAACCCCGCCTCCCCTTCCCCTCCCTTTCACCGCAACTTCCGCACCGTGGTGTCGTCTGCTGATCGACGCTCAGAGAGGGAGGGGTAGGGGGGGGGGGGGGGTTGCAGCCAGACCTATCCGCCCCGTCCCACAGCGTCCGATCATACCCGCAGCCGCCGCTACAGTTTCTCATCACTGTATATAACGAACTTGGCCGGGCCGTGTCCGCGGTCCGTGTCCCAGCGACTGGAAAGGGGGAAAGGGGTCAGCCCTCGTCACCCCTCCCTCCCCCGTCTGGACTAGTTACAGTCGACCCCCCACCTCCCCCTAGCGTCCCTTCCCTGACGTGCACAACTTCGGTCAGCCCAACTAGTTGAGGTTTTTAAAGTTGTTAGAGGACAGCCGTGCTCCGTGCTGGTTGCGGGCCGGTGGGTGAACTGCGCTGCGGTATGCGCTGCGGTCGCCCCCACTTGCCTTCCGCCGGGCTAGACTCGGCTAGACCGGACCGCGCTGCCCGGCCCCGCCCGTACCGTACGGTACCCGCCATGTGATAAGATACCGAGTCCCAATATTTGCCCGATGTCGGACCTCGATACGACAAAAGGCGCAGTTAGCGCGACGCGCTTCGAGGGTGGCGGCGGCGCGCGGCTGGAGTGGAGCCGCGCCCACCTTGGTGCCGGAGGAGGCGTCGTCACCGCCACTGCAGGCCATGGTCGTTACGGCACTTTTATTGAGCTTCGGTTTATTCGCCGACACGCCGTGTCGCTGTCTGCCCGCCTGCCAGATCCGGGCCGTGCAGCCTTTAGGGTCGGTGCAGGTAAAAAAAAAATACTACCCCACTCCGCGAGACACTGGTAGTCCACGGAATTAAAGTGTCTATCAAATTTAATGTAAATATGATACGAGTCAAATTTAAATTTGATTTATGATAGATTACAACACGCTATCGGTTCCTCAATAAATAACGTTTCAAAAAGGTGTTTTTTTTACCCACTCCTCAAGTGTGATATTTTAACCTGCACTGACCCTACCCATTTTCTGTGACATGACCAGACACCCGCGCCGCGCGACGCCCCCCCCCCCCCTCCCCCACGTGCCTCCAGGCGGGCCTGGTCTGGCCCGGCCCGGTGGTGTGGTGGGCGGCCCGGCCGAGCTCTGCGGGCGGCGGCGGCGGTAGCTGTGGCAGCGGCGGCGGCGGTGCTACGCCAGGAAGCTCGGGACCGGCGGGGCTGGCGGGGCCGGACACGGCAGGGCAGCTACAGTCGCAGTCTGGCTGGATCAACCTGCCCGGCTCGGCCCGGCCAGACAGGAGGGCCCCCCTCTCCCGCCGGCCCTATGAATGAGGAATCCCCTATCACGATCACCGAACCCGAAGGGTGTAGGGGCCGCTCGCTTTTGTTTTATTAGCTTTTATTCGGTCTGGCGTATAAAGGGTTTCGTTTCGGCCCCCTCTCCCCCTCGCATCCCCACCCCGCTCTCCTACACGGTCGGCCGGGCCTGCGGCGGTGTCTGGAGCGGCGGGGCGCGGCGGGGTGGGCTGAGCACGGCCCTGTCGGGGTCGGCTGGGCCAGACACCGGGACGCTAGGCAGCCGCCGTCGCCGCCCGCATGGCACTGTTAAAAGCAGGCAGCCGCACCTAATAACCACTCGGAGTTGGGGCCGCGCAGCGATATCGCTGACGGATCTCCGTGTGAAAACCTCAGCACGCAGCACTCTCACCCGGCAAGAAACGTTACCGTCCTCTTCATATTTCTGTAGCATTACACAAACACACACGCCTCCGATGCGAGCTTGAGAGAACCGTTTCAGCGGACGCTTCAAAGACGTTCCCGGGAAACATTCACCGCCCGTCTCTTTTTTTACGGTGCCGCCGTGTGTGTCTGTGTGTGTGTCTGTGTGTGTGTGTGTGTGTGTGTCTGTGTGTGTGTGTGGCGGTGCACCGGCACCGGCGGTCGAAGCATGTGTGCCCGAGGAGGTAGTGCGGCGGGGGCCGGCGGGAGGCGGGGCGGGCGAGGCGTGTTTGGCTTGCCTTTGCCGCCGGCCCGCCGCCGGCCCCGGGCCCGCCAGCGCAACAAGTGACGGCGCGTGGGCGCGCGTGCGTCACTTCCGATTCATGCCATTTCGGACGGTCGAACACGCGCACACGTCGCACGCCAGGAGACGCGGCCGCGGCGGGCAGCCGCCGCGCGCGTGCCGTGCCGTGCCGGCCGGGCCGGGCCGCGACCGCGGCCGCCGCTGCTGGTTGCGCCGCGTCCGCGAGCTGCAGCCGCGCGAGGCGAGGCAGGGGAAGGGGGGGGGGGGTGAGGGGCGAAGCCGGCCGGGACCGGGCCGGGGAGTGAGTGGGTGGGAGTGTGGCGGCCGGGGGAGCGTGGCGGGGGGCGGCGGCGGCGGGGGTAGGCCGTCTGACGAAGTGGCTCCCCCCTCCCCTGCGCGTTCCCCCTCCCTCCCGCTCTGCCGGGCCGCGTCGGCTGTCTAGACGAAAGCCCAACAAAAAAACAAACAAGAGGTGGAGCGGCGGCGGCGGCGGCTGCAGTGACGTAAGTGCAGCGGCGGCGCGGCGCTGCGCGGCGGGCGGCCACGCCACGCCACGCCTTCCAGCGCAGCAGCGTCTCGCCGGCCCCCGACGGGTTAAATATTGAACAGCGGCGCCCCGTAAGCACCAGGAAGCGCGGCGCGGCGCGGCGGCGGCGGGCCGCGGCCAGGTTGTGATTAGAGTGTGGCGCTCGCGGCGAGCCTGCCTCGCCTGCCTCCGCGGCGGATTGCCTCGACTCTTTGCAAGCCGCACCTCCGTTTCTTGTCCTCGAGAGCGTCTCAGCCGCCGCCGCGCCGCTCCGCAAAACATCCTCGCCGTTCTTCTTCCGTTTTCATCCCGACCTCGCCTGGTCGCTGGGTGGACATCCGCGTGCAAGTTTCCCACCGCATAGGCATTTCCAACGACACTCGAGAGTGGAAGTGAAAGAACAAAAAATAAATTCCAAAGCGAAAACGGGTAGTATGAGAAATCGCTTCGACCCCGAAGCCCCGCTCCAATCACGGTTCCTCACTACAGTGCCTACTGCACCTGTAGACGTCCCAAATACTACACCTCCCGTGCGCAGTTATCCTAACCGATAACGCTCGAACCCGCTAGGTATACTCGGTACCCCCAACCCATCCCGCGCACCTGCGGGGCGCCTGTTTCGACGGCAGTCCTGGTCGACGCGTGAACGCGTTATCGTTACCGGTAACGGACTAACGGCGTTATCGTTACCGGTAACGGACTACCGCGTCCTGCAATTTTTAGCCTTTTTTGTATGGAAACGTGCCCTAGACTTTGTAGAATGGCAAAATATACATCAGTGCAGACTTTTGAACAGCACGGCTGTACAATTTGATATTTTATGATTCCAAGACAGGGGGTTTTAAAAATCGCGTTGGAACATGTGTCTCAATCCAAGCACATTTTACAAATATCGCGACGGGCAGGCCCAGCCACGCCACCATCACCGAGCCCGCGGGGAACGGAGGGCGCCACCTCCGGGCGAGCTGTCCGCCGCAATCACGGTTCCTGTCTCATTTTCAAAAAAGCCCTCCCGTCGAGACGAAAGCTCACCCCCCCCCCCCCCCCATCCCTTCACGGTTTCCTTTTCCTGGGCGCGCGGCCGCCGCGTCCTCATCGCGTCCATGTGTCTCAATCAAGAAATTTTATAAATATCCCCCGGGCGCGGCCAGCCGCCACCATCACGCGGGGAAGGGGGGGGGGGGGGCTCCCCTCCCCGCAACCCCGCCCCCGTGCATCGTGGGTTGCGAACGCGGCGCGGCGGCGGGCGGGGCGGGTGTCCCCGCGCCTGCCAGCACGCGGGCGCGGCTCGCGCGGAACACACGACGCCGACGGTCTCGGAGAGGGGGGGGGGGGGCGGCGTCCCCGTATTACGTGACAGCCCCCGCGGCCAGCGGCCGGTGACACAGCGAGCCGTTATCTCCAAGTGCGCCGCCGGCATCGGCGAAGCTCCCGGAACCCCCCCCCCCCCCCCCCCGAGCCGGACGGGGCGACTGGGCCGACGCCTCACGGGGCGAGACATCTCCAGCACAATCATGACAGCGTCTAAAGGAGAGAGAGGGAGAGAGGGAGAGAGAGAGAGAGGGGAGAGAGAGAGGGGGAGAGAGAGAGAGAGAGAGACTCACGTGTACACACACACACACACGGGCGCGCCCGCACTCCTTTGTACAAAATGAGTGCGCCGCAGCGTCATCGGAAAAATCCAGCAGCCAGAGAGGGAGAGAGAGAGAGAGAGAGAGAGAGAGAGAGAGAGAGAGAGAGAGAGAGAGAGAGAGAGAGAGAGAGAGAGAGAGAGAGAGAGAGAGAGAAGCAAGCGAGCGGCAGAAAGCTTTTCAATTCAATCCGCAGGCGGGAACGGTTAATGTAATGTACTGAAGGAGGACACGGTGTGGGGGGGGGGGGGGGGGGGGATGGGGGGGGGGGGCGTGGCGTTGACTGGCAAATGCAAGCCAGACACGACCTCGCCCTCCTCCCCTCCTGAAACGCCGCCGCCAGTTTGATCGACGAGATGATAAAATGCTTTTCGGATGAGAAATGTGCGGGCTGACACAAAGACAGTCAAGTGGTGGTGGTAATGGCGGTGTGTGCAGGTGAGTGTGTACGTGTGTGGGCGCTCGCGCGCGTGCGATGTGGTGCAAAAACAGAGGCAAGTATTCGAAGCCCTTTGCCTTTTCGCTCGTCCCCTTTTCACGCAGCCAGCGGCAGTGCCCGCGACGCGCAAGAACGGGGCAGAAGGGTTCTACAGTAGATTGAAACCGGCGCGGAGGGGGCGTGGCGCGGCGTGGTGGGGAGGAGCGCGCAGAGAGGAGTAAAGGGAGGAGAAGAAAAGGCGGAAAGAGGGGCTGTAACTGTTTTACGGGCCGTCCCTCTGGCGCGGACATGACACGAGGCCGGCGCCACCACGGCCTCGTGCTGGGCAGGCAGGAGGCGGCGCGCGGCTCGGGCGCACTCACACACACACTCACACTCACTCCATCTGCCCATCTATCTCCCCCTCTCCCTCTCCCTCTCCCCCCCTGTCTCCTGTCTCCCCCCCCCCCCCCCCCCCACGCGGCGATCAGCTGACGAGGCGGCCGAAACGGCGTCACGGCGGCACGGCGGCACCGGCCGGCCCCGATCGCGCGCATTAACTTTACACCGGAATCAATAACATTTCAGGTCAGTGCGGGAGGCGGCGCAGCGCGGCTCGGCTGGACTTCCCTCTTCTCTCCGGGCCGACCCGGCGGCAGCCGGGGCCACTCTGGGCACAAAGAGGGCGCATTGAACCGTGGCGAGCCGCGCAGCGACCCGAGACTGCCCACTTAGGCGGACTGACCCGCTGACCGTGCTCATCTAGCCTAGCCGGGGCCGGCCCGGTCTGGCCTAGCCTGCCCTAGCCTAGCCCAGCCCACCGCCCGTGTAAATAGGGCAGACGGGCGGCGGTCTCCAGGGCGTCCGCTGGTCATATCCAAACGTGCAGAAGGCGCGCAGGGGGCGCCGGCACACTTACTGCAGTCGTAGACGGCAGGCGATGCATCTCGTAGCGATGAGCGAGGCGAGCTGCGGCTACGAAGAGGCGGCGGCCGCGGCGACGGGCGGCGCTCCGCTGACGAACATAACCTCACTTCTGCGGCGCGCGGCGCTGGACCCGCGGCTGTCTCACGGCTCTGACACCGCCGTCGCACGCCGCACAGCGGCCCGGGGCATGGAGCGCAGCACACCCGCGTCACGCCACACACGTCGCACGCGTCGCACGCGTCGCACTCGGCCGCGAATGTCACACAACTGCAACCGACGGTCGCGCCGCCGTCGCGGTCCTGTCAAGCGCGTACGCGACGCGCGCCCTCCTGCCAGCGTCCGGGCCGCACACGGGCACGGCGACGTCACCGTCCTGTCCGTGTCAAGACCGGCTGGACCGTGACGTAACAGCGGCGGGCACGGCTGTGGGGGTGGCTCATTGAGGGCTGGCCGAGGAAACGACCGGCGCGAACACGACGCAGAGTCCCCGTCCCCTCCGCGGACCGGGGCCGACTGCCTGCGCGAGACGCGAGAGCACCACGCCGCGGGGGAGGGGGCGGCGCCGGCACCGGCAGCGCAGGCAGCGCAGCGCCGTGCTCGGCTGGCGGCAGCGGCGCCCTCTCGCGGCGACCGTGCGAACCCGGTCGCGGCCCGGCGGCGTCCCGTACCCGCGCTAGCGGCGGCAGCAGCAGCCGGCAGCGTCTCCCGTCCTTCCCTCCCCGTCAGGGCCGAGCCGAGTCCGGCCTAGTGCTGTCCTTGTCCTGGACACCGCCCCGCCCCGCGGTACTTCCCTCCCCCTCCCCCTCGGCGGCCGCGTGGCGGCGTGGCAAGGGCCGTGCCGCGCCGGGGCCGCCGGGGCCGCTGCGGCTTCCCTGCCCTCGCCGTATGGGCCGGTGCACCCCCCCCCCTTCCCCTTCGGGACGGTAAAAAGAAGGTGGATATCGAGTGATAACGGGGCCGCGCCCCGCCGACTGCGCTGATCGCACCGACGCGCGGTGACCCCGCTGTAATGAGGGGCGGCGGCGGCCTCGTCTCGCCTCGTTATCGGTGCAGAGACGGGAAGAAGGGAGGGTGAATTTTAACCGAATTTCTTTACTGCAGTGCTTTTTTGGCAATGAAGTGGGTCTACAGGAAATATTGCGCCAGTAACTGGTCCGAAATCCCGCTCTGTTTGGTGTGATCTGGACCAAATTTGTAGTCGCTCCAGGAAATCCGTGCGGATGACACCGAACTACCTCCCACTGTACCTACTGCCTCATCCTTCCCTACTAAAAGGCGCACTGAAAGGTCCTCGCTTCCTGACTTATTTGTTCGTCCAAGGGCATCCTTTAGAAGGATTCCCGGAAGGAAAGACCGGCCCGCCCTCTTGCAGGCCTGGCGGGCCTTTGCGCCCTGGAGCCGCCATAACGAGATTTGTTATTAGTTGATTCGGCGGATGCGCGACCGCATGTAAATGTGCGCCCGTGTGAGACGCAGAGAGAGGGGGGGGGGAGAAAAGTGAAAGAGTGAGATAGAGAGAAAGGGGGGGGGGGGTGGTATCGTGCCGACCATCAAAGGGTGTCGGTACAGCAAGTCTCGGGAGGTGGCGCGGGAGGGGTGCAACCTGCCGCCGCAGACATCCTTTCCTACCTGAAGGGGCCGGTGGGAGCACGCGTGCCCCGAGCCCGGCTCTGCCCGCCCCCGCTTCCCCTTCCTGTAATGCCGCGGCCTGCGGTCAGGCCCTGGCCGGCCACACTGTGCCGTGTCGTGCCTTTCCGCACCGCGCCCCGCCGCGGGCCCCACCCTTCCCACTAGAAGAAACCGTCGTCGCCGCCGTCCGTCGCCGAGTTGGCAGCACTTTTGAAACTGATGATGCACCGCGGGGGAAGTGAAGAAGTCGACGGAGTGTCGCCGGCAAGAAGCTGACCGAGCGATACCCCACAGACCTAGACTAAACAACGGGCCGAGCCGCGCCGCCCCGCCTTGCCGCCCGCCGCACGCCCCGCTGGTGACCACCGGCGCTGGCGACACCCAAAGCGGCCGCGGCGTCACAATGTGGCGTTCGTCGAACCGGCGGCCGTCCGACGTCCGGCCAACCCCCGGCCGGCCGGCGTGCGCGGCGTTGGCGGCGTCTGGCGGGCGGCGGAGGCCCCGTATCCCTCCCCCTCCTTCTGCCCCCGTGCCCCTAGTTGTCTAGAACCGCAGGGGGGGGGGGGGGCAAGTGACGAACTCTCGGAGTCGCGGAGCAGCAAAAATAAGTAAATATGAAATTAGAGCATGTAGAAGGCAGCCCAAAAGCGAGGTGACTGTGAGAGTGGCCGTCCACCGCTGCCGATGGGACGCCCCCCCCCCCCCCCCCGCGGGGCGGGGCGTGTCGGCGTCCCGGATGCCCACATGTGACGTGACGCGTCACGGCGTCACGCGGTGCGTCGCCGAGTGCGCCGCCCTCTCAGCTGCGGCCGCGGGCCGGAGGACGTCCGCCGTGGCGTCCGCATCCAAGTGGCTGTGCATGCCGTGCGCGCGCGTGCGGCGTGCGGCGTGCGGCGTGCGGCGCGCGCGGCGCGTGCAGTGCGCAGGCCCCGCCCTCTATTAATAGCCAGCAGCCGGCGCGGGAAAATCGTCCATGGGCACACGTGATCGATATGAAAATGGGAAACGGCTCTGGGGCGGGGAGAGGGGGGGGGGGGGGGGGGGGGGGGCGTCGGGAACTCGAGACGGCGGCGGCGGCGGCGGCGGGCCGCGGCGGGGCGGCTGCATTTAGCCCACATCGCGTCGCGTCTCGTCTCGCGTATCGTCGACGGCTTCGGCTCGGCCGCTGCTTGGCGCAAAACGCAGAACGCCGCCGCCGCGGGTCTGCTTGCCTGAAAAGCGGCGGCGGCGGTCAGCAGCGGCGGCCGGCCGGGGGAGCGCCGAGTGCTGAGTGCTGAGAAATGGGAGCCTGCTAGGCGCGCCCCGGCGGCGGCGTCGCGTCGTGTGTCGGCAGCCGTGTCGGAGGAAATGCAAATTTCGTTCTGTTGAGCGCAGTTATATTTCTTCGTTTTACATTTACAGTTAGACAACCACTGTTTCTGGAGAAATATGTTTAAGTTTAATTACAGCAGCGTGCGGGCGGCAAATCACTATAAAGGGTGGTTGCGGCAGTTGCGGTCTTGAAACTCGTCGCTATTATTAATCTATTTTACCGAAGGGTGCTCATTTTTTGAAGAAAGTCCGGAGGCGGTTCACAGAACCGAGTAAGGGAGTAAAGCGACGCTGCGCGGAGCGTTGGTGTTTCTGTGTGTGTATGTGTGTGTGAAAGAGAGAGAAAGAGAGAGAAAGTGTTTGCGCGTGTGAGTGCGAGAGAGAAAGAGAGTTTGCGTGTGTGTGTGCCGACGCACTGTCGTCGCGGCCACTGACGACGATGTTGCGCAGTCCGTGGGAGTTGGGGAGAGCAGCCTCCCTTCCCTTCCGGCCGGCGCCGCTAGCGCCGCGCAGCCGGCCGTCCCGGCCAGCCCAGCCGGCCGCTGGATATCATCGGCTATGAGTCGGGGCCGGAGCCTCCTCGCATATAAATGCCCCCCGAAGCCCTGCCCTGCTGAGGGGGGGGGGGGGGGGGGCTGGCTTCCATCTGGCGTCCGCGAACCCCTAGACCTCCCCGCCCCCCTTCCCCCACGAAACGCCCCCCGCCGCGTTCGCTTCGCACCCGTCTGGTCCGACTTCGACGTGTAAATCGTTCGTCGCGTACACAAATTTTTGGGTAGCTATCGCGCGCCACGTAACGCATTTTAGTGTTTACTGTTTAGTCTACAGCGAGCAGGGAGGCGTGGCGGCGGCGGGGCGGGGCGGGGGGGGGGGGGGGGGGGCTCATGCGGAGGTGCGGCCGCCGCGCCGCCACACCGAGCTTCTATTTCCATGCCGGCGCCCTGGAAGTGTCGGGCTGACTGCCCCCCCCCCCCCCCCCCCGCCCGGGAACCCCGCCCCCGCGCACACTCACACTGCAGTGTCTAGTCCGGCCTTGGAGCCCCGCCCCGATCAGGTAGCCTCGCCTGACGCGGTGTCGTGTCGATGGTGCAATGTCAGCGGACCGAACCGATCCGATCGGCCGGAGGGAATTAGGTCGACAGGTCCGGTGTTGTAGGGCAGTGACGTGCCGCGCCGGGTAGTGCTGGCCGTGCTGCAGGTGCGACACACTGCGATCGGCATGGGGCAGTCCAATGGCCGCTGCCTGTGTGACCACGGGCATCGGGCACCGGGGGGCTGGAGCGTCACCGCCCCGAGCAGCGCTTTTGCAGCTGTCTCACTCACACCATTACGGCACGCCCAATGAGTAGGAGGGAGACAAGGCACTGTTGGGAATGAGCCTACAGGCCGCGCCTTGCCATCCGTCACCGCCCTGTCCCACCCGCCCCCATCCGTCGTCCCCCGCGTACGGTCCGCGCGTGACGGTGCGCGGTGTGACTCAGTGCCCTGTCGGGAGGGCAGACCAGACGTCGGTGTTTGGCCGCGACCGTGGCGAAGGCGGGGGCCTCGCCTCGGTGATTGGTAGCGGCCGTGGCGGAGGTCGTCGGGGGCCAGGCCTCGGTGTTTGACCGCGGCCGTGGCGGACGACGTCGGGGGCCTCGACTCGGTGGGGGCCGGACTGGACTGGGGTCAGGCAACCCGCCCGACACCGAGCGGCTCGTGTGCCAAGAGCCCAGCCGAGCCCAACCTGACTGAGCCGAGCCGGGCGGGGCTCTGTGGCATGTCCTCGTCTCGGGTCTCCGCGATCGGCGCTACGTGAGCGGGGGCATCGGCGATATCTAGCTCTGTATTGCGCGTGGTCGCCGCCGCGCCGCCGCGCCGCCGATAATGCACGCATTTGTCTGCATCCACCTGCCACACGGGCGGCACGGGTGGCACGGCCCCGCGGCCCCGGCCCGCCCTGCCCTTCTCTGCCCTTGCCTCCTTCTCGCACCTCCCGCACCCGTCGCCTCCAGCTCCCCCCAAATTCCCCGCTTCCCCCCTGTCCTGTCTCGCCGGCCGGCAACCGGTTCTCCAAAAAATACGGCCGCGTCTGTTGTTAGGCCCCTTTGCCCCGGCCCCCTCGCCCCGCCGCTCCCGGCCCCGCTCCAGCAGCGTCTGGTCTGGCTGCCCCCCCCCCCCTCCACCCTTTCCCCGCCTCGCCGCGTCTCCGGCGCGCCGCGTCGGGGGCCCCGGCCCGGGCGGCCCGGCCCCGGTCCGGTCCCGCCCCGCCCCGCCCCGCCCGCCAGGCGCGCCCGGATGTGCACCCGACGTTTGGAGCAAGACATGCAGGCAGCGGCGGCAGGGCCGGCAGGGGTGGCTCGCGGGAGCGTGGCGGGGCGTGGCGTGGCGGGCCGATGCCACCGCGGGGACACGTTCGCGGTGAGATGTTATAACCCCGCCGCGCTCCGCTCTCCACTCCCTCCCCACGCGCCGGTTGGCCTGCAATGGCATGGAATGGCATGGAGGGCATTCCAAAACAGACTCGAAACAATAAAAAATATTTTCTGGTTGGCAGCGAAAATGGAACAGCAACCAATGTCGAAATGTGCCGGTAAAAGCAATGTCATCGTTTTCTTAGTTCCCTCCTGCAGTAGGGGGAAGAGAGGGGCGGGGAGGGGGCTACGCCGCGCCCTCAGCATGTGTTGTGTGTATGTGTCTAGACGGGACCCATTGTCTGCAGGCAACAACACCAGCAACCGCAGCGAGGACGCTGCGCGCCGCCACGGCCAGGCGGCAGACCTTGCCGCCGCCGCCACCACCACAGCCGCCGCCGCAGCAGCAGCCGCCGCCACCCCTGCAGCAACATCCCGCCCGACGCGTCGCGGTCGCATCGCGTTCGCATTGCGCGCGTCTCCAGAGGTCCCCTCCCTCCGCACCCGACTCCGTCGGGCCCTGCCCTCCCCCAAGCAGAGCCGTGCCCTCCATTCCCTCAGAGGCCCCTCCAGGCCCCTCCAGGCCCCTCCAGGCCCCTCCAGGCCCCTCCAGGCCACCACGAGCAGCCGGAGCCCCGAGCGGCGCGCGGCATCTCAGATAAGTACGTGTGCTCGTCCTCCTGATCGGGCCGCTGCCGCTGCACTCGCAGGCCGGGCCACGCCGATCCCAAGACGCGGCCGGCGCCGCCGCGGCGCTCGCCAAGCCGCTGTTTGGCGCGGGTTCAAATCCACGTGAATGGTGCACCGGTTTTCCTCCGGCCCGTCCCGGAGCTGTGCGGCTGTGCGGCTAGTCTATCACACGGACGTCCGCCGTCCGTCGCCGTGGTGCCTGGCGACGACCACGACAACGTCCCCGGGGAGAGCAAAACGGGGGGGGGGGGGGGGGGGGGTATTGTCTTGTCCCGCCCGAGGCCGCGTCGACCCATGTCTCCAGGGTGCAGCAGCATCCGAGACACGCGTCGCCGGCGGCGGCGGCCGGGCTGCGCCGGGCCGGGCGACATCCCGTCTGGTCTGGCCCAAATCAGTTCATGAACTCCGTCTAGCGGGGCGGGCAGGCCGGCCGCAGACCGCCTGCTCATGGCTCATGACCCGTGGTGGCGCGGCCTGGCCGGCGGGAGACAGCCGAGCCGCGGGCCGAACACGGGCCGAACACGGGCCGGACTCAGGCCGGACTAAGGTCGCGTAAGCGGACGTCCACAGCAGGTGCGGAGCCCGGGCCGCAGACCGCGGGGGCGGGGTGCCGAAATGCAAAGAGCATGCGCGACCGTGCGGGGCCTACCCGAGTCGGCGCGCGGGCAGTGCGATGTCCGGCCGGGGTGTAGTGTTGCGTTGTTGTGCCGCCGCGCGGCGGGAGGCAGCGGCGGGGCCGGCGCAGTCCCAGCCCCCCTAAAATTCTGGGTGCGAGTCGATTTTTATCGTTTGAAATCCCATGCTATTTTGCCCGATTCGTGGAGCACAGCCAAACCAAATTTCTCGGCCTCCGCTCGCCGCAGGCACGGCCGACCTGGTGGGCGGGCCGCACCGACGCCTCTACGCACGCGTGTCGTGCGGGCTGGCCTCAAGCCCCGTCTGGGTGCGGCCGGACGCAGAGCAGGCCCGTGCCAGGTTTGGTTTGCCTCAAGGCGGCGAGCGTTACCACTACTATCGGGCGAGGTGCGGATGGGGGGGGGGGGGGCGTGCTTTGAAGGGAAGATCGACTCGGTCAGAGGCAACCGACTGAGAACATCGGGGTGCGGTGGGGCCCTACATCCCGATGCGCGCCCTGCTGTGGTCTCTCTGTGAGTGTGTGTGTGTGTGTGTGTGTGTGTGTCAGAAGAGCGAGCGAGGGAGACAGCGAAGAGAGAGAGAGAGAGAGAGAGAGAGAGAGAGAGAGAAAGAGGAACTACTTTGTCAAAGCATCACCGGCGGCTCCTAACCCTGTAAAACATTTGTCACCAAGCGGTCGGGCCTAGGCTCCGAAGAGGGCAGGACAGGTTATGGTGAGCAGAGTGTTCCAAACTGACGTGAGGGCGTTTGTGCCTTTGGCGGCGACGAGCTTTCCGCACTTTGCCGTTCTCGCGCCTCATTCCTGTCTGCGGCGGCCTGGACGTGTTGGCGTTAACGCAGTGTCGTGAAACTCGTGGCAGAACTAGTGGACGTTGAAGACGCATACGTACACGTGTCTCGGCCCGCCCCTCCGCTGCCTCTTCCGGCCCGCCGCGGCTCGGCGTGTTGCTGGGGTTCGAGACCCTTTTGATTAGGCTGGTGGCGGTAATGCCTTGTTTTTGTTTTCGCCGTGTCCTGTCCGACCCGGCCGGTCTGCCGGAGTCGGCGCGGTGCGGCGGCGGGCGCACGAAACCAAACGACTCGCAATATGTTTCGGCTGCGACTGCTAATGGCTGCCTGCGCCGAGGGCCGCCAATGACTCCCAGTTATTTCTCATACTGTCACGGCGGGAAGCGGCGGGAAGCCGGCCGCCGTTGTGGGAGGCGCGGAGGGATAAGCATGCCGCGGCACTGGGGGGCGGGAGCGGGCGTTGGCTGTACGCAAGTGCGCCCCGGCGGCGGCATTCCCAACCGATCAGACGCCAGGTGACCTCGGGCCTCTCTGGGAAATGCAGCGTTCTATGTACCCATCTGCTTCGGTACCCAATATAAAGGAATGGTTTACGGTAATCCTGGACGTATTTAGTGGAATTCATTTCGCATTCTCGACATGACGCGGCGACGTGACTTCTTGGTGTACAACAAGCCCCCTCACTTTGCGGTAAAGGCAACATAAACTTTGTTTTAGTACCACGTTTTTTTTTGTTGTGCGGAGGAAATACAAAATGTGCAGCATCGGGTGATTAACTGTTAATAATGGGGATCGGGTCGGGCTCGGGGGATGGCCGACTCGTCCACGAGATTTCTTTGGCCGCGATAAGCCGTGCCGTTGTGCGGCGCGTCGCTCAGACGCTGGGCAAGTTTTAATCTCGCCCCTAATCTAACTCCGTAAGCCCTCCGTCAAGTTTCATCCCGCCGACGCCAGGGGTCGCTTTAGTCGCGTCTGATTACGCCAGAAACTTATGGACGCGCGCAGGGTTTCATTCTGACGGGGCGCGGCTGCGGCGGTGGCGGCCGAAGGCGTCGGCGAGGCGCCGCCGCACGCGCTTTTAATGAAATTCAGCGTGCGTCGGGACACTTTTGGCCGTGGTCGGGACTCGAACTCGGAGTCTGCAGGACCGGGCCGGACCGTACCCGACCCAGACGGCCGGACCGGGCCCAAACCGTCCCCTCCCGAGCGCACGTCCGCGGAGACAACGAGTCTGCAATGCGAACAGCCTCCAGCGGACTCCTCCAGCCAGGGAGGACTCAGAGTCCTCGCCCTGCCTCCTGCCTCCAGCCTCCAGCAGTTGCTTCCAGAACCGCCGTTCCTAGGGCTTCGCCCTGGCGTCGTTGTCCGCGGGCCCCTCGGCTGCCTTTGGGGACGGTCGCACCGCCCTGGGCCGCCTGAGCCTCCCCGCGCCCGTGCACTGCTCCCGTCCACCACCGGCTGGCTACCTTCTCGGACTTTGCCTCTGCCGACTTTGATCGCCTTGGCTCGATCGGTCTCGGCTCTGAGAAAGAATAAGAGCTCGAGGAATGTGTGGGACGCCGCCGGGCTGTCGGGCGGAAGGGGGCGGGAGGAGGAAAGGAGACGGGAGAGGGGGGGGGGGGTGAAGGGCCCGGAAAAGAGCCCGGACTGGAGGGGGCCGGCTAAAGGTGTGCACGGTCGGACGGAGCGGCTGGAGCGGGCGGCGGCGGCGGTGGGGAGGGAGGGGGGGGGGAGAGGGCACGTCTAGACGGTCCCAATTACCAAATAAAATACAAATAAAAACAAGATGGAACGGCGGCTGAATACTAGAGGCCGCCGGCTGCGTTGTGTGCCCTGCCGTGGCGTGGCGTGCCGTGCCGTGGCCACACCGCATATGCCGCCGGAGCAGAGCGGTGCACTGCGGGGCACGCGCGTGGAGCCGTGCGACTTGCGCTCTGAAATTGTGGGGCGCTGCTCGCGACGCTGATAGCGGCGCGGCAGCCGCGGCCTGCCTGGCTGACACTGCGTGACTGACACTGACGGGCTGACGGGCTGACGGCACGCCCGCTGACGGTGCGGCTGCGCTGGGATGGGACGGCTAGGCCGCTGCGCCGCCGCGCTGTCTGGCGGCCTGGCGGCCTGCGGCTGCCGAGCCCGGCGCAGCAGCGCAGCACACACGGCGAGACGGGTAGGAGGACCTCCGCGGCAGGCCGGTGGTCCCGGAGGGGAGGCGAGGACCGCGACTCTTGCAGCGCACGCCGGCCTTCCGTTTCCGTGTGTCGTTCTTAGGAAGCATTTCCGTTCCCTGCTTCCGTTTCTGCCTGCCCGGCGCCACTACGCCACGTAGCTTACGGGCACCCTCTCGCCCCCCCCCCCCCTGGGCCCCTTTCTGCGGCTCCTGCGGCGCGGGGCATCGCCTGGCCATCGCCCTTCGCAGCCCGCCCTGCGGCGGCGGCCGGCGGCGGCGGTGACCGGCTCGGCCAACGCCTAGGGGCCGCGCCGCGCGGTGCTGGCGCGGTGCCAGGCGTGTCCGCGACCGACGCGTGGCGTGGCGGCCGGACAACATTGAGCGTGCTAAATTCCTCGCTACGATATTTCACGCGAGAAAAACGGGTGGAGAGCCGTATGGGCTGCCTTTGGGGCTGCGCAGCCGCCGCCGCTGTCCCGGCAGCACGCGACGCCTTCGCAAACACTCTGTTTTCAGTGACGTGCAATATTTTCATTCGCTCGTCTTGGTTTCTGCGGTTCTCGGTGGGGCGGAACGAGGGTCGCCTCAATTGTTTTAACAGCGCTTACGAGCGTCCCGTATGACCGCGGTCAGACACTAACTGCCTTGCCTACACCCTGTGGAGCGCCGCCGCCACACGGCTCTCGGCTCTGACGGGCAGGGCAGGGCAGGGCCGGCCTCGGTGCCAGCAGTGCCGGTCCCCGCCGGGAGCCCCGCACTAATGGGACTTCGCCGTTTGATAGACTCGGCCAATAAACGGGCTGGAGCAGTATAGCTGGAAGCTTTGCAGGCGGCGGCGTTTCGCCACGTTTTCGCCGGCGGACAGAGTTTCTCCGAACCCTCCCCTCCTGTCCACCCCGCCGGCAGCACCAGCCAGACCAGACGGCCGCCGCCGCCGCCGCCGCCGCGCTGCCTTTGATGATCTTCAAATCCCCTGTCGAGACGGGCGCCGGGGCGGGGCGGGCCGGCGGCCGGGGGACGCCGCGACGCCCATGCCTCCCCGACTCCAAGCCCCGCCCCGCCACGGTTATCACGGTGCAATCCACTCGAGGTGAGCCGGGGGCGGGAGGCGGGACGGGGGAAGGGGGGGGGGGTCTGCTAGCCTTGAATGAGTCTCAAGAGCCCCCCCTACCCCTACCGTCTCTCGGCACCTGCTTCCGCAAACACTATGGGACGACACGGCGCGCCTCTAGAGCGGGGCATACGTTCGGCGCGGGGCCGCGAAGCAGAAGGCGAAGGCCCCTGTCTGAATGCTGGCGGCTGGTGGCGGCGCGGCCCGCTCTGATCTGCGCCCGAAAGCCGAAAGCTCTTCGCTACACGCAAAGCAGAGCTCGCGGCGCGGCGTGGCCCGACCGGCGGCACGACGGCACGGCGGCACCGGCCTCCCGCCCGACCAGACCGGCGGTGCCTGGCAGTGCCGCGGCAGACATGCGCTGGCAGATAATGTGTCTGGACGGCCGTGGCGGAGCGTGGCGCGGTGGCGGCGCGCGGCGGAGCGCGGCGCGAACGGGCAGTGCAGGCTCTGCTGGCTGCAGGCGGGCTGCAGGCGGGGCTCGGTATCATCCAATTTATAACGCATTCATGATTACAGAGCCGCCGCTGCTGCCGCCGCCGCGGCCGCCGCCGCCGCGGCCGCCGCCGCCACCGCCGCTGCCGCCGCGGCCGCCGCCGCCGCCGCCGCCGCCGCCGCCACCGCCGCTGCCGCCGCCGCTCCAAAGTCTGCGTGCAATGCGGCGGGCCCCCGGCAGACCCCCAGCCCCCCGCCGGGGGACAGACAGTCAGCCGCTGCGTCTGCCTGCGCGCCTTCCTGTCACACCAAATGCTATTCGCAATTCACATACTTGTTTATATAAAGAGGGGCAATATTTTACTCTGTATCGAAAACCATGTTATTTTGCAACAGCATTCCCTCTTGCGACGACACATCGAAAGATAAAACTCACGTCAACTTTGCCGCATGACGTGGTGGCCTGTGGCTGCGGCATCCTCCATTCGCAGCGTACACTTACCTGGAAACAAATGAAAACATTGCGGTCAATGAGCGAGCATTGTACGGCCTGATTGGTCGGACTGCACTGGCACTGGGACAGTGTTCTCAATCGTGCGGGCAAGGCTCGGGCAAGCGAATCATTTGTCTCTTTCTCTTCTCGTATGAGTGGCATGAGTGTGACAAAGACAGACACCCGGACGCACTTGGGTCAGCAGAAATGCGTCTTCTGTCTCTGTCGTCCTGTCGATAGGCAGACACGGACAGGAGACGTATTCGGATGCGTCCGGTTTCTGACTCTGACAAGAGCTTGCCCGCCCGATGGAGAACACTGCAGTGGGAGTAGAGCCTGTGACGCGTCGGCACGGGAGCCCCTGCGGTCCCGAGGGTAGGCCCTGCCGCACTCACGGGTGCGCGCGGGTTGCCTACCCCGCCGCGTTTGTAAGCGGCTAGCGGCTCCGGCTGGACTTGGAAGTCTCGTAGTTTTGCCGAGGGGGTTTTCACTCGTTTTTTTTTGTGTACTGCACAGTATTACACAGAGTATTTTGCGGCATTACTCTGGTACACAGAGATCTAAATGTACTGTACAATATATTTTGTACAATTTTTGAGCATATTTTACCACTTTTCGGTATAATGCCCGGATTAGGCGTACAGGTGTATTACGCAAGTGAAAACCCCCTCGAGTTTTGTAGTCGGCACGGACACCGACACCACAGATGGTAAGTTTTTAGTAGTACACGCCAAACTAACACCTCAGCACCACTGCTATTTCTTGTTTGTTTTTGTGTTCTGCGGAGCGGAACGGCAGCCTCGACACCTCGCATACGAGGCGGTACGGCAGACCCGTCCGGGTGCACACTACCTGCATCCAATACTGCTGAATACTGCTGCGAGCATCTGTGAAAATTACGAATGCTACCTTCAAACAACGTATTTCAATATGGTACATATGCTATTATGTTTCGAGGGTTCGATGTCGGCGCGAATATGAAAGGACCGCCGCCGTGGGCACCGTGAGGGGCCTCGCTACCCCTCGGGCCTGCCCCTGCCGCGCCTCTGTTGCCGACTCCGTGTCTCCGCCTCCTCTGCGGCGGGGCGGGCGGCGGCGGCGGTCTGCGCGGCCGCCACGACGACGCCGACGACGCCGGCGCTCGGAGGCAACGCCCGCCCTGCGGCACCGGCCGCACCGGCAGCACCGGCGGCTTTACTAACAAGGGGATGCCCCGAGGTGTCAGACTCAGAATTCGATGAAACTTTTTTTGCAGTATATACTGCCCACAAGACCCCAGATACAAAGTTTTAGCTGTCCTTATCAACTAGTTCCGGAGATATCAATTTTTAAAGCATTAAAACAGGCTTAAATTAAATAAAACTAGTGTGAACGAAGAATTTTCAAAAAATTCAAGATACTTTCCTAAGGTCAATGTAGCCAAAAACGGACCCAAAAGAACTGAAATTTCAAAGAAAACGCCGCATCCCCTTGTAAGCCGCGCCGCGCCGCGCTGCACTCAGACGACCGACGCGAGATGCCGATGGCAGGTCGTCCGGAAAACTAGGATGCCGCGACGACCCCGCCTGCCTGTCGTTTTGCTCCTCGTCCCCCGATTTTTAATAGGATTAAAATGCACGGGCGGCAAGGCGGGATGTCTCTCCCTGCTCCACCCGCATGGCGGGGCGCCGGCTGGCGGGGGCGGCGGGGGCGACAGGGGCGGCGGCGCAGCGGCGCAGCGGCGCCCCGGGTGGCGGCAACGTCAAGGGGAACTTCATCCCCGTCATTACTGTCACCGGAGGTCCCGACGAAGTCCACGGCGCGCGGAGGTGAGCAGGGAAACTTTCGAAACGAGGCGCGCGACGGAGGGAGGCTTCGGGCGACGACGGCACCGAGGCCGGCGGCGCGGCGGCGGCGGTGGTGAGCGACAGACGCCCATAATATTTGATCGCCCCCGGCGACACGGGAGTCACGTTGGCGTGCAGTCGATAATTATTCCGCCCTCCCCCCTCTCCGCCTCGAGTCACTAACTGCTTGGCCTAGTTGAGCAAACTTGATGCAATCATCATATCGCGAAAGCCGGCGAAAAGCCCTGGGGAGCAGTTGTCGACGTTTGCGCGCGCTGCTGGTCATGCTGCTGAGCCTGTGTGTGAGCCTGTGTGTGTATGTGTGTGAGTGTGCGGCTGCGGTCAAGCGTCCTCCTAGACCCCCTGCTGTTAAGCCCCTGTTATAGCCGCTGCACCCGACGCCCCCACGCTCCCCCCTCGTCCCCCGACGCCCCAGGACCGCAGTCTAGACGGCTGCAGACGGACTGGGCGCGACACGGGAGCACGGGGGGGGGGGGGGGGGGGGGGGCGTGGCCGCACCCACCGCGACACCAGCAGCACGACTGGTGCCGCCGCGGCGCCGCCCCAGCTCTCCCTAAACATCACCGAGCCCCAAGACATGCCGGGCCGCAAGGCCGCGGGCGGGCCGCGCAGTCCATAGTTATGTCGCGCCGTCGTCGGCGGGGGCGGATAACGGTTTCAAATACCCAAATAATGCCGCTAATGCCCCTCAAGTCACTCCTCCGGGCCGGGGCGCTCTGGCATTCCACCACGTTACTCGCTCCCGGGTCCCTGGTTTTGTGAAAGGTCGCATGATTCCTCCCTCTCCTCCTGGGGCCGCCACTAGTGCCGCACTGCCAACACGTACCCCCCCCCCCCCCCCCCCCCCACACACACTCCAGCACACTAACACACTCGTACCCGCCACACGCTTTGTCCTGCAACTTTTCCTCCCCCGGCAGCATGGCCGCGCACTTCTTCTGCGCCCGCCGCAAAAAGTACGCCATATAGCGGAGGTGGAAGTAGATTCCCTTCTTCTTTCGGGTGCAAAACAACATATATATATATATAAGCGCTTCTCCGCGGCGCGCAACTGCTCGCCACCGCATCCGGTCGCGGCCATCGACCCCCACGCCACGCCGCGGACGGCGGTCCGGCCCCCGGCAGCCCCCGGCAGCCCCGCGGTACCGGCAGCGGCAGCCACCTCTCCAGTGCGCCGGAATGCTTCTCTCCAATTAACAGCCCATTTGTTTGTCGTTGTCAGTGGCCGTCGTCTGAAATGCACCCTTTGGGAGGGAGGGGGAGGGGGCGCCCCCCCCCCCCCAGTCTGCCTGGTACAGCTGTCACAGTCAGCTTTGAGTCTGGGG
The DNA here is from genome assembly GCA_026979955.1 of Megalurothrips usitatus. NCBI lineage: Eukaryota > Metazoa > Arthropoda > Insecta > Thysanoptera > Thripidae > Megalurothrips > Megalurothrips usitatus. The sequence continues at coordinate 1,953,639 of CM049594.1, read as the reverse complement.
GCGCGCAGGCAGCGGGGTTGGCGTGGCCGGCATGGCTGCAGGGGATCCTGAGCGGGGCGGGCGGCGGCGGCGCGGTAGGGCTTGGCCGCACGGGGACGTGGCTGCCGGGGCTGCAGTGAGAGAGGACAGGGACTCCAAAGTTGCCTTTACAACTTGCGGCCGGCAGAACCGGCAAAGTACCTAACTCGAGTAACACCAGCAGGGTCCGGATGTCATGAATCGGGATTTCGTAGCCCGCGTCCCGGCGCGCTGACGGTTTGGAGGGCGACCCCGCGCTCGAGCGCTTCACTGGTACGAAACGGAGAACAGCGGGTCCACATGGTCAGTGGCCAATAAAATCACACCGGGCAAGTGGGCAAGAAAATCACAGTTTTGCATGTCTATTATCTGAGATGCAAAAGGACCTGGACAAAAATTTATGGTCGTAAAGCATCTCTTACATCACTGGTAATCCAGGAATATGACATCACGCTCTAACGAATGTGACACGTGTCACATTCTTCGAAATGTTGTGTCGTTTAAATTTCATGTCACATTCGTTTCAATGTGACTGGTAAAAAAGACGCCCGAGTCACGCTGAAACGAATTCACATTCAAGTACATTCCGAGGAATGTGACACTTGTCACATTCGTAGGAACGTCGTGTTGTCACATTCCAGGATTACCAGTGATCGCAGGCAACATATGAAAGACGGATTTCAGTGACAGGCTACCTTCAGAAGCGTTAGAAGTACGCTGTTCGTTTCCTAGCCGGACAAGTGTTACCTTCGATGGCGTGGGTGCGGAATTTCTTGGCTGCATTGACAGCCCCTGTGAAATAGGGATTCCCTCCTTTGTTTTTCAGTAATTCGCGTTGGCGATGTATTCAAGAGCGCTATGATGCACCATATTTGCACTTAGAATCCCCAAGAACCGGGACGTGGAATAGTAACATGCCCAAAAAAGTCAAAAACTAAAGTCTCAAAAGCGTGATTTTATTGGCTGCACTGACCCAACTCTCCGACGGACCGTATAACCTTGTGCGGAGGGTGGGAACCGGCAACTTCCATCCAAGCGGCGAATTTCGATTTTTAATTAACTATTGTGAGGAACAAGTGATGAGCCAGGCCTCCGCCCTCTCCTTGCTGGGGGGAGGGTATTTCGCCGAGTGCCTCGACGGAGGCGGGGCAGCGGCTGAGGGCACAGCTCGGATTCGGGCGTCCCTCAGGCCGCTTCGATTCCGCGGGTCGCGGCGCAGCGGACCGGTGGAATTCAGAGAACCCGCGCACACAGCTGAGCGCGGAGCGGAGCGCGGAGCGGAGCGCGGAGCGGACGCAGGGGCGGACTGGCCCGGGGGGGGGCGGGGGGGAAATCCCCCCCGGTCCCCCCCGGGTACCGGGCCCCCCTGGGGGGGCCGGGGCCCCGCAGGGGCCCCCAAGCACGACGCACACTTGATAAAAAATGAAGCCAACATGCACTAAGGATCACTTCAATGTCGGTGACTAGCGCATCACCGTAAAGATACCAGACTATAAGGGGTAGGGAGGTTATGGTAAGGTCTTCTTGAAGCATATGCGGCATTATCTGCAGAGTTGAGCCGCTTGCTGACACTTTCATTTGTTAAATATTTTCTATAAATAAGCCGGAAATACGCAAAGGCGACGATTTGGTACTAAAAACCCCTGGAAGGTAGGCAAATCCGGGCCCCCTCTACCTATTTCCACGCCGGGCCCTTTAGGAGCCAGTCCGCCTCTGAGCGGACGACACATTGCGCGTTTCGTCGGTTCCCTTCTTTCAGCCGCAGCAGGCACGGGCAGAGGGCTCAGGCGCACGGGATATGACCATTAACCTCCTGAACCCCCTCCCTCCCCCTCGCCCGGAGCACGGCTGGCCGGCGCTCTGGGCAGGGCCCCCGCGGCCCCGGCTGACGAGCCGCCATGCCCGTCCCTCTTAAGCGACCCCACAAGGCTCTTGGTCCTTTTCCCAAAGCCCTAACCAGCTCGACATTGCCATGTCGAGCGGCCAAATCGGCAAAAAACGAGGCAGGGCAGCGCGCTTACTCTCTCTCTCTTCTCTCTCTCTCTTCTCCTCTATCTCTCCCTTTATCTCTGTGTCTTTCTCTCTCCCTTCCTCTCTCTATTTCTCTTTCTTTCTTTCTCTTTCTCTCATCTCTCTCCTCCGTCTCTCCTCCGCCTCACCCCTTCCTAACACCCACAACCAGCCCCGGCGCCCCGCTCTGGTCGAGCCTGGGCCCTGTGATCCTTTATCGGCAGTCCTCGCCGTCGCCTACATGACATGGCCCGCACAAAGAGCAGTTGTAGGAAATCTTTTTTTGTGAAGCGCCCTTTTATGAAGAAGTATTGATCGGTCTGATCGCCACCTCCGCGTCCCGATGAAACACTGGGGCGTGTCCGCACGGTCAAGCGTCTCTGCCGGCCTGGCTGCTTCCCGGGAGGGACTCTGTTCGGCGTTTGTGCAAAGCGGCTGGACAGTGGCGGTCTGGCTGAGTGCAAGACACCTCATTTGACCACGGCGGTGCGAGAGAGGCCCCCGACCGGGCATCGTCGGTGGGGCGTCTCACTCGCACTACCGCAGTCCAGTGCGGCGTCTCTTCTCCCTCTCACTCAGCCAGACCGCCACTGGTAGTGGCGAGGGCCAGCAGAGCGTTTTCAGGGCGTCCGCCGCACCCGCTTAGCGACTCGTGCGAGCCACATAGCGAAGAGGGAAAGCCACGGCGCCGCCCGCGCTAGGCGCCGTCCGTCCGCGGGGGAGTCGGGTCACGGGCAAAGAGTCTCCCCGGAATCCGGCACGGCGGCGGCAACGCGCTGCCGTGAGCGGCCGCGAGCCTCACCGGGCAGCGCGCCGCGGCGGCCGGGCCACGCCGCGTCAGGCGTCACGGCAGAAGCTGCACAAGAAACCGGACGCCCTGCTGCCGAACGGGGACCCCTCGCTCTCCTCGCGCTCTTTTTGCGGCGTCTGCCGTCGTCGCGCCGGCCAAGGATAACAAATGGGCGCCCGTGGCAGCGCACGGCCGGAGGCCCGCTTAGAGGACGTGGAGATATTCACACCAACCACTGTCGTATACCGGAGCGAGCGTAAGGACTTCAGCGCCATATCTCCGCAAAAAAAAAACGTCGCAGCTTACTCTCTCTCTGTCTCTCTCTCTCTCTCTCTCCAATATATAAGGGACTGGACCTTCTAAAGTTTACGGAGAGACGTGACTTAATAATATGTACCATGATGTGGAGGTTTTTAAAACTTTAGCTCGCCCCATTTACTCCAAATGTTGACATCTTCCTCTTCTGTCAACATGAGGAGAAATAGACAATCCTCGCACAATCTTGTTGTACCCATTCATTGCACTAGCATTTATAACAAATCATTTTGTGTGTCCGCTTCCAGATTGTGGAATAAATACAGTATTCATTCTTAATTTTCCTGCTCAACAGCCAACACACTGAAAAGAAAAGTCCACACTAAACTCATGAAGTTATACGATTAAACTAGTATTTTGCCTGTGATAAGGCGTTATTTTTTGTACTGCCTGTGATGTAAAATCCTAATTATAAAATATATGTATGTTGTGTTGCTCCTAGTCATAAATTTTTTAAGTAGCTCAGTTGCACATGTTAATTATTTTTGTATCTGGCATATTATTTTTCTAACTACTTTGTAAATTATCTTATTTTTCTTACTGCCTTGTAAATGTATCTAATAACTGAGAGAGCGGTCTCTGAGACTCTTGCGGGGCTGTGCCCTATGTCATCACAGACAGAAATAAACAATTTTTAAATTTCAATTTTTGTCTCTCTCCCTCTCTCTGTCTCTCTCGCTCTGCGAGGCGCGTTCGCAAAACCTCTGTGCAAGTAGACGATTCGCAAGACAAAACCCAACCCCACAAAACCGACACTCACATAGGGGATGGGGATGGGGTTTGGTGTGTTTGTGTGGAAAGTTGCCTGCGGCTGGCCTGTCCGCTCATGGCGAGATCACATCCCGCTCGGACCCGCCCCCAACAACGCCCCCGCTCCTTCCCCGCCTTCCCGTATCCGGCCTCGTAAAGGTTGAATCTTAATGACGTCGCCTTATCTCGCCCATAAATACATCGGGGGCGCCAACAACGTTTGAATTATCTGCGGGGTTTGTTACGCTCGAGGGCCGCGGTGCCGCGGTCCGGCCAGGTGCAGCCGCCGCGGCCGCCGGGAGGGGCGCGACACCAGCGCCGCGCCTGGACCCCGGCCCCGCCATGACCCCTGTGACGCCCCGTCGTCGCCCTGCTGCGTGCGGCCTAGTGGCACCGCGGGGCCGGCGGCGGGCCGAGGCCGTACTAGTGGCACTGCTACGGCTACGGCCTCGGCCGAGGTGTTCGTGTTCGTGTCCGTGTCCCTCCGTGCAGCCGGCCCGCACGGACGGACACGGCGCCGAGCATGTTTTGCGGCCGCACGATGCCCGTGCCGCCCCGCGTGCTCCCCCGGGGAGGGCGGCCTGTGCCCCGTAGTGCCGCCTGCCGCGCCCCGCCGGGCCCCGCCGGGCCCCGCCGCGCTGCAGCACTTATCGCCCGCGGGATCCATGAATACAGTGCGAGGGGACGGGCCCCGCCGCCGCTCCGCTTTTACATATCGCCACGATGGACCGCCCTTCTTGCCGCGCCGCTGCCTTCCCCTCCATATTTCTCTAAAAGCTGGATTTCTCGCATCGGCAGTGCCTCGGAGGGGCCGCCGCCGCCGCCCGCGCGGTCCTCCCCCCGATAGAGTGGGTTTCATTTCCACAAATCATTTTCGCAACGGGTTTCCCCGGCCCCGCGGGCTCCGGGTAGGGCTGCAGCGGCCCCGCCGGACCCGCCCGGCTCTGGCTGTATGCCGGCGGTGCGGTATGCGCCGCAGAAGGGACGCTGTGGCGCGGCGCGGCGAGTACCGGACCGATCGATCGCTGCGCCTTTTTATTCGGAATGCCAGCTTGCGCGTAAATGGTATTTCGAGAGGGGCGACGGGCTCGGCCAGCCGGCGGCGGCGGGGGCTCGGTTGGGGAGGGGGGCGGGGGGTGAGACGAGGGGGCCGGTTGGGGGTCGGTGGCGCCCCAGCGCGGGGTGTCTTCGCCGGAAGCCTCGCCTTCCGCGGTCAGCAGCCGGTGCGAGCTGTGGCGCTTCCAAACACAGCCGCATAAATTATCTCTAGTCATTTTTAATCAGGCTTCTTGCGTATCGAACATTGCGTGTATGGGGAAAACTTTTTTGTGGCATAATCTTCTCACCAACCGTTGCCGTGTGTTCTGCCTGCCCCACCCGGCCCAACCCCTCGCTCGGGTCGCCCAGGCAGGGAGGAGGAGGAGGAGGAGGAGGAGGAGAAGGTGGTGGTGGGGGGGGAGATGGAGGAGAAAGGAGGAGGAGGAGGAGGAGGAGGAGGAGGAGGAGAAGGAGGAGGAGGAGGAGGAGGAGGAGGAGGAGGAGGAGGAGGAGGAGGGAGGAGGAGGGAGGAGGAGGGAGGAGGAGGAGGAGGAGGAGGAGGAGGAGGAGGAGGAGGAGGAGGAGGAGGAGGAGGAGGAGGAGGAGGAGGAGGAGGTCGCGGGCGGCGGCAAGACGATCCGAGGACACGCACATCACATCGCACGCGCGGCACGGGCACATCGGCGCCTCACGGCGGCGCCCGCCCTCGCCCTCAGACGACTTAATCGTCCCGGGTGTGCGCGGCTTTCCGGAGGAGGATGGGGTCGGAGGGGGGGGGGGGGGGAGAGGCGTCGCGGATATCTCATTCAATTTCCCCCAAAGTATCCCCTTTCCCGTGCGTCTTTCTTCGGCTCGTATCGTTTCGCATTCCGGCGGGTGGGGTGGGTACGTGGGGCCGTCGACGGGCGACGCCGGACGTCGACGCGACACCACCAGGCGGGAAGGCCGCGAGGCAGAGAAGCAAGGGAGGCTAGGCCGGCGGTGACGAAGGGCGGCCGGAGGAGCCGACAGGGACCGACAGGGGTAGCGACGGTGGAAAGAAAATATGGGAAATAATCGATACCATCTGCCTTCGCCGCGTTCCGTCCCGATGCGGCGCGGAATATTACGCGCGTCGCGGCGCCTAGCCCGGCACTGCCCGGCCGTGGCCCGGAGCTGTGCGCTGCGCGGCGCCGCTCGGTAATATCCGGCAGTATCTCCGGCCGTACAAAGGCGGAATGTCTCGCATTATGAGCGACGCCGCGACGCCCTAAGCGGGCCGCCGGCCCTCCGCCCTGCGCCCCTCCCCTCCCCGCGGAGCGCCCTCTGGTACCAGAACTGGCTGTCGCCTCAGCGCAGCACCACGCGACCCTACGGCGGCACTCTGTTCTTTCTTCGCGGCGCGCCCAACACTGCAGCAGTAGAAAAGTCTGACTCGACCCTCGACTCGATCTCAAACACCGCAGTCCCCGCGCACGCCCTCTGCCCTGAACACCCACAATTCTCGGCAACGCTGCTTTGCGACACACCACCGCAGCCTGCTCTTCGTGGAGAATTTGTCACTCTTAGTGAAGGCAACGGCGTGTTGTTTGGCCGGAAAAGGTGAATGCCATATCACCTATCCCACGCGTGGGCTTTCCAGCCTCTGCCGGAGCACTCGACATTAAGGCAGCGTCCTCACGTGGCTTACGGACGGCCCCCGTCAGGAGTGCGATTAGCTTAACGGGGCGTTTGGTGGCCGGCGGTGGCCGCCGGAGGCACCCCCGCCGCGGCGGCCCCGCAGCAGTCCCACGCAAACTCTCATTAATGGGGCGTTATTGTGCACATCTGGGCCTGGACCGGCGAAACGGCAGAACCCCGAGGAGCGGAGATTTGGCTAATTGATTGCGTCGTTCGGCGTGCGGCGGCGGCGCGGCGTCCTCTCCGTGAAACTCCGCGGGCCGGCGGCTGCTGCTGAGTCGGGGGAGAGGGACGGAGAAGGGGGGAGGGTGGAAGGGTGGGGGAGGAGAAGGGGGGAGGGGGCGCTCGGCAAGCTCAGCCGCTGCGCACAGTCCAGCCATCCGGGCCCCTATCGGCCTGCTCAGCTAGAATGTTTATCCACGTCAATGTCCGCGACAAACACGAGTCCAAAACGTCATCTCCTAAAACGGCAGTTATAATAAATAGAGTACTGCATCTCGATATGTGAGCGTTCCCGAGTCTATGCCTTGTGGGAATGTCACATCACTGTTTCACTTAGCTTATAAGCTAATATTCCGTCTCCTTACAAGGCAGTGGCTAATCCCCTGTCTGTCTGTCTCTCTCCCTCTGCAGCCCCTACTGCCCCGCCTCCAACTTGTGCTGAGGCGGTCCTTATGTTTTCCTCCTAGTTTACTTCTACCTTTGAGCAGAATCGGGCCCGGTCGCTGCCGCCGCCAGCTTGCGGCCCACCCCCCTTCCTCCTTTAGTGTATGCTTATACGGCTGGAAACCGCGGTAGGTATTGTATATAACCTGTGTGTCTGCCCGCGAGTGATCGTCCCTCCGTGTGTTGTTTACCTATGTGTGCGTGGGTGAGTGTGTGTGTGTGTGCGCGCGCGTGTGTGTGTCGCAGACTGGTCTGTGCCTCACCGGAATCAGGCAGGAGGGGATAGAAGGATGAGCCAGGGTTACAGTCCCCCCCCCCTCCCCCCAAGCCCCCTCTCAGCCCCCCGGTGCCGCCGTGAGCGTCGCAGGGAGGGGTCGATATGGGTTCAAGTGAGTTCACTGCACAAGCAGCGCCTGCAGGGCCTGCAGGGCTGCAAGAGCCGAGGTGATCCGCCGCCCCGCCCCTCCTCTCCTCTCCCCACCCCGCCCCTCCCCTCCTCTTTCCTCCCCGCCCCCTCGCCCCGCCCCCCGCTCCGTCCCGCCGCGCCGCCGCGGCAACTCGTATGCAATCAGCCAGACGTATTGCATCGACCCGCGCTCCCGATTTCGCGGTCTTTTCCGCGAGTTCGCGGGTCGTCCGCCTCCGCGCGACTACCTGTCTGCGGCCCGCAGTGTTCTCTCTCTCTCTCTCTCTCTCTCTCTCTCTCTTTCTCTCTCGCCCCTCTCCTCCCTTCTCTCTTCCATCTGTCCCGTCGCCATCCTACTCTCCGTGTCCGTCTCTGTATCTTTTTCTCCACCTCATCTCTTGTCTCCTCTCTCTGTCTTTCCGTCCTCGCGCTTTCCCTTTCCGCCGCCCGTGCGTCACGCAGCTCCGAATTCATTTTCATTCTGCCCCCCCCCCTCCCCCCTCCCTCCACTCCCCCACCACCACCTTCGACTCCACTACTACCACCGTCACCACCACGAAGCGACACTACGAAAAATCGTGGTCGTTGCACGAGGCGGCGGCGGGGCAGCGACGTCTGACTGGGGGAGGAAAATGGCCCCGATACTCCGTGCTGACTTATGAGCGCGGCCGGAGCCGGCGGGGGGGGGGGGGGGGGGGGGGGGGCGCAGCCATGTCTGGCCGGCCGGACGGCTTTGTCTTCAAACACCCGCAGCGCCCTCAGCCTTGCGGCGGGTACATTTTTCTTGCCCCTGACCCGACACCGACTCGACTAACGATGGCAGGCTACAAACTACCCCCGTCAGGTCCGCGCGTGTCGCGTCCCGCGCGCACCGCTAGCGGGGCCAAGCCGGCGGCGGCGGCGGCGGCGGCAGCGGCGGCGGCAGCGGCGGCGGCGGCGGAGGTGCCGGCAGGCGCTGGACGCGATGCGAGCCGACGGAAATATTATGGCGGGTCCATTTCCAGCTGTTTTATCGCCGTTACCTTTCTTCTCTCTCCCTCCCCCGTCGCGCCTCCTCGCGCCGCGGACACGGCTCGCCAGCTTGATTAATCGTTCCGCTGAAAGCTGCGCCCCCGTCCCCCCCCCCCGCCCCCCTCCGGACCCCCCCCCCCCCTGCCCCACCCCCCCGCTTCCCCTCCCCCTCGCCCCACACCCCTGCAGGACCCCCAGCGGCAGGACGGCAGGACCCCCAGCAAGGTGCTTGGCGGGGCGCGCGTCCGTGCAGTGCATTGTTCCCGCCGTGCGCGTGGGCCGGCGGGCGCCGGCCAGGGCCATGGCGTGGCGTCCTCCGTTTGGCTAAGCGAGGAAAAAAATGTTGCGCCGGAATCCTCCTATTCTGTGTACGGCCTCTTATGCGCGCGCTCGGCCCTTGTCGTCGGACAGCCCAGGCCGGCGGTCCCCCCCCCCCCCCCCCCCCCCCCCCCCGTGACAGCGCGGCGCGGAGGGGAGGCTGTCAGTGGCCTCGTCTGTGTGTGCGGCCACAGCGCTGCGGGCGGCTGCCTGCCTGGATGGTTGGGTGGATACGGTGTGCGACAGTGATCGGCTACCGCCCCTTCTCCCCCCCCCCTTTCACCTCCCTTGAACGGTTGTCACGCTGTATTGAAGGCTCCGTTGCGACTCGAACAAAAAAGAAGAAAACCTTTCCACTACAACTACAACTGCTGCTGCCACCTCTGACGGCACAACCCAAACCCTCCCCCCCCCCACCCACCACCATACCACCACCACCTCACCACTCCCACCTTCGGTGTCCCTGTCCCTGTGTCCCCTCCCTCCCTCCCTGCCTCCCTCCCTGCCTCTCTCTCTCTCTCTCTCTCTCTCTCTCTCTCTCTCTCTCTCTCGCCTTTTCGCGTTCTCTCTCTTTCTACCCCCTCGCACGACCCTCTTGTGATGATGCAGCTCATCGCCGCCGCACCACCACATACAGTACCGGTATCATCTTTTCGCCGGCCGGCACCTCGCTCCCTGGCGCCGGGCCGCCGGGCCTGGATGCGCTGTGTTCCGCGCGGGTACACACGGGGGAAAGCGAAATGCGGGCCATGCAAATGGCTGGTGGGGTAGCCGGGCGGGGCGGGGCGGGGGGGGGGGGGGGGGGGGGGGGGGTAGCTCAGGGCTGCGTGGTTAGCGCCGCAGTTACTCCGATCGTGGCGCGGCGCGCCGTGCGCGGTGCTCATGCATGCAGAATACGAGATCAGTCAGACTCGAGCCCCGGCCCGCGGCCCGCAGCCTGGTTGGGAGGGAGTGTGTGTGAGAGAGAGAGAGAGGAGAAAGAGAGAGAGAGAGAGAGAGAAAGAGAGAGATGGACAGAGAGAGAGAGATAGAGAGAGAGAGAGAGAGAGAGAGAGAGAGAGGGAGAGGGGGGGGGGCCTTGGCTGCCGGCGCTGCGGGTTGCGGTGGGTCGAGGTGGGTACATCTCTGTGAGCCCTCTGCTGCCAGCCTTCATTCCCCCGTCAAGTCAGTCAATGCAATTTTCCAGTCGATTCGTCTGCGAACGCGCAACGCTTTTGCCTGAGCCGGCGGCCCGAGGGCCCTGCCTGCCTGCCGGGAGGCGCCCCCCGGCCGGCCGGCCCGGCCCGGCCCTTCAGCCCTTTGCCATGCCGGGACCCGCCCCGGCAGCACCCCACCCCCACCCCCTTACTCCGCCGTATGGGGCAAGCCCACAAAGGCTGCTGTGTAACTACCAACGCCTGTGGCGCGTGGTGCGAACAAACGGGACCCGCACAGCGGAGATGGAAAAGGGGTTGGTTTCCGAAAAAGGCGGCGATCGCCGGCATCGGGTAGGTACACTCCGAAATTACAGCGGGCGGCTGTGGACGCTGGAGAGCGAGAAGACTCCACAGCCTCCAGCAGCCTCCAGCAGCCTCCGGCGCGCCCTGGGAGGCCGCTCTCGAGTGTTACACGTACGCCTCCCTCCCACTCCACGCGCTCCGTGTGTTGTGCGATATTTCAGAGCGGGGTACTTTCAGATCGCTGTCAAACGGCCCCAAGAAGTAAGACATATTTCTTATGCAACGTCCATCGTTGGTCTGGTGCAGTAGATCCTAAACAAAATGTGATTGTTGTTGCCGGTCTAGCAAAGAACTCGGGCCTTCGGGTCCCCTCCGGGCCCCCTCCGACCCCTCCGGCCCCTCCGCCCCTTCTGCCCCCTCCAGCCCCCCCCCCCCCCCCCACGATCTGGCCCGCAGCCGCCTCGCCGTCGCGGCCCCCTTGGGAAGAATCGCAACCCGTCTCGGCGGGCGCGGCGGACTGCGAGGGGGGGGGGGCAGAGCGCGGGGAGGGCTTTACGAAAACCGAGAAGAACATCCCTTAACTTGAAACCTCCAAGTTTTGCCAAAGTTGGCTGCTTGGTCGAAATGGTATTCGGGAGGGTTGTGGTAGGGGCGGCGGGGCGGCGGGGCGGCGGGACCTGCCCCCGGCCAGGACCATGGCGGTGAACTCGTCTGGTGCGGCGCGGCGCAGCGCGGCTAGGATTCCGCGGGACAAAGGCGTGGTAAGCGTTGCGGCCGGCCATGTGACCAGTCCGAACAGGGAAGGAGGGAGGGAGGGAGAGAGGGAGAGCGTGAGAGAGAGAGAGAGAGAGAGAGAGAGAGAGAACGAGAGGGAGGGAGGGAGGGAGGGAGAGAGATAGCAGGAACGGAAGACCCTTCTTTGCCGGAAGGATTTCGCCTGCCGGTCCACGAAGGTCGGTGACGGTGCTGGCGTCCGCTCCAAAGGGCCGGTTCCATCAGCCAATCCCAGCACAGGGCAGCAGGCAGAAGGGTTAGGAGAGGGGGAGGGAGCCCCTCAGTGTTCGCAGGCGCCACAGGCGCCACAGGCGCCACAGGCGCCACAGGCACCACAGGCAGGCCCAGTGACTTGGGAAATGTTGTGCCGAGTGGGGGAGTCCTCGGCAGCCTCAGCGCGGCCAGCGGCACGGACGCGGAGGGGTGGGGGCGCCGGCGGGGGCCGGCGGGGGTGGCCATGGGATCGCCACCGCCTTCCCAAACCCAATCCAAGCGGATCCGAGTGGAAGCGGAGGGCTCGGCTTCTCGGTCCCCGATCCACTCCACTACCGCGTCTCGGCCCCCGGCCGGTGGCCGGTGGCGGAGGGCGACGGGCGGGGGGCGGGGGGCGGGGGGCCCCTGCATGACGGTGTCGGGGGCGGCCGGCCAGCAGAAGCATAGCAGGGCCGGCCGCTCGGGCAGCCCTGCGGATCAAAGGATGCCTATCGACTCCCAGGAATGCCTCCGCCTCTCGGCCGCGCCCGCCCCCTGCCGCCATCCCGCCTTCACGGCGTCGTCCCGGTCATGTCCCTACCTGGACTGCGCGGTGGCGGCGGTCCGAGGCTGCCCGCCGAGGCCTCTCGGGGGGCCAGCAGGGGCCGCTGAGGGCCGGCGGGGTCGGCGAGGCAGCCCTTGACCCTGGTCAACAGCAGCAGCACGAGCAGCGCGGGGCGTGACCGGCCTGGCGCTGGCGGGGCTGGTGGGCCCGAGGGCAGCCGGGGGCGGCCGGGGTGGCCGGCGTTGGCCGCGGTGGACAGGCACGACTTATCACGCGGGCCGCGGCCTGTGACTGACGCCGCTGACGCTGCTGACGCCCACCCTCCCTCTTCTTGCAGAATGCACGCAGCAGGACTGTGGGCCCTGTGGGATTCGTGCCCCCCCCACCCCCCGCTGCTCTCAGCGCGCGTGACCGCGTTGCTGTGCGGGGTGCGGAGGCGCGCCGCGCGGAGTGGCGCGGAGCGGAGGGGTGCACCTGACCGTCAATACTTTACAGGCCGACTTGCACTGGCGGCGCGCTCTCGCTGCAGCCGCAGACAAGTGTAGCTGGGCCCGCGAGGACCACTGTGGCACAGCAGGGGGCACGGCCCGGCACAGCCGGCGGAGCGGCGCAGAGCCGAGCGGAGCCAGCGGAGCCGAGCGGAGCCGAGCGGGGTGGAGCCTCCACCCCCTCAGGCCCCGGGCAGGGCTGTGCTGGGCTGTGCTGGGCCCTGGCAAAGCCTCGGCAGTGCCCTTGCTGGGCCCGCTGGCTCGGAGGGGGGGGGGGGGGGTCCTGCTCGCGTCCTCACCGCACAGCACGCTGCAGCGCCATGCAATGCAGCTGCCGGAGAGCTCCAGCTACACCTCCTCCCCCCCTACTTATCACATCACAGTAGCCTCATACACTCGCCTCCCCCTGGAGAACCTAAGAAGGACATCACCGAGGCCGGTAGCAGGTACCTCCCCACAGGGCCTCCCCACAGACGGTGCGCAGCCACGCGCAGCCACGAGGAGCGTAGTCCTACGCCCCGCGTGCAGAGGTGTTCCTGACTCATCCGCCGCTGTTATCTCCTGGCAATAGCAGGGCGGGCAGCACCGAGCAGCTGCGGGCGCACACGTAGGCCGCGCGGCCATTACTGGCGACGGGCACGACCCCCTGGCCCCCGGGACCCGCGGGACCCGCGCAGCGGCTGCGGGGCACAGGCGGCACGGTCGGGGCCCGCCGCGCAGGTAGGCAGCCTGGGCACCCCGGGTAAAACGAGTTGTGGTGTATGAAACCATATACTAATGTATACGCGAGTATACACATATACCAGGTGTTCCACTCAGCCGTGCCAGGGAAAAGGTAGGCAAGCCCGCAACACTATAGCCTCGCGCGGGGTGCCCACTCTTGGCGTCCAGCTCTGAGCCGGTCACCAGCTGCAGACGACGCGCTTCAGAGGTTAGGTCAATCTAAATCTGTTCACATCCGTGCGGCATTTTCCGATTTGAGCTAAAAGATAGGAAAATAACGGGCTTTCGGCGCCTGCTCAAACTTTATTGATATCTATTTTCTACTCTGCTGTTTGCATTTTGGCTGTTGGAAAAGTGGAGCCATGCCACTCTGCAAAGTGCTTGGGTGGACACCCCGCGCGAGGCTATAGTGTTGCGGGCTTGCCTACCTTTTCCCTGGCACGGCTGAGCTGGGACACCTGGTATATGCCGTATACGGTTTATACGGTCCGTATACTGCCGTACAGGACCCTTTATGCAACCGTGTACAGGCCAGCATACGGCCTCTATACGCACACACCTATGTGTATACATTAACACACGGCTGTATACCAGCCTGTACACAACTCGTTTTACCCGGGCCCGCCCCTCCCTAGCTGCAGGGTGGGGACCGCCGCACAGGGTAGGCAGCGCGGGCACGGTCGCGCGCGGGGGCTGCCTACCTGCCGGGGGGTCCCTCTTCCCGGTGTACCTGCCCCTCCCCGCTATGGGAACGCCTGCCTGTCGGAATCGGTGAGAGCATTCGCGGAATCAGGAGACGAGCAGGTCGGCCGATCGCGCGGGTGCTGTGCGAAGGGAGGAGTGGGGGCTGGGAGGGGGCGCAGAGACGAAAGCAGGACATGTACGGTCTGGACGCATCCACCCTGCCAGAGATGAATCGTTCAGATAAATCTTCCTGCCTGCCGTGGCGCCCCCTCCCTGGTCACCCCCCCCCCCACCTCCACGCTGGGCCGCTCCGGGCAGGGCTGGCAGACCGCACGGCACAGATGGGCCCTGGGCCCCGGTGGTGTGCGGGTCGGCTCCGACCACCCCCACCCCTCCCCGCCGGTCCCCGCCGGCCCACCCACGTATATGCAGCGGGGCGGGTGCCGCTTGGCTGGGCCCAGCAAGGCCGTGTTACCGGAGGTTCCGAACAGCTTCCCTATTGGCGTGACTGACTGGCGTGGCCGTGCGGGCCGCGCCGGCCGCCGCTCCCGTGCGGCAGCGACGCGAGCCCCGCCGCCGCCCTGCCGCCCTGCCGCCCCGCGGCATGCTGTCGGTCAGGTTAGCGGCGCTGCCGCACGCCCGCAATAAAAGAAGTTAACGCCCCAACCTCCATAATTCAGGAACGCTACATTAAACAGTTTTGCGGGCGGCGGGGCGCTGGCGCGCGCCGAGCGACGCCCCGGCCAGCCGAGGGAGTTTGCACAATTATAACCGCCGGGGACCCGCCGCCCGCGGCCGACACGGTCGTCACCGCCGTGTCATAGAGTCCACTGCATCGACGTTAAAAGTTAACGCCCCCTCCGCAAAAATAGCTCCGAGTTTCACAGTTTTTATTATTGTTCGTCACGGCCAATGACCTCCCCCCCACCCTCTCTCCTCACACACACACATGCCACACACACACGCACACCTCCACTTCCCTACCCGGCTTATGCGCCCCCATGTGTATCCTCCATTCATACCGCTCAAATACTGTAATACGAGTATTTGGTTTTCACGAAGGAATGTGCGGAATTCTTGAAGAATGCTTCGTAAGCAAAATTCCAACATTGTGCCGGTTTTTACAATTTTTTTTTAGTGATGAGCAGGTTTGCAAAAACGGACAACCCCGGCCATTGGAACTTGGAAGCACAGAAGAGGGTAAAATGCTTGTGCTTTGCAGGCCGCCCCCTTTTCGTGCCATTGCCAAGTGCTTCTCTTCTCATTTCTACCCTCTCCTGAGCGTTTTGCATGCGTGGTGCATGACACGTGGGGTCCCTACTCCCCCCTCTTTCCCCTGCTGCTCACCGCCTGTCTCTATCCCTCTCCCACTCGCTCTCTCTCCCCCTCTTTGCATGCCTTGCATCGCCGCCTGCTAAACTTAGCACATGTTGTTGATTTTCCTGGTGCGGTCTCACACATTAAACGGAAAGGTGTCAGCGGCCACGACGCGCCACGACACGCGGCGCCGCGCACCGGCCGCCAGTGTGCGCGCCACGCCGCAACGGGCTGAGCGCCACGCGCCGCGGCATTGACGGGGCGTCGATGCCGCTATACTCATCTCACTCGCCTCCCGCCCCCCCCCCCCGGATTTGCGACACGAACTCCATTTTTAATGCCCCGCTTCTCGCCGCCTGCCGTTGGTCTTCGCGCCGACCTCCGCGGGCCCGCAGAGCGCGGCATACCACACCGCGGCACGGCGAGGCACGATGCGGCACGACGCGGCACGACGCGGCACGACGCGGCACGACGCGGCACGACGCGGCACGACGCGGCACGACGCGGCACGACGCGGCACGACGCGGCACGACGCGGCACGGCGCGGCACGGCGCCTCCCCTCCCCGCAGTCTCACAGCGGCACTCGGCTGTTCTGGTCACAGAGACGCGGTCAGTGACGGGGCCGGGAGCAGAGTGAGGGCCTGTCCAGCCTCTGGCTGCCTCTGGCTGCCTCTGGCTGCCTCTGGCTGCCTCTGGCTGCCTCTGGCTGCCTCTGGCTGCCTCTGGCTGCCTCTGGCTGCCTCTGGCGCACGGACGGCGGACCGAAATGGAATAGGAGCTTGACCTGAGACGCCGAACGCCGAGGGATGGACTGCTCCAGATTTCAGAGGGGTCAGGAAGGGGGCGCAGGTCACACACACACACACAGAGAGAGAGAGAGAGAGAGAGAGAGAGAGAGAGAGAGAGAGAGAGAATACAGTATTCAGAGATCATTGAGAATGAATTGGTGAGGAACAAGGCCCAACGAAGAGCGAGAAAAACTTCTCACACTAACTTTGGTGAGATTGTTGATCTTACCCATATTTGGGTGAGGATCTTCGCCCAATTTCGGGTGACAGGGGTATCCTTGCCGTCCTCACCAAAATTTAGTCGAGAAAATTTCCTCGCCAAATATTTTGCCATATTCCTCACCTTTTCAATCTCAGTGATGGAGAGGGGAAGGCAGAGACTGAGAAAAGAGGGCGGGTGGAGCGCACATTTTATGTACTATTTTCGTATACATCATAGTACTGGACGGAAAAGAAATTTGCACAGCTTATGTACGAATTTGTGCATAGTTATGTAATTTCACCTAGGTAGTTATGTACAATTTTATGAGTATACTGAAGTACGAGAGGGGGCGTGTCGAGGGAAAGCTGTAGTACCCTGTACACAATGTACTGGAGTACTTTTTAATACTGCTGTAATACCTAAAGAAAATGATAAAAATGACGTCTGAATGGACCGAGACAATTAAAAGTAGGACTGAAATACTCAAAAGTGACTGAACATTGAAAACTATTTTGCATTACTGTCTCGGTAACAACTACTGTATCAGCTGCGTCAGCCCCCTTCGGGGCGGGGGTACTGCTGTATAGATGTGCAGGGCGGGGCAGGGCGGGAGCCGCTGCCGCACGGCGTCGGTCGGTGCAGGTCGGCTGTGCTCCGCTGCCGCCGCCCCCGCCCCCCGGCCCCCCGCACCGCTGCCACACCGCACGCCGCTCCGCTACGGAGCCGCGCCGCGCCGCCGCGACAGTGTTCACTCTCGGGAGATTGGAGAAGTTGCTCCGCCGCTGGCTGCTAGATTAGTACGGGAGTATCGGACCCGGCCCCCGGCCTTGCCCGTCACGATTCCCGGCCCCTCCGTCCCTCCCCCGCAACCCGCGTCCCCCCTCTTCCTGCCAAACAGCAGACTCGATTACTGCCACGGCGGGACGACCGTCTTGGCTGCCGCAAAGTGAGGCGGGCCAACCGAGTGCGGTAGTTTTGGTGCGCAATAGCAAGCCTTCGGGGGGGGGGGGGGGGGGGGGGGGGAAGGGAGGTTGTCGCACCTCTTGGAGGCAAGGCAAAGTCACGCGGCGCGTCCGTCTTATTATGGACCACTCAACCACAACTTCGGTGCAATCTATTTGATGAGGTGCAAGTGTTTAGTGCGGGGGTGTCACGATCACACGAGTGAGAGAGAGAGAGAGAGAGAGAGAGAGAGAGAAATGAAAGGGGGGGGGGGGGGAGTAGAAGCACTTCACTCTGAATGAGTGAGTCGAATCATGATGAGTGACTTTTGAGACGCGTTTCTAGACTGGAGTTCATACGGCGCCGGCTCTCGGCGCTGCTGCGATATCAATCTTCCAATAATAAGGAAGTCTGGGCGGCGCCCTGCCTGCAGGTGTCGGCGGGGCCGGCGATACAGTGGCAGTGCCGGCGGGGACGACGGGGCAGCAGCCGCTCGGCGCCGGATATTGCGCTAACGCTCTGCTCTCCTTCCTCCTCCTCATCCACAAGCGGGGAGCAGCGATAAGAGTTTGTATAAAGGCCCTCTCGGCCCCCCCTGTTGACCCACCCCCTCCGCTATTTCTGCAGTTGCACCACGCCGCCACGTCAAGAATTTCAATTTGAAATTTCGGTCTCCTTTTCCGTTATTCACTCTGTTGCTTTTTTTTTACGGCGGCAGCGGCGGCGACCAACGCGCTCTGAATTCCTGGGCGATGGGCGCGCGTGCCCGCACGAGCGGCGGAGCAGCAGCCCCGGGGCCCGGGGTGTGCTGCTGCAGCGGGCCGGCGGCGGCCGGCGGACCCCAGGGGCCGACACACCGAGACGGGGCGCGGCGCCGACTTCAAAAACAACGCGCCTCCCCGCGCCACGCCACGCCGTGCCACGCCACGCCGCGCCACGCCGCGCCACGCCGCCGCCGGCCGGCAAGCCACCACTATATGCGAGGCGCCACACGTCGAGAGCGGAGCCAGGGGCCGCGAGGGGCGGCGAGCACACTGACACCGTACGGACACGCCCGCCCCGCACAGAGGGTGAAAACACACAGAAAAACGTAGTCTTGAAAAGATGAAGTCTACTTTAGCTTCGATAAAGGTCAAATGAGACTTGATTCAAGACTAAAACCTTGCTTTGAGTCTACTTTAGTTAAGACCGAGAAAAATGTTCCCTCGAATCAAGTCTGGAATAGACTTGAATCTAGCCAAGGTAAAATTAGACTTGATTTAAAGCAAAAGCCTTAAATCCAAGTCAAATTTACCTTGAATCAAGGCATTTGAATCTTAAATCAAGAAGTTTCTGGGTGAATAAAATTCAACGATCATTCAACGATCCTAGATACGCTTTCGAAAAATTCAACATAATGTCGTGTAAATCTTTAAAAAATTGTTAGAAAATATTGTAGAATTCCGATTTCAAGTCATGTTGTACACGCTTGCGTCACGTGTGCTAGTTCCCTTGGGCAGCCCCGAGGGGGCGTCCACTCTTGAAAAATGTCCGACCGCTCCCTACAATACGCTGCCACATGGCTGCTATTACGCCCCAATATACAAGTCTTTGGTACGGTTTCACGGCGAAATCGGACAAACTTCTAATACTATATTACGCGCGCAATGGCGAGCTCATCTGGGCGGCCCGACTATTACGTGCGTTTGAACGCCCCCTCCGGCAGCCCGGTCTGCGGTTTCCAAACACCGGACCGGACCATCGCTCCGGTTTGCTTAGGGTGGGGGTGGGGGTGTGCAGTGCAGACCCGACAAGGGATTAGATGGTGCCAGGCCTGGCGGCGGCCGGCGGCGGCTGGCGGCGCGTCCACCGACCCCTCGCGGCCAGGAAAGCAGGACATCGCGGACAGGTGGGCACCGCGCGGCGCGGTCGGTGACGTCGTGACCTGCTGCCGCTGCTGCCGCTGCTGCCGTTCCCTTCGGCCCTCCCCGTCGAGTGAGTCAGTCGAACCACGCCCTCCGTCCCAGCCTCCCCGCCTCCCGCCTCGCTCCCCCGCGCGCCGCGTCGGCCTGTCACGCGGCGGAACAGGGCTTAGCGGCCGCTGCCCGTTTTCCATCAAGTTGCCCCGCCACCGGAAACGTAGTTAGCGCCGCTTTAAGGGACAATTCTCTGCATTCCCCCCCCCTGACCCTCCTCCCCTCTCACCCCTCCCCCTACCTTCCTCTCTCTCTCTCTCTCTCTCTCTCTCTCTCACTCTCTCTGTACCGGTGCCGGCGCTCCGAACCCGTCCCGCCGCGGCGGCCGCCAGGGCGACGTCGACAGCACAGCCCCCCGCTTTCCATTAATCTAGGTAAGGGGATTACGTGTCCACCCCCTCCAGCATGAGGCGGGCCGGGCTCGCCGCGCCGGCTGCGCTGCCACCGCTGCTGCAGCCGCCGCCGCTGCCGCAGCCGCAGCCGCCGTCGCCGCTGCCGCCGCCGCTGCAGCGCGGGGCGCCGTGCCTGTGCTCTGCGTCCTCTGTGACTGTGGCCGCAGCCGTGAGGACGGGCGCCGCCATCACCACACGCCTAAGCATAGCGCCTTGCGGGCCTAGCGCCTGCCGCATAGGCAAACCAGGAGCGGTGCGCGCGCACGAGTCGTGCGGGCTGGCCTACCCCGGCCCTCGCAGGCGTTCGGAGCCCGCGCGCTGCTGCTGCTGCGGTCCTCCGTGACGGGGTAGGAAGGAGGGGGGGGGGGGGGGGGGGGGGGGCTGGCGGCCATTGAGTGCGAGCGAGCCCGCCGTAGTTGCTGCCGCCGTGCCCTATTGTTGTCTGCCCGCAAACTTAGTGGGCGTAATACTATGCTAATTCTTCATCAGACACTTAATGCCTTTGCCCTCTCGCCGCCGCCGCCGCCGCGCATTTCTGTTATTTCAGCGGCCACTTTTTCCCCGTTATTGTTCGGGGGTTATTACGGAGCGGGGCCGCGTCCGAGGCGGCGCGCGGCGCGTGGGGCCGGTGGGGCCGCGGTGGGGCCGGTGCGCGGGCCGCGCCGGCACCGCCTCGGACGCAGCCGGGCGCGCGATCTCAGAAGCGGCGCGGCGTGGAAGGAAGGAGAGAGGGCGGCCCGAGAGGCCCTCGTCGGGACGGGTGCCCTCCGCCGCCTCCGCTGCCTCCGCATGCTCTGCGGTATCGGCGAACGTCATTTTCGAACGGGCCCCCTAGCTCTGCTGCCGCGCAGACAATGTGAAAATCCTGGTTGAAAAGGGCGATAGACGTAGAGGGGCGTACGGGGGCGGGGAGTAGGGGGGGGGGGGGGGGCAGTGTCGCCGGTGACGTCACCTGTCGGGGCGTCGACGGCATCGCTCGCCTGAATGCCCCTCAGACAGCCCGCCACCTACAGAGACGCAGCAGTAGCACTCTTGGCCCCGACAAGTCGCCGCGGGGGGTCCCGCTCTGCACCGCCACGCCGCGCCACGACGCCACGCCGCGCCACGCCCCGGCGCCACGCCACGCCCCTACACTCGCTGCGCATCGCACGTTTCCATGAATATTCCACGCCACTTGAATAGGATTATATTCGGACGGAGTGACTGTGCTGACTGGAGCAAAAGCAGTGGTGGTGTGGACCCCCTCCCCCCCCCCCCCCCCGCCTCCTGCCAGGCGATCCCAGCTCCATGCGGCCGCATGCGGCACTGGCAGACACTGCCGGCCCCTGCCAGGCGGCGTCCGCAGTGTCCGCCGGTCACCAACCCTCACCTCACACCCCGACCCCGCCGCTGGCACCGGCACTTCCCTGCTGCTAGAATGAATAACTCAATCAGTAACAAACGCAACCGCTCGATCCACTCCCAGCCGCGGACGGGTCGATGTGATTGAGGAAAAGTGTGCCAGGGAAACCACAGCGCGCCGCGTGCGGCGTGCGGTGCGGCGTCGGCGTCGTCGCCATCGGGGACTCATCGATTGCACTGGGAACGGGGGGCTCGCGGTCCGTCCGAGATTCCTAGACGGCGACGACTATTCTTTTGCGTCTGACTGTACTCGGGACAGCGGACAGCGCACTCGTCTACCACAGTCGAGCAGCGGCGGCAGCGGCGAGTTACCGTATGCGCTGCCGAGCCGCCCGCGCGTACCATTCGCATGCGCGGCGCGGGTGTGCGGGTACAGGGGTGGCCGGCAGGGACCCCGGGAGGGCCGAAGGGGGGCCGCGAGGGCGCGCGGGGGGGGGGGGGGGGGGGGGCAGGGAATCGTAAACAGCTCCCCTGATAACGGCCGTGATGGCGCCGGTACGTTCGCGGCCACCACCGCCGGCCCGGCCGGCGCGGCCACACCCCCGGCAAAATACCGATGTGCCCCGACAATATCTCAAACCCTTTGCCTAGCCGCGCTCGCGGCCCGTCCTGCCGCCGCCGCCGCCCCCCGCCCCGCCCTGCCTACACATGCCGCGATATTTTTAGCAGTCAGTCCGGCCACCATAACACGCGGGCCGGCGCTGCCAACATCACACAATACGGCACGGGCCGGCCTGTCGCGCGCTCGCGGTCTGCCTGCCTGCCCTGGACCACCGCGTTTACTTAGAGGAGGGATTTCGTGCAGGACAGTGCACTTAACCCATGTCAACGCTACCTCGCCCTCTCTTACCCGGTCCCTCGCCCTTTGCCGTTATCTCCCTCCTCTCTCTCACTCTCTTTATCTCTCTCTCTCTCTCTCTGGACTCTCTCGTCCATGTATCCAATTCCGTCGTCCTTTTTTTTTTCTCGCCCTGTTGACAACGTCATACCTTCTATTTTGTTTTGTTTTTGAGATTACTTTTCACAAAAAGTTTCTGCGAGACTTGCTGCTCGCTATGACGTTATATTGCTGATCAAATATTCATTTCCCACGAGTGAGTGAGTGAGTAAGTGAGAGAGAGTGGAGGGGGGGGGGACAGAGACAGACATTCGCAGGAGAGACGCACAGCGCAGCACAGTGGCGCTCGCCAGAGAATCGATTTCTGATTGGGGAGCCCGTCAATCAGGATTACGCGCTTGCGTAAATATTTGAGCGGGGAGCGTGTGTGCCGTGAGGCGGGGCACAGCGATGCGGAGTGAAGGCGCTGCAGCCGCCGCCGCCGCCATCTGGAATGTTTGCCTCTCATTCCGCCGCACTGCAGCCCTCGAGGCGTGTCGCGCCGCCTGTGTTGGCTGTGACAAGCAGACCTGTCAGTGGTCCGAGATGATCTCGGCGAGGACGGCCGCTGCATCTCTCACCTCCACGGCCCGGGTGGCCCGGGCCTCGGCTGTGCGGCCCCCAGCCGGCCCCCACGGCCGGCACCCGTGGGCCTTGTGACTTGTGTGTCTAGCCGCGGGTCTAGCCGGGCGGGGGCGTCGTCAAGATAACTCCCCCCGCGGCCTACGCTTTTAGAATTGGACCAAATTCAATAATTAAATTTGGCACATCTAAATGAGGGCTGGCTTGGCGGAGAGCGGGACGGTCATACAGTAGTGGAGCACGGTGTACACGGCCGGGGCGTGAGACGCGGCGCGAGCGGGGAGGCGCTCTCGCGGACGCCTGGAAGGGTTGCGGGTCGGGTCGGGTTGGACCCGTCCAGCAAGGGCAGCACGGCAGGGCCGGCGCCGCCCAGC
Organism: Megalurothrips usitatus; assembly: GCA_026979955.1. Taxonomy (NCBI): domain Eukaryota; kingdom Metazoa; phylum Arthropoda; class Insecta; order Thysanoptera; family Thripidae; genus Megalurothrips; species Megalurothrips usitatus. The sequence continues at coordinate 1,930,962 of CM049594.1, read as the reverse complement.
GCGCAGTGCAGTGCGTCGCACATTTCAGGGGCGTAAGTATAGTCTCTGCGCGCCGCGTGGACGGAGGAGGGGGTGGGCTGCCCCTCCCTCCCCCTCTCAGAGGAGGGGTGCACGCCGCTGCAGTGAGGGGTGGGTGTCCCACCCCCACTTCACAGGGACGCGGCGCGCGGCGTGCCGGCGGGCGGGGCTCGAGCACGGCCTCACGCTCACCGGTCCGGTCCGGCGGCCGCCTCGCATTCAGACCCGGTCTGAAAAGGCAGCTCAGGACGGCTGCTCTGAGTGGCCGCGGGATGACGGCCGGGTCCTCGGCTCGGGCCGCGAACGGGGCCGGTGGCGTGGCGCTGCGTGGCGTCGCGTGGCGCCATCTCCGCGTGGCAGAGCAGGCAGAGAACGGACCACTTAATGAGGGGCGGTCAGTGTGCGTTACTGCTCCACTTTGCAGCGAGGTGACGAGGGGTCGCGGGGAGTGGGGGGGGGGGGGGGGAGGATTCCCTACGTTCACTTCCTCGGGGGCGACTTTCTCAAAATGCGCGACCGATTTCAGCAACCCTTTTTCACTCCCTCGACAAGCGTCCCTACCGGGGCGGCAGGCAGCTTACGTCCGCAAGCATTTGCAATCATGAATAACGTCTGCGCGCCTGCTGAGTTTTCCTTGTTCGCGGAGTGTCGCGTGTTGTCGGCGTGTGTCGGCGGTCGGTGTTATCGGATCGGGGGTGAGGCTCTTCGCCCCGCCGCGCCCCTCCTTCGCGGCTCGCCGGGGAGCTTCCACGATTGACCGTGCCCCGCACGATATCCGCTGCAAATTGCGCGGGCGACACTGCTGCTGCTGCTGCTGCTGCTGCACTTGCTGTGCAGCCCGGCGATGCCGCTTCCCGGGAATCGGCCATTGTGTGTACGGACCTGCGGTGCCCGCGGTGCCCGCGGCGGCAATGTGCCCGTGCCAGCGAGTGTCGCGGGGCGGCGGAGTCTGCGGCCGCCTCCTGCATCCCTCAGTTTTTCGCTTTACGGAAAATAACGCAGGTAATGCGTGCGCCATACCTGGTATGGAGGAGGACGTGTGCCCGCGCCCGCCGTTTGGCGCGTTGACGCGGGGGAAAAATTGTGGATCCTTCCTGGCAGTGCTGTGTGTGGATGTGTGTGTAAGCGCGCCCCATGTGTGTGTGTGTGTGTGTCGGAAAGAGTGGGGCGACGTGTGTGTGTGTGTGTCAGCCAATGGCAGCAGGTGACTCATATCCCGCATTATCTGTATGTAAATCAAGCCATCGATGCCGCCGTCCGTGGGCGGCAGCAGCGCCGGCAGCGCCAGCAGCGCGTCATGCGTCACGTGACACGGCCTCCGCTTAATTACACGTCGGACACCGACGGCGTCCACTTTTTAAATCATTCATGTACAAAGTGTTTGTTTTCCGTCGTTATAAAATGCACAGTATATCGAATAGGTCAAAACATTGAATGAGATTCTGAATTCTTGTTTCATATATCCACGTTCAACGAATCAAGATTGGCAAACTTCCTTCGGTACCATAGTGAAGTGTGATTGGCAGTTTTTCGGTGTCTCTGATGAATTTGTAAGTCTGTGAGGTTTGTGAGTTTCCTGATGATTTACAACGTCATGGTCAATCGTCAATCGTCGTGGTCACCAAGAATTCGTGGGGTTTCGCCAGGAAAGGTGAGAAATCATCAGAGAAAACACGACTTCACCACGAAATGGGTTATATCAGAAAACGTCTGATGAAATTCACACCGGTGCCCCCTCCGCAGTAAAAGTCATTCTAATAACCAAATCTCTCTCTTTCTCTTTCTCTCTCACCACCCGCGTCCTCGGCCACTCCACCCCCGCCGTTCGGCTTGCTGCCCGGCTCTGCAGACGGCGGCGCGGCGGCGCGGCGCGCTGCTCGGCCGTCCGGTGAGAGCGTCTGTGTTTACGGACGGCTCTAACTATTGTTTACCGACGCGTCTGAGTTGCCGACGCTACAATTAGGCGGCGCTCATTCGCCACCGGCCGTCGATACGCTAAAACCACCACCCCACCGCGCACCGCAGCGCAGTGGAGAACTCTTTTTAAAGGTCGGCACGAACGCGTCTGTGAAACGCTTCGAATAGCCTTGTGAGTAGGTGATTGGTGAAAGAGCGTGATAACACGCTTTTCCTAAAGTGTGATGGGCGTCGCACACTGAAGAAAGAGCGTGATGGGCTACTACGCTTCAGGAAAAGCGTGGCTAGGCACCCCTCGCTTGTGGTGGGTACCAAGCTATTGCTATCATCCCTATGTAAACGCAAGTTGAAGAGTGTTGCACCATCACTAGTGCTTCGGATCGGTCGGGTTGGGCTGAGCCCGAGCGTCTTCAGTCTCTCTCACACTCTCGCACTGGATCTTATGAGTGGAAAGAGACGGAAGATTTGTCGGGTACAGCCCAACCCGACCGATCCGAACTACTAACCATCACACTCTCAGAGGAGTTTAGGGTTCGTAGAGTACATCTGATTTCCATATCAAGGAGGGTTTGTCGAGGACGGGAGTAAGGGAAGGAGCCACGAGAATGCGACGATGAGGCGGGCGCGGCGGGAGCGGCTGACTCCGGGACGGGCCCTCGGCGTGGTTGGCAAGGCCCTTTGGCCGGGAGAGCCAGACGGTGCCGGCAGCGGAGCAGAGCCCCCGGCCCGGCCAATGCGACGCGCCGCCGCAGCAGACTGCGACTCAGACAGCACTCTTGCTGGAAAACAAGAATACGAGTAGCGCAGCGAAGAAATGGGGCCGCATCGTGTCTCGCCGAACCCCCGCCCCGCGTCCCGCCCCCACCGAGCCCCTTTCCTGTCTCCACTTCGTTTTTCCTCAGCCCCCATTTTCTCTCTCTCTCTCTCTCCTTCTCTTTCCTCGCCCTCTTCCCTCGTCCACGGTCTCTTCTATTAGTGCAGCAAGGTCATCGAATCTGGGAAATGCAATAATGGGCAGAATGGCGCTCTTTCCATCGTTGGACGACTGCTTTACAGTCAGTAGAGGTCGAACTCTCGAACTCTCTCTCTCTCTCTCTCTCTCTCTCTCTCTCTCTCTCTCTCTCCGTGTGTCCTTGTATCGCTTCCTTGCTCTCTCCTGCTTCTCGCATAGTCCATGAGAAGAGGGCCCGACGTCGTGAAAAGGCATTTGCAATGTGGTTCGACAACGGAACAAGAGTGGAATCGGGTACACTATCTCAGCTACACCACCACTGCCCGTTGTCGCTCTTCTTGTTCCTCTGGTCGCTGGAAACACTCCTCTCCGCAGCCTCTACACTACTACAGCCCGCCCCTCTGCAAATTTCGTAGCAATGTTTTCATTCGGGTGAATGCTAGGAAAGTTTTAGGCGGGGAAAAGCGCGTGCCGGGCAGCAAGGCGGCGTAAGTCCGCGAACCGGAAACAATTCATCACTCCGTCCGTGTCGTCGGTGCCAGGCCGATTGTGTGTGTGTGTGTGTGTGTGTGTCTGCAATTTGAAACAAACACACGTCGGCACAGTGCGATAGTGACAGAGTGCGCGTCACGTTGTCCTGCGCCATCAACTTTCCGCTCTGCACTCTCACACCGGCGGGAGCTCGGTCGCGCAGAAAAAGTTTTCCAGCGCGGCGCTCTCTGCTCTGGCGTTCCGGCCGCTGCGACCGCCGCTGCCGCCACCGCTGCCGCTGCCGCCGCCGCCGCTGCCGCCGCTGCCAGCGCCCGCCCGCAGCCAGCGTCCTGTCCGGCTGCGAGTCTAATTGCCGCCGGTCCCCGGGTCCCTTGTCTAATCAATGGCTCGGTTTTGCATCACAGCGCGCGCAAACGTCACGCGAGCCGAGCAAAAGTGAATTGCCGCACTTCAAAACGCAATAACCCGTGCAGCGGCGGCGGTGCGGCGGTGCGGTGTCCCGCGCGCCTCCCTCCTCCTCCCCAGCCGACCGCCCGACCACGCTGGACAACAACATCACAGTAACGTCCCTCCCTCGATGCCGCCCGTCGTCCACCCGCCCGGCTAGAAAACAGTCTGCGAGCGGAGCAAGCGCCCCTTGAAATTTTGACAGACCTTTTTAAAAGGAAACGCAATGACTCCTCAACTAGCAAAGCTTTTCTTTAGCGAAACGTTTGAATTTGATTTAAATTTGGTGGGCCGCATTCCAATATAAGCCACACCGCTTCATCAATTCTCCTTTTGGGGCGTTTGGCTGGCCGGGCTCGACGGGCTTCAGCTTCTGCAGGGTCTTCTCGTCGACCACGCGCTCGTTTTGGCGCGGTGCGGTGTGATTTGGTGCGCGCCACCGCCACCGCCACCGCCACCGCCACCGCCACCGCCACCGCCACCGCCGCCGCCGCCGCCGCCGCCCTTCTTGGCACCGGCGTCAGGCGGTCCGTAAAATTGAATATAACTTGAATAGCGCGGGAAAAGGTTGGCTGTCGCCAGTAATGAGGTAAATAATGCCGTTCTGCCGGCGGCTGCACGAGCCGTGTCGGCGGCGTCTCCGGCGCGCGCCGCCGCAATACATCGTTTACTCGCGCGTTGGGGGCGTTCAGTATTTCGCCCGGATGGTTCACAGGTCACGGTCATGATGCACGGTAGGTTTCACCCCTCCCGCGCGCTCAGTTCTGAATAGTACTTGGATCAAAGGCTCAATAATTTATCGCGAGAATTATACACAATTTGTTTTAATTTTTCTGCATTCTCTATATTTCGAGCGGGAGCAGCCAATACTTTTTTAAAAGTTGAAAATTAAATTCAAACTGATGTCGGGCAAGGAGCTGCACCATGTCTAAAAATAAGACTTCATAAATCCCACGAACGAATATTGGAGACCACATTTGTGGTTCGAAAGACGCAGGACTTTCCAAATCCAACTCGAATATAACCCATAAAAACCTTCCAGGTTCTGGGCCCAAATCTGAGAACCGCGGTGGTTTCTGACCGTGCAACGCAGCGTCGCATCGGGGACAATACCGGCCCCATTCGCCGTTCTCCAGCGAAGGCCGCCGCCACTCTGCTTGGCAGTGCCGCCGCCTTGCTACTTGCTGACGAGGCAAATTCGTCGCGTCGGGCCGGTGAACAAATTCACGCCACCCTCTCGCTGCGCCGCTCCGCCGCGCCGCTCCCTGCTGGCGTCGTCGCCGGGCGCCGCCGCCGCGCTGCGAGACGCTCTGGCGTCTGGCTGCAACGGCACAATTACATTTACTGCACTACAGCAGCGTTGCCAACTTGTGCTCACTTGTGGTCCCCGCGCGGCCCCTCACGGTGGCCCCCACCGGTCCCCACGGCCAGACGTCATGACATGACTCCGACCTGCTGCCTCCCCCGACCCGACCCGGCGGCCCCGGCGCGTCGCTCTCTGCGCGATGAGACTACTCACGCCGAATGTCGTCCGGGACGGGTGCTTCAACTCCACAGCGCCCGTCCCCCTCACGGCTCCGTGATGCCGAGCCGAGCCCACTCATGAGGCACATGTTGGAGCGGCGCCTCTACGCGCGGCTGCCGTGCGGGCTGGCCGCACATAGACTAGAGGAGTCTCTCTCGAATAGATTTGGCCGGCCCGCGGTTCAAGCGGTGAGCTCCGGCCGTTTGACATGAAAGCCCGCGGCCTCCGTGCCGCGACGGCAGCCGAATGAAATGTGAATAGAGGGGAGCCGGGTCTTGCAAGAAGCGCGTATCGCGGTGATCGAAGGCTTCGTGGAGCAGGCCTGGGGAGGCGGAGCTCTGAACAATAAGGAGAGAGAAGGAATAGAATATGAAAGAAGTCAATGCGACGACGGCGAAGAGGAGGATGGCGGCGGAGAAGCGAGTGCTGCGACTTCCGTAACTTAATTTCACAAGGAAGCAGGGTCCCGGCGCGTCGGCGAGTCGGGCGCCCGGGTGCCGGCCGGGCCGCACCCGATGCTGCAGTCGCAGGCATGTGCGAGAAGAGATGGCGCGCCGCGTTTCTCCAATGTACTTTACAGTCCGCGCGGCCCACATCCAGGAGCCGCGGGGCCGCGGGGCCGCAGGGCGCGACCACCTGACGGCACCTGGCGGCCCGGCGGCCACTGACAGGGCGGTTGGCGGCCGGCTGGCGGCCTTCATGCCGAGGGCTTTCCCCGCGCCCGCGCCGCGCAACTCCGCTCATGATGCGTTCTCCGAACTGGAGGCGGTGGAGCCGGGCAGAGCCGGGCGCGGCGGGTGGAAAAGTACGAGAGCTGTCCGCAGGCTCCGGCCGGCTGCGGCCTGCTCCGGGTGCGGCCCTGTGGCCCTGCGGCCCGTGTGTCCTGGCGGCACCCGGACCCAGAGGACCCCGCGGCCCCCCACCGGGCCGACCTCCGCTGCCGCCGATGACGCAGAAGCCCAGCCCGCCTTGCAACGGGAAATGCACAAGGCGTCGAGCCTGCCGGTGCGGGGAGGGGCCTAACTGTCCGTGTGCGCACACAAACACGTTCCAGACGGCGGCGGGGCGCGGGCCCGTCGGGGACCGGTCAGGGACGGCCGATGGCCGGCGGGGTGGGCGCGGGTCCGCCGCCCGCACCGCCCGCACCATGAGACTATAGTCCATGCCCGACCGTGCCGCGGCGCCCGCAGAGGACCGCACGGCCTGCGCCGCGGTGCCGCGACAGCGGTGGGCCCCCCGCGGTGCCGCGGGCGCCGACGGGTCCCGCGGCCCGGACCCTGCCCATTCCCAAGGCGTGTGTTGAGGCCCGCACCCGGCTCTCCGGACGTGGCCCGGCGACAGACGGGGCCGGGGCGGGTGAGGGAGGGGCAGTGGCCGGCGGCGGCGGCGGCGGCGGTGGCCGGCAGACGGCGGCAGGGGCGCGGGGGAGCGGGGCCGGGGCCGGAGCGGACACCGGAGCGACGGGACGGCGGCGGCGGCCCGAGAGTTCCGGTCTAGTACCCTCTCTGATGTGCCCCAGGGCTGAGCCCGGCACTCCCCCCCCCCACCCCTCCCACACCGCGCCGCCCTCCGTCTGACCTGCCTTTCCCCTTCCGCCCTTTCAGGCCGGGATGTGGCCGGCCGTCTACCGGTTTATCGTGCCGTCGTCTGCCGTGTCTATTATGGATGATATGCAAAGAATGGCGAAAAATGCACGCTGCTTCCGAGGTTCCATCAGCATCCCGCGCCGGGGAAGTTTCCTACCGCACCGAGCCACGCCGAGCCACGCCGAGCCACGCCAAGCCACGCCGGCCCGGGGTTGAAAATCTATTAAAGTTACTGAAGTGCGTTTTCTTATTTCCCCTTACAGCCATGTACGCGGTGCGCGCTACCGCTATCTCCCTCCCTCCTCGCGTCCTCCTCCATTCACTGTCTCTTTCTGCCCTCATCCGCTTCTTTTCCCACGCCGAGTGCCGCATCGCGCTCGGCCCCGCCCGGCTGCTCCGCTCTGCGGCGGTCCTCTGTCACGTGTTGTGCGCCCGCCGACGCACTTGTATGCTCCGCTGTTGGCATAATCAGGCGTGTTCAGCGAGTGTGCTGCGGCTCCAGAGCAGCTCCAGAGCGGCTCCAGAGCGACTCCAGAGCGACTCCAGAGCGGCTCCCGAGCGGCTCCGGTGGCTCTAGCCGCACCCGCACCACCTTTCCAGCGACCTCACTGCAATCCTAAGTGTGATGTACATCACACTCCAGCTGTGATAAAACCCCATGTCAGCTGCAGCTGTAGTTTTTTTCACTAATCACAGTTAACTGTGATGAGCTCATTACACTTACTTGTTAGCTGCGATGAAGCTCCAACTGTGATGTTCATTGCAGCTAAGAGTGACGATGAGCCCACTACGTTTAGCTGTGATGAAGGCCCAGCTACAATGGTCATTGCAGCTCCAGGTGTAGTTTTGGCTGTAATCACACTTAGTCTTCATCACAGCTAAACGTATTGAATTCATCACGCTCGCGATGACAGTGCTCCCCTCTCGCCGCGTGTGCTCGAGTGTGGAGTACCCCAGAAGAGGAGTACTGTACGTGCAACGTGTAGAATGTATGTACGCGATGATTCCGGCGGAAGTTCTAAAACGTACGACCCTTTGCGTCAGAGCGTGGCGGTTCAAGCACACGACATGGCGTGACCATTATCGCGATCAGCGGAGAATTTGCGTTGTTCGAGCTTGGTTTGAGCCTAGGTGCCATGTTTTTGGGCGTGTGACAAGGCAGCCACTACCGGAACACGAGTGGCGGCGTGCCTCGAGTGCTGCAATTGCAACGCTGTGACGCGCCGCGACGTGCCGCGGTCCACCTCGCCTCCCGCAGCCCAGAGTCTGGACTCCGGACCCTGCGGCCAGTGGCGCGGCCAGCGGCACTGCCGGCACTGCTCAAATGCTGCTCGCTGCCCTTGATCGACGACCAGAGGACGTTCGGTCGCCGGTGTACCGCAGGGAGGAGAGGTGCTTCCCCCTTCCCCCTCCATTCCCCTCGACACCGGGCCGACGGAATGGGGAGGGCAAGGGGGGGGTGGGGGGGGGGGGGTGGAGAGGTGGTCGGCTGGCGGCGCGCACTTGCGCGTCTGGACAAGAGACCCACGGCTGGAGAAGCAGGAAAGGTACGAGCAAAGAGAAGAAAGAGACTGCGTTCAGACGGCGAAATTATATTTAAGAAAGGAGAAAAAGAAGGAGGCGGCGCGCACAGTCCGGAGGACAGTCAGGAAGGCCTTTGAAACTGGACTGCGGTGGAGATTCAAGAGACGGCATTTTTACGGAAGACATATTACGATAAGGGAGTTGACTTGACATCGGCCGAAACTTTGATCCCCACCGCGAGGGAACACTCGGAGCGGTGCAGCGAAGCGGCGCCAAGCAGCGCCCTGCACCGGAGATTGGGCCGCGGCGCACTGCTGAGTTAGCCGCGAAATTCCTGCATGGGCACGTAGACGTCTAATGTGCGTCGTCTGCCGGGGGGAACCTGGCGTTGGGGCAGGTGCGGGGGCGTGGGGGTAAATGAGAAGTAGAGAGATAAAGAGAGAAGTGAGAGCTAGAGAGAGAGAGAGAGAGAGAAAGTGAGAGAGAGAGAGAGAGAGAGAGAGAGAGGGCTGAATTGAAATTTGAAAAGACACCGCACAGTTCGCCAGCACCCCGTGACCGTCGCTGAGTCGTCGGCCTGAGCTGCAGGGGGCCGCTGCCGCCGCTGCCGTGTCGGCGCTGGCCGGCCCGGCATGCCGACCCCCCGCCGACCCCCGCCGGGCCCCCGCCGCCCCCCCGCGGACCCCGATGGACCCCGTCCGCCGCTGCTGGACCTCACCGCCTCCTCCATTTTTATTATCGTCTTATTTGAGTACCCTCGTTGTTGTTTTGCCTCAGCGTGAAATGGCACAAAAGTCCCGGGGCGCAGCGGCGGCAGCGGGGAACTGGGACTCTGTCCCAAAGACGAAGGGAAATGAGGGGATAATAAGGGGAGTGGGGTCGGAGGCGGCGCTGTTGTCAGTGAGCGGGGGCGCTGCGCCCGTGCCTGCTGCGGGCGGCTGGCGGCGGTGCGTAGACCGGGCGGTGCCTGGCTAGCTGCTGCCTAATCCCGCCAGAGGGTGCCACCTACGCCCCCCCTCCCTTCCCCAACACCGGCCCGTGCCGCAGACGGCACGTCTCCATTCCGTCTCCCGTTTCCCAGACATAAATATCGTGCGCCCGAGACAAAGTGCCAATAAGACACGCGGCCCAGGTGTCACCCGCTCCCCGGGGGAATAAATTATTAGCCTCTTCCTCTGTCTCTCTCCGTCTCCTGCGCTGGACCTCGTGCGACACACGCCGGACCCCGCAGCACACGCCGCGCCGCCCCGCATTCCGGTCGTCGTGAGGCATTCTCCCGAAACCGCCGCCGCTGCTGACGGTTCAAACCGTCTCCTGGTGGTCACGAGACGACGCTCTTGGCAGATGAAATTTCAACTTCATCCAGCTTCGACTTTCACTGGTTAGCGTGGTTTGTACTGTGCTGCTGTGCAGAGATTCCGCGAGTGGGGTCACTGCTTGACTTTTTGTGACAAGAACGCCGAAGTGCAGTTCACGGGTACGCATATCTAACGTGAGACCACAACTTGTGTAGTTCGAAAAGGTGCACAAGGTTGAAATGCCCGAGCCCAAAACAATCCTACCATTTCAATGTTAGAAACTTTAAATTTGGCAGAAAAAATAATTTTATTGCAAAATTTTCCGATAAGTATTGCAATTTTGGAAAACAGTGTATATCGCAGGTAGCAGTGAGGTTAGGTGCGCGTAGCAGGGAGCTTGCTTCAGAAAATCTGCTTTTTGCCCCCTTGTGACATGAAACGAGCTCTACTTGATTTTATTTCTCTCCGGCCAGCATTCGTCTCTGCAGCGAGCGCAGCCATCGCCTCGCACTGCCCTTCCTAATTGGCCTGGCGGGCAGACGGGGCCGCGGGGGCCGGCAGGTGCAGCCCGGCTGGCCGGCCGCACCGCCGGGCCCACCGGACCCGCGCGCCGCCGCCTGACCCCAGCGCAACGGCCGCCGCGCCGCCGCCCTTGTGCATAACACACTGCACGCTCCGCGCCCCGCCACGCCCTGCCACGCCCCGCCACGCCGCGTCGCGTCCCGACTGAGTGACCGTATATCTTTCGCATTCAAAACAGCGGCCGCAACCCGCTAAGGCGTTAGGTGATGGACGATCGACCGTGTCTGGCCGGGAGGGAGATCGGGCCCGGCGGGGGGGGGGGGGGGGGGGGGATTCCGTCGATATTAGCAATTCTGTATCATGACCCCCTCTCACTCTCTCCTGCCGGACTAATTGTGAGCAGAATTCAGGAGGTCTCGAGCCCCGCCAGACGCCCACAGAGTGTATACGCCGCCACAAGCTCACGTTATTGAGATGTGAATGTGTGGGCGTCGAGAGCGCCTCGCTGGGTAGGCAACGCGCCGGGTAGGCAACGCGCGCGCCCGGCGGGCTGCCTACCGCAGGGCTGCGGGCGGCGCCTTTATGACTCGATGACTCAGAGCGCGGGCGCGCGGCGGACGAGCGCGCTGCCCTCTGTCGAAAAAACGTTTCAGCTGCGAAATGTCAGGCCCCGCTAAAAGAAGGCAGTGCGTGGCAGGCACGCGCGTGCCATCACGCCACAGCACCGCACGCGCGCCCCGCGGCACGCGCCCCGCACGCGCCTCAAAAGGTCAAGTCCACGGCCTCAATCTGGCCGGCACACGGCAGACGAACCGCACCGCCCATCCGGAACCGGCAGCCGCATATGCCGACCGCCCGGGCCTCTCATTTCGCGAGGGAACACGAGAGTACACGGCCGCGTGTTTGTTCCGGTGCGCGAGTTTAGTCATTTTTCCCGCTCCGCCTCGCGCACGCGGAAACGCTTTTTGCGCGAAATTTAGTTGCGGTGCTAATTTCGGAGTGGTTACTGTGCGGGGAACGTTGACGCGGGCGATGCGACACCGACTTATTGCTCACTTTTACGGATAACGCCGCGGGGCGCCGCGCACGACGGAAACAGAACTTCCGGCCGGGACCGCGCGACCGCGCCCCAAACTACTCGGTGTCGTCGCGTGTGACGCACGCCGGCGCCGCGCGGTGTGCGCGGTGCGTGCGCAATAAGACGATAACTCCTTTCCTCTTGCCGTTATCAGCGAATGGCGAGCGGCGACGGCGCGAGCAAACACCGCCTTCCTCCTCCACCGCCTTCCTCATCCACCGCCACGTCGGGCCGCGGCGGCGGCGGCGGCGGCGGCGGCGGCGGCGCGGCCGGTGACTCAGGCCGACTCTGTCTTAGCGAGGACGCGGATTATAGCCCGCTGTTTGCACCGGCGTCGCGACGCCGTCTCACGGAAAGGTGGCAGACGGCCAGACGACTGATAGTGGGCTGTGCGCCGCGGCCGGGCGGGGCGAGGCGGGGCCGCGGGGCCGGGCCTGCTTGTTCCAGCCAAACAGAGACGACGCGGGCGACTCGGCGACGCGGGGAGGGGAGGTCGTAAGGCTGCGGCCGCGGGTGAAGGGGTACTGCCTGGGGACGCCACCCCACACGGCCACCTTCCCACCTTCCGAAATGTGATGAGTAATTTGACACACGGAGAGAAACACTTTGGGTACACATGCTCAACTTTGACAGCTAAATACAGTTTAGCTTACCTGTCAAAATTTTTAGCACTCTTCATAAAAATTTTAGACAGAGTGACAAATATTTTAGGCTGTGCAGCTCAGAAAGAAATTATCTGTCGATGTATAGCGACAGTGTTTAAATTTTTAATCTTTATGCCCGAAAAACCTCTCTCCGTGCAAACAACTAGTATGTTTTGTGCGAATGTGTGTGTTCTATATTGACCCTAAAACTGGTTTCGGCGACCGCAACTATGTAGTGCCGCACAGCAAAAGGGCCCGCCGATCAGAAACGGGAGGGGGCAGCGGGAACTCTTTCAGAAGCCGCACTTACTTTGTCTTGTTAGTAACATTGCGGGCCCCCGAGAACCATTCGGTTCAGCCTGATTTGTTTGAGTTGATCGGTTGTGATCGTGTTCCTGGGCGGGCGTCTGACGTGGCGAACGTTCGCCCGCAAACTCTCCTCTGCGGTCGGTACACGCCAAACAATAATAAATACGGGTCGAACTTTGGAACGAGGGAGTGGAGGGGGGGGGGGGGCACTAGGCCGGGCCATCCCGTCTCCGTCCGACTTCTTACCTGTCGTCGGCCTGAATTGTTTACATGGCGCAACGCCGCGCCACCTCACAGACGTCTGCCGGACGGCGGGCCGCGGCGGTGGCGGTGGCGGCGGTGGCGGTGGCGGCGGTGGCGGCGGCGCGGGGCGCGGAGGAGGCGCGGGCCAGGCCGGCCAGTCTTGGGACCACAAGGGCGTAAGTAGCGGTTTGCGCCAGCGGGATGAGGTGTGTTTCTGCATGGCTGCGCCGCGACGTGGCCGCAGACACCCACAGTTAGCCCTGGGCGGTGTCCCTATTTCGATACCGCCGTCGTACGGTATGAAAGTTATTCGCGGTGTCGGCGACATATCGGCCCGGTAAAATACCGCCGATATCACGATAACGGCCCGAAAAAAGACCGTGCTTTCGTGCTGCGCCGAAGTGACGCACCCGCACGCCGGCGCTGCTGGGATGTGCCACCGCCACCACTGTGACAAGGAACTTTTTGAGAAACCTTCGGAAACCTAATTTTCGCAGCCCATTGAGTAGCTAACAGGATATGATTTTGTTTTGCCCGAATTTTTGGCGTGGAATTTCTGGGCTAATACTTACGTGTGGAGCTACGTCCATTTAAAGTAAAAATTTAAAAGCAATCGAAACTAGTTGAGCAGCTACATATATACGTTTCCGAGGTATCTGCACGGGTAATAAATTTAATAAAGGAAAAAATCATACGCTGGGAATGGGGACAGTCCTTCTTGAGTGAGGGCTGCCCTAGGAAAAGTGCAACGCTAGCTCCTGCGTCAAAACTTGAATGTCGACAGGTGCGCGGCAGATTGGCAGCCAGGGGAGAAGAAGGACTGAAAGAGGATGGGGAGGATGGGCGATGCGAGATGTATCAACCGAGTTGTGGCGGGTGGAGGAATATGAAATCACTTGCGTGACTTCCCAGCCCCCCTCCTCTCCTCCTTCTCCCCTCTCTGGCCCGCCACCAATACTTTTGATCTGGCGCTGTCACTCCCCGACTCCACGTTTCGCCTCTGAGAATGAAATCGCAAATTTATTTCTTGACCTCGTCTCCCTCGGAACGCGTCGCGAGCGTATGTGACGTGCGGCTGTTTCACCCCCCCCCCCCTCCCCCTCCTCCTGTAGTGTGCGAAGACTGGCTGCTGCTGATCGCACGGCAATGAACTCGACTTGCCGCCGCAGCCCTGCCCCGCCCATATTATGACCTGATCTCTGTTCGCACTGAAACGATCCTCTCAGATTCCCTCACAGGTTCAAGCTTACAATTGCAGAAGTTTTACGGTTGGCCCGTTGCAGATCACAGTCGGCGCACGGACACGTTGCCCGTTCAACACTCACCTGCAACAAAAATGTCACAAGGTTGATAAGACTAACGCTAGAATTTGGGAAAATATAAATAACTTTTAGGGTCATTGTCTCCTCCAAATGCCAAAATTGTTAATATACGCTGTCATGGAGCAATTGTCGAAACGTTCTCACCTCTTCATTCGGCACGGAATTCTTACAATCTATATCAACGATTTTTCAAAAAGACGGCCAGCGTAGGATGACTTATTTTCCGTGCTTGTACAGTCTCGAGGTGAAAAAAGCGGAGAACAGTGTACACAATGACTGAATGCGTGTCGCTTTTGCGATCGCCTCACGCTGGTATTCGAACCGCCACAGCCGCCCCAGTCGCGTTCGTTCCGGTACGACCCGACCAGGGCGGCACGTCTCCCTCCCGGGTACTTTAATTTGCCGCAAATGCGATGACCGGACGCAGTTGTGGTGGTGGTAGTGGAAGGGGGACTTTCGATTTGGATAGCATCGTCGGGGAAGCCTGTGGCGGCGTGTGGCCGCTTCGTGGCGGCTCCGTCATGCCGCCGTCCGCCGTCCAACCTCGTCCTACACCTCGATCCCCCCCCCCCCTCACCTGCCCCGCCCCCCTGCACCGCCGCTAACGCACAGCGAGCGGCGGGCCCGGGCCGACTCGCCCGCTACGCCCCGCCACCGCTGTCTGGTACCCGTCTGGGACAAGTCTGGCGGGGCGGGTCGGGCCGGGCCGTCTGCGCGCTGGACTGTCTGGCATCGCCGGCAATGCCCCTTCCGCGGCCGCCGCCCGCTGCCGCCGCCGCCGCGCTCGGTGTGCTGCCCTCCCCCCCCCCCCTCTCCCGCCGCCCGCCGTCCAGCCTCACGCTCTTCTTCGTTGGTAGTCTCGTCGCGGCGGCCGCGGCAGGTGAGGGACCGTTCACAAAGGATGTAACGCCGGCACCCCGCAGGCCGCGGGCACCGCACAGGCACCGCACAGGCACCGTACAGGGACAGCACAGGCACCGCAGGGCCCGCAGGTCACGCACTGAGATAATTCCACCAAATCACGCACGGTCCTCTTCATTTCGCCGACGCCGTTTGCCCGCCATTCGTTTTTGGAGACAGTCGCTGCGGCTCGTCCCACTCGCCGGGTCAGCCGAACTGTAACCCCAGGCCGCGTCCCGGCGCGGTCATCCGGCCCTCTCTAATTGTTACGTTTGCCAAAGCGGCGAAAAGTTGCCGGGGCAGAGGACCCCTCGGACTCCCCTCGGACATGCACGGCGAGGCCCGGGCCGGGCCCGGCGAGCGGCCGCCTGCTGCTCATGTAAGCTGCCCCTCCCGTACACCTGCCGGGCCGCGTAATTACAATACCTGCCCAAATTTTGACACTGATACCTGGCGGGGTATCGGCCACAGCCACGCGGCCCGCCGGCCGTATCCTGTCTGGCCGGGCCGCCAAATCCGAGCCGAGCCCAACAGCAAGCGGTCGCTGGGCAGGGGGAAAAAAGGAGGATGGCTGTGGCGTCGCCGGTGACATGCGTCGGCGACGGGAGGACGGGATCCGGGGCCTCCGGGGCCTCCCTCCGGGGCCTCCCTCCGGGGCCTCCCTCCGGGGCCTCCCTCCGGGGCCTCCCTCCGGGGCCACGCCGGCCGCTGAGCCCTAGCGAGGTGCCGGCGAGCACACTCACACACACACACACACACACACACACACCAGATCTCTGCGGATTCCTAATTTAATATTTCCGCCGGGGGACAGCTCGGCCTGGGGCCCAGCGGACCCGACCCCCTCGCCTATGCCACTCTGGCTGGCCGCGGCCGCCGTCCGCCGCCTCATACCTGATTATTTTACTCTTGTTGTAGTCAGCCTGCTTGACGACAGGCAGCGCGGGGGAGGGAGAGGCGAGGGGGGAAGGCAGGGCAGGGGAGCCCAGCTCTGCACGAGACCGCGCTGCTGCTGCTACCGCAGTTTTGTCGTTGTTTTTTTTTTCGTTCCGATGCTCCCTTGAAAACGAGCAAAAAGATGAAAGAGATGTCGGCGGGAGCAGAGCGCCCTGGCCTGCAGTCCGTGGCCGCTGGCCGCCGCTGGCCGCCGCTGGCCGCCGCTGGCCGCCGGGCCTCGCTGCACGGCCGAGGCTGCCCTAGACGCCACAGGGTTTCTGCTCATCGCATAATTCGAAGTATTTGAAAGTAGCCACAGTGTAGTGAGGCCACACGGTCCGATGGCACTGACAACAAATTGTCAACAAAATTCACTTTATGGCTGACACCCGTTTTCGTCCTCCTGAGGTGCCGCGGAAATCTCTTAATGTATGAATCGCTTTCTCGAGGTTGTGGTGGCGAGACCGGCCGGGCCGGGGCCGGGGGATCCCCGTTTATGAGGATTAATATAGTGGCAGGGATATAGGGAGGGGAGCCGAAGGGAGTGAGGGAGCGGAGTTGGCAGGGCCGCAGGGCCGTAGGGCCGGGGTACCCAGGGTAGGGCTGCGCTGGGCTCGGGGCTGCGCGGCCGCCCGCCCAACGGTCTGCTTCGGTTCTAAGTTTGGCGCAAGGTGTGTTTCTAGCGACGCGGTGGGACGGCGCGCACAGTGGCAGCGCAGCCCTCCCTCCCCCTCCCCCTACTGACCTCCCCCTCGTCCCCCCCCCCTCCCTCCCTCGGTCGGACGAGCCCACATCACAGGCGGTCAAGCACAGTCGTGTGGCCCGCTGCTGGTGTGTTTCACAATAAAATCCCTGCGCCCATGAGTACTCGTTGTGTTCCGAGTGTTAACAAATCGTCCACTTTTCTGAACGGCGATGCCAGACGGAGAGGTTCAGAACAGTTTTGCGCGTAGTGAGGTGCGCCTCGTTGGCGTGAAATAATCGACCCCTCCATGCATGTCATACGGTCTAAAACTTCTTTTTCCGACACGGCGCACATCTCTTTTGCCGCGATAAACGCTCGGCGGGAGACTGCTCCCCGCGCTCAGCGGGGAAGAAAGGTCGAATGTGGGTCAGTGGACGAACGCGAATCTAGCCGCGTCCGCCGCGCATCGCCGCCCTCACGCAAAAAAAAAATAATAATTTCCTAACCCGTGCTACATTTTGAAAAGGCGCAGCCACCGATTTTAGCGACAAAGCCAAATTCTTAGCGGTGGTGCTAAAAGTCTACCACGCCAGATAAGAGGCGGCCGACTTGGCTAAAGATGTTGGCTTGCGTGCTAAAATGTTGTAGCTGCGGCACAATTAACTAGAAAGCTTAAATTTTAGTTTTATGGTCCAAATTTTTGCTACGCTGCAATTCCTTTTTTTTTTGCGAGCTGCGTGCCGCCTATGCATGGCACCGCATGGCGCGGCGCGCGCGAGAACCCGCGCCGGCGGCCCCCACTTTTGGGGAGTGAACTAGTAGAGCGCAGTCGTATGCGTGCGCGCGTGGCTCAGATCGGGCCTCGCCTCTTCTCTCTCAAGCCGCAGTGGCTGAGACGAGCCGAGTCCCACACGGACCGGGCCCAGCCGAGATGGCGGGTGCTGGGCCACGCGCCGAGCCGGGGCGCGGGGCGCGCAGAGCTGAGCCGGGGCCCGGCCAGCGGGCGGCGGCGGCGCGCCTGCCTGCCAGCCCGCACAGCCCCAGACCCGGTTAACGACACTGGCCGATCCTGGCGGCGCGGCGTGGCGCGGTGTGGTCGGCGGCGTCGCAGCCGTCCGCGGACCTGCGGCCTGACGCGTCCTGGGGCGTCCTGCGGCGGCCCGCGGACGCCTCCCTCCCTCGCCCCTGTCCCCTCCTTGCTGTGCACCTCGCAGGAGAGGGGGCGCCGCGCGCGAAACCCGTTCAGTTCAAACGCATCTGGCCGGCGGAGAGAGGCGAGGCCGGTAGGGGAGGGGAGGGGGCTGCCGGGCCCCGCGGAGCCCTGCCCCCCGCCGCAGCCGCCGCGCCGCAGCCGCCGCGCCGCAGCCGCCGCGCCGCAGCCGCCGCGCCGCGGGGGGCGCCCGGCTGGATAGGCACTCCCTGGAGCGGCGGTGCGCGGCGGACTGCCTATCTCGCCGTCGTGAGGCGCTGACTGCAGATGCGGCCGGCAGCGGGAGGGGAGGGGCGGCACGAGGCTCCGCCTGGCCGATCTGTGACCCATTCTCAAGGCCGCCGTCAACAGTCGCGGCCGGAGGAGGAGGACTGCGCACAACGGGGGGGGGGGGGGGGGGGGGGGCGGGAGTGACAGCAGGAGTGGGAGGAGGAGGAGGAGAAGAAGGAGGAAAAGTGGCGCGCGTATTTCGTCAAGAAATATGTCGTCGGTTACTGCACGCGGTGTTCTGGGGCGACACTGCTGAGACGAGCGACGAGTTCCCTAGGAACCTCACCACGTAATAACGTTAGCGATGTTCCCGGCGCGGACTTATCCACCCGCATATTCCCTTTTTCTTGGAAACTTGAGAGTGGCCGAAGGATCTCTGCGATACAAAAGTATCTCGAAATGTTCTGTATTGCAAAGGCAATTTTCCGGTCCTACGGAGCAGCGTTGTTTTCTTTTTATTTGAATTACCATTGCAAAATTCTTTGCAAGATATGAGAGTGGATGAGAGGGAGAGAGAGAGAGAAAGAGAGAGAGGGAGAGAGAGAGAGAGAGAGAGAGAGAGAACGAGGGATGAAGCCTGTGAGCCAAGCCAAGCCAAACGTCAAACTTCCAAAAATAATTTGAGATGCCGCCTCCTCGCGCTAGTAGCGTCCCCACCTCCTCCGTCGCCCCCTCCCCACCTCCCCCCCTCGCGGCCGGCCGGCTGGGTAGTCTGCTCGCAATAACCCATCGTCGAAGAATATTTTTTGGGGCGAGAGCGAAAGATCACGGAGAAAACAAAGGGAAACCGTGATGGATATCATGGATAGACGTACGTCATGCATGCACATAGCGTGTCTGCAATACCTCTCCCGACCTTCCTTTTTTGTTTTCAAATTTCCACTACGATGCGCCATTTTTCGTAGAACATCACAGAACGTCTTAGAATCCATCTTCAATAACATCAGTCCCGCTTATATATCGCACCACTGCACATATAAAAATCTACATATGCTGCACTCGTCAGGAGTTCAACAAAGATGCGGCCTGTTCCCGGTAGAAAACTAAATAAATATACTGAGCGATTAAGTGGGCGGTCTGTTTTCACTGTGAAATGGGAATTCAGGTACCAATTATTTTTATGTACATTTATAATAACTGAACGTATGATATTAGCCAACGTTTGCCGTTCTGGTTTGGATTACGATGGCTACGATGAAGCTCGCCCAGACAGAGCGTTCCTTCCCCCCTCCCCACCCCACCCACAGCGGTCTACGAAGACATCTACACTAACCCCAACGGCAGACGCTCGGACGGCGCTCCGCAGACGGCGCTCCGCAGACGACGCTCTGCAGACGACGTGGCGCGCTGTGCCGAGGCGCCAGACGTGTTGCTGTCGCACATTCACAGCTTAGTTACCTGTGGGGGTGGCGGGCGGCGGGGCGCGGGGAAAGGGGGGGGGGAGGATGGAAGGAGGGGAGGGAGGTCCTTGTCGTGGACGGATGGTGTGTTGCACCTCGAGCGCCTTGCAAGATAAACAAGAGGGCCCCCACTTTCAAATGAATCTCATTATTCAGTTGAGGGTTTTCTCGCGGTGCGAACGGTACGCGTTTCGTCGACGTGAACGTTTTCACAATGCGGGACTAAAGGCGCTCTGTTTTCTCCTATACGTATTTTTTCTCTGCGACGCACGAACAAAGCAGTGCCCTGTGCTCCACTGCTTACCGGCCTAACCGGCAAACTCCTCCACCTCGGCGACGGTTTCTGCGACGACTGCAGACTTCAGTACATCTACCGATCCGATGTCGAAGCAATCGGAAAAGAGGGTCAGAATCGCAGATAGTCGGTCAGCACTACTATGTAAACTGTCATACGAGCAAGCTACTTGGCACAGACGATAACAGAACTCTTTGATTCAAGTTGAAGCCCAGTAAAAATATCCTGTGCCGTTGGCTAGCACTTTGAGCGCCACATCAGAAAATTTCGAAACGTTTAAAAGTATTTTACCCGTGCGGTCTTCGAGTCAGTTTTGATTAATTTTGGTACATAGCCCACGGTCGGGGCGACAGTGTTCGACAGCTACAAAAAGGGCACTCACATGCTTCCATAGACGGGTCATGGGGCACCATGGGTTGCGGCCCTCGCGGCCCTCGCGTGCAGTTGCTGTCGGCTGGCGGGCGCGGGGGCGGCGGGGGCGGCGCGGCCGGCCCGCCGGCACCGGCATCGGCGCCACTATCACCGGTACCGTTGTCGGCCTTGTTCACGACGAGCAGGTGGCGTCGCCCGTTCGCGTGCTCCACGGGGTCCACGGGCTCCACGGGGTCCCGGAGTGCGGGCGCTTGTTTGACGGCGTCCTGGAGGGACGCCCTTGCGGCGAGCAGACACAGCAGGAGGAGGCAGAGCCCCAGGCCCAGGGCTGGCGGGGCACGCAGCTGGCGCAGCGTGTGGGCTCGCACGGCCAGCCGGGGGGGCGGTGGCGGGGGCGGGCCCGTGGGCAGCGGCGCCGTGTTGTGGCGGGCCCTACAGCCCGACGCGCTGCTGCGGCGCGGGCCCGATGCCGAGTGCGGGCTCGGGGGTGGGGGCGGGCCCAGGGGCGGCACGGACTCCAGCCGGGTGATGACGCCGAGGAGCAGCATGGCACGGCAAGGGGACTGACATGATTCCAGCAAGTCTTCTTAGAGCGCCATTTCAACACAGTCTTCAAGAATAAACTTGTCACACACACGCAACACGACACAACACTGGTTTAGACTTTCCTATAACGTTAACATCAACAACAGTTTCTAAATTTATTTTACATACACAAAAAAACAATTGATTTAGAGAGGGGAAAATTGATTTAAGTTTGGCTCACGTTATGTACATATATTTACAAGGTTCATGTCTCCCCACCTGTTCATGGCACCCAGCTCACTCGCGCATCCCTCGCGGTCCCTAACGGGGGTCTCGGCCTGACGGGCCTGGCGGCACGGGCTCACGCAGGCTCCCGGCGGCACCGGGCCGTGGCGAGCCGCGCCGGACACAGTGGCGGGGGTTCCTCGCGAGTCGGCGCTCCACCGCAAACTGAGCCGAGCAGAGCGGGGTAGCGCTCGGGGGCGAGCAGGGCGGCAACGGGGCCGGGCGTCGGCGTCGGGGCGGCACGGGGAGGGCTAGACGCCCTGCGGGACGCGGTGCGGGCGGGGTGCAGCCGGCGGGCGGCTGGGGGCGGGGGACGCGCCGCCGGGGCTGGGGATGGAAGGGGGAGCGCCTAGGGGGCAGCACCGACCCCGGCGCCAAACCACGTCGCCGCAAGCGCGCCAAATTCGAAACGGGGGCGTCTGCGCGGCGCGACGTTGCGTCCGGACCGGGCAGGCCATCCCGAGGCCAGCGAAATGCTCGCAGCTCGAAATCGCACGAAACCAAGAGTGGCGCAGACCTCGGCCCAAAGACCGCGGCCAGGTGAGGGCTGCGACTTGGTGGTGATCGGCGCCGCCGGAGGGGGGCGGCCAGCCGTGGCGGCCCAGCGGCCCACAGGTCATATGACGGCGTCGCGACGGCCGGTCGTTATGGCCCCGACACCATCACGCCTCTGTGACGGCCCATGCGGCGTGAGACCTGTCTCGGCACACTCTCATACGCGTACTTCGCTGTACTTCACATTTCTCTATACGTTTTTCGTGCGTTGTTGAGTCTATTTGTTTTAAAAATACCAACCATATTTAAATTGCATGCTTTGTTTATTTGAGCGGTATAGGCATTCCCACTAATTACTAAGGGGTTTCTAATAATGTTTCTTTTGAGGAAAGTACGCAATGAGAAGTGAGGGAGGGGGTTGGTAGATGTCCACGGCTGCCACATAATGGGGGAGGGGGTCAAAAAGTAGTTCCTAAACAGAACAACCCTAAATTGACCGATTGTCAGCTCGCCGGGGTGGCCGGTGCCCGGAGGGACACGGGACGCCTTGCGGGTAGGCAGTCCCGGACTGCGGCATGCACGCGTGCAGTGCGGGCTGGCCTACCCCGGAGACCGCAGGCGCTCCTCGCAGGCATCGGCCCGCAGCCGCCGCGGCGGAGGAGAGGCACTCGCTGTGTCGTTATCGGCGGCGCTGCCTGCTCTACCGGCGCTACCTGCACGTTCCGCTCAGGCGTGGCGGCGCGTGGCGGCGCGTGGCGGCGTGTGGCGGCGCGTGGCCCTCCGTCATGGCGCTGCCACGGCCCAGCCCGGCTCCACGCCGCACCGCGCAGCGTAGCGTAGCGTAGCGCCGTGCCACCCACGGTCCGCTCAGATTTCCCCGGAGACCAGACAGGCAAAGTTCTGTACCCTTCCACTGCCCGCCCCGCGCCGCGCAGTGCCGCCCCGCCGGCTACTACACTGCAGCCCTGACGTCCGGCCGGCACGCCCCGCGCACGCCCCGCCCGGGCTCAGCGCTGAGCCCCACGTAGACGTCATTCCACGCCTCGGACGTCACGGACCCCGGGGGACGTCCGCAAACCACAATGCAAGAAGAACAAAACCATGTGACTTGCGATTCGTGGAGTGTTTACGTTGGGATCGTCGCTGTCCTCTTGTACAAAGTGGACAGAAATGCCGGTCTCTACAATTCGAGCAAAAATTCGAACAATGGCGTGATAAATGAGCTCCAAACTGTCCAGGAGGAGGCTGTGCCCGGGGAAAAACTGTCGTTGGTTACGGGCCACGAGTTCACTTGAGCTCCGGAGACCTGGTGGGTTCGATTCCCACAGGCGGTTCCCGACGCACAAACCCTGATTGGAATTAGCGGCTCGGCATCACCGAATTATTTATTTTCGTTTTTGTCGACGGTCCCCGAGCAACGCCACTGGGGGGGGGGCAGCTTTATCCTCTCACTCACTCAACGGGCCTCGTCCGTGAGAATTCCGTGCAGAATGCGGCTCTCAACCGGTCTGGAGCTACAGGAGCTCCATCCAAACCGAACCGATCCTCCAGCCAGCCGCCGGTTTCGGTTTCGTACTGCAGTCAGGCAGGGCCGGCGAGACCATCCGCTGCCCATCTCTGCCCGCGCCCTCTTGCTGCTGTCGCCCGCTCGTCTTCGTTCTCTGATCTTTCCCCTGCGGAGATTATGTGCAGTATAGCGCTCTGCTCTCAGCGGCCGTAAAAGCGAGATCGCATGCCTCCTATAAAGAGCTAGCGCCGCCAGCGCCGCTCCGCCACCGCCGGGCTCCGGCCCAGCAGGGATGATGACCTGGCCTGTGGCGACCACACCGCGAGTCGGGCCGAGCCGCGCCGGGGCACCCTTCCGACGCCCTCTATGATGGCACGTTTTAATGGATCCGTAGCCGTGAAATTAAATGGCGGTGACTTCGCACCAAGCTGGGCGGCGCGTTTGTGCGTGTGTGGGTGGGTGGCTAAGAGGAGTGATACAGACAAATAGAGAGGGCGCGAGAGAGAGGAAGGGTGGAAAAGGGGAAGGAAAGAAAAGAAAGGGAGGTATGAGGAGCAGATGGCTGCTGCTGCTGCTCAACTTGCGAAATAATTGGGTGAGAAGCAGCATTTGTCCTTTCTACGCGAATGTAATGTATATACGCGGCGCCCACAGAAAAACACATAAATACAAATCTGCGTCACGCTGGTTGAAAATTTCCGCCGGACACACACATACACACACAAACGTGGCCAAATAAGTCCATCCGCACGGAAATTAAATGGCAAGGCCAGAGAGTCCGCCAAGCGGTCTCGCCTCTCGCTGCGATGCTGCGGTCATCCGGTTGGTGCGTCCCGGGTCCAGGTCTCTGCCTGCCACGATCCGTGGTAGCTTTTCCTTCTTGGTACCAGAGCATTTTTCTCCCCCCCCCTCTCCCGTCCTCTGTCTCTTTCTCTCCCTCTGTCTCTTTCTCCCTCTCTCTATCCCTCCTCTGTCACTCTGCCTCTGTCTCTCTCACTCACCCACATATCGCACACAGAGACACACCCGCGCGCGTCTATTCGCTCCTGTTTCGCCTCCATTCATCGGTGGCCTGAAAATGAGGTCGCAGACAAACTGCGTCCGGCGATGGCCTGGCCAGAGAGAGGAAAAAGTGGGGGCGAGCGCCGGCCAGAGGGAAGGAAGGGGCCGGGGCAAGGCAAGGCTTCAGTAACAGTGATCTACACTCGAAACCCACACGGAATTTCAGAGAACGCCAAGAGAGCGAGGAAAAGAGAGGAAAAAAAGGGGGGGGGGGGAGAGCACGGCGCACCGAACAGAGAGCTCAAGTGCACAGTCACCGGTCCACGGCCATACCGTTATTTACAATACGGAGAAAACTTTGGCGATGGAAAGAGGGAGGAGAGGAGGGGAGGGAGACAACCGAGAGAGAAGGGTAGACGGCAGAGACAAATCCAGAACAAGGAAAGAGAGAGAGAGAGAGAGAGAGAGAGAGAGAGAGAGAGAGAGAGAGAGAGAGAGAGGACAGGGGAGGGTGAGGCGTGGAAGGAACCACGCGGTCAAGAAAGTTTTTGCTAATGTTATTTGCAACTTTTCAATGGCAAAATCTGGGACTGGCGCCCGCGAAACTCGGGGAAGTTTGCCTTGCCTTCACAATAACTCGAGGGGCGGGTCACTCACATCATCAAACTGTGTCACCTGATTTAGAAGAATTTCGTTGCTTTGATTTTGCTTTGATTCCACTTTTAGCAATGAATGAGCTGGTTTAAAGAACGATTCAGTGTCTGACATGTGAAATTTGTTAAAAGCCGACTCTCATTTTCTTTCCTTTCTATTGCGGTCGCGGCGTCTCGCTGCCTCGCTCGGGTCATGGGCACATGAAGTGCAGGAGACGTTTTGCTGCCCCCAACCAAAGCGCCTTGCTTGTCGTGTAAGCTGCGCACGCCACGGCCGTCGTCGGGCAAGTGGTGGCGGGTGGTGGCTGTGGCTGTGGCGGCGGCGGCGGCGGCCCCGTCTAGTCGGCTGGAGCTTTGTGGGATGAATATGCACACTCTCCTCCTGCAAACTTTCTGGGGCGGATGGGTTTCTGTCTATCTCTCGCGGGCGGTGCGGCGGCGGCACGGCGTCTACCTGCCCCGACCTACGTCTGCTCTTGCTGTCGCCACTCTGGCCCCGGCCGCTTCTTGTCGCTTGGCGCATCCAACCCGCCTTCCCCCCTCTCTCTCTCCCCTTACACATACACAGCTCTCATATTCTATACCAGACGATCATTGGCATGGTGGTCACCTCCCTTCCACCCTATACGTCTTTATGTTCGGACCGCATGCAGAGTGAATTAGCTCGCACCGCGTTGTTCTGAAACGCAAAAGTTGTTCCGTGTGCTGCACCAGCAGGCATACTACTTTTGCGTAGGGGTTTCGATATGTTTTCTCCTCCCCTCTCATTTTTCGCTCAGACAATCTGCTTTTTCGCGAATGGAATGTTGTATCAACCGTTCAACCCTAACCATTACCTTTCTGGGCACCTCTAAACCCCTTTTGTGATTGTGGATTGTTGTGTCTCGGGAATGAGGGGGGGGGGGGAACAACTTTGGTGAACGCGTGATATGATGTACACAAGTAATCACACCATGACAGACGTTTTCCGATGTTTTCGATGATTCCTGGTTCCCCCTAATGCGTATTAGATCGCAAAAAATGGCCAATTAAGACTTGGAAATAGGTTTAAATACTAATTATATTAATTGTACCAACTGGTAATCACCTTCCTTGTAGCGCCATCCGGTCGGGAGGGTTTCACCGCTCTGTCCGTAACAGGGTGTTTGCACTGCACCCGGCGCCGGGGAGCCGGTGGCGGCCCAGTCAGTACTCGGAGAACGCACCGAAGGGTGAGAGATACCCCTTCCGACCGAACAGTGGGTGCGAGGGCGGCCGGGGCGTCGGCCAGGATGGCGGCGGACCCGGCCCGGATGGCCAGTGGCCGTACAGCATTCATGACTGCCAAGTGACTTTTAGTGTGAGCCCCCGCCCCTTCCCTGCGCCCCCAACCTCCTTTCCTCGGTTCCCACTCAAGTGTTTATCTGTCTGGGCAAGAGCGAGCGTCCGTCCTATCTCACTTCATTATTTAAGGCAAGATGCTCCCGCGGGTCCGATTTGTCTATAGAGAGAACGCTTTTCAGTTTGTTTGCTGCAGACAGCGCACCACCAGCGCCGCCGCCTGCAGAGCCCCACCGCAGCGGCGGCGGTAACGGTAGAAGCGGCGGTATAGCGGCAGCAGTTGTGGCGGCAGCGGCACCCCCGCCGCTGCGGCCGCGGCTATCGGGGCGGGACGAGGCGCCGCGGCCGGCCACCGGTGTGGCGCTCTGCAGAAATCACCTCCACGCTCACAAACACGACCCCACGCATTCATAACGAAATACTCACTGTTCTCCGAGCTGGCAGTATCCGAAATAGCCAGGATCCCATGTGATGCCGTAAGTAATTCCATCAGCATGTCTTATCAATATACTGTTGGGGCTTTGCCCTAGGCTGGCAGTGCCTAAAAGTACTGTTAAGGCACAAGTAACTGATTTACGATAGTTGCAGGGTTTTCAATGGGGTCAAAGTCAAAGAAGCAGTTGTGTACATTTCGGTCTGAGCCTCGGCCGGGGCCGACGACGATACACGACAGAACGCAATCCCGCTTCCTTCCCGCCCCGCGCCGCCAGGTATGGGGCAGGCAGGGGCAGGCAGGTCGGAATGGACAATCAAATGCGAGAATCCTGGTTGGCTCCCCCTCCCTCTCCTCTTGCCGGCCCTCACCGCCGCCCACCGTACTGGGTGCCCCTCCCCTATTCTTTCCAGCGGACACACTGCGGGTGCGGACGGGTGGGGTTTGCTGGTCGCTCGCTTTAGGAACACATCCAATTAAGGCCCACGGTGGCTTGTCCACCGTGTCGAACTGCACACAAACACAACTCTCTCTCTCTCTCTCTCTTACACACACACACTCACATACACACTTACGGGCGCTCACCCATGCTGTCCGTGCGCAAAACCCATGTTTCCCACTATTCTCAACGGATTCTCCTAGGATTCTTATATGATTAAGTTTAATTTTTATAACACCGCTAAAGGGCGGTTCTCAAGGAAGCTGCCCGTAAGCGGGCAGCCATTAAATGCACCGCAGGTACGACGCAAGACGCGGCTGCAGGGCTTCGCTTTCGCTCAGCCAAAAACGCTGCATTTTATGTTTTTGTTGTTGTGCTACTTTTTTCCTGACGGCTTGTTAACGGCGAACGGCTGTACCGCCTACCGGCTGGCGAGGTTGGCAGAGTCAGACGACAACGGCCCCCTAGTCTTGTCCCAGCCTGGTGGTGAATTGGACAGGCTGAGTCTGTACCACTTGACGGGGGCTTAATTCCATCGCATTGTGTTCCAGCATTTCGGATTGCAACGAGGGTGAGAAAGAAGGAGAGAGGGGCAGGCAGAAAGTGTATGTGTGTGTGAGAGAGAGCGAGCGAGAGAGAGAGAGAGAGAGAGAGAGAGAGGGTGGGGTGGGGGGGGGGGAGAATAGGGGCATGGAGTCGGGAGATAGAAAAGAATGGAGAGGTGGGGAGGGGGCAGCGACTCGATAAGGGAAGCACAGGGGGTGTGAACGGAAACAGAAGGGGAAACGTCGACATGTGCGAAGAATATGAGGGAAGGGAAGTGGGAGGTTGGTGAGGGGAGAAGGGGGTGCAGGAGATTAACCCAGCCCGGGGGGGGGGGGGGGGGGAGGAGGAGGAGGGGGTGCATGTCACCGCCGATATTTCACAGTACCCGAACTGGCTGCGGGCTTTGTCCGGCGGGCGCCTCGGCGCGACGCGTCGTTCTGGGCGTGGCGTCGCGCGGCGGGGACGGCAGCTGCGGCAGTGGTGGAGCGAGACCGAAAAGAAAAAGGGAGTGAATGGTACGCGCCCCGCGTGCGGAGGCGCGAGGGTGGAAGGCCGAGGCGGGGCGGCGCGGGGCGGCGCGGGGCGGCGCGCTGCCGTATAGTAAAGTCAGGGAAGGATGGCAGACCGGCCCGCATTGATGTTTGCTGTCTTTGTGTGGGTGATAATTACGGTCGTTCCGCTGCTCCCGAAGGAACAGCCTCGTCGTCCTAGAGTGTCCATGCGTCCCCGAGTCGGGACTTTGTGTCAATATCGAGGGGTACCCCGGTGCTTCCAGTCAGTGTACGCCTTCCAGTCCAGTCACTATCCAGTCAAAGTACATTCAATTTCCAGTCGGACACGTCGTGCGGCTACAGTACCGGGAGCGCACGGGCTTCTCGTACTGAAGCCCGGTAGCCGCGCGGTTAGCGAGTCCAGCCGGCGGGCGGCTGGTCAGGGTTCAACTCTTTGCCGGTCCGTGCATTTTTTCTGTCGGCTCAGCTTAGACGACGGTGTGTAAAGTATAGGGGGCGCGCAGGAAACGTCATCGCGGCTCTGTGGCCGCGTGGGTATAGTGGATGGCTGGCGACTGAAAGGTCGGGGGTTCGAATCTTACCGGTTCCTCAAAATTTTTCTTGTGTCTGCGCTTGGAAGACAGAGGGTAAAATATACTTCCGAACGTGGCGTCGGTATGGCTGTCTGAACGGCCGTGCGCGCTGCGTCACTGAGAGATGTAAGCGTTGGGTTTCAACTTGAAGATTCCCGCAGCACGGTCGGGCTTACCCTCGTTCCCGGGTCCGAGGTTCTCTCGGTCGCCCGGGGTTTCCGGCGGGGGGGCTCTGTGTCTACCAAGGAAACTTGGTTCGGAGACTCGGGTGTATGCTACGGGGGTACCTACGGTTCGGTACCTTCGTTTTCGCTCCCTGTGAATCTGGCAGACGAGGACACGCCGTCGCGACTAGGGTTCGTCGTGAAGTACAGCAGCTCCGGCTGTGTACGATATAGGAAAGCCTACCTCCCCCCCAATCCGCTCGGGAGTGGCCGCAGTGCCACAGACCAACCAGCCAGTCGAAGGGAGTTGATTCCGGAAATCTGGCTGGCGGAGGGGGCTACATTGACCGTTGCGGAAGCGTGCCCCTGAAAAAGGCCGCTGCGTTGTGCCGGTGTCTTAGCGGCGGTCAATACCTGGTACACCGGTTCCCATTCGAACACCGAAGTTAAGCAGGAGGGTTCCAGGCGGAGGCCTGGGACGAGGTAGTGCCCACCCATTTTTGCATTTTTTAAAAGTATCCACAGATTTCTGAGCAAAACAAAAATATTTCCGTTTTGAGTTTTGGTCACGGTAGGAATGAGTTTTAGCCTACTTTGGGGTGGGTGACAGCTCAGAACACAGGAACCATAAATGATCGTGAATTTTTCATTCCAGTCAATGGAAAAGTCCGGTCCAGTCACCAGTCAGTGTACACCCGTCCGTAAACTGAGGCCCCCCTCGGTCAATATGCATGCATGCCTGGCCCGAGATGCTGAGACATCAGAACGTTGTGTGGACACTCTAGGACCAGGGTAGGACCCGACCAACACGCCGTGAAGACCACCAATAAACGCTTCACAAAGGCGGCGGTGGTATTGTCTCCGAAACCTTTGACGCCGGTCTGCCATCCTTCCCTGACTCCGTGTCCTTTTGATGGGCAGCCCGCCGCCCCCGGACGCCGCCGCCGCCGCTGCATGTGTCGAGGTAGCGCGTATTTCACGAACGGCAGGGCAGCCGCCGGGCGGCTGTCGGTGGCAGTCGGGAGGAAGAGGGGGGGGGGGGGAGAGGGGGGGGGGTCGTCTCCCGCGAGAGCATAGCCACAGCGGCTCAGCCGGCCCTCGTAGGGCGCGCGGGGGAAAACTCACCACGCGCGTGCTGGTAAAATTTTCATACGAGTCTCCGCAAACTTTTTACTCAGCTGTGCAACTCTCCCTCCCTCCCTCTCTCTTCCTCTCACTGTCTCTCTGTTTCCCTTCCTCTCTCGCTAACCCATCTGCACCCCCCCCCCCCTGCCTCCCTCCCGCATGTAACGGGTTGCACTGAGGCGAGGCGCGGGGATGTAGCCCTGAGCTGCTCTACACATACGGGGTGAGCCCGGCCGGGCCCGACCCCCCGCAGAGGGGCGCGGGGCGTCGTCGAGTTCGGGTGCATGGCTCATGGCGCGGCGGGCAGGAACCCCTCCGCCCCTCCGTGCTCATGACATTACGCGTGTGTTATGAGTGCCGTCAACAAACAACCCCTAACTTTGCACTCGCCAAAACGGGGGATGGTACACAGCATGCCACCCTCCTCGATATATGACTGCGCGCGTCCTTAAGAGAGTTAAAGAGCTCCGACATTCGCCCCCCCCCCCCAACACCGCGCGACGTGAGCGACCGCAGAACGCGGAGCCTCGGCAGCGCCGGTCTATTGCCGCTTTATCACGACCTTGTTGGCAATTTATATTTCAAGTGAAATTCGAACGGGAGCGCCGCCGCCGCCTCAGCGCACCACCGCTATCGCACACCATGGTCCCTTCGAGCTTTCCATTACTTTTTGTTAACTCCCGCTCTTATACCACACTCCACACCCGAGGACCCCCGGGCACTCGGGCCGCCGGGCCCCGGATCAGGCGGGGTGTGGTCGGTGCTGCACCCGGTCCAGCCGGCCGGGGCCGCTCCCCTATCTCTCTTTCCATTCCGACCAAACCCTCTCGATGATGCCGGCGGGGGGCCACGGCAACCCGGGGCCGCCGGGGGCCGCCGGGGGCCGCGGGGGGCCGCGGGGATGGGGGAGGGGGGTTGCCGGGGGACTGTTCTCTCGAGATTGCTCTGCACGATGCTTTTTCAATTTGCGTCCGCACAACGCCCGATCTCGTTAGGAGCTCCGGCGGTGTAAGTCTCATGGAGAAAAATACTCAGTTCACCCGACTAATGTTTTCAGTAGGTTTTCAGACAAGCGACAAGATGCACTGATGGAGATGAAAAAGTAGCACCGGTGGGTCTCGAACCTCGGTCGTGCGCCACCGAGTACGCCTTAGACCACGCGGCACCGAAACTAAGCAGGTGGAGCGAGTCGCCCTGGTGAGTGAAAGTTTTTTCCAACCTAACCACTTAGTTGATCCAACGAATGCTGTCGTTCATGACAGTCGATCATCGTTTCTTCCAACAGAGACTTTGATATGGTACCGGTAACTATAACCCAAGTTTTACCAAACAAATATTTAGTTCCCTTAAACTAAAATTAGTTGAACGAACCGATTTTTTTTTTTGCTTGTCTGAAAACCTACTGAGGCATTAGTTGATTCAGTTGGATGTACTAAAGATTTTTCTCCGATCGAGCGCTTTCGCCAGACCTGTCCAGCCATGTAGACCTACAGGTCTCTCTGGTCTGTGTCTGGTCTGCGGACCCCCGAACACCCGGGTGTGCGCGGCGTGTGTTTGCGCGCGTGCTTGTGCCTGTGTCTGTATGTCCGTGTGTGTGCGTGTGTGTGTGTGTGCGTGTGTGTTTTCTCCTGTTTGCTCATCGCGGATGTTCCGATGTCGGTGTATTTGTCATCCGGTGTATCCATACGCCAGGTCGGCGGGGCAAAAAGTGTTTGCGGGCGCGGCTGCCCCCCTTCCCCCCCCCCCCCCCCCCCCCCCCCCCCCCCCCCCCCCCCCCCCCCCCCCCTCCCCGGCCCCCGCCGGCGCCGCTTATTCAGTAGCTTGTCTCTGTCAGCACAGACAGCTAGCGGTGGGCGGCAGTGCAAACCTCCGGCCGCCCCCGCGCCGCCCCCCGCGCCGCCCCCCGCGCCGCCCCCCGCGCCGCCATCGCGCTTCCATTTGCGTTGCGCTCGCTTGGGCGGACCGACGCATATAGTACACGTATCCGCAGAGGGCAGTTTGGCCAGGTCGGGCCGCACGGCGCCGCACGGCTACAGGCAGCGGCCAGTTATTAAGGGCCGCGCCTCTCCGAAGGGAACGGAATAAATGTATACCGAACCCCTTTCACCTATAACCGCAGCAGCAGCAGAGCTGCACACCGCGATCGATACCGAGGGGGTTTTCACCCGGGATTTTAGTGTGCAGAGCAATACACAAAAACATAAATTACACAGTGTATTACGCTTGTGTTACACAAAGATGAAAATGTATTAAACCACATATTTCATAGTTTTTGGCGTTTTTTACGGCGCAAAGGGTATTGCGCAAGTGGAAAGCCCCTCGATCGATACTAAACAAGAATTTCCTATGAAATGTAAGTATGAAATGCAGAAACATGAGCACTTGATAATATTCCAGATCCGTGATGCCGCCGGAGGGTGTCGCGAGACGCCTGACGCGGCGCCCCGCAGCGCCAACAACTGCACGCTGATTGCGACCCGAAAGCGACACCCTCTCACTCTACCTAAGCCGCTGTAAAGGCTTCGCGAAGCCCAGGGCGCCAACAAATGGCTTTTGCTGAGCTGGAGGACTACCGGACCGCCGCCGTAAAGAACGCCGCCCCGCCTCGCGCGTGAGACGGACTCGTCCTTTGAGCGTTAATGCGGACAAGAGCCGTGCAGCACCTTCAAGCCGCCTCGTCCCGCGGCGGCGGGTGCCGGCGCCCCGATCAGAGGTGTCGCGTCATTCGGGGAGGGTCCCTCATTACGTGGTAGTGTCGCAGCCCGGCGCCGCCGCAGCCCCCGTCGAGCGACGCCGATGCCCGCTTTTGTGTCGCGAATGAAAGAAGGGTGGTAGGGTGCGGTGCGGCGCGGCACGTCGTCTGCGGGTTAAAGAGAGAGCGGAACAGAAGAGACAGACAGATAGAGAGGAAGAGAAAGCGAGAGGGAGGGAGAGAGGGTGGGGGGGCGGAGCAGAGACAGAGAGGGTTTGTTGCTACGGGCGGCCAAAAGGGCCCCCGGTCGGCGCCCTGTGCGCGGATAATGAGAAGAATGCCGCCGGGAGGTACTCGTCGGCACCCTCCCCCTCCCGGCGGCCCCCGGGGACGCCACCCCGGTGCCCCTCGGCTCCCCGCCAGGTGGGGAGGGGCGGCGCTGCAGCTGTGAATCCAATCAACAAGAAGCCACCTCCACATTACACGATTGACGCCTGCTCCGTGTAGGCGAGGCGCCCGGCCCGGGTCTGGTCTGGCCCCTGTCCCGCCCGGGCGGGGTAGTTTCCCGCCGCTTCCCGTGCTGCCTACCCCTACCCTCCAAACCCTGCGGCTCCCTCGCATCCCCTAGGGGTATGCTCAGGTGGTGAACCGGCGCTGCCCCCCGGCGCTATGCCGCGCAGCGCTTCCCCCCGGCGCTGCCCCCCCCCCCCCCCCCCCGGCGCTATGCCGCTCAGCGCTTCCCCCCGGCGCTGCCCCCCCCCCCCCCCCCCCGCTGCCCCCCAGCGCTGCCCTCGCCCGACCTAGCCAACCCCGTCACTCGTCCCCCGGGCGTTAGCTCTCCTCACAAATGAGAATCTGTTGCGGCTTGTCGAGGAATAATGATCTTGACGGCACGAGTGCGAGTTAATAGCGCGGTCACACCGCTCTCCCCGCCGCCGCCCGTCTGCCCCTCCGGCC
The DNA here is from genome assembly GCA_026979955.1 of Megalurothrips usitatus. NCBI lineage: Eukaryota > Metazoa > Arthropoda > Insecta > Thysanoptera > Thripidae > Megalurothrips > Megalurothrips usitatus. Next base: position 1,897,790 of record CM049594.1, on the reverse strand, counting down.
GGTTAAACGAAAATATCTGCCCAAATGTTACGCTCTGGTGTACTTGATTCCGTCATTACTCTGTCGTGGTGCGCGCAGCGGCCCGTTCCAGCCCGTCCCCACACGTTTCGGTAAAAACGGACAGGGGCCGGTCGGACCAAGGGGGAAATCACTCCACCAAATCTTGCACACTGAGTTCAGGATTTCAAACGATTTCACGGGACGGTGACTCATATTTTTCTAAATTTTGAAATTTTATTCCTATTTTTTGATCGAGCGACTGCCCAAATGCTTAAATGCTTAATCTCATCTGAAAGTCGTGTTCGGTGCATATCAAAATTTGTTCACATGATTTGATCGGTTCCCCCCTCGGACCGGACTAATATTCTTATTCTTATGCCGTTCGTTCGGGCGTGCGGACGTGTGTGCGCTGACTTTTCGTTGACGGGGAAAATTCAAATTTGGAGGAGACTTCTTTCATGACGTAAACAAACACGTATAGTAGGAACAATTTGCAAATTTTGTCGCTGTTTCAGAAGAGAGTTGTTACCGAGGTTTGACCGAGGGGTAGTCGACTTCTCTTGGCCGTGTACGGAGTGCACTTATTATGCAAATATTATCGATACATTTTAACGAGATCCGCGCATGATTGAGGGATTTCCTCTTGTGACGTCTCCGAGGACGTTTCCTTATCGCTTCTTCTCCACAGGGGATTATAAGGGGTTTCGTTTTGATATTATGCAAGTATAGTAATACTATTGACTGAGCCGTTTACCGCGGCGTGTGCGGAGTGCTACCGTATGACAGTCGACCGCCCCTTCGGTCTGACGGTGGGACAGTCCAGCTTGTTCCAGCCCCTAGCCCCCCCCCCCCCCTCCGCGATCCTTCACAAATCTCTGTATTATGTCTCTTTCTCCGCTTCCCCCTCCCCTCCATCCTATTCATTAAACTCCTCTCAGGCGGCAGCACCCGCGACACGGCGGCCGAAAGTGACACCACTTGGCTGCCGTGTTGGCCGTCGACATTTTGATTTCCTGGCCGCGCCGCGAGTTTTTCTTTTCTATAGGAGCGGAGTGGGAGCAGCGGGGCCGGAGGAAGCTCGGCTGCCGCCACCGCTGGCCTTTTGTTGGCGCCCGCCGTGCCGCCCGCCGCGGCGCCGCCGCTGCGCTCAGCGCCAGTCCCGCCCAGCCCCGCCCCGCCCCGCCCCGCCCCGCCCGGACACTGCGGGACGCGGTGAGACAACGACGTGCCCAGAGCTGGCTGCCGGCTGCGCAGCTGGCTGCCGCCCCGCCCCGCCCAGCCGGCTGTCATTGACCTGGAAATGTCAAGCGGCCCCCGGTTGCCTGATTTTATTTCGGCTCTTTTATTGGCGTTGCGGGGGGTCCTCATCGCACCCGGCCCGACGGCGGCGGCGGGTGAGCCGCGGGGGTCCGGGGAGGGGGGGGGGCTGCGCCGAGATCGACCACAGTCTGGCGGCCCGGCCCCGCAGAGCTCCGCGCCGCCGCGCCCCGACCGGCGGGCTGTCCGCCGTACCCCGCGGCTCTCCCCGGCAGCCGGCCCCGCTTCCGGCCCCGACTTCCGCGCCGACTTCCGGGCACGGAGGGGCTCTGTGTGCGAGGCGGGCGGAGGGGGGGGTGGCGGTGCGGCGGCGGCAGCGCCTGAGACCCAAATAATTGCAATAGTGACGGCGGCGCGCTAAGAGCTTCCAGGCAGGGCGCCATGCCGGCAGGGCACGCCGGCACCCCGGGCCCCGGCCAGCCCAGGCCAGCCCGGCCAATGGGGAGGTGGCCGTCCTGCTGGCCTCGGCGGCTGAGGCAGCCCGGCGCAGCCCGGCGCAGCCCGGCCAGGCGTCCACAAAGGAGACGGCGGCCAGTTGTCAAAGACATGGCGGCCCCAGCCCGGCCTGGCCTTGCTGTGCCGTGCCGTTCCGCGCCTCTCAGCTTCTTGGCCCACCCTCGAGAGCGAAAGACGTCTCGCAGAGAGACGATGGAGGGGCAAACTAAAGCCAGCCGAAAATTCCGCCCCGCTCGCCACAGCGACGTTGCTGATAATAATGTCAATTTTGTATTTGTCACGACAGCTTTCTACAAAGAGTAAGATTTGTAGGAACGGAGTGTGGACTTATGCGTCCTATTCAAGGATTTGGATTTTGTGTTACACGACCCCTTATGGACTTATTTTTCGTATTAAAATTGTGCGATTTCCTCCGCAATATCGATAAGAGTTTGCAACGAGAGGGGAGGAATGCGCGCTGGTCCCGCCTGAGGAATGCCTCTGGTCCCAATTCTGATGTCTATACAAAACCTCAAAGTCATAAAATTTAAAGAACGTTTTACCCGTGTGGTAAGCCGCGTTCAGGTTGGCGGAAAGGAGTGAGACGATACATCCAGAAGAGATCGCCGTGACCTGTCGCGTTCCGGGGAACCAAAACGGAGCCGTGGTGAGCGCGGACGTGGAGTCGGGTTTATGGCGGGCAGGCCCGGCCACGGGGGGTGTCAGGGGACACGGCAAGGTTTTCTTTGCCGAGGCGCCGAGCAGCGCCGAGCTGGCGAGGGGAGGGGGCATGTCTCGACGGTCATAATGCTGGCAATGCATGCAGGCTCGCACCCCCGCCACGGCCCCCCGCCCCACACCACCTCCCCAAAGTGGCTGGGGGGATAACTTGCCTGCGCCCCCCCCCCCCCCCCCCCGCCCCCGGATCTGATCCGAGCCGCAGCCGGCGCGCCGACTTCTCCGGGGGTTCTGGGGAGGCGGGTGCGGCGGCGGGGCGACGGGGCGGCGGGACGGCGGGACGTGGCGAGGCTGTTGAGTCCGGACGGGTCGGGTCCGCCATTGTCTGCGCCTGCCAATTATGCGACGCAAAGAATTGTGTTCCAGTTTTATTCTGTTTGACGCACTCAAAGTCGCCTTTATTCAGCTCTATATATCTGTGATAAAAGTTGAGATGGAATTTTGATAGCGACCCATTGTGGCACATGGCACTTACGAGAGTTGAGTCGGGCCGGGTCGGAAGAGAGAGGGAAACGGGGTTGGGTTGTGTGTGTGTGAGGGGGGGGGGCGACGAGACGGTTCGGCGCTCCATACAAACAAGAACGTAACCACTCCCCGCGCCACTGTACCACTTCGAGCTGCAGCAGAAATGTCTGCCCCCCTCCCCCCTCCCCCCTCTGCCGCCGCCGCCCCCGCAGCCACGCCGCCGCCGTCTACTCCGCATGGACAAACTCCGCGAATGGAACCGGCCGGACAGACGTGTTTTGGGAAGGGTAGTCTTTCAGGTCTTTGTTTGTCTGGTCGCCGCGACCGAGGCTGAGCGCCGCCGCCGCCGCCCCGCCGCCGCCCTGCCGCCGCCCCGCCGCCACCCCGCCGCCACCCCGCCGCCGTCGGCACCTCCTCCTCAGGCGTATTCCCGTAATGAGATGGTGGCCTTGCGGGCCTTTTGAAGGCACACCCAGGACCCGGTGGGCCCGGTGGGGGCCCGCGGGGGCCGGGGCAGACGCCTGCCGTGGCCGCGTCGCGGGGCTGGCTGGCTGGCTGGCTATCCTGACGCGAGCAGGTGCCTGCCTGGCGCCTGGCGGGGCCGCGGGTTCGGATCCCAGCAATCGCAGAGCCGCGCCGCACCGCACCGCACCGCGCCGTGCCGCGCCGTGCCGCGCCGTGCCGCGCCGTGCCGCGCCGCCAACCCCCAGACTGCTTTCCTGCTTTGCCCGATTGCTCCGAACAGAGCCAATTATAATGTTGGTGGCTTTTCATCGGATCGGAGTGCCGCTGCGTCGCGGGGGGTGCCGCCGCCGCCGCCGAGCCGCAGACCCTTCACCGCGGCGCCCCCCCCCCCCTCTGTCTCCCTCTCTCTCGCGTTGCCAGCGCGCGGCCCCGCGCAGAGCGCCCCTTCTCCCACCCCGCAGCATGCCATGCCATGCCAAGCCACCTCCCGCACCAATCAGCCGGTCAGACGTCTGGCGTGACGAGGCGCGGCGTGGCGCGGCGTGGCGTGGCGCGGCGTGGCGTGGCGCGGCCGGAACCAGAGGTGGCGCTGACGCCCCCCGTGATGACGCCCTGCAGGCAGCTGCAGGGGCCGCAGGCAGCCCCGGGCGCCCCAGCTGCTTCGGGCGCCATCGACACCGCCGCCCTCGCCCCCCTCCCCTCCCTCCTCCTTTGCCGCCCCGCTGCGAGCCGTGTGAACCGCTTGGCTGTATCGGAGTTGACGCCGGAGAGGCGACCAGTCTGACCTGCCCGATCCGCCCTCCAGGCTCCTTGATCGGGATCGGAGGGCAGACCCTTATTGATAGATGGCGGGGGAGCGGGAGGGCGTTGGCATCGGCGTCCCGCACCGCCTTTCCTCAGCTCTTGCCTCAGCGCGCTCGCGACGCCGAGTCGGAGATAAACCGAGCGCCACGCCCCGCGCAGCCCGAGTTGGCAGAAGTATAATAGCCCCGCCGGACTGAACAACTCGGCAACAACCTCCAGTTGAAATCGCGCGGTCCGTTTTGCCAAACATCCTCCCCTCTCGAGACGCCCGCGGCGGCGGCACACTGCTGTTGACTGTGGGGGGCGAAGGCCGTGCGGAGGAGGCCGGGCGGGTCGGGGTCGGGCGGGTCGGGCGGGCCGGGCGGGCCGGGAGGGTCGGCGGAAGCCGCATATTGAGACGCTTTAGACCGTACGTGCGGTAATCGACACGTGCTCGGGCTGTGGCGCGGCGCGGCGTTTGGCGCGGCGTGCCGAGGCGCGGCGCCGCCCCGCCCATGTGCGTTGCATATTCGCCTCACATCACGCACTCGGCTAAGCGGAACGTATCAATCAATTCGGACCCCCCCCCCCCCCCCCCCCCCCTCAGCCTCTCACCACGCCCCTCCTCCACCAAACCTATACCCAGCCACCCCTTCCAGACCGCAGGCCCGCCCCTTCTTGCCGGCGCGTCGCATCGTATGAATACAATGAAACATGCATAGTGAGTTTATCAGCCCCCATTCCCCCGCCTGCCTCCTCACCTGGCGGCGACCGACGAGGCCGTCCGGCCTGACGCCCGGCCGGCCATTGAACGGAGCGAGGAGACACACGTCACGCGACACGGCGGCCGGCAGGCGACCGGCACGCGGCAGGCACGCGGCAGGCACGCGCCGCGCACAGCGCACGCCCGCAGCCGAGGGGTCCCTCACTGCAATCCGCTTACACATCACCAAACAATCTTTGACAATCCACACAATACGTGACATTCCGCAATCCCTATAAATGTCTGAAATCTTCCCAAAAGGCTCCTTTTGCAAGCACGCCCCTTCCTGCGGGGCCTGCGGGGCCTGCGGGGCCTGCGGGGCCTGCGGGGCCTGCGGGGCCTGCGGGGCCTGCGGGGCACGGCGCTGGGCGCGGCGCTGGGCGCACCCAAACTCTCGTTTGTGTCTAAGGTTTCTCGCGTGCAAATACACTTGGAAGCGGGGGCGTGGCGCGGCGAGGAAGTCTTACGCTGCTTTGCGCTCGACGGTCATTGCACCTCGGGGGCACTGCTGTGCTGCTGCTGTTGCTGCGGCCGGCGGCGGGTAAAGCGCGGAGAGCCAGCAGCCGGAGGAGGGGAGGGGGGAGGCTGCGTGGGGGGCCTGCGGGGGAGGGGGCGTCTTGGTGCGGCGGCGACCTGGGCTTCATCCCTCCCCGGCCTCAGCGGCCTCTGCTGTTAGTTGTTACCGTTGTTGCGGCGGAGCGGGGAAGTGAGTGGTGGCAGTGGCGATGCTTGGGGACGACGCATCAACATAACGCCGTGTCACATCCCGGCTGTCGCTGCGTCACACCGCGTCACGCTGCCCAGTTAAAACGGATACAGATGAAGCTTTATAATTTTCTTGTAGAAATATTACCGCATTGTACACAAACCGCGTTCTATAACTGTAACTGACGTTTCAGCCTACATCTTGAAATATATTCTTGTCTCAGCGAGGGAATAGACCCACCTTATCATTAATATCGACTCTCACAGTACTCCGGAGGAACTCAGACCGACAAAATGTGAGAAGATCAAATCGAGACGATGCAGGCCTGGGGGCCTGCGGGCCGTGCTGTGTACCTGCCCTGCCCAGCCCTGCCCCACTACGGAGGGGAAGCCGGCCCGACGGCGGGGGTGGAGGAGGGGGGAGGGAGAGGGGGCGTAAAAACAACAGGGGGTGAGATCGCGCAGGGTAGGGGCTGTGACGTAGCGTCTAGACTACCACCCCGCGCGGCGCCCCGCCACCTCGTGCCCCCTTCTCCCTCCTGTCTCTCTCGCTCTCGCTATCTCTCTCTATTTCACTCCCTCCCTCGCCCCCGCCACGCCGCGCCCTTGCTGGGCCTATTCCACTGCAATGCCATGTACCCCGCCTGCCCTCCGCGCCTCACCATGCCGCACCGTGTCCCAGCTATGCGGTCAAAGCATTCTCCCACACCCCCCTACCCTCACTCTTTACCCCTCTCCTTTCCCATCTCCCTCCCTCTCTCGCTCTGGAACAAGTGGCGCAATGATGTGGCCGTGTGTGTGTGTGTGTGTGCGTTGACCTGGCCAGCCTTCATGTCACACTGTAGCGCCGCACTACCAAAGCATGCCTGCTTTCTCTCTTAAAAACATGAATATTGTGCACCACACTGCAATCCCAAGTGTGATGTACATCACACTCTAGGTGTAGTACTCGCTTTCTCATGCGCGCTCCGCGCGCATTCGAAAGCTCGTTTGGAGGGCCTTCGGCCCTCCCGTGTGGCGTGAGGAGACCTCTCGCTGCGCTCGAGGTCCCCTCACGCCACGTGGGCCCTGCGGGCCCACCATGTTCTTGGCGCCCTGCGGGCGCTCCATTTCCAATGCCGAAAACCGCATGTCGCTAGGCCACTCCGTTCAAAAGTTAAACGCTGGCTCTCGAGGACGGGGTGCGGGGTTTTGAGACCGGTAGGCGTAGTGCCCATGATTTACATTGCCGGCCTCCGCAAAGGGCAACGCCGAAAACCGAATGTCGCTAGGCCTCTCCGTTCAAAAGATGAAAGTTGGCGCTCGAGGACGGGGTGCGACGTTTCGAGACCGGTGTGCATAGTGGTCATGTTTTACAATGCCGGCCTCCGCAGAAGGCAACGCCGAAAACCGAATGTCGATAGGCCTCTCCGTTCAAGAGATGAAAGTTGGCGCTCGAGGACGGGGTGCGGGGTCTCGAGACCGGTAGGCGTCGTAGTCATGTTATTCTTCACCACCCTGCGATGTCCAGACGAATGCCGCGAACCGCATCTCTCTATGTCAGTTGGTTCTCGAGTTATCGTCGTCGTTCCAGTTTGAGGCCATGCATGTAGGCATCATGTAGGCCACTGACACCTGCAGCAGCACCCAAGGGTTAGTTTTGACGATTTTCCTGGAGTGTTGGGGTCATTTAAGGGGGGGTCGATTCTATCTCAAAAGTTTGTATCTAGCCTCCTTCTACCCAAACATTTACATGAGTGAGTCAGTCGGGATGGCGTTATATATGTCTTTGATTTCCGACTAATCACACTTGCGATGACAGTGCAATTTTGGTTGCCACTTGTAACAGACGTTAAATATTTGCATTTTTATTGTTGTTGTTATTCAAAAGACAGTCTGTGGTCCAGCATCGCCGCACCTCTCATAAACGCTCATTTGCCTTTAACCCCCTTCAAAACCGCTCAGCTTGGAATGTGCGTGTTCAAATAATCCGCTCAACAGGGAGGGCCCCTGGTCAAATCCGCTCATCTGCACCCGCGGGCCATCAAAACCGCTCACCTCATATGGACAGCCCATCGATGGCATGGTCCAAAATTTTCATTGTTATGCATATTTTTAAAAACTGCGCTCAAACTGTTAAAAATATACTACTCTTATACCAACTGGTCCTTCGATTTTTTTCCCAGCGTTGGTTCTATTGAGGGTCGCTCAGCTGAAAGACAAACTCTGAAGCAAATTCAGAAGAGGAAACATTACCACAACAGCCACAATATTATACGTCAAAGTAACGCACACTCCCTGGGATAAGTGATTTTATTCGGTGAATTCCTGAAGGTTCTCTGGAAATTCACAAGAGACAGTCGGAAATAAAATTACCAACTGATCCTTCCTGATTTCCCAGACATTTTTTAACTGTGCATGGATCAAAATTGAGCCGTCTCGAGTTGGTTTTTGGGCAGCTCGGCTCGCCCTTCTGCCGAGGGCGGCGGCGGCATACAGTAGAACCTCCGGCCGTGTGCCCCGCGGCCGTGCCTCTGCGGCCGCCCCTCTCCCCAGCATTAATTGGCTTGCTTCGTGAACGCGTCATAATTAATTTATTAATTAAATATTTAATGGCTACGCCGGCAGCGGCGCTTCGGCATATAATCACCGAAAAAGAAATTTCCCAAAGTATTTCCTCCGCCCTCCCTCTCTCTGCCCTCTCCCTTCCCCTGCTGCTGCTGTTGCATTTCTTACGGGCCGTGTACTCCTTTCATGTTTCAATTATGATAACTGCGACTCGCCGCCCCGAATGATGTTCTCTGAACAGCCCGGGGGACGTGCGGCCTCTCTGCAAATCCAAATTGTCACATGACATTTGGTATGTGGGATTGCGATGCTTCCCTGCGGCGGCGAGCTGCGGCGGGACTTGTGGACCTCTGATCGCGGCACGGCGGCGGCGGCCCCTTCAGCACCTCACAGCCCCGCGCGACCCGCTGCGACCAAACCACTCTGGGAGCATTAGGTCGGGATGGGGCCATTTCCTGATTGGTTGCCGCCGCCGCCGCCGCCGCCGCCGCTGCCGCCGCTGCCGCGCGGACTTGACTCGGGATCAGGCGGCTCCGCCTGGTGCCGTGCCCTTCACTGCCTTCTGCCCCCGCCACCGCACTCCAGCGCCGCCTCGCCGCAAAGCAGAGTAGCTGTAGCAACCAAAGGCCACGCCGCCGTCGGTGAGATGGAGGTACCCGTTGGTACCCGGAGGCACGTAGGTGGCCGCAGGGGGTGTGGCAGGGGCGGGTGATGTGAGTGCTTTGTGTGTAGGGTCAGTGCAGCCAATACAATCACGTTTTTGTGACTTTGGTTTTCACAGTTTTAGGCCTGTTACTATTTCACATCCCGTTTCTCGGAAATTTTCAAGACAAATCTGGTAACGCTCTTCAACACATCGCCAACACGAATTACCTAAAAACAAAGGAGGGACTCCTTATATCATTCCTTATATCTGCAGCCGCAAGAAAAAACCGCAACCTCGGCGACTGTTTTGTCGAATGTAAAAAGATACCAGACCTAAACCGCAGCCAGGAGACAAACGGCGCACTTCTAGCCCTGACAGGTGTAGCCTGCCACTAAAACCCGTACTTCAAATGTTATACCTGATGCAAGAGAGGCCCGCGCGCCAACGACAGTTCGCTCCGGAGCCGACCGGGGGGGGGGGGGGGAGGTCACGCGGTTTGCGCTGCCGCCATTCTGCTGATATACAACCCCTCTCGCGCCACGGCGCCCGCCACGCCGCCCGCCACGCCCCACACAGCGTGTGGCGGACGTGGACTAATGATAGCGCTGTCTTCTTGTGTGCATGCGATTGCCGCCCACGCCGCCGCGCCGCCGCGCCGCCGCGCCGCCGCACCGCCGCGCCGCCGCACCGCACCGCTCGACGCGACGCGACGGCAGACGACACGCCCCCCCCCCCCCCACCCGCACCCGCCTGCGCCTGTATCCGCCTGCCCCCCGTGCACACAGAATGCAACCTGTCTAGGAACGCGTTGCAGCCCCCTGGCGCGGTCTGCGCGCGGATGCCAACCCCCGCAGCACCACACACATATCCTCCCCCCCCCCTCTACTACTACCCCGCCCGATCCGAACCGAACCGTCGCCCCGGCGGCGCCCGGGCGCGGCGCGCCGCCCAACCCCCAGACACGGCGACGCTCGCATTCGAAACATTTCCTCGTGTGTTTGTTTGGACAAGAGACGGATGGAGTGCGCCCCCTGCTGTGCCCCGCCACATCTCTGCGGGGGGAGGCAAAACAAAAATGATACGCGAAGACACAATACTGCGACATGACATTTCCTTGACTTGGGGCACAGCACGGGCCGTTCTTATGTGGGCACTGCGGAGGTGCTTGCGGGGCGCCGGCTGCGAACAGAAAAACCTGGCAAGAGCAAGAGCAGGGAAGCGCTTTGGTAGGCGGCGGCTGGGAGGGGTAGGCCAGCCCAGGGCACAGCAAGCCCAGCCAACAACCCCGGCCAGTCCGGTCCGGCGGCGGCGGGGCCGTCCGGGCCCGGCCAGCCAGCACTGCTGAGCTGGACTAATGACCAAGCCCGCGCTGCGCAGACATTCAAATGGAAACTCTGTGCCCTTCCCCCGCCCCCGCCGCCCCCGCCGCCCCCGCCGCCCCGGGCCGGGCAGCTGCTGGTGGCGAGTGCTGCCGCTGCCCTGCCGCTTCCCTGCCCCCCCGCCGCGCAGCGCCACGCTCTGGCTGGCTCGCCGCACAGCGTCGCATCCCCACGGTGGCGGCGGCGTTGGGGCGCTGAGCGCGCAGTAGCGGCAGCACCGATGCGGTGCATGAGTAATATTTCACGTCCAACTCCCGCCGCCGCCACCGCACCCCTTTACTCGTTTCACAGACCAACTTTAAAATGTCCCCTCTCTCCGCGCTGTGGGCGGGGAGGGAAAACCCTGCGGAGGGGAGGGGGAGAGGGGGGGGGGGTTATCCCGCGGCCCGGCGGAGCCCGGCGGAGCGCAGGGCCGTTGACACATGACGAGACCCCACTGGGCCGCCACGCCGAGCCCCGGAGGCCCGGAGGTGCTACGCAGATTTATCGCTTCGCTTATCGCCAAATTAACGTGAAGGCCAACGTGGCAGCAGCTGATGACGGGTGCGCCGGACGCAGAAGCCACCGGCTGCGGGCGCCTGCGGTGGCGCGGGTAGGCACCCCGTGTCGCGCGGCTGCGTGTCCGGGGTGGCCTACCCTGCCGGCGCCGGCCGCCAGGGGCGTCGCAGCCGCGCAGCTATGCGCCCCGCCCGGCCATGACGGCGCGAGATGTTTCAGTCCCGGACGCCACGCTCAAGTCACTGCCACGGTAAGTGAATGCAAATTAAGGGGGAACTGTCGCTCCCTTTATCTGGCTCGTCCTGCTGTTTCTCTCTTTTCGCCTTGCGTCTCTCTCACACTCTCTCTCTTCCTCCCTCTGTGTTCCGCTCTCTCTCTATATATAGTGCTGCCACCCTCCTCCCCTCGCTATGTCCGTCTCTCTCTCTCGCACTCTCTGTTCTCGCCCTTACCCCAACGACATTCCGCCTTTCATTTCTGAGGCAAAGAGACCGACATTCGCTGGCTGACCACGGCCACGTTCCTTCCCCCCTCCCACTCCCACATCGGCAGGACGGGCGACAACCCTGCGGACCCCTTGGCGGCGTCTTCGCTCCGGCGCCGCCTGGCCCCCACCGGGCCCCACCGGCGCCGCCCGGCCCCCACCGGGCCCCACAGGCCCCCACCGGCCCCCACCGGCCCCCACAGGCCTCCGGTCGCAGGCCACGGGCCGAGGCGGCAAAAAGAAAGCGGGGGACGTAATGTCAATCGGAACGTTGTCAGCGCAGAGGCGCCTGCGGTGCTGCAACACGGACCGGGCCGGGGGAGAAGGGAGAAAGGAAAAGGGAGGGAGGGGGGGGGGGCGCCTCCGGCAAGGGTCGCCCGGGAGCCGCCGCCTCACACCGTCGTATTTGCATATAAATGAAGAGAGAGCAGAAATAAGTTTAAGTCATATTTCGGATCCAAAATATAAAAATAGAGAGAGAGAGAGAGAGAGAGAGAGAGAGAGAGAGAGAGAGAGAGAGAGAGAGAGGACCGAGTGAGCCACGCCAGCAGGCAGCACCACCCTTGCTCATGTTTCTGCTTATATGAGCCTGTCGTATGCTGTTTGTCGTAGCAACACGCCCCATGCTCGGACCCGGCGAGCAAGCAGCAGCAAACTTTGTGCCTTTTTTTGGTCCCCCTCTCGTCCCCCTTACACTATATAGCTCTGTTCCTTTTCGCTGCTCCGCCCTGTCCGTTCCGTCACCCATGCCTCTCTGTATGTCTATTCGGCTCGGCAGTAGCGGCGTCAGTGGCGGCGGCAGCGGCGGCGGCAGCGGCAGCGGCAGCAGCAGCGGCAGCGGCGGCCATATCGACGAGGCACGGTGGGCGCACAACGGCGGCCCGGGCCAATCTAGGCGGCACGGCAGCGGCGCAAGCATCGTCCTCAAGGGGGCAGGAAAAACCGGCGCGCCCTTCGACACAGCGCCGATTTATGGGAGGGAGAGGGAAGAGGCTCCCCCTCCGCCTCGAGGAATATAGTGGGAAAAGGGCAAATTACAGTTAAAACATGTCCAGTGCCAAGTAGGCATCTTAATAAATGAATTTGTGCGAAGCCTACCATATTGTCAGAACGTCGAATTATGATTAGGTGCTCACTTGCTCATTCAGAAATGCCAGAAAAGTAGTCATAAAGTAGCCTATGGATTGCAAACCATCGTCTGCCGGAACAAGCTATATGAACAACGTCACAAAGTTTGTTGCCTACACCCAGAAAAAAAAACTGTTGGATTTAAAACTAGAATTTCTTAATCAAAGTAAAATTTTGGTTTGAATGAAGAAAATTGATTTGAATCAAGTAAAATTTTACCTTGGGTGATTTAAGGCTAAAGAAATCTTGACTCAAGGAAAACAAGTACTCGGTTCAAAGTACAAATTTTCTTGATCAAAGGATTATGTCCTCAATTCAAAGAACTTTCAGCCTTAAATTAAGTGTACGAAGTGCGGAGGCATCAGCACGATCCGTAAACAAACAGTGGCACACTATCAGGCCGCAGCTTGTGTGCCGGATGTTCATTGGAGTATCACCGCGCGCCCGGACCGCCCCGGCAGTGCCGAGCAGAGCGCAGGCGTCGCCGGCGGCGGCCAGGCCAGGCCCACGTGGGCGCGCTCTTACAAGTGTAGCGCGCGAAAGCAGCGCTCCCGCCCTCCGCGGAGCACGATGCCTCAAAAACTTGCGTCATGTTGCTACTTACGTAATTGGGTAGGCAACGCAAGCGTGGCGGGGGGAGAGAGAGGGAGAGAGAGAGAGAGGGAGGGAGGGGGGAGGGAGGAGGAGGGGTACGGGGGAGAGAGAGAGAGAGAGCGAGAGAGAGAGCGAGAGAGAGAGAGAGAGAGCGAGAGAGAGAGAGAGCGAGAGAGAGAGCGAGAGAGAGAGAGAGAGAGAGAGAGAGAGAAGTGAGGGGAGAGTTTGGCGAAACTTTCCCCGCGGCAACGCTCTCGCGGATAGCGTACGAGAGAGATGGGGAGAGACTGAAAGAGAAAGAGGGAGGGAGAGGGAGAGATAAGGAGGGAAGGGAGGGGCAGGGGGGGGGGGCTGCACCGTAAGAACTGGTAAACATTCCATCAGCATCAGACAGCAATAGTGACGACCCAGGTAGGTATGGGGCGTTTGCTGTGTGTGGTTCAATATGTGTTATTATAGGAACATTTAAAGGACCAAATGTGTACTTTGCGTAAGCGATCAACCGCATATTATGAAGAGACTGATGATGGCACTTCACGGCACAACCTCAATGTTTTTACACATTTGATCGCACAATGACGTATATCGTCCGTATCGTCCGCTGTAAACGAAATTGTGCATGACTGTATGCGGAAATGTTTACCACATATACAAATATACCAGGTGAAACGCCACACTTCTTCTGGGATATGCAATTCCGCAACGCACTAACTTTGTCTCTTACTGGCTCGGCCGGACGCGTGAGACAGAACGAGACGGAGCTAGTGCACTAGGGGCCGGGTTCCATATCCAAGAAAAAATGCGGCGTTTCTGAATCACCTGATATGTACCGTTCAACCACGTACAACCCCACTGCAATCCCAAGTGTGATATGTACATCACACTCCAGCTATGATAAAACCCCATGTCAGCTGCAGCTGTAATATTATTCACTATTCACAGTTAACTGTGATGATTTCATCACACTTAGCTGCGATGAAGCTCCACCTGTGATGTTCATTGCAGCCAAGTTTGATGAGCCCAGTACGTTTAGCTGTGATGAAGGTCCAACTGCAATGGTCATTGCCGCTCCAGGTGTAGTATTTTTGACTAATCACACTTGGTCTTCATCACAGCTAAACGTATTGAATTCGTCACACTTGCGATGACAGTGCCATTTTTGCCTGGGAAGGTCTGCAAGCGCGAGCGGGCCACAGCCTGCAATGCCGCAGTCTCCACACACTCAGTCACCCCCGCTCGCTCCCCACGGGAAACACCCCCACTCCACACCCCTACACCTACCACACACCCACCACACACACACACGCGCGCACGCGCACGCGCCTGTGCACGAATGCGTCAGCACCGTCCGACCGGACGGACGCCGCATCAGCCGCGCCGCGCTCCGACAAATTTCTCATCAAGTTTTCATTAGCAATGAGCGGCCATAGTGACATGAATCGACAACAGAGTTTCGTCTCGAAAATAATTTACGACTGTCCGAGGGAGATGACTGGGAAATGTCCCTCGTCTGGGGCATGGCGCGGCGGGACGGCGGCGATAGAGACATCGGGGGCGTACGGGGGGGGGGGGGGGGTCCGGACGGCCCGGCGTGCAGCCGGAGTACTGTGGCGCGGTATACCGCGGTATACGCGACCGCCGCGCAGATCGGGGATCATAAAACAAAATGGCGGCCGCCGTCGTAAAAGTCAGACATGTGGACTTTGGGGGGGAAAAGTCCAGACTCGAGTCGGGAAGTCCCGTTCAGCAATCTCCCGGCCGCGCCGCGCTCTGACGGCAGCGCTGCCGCAGCGGCTCCAGCGGCTCCAGCGGCTCCGGGCCCTGGAGTCCGACTCACTCGTCATACTTGTGGCTCTTCTCATACCCCAACACGCTTCGTTAGAAACGGGATGATAGTGGATCCGGCCACCCTGTCCAATCGAGGGGCCAGCAGCACACACCCAGAGAAATGGATTCTTGATTTTGCATGATGCTTGGTTTCGCTAAGTAAAATTTACTTGACTTAAGTAAAATTTACTTTATATATAAGCAAAATTTACTATTGATATGAATAAAATTTACTTGTGAAAACCAAGTATATGCAACATGAGACCAAAATCAAGAATCCATTTTTTTGGCTGGGTGCAGTGAGTGCCGACGCGGACGGATGGCATGGCAGGTCGTCCTGTTTTATTTAAAATGTCATGAAAAGCGAGGTGGCGGCGGTCGCTCAGTCGCCGATCGTGGTGGGCGTAGGCCAACGACGCGGACCGCGGACGGGCGCGGAGCACTGCGTCTAAAGACACTCTGGAAAGTCGCAGGGCCGGGGCTCCACAACACCACGCCGCCAACGACCGCCCCCCAGCACAGCAGCTCCGCCGCTCCGCCCCGCAGCAGCCGAAGCCGATACCCTGGCGGCGGGGCGGTTGGGGCCGCGGGGGCCGCGGGGGCCGGCCACCGCCTGGCCGTGCCCGGGCCGCGCGCGCGCTCGTGCGATGCCCATTTGTTTAGCATACGAAGCCCTTGCGAGTCACGGTGGCGGGACTCGCGGCGTCCACTGCCAAGCCGAAACAACGGAACGGCGAATCTCAATAAGAGGTGACGCTCGGTCCTGGGAATATGAAAATGCTGTCGAGTCCTTGTTACTCGTGGACCGAGTGTTTCCACTTCAAGAAGGGGGAGGCTGGCGAAAAAAATAATCATGTGGACATAATGTTCGGCGTTTCGTGTCTTAGGGGCTGTTCACATATGACGCCACGCGCTCATAGGGAAGGGAGAGGGGGGGGGGGGTAGTCGAGGTTCGCGTGACAACCACAATTTGAAGTTTTCTTCAAAACTAACTGCGGCAAAAACGATATGTGTCACCTGTCAGTTATGGAAACGAGTCAATCTCAAAATTGGATTCCGAACAGTTGATTCTAGTCTGCGGGGCGGCGAGCTCGGCGCGGGCCCGCCCCCGGCCCCAGGCTGCCCCACACGGGCTGAGGCTGCCGGGGGGTGCCTTACGAGTACACCGTACGTAATAACGCTTCTCAATCAATTATTCGCCGTTTCAATAATCGCGACCCGGCGAGAGTAAATTAGGACCTAACTCTGCAAGCGCGCGCGGTTGGCGGCGAAGTTGCTCCATGCCCCCGGGGAGGCCCGCAGAGGCCGGCGCGGGCGGCGCGAGCGGGGCGGCGGGGTATAACCCGGAGTAACCCGAGGCGGGAGGTGGCTGCTCCGTATGTGCAGCGCCGCAGCGCCACAGCGACGCCCGCGTTAGCGTTATCGCGAGCGCCCCAAACGAAGGCAGCGAAGGAGTTCGAACGCTAAGCCGAGTAGTTGTCCTTGTCGTCAGCGCTGTAAACTTGTCGCAGGGGCGGGGGGATCTTTAGGATGCTGTCGGGAGGGGCGGTGTCGGGCGGCGCTGCTGCCTGCTGCGCCCGCGGAGCCCGGCTCTACGCTCCCCGTGCTGACGGCACGGGGAGGGGAGTTTCACTATCTCACCCTTGTCGTTCCTCAGCGCCAGGCGGCCAGGATGTCACGTTTTACGGTGTAAAGAGCTTCGTCGTGTCTTTAGTAGCGAGGCGAGATCTTTCCGCTCGGCGAGCGCGCGCGCCCCGGGAAGGGTGGGGGGGGGGGGGGGTGTCGGAGAGGCGCTCGAGTTCATAGTTCTGCAGACGGTCTGAGCCCCGCGCGACGCCCACGGCACGACGCGGACCCACGGGGGCCCAGGGGGTCAGGGGGCCGGGAGGGGGGGGCAGGGCTGACCGGAAAGGGGTGGGGGAGGCGGCGGGCGGGGACGATGACACCGGAGGGGATGATACGATATAGACCCCTCACTGCCGTCTGCACCCAGATGTTGTAGTCGGCTGGCCTACAGCCGGCAGGATGCATCATGCGTGTCCGCTGTTCCCGTATGCGAATAATATTTTTTTTATTAGTCAGTCGACAACACTGAATGACATGGGACAATTTTGTTCCGTAAAATGTTGCGTTTTAAGCGAAACATAAATGAGGTCCAACTTATAGCTTAACTATGGGACAAATTTTTTCTTGCCTTCTGTCTCGCAATTGGTCCCACCTTTACTTTACAAATTGTCCCAATGTCTTTCTTCTACTTTATAACGTAACATTTCATTGGACAAAATTGCCCCAAGAGTGGACCGCTTCGTGACAAGCGTCGTGAGGGGACGGACGACATAACCTACGTTCAAATCCTCTGCTCGCCATGACGAACTGATTACGGCGCGCTGCTGCGGCAGGCGGCCGCGTCCGACGCTGCCGAGGTGGGCAAGCTGGTGGGCATGCGTCCACTGCAATCCCAAGTGTGATGTACATCACACTCTAGCTGTAATAAAACCCAATGTCAGCTGCAGCTGTAGTATTTTTCACTAATCACAGTTAACTGTGATGAGCTCATCACCCTTAGCTGCGATGAAGGTCCATCTGTGATGTTCATTGTAGCTAAGTGTGATGAGCCCAATACGTTTATCTGTGATGAAGGTCCAACTGCAACGGTCATTGCAGCTCCAGGTGCAGTATTTTTGACTAATCACACTTGGTCTCAATCACAGCTAAACTTTTTGAATTCATCACACTTGCGATGACAGTGTCACGCTGCCGCTGCACTTTCGTGCGGAGTCAGTGGCCGGGTCGGGTCTGCCGGTCCTGCCGGGCACTGCCCCGGCGGTGTTCAGTCAAGTGTGACACGGCATGTCGCCTCGCTAACTTTTAAACCGACTAGACCGCGCGGGTCGGCGCGGGGCCGACAGACAACGCGGTGCTAACGCGGTGCTAACGCCCCGCGCTAACGGCCGCCCGGTCGTAAGCGCACCGCGCTGGCTGTCCTGTCGTGTCCAGCCCCGCCGACTGGGACCTGAGCTGCCAGTAAACGCCGCGCTCCGCCCCGCCACGGCCCCGCCACGGCCCCGCCACGGCCCCGCCACGGTGCCGCTCAGGCGTCCCCCGCCGTGTCGCCGTCGTCTGGACTCGAAAGGCTTTCGCGGTTTTCTGTCACGAACCTGCAAAGTCCATTTTCACGTGCAACAAGAACGTTGTGGAAACGTGGCGTGGCCGCCGGAGCCGAGGCGGCCTGTGCCTGGCTGTGCCGGGCTGTGCCGGGCTGTCCGCGCAACACTTCTGCTTCGGGCCGGGACTGTGGTCTGCGGCTGTGCAGCAACGCACCCGCAAGGGGCCCGCGGTGCCGATGCGTTTGCCACGCCAGATGCAGTTGTTACCGGTTGTTACACCGCTCTCGCCTCTTTTTCACCCCCCCCCCCCCCCCCCGTAGATTGCGCGCGGGCTGCGAGTATACACAGGCCGGCCTCGGTGTCGGCGGGCGCGGCGGGGCCGGGGGCCGGCGGAGGTGAGGCGCCGGCACCGAATGGCCAGGCGCACCTAATCGCACCTCGGGGAGTCCGCCGGCGGAGTTCCGCAGCGAGCGGCCACCAAAAAGGTACCAAACGGTACCAAACGGCAGCGAAAGGTACCCGGGACGATGTGATGTGCGCGCGGGGGCGGCGCCGGCGTGTGCGGGGTCGCTTTATTGCCCCCCGTTTGGCGCGGCTACACTCGACACACCCTGCCCGCCTCTGTCCGCTTCCGCCTCGGCCGGCTGCAGCCGCGCCGCGCCCTGCTCGGGACGCCGCCGGTTCAATTTTCGGCCCCCAACTGTTGTGCGCGGCGCTGCTGTGTCGCTGCGTCCGACGGCCCCGCCTCGGCCCCGCCTCCACTCCGCCCTCCCGGGGCTGCGGCTGCCGCGGTGGTGGCTGGACACCAAAGGGACGCGGCGCCGCTTGTGGACCACCAGGCCCGACCGGACCAAGACCAAAGGTCCGGCCGCGAACACTTAGGGAGGGGCTGAGCTTGCCGATTGAGCACCCGGGCCACTGCTGCTGCCGGACTCGCTGCTCTGCGCGACAGGGCGGCCGCCCCAGTCCAGCGTGGGGAGGACGAGGCGGGAGGGGTGGGTGAGGTCAGGACGTGCAGGAGCGGCTGGAGAGGGCGAGCCACATAGCTCGGGCATAGCGACAGCACCTCGCAAACAGGACAGGCGCGGGCCCGGGGAGTCCGCTGCCAGCGCGTGTGTGTGTGTGTGTGTGTGAGTCCGTGTGTGGGTGACTCCGGGATGCGGCCCGGCAGGTCGATGCTACCAGGCCGTGTGTGCGAGTGTGTGTGCGTGAGCAAGGACTCCTCTCGATGTATTGTCGTCGAGAGGCCACCCGACGGTGCGGGACGATGAGACATCCACTCATACAGAGCAAAACATGGGGGCAGCCCGAGCACCGGCCCCGAACACGTCCCCCTGCCCCGGCTGCCCCGGCCCAGTCTATAGTGCCTCTGCGTGCGCGCCTGTGAACGGGGCGGTAGGCAGCCCGCTCAGCGGCAGTGCCCAGCACGCAGTATCCAGCGGCACGACAGGCGGCCGGAGTGTAGAGAAACGGACAGAGACCATAGGGCACAGAAGGACAGAGAGACGGAGACAGACAGACAGTCGAGGGGGAGAAGAGAGGGGGAGCGGGGAGTCGGGACGATGAGGGCCCGGTGGCGGCACACTGACGATGATATTCATCAGCGCGGCATGGCAACAGTTGAGGGTCGGCCGGCTGATCGTACAATGGCCGGCAAACAAGGCTGGGACGCGGCGGGCGGGCGGCGGGGCGGCCGGAATAAAAAGAAGAGGTCCTCGGTCCGGCGCGGCGCGGCGTGCGGCGTGGCCAGGCGTAGCCCGGCCGCCGGGTGATAGCCGGGCCCATGCCGGGTTGGCTTGGCAGATTTATCGCGGTCGGCGGGGAGATACGATACGGCCATACGCCGCCTGCCGCCCGCCGCCGCACCAACCACTGGCGGCCGTGGCGGCGGCGGCGGCGGGGCGCGGCGCGGGCAGGAAAGGCAGGTTCCTGGCAGGGGTGCGCTGCCCTGGGGTGGCCTCGGCTTGCCCCGGCCCTGCCGGCCCCGGCCCCGGACCCGCCGGCTGGCCTCGGCCACCGGAGGCGGTCGACGCTCACAAACGCATGAGATACGACCGCCGCCACTGATCCCAGCCCGTACACAGCGCACAGCGCACCCCGCCGCGCACAGTCTTGCCGACGCCAGACAGACGCCGCCTCGATCCTGCCGCGGGGCGACATCGATGACTGCGACATTAAAGTGCACTCCGAGCCCGAATGTTGAGGAGACGCCGGGCGGGCGGGTGCCGCGGTGACCAGCCGCCCACACTGTGGGGAGTGCCGAGGCGCGGGCTCACTCGCACGCGGTTCCCTCCGGCGCAGTGATCCAGCGGCCCCCGCCGCTCGCCGCGCGTCCCACCTTGTGTTTAAAGCGCCTTGTTCTTTTCGCTTCCGTTATTCAAAGCCTCATTGAAAATGCCGGCAGCGGGCAGCGCCGCTGTCGCGCTGCAGACAGACTGGCGGCGACGAGTGCAGTGCGGCCTGGCGGCCTGGCGGCCTGACCGTGTCGGGCGCGGCGCCGCCGGTAATGCAAACAGATGAGAATGTCGGCGTGCCGCCAGCCGCCGCTGCCACAGCCGCTGGTCGCCGCTGCCTAGCCTGCCTGCCTGCGGAAAGTTTTCCGTGAGAACCCGTCATCCGTCACGCGGCGCGTCGCGTTTTGGGGAGGCCGTTGCGCATCAATCACAGCCGCGGACGCAGCGTCATGCGCAGGCGGGGCCAGCGGGGGCGGTGGGGGCGGTGGGGGCGGCGGGGGCGGCGCTGTTTGACGCGCCTCTCCGGGACTGCCCTCTCGCTTAGGCCGTATAGCCTCGCGGTAGGCTGCGGCAGTGGTCCCTGCTGCTGCTGGTGCTGCCGCTGCTGCCGCTGCTGCCGCTGCTGCCGCTGCTGCCGCTGCTGCTGGCGGCCTCAGGGGTCCTTACGCCGCGGGATGAGAGGTCCTGCAAGGCCATACGAAGGCCCTCGGCATGCGAAGGCCAGGTCCCGGTCCTGATGTCCCCACCCGGCGGGGCGCGGCGCGGCGAGCCCGACGGCGAGTCTAGACGCCGTTAAAGCAATGCGCGTCTCGTCTTCCCGCCCCGTTCCCTTTCCCTGGCCTGTTGTCGGACTGCCAGCCCCCCCCCCCCCCCCCCCTCTCCCTCTCTCGCGCTCTCTCTCTCCTTTTGCCTTTCTCCGTTTCTCCTTTCTCCTTTCTCCCATCTCGCCCGACCCCCCGTTGCTCCCCCTCCCTTTGTACTCCAAACGAGGAAATGATTTCCACTGCTGCAACCCTCCAAACTTTCCAGGGAGAGAGATTTAGGTGGGTAAACTCGAAACGACGTGTGCAATGGCAAGCGGGGGTTCGGGCGTTAGAAGAGGAGGAGGGAGAAGGAGTGAGAGGGGCTACTTGTTTTCTTTTTCCACGCGGCAGCGGAACGAATCGCTTTACTGTGCGTGAGTGTGAGAGGAAGAGAAACTATGTGTGTGTGTGTGAGAGAGAGAGAGAGAGAGAGAGAGAGCCAGACACACGGAGCGGGAAGAGATGGTAGGGGGCGGACTACTAGTTAAAACCGTTGTGGGCGCGCGGCGCGTGTGTACCCTACCCCATAGATCCCCATGGATCCCCATGGTCCCCTGCAACGGTGAACCCCATGATCCGCTCGGGCCCGCGGCCGGTCTCCCGGGGTACTGGCCGGCGCTCATCATATTCGGTATTTGTTCGAGGTGAGTTATGTCTGCAGGTCGGCTCTGTCTATTACCCCCGACACACACACACACACACACACACACACACACACACCTACGGCGTGGCGTCGCTATGTTAGCGGTTGCGCGTGTCCGCGCGACGCTGTGAGGCCGAGGCGAGTAGCAGACAGACACAGTTCGCGCGTCAAGGCGGCTGCGGTGCGGGGCTGCACTGCTCCGCGCCGCAAACGCCGCTGAGATATCTCTACGAGGGTCGCGCACGCCGTGCCGAGACGAGCCGAGCCGGTGCGTCCGTGCCAAGTCGATCCGCGCCGAGCCGAGCCGGTCGGCGCGGCCATTCGGGGGCGCGATCCCTCTCCGTTCCTGTCCCTTATGCGCCATTTCATCCTCGTGCCGTCCCGCGCCGCCCCGCCGGTCTGGTCGGGTCTGGTCGGGACTGGTCGGGTCGGGACCGCGGCGTGGCCGCACAGCACAGCCGCACGGCACGGCCGCGCCTCGCCACGCCGCGCGGCTGTCTGGCCCTTTCCCCTTTCACCGCTCAATACCCGGCCGGGCCGCAGCCGCCCCTATTTGTTTCCCTGCCTGCATGTGTCAGCCTGTCTCCCCCAGTGCGCGGCGGCGAGGCGGCGAGGCGGCGGCGTACCGCTCCACGGGGGTCATCTCAAAGCCGCCGCCGCTCCCACACACACACACACACAGACGGGTGGGAGCAGGGTGTTGCCCCCCGCACAGCCGCTCAGCCGCTCAGCCCGTGCGGGGTCCGGGGGCTGGCCGGCGGCGGCAGCAGCGATGCATTAAACTTCAAGCAGTGCCGGTTTTGGTTAATTCTGAATTCATCTGCGGGGCTTAGCGCAGCCGGCAGAAGGAGCACGGCGCCGGCACTACCGCATCACCGCGGGGCCGGCGAGGCGGCCGGGGGGCGGCCGGGGGGCGGCCGGGGGGCGGCCGGGGGGCGGCCGGGGGGCGGCCGGGGGGGCGGCCGGGGGCGGTCGTCAGCCCGTCCCTCCAGCCACCCCGACCCACCCGCGACGCGTCGCCTTCCCCTCGCCCGACTCTCACACAAATGGTGAAGTTTTCGGGAATTTCCGGGAAAAGTCTTTAACGACTCGTACCCATATTACGTGACCGATTTCCGGCGCCCTTCTGACACCCCCACCCCCACCCCCACCTAAATGTCACTGTCTCATAGTATAATACTTTAAGAATTTTCGAACATTTTTTTCTCCTAAATCTTTAGGACGAAATTTCAAAGCGACTCTTTGCAAATTTGGAAACTTTGGAAACAGCGGCTCTACTCGGACCGTCCAATAAACTGAAAAATCTGCTGCCGTTCTCCGGAATCCAAAAGTTATCCATCCATCCTGGCAAAGGCACCAACCTTTGACCTGCACTGTCGAAACTTAAGGTAGAAACTTCAACCTTTCTTGGAGTCGCACAAATTATTCTCTCGTGGTGAACTCATCCTCTTTAACTCCAGGGAAATATACTGCAATTAGTATCAGTATAAATATAATCATTATGAATGTTAACTTTCGACATCAATCTGGGTGACGGATCAAGAGATGAAATTTCTACCTCAATTTTTTTGTAGTGTTAAACTCGATCGCTCCTCGCCATGAGAAGACTTAAGAAAAATAAGGCTGAAAAATAAAGGAGCGGGACCCCGAGGACGGTATGGATGGGGACGTATACACAATGCGGACAAACTGCCGTGCATCCGACGGCGTGGATGTGTAAAAACAGAAGTGTAAATAAAACAGTCGCACGCGAAGGTTATAATTTCTGTACTCCCCGTACCCCTTCCCCTCTCTCCATTCCATTTGCGGTCCAGTCTCGACTTGATGTGTCGCCAACACTCGGTGCTGGGTACGCAGCCCCTCCCAGCTGACGCTTTGTCTGCAGCCGCCCGTATCGCTGCCGTTTATAGTCCAGTTTGTCTGCTTTTCAAACGGGCGGCAGACGCGGACTCGATTTTCTCTCTACATAGTGTCGCCGCCGGTGGACCGACACGCCCCCCTCCTCCCCCCGTCCCGACTGCATGCGACGGTCCGCCGCAAATTAACAACGTTGCCATATAAAACAATCACTCCCGATAGATCACGCAGTCCATCCCCCGACCCCTCCTCCTCTCTCCCCCTTCCGCCGCCGCCGCCGCCATCACGGTGCAGCGCGTATGAAAATGCCGACCCTCCCAACACATCCATTACCAGACACGCCAGTAGTATTAATAATAATACTAACATATCGCACTGCGTACAATTGATAGTAATATTATGACGCCAAATGATTATAGGGAAAAGACGGGGCACGGTGCGTTGCACAACCACACATAACACTCACTCACACATACATACAGGTCGAGGACGGAAAGGAACGGGGTGCGTGCGCAGTCCTGTGTGTGTGAGCCTATAATATGAGGGGGAGAGAGGTGTCGGCGTAAAAGGAGGGGGGAGATGTTTGTGATAAAGAGAAAAATAAGGAGGGGAAGAGCAACAAGTAAGCGATCTTCTATGCCAAAAACGTGACCAAACGGAGGGGAAGGTGAGCGGCGGGCACTTTGTTCTTTCCCACTCCTCCTGCAACTTGTTCTTCGTCTTTCTCGCGCCTTCCTTCACCGCCGACCCCTCCCCCACCTCCTCTCCAAATACATCCCAGCCCCAATCTCAAAGTACTACGAATTGAATATTTCAGGCGGTGGGGCGCGGCAGTGGCAGAGCGTGCGTTGATGGCACATCGTTCACACCGACCCATTAAGTTTGTTACCTAACGGCAACGCCAAGGAAATTTCCGTTTCTCTTTCGCCGCAACGGGCGTCCCGTCGCGCTAAATGTTTAAGGCCGCGGGGCGGCGGCGTCGCCGGGACTCTCTGGCGGCGTGGTGGCCTGTTCATTAGCATCGTTTAGCGCCATTTGCGCGGAGTGCACCGGCGCGCCCGGCCCGGCCGGCCGGCCGCCCTGCCTCCGGACCCCGGGACCTGCTCCTCCACGGGGGACATGGGCGGGGGCCCGGCGGGGGCCCGGCGGGGGCCGTGCATGTAGTGAGGGATCAGAGTGGATCCCGGGGATCTCCGGGGGGGACCCGGGAGAGAGCGGAATCTGGCAGGAGGTTTAATGCCCGGCGGGCGTGCCGCACCGCGGGCCCGGCCGCCCCGGCTCCGCCGAGCTCAGCCCGGCCCCGCCACATGTGTGCCCCCCGGCTGGGCGGCGGCCGGCCCCGGCAGGCCCCGGCAGGCCCCGGCAGGCCAGGCACGGCCAGGGAGTGGATGCGGCTGCGGCAACCAAAACGAAATATTCCGCAGCCAATCTGCCCACCCACTTGCAGGTCATCCGATGGCCTGGGCCTGCCACGGATCGGAGCGGCGGGACAGCAACGCCCGGCGCCCAATTCAGGATAGTTTTCAGTAGCAAGCAGTACTCAGCGACGTAAAAAGCGCGGGTGCCATTGCTCGTCAAGCTCCAACCCCATATGATCTGAACTCATGCTTAGAAGCAATAACATTGTCAAAAATGTTGTTAAACAAAGTTGCAAAAAAATAAATTTTTACCTTCACTGACCTTAAGTCGCATAACGCGCGGCACTGACGGCACGCCGCAACGAACAAAATGATGTTAGGAAAGGTACGGCACCCAGAAAAACGTAGTCTTGAGAGATGAAGTCTACTTTAGCTTCGGTAAAGGTCAAATGAGACTTCATTTAAGACTAAAACTTTGCTTTTTCCAGCTAATTTTAGTTCAGACCGAGAAAAATGTTCCCTCGAATCAAGTCTAAAATAGACTTAAAGCCAGCCAAAATCAAATTAGACTTGATTCAAAGCAAAAACCTAGATTCAGGTCAAAGTTTCCTTGAATCAAGAATTTCGTATCTTAAATCAAGAGGTCATTTTTCAAGGTGCGGTACGGGAAACACCCCGAATACGGAGAACTCCGTTTATGCACAGGCCGACATGACATCTGGCGGGCTGTAGGGCGACCGCACGACCGTCAATTAGGCACTCGAAGCGAGGCCGCTCGGGGCGGTCCCGAGACAAGCCGAACGTGCTAGGTTGAGGTGGGGGGGGGGGCGAATCTGGAACAGTATGAAATCGAATACGTAAGGTACCACGACTCCCGTTGTGACTTTAAGTGTTGTAGGTACGCTGCATAGAGAATGAACTCCTGTCTCGCTCACATACTCACTAGAACACTGTGTACAATTTCACTGTAACATGTCCAGTGAGTTCCGCTGTCCAGCCGATCGGATCAGGTCGACACGACGTACGTCATGTCAATGGGGTTGGGTGGCGGGTCGTGGTCAGTGCCGGCAGGGTTCGGCGGCACGGCGGCATGGCGGCACGGCGGCACGGCGGCACGGCGGCACGGCGGCACGGCGGCCCCCGGGGACGCCCACACGACCCTCGTTGTCGGCTCTCAACATGCGCTGGCCGCGCTCGCCTCTCATAAAACGTGGAATTGAGACGGCCGAGCCCAGCGCGCGCGTGCTGCGTCTTCTGGCCCCGTATAAGAGGCCTGGCAGGGGTCCGGGGGCACCGCCGGCACCGCGGGCCCTCCCCCGGGCCGGGCACGCTCCACCATGTATTGTCGCGGTCCTTGGCCACGGGCTATGATGTCTCAGCGGAACGGGACAGAGTTCCCCCCGGGTCCCCCCGGGCCCCCCCGGGTCAGGTCCCTCCGCCTCTCTTGACCTCGCCTTGACGTCGGCGTCTCCGCGCCGCCGGGGGTCGCGCGGTCGGGGCGCGGGGGAAGAGAGGGGGCGCTCTGCGCTGCTCTCTGCGCCGTTTGTGGCTGATTCACAGCCGGATGGATGCACTGCCGCCACTGCTCAGCGAGGCGTGGCGCGGCGCGGCGCACCAGAGGTCCCCCGAAAAATATTCCTCGAGCCGGAGAGGAGCGCGTCTCTGGAGCGTGAAGTTGCCGCGGGGCGCACTGGCGCACAGGCACACAGGGACGTGGCGGAGCGGAGGCGTCGGGCTGCGGCGCGGCGAGCGCCTGTCGGATGCCGCCCTGGCCACCCGCCGAGCGCCGCTGCCGCCGAGTTGCCTATCTCGCCGCCGTCGGGCGCTCCGCGCTGCCCGCAGCGGCAGCAGCGGCAGCAGCGGCAGCAGCGGCAGCAGCGGCAGGCGGCGCCGTGTCCCCTCCTCACTGCGGCGGTCGGTGCGCACACACACACGCACAACAAACACACACACACACACATGTCACGACATGTGTGCCCACGTGTGTCTGCCTGCTGTGCAGTCTGGCGCCCGACAGTCCGCCCATTTATCTATACCCGTCCGGCCGCCGGTCGGCATTGCCGCAGCGCCGCGCTGTCTGTCTGCACCTCTCACAGCCGGCGGCTCCAATAATTTCCATCACGGCCGGGGCGCCGATGCCATTCTGGGAGCAACAGGGCGTGGAAAAGGACGTTGACATCGGTCCTCAACTCCCCCCCCCCTTCTCTCTCTCTCTCTCTCTCTCTCTCTCTCTCTCTCTCTCTCTCTCGCTCACTCTCCACCCCCTCCCCCCTCTTCACTCTCTCTCCTCCCCCCTCCCCTCACACCCACACAAGATCGCGCCGCCGCCGTCTGCAAGCGCGGGCGGGTGGCAGGCGGCGGGCGGCGTCCCGACGGGCCGAGACGAGTCCCGAACTGTCACGGTGGCCGCAGACTGGGTGGGGCTCTGGGCGAGGCCGGCGAGGCCGGTGAGGCCCCCGTGGGCTCCGTGGCCGCCATTACTCATGCATGTGGGGGCCGACGCCGGGGCCGACGCCGGTCCCCGCGCGCCGCTGCCGCTTGCAGCGCGGAGGAAGAGGGGGTTTTCAGAAACGGTCAAATATCACAAGAAAACAAGCACAGATCTGGGTTCTTCATAAAATTTCGCTCGGCGAGCATGGTCGCAGCCGGGCCGGGGTAGTTGTCGGCGGCTGCCCGCATCCGTCGTGAGATGATATCGAGTCCGGGCCCCGAGGCCGACGTGGGAGGGGGTTGGAGGATGAGGGGGGGGGGGGTGCTTCTTGAGTGACTAAGCTAATCCCGTCCCGCAGCCCTGGCGCCGCTGCCGCAGTGCCGCGCCCCGTCCTAACAGACCACCACTCAGCCACCAGTCCCCGGCCATGGAGGCCCCGGCCATGGAGGCCCCGGCCATGGAGGCCCCGGCCATGGAGGCCCCGGCCATGGAGGCCCCGGCCCGGCTCGACTCTGTCCGGGGGAAAAGCTTTGTCTTAACGCCGGGAACCCACACCCAGATCGTGCAGCTAAACGGGTCGGCGGCGGAGCGACGCCACCGAGAACGGGCCCAAGCGGGAGGGAGAGGGTAGGGGAGGGGGCAGGGGGGAGGAACTTAACACTGATCCCGGTGAGGCTGCAGTAGGCTTCCCCCCAGAAGTCCCAGGGTCCGAGCAGAGTCGCCGCCCCGGCCGGGCCCCGCGGGGCCCCTGAGGGCCGGGTCCGAGGTGAAAAGCCCTGCTCGCCCAGCATTTCAGTGTCCACGGCGGCGTGGCCGCCAAAAAACCCGAAAAGCTCTCCTTGTGCTCGTCGCCCCCGAGCTGCCGCCGCCGGCCCCCGCCCCTCATCTCAGTGTGCCAGGTCGGCGAAACGACAGAGGGAGACGGGTATCATCAGAGCTCCCGTGCTGGCTGGGGAGGGGGGGGGGGAGGGCTCCGGGCCGGAGGGGGCCGGCAAGTTAATTAATCAAGATATATTTAAGGTCGGTTCGTGGTCGAATGTGATGAGGCCGCGGCGCAGAGGTTGCTGCAGTGCTCCCGCTGCCCGCGTGCTTCCTGCAGCTTCGCCGGCCTGCCCCTCGGACGGGTTATTACCTCCAACTCCAAAGTCTGTGATCTGCTGCGCGGTCGTGTGTTCGCAACGCAATCGCTAATGATAAGCGGTCCAATGTGCTGGGGGCGCCGCGGAGGTGGAGGGGAGAGGTGGGGTGGGGGCAAGTAGTGCACAAGTGCCGGTCCAGTGCGGCGCGGCCGCATCGGCCCGAAGCGCCAGGAGGACGCAGGTGTTGCAAAGCCGAGTGCAGACTAACGCCCGGCGAAAAGCAAACAAAACCTGCAAGATCAATAGTAACAAGTGGGCAGCCGGGCCGGCCGGCCGGCTGTCTGGCAGACTGGCCGCCTTGCTGACTGGCCGGCTGGCTGGCTGGCTGGCTGGCCGGCTGGCTGGCTGGCCGGCTGGCTGGCTGGCCGGCTGGCTGGCTGGCTGGCCGGCCGTATCGACAGCGGCGGTGACTGCCCCTAAGCCACCTCCCCCTACCTCTCTCCCGGCGGGTGCACGGCAGGGCAGGTGGTGGCTGCTCTGGGCGTCGTTGTTGTCGGCGCCCATTAGAAGACACCACCTGCCAGAGGTGTGTGTGTGTGTGTGTGTGTGTGTGTGTGTGTGTCTGTGTCTGTGTGTGCACCAGGCCGCACTACGGCGGTGCCGTCGCCGTGTCGCCGAAAGGAGGAAAAGGTAGTGCGACGGGGGGCGAGGGGGCGGTCCCCGCCGGCCCCCGCCGGTCCTCAGGGCGGTCGAGGGGAAGCAACGCGCCCCGACGGCGGCCGCCGGCCCCAGCCGCAGCCGCTGTCACCACCAGCGCCGACGCCCTCGCCATGTTTCCTCGTACTAGGAACACTGTTATCTAACTGGGAGCACTGTTATCTAATGACAAGGTAGGCGTACGCCAGACCACGTCGTGGCTTCGCTCATTGCGAACCACTGTTCCGCCACTCTACGCCTGGTGCACGCCTACCTTGTCCTGCCGTCGGCAGATCCGCTCAAGTTGAATTAAAAAAATTTGCGATTAATTCGATCGCAGGGAATTCAAGGCAAAATCAAAGCTAGATCCAAAAATGGCGTTCTCTGGGTGTGGTCCAAATTTGAGCTTTCTACGTCTAACCGTTCTCGAGAAATCGCGCGGACAGACAAACAGACGAACAGACCGACAAAACATTTTTGGCCCAGTCGGGTGAGGGCTTCGCTATCGCTCAGCCAATTACAAATAGTTTATGATTTGAAATAAATTCTTGTATAAAGTTCTAGCAAAAAACTTTAATGGTCGAAAACACACAAGCTGCTGCAGGCGAGTCGATCCCCCAGGGGATTCTGTCGACAGGAGGGGCAGGAGCAGCGGCCCCCTCAGCCCCTCAGGGAGTGCAGGTCGGGGCACGTATCCCCCAGGTCAGGTATGCAATATCATCGGCCCCACCTAACCTAATGGATGCACCCAGCCGGGCCCTGCCGGCCGGAAGCCAAGCCGGAAAGGGGATGAAATGTCGAATCTCTGCAGCGCGGCGGGAGGAGGCAAAACCCAACTCTGAGTAGGGCAGGGCGCGGCGGGGCGCGGCGGGGGGAGGGATGCGACTTGCGGAGGGATGATGGAAAAGGGTGAAAGAGCATTATGGAAACGGCAAAAAGAGAGCGGAGCGAGAGACGGCGGGGGTGGGAGGGGGACGCTGTTAGTGCGACCCAGCCCAGCCCAGTCTAGACGGGGACCTAACGAATGCGAGTTTCTCTCTCTCTCTCTCTCTCTCTCTCTCTCTCTCTCTCTCTCTCCCGCGCGCTCTCCCTCGCCCCACGACTTGCAAAGAGGCTGGCGGGGAGGGGGAGTTGAGCATAGCCACCGAAAGGCGGGCGCAGCGGGACACGCAGCGCTCGCGACACGGCGGCGGGGCCAAGGCGGGGCCGGGTGAATCAGGCGTAAGTAATTACAAGCGTTTGCAGCGGTGTGCTGCAGGGGGCGACGTGCTCGCCGTGCCCGACGTGCTCGCCGTGCCCGACGTGCTCGCCGTGCCCGACGTGCTCGCCGTGCCCGACGTGCTCGCCGTGCCTGCCATGCCTGCCGCTCCAATTTTGGGGAGTGGGCTCCCGAATGCTGGCGAGAATGTGGCAAAGTAACTTCCAAATTTTGGCAAGAGCGCCGTCCTGCCTACCAAAATTTGTGGTGAGAAACTTTTCTCGACAAAATTTTGGTCGACTTGCCTCACCCTTTCATTTTCAGTGTGAGTGGCGGGCGGCGGGCCACGCGCGCTGGGGATCCATTCAAGTGCGCTGACCAGTAAAGGTTGTGTAATTATCGACCATGATAAAACGGCTGGAAAATGGTAAATACGTAATTTCCGGCATGCGGCGTTCGGGCAGGGACAGGCAAAGGGATGAGGGAAAGAGAGAGAGAGAGAGAGAGAGAGAGAGAGAGAGAGAGGGAGAGAGTTTGAGAGAGAGAAAGAGAGAGGGTGGGGGAGATGGAGATAGTGCGAGGGGCGGGTCGCCGTGCCCGGTGGGCTCCGCACCGGCCGGACATGGCCCAGTGGGCGGCCAGGCCAGCGCCGCAGCCGGCAGACATTGGTAATCAGATAAAAACTGCGCCAGACAAATTTATCGGCGGCGACGAGCCGCGATCGCACACAGGGGCGCATTTAGGGGAAAAGAAAGTAGAGAGAGAGAGGGCGAGAGCGAGAGAGAGAGAGAGAGCATAGAAAAAATAGCATAGGAATAGGTTTTTCTGGGTGCAGAGTCGAGAAGGCGTTCCAGAGGCGTTCCAGAGGCGTTCCAGAGGCGTTCCTGAGGCGTGCCAGGGGTGTGCATGTAGTGTCGTGTCAGGCCGTCAGCAGCTCGCCGTGAGCCGCCGCCGCCCCTCCGCGCCCCCAGAGCTCCCGGGGCCCCGGAGCCCGGCCAGCCGAGCCCGCCCGGCCACCCTTATCCCTCGTCAGACGCCTCGTCATTCGTAGCGCCAGACTGCGGGGGGTCCCAAATCCCGACGGTCTGGGCCGGGCTCCGACGGCTCCGGCGGCCCCAGCGGCCCCAGCGGCCCCACGGCCACAGCAGCAGCAGGCCCGGGCTGAAGTGTGAATGCTCCGTGCGACACGACAGCACGGACAGGCGTGGGTGTTAGCGAGCGATGAGCCGCAGGGCAGCCGCAAGGCAGCCGCAGGGCACCCGAAGGGCACCCGAAGGGCACCCGAAGGGCAGCATCAGGGCACCCGCAGGACACCCGCAAGGTATCCAAAGAGCTGCCGCAGCCGAGTCGCAGCACAGACACAGAGGTCATTGCGCCAGCGAAGGTGTTGCATCGCCTGTATCCGCCCCGTGTCGGGCACGGCGGGCCAGTACGCGTGCATCCTTGCGTGTTCTGCTGCCCCGCGGCGCCCGGTTGCGGGCGGGCTTCTGGCGGGCTGGAGCTGGTCCCGGCGGCGGGGCGGGCGTCGCGCACCGGAGGCAGTGAACCGAGTTGCACCTGCCTGCCTCCGCGCCGCCGCCGCCGTGCTGTACCCTTCGCCCTCTTGCTTTTAATAGCTCAGGAATATTATGTTTCCCCTCTGAGCGAGCAGAGCACGACGCTGCCACCCCGCCACCCCCGCGGTTCTGCCCGGCCCGGCCCGCACCGCCACGCCCAACTTCGTGCCGCGCAGCAGCACGCCGCGCCACGCCCTGGCCGCGCCACCCACGACTCATCCGAGGAGAGGAGAGCCGGCCCCGCAACGCCCCGCGCTTACCCGACCTGCTTGCGGCCCGCGGCGGGGGCGGCCCGGCCTGCGCCGGGGAGGGAGGGGGTTGATTTCCCGTTGGACCGGAATATGTGCGGTCGGACGAGTATGCAACTAGAACTACAGCCAGCGGCAATGAGTTCGGCGGGCTGCACAGCCGGCTCACAGGTCTCGGTCCGACTCGGCTCGGCTCGGCGGCGGGCGGCCCTAGTTTGCACGTGGTGCTGCCTCGCAGCGGCGGCATCTGGCTGAATCGGCAAGTTTGTGTAACGGCTTTGCCGATTCCCGCGCCCGCCAAAGCCGTGTCATATTCGTTGCGTGTGTGCGCCGCGCCCGGTCTCTCTCTTTCTCTCTCTTTAAAAACAAGGAAGAGGGGAGGGGGGATGAAGCGCATTTGTCGCTTGCTGCCATTTGCGTGGGCTCGCATTACGTTCACTTCGCGACCATTCTCCGTTAGTGTGAACTGAAGGGTGTGGCGCGGCGCAGTCGGTGACATTGCAGGAGAGCAAAGCGATGGATGTATCGAATGGAAATAAAGCCTGCAGTGAGGATATCCGCTAGCCGGGGCAGAAAAAGGCAGTGTGGCTGACTGTCTACCCCACCCTTTGCCGCCGTGTACTGCTATGAAGCGCAGGGGGGTGCGGTTGGGGCTGGTTGGGGGTGGTGGTGGGGCGGCTGCGGGGGCAGCGGTGAGCCAGACAGTCTCTGGATTCTCTCTAATCGAAAATAATGATTGCCGTCACTGTAATCAATCTCAACGCCCCCCCCCCTCTGCTCCCGCCGTCTGCACCTCCCACGCCCGCGCCCCTCCAGCCAGCCGGGGCAACCTCGTCTCAGACTCCATGTCATGTGATATAACGCCCAGGACACCCCCCCCCCCTCCTCCGGGCCGTTTCAATTCGCTCCCTTCTTGTCCTCGAGGCACGTGAACCCGAAGAGGGGAAGAGGGGAGGGAAAGCCAAGGAAAGGACTGCCCTGATGAACCCAGGACGCCTCCAGCTCATCGCCCGCCAGCTCCTGCGGCTAGTGCGGCGGCGGGTACGGAACGGTAAATACCCCCGCAGCTCAGTAGCCCGGCGCCGTGCGGGGCCGTGGGCTCCATGTGAGCCTCCCTCACCGACACTGATGTAGCGTCCACCTGCAACACGCGCCCGAGGGACCACAACTCATAATTTTCGTGTACGAGAAATATATTCGAAAGGAAGACTTGTGAGTACCTTTGAATTCGTAGAAATACCAAGAACACCGAACATAGGGAATACTAGGGAATAAAGGGAATATCAGGGAATACTAGGGAATGTCAGATAATACATGGGCATACTACGAATAGCAGAGAATAGCGAGACCGGGGAATACCTTAGAATACCACGAATTACTTGGGAATACAATAAATATGGCAGGGAATACATAAGGAATACTTTATGGGTGTACAGGAATACCGAAGTTGTGGACCCCTGGCACCCGCCCGCACAGACCGCGTCAGGACGGACCCGGGCTCGCAGCCAGCCTATATTCGGCAGTCTGTGCGGCGTCGCACCCCTGCCCCTGCTATCCCCCCCCCCACACACACACACACACGGTGGATTTCACACCACGGAGGCGCCATGGCTTTATATTACTCGGTTTTGCCGCGTCGCGCACGATTCAACCTCAATTTAAAAAATCCCCCCTCACTCCCTCCTACCCCCACGCCCACGCTCTCCGAGCACACAGGAGATCCATTAACGCGCCGTTAATAGCACGTGTGCGTTATTGGCACACCTGGCGGGGCCGCTACTCCACGCCACGCCCCCGTCCAGCCAGCGCCGTGCTTATCCCCCCCCCCCCCCCCCCCCCCTCACCGATCTTAAATACGTGACCCAAAAGGAAATGAAACACGCTGGCGGTGTGAAGGGATTTCCAACGCTCCCTGCGGATTAATTTGATGAAATATCACACGGACCGTCCAAAAAAAAAAAGAAGGAAACGGAATGGAGGGGAAAAAAGGGGTGCGATGATTTTCCATTCCTCATGACACAGACACAACGTGAAATGTTTCTTCTATTTGCCGCTGCTGAATAAATCAAACTCGCAAACGACATGGACCGGTGGATCCTTCGATCGCGTCGTTTTGCTATCAGGCCCTGTTCCACCACACTGTGCAGACACTGAAAAAAATAACAAGACTGTCCGGGTGAACGCAGGTCGTTCATGGAAATGCTCGTTCTTGGTGTACACGTACCTTACATGAAATTCTATCGGAAGTTTTTGGAGTTTTCTAATAGTATCTCACATAGAAGCAAAAAGAACGAGTTTAGCGCTCGCCTCGTCAATCGACTCTACCGTGGTGCCGCTCGGAGTAATTTGTTCGACAATAGAGAAAACGCGGCACGCGATAGCGGCCGCTCCCTTCCCGCCCGGCCCATTCTTTCCCCCTTCCTTGGCGCCACCGCCGCGCTGCGCTCCTCGGCGGTATTTATAAAACAGCAGTGAAGTCCGCTCTGGCCATAACAGGATTATGTGCCCCCGAGCCAGGGCCGGAGGCGGGGCGGGGAAGGGAGAAGGGAGTCCAGACGACAGTCGCCAGACTGCGCGGCTCCGGGGGAACGGCCCGGAACACCCGGCTGCCCCCGGCGCGAAGGGGGAAGGGCGGCGGCGGAGGGAACGACACGGGAATTCGGGGAGGCGAAGGGGCCGGCGGCGGCGCCGGGCCTGGTAGCGGCGGGGCCACTACTAGCAGTGTCTCTTTACACAAGTCCATTGACTATTGACTTGGGATTTACATACACCCCCGGGGGGGAGCCGCGTTCCCCTCCCTCCGCTCCCCCCTGCATTAATGAATGCAAAACCAAACCCGGCGGGAGGGGCTCAAGAAAAATATTACTTTTCTCGATCTCGGAGGGGAAACGCCAAGAGTATTGACAGTGATTGGTGGCAACGTCCTAGCAGCAGACGGGTCTCGACTCGGCAGCAAAGGCTGATGACGCCGGGAGCCGGCGCGGGTTTGACGGTAGCTGACGGTGGCTGACGTGAGTTTTGAACGTGTCTAGAGCAAAAACTAGAAGGCGCACTGGACTAAGACACACGCTGTTGGAATCAGTGTGTTCTGGACTATCGAATTATGAAATAACAAAAGATCGATTGGAGACCCTAACCCAACTATGGTAGTGACTGTAACTTTGGTTGAAATTTTTGGAACATTTCGATTCGCACCTATCGACTAACAATATTAGATGCAAGCCGGCACGGCAGGCACGGTGGGCACCTTGGGATCGGACCGGTTCGCACTGGGCGCGGGAACTCCGGAGCGCCGCTAGCGCCAAGCCGGTCCGTGCGGCGGAGACCAGAACTACCGGCGCCCCGCGCCGCTACTTCCCCGTCCCCTCCCTCCCGCTCGACGCCGGCGGCTCCCGGCCGCGAGACGCGGGCCGCACAGGATGCGTGAGACGGCCCTTGAACCGCGGCCAGCACGCGAACCCGGCGGCGCAGACCACGGTGGAAGGCGTCAGCAAGCGAGGAAACCGTAACTGCATCCGACGGCGTGAAGCCCGCGGCCATCCGACGACCGAGCCACACCCAAAAGCCACCGCGAGCCTTAGCTCTCGCTGGCGATCTCACGTACTGGCCCACAGCTTATATGCGCCGCGCCCGCGCGTGTGTTCCCGAGGTCCGATGCACTGTGTGTATTACTCTTACGGCAGCAGCGCAAGCAGCAGCAGCAACCGCCACAATGTGGCACACCCCTCGCCTTCGTGGCACCTGAACCCATAAGCCTTCGGGCAGACACTTCGGTCTCCGGACCACAAACCCGAATTTCGGGTTTACGTCACACACAGGGCGCCATTGACCTCACTTTTGCGCTCGCTTTTGATTTTTTTCCTTTTGGATTTTGAAAAGTTGTACACTTATGCTTATGCACAGTTTTTATACGTAATTACGTATACGGGTACACAGAATTTTCGTTTATGGCCAAAATTCTATACACTGCATAGGTATTTCAATAAACCGCGGCACAGCAGAATCCTGAGGAGAACTGAGGAGAACAAAACATTTAATACGTATCAAACGTACGATGGATGTTGAGAGCGCACCAGCCCGAGCTCATTCACAGACAGCCTCCCCGCACCTCCGGCTCCTCGGGGGTCCCGGCAGGTCCCGGCCCGGCCGTACCGCACATGAGTGGGGTCGCTTCGGCGGACGAGCGGTGAGAGGGTCTGCGCGGCCTCCGGGGGGCTCCGCGGGGGGCTCCGGGGGGCCGTGGCCGCCCGGGGCCGGGATCAAGCGTTCCGCCCGCGTAAATTGAAACGCAGGAGACAGGAGACTGCTTGCGGCCACGACTACGCCACGCACTATATAAAGCCGTTCACGGAGAATGCAATTTTCTCCCCGCGCTGCGCTCTCTCTCTCTCTCTCTCTCTCTCTCTCTCTCTCTCTCCGCCCGCCGCGCTTCTCGCGAGAAAAACAAAACTGAGTGAGTGGCGTGATGGTACCGCGCAACAGACAACTCGGGGAGGCGCCCCCGGCCTCGGCCCTCGCCGCCCTCCTGGAGTACCCCATCGCGCCACAGCCCACTTTACTCTGGCCGCACGGGGCGGCGCGGGGCCGCGGCAGTCGGAGAGGAGGGAGAGGGTGAGCGAGTGTCTCCTCGGAGGCAATGCCTCCAATCTAATGTACAGGTAATCCCGATAACGGCGGCACGTACCGAACCGTGCCGTACCGCGGCCCCGCCGGCATCCGCAACCCGGTGTCCTCGCGGGGTACCCCGGCCGCAGCCCCCGCCGCCCCCGCCGCCCCTCCCCCTCCCCGCCCGCGGCCCCAACACGGAGCGCCATCAAGACGACCTCCGCAGCAGCGCCGCGCCCCGCCGCACCGGCCCCCGCCCCGTCGCAGCCCGTGCAGTTTGTAACTTTTATCATACCTGTCCGGCGCGGCGTGGCGCGGCGTGGCGAGGCGTGGCGCCGCGGCGCGTTGCGTTGCTACCGCTGCTTGCCCGAGATGAGCCCCCTCCTCTTTCCAACTCCCGCCATCGCCGCTCGCCGCCGCGAACTGCCACCAGGTAGATTTCGCTTGAAAAGCGGGCGAGGCGTGAGAGGCGGAGGGGAAAGGGTTGCGGTGGGGGGGGGGGGCGGCGATGAAGTGGTTTCCCGGACGGCGACGCGCCTGCTGACAGAACAGTACTCGGATGGAAGGCTCAACGCGATCTTACCAAATTTACCTCTTTCTCTCTCACCTCCTCCCTCCCCCTACTTCTCTCTCTCTCTCTCTCTCTCGCTTTCTCTCGCTCTAACCCCTATAACCCTCTATGACGGGTGTCTCCGCTTCGGTCGTTCTCACAGCGTTGGCGTGCGTTCTCACAACAGTGTGCGCGTCCTGGTTCATTTAACATTCAGCACTCTGCTTTGGAGCCCCCCCCCCCCCTTCCTCTCCCCATCACCCCTTTCCCCTCTCACTCTCCCATTTGGCAGTGTCTCAACCCTTTTCTCTCTTTCTCTCTCTGTCTCTCTTTGTGTCTTTCGCTCTGTGTGTCTCTCTCTCCGACAACGCCAACGCTCTGCGCCGGCCGCGCAGTCCCTGTTTTCCTGTCTTGTTAAGAGTTTCTCGTAAATACGGATTGCGAACGAAATCCGTGAACGCGCGTACGTACCTCGTAAGATTAGACGAGGTGCGAGCGGTGGAGCTGGCTGGCGCTGGCTGGAGCTGGCTGGAGCTGGATGGCGCGCTACGGGTTCGCCTCCCGCCGGCGCTGCGAGGCGGGCGGCCTGGGCGGGAGGGGTAGTGCTGGTTGGGGCACGGTGGCAGGGCAAGGCCCCTTGCATTGTACGTCTCTGGCGTGGGGCCCGCCGGCCCTCCGGGGCTCTCTCGGGGCCCGCGGGGGTGCAAATGCAGGGAACGGAACGGACCAGAACGGGACACACATTCAGGGCCGACGACGGCTGTGTTGTGCGTGGCGCCGCTCTCTGCGTCTCAATAGGGCGGCGAGACGCGGCGAGACGCGAGGAAAACAGCACAGGGCTGCCATTTGTTCGCGTTCTTTGAATATTGGCCGGACCCGTGCAAGATTTTCAATGCGGACGGCTAGGTTATTGGAGCGGCGGTGGTGTGGTCGTGGGAAGCCGGGGGCAGCTGGGGGCAGCCGGGGGCGGCTGGGGGCAGCCGCGGGCAGCCGGGGGCGGCTGGGGCAGCCGGGGGCAGCCCGGCCGCGCGGCCAGGAGAGTGGCGGTGGGCGGCGGCTGCGTCCGCCTCATGTTGCGGCGAGGGCGGGTATGTGTCTGCCTGGGGAACGCACACAGATGTGGGCGAGGCTCTAATGTGGGTTAACAAGCTTTTGCTCTCTGTCAAAGAGACCCCGGTGGTGGCGGGGCGTGGCGGGGCGTGGCGGGGCGTGGCGGGGCGGGCATAACGTATGTGCGCCGGCGCTGTGCAGCGCTGTGCAGCGCTCCGCGTTGGGGGCGCCACAGTGAGCAGGCCGGAATACACTAGCGGCTCGTCATACAGCCCTGCCAGAGTCCGGAGCGGTCTGGCCTCGTCTGGTCCGTCAGTCGGCCCGGCCGCTCAGTGGCGCCGGCCATCCAAACAGATCGGTCAATGACCCCGGGGGCGGGTTGGCAGGGCGGCCGCGGCGCAGCGGGGGCGGTCCCCGAGCGCGTCGCGCGGTCCCCGCCGTGCAGCGCAACACCACAGTGCAGCGGGGCCCTCGACGTGCTGTTATTACAAATGGACGCCACGTGGATTCCTCCTCCTCTTTCGGCGGCGGCGCCGCCTCCTCCTCCTCCTCCCTCCCCCACGCAAACTTGGTCCGCGACAGGACCACCGCAAGCAGAAGCAGGGCGGCGGCGCTGGGCTGCCTGAGTGCGCACGGCGCGGCCTCCCGACTCCCCAACCCCCCCAACTCTCCCCCTCCTTCCCCTCCGCTACCCGCGAGTGCCGCGAGACGGGTGCGCTCGGGCCGCGTTGTCTGGCAATGCGAGGCACCGCGGCGGCCGACTACAGCCCAGGGGGGAATTGGAACCGTTCGAGTCCCTGTTGAGTTTAACGGAGCTTGTGGAACGGAACTGTAAAGTTATGCGTCTGCTCACGCGCGGCGCGCCTTTTCCTCCTTCTTCTTTACCTCCCCCTCCTTCTCCGTCTCTTTCCTCCACTGTCTGTGTCCGCCACGCACCGACGTTCCAGTATTCTACTGGATTGCGGCGAGTGCCGAGGGAAAGAAGCTCTGAAAATATTAGACGATTTATTTTGATAACGCCGTTTACATGCGCGGCGGGCGTCGCGGCGCGGCGGCGCGGGAGTGGCGGCGCTCCGCTTGCTCTCCCGCCGCGCGCCACGCCGAGCCCCGAGGTAATGACCGTTGTTACCTAACTTTGATTGCCCCGTTCCGCGCGCACTGGAAGGTAATTAATTGGTTTTTCTTAGACGCTACCCGCGGAGGGGGCCTGGCGGGGCCTGGCGGGGCCTGGCGGGGCATAACCGAGAAGGCGCCCGCGGAGCGGCGGGAGGCTGCGGTGGGCCGTCACATGGCATGGCGACCTATTCGGCTAGTTGAGAAACGATTGGTCCTTGGTGTCTGGTGGTCTGGGTCTGTGGCTCATCGAGCGAGGACCACGGCGAGGACGTCAGCGAGGACGAGTGGAGGCGGCGACCAGGGTCGGCTGCTAGTAGGACCGGGCCGAGGACCGAGCCCAGGATGCGGCTCGCCGTAAAAGCAGGCGCGGTGCGGGTCCATAAACCACGGCCAAGACCAGCGCGGCCCGGAGCTCTTCTTACCTTTGCCGCTCCCAAATAGCACCTCATTTCGGGCGTTTTCCACGCAGGACGTAACTTAGGTCCCTCCCCTGCCTCGACGCCCCCTCTACCCCTCCCACCCTCTCTCTCGCTCTCCCTCTCTCTCTCTCCTCTCTCTCTCCCCTCTCTCTCTATCTCTCCTATCGCCCTCCTCTTTCTCTTTCTCTCTCTCCCATCTCTCTCTCCTGCTCTCTCTCTCTCTCTCCTCGCTCTCCCCTCTCTCTGAGACTCCCTCTCTCTCTCTCTATCTCTATCCGCAAGCGCGAGACTTGCCTGAACCTCCGCAACGAGTTGCTGCCCCCCCCCCCCCCATACCGCCACCGCACCACCGACACCACTTTGGACTATGCATTCATGAGGTACCTCCCCGCCAGACTATTTCATTTAAGTACAGGCTGGTAAAAATGAAAATCTAATTTCGGAATAAATTTGACTTGCTCCCGAGACATCCAGCATGCCCCCACCCCTCATCGGATTCGACTTAATATTTTGAGGACTTAAAAAAGTAATCGGATTCCGTGGGGTGGGGTTGTGGTTCGGGGGGGGGGGCGGAGAAAGGGAGAGTGGCCGCGGTGGTGATGTACAAGCTGCAAGGGAAAGGGCGAAGCCTCCCACAGCACACAGGTCCTCCCCCCTCCCCTCTCCCGCCCCTCTTCCTCCTTCTCTTTCTTTAACACCCCCTCTGTCTCTCTCTACTGCTTTCTCGCTTTCACACTCTTTCTCCCGCTCGCCCACTCTCTCTCTCTCTCTCTCTCTCTCTCTCTCTCTCTCTCTCTCTCTCTCTCTCTCTCTCTCTCTCCAGTCTCCGCGCCGCGAACGGCGGCGCCCAGGTCTTCCTGTACTCGAGGCGCGTTGTGAGGCGGTGGCGTGAGGAGGGCCGCCGGGCCGCGGGTCGGCGCGCTGCCGCTGCCGCTGCCGCCGGCTCCGCTCCTCGGCTCCTGCATCTCTACATACATTATGGAACAACGCACTCACAACGCGCTCAGCATAACGCGCCGCAAGACGTAATGCAGGCCGCGAGAGACACCCGGGAGGCCGCCGTGCCGCGTCGTGCCCGCCGCCTCGGCAGACACCGCCTCCGGGGAGGACGCCGACGTCCCAGCAGGGCCCGCCGCGCGCATAGCCAGCGCCATGTCTTGTGTTTCGCACAGTCAGCGCTCGAGCTAAGCGAATCCGCTTAAGCGCCTCGTCGTCGATTTCGGTAAACTAAACGCTTCCGAGACTGCCTTGCTAATCAACGAAAACGGCCCGACTCGAAATAAGCGCTGCTGGCCGTGTGCGGGCGGCCGGCGCTGCGGAGGCCTCTTTGGCGGGGGCCGCAGCGGGGCGGCTCAAGCTGAACGCGCTCGGCGGACCAAAACGCTTCGCCTCGAGCTAAACTTTAATCAAGAGCGTATCCTGCTAAAAGCCATGCTCCGAGGAGGTGAAAACTTGCACCCCCAAACTTCCCAGACATGACCGCAGAAACCGACTCACCATTTTCGCCGGTGGCCGGCCGGCCCTGCGCCTGCAGGCCGGGACCGCCGCGGGGGCTCGGAACCGCGGGGCCGCGGGGGAGGAGGTGGGGAGGGGGAGGCGGCACTGTTTGCGGGCGGAGGTGGAATACGTGAGACCTGCAGCAGAGCTGGAGGAAAATAATAAAAATGAGGTGACGGGAAATATCTTTGGCCATTTCCATCGGCCATTTTCGAGCGTTGAGCCCAGAGCCGGCGCGCCGCCGGCGTCCGGGGCTGCCGGCCGGGGCCGAGGCTCCCCTGAAAGTACTCGGTCCGAAATGCGGACCCTGCGGCCCTGGCAGCCGCCGGCAGCGGTGACACGGGCTGCAAATGAACCCGAAAATGCATCATCCGCTCGGAGCGCCGCGGCCGTCCGCCACCAGGCCACCCAGGCCCTGTGTGCAGGCGGTAAGAAGCGCCATAACCCGCCGCCGCCGCCGCGTCGGACAGCCGGGGCCCCGGGCCGGCCGACGGTACGGGGAGTGGCGGCGCGGCAGACAGGGCCATTTAGCCGACTACAAACCAGTCTGCGCGCCAGTCGCAGCGGACCGTCCCGGTCCGGACGCCCTCCCCTCCCCTCCCCTCTCCCCGCCCTCCTTCCTCCTCCCCCGCCGTCCGGAGTGGAGAGGCGCTGCGTGGCGCGCTGGCGCGGCGTGGCGGAACGAGAAGCCCCCGATGCTGCAGCCGGGGGAGAGGGGGGGGGCGTGAGGGAGGGAGCCCGCGGGGGGTCCTGTGGGGGCACGGCCGTGGCATCGCATTGCCGGCAGCGCAAAATGAGTATTAAAACGGAGTGAACCCCGCCAGACAAACGGCCGGCACGGCAAGGCGCGGCGTGCGGAGAGGGGCGTTTGGGCGAAATGCTTTAATGTGATTGCAGCACGCTCTCCTCTGACCCCTCCTCACCCCGCCCCCTCACCGGATGAGTGTATCTGCGACTTTCCCTCTGGCGCATCGTGAGAGAGAACCACTACTCGGGGCCAAAGTCGTCATGTGCATGGTGTCCCTCAATACTTCCGCTGCGGCGTCGCCCGCTGCCGTCAGGATGTATTCCGGCGCCGACTCGCCGGGATCAGTTCGAACAGTGCCGTCTGAGTCTACGACAACGTTGCACCGGGAGCCCCGCCGCCGCCGCCGCGCCGAGCCGCTCTCGCGCGGACTCCGCAGAAATATGGTCTTACCCTCCTCTCGTCCTC
This sequence comes from Megalurothrips usitatus, assembly GCA_026979955.1. Taxonomy (NCBI): domain Eukaryota; kingdom Metazoa; phylum Arthropoda; class Insecta; order Thysanoptera; family Thripidae; genus Megalurothrips; species Megalurothrips usitatus. The sequence goes on along the minus strand of CM049594.1, from coordinate 1,855,356 downwards.
CTTCGTCGTTTCTTCCCCACGTCCTCTCCTCCCTTCACCCCTCCCCCCCCTCTCTCTCTCTCTCACTCTCGCCTGTATGTCTCCCTCTCCGTTTCCCTCTCTCTCTGTCTTGTCTCTCTCTCTCTCTCTGCCTGGCCAAAATCTGCCACCGGCTTTCACGCCGCACGAGTAGAGAGAGAGAATACCAGTATACCAGCGCCGGGGCTCACCGAGAGGGGCGGGACGGGGTGTTTCTAGCCCCCACTCTGCGCCGCGCAGCCGCGCCACGCCACGCCGCGCCCGCCCAAACCGAATCGAGTGATAAATCAATCGAGTATGGAGTAATTTATGCCGGCTGAATAGCGAGAGGGAATTACGGCCGATGTGGTGCCCCGCCATGCCCCGCCCCCCCTCTCCCGGTTCCACCCCGGCTTCAGAACGCTACTCAACCTGGCAGGCTGCTGTTCAGTTGTCGAACACTGATAAAAGACGGCGAGTGGTCTGGTCTGGCCTCGCGGGGGACGGGGGGGGGGGGGGGGGATGGGCTCATTGCACACGGAAAGAGAGGGGAGGGGGAGGTGTTGGGAGCCGAAATAAAATCCGACCCCGTCCTGTATATTTTGTTGTTGTTTTTTTTTAAATTTCCCCTTTGAGGATAGACGTGTCCGAGCGACGTGTGAAAAAGAGAAAACACACAAAAAGGAATAAAGAACAGCGCGGCAGTGGCATGAAAAGGCATTCAGCAAAGCACACACGCCTTTTGATTCTCCCGCGCTCAGTTTCAGTACGAAATTACTTCCACTCAACGCGCCTCACTCGGACGGGGTAGGCGGCCCATGGGGTGTTGTCTGCCCTTCAGGCGCCGCACTGGCCCCGCTGCGTGAGCAGCCGACGAGTCATCGTCTCACTCACTCACCCTCCGCGGTAGGTGCGATAGAGACAGAGAGCAGACAGGTGCTGTATAAAGGCAGGCGGGCCAACCTCTGGATGCGAAAAATTTGACTGTCGCTCGGGAGTATTCAGGTGGCCGTGATCAGCGCCTGCCTGGCGCATCTGTAGCCGGCTGCACTGGTGCCCTCTCAGCGCGGTGTTTGTGGCACAGTGTTTGTGGCGCAGTGGATAACGTGCCCGCTCCCGGGTGGCAGAGTTGGTGGTTCGGGCTCCAACGGCGGACGCTTTTCGGTTGATGAAATCGGATTCACGGCCCTAACGTAATTTACGGACAGCCGGTTTGCAGCACTGACGTCATGAAAAAAAAAAGCCTGTGAGATCGGCAATCCCGCTGCGCTCTGATAAATCCAATCTGAATAGCGTGGGAGTTATCCCCCCCCCCCCCCCACCGGCAGCCTGCGTAGTGGTGACGCGGGCCGATGCTTAGGCACGTTACACGCTGCAGTCTGCGCCCGCCGTACCACATCACATGCGTAGCCGGAGCACATCGCATGCGGCACACGCGGCGCTGCGGTGGCAGGAGCACCTCTGCAGCTGCGCAGGTGCGGCGGAAGCGCCCCCCCCCCCCACCACATACACCGACCGCTCGTCTCAATGCGTAATCCTGCCGGCACACGACTTTATTCATACTGAATACGACTCCCAGACAGACAGGTTTAATTTTACAAGAGTCGCATCTCCCTGCACAGCAGCACACCGCACCGGCCGCACCGGTGCAAACGCCGCGCCGTCCCCCCCCCTCCTCTCTCTCTCTCTCTCTCTCTCTCTCTCTCTCTCTCTCTCTCTCTCTCTCTCTCTCTCTCTCTCTCTCTCTCTCGGCCGCCGCCCGCCAGCCCCCGAGCCTTGATAAACAGGGGCCGGGGCCCGCGGGGCCGCGGGGTGGTGCTGTGTCTAGCCGGGTGGCGAAGGGGTGGGGAGGGGGCGCGGAAGGGATGCGGAGGTGGGGGGGGGGGGGACGGGGGCTGTGCGGGCTGCGGGGGAGGGGAGGGGGGGAGACGGCCAGACGGCCCTTGACACAACACGGTACTGTGAAGAAGAGGTGAGGCGACGCGCGTCCCTCCGGCAGCGACCTAAGCTTCTGCCATCCGTGGTGAGCGCGGCGGGGTCGGCGCAGGGCAGCTCCAGGCAGTAGAGTCGTGTGAGTCATGCCGGGGCCGGCAGTCCCGGATTAGAAGCGACGGTAGTCGTCATCCGCCTCGATGACGTTCCACGGGGTGCTACCTTCTCCTGGCCCTTTATTTCTTGATGGCGATTGGCAATGAATGAGCAAAGGGAGGGTGGACGGGCCGGCCCCCGCCGCGTGTTTGTAGCGGCGCACTCTGCGCAGCAGCCCGGGTGCCGCGCGCCGCCGTTAAGCCCGGCTGGGTACTTTGGGCTGGTCGATAAATTACATAACCACAAACGCCCTTAACGCCACCGCCCTTTATTTACTTCTCCGATGCAGATTGCAGGACAGTCGCTGTAAATCTGCGGCCCCTGGAGGGTCCGGACCGACGGCGGGGGCGGCGGCGGTGGCGGGGGCGGCAGCGGCGGCGACGGCGGCGGCGGCGGCGGTCGGGTGTTGCGAGGCCACCGTCGGTCTGGCCCGGGCTGGCCGGGGGTCTAGTCGGGTCCCATTAGTGCGACTCGGGGGGCGGGTAGCGCCGGAAGGAAGGCGGGGGCAGCGGGGGCCGGCCGGGACGACCGTCGCGCAGTTAGCACATAGTGCTCATTTCTTTATCGCTTTTCCCCTCTCCCCTTTCAGAGCGAACGTCGCGCGGCGTCGGCCGCCTAATGAAACTGGTTTTCACGCCGCCGCTGCAGAGGCCGCGTCCTCCTGACGATGATCCACGGTTTTCTCCGTTGCCGCTCCTCCCCCGCCCGTCCCGTCCTTCTCGTGTCGACGACAAGATAGCCGAGGTTTAGGGCGCCCTTGCTGAGTTCATTTAGGGCGGCTGGCCGGGGCGCTGCTAAGGACAGGCGGGGATGGCTGTTGTCGCGCGTCGCGGGGCGTCGCGGGGCGTCGCGGGGGGTCTGCGGCGGTTCCGTCGGGTCCGCCGCGGCGTCCGGCCCGGCCGTCGGGGCGTCGCGCCCAAGATTAATGTGGCTGGGGCCGGCGAGGCCGGCGGCGGCGTCGGCGGAGGCGAGGTGACGCTGTGTTTATTTTGACGACGCCATGCGACGCCATGCGACGCCATGCGACGCCATACGACACCGTGTGCGAGTACTGTACACAAGGGGCCCCGTCTGGACCCCGGTGCCCCCGCGCCGCGCCGCTGCGAGCCGGTGGTGCCGGCGATGGCTGCGATACGGCAGACCCGCCTGGCCGAGCCGTGGCGGCGCGCGGCGCGGGCTGTGCTGAGGCCGAGGGGACCAACGATACCCGATCAGGAGAAATTTGCCGGCATTACGGCCTCACCCGCCGATGCCCCGCCTGGCCTGCCGGCGCCAGCCTCGGCTCGTCTCGTTGCTTTCGTCCCCGGGCGCGCCGTCGCGCTGCAGGGCCCCTTATATCTGGCGGCGGGCGCCGCTCTGCCGGCTGGTCACTGGAGCCCGCGGCCCGGCGGGCGTCATCGGGGATCGGGGCTGCCGCCAAGGCGGTGGCCGCCCAAGGGCCGCCGGGGAGAGCCGGCGGCGTCCCGTCCAGCCCCATTTGTCAAAGTGGGGATAAATGGCATTAATACGGAGCGGGTGGCATGCCGGGGTCCCGGCCGCCGCAGGCGGCCAACGGCACGCAGGGCTCTGCCGTATAGAAGCCGGGTCTCGTGCACGCCAAAAAATATAGCCAAAGGGTCCCAGGGGCCTATGGTAATACAAGGACAAGGAAGAAGGGGACAACTCGAAAATCTACTATTATCATATGAAATGTTTTAATGGAAACCTGAACGAGTGTAATTGAGGAAAGAAAGGCAGAGTTGCTTTTAATCAAGTTAATAAGTTTAAGTATCTTTAAGTCTTTTTAACAAGCTACGCCGAAGCCGGGTGAAAAGAGGGAATAATTCGTGTCTAATTTTTCTTCCGTGCGTACGCACTTTGTTTCCTTTTTCCCCGCTATATGTCTCTCCATTCAGTCAGAATTTCGCCGTGAAATTTTTGAAAGAACTGATGACCTGGACCTCCTGAAACGCGTTTGCCAGCTGGAATCTCAATTATTGTGTATCTTGAATTGACTCCGTCTAATTAGACGACGTCTAACGCTATTCGCACAGAGACGTGTGACCGCAGTCCGGAGGCAGCACACTGTCAACGATAATGCGTGGCTGCGAGGAACGCAGGGTCCGCCAGCGCAGCCCGGACCAGCTGCCGCCCCGCCCCGCCCCGCCCCGCGCCGCCCCGCCCCGCCCCGCGCCGCCCCGCCCCGCGCCGCCCCGCCCCGCCCCGCCCCGCCCCGCCCCGCCCCGCGCCGCCCCGCGCCGCCCCGCGCCTCGCCACAACACACGCCCCCGGCCGCCTCTCACAGGCTGCGCGGCTGAGTCCCCCCGCCGAAACCCGAAAGTAATCTGTCTGATTCTGGCGCCATTTCATCAGAGGAGTGCAACAGCCAACAGCCGCGCCGGCGTCGCGACGCCCCCGGCGCCCCCGGCGCCCCCGGCGCCCCCGGCGCCCCCGGCGCCCCCGGCGCCCCCGCAGCGCCCTGGCGATGCATCGGTATCATTACTTGATGATTTGTCTGGCCCCGCCGCCCCCGCTGCCCCCGGCCGGCCCCTTCCCTACCAGAGCCCGCGCCGTCTCGTCTCGCCTACCTTTACGCCCCCATGCACCAGCCACGCCACCCCTACACCCTACACCCCCCTCTCGTAATTCATGAAACCGGGCAAGCGGTCGGAGCGCGGAGCGCGCCACAAAACCAACTCACGGGAAAAAGGCGATCGAGTGCAGTGCAGACAAAACAGTCGTCCGCGGCAGAGTTGTCGGCGGTATTTATTTGCCGCCCACAACTCCATGGCAAGGCGCGGTAGTAATTGTGTTAGGTCCCGCTCGGGATGTGCGCGCGCCCGTGTGTGTGTGTGTGTGTGTGTGCGTGTGTGTGTGTGTATGTTTGCCTCGCGGGACTCTGGCGCGCAGGGCAGGGAGTGGAGGGGGAGGGTCCAGTCTTTTAAACAGCGGCCCCGCGTCGGTACAGCGCCCATTTGCGTGTCGGCCCGCTCCCCTCATCCGACATCTCTCATCCAAACACTGCTTGACTTTCATGAAGAGCCGAACAGCCCGCTAACAGCAGCGGCAGCACAGCAGCAGTGGCGGCAGCACAGCGGCGGCGCGGCACGGCCGGCGCGGCGTGCCCGTCCCCGCCGGTGGAGGTGGTGGAGGCCCGCCGCCGCCGCCGACTCACTTACTAGGGCGGCGCGGGCGCGCCCTAACCTAACCCACCCTGCTTCTGCTCGTCCCGCCCGATCCGAGCGCGCGGCGATGCGCGCCGGCGGTGGCGGTGGGGGTTGGGCGGTGGGGGCGGGGGTGGGGGCGGGGGTGGGGGCGGGGACGCGCGTCGCCAACAGCGCCTCCCTCCAGCTCAGACGGGCGGCGGCGGGGCGCGGCGCGGAGGGCGAGGCGAGCGTAACACTAGATCTCTGATTGCAACGTGACTCGGAGTAAATTGCAAAGGGCGCTGAGGGAGCGGCGGGGAGCGGCGGCTGCGGCGTCAAGCGGAGGGGAGGCCGCCGTCGAGGGAATGGCCCTGGCGGCGCCGCGTGCCTGCTGGAAGTAAGCGGCTCGTCTCAGGGCGCGGCGGCCCCCACCGCCCGCCACCCGACGACGCCGCGGACCCCGTCAGCGTCGGCCAAAATAAAAACACGTAGGCATTAAAAGGTGAGCGTCGTGTGGCGGGGCCCGCCGCCCCCGGGGGGGGGGGGGGGGGGGAGGGGGGTCGCGGAGCCCCGCAGCGCCCTGCAGCTAGCCAGCTGGAGGCCGGCGGGAGCCGACGGGTGCGGCAGGGCCGCCGCAGACAGGGCGCGGCCGTAAGGGGAGGGGGCGCCGGGCGACCGGTCGATATGCCCTTCCTCTCCGCCCCCCACCCCCACGCCGCTGGCCCAGCCGAGCGCAGCCGGGCCCACCGACGGCCCAGCCGTCTAGACCTGGGCGAGACGGGCCGCGCCGCGCCGAGTCGAGCCTGCAGTGTGACGGGGCGGGGGCGCGGGGGCGCAGGGGCGCGGACCGGCGTCACATGTGGCTCGGGGGAGGGGGCGAGCTTGGCGGGGCTGCGCTCGCTGCGGCCGTTTGAATGGCGCCGAGAGCAGCAACAGGACTAACGATCCTGCACAGCCCGTCGAAGCCTGCGCCGCCTGCGAGAGGGACGGAGAGCGACAACAAATCGCCGTGTGCGTGTGTGAGTGAGTGCGCCTGATGGGGCCGCTGATGCGTCCGTCCTGCCCGCCCCCTGATGACATTCAGCGATGACAATATCGCGTCGACTGCGGCTCGGCGTGGCTCTGCGTGGTGCGGCGGCGTGACGTGTGACAGCACTGCTGGTGAAAACTGAAATTAAACCATACATTATATTAAATGGTCTTCGGCTCCCTGAGTGGAGCGGCCGGAGCGCCCAGTCATCGCACCGATGTGACGTCGCTACCCCGCGCCGTGACTCTGGGAGTGCTGCAGCGAGAATCAAACCAGAGCGAGTCGGGTTGGGAAGCCTGTACTCTGTACCCGAGGGCAGAGTCTACGGGCGGAGGCCGGGGGTGGGGGCCGGGGGAGGAGGCTGGGGGTGGGGGCTGGAGGCGGAGGCTGGGGGTGGAGGCTGGGGGTGGAGGCCGCGGGGGCGGAGGCGGGAGGTGGAGGCCGGGGGTGGAGGCCGGGGAGCAGGCCGCGGGTCCTGGGGGCGTGGCCGTGCCCTGCGTGGCCCGTGCGCCAGCCTCCTCTCTGCGGCGAGGTCAGGTGCGCTATTCAATATTTCAGGAGACTGTGAGAATACCTGACGCGGGTCTACCCTCTCGACTCGCACAACCCACAACACCACACCTACCGCACGGCGCGGCACGGGCGTGGCTGCCGCCGCACGGCCCACTACTGCACGTCGTGAAAACAGTCTGAGCTGGATAGGAAGGGATTTGGGAGGGGTGGGGGATATGCACTCTGCTTGCACAGTGGAGTTGTTTGTTTGTCTCCAAATATGCTCTGGCGACGACCGCATGAATTCTTGACGATGCGCTTGAGTCCTGGCAACTTAGCGACAGCAATCAGACCGGACTGCCTCCGCCCCGCCTCAAACTGCACAGGGCGCGGGGCGGTGCTCGACTGCGGGGATGACAAGCGAAAGGCTCCGAAATTCTTTTTCCATCGAGGGGGCTGACCATAAAGAGGGGGGGGGGGGGGCTGGCGGGGCTGGCGGTAGGGGGGATGGGGGGGGGGGGCTAGGGGGGGGAAGCGCGCTGCCGCCGTGTGGGGCTAGACGTTGCCACGACAGGGTCGGCAAACTACTCTGCGTTGACAGAATGCTGCTTGCTTTTAATTAGAGCCCCCTCCTGATGCCGCCGCCGCCTCTCTCTCTCTCTCTCTCTCTCTCTCTCTCTCTCTCTCTCTCTCTCTCTCTCTCTCTCTGCCGTCGTTCACATAATTCGAAAAATTTGCGGCCGTGCTTGAGGAGCCACCTGCAGGGTGTGGGGGAGAGGGCGTGGCGGGGTCTGTAACCCTCACGGCGCAGGCAGGCAGCGCAGGCAGCGCAGGCAGCGCCGAGTTTAAGCTTATCGCTATGGAGGATTTCCTGCGCAGCGTGAATGGATGGAATGGAGTACGGACGGCCCGCCCGAGGCGGCAGCGCGCGGCGCGCGGCGCAGAGAGTTTACAGACAAATGGTGACAGAGGCTTAAAACCTGTTGTTACAAACTGCAGAGGGCGTGGCGGGGCGTAGGTCAGGTCAGGGCGGCACGGCGGGGCGCGGCGGGTTGCGGCGGGGTGCGGCACGGTCACTGCCCCCGTCACTGCTCGGCTCCGGCGGCTCCGCGCTCGGCTCCAGGCCGCCGTGTCGTGTCGCGTACCCATGGCAACGCCCGTGTCCACGGCGTGGTCCGCGGAGGAGGCGGCCGGAGGCAGGCGGCCGGAGGCAGGCCCCGGGGCGGCCCTCGCTGAGCCCCGCCGGCATGACGGGCATCACGCTCGCCCCGCCGGGCCCCGCCGCCCGCCCCATCCTTCAAATCGCCGTGAAGGGTAACGAATTTATTCGCGTATCTGGGCGCTGCTAGTGAAATGCAGCCATCGGGGCGGCGCTGGGAAGGCGGCCCGGGCAGCCCGAGCAGCCAGCCCCCGGCGGGTGGACCCGTGCCATGCCATCCGACGGGCCCGGGGGCAAGAGGGGGGGGGGCGGGCAAGGGCCGAGCCCCGGGCTGAGCTGCACGGGGAAGGGAGCGGGCGGCGTGCAGGGCCGCATGCAGAAGGCGGGCGGAGGCGGGGGTGCGACTGTCACGGGCTCCTGGGTATTGGAATCTGTTTGAATTACAACCAATACCGGGGCCGGGGCTGCGCGGGCTGCACGAGCTGCGCCGCCGGCCAGCGGGGATGTGTGCATGTGCCCCCGCCGCCGTGCCGCCGTGCCCGACGCAGTGGCTGTGTTGCCGGGCTCCAAGTCAATCCCGCAAACGCGGCCAAGAAAACGAAACTGGGACGAGCAAAACAGGGCATTCCGACCCGATACCGCGGCCCCTTGCCCCTGCGCCGCTGCGTGCGCGCCCTCCTTCCCGGCCTGAGTGGCGAATTGCCGGCATTCCGTCTGTCGGACGCTGCGCCGCCCCGCGCCGCCTCGGAGCTCCCAACTGTGTCATACATGAGGGGCGAGCGGGCGGGCCGAGCCCAGCCGAGCCCAGCCGAGCCTCGGCACGACGGGCCTCCGCTCCGCCGCTGCTGTGGCGTTCGCCGGCATTCCCAAACTCCTCCAGCGAACGCCACAAGTTTGGCGCGTTCAATCCCCCGGAGAATGACTGCCAGCAAGTTGAAACGTTGGGGGGGTCGGGAGGAGGTCGGGGCGACGCGGCGGCGGGAGGTAGACGTCAGGCAGCGATAAGGCAGGGCAGGGCGGCGCCGGCGCCGGCGGGGGGTCCTAATTTTTACCCGACGCTCCGGGTAGACGGCGGAGTGGCTTGAGGTCCCAGCTCGTCCCAGGGGACCGGGCCCGGGGAGACGTGGAGACATGACATTTTCACCTTGCAACTTCAAGGGGGAGGGGAGGGGGGGGCGGCTCCTCCGGGTCTGCCCTGCACCAGACGGGCCGGCCGGGCGCGGAGGCGGGCTGCAAGCCGAGGCGTCACGTCCACACAAAAATGACAGAATGAAAGAATTGGTGATGTCGCTCGCTATCGCGGTCGGGCCGCGATGTTTAGCGGGTGAACGTGAGCGATTGGCGGCGGTCGGCGGCGGGGCTCCACGGGGGGGGGGGGGGGGCGGCAGCAGCACGGCGGCGTGGTCGCCCAGATTCCCCACAGCCGGGCGGCGAGCGGCCACCACAAGCAGAATCTCTAACGGCGCTGCGGGCGCTGCGCGGGCAGCAGCGGCCGCCGGTCAAGCGCGGCGCTGCCAAGGCGCCGCCCAGTGCCGCCCCCTCCGCTCCCCTCTGCATCCTCCCACCGAGGTCCCCATCGTGGCTGGGCGCGGCGGGAAAGGGAGGCAAGCTTAATGTGGAATCATGTTTCGTACATAATCTTGACCATCCAGGCTAACCCGGGGGCCTGTGTGCGCCCCCACTGGCCCCCCACTGCCCCCCCTACCCCGGCGAATGATTCAACGCCTGCTGCTGCGGCCGAATACCTGGTCGGGTTCCTTAAGTAGAGCCGATGCGCTGACGCAGAACTCCGGCAGAACCCGCGGCCCGCGGCCTCACCCACAGGACATCCCGCCACCGCAGCCTGACCGCTGACCACCGCGCAGCGGCCGCGCGTCCAGTCCGGTGGGCAGAAAGGGGGATGGGGGGAGGGAGAATAACAACGTTTTGTATCGCCTCCTTTAATTCTTTGCGTCAATGTTTATTCGAGCAGAAATCGATTTCGCGCTCTGCCTTTGCGCGCAGTCAGCCAGGCAACGTGGGTGGGGACCGGGGGCCCTCGGGCGGCAGGGCTCGCTGGCCCGCAGGCCCGAAGGCTGGGGGGCCACAGGGGGCCCGCGAGGGCCCGACCCCACACCACCGCTAAACGGCGCGAAGCCCCGCTTCGCCCCCGTCTTGTCTCGTCCTGTGCGTGAGTTGATGCAAATTGTCGCGAGAGAGAGAGAGAGAGAGAGAGAGAGAGAGAGAGAGAGAGAGAGAGAGCGACGGTTACGACCCTGGTCCCGACCGGCACCGCCGGCAACCCTCCCTCCCCCTCCAGCCGCCCGCACTCCGCACCGCTCCATGCATTAGCGGAAGGCAGACCGTAACATTCAAATTACGGCAAGTACAATTCATCACGACGAGGTGCGGTGCGAGTGCGAGCAACACTGCGCGGCGCGGGGCGGCAGGGGAGAGGGGGGGGGGGAGGCGCGGCGGGACCCTTATGCACTTTGTCAGCTGGTAATTAAATACCTGGCTCAGCGGTATTCGAGCGCGGCCGGCACGGTTCAGCGCGCGGAGCGAAGGTGGCAGCCTCCGAGAGAAACGGGAGGGGTGGGAGGAGGAGGGGGGGGGGGGCACGAGTTCAACAACCTTTACAGGGGAGGAGGGAGAGTACAACACACTCGTTCAACGAAACAAAAACAAATAGACAGAGAAACACAACGACCCATCGCACCGAGGGGCGCGGCGGGGGAGGGGCGGGGCGGAGTGCAAGGGCGGATTTTACGACCTTTGCCAAGTCCGGTCGCAATAAAAAGCCGGTTGTGCGTGTACGGCGGAGCGGTCAGTCATTACCATAGCATGATTCAGTACCATCATTACCATCATCATTAACATCGCCGCGCGCAAACACGAATACACCCGGGAAAAAAACACTGCGCTGCAAGACACGCATTCAGAGAGTGCAACAGGCTCCCCTGCGGCCCCCGCGGCCCCGCGGGCAGCTCAGCAGGGGAATACTTACAGATTTCTGCCTCACAGTCCATACTGCGTGAAGAGCCATAACATTACACAATCTATTGTCTGTTATGTTGTTTGCGGTTTGTTTTTTGTCGCGGGGGTCGAGGTTTGAACCACTAAAGCTGCCGACAGTTTCCGGCTGTCCGTTCACGTCGCCTCTGCCTGTCGCGGGCATCTCCACACGTGCTACACATTTTCAAACGCTCGCACACGATACCACCGTTTTATTAATGATTGTGGTTTTTTTAGTGATTTTATTTCCTTCACCCCTTAATTCCTCCCCCCCCCAGTCTCTCTCTCTCTCTCTCTCTCTCTCTCTCTCTCTCTCTCTCTCTCTCTCTCTCTCTCCATTTGTTTTTATGCCCGCATATATGTGTCATTCTTTTTTGTGGCGGACGGGCCCGCGCGGACGCTGCCGTGCGGGAGCAGCGGTGGGAAGCGCTGGCTGGCGATCGGTATGTTCTGGCTAATTCCAATTACTCGGCTGATGGGGTACGACGCCACGGCACGCAGTGAGCGCAGCCGAGTAATCCTCGCCGATCATTCGAATAATGCGGCGCGACGGTCCGGCGCGGCTCGCCGCCGATGGTTAGCCGGAAGATGAGCGCGGGGCGCGGGGCGGCTCCCTGAACAATGTCCCGTCTCGCTCCCGCACCGCGCCGCGCTGCATCGCCCCACCTCACTCTCTCGCTGGCCGGCCCGCGGCTGGGGAGCCCCCGGCAGGTAGGCAACGGCGTGCCGGGCTGTGCCGCCGCTGCCTACCCTCCCGGCGCCCTCCGCCTCGCTGCCGGCGCCGCCGCCGTTCCGGCTCTGGCCGAGGCTCCGCCCGAACCGACTCGAGCCGAGCGGCAGCGCCCCTCCCCCCTCCTTGATACTGCAAACTTTAAAAGCTTTAAGTGGATTTATTTCACTCCTCGACACAGTCCAGCGGCCTCGCACCAAGCACACCCCACGCCTCGCCCCGCCGAGGGACTTACGGCTCCGACGCCGCGCGCTTCCTTGATAAATTTATTTTTATAACAACCGTTGCCTCGGCGGCCGCCACCTCCGGCACCCCCGCCCAGCACGGCTCGGCGCCTGCTCCAGTCGCACCGGCGGCTGCGCCTCCCCCCTCCCCCACTCGGCCGTCCCCGGCACCCCTCCCCATACCGCTCCATCGCGAGTATTTGCACCGCAAGTCGTATAAGCCGCCCGGAGATCACTTTTCCCGGAGTGCGAATAATGGAGCGCGCAGTGACGAAATCACCATGGATTGTCGTAGGAAAGAAGATAAAAGCAAGGTGTGGTTCCAAGGGGTGGCTCACTCGGCGAGCCGCTGCACAGCAGTCGTCAGCCCTCACGGCCTCACGGCGGGGGCACGCATGCACAGAGCGCGGCCGTGGCACGTGAGCAACTTTCAACTTTATTAGCTGCTAAACACGGCGCCACTCGGCGCCGCCCCGCCCGCCCGGCCCCGCCCGGCCCCGCGCAGCCATTAATTGCCGCGGCGCAGCCCTCCAGCGGCGCAGCCCCCCGCGGCGCCCCACCGCCACTACCGCCGCCCTTCGCTCCTCCGGGAGGGACGGCGGCCGACGGCGGCTCTCGTCAGCCCTCCCCGCCGGGGATCTCGGCTGTGCTCATACTCGCCATAGGCTGTGCCCGCTGGGCCGTGCTCTCGCAGGCCGTGGCAGCAGTGGCAGCAGCGGCCGCGGCGCCGCGAGGCCCGGAGGCCGGGAGGCCGGGCTCGGCAGCGCTCCCGCCCCTCCCGGCCCGGTGCACACCAAGTACAGGCAGCGCTTCATAACGTGCTTTGGAAACTTTCTAAAAATGTATCTTTGGGGTCCCTGCTTCTGGGGAGGGGGCCTTTCGGGTCGTGTGCGACGATGTGCAGCGGGGCAGGCGTCGGCGGTGGCGGCGTGGCGGCGCGGACACCTGGCCAAGCCTGGCACCATGCCGCGGCCCAGACCGGCGGCCCCGCCTGTCAGCGAGGAAAAGAGCCCACGACGGACAGCCCCCGGCGGGAGACCCACAGCGGGACAACAGAAGGCGATCCGAGCGGCCATTTCTTTCGAATATTCTCGCCCGTTTCATTAGCGACCGTCGGAAATAAACCACCAGGGTGTTTCGTGGCACATTGGGGGGGGGGGGAGAGAAAGAGATAGAAACAAGCGCGGGGTCTGTGAGAGCGAGTAGGAGGAGAGGATTGAGAAAGAGAGACAGGGAGAGGATGGGGAGCAGGGGGCGCCACTCGAGAGTTTGCCTTTTTTGTCTGACGCTGCTGCTGGTGACTTTTTCTCGGACTGTGCTCTGGCCGCTCCGGACCGCCGGGTCGGGTCGGGGCCGGGGCCGGGGCCGCAGGGCTGCGGGTGCGGGTGTGTCCATGGGGAGAGAGAGGGGCGAGGGACGAGGCAGATCCGAGTCGGACGGTGCGGAGCGGGGGGCGGCCCAAGAGGAGGGTGGGAGGCAGGGAGGGGTGGTCGGGGCCAGACGCGATTCATTATGAAGCACCCTGCACCTGCACAAAGGGACGCTGTTGCCGCCGCCACTGCAACGGCACATCCAAGAGACATTTCCAAATAAAACGAAAGAGACGGCGCGGCATTCTCTCCTGAGGACCTCTATGAGGACTTGTCCAGCCGAAACCTCCTCTTCTCCCCACCTCCTCACTCCCCAGCGCGGCCGTCTGTCGCAGCAAGTTAGCGTGTCCTCTCGAGGAGGCACCCGCCGCACCACGCCGTCTGGCAGGGCAGGGCGAGCTGTGCTCCAGAGGGTTTTGGGCGCGACCAGGAGAACCGGTGCGGTGCATGGGATTGTGTGCACTGCGTTTGGCAACGACGACCAAGACTGGCAACCGGTTGACCCGGTAGTCGGAGGAAAACCATTCGTTTCGAAGAGCGACCAGCTTAAGCCGTCTGATGCCGCGGGCTCTGCGAGTCGTGGTCCAGAGGCCCGGAGTTCCAGAGGCCCGGAGGTTCAGAGGCCCGGAGGTCCAGAGGCCCGGAGGTCTGGAGGCCAGCTGCCGGGCGAGGCACGCCGGCGTCGTTACAGACGCCCTCATTGGCTTATTTGGCCCGCCTTACTGCTGCATTAAAATCAAGACCGCCACTCAAAGCAAAATAAGCGCCCTGGAAAAATTAACGAGGCGAAAATACGAAGGGAGCCTATAATGTTGGGTTGTATCGCGGGCAAAGTGGAGGAGGAGGGGGGGGGGGATCGCTGTGCGTTTTTATTGGAGTGAAGTGATGGTAAACGGAGGCGATGCTACGCTTGGAGGGGGCGCCCTTGCCTTCAGCGTCCTCGTTATGAGGCTGGGCGGCGGGCGCGTCGGGTGCGGGAGTACGATACCCGGAGGTCCGGGCCCCGGAGTCCGGCCCGCGTCCGGGACCGGGTGCGGCACGGTCCGAGTCAGGCCCATCGAGGGCATTAGCAGTGCCCGCAGTACGCGCGCAGCGGTGCCCCGCGGCCCCGGCCCACTCCGCGCGCCGGTACTGCTGGAAATACTCCACGCTATAGGCGGACACATCCCGGCCGGACAGATCGGGCCGCAGGCTCCGCGCAGCTGCGTGAAGGGGTGGATATGGGAGGGCGTGCGGGAGGCAAGACAGGTCCGCGTAGGGAGCGGAAACGGAGGCGGAGGCGTGTAAATATAGAGCTGCCAAGCGGTCCGAGCGGTGTGGCAGGCGGCCCGCGGCGGCAGTGGCTATAGCTGGCCGGCGGGGGAGTCGGCCGTCCAGTTGCTGTCCAGTTGCTGTCCAGCTGTCGTCCAGCTGCTTGCCGGCCTGCCCGGACGAGAGCAGTGCAGTGATGCACATGAGGGGGAAATAGTAGCCCGAACGAGAAGGGCGAGGTAGGTAGGCGTAGCAGCGTAGCAGGTAGGCACAATCTTTGCACCAAAGAGTTTGGGCTACTTTCTCCCCTCTTTTTCTGGCAGCGCTGAGGGAGCGAGGAGGAGTTAAGAAGGGGGAGGGAGACTCACTTGAAAAGGGCCGAGCCGTAAAAACCGTGATGACTACCAGTTGCAGGCGGACGGCGGTGGTAGTGGTGGTGGCGGCGGCGGCGGCGGTGGTGGTGGTGGCGGCAGCGGTGGTGGTGGCGGCAGCGGTGGTGGTGGTGGCGGTGGTGGTGGTGGTGCTGGGGGTGGAGGCAGCGGCGGGGCGCGGACGGCGGCGGGCTCAGCGCCGCTCTGCTGGGGGTCGACGACCTCCTGTAGTGTAGAGTGCGGCGCTCGGCGGGGGGTTTGGGCCAGGGCTGCGCCAGGACTGCGCCAGGACTGCGCCAGGGCTGCGCCAGGACTGCGCCAGGACTGCTCCAGGGCTGCGCCAGGGCTGCGCCAGGACTGCGCCAGGGATGCTCCGTGCGGCCGCGGCGGCAGTCGCCCCCCCGGCAGCCCCCGGCAGCCCCCCGCGGGCCGCCGCCGGAACAAGGTGATCAGCGAGCAGATCCCGGTCCATGGGCCCCGCACACAGTCATGCTCTGCGCTTCATGGCCCCATCAAACGGCCGCGACACATCAGCGGAGCAAATCTAAAGCTTACAAATTTTTAGGCGGCTTTAGACCTCGAGCTCTGAGTGACGGGTTCGTGCTGCTTCGCTACGCGTCACGGGAGGTCGAGAGGGGGGGGGGGGGGGAGGAGGGAGGGGGAGAGGGAGGGGAAGGGCGAGCGCGGCGGGGACGGAGTGAGCAAAGCTGCGGGTACTGTGGCTTCCCATCAATTCGTCAATCCAAGCCGCAGACTAATCCAGGCCGATAAAGGCAGCGAGACGGCGGGGAGGGGAGGGGTTGTTGAAGGGGAAGAAAGGAGAGGGTTGGGGTGGGGACGGGTCGGAGGGGGGGGGGGGGTGAGGGGTGTGCGAGACAGAAAAAGCGGCGGCGCTAATTCTGGGCCCGGCCCGCCCGTCCCCGACCCGGCCAACGCGGCCAGCGCTGCCGGCGCGGCACAATCGCCCCGGCCGCCCCGACCGCGCCCCCCACCGGCAAGCTGGAGTGGAGAGGGCGCCGGGGCCGGGGAGGGGCGGGGCGGCGAGGAGAGGGGGGCGGTATTGCAGTGAGCACGGGAAAGAAACGTCCCAAATGAGGTGAACAAATAGAACGCCGTCCCATCAGTTGGCTCCTTTTCGTTTTGGCCCACAGGGAGGGAGACGGGATGGGAGGGGGGGGGGGGGGGGTTGCGGCGCGAGAGCTATGCTGCGGATGAAAAACAAGAGGTGCTTGTTTTGGCAGCGTCATCATTGCCACTGCCTTCGTCATATTCGCAATTTGGTCGTTGGCTTTGAATCAGCTGCAAATTGAATAACGTCCGCGGTGTGAATTGGGCCCCGGTTGGGGAGCGGGGCTCCGGGGGAGGGTCTCTGACGCACTGCCCGGGGCGTGACTGGACCGGGGCAGCGCCGGCCGCCCACTCCCGGTGCCCCAGCCGGGCCCCCGGCACGGCCGGCACGGCCCGTGTGGACCCCCCAGCCCGGCCCCAGGCCCGGCGAGTTCACTTGTGCGCGCGTTGTGGAGGAGCGAGTTTCGATAATTAGATGGAAGTTGTTGTCGTGTTGTTTTCGCGAACGCCTGCTAGCTAGCTGCCGGCCGCCACTGATTGCAGCTACACTGCCTCGGGCTGCGCCGGGCCGCGCCGGGCCGCGCGGGGGACGGATGGAGGGAGGGCGCGAGCAGCGGGCGGGGCGGAGGTCGACGGACGAAGACGCTCCCCGACCGTCCTTAAAATATTCACTCGTACGGATGAAGGAAAAATTGCAGGTGGCGAGGGGGGGCAATAGAGACGCCGCCCCGGGCCGCGCCGAGTCGCCCCCTCCCCCTCCTGCGCCCCTTCTGCCCCCACGCGCCGCTCCGCCGCCGCGGTTTCTCGGGGATGTGCACAATTTCTGCCGTTTCATATCCCGCCACGCTCCATCCTTTTTACGGCAGGTGCGGAGGACCTTTGAAATATGCATGTTCTCGATAAATTCGGCACCGCCAACACTTTGGGCGAGGGCGGGCTGCCGCCGCCGTGGCTGCGCCGGCACGGACCGCCTCCGGGTCCGGGGTTGTCTCGGAGGCGGGGTCACATTTCATCAGTTTTACACCGGGCACCGTCCGTACCCTTACGGCTACCTGCAGGCCCCGCAGGCCCCGCAGGCTCCCCCTGCGGCGTGCTCATAAAGGCAGCGCCGCGCTACCCGGGGTACCCGCCACCACACGGATCGAATCTATAGGAACCGTGAGTTTTCTCGCTGCTGCTGCTTGCCGCTCGCCCCTCGCACCGCCCTCTGCTGCTCTCTGGCCGGCTGCGCGGGCGGCACCGCGGGCGGCACCGCGGACATGGCGAGAGGGCGGCGGGCCCCGGCAGTGGGCCCCGGCAGCGCGGCGGACTCCTCCCTAACCATTTGGGGTGACCCGTCGCCTCCCCTGCCCCCCTTCCCGGCGGGCGACCCCAGCACCCAGCGTCACAACGTCGCCGGAGGAGCGTATACTATAGTCAATCCACTTAGACGCATTGGAATGGGCCATAGCCCTGGCCGTAGCACGCGCCGGGTCCGCCCGGAGTGGCGGCGGCGGCGGCGCCGGCCGGTGCAATGGGCCGTACCAGGACCGTCAAACGGCCCATTAATTAGAGCAAGGTGTCCACAGAGTAAGGCTGCCGGAGGCGGGGCTGCCGGAGGCCCCGTCGTGGTGGCGGCGTGAGGTCCGCGTTGGGCGGCATTTAGGCACTCGCTCTGCTCTGCTCTGCTCGACCGCCCCCGCCGCCGCATGCGTATTTTTCTCGCGGTGACTGGGCCGCGCAGGCCTCCGCACCCCGTGGTAGTCCCCCGAACGCCCCCGACCCCGCGGACTCCGCGGGCGCCCCCCCCCCCCCTGCTGGACCTGCGCCTGCAGGCCTGCACGGGACACCCGACACCCGTCAGGACAATAATCCCACACATTTTATCCCGTCGCGCTCGCCAAAGTAGGAAGTTTGGGGTTGGGGCAACACTCGTTGTCGGGGAGGAGAGACCCGCGTAGACAGGTGAGATCAGGGTGGTTCGCGCCTCGAGCGCCCGCAGACCTACCGCCGCTGCAACGACACTCCTCCTCCTCCTCCTCCTCCTCCTCCTCCTCCTCCTCCTCCTCCTCCTCCTCCTCCTCGTCGTCGTCGTCGCGGCCTTCAACTTTATTTCACATTATTCTTGCCGTTGTTTTGCACGCTCGCAGCGCAACTTTACACTTCTGTGCTAAACTTTGCCGACTCTCTTTCTCCTACACCCGTCTCTCTCTCCCTCTCTCCCTCTCTCTCTCTCTCTCTCTCTCTCTCTCACGCACTCACTCATACGCACGGCCGTGTTCGGGCCGCGGCCGGCCACAGCCCACATGGCGCCGAGTGGTTAGGCAGCGCCGGCAGCCCGGTGCCGTGCGGGCGGCCTAACCTGACGGTTGCGGGCGCCTGGCGTTTACCGCCGCCGTGGTCGGTACCGTTTTTCAGCGATACCCCTTTCCGCCCTCGCAGCCGCGGGGAGCACGGGCCTAGTGGCTGCGGCCGGACGGCGGCGCTTCCAGGAGCCGCGCGTTTAGACAAAAATGTGCGAATTCCCCCGGTGGACCGGCGGGGCCTGGCGGGCTCCACAGCCGAGCCGGCAGCCCCCGCCCCGACCCCCGGCAGGGGCAGCAGCTGCTGGCCCGGTGCTGTAACGACGACTGCATGGGAGCGGACCTCGGAGCGGACCCCGGCGCAACTTTCCTTGTACATCATGGCCCTAAAAGAGCAAAGTTTAGAAGTATATTTACCTTTGCACCTTGCTCCCCCCGCCACCGCCCGACCCCTTTCCCTCTTTACCGCTTCGCCTTGTCTTCTCAACTCGCGCCTTTTCAGGACAAATTATAACGGTCGTTGGGAATAAAGAGATGAGCCGACAAAGGTGGAAGGTGGGCCGGCGTCACGGCCTGCGCGGTGACGGCGGACCGCCCGGCCTCACACCCCCGCCGCCGCCGCCCCGCCGCCGCCGCCCCGCCGCCGCTGTTCCTCCGGCCAGCAACAGCAGCGGCTCCTGCGGAGCTTCATTTCCCGATCCGTGCACAGCGCCTCCCACCCCGCGCCCCGCCGCGTGCACAAACTGAATGGAAAAGGAGATTCGTTATCTTGTTTCAGCTGCGCCAAGTTAGCGGCGGGCCGGTGGCGGCAGCGGCGGCAGCGGCGGCAGATAACAGTCCATGTGACAGTGCGGCGGCGGAGGCGGGACGCTGCCGAACCAGGGGTGCGGCGGCGGCCCGGCTCCGGAGCTGCCGAAGGGCAGTCAAGGACAGCCGCGCAGGGACACCCCAAGGACGCTCAACCGCGTGCATTTCTGTCGCTTCGAGGTTCGCCGCGACTACTTATTACTCGCGAACTCACGTCCCACATACGCAGACAAGGTTAAAGTCCCGCGCGCCGCGGGGGTCGGCCTCGGAGACGGCTTCCGCTGCGCCAGCGACGCCAGCGTGCCGTGCACGGCACGCCACGCGGCGGCCCCGCAGTCCACCACAAAGGCTGAGACGACGGGCACAGAGGACGCCCCCCTCTTGCTCCCTCTCTTTCTCTCTCACACGACACACACACTCCTCCCCTCACTACCTCTCTCTCTCTCTCTCTCTCTCTCTTTCTCTCTCACTCCCTCCGGTCGTGTCCCCGGTCTCTGAATGGAGGCTAACGAATGCGACTAAATGGTTCTCCAGACCACAAACCCGGCGCCCTGCCTTCCACCCCGCCCCGCGGCGGAGGGCGCCGAAAGACGCCTCCCGAATGAAAGGGCAAGGGGGCCTTCCTTTGACAGGCCTCTTCGGATGCGAATGCGGAACTCCCTCCTCACCCTGTCTCCCCCCTCCCCCCTCCCCCACGACTGCGGCGGCGGCTATGTGGATTTCTCGTTCAAACACAACAGGAGTGGGTGGCAGACGGGTGGGGGGTGGGGGTTAGGTGCAGGGGGGAAGGGGTGCCCGCAATTTCTTTTTACCGTGTCGGGCGCTATCTAGTCGATCCGTGGCCGTACTGATGGAATAAGATAGGTCCAGCGATTTGGGTCGGACGGGAGATGGGGCGGGCGTGCCTGCGAGAGGCCGCGCCGTGCCGTGGTCGTGCCGTGTCGTGCCGTGTCGTGCCGTGTCGTGCCGTGCCGTAGCGTGCCGCCGGCGTCGTCTCTCAAAGCGTCAAGGCAAGGAAGGGTCTAGGGTCGGGCGACCGACGCACCCGACGTTTGGTTACACCCGGTTACCCATGGCAACGACCCCACTACCACTAGTGTCGCTTCTCCCAAACACCTCCACTCCGCCCCCACCCCCTCCCACCGCTCCCCCCCCCCCCCCCCCCCCGGACCACCCCCGCACCGCCACCCGTACACCCTGCCCCTTTTCGTTAGGCAGACTATTGCCAGATGACTGAATGCCTCGTGCGAGAGAGGGGGCTCGCGGGGTTGGCCGTGCCGAGAGATTTCAATAGTTATCCGCCCCCGCCCCGTGCCACCCCGCACCGCCCCCGGCCGCCGGCACCACAGACCCGCCGAGCCCGCCGCGACCGGCTGCATTGAACATGCACACAGCCAGTGAGGTCCCTGCCTGGCGGCGGGGCGGCTGGCGGGGCGGAGCGGGGCGAAGCAGCCAGCGAAGCCGGCGAAGCACTGCCAGCCAGCCGCATTCAATGCGCCCTATAGAGGGACCCTGACTGGGACCCGGAGGACACGGTCCCGCGGAGTTGCTGTAAAGCACGGCGCTTTGGTTCCAGACAGAAGAGAGCGACAACCCACAGCGATCGAGTCGAGCCGAGTCGAGGCCCTGCCGGACCGGGCCGGGCGCAGCCAGACTGCTGTGAATTCCCTGTGATCATGGGTAAGTGGGGGCTGCGCCGCTGCATGTGCCGGCTGCGGTGGGGTGGCCGGCTCAGCGTGCAGCCCGCGCGGCGGACCCAAGGGCGGCGTGTCACTCCTCAGACACTCGGGAATCGCTTCAGAAACGCTAATAACCACCTCGGTAAGTGGGGGCTTCCCCTGACATCGAGCACCGTAGCCTCGACCGGTGTCATCGTGTGCTCCCCTTTCTTATGCCCCGGACGGACCACCGTCCACCGTTGCTAGGCGACGCGGCCCAAACGCCTGAGCCCCAGAGCCGCCAACCAGCCGACAGCCGACACCACCCCGCTCCCCGGCCCCCGCTCCCCGCACCGCCGCACCGCCGCACCGCCGCACCGCCGCACCGCCTCCCTCGCCGCCGCCGCGCCAGACGCCATGTCTGGCAGCAGCAGCACCCCCGGCCGCGGGGGGGCGCGCAGGAGCAGCCGCCGGTTGGTATGCCTGCCGCCCCTGTAACACCACACGCCACACGTGCACCGCCGCCGCCGCCGGGACGCATTCCTCGCCTCCGCCACAGCCAACTATCGCACAATAAAAGTCTCCGGCACAATACAATTCCATGAAACCTTCATCTCGGGATCGCGATGGAGTGGCGGCGCGGCATTCAAAATGAGAGAGCGGGAGAGGGAGACGCGTAGGAAGAGAGAGAGGGGGGAGAGGGAGTGGGGGGGGGGAGGGAGAGGAAGAGAGGGAGAAGAGAGAGAGAGAGAGAGAGAGAGAGAGAGAGAGAGAGCGGGAGGGAGAGCGATGTTTCAGGGACGTTTTCCTTTAAGGGCGAGGTCCATTTCCCTAATAGAGTAATGGTAAGTCTATCGCCCTAAACAGGCGACGCATACCTGCATCGCCCAAATTACGTTGATAAACCTCACCTCCCGTTTTTCAGTGTTTGGGCCTCCGGGTGTACAATAATTAATGTGGGTGGTGGATCACTTTGTGCACTTTGTGTTCGCGTGTGGCAGGTGGCTCTCCGTGCCGTCGGGGCAGCGCGTGGCGGTGACGGTGCGCGCTCCTCCGCCTCCAGGCTGCCCCTGCTGCCCCAGGGAAGGACGCTCGTCGGGGGAGGGCTGCGGCGGCGGCGGCGGCGGCAGCGACGGTCTCCGAGCCATGCGCGCCGGCCGGCTGTCGGGGGCGGGCCTCATGGCCGGGGAGGGCCTCGGCCTTGGGGAGGGTCAGGGCGACCGCGATGACACCACACCGGTCGAGATCCTGCAGGAGGCGGCCAAGCGCATGTCCCTGGCCGCCCCGCCGGCCGAGCGCGACCGCCACCCGGACCGCGACAAGGACGCCGGGTTCGCGGCCGGCCGCGGGGCCGGCAACAAGGTGCTCCAGGACGGCATCTTGTAAGTAATAACGCAGTCAGGTGGCTTCGCGTAGGAAAAAATTGCAGCGCCATAGGGTCAGTGCAGGTTAAAAGATCACACTTGAGGAGTGGGTAAAAAAAACCACGGTTTTGAAATATTATTTCTTGAGTAACCCAGCCAAGTTGGCATATCTTTCTAGAGGGGAAATGTCTCTTTCTCTTAGCTAAACCAATTCAGAATGGTTTCCAGTGGCAAGCAGTACAATTGATCTGTACATCGCTATGTAAAAATTGTACATTGACACTTGACAAGTGTCGCCTGGGCCGGCCGGCCGCCGCTAGGCTCCGGCCACTGCTAGAACCGTGCGTCGTCCCTCTCTCTCGTACACCGAGCGCCGAGACCCGACAGAGCCGCCCGTTGACGCTCTTTGCGGGTGGCCCCGCGGCGGGATCCCCATACCCCCGTCTCCAGCCACCTCGGGGCGCCACGAGGGCCCCCGCCCTGCCGGCTGCCGGAGGCCCTGGGGTGCCCGCACTCGCACAACATCGCGCGCTCGTACTTGGCCGGGCCCGCAATGCCAATGCCCCAGCAGCAGCAGCAGCAGCCTGAGCCTGTCGTGTGCGGCGTTCTGGTCCCGGCCCTATCCCGCCCCGCCCCGCACGGCGTGGAGCGGCGCGGCACGCCCCGCAAGGGACAGGTTCGGGCTAAATGTGGTAAAGGAGAGCGCCGAGGAGGCAGGGAAGGGGGTGCTGAATCTGAAGGAGCCTCCCAGCCCCTCCTCCCGCTCCAGCCCCGCGCGGCCGCCGGGGGGGAGGGGGGGGGTTGAGGGCGTCTTGCTACTCTATCAGGCAACACCTGCAAGCTAATGCCCAGGGGCGGCATGGTGCGGCGCGGCGCCACGCGGCGCTCGGGTGAACGCCCCTTCCGTCAGCACCGCCTCCCCCCCCCCCCCCCCACCCTCCTGTTCGGCCCCGCAATTGATGCATTGATGGGGAGCAGCCCCTACCAGCGGCGGCGCATCCGTCCGTGACCGGGCGACGGCACGGCGGTCTGGCATTTGCTGGCACCGCGGGGGCGGGGCGGGGTGGAGTGCGGTGTGATTGTGGGCGCGGTTCGCGCTCAGGGGGCTTTTGTCAGCGCGCAGAGAGGGCGCCGAGGGCAGCCGCCAGGTCCGGGAGGGCCGCGCCGAGCCGCACCCCGGGCGCCGCCGGAGCCCTCGGCAGTAATTAGGGGGAGGCGAGGACGCAAAGAGACGGCCGCGCCGCGACAAGAACTCAGCACTCGCACGCGCCCCCGCCCGCCAGTGAGTCGGGACGGGAAGGACGCCTACCCCCGACACATTTATGTTTTCTGTGGAATCCTACCTCCAAATCGCCCTGCCCTAACAGTACTAGCGCATCTGCGGCAGTCGATTAAGAAAACCGCGCAAGTGCTGGAGGCCTCGGAGTAACCGCGCGTCAGCCACAGCATGTGATAGTCGTTCGCGTGAGGCATATTGTTATTTTAAATATAGAAACTCGTGTTTCGGTTAACGAGGGCCACTTAGTGCTGTGGGCGCTGGAATTTTTTTTCTTTGGAATGGAGTGGTTTTGACCGAGTGAACCAGCGCGAGCCTAGCGCCTGCTACGTGGGCAGCCAACGGCTGTGGCACGCACGTGTGTTCTGCGGGCTGGCCTACCCCGGCATTCGCAGGCGCCCCGCGTTGTCCGTCCGTTTTTGCTCATGTATTTTCTGCTTCCCTTTTGATTGCACAGGATAAAGGATACATGATGAGGTAGTCACAAGATTATTACTGTAACATTCTCATGGTTAAGTATTCAGACGGGCTGCGAACAATGATACGCTAATGGAGAGAGAAATTCGATTTTATTTAATAACTTGAGTACATAAGACCTGCAGTCTTGTTACTTTACATCATGAGCTTATGGTATAACACGTTCAGATAGAGAGAGAGAGAGGGGGGGGGGAGAAACTGTATAATGACCTTATTAAAAAAGGGCTCATTGGCGTGGAGGGAGAGAGACAGAGAGAGGAGAGGCGCTGATGGATTCCCTTGGCCGCAGGAAGGAGAAGGTGCACCTGCAGGAGCAGACGCGCAGGTCGTGGCAGCGCAAGTGGGGCTTCCTGGCTGACCAGGAGAAGGCCTACAAGCAGGAGGCGGCCGCCGCCAACGTGGACCACCGGCGGATCGGGATGCGGGCCGAGCCGTCCGAGCAGAAGTACGTCGAGATCCTGCCCTCGCCGCCCATCCCGCGGCTCAGCTCCGGTGAGTGCGGCCGGCCGGTCGGCGCTGCCAACTCAAACGGAATTAATTAGTGTCGGGACGATCCACTCCGCGACGCGCGCCGCCTCCCCTCGCTCTGAGCCTCCCCGCCCCTCCCCGGCTGCTGCTGATGTTGCAGGTCTGGTGGGCTGGCGGTCCTCGCAGCCCGAGCTCAGCCTGGAGCGGGTCGGCGCGCTCTACAAGTCCCCGCTGCGCACCATCGACCCCCCGGAGCAGCCCGGCGACGTCCCCCGGGGCCGGCAGTCGTTCATCTTTCTGGGGTAGTCCGGCCCCGGTCCCGCCCGGTCCCGGCCCCGGCTGTCGGCTCTGCCCTTCGGGCCTCAGAGCCCCTGCGGCCTGGTCTGGTCCGGTCCGGCGCTGGTGCCCTGGTCCGGTCCGCTGCCGGCTGCCGCCGTGACGTCACGACACAAGGCGACGGCGGCCGGCCGCTGCGGCTGCGGGGCGGGCCAGGCGGGCCCAGCAGTGCGGAGCAGCGCGGCCGGACCGGCCGGGGCACCTCGTCCGACTGCGCGGTTGATGAGAGGTGGCACCTCTGCAGCTGCCACGACTGTGCCCGCGACGTGACCAGGTGACCCCGACCCGGCCGCGGGGCCGCCCACCCTCCGGGGGGCACCCTCCACGCAGTCCAGCCCTCCACGCAGTCCCCCACCCCCCCCCCACACCCACACCCTTCACCCCCACGCTCGGGCTGCGCGCCAAATTGGTTAAATGGAGATTGTCACTTGTCGTCAGAGAGTTTTGTACACCGTTTTATTATCCCGTTTACCGCTTTTAGCCCCACCGTTTTTTATGTGTGTTCTCCGCCGGCTCCGCGGTTCCATACGACCGCGGAGCTTTAAACGTTTTGTAAGCATTTTTATGTCAACCCTTTCCTGCTCGCGTGAGCGCTTTTGCACTTTTCGCGTACCGCCGTTTTGGTGGCGCGGGTTGTAATCAAATGTTACCTATGTATTTCACCGTCTTCTACAAACTTTATCGCTTTGTTTGAAAATATTTCTTTTGTATTTTTGTTTTTGGTTTGTATAATGCAGTTTTGTTTCCTAGTATTTGCATCTTGTTTTGGGTGCGGTAAATTCCTCATGCAATGTATACCCAGAGTGAAGGCGCAAGGCCAGGAAGGCACGCTGTGCGAGGTTTGAATGAATTAAAGTCGCTCCTTGGACGGCACACCGATTTTATTCCGCTTGTTGTCTTTACATTTCATACGGCACCCGTCATCACAGCCACAGCTACGGCAAAGAGGGTAGCGGCGGCAGGCGACCAATTTGCAATTCTGATATCCGAGCAGTTGATAGCAAGAATGCTGAGGTAGGCGGCGAGTCCCCGGTGCGGGGCGCGTCGGGGCGCGGCGGAGGGCCCCCGGTGGGTTTTCAGTGGGTCTCAGGGGGATCCCCGGCGCCGGCGAGTCCCTGACCGGCAGACTGTTATTTCCTCTTCCTTTGAAGGCGAGGTTTTTCTCCCTCCCCTTCCCCCTTCGCACGGCACCGGCAGCTTGCAGCCGTAGACCTCGTCGACGGGAGCGGCGGCGGCGGCGGCGGCGGCGAGGATGCGTGAAGAGACCTCCGCGGCGGCAGGACAAGGCGCACGGCGACATGGACGAGGCGGGGCGCGGCCGCGGCGGCACCTGGGGGCAGAGCCGGGCGGAGCCGGGCAGACGTTACTTCAAAGAAAGGACGGGTAAGGCTTGGTAAGCCGGGGCCTGCAGGCGGGGCCCGGCGGGGCCCGGC
This sequence comes from Megalurothrips usitatus, assembly GCA_026979955.1. Classification (NCBI taxonomy): domain Eukaryota; kingdom Metazoa; phylum Arthropoda; class Insecta; order Thysanoptera; family Thripidae; genus Megalurothrips; species Megalurothrips usitatus. Next base: position 1,829,356 of record CM049594.1, on the reverse strand, counting down.
GGGGCGGGGGCCCGTCTGTCTCAAACTAAGACCGAGCAAGGCGAGTGAAGCCAAGTGGAGTGCAGCAGAGACAGGGCAGGGCAGGGCGCGGGCCGCCTCGGCGGGGGGCCGGGGCGGGGCAGCTCTCTTTTTATACCCTTCACGGCGCCCGCCTCGCAACAAGGGCCTCGGGCGGAGGCCTCCCCCCCCCCCCCCCCCCAAGCCCTCGGCTCAGGTACAGTCTGCACTTTGATTCGGGTATCCACGTCGATAAGCCCGAGTTCCCTGTGATGCGCTGTTGGCTTTAGTCGTGCCCACTGCTAAGAGACGAGGGGGAGCCCGGCCCGGCCCGGGCCGCTTCTCTCAGGGCCGCGCTTAATCACCGTTAAGAGACCCCTCCGAGGCTCCACCCCCGGGGCCCTCGGACCCTCAGCCTACCATCGGGGCGGGGGCTGGGCGCGGCGCGGTCACACGCCGTAGCGCTTCTTGAAGAGGGCGGGCGGCAGCTGCTTCAGGATGCGCTGCGGGTTCACCTCGACGACAACGGACTCGTCGCCAGCCAGCCAGCCGAAGTACACCAGGTGCTGGAAAAAAGGAAGGACAACGCGATGTAGCGGCGTCAAAACATAGCACCGCGGTCCGAGACAGTGTCCCTGACAGTGTCAGGCACATACCTTGTAGCGCTTGATGACGTGGAAGGCGTGCTCGGGGCTGCTGACGCCCGGGTGGGCCCTCCTCTCATCGGCGTCCTCCGTGTCCAGGGCCGAGTCCAGGCGCGGTATCTTGGCGTCGGGCACCACGTCCTGCACAGGCGAGCCGATAACCATCACGGGGCGTCCGGGCAACAGTTCCCAGAAACTGCCGTTTGGCGCGCGACCCCGCAATGCGAGGCCGGAGAGACACGTCGCGGAGCAGCAAGTAGAGCAGGCGCCGACACAGCGCGCGCGCCGAGAACATTTAACTCAAAATGTATTGCAAATCATACAGATCATCCCCGGAAATTTGAAGAGAAACTGTCGTTGCCCAATGCGATGCTCCAATAGGGCGATATTTATTTGCGCCGCAATGCTGCTCCAATGGGCGATATTTATTCGTGTATGTTTCTCTAAGAGGGCCACCTAGGCCCAAAAACCTTTCCCCCCCCCCCTCCCCCGCTGCTCGGTCATTGTAATGCCATTACGAAAACGCGACAAACAAACAAAAGGCAATGATAACAATAACACGTCTGGCCACGCGTGAAGCGACTCGGCCGAGCGACACCATCAAAGGGGCGGCCGGGGCCGGCCGGTCGGACCAATCGAGCAGGGTTTTAAATACGGTCCGGCGGCGCGGCATTCATCGGGGCCGCCCCCGGCCCGCCCCCGGCCCGCCCCCGGCCCGCCCCCGGACCCCGGCTCTCACCCCCCGCACGACCAGCCCCCCCCCCCCCCCCCCCCCCCCCCACTCCCCGCGGCCCGCAGCAGACGAGCACGATGGCATGCGGACGCAGCCGCAGCCGCCAGTGCGCCCGCGGATCGGGGCATAGGCAGTCCGCAGCGCAGGCCTGCCGAGCGGGCCGGCCCGCCCCTGCATGCCCCGCCCCAGACTGCCCAGACCACTGCGCCCCGCCCCTCGCCGCCCTTCAGGGACCACATGGCAACATCCGGCAAAATCCAAATCCGGTCTCAAATCCCCCCCCCCCCCCCCCCCCCCCCCCCCCTACCTCCCACCCCAAGCCACGATCACGAGTCCATAAATGAAGCAACAGATCGGCAAGCGCCGTGTCGCCGACGCCGCCGCGCCTGGAAGCTGATGAGCCTCGGAATGAACGACACCAATTTCGCTGCCGCCGCTTCAACCAAGAAAATGTTACAAGTCGCGGTGCATGACCGGCCGGGTAACAGCGTGTACCACTGCTCACCTTCCGGGGTAGGGGGGCAGCAGGAGGAAAAGGAAGGGCGAGGGGAGGGGGGTCGAGACGAACGCACCGCGGCGTGGCAGGTCGACTTCTAAACAGCGCTGCTTTCCGAAGTGTACCCAGACGACCCCCGTACTCACTGCACACAATAAAGCCGGATGTCGGCCCTGTTGACAATGCATGTTCCCCCTCCCCGCGGCCCCGCGGCACGGCAGCGCGTTCGCAATATTCAGCGTGCTCTCCCTCCTGTCCGCCCCCCCCCCCCCCCGCCCCGCCCCGCCCCGCGCCAGGCCCGGAGGGCGCGGCCGTGTCTGTGAGCACGGCATGGCGGGGGTGAGTGTGTGCGCGCAGGCTGGTCCAGGCAAGGCCAGGCCTGGGCAGAGGAGGGTGAGTGCATCCGGGGGCTGTCTGCGACCCGGTGGGGGAGGCAGGCTGAGGGGGGGGGGGGGGGGCGCCCCGACCGAAGTCAGCCCGCCGAGCCGGGGTCCGGTCATGAGGCGTGGGCGCGTCGGCGCTGCTCAATGTAGTGTGCTGTCTGATTGCTGCACGGGGCCCCAGACCCGGCCCGGACGGCGGGGGCGGGGGCGGGAGGGCGGGAGAGTGGGGGGAGGGGTCTACTTACGATATCATCTTGTCAGAGACCGGACATCAGCCCCCTTCCCCCTCGCTTCGCAACAGCCCCGGCGCCCCGGCGGTCTGGCGAGGTGTGGCGCTGGGAGGCGGCGGTCTCCAGGAGGTTGGGGTAGGGTGTGGGCAGCGCGGGGCGGGGAGAGGCGGGGGAGGAGGGGAGGAGGGGAGGAGGGGAGGAGGAGAGGAGGGGTGCTGGGCTTAGCTGGGCTGGGCTGGGCTGGGCTATACCCCAAGGATATTGATGTAAATATCCAGAGTGGAGCGATCGAGAGAGATGAGGAGCGAGATGCGATGGAGATGGGGTGGTGAGGGTGAGGGTGATTGGGCGAGCGCAGGTTGCGTCGAGACGGGGCGCCCTCGCGAGCAGCAGACGAGCCAGCCATGATATTAAGTAATAAAGAGGAACGCCAAAGTTGGCTGCTTGCTTGCACCCAGTGAAAACAAGAAGAACTGCTGCTAAAAAGGGAAACTCCACATAAATTAAGAAAGAAAATCAGACTTACCTTATTTTTATCAATCACGCAGATTGTGCTGTCGTCGTGCAAGAAGATTAATTTTGGCTCCCTTGGGTCAAAAGCAATATTCGTAACGGGGTTGAATCTGGATTGCCATTGCTTCGGAAGAGATCTGTCAAGTTTTCTTGAGAATGCAGTAAATTCTTTTCTGTGAAGACTATATTCCACAATCTAAAGCAAAAAACAAAATTGTAAAGAATTTATAGAAAATATGTATAATAATACAAAAGAATATTATACTGGAATAATATGTATACCTTATTGTCAGCATAAACAACAACAACATTAGACTGTGGACTGATGTTCAAAGCTGAAGGAGCACAGGAGTATTTGGGTAGGGAACAATAAAACTGAAAACAGCAAACTGTCAGTAAGAATCCGTCAATTTAGGAGGATATCACAAGACAACAACAATCACCTTTTTTTCTTTCCATACTGCAATGCTGCCCTGAAGATCACCAGCAATGATATACTGACCATCTCTAGATATCTCTAAAAGATGGATAGTGTCTTTGAATCCAGTAGAAGAAACTAGTGCAGTAGCATAAGCAACTACAGGTGCCTGGTCTTGAAGGTTTAATTCGAATATTAATATTTGCCCTTCTTGGGAGACAAGGGCAAGACTAGAGCTATCTGGTGAAAACTTTAATAGATGGGCTGGAACACATTCTGCAGGGAGCTCGCCCACTTTGTCAAGATGTGGAGTGTTCTCTTCTGACTGAAAATGAAGTTAAAAAGATTACGTGTAAAAATGTAAAATGAGCATTTTTGATTGAAAGTATAAAAGAAAAACTCACGTCATTCACATAGAAAATGCGTATTAAAGATTCCGTAGAATAAGCCAGCCACTTCGAGTCACTTGACAAGGCACAACAAGTAATGTGCTCATCATGTCTACTTTTTAATTCCAAAATTTTCACAGGGTTTTGCACTATTTGTTCTGACTTTACTGATGACCTTTCACTATCATTCCCATTCATTGGTAGTGCTTTCGGCTGTTTCTTCCCCCTGCAACATACAAAAACAGCTGAAAATTCCACACACAAGTCTATGTAGCATACCGGCAAAAACAGAAATTGGTATGATGTTACCTGCTTTGGGGTCCATTTTTAATAGCATTATCAGTATCTCCCAATCTCCAGACTTCTAGTGATGATGTATATCTAAGCAGTAAACTTCTTGATTCTGGGCAAACCATGACACAAGGAGCCTGGGAGAAAACAAAAATGATATTAGAAGAAAGAAGACAGACTCTGCCACATGCAGAGAGTGAGGCACATTTTGGCCATGGTGCTTCAGAAGGTGCTGATTGAGGCTTACTTGAGGTATAGGAGGACATTTCACTAAAACCTTGGGAGGCCAGCTCACAGCTAAGTAAGTGTCTATGCCTAGAGGTCAATATAAGACATACAGTATCATTGAAATACAAAATTAGATTTGATTATGCCATAGTTATATGCTGTAAACTCACCCCCTGAGCATAAATTTTCATGGCAAACAGCTATGGCACGAACGTCATGCACATGAATACGTCTGTTCGCGGACCTGCACCACTGGGTGCGCTTGCTTGTAGCTTTAGGAGCACCAATTGCTCCCGAGATACCATTCTGAACACTAGCACTGCTAATAGAGATTCTGGTAAAGGTGGCGATAAGGGGATCCACACCTAGAAATACAATATCAGAAAAATTAGCTCCCTGTTTGAATAAAAACCTGAGCTAATGATTGTATAACTAACAAGCTCACCAGAACAGTACACAGTAGATTGGTCATCAGATAATGCTAGGCATAAAATGTCTGCTTGATGGCTCTGATATGTTTCAGTGTTCATACCAGTGTGGCCATTCCAAAAGGAAATCTTTCCCCTGCAGGTAACGGTCATGGTCATAAGTGGGGCAAAAACTAAAATAAAAGTACAGTGAGCAAACAGTCCTCACCGAGAATCTCCGCTTATGACAGTGAAGTCATCAGTAATTGCTATGCACCATACAATTGTTTCCTTCTTTGCTTGGTCACGTCCTGTGGTCATTTTGTGGAGTGCATGGCCAGTATGAACATTCCAAATTCTTACTGCATCCACAGAACCAGTTGCAATAAAATCACCTGACGAGTCCCATGACAGACACAAAATCCGACCTGGAAAAAATTTCAAGCATTAAAAATGTGACCTCTCTTGGTCAACAAACACAGGATTTATCTGAATTACCCTCTTGCTTGTCCAATATTTTCTCATACATCATATTGTCATGTTCAATGCTGAAGATATTTATGTAGCCATCTTCAGTGCCGACCTGCATATTCATTAAATGTGAGGGTTATAGGAAAAAAAGCTCACTTAATTAGACGTCATGGAAGAGAATGTATTAGTAGCTCACCGCTAAACAAGTCTTCTGACGGTTCACTCCTAAGCACCAAGCTGGTCCTGCTGTGACATTGGCTGAATGCTGATAGAAAGCAAATTTAACAATTATAAGAAAGGTATGCCTTGGCATTGAAATCTTATCCCCATCCTCATAGATCTATTCAAACACAAGAATATAATATCATACACATCATTCCTCATACCTTGATTGTCAGAGTCTTTAGATCATGCTCCACAACTCTCGCATTCAGGCCTGTGCTGAATAGTCGATCTCCACACCATGCCAGTGACTCAACAGATCCTCTTCCAGGGAGAACTCTTTCAAGGAAAGCGGTGTTGCGAAGATTCCATACTTCCACTGAACTATCAGCTCTAAAACAGAAATTTCCAAAATTATCAAAAGCATCTGCTTAACTAAATGGGCAGCATAGCTCATTCCCGAAAATAAACAGATGAAAGAAGGGACAGCAATTCTACTGCAAAATCATTAGGTGCATGAATAGCTGAGTTACAATGTGGCCTACAGCCAAGGATCTTCAAAATTGAGAAAAACACTGGCATCACGTTTAAAAACATAACCTTGTATGTGAACACAAACCTGGACAGAGCTAGTTTACGACATTCGCGAGCATAAGCCATGCAGTGAATGGCTTTAGGTTCGACATTATAAAACCTAACTCGGTGTACTCGAGAAGTACTCATCATGAATTACAACAAAATACAGATTTAAAAAACATTAATAACCACTCAAACCACGTTGGGCAAGACGCTGCTTTCCCACAGCACGTATTTTTCATACTTCGGCTTCGCACATGCTCCGGCTTCACACTCCTCCCTCGTGCCGGGCTGGGGAGTGCTGGGCAGTGGGCAGCAGTGGGCAGTGCTGGGGGCTGGGGGGGTAGTGTGGGAGGGGGAGGAGGGCGGGGCATGCGGGGCGGTGGGGATTTGATTTTCCGTCTCAGTCGTCCGTCGTCGGTTGTCCGTCATCATGATGGCAAGGCACCTCAATCTGTTTATTTTCATGCCACAAGTCTTCATAATCCTCTTTAGCATCTTCACGGTATCCCAATGCCTCTATGAAGACCAAGTTGGAAAATTTGATTGGTAAGATTTGATTTGTTTTTGTCAGCTTAACAAGTTTAAGTTGCTTGTTAGCTGTATTGTAGGTTATGGTGACCGGTAGTTTTGTGATTTTTCACTATACATGAACTAATCAATTTCAAGCACAATAACAAATGTATATTTTCCAAAAACTAAATTATGCCGTCCTTTAGAGAGCCATAACTTACGTGCTGTTTCATAATTTGATTAATAATTATACATAAATTATGAATGTGGGGATGAAAGTTTTATCATTTCTGCTCTTTAAATTTTTACACTTTTATCCCTACAGCAGAAAAACTGTGTGATGTTCCCTCTTTTCCTATTTCTCTGCCTTTGCAACGCTGTTTACTGCTTTGAGAAAATGGTTATCAGGCGGTTGATTTTTCCTTGTGATTTCAGAAGGTTTAATTACGTGTTAATTATGTCTACAGGCATCAGAGCTTCATAGGAAAACTGAAGTTTGCTTTTGGAGATGCATCTGGAAAACGTGCCATTGTTGCCACTGAATTGAATGTGGTCGCTGCTCTCAGCTTGAAGACAGGTTATTAAAATTTTCACTCTGATGTTCGTACAATTCATCACGAACCTTAAGTACAAACTTTACCAACCTTTTATTATCAGGAAATATTTTGTGGCGACACATCCTGGAAAAGGATCCACAAACAAATATTTTATTCCTTTCCCCAACAAGCAGTGGTGAGGCTCTTGTTGTTACTGGAGGCCCCAAACCTCTGGTGCGTGCATTCGACCCTATCAATGGGGCCTTGGCATGGGAATGGACTTTACCCTCAACATTTCCTTTTGACAGGTAATATCGATTTAATCAGAATATGTTAAGAGCAAAATTGAGGTTTGTAGATGTATAATTTTCTTATTATTATCATTTGTTTACTTCTGGCTTAGGATTTTGTGGGCTGTTTCTACCGAAAAACTCTATGCATTGTCCTTAAATGAGGGAGAAGATTTTGTTGTTCAACAATTCAATATAAGAACAGGTTCACAAACAAGCAAGTGGAAAACCATCGTACCATGGGTACACAAAAGCAAGTAAGTTACAATAGAGCAGCTATCACTAAAAAAAATTTTTATCGTAATGTTAAACTTTCAGGAGACCACTATGTTTGCCAATTTTTATTTCTTTTTACCTTTTTACAGGTGTGTCCCTTCTCGAGATCTGTTGATTTGCCATTCAGGCAAGACCTTGCACACCATTAGATTTTCTCAGAAGGATGCAAAACCTTACCCTGTAGAATTAGGTCAACCCATTGCTCAAATTGAGTCAGTGAAATCCGGAGAGAAGGCTGGAGTATTTGTGGACTTATCCAATTTGGAATCTGGACCGTCTAGCCAAGTTGTTTTGTTTTCGGATCAAGGGCAAACCAGTGTGAAATGTAAACCTCTCTCTTCCCCTGCAAGATGGGTGTTTTTTGATTCAGTTGGGGAATCAAATATTATTCTCCAAATGGTTCAAAGAGATGAGGTATTATAAATATAAAATACTTTCTGCTTTTTTTTTTTTTTTTTGCTTTTTTCACTTTTTGTTTTTGTTATAATTCCATTGGCTCTTCATTTCCAGAAACTGAGTATAGTTACATCTGATTGTATATCTGGAAACAAAATTGAAGAGTCCACTGGTGGTGTGAAGTATCCTGCTGACCTTGGTCCTCCTCATGTTGAGAGTGTGGTTTGTGGATCAAACCATGATATGGCCTCATGTCGTCTCTTAATTAATAGTCCGGACCAAGCTATCACTCTTGTGCAGTATTCAGGTACATGTTTTACAAGTAGACTGTGTGTGTTACAAATTTACAATACAAATTTGGTGGTCAAAAATTTAAAAATTCTCTCTTTCTCTCTGTTAGGAAAAGTGCTTTGGTCTCGTGAAGAGGCTTTGGCCCAGATTTCAGCTGTGGAGATGATGGACCTACCAGTGTCAGACAAGGATGCAGCAATTGAAAAGGAATTTGACAGCAAGGAAGGTAAGCCACCTGATTCAGTATTAGAGAGGGTTTGAGGAAAATACATGTCTGTGACAAAAGGTATCATGTTTGTGACTCTGCACTTTTTTCTTGTGCTGCTCAGAGGATTTTACTGCAGTTGGTGAGTCATGTAATCGAGTGCAATAGAATTTGGTTTGTTTGGCTTAATGAAACTCACTTTTCTCATTTTGATCCTTTTGTGCTTGTCAATAGGTCTATTCGAATAAAATAATAATAGTCCGTATATACTGTTTATAGAACAATAACAAGTTCTGTAGTGTGCTGAAATATTCATATGTAAATTTAATGGTAAAGTTAGTTTTCTCATGTATCAACACTCCACATTCTTGTGCAAACACTTTTACTTCGCCTTGATGTGATTGACCCATTAATTTTTTCAAAAAAAAAGATTTGTTACAAATTTTATGTGGGCTTTTAACATTTCAAACCTGTAAATTTACACTGCTTGTAAAGACCGATGTTTGATGTAAAGAATTTAATGAGTGGTTTCAAGTATTTTTTGTGGTGTGCTCAGTGCACATGTAAGGTAGCTTATTTGTTCGCATGTTTCATTTTATTTTGGTGGTTTCATTGATTGCAGAAGACTTCACCTTATTTTATGCATTAAATACAGTCTGAATGTCAGAGACCTAAGCCTGTGATTTTGTTTCTGTTTGGCTTTGTGTTTGCTCTATGTATCATTGCATGTAGGCAATAGTGTGAAAATGCAGCTACTATATTATTTGCTAACCTTTACTTTGATTACTTTCAGCTGGAGTATTGGGAATGTTTGGGCGACGTCTGGTTAGCCAAGCTCTGCAGGCACAGCACCTGTTACAAACCGTGTTTGGACTTCATGATCCAATTCAGCCTGCCGGTCAGAGAGCCGACTTGGTACGAGACGACTTTGGCCTTCATAAGATGATTGTGGTAGCAACTAAAGCCGGAAAGGTAACCTATTTTCTCTATTCTTTGTTGCGGTTTCATTTAAAGGGTGGCCCATTATATTGCGGATTTCCTGTTTCTAGTTGTTTGGTCTTGACAACTTAAATGGAGAAATCATTTGGCAGAAAGCATTGGTAAATGTTGACACCCGTTCAATGCAATTATTCATTCAAAGAACAACTCGCCATGGACCTTTCCCAGCTCAGTGCCTCCTGCTGCTGAAGGATAAGGTAAGAAGACACTAAAATTTAGTTATGTGTTAACTTTGTAATTTAGCAAGAATCCAATGGAACCATTTGATTTTATTTGTTGTCCAGATTTCTAAGGAAAGCATTCTGTATACTTTCAATCCAATAACTGGTGAAGGATCAAGGAGGAGTCTAGGGTACCGTGTCCTTCAGGCTATGCCCCTCCCTGTGGTGGATGAGGAGTCGTTGCGACCTATTCTGTTTCTAGACTCCTCTGAGAAAGTACACATTGAACCTCAAAGTGCAATTTCACTTGTAGACCCTCTAGCTTCAAATACCTACATGTATGTGGCGGATCCTGTGACTGGGGTTATGACTGGGTACACTTTAGCTCAGTCAACATCAGAGGTAAGTACCAATAGGATTGTGAATTTCTGGTTGGGAATTATGTGCCAGTTTTGTAATAAACCGAATTTGCAGAGACTTGTTGCTTCGAGAGTATGGGAGGTCGTTTTCCAACCAGAAACTCAGACTATACAAAGTGTAGTTGGAAAAAGCCCTCAAGAAAGAGTTCATTCTCAGGGGCGTGTCCTTGGTGACCGTAGTGTGCTATATAAGTATGTTAATCCAAATCTAGTTGCTGTGGTCACACAAGGAACAGATACTGTCCACAAGTGTAAGTCTTGACATTTTCTCTCAATATGCATATCTGCTGTCTATTGTCACTCATGTATTTTGTGCAAATGTGTTTTGCCAACAGATGTTCTCAACGTATATCTGCTGGATGTTGTATCGGGAGCTATTGTTTTCTCTATTTCTCATAAAAGGGCTCGAGAACCAATCCACTTGGTTCATACTGAAAACTGGGTTGTATATACGTACTTCAGTGAAAAGTGGAGGCGCACTGAAATTGCTGCTATTGAATTGTATGAAGGAAAAACTCAAAGTAATTCAGGAAGTGAGTACTGTACGCTCTTTTATATTCTATTGTTATTGAAGTGGAGTTTGATGCTTCATATTTTTCAACTTTCTCTGCACAGCTTTCTCCTCTCTTATTGCTCCTGTTCAGCCAATGGTTGAGCGTCAGTCTTACATCCTTCCTGCTATGGTGCAATCCATGAGCCCAACAATCACAGAAAAGGGTATCACAAGCCGACATATTCTTGGTAAGTTCAGTGTTTCTTTAATCTATCATTTATTTTTTGTGTGTGTGTGTGTGTGTGAAATTCCTAATTCTAGCGATTTATACACAGTTGGACTGGCCAATGGAGCTGTGTTGGAAGTACCTTGGATATTCCTTGATCCTCGTCGCCCAGTAACCGTGACACCAGAAATGCGAGAAGAAGGAATTATTCCATATATGCCCGAACTTCCCATCCCTACAGAGTCTGTTATCAACTACAACAAAACGCTCCCGCAGATAAGTGGGATCCACACAGCTCCCAGTGGTTTGGAAAGTACATCGCTTGTGCTGGTTTATGGATTAGGTAAGACCCTAGAGGTGTTGTGAGACGAAGTGAAACCCCTGTTGATCTCTAAATAATAAATAACTCTTATTCTAATTTTTTTCAGACCTCTTCTATACGAGAGTTGCACCATCAAAAACATTTGATCTTCTTAAGGAAGACTTTGACCCATTCCTCATCTCTATGGTCCTCATCGGACTTGGTCTTGCTTCATACACTACTAAACGGTTAGCCTCACGGAAGGCTCTTAAGCAGGCATGGAAATAAGTTGTGGAATAAATAAAAATAAAATGGAATAAATTGTGTGTTATGTATAGTGTATTTATTTGAAGAGGGTTAATGTGTTGGCTCTGTGATAGCTTTTAGCCATCAGCTATATTGCAACTGTTCACTATTTGATCATCCTTTTTTTTTTGGAACATTACTGACTTGGTCTTCATTCTTGTTGAGCTGCTATGTAGTAAATTTAATATGGCTGCTAAAATTTCTTCATGTTCACATTCACAGTTTTGAATTTAATATAAAAATATTATGTGCTGATCAATTTTATACAAATGAAAAGAACGGCATGCTAGCCATGCCGAGGAACATGGGAAAACTTGAACTGTGTAGTCCTTTTATCAATTTTGTACAATTTGATCACATTTTATCTAGGTTTTCCGATAGGAGCTAGTGAACGAACTGACATGGACTGGCTGTTGTATTTAATTTTAATGTTGAGTTGTTAATGAGTACAATTTCAACATTGGCATTTTCCTGCAATTATCAGATATATTGTAGGTTGCTTGTTATTTTCTTCTAAGATTTATGGGGGGAAGAGAACCTGTGTTGTTCTGAAGCATGTGGAGAATGGGTTTTGGTAAACTTCAAAACTATTGATTTAGGTAAACTCAATGAGCCATTAATGAGTAGACACTTACCACTTAGTCTGATGACAATAGTTCTGTTAAACAATTTCACCATTTTTGAACAAACTGGATTCTAGGATGATGAGATTGTTTTGTCTTTTTGTAAGGTGTTATGTCATGTTAAGGACATATGTAATCTAGTCTTGTTGGATTATTTTCTCACTGCTGTGCACAGGCATCATGAGGGTTTACTTTGTCTGAGCTAGTTAATTAATGGGACCTATCAATTTGTATTGTAAGAATACAATTATGGATGAGCAGCAATTTTTCTTTTGCGTTTGAGGAGATTTGTTTGCTCTTCAAGCGCGAGTACTGACAGCATGTGTTCTGTATTAGTCCTTTATTCTGGTTGTAATAGTTACTGAGAATGTGTGTTAAACTGTGTAACTCATTGGAATGTCATTACAGCCATTCCACTTTGGTTCTCAACCTTACTTGGTAACTGGATTGATAGAATAGGTAAACTTGCTTAATACATTTTATCAGAATCAATTACATTACCTGTACATGTCTTATGTTGACACGAGGTCTGCTTTGTATTTAAACATTGAATTTGGAACAATGCGATTTGAGTGAATTTTATATCCTACACCGATGTGATCTGTGCCTCTAAAAAATGTAACAGTGTGTCATCTTGCAATTTGCAATACAAATTTACAATGATGTATTTAATAAATTTTATCTTGTAAACCTCTTTTTGTCTGCCCTGCTAGAACCATACGACACCTCAATGAAATTTAACAAACTTATTAATAATGAGACAGCGTAAAACTATGGTGGAGACCTCAGACTCTTTAGAACATCCATCCAAAAACTCAGTCTTTGTTCTTCCAACAAAATATTGTCGCGTTTCACTTCGGGGCGTGCGGTAATATGGAGGTATGGCGGGCGGGCGCGAGCCCTGCTCATGTCCTCCAGCCAAGTCGAGTTCCTGTCCAGGCAAGCAGTGTTATCTAGCGAGTCCCATAAACTGCAGCAGCAGGTCGACAGCTACTTACAAGCGCGCGGTGAAATCGGCGAGGAGATTTGCTAAAAAGGGCTCTCGTTGTGAGCACCCGGGGTCCGACTCCAATGAAGCGGTGATGAGCAGTTGTTGGAGTTCGCCTCGATGCGGGACACCTTGACAGACGACAAACGCACCCTGTGACTGCCGAGCCTCCAGCACAAACTGCGCCATAACGGAGAAGCTTTCTCGCGGGCCGTCCGTCCGTACCCGCTAGGACGGAGTCGAACATTCGGTTAGAGGCGCCGCAGTCGGCGCCGGATCCGTCGTACACGTACAGGTACAGCGGGGCGGCCTGGGTGTCGAGCTTGGTGGCCTTGTAGACCATGGGCACCACGGTGCGCACGTCCCCCAGCAGCTGCACACAGCAAGTGACACGTCATCCCGGGGTGCGACGGGACGACTGACACCACAAAGCGAAAAGTCAAGAACCGGGACCGACGTTGACGACGTCGCCAGGGAACTTCCGGACGTCGATCTCCTGGTCCGGACTGGAGAAGTACTGCTTCCGCACGCGCGCCTGCAGCCGCAGCAGCAGCTTGTCGCCGGGCCGCGGCAGCAGGCGCACCTGGGCGGCCGTGGCCGCGCCGAGGTGCAGCAGCGAGTCTTCCAGGTAACGGCTGAAGTTGGCCCGCAGGGCCTCCGCGCTGCCGTTGCTCTGCAGCGCTGCGCGACACCAAGAAGCACGCAAATGGGAAACACAGACTGGGACTGGGCGAGCTCCACTGTCCACTGTCGTGCCGCGGACCAGGGGCTACTCCGCGGCTCCGCGGCTCCCCGAGGCAGCATCTCCTCACCCTGGGCGGAGGGAAGCCCCTCCCTCGACACGACGCCGGCCAGCGTCGGCCGCCTCGGCACGGGCGGCTTCTGCACCAGGGCCTCTGGGTCCTGCGTGAGCACGAAGGGTTCCAGCTCGGGGGCAGCGCCGGACTGGCGCGGCCGGAGCTCCGGAGAGGGCACGAAGGCGTTGACGGTCAGGCCCCAGCCGGCCTGCAGCACCCGTCGGGAGAACGTCAAGCAGGGCGCCAAGCCGACTGACACGAGGTTTCGGGGTCGGAGTTCTTTCGTTCGGTCGGACGGAACCGGGCGGGGGTACCTGGCCTCTGGCCGTGGGCCTCGAGTGTTCCGATACGTACGCCGGCCCTGAACATGTCCCAGGAGGCGACGACGAGGTCCCGTGCCGACGCCGTCCTCAGCACGGCCTCCGTCTCGGTGGCGTTGCCGGTGGCGTTGCCGGTTCCGCCGGCGCGGCTCAGGCGGGCGGCGAGGGCGTGCGCGCGCGCCACGTTGTCCTCCGTGTATACCGATTTGCCGAGCGCCGAGCCACTCATCTCGATCTGGGCCCGGAACAGGCCTTAGGGAAGAGAAAAGGGAGGGGGGGGGGCGTTGAACCAAGCTGGATAGCCGAGCCAAGCCCTGACCTCAGCAGTTAGGCGACGAGAGCGCTGACCACGGCAGCGATGCCAGGCGCCCGGCACCGCAGTGCCGGCAACAGTCGCGGGCTGCAGCCAGTTTGACCCGGAGAGCGCCGACGCCCAGACCGCCTGGACACAGGACCGCGACGACGACGCTGTCCCTCCTACCCACCGGCGCTGAGGGGCGACAGCCCGAGCAGCTCCACGCCGGCGGCGCCCGCCCCGTGGCCCGCCAGGGTGACGAGGCCCGGGTCCCCGCAGAAGGCCCTGACGTTGTCGCGGACCCAGCGCAGTGCCAGCAGCAGGTCCTTGAGGCCTGCGTTGCCCGGGACGCCCGCCGTGTTGAGGTTGGCGAATCCTGTCGGCGGCACTCGGGTAGTTAGTGGGGCGGGGGTGGGGGGGGGGGGCGCCGCCGCCGCCGCCACCTACCCAGGGCACCGAGGCGGTAGTTGAGGGTGACGACGACCATGTTGTGCGCCATGAGGGGGTCCGGCCCAAACACCGCGCTGCGTCCGCAGCCCAGCAGGAAGGCCCCGCCATGGACAAACACCAGCACGGGCAGGGCGGCCACGTCGCAGCGCAGCTGTGAGAGGGAAAGGGGACGTTAGACTCCAACAAACTCAACATAATGAGTACAAACCCAATTAATTTGACGGGAAATTTCGTAATGAATAATGTCCATATTAATTTCCTTATTCAATTTTAATTTTTTCCCTGTTGGCTAAGACATTTTACGAGGATTTTTTTTTTTACACAGAAAGATTGGAATCAAAACTTACCAGTGGGGTGTAAACGTTTAGGTTGAGGCAGTCTTCGGAGCCGGCGAAGTTCCCGTTGGCCAGCTGGGGACAGCAGTTGCCATCCTCGGTAGCGTCACGGAGCCCTGACCAGGGAAGAGCGGGGCGCGGCGCCTGGCAACATATTAAATTAAACCGCTCATCTTTTCTAAAAAGGGACTCGAACCAACCAGGGGGTACCTGGTAGCGCAGCGGGCCCTCGGGGGGCAGCGCGTAGGGCACGCCGCGGAAGGAGAAGAACCGCTGGCTGGTGTTGGTCCGGGAGACGACCCGCTGGCCGCGGATCTGGCCGCCGACCAGCCGAACCACGGGGAACTCGTCGGGGTCCGAGGTGGCGGCCGTGGCGGAGACCGTGGCGGAGACCGTGGCGGACACGACTGCGGTGCCGGCGCTGCTCCTGGGCCTGGGGTCGGAAACAAGTGTAACCGCACGGGGCTCAGCTCGTTGGGGGTGCGAGGCGAGCACCCTACTCACCCTGCACGGCCGCTGGCAGTGCCGTTGGCAGCGTTGGCAGCGTTGGCAGCGTTGACAGTGCCGCTGGCCACGGAGAGGAGCACAAGGACCACCGCCCGAGCTGCCGGGTCCATGGTGCTGCGGGTCTTGGCACCTGTCACCGACTAAACGCGGCTAAACGCGAGCAGCCGCGGCGCGGCGCGAAGTCGAGGGGCACGCCGACGCCACGGTCGGGTAGGTCCAGGATGGCCGGCTTCCGATGGGTCTGGCATTGGGCTGCCGGGCCGCCCGGATGAACGGGTTGCCGTTTGCCGTTTGCTGAGCAGCCGCTCAGGAAACGATTTCCTCCTCCTGTCATACGCGCGGATCAACTCGTACAGCCCTCGCCCCTGGCCCCGCTCCGTGCACCTGGCACGCCAGATCGCCGCCGCGGTTTGAGTTTACCCTTCTTCCCGCGCTCGGCTGCGAGCTGCGAGTAGCGACGTTGTCAGATATCGCCAAGATCGTCGTCGGGAGGGGAGTCACCACCCGGCGGCGCCCCGGCGCGCCACGGGTGGCGGGCAGCGGCGGCAGGGCAGGAGGGGGAGGGGGGAGGGCGCGGGGTGAAGTGTTTGTTGATGTTATTGCTGTTGTTTACAGACAGCCCTCGTCCTCGTGCATGGGCGGGCGGCAGACCACAACTGGAGCTCAGCGCGCTGGTTACCCACTGCTCGGCGTTCCCAACGGGTGAGTGACGAAATGACGTGACGTGACGCGACGCGACGTGACGACGTGACGTGACGTGACGTGACGTGACGCGACGTGACAGGGCAGGGCAGGGGCGGGGTGGGTTGTGCCCGGGACGTGCCGTGTCCCGCCGAACTTGCTGCTCACGATCTGTGGCGAGGCTTCAGTGGGCGTTCTAACCTTAGCCACCGGTCCGGCCTCGGCCCCGCACGTTTGTTGAAGGGAGTGTCCACCGACCGGCAGACCGGCAGGGCTCCGGAACGAACCTGGGCGTTTCGGCTTGTTCCGGACCGCCACGGCCGCCCTTCATGTTTTGACGGCCCGGGCAGAGATCCGCAGCGAACAGTTTGGCCGGCCCTCCAACACACACATGATTTCCTGTTGCTCCCCTGCCCGCCCCTCTCGCCCTTGTCTCGGATAAAGAGACTCACGGCGACAGGAAGAGGTGGCCGGTATGACTTGGGTGTTGGCGGGTTCATGCTTAGCTTTCTGATTTCCTTGTCTTCACTTTAACCATAGGCATACCGGGTGATTCAGGAACGCCGCGTATCTCCGTCTCACTCGGCCGGCTGCATATGAGACAAAGACACCGAGCCAGTGCTCTGCGACAGTGCCTGGCCGTAGTAATGCGCGGCGTTTCTGAACCACTTGACTCGGAAGAAGATGACGCGAAGAACAAAGCGGTTTCTGATTGCAGGGGCGCCGGAACGGGGGCTGCCGGCCCCTAAGCGCAGGCGCACAGAAATGCGTCCCGCAGGGCGGGGGCGTCAAAACAAAGAAATACGGGGGCGCGGGGCGCAGTAGCGGATCCAGGAGGGACTCGAAGGGGGGTGGGGCCGATGTACCACTTTTTGCCTACTTACAGGCGGAAAGCTAGGCTTGTTGCCTACTTAGCATCAGGAAGTTGAAGGGGGGGGGGGGTGATGCCCCATCGCCCCCCTCTGGATCCGCGCCTGGCGGGGCGCCGCGGGGGCGCGGGCGCCAGAACGGCACCGCACGGCGCGGTCCTCTGAAGTGCTTCGGAAGGGGGAGCGGGGAGCCGCGGGCAGCTCTACGCATAGAATTATTGAAATAGGAAATATGCAATCAAATGTGTAGTTAAATCTTATTTTTGGCGATGCGAAAAAAATTTCGCATTATTTCCGACCTTTTTCCGTAAAGATAGGGGGGGGGGGTCTAGCGGCAGGGGGAGCCAGCGAGACGGTCCCCCCCACCCTGTTTCCGAAACGTTCCGGCGCCCCTGTCTGATCGGACGAGCACAGGGGTGGAAGTACCCACTCTCACACCAGACCGATCATCTTCGTTCTTTGCGCCTTCTTCTTCTGACCTGCAGAGAAGTTCAGGTAAAGGGCTAAAAATTCTAAGGTTTCCTGAAATAAAGTTAGCAAAACTCACAGTGCCGGCCGTCGCGTTCCTTTCGTCCTCCACACACCGCGGGGTTGTCGTAATAGACATCGCGATCTTGGTTTGAACGTCGCCCCGCTCGAACGCAGTCTTGTTGCGCAGGAGGACTCGACCATGAGCCGCTCCAAGAAGAGGAAGGCGTCGGAGCCCGCGGACGAGCTCGGCCAGCTGCGGGCCCTGGTGCGGAACATGCGCGCCAGGCTGCAGGCCAAGGACCTGGAGAACGACGCCCTGCGCCAGGAAAAGGAGGCCCTGGCCCTGGCCCTGCACGGGGCGGCGGCGACCCGGGTGGCGGTGAGCGAAGCAGCCGGCTGCGTCCCGCAGACTGGACAGTCAGGCCCAGCCGTCCCGGCAGCAGCCCCGGCGCTTCCGTACGCGGCACCAAAGGCCTCTAAGCGTCTCTCCTTTCCCGCAGGCCAAGCCGAGCACCACCCACATCAACGACCTCCCCAACGACCTGCTGCTTCGTGTGCTCGCGCACCTGGCGCGGACGGACGTGCTGGCCGTGGTGGACGCGGTGGCCGGCGTCTGCCGCCGGTGGCGGGCCCTGGCCCGCGAGCCCGCCATCTGGAACGACGTGGAGCTGCGCTATGGCAACACTATGGTATGGTATGACGACGGATTGAAAATCTGGAAAATGGACGTGGACTGTGCGATAATCCCCCCCCCCCTTCCGAAAAAACAACCAATAAATAATAATTAAAAACGATTTTTTTAAATAACTATTTTTACGTCGACAGAAGAAAAACTGCCGTGTTGCGCCATTACTGCATTAAATCGTTGTCGGTGCAGGGGTCTGGGCGGAGCGCGCGGCTGCTGGCGCGGACGCTGGCCGTGGCGCCCGCGCTGGACACGCTGGAGCTGGGCCTGACCGACCGCGACCCGCCCGCGCTCTTCCGCGCGCTGGAGACGTGCACCGCCGCCGCCACCCACCTGTGCGTCGAGCTGGAGACGACGGCGCCCGAGGTGGTGCTGCAGCTGCTGTGGAACTCCCGGCGCTGCCTCCGCATCTTCTGCCTCCGCGAGAACCCGCTCACCACCTCGGGATTCTCCGCCGAGCAGGCCAAAAGGTGCGCGCGCGTCCTGGGGAGGTGACCCGGTGGGTGGGGCCGGTAGGTGACCTCTGACCCCTCGGCCCGGCAGGTTCTGGCAGCTGATCGAGTCGGCGTCGCAGCTGCGCTCGCTGGTGCTGTTCCTCAGCCAGCACGGCGGGCTGGCCTCACGGGTGCACATCGCCAAGCCCAGGGAGGCCGGCAAGGCGACGCTCCGGACGCTCTTCGTGGACGTGGGCATCGTGGACGAGCAGCAGGCGGGCGCCGTGGCGGGGCTGTCCCAGACCGTCGAGTTCTTGATACGGGCGCACCGGGCCACGCTCCTGGACGTGCACCTCCCCAAGCTGGTGGGTGGACGCCACGGCCCTCCTGTGGCACCGCCTTTCCAAACGCTGCTGACGCGACGCTCCACTCTGTCCGCAGGTGAAGCCGGGGTTCGCGGTGAAGGCGCTCGCGCGGTGCTGCCTCCTGTCCTCGGCCAGCACGCCGTGCATACGCGACCTGGGCGACCTCTCCCGCTGCAGCCACCTGCGCGAGCTGAAGCTGGTGGTCGGCCGCGACTCGTCGCTGCCCCTCGTCGAGGCCACCATGGGGGCGCTGTGCCAGCTGCCACAGCTGCAGGTGCTGTGGCTGCTGCAGCTGTCCCCGCCGCGCGCCGTCGGCGCCGTGGTGCCGGACGTGGCCCTGGCGCTGCTCCCCGGTCTGCCTGGGCTCCGCGAGCTCGGCCTGACGGGGCTGCCGTCGCCCGCCGCGCTGGACTCGCTCTCCTCGAACCCGTGGGCCGCGCCGCAGCTGCGGGTGTTGCGGTTCGACCGGGACTGCGGGGAGGCCGCGGGCGGCGCCGCCTGCCGCTACCCTTCCTTCCGCCTGCTGGTGCAGCGCCGCCTGGGCCTGCACCTGGTGCAGTCCAGCCTGGCCGCCCGGCCCGACTGCGACCCGGATCACGTGGGCCTCGACCCCCGGAGCCCGCTCCCCATCGCCCTCGTCGGCCACGTGCCGGGCGGAGGGTGCCGCGTGTGCGAAGCGCACGTCGCCGACGGTGGCTCGGTGCTGTGCTTTAACGGGGTGGACGGGTACGACGTGTGGGGCAGGACGGAAGACAGGCGGGCCGCACAAGTTCCGCGGCTGCCGCCGGCGGGAGAAAGGGCACCGCCGGCCGCCGGCGAGCCCAGCTGCCCGGCCGCGTCGCAGGCCGCAGTTCAGCACGGCGTCGCCTTAGGGGGCGTTCTGCCGAGCCCGGCTAACGTCCACTACCCCCAGCAGCCCAGTGACCACCAGCATCCCGGCGACCCCCAGCAGTCCGGTGACCTCCATCTGCCAGTTGACCTCCATCTGCCCGTTGACCCCCAGCAGGCCTGCAGCATGATGACCAACGTGTGCTGCAGCCCCTCGAGCACCGTGACGAGTCCGAGCTGCGCCTCGAGGGTCGAGGTGCTGGCCATCGTGCCGTGCTCGGGCGCCGCCTGGGCGGCCCGCCCTCAGACTGCCAGGACCGTGACGTCGGATGCGCACCCTCTCTCCGGCGGTTCGGGCCAGCCGGCCTCCACGGCCACGGGCGCCACCGGCGCGGCCGCCACTGCAGGGAGTAGTCCCTTGCTCCGCAACCCGCACTTGACGGTGTCCATCCCGCTGTGGAAGGTGGGTCTGGAGTCTGACGCCGAGACGGACGCGGAAGTAAGGCAGGAGCCGGAGGCCGAGGTGAAACCGGAAACCCGGCAGGAGATGGCGGCGGCTGCCGCCGCCCCGCTCACTCCTCCGCTCAAGCACGTGGACCCGAAGCCGACGTGGGGCGGCGCTCTCTCGGCGGGCGGGGAGATCAACAACAACTGCGTGGCCCCCGCGGGAGGTGCATGTGGACCTGCTTGGCCTCAGCCGCTGGCGGCGGACTGTGGCGTGCACTCGCCCAGTGCCGCGGACGAGCTCGAAACCTTCACTTCCCCCTCGCCCTCCCCCAGGAGGAACCAGGCGAGGAAGTGCAGGCCCAAGACCTGCGTGGAGGTCCCCACGGCGCTCTTTGACGAGGACGACGACGACGACGTAAAGAGCCGCAAGAAAGGGGCCAAGCCGCACAACCCGAAGACGAAGCCCCACAACAAGAGCCGGCGTGTGTCCCCGTCGTCGACCCTGGCTGTGCCTGGACACTGGTCTCTGCCGCTGCCGCCGCCACCGCCACCACCCTCAGCGTGCGTGCCGCGGCGGTGGGCGTCACTGATGCCTGCGAGAAGTGGTGCCCTGGCCTCCCCTCCGGCTCCAGCCGCACCAGCACCGGCCCCGCTGCCCTCGCCTGAGAGAAGTTGGACATCGCCGGAGAGCAGCTGGCCCTCGCCCCGGGCGGGCCCGGCCTTCTCCCGCCCCATGTCGCTGGACGCCGTCAGTGACGTCTCCGCGTGCAGCGAGAGGCCGGGAAGTGCGCCACCGCTGGCCCCGCAGCGGCGGCAGCAGCAGCACCAGCACCACCTGTTCCCGCGGCCTGTGAGTGTGGGCCCCGCCCCGGCCGCAGTGACGTGTGCCCCCCGCGGCCGCAGCGTGCAGCTCGGCGGGCGGGCGGTGTCATGGGCCGACACCTACCCCCTCCACAGCACCTTTCTATGCCCCCCCTTGCGCCCCTTCACGCCCCTGTTTGGGGCGACGAATTGCGGTGTCAGAGAGAACGCCACGTTTTTTGTTGGCAATGTGGATTGTGAAGAGCGTGTTCAAGTGGGTCTCGCGGAAGTCGAGGTCGACCCCATGGATACGAGCAGCTACGGTTGAATTAATTTTTTTCCCACTTTATGCTCAAAGAATAATGAATGAGACTATGCGCCTGAGAATTTTCACTCGATTTCACTTAACTCTGTATTATAATGTTCAATATTTTCATGTTTTGTAGTATTGTATTTTCAATATACTACGTTATTCTGCCCGATAAGTGTAACTGTAATTCACACATGTTTTCCTGATCCAGTATTAAGAAAAAGTATTGTGTGCCGACTTCGATTCACTTAAAGTACATGTAGCTTTATATCATTAGCCTTATGTACGCTATAACACTGTAACAATTAGAGTCAAACACTGTTTAACTATGATGTGATTACTCATTGTGCCATATTTGTAGCGTGTTGTAGTTAACCAATTTGTTCATTTAGCTGGTTAAGAAAAAAACCTTTTATTTTAAGAACTTATTCTTGTTTTTTAAGTGCCAAGAGTGGGCCAGACACCCACATACTAAACCATGTTGCGATAGTTTTGTATAAATGTCATGTGCCTTAATTAAAATTTTATTTCTATATATTTCTATATGCCCTTTCTTCAAGTAGTTAATTTGACCATGAACTTGAACCGTGGAAACCAAAGTCAGACCACACTTCCACAAGTGCAATAAAGAGGATGAGGCACACCAAAGCCGTCACATTTTGCGACCAAAGCGTATATCTTTATTGACTTGACTATTGCTATAGTAGGGGCCGCTCCTGCCGCGCCGCCGCCCCCGCCGCCGTGCCCCGTCGTCGCCACGCACTCACTCCTTACGTCATCAGCTTGGCGAGCAGCGCCACGCACGACTTCTTGTACACCTGCAACCAGACGAGATCCGTCAAACGCCCCCGCGGCACCATGTGTGTGACAAGTCACTGCCGTAGTCAGTACACGCACCTCAGGATTTTTCTTGCGCATGCATTCGTTGGCACCGGCCGCCTTCTCGCACAGGTCGGCGTTGTCTGCAAACCAGACGGGGTCGATTTGAATTCGGTTGAGTTCTGTTTTTTTTTCTTGTCGTTTTTTTTTTCATTTGCGTTTTTCCAGTTCGATGTAACTTTACTCACCCACTTCCTTGGCGCACTCGTTGGCCACCTTCAAAGCCACCTCCTTGTCCTCTTCGGATACGAATTTGCTTGCGTTCTCGGGACTCCACTTGCCGCTGTCATCTATCTACAGAGGCAGTAAAAAAAAAGTCTTTAAAAAACTGGTTCCAAATTCCATTTTAAGCACAACGTATGCATTAATTAACACTTACGATTCCCATCGTCTTTTGAACACACTTCGTGAAGCACTGCAACGCAAACCGGGAAAATTAAGTGAACGAGGAGTAGGCATTTCGAGCGAGGCTCGAAAACTGAAGTAGGAAAACACGAGTACTTCCAGAGCGGAAACGGGAAGTTATTGGAAGTCGCAAAGCGACCCGAGGCGGCGACACTCTCTTCGCCGTGCGGTTTCTAAAAGGGTTACCGACCTGCCTCGGAAGAAGAAGACTCAAAGGATGAAGTGACCTGGTCCGGTGTGAGAGTGGGGGTACCTCCACCCTGTGCTCGGCCAATCAGAAACAGCTTCGTTCTTTGCGCATTGTTCTTCCGAGCCAGCCCCGATATAAAGGTGGATTTAGAGTCGCATGACGCTGACGCCGCACGCCCTTTGGATTCTTCTGATTTTTAGACAAAAGCGAAGCGGAAACGTAAGAATCCAACGTGCGTACGGCGTCGGCGTCAAGCGACTCTAAACCGACCTTAACGCATTCTAACCGCTTCCGCTCCGCAAGCATTCTCCTGTTCTTTCTCTTCCGTTTTCGGGCGTCGCTGTACACGTCTATTGGACGTGAGCCCTCTCTCATACCTTGAACCCTGGCATCCCTGTCATGTCTTCATCGCACGCCTTCATCAACGACTCTGCAATTACAGAGAATGTACAGAAACTGAGATCATGGTCGGGAATGACTCACGGCCCCCTCCCTGCCTTCCATGAGGGACGAGGCCATGCCGCGCCGTGCGCCCACATCCCGGTAATTAGCCACGTGCGCGAGGCCCGGTGATTGTGATCACGGATCGGCACGGCCCCGTTGATTCGCAATGAATAATTTGGGAGGGCGAACGGGCCGGGATGGCACGGATCGCAAGGCCGTGAGTGGCGGGGGGTGGGGGCGGGGTGGGGGTTGGTCTGTATGCTCGTCACCGTCAAAGCCAGGGTCCCCGCGATCTTGACTGCTGGGGTGCACATTGGCTAGCGGTGGCGGTCGAACGTGCGCTGATGTCGACAGGGCACTGCCCGTGCCCGGCCTAGCCCCGGCACCAGCGCCGTGCTTCACTGTGCCACCCGACGCGGGGGAGACATGCCCGGGGTGCCCGTAGAGGTAGACTGTTGTACACGGCGCGGCGCCGGGCCCCCGCATGGCAGCGGACATGGACGCCTCACCTAGCTTTATGTTGCTCTCCTTGGCGCACGTCTGCACGGCCTTCATCGCCGACTCGTCCGCCTGGACCTGCGTGCAGATAGACGGGGAAAGACGTTAGTGGTGGTGCAGAGGGAGGGGGGCACTATGAGTAATCCAGCTGTCCAGACTCCAGAATCTCGGCTGACCGGGGGAGATGTAACCCATGGGCAATTCGAGGTGTCTCACGAGGGAATTTTCCCAGGCGTAACCCACTATACTATGGAAATATTATCGACACCTTCTAACGATATCCATGCATTCTCGAGGGGTCCACCGGCCACATTATGCACTCGCTGCGTGAGGGGGACCCTCGCTGGTGGGCCGTGAAAAACGGGAAGTACAACGCTCCGCCGGTCCTCACAACCAGCCATAGTGTTCCAATCCTTCAAACGTTATTGCCGAGTCGTTTTCCTCCTCGCGTCAGCGCGGCTCCAAGCGAATGATAAGGACGCCGTCGTCGCCGGTCCTCACCACGGCCACCACGAGCGTGGCGATCGCCGCCGCGACAAGGCTGAGCTGCAGCTCCATGGTGCGGGCGGTGGGTGCGGTGGCGTCGGCCGGCTGCTGGGTACAGCCTCGCCGCGCCCGTCCCCGCCGGGCTTATGTATGGCCGCGGCCGGCGGCGGCGCCTCGCTGCGCCCCGCCCCGCCGTGCGTGTGTCCGTGTCCGGGCGGCGTGGCAGGTGGCAGGTTCGGCGGCGAGCGCCACTCCGCGCCGCGATGCGGCCGACGACGGCCTGACCCGTCACCGGCACACGGCGTCGGGGCGGTCATCGGGACCATCGGGGACGCGGCACGGCAGCGGCCGGGCGGACGGCACGGGGCGCACCGAGGGGCACACCACCAGCAACATTTTACACTCAAACGACGAGCCGATAAAATTCGTTGTTTTTGTAAACTCTCACAATGGGACGCGCGGCGGGGCTGGCGAGCTGCTGGAGGTCGCGATGCCGGCAAGAGATAGAAGAAATAGAACAGACCGCACTGTGCTGAGCAAATATTAGCAGAAATAAGCGGACTTGAAGACCGCCGTTCCCCAAGGCATTCGCTCGGCTGATCCGTTTCTAGTCCAATATTTGGGGCGGATTTAATGCTGTAAAGGGGTGCGGTTTCAAACATGATTGCATCTTTCAATACATCTTCAGGCAGTCATTAATTTACAATGCCTCTTGAAGGTTCATTTTTTTTAGCAAAACAAATAAATATATATGAATAAACTTTTTTTGGTTGCGATGCGTGACGGGCGACGGGTGTTTGGCGTGGCCGGCAAGGCAGCAACAAGGCTCATGACTCTCCCCGGGGCCATGGCCCTGCCGTGGCCCTGCCCTGCCGTGGCCCTGCCGTCCCTGCCCTGCCGTGGCCCTGCCCTGCCGTGGGCCGTCCATGGCCGGGGCCGGGTCTTCCTGCGGGAGCTGCGAGCATCGCGTCCGAAGTAGCAAAGCCGTGCTCTGCCGTGACCGCGGTGCATCAGATCGGCCTCACACGCGACAGTCATTTCTGACGGCTGTCGTCCTGTCGCTCTGACGGACTGCCGCCGCGCTGGTCCGACGCTCCCTACGCGACAAGGATGGAAAAAAAAACGCGGCGGCGGAAAAATCCTTGTGCGGTCATCCCTAAACCTCTCCACCACCGCTGCCCGCCTCGGCCCGCCTGCGAGGTAGGCCGTAGGCGGGCCTGCCGGGCACCCGTGTGCGGCGGGAGCCCTACCCTCAGTCCGCGGGCGCTACTCGAACACAGAAAAAGTCGTATGGACAATTCTGTCCATGGCTATGGACGATTCTGTGCGTCCATAAACCGGTAACAAAATTGTGACTGCAGATGGACAATATTTGTCCACACTTTAGTAACAATGTTGTCCATCTGGAGTCACATTTTTGTCACTAGCCTATGGACGCACAGAATCGTCCATGGCCAATAGCCATGGACAAAATTGCCGCACTTTGCTAATCGCCCGGTGATCACATGTATTCATATCTTATCACGCCTCGACATGTTTACGAAATTTCTGCAATTCGTGAGGGGTATATTATATTACCGAAACTAACAGGCGTTAGTATTGAATGCCAACAATATTCAATATTTTGGCTGGTATTCATTGTTAACCGGTAATCATGTGCACACATCAGAAGGATGTTCCCAGGTGTTACCGGGTGTTACTCCACAAAGCGAACCGGCATCGTCGGGACTAAGTACCCCCTTTGTTGTTATTTTTTTAATTCTTCTAACACAACATTGGGTGGGACCCAAACATGGACAGTATATAAAATTCCGCCTATATGCTTCTTATACGCAGGTCCGTACATCGAAAGCTACCAACCCTCTAGATTTGGTTAGTAACACTTGGGGACAATCCTTTGTCAGGACCGAGTGGTTCCCTACCCCCGACCCCTCGTTGAATCCACTTGAAATCAGGTCAGATTACTCGCTCTTAAGAAACCGATCTTTTTGAAGCAAATTCCCACGCTCTTGCGGGAACGAGGTTTTGACACCTCACTCATATGGAGAAACGCAATCTGTTACAGATGAATCAGTTTCAGTGATCTTGCTCACTATAATTAGGCGACGTGTCAAAATGATCACTCCGTTATTTGAGTCACATTATGCTGATTCTAATTGGGCGTTTCTGCCATGCTCACTCTTTGAGTCATATTATGCTGATTCTAATGGGGCGATTCTGCGAAGCTTCCTCAATTCGAGCGATGCAAAATTATGTACAGCTTTTTTATTGAGTGAGTGAGTGAGAGAGGGAGAGAGAGAGAGTGAGAGAGAGTTGAATATCGCCGTCCGTTTTCCAGTGTCGCGTGTGCTGCTGTGCTCCCGGAGCCCGGAGGAAGGCAGACTGATGTTGGGCCGCGGCGTTACGTAATCCGTGGACGGCTGGAAATGGGGCGCTACGGGAGTGGTGCGCGGAGTGTGCGGCGATAAGGCGCGCGATGAGTGGTCGCGTCGATAACCCGCGGGCCATTGATCCCCCAATGATCCCCCCCCCCCCCCAAACAAGCAGCGCAGGTACCCCTTCGTGCCGGCCGCCCTCCCCCGCCTGCCCCCGCCCCGCCTATGCTGACCGCCCCTTAGGGACCGCCCGCGCGCCCCCGTGGCCCGGTGGGCCTCCGGCCGTGGCCGCCGCGCCCCCGAGGCCAGTCCTCCCCCGACAGCCTCTATCGGCCGGGTGCATGCAGGAGACGCACTCCGCGTGGGTGGTGGCGGCCGGCGGGCTCCTGGTGGCCATGGGCCTCGTGGCCACGTTCTACGCGGTGCCGGAGCTCGTGCGGGGCATGGTCTCGGAGGTGGGTGTTGTGCGGCCGGCGGGCGCCCCCGGCAGGGTGACCCGCGACCCGCTCATGTCATGTCCGTGCGCTGCGCAGAAAGTGGCCCTGAAGGACAAATCGGAGGCGATGGCGCGGTTTCGACGGACGCCGCAGCCGCTGCACTTCCACGTGTACCTCTTCCACGTGGAGAACCCCGAGGAGGTGAGCGGCCAGGGCGCCCGGCCCGTCCTCGCCGAGAGGGGTCCCTACGTCTACGAGTAAGCCGCCCCGCCACCCCGGGTGATCCCGGACCCTGTCTCCTCCACTCCTCGCCCAGTAACAGTGTTGCCGTTGTAGCATGTACAGGGAGCGCGTCGACCTGGAGTTCCACGACGAGGACGACACCGTGTCGTACCTCGGCAAGAGCACGTACTTCTTCAACAAGCCCAAGTCCGGCTGCAGGTCTGACAGCGACGAGGTCACCGTCATACACGCGCCTATCCTGGTGAGCCCACCCGGTGTGCTGTGTCGGCCAGCGGCGCTGGCGTGGCGGCGTGGCGGCGCGGCGACTCGGTGCGACGCAGTCCTGGCCTGTGCCCTCCTTGCAGGGGACGGCGCTCAAGCTGCAGCAGGTGTCCTCCCTGGGGCTGGGCATCTTCAACGACGCCGTGCCGCTGCTGTTCACGGCCAAGAACATATTCCTGACGACGACGGTGCGGGAGCTGCTGTTCGACGGCGTGTTCATTAACTGCTCGTTCCCGGAGGACTCGTTCCCGGCGGGGGCCGTGTGCCAGGGCCTGCGGCAGCGCGCGCCCGCGTCCTACCGCCGCCACGGCACCGACTTCTACTTCTCCATGTTCGGCCACGTGAGTAGTCGAACCCGCCTCCTTCAGATCGCGGAGCGGCGACGCGAGCCACTCAGCTAACCGGGACCACACGGGGACTATGGGCGCAGCTGAACGGCACCTCGCATGAGCGGGTGCGCGTGAGCCGCGGCCAGCGGGACGCCGGCGTCGTGGGCAGGATCCGGGCGGTGGCCGGCAACGCGACGCTGTCCACGTGGCGGCCCGGCACCCCCTGCAACCTCGTCAACGGCACGGACGGCACCATCTTCCCGCCCTTCCTGCGCGGCACCACCGTCCTGCCCATCTACACCGCGGCCTCGTGCAGGTGCGGCAGGCGCTACGCTGCTGCGCCCAGAGCGTGTCACAGGCCCAAGGCTGCGCCTGCCTCCGCCTCGGAGGTGGCTCCGGTGGTGCACGCTTGAGAACGTTTTGCCTTACATTGAGTACGGCGACAAGGCCGAGCGCCTGCAAGCGCCAGGGTAGGCCAGCCCGCACGACACGCGCACGTGCCAAAGTCGTGGTTGCCTACCCGTCAGGCGCTATATCACAGGTTGACCAGAACTCTTTCCCTCTCCTATCTAGTGTACTGCATCGGGCGGACTCGGCACGGCCAGAGATCGTCTGTCTCCCTCGCACTCACGTGGTTCTTACGAGTGGACAGAGACAGAAGATTTCGGCCATGGAGCCAAGTCCGACCGACCCAAGATCGACAATGCCCGCCCAATGCCCATCTCTACCGCTGCCTAGGTCCCTGAACCTGTTCTACAAGAACGACACGGAATTGAACGGGGTGCCCGTGCTGCGGTTCGTGATCGACGCCAACATGCTGGCGAGCGGCAGGGACTACCCAGCCAACCGCTGCTTCTGCGTCATCCCGCCGCAGGAGCCGGCCGAGCCGGACGAGGAGGTACCGGGTCACAGTCACAAGGGTGACCGTGCGGGGCCGGGCGCCGAGAATGTGAACTGCAGCGGACACGTTATGAATTCTCTGGCCGGTGTTGGCAGGAGGAGGAGTCGGGGCGTCGGCGCCGCGCCGCACAGGCGCAGCCATCGGTGGAGGAGCAGGAGCTGCAGGCCTGCCTGCCCAGGGGCGCCATGAGCCTGTCGGCCTGCTCCGGTAAGCACTGCGTTGCACCGTGTTGCACCGCGTCGCGGCCGCGCCGCGCCCCGCCGCTACACCGCGTGCGCCACCACCTCAACCCTTCTCACTGCGAAAGGGGTGGTTCACTTGTGTAGTACCCTGTACACCCATTCCTGTAGTACTTATGTAGTACCACCCAGTAATATCGTAGTACACGAATTTTTGACCCAGTAATACCGTTGTAATATCTGCAGGACTCGTGTAGCACCCGTAATAGCCGAAACCTAACGCTGTAATACGTAATACAACTGTAGTACCTTGCGCACCGGCTCGCCGACTGAACAACCCCTTGTCACTGCGCAGGCTCTCCGGTCGTGCTCACCTTCCCGCACTTCTACCTCGGCGACGAGTCCTTCCTCAAGTACCCCGTGGGGCTGAGGCCGAGCGAAGCGGACCACCAGACCATCGTGGACGTAGAGCCCGTGAGTGTGTGTATTTGTGTGTGCGTGCGTGTGTGCGTGTGTGTGTGTGCGTGGAGGGAGGGGGAGGGGGCACGAATGTTATTGGAGTCCAAAATCCGCGTATGCAGAGCTGAGAGTATAGAGCGCCTATACGTCTCCCTTGACGGCACTTTAATCACGCACTCTCGCACTCAATCTCGAACCTCTCCTCCAAAGGTGACGGGAATACCGCTGAGAGCGAAGAAGAGGGTTCAGCTCAACATGTTCCTTAAGAAGATTGAGGACTTCAGTTACCTGTCCTCGGTCAGCGAGGGCCTGTTCCCCATTCTGTGGATGGAAGAGGTGACGTTGTGTTGTCCCCGTGAGGGGTTGGCATGACGTTGTGAGGGCGCGCCGTGACCAAGGGGTCGTGTTCGTGCTCTCCGCAGGGCATCACGCTGCAGGGCGAGAGCTTTGACAAGATCGCGGCGGCCGGCCGCAGCCTGGCGGTGGTGCAGGCGCTGCCGTGGGCGCTGGTCGCGCTCGGCGGCGCGCTGCTCGTCGGCGGCCTCGCCTTCCTGTCCGGGATGGCGCAGGCCGCCGCGGGGCTGTGCCGGCCCAGCAAGCCGCCGCGCGTGCAGCAGGACGTGTCCGCCGGCAGCAGGCCCCACAGGTGCCGCTCCAAGCCCCGTCATGACACCGTCCCAGTGGTCCGAGCTCGGTCCCACCTCCTGCTCTGCTCGCAGAATGTCCTCCATCGGATTCGGCTCCGGCGACCTGGCCCTGGGCTTCTCGCAGAAGGCGGCACACGTCGTCGACAACAACATCATCAACGGCAACATGGACTACCGGGGGCGGCCTTCCGGGCGGTCGCCGGCGCACCCGCACCACGGCATGTACCCCGGGGAATACAAGGAGGCGGCGCGGCAGCGGCCCACCAAGATAATCGCGTGACCGAGAAACGCAAATAAATATTTTTGGGCACTTGCGCACATTGCGCCGTCGCTGCGTGGCATGCGCCGCGGCGCCCCTTCCCTCATGAGTCATGACAGGATGCGATTCGGTTGTGCCGGCCGAGGAACAGTCATGGACTCGCGACGGCTCAACACAGCAAATGACATCTGGGCGAGAGGGTAACCACTCATTAAATCCCATGTACAAATTTTCAGAAATCTTGCCCTAAAAGTCATAGAAATTCACTCAATCCGACTCCTCAAGTTCCGACAGGACTTCTCAATCAGATTAAGTATGCATGAACTGTGATTGGACCAAAAACGGCTCTAAATTTCAACAAGGGGTTGCGGTCCGGGAAAGCCTAAGTTTTGGTCGAGCGATTCACTCCATCTGGGGAACCAAACAGGCCGGCCTCTATTTATCATTGTGGCGGTTTGGGGTGTGGAAACTGATTTGATTGAACTATAGTCCAGATCTCAGGTGGAAGTGAACGAAAAGGTTTATTTGAAGTCTATATATTATAAGGTCTCTGTGTATAATCCATCATGATGAACTTATTCGCAGTTGATCACATGCAGAGAAGGCGTTCACCGACGGTCGAGCAGAATTAGATTACAACAATCATATTATCCCGAAATGAAGTCAAAACGAAGCCCCAAACACACTGGTGCGTGGATTGGATTGTGCTGAGGCGTAGATCCGGAACATTTTTGCTCAATTTTCGCCTCAAGGAAGGCAAAAGTGGAACATGATCCCTTGCCCCTTTTCGTAAGTACCTCACTGTTAAAAAAATGTCTGGGAAATCAGGAAGGATCAGTTGGTAATTTTATTTCCGACTGCCCTTTGTGAATTTCCAAACAACCTTCAGGAATTCGCCAGATAAAATCACTTATCACAGAGAGTATGCGACAGTACGACTTTGTGTGGGTCCCAACATATCTGCGGACCTTCAGTCCATAGGCCACCTGGCCAATATTTTCAAAATTTTATCTCTTGTCGGAGTTACCGTGTAAAGGGTGGCTCGAGATATCGGCTTAGGTAAAAAGGTCTATTGGTGCGAGTGCGTTTTGCCTTCATTTCCACGGCATCACTGGCGACCGGCGAGTCGATCATCTTACGATGAATTGAACCGTAGACAGACAGACAGACAGAAGTTCGACGCCAGTACACGTGGTACGTGGTGGGCAGCCGCTCCCTACCTCGCCAAGACCCCGCGCTTCCGTTTCGCACCCACCGCCTTCGGGACTCTACTCCCCGTGTAGTGCGGGGCCACACGCACGCGCCGCGCGCCGCGTCGCTCCGCACGACGCTGGAGCCCGAAGCCGCAGCCTCCGCACGGCGGGAGGCCCAGGGAGGCCGGATGGCGGTCGTGATAAGGCGGCCGTGCGGGTCCGCGCCAGTCCATAGGCCACGGCCGCCAGGGCCTCCAGGACCCCGGCGAGTCGTCTCAGTGCGAGTCCGGGTGCGCGAGGAGGCCACGATGATCCTCACCGCGCTGCTGGTGTCCGGCGTCGCGGCGCTGGCGGCCGCCGTCGCCCCGCACTGTCCGGCGGGCACGATGGACTGCCTGGTGGGCCGCTGCCTGCGCGAGCAGTTCGTCTGCGACGGCCGGGTGGACTGCTTCAACGCGACCGACGAGAAGCAGGCGACCTGCGGCGGCAACTGCAAGCCGGGCGCCTTCTTCTGCATCGAGCTGGTCGTGAAGAAGGACCCCTGGACGGGGAGGACGACCATGGGGCGGGGCCAGGGCCGGTGCTTTGCCGACTACCGCAAGTGCGACCGGCACCAGGTGAGCGCTCGGCCGAGGCCTCGCCTCGCTGTCAGTGTACGTGGCGAGGAATCGGAAACATAGAAACGGGATTTGTGAATCCAAGGTGTCCGGAAGCCGGGTGACTGGGCACTAAGTCACCTCCGTCGCTTTGCGAGCTGTAGGCTTCCAAAGGTTTCCGCACTCTCAATCTTGAGCCAGGCATACTATGCTTGATAACCATACACTTTTTACGCTTAAACTGCAAATTTTCCGCCAAGAATAATATGCTTGAAACGAGAGTTTCGGCTCAAACTATTGGCTATACTCGAATCAAGAATAAGCTCCTAAAATATGGACGTCAGGGGTGCCTAAATCAAGCATCTGTATTTAGCGAGGTGCCTCCTGATTCAAGTGTACAGTCGTCAGATTGCAATGATTCTTGATTCAAAGCATTCTTCGATTGATTCAAGAATGTCCGAACCCGAATCACGAGCTACCGTAGAAATTACTTTGAATCAAGCATACTCCCTTTTCAGAGTGCGGACATTGTGCTCATGTGCCCGACATTTCTATATTCGTATCCATATCCATATACGGTCATGGCCGACACTTTCACCGCGAGGCCCGTTCTTTTAAAAAAATCTGCTTGATTCAAGCATTGTTCTAAATGCGTAAGATTAATTCAATAAACATACGGCGAGAATCTCTAATGTGCTAAATTCGAACAGATTTTTTTGAGAGTGCGGCCTTGCGGTGCACGGAGGTGACCGGGTGCGCGGCACAGACCGCGTCACGCCGCTGACGTCTAGAGGTGTGCGAACATGTTCGAATTCGGTCGACCCGAACCGAACCGAACAGGAAATTTGTTCGACCGAAGCCGAACCTAGCTGTTCGTACCCGAACCGTTCGAAAGAAAAGTCAAAATTGCGTTCGGAATCGAACAACTTTACTGTTCGTTCCCAGCTTTTTGAAATCCACAGACGAAACGGCGGGACCGATCAGTCGCCAGTCGTGCTTCGTTTGTTTTGTACCTTCCCCACTTCCTGCCTCCCCCTCCCCCCTCGGTCGGTGTTGGCGCCAAATCGGCTACCCGCGCAATGCACCGGGGTGTGAAAGGCAAACAAACTCGTCGTCTGCTGTCTGCAAATTTGGCGTTTGGTTAGGGATTTGGTTAGGGTTTGCACGGATGCAATGCAAAAAATATTCCTCTAGCAGGCCGTAACTCGAGAGTCATTTGTCTTCTACTCTCTAACTGAGCGTTACACTGGGCAGCAACCTAAACAAACATGTCTCTTCACCTTCGTTGTGATTCACGTGAAGAAGTAGTTGTTGCAAGCTTATTTTTCTGACATGGTGGTTTTTGTCATCTGTCATCAGTTACAAGGCTGATTTCGTTGTGAAGTCTATTTTAAGTGAATCATCGGTGGTTCGTGTTACTAGCATTAAAACTGGACAAGACAAAACCAATCCTCGGTTAACCGGCACAGCCTAACCTAGCCGATGCCATTCATTCTGAAGCGGTCCATCTTGCTTGCTGCCAGGCCAGAGTGATGTATTAGTGTGTAATTCATTGCTGAAAAAATGGCAACTTTTATGAAACAACAACGCCTAGCTCGCTTACTTTTATGCTTTTATGGAAAGGAAAAAGTGTCAAAATGTATAGCACTTACCAGTCCAGTGAAAAGAAAAAGCATCTCAGTATCTCTCAAGGGGTGTGACAGTATGAAACTAACACATCAGCAACTCATGGCTGTGGCTGCAATCTGGTGAGTAAACTTCAAAAAATGAATAGTCGACGTCTAGTCAACCAGAATGACATCAAAAATTATTTTTTGTCGACCTTTCAGTGTAATTATTTAAACCATAGCTGATTAGTAGAATAATTAAACTATATTACCCTCGAAATCTTAGGCGTCATATTTCTACTCTATCTGTTC
Organism: Megalurothrips usitatus; assembly: GCA_026979955.1. Taxonomy (NCBI): domain Eukaryota; kingdom Metazoa; phylum Arthropoda; class Insecta; order Thysanoptera; family Thripidae; genus Megalurothrips; species Megalurothrips usitatus. Next base: position 1,795,100 of record CM049594.1, on the reverse strand, counting down.
GTGTTCGGTTCGAATCTGAACAGCAGTTGTTCGGTTCGGTTCGGTTCGGTTCGGTTCGGTTCGGTTCGGTTCGAGGAATTTTGATACTGTTCGGTTCGGTTCGGTTATTTTTTGAGAGACTCTGTTCGTGTTCGGTTCGAATCTGAACATGCCTGTTCGCACAGCTCTACTGACGTCATGTTCGACCCTCCGCCCTGACGACGGGCGTTGTGCGATGTGCAGGATTGCGCCGACAACAGCGACGAGGCCGGCTGCCCGAACCCGCTGCTGCCGCAGACGACGGCCAACCGGACGGTCTACACCTGCGAGAGGACGGGCGGGGGCGGGGGCCGCGGCTCCCTCAGCGTCGCCACCAAGTGCGACGGCCGCCCGGACTGCAAACTCTCCCTAGACGAGGCGTTCTGCGAGGCCTGCAAGGAGGGCGGCATGCTCTGCAAGGGCCGCTGCATCTCCCGCGCCATGTGAGTGTCCGCGGGGCCGCGGGCCAGCTGCGGGCGCCGCACCGCACGCGGAGGGCCGTGACAGACAAGCTTTCGTGCCCACAGGGTGTGCGACACGTTCGAGGACTGTGAGTTCGGCTTGGACGAGCAGAACTGTGTCTACACGGCGCCCACGACGACGCCGTCACCCCCGACCTCCGCCGCCGCCACGGAGCTCACCCACCGGCCGGCCTCCATCGAGCCGAGCCTCGAGCCGAACCCCGCCGAGCCGACGCCGGAGGAGGTGGTCACCGAGGAGGAGAGCGGGGACCCCGTGGCCGTCGTGGTGGGCTGCGTCCTGCTGGGCGTCGTGCTCCTGGTCAGCGGCGGGGTGGCGGCGTTGTTCTGGTGGAGCCGGAGGAAGCTCCGGTACGGAGAGGGGTGGGGTGGGGTGGGGGGTGTAGTGTTTGCCAGTCCACTTTCAGACGTTTCGGAGCCTGACTGATAGTGGTTTCTCTCGCAGTTACGCCGCTTACGAAGTGGCCGAGAGAGACCGGGAGAATGGCCGGGTGTCCATGGGAGAGATCCTGCTCAGCGACCAGCTCGGCCACGACAGTCGGAGCGCGGCCAGCACGCTCACGCTGGCGTGACGCCGCGAAGCCCAGTAGCGGATCCAGGAGGGACTCGAGGGGGGGGGGCCGATGTACCACTTTTTGCCTACTTACAGGCTGGAAGTTAGGATTGTTGCCTACCCAGCAGGCGTCCATCGGGGAGCTCAAGGGGGGGTGGGACGCCCCCATTGACTCCCCCCCCCCCCCCCCTGGATCCGCGCCTGGCGAAGCCGCCCGCTGTGATATAGTTAATTTTAAGTTCTAGTTCTAGTTAGATTATGAATGAGGCGCGAGAGTTTTAAGTGGGCGACGTCTGAATAAAACGCTGTGATCGTCAGTAGCTTTAATCATTGGGGTGATCCCACGACACCAGGGGCGTTGCCAGACTTTGGTCTTAAACAGTGTACACTGGTTGTCTCTAGTTGTGCGTGGACGCCTCGCTCGCCACAGGCGTGTGGCGGACAGCACAAGAAGGCTCGTTCTTTTCGGCTGGACCGACTGTCGGGAAGGACGCGCCGCAGCACCGGAGCATCATCGGAGGGCATCCATCGTACAAGCCCTGCAGTGTCTGTACAGGTAGCAGCCCAGGATATTTAGATAAAAATAAATTAAAACCGGGAATTAAATAGTGCTATAGGAGAGCTATAAATTGGAGCTAAACACTACAATCAGCGACAATCAGCGCGTGTCATGCCGGGCGGCTGCCAGTGCCAGATGGGTTGCCGAGCTGCCGGGCGTCGGCTGCTCCCCTCCAGAGCTGATGCTGTTGGGGCACCGCCGCACTCTAGGTTCCTACGTCGGACTCCGTGGATCACGATAAAGCTGAAATGAACATATGAAGCGCGGTGACGCCGCCGCCGGCACCGCCTCCACTACCGACGCTGCAGGCTAGGAGGGTGGGGCACCAAGAAACACTTTTTTACTTAGCCCTCTCTTTGTAAAACTGGTTGAGATAAAAAAAAATCAAAACGTGCCTGACATATGCTTTGGTATGTCCTCTTTCTTGTTTAATAGTATTCAGAAGACGAGCGATCAGCGCCAGGAGGAGCGACTTCAGAGACTACAACGCCTCTGCGGAGCTTCGGCGGACGGCCGCGAGAGGGCGAGGCGACGCCCCGGGGCAGCGCGGAGCAGAGCGGGGCACCGCGGGGGGTCGCGGGGGGTCGCGGGGAAGGCGGTCAGCGGCGCGGCGCTGCCGGCGGACAGCCTTGTCATCCGGTCCGTCAGTCGCGGCTGAGTCTGCAGTGCGGCACCCGACATGTAAGTAGCATTCCCGGCCTGAGTCCTGCCTGCAGCTGTCTAGTGTGTCTGCCACCGTGTGTTTGTAGCCGCTTCTCACAAATCTGCACAACAACTCGGTTCGCGTGATTCACGGAGGCAGGCACAAGTTCACCCGTCGCGCAAAACCTCGACGAGCGTTCTCCCGTGTTTCTTACATCTCCGCTGGAGGGGGGGGGAGGGGGGCTTTGCCTCATCTTACTTTCCGTAGCACCGCGAATAACATCTCGATGGGAGTGCTTGTCTGTCCGAATAATGTCGCCGCGAGCAGTGCGCTGCGCTCCCAGTGCCAATTTATTGCGATGTGGTCCCGGGAGGCTGCGCGTCTCGGGTCGGTACTCTCTACACGGGCGGCGGCAGCGGCGGCAGGCGCTCTTCTTGTTGCGGCGATACGGCGGAGGCGAGGAGACGCTGACCCCGCCGCGGCCACTGAGGTCGGCGCTGGTCGGCATGTAGTGCCGCGCGCGATAAGCGGCGCAGCGTCAACAAACAAGCCGCCTCGGCCGTCACTGTTCGCCACTGGTCACGTCACCGCGTGCAGCCGCCCCCGCCGCGACCCCCCTCCCTCCCCGCCTCACCCCTCCTGGCCCACCCCCTCGTCCCCGCTCCTCGTTGCCGACAGCCCGAGTCTCCCATCTGCCCTCGGCAACACGGAGATTGGCTCTCTTCTCTTCTTGCCGAGTGGTCATCTTTCGCCGAAAATGTCGTTTTAAATGATCACTCGACATCCTTTCCCTGCCATCAGAATGATGAAGCTCGCAGCGCTGCTGCTGGTCTGCGCGCTGGGCCTGGCGGCCGGCTCCACCACCCCAGCCCCGCACCGCCACCACCCGCTCTCCGACGCGGCCATTGACCACATCAACAGCCTCAAATCCACGTGGAAGGTGAGACTCCCGCAGACTGACGCCGCCGTGGTGGGGTGAGCTGCACCCGATGTCGACTGACGTTGCCGCCCTTGTTTCCTGCGCCAGGCCGGACGCAACTTCGCCCCCGACGTGTCCATGAAGTACATCAAGAAGCTGATGGGCGTGCACCCCGACTCAAAGCGCTTCACCCTGCCCGAGCTGTCGCAGCCCGCCGGCCTGGTGGGCTCCGCTGGCGTCGCCGACATCCCCGAGTCCTTTGACTCGCGCACCGCCTGGCCTCACTGCCCCACCATCGGCGAGATCAGGGACCAGGGCTCCTGCGGCTCCTGCTGGGTAAGGGCGTGGGTCGACAGGCATTTCCAGCGAGGCCCGAGACCGGAAGTGGAAGAATACCTCCAGAGCGGAAACGGATATTATGAGAAAGCTCGTGGTTTTGCGACTTCCTGTGGTATTGAGATGCTCTTCGTCGCGCGATTTCTCATATTTACCGTTTCCGCTCTGGAAGTATTCTTGTTCTTCCCTTTCCGTTCCCGAGCTTCGTTATGACAATCCTTCCGGAGGAGCACGGAAGGAGCACCCGTCCAGGTATGTGCCACGTCAGCCTTGGCCCTGTGTGAAGGTAGGCAAGCCCGCGGTGCAGTAGCTCCGTCTCTTCCTGCCTCGTCCAGACGCGAGAAAGGAAGAGAGAAAGGAAGACGTAGCCATCGCGAGCCTACCCGCCTGCCTTGGCACGGCTGACGTGGGACGCCTGGTTTTGTGGTCTGAGTTCGTTGCGGCTGCTTCACTGCATTTTACCCCGCAATGTCACCGCAGGCCTTCGGTGCCGTCGAAGCCATGTCCGACCGTACCTGCATCGGCTCCAACGGCAAGCTCAACATCCACTACTCGGCCCAGGACCTCGTCTCCTGCTGTCACATCTGTGGCTTCGGCTGCAACGGCGGCTACCCCGGCATGGCCTGGAGGTACTGGGTACACTGGGGCCTCGTCTCCGGCGGCAACTACAACACCAGCCAGGTACGCTTCACTGCCAGCAGACCCCGGCCAGCTACCCCGCCTGTCCTCTAACGTGTTTCTGTCATCCTGGACAGGGCTGCGTCGACTACAAGATCGAGCCCTGCGAGCACCACGTGTCCGGCAGCAGGCCCGCCTGCGACGGCGAGGAGGGCAAGACCCCCAAGTGCCAGGAGCAGTGCCGGCCCGGCTACAACGTGCCCTACAAGAAGGACCGCCACTTCGGTAAGAAGGCGTACTCGGTCAAGTCGGACGTCGCCGCCATCCAGAGGGAGATCATGACCAACGGGCCCGTCGAGGTGGCCATCACGGTCTACGAGGACTTCGTGCACTACAAGTCCGGCGTCTACCAGCACGTGAGCGGCTCCGCCCTGGGCGGCCACGCCATCCGCATGCTGGGCTGGGGCGTGGAGAACGGCACCCCCTACTGGCTGCTGGCCAACTCGTGGAACACGGACTGGGGCGACAACGGCTTCTTCAAGGTGCTGCGCGGCAGCGACGAGTGCGGCGTGGAGAGCGCCGTTAACACCGGCCTGGCCAAGGTGTGATTGTGCAGAGCTCATCGCCCATCTTCCGGATTTGACTGAATAATATTAAAAGTAATGTTTGTTTTTTGAACGGTGTATTATTTTTTTGTGTAAAATCTGAATTATTCTAATTTCTTTTTGTGTGTGACATTAAATTTAATTGGACAAACCAAATTCGTTGCGGTTCCCGACCCTCCCTCATTGTTCTAGAGCAATTGTGAATCTGTTCAACACCACTATGGTCGTAGAACCGCGAAGCGCGGGGTATGGCGTGCTAGTGGTCGCTACTCCTTGGATGACATGGCAAAAGCGCGGAGTAGCGCTGCGCTCAGCTGCGCTCCCGGTGGGCGCCAAATTAGCCGGCATTTCTTTAAAATCTCAACCGTCAAAAATGCCAAGATGCTAGTACAGGACCTTTAGAAATATCACCTGTCTGAATGGAATATCTCCTAACTAGTTGGACACCCCGTGCTAAGTGCCGCTGGACTCTATCCACACCTCGGGCGATCGGCAACGGCCGGTCTGCCCTTCCCGGTCGGGCATAGCCCCCGGCAAGTCAGTAGGATACGGCCCACCGCACCGCTTACGGGGTCGGGAAGACTTTATTCCCTGGCACAACCCCTTGCGTCCCCACAGTGGACAACGAAACCGCCCAGACATATCATGGTCCGGTCAGACGACATCAGCAGCGCGCAAAGCGAGCAGCAGTTTGCACGGTGGCGCCATCGGCGGCGGCCCCCCTAACTACGTCAGCAGGGTTGCAGTTGCACCGCTGGCCGCCGCCGTGCATGATGGCGCCACCGTCGAATTGTGGGCCGACTTCTCGCGCCGCGCGTATCCGTCGGCCTTACACGACTACCTCGACACCAAACGTCTTGGATGTTGTGCCCCGGCGCCGCGAGATGGCGCCACCGTGCAAACTGCTGCTCGCTTTGCGCGCTGCTGATGTCGTCTGACCGGACCATGATATGTCTGGGCGGTTTCGTTGTCCACTGTGGGGACGCAAGGGGTTGTGCCAGGGAATAAAGTCTTCCCGACCCTGTGAGCGGTGCGGTGGGCCGTATCTTACTGACTTGCCGGGGGCTATGCCCGACCGGGAAGGGCAGACCGGCCGTTGCCGATCGCCCGAGGTGTGGATAGAGTCCAGCGGCACTTAGCACGGGGTGTCCAACTAGTTTGGAGATATTCCAATCAGACAGGTGATATTTCTAAAGGTCCTGTACTAGCATCTTGGCATTTTTGACGTTTGAGATTTTAAAGAAATGCCGGCTGACAAGTTTCTGTTTTTATTTTGGTTTAGTGTTTCTTTTTTTATCTTGATGCTGCTCGCGGACTGCTGCACCACGCCTATAATAGCTGTGCGACGCGTGAGGACGGAGAGGGAAATGGTGAAGGGAAAGGGGGGAGAGGCGAATGCCAGCCTGCGGTAGACGAGAGAGGGAGAGAGAGAGAGAGAGAGAGAGAGAGAGAGAGAGAGAGAGAGAGAGAGGGGGGGGGGAATTCGAATCCAAGGTCCGTCCCGCGTAAGAGTTGTCGCTCCGACTCATGCAGCCGGCGTTTGTCTGGACCGAGTATGAGAGGTGCAGAGGCGCAGGCCGCATCTCGCGCATCTGCCATCCGACCGCGGAGCTGCGCCGCTGCGCCCCGTCCCCGCTGTCCCCGCCCGGGGCTCCGCCGCCGTCCGCGGCTGCCGTCTCTGGAGTGAGGCGCTGCGGCGCTGCGAACCCGACGGGGCTCGAGGTTCGTGAGCGTCCGGCTGGTGCGGCGCAATCGGTCAGTCAGTCGGCGACTGGCGACGCGGGAACCGGCGGCGCGGCACAGGCAGGACCAGCGGCACCCACTATGAGGACGAGCGTGCAGGTAGGCCGGCCCGCACGACACCCGAGCCAGGGCCCCCCCCCCCCCCCCCCCCCCCCCCCCCCCAGGCGCCCGGGCGCAGCAGCGCCGTGCAGCGCCGCAGCGCCACGGGCGTTATTAGAGGCGTTACTCGCAAATTAAAAACGCTGACAACTTCTCCCCTCGAACCTAGGTGCTTGGCCATGGAAATTTTCTGTCTCGCTCCTCACTAGACAAAGTAGTCTTTGCTCTTTACCACATTATATGTGTACATGTATGTATTATATGAATGCGCCACGAAACGAGGATGCTTCTGCCTGCACGGGCACCACGGGCACCTTGCGATAGCGCTACACTTATGTGCGTCCGGGCTGCGTGGACGGGCGGGGCCTCTCGGCTCGGACCACTGCGGGACCGGGGGGCTCCATCATGGCCTGCCGTGCCGCCCCCCCCCCCTCTCTCTCTCTCTCTCTCTCTCTCTCTCTCTCTCTCTCTCTCTCTCTCTCTCTCTCTCTCTCCTCCGTCCCTCCCCCTCCCTCCTCCTCCTCCTCCTCGTCTCGGGACGCCGCCGCCGGGCCGCGGTGGGTCACAACAGTGAGCTCGGCGCTCAAGGCCAACACAAAGTCGCGGCCGTGCCCTTGTCCGACAGAGCTGTGCAGCGTCAGAAAAATAAGATGTGGGTTCAACCGGACGGTGCGCGCGGCGGGACCGGGGACCGGCGGCCGCAACGACTGAGGACGTCTTGGCTCGGCCTATGGTCAAGACGATCACACCATTTTAGTCAATTAGACTCAAGTTCGCCGCCAACTCTATCACATGCAAGGGCGATTCTCGTCCTGGCGGCATACAATACGCTTACTCGCCCGACACTGCCTTGTCCCGTAACTCGGTTCCGGTGCTGCTGCAGGTGCTGGCGGCGCTGGCGGCGCTGGCGGCCGTCGTGCAGGTGGCAGAGACCGCCCGCATCCTGATGATGATGCCAATGCCGGCGCGCAGCCACCACATCGCCGCCAGCGGCGTGGCCAAGGCCCTGGCCGACAAGGGCCACGACGTCACGTACGTGTCCGGCCTCGACAAGGGCAACAAGATCAACCCTGCCAACAACAAGGTCATCTGCATCGGCAACCCCTTCGAGTCGATCATTAGTGCGTACCAGGGGATGCGCTCCTCGAGCTCCATGTGCTTCTTGCGCCGTAGGACGGCGGCCGCCACAGCCCCTGCTTAACTGTCCCGGGTGTGATTCCAGAGAAGCAACTGAGCAACTTCTGGGTAGACGAGAAGTCGCCCCTCGAGTCCCTGCTGTTCCTCATGGAGTGGGGCGTCCAGCTGGTCAACAAGACCATGTCCAACCCCGAAGTCATCGCCGAGATCAGCAAGCCCGGCCAGAAGTACGACCTCGTCATCATCGAGGCCTTCGTCTTCCAAGAGTCGTTCGTGGGACTCGGACACCAGTTCGACGTGCCCGTCGTGGCGCTCAACCCGTTCGGCACCTGCCAGTGGATCAACGACATCATGGGCAACCCGGTGAACCCGGCGTGGGTGCCCAGCCCGTTCCTGGGCTTCTCGGACCACATGTCGTTCACGCAGCGGGCCATCAACACCATGTGAGCTCGGACTCGGGTGCCTCCGCGCCGGTGGCCGGGTCAGGCCAGGTCAGGTCGGGTCAGGCCACTGTCCTCACACCCGCCCGTGTTGCTTCCAGGATGCACGCGGCCTCCGACCTGGTGTACAACTACTACTACATGCCGCAGCAGGAGGCCGTGCTCCAGGAGTTCTGGCCCGGCGCGCCGGCGCTGCAGGGGCTGCTGCGCACCAAGATCGGCCTGACTCTGGTCAACAACCACTTCACCCTCAGCTACCCGATGCCCATGTCCCCCAGCGTCGTGGAGATCGGCGGCCTGCACATCCCCGAGAAGCCCAAGCCCCTGCCCAAGGTGAGGAAGAGGCGGCGGCGGCGGCACCGGCGGCCCCCGCGAGCACGCTCTGACGACTACGTTTTATGTTTTTGTCGGCAGGATCTCAAAGACTTCCTGGACGCGTCAAAGGAAGGCGTCGTCTACTTCAGCATGGGCTCAAACCTCCGCACGCAGGACATGCCGAAGGTGCAAGCGGAGGCGATTCTGGGCGCGCTGGGCGCCCTCAAGGAGCGGGTCCTGCTCAAGTGGGACGGCCCCACGCCGAAAAACCTCTCGCCGAACATCCGCGTTATCGAATGGGCCCCGCAGGGCGACCTGCTAGGTGAGTCAGCTGACGTGCTTTGTGAGTTACCTGACGGGGTATACTGTACAAAGTATGTAGTATGATGGTAACTCGGGGTAATCTCATCCGGAAAACCGGATCCGGCTAACCCTGCGGGTAATGGGAGGTAGTCCGGCGGTGATCCGGAGGAAGACCAGAGTAATCCCGGAGGGCCCGATTTTACCTAACCTAAGTTCTTCCAGCATGTCTCGCTCACCCGCCTCTCCTCTGTCCCAGCCCACCCCAACATCCGCTTGTTCGTCACGCACGGCGGGCTGCTCAGCACCCAGGAGTCCGTGTTCCACGGCGTGCCTCTCGTCGGCATTCCCATGTTCGGCGACCAGCAGTTCAACATGCTGCTCGCTGTGCAGAAGGGCTTCTGCGTCAAGGTTGACTTCAAGACCATGACCCGGACCACCATGGACGAGGCGCTCCGGGAGGTGCTGCAGAAGCCAAAGTGAGCATCCTTCGCGACTAGACGGCTCTGGTGGGCGCAGGGCGCGGGCTGACGCGGGCGTTCCTTGTTGTCGCCAGGTACAAGGAGGCCGCCACCAGGCTGTCGCGGCTGTTCCGCTCCAAGCCGCTGCGGCCCGCCGAGTCGGCCGTGTTCGCCGTGGAGCACATCCTGGAGCACGGCGCGGACCACCTGCGCCCGTCGAGCGTCGGCATGCCCCTGTACCAGGTGCTGCTCCTCGACGTGATCCTGGTCGCACTCGCACCCTTCCTCGTCGTCCTGCTGTGCTGCAGGGCCCTCTGCTGCAGGAAGCGGTCGGGCGGTGCGACCAGCCGCGCCAAGAAGAACAACTAGACCGTCTTCGAGCCCCGTCTAGGGGAACACGGATCAGAGAGCTTCGCAAGGGGCGTCCCCGCGCCGGTGCAAAGACGCCGTCGACGCGCCGACGGTTGCCAAAGACAAGTACATCGTTCGCACCCTGCTCAACTCTCCTGCTACGCCGGGGGCCTCACGCCGGCCTCACGGGCAACGCGGCGTGCAATGGGCGCCCAGGCTGCACCCGCCATGCGTAAGCGCGAGGCTGTTTGCCTTCCTGTGTGCCCGTCGTGTTGGGCCCTGGCGGCTCCTGGGGCCCCGTGTCCCCGCCGCCGCACAGCCGGTGCGTTATGAACGCATGCGACGCCCTGCCGTGGCCGGCGAGTGCGCAGCTCATAAGTGTGGGCGTGGTTCGCAGCACATTCCCGCACGTGTGAGCCGTGTGGCAACACCTGTTCGCGCACACTGCAATAAAGTACTTCCGTCCATCTTCACTCGTGTTGCTTCTTTGGGAAACAGAACTCAATGACGCAGCACAGTACAACTGATCGGTTTTCGTCTTATATTAAACAAACATTTTATTTCTTCAGTACATTACATTAGATCACTTTCTATGGTTTGTATGGTTTTTCTTGACAATTTTGAACAGCATTTTGACTTGCACGCATTGCTTTCAAAACATTTTTTGCTCTACTCGGCGGAACAGAAGGCTACATAAATAGTTTTTTTTTTCAATATATATCTCTTGGCCATTTACACCTACACACTTCAAAGTTTAAGTACTAGAAGCACCAAAGCTAAGTTATTTCAAATTAGTATATTGGCGACAAAGCTGATACCAAAAGAGGCAAGCTGTGAAAGACTCTTTAGGTAAATTTCTAAAAAAAAAGTCTAACCACAAAGGATTGAAGGCGAACTACATGACACTGGTTTGAGGCAGTTTGGATCTGAGAGAATAAATCTCCGCTCCATCCAATGGTCCATCACAATCGAATTAAAACGGTATTATCACGTATCGATGATATTTACACTTTATTATCAGTACACTGCCACCACTTCATTTTAGCGGCGGCTTCGTTGAGCTGCCAAATTAGTTCATGACCTTCTCTCATTTCTTTTCGTGTCTGACAACGAGGAGGGGTGGGGTAGGAAGAAAATTGTGGTCTCTCTCACTCACTTTCACACACTCTCTCTCTCTCACTCTCACTCTCTCACTTTCTCACTCTCTCTCTCGCTCTCATATTCACTAATCTGGCGATAGGATTAGTAGCGAAAGGCAGAGACGAATGAATGGAAAAGTTGCCATCGGCACATAGTAAAGTTACAGAACGTCACACAAGGCAAGGATAAAATTAAAACAAAAATGACAATCACAGTTGAAAATGTTCCACTAAACAGAATCGAAAGCGATATAAATGAGGTCTTTACGTGGGTCCCCGGCAGGGCTCCGGAACGCGAAACCTGTTCCGCCGGAACCTGAGTTGTTCCTGGATGGTTCCGCCGGAACCAAGTTTGGTTTCATCGCTGATCCAGCTGAAACCATCGAGTGGTCACCCAGGTTCCGCCGGAACCTGCTCGGAACCTGCTGGTTCCACATCGCGTTCTGGGCAAGTTCCGGAGCCTTGGTCCCCGGTCTGTTAGACGATATGCTCCTTACTCCTGCTCAGGAACCACACCTCCATGGGCGTCGCTCGGCCCTTCATGTTGACGGGGCCGCGGAAGTCGAGCTGGAACTGTGGATCGCAGTTGTCTGGCTGATTCAGCAACCTGGTACAGAGAGAAGAGGATGAGGGCGATAGCGCCAGAGGCGTGCCCAGCCTTTGGTTTCGGGGGGTGATTTGCCATGCGTATTGCCTACATTCAGGCGTTTGTTAAGCGGGTTGCCTAGCCCGGGCTCCGGTTTTGGAGGGGGGGGGGACTCCTAACACCCCCCACTCCCTTGGATACGACCCTGGATAGCGCCCCTCGACTCTGCGGCGGTGTGGTTGACGCCGCCCCCGTCCCACTCACTTGTAGGCGTCCTCGGACACGTTTATCCTGGCCGGCTCCCCGGTCGTCTCGGTGCGGCTGGTCAGGTTGACGGTGTTGCCGAACAGGCAGTAGCGCGGCATGCGGTGCCCGATCACTCCCGTCACCACCTCGCCGGAGTGGATCCCGATGGTGATGCTCTGCGACAGGGAGTGGAGGCGTGACGCGGCTGGTCCGTGTGGTTGGTGTGACGCGGAGCCGGCAGGGCCGGCAGAGCGTCAGGGTACTCACCACGGGCTTGCCGTCCACCTTGATCTCGTTGCTGAGGTCCATCATGTCCAGGGCGAGGCGGGCGATGCAGCGCGCGTGGGTGGTGCAGGGCTCCGGCAGCCCGGACACGGCCATGTACTTGTCGCCCACCGTCTCCACCTGCAGGGGGAGGGGGAGGGGAGTGAGTCGCGTCTCGGAGCGGCGGCGGGAGGGCGCCGTGGCGGGCAGGCAGGCCCGCCGCGCGCCCGTGCCCGGCGGGACTGCCTGGCCGCGCCTGGCGCTCGTCGCCCTGCGACGGCCCACTCACCTTGTACACGTTGGGGTTCTTGCGCGGGTCGGTGAGCGTGTCGAAGGCCGTGTACAGCTGGTTCAGCATCTGCACGATGGTCATGGGGTCCCGGTGCGCGGGGTCGGCGCACAGCTGGGAGAAGCCGACGATGCCGGAGAAGAGCAGCGTGACGCTGGGGTAGCGGCGCGGCGGCACGGGCCGGCCGTGGCGCAGCTCGGTGGCCACGGACATGGGCAGCACGGAGTACAGCAGCCTGCGGGGCAGCGGGGCCGCGGGGCCGGTTACTGTCACCTGCTCACCTGCACTGCTCCTGGGCTGCTCCATCACCTGTCCGTCTTCTGCTTCTCGCCCTCCAGCTCGCGGTACGTCTGCTGTAGCTTGTCGGTCAGGATCTCGAGGTTGCGGGTCAGCTTGTAGTCCGCCTCGAACTGCTCGGACATGAGCACCAGGTCGCGGGTCGCGTCGTGCAGGGGGATGTCGCTGATGAACAGCCCTCGCCTGCGGAGCCATGGCGGCACGGTGAGACTCGCGCGCATCAGATTAGATTCAGGGGCCACTCGCCGGCCGCGGGCAGCGCCCTTCTCACCTGGTCAGGTCGTCGAGGTTCACCACGCTCGGGTACGACAAGAAGATGACGGAATCGTTCTCGGGCACGTACATCATTTGGCCCTTGAGGCGCATGTAGGAGAACTCGGGCGGCGTGTCGGGCTCGGTGCTCAGGGCGCCGGTCCGCGTCTTGAGCACGTAGACAGTGTTGATGTGGGCCAGAATGTTCTCGAACGAGAGGTCCAGGTGCGGGCGCACCTGCGGCAGGTACGGAGCCGTCAGAAACGAGCGGCTTGCGGACTCACTTAGCAAAACGAAAGTTACTATTTTTTTTCAACATGCGGACGGTTGAGATTCAAAAGAGAGACATTTCCCAGGATACACGCTTTCTAAACAACGGACAGTGGCATTAACAGTACCGGCTCGAGGATGTCGGTGAGGAGGCAGCCCTCCTTGCGCAGGGCGGGGATGACCCTGGAGACGGCGTGGCCGGCCTGCAGCACCGTCAGGTTCCTCGAGAACATCACGTGGAACGGGAACACCCGGCTGAATGTGGCGGGGCTGACGCGGGGCTCTGAAACAGGCGTGCAGACGTGCAGGTCCAGGGCGGGTCAGGGTGGGCGACGGCGCGGCGCCGCGGCGGCCCTTCGGCCGTGTTTACTCGGGGGGCGTGGCCGGCTGCGCCCACACGACATGTGGACGTGGCGAGAGGCGCCGCGCCCACCGCCCTCCTGCACTCACGGCCCCGCAGTGCACGGTGGTCCGCCACGGCTGCGGCCTCCAGGACGCACTCGCCCCTTGTCCTTGTTGTACCGTAGGCCCCAAGGGCCCTTGGGAAAAGCCGGAACAGGGTCTAAAATACCCGCGGCCGCCCCAGCGGAGGAGCGAAGACGAGCCCCCGCATGGGTGACTGCCGCACCCGGGAGTGGTCAAACATAATTTTTAACCCCTCTGAGTGGGCCGGCCCCAGGGCGGGCTCGTTAGGCCCTCTCCGACGGGGGAGGCGGAGCCCGGGAGAGAGCGGGCCGCCGCAGAGGGCATGGCAGGTCCCCGTGTACAAAGCACGGGCGACTAGTATACCGACGGGGTGCGCCACGCCCGCGGTCGCCGCCGTACCACCGAGCCACCGCGTCCGCCAGGCCCCAACTCACCGCCGCCGAGCTCCTCCACTTCCTGGGTGAGCTGGCTGCCGTCGCCCCGCTTGCGCTGGTCGGCCTGCTCCGTGATGAGGAACTGGACGTGGTCGCAGTCCGCCTTGGTGCGTATGATCTCCACCTCCACCGCGGTGCCGTGCAGCTGGCTGGCCACCGACTGAGGAAGGAGGCTGGTCAGTTTCCTTCCGTCTCCTCCCTACCCGTTCCCTTGCCGCCGCTGCCGCCGCTAGCCAGGCTGACCGCGCCCACCTTGACGATGCCGATGACGATGTGCTCCAGGCCGGGCCTGTCCGAGTAGTAGTGCAGCACCAGGGCGCCGTCCTCCGGCCGCTCGGTGCACCGGAAGGACGGGGCCTTCATGCCCGGGTACAGGGTGCCCAGGTGGTCGTGCAGGGCGTCTAGATTCTGTTAGCGAGATCCAAGTTGGGCGATGTGTTGGTGATGAGAACCGATTGTCTATTTTCAAATTACGCCGTTCTTCCGAAAGGCGGCAATATTACCTGGAGAAAATCTCGCGGCGTTGCTCCAAGAACCTGCAGGATTTTGTCGTATCCCGATTCTTGGCAAAACTCGAAGAACATTTTGCCGAAGAGCTCCAAAATTTTATCCGCCGGGATTTCTGAAAGAAAAGAAAGGGGTCGTTTGCGTATCCTCTCGACGGAGCTTGTCGCCCTTGTCATGCCACCTACTGAGGAGTTCCACCGCCGCCCCGATCAGGTTGTAAGTGACTTCGTCCTCGTAGGTCTCGCGAAGCAGAAAGTGGCCCTCCATGGTCACCTCCGCCTCTTTCCTGCAGGTAAAGGGTTGTGTGAGAAGATAGATAGATAGAACAGATTCTCGCGCTGTGGTTTCTGTACTAACTTGATTGTTTCCCATGTCTCCTCGCCGAAGGTCCGGACGACCAGCAGCTCCAAAGCGTAGTTCACGAACCCATACTGAATGAAAACAGAGGAAACGAGAAACGGTGAGGCGCGCGACGAGTGTGGGAACTGGGGGGAGGGACAAGGACGGCATGACGCTGGGCGCTCAGGCTCCCTCCAGCAGTGTTTCCGATCGGTCCCGGGCTGGGCTGCACCCGACAAATCTTCTGTCTCTTTCCTCGCATAAGATCCAAGTGGGTGCGAGAGAGACGGAAGACGTTTGGGTTCAGCCCAACCCGACCGATACAAAACACTACCCTCCAGCCCAGTCCCAGTAATATCGACCTAGCTGTAGATTCGCAGTTGTAAACAAACGCGACTTCAGAAATAGACCACGGCCAAGGCCCGCGGCCCGCTCTACGCTCCGCCCTCCGCCTCCCCGGCCTGGCCGAGGGCAGGCCCGCTGGGCTGCGCGGCGCTGCCGCAGGTGAACAAGTGCAGGTTGGCGCCGCAGACGTGGATGCGAGCGATGCGAGAGAACGCGATGGCTCACATGAAAGACGGGCGCCACCTCGGCTGCCGTGGGGGCATCGTGGTCCTAAGGGAGCTCAGCAAATGCGGGCACCATCCCGTGCGATGGGGGCCACGGCTCGCCGCCCTGCTGGCTGACGCCCTCCTAGACCAAACACTCACCATTTTGGCTGCCGGTGGGCTCTCGTAGCCCCGCGTAGCCCTGCGGAGCCCTGCTGCGTAGCCCTGCACCACAAGCCCGCTGCTGCTGCTGCTGTTTCTGCCCTGCCTTCGTCTGGCGCCGCGAAGCAGCACTGCCGCCCCTGCGCCACACTCTCTTCGGCCGAGCCCACCCCAGCTCCATCGATCTCACGAGGGGGTGGAAAGGAGAGGCGCTGTGGGGGGCATGGGGCCCCCTCACCGCCCCCTGCTCCGCCGGAACCGCACCCTCCCAACCGTCCCCGCTCCCTGAGCTCCGTTTCACGCCCCCCGAGGGAAGGCCGAGAGGGAGGGGGGGGGGGAGCAAGAGCATGCAGGGCAACCGGGGTGAACACTGCGTTGTAACAGGGACAGGGATAGACTCGACCGGAGAAATCCGTAGGGCACGCGCGATGATCGGCGACGATTTAAAATCAAAACGCGCGCGTGAGGGGGAAATGTGAACGGGAGACACAAGAACCCGAACCAGCCTTGAGCCGGTATCTGAACCCAAAACATGACGTGATCACCCGACTAAGAAAGGTACGTTTTGCTTTCTCCTGAGTGTATCTATTCCAAAGACGGGGAAACTTTACGCAGCGAGCCGACCGTCTTAGTGAGCTCTCATCTCGAACTAGATCTCCGGTATACCTGTAGCTCTCAGGAGCGGGGAAGGCCAGGGAGCGCCAGGACTGCTTCTCTGGGAAACTAGGGTTAGGACTCTAGCTCGGGCCTGTCACGTGACTGCCTGAGTCGACCAACGCACCCGTCACGTGACACCCGAGTCTCCTATCCCTAACCCTGTTTCCGACCATAACACCACCAACCCAAACAAGAGCAGACTATAGTCTAGAAGTGTTCTTAAATTTCACGATCACGTAAAATTCTTACTATAAAAATGGATTTGAAATTATCCCCTGAAGTAATCGCAAGATTGAAGCGCATAGGCAACGCAACACTCGTCAACGACGATACGTTTTCGAAATTAGTGGAGTGTTGTGGGAGTACCATAACCCAATCCGAGCTGTCATCTGATATAACCTGTGCGTTTTGAAGTGTTGTCTAAATGAACATTTTTAATAAAAGAAGCACAATATCTATGTTTTGTCACCGTATTTGCTGTGGTCATTGCCAAGTTTTAATGAGAATCTGTGCTTATTGTGCTTTTAGTACATGACGGATACCTTTTGTTCACAGCTCTGTGTACTGGTTCTGCTAAAGGAGACCTTTTGAAAGAGGCACACGGGGCTCTTTTATCCTTAATCGTGGAAGCTGTGCGCCATGACTTTGCATCAGAACCCCTACATTTATTTCTTGAAAAGAAAATGAATTGGCCTAAAGCTCGGTGCTTGAAATTGTGTGGAGAATACTCTAATAATTTTCCAAAAATTCGGGCTGTTTTATCAAGTGTCGGTTTTCACCCACCTCACATTGTTGATGTTCAGTGGCACCTTAATCAGTGTATCAAGGTAACACCTATCATGTAGGCACCTCCTGACTCGCTTGTTCTTTTCCCACTTATTTACTTTAATATGTTGTATTCCAGTCTAGCAGCAATGAGCACAGTTCAGCCCCTCTTGTATCTATACAGCTTGATACCGAGGGCCTTGAAGGCAGTCATGGACAAAGCTCTGTCAAGTTCATGTGTACATTACCGGAACTTCAAGATTTGACATCAAAGCTCAAGGAGGCCTTGAGACAAATAGAACGTGTTGCTCAATTAAACCATGTCTAAAAATGAATGTTTTCTACACAAAATTTGAGTAACCATTTTGCTGTCATGAACAGGAACCCTGAAAACTGTTGTGATCGACCTAATAAAAGACCCCGGCTGTTAAATAAGAATTTGTGTGAACTATCATTGATTTCAGCACTTTATTACACAAAGAGCAAGTTACATTGGCAACCACAGGAGTACTGTAGTGGGGTACAACTACTTTTACACAAAAATTTGAAACATGCCATAGAGATCAGAGTATTTTGGAGAAACAAATAAAATGTCATTAAAATGTTCCCTATCGCATGTCTCAATAAAATGTGAAGCACTACACAAAAGAAACACCACGCACACAACTTACATTTAAAAAATAATAAATTAAGATAGAAGGTATATGAATTATTACATAAATCCCAGTATATACTGCATTATATGAGAAACTTTCCCAAAATGGAATGTTTATCTCTACTGGAAAGTTGTAATCTGTAGCAACAGTGCTTTGTGAAATCACCACGTAACAGTCAGTTCAATCACGCAAGAGGTAGAACCAATGACAAAAATTGCACACCTAGCAACAGACTCCTGAAAATGTCATAATTTTCCAGGAGACTAGTATGCATACTCTAATTCAATACTAATCACAATAAGTAATAAAAGAACATTGTTATTAAGAAAGTTGTACATCACAGGATATTAATACATTCTGTTCTGGACCTAATTGAGAAAAAGACGTTTCAATTGATGTGAAAGCTTTCATATCAGTTTGAAGGATGAAGTCACAACCACTACCATATAGCCACGATAAAGTTAAACAGGTACCTGAAGAGGGCATATGCTATAAATAACAATTTTAGAGAGGAGGGGGCAAAAGCTGACAGAAATGGAGACTCCTTGGATGGCAGTCCGATCTAATCACTATCACTCTCCCCAAAATTGTACGAAACTGGTTTTCTAGCACGGCCTGTAGTGGCTCTTGATTCAAATGGCTCCGACATCTCCACATCACTCCCAGATTCTGCTTTCTTTTTCTTGGTCTTGTTTTTCTGCAAAAATCAAATTCAGACAAGTAAGAAATATGCAGAGAGAAAATCATTCCCAAAAGAAGTCAAAATGTTACCTTTTTCTCAGGACTGTCAAAAATATCCTCCTCTGAGTCTGACACTTTCTTAGATTTCTTTTTTGGAGGAGCCTTTTTCTTTTCTGGTTTGTCCACAGTCAAAAGTTGTCGCTTTTTAGCTGGAGCTGTAATGCAAGACAAATGGAACACAAAATATAAGTACATGTGGAATCATGACACGAGGGCAATCAGAAAAGAATGTACAATTTACTATATTTGCTTAAACTGAAAAATTGCAGAAATTGAAAGAAGGTTTTAAGATCACTAATATCAACTGTTCTAGAAGATCGCTAACACAATTCTGCTAAAAAAATTGAAAAAATAAAAAGAGTAGGTAAGAAAATTATTTTTGAGCAAATCCTTGACGCCAACCTTTCTTCTTTGGTTCATCACTGTCTGAAGTTGTTGCTAAGGCTGAAGATTTAGGTTTACTGGCCGGAGCTGGTAAGTCATCATCTTGAGAATCAGTGCCACTTATGAGACTATCAAACATTTGATCAGAAGATGCTGTAGAGGAAGAGAAGTTGTCAGTAAAAATTACTAAATCCACAACACAAGGTTATCAAATATACTCACGCTTAGGAGGGGCTGCTTTCACAGGTTTTGGCTTCTCGACAAAAATATCTCCTTCGGAGTCAGATGAATCCTTTCTCTTCTGCACTTTCTTGGGTTTAGGCTTATCATCAAATTCACTGTCTGTGTCACTAACAACTATTTTGGAACTGAAACAACAAAACAGATGAAATATGTGAACACAGGCAGTTTCCACCACAAGAATAACTGGAGTCATAACTAGTACACATGGAATAAAATACAGTAGAACAAGCTAATAAATATTAAAATTGTAGATGCAGAAAGTTTAAAATAAAAACTCACTCATGCTGAGCAGCAATATTGTCTGCAGCACCATTCGCATTTGTGTCTCTGAATGTCAAATCATCATCATCATCATCACCACCACCACCACCATAATCATTTTCATCCGAGTCAGAGTCTCCTAAGACCTTTTTAAAGTCGGTTTTGGCGGCAGCTATAACAAAGTAACAAACAAAGCAAAATATGTATTGGAAAGTTGACTACACAGTAAAAATAGCATTATAATCAGAAGAACTGATCCAACCTGCTCGTCTGGGACCCCTCTCCCTGGGAATAGCTTCAATGGCTTCAACATCAGAATCATCTCCATCAATCTCTGATCCATCCGATTCCCACGGCTTCTTTTTGGGGGAATCCCTTTTCTTGAAGTTCAGTTTGGACTGCTTCAAACCTGGTTGTCAAAGTCATAGTTCTTAGTTTCAAGTTACAACTCGCTTACTGATGCCATTACTACTTAGTGACACTTATTTCACCTTTAGCTTTCTTCTCAATAGCATCTGGTGATGTACCAATGCGATCTTTCAAAGACTTTGAAGCTCCTTGAACAAGAAGATCCAACTCATCTTTTTCCTCTGCCGTTCCACCATCACTCTTTCTTTTCTATAAACAAAATAAAAATATAATCATTGCAGTAGAGCTGCTTCTTTAAAATTAAAAAGAGATAGAACAAACTGCTAAACTTGAACAGCCATTTTTACGCTACATACCTTCCCCTTCACACCTGGTCCACGGGATTTGGCCGCATCTAATTTCTCAGCCTTTTTCTTCATTTCCTCATCCACAGCAGGCTCAATACGACGACCATCAGGGTCTGGCAATGTCTCCTTGCCGGCAGGACCACTCTTCTTGGCACGGCCGCCACCTACCTTAGTATCCTTTGCTTTCTTAGGAGCTGCTTTGGCCTCGTTCTCTTCAGCCTTTTCACATTCTTCAAGCTGTCAAAGGGAAAGAAAAGACAATGCACAATTACCACCTATTCTCCGCACTGTACGTCCCTGCCAGCAAACAAAATGCATCGAGCGCAGAGCCCACAGCCTAACCTTCTCCAGAAACTCTTTGAGATCGTCTTCCCACAGGATTTCTGGTGTCTTTTTCTGGAGATCTTTCAGTTCCTGTATCTTATCATCCCTCTTCTTTAATAGTTCTTCCTTCTTCTCATGGGTCAGAGACCACATGGACATGCCCAGAAGATAGGTGAAATTAGCACTATCCTCATCGTCTTTAGTATCCTTAGATTCATCAGCTCCACCCGACTCTTCTTCCTGAATTAAAATAAATAATTAGAAAAATTAGAAAAAAATGTTCATTTAACAAAAAAAAAAAAAAGAGGAGCACAAGGCAAATTTTTTTGATAGGGCATTACCAGTAAGGATTCCTTGTCCTGCTTAGCTTTCCAGGCACGCTCTGGATCTGGATCATACCCTCTAGCTTTCAATTCTTTAATCATTTCAACCTTCTTCTTGTTTTCAATAACCAATTTGTTACTGCACTTTTCCAAAATAAATCTGGAAAGAAAAACATCTCTGAATTGCAGTACTTACAAAGAAGAACAACTCTAGACGTGTAAGGAATTCCAGATATGGTAATAAGCAAATGCGAAAGTAAGAAAGACACACTAACCTAGCCTGATTCATGAGCTTCCTGGATTGAGCGTCTAAAAAGCCTTCCATGTAAATCTTACGCTTCTTGTACAAGTCCAGACGAACTCGGAAGAAATCTCTCAGAATGTGAAGGACACTATCATATTTGCGGAGGACATTTAGTTCATCAAACACACACATAGAACCAGTGGACATGGTAGTTACCAGCTTGAATGTTTTATGAATTCCTTCCCGCTCAGCTTTTTGCAAATTTTGTTGTGTAAGAGAGACAACAAAGCGAACTGTTGTGGTTGTGCTGTAGTCCTTGTAATCTCTACAAAACAAAGCGGGCATCAAAAAGGTCAGTTACAAAATGACAATTTAGGTTTAGAAAGACAACATACACATTACTCACGTAATGAATGGCACTGCTTTTTCACCCGGTGGGTTCAGCATGGTCTCCAATACGCTTTCCTTGTAAACTGTAGTCCATACTCCAACTGGCAATTCAGTTATTTCAATCTTTTCTTCATCCAATACTGCTGCTTCACCATAGAACACATATCTGGAATCTCCAAGATTTTCAATGTGCCCTCTGAAGCCCTTATACCATGGTTTCTAGAAGAAAGAGAAAAGGTAATCAAGTCAAGAAAGAATAGATGAAGTTAGTCAAGTTATTTCAATTCAGTGTGAAATGTTCCTCTCACCATTGCAACAGGTTCATCACCATGGATCATACGGCGCAGGTTTTGAACTATTTCACGGGGATTGTAGTTCATTATTCTGGTCATCCATCCAGTCCCAATACCGTCTGCTCCATTGACAAGAATCATTGGAATAATAGGACAATACCATTGCGGTTCAATTTTCTGATTATCATCATACAAATTCTTAAGAAGGGGTGTGTCAGCAGGATGGTAAAGGAGTTTAGCAAGAGGACTGTCAAAAAAATAATAATGTTATTGGTGAACCAAAAATACCCAGCATTTTAAAACCACAGAAGTTTAAAACATACTGAAGCATTGTGAAGATGTAACGAGGGCTTGCAGAATCTTTTCCTCCAGTCAGTCTGGTTCCAAATTGACCGTTGGGTAACAGAAGGTTGATGTTATTGCTGCCTAAATAGTTTTGAGCCAAGTTAACGATTGTTCCCATCAAAGATTGTTCACCGTGATGGTAAGCCGAATGTTCAGCCACAGAACCCGCAAGCTGAGCTACTTTAACTTCCCGCTTGTCATTCCGTTTTAGGCATGTATAGATGACCTTGAAAGCAATAAGAAAGACCATGAGCATGCCTGACCAACAAAAATGTTGCCGTAAAATTTAAAAATATAAAGAAACAAACCTTCCTCTGGCCTGGTTTGAATCCATCAACAAGACAAGGAATGGAGCGTTCATTGTCCATGTTTGAGAAAAGAACTAATTCTTTGTTAACAAATTCAGAAAAGTTAACAGATTTTGTTTGTTTGCCATAGAGGTACTCTTCTGGAAGCCCAAGCTCTTGTCGTCTCTTGCAGGATTCCATCCAATTAGTAAGCCATTCTTTTCTCTTATCCACTTCCTTCTTAGCAAAAGCCTAAGTACAAATTGATTATTAGTACATACAAGATTTTGAGTGACAAGTTCCCTTGTGACATTAGAAACCATACAACACACACCATGCAAATATTATTATCATCCTCAGTGCCCTTGTAATTGAACCGAATCCTATGGCGTGCCATGTCAGAAAAGTATTCTTTGGCTTCGTTGGCATCAGATGTTCCCAAACCTTGGACCAGAACAGAAAAACACAGAATAACATAGATCCGCAGAAGATACAGCATCTCAAATGTCGGAAACAAAGAAAGTATTGCTACCTTTGTAGTACTTTATACGATAAGTGTGCCAGTTATTGGTTTCTTTTTTCCACTCTTCAAACTCAGGTAAAGAGAAAAATGATAGCACCTCCGTGCCCTTTCTGGCCTTCACAATTGGAGTGATGAATTCTTCTAAGAAAGGCAAGCGCAACAATGATGGCCAGAAGTAATGGATGAAGTTGATGAGCAAACCTTTGATGTGCGAACCATCCTGATCCTGATCAGTCATTATCATAAGCTTGCCATATCTGAGCGTTTTCAAATCATCAACATTTTCATATTTCTTCTTGTGTTGTAGACCAAGAATCTTTATAATAGCATTGATTTCGGCATTTTCCATTATCTGCTTGTGAGTTGCTTCCCTTACATTCAGTAGTTTACCACGAAGTGGAAAGACGCCATATTTATCTCTACCGACAACACCTAGTCCTGCCACAGCCAAAGTTTTGGCTGAATCTCCTTCAGTGAGGATCAGAGTGCACTCTATGGAGTTCTTTGTTCCAGCGTCATTAGCATCCTCCAGCTTTTGAACTCCCTTTAGCCTGGAAGACTTTTTGCCACCAACTTTGTTGAGCTGAGCCTGCTGCTTGAACTTGGCCCACGTCAGAATTGCTTCAACTATGCCACACTTGACCACTGCATTATAAAACTTGTCGGTTATATTACACTTTGAGCCAAAGCTCTTTACTTGCAAGGTCATGTTTTCTTTTGTTTGGGAGTCAAATGTTGGATTAACAATCAAACAATTAATGAACAAGAACATGTGGTTCTTGATTTGAAATGGTTTAATTTGCATTCCACCTTTGTTTCTTTTCTTCAAAGTTTCTGTCATATTTTTCACGATCAAGTCGGCAACATGATCAACGTGTCTTCCTCCCTGTAAAGTACAAGAGAAAAGTTATCTAAATTGTGCAAGGTGAAATCTGACCAACTAAGACCACAAACACCTTAGGGACTACACACCTTGGTTGTGGCAATGCTGTTCACAAAAGAGACTTGCTGGAACCCTTTCTCAGATATAGCAAGGGCCACTTCCCATCGCTCATTGACGTTCTCATAAATGATTTTCACAGGCTTCCCATCATCGTCTTCTTGGCCTTTCAAATACAGTTCTGCATAGTCTTTGAAATTCTTGAGCTAAAGTAGTAAAATAAAGCAATATTTCAAGTTTTCTGCCTCAACTTCAAATATGCACTCCTGCCTGCAAAATTGTTCTTACCTTCACTCTTTCACCATTTAAGATGACTTTGACTCCACGTGTAGAAGCTGCTACATCATAGGCTCTCCTTTCCATCAGCTTTAGAATACCATCTTCCAACTCAGTCATTTTGAACTTAGCTAAGTCAGGGCTAAAAGTAATTTTGGTGTAATCTTCACCTGTACTTTTCGATAACTTAGGATCAGAGGCTTTGCTCATATTGTTTATCCAAGTCTGTAAAACAATTTTAAAAAAATAAAAATATTTTATTAAAGCCGAAGTTGGCTCAAAGTTTTTGTTGCACATATACAATTATATATGTCAAGCATTTTAATAAATACTGGCAAGCTCACCTGTTTCAGTTGTGTTCCATACTCCTTAGACGAAGTTTCAACAGTGAACTTCGAACTGAAAATATTGCACAACTTGGCACCATAACCATTTCGGCCACCAGTAACCTTCTCTTCCTCATCGTTGTAATTTGATGAAGTAAGCAGATGGCCAAATATCATAGTGGGAACAAACATTTTCTCCTCTTTATGCTCAACAACAGGAATACCTTTGCCATTGTTCCAAACAGATATGACATTCTTTTCTCTAAAAGGTAAACAGGAACCATCAGATATTGCCTTGAAATATTAGCCACATTATGATTTAAAGGAATACTAACTTGTCAATAGTAATTTTAATACAGTCCATCTTTGGATCTCTCTGTTTGTTGTCGGCAGCATTCACCAAAATTTCATCAAAGATTTTGTACAAACCAGGTACGTATGTGACATCTTGCTGAACCATTTTGTCATTTACACGATCCAATACCCACATTTGTTCAGTGACTGGCTCCACAGAACCTGCCAATGAAACAGATTAGGTGAATTACAACCCTGGAATGGGTATTGCAAAGAACTAAATCTGTACAAGCAAATATTTTACCAATGTATGTATCTGGACGAAGTAAAATGTGTTCCAGCTGAGATTTCTTTTGATAAATTTTCTCTACAGTGAGTTTCTTTTGTGGCTTGGAGGGCGGCACTGCCGCGCCGCCATTGCTACTCCCACCCCCATTTGCCATGGGGTTGTAATCGTCGTCACTCATCTTGGACAGTTACGCACTCTGAAAAACAAAAAGATACAACTTCTGATAAATGTACATTTAAGATAGAAGTGCCCTCTTTTCCTAAAAAGTGAATTTCAAACATGTATTAACTACTTGACTTTCATCAAAGGAATTTGTAAATTGTAAAGATGTAAACCTTAAAACATCATTTCCAACACAATCTGGTGCCACAGTCCTCTGACAGACGGATTTGCACAACAAGAAACAAACAATGGAAGAAGAGGAGGAACAGCAATGGACACTAAAAACATAGCCCTAGGATCCAGGAATGGGAGAACAAATGCCCGATGAATTAAGAAAAAAAATGTGATTAATACATAATACCAAACATAAATCACTCAGTGGATTTAAAGATCCGTTATCCCAGACATTAATCATAATGGCAAAGGAAAAGCCATGTGGAATAAAATCTAATTTCTGACAGTTGAAATGCAACATAAATTCCCACAAGAAACATGCAGTGTACTCAATGAGAAATCATTGGAGCAGAAAATCATTGGAATTGGGAAATTGCTTTTACAAGTTGACGTAGAGAATCATTTCAAAACCTAGGTGATCAATAGATTACCATAAATTAAAATACAGGTTTGCTATTGGTGACGGCATAAACTGCCTTCCCGCCGTTTGCCGCAAGTTGAATAATACATGTAAGCTCCGTTCTTGACTTCGAATAGAGAACATAAACTGCACACAAAATTTAAATACGTACTTTTGCTTAGTACAATTAGCACGCACTGGCACAAATAAAAACCAAACAGCTTTCTGGAGCCTATTTGCCGGCTACCTTCAACAAAGACAGAGACGACAAATCCTGCGAAGAAAGGCAAAAACCGTTAAAAAGTCCGCATAAGATGATCGTTCAAAACGCAGGAGAGGTCCGGAAACCCTATCGGCACCTGCAGTAACTTGTACTCTTTAAATATCGAGAAACCAAAGAGGGAACTCACATCGAGGACCGGAGAAGAAATCCACCATTTTGAGCATTGAGCAGGTAACGGTCGTAGGTAGCCGCGGCTGAGAGAGAGAGAGAGAGAGAGAGAGAGAGAGAGAGAGAGAGAGAGAGAGAGAGAGAGACAGAGACAGAGAGACAGAGAGAGAGACAGAGAGAGAGAAACTCCGGCCGGAGATACCAGGGAGCAGGGCTAGGAAACTCAGGCGAGGGGGCTGAGGAACGGCCGGGGCAGAGGGGGGGAGGAACTTGGGCGATGGGGCTGTCCAACTCGGAGTGACGAAGTCACTACACAACAAGCCGAATTTCTCAACATTTTTATTTTATCTAAAAGAAGAGTAGAAATTACATCAGATGTTAAAATGAGATCCAAGATTTGTTAAGAATGTCTCAAACCGATCAAATAATCGTTTTAAAATAAATCGTTTCTTGCGACTATTATGTAGCCCACCCTGTAGCATTATTTGCAGCAGAACATCTGTTCTGACGTTTTGAAACATGTCATGAATGTCTCCAGCTATCTTATTTTCCTTCAAAGTTCTATGTTTTTATTTTTCAATGATTGCTTGAAACTGTGAATTAACTTGATAAAACTACATGTGGTGTGTCTTTGGTTATGTATTAAAGTGACTTTGTAACTTTCATTAAGTGATTGTTGGTGAGTCCTATGCGGGCACATGTTACTGTTGAGGTTATGGATTTACATTGCATTGTTCCAGTAATTTGTTCTCATTGAATGCTCAAAAAGTGCTTTGTACCCTAATTTTCCCATTAAAGCCCGCTTCCTAGCTTTACAGGCCATACAAGAAAGTAAAAGTGTGAGCATATGACATAACCTGCTAGATTTTGTAGGGAAATCGAGAGATTCCCTTCCCCCTTCAGGCCATGCAGAAATAAATGGAAAGAATGGAATGAAAATGAACATTCCAGGCAACTGCAAGGTCAAAGATAAAAGGAATCGTGCCTGAGGGGTTAAATATGCCAATCCCAATTTCAAGTGAGTATACCATCTTAGATTATCAACCATCAAAGACAGATATAGGTGTGTTAATTTATTATATGCCATATGATGTTAGTGATGTACATTAAACTTGATATTTCACAGCAACACCTCCATTTCTTTTTGTGTAGGCTGGATGACTACATCCTTGTGTAACTTATCAGGATGTCGGTGGTTTTCTGAGCTATGATATAAGGCATTAACTTTGGGCAATTTTTTTTTATAGCACTGTTATTTTAGTTCACCTCCTCCTCTTTTCAGAGTGCAAGTTCTAGAGCCAGCTAGATAATAGGGTGTGTGGGTAGCTTGTGTTTGATGAGCACCACTGTGGTTATGAGTTTAATATTTACCACAGCACAAGCCTGATAGGTTTAGAGAGGGTGCATTGTTCACTGTCGAATACTTGAGTTCCTTTCATTGGGCAGTAAATGGTCAAAAATTATGTTGCGGGCTCGCAGTAGTTTTTGTTCCATTGACCCAAAAATGACAGTGCTTGCATAAGTCTTGTAATTAGGTTGTAGACACAGTTAGGAAATTGGGCGGGTGGGTGGCTTGCTGTGAGATTTCTTCCCCACCAATGTGGTTATGAGTTCAATATTTACCACAGCACAAGCCTGATAGGTTTAGAGGGAGTGCATTGTTCACTGTTGAATTCTTGATTTCCTTTCATTGGGCAGTAAATGGTCAAAAATTATGTTGCGGGCTCGCAGTAGTTTTTGTTCCATTGACCCAAAAATGACAGTGCTTGCATAAGTCTTGTAATTAGGTTGTAGACACAGTTAGGAAATTGGGCGGGTGGGTGGCTTGCTGTGAGATTTCTTCCCCACCAATGTGGTTATGAGTTCAATATTTACCACAGCACAAGCCTGATAGGTTTAGAGGGAGTGCATTGTTCACTGTTGAATTCTTGATTTCCTTTCATTGGGCAGTAAATGGTCAAAAATTATGTTGCGGGCTCGCAGTAGTTTTTGTTCCATTGACCCAAAAATGACAGTGCTTGCATAAGTCTTGTAATTAGGTTGTAGACACAGTTAGGAAATTGGGCGGGTGGGTGGCTTGCTGTGAGATTTCTTCCCCACCAATGTGGTTATGAGTTCAATATTTACCACAGCACAAGCCTGATAGGTTTAGAGGGAGTGCATTGTTCACTGTTGAATTCTTGATTTCCTTTCATTGGGCAGTAAATGGTCAAAAATTATGTTGCGGGCTCGCAGTAGTTTTTGTTCCATTGACCCAAAAATGACAGTGCTTGCATAAGTCTTCTAATTAGGTTGTAGACACAGTTAGGAAATTGGGCGGGTGGGTGGCTTGCTGTGAGATTTCTTCCCCACCAATGTGGTTATGAGTTCAATATTTACCACAGCACAAGCCTGATAGGTTTAGAGGGAGTGCATTGTTCACTGTTGAATTCTTGATTTCCTTTCATTGGGCAGTAAATGGTCAAAAATTATGTTGCGGGCTCGCAGTAGTTTTTGTTCCATTGACCCAAAAATGACAGTGCTTGCATAAGTCTTCTAATTAGGTTGTAGACACAGTTAGGAAAATGGGCGGGTGGGTGGCTTGCTGTGAGATTTCTTCCCCACCAATGTGGTTATGAGTTCAATATTTACCACAGCACAAGCCTGATAGGTTTAGAGGGAGTGCATTGTTCACTGTTGAATTCTTGATTTCCTTTCATTGGGCAGTCAATGGTTAAAAATTATGTTGCGGGCTCGCAGTAGTTTTTGTCACATTGGCCCAAATTCAACAGTGCTTGATGAGGTCTTGTTTCGTGGAGCTATTTTGAATAACTAGTTGGTTTTCTGTTCCTTACACACTCAAGTTTTATTACTCTAACTTCTATTTTTACCAAGTGTGGGACAAAGTCATTGCACACTTTATATGTAAGAGAGCTACATTCAGAAAACTATCGAGTCCTGGATAAGATTTGCAGCAATATTCAAGTCTTCCATTTGTTAGGATTTGATTCCGTTCCTGCTGTCATCTGAACACCAAGGGGACAATTTTGATTAATGATCATGCCTTTGTAGTTTTCAGTTTGCATCTGCCTCATCATTCAATTGAATCTGGCAAGGACTCAGTGACTTTTCACTTTTCTATTTGTCTCTGCTTGATGAAGACTTGTGTAACTTATCAGGGTGTCAGTGGCTCTCTGAGTTGAGATTAAGGAGATAATTTGGGGAATAGTTATTTATTTTTATGATACTGATATTTTGAGAAGTTTGCTTCCCTTTCCTCTTAGAGACAAGTTGTAGGTAATTGGGTGGGTGGGTGGCTTGCCGCGTAATTTAATGTCCAACAATATGTTTGTGAGTTTAATATTGCTCACATTACAAGCCTTATAGGTTTAGAGGGAGTGCATTGTTCACTGTTGAACTTTTGATTTCTTTTTATTGGGCAGTAAATGGTCAGAAATCATGTTGCGGGCTCGCAGTGGTTTGTGTTCCTCTGACCCAGAAATGACAGTGCTTGCATAGGTCTTGTTAGCAGGTTGTAGACACAGTTAGGTAGTTGGGCGGGTGGGTGGCTGACTGTGAAATTTGACGTACACCAATGTGGTTATGAGTTCAATATTTTCCACAGTACTGGCCTAATAGTTTTAGAGGGAATGCATTGTTCACTGTCCAATTCTTGAGTTCCTTAGTTGGGCAGTAAATGGTCAGAAATCATGTTGCGGGCTCGCAGTGGTTTGTGTTCCTCTGACCCAGAAATGACAGTGCTTGCATAGGTCTTGTTAGCAGGTTGTAGACACAGTTAGGTAGTTGGGCGGGTGGGTGGCTGACTGTGAAATTTGACGTACACCAATGTGGTTATGAGTTCAATATTTTCCACAGTACTGGCCTAATAGTTTTAGAGGGAATGCATTGTTCACTGTCCAATTCTTGAGTTCCTTAGTTGGGCAGTAAATGGTCAGAAATCATGTTGCGGGATCGCAGTGGTTTGTGTCCCATTGACCCAGAAATGACAGTGCTTGCATAGGTCTTGTTAGCAGGTTGTAGACACAGTTAGGTAGTTGGGCGGGTGGGTGGCTGACTGTGAAATTTGTCGTACACCAATGTGGTTATGAGTTCAATATTTTCCACAGTACAGGCCTAATAGTTTTAGAGGGAATGCATTGTTTACTGTCCAATTCTTGAGTTCCTTAGTTGGGCAGTAAATGGTCAGAAATCATGTTGCGGGATCGCAGTGGTTTGTGTCCCATTGACCCAGAAATGACAGTGCTTGCATAGGTCTTGTTAGCAGGCTGTAGACACAGTTAGGTAATTACCTATTGCAGATTCCAATCGTACCTTTTTATGTTTCATCACACCAACATTCATATTTCCTATTCATGCAAAGCACAGTCTTAACTCAAGTAGGAAATTTCTGGGAGCTAAATACAGAAAGCCACTCCAGTTTTGATAAGACATGCAAGGAAAGTGTGTTGCATTTGTTAGGTTTGGATTCCATTCCTGCTCGTGAATGAACACCTACAGTCGGGTCTCAACAGTTGTCTCCTATGTGAATGATAATGATGATCCTTTTCTAGTTTTCAGATTACACATTTCACCTTCTCCTCTTTTTTATGATAGCCGAACTCTTCCCTGTGTAACTTATCATGAATTCTGTTGTTTTCTGATTTAAGATATTAAGGGGAAATTTGGGGCATTGTCATTTCCTTTTATAGTACTGGTATTTAAGAGATGTTCGGTTTCTTCTCCTTACAGAGAGAGAGGGAGATTTAGGTAATTGGTGGGTGGGTGGCTTACTGTGAAATTTGATGTACACCAATTTGGTTGTGAGCTTAATTTCTTTCACAGTTTAAGCTTCATAGGGTTAGAGGGAGTGCATTGTTTACTGTCGAATGCTTGAGTTCCTTTGTCGGGCAGGAAATGGTCAGAGATTATGTTGCGGTCTCCTTACTAATATTGAACATTTGTAGAATCTTTATGCGGATCAGCAGGCGGGCTTTATTAATACGGCTGTCTTAGAACAAGCCTGTCCACACCAATGCCATGGTTTTGAGCTTACTACAAATCTGAGAAACTTTGAATAATAGAGTGAAAATGGAAATTGGATTGTATTAGATCAGCTTTAAACACCACACACATGCTAGTAAAAAATCCATGAAATACCATTCAAAAAATATATTAAGCCAACACATACTCCATGGATACTGTTTACATTACGACTAGTCTGAGGAATTCAAGATAAATAAAAAGGAAACCCTTCTAAAACAAGAGAAAAGAAGAATGCCATCCAAATGCCCCAAACTTTAACTACTTTTTTTCTCTTAAAAAAAAAGGTCATCTTAGGTGAACATTTTCATAGACTGTAATTGATTTCTTCAGATTACGTTCTTCAACATCTTATTAAAAATTGGAGTGTTGAAGTTAGAATCCAAAATTAATGATTCACTAAATGGGCCGAGCAAAGTACAGCTAGTAACAAGATCATTCAGATGACCACAATGTCCAAGAAGGTACAAATAGCATCTTTTTATTAAGTTATAACCATGGCACATGTTGTTTTCAACTCTGCCACATTAAACCTGCACAAATATAGTAAATTTTAGATGCTTGGAAGCTGTTTCTGAACAAAATCCTTGATGTCCTTCATTTCCTGAAAAATACAAGGTACAATAAGAATGTGCTACTGAACAGTTTTGATTGAGAATTTTGTACAGTACACCAACCTCATCTGATGATGAATGCATCAATCCACCATATGTTTTGAACTCAATGCTCTTGAGATAACCCTTCAGGATTGATGCTGTCATCTGACCCCACTTAAATGGCACTATAGGGTCACAATCACCATGACATTGGAGAAATGGAGTTTCCTTATTGCCAGCCACAAACTAAGCAAGAGAATTGGAATTAGTTAAAAAATAAATTTTAAACCAAATTACAAATGCTAAACGTTTTACTTACAGCGGGGAAGCTCTTGTTCAAAGGAAGCCAGCATGAGAGTGCCACAACACCAGCCAAAGGTTTGGAATATGTAAGAGCTGAATAAAGTGCCAGCGCACCTCCCTGAGAAAATCCACCAATGATGATTCTGTTTGAGGGAATTCCAGCACTAACCTCAGAATCAATCATGGAATGTATCAGTTGAGAAGCTTTTTTGATGCCTGTTTCGTCTTCAGGACCACTTGCATCCAGTGACTTCAAGTCAAACCTGTTAAGTGACACAAGAACAGCGGTCATCACCAAATTAAGGAAATCAACAGTGAGAAAATCTTGTGAAAAAATTTTGAATACAAGTCAATTACATACCATGCAGGCATTTCGAAACCTGAGTTCAGAGTAACTGGAATGGTTTGAGCAGTTGGGCATATGACTTTTACAAAGGGGGACCTTACTGCACCCATAGCACTGGCCCAGCCATGACCAGTATCTCCCAGTCCATGAAGAAAAATCAACTGTAGATAAAGAGAGAAAAATTATGATTGATCAGCAAGAGCAATGACAAATTATATTGTGAGCCCCCAATTTCACAAAAATAACTTCGAGACAAATAAGGGTTTTAAGTGAAGGAAAATCACAAAGAAAGGGCAAAAAAATCATGTCAGAGACGCGATACTTACGGTGGCCGTGTGTTTGGCTGTGGCTGCGATCACCACCGGGGTACCAGCCATGGTTAGATGGGTTTCGTTACGGCGGTGTAAATGACGGGGACGACTTTCTGAATTAGAACTCGAATCGACAACAGCACCGCAAATGACAGAAATTGAGCTGACTAGAAGTGTTAATTTGAACAAGGAATACACTCCAAACTTCCCCCTGCCGCAGACTCCACTACTCCTAGAGCTAGGAAAAAAACCAACACCAGCAACCAGCACAGACGACAAATTTTGATGTTTTTTTGTTATCGACTTCATTATGGGAATCTGTGCATTTGTAGAAGCCTGTGGAAAGCCCGCGAAATCCTTAGCTTTCAACTTCTGACATAAGATATTCAGTGAGAAATAGCACTAGAACACTAAATGAGTTACTGGCTGGTGTTCAGAACATATGGAATGAGACGATTCCAGAGAAGGTCTCATGATTCAAAACATCTTATCTTACACAACTTCTGGTCGTTTTGCTGTTTTCTTTTCCTGCTGTTTCCCCAGCAGCCAATTCCAACGCAGGCAAGCCAACCTGCTGTTTTGAAAAAGAGGGGAGCAGGATCACTGTAGACTATCGAGCTGTAATATAACTTGGTATTCAAGTCTCGTAATCTCGCAACACTTTAACTGTTGTTTTTGGGACCATGGTGAGGTCAAAAACCAGACCGTCAATCTCTATCGTTTTCCGTTTCGGTTTAGGGGCGTGTGGTGTCTCTGGAATCCCTGCGACTGGCGCTACGCGTTCGTTATGAGAGGTTATGGTCTCCGATAAGCGCCAAATGTAAACAAAAACAGATTACGATGAATAAGAAAAAGGCGAAGACAGATACTTCTTGTAGACGTTCGAAGAATGAAGTCGTTAAGGCGACACTGGGGTCTTACCTAAAACGACGCAACTATACCGTAAGTCTAAATGTATTAAGGTGTAGTTACTCATGACATGTTTAGGTTAGACGTGTCGCTTTTGGTGAACTTGTAATATCGAACTGCATTTCTCAGTCTTCTCTTTAAGGGGCTATGTCTTTATGCCGACGTGTTTATTCCAATGTGAGTTTCAGTACATAGAACTCTTGGTCTCATTTTCACCTTCGTCCATGTACATTTCAGTTTGTCCCTGTGTATGGGCTATTTTGGAAATTGTTCAATTAATTTATTTAAACAGTTATCATTTTGGTAGATATGACATGAGTTGTGGATATTGCAGTTTATTTTTAATCTGGGTGTGTGTCATAATTTAAGCTTTCCTTCCATGTTCAGGCTTATGGTTGAATTGTATACTTGCAGATTCTCTCGTGTGTTCCCTGACATTGCAATTGTTCCCGCAATATGTATGCACTCATTTTCACTTTCCATTTTATTATTATTATTATTATTTTTTTTTGTTTCAGATTGCTGAGACCTTTAGGCACACTGAGGGAGATGCAACATCATCTCTTGATGCAGGCCAGAGAGTGGAAGCACCACTTTCACTGAGTAGAGAGCAAATTGCCCTTACCACTGCTATTGAGAATGATATGACAAGAAATAATTCTATATTGTATAGCTGTATTAATAGCGACTCCTCACAAGTAGAGCAACAATTTACAAAGTAATTTATTTTATATTTTGTCTTTTATCAATATGATCGATGTTAGTCATCTTGACGAGGTTGAAAACTGTTCCTCATTTGTTACAGATTTAAAGCGTGGGTCAATGATCTTGCTGCTCTGGATTGTCGTGCTGAGTTAACATGTTTAGTGGTACCTCTATTTTGTCACATGTATTTGGAAATGTTGCAAGGAGGCAACCGCCAGTTGGCACCAAAGTTCCTTAAGCGTTACCAACATACCTTAGCATCTGAATATAGTTCAAGTGGTAGAATATGTGAAGTCTTGGAAGAACTGTCTCACATCAACTGTACCCAAGATATTGCACTAAGAACAATTACAAAAGCTTTTCGGTATGTCATTAAAAACTGTATGCTAATGTTCAGTCAAGAAATTGTTGCCAAAAACCTTCTTCTCGTAATTCTAGGTCATGTAAATTTCAATGTCAGTTATCAGCAAAAAGTTTAGCATGCTTGAGGAAGTACCTTGCGGTACAGGGTCATGTGGTGCTTTTT
Organism: Megalurothrips usitatus; assembly: GCA_026979955.1. Classification (NCBI taxonomy): domain Eukaryota; kingdom Metazoa; phylum Arthropoda; class Insecta; order Thysanoptera; family Thripidae; genus Megalurothrips; species Megalurothrips usitatus. Next base: position 1,760,646 of record CM049594.1, on the reverse strand, counting down.
CAAGTGAGTCAACTAATGAGAAGTGCTTCTTCATTTTTATTGACCCATACTTAATTAAATATGATTTTCCCAGGCTCTCCAATCATGGTTTGACCTAGAGATACCTTCAACATCTGCAGGGATACCCCAAGTAGAAGACGATGAAGATAAGACTGATTATTATGATAAGAAGGAGGTCACCTTAGAAGCAAATGCAGCTAGCATTAATAAAGAAATTCCCGTATGTATTTTATGTCTGCGATTGAATTAATGCTTTAATGTTGTTGTCTTTCTCCCCCTATTTTTATTGTGTTGTTAAATCTTACATATTTTTCTTCTGCCTTACTCTCTTCTGAAACATCAGATTAATGAGGGTTCTTTAGATTCTGAAGAGGGCTTAAGACAATTGCAAGAGGCAGTACGGCTCCTAAATGAAGAGCCTATTACAGCTACACCTATTACATTATATACTATAGTAAACACGGATTCCAAGTAAGTGGCAGTTGTTTTAACAGTTGCTGTTCTCTTGCTCTTTATGAATGTCTTCATCCGTTCCCTTTCTTAATAGTGTCACATGTGCAAAACTATCTCCATCACAAAGAGTGCTAGCTGCCGGATGTGTAACATCTGAAGTAAGAGTATACCCTATTCCGGGCAGTCGAAGTTTAGGATATGAATGTCCCATCATTAACAATCCTGTGGCACAAATAAAACTTGCCTGTGATGAAGTTCTGCCCCCCAGAAACATTCAACGCATTGGGTAGGTGTGAACTGAATATTTTTTGCTTTCTAGTTTAAAAGTCTGCCAAAGCAATTATTTAACACAATTTACTTCCCTACTAGGTTTGAAGATTCAAATTACGAATCCTTGCGTGGACACAGTGATGTCGTTCATGATGTTGCCTATGTCTCCGAAGCGAACACAATAATTTCAGTCTCAGCTGACTGCACAATGAGGGCGTGGGACATGCAAGACTTCTCAAATGCTGCTGTGTATAGGTATTTAACATTTAGGTCTGTAATATTATTCCTGTGTTTTATTTGAATCCTAACCAGTTCTTGTTTTCTACGTCTTATTTTGTAGAGGACATAACTACCCAATTTATAGTGTTGACGTAAGTGCTTGGAGTGTCTATTTGGCCACAGCGTCTCATGATCGAACTGCTCGCCTGTGGTCTCTTGATAGAACATATTGCTTACGAATATTTGCTGGCCATCAGCAGGAAGTAAATGTAAGTAGTACTCTTGGCAATTTGGCTTTTACTGTCCATTTGTTCCCGTGCTCATAAGCACTGTTTTGCGTGTGTTAACAGGTTGTAAAATTTCATCCTAACGGTAGTTACTTGGCCACTGCTTCTGCCGATAAAACTGTTAGATTGTGGTCCATTGTAGATGGTAAGATGGTGAGAGTCTTCCCAGGACATAAGGGTAGTGTTCACACTTTAGCTTTCAGTGAAAATGGAAAGTACATTGCTTCTGCTGGTAAGTTGTTTTCTATTTGAAATTTATAACCTTCTCATTCTTGTCAGAAGAATGATATTGCTCACCCTAACTTGTGTATTTATATATTTTTATTTTATCAGGAGATGACAAGCGAATAAAAGTCTGGGATCTTGCAGAAGGTAGTGTAATTGCTGACCTGAAAGGCCATTCTGATTCCATTGTGGGTTTACACTGGATTCCAGGGTGTGATGGCATTGCTTCCTTCAGCACTGATGCAATTGTCCGAACATGGGGATTGAACAGCACATTAGGGTATTTATCAACAGCATTATTATCTTCAAACTCAACTAAGATGTCAAGAAAAAAAATTCTAACTTTTCTTCCCCCTCTCTTAGGACTGAAGCATACATCACAGACGTTCTTGAGTGTGACACAGGTTGTGCCACACTACTTAATTTACAGTACAGTCATAGAAACAGTATCTCCTGTATAGGTTGCCTTTAAACAACTTTTATCATGCATTTGATGTTTTCTATCATGCTATTGTGTTAAGTGAGATGATATTTTCTGTACACTTGTGTCTGCCATCATGAAACTTAGACTTATTAGGCTGTCTGCTAAATTAATATGATTTATTTTAGCATTGTTGTGAGGAGGAAGTATGTACAACTTTAGACAACCTTTCCATGCAATTGTACCAAATTCCTTTCAAGTCTGAAGTGCCTACTGTGTTTTTGTAAGCTTGGGTTTCATTCACATTGTGATGATATGTTAGATGGTTCTATGGAAAAAGTGTTTGACTTGTGGTATCTTCTGTGATAATGGCTCTCTGTTGGTTGATATCTTCTTTCATTCCACGTTCAAACACTTCTGTATCTTGCAAGTGCATACAGCTAAACACAAGCAGCGTCTTTCATGTTAACTCTTTTGGAGAAGAAATCCTGCATGAAGTTGAATTTGTGTGTGTTGTTGAGAGAAGCCAAACTGGTAAAACGGATGTGTGTGTCTGGTTTCTGTAATAACTTAATTAGATTGTGATATTACTGTAGTCTAGCAAGTACTGCAGTTGCACCGGATGTCCAGGCCGAATGTACAGTGCACTTGAATTGGTCACCCATCAGCGCTTTATGGTCAAAAGTACATGATCCCTGTAATTTACCCCGTAAGGTACCGAACTGGGCCTGGACACCCGGTGTATGTGTTGACTTATTCTCCAGAAAGGTTCATCAGTAAATCTCTCTAAACATAAAACAGAAAAAAAAATATAACAACTTTCGCTTCTCTCTACTTTCTATTAAAGAGTTGGCACCATTGGTTGATTGATCAAGCCAAGCCCTTGCATAAAGAAATTTATTGTCATGGTCAATGGCAATTAAGCATGGTGCAGTTAGCGATCGTACACTGGAGTTACCTGAAGATGAGCGTTTTAAAGTCAATTACGGATGCAGTGTAAACCGAATTGCTGTCAACCTACTCCTTGCAAAAGACATTCATTAGAAATCAGTTTACAAACTACTACTAAATTTTGTATGTGTTCACCTGCATATGTTTATTTTAATTATACATAATTGTGTTTTGGAGAGGCTATACTTATTGCATCACTTATTATCATTCATTTCTTATGTTCATATAGCTCATTTAATCTGATATATTGCATAATATGATATTATTTAATTTTGTACCTCATACCCCCATGAATTGCTAACATTTACAGTGAGTCGTATGGTTTACTATGAAATATTACAAATATCATAAATTGACTTTGTATTGCGAGACCTTACGATCGCACATAGCCCACGGACTGCAATTGAATGAGTCAATATTTCTTTGGTTGACTACCAAAGCGTAACAGCTACTTACACACAAACATAACCGGGACGGATCGACCAAAAATAAATGATGCGCAAAAAGGGGGGGGGGGGGGCTTTGAAGTTAAGTGGGCAAAATTAGACGGTGTGGGCTTGTACTTGTGCCACCGTTCACATCCATTCTGCTTCTCTTAAAAAAAAACTGTATCATTCAGGATTTTGTCCTGGGAAGCTAGCGATCCAGCCAGGGAATGATGAATGAGGGACGGCGGGACCGTCTCCCCGTCTTGCTAGTCGGGCCTGGCGCTCGGCCGGCGCAGACTGCTGTGGCGGAGCGCGGCGTACCCGCTGGCGACTCTCTCGTCGGCCTCCCTCTGCCCGGCCTGGCCCATGTCCACGCCAGGCGAGCTGGACGCGGCGGCGGCACCGGCCCGGGGCCGCATCTGCAGCGGCTCCTCCGGGATGTTGTTGTCCTCGGCGGCTGCGGATGCGACGCCGTGGTGGCGCAGCAGCGGAAACGGGGCAGGCTGCTCCGTGTACAACTGCAGCTCATCGTCCTCCGCGTTCTCTGCGTCACAGCGAAACAAAAACCTATTATTTTATTTTCAAGCACCCGTAGGGAATCGGCCCACATCCGCTGAGCCCAGAGCGCCTGCGGTCGGGAGGGTAGGCCGGCCCGCACGACGCACGTGCGTGCTGCACCCGGCTCTTGCCTACACCGCGGGCGCTCCGTCTGGAAGAGGAACAAGGACCGCTGGGCTGCGTCGGGGCCCGCGTCGTAAGGCCGAGGGGGTCGGTCGTGTTTACAAGCATCCTATTGTTGGAAACGCATTCTGAGCCGGAGGAGGAAAGGGGGGGGGGGGTCGTTTGTGTGGTTTAACCGTGGAACAGCGGGGCAGCCAAGACTGCGGCGCAGCGCGGGGAGTGTTGTGTGTGGGTGCTGCTGCTGCTGCTGCTGCTGCTGCTGCTGCCACCACCCCGCCCCGCCCCCTCCTGACGTGCGCGCACAGCAGCTGGCTCTGCCCTGCCCTGCCCTGCTCTGCCCAGCGCGAGGCTTGCGATGCTTGGTACGCTTTGGGATCCTGTTACCAATCCAATCCCACTCGGACAGCCAGCAGGCAGCCCAGCCCAGCTATCGGGCCAGCACCCCGCTCCCCGCTCGGCACACACACGCATGTAGAGCAGCCCCTTTTCCACGCCGGTTCGCCGAGATTCTTGTCGCGTTCCTGGTGGGAGGCCGGCCTGGCGTGTTTGCCCTGAGCCCACACCCGTGTCCACTGTCCGCCGGCCTCGTCGTCGCGGCAAAGAGGATTGTCACGGGGCAGTGCGTCCCCCGGCGGCGGCGGCGCCGCGCAGACGGTGAAGGTGGTCCTCACCTGTCAAGTCGAGGTAGTCGGGCGCCGGCGTGCTGGCCCAGACCTGCGGCTGCTGCTGCGGGCCCTGCGGGCTCCGGCCCCGCTGCTGCAGCTGCAGCTGCTCGTGCAGCCGCCGCTGCTCCCGCACGCGCTGCAGCTCCCGCAGCGCGGCCTGCTCCTGAGCGCGCAGCTGCTCCTCGGTGAGCTGGCGCGCGAGGCCCTTGGGGGACGGGTTCCACAGGAAGACGTAGTACAGGGACAGCATGGCGGCGGCCAGCGACACGAAGAACAGGTAGGCCACCACGGTGAGCACGCGCACCAGCTTCTTGCGCTGCTTGGGCTCGTACATCTTCTCCTTGGTGTCGACGCCGGCCAGCCGCACCTCGGCGGGGCCCGAGCTGGCGGCCGTGACGGTGGGGGTGCCCAGGCCGACATGGGGCGTCAGCGGCACGGTCAGACTCAGGCTGTCCGCCCCGTTGCCGACGCCCAGCCCGCGGAAGCTGCTCATGGCGGCGAGGCCTGCCAACGTGGTGCGCCGCCGAGGACGGACTCGCGGCGCGCTCAGGACGCCGACGGCGGTGTCACCTCGGGAGCGACATGCGGACCCCCGTCAGGGTCGGATGCCGTGGGTCGGCGGCTGGGTTGGAGGAGGTTCAGGCCGTGGCCGGGTCTGGGCAGACCCTGGCCCAGGTTGGCGGCGCTTGGCGTGGCGGCGGCTGGCGGCAGCGGCGCCCACTGGCCCCGGCCATGGCCACCACCCTCTCAGTGGCCGCGCGGGCTGTGCCCGCGGCGTCGCGGAGGTTTGCCTTCGGCTCGGCCGACCGCCTCTTTGCCTGAAACAGAGAAGAATGCCTAGAGGCGCCCATTGTGACATTTGCCGCGGTTTGTCCGGGTTTATTCGGCTCCTAGGATCGCCTCCAGGGCCCATCGTAGATAAGGAATAGAATTGTCTATCTGGTTGGGAATTTAGGATGTTGCGTCGGCCGGGTGGAGCGGCCGCAGCCGCGGGCGGGAAGGATAGGCAGCCCATCGTGCGCGGCTGCTGGGCGGCGCGTGGAAGAGCGCCAGGCCGGGCGGAGCCGGAGCGGCGGAGCCAGCGGCGGGCAGCGCGGCTACAGAGACTCAGTCTCTCTCTAAGCGGGGCAGAACGAGGGGCGGAACCAGCAGAGCGGTGCCCTCGACGGGACCGTTTACACAAGGCGCCCCCCCCCCCCCCAAAAAAAAAAAAACAGCGGACAGCGTTTGAAAGCAACCTCATCGGCGCTCTCCTGTCTCCACCGCAATCGGTCGAACGGGGGTTTGCCAAACCAGAAGCTTATTGATGGCGCGTGTCCGTCCACGCCGCTTCGGTCTATCCATTCGCTCAGCCCTTCATTCCCATTTGTGGCGTCGTGGGCAGAAGACAAACTAGCGCCAGCGTCAGAAAGGCCGGCGGCGCCAAAATAAACACAATTATTGTATGTCGTCCCAGTCCCAGGTGTGCTGGGCCGGGTCGGGTCAGCCGCGGCGGCGCGGTGCACACGAGCCCCTATCTGGGTCACTGCAAGGGCTCGGCCCTAGGCCGCCCCGCGGGGCCCCGCGGTCACTCAGCGGCCGGCCTGTGGCAGCCCGGGGCAGCCTGCGGGATCAGGAATGGTCAAGGCAAAAAACAACATCGATACCGAACATACCGCTGCAAGTGTGCATCTGTAGGCCTTCCCCGTGGCCGCGATATGCCTCTGCGCTGTGTCGCGCCGCGCGGAACAGTCGGATGAATGTGCAGTGGGAGGAAATTGGGGGGAGGGGGCAGGTGTCGGGGCGGAAGGGCTCCGATCAGAGACGCTTAATGCCCCGGGGGCTTCGTGCTGCGCTGCGGGTAGCCCGCTCGCTGCACGGCCGCGGCGAGGGCCGCCGTCGGGCCGCCATGAGAGGCGAGGGGCGGCCAGCAGCGGTGCCCGGGAGCAGACAGCACGCCGAGGACGGGGGCGACTTGCTCGGCGCCGATCAGGTTACGCGTGCCTCCGACTCCGCTACAAGCTCCGCTACCCACTTTAACCTCGGCAACGGCGGTCGGGTGTTGTGGAGCTGCGCGACGCCAAGCCCCTCGTCGTCCTGCTCCTCCGCGTGAGCCCCGCCTCACCCGTGCTGCAGGCGTGCTGCAGGCGTGCTGGAGGCGTGCTGGAGGAGTCCCACGACGTTGTTGTGCTGTGTGCGCTACACACTGCCCCCGACACGCAGGCAGCAGGCAGCCCGCACGGCACGTCACTGGTCGATGCCGACTGGTCCAGGTCAGGGCGCAGGCGCGCGCACGGCCGCCAACGCCGCGGACCCCTGCAGGAGTGCCAACCCGCTGGAGCGGGGCCGAGGGCATGCGCCGCGCACGTCGCCTGCCCCGCGACACGACTGCCTAGGGTAGGCACCCTCCGGGCGTTATACGCAGCAAGGCCAACGTCGGGCGACTGCTGCGGCATGCGGACGTGCTCTGCTGGATCTTGACGTGAACCCACCTTCCGAGCCCTCGGGCAGCAATCCCGTCAGGCGGCCCTCGCCGTCGTCGGGGACGTCGGGGTCGCTGTCGTCGGCTGCTTGGTGGGATCTGCGGGCACGGCCGGAACGTCCTTCGCGGCGAGCGCGGGCAGCGAGGTGCTGCCGCCGGCATCGCGACGTGCGGCCTTCGTGCTGTTTGCCGTGGTGGGGGAGGTCGGCGGCGTTGGTGTTGCCGTCGATGTCGGCGTCGGGGGCTTCGCGTCGACTGTGACCGGACTGGCAGGACTGGAGGACGGCCGCGACGAGGACTCCGGGAGGCGGCCAGATTCCACGCCCACGCCGCGGCTCTCAGCCGAGGTGTTCGGCGGCGACGAGGTCGCGTTGGTGGACACCCCCTCGGCCCCCGTGGCGGTGATTGCCGAGTACTGTCGGGTTGGCGCGGGAACGGGGGCCTCGATCGGGGGCTTTGTGGGCTCGGCCAGGTTTCGACTTGGCGCCGGGTTTGACGTAATCGGCTTTGGTGTCGCCGCGGTCGGCCTGGTGGTCAGATGTTGCTGGGAGTTAGAGGGCAGCACAGAAGGAGCCGGCTGATGGCGCTCCTGCCTCAGGATCGGCAGCGGCAGCGGCGGCGGCGTCGGTCCCGAGGCCGTGGCAGGCTCCCGCACCAGGCTGAGGCTGGGCGGGCGTCGCGACTGCGGCACGACCGGCGACTCCCAGTAGGCTGGGTATTGCGGCCGGCGGTCCGGGGCGGTGACGGGCGCCAGGGGCGGCAGCGACTGGTACGGCCCCTGGGAGTACCCGTCAAACTTTGCGAGGGGTCGGTGCGCCGCGAACGAGTTGGCATCGCGAGGCCCCGGCGGCCAGGGGTCGAGCGCCCCCGGCAGCAGGCCCCGGCAGCGGCCCCGCCGGCCAGGGGCTTCGCAGCGCCGGCTCCCTGCCGTGGCCCTGCAGGGCGAGCGCCTGGTGGGAGTTGGGGCTGGCCTGGAGGTGGTGCTCGGCCACCTTGGGCTCCCACAGGAACAGGTAGTACATGGACAGCATGAAGGCGGTCCCGGACACGGAGGACACGTACGCCATGACGGTCAGCAGGCGTATTATCTTCTTCTTGGACTCGCTCTTGTCGCTCTCGGCCAGGTTGGTGGTGCTGGAGCCCTCGGCCTCCGTGTCCCCGGAGTCGCTCATGGCCCTGCTCGCCCGCGGCCGGCTCCGGGCCGCGCGCTCCGCCAGCTGGCCTCAGCCGCGCGTGCTCTCCGGCTCACCGAGGCGGCTGCGCCCGCAGTTCTCGGCCACCTGACAACAGAACAGAGGGGATTTTAATCTGGGTGGCCAACCCGACCATTGGAAAAAGCGGGGCGTAAGTGGAAGCAGGGCCGGACTGGCCCGGGCGCATACGTAGGAGTTCCCGCGTAGGCCCCTGACCAAGGGGCCCTTGGGCCCCCGTGGTCGCAGTCGTGGGCCCCATGAGGCCTTGGGCCCCGCGAGGCACTACACCAGAGCACGGGCCCCGTGTCCCCGTGAGGACCTAGGAATAGGGATGTTGTGTTGTAGTAGACAAACACTACTCTGATGTGAGCGGGCACGTGCGGGTTGCAAATTGCGGATCTCAAGTCGATGCAAGCCAAAACGAAAACGCCACCGCGCACACCGCGCGTCTTTATGCGACCCAAAACTAGCAGGGCAGAAAAATTTCGAAATGAGCATTGCATTTGCAAATTATTTATTTTGTTTCGACTCCCAAATTTTTAGTTTGCATTTGTGATTTTTAAAAAAAGGGGGGGGGGGAGGGTGCTCCGAAAATTTTGGGGTCCTCTGGATTTATTTCCCGCGGGGGCCCTTTTGGTAGCCAGTCCGGCCCCTCAGTGGAAGGAAAGTCGACCCCGTGGCGTCGCGTCCCGTCAGGCGGCGTGGTGCTGAGCCCGCTGCGGGGCCGAGCCGCGGGGCGCTGCCCCAGGCCTCAGGGACGCCGGGACGCGGCGCGCGGCCGTGGAGGACTGAGGGAGGGAAGCCAGTCTCAAATTGAATTAGCAGGGTGCTCTGCTCGAGCGGGTGCGCCGCGCCGTGTCCGCGGGCCGCGCCGGCGCTGCTACACGACACGGGACTCATGGCGGTGCTCCGAGAAGCATCGCGCATCACGCACCCAGCCACACCTACACACCCTTCCGTCCGCACGCACAACAAGGCAGGGCAGCACCCGCAGCACCCCGTCCCAACACATCTGGTAGACTAAGGACCAATAAGGACGTGCCGAGGGGCGAGGATAGCTCCCAGCGCGTACTCTAGTTTCGACTTCCGCACTCTTTTCGTAGTTGAACCGCTCACCAGTCCTGATGGGGCCCTGCTCCGCCATGCCGCGGCTGCGGTGTCGTCCGTCCAGGTCCGCGCCGGCTTCTCCTCGTCGGGGAAGTCCACAGGCACGGCAGCCCACGTCACGCCCGCTGTCCGTGCCAGTCGCGGACCACGCGCGGACACGGCGACCACGCCGGGCCGAGCGAAGACAAGCCTCGGCCCTGTCTGTCTGGGTGGCTTGCGCCGCGTCCGCCCCGCGTGCCGCGCCGCCACCGCCGCACCGCCACTGCCGCCACCGACGGGACGGCTCTCGTCCGCCGCTGCCGCCTCTGCCGACTTGGACGGACGCGCTACTGCTGGCTACCGCCTGCTACCGCCCCGGCAGGGTGAGGACGAGCGGGAGCGGGCGGGCCGTGGGCGAGGGGCGGCCTACAACCTGCTACAACCCCCGCTGCCTCACCCCTTATCATGGGATGGGGAGAGCCAGAGGCGGAGCTCCCCTTCCCTCCCCCTGCCCGGGCGCTGTCGGTCTACTCCCGGCCTGGGGGACAAAGTGTGAGCACATGCCTGGCGAGCGGTGCCCGCCCGCCCCGGCAGCAGCCTTGACTATCGCACTCATCGCCACATCCCCTGCTCCCGTGATTTATGTGCCGAGTGGCTCGTGCTGAGCTGAGCCCGGCTGAGTTCGCCAGGCGCCGATCCTGCGCGTTACTGATATTTTCATGCCCCCACCCTCCCCCTTCCCCGTCAGATTTTCATCCGGAACTTGTCTCGTCCTCGTGCCGCGTATGGCAAAATATACAACATAATGTACATGCTTATAAATACAAATATGGATGTACGGGACCGTGTACACCACGCTGCAAGGGCTTCAGTGGCTTAGGGGAAGGGGCGGCGCAGGAAGCAAGGGCAGCGCCGTCCCAGCCGAATGTTACGTGGCTCGTGGATGTTAGGTCAGGGAGCTCCAAATCCCGGCCCAGACACGAGCCCGTCGCTTGATAAAAGTGTTCTTGAGGGCGCCGCTTCTTCTCTTAACTCCGACGGAGTCATAAAACCGAGTCGGCAGTGCAAGCAAGACGGCTCCGCCAGCGCAGTGCGGCAGTTAAGCCCCTGCCTCCTCCCTGCACTCAGCCGGGTAGCAGGGTCCACGGCGCCAGCTCGCCACTGTTGTAAAAAAAAAAAAAAAAAACAGCGGCACGAGCCCATAGTAACAGCCACAAACGGGCAATGGTGAGCTGTTCTCTCCGAGGCAACCCAGCAAGTAATCGTGTCACTATTCGGCTTCATGTTAGAAGAATCCCTGGCGGTACAAAAATGTGTTTGTATCATCGATTTAATGGTGTGTAAATGGGGTATAGATGAAAAACAAACGTGTTTTTGAATATTCGTTTTAATATAACACAGAATCTGTTCTTGCTTGACATCCGAACTACACCAAAATATTAAACCTTATAGAAAGGCCATGGGAGGCATGTAACATACGAAGTAAACTAAAGTAATGTAATGACATTTCATCTGTGGCTCTTCTCTGCAATTTGAGCAAATCTATTAGTGACAAGCATTGTTACATCGAGGAACCTTTCAACACAGTTCTTCATACATGTCTCCGTCCTGGCATCAAGTTTGGCTCCAGGAGTACCCATACATTTCTCCCAGCAAACATCAGTAAATTCGACAATCTGCAACAAGATAAAAATTTGGGTAAAAAAGACAGTCAGATATACTGTGATACATACGCTGAGCCTTTAACAGAAATTAGAGGAGCACATACTATTCCACTAGTACGAAATAATTAATTTTACCTGAGATTGCAATTCTGTCAGTGCCTCTAACTGTTGAAGTTCTTCCTGGAGTTTTCCAGTGTCATTTCCGGACCCGAAATTCGAATCTGAACTGCTAGAGCCAAACAAATCACTCATCTCGAATTTTAGAGCTGAAACGACTGATGTGTAAACTTTCACTTGGTAGGGAATATACAGGTGAATGGAAGTCCAAGATATGTTCAATGCGCACGCTAGGCTAAGACCTGGGCCCCTTAACCCTACTCACTTGCCTTTTCTCACTATGAAAAATTTGAAGGTCCATAAAGAATATTCAAATCCAAAAAGTGTATGAAACATTCTGCATCGGTTCTCAAATGATATCGTGATATGTGTCAATTTGTGTTTTAGATGTCATAATCGATGATATATGACAGCTTGATTTTATTTTTATTATCATCATTTAGTTCCTACATCCGCGCTTTAGCATACCTTAACATCAACAGAATTTCTTTGTTTGAATACAGCCATCGAAGAGGTTATAAATGTTAGAACTCAACATTCCCTTTGGTTTATATATTGCAACCTTCTGATTTGGGTGCTAGAACTTGTAACCTCGTTAATACAAATTGTTTTGATATTATTTTTCAGAGAAGATGTCAGGTGTGATAGTGCAGTATATTGTTGTTCGTGGGGACCTTTTAACACAACTGGGCTGGCCTGTTGGCGCGTTAATTGCTCAGGCCTGTCATGCCTGCACAGCTGTTACCCACTTACACCATGATGATGACCACATGAAGACCTATCTCTCAGATTTGGACAATATGAGAAAAGTCATTCTAGAGGTATTGAACATACACAGGCGATGTGACATGCTCAATTCTAGTCCATGTATTTGCTGGTAATCCTCAATATTCTTTTCCCCTCCATTTAGGCTGAGAGTGAGAGTTCCATCAGAGAATTATCTAATAAACTGGAAGAGGGTGGCGTTCCTCACAAACTATGGATTGAGCAGCCTGAAAACATTCCTACTTGTATAGCTGTAAAGCCCCATCCTAAAGAAGAAATTCAAAAATACTTTAAGAAGTTTAGGCTTTTTAAGGGCATTTAATGTACAAAACCAGATCTGCAACATTTTAAGCAGGAGTCAATTAAATAAAAAAATTCAAGAGGTGAAAAACCTACAGAAATTTATTGATACAGTATCAAATCTAGAATAAGCACATAAAATGTCTAAATGCTGGTTCAATCAGTATGTAACATTATCTGGATTGAGTTTGTACCAATACATTACTCTAAACAATATTTTACAATTAAAATACAAATAGAAGAACACATTAGCTCCAGTTTAGAGCAATGGTTACAACGAGTAAGGCTAGAAACAAATCTTGTTGTCGACTGCAGATACAAATGAGATTGTGCATTGGGTTGCCACCGAGGCACTAAGCTGCAACTTTTGCAAGATTTCATTCTGGCTCGGATGGATAAAACATGTAAAGGTGCTATTCCACATCAGGAGGAAGAGGTAGCCAAAAGCAAAGAAAAAAAAATCTCTTCTTCATAATGGAGAATAGTGACGTGGGATTGGACTAGGAGTCCATGACATCACGAAAGAAGTCACTGAAGTGATACGAAGCAGAAGTAGGGTAAGGTAAGGTATTCAGAAAGAGGTAGAATATTGTTATATCCCTTGGAACCCTGCAGTGCACCCAAACTCTTGAGAACACACTTAACAAAATCCATCCAACAAACAGAAAATTACTTTTTAAAAAAGGCTGAAAACCAGAGAATGGTTTAAAAAAAAAAAAAAATTGCTGAAAGTATCATTATCAGTGGCTTTGGTCCTTGATGCATGTGAAAGAAAAGAGTCAATCCAATTGAAATAGTTTTCTGCAATGGATATCACAGGTAAATGTCACTGAATAACCAAAAATACCCCACAAAACAAAGCATTAGAGAAAGTTAAATTACGTACAAATATAAGTCCAGAAATTACAGAAACACAATTGTAACAACACATGAATCATCTCATATTTAAACAACTTCCTGAGCACTGAAACAGCAAAATTTTCTTCAAACTCATGAAAATTGAATCAAATAATACTTAAATTTGAGATAAATATCTTAAGATTCAATGCCATAGAACAGTTCAAGTGGTAGATTAAATGTATTCTACAGCAAGCACTAACTTTCATCATGTTAATTATAATGCTAACAAAAGACCATACACACAGAGATCAATAGAGATTAAAATAAAATTCCAATTCTCTCAATATCTCAGCTGGTCAACATGTGCAATGTTGAATTTAAGATGTGACAGGGATCATAGTTCAGAATCATTATTCGACATTCCTTTCTCCGCCAAATTTCACAGAAACAACAAAAGGAAAAGAGAGAAAAAATCTGTTCACAGTGAACCAAGGCCAACACCAGCAACTTTAAGCTTCTTGCGACGTGAATTACGAGTCACCTCAGTATCAGACATATCTGATTCAGAGTCTTGATATTCTCTTGAATCACCTTTGTAAAGGCCTTCACTTGATTCTGCAGCAAAATTACCAGTGGCTTTTGCTCGTTCTAAAGTACGAACTGAAAATACAACAAATAAGTTGTAAGCAAATATTCTAGAATAAAATGAAAAAAAGAGTGGAAAAATTAAGGACACTTTGTGTGCATTGGGAAACTTACTTTGGGCCTCCAGAAGAGAATTCTGTCGCTTCAAGTCTTCAATATCTTGCTGATGTGCATTGTTCTTCCGTCGCATGTACTGAATATAATCTGAAGCTTTCTTTAAAATTTGGGCCCTGCTGGCCTGAAGTTGAGAAAATGAACCAAAATATATACAAGTGTTGAAACAACTACATCAACAAGCATGCACATCATATTAAATAGAAATAATATTGAAGAGCATACCACTTTTTCATTTTGAAGAGCAGGGACAGAGTCTCTCAAGCTACTGAAACTGTCCTTGATGTGATCACGCCGTTTTCGTTCCAGGGCATTGTGGTGAGCTCTTTTTTCAGCCTCCTAAAATTAAATGAAGGGACAAAAAGTACCTTGAGTTTTTTTCAAATCTAAAATAAATCAAGAATAACAACGAAATTTATAGTCCAAAATAACAAGTCAAAACAAACACCTGACATTGCAAGCAAGGGCAGTGCAATTGTTTCACTACACATGCATCTGAGGTTATGAGAGAACAAGCATTGTAAAAAAATTCGCAGCCGCAAAAAGAAAGTTTTCTTATACTAACCATGTTTCAGACAGTGCTAATAGCAACGACGCCGACGTTCACCGACGTTTCTGTTTCGAGCCTCCTTTGAACGCTTCAAGACGGGACAAAGCAACCTTCAAGAGGTTAAACTCGCGACTATACCAGATTCAGCACAATGGGTAATCATTAAAATCCAGGTTTTAGAAAGGTTGCAATGAGGATGTGGACTCGCAAACTATACTCTAGCTAAAAGTGCGGAAAGAGATTTCAGAAGGTCCGAAATAAAACTAAATATTGACTCAAAACCACTCAAAACAACAATTTCACGAATTCCCTTCTGTAGTACGGAGCAGCACTGCCTTCCAAAACGTAAACAATAGCAGCCAAATCAGCCGAAACCTTGACCGTACAGTAGGCCAAGCACCTCCCGGCCAACATCACCGTTGCCGTTGGTGTACTTTCGCGCGCAGTTCAGCCGTTCACCACCTTAGGGAACGGGCGATATATGTCCGAGGGTGCCTAAGTAGTTAATTGCCATAGACAACCTTGATTCTCTTCGCTCTTCGGCGCACAGCTCTCATCGTAAGTAAATATGTCAGGGGACGACACGTTAGTGAAACCTGAAGCTCGGCTCTGCGGACACAATGGGATGCTGTGATGGGTTGTACAATGCATTTCTTCGTGCCCGATGACGGGTTTCAAACAATGCGTCCTGACAGGGCAGTTTCATTTTATCAGCCAGTCGTTGGATTGAATATTCGAGACTAAATATTCCGCTGTTGTTCATTTCGCCGACCAGTCTCATTCGGCTTGCCACGGCGGCTGTCCAACTGTGCCGCCGGTGGTCCAATTCTCATTTACATCCGTTGTTGTATCGTTTGGTGCTTGTTCACAGATGGATATTGCTGGAGATGATGCTCAGCGGTTTCTAGTCAATAGCAATGAGGCTCTCGAGTTTAGGTTGAGTGAGTATTTTTCCCTTCTCTCATGCTCGGGCACCTACATGACACATTTCTTGATTAACCTACCTCAACATTGTTCCAGTTCGGTGTCCTGAAGATCTGGAGGATGAGGACACTCCTTTTGGAGCAGAGATGTCTCACCAGGTTTTTGGTGAAAAGTAATGACCCATTTGATTTTTCTTGTTGCATTTTTTTTTGTAACCATTTGAATGTGAACTTCATGATTTTAGTGTTGGATCTCATACTTCAGAGCTTTTAACGTGATTAACATAATAGTCTCCTGTATGTTTCCAGTGAAACAATTTTTGGATATCAGGGTTTGTCTGTCAAACTGTACTATACGGCAGGCCGCTTAACTGCATACTTGAATGTAGACTATAAGGAAAAGGCAGATCCTGACCATTTTGAGGGAGTTGAGGTTTGTATTTTTCAAATTTTTGATTGTGTACTCTCTTTTAATGGAGCTGTTAGTGAATTTGATGTTTTCTCTGTTATAATAAGGCGGATGATATTCCGAAAATCCTGGCTGAAAAACTACAACATGGCTTCCTGACAAACCTTGATACGTTTGTTGCCAGTTTGAGCAAAGAGGCCGAATTTGTTCCTCATGGTGAACTGATCAACTCGTTCCGATGTGGGAGAGGTAATTATTTAGTTACTTTGGTTGCTTTGGATGTGTTCTGCCTGTGAGGAAATCATGCATTGATAGACCTCATTTTAGAGGCTCTACATGACTGAAAGTTTTCAATCTGAGGCAATCTTCTGTGGCTTATGATGATATTGGTTTGTTTGAGCTATTGTGGAAGCCTCTGTTGATGTTCTTAGCATTTTTGTTTACATATCATGTAATTTTATCAATTTATTTGTATATGCACCAACATCTATGTTAAGAATTCCAAGCTGACCTGACGGCTCGCAAACCGCTGAGGCCCATACATTTGACCTACAATTTAATTGTGACTTTATTGGTTGGACCTGTAATTAACCTATTTTTCTTCCATCCCCCTCAAGATGGAGAGGAGCTGAGTACTTACGAGGTTTACTTCTGTGATACCTCAAACTCAAAATTTTTGAAGTACCATGAGCGCTTACAAACCTTTATTTTGTGGTATATCGATGGCTCATCCTACATAGATACAGATGACGCCAACTGGAGGTTCTTTGTTTGGTAAGTTTTTGAGTCAGATGAAACCACTGAGTGTAGTTTAGAGTAGGACTATTCCAATCATGTTAATGCTGTTGTATTTCTAGCTTTGAAAAATATAAAATGGATGGGAAAACTATGTTTGCTATAGCTGGCTATGCAACTGTGTATCAATATTATGCTTACCCCAAAAATATTCGTCCAAGAATCAGCCAGGTCCTTGTCTTGCCTCCCTTTCAAAATCAAGGTATTGGTGCCAATTTGCTGCGCACTATCTACAATCACTACGTCGGCATGGATGAAGTACTTGACATTACAGGTACTGATTCATTCAAGTTATGTCTTGGCTATTAAAATTATGGACTCAGTTAAGAGTTATCATTTGTGACAGTTGAAGATCCTTCACAAGAATTCCAGTACTTACGAGACTATGTTGACTGCCAAAATATGCTGAAACTTTCAAGCTACCAACCAAATATGCTTAAAAAAGGATTCTGTGAAGAAATGGTCAGGGATGCGAGGTCAAAGTTTAAGATCAACAAGGTGTGTATGCAAAAGGAACTGTTGAAATGCATTGTTCGGAATGTAGAGGGTGTTTTACATATGGTCATGACTTTCATGTTTCTCTTACCAGAGGCAAGCAAGGCGTGTATATGAAATATTGAGGTTGAAGGTAACCAATCGCAAAGATGAGGAAGAATATAAGCAGTATCGTCTCAGTGTCAAAAGGCGGCTGAATACGCCTTTCCAAGTACGTTCTTTCCTTGAAAGTTCTGACTTTGTGACTTCTGAGAAACTTCATAAAATATTGCATATTTATTCATTTTTACAGAAGGAGCAGAAAATGGTCATCAAGCTCAAAAATGTGCTTGCTGAGGATGAGTTGAAAGCTACAGAACAGTTGAAGAGTAGAGAGCAGCGTTTGGAAAATCTGGATCGTCAGTACAAGGAACTAGAAGATGAATATCAGCATGTCATTGAGCGTCTAGCAGCAAGTTTATCTTAGTCGGCTTTATTTACTTGCTGCACTGATCTCCATGTGCCATGCCCGTACATTTTAATTTAATTTTAATGATTTTAATTTGTCGAGCAGGGCTATCCATGTTAGAGGTGTGGTAGGGCCTTTTGTTTTTGAGCCTGAACTGCTGATAGTGTTTGCACCTCTGTTAATTTCTATTATTTCAAATACCCAACAGTATGTTTTTCTGTGATCAAATTCCCTGTGTATCTTGCTGTTGTCCAAACTAGTGTTATTATCCTGAATAAATTGCAATAACGTGATGCCTGGGATTCTTCTTCTCCAGCTCATAAATAAAAATGCATTTGCTAACTTTGCTCACAACAAGCTCAATCACGTATATTTCAAAACAGCAAAGGTCCTTTATAAGAAAGGTATACACCAAAGCACAAACAAGGAACTATAATAATGGCGCTACTATGTGTCCAAACAACTACAAATTAGGATACAGTGGTGTGCATTAGATAGTGATCAGCAGATCTTGGATTCTTTAGTTTCACTTGGAGTGAAGTGAGCTAGTACTGAAATCTGCTAAACTGCACAAGTCAATGTGATGTAAAAATACAATTTGACAGCCAAACCAAGTGAAATGGGGACACACGACAAATACAATAGCTCTCCCTTGACGCAAAGCACACAATTTATCAGGTGTTCCAAAATTGGTTGCTCCCTCCGTGGTTAAGTGAATGTCACACGACACTTATGCAACAAAACATGTTAAATGATAATTATCTGGTGCAGTCAGATCCTCCTTACTGGCATTTAGGAACAGCTTTGCAGCTTCTGTTTTACAACAGATAAAAATGTAGGTATGGTTTGAACAAAACCATTTCAGAGACAAAACACATCATGACCTGCAGAGCTCCAGATAAAACAGGTACACTAAATATCATACATAATAATCAACAACAATTCACTACAAGTCTGTGTATATTCATGGTCCTTTCTTTATAATACGAAAAGGCTCACTGCACACGTAAAAGCTGCATTAAGAAAAAAATTGCAGCATAAACAACAACATGTCATGAATTTTGCAAAAGTTTAGGAATAGGGCAATTCCTAGCAAGCATTAATTCTATCAGACTTCCTGCATGTTAAATGAAGGATACCGCAATAAACACAGCTTGAGTAAACCCATTTAATTTATTACACATCTTAAAAGACAGCGAAATTACTCCAACACCTCTGACGAACAAAAATTTGAAAATAAATTAAACATGACTCAACTCAACCTCATGAGATCACCGTTTAAGTTGGGCCCAAAATGGAATAATAAAGCCACCATAGAATTTAAATAAATAAATAAAACCACAAATGATTGAATTTCATTACAGAGATGTTGCCAGATGTGTTAAGGCGAAACTAAAGGCCTGCCAAAATGGTTACTTGGAACTGAACAGTTCGAAGATTCAGTTACAGACCTCGGTTCAACAATTTTGAAGTGTAGTGCTCGGGTTGAATTAAAGGTAGACAGAAAATAAAAGAGAAAGTAAACGACCACAGCTTCTCATACATACGGCCATAAAAAGGCATACCCATATTTTGATACCCAAAAATAACTTGGTAGGAAGAAAAGCATAGGAAGTTATTGAAATTTTGAGCAAACTTTCAATCCAAATGCAAAAAAAAAAAAAAAAAAAAAAGTGAGCTGGTTTACAAATTTGAAGAGCGCAAATTAAATTATACAATGACAATTGTAGCTGCTAGTTGCACCAGCAAATTCAGAATTTGAAAGAAATGGAAAGCTGCCCAACAGAAAACAAATACAGGACTCACAAGCTTAGGAAAAGATCAAACTGAAAACCAACATATCTGGCTTTGTGGTTACTCAGATATAAGAAAAACAGTCTTCTACCTCAAAAATTTAACAACATTTGAACAAGACAGTGTTCCCAAAGAATTAACAAATAAAAATAAATACATAGAGCTGACAGACTAGATTGTTCAATCTAGCCAGTCCACTTAACACAGTAAGATATTCCACCATGGCATAATCAAAGCTTACAAAATAGAAGCCTTTCACCCAATCTGATTAATTTAAGAAGTAGAAATAAATCATAAACTGTAGGACTGAACATGGCAAAAAAGGAAAAACAGAACAACCCATGGATAAAAAAGTTCTTCTGCCACCAAAATTCAATGATATATAAAATTAATCTTTAAAGAAAACTATTAAATGTTACATACAAATGCCAATGGGAAATATTTTGAACATTTATGAATAACTAATATGACAATACAGGAATTTTCATTTGTGAACAATAAATGGTTTGGGTTTTATATTATTCACTAACATTCAACCTATGCAATTTATTTGAAACTGAATCTACTTCTGCTAAACTAGCAACTGCATTAGGTACCTCTGCTTCAATAGCACTGGCACTCTCATCATTAGTGCGAGCATCAATACTCTCCATTGACCGAGATTTAAACAGGTTGCTGGACAACACACTGTCTATAGGGAGAGCAATGTAGGGCACTGGATCCAAACAAGAGTGTTGGTTTGCTGTGTAGTAGGACAAATGATCTGAAAGCTCAGATTCATTTTCACTCCGTGTTCTAGATCTTCGACAATTATCTCTATCTTTATAATATGGTAGAACAGGAGTCCTGAAATATAGAATATAAGTGTCATAGGATGCACTAGTTAACTCATAACTTAAACAATCTACATTAGTTCCTTTATTTACCTAGTTATCATTTTCTTCATTATTTTGCGCCCAAGTACTGTGGATGCACTGTTTGCTCGAGTCCGCATCCTTAAATTTGAACCTCTTGTACAAATGTTATGGTCTTGTAAAATGTCAAGAGCAGTGAGTCTTGACAGCTGCTCAGTGATGTACTCCTGACGACTATTTGTGACAGTGCTGAGCATTCCAAGTTCATCCAAAGCAGCATCAAGTGCAACGTTGGCCATTACCCCTCCAGATATTGACATCCTGAGAGATAAGAATAATCTTTTATATTGTTTTTGAACACGATACAGTGCTCAATGTGTGAAGAAACACTTGCATCATAAATATGAATGGCAAGATGTAGCACATTTTTACAATACTTATTGGAATGTCCCTGGAATCATTGGCACATAGATACTGATGAAGGTATTGACTGCCTGGACTCTGATAATTTTTTAGCAAGGCCAAAGTCAAAGTGCACAGCTCTGAATATCTTCAGCATCAACACCAGCATCAGAGACTAGATTCACCAAAATGGATTAACAAACAATAGTAAAAGTATGCCACACCTTGTCTTTTAACCAAATAAAGATCTCGCCACAGCAATTTATAATATCACTAGAATTGTGGTGAGTATGACAGTCATGCATTTGATGACAATTATGATATTCAATGGAAGTTTAGTTGAGCACAGGACTAGCTACCAGTCCAAAAATAAAAACACTATTGATGGGTATGGGTAATCTAAACATGTAACTTAATGTGAGAAAAGCAAACGCTTCCTTAATATTGCAATAGCTTCCCATAGAATTCTTACATGGAAAAGCAAACTGAAAACAAAGGTTCAACGAGAAACAGAAGTGCATACCTGTTTTTCCAGTTTCCTGTGTGCAAAGACACAGTAGAAGACGTGCCCAACGATGTCCTCACTAGAGAGGTTGAGGTTTGAACTACGGCCGTAACAACTTTTCCATGAATTCTGCTCCGGACATGTTCCTGGTCAAAAATTCAAAGCTCCCGGTAATGCAGCAGCACGCTGACTGAGTTTAGTTCAAAGAATTTCCAAATTGATGCTTTTTCGCAAAACTTTATCAGCTGAGCACATAAATAAGAGGAACCCGTTCATGGGTTCATGTACCCACACCCCCTCCCGCATACCAAAACAACAAACAGCACAGTGCTAATTCTTGACTGAGCTCGGCTTCAGTTAAAACAGTCAAGAGGACCATCGACCATCGACGACAATTGAGTGAGGACAAAAGTTTTGTTGGAGGAAGTTGAACAACAAGGACAAACGCGTCAAAAGATCCCACATCGCATTCTGAAAGGTTTCAAACAGTGTTATTGTGTGTATGTGTGAGTGCGCGTGCGTGTGTAAGTGCGGTGATCACAAGGAACTAGACATGCTAGAGGGCAGTGCGATGTGCATGTTTTTGAAATAGACTTTCTGCTTGAGAGCAACATGGATATTTCTGCTTGACTTTCCTTGGACATCCCCTCCTTCCTCTGTCTTTTTTTAAAAGTAACAGCTGTTTATTCAGTCATTTGTGCAGTGATTCCTCTTATCTGTTCCCTCCACATCATTTCTCCCCGTTCTCCAAATGTGTAAATTGAAGCCTCGTTCGAGTACGTAACATTCGATCGTTGCTGATTAAGTACAATTTTTTTTAGTGGCGTTTGTCAGGTTTGTTTCAGGGCCGGACTTCTGCAGACCATGTAACGTAACGTTACATGTGCAGACCACTCCCACTTGGTGGGCAGACGATGCCACTGTTCAGCGGCTCAGTATGACCGAGTCAGCAGACCGCAAGTTAAGATCCAGCCGGTCGGTCCTTCCCCCACGGCGGCCCGTGGCCCTACCCTCCCACCCCACACGGTTTCGTGGGAAAGAAGAAGTCGTTTCGATGGCGCATCGATTTCCGAGACAAACTCATACTTCCTCGATCCCCACCGGGCCTTCTCAGGACAAAGAAATCGCGTTCCGGAGGGAAGGAGGGCACCCTCCCTCCACCTGACCGAGGATCGTGCCATCGCGCTCTTCAAGACCGTCCCGTCAGGCACATGTGGCGACCCTTAGCAGTCTGAGTCCCAGAGCCAGCAGCCGCCATGCACCCCGGTCCCTCGTCCAGCGGTCGTCCTAAGAAGCGCTTCAGTGTCCAGTGGTTCCGGTGCATCGGACACTCTTTTGCAAGCTGCATCTGTACTCACTCGACCTTTAGACTCAGGGAAACTCAAAATACTCTCTGATGGAAATAGCTTTATTTCATAAACTACAACTTTGTTTTTGAAATACTGCATGTACGTCATAAACATCACCGATAACCGTACAGCTGTCCAACCATTACCAACAATATATTGTTAATTTGATGAATTGCAAGAGCCATGAAATGGGGCTCTTATGTCAATAAAAACTCAATTAGAAGTGTGGAGAATGGTAGACCACCTTTCTGTAAAGACATATATATTTTCAATGCTCTCAATGAGCCTTTAGTTAAGATACAAACTAACTTCTTTAAACAAAACAATGGAGGCATTTACCGAGTGTAGCCATTTTTATGAAGAGGCAAATGAATTAAGTCATCAATATAAAATGGAGAGAAAAGCTAAGAATGAGATCATCAGCTGCACTAAAAAAACAATTTTAGTAGTAGATATGTTGATATATACATTAGGTATCTACATTAAGTAAAATTTTAAAATAAGGTAAATGAAATAAAAAAATTAACTTTGAGTAATGAGGTCAAGTAGATCACATTGGCTCCCAGCTTCATGATGGTTCTCACTCCAAATCGTGGTAAGAAATCCTGTGGACAAAGAAGGATGAGGTGTTAAACACAACAACCCTCTCAACAGAACATGATATAATTCTATCTTTTCTCTAGAGAGGACTGCACTCAGACTGGTGTAAAAGAGTCCCATGCCATATGTCCATAAGTCTCTAAAAAGCAGTGTCCTGTCCCAATATCCATCAAGAAAATGTTTCAGAGTACAAGGGAATACGTACTTACAAAATAAAGAAGCATAAAATTGCTTTTGTGTTTTATTAAATACAAAATAAATTGATCTTGAATCACACCAATTTTGAAAAAGACCATATGACACACATACAACTGAAGCCCTCCATGTAGATTGCATCACCTTTTTCCAACAGCTGGTATTAATGAAGAGCCCATTCACAAACCACATGACTTTTTCTCCGATCCTTGAACTTGTTATTTGAAGAAATAAAATTTAGTTTGGCACATGCTAATACTTCCTGAATCTGCAAGGGTTTCTTTCCCACTGACAATTCTATGCAATTTTGAAAGCTCACATTTTGTTGCTTCTAACAAGAATCAAATTACTTCTATTTCTTGTCATGCGGTCTCCAAATGCCACCTTAGCCTCTCTGGTTAATCCATAACATAAAAATGCACATAGATTTTGACATGAAAATTTGACCAACAGATTCCATAAGTACAAAGACACACCACTATGAATGAGTCAGTAATATGACCTATCTGGAGCCTTTCAGCTAGAAAATGGAACACAGAATCAAACAAAAGTTGAAAAATGCAACATACAATAACTATCAAAGACACCACTTAAAAATTACAAATATAATAATAGGCAAAGAGACATATGATTCCAAGAAAAGAAATAAAAAATAAGCCCACAATAAGGCCACTAAAAACGAAAATACTAACATTAATGATTGCCCAATGTTGAACCTAGGGCAGTAGTGAACACCTACTTTAGTTTATTTCATTTTGCTGAGCAAGCTTAAGGCTATCAGTACAGTATCACGCTGCTAGGGTGGTCCAAAAAAAGCGACATTTTAAAATGTTTATCGGACCTAACGAAATATGATGCGTTATGACCTCCCGAACCACTGTGCCAAAGATGAGATCGATATCTCAACCCGAAATGCTGGCATTTTTGGACCACCCTATCACGCTGCAACATTAAAATCTGTAATGCAACAAATAAGATAGACCAAAATAGGATACCAAAGGCAGTAGTGTGTATAGAGAGCATGTGAGTACAATGAGATGATTGCTAGGACAAATATTGTTCAAATTAATTCGAATTGGTGCCAGCCCATCTACAACTCTAGACATAATTGTAAGCAAGCTCTAATTCAACACACAGTTTCATGAAATAAACACAGCCACACAGCTGGATTTAACACATGATTCACATTACCGAACAACTGGATGATACCTTAGCATACCAAGGATCATTTCCTTCATTACTAGTAGAAGTCAGTTTATATGTGCCCCTGGAGTGTCCCCAAGGTGAAAGACGCCTAAATCCTGAAGTACTACTAAAACTTGAATCACCATGATGAAATGTTAATGCTGAGGAACTGCCAACACCATCACTGAAATGCACAGGAGTAAATTATGTTTATGGCACATGAAACAACCCCACCATTGAAAGCCATCGACAGGCAGGCCTTCCTGGGCTTATGAGCATACAACAATTAAAGGACAAAACCTAACACATAGGCACACTTAACTACCAATACAACACCATTAATAAGCAATCAAACCAGCTGACTCCCCTGACGGTTGAGAAAGCTACATATAAGGTTTAAGATGGGAAGAATCATACATACCTTTTCTTAGTAGCTGCTCGACCACTGCTCCGTTTGGTCAATTCAGGATTGTACTTGTAAACTTGCTTACGGACTTCACGCATCTCGCGTGTGGATTCTTCTCTCTAATAAAAAAAGGAGATTTAGTAAGATTACATGAACATAGCAGAAATGTAACTTTCCAGCATTACATTATAAATAAATGATCAATTCCATACCTCCCTTTCATTTTCTAAAAATTTATCAATTAGTTCTTGGCAGTTCAGATTTGCCTCTGGTTCCCAAGTGTTTTCTTTTGATGAGTAACCTTTCCACTGGACCAGAAATTGTCTTGTTCCATCCTTCAAATTCACGAAATCAACAATCTTGCTCACCTGATGAAGCACGAAAAATCCAATTAAAAAACAGCTGAATAAAATAGAAAGAGCAGCTAGAAACAAAAATCCGACTGTCCTACCTCCCACTCATCATTTTCATCAGCATCTTCCTTCTTGGCCTTCTTAGCCGCGGATTTTGGGCTGGTTGCTGCACCTCTCTTCTTGGACTGCTGTTTTGGCGACTTTTTGGCTTTGGTAGGCTTTTCTTCATCTGGACCTTTCAAAAAAGCTGCTACAAGTTCTGGCGAGTCTATGTTCTCCTCATCCTCCCAAGTGTCATCAGCAGGTCCATATCCTCTCCAGCGAATTTTGAATTGCCTCTTTCCATGCCGTGCCCTCGTGCCCAAAATAGCTTCAACCTGAAATTGAAATTAATTTCAAATTTTCAGTACGTTATAAAACAACAAATTCCGTAAGTGGTCAACAGATTAGCATGTGTCATGGTTCTGGCTGTGCTCAACACATCCTACTGCCAATGACAAATTAAGCAAATAATGCACCACAAGTGCAACAAACCCCGCAACACCCGAGCAGCAACATAGGTTATAACCTAGGAACGAGCCGACGCCAAAACACAGACGCTCACCTCGAAAGACTCTCCCTCGACACTCTCGTCACCGGAGTCGGCAGGGTCTAGTTTGGCTTTGGCGTTTGCTTGTGTTGGCTCGGTTTCCAAATCGTCTCCGTCCACATCGTCGCCGGCATCGTCAACATAAGACGCCGCCTTGGCAGCGCTCCTCTTCGGCGTACGTTTGGTGCTCCCAGCAGATTTCGATGTTCGTCGCATTGTTTGTTTATATTCGCGCAGCTGACGCACCGAGAAGAGACACGCTCTGACGCCCACGAATGACAATTCCCCGAGAGGGGAATATGGTGGGCACTCGGCTCGGGCTGGGGTTCAGGTACAATACAGGGGTAGGCGTCGTTGTGGTGGTGGTGGTGGTGGTGGCAGGGAAGGTAAAGGCTAACGCGGTGGTGGTGGTGGTGGTGGTGGTGCTGCTGCTGCTGCCGCTCATGGTATCACTCCGCCGCCGCCGCACCGGCTAGCCATGTAAGTAACGTACACCATGCGTACACCAGGCGTACATGGGCCGGAGGCGCCTGGCCCCCCGTACCCCGTCTTGAGGTGGCAGTGGTTTCGGACCAAGCTCACGACTAACCAGGAGTCAATGCGCCGTCGAGGTGGACAATGGGCAAACTGTCATTGAGTCTCGCACGTGCCTCGATTGAACGTGGCAGCAGATGAAACGGATCGCGAGGGAGTACTGGCACTACTTTCCGTGCGCGCATGAGCATAATTCTGCCTTCTTCTTTATTTTAATTTGAATATGTGTTTTTTCTGTGTAACATATGAGGATAGTGAAGACTTTTCCGGTGTACAAGATACAGGAGCGCGCAATTTTAAGTGTTAGACAAATTGTGGACATGACCTTCCCGTCCCCTTGATAATCGTTGCACTAATATGGTTTTACGTCTCGATTGCCTTCTGTGTGTGTGTGTGTGTGTGTGTTTTAGTGCGTGTGAACTGAAGGGTTGTCATCTCTCATTTTTGCAGGCGGTCTATAGGTTTATAGTTTATATTGTATTGCTTTCTAGTTGATTAAAACTCTGCAAGTATTCGAATCACTCTCAAATTGCACCCAGGTTTTGCAAGCAATTACTTACCTTCCCACGCCTGCTGATACCTTGCTCACAGTTCATGTTTCTCGGGGCAGTATGTCTACCGTTCGTAGGCTGAACGAGCTAAATGAGTTTTTGCTTAGGATGAACGCCAAAAAGTTTTGGGGTGGATGGTTTGGATAAAATTAAAGTCATCGTAAGAACATTATGAAGGAATCATAAGAGATCAGCCACTAAATTCGTTTGAGTCAGTTTGAAGTTTTTTTGCTCCTTGAAATGCGGTGTTTCTGCAATAAAACAATGTATTCCTTACTTTGTTATCTTTTTTTTTAACCTTTTCCTATATTCGTTTTGCTCCTTGAAATGCGGTGGCGGTGTGCCTATGTTGGAGTGGAGGCCGGTTACAGTACTCATCAATGTCGCGCTCTGGACAGCTGTGGTGATTTTAGAGCATGTGTGCTTAGAGCAGACGCATCTGTATTAGAGCTGAAACGTTCAGAGCTGGCGAGGATCACCCGGTTTTGCACTACTCCTCCTCTCTGGTCTCATGTTTTCAGCATCAAGACTTTTACACAACTAGTTTCCCTCAATCTCAGCTACCAAAAAACAAAGATATTAAAAAGAAATTCATGAATGAAGATGAATTTGACACATCATAGATTTATGACAACAGATACAAAAAATTTCTTTTTTAAAAGGAATGGAAAGGAAACCATTGAGCATCACATTTGTTCATCCTTAAAAAGAAATTACAGTGGAATTATAATAAAAGTGAGGAGTCCTCTATGAACATAACAACAAAAGTACTTATCAAGTTTAGAGATCACTAGTTTGAACCAAAGTTTTAAAAAATTAAAAAACAAAAACAGAGAAATAAACCCTAAAATAGAAATCATTGTTCTGGAAGAAAACATACTATTTTGGAACACGTTTCATTACTTTCCCATTGGGATCTTGAATGGCATGCTTCGGATCACATGTAAATGAAACTGTCATGGCAAACCTCGTACCCGAGCGAACACGTTCCACATAGTGTGTGTTTTCTTTTCCAGACGTAAACACTGAAACTCTTCCTGTAAGAACACAAATAGAAGTTTATAACATAGGATCAAGGAAACACATCACTAAGAAAACTCTGAAAGGATTTGTACCTTTTCTGGGCTCAACAGTTGAATTAACATTATCTTTGTCAATGAAAACAAAGCGACCTCCATCAAAATCCTCACCATAATCAGACAGGTAAAGGAGTGAAGTGTAGTGGAATGATTCATAAGTGTCCTAAGGAAGAATTATATTTTAGTAAAAGCTGACATTCAAATCAGGTAGAACAGAGGAGGTGAGACAGATGCACTACAGACCTTGTCAACATGGGGGTGCCAATACTCATCATGCTCTGTGCCAGGCGGTAAATTTGTTAATCTTGAAAAGAAGGTGGGGTGAGTAAGATACAAAACATCAGGAGAAACCTTGAATTGCTGTGCAACAGCCCGATGTATCTTCATTCGGACCTGCCTGTGGGTAGAGAGAATTTACAGAGAGAATAAATAGAAATGTTAACAGAGGAAGAATTTAAGAGAATTTAAATTGTGGTAACCGCCTACTTGTATGTGTCAAAATCAGATTTTCTGTAAATGTTCTTCCCCTTCTCAGTCATGTACATATTTATGAAGGTTCGACCCACAGAAAGTGCACCCGAGTGTAAGTCAAGAATAGATGCACCCCCCAGAGAGCCTCCTAGGTTGAGACCTCGCTTAGCAATCTCAAGCATTGCTTGTGCTTCTGCAGTAGTTATCAGGCTATCTGAGATCAGACGTCCACACTTGTCAGGAATACACCCTGCAATACATTCAAAAATTGTTTGAGCGAAACACATCTTTAACACATTTTATCATTTCATTAATAAAAAATACTAACACAGTGATAACATACCTGGATAATGCTCTACTTCAGCCTTATATGTTTCTGAGCACTCTAAAGACTGTTTTCTTTGATGGAGAACTTCATGCTGCCGAGCAAGTGGAACTTCTTTACCGCTCTTTGATGTATAGTAGACTACTGTCAGCAAGGCTAGAATCAGCACAACTCTTGTCCACACTCGCTGATGAGGGAACCTTGGCATTGGGCCAAATCTCCTGTCAAACAATTGAAGCAGACAAATCGTCAGAGATTTAAGTCACATGCAGACAGTTTTCCTGATTGCTGTCATGAAGATTAGTTCCCAAATGGTAATGGTAAAGATGCAGTTGACATTAGTGTAACACAACGCAGCCTCAAACCCATGTTCGTAGATACGGCTAGTAAGGAAAAGTAAGAAACTACGAAGACATACCACAGTACTTAACTCTAATGACAGGAAAACTCACAGTTTGGGGTCGCCGCTCGTCTGCTGGGGATCGATCTCGTCACTTAAGCTTTTATCTTTTGGGGGATCCTTTTTCTCCGTACTTTCGCGTTGTTTAGTTGGGTCCGAAGACTTCCCAGGTCTTTTCACAGCTTTCGTCTCGCCCTCCATGTTTCACTATATACTATATAATACACTATAACTTATTCTAGTTTTCACAAATTAATTTGAATGGGTGGGTGGTTTTGACAAAATGTATTCTTATTCTTGTCCTTCTTCTCACAAGCTTCCAAGCTTTTTCATTAGAAATTTCTCATGCCGTACCCGAACTTCTGAAACCGACCCGACAATGCCCGAAGACGAGCCGAGTAAACTATCAGTGAGAAAGAGAGAGAGGAATACGTTGCGACGCAAGAGCGAGAGAGACAGGCATGCAGTACTGAAAATGGATATGGCCGCCGAGCCCTGCTGCGACTCCAACCAGACCAGGAAATAGTTTATTTTATTGTTTATATTGTGAAAAGTATGTGATATTATCGAGCTCATAGAGTGTATGGAAATTTCTCCTATGCCATTAACTTGTATAAGTGTAAGATGTCCACGCGATCACAGCTAACCAAGGATCTAAATGGTACGTCCTGACATGTTTACATTCTCTCTTGACAGTTATTATTGAACTTCAAGGCCTCTTGTCGCCCATCCCCTGGCTTGTCTTTGGTGGCGGACAATGCAGTGGCCAGCCCCGTGCGCACCTTTGCCGCCCGACCCTCCCCTGATCATTGTAGGCGGCAAGACGCCCAAACAATTCCGCTGGCTCTGATCCGTAGCACAGTGCAGGGGCAGCCGCCCATCTTTTTCGTTCAGTCATTACCACCGACCCTCGCTTTGATCCATGTGCCCCGATAGGGAAGATCAGCGCTCGGCCCGTTAAAATGCCAGTTGTGAACATTCGTTTGCTGGTGCTGCTGTTTCGACCGCCCAGCTTGTGTCATGACAGCTCTGACTGTCAGAAAGCCAAGGTTAGGTTTTGCATGACTCATTGGGACCGGAATGGGTACGCTGAACTCTTCCACGAAATCCACAACTCGGCAGGATAATTGCTCAGATTTGAAGAGTTGAGGTGATCGCTTGCACTGTTATCCCCGGGGTTAGAACGAGAATGGGGTCAAGACAGCTGCCTTTGACAGCAGGCTGTTCTGTGTTGTTTTTCCACTTAATTGTTTTGACACATAGTGGACAACAAACATTTTCTTTTATAACAGGGGTTTCCACTGTTGCACTTCCTTCTGACCTCTTTATGACAAGATTGATAATAAAGTAACAAAATGGTGGTTGTCAGCTTCTGGATGTTGTCTTTAATCATTCTAACTGGATGTGCCATTGCCAGTTTTCTATTTTGTTCCCTTCCAAACCCGTAAATTTCATGATGTGTTTCATCACATTCCTAATTTTTTTGTTCTTAATGTTTGCAGAAAGCGTGAAAGCTCTTTTAGGGAAACATGTCAAAATATTGCTCAAAAATGTTGTTAAATTGGAGACAAAAGGGGATAAGACTGAAAACCGAGTCTTGGTGAGTATTTAACTGTTCTCTATCAGCAAGGCTTCTAAGTGGCTTTTTCATTCATTTTTATGCTCTTTCTATTACACAGGTTTTCTCCCCTTGCCGACTCTTTCTTCTCACAGCCAAGGTCCCCACTCGGGTAAGGACCTTACTTTTGTCTGGGTATTGAATTAAATTGTGATTGAAGTGGTCCTTTATTGTAACTGTTTGTGTTTCTGTTTAGATTGACTTTCATTTCCATTACTTGGAAATTCAAGCTATTAGCAGTATTAAAAACAACCAGGTTTGTTTTCAACCTTAAGCCTTTGCATTCTTTCTCCCTCCTTGTATGATTTATTTTTGTTTGTGTTTATAATTTACTCTCTACCAAATTTTTACATTCCCACCAGCTATGTCTAACTGTAAATGACAAAGTCTATTCATTTCTGACATCTGAAGAACAAGGGAGCCAAGAAGTGGATGCAATGGTAGCTGCTCTTGCCACTGCTATGAGAAACATTTTCCCAACTGTGCCATTGCAGTAAGTCTATAAGGCTGTTGCAAGTGTTTTTTTTTAATTGAAATTTAAAAAAAAAATTGCTTGTACATGCACATCTAACTTTTTCTTTTTTTTTTTAATTCAGGCATATAATTCGAAAAATTGAAGTACAGCCACCTAAGCGAATTGCACATCTGCAGGATGGGGAAATTATTAGGGGTGCTGAAGTGCGGGGAATGGGTCCTTGTGGAGGTTTTAGTACTCAGTATGCATGTATGTGTGATTTTCACACAATGCCTTATCGTGATGAAGTTGCATGGGTACGTTGTTCATACTATTTTAAATTTCCATTGAGTGCTGTCATCATTATTTCAGTATTTATTAATATCTCCATTTTATTTTAGGATGTGGATACCATATATCTCTCTCATGATTCAAGAGAATTGTCTTTGAAGGATTTTGATCACCTTGATGCTAAGTATGAGTTGTTTTGGTTGCTGTGTGTAAGTATAAGTGGAACCGTATTAATTGTAATTATAATTGCCATTGTTTAGGGACCTGGTGCCTATCATTAGCGCCTTGGAGTACAATACGTGGTTTACGAAAGTACGAGCTAGCAATATATGTCTCACCCGTGAAGCTTTAGACCGCATCCTTCATGTTGTGAAGAAGTCTCTTAGCATTGAAGAACTTTACCTGGATTCAATCAGTGTGAAAGCGTTAGTATACATTGTCATTTACTTCTCTGATTCTGGTAGCTTGCTGTTCCTGTGCAGATTAAAAAAATTCCTTTTTTTCCTGCGGTTTCAGTGATTTTGCCCACAAGTTGTCTCTGGCAGTAATTGCAAACACATGCACTGCACTTCATACCCTTGATCTGTCCAACAATATGATAGAAGACAAAGGTAAGAGGTATTCTTGCAAACCTTTCCCTTATCTGTTTTAAAGCACTACTACGGTAATTTCTTAATTGAAGAATGTTGTGAAATCTTTAGCTGCATGATATGAATCAGTTAGAAATAACAGAATAGAATAAAGCTCTAGTTTTTTTTTTACAATTTTATGGATATACAAAAAGAACATTTAGAGCTTGACTGTGCTCCTTAAATTAACTAATAGTATTGTAGATGTTATTGTATCAAAATTTGCTGTTGTGGTGGGTCTTAAATTGGTGACTTTCAATAGTGTTATATCTCTTTTTGTCGTCACATATGTAATTTGGCATATAAGTTTTTCTCACTTTTCAGTATGCAATTTATAGTCTTAAGCATGGTTTATTTACTAAGCACAAGGGTCATGCAGGGACTGTTGTATTTCATGTACTTTGTATTTATGTCTATTGCCCTATAGGTATCACCAGTTTATGTGGGATTGTTGCCAAACTAGCACCAGGTGTGGCTCATTTGTAATTTCCTTCCTTTTTTTTATCATTTACGTCCAGCAAATTTCTATTGCATGCTTTGCTTCACTAGTTGCATGCATGCCATTGGCACTTGTATAATGTAATATTATTGCTACTTTTATTTTAGCTATGCGTTGAACGATGCAATTAATTAATGACCTGCTTGTCTTCAAAACACTTGAACGTGTAACATTTGCATGTTATTGTTTATCCTAAATTCTATTTTTGACAGTTGTACTTCATGCTCTTTTCTTATTTGTCAGGTGCATCTCATCTGAGTGGTCCTCTTGCAAAGGTTCCCAAAGGACTTGTACATTTAAATCTGTCCTATTGTGGTCTGACTTCCAAGGGTGTCAATCAGCTTGCCAATGCATTGGCCGTCAACAAATTCATGCCCAACACCCTTACTTACTTGAACCTCTCAAACAACAGCTTGAAAGAGGATGTAACTGTGAGTCTTTGGTTGAATAAGAGTTTTTAGCTACATCTAAACGCTTTCAGTCTCATTATATTTTGTTCTTTTTTTACAGAGTCTCTGCAACTTTCTAGCCCAACCAAACGTTATTAAACACCTAGATATATCTAAAACTGAAACCACATTGGAAGCTGTTAGTATCTTTCTGAGGGATAGTATCCAATACTGGATAAAATTTTACACAATTGTTAATGCTTCTTTGTCTCCTTAATATCTTTTGTAGATATTTGGTGCTCTGCTAAGGGGATGCTCCACAAATCTAGTTCATTTGAATGTTTCCCATAATCTGTTCTCAACGAAAAAGCATAAAGAAGTTCCTTTGTCGTTCAAGCAGTTTTTTACCAGCACTCTAATGCTGAAGTATCTGAACATGAGTTATTGTAAACTTCCTCTTGAAGCTCTTAAGTAAGGCATCAATAATTATTTTCCAAAATGTATTTCTTTATATTTTGAACCTCTTGTATTTCATATGGCTTCTTGTGTTCCAGAAATCTCTTGTTGGGCTTAGCCTGTAATGAGACAACCACAGACATGGAAGTAGACTTGAGCTGTAATAACCTGGGGGCTCAAGGATCACATGTACTTGAATCGTGCATTCATGGTGTGCGGTGCATTGGCAGTCTTGACATCAGCGATAATAGTTCGTATTTCCAATGAACGACAAATAATAATTTAATATTTCTTCTTATAGGGCAGGTTGTGCGCTACACAATCCAGTCAGCAAGCAATTTTTAATGTGTGTGTCTTTTTGTCCATAGATATGGATGTTGATTTAGCTGGAGTAGTGACAGCAATTAGCAAGAATAAGTCCATCAAACACCTGAACATTG
This sequence comes from Megalurothrips usitatus, assembly GCA_026979955.1. Taxonomy (NCBI): domain Eukaryota; kingdom Metazoa; phylum Arthropoda; class Insecta; order Thysanoptera; family Thripidae; genus Megalurothrips; species Megalurothrips usitatus. Next base: position 1,726,873 of record CM049594.1, on the reverse strand, counting down.
GGCGCAACATGGCGAATATGAAGGCAAAGCACATTGCAACTGTCATGGAATCTGTTGTGCAAATGCTTCAGGAAGAGGATTGTGTGTTGCAAACTTTGAATATATCTGATTCTAAACTGAAATCAGATCTGTTCAACCTAATAAATGCCCTTGGCAGCAATCAGTGTTTGCAATCAATTGACATCAGGTATGTAGTTTTGTTTTCTAATTTAATTGTATGCACCAGACTGTATGGAAATTTATCATTTTTATATTAATATTTATTTATTTCCAGTGGTAATATGATGGGTGATGGAGGAGCAAGGTTGTTGGCCAAAGCTCTTCAAATCAATTGCCGCCTGCGTAGTATACAATATGACCGTAACAACATCACATTACCTGGGTATTGTGACTTGGCTTACGCATTAGAGAGGTACTTAATCATTATTTTACATGTTCCCATATTTTTCATTCTTGATGACTGATTTGTTTATGATAATGCACTCATTTCTATTCTATTTTTGTTGTTTTTCTCCTCAGCAATTACACTGTCAGATATATGCCACTACCTCTGATGGATGTGTTGCCATGTATGAAAGTTTCTGCTGAGCGCACAGATGCAGTTATGAAAAGAATTCAAGATATTCTGCATCGAAATGTGTCTCCCAAAAAGTATAGCAATGGTCAAGCTTTTAGATTACAACAGGTATGCTTGGAAGGATTTTTATAATACATTCTCAAGCAATTGTGTAATGTTTCTTGGACTTATTTTTCTTTGTTACATCAGGGTTTTCTACTGAGCTCCACACAACAGATGGTGGATAGACTCGTAGTTCAGACACAAGACACAATAAAAGTGCTGGCACAAGGAACAGATTCAGCTCAAAACAATAATCAGATTAACCATGCGACTGGACTTATTCAAGATGCTGACAACTCCAAACAGGCATGTCATGATGCGTGGCTGCTGCTCTAAATACTGTCTTTATGAGGGTAGCTTATAGTCTTTTGCTGCAAGATCTAATGGTTTGTAATTTTTTTTTAACACAGCTGCTACCTCGCCTGCAAGAGGTTGTTCAGAGAAGACATGACATCAGCAATCCTATTGACAAAAAGCTTCGCAGCATATCAGATGAATTGCACACTACAATTGTAGATCATTTACAAGTAAGTTCATATTTCTTTACTGACACCTTCTTAAGCTTATTCTTCTTTGTTCAACTCTTTAAAAATGCCTTATTTCTTGCATTTTTCAACTCACAGGGAACTTTGGATGCTATGATGAGATGTGCCAACGAACAGTGTCCCACGGTTCTTGCTGAGGAGCGAGTTCAGAGTGAAATCCGAAAAACTTGTCGAGAAAAGAATCAACTCGCCTCAGATTTTGTGCAGACTTGTGTTATGGAACAGGCAGGAACAGACATTGTCAACAGGGTCAAGTATGTGTTTCGAACTGGAAATAATTTTACGTGTTCTGAAATGTTCTACTTACACTTGTTTTTGTGTTCCTATAGTGAGTTAAATTTGGCGGCTGCTGCACATATGTCAGATCGGATAACCGATGAAGTTATAGAATCGCTTTCTCGCTGCTACAAGAATCTGGTAGGATATTTTTCTTACATTCGGCGCAATGAATGTTATGAATGTTAGTGTTAACCTCATGTTTGTACCAATTAGGCCGGTGATGGGGGCAAGAAACGCTCCTCAACTCCAGATGTTTTAAGGACTCGCTCACATCTTAGTTCAGATTCCTCAAGACAGGACCTCGCTGAAGTTTTCTTTGAGTCCATGTCACCACAACTTGATGAGTCACCGCTGGTACGTATATCTTGTTTAAATTCAGCACACCCATGGTCTGAACCACCTAACATGGTTCTTCTGTGGCCCGTCGTCATTTGCTGTTTATTATCAAGTCCGACATTTCTTAACTCTATTTATTTATTCCGTCTTCTCATTCACCAACTTGTTCATCTTGTCCTTGATCTGTGCACATATATTTATGTGTCTTCAGTGTGGTTTGATCATTCATCACAACCAAGCAGCTTGCCCTTAATTCAGCCTTTTTTTTTTTTTTTTTTTTTTGAGTTGATGGGCAGGTAGAAAATAATGATTTATCAACCGTGCTGTTGATCTCTATTACTAATAAAATGTGTTTACTTTCTTTATTCGTCTCCCATCATGAACCATAGAAGTTGGAATATTTGAACCTTGTAAGTATGGAGTCATGAACTGTGTTTGCTTGGAAAGCACCTATAGTTGTGGTAACATCTGTTCGGTTTTGATTGGTGTTTGGATTGTGTTCCTTGATTGCATGATAATTCTGTCATGGCAAGCTGATTCCTAGCTCTAGGTGTAGCCCTGTTCATTTGCCATCTTTACGTTAGATTTGACTTGGTATCTAGAAGCATGGAAGTAAGAGGATTGTACTTCACCTAGTAGATTTGTTACCCTTAATATTATTTTTTTCCAGTCTTTTTCTCTTACTACAACATCCTTAACATACAATGAGATCAGTGTTGATCTCAATTTACAATTGTTTCCTGTTATATGATTGTGATCTTTGGAGGCTCATATTATTTTTTTGTGGTAGATTATCTTTGGTTATTTAGTAAAAAGAACTGAAACTGAAATGCAGCATATTAATTGATCCGGCTTAATGAATGGAATTTTCTTCATTCTTTTTGTTTGCTAGCACACTCATTCTGTTACAAGTATATCAACAATATCTTAAATCCTAAATCCAGGCTCAGTCCAGGACACTACTCATTGTAGAAGTTTGACTCCCATTTGAAATAACCATCTATACCCTCTCAATTTAAGACTAATTTTGGTATTTGCCTTGATTTCAAAGGAAATTAACATAATGAATCATGGTTTAACTAAAGTAAAAGAATGCTACTGTACTAACATTTTGTGTTTTGTTTTACAAATACTCACCTTATTAGTACCATTGGTTGGTAGTTAGCAAGTTTGATATTGTAGTCAAAGTGTTTTGTTAACTCTTCTGGCAAGTGAAGTTTTGTTTTCCCCCCACCCCCATCCTTTCCCAACTGCATATCTAGATTTAGTGTGTTTTATCTGCAGTCCTTTATTTGTATCCTTTCTTGTTGAGAAAAATATTTTAAATTCTTCAAAATTTTCTAGGCTACTCCCCATCTAATGAGTAAACGGAAGAGTTTACATGGACGGAAACTTCGCCCTAAGTCTGTTGTAGACAGTGTGGATGGGCTCTCTGCTGATGACATCCCTGACTTACTGCCATCTCTCACAAAAAGTGCTGAAGGTATTTCTCAGATTATCACTATAAATTTTCTCACCTGTTGATTGAACTGGTGTGTTTTTCTAAATAATTTTGGCGTAGTTTCATCCTGTGTCACAGAATCTTTAGACTCAGTCGCTGAGCTGCCAAGGTCAGTTGGTCAGCAGCTTCAACACTTAGTCAAAGGCCGACCCCGCCGTGCTAAAACAAGAGCACCCACACGACCGATGTTGCGCCCTGCTGATTCGAGTGATACATCTGATCTTGGGGAAGGATTGGACACTTTCTTCCGACCAGGATCTGTGACTCCAACCACTCCTCTTGTTTCCCCAACCTCAGATGATAGCAGGTAAGTCTGGTACTTTTATCCGCTTTGTTTTGTTTTGTAACAGTAAAATTAAGATTCTCCCTGCATTGCAGTTCACATACGTTCCCAATTGAGAGTGAAGCTGAATCACAGGACAGTGACAAAGAACGTAGAAATGGAGGCCTGAGCATACTGAAAGACAAAACTGTCAAGAGGTATGTATGATTTGCTTAAAATTTCCTTCTTTATATATTCAATCATTTTTTCGAAGTTACTTAGTTTGTAATCACTTGTACATTCACATTTCAGCTCTCCACTATTAAAGGGAAAGTCCACTTTGCTGGATTCTCTTCCCCGCTCTCCGGATCTCTTGGATAAAAATTCACCTATAGCAGGTAGACGGCCTCCAACTGCTGAATCTCCTCTCGTGAAAAGATGTCAAGATACATCAGGAAATGAATCTTGTATGTACTGTTGCCTCTTGACTCTTTTTTTCCTATTCTGAGAAAGAATGACAGTAGTATGTTCTTTCCACCATTAGCTGTTGTGACAGTATTTAATAACGCTTTTGAATTCCCTTTGTTTTTCCTTTAGCCAAGACTGATCCTACAAAAATTGTTGCTTCAAAGCCGCCAGCTGTTGATATGAAATCACGCATTAAGCCGGTATGTTTGACAATTGCTGTTATTACTATTCTTTGTGTCTTAATTTCTATACATTAATTTCTATCGATTCGTTCGTAGGATGAAATAGTGTCTGACAAACCTGCCTCACCTACTGCTGTTCCCTCTGTGCGGTTGCGCTCTACTGGTCTTGCTGACTCTCTGCGATCTCCTACTAATGGGTTTCCTAAAACAAGCTCATCAATAGGAAATGGATCGGCACCACTCTCAGTGGAGGCTGCCCCCAAATCGCCCATACTTAAATCTATTTCTAAAGAGACTAAAAATGATCCAGGTATAGGGCTTATTTCTGCTTATGGGGGGCTCAAAATATCAGCTTGAATGGAACTGATGGGTATATTTTTTTCCAGGTTTAAAAGGGAAAGCACCACCACCAATTGCTCCTAAACCAAGGCCTTGGTCTATGGGTGGAGACCGCAAGTCTGGTATGCTATGTCACTTTAATAAGATTTATCCTTTCGCTGAGCTTTTAATTTTATATGAATTTTCTCACTGCAAATTATTTTTAGGGGAATTTTCTGCTACAAGTGATGGATCTAGTCCAAATACATCAGCTGCTAATACTCCAGATTCAGGAGATGCCCTTGATGAGTCCACAGATTCTGGACTTGGTTCAGGTATGAGCTATGAGATGTTTCTTGAATGTCAATACTACTCCAGGTTAAAGGCATCATCCCTGAATTTTTTTAAACCCTTTTTTCTTTATTACAGGAACTAGTGGTGTTGCATCCAGTCTTGAGAAGAAATCTGTTCGAGAACTTGCAGCCTCTCTCAACAAAGTTGACCCTGAGACAAAGAAAAAGTCTGAGCAAGGTAGGTGTTTTCTTCTTGTGTAGTTTTTTATACTTGTTGATATTCTTTTGGAAGTTTTAATTGTAGCTACTGATGTCACAGTTAGTAATTAGTTGCATTTCTAGATTTATTTATTTACTTTACTTTTAATGTCAGGTTAGGCAAAAGCTCTTTCCTCTTTCGAATTATTCTCATTAACGGAACCACACAGGTACTCTTACTGGTATAGCTTGCAACAAAAACCTTGTACTCACTTGCATTTGCAAGTCAGTTATGCACCTGTGAAAAGTATACTGTGGTTTACCTTGCTTGCTGTGGTATTCACATAAATAAATGTTCTGAGCTTTGCATACCGTAGTTGCATTTAGTATGTTTGTTAACTCTAATACAGATTTGGGATCTGTAATTCTGTCTCACAGTGCTGTAGCTCTATTTGGCAATATTTAATTCTAGTTGGTGGAGCTTTGTGAATTCTGTAGCTGTACTTAGTATTTGTGATTGTGCACATTTTCTGCAGATGTAGCAAACTTGTCAAGTATTGTGCTGGGAGGTGGTGGTGGCACTGGTAGCCATAGTGAAAAAGGCAGTCCACCGTCGTTCCAGAGATCATTGCTTCGCCGGAGTCTTGGTAGACTTCCCCCAGTTCATTCAGAGGTACAGTAGTAGTGTAGTAGTGTAGTTACCCAATATCAATGAATGCTGTGGACACAGAGACATCCTTATTTTATTACATACTTAGATTGTATTGTGGTTGTTGGTTGTGTAGCAAGTTGGAAAAATTAGAAAGCCATAAAGTCTGTGTCTTTCTGTCTCCCATAATTTTATATCCCTTAGTTGATTTTTGATCGCTCATTAATTATCTTCAAATCTTCTCAGGGGAGCTCGGCTGAAGGGATCTTGTCAAGTTGGAAGAATCGTGCCAAACTTCGGACTGCATATGAGACTGAGCCTGGTGTGGATGATGTGGTTGATGTGTAACCTTAAGCAGCGAAGTCTATGTTTATCTCAATCTGTTATTGCTCTTTAGCAAGTTGTTAAAAATGAATTATGACTGTAAAGAAATTGCCATTATGTCATGAGAGGAATACAGCCTCTCATGGTTATACCATGCTGTTGACTTGTATCTTGTAGTGTGTGTGTGTGTGTGTGTGTGTGTGTGTGTGTGTGTGTGTGTGTAGGTATGAGAGTGTGCTGGTACTTGCCTTGAAGTATGTACTACTGTATGTTTGAAATTGTGTGTACAAGGACTAGTCTGGGGCTGTGTGTTGTCATTGTAGCAGGTTTCATTTACTGTCTTGCTCTGTGAATATTTACCTCGGCAGTGATAGATAATACTTTATAATTATATAATTTTGCTATTATATCATTGATTGTCCCAGTATTTTTTGTTGATTTTGTTCCTGCTTGATCGTCTTCAGGATAGCCACCAACATAATTTAAGTCTCAGTTACCATATTTTTGATCACTTCATTTATCCATTCCAACTTTGATTCTTACATTAACAGTTCTCTTAGTTGCTGTCCCAATCGATATGGCTTATATTTAGAGGCATCGAAACATGAACGTTGAACAGTCCTAAGGCCTATCTGATGGAGATTTAGGGTCGTCCTAGCTCTCTTGGGACTATGTTCAATTTACCTTTGACTCTAGTTGTCAGCTTTCCCTTGTAAGGAAAATGAAAATCTTGTAATTATTTCCATTATGTATGCATTTGTAATTTCCGTATTTCCATTTCACAAAATTTACTCAGTGTAATTATTCTTCATATTTTAGATAGTATCTTTTGTTCTAATGTGGAGTCATCATCCACGTAGACCCTAGATCCTAGCATTTGTTAAGACAATTGCACCTGTCTCTGACAGTTTTTATGAATTGATTCCATTTTGTCCAGTTGCCCAAGTAATTAATTATGAAGTATTTATTTAGTAAATAAATTTTAAACCGTTACAAAAACAATTTGTAGACTACTCTGACATCTGTCTGGAGACCAGTGATTATTCATTTTCAGAAGCAGAAGCTTTGACGTATGCCTGTGTTATCATAATAATGTCTTTTTTAGGATTTTCTTAACTAGATCTGGAAGACAAAAAATCAGATTTGTGGGTGGTGGCATGGGAGTTCTTAAGAGAATTCAATTATGACCTGTTGTTTTGCCTAAAATGGTTGATTAGTCATCACCATTAAATTAACAGTTTGGAGGGTTAAGAAACATGTTCATCAGCTGTAATGTTTAGATATTTTCAATGTAGTTTTGGGTTGTACTCAGATGTGGGTGGAAAGTGAAAGAAAAGCAATAATGAGATGGGGAACTGACCAATTCCATGGGAAGTGATGATGTAGGTACGATGCTGGAGCATGCATGAGTCTTGGACAATCTCAATAAGTTTGTGTAGCTATTACACTTAAAAATTTATATTTACTCTCAAATTATGACACTTTGCACCTCATCAGTTGTTTTACTTCACATATTGGGTAGTGGTCCATATAACTCTAGTTGTGATAAATTTTGAGTTATATTGCTGATTGCTATAATTGAAAACTAATATAAGCGATACAGTTGCCTCTTCTGAATTAAATTTTGATTCATATTGACAAATTCTGTTGTTACCTGATGTAACTGTGGTTCCTCCTCCCTTATTTCTTGCCATGGCTTATTAGGAAGGGAAGTACTGTACTATCCTTGCTTGCAAAGACTGTTTCCCAGATGAGTCTCTGTTGTTCATAACAAAACAAAACTGTAACTGTACAGATCGTGAGCATAGCCAAGTCAGGATATAAATCGTTGTGCCAAAGAATTACCGTAGATAATGTGGCCAATAACAGATTCCTGTACAACATTATTGTTTAATTGAAATTATTGGTATTAGTAACTGAAACATGAGTGGCGTGTTTTTTTTTTACCTTTTCCCCCTTCTCTGCCTTTTCAGATTTGTGTTTGATTTTTGTATCACCTCTGAACAGCTCATTTTGAGTACTTAACTTATTGGTCCATATATATATATATATACAGTAACTTATGCTACAGTCTATTGTTGTGAGTTTAAGCGACATTTGAAAGGGTATAATAGGCATGAAGCAGTAAATTCTATGTGATAATGTATTACGTGTTTTGTTTAACTCTTCTGGTAAACATAAGTGGTATTGTTCCACACTTTGAAGAATACAATTGTGTTTTTGTTTTTTTAGATATGTACCACTTGACCACAAAGAATGTATGGCTTGACATCAAATTTAGTGTAGCAGTCTTCAATTTCTAGGCCTACTAGTGTACACACATTGTTATGTGCCTCTGTGATTTGTAGTAACATGATAAGTGCTTTATGTACAAGTAGAATTGTCTGAAATTATCTAATATTGTGGTCACTAACTTCCAATCGTTATCTCTGAATCACACAACAATGACTCTTTCTGTGAATTATAATTATCATAATGTTACAATTTTGAAATTGGGCCCTTGGTTTAATTGCTGTGAACTTGTGAAACACATTCAGTAGCTTCAACTTTCATTTATTCTACAAATTGTCACTGTAGTTTAATTTATTTTATCTAAGTCAGATTTTGTTTATTTGTGATCAGTATGACTTGGAAGTACGAAGATTGTGTCAGTTTTCTTTTGAAGTGCCAAATAACATAATATCAGTTTGAACTCACCATCCATTTTCTCAGGATAATAGCGTGTTCTTATTGTGCACTCCTTGTGACCTTCATATTGTTGATTAGTTTACAATTTTTACTCGTGCAGTTGAAAAAATCAGATTTGTGTGCTTCCAATTATTTTGCTTCTGTGTCTACAAATGGTTTTCCGTTATGTTTGTTGCGACTGTTTATGTTACCTTTGTTTTTCTTTTATTATTATTTTTTTTATTGTAAAATGATTGTTTGTGAAGTAACTGCTCATTAGCCATTCCAATTTTAGGTACCAAAATTGTATTTCATCTGAAAATATACTATTACTTAAAGCTGTACAGTGCTGTTTTAAGAGGTTATTACCCCTCTTTTTCTTGGTATAATAAATGGTAAGAGCATACTGTCAAAAGAGTTTTGAGTGTTACTGTGTCCCACTGTGTCCTCCCAAACTGCCGTATTTACACAATCAAAAGCCGCACCCCGATTTTAGGGGAGGAACAGAGGGAAAAGTAATTTGTACACTAATATGAGCCGCACGGCCGCTACCATGAATTTTCAAGCCACTTAATTGATGGGTCCGCCTTATGAGAACTCGAGTGGTAGAGGTGGGTCCGCCGCCGCCCTCTCCCAGCCCCTGGAGGGTAGTCACAGAAAGGCCCCCATTGCTTGGCTGTAGTGCGGGCCTACTTGTGACTACCTCCCAGGGGCTTAGGGGTGAGTCCCGGGAGATGGTGCTGCAGGTCACCAGCGGGGTGCTCCTCGAGGGGATCATCCTCGCTAGGGTGCTCCCTAGAACGACGTGCGTAGAGACTCAACCCTCGTGGTAGCGGAATGCCTCGCCCGCACCAGACGGCGATGACCATGCGTGTTATCGAACGTATCCTATTTGCATTCTGAGCGAATGTAAGCCGCACCCCGAAATTAGACCCCCTACAATGTCCCTACCAATACAGCATCCATTTCAAAACTGTGCAATGCGATGTAGAGTCGTGGGTTGTAGATATAAATTGGGAACGTTTCTCTCAGAGCCGGGACCCAGGACCAGACTGATGACCTTGTGAGCCCGTCCCTACTCCCGCACGGACTCCGGCACCGCGTCTATGTACCGCGCGCACACCGCCTCCCAGTGCTCCGGACGGCTGGTCTGCTGGTGCTGGAGCAGACACCAGTCGTGCCCGTGCACGTCCGCGGCCGTGCTCTGGGCCGCAGCCTGCTGCTGCTGGAGCTGGAGCTTGCGCGCGTGCTCCTCACAGTCCTCCAAGGTGGCCTCTCCGCTCGAGAGGCGGGCCCCGAAGCCGCTGTGGAACGTCAGGTAGCGCTGCTGCAGGTTCCTGCTGAAGGCCCCGTCCGACACCATCTTGACGGCGGCCCTCAGGGCCCGGGCGTAGCCGTCGATGACGGCCACGTAGGAGGCAACAAGGTCCCTGCTGCTGCCGCCGTCGGCCGCATCCCGCCGCAGCTGCAGCTGGACGGGCACGTCGACGAGAAGGCCGCCGGGCTGGAGGCCGCCCTGCAGGAGAAGCAAGCCGCGCTCCGTCACGTGGACAGCAGGCGGAGTCGACGGGACTCAGCTACTCAGGCCCCCCGCCGCGCTTACCTGCTCCACGACGCTCTTCATGGCCAGAGTCGCCTCGCGCAGGTCCGGGGGGAAGGCGCGGTTCGTGGCGTTGATGCAGCCCAGGACGCCGTACCTGTGGAGGCGGCGGGATGGGATGACTCGGCGCAACACGACATCGAGGCACGTCGCGGCCCGAGGACGATATCCCCCGACAAGACCCAGCAGGCCGATCCCGAAGAGGCGTTCCGTCGTCGTCTCTGTCGCACTCATGGGGCGTCCCTTAGGGGCGCGAGAGAGACAGAGCGACAGAACGACTCTTGGGAACGCCTGCAGCTGCTGCAGCCAACTCACGCCGTGCTGACGAGGGCCTGGTGGCCGGGTGGCGCGCTCAGCTTGTAGTGCCGGTCCAGGCCGTGCTGCTTGAGGAGGCTCAGGGCGCCGGCCGCGCAGTCGTCGTAGCGCCGCTGCTCTTCGGCCCCGTGAGCCGCCCGGGGCGAGCGCGGCCGCGGCGCCACCGTCTCCAGCAGGAGCTGGCCGCGGTAGCCGAGGCGGTCGCGGAACTCTGGGCAGGCGCGGGCGGGGGGTCTCACATCAGTGACGGCTTTCAGACCCAAGGGGCAGGCCCGAACATCGTGGGAATGCCCCTTTAAACTTCACTTCATTCATTTTCTTACGTTTCAAAAATGAAATTTTGACATTGAAATGAGAACACGATCGGACTTTCTCGGTTTAAGCCGAGTTTTGTGCGGTGGTGGTATGTAGATAGCCTCCTGTCAGCTCACCGGCCGTCATCCTGAGGAGGCGCCCGTAGCCCCGCAGCTCCCGCGCCGGGTCCGTGTTGAGCGGCGAGGAGTAGCCGTCGCGGCCGCCCCAGAACAGGAAGCACTCGGCCGACAGCCGCTGCGCCGCCTGCAGGGCGCGCCGGACCTGGCTGCCCGCGACGGCGACCACGCCGGCGTCCGGGGCCGTGCCCGCGCCCTGGCCGTACCTGCGCCGCGGCATGGCGTCAGCAGCGTCAGCAAGGTGCAGGAGGACGTGGAGGGCGTGGTGCCGGCCAGGGGGGGGGGGGGCCTCACCTGTGGTGAGAGTGTAGGTCCGCCGCCAGCCACAGCGGTCGGATGGGGGAGGCGGCGCCCGGCCCCGAGCCCCGCTGCTGCAGCTCCAGACACAGGTCCACCGACTCCTCCAGGTTTCGCTGCGTCTCCTCCAGGGAGTCGCCCTCCGGGGCGAGGTCCCTGTCCCACGCGGCCCATAGCTTGATTCCTGTCCGTGCAAGGACGCGGCGAGTCAGCGCGGCCGGCCAGGGGGCAGCCAGGGCGGTGGCGGTGCGGCACGAGTGCGGCAGCACCAGGACCAGGACTCACCGAGCTTGCTGCACAGCTCGAAAGCCGCCCGTATGCGGCGGTGGTAGTTCTCCAGGGAGCTGGAGCTGGAGCCGGTGCCGTCGTCCCACGACCGCTGGAGCTGGACGGTGCCGGGGCGGCCGCACACTCCTGACCCGCAGCCGCCGCAGCCGAGGCGGAGGGCGTCGCCGAAGGAGATCGCGGGCCTCAGCCAGTCCTCCATGCTGCGGCCGTGCAGGCGCTCCGACGGGTTGTAGAAGCGGTAGCAGAGCGTGTCCTCGGGGCCGGCGTCCGGCCGAAACTCGACGCGGGTGACGCCTGCGAGCAGAGCAGTGCGCGCTGTGCAGAGGCTAGGCAGCCCGCAAAGCATCACGTCTGGGCGGTCGCGTCGCGGGCCACGCACCAGGGAAGTACTCGTCCTGCGGCGTCCTGGCCACGTCGCGGGGCAGCGGCGGCGCGGCGGCGGCCGCCGCCAGCTTCTGCCTCTTGGCGGCCATGGCGACGAGTTGCTGCTGCTGGGACTGAGGCGTGAGCTTGCTCATGTCGGTGATGCGGGAGCTGCTGTGCTCGGACTGGTCCTGCCGCCCTCGAGCAGTCCTCTCTATATCACCTCGGCCGCGTCCCCTGCTTCACGCTGCCCTGCCCAGCCTGACCCTGGCCGGGGCCCCGAAAGGGTATTTCCTGTGGTACCCGCCGGACCCTGGACGCTGCCACCCGACACCCGTGACCGGCCAGCAGCGCGCCCGGCACCGAGGCAAGGGGAGAACGACGCGAAGGACAAGAATAAAGGCGCCGACGCCGTCCTTCCCGTTCATGACGAGGGGGCGGTCAGAAGGCGAGCTGTGCAGCAAGCTCGGTGAGTCCTGGTCCTGGTGCTGCCGCACTCGTGCCGCACCGCCACCGCCCTGGCTGCCCCCAGGCGAGAAGCAGCGAGAAGGGCCCCCAGTCCAACTGACACGGAGCCCACAAAGAGCTGAGAGATAATATTTCATTTCCCCTTGCAACTCGGCTTCAGGTGTTTGCAAAAAAGTTTGAGACATAAAGGGAAACAGAAATGGGGAGGGGGAGGGGGCTTGCAGGCAAGGAAACAAGAGATGGTTAGTCAAGGACACATTATTTAAGGTCATTTTATTTCTACATAAATTGAACAACATTGAACAACTGAGACAGCTGAAAGTACTTTTTTTATCATGATTCTCAAGAAGATATATTTCATCAAAGGGAACTAAAGTCAGTCACAAAGAAAAGATAGTATGATCATAAAATACTGCCCTAAATTCCACAAGGAAAACAAAGGACGGGAGGGATACATGACCAGCATGTACAATTTTTAGCCTCCTGCTTTATTAATTCTAACTGCTAATTGGGCTGTTTCTGAAGAGAAGAGCCCACATTAATCTTACTACTAATGTTAATCCAAGGACCAGAAGAGGGAAAAACATTGAACTCAACCCATTCGTTCTTGGTACAGTTGCAGTTTCTGTGGATTTCAACCGTACTGTGTTGTTTACAACAGCATACTTCTCATCTTTGGATGTTGACTCCAGTGGCTCACCAATCAGGCAGTGCTTATGAGTGGCTGTAATTTTGACCTTCACCATTCTTCCTAACATTTCAGGTTCTTGAGGTACCAGTACCTACAAACATTGTTTGAAAAAAAAAAATGATAAAAAATAATGGTAAAAACAAAAATTAAAAAAAAACAAAAAACAAATTGCTAGTATCTGCACCTGTTCATAAAACTTATTGTGGCCAACATAATGCTTTTTGTCATGAGATATTTCCGTGACTAAAACATCTTGAACTTCACCCAACTTGTGACCATAGGGCTCATATGACTGAAATAATTCTGATAATCTCTTTGTCCTCTTTTTGACCTAAATGTTAAAAAAGGAATGCTTAAAGCAATTTAAATTTTCTAAATCCAGAATTTTACACCTTACACAAGATTTAGTACCTCTTGTGTTGTAGCAACTCGAGGCATTTTTGCTGCAGGAGTTCCAGGCCGTGGGAAAAATTGATTGATAAACAGGCTGGGAAATTTGTACTTAGCACACAATGACACACTTTCTTCAAAATCATCATCCGTTTCTGAGGGAAAACCACAGATGATGTCAGTTGCTATTGTGACTCCGGGCACTCTGAAAGAGATAACAGATTAATAAAAAAGTTTATGTAACAAGACAAAGTACATGAATATGCCTCCAATCAACCTTTCTTTTAAGAAATCAACAACATGCTCGAAGTCTTTCCTGCAATATTCTCGTTTCATGTCTGTCAGCACAGCATCTGATCCTGACTGCACAGGAACATGCAGAAAGCTGTATACACGGGGATGGGATAAGATCTTTGAAACTTCCTGCAAATTAAAAGAACAAAATGAGCTGGATGGATACTGCAGCATATGTCATCTGAGTTTAACTTGAGGAGAATTTGATATACCTCTAAATGTTCCAATATGTAAGGGGGGTTGGTCATTCCAATTCGAAGCATACAACCATCAGGAATAACTTCCACAAGTTTCCACAACAGTTCTGGTAGGCTTGAACCAATGTCCCTTCCATAAGTACCCGTGTCTTCAGATGTTAACCAAATTTCTTTAACACCCTCAGAAAAGGACTGCACCGCCCGAGAAATAATTTCCTCTGAAAAATGATCAGTTTCAATTTAAAAATTTACTACAATGGGGAGGCTGCTATTAGTGGAGTTCGAGACTCACCAGGACGATAACTCCCGAGATCTCCTCGAGCATGTTTTGTTTTGCAATATGTACATTGGTTGAGGCAACCAGTATTGACAGCAATAATCTCAATAAGGTCATTTCTGCGCACTTTGGGAAGCTCAAGAGAAGCTCCACCTAATTTGCGTCCATCAGATTTCTTCTGACCGAGGAATCTAACTGAATTACCTATGTTACAAACAAATGCATTAGCCCAAATCCAAAGTAAAGTACCTACAAGATTACAGTGACTCATTTTCTACCTTTCAGAGTTTCTTCAACAACTTCCACAACACGGTCTATTTGTTGCACACCAATTACACTTAAACCTTGCAAATAGTCAGCTTTGGGTGCTCCTTGAGGAACACAGCCAGCCAAAACTACACGTTTCCCCAAGCGCTTAGCATCTGATATTTCATTTCGGAAGTGGTCTTCAGCTGGATTTTTGACAGTGCAGCTGTTAAGCAGCCATACATGGGCATCCTCCTTTTTATCTGCCAAAACAAAATTTAAAAAAATGCGTTAACATTAACTTTGGTTCACCAAAAAGTTCAAAAGGGATATTGAAAAATTCAGCAACCTGTTAAATTGTATCCATAGGCAGCGAGCTGTCCTGCCATATATTCACTATCAGAACCATTGTGGGTGCAACCCCACGTTTTAACATAGACACTGGCGGTCCCTGGAATTTCAAGGACTGCATTGTCGTCATTGAGAGCAGCAGCAGCTGTAGCATTGTCAGGGCGCTTCTTGGCTCGGTAAGTAACGGCTCGACGGGTACTGTATCGCTCTTTGGGAGTAATGTCCTGAGCGGATATCAGGTCCTCAATGTCATCAATGATCTCATTGCATATGCCAGGCATCTGAAAAATAGAAAACAAGAACTATAAAAGAATGTTAGTTCAGTGCCATAAACAAGATTTAAAGCAAAATTTAGATAACTAAAAAACGAACGAGTGACAACAACTTGAGAGTGACAACGTTTGTAGACAATACTTAAAGCAGGACAACCGTTAATAGATCAACAGCAACAAACCTTCGATTGGTAATTATTCTGTGTTTTTGGTTTTGTTTGTCCTGATGTAAACACGGCGAACTCGTGCAAGAATTTTCAGGTTAAGAGATTCAGGATTACTATGAGAAATTCTGTTTACCACCGTTCTATGCGGGAACCAGCTGGCGCGCGTGTTTCGAATGTGGCAAGCAGGTTTCCAGGACGCAGAAGACGATTATTAACAATGGACACTCGGAAAAATTTATTCTTCCCATTCATAAACTTTGCTTTACATGATGGAACGCAGCCATTATCACTTTTCCCAGTCAACGCCGTTGGTTTTAGCGGTACTTTGAACGGTACATTTTTCATACTACACACAGGTTGAATGATGAATTCTGTAAACTGCAGACGGAGGCTGCAGGCTGCAAGGCGGTGCAAACAAACGTCATGACTGTAAATGTGAACAAATCAAGAGGTTATTAGTGGAAATTGTGATTTAAGCTGCAGAAGATCAAACAATCGGGACTCTAACCGCGAGAGACTTTGTGTTCCTGCTGGTTTAGACTGAATGTCACCTACATTGCCGATAGGACCTCGCACCTAACCAACGCATCATGTATTGTCTTCAGTGGCTTATTCCTGTTTTACTCATTCCCAAGCCATTAAATCCAGCGCTTCTCAATACTCATGTCATGTTCATGCTCCTATATATGGTGAGCTTCTTCCTAGAGCGCAAACCGTGTTCCATCTGTAGTGTCATATTTGTAGCAGCAGTGTTTCTGATCTGCTACAGTGGATTTGGCAACTGCATCTTATGGAACAACATGTGTGATGCAAACCGTTGTGAGAATGGATGAGTAATTCGTGGTTTCCCTCAAATTGTTGCTGCCATAGCACTCACTCTAAGATCAAGAGAAACAACCTGGATAGACTTTGATTCTATGTTCAATGATAAACTTCCTTTTTTTTTAAATATTCGAAACAAAATAGAACTATGACAATTATAATTAGTATTTATTTGTTTTAGGTTTTGTTATTTTAATTTTAGCAAGCAGTTTATCTTTAACAGTCAAGTTGTAGCCTAAAATGTTACTTCTACTTGGCTTTCTATGATTGAGTTCAAAACTGTTTGTATATGTGGATAGGTGTAATCTTTTTCCTGCATTACATGTATCCTATAATTTCCTTATTGATATTTGATATCAGAACCCTCTGTCAAAACTACAAATGCACATATGTGAGAGAGCTTTGAAATTTTTTAAATGTTTGCAATTGTCTCAATGATTCTTGACATTACTGTCTTCTTTACGACTAATTTAAAATTAATTATATAGTCTATAGTGTACTAAGTCATTATTCTTTCATTTTGGTAAATGGCAGTTGTTCATTTTTTCTTTCTATTGAACTGACTTTTGTTATAAAATATGTAGTGCCTAAATAATTGCACTAGTTGTAGTTGCATTTTGTGAAAACATCGAAAATGTCGTAAAACTATTGATTGGTGTACTAATTATCTGAAATGAATTCATAATTGGTCTTCAGGCAGGCTGATCAACCCATAGAAATTGATTTATTGGATAGGAATTGGTTAATACATCTTTTCTCCATCCCTTATTACAACTCTACATAGTTCCATGCTCCACTGAGAAACTATTTTTATCAAAGATTAGTATCAATACTTATGTAAAATTCACAAAATGATATTGTACTTTTTCTTAGGCAGATCACTTTGGGTACTATGGCCCATTCTCACTTTGCAATGTATTGAACATTAAAATTTTGCTCAAGTCTTGATAGACTTCCTTTTCACAGAGACTAGGGCCACACATATCTTTGTTTTTCCTGGAAAAAAGTTTCAGTTTTGTTAATGACAGTGGTTACACCAAGTTGGTACTCTAATGTTCTTGTAATTCGTTTACACATGAGAAATCTGGGTGGTTTTGTGTATTTGACTTTTGCGGGTAGCTTGCAGCCAACTGCAATGTGCCTTGGACCTATGTTCAAGATTTTTATACCTTTACTATTATTCCTGTTTCCCAAATACTTCAAATGCTTAGCTTGTTTTCTCACTTGACTTACTGGTTGCATGAGACGATCAATGCCTCTCATCACCCTCATGTGCTTCCAGACATTGAGTGTAACACCCAGGTCTCCTAATGTTTTAATATTTTAGTGCCAAGATAATTTCTTTTTTCATATTGGTATAAATGTCTTGTTCATTTAAGGAATGAAGGATAAAGTTATGTTCTGTAAAAGTGGAAAGGCACTGCATTTAACAAATGGATTTACCGTGTTTAAGGCTGAAGCTCAATCATCATCTGTATATAAATGAGAAATTTCTAAGGTTATCAATTATTGAGTAGACTTAATTGTAGCTTTATTTCTTTCTTATATTCTGCGTTCATTTCTGATATCTGTAATGGGCTGTGATATTTGCTATCCAAAATTCAAAGCAATGATGAAGGAAAGGCTTGTGTTCCTTAGAGAACTTGTTGATTTATATTCAGTGCATGTATCTACTGTGAAGGAGGAGTACAATGAATAAATTCTGTTGGAATACATGTTTGGAGAACATTTCAACCCTTGCTCTTTTCTTCCCTTCCCTCCTTACAAACAACACGAAGGAGCCGCTCCAAGCTAAATTTGAAATTCGCGCGGGTCTCGAGAGAGTCCGAGCGCAGCGCCAAACCCGATCGTCGTGTGTTCTTGTCGGTCTCCATCTTGCCTTGGCGACCTTTCCCACAGAAGAGGGTAGAACTTGGAGAAGTGATAATGTCTCCAAACATGGCAAAGCTTCCTCTTATGCGTCACATTGTCGTAAGTCAGATCTGCATTTTTGTTTCCATGTGGAGGATTACCAGTTCCCCTTGCTCCCATCTTTTATTTAGTGTCACTTTCGTGTGACCCGTCCGTATCGGGAGCTGTCGTCTGCATCCAGCCGTTTTCATCTTGAATGATCGATTAAAGCCTAGAATGAACTTCGTGAAATAATAATTATCAGGGGAACTGCATTAAATTTCAGGTCCTCGATGTACTTATGTTGACAGTCACTCTTTTTCTAACTTTCCCTCTACTATGTTGTGCGACACTAACCTCCCTATTCAGTGCCCATTTGAGAACACTTTCCATTGGCATTGCACTTCAAAACACGAGCACGTTTTTATTTACTGGATCTGCTTTTGTATTCTAGAACCGTGGCTTAGCATCTGCAGCTGCCAGGGCACTCGAATCTGAACTTCCCATTGAGACCAGCGTTTTGGCAAACAAGGTTCAGGTTCTGAGTATCGAAAGTCAATCACCTATTGTTCGTGTGTCTGTCCAAATCAAGTAAGAACTATTTATCTAACTTGAAAATATTTTAGTTCTGTATGTCAGTTATATAAGCATTTGATGTTCTGTAGGGCGGGCTCACGTTACGAAACTGCCGACAACCTTGGTGTCTCCCATGTTCTGCGATCTGCTTGTGGCTTGGCAACGAGTTCTGCATCTGCATTTGCTGTAACCCGTATCATTCAGGAAAGGGGTGCCAATTTATATGCCGTTAACGATCGCGACTCCATTTCCTACACTTTGGAATGTAATCTGCAAGCTCTGTGAGTATTGCTTTTTAAGGTCTTAGTCACTCCTAGGATTTCCTAAGATCTTGTATAATCTTAATGGAAATTGCAGGGAGCCCTGTTTGAAGGTGCTAAATGCTGTGACATCCCAGCAGCTTTTCAAGCCATGGGAGGTGGTGGACAATGTTCCAAGGTTGAAGTACGAACTTGCTCTTGTGCCCCCTCAGGTATGAATGAATTCATGTCTTCTAGTGCGTCAGTAAGCTACATCCTCTTTTTGTTGAGGTATTTCTTATTGACACTGGTATTTTCTCTCCGATTTCCAAGGCTAGAGTCATTGACATGCTCCATGGTGCTGCATTCCGTACTGGTCTTGGTAACTCGCTTTTCATCCCCAAGTACCTTCTTGGCAGCCAAGGATCCGAGACAGTAAGTCTCTACCAAAATTGAGGCATGTGCACCCTATGAGATTCTACCAACTCTGTGTCTTGTTGCAGCTCCAGCATTTTGTTTCAAATACTTTCTTGGGTAACCGTACCGTGGTTGCTACTACAGGCTTAAGCCACAACGCAGCCAAGATCTTTGCTGAAAGATTAGGCTTCCCTGAGGGCGCTGGTCTGGAAACTTCGTCCCAGTACTACGGAGGAGAGCTCCGCAAACGAGGCAAAGGACTGGCTCACATTGCCATTGCTACTCAGGGAGCTGGGTAAGGAAATAGTGTTGGACTGTCAATGTAGAAGGCTGAATGAAAACTAATTTATTATTCTTTCTTTGTCAGCATCAACCAAAAGGAGGCTCTTGCGTTTGGTGTCTTGCAACAGGCGCTTGGAACTGGGCCTAGTGTCAAGTACGGCACCAATGCTGGTTCTACATTGGCTAAGGCTGTAACTGATGCTGCGGCAGGTCAAACTGCCACTGCTTCTGCCCTTAATGTTTCTCACCAGGACGCTGGACTCTTTGGAGTTGTCCTCGCCTGTGAGCCCCGAGTAGCTGGCAAGGTTTGTTTATATGCTCCTTAAGTATGACACAATGTTTGCTGACTGGTGTGTTTAATGCTCTACTTTTGATTTCTAGGTGACCGAGGCAGCCGTCAAGGCTCTGCGTTCCGGAGTAACCGAGGATGCCATCAAAGCGGGCAAAGCTAAACTGAAGGCTGCAATCCTTGGAGCTGCAGAGAGTGCCTTGACTGTCACTGAAGACATTGGCCAGCAAGGCCTTCTTAAAGGATCAGCGGAGTCTGCTTCTGCTTTAGCGTCTGCTGTAGACTCACTCAGCTCTAGTGATGTGAACAATGTAAGTGGTAAAGATTTAGAGCTCTCTCCGAATTTGAAAAGATGTGTTGTTCTAATGATTTATAACTGTTTTGCAGGCTGCAAGGAAAGTTTCTAGTGGTAAGCTTTCAATTGCCGCTCTGGGTGACATCTCCAATGTACCTTACTTGGATCAGCTTAAGTAAATAAATTATGTAAAGTGTTAACCATTTTAATATTTGTAAATTGTATGTACATCTTGTGCTGAAAATTGAGCCTCATGCTACCGCAATAAATTGGCATTGTTAATACTGTATTTCAGTTCCTAGTTGTCTGTATTCTTCACATGTCACTGCACCCTAAATAAAAACGTCCCATTTAAGACTGGTTTGTATTTGTTGACACTATCCCGCGTACCTTGCTGCTCATCTCCAAACAGCAGAATGCGAGGTGGAAGGGGTGACAAGAATTTCACGCAACATTGGGGGAAGCGTTGACTTTATTGCCTGGTTAGGTGGCGATCATTAATAAAGGCGTACAGTCTCAATAGAGTAAAAGTTATTAGTTATCGTGCTTGAGGTGGGAGGTGATTTGCCAATGGTATCAAATATTGCTCTGATCGTTTTCAAATCATCCATATATTCAATCTGCGAACAATTGCATCAGTTTTAGATGACCGGTACATAAGATTGCATAAGACACAGTTGGTTTACTGCCCTTACCTGCAATTCCACAAGTTCTTTAAGTGCTGTGACAGTGCTTGCAACACACTCATCTTTTGAGAGAAGCAACTGCTGGTAGTGACTGTCTAAAAGAATACCTGCCCATCGTAGCAGTGCCTGTGCATGCGGTACACTTTTAATCTGAGGCAGGCTCTGTGCAATAAACTGAAGCAGAACCAAGCAGTGTGGAAGGGTCAGTTTGGATCGAAGATAGGATAGGATTATTGCTTCACTGCAAGGAGTCCTAATAATGATATCTAGAAGGGATCGCTGAGCAGATGAAAGTTCAACAAGGGCATTTTGACTGTCACTGCTGTCCCTGGAACAAAAACACCAGTTAAACAAGAAACATTGAATTGCTAATGAGACACGCACACAAACACTTACTCTCCATCAATATCCATGGACTCATTATCTGTGCCATTTTCCAAACCAAAGTTCACTTCATTGAATGCATTTACAGGTGCATCCAAACAGAATATTAAAATGGGTACAAGTGCAGACTCAGGGAAATCACGTGAATTTTTAAGAAGCCACATTAGAACCGGGATATTTAGGTCTTCAAGAAGAGAGGGAATCAATTTCTCACACAACCTGAAGAGGACAGAAAGAATTCATTTCAATCTGATACAAAAGGAATAGATTTTCGCAAGCACAAATACTTACATGGCTTGTGAATAGCCTTGAGAAATAAATTTCTTAATAATTTCTGGACTACTTTTGTCATTTTCCAAACATAAAACATCACCATTTGGTTTCTCTTTGCCTTCCTCCTCATTCCAAATAGCATTCTCCATTACTAATACTTGTTCAACTTCATTTGCCTGCACGATAAAAAAGAAAATTAATAAATATTAAACAGACAGACAGGTTCCCTCTTTCTCTAACATTCCCCCCCCCCCCTGAAATACCTTTGATTTAGAAGACTGCAATGGTTTGTGAGAGCCTATAAGGGCACATAGGCGTTCTGTGTCCAATAAAAAGGGTACCACGGCCAAGCTATGTCCAACCACTAGCAATAAGTTGTTTCCAATGATCCAAAGATTAGTACAATTTGAGAACAACTTATAATGCTGTCGTGCCTGAACTAACATAAACTGAGTGTTGATCACAGCAAGTACTGCTCCTGTAACAAATGAATGGGGATGAGTTTCCAAAGACTCAAGAATTGGAGACAGTAACGAATTCTGCTGAGTGTTTTGCCAGTAGTACCTTCATCGCTAGGGTCTGCTCCATAAATAGCTAAATGGTTATTTGACATTTGAGTCATTGCAACAACATGTTTTGTACTAACAGCTTTAACAGTGTACAAGGAACACCCAACACCATCTTCTGATGAGGTGTTGCTTTTTAAAGGCAACGAAAAAAGTTGTCCATCACTCCCTGTAATATAAGGCAATGTTATAACTCGATAACTTGTATTGATTATTCAAGAGCATAATAAAAAATGTAGACAAGAGAGCATACATAATGTGAACAGACGGGCCATTTGGTCTGTCTGCATTACAGTGTGGCCGAGAATATTTTTTCCTGAGCGCTCCAAGGACACTGAGAGCAGTGAACGATTTTTGCCCCCAACTTCCACAATATTAATCATATTCTGATCCTAAAATTTTTGTAAATTACACATTAAAATTGAAGATATGCTTTATTTCAAAGCATTAAAACAGAATAATAATAACAAAAGGAGAAAATCTCAAAAATGTGGTTACCTTGTTGTTCATGGCTATAATAGCAACACAATCAGTATTATCAAAGTTGATATAGAAGCATTCTTTGATGGTCACATTAGGGGATAGCGGTCCAGACCACAACTTTTTCCTATCTGACAAGGCAATAGAAATGGATATGGCTGCACCATTTTTGAATATAACCACTGGTTCAGTGAGTGAAGAATGATTTAAAATAGAATGGATTGAGTGATCAAACTGAAAAATGAATCCAAAACAAAATATGTAAGTAATTTGCACACAGGGCAAAAACAATTGTTTATCCATATAGGATAAGGATTAAAGAAATTTGAAATGGGTGCAGTGAATACCTTCAGTTTCTTCTCTTTGTTTAAGTCAACTTCGGTGTCATTCCATAAACGGACAATGCTCTGGTTAAAGACGGCAATGTAGCGTTTCCCTGCATCGTCATATATGACAGGAGCAGAGAGCTTATCCTTGCTGCTCCAACTGCTTGCCTGTTTCTGGTCGGCTAGCTAGAAAGGGAAAATTTCAAAGCAAAAGATGAAGTAAGTGGAGGAGACATAGACAACCACTTCAAAGAGGAAATGGTGCAAGGCGATCGCAAAGCTAAATCTTTGCATTGGAGCATTTTAGTGGCAGCTATCTATGAGAGTAAACTACACAATATCAGAAAAGTACATATGAGGGCATACATGCATACTATCGCTTGTGTATCTAGAAGAAATAAGAAACCAACCTTGTAGCGAATGACAATATTTTTTCCAAGAGTTACGATAGCACAGCCGGGCACAGAGTCAGAGGTTACCCCGATAGGACTTCTGTCAATCAAGGGGCAAAGAGGGTAACAGGAACTTAATTTTGCCATCTCTCCAAATAACGTGTCCCTAAATTGGTCTTTCGAGAGAAACGAACAAAATTGAAGGGGAGTATCGTTTAGCAATGTACAAATTCTTCCGGACCGTACATACACCACATGTTTGGTGTGCCGTGTTTGTTTGCGTCTTCTGCTGCCAGCGGATGCGTATATTCGCAGGGCACTCTGCCAATAAACGAAATCCGGCAGGATATGTTATTCGCAGGGGAACAAGATAAGAGCCGCCCCCTTTCCGCCCACCCCGCCCCCGCGCACCCGGGCTCCATCGCACCACCCAGTAATGAACCTCAGCCTCGGCTGGCCTGGCCCGTCCGTCAATTTGTCGTCTGTGGGGCTGGTGTATTTTCACTTAAAGTTTTTGTTTTTACTGAAGAGAAGGTGTTTCAGCGGGTGAAGCAGTATTCCGATCACGATGGTGGAGATGCGTGTGCCGCGGGTGGGTTACTGCACCTTTGTGCGAAAGTCGAAAAGGGGACATTAGTTGTCTGTGGTCCGCGGATTGCTTTTCGTGTGTGATTATGTTTTGATACGCTTATTAAGCTCACCGTTCCTCTCCTGCTATGGTATGAATGATGTGATCACGCTAAACGATTTTTCGTATTCGTCGTTCTACGCTGCACTCCACAGAATTTAATCTTCTAGATTTGCAGTGTAAGGTACATTAACCCCGATATCATGTAACAAAACTGGACACAAAGGAGCTCCAATCAATCGGCTGCCTTGACTGATTAGATTGTTACCGCTGTACCCAATATATGTATGAGAAGCTCTGGCAAAGGTTGCGTTTTCACTGACACTCCTAAAATTACCGGCGCTTTTCGATAGAATGGGCCGCTCTTGCGGAAGACCTGTCTTTAGCTAAGGTTAGGGAAGTTTTAATTTTAACATTCCGTTACCATTTGTTATGAAATTTTGACTGAGTGACCATTGAGAATATTGAGAACTTTTTTTCACCTTTGATTTTGTTTGCTTTAATATGTTTGTCACAAACTTTTCCAACAACAGAAATGCTGTAGAAACAATAAATTGTCAGTTGCCAGTTGATGAAATAACAGTGTCTATGTAGAATTTTATGACTTCTCATTTTAATTTTTGAATTATGTGAAGCGAGTGTCATTGGTGCCTTTCAGTTTTCCCTGTACCTGGTCCCTTTATTCAAAATAGCACTTTGGCAGTCAGCCAAAAACTCCCACCTGAACGTGCGTCAGTAGTGGGTGGTATGAGCTCTTGTCTGTCACTATTTTATTTTTGTTTGAAGACTGTAGGGTTGTATTCTTTCCCAAAGTTTTCATGGATGTATTGGGAATTTTTGTTTTCCTGGCTCTGTGGTTGTTCTCTCTAAAATGTCTCTTTTCACTATCTGCCACCTTACTTCTGCCTAGAAAATAACTTTAATCTTGATTTCTATGCTCTGTTTTCCTTCAGGCTGAACTGCTGTCGACATGAGAGCTTAGCTGCCTGCTTCCTATGAAATGGTGTTCAGCACGAAATAACATTATATTGACTTATTTATACTGCTCTTGTGTACACCGTCCAATAATCCAAAATGGGTGCATGCTGTAGCAAACACAATTCTGATTCTGGACGACAATCAGGTAAAGAATATTGCATGTATGCCGTGGTATTGATTTGTTTCTCTCATATCCTGGTTATTCCAATGTGATTTCTGTTTTAACACCTCATTGTCCGTTATCAATGACCTCTTTTAGTCTTGCAACATGGATACAAACTTAATGAAGCAGCTGATCATATTGGTGCCCATCTGGGTAGTGTCGGCACCTTGGGAAGTGAGCCGAGATATATTCAGGAACCAAACCGTGTCATGATGAACATAGGTAGTGGGAAGCGCCAACAAGGAGTTGACATAATTAGGACTCCCACAACACCTTGTAAGTTTGTGGAATGATTTCTTTGTCTGATGGTATGTTTGGGCTTCATTCTAAAACACAACATTATTTTTTTTTAAATTCTAGTTCATCCAAATTCTGCAAATAAAGGGCGTATTGTGGTTGCTGTATACAACTATACTTCAAGGGAGACTGCAGATCTTTCCTTTGCTAAAGGGGATCGTATGGAAGTGATTGATGATAGGTAAGTCAGTCTCTTACCTCAGGATGTGAAAATGTTGTCTCCTGCTTAATGTATCTGTTTTGCTTGTCTAGTGAGTCAGATTGGTGGAGAGTCCGACACTTGCGCACAGGTGAAGAGGGCCTCATTCCTTGGAATTTTGTTGCGGAAGAAAAAT
This sequence comes from Megalurothrips usitatus, assembly GCA_026979955.1. Taxonomy (NCBI): domain Eukaryota; kingdom Metazoa; phylum Arthropoda; class Insecta; order Thysanoptera; family Thripidae; genus Megalurothrips; species Megalurothrips usitatus. Next base: position 1,701,267 of record CM049594.1, on the reverse strand, counting down.
CTGTTGAGAGTGAAGAGTAAGTTCTATTTCTGAGTTTGACCTTCTAATTTATTATCTGTCTGTTAAATCTAACAACAATATAATTTTGAAAAATTGCAGCTGGTATTTTGGTAAAGTGTCAAGAAAGGAAGCAGAGAAGCTTCTCTTAGCTGATGAAAATACGAGGGGGACATTTCTAATCCGCAACTCTGAACATAATCCTAATGGATTTTCCCTCTCTGTAAAAGACTGGGATGAGAATCGTGGATATCATGTCAAGCATTACAAAATAAAACCATTGGATAACGGTGGATATTATATAGCCACTAATCAGACATTTGCCACTCTCCCAGCTCTAGTTCTGGCTTATACAAGTATGTTGACTAACATTCAGCATTAATTTTGTTAAGAATTTATTTCTTACACAATCTATTATTTCCCTGTTTGTTCTGCCATGTGATTCAGAAAATGCACTGGGACTCTGCCATGTTCTATCCCGTCCATGCCCCAAACCCAAACCTCAGATCTGGGATTTGTCACCTTTGTTAAGAGACCAATGGGAAATTGATCATAATGAAATCCAACTCATTCGTAAACTTGGGCAAGGAAACTTTGGAGAGGTTTGGTATGGTAAGTTTGCTGTAAATTTTACTTGTAGAATGGGTGGAAACTGGTTGTGTACTGCAAAACAAGAATTTTTGGAAATCAGAGATTTTTACAAAACTTATTTTTTAGGAAAATGGCACAACAATATAGAAGTAGCAGTGAAAACCCTGAGACCTGGAACGATGTCAACTGCTGCCTTCCTCCAAGAAGCAGCAATCATGAAAAAGTTCCGCCATGATCGTTTGGTTGCACTTTATGCTGTTTGTTCAAAGGAAGAACCCATTTATATTGTGCAAGAGTATATGAACCGAGGTAGTCTACTTGAGTTTTTACGAAACGGGGAAGGAAAGGATTTGCAATTTGGAGACCTGCTCTATATTGGAGCACAAGTAAGTTGTTGCTATTTGGTTTACAATTTTTTTGAACTTGCCTATTTGACATAGAAACTTAATCTAATCTATGTGGCTGTAGGTTGCCAGTGGAATGGAGTACTTGGAAGTAAAACAGTTGATACACAGAGACCTTGCTGCTCGTAATGTTCTGATTGGTGACAATAACGTTGCCAAAATATGTGACTTTGGGCTTGCCAGGGTTATCGAAGATGATGAATACTGCCCTCGCCAAGGTGTGTATTGTCTTTTTAGCTTCACTTTAACCTTTCTTATGGTTATGATTTTCTTTGTAATGTGCTGGTAAACGACTAACAATATTTCATTCTGTGCCTGCAGGTTCCCGGTTCCCTGTTAAATGGACTGCCCCAGAAGCAATTGTGTACGGACGCTTTTCAATTAAATCAGATGTCTGGTCCTATGGGATACTGTTAATGGAGTTGTTTACCTATGGTCAAGTGCCATACCCTGGTTAGTACAGAGCTGTGGAAGTACAGTATAGTTAAACATTGCTATTTAAGGAAACTCTTTTAATTTTTGTCCTCTTAATTTTCATTTAATGTTATTGCAGGTATGCATGGTCGAGAGGTGATAGAACAAGTAGAGAGAGGGTATCGAATGCCCAAGCCAACATGTCATTTCATTCCGGATGCAATCTACCGCCTTATGCTCCAATGCTGGGATGCTGACCCTGATAAAAGACCCACATTCGAGTTTTTGAATCACTACTTGGAAGACTTCACTGTTACTTCTGAACTCCCGTATCGCGAAGTAATCGACTGAATGCAATTGATCATTTACTGTAGGTCATCCGGGTTTTGGGTCTACTTTTTTTTTTCCCTAACACTTTATTTAAAGATGTATTGGTACCTCCTTCTCTCTGAACTCTTGCTTTTGTGAGAATGCATTGACAAATTTGTGAATGTGGGTGCACTTTCTGGGACTGTAGTGAGTGATCTTTTTAATTCTTGGTCATGTGTACAATAGTTGTGAGTACTGCCTTATTGTAGTTAGCTCATAGTAGTTGTCTTTGAACTAGTATCCTATAACAAAGATGTTATCACCCCAATTGTCAGTTTTTGAGAAATAGGGCCTAGGCCTGTCTAATCAATTTTTTTATTCTTATAAGTACGAGTATGTGGGCAGGTATTTTTTAATTCCTGGAGAGGTTGTCTTTACAACATTTGGTGTGGCATGTATCATAGAAGACATGTATGCAGATTTGTTATGCATTCAACCTCAGAATGAAGCATACCGTCTTTATTCTTAGACTTTGATTTGTAATTTTTGTACATATTCTTGTCCTTGAGTGCATTCTACTGTTTTTTGTGGTTTTTATTTTTATGTTTAATTTTTGCGATGACGAAGCAATTATGGCAGTGATTTGAAGTTAGACTGATTCTCGTTTGATACCGTATGGGAACTGCTTACTGAACCTATTTTAATTTTGATGCTTACATTTCTTAAATTTTTATTGTTCACTGTCTTCTTTCTCATTCACATTGTTTTTAGTGTTCACATATTGCAAGTGAATTGTTTTCCCTCTTCTTTATTTTTTTCCTTACTTGTCATTGATTTGTGTTATAGTTGTTATTTTGTCCCACATTTGTTTTGTTGAGTATTTGCCTTTTCTGGTCTTCCCCTCACCTTTCTTTTTTCCCCCTTTGATGGAAAACATATTCACCAAGATGATTGAGTTTTAGAGGATAATTCTGAGTGTTTTTTCCACTAGTCATAAAAAGCAGTGCAACAATCATTTTGAGGGTTAGTGTACTGTTTTCTTTTTGGGAGAGATTTTGTTCAAACGCTTCTCTCTGCTGCAATGCCAAAGATTGAGTCATAATATCCATAAAATAATATTTCATAAGCATTATTGTTTCCTGTGTCTATAACCTGCTGCTGAAGCAATTCCTTGAGCATTTGTCATTGTTGGAAGCAAGTATGAGTGAGAGTGCTGCATACCTTGTGCAACATTGCCCGTCTGAAGTTTTCATTATGTCCTGTAGAATACACTGGTACGAAGTAATCTATAGGAGAAATAAATTTCCCTCTACTTATTTAATCTTAATGTGTTGATGGAATGACTGATCACTAGCTACTCAACCTTTTATATTGTGAAACATAATAGCATACAGAAAAGAAAATAATTTTTCGCACATTGGATTTTTGGAAAAAAATCAATGATCTTTTGTTATCATGCGGTAAGGTTTTTGCTTTATCGGTAGTGTTTATCGTATCAGTCAGTTTTTGTTTTGTTTTTCATACTGCTGTCTCCTCCCTTTTTTATTTGTTCTTTACCTTACACCTCTCTACCATATAAGTCTGGGATATGAAAAGTATTGTAGTCAGTTCTGTATAATTTAGTCATGGATAATTTGTTTGTGCCGAAGGGTCATCAATGTGGTCCATTTCCTGCCAGAGGTCGTCATTTTACGAGATATTGAGACATTAAAATTAGATTCGGCATAGTCGGAGCCGCATGAACCTCTCTGCGTAGCGAGGAAATTATCCTTCCCAGTGTCTGTCATGCCTTCACATAGTAAATCAAGAAACAAGTACATTCTTAATTCAACAAAATTTTATAAAAAATGTGTTGTACAGCATTGACCACTATACTCGATCTTCCAGGGTAAGTAGAGAACGAGTGTCTTCCTTACTACCAAATTTGTCTGGAAATAGTTTCTGTTGCCTTATTTGATGTTCCATAACATTCAGTTGTGCCAAATCCCTTTCTGTTCCTGCTATTTAAGCTTTCTGTTAATTTATATTCTGGTGCATGCATCTAGGGTTAGCAGTAGCAATAGTTCTTGACCAAATGAGTGGTTATGCTCACTTTGCTGTTGAGAGTAAAATAGCTCATAAAGTGCTTGCTTTTATCATGCCATCTGCTTGCCATATGTAATCTTCTTTGACTTAGCATTCGCACAAGTATTGTCATCTTTTTTTTTCTCTTACAAATTTTTCACACAAATTGATACTTTGAGTGTTGTATCTTTCAATGAAACCTACAATTACTTGTAGTTCTTTTCTTTTTTTTTTAAAAAAAAAAGGGGGAGTGGGGGTGCGCTCTAATGCTGTTTAGAATGCCAGGTGTACTACATGCTCCTTGTGTTATTCAGGTCGCCTACCCAGCTGCCTCATGTAAATGATCTTGTTAAAATTCGTTCTTGATGTCATGAAGAGTAAGAACAAAAACACAGGGAGTTGAAAGTGTACCTGATATTGATATTCAGCCTCTATATATTTCTGTGATTTTGTGATTACTTTCTTGGTCACTCTTGGCTGCTCGTGGCCACCTGGTTCCTTAAAAATGTCACGGATTTGGTCTATCAATCAGTGTGCTTTTGGTGTGCCTCTAAAATGTGTTCCTGTTGACACCTATTCTATCAAGTCATCTTTTGTGATATGAACTTTTAGTTAGTGTTTTTATTTAAAAGAATATATGTATACATTTTCTCTTTTTTTCCTAAGACATTTTTTTGTAATCCTCTACAACTACTGCTAAGTGGCAGCTATTTTGAAGGTCTGCTTCCGGCATTGCACTGTATTCTTTACTTTTGTGAGAATAATATGCCATCTTGTGCTCACTGATTGCACACCAGGCGAACGATAGGAAATCATTTCTATGTATGTGTTCTACCATGTGTATGAGTGGTTTACATAACTATTTTTACAAACAGCTCATCTTATACATACAGTCTTTCCATTACCATGAAATCTTTTCCAAAATACACTTTGTACGTTTTATTTGGTAAAACTAGCATACAACAAGATTTCTTTGTACCATAATATTATGTCATGGCCAAAACCCATTAAGTCTAAGCATGTGTGCAATGTTATATACATTTTGAATTGACTATGCCATATGCAATGAGTTTTCTATTCTTTTGTATTATTACTAATTTTATTTGGTGCTTTAGTGTACATATAACTCTAAGGTAATATGTAACAGTGAGTGTTTAGTCAACAAATTGATTACTGGAATCGTTGGGGAATTATATTTATTTCAAAGTAGTTACAGTATTAGTCATCCAAAGCTTTTCTAACCCTTTCATTTATTAAGTACACTCGAAGTCAGTCTTTTCTATTAAGTATTCTACTTCCTGTCTGTATATCTATTCCATTATCCTTTTGTAATATTTTTGGTGGCCGTGGCCTTTGAGAACAGCAAAACTGCTCTCAGCTCCCTAAGCATGATGAAATTGAGAAGGGAGAGCATAGACTAAAAGTGGGCCAAAAATTGATAGTCAGTATAGGTTGGTCAAGTAATATGCTAGTAAAAATTAAATTGACTTTACCCACATTGGGCTGGGCAAGTCTTTAGAAGTAAATGGCATTACCACAAATGTCAAGAACTTTCTTTGAAATTATTTTGTAGATGATAGTGTGTAAGAGTTTATGAAAAGTATCACATTTATTCTTGAAGTGTTTGGCCACCAATGTACTGTTTCTGCTATCATAAGTTAGCCACTGAAATTGATGTGTTCAAAAAATATTACAATTTTTGGCCTACTGAATTCCTTAAAAATAATGGCACTAGTTCACATCAGTAATCTGAAGTGGGGAAAAGTAATCCTTGACATTCACAACACCAAGGTAAAGAATTGTATATAGAGTTACTCAGTAGTTCCAGACTTTGTATTCTGGTTCTGTGTTGTCCAGTTTCTGTAGCTGTCTGGAGTTGTAAGTTAGTTCATGATTTCTCACGTGTCTCCCAGGTAGTAAAATTTTATTTGTTTTCTCAAAACCATAAGGATAGGGTTGGTATTTTTAAGATGTGGCATGTGGAGGTTTTGAACTAATCTCTTAGTATCCTTCGTAAGAATACATATTTTCTATCACACCATGGAAAATATCTAGACTTAAAATAATTTTTGTGCCTTAAAGCTGTAATCATTCCTTGCATACTCGTCACATTACTGACTTAATGTGTATGCAGCTCTAACCTTGCACTCTACTTTTAAATACTTTTGTCCATGGTGTTAGAACCTCTCCTGTATGTTAGGTCTTAGTCTCTGGTCATCTCCATAGTTCTGGAAAAGTGTTAGATTGTATTGTTCTTCAGTTCTTCTGATTAATACTGCACTGTACTGAACTATACTTATTCAAGTGGGACCAATGTGATTTTGTGCATTAACTGCTTTTGACACACAAGTGAACGCAATTTTTGTTATTCTTTACTAGTTTTGACTGATTCATATATGATATACTTCACTTAAAACAAGTCGTGTACTAAACATCTTCATCCAATATCATTTCTAATGTGATACTGAACAATGCTATAAAGTTTCTTAGCCAACACTGTATCTGTTCCAAAGTACTCAATGAGGCTTCTCCATCAAACACCAATATGTGTGTTTTTTCCCCATTAAAAAAAAATAAGAACTAATTGTCCATTTGTCACAATAACTTAAGCCATAACACTGCTGATTTAATAATGCTGATCAAATTTCCTAATTGTTTGATTTGGTCCTGAAGGATTTTTGCTTATGCACACATTTCTTACTATTTATTAGTCACTATTGCAGGGTATTAGCTCTGAGCTCTACTCTAAATAAAAAGTTCAACACTGCCACCTAATTTTTACCTGGGAACCACAAGGAATCTGAACTACTTCAACTTCCGTCTTCATTCTCTTCAAAGATAGATGCTAGTGTACAATACGTTTTATTGCCTTATATTGTCACTTCTACCATGTGTTTCATAATATAATTTCACTACCAAACATACTGAGTTTTACCTTATTCCAACTATCCTCGGTAGCCTTGCTGCCTGCCCGTGGCCGTTCAGCGGCTGAGTGTGCTGGTGTGCGTGCAACACTCTTGGCGTGCGGCCATGTCCTCCCCCTACTCCCTTCTCCCCCTCCTCTCTGGTTCTGGTCGAAAACATGGAACGGAGCCGGGCCAGCCGGGTCGGTCCAGGAAGCTGGGTGGCATCCGATCACACGCCAGTCCAGCGGAGGCGAGCCAGCCGAGCCGGCGACCACCCACACTATCCGCTGCGCCATGGTGGAAATTAAGAAAAATCTGGAGTCGTTAGGTGATGATGCACGATACGTATATGTGGACGGGAGGCCAGAGGTCATCCCCCATACAGGTGCCACCATGGCCCCTCCCCTCTCCTGTCGCAGGTCGCAGGTTCCTCCCCGCAGCCCTCGATGCGACGTGGCTGTCCATCGGGCTCGTGTGTGGTGAGTGCGCCGTGTGCGGCTGCGTGCGTGCACCAGAGAGAGAGAGTCCCACAACATCTATCTCCAGAATACGCGCGGCGTTTCTCAATCACCTGGTATGTATGTGTGAGTGAGTGTGAGGGCGTGTAAGAGAGAGAATTTTTAGTATGTACAAAAATGAGAAGGGATGAGACGCTCGGCTTGGAGGAAAGGTGTATTTACTGAGTGGGTGCCGCCTGTGCCTGCTGTGCCGCAGGGGTGGTGGTGACGGTCGTCGTCTTGCTGGCGGCGGGCATCGCGGCGGCGCTCATCGCGGAGCGGCTCATCCCCATCACGTACAGTACGGCACCACACGGCGACTGTCTCAGAGCATTCAGGGCGGCCAAACTAACCGCCCCCCCCCCCTCCTGAAAAATATTCCGCCCATTGTAATGATTTTGTCAGTTTGGCCGCTTGTACCACGAATAAGCCGTTTCCGTTTGGCTCCGGCTGCCTCCCAGGCACGCAGGTGAGGGTGTCCGGCGGGGAGCTGCGCGGCCGCGAGAGGGCCACGCCCTCGGGGGCCGTGTACCTCAGCTTCCAGGGCATCCCCTACGGCAGGCCGCCGCTGGGAGAGCGTCGGTTCAAGGTGGGCGGCGCGTTGCCTGCATCCCGCAGCAGCCCGCACCGCGGTGCACACGGCAGGGAGGCACTGGTCACTGATCCCTCCCAACCCTCTCATCTTCCGACAGGCGGCCGAGCCCCCGGAGCCGTGGGACGGCGTGCGGGACGCACTCACCGAGGGGCTCATCTGCCCGCAGCCGCACAAAGTGTCTGTAAGCAGCACAGCGCTTCGATAAATCGTGGACGATTATGAGCGGCCCCTCTCTTTTTCACTCCTCTCGTTTCGGCGGGCATGAAGGCCGGCGCGGTGATGGTATCTCGCGCAGCGGCCTCGGCGCCGCGCTGTCGCCGCGCCGCTCGGAGGGGCCGCGGCACGGAGCCCCCCCCCCCCCCCTCCTCCTCTCTATCTCTGCCTCACCGTGTCCTTTTAATGAAATCGCCCATTTCACCTATTCGCAGAAAACCTCCCCAATCAAGTCCATGGGCAACATGCTCAAGTTCATCCTGTCCATGCCAGGCATGGCCAAGTTCATGTTCGACTACATCGCCCGCATGAGCGAGGACTGCCTCTACCTCAACGTCTACACGCCGCAGGCAAGTCGGAGGTCGGAGGCGGCTGAGCGCACCGGGAGGAGGGCCGGGCCTGGGCGCCTGCGGACGCGAGGGCCGACAGCGTGCAGGGCCAGGGCCCGTACTGCCCGGCCCGGCGGCGGCGCCGTGCTGGTGGGCCGCACGCCCGCACGCGCGCGCCGCGGGCTGCCTACCCGGCTTTCCGCGGGCGCTCGCCTCCCCTCCTCATGCCGTTCGTGCCGCGTGTCGCCGCAGACGGAGCTGCCCGCCGCCGAACTCCGGCCCGTGGCCGTCTTCATCCACGGCGGGGGCTTCATTGCGGGCAACGGCGACGCGAGTCTGTACGGGGCCGACTACCTGGTGGAGCTGGGCGTGGTCGTGGTCACGCTCAACTACCGCCTCGGCGTCTTCGGTAAGGCTGCCGCCGCGCGCCACGTCCCGCCCCGCCCCGCCCCGCCCCGCCCGGCGGTGTTTGAACCTGCGACTCCCCCGCAGGCTTCCTCTCGACCAACACGTCCGAGGCGCCGGGCAACGCGGGCCTCAAGGACCAGGTGCTGGCGCTGCGCTGGGTACGCGACAACATCCGGGCGTTCGGCGGCGACCCGAACAGCGTGACCCTGTACGGCGAGTCGGCGGGCAGCGCCTCGGTCGCCTATCACATGATGTCGCCCATGTCGAGAGGTGCGTCCGCAGCGTCCGGGAGCCGGGAGCACGGCCGGCGTTCCAATAACCCGGGGGAGCCGCCTCGTGCCGCAGGCCTGTTCCACCGCGCCATCCTGGCCAGCAGCACGGCGCAGAACCAGTACGCGCGGACGGCGGACCACGGCCGCTTCTCGCGGCGGCTGGCCGAGCTGTGCGGCGCCGACCCGGACACGGCGGCCGACCCAGACCAGCGGCTGCGCTTCCTCAGGCACGTCTCCCACACCGCCATCGACGACAAGCTGGCCGACGTGCTGGACGACCAGGTAGGCGTGGTCCGCCGGCGGCAGCCCGGGTGCCGGCGGCCGCCGGGCCGCGCTGAGCTCTCTGCGTGCACCAGGACGCGCGCAGCATCATGGGCCGGGTGCCCTTCGTGCCGGTCATCGAGTCCGAGTTCGACGGCGTGGAGGCCTTCCTGACGGAGGACCCGGACGTGCTGGTGCGGGAGGGGCGCTACATGCAGGTCCCCGTCATCATCGGCTCCAACAACAAGGAGGGCTCCATCTTCTACACGGGCGTGACGCGGCCTCCCACGGAGGAGGGCTTCAGGATGATCGACGAGGACATGACCTGCACCATCCCGGACCCGATCTACCGCCGCCTGTCCCCGGAGAAGCGGACCGAGCTCGCGGAGAAGATCCGACAGATGTACTTCAAGGGCGGCCACGTCAGCGAGGACACCGCCGGCTCCCTCGTCGACGTGAGTACCCCCCGACCTCAGTGCCGCACGCTCATCGAAATAATCTTGTTTTTAAGCATTTAAGACACGATGTGCAAATCCCCGATTTTGTTCAGACTTTGGTGGCCGGAGGACCTTTGGTAGGTGTAAGGACCTTAGGGACTTGTTCATCTTCGCAGCTGTTTGGGGACCTCCAGCTGGAGCACGCGATCCACATCACGTCCAAGTGGTTCGCCCACTACGCGTCGGCGGTGAACCCCCTCTACATCTACCACTTCACGTTGCAGTCCAAGTTTGGACTGTCGTTCTTCTTCTCTTCGAAAAACCTGAAAGGTGACGATGCGTTCAGCATTCTTGGTACATCCTAGGTCCCTAGAGAGAGGGAGAGAGAGAGGGGGAGAGAGAGGGGGAGAGAGAGGGGGAGAGAGAGAGAGAGAGAGAGAGAGAGAGAGGGAGAGAGAGAGAGTTTGGAGAGGGACTAAAAAGAGAGAGAGGGAGGGGGAGAGAGAGGGGGAGAGAGAGAGAGAGAGAGAGAGAGAGAGAGAGGGAGGGATGCGTTGGGGGTCTGCCTACTTCTGCCGTGGCACGCAGCTGAAAGGGGGGGGGGCGTATTCTTAAAAAGAGAGTTTTCCGAGTTGACAGTCATGAATTGGCTGCGCAGGTGCGGGCCACGGGGAGGAGCTGAGCTACGTGTTCCGGCACCACCTCTTCAAGAACCAGCCCGCCCTCAAGCAGAGTGCGCGCGAGCAGGCCGTGCGCGAGCGGATGACCCGGCTGCTCACCAACTTCATCAAGACCGGGTGGGTGCCGGGGGTGCCGAGCTCGGCGTCAGGGCCGGGGTGCGGGCCGGGGTGCGGGCCGCGGGGCGCGGAGCAGGCGACTCACCCGGGGACTTCTTTACTGTGCAGGAACCCGACTCCCCCCAACGCCACCCTGGTCGGGGCCAGCGCCCTGGACAGCGACATGACGTGGCCGCCGGTGCGGCCGGGCCGCATGCAGTACCTGGAGATCGGCGAGCAGCTCGTGGTGAAGAAGGACCTCCTGAAGGAGCGGATGGCCTTCTGGGACAGGGTCTACAGGGACACCCTCGGGACGCCGCTGTACGACTTCTTCTAGCCGGGTCTCAGCGCCGCACAGCACCGCACAGCACCGCGGACCACAGTCATGCATCTTACTGATCGGCGAATATATTTTTTTTTGTGAAAACGTGGGGTTGATGAAATAAACCGTTGTCCCAACAATTTTTAAAAAAACATACGAATTATTTATTGTTGCCTGTTTTGTTCCCAAAATATCACGTAGGGTAGAAACAACTTGCTGTCTTCGGCGGTTAAAAGAAAATGAAACCAAGCTCTGCACGTGTTTGACTGTGCGGAGCGGACTGAGCGAGAGAGAAGTTCGGTCGGTAAATTCCGAGTGAGATCGCGACGAAGGTGTGTGGCGCGGAGGTGGTTTTGGTTCGAGTCGGGCACCTCGATGGGGAAGCTCAGAGCCGCTCTACGTGAGCCGCCTCCGCACTTGCAGGTACTCTTTGATCTTGTTGCACCAAGGATCTGCGAGGAACGAGACCGAGTCATGAGACCGCGGGTGACACAGAGACAACCCACAACTCCGCGCCGTACTCACTGTCAAAGTCCCATAACTTCGCTGGGCAGTCCTACAAGGGGAGGAAGGGGAACGAGTTAGTAATCGCGAGGAGAGGACGCTGTAAAAATACCACCCCGATGAATCGCCGCAGAACTTCTCGTCTTGTGACGAGCGGCATCTGTCCCCCTGCCGCCCGCGCTCACCGCGTGCAGCTCCTCCCAGACGCAGTAGCTGAAGTCCAGGTACGCGCGGTTGCACTCGCTGCCACGGGCGAATCCGAACCAACCGGCGTTCGGATCAGCTGCGGGAGAACCGCTTGGTGAGAACCGAGCTGCACCGACGAGCACATTAGTGGGGGGGGGGGGGGGGGGGTTGGCTCACGGTTTCTGAAGGGAAGGCACTTGGCCACGGCCATCTCTGGGAAGTTCATGTTGGGCTCCTTGGAGCCGCGGCCCTCCCTGTAGCGATCCCGCAGGCGGCCCGTCAGCCTGTCGTACCGGCCATCCATCTGGAATAAAGCCGAAATCAGTGCGACTGGCGGCGAGGCCAGGCCAGGCCAGGCCAGGCTCCTGTGGTCCTCGCTAAGTTGTACGTACCGTCCCCCGCTTTTTCCACAGGCACTGTTGTAAACACTGGCGATCATGCAATGTTAATACAGGCATTACTTTCGGAATGACATTTACATTTACAATGCTGGCCTGTTTTCGCATGCGCTTGGGATGAACTCTCACTCACCAGGATCTGTTGCGCTACTGACGAAGCTCTGTCGGTGTCGAAATAATTCCACGAAGTCAGAAAATCTGGCGGATCGACGTTCGAGTTTAAACTCCTCGGTCCATGAGCTCAGCAAAGACGACAAACCGGCCCTCCGGTCATACCTGAACTCTTGAAGACCTGCTCGTAGCACTCCTGCCTGATGTTGTCCTCCCGGAGCATGTTCGCCTTCACGTAAGTCCCGCAGCAGATCTGCGGCGGAGCGGAGGGGTACACTGAGGGGGCGGAGCGGCCCGAGCACGAGTCCTGCCAGCGCCACACGTACCTCGTTCCTGAACCTCATCTTGGCCCGCAGTGCCGGGTCTCTCTCCGCCTCGAAGTTCTCCCTCATCGGCATGTAGAAGTCGTCCATCTGGTCGAAGAGCTTGCGGTCTGGAGGGAAAGTCCGCGTGACTTGACGCGCTGACCAGATGCTGCCCACCATGGGGAGCGCCTGCAGTGGCCAGGGTAGGCCAGCCGCACAACACGCGTGCACGGCGGTGCCAGCGGTGGGCACCGCCGGTGGGGCCGAGTGATTCGCCCCTCTTGCTTAGGAAACGCTTGCCGACGTCTGGCACCAGCAGGCACTAGGCTCAGACGCTTACAAACGTCTGACAAAGTTGTAAGACGCGTGTAAGCGTCCGCCTGTCAGACACTCGGCAGAGTGTGCTCACTGAAGTAGGGGTTGTCCAGGTTGTACTGCTCGCCGCGGCAGCGCCCCAGCCAGACGGCCACCACGCCCAGGACGAGGAGGAGGAGCGCGATCATGGCGCGCGGCGGCCTGCGTGCTGGCCTGCGCTGGGCTGGGTGTCCTGCTGTGCCGGCCGCCGGCCCGCCGTCCTGGACAATACTGGAGCGCGGAGCCGGCGACAAGCGCTTGACACCCAGGCCGTGTCACGCCGTGTCACGCCGTGTCGCGTCGTGTCGCGTGCGTCAGGCACCCGCCGCCTACACCTCCCCCCCCCCCCCCCCTCCCTCTCCCCTATCGACACTGAACTTGATACTCTGTCGTGTTGACACGCCGCGGCCGGCCGGCGGCTCATCATGGCCATGGGCAGCTCGCCTGCCGGCTGGCCCGGCTGGCCCGCCTGGCCTGCGCCCGCGGGATTCCCCCTCTCGGCGTAATGTGCGGTAATGTGCCCTAAGCACACCACAAAACCGGCCGCCGGCCGCCGCTATCACTGTCACGGCCGGAACAGCGCGGCTCGTGTCACGTCGTGCCGCATCGTGTCACATCGTGTCACATCGTGTCGGCTCCGTGCGGCGCTCTGTGCCCTGTCCTGCCCGCCTGCCTGTACCTACAGCACGGCTCTCATGAGCTTTATTTAGTTAAGCCACGCCGAGAGCGAGAGCGTGAAAGCGTGAGAGCGTACGCATCGATTTTGCCTTTTTCAAGGGATGTTTTGAAAGTTAGGTGCCGGTTTGTACATCAAAACATACCAGAGGCTTGCTTTGGACCATTACAGCACCCCACAAATACCTCTGCACCCTCAAAATTCGACTCGCGCTTTGGTTGCGGCAAGAGCGTAGAATCGGCGGCGCAAAAAGGCATTTTGGAAAGGTTTTTCGCATCCACAACACATCTATCGTAAATTTTTATGTCCAAACCGGCAAAATCGACGCGCACGCTCTCACGCTTTCACGCGCGGCGTGGCTTAACTAAGCTATGCCTGCGCCGCGCATGCCGCTCCGCGCCCGGACTTCCCTCGCCACCGATGCTGGTGCTGTGTGAATAGCAGCTGCGAGGGGCTGCGAGGCACTGCAAGGCGGGGTGGGGGAGGCGAGGCGAGGCCCTGCGAGGCCTCCGGCGGCAATCGCAACTTTTCTCGGCGTCTGGACCATCTCGATGCCTCGCGCCGTCTGTTGCCCCGAGCCCCGACCTCTGACCTCTGTGACGGCTACCTCGGCGGTGTGGGTCGGGCGGCCGGCGGCTGGACTCCGGAGGACGATGACGCCCTGCCCCTGCCTTGCTGTCCTGCCCCCTCCCCCTCCTCCTCCCCCGTCTCTCTTTACGGCCGGAGTGCGCAAATGAATTGGATGACGCGCCCACGCGCCGCGTCGGCCGAAATAGCCGTTCGTTCCACCGCCGAGCTGCGGTCGCGGACACGGACCGTTGCCCGCGGTGCGTCCTGCGTAGGCCCGCGCCGCTTTTTCTTTTCATAAAAAGGAGAAAACATAAGTTTTATATTTTATCCGTCGTCTGTAAACGTCTCACTTCCAGAGATGCTCGAGTCACCAGAGTAAATACACAACATTTAAATACGAAATGTCCAGAATAAGGAATAAAAGAATACCTAACGACGCGTGTCTCTGCCTGACACTTCATGCCGAGCTTCAGGCTCCCACTCGCGCGGATGTAATTTCACACCTCATCGCGCCCTTATGGCTCATAATGAGAGCCTTACCGTCTGCGCATTTCATCTTTTTGCCTCTCGTCGGGAGCGGAGTGAGGGAAAACCCAGACTGGGCCGCGGGTCGCATCACCGGCAGGGTCAGGATCAAGGGCAGGGGGATGACGACTGTGCTCTGTGCCAGCTGTGCCGTGTCGTGTGGATGCACTGACGTCTGTTCTGGCCGCCGCGTGTAGCCCCACCCAAACCAGCTGTGCCGTGTCGTGTGGACTGGAGCACCGCGCTCACTTCTGCCCTGCCTCCGCCCGCCCACACCCACACCTGCACACGTGTCCATGTCCCGTGCCGTGCCGCGCCGCGTGCTGACGTTTGCGCGGCTGCCCAGCGCCGCGCCGCGCCGACCCGCGCGACTATTAGCCACTGCACGTGAGCCGGGCACGGCGGCGTTCGAAAAAGTGGAGCGGCTGCAGTTGCAGTGAGCGAGCACGGCGGTGTGGATATGATGATGGGAGCGTGAGTGTGTGTGTGTGGGGGGGGGGGGGAGAGAGAGAGAAGGAGAGAGAGGAGAGAGAGCACGTCACGTCACGGTCAGTGGGCTGCAGCAGTTTGACGCGGTGGACTGCCGCCTGCTACCGCCGACCCCTGACCCCGCGCACGCGTGTGCCGTGTGTGGCGGCGGCACGGCCGGCATTGCACGGCCGCGGCTCCAGCAGCCATCCGCCCGGGTCGGAGCCGCTTACCGCGCACCTTACCCACGGGTGTCTGCGCGTGAACTGAACCGGCTGCCCACAAGATTTCTGTGTGAAGTGCGAGGGGTCGTGAAGTAAGAGAATCGATACTCGTCCAATACTGAGGTTTATTTCTGCAATGAGCTGCATGATCATACTTTACAAACATAGACAACGCATCTCACGTCAAAGAACGCCCTGTACAAAAAATGTGTATCAACATAAAACATATGAAGTAAAGTTTGCTTGTAATTAAGTACTTTCAAGGGACAGTGTCAGAACAGAGTATCAAAATATTGCCGTTTAATTGTGCATATTGTGGAAATATCTGAATTGTGATGCAGTAGCCAAACTAAATAATCAAGGCCAGTTACATTTTTAAACCTAGTTAAAACTTATCTTTTCCCTATATCTATAAGGTTGCAAATGGAAAAAGGGGCCCTTTGTCATGTACTCAACAAGCTTTAAGAGGATATCACAGAGAACAATGGTACACAAATTAATTTACATGGCACTACAACTACAGTGATTAAGTAGCTCTTGAGCAGGCATTCATGATTCACAGGAGTTAAAAATAAATAAAATCAGAAATAAAACTATAATTAAAGAACACTATCTATCTAACTAAGATTTTCCATTATACAAATCTATCAGTCATTATCATTAGCACAATAATAGTGCTACCACATGAGGTAATTTATCTAATCATAAATTTTAAAAAATTAAATAAGCCACAAAATGGAACTTGTAAAATATTTAAGCCCTAGAATCTGAGACATTACACATACAGTACAAGTTAGTAGAAGGCAGACTTGTGAGTAATCCAAGTAATCCAGCGAGAAATAAAATGCATCGGCAAATTATAAATTCAGTATTTCTCAAGCTCTGCATGTTTATTGCTATGTTTAAAT
Organism: Megalurothrips usitatus; assembly: GCA_026979955.1. NCBI lineage: Eukaryota > Metazoa > Arthropoda > Insecta > Thysanoptera > Thripidae > Megalurothrips > Megalurothrips usitatus. The sequence goes on along the minus strand of CM049594.1, from coordinate 1,685,243 downwards.
TGTGTTTGGATTAACACTTTCCAGCCTTTTTTTTTTTTTTAAGGTGGTGGTGGTGGGGATTCATATTTTGTCCTTTATTTAAAGGGAGAAAGGCAGCACCAACCATTCATTTTCTGATCAATTGTCTTGCCTAGATGAATTTGAAACATTTCTGTTTGTCATGTGGTATTCTTGTTTTAAAAAGAATAGAGTCAGCACGATACTGGGTGTTCAGTAACGGTGTATAGCCAAATACCTGAAAAAGAACAGACATTCAAGGTGACCAATTAAGCCATAAGAAAGAAAATATTAGATGATGACTTTACACAAGAAAAGATGAAGTTTACCTGGGAGAAAAAGTTAATACACTTATGGCGTTCTTGAAAATGTGTATCATCTTCAGATAATGAAACAGGACACCCTGGGCAACGGAACGTCCATCTTGAAGTTACCTATGAAGAAGAGAAAACACATTTTTTATACAACAATTAACTACTAATACCGCTTGCATTCAAAAATCTGCTTCCAAATTGATTTCTCTTAGGGTTAACCCTTACCTTCACCGGAGGTTTCTTGGTAATATGTGAAACCAAAAAATTCATGGCCAGATCTTCACAATTCATATACTGATCTACTTTATCCCTTATGGCTTGAGGTAACCAATTACTATATAGGTAGAGGTAGTGTTTGTGTACAAATGCTGCTCCTGTACCAGCAAAAATAAAACTGAATTAATAAAGTTTTCAAATAAAAACTATGATGCACTGCGTCTACGAAGTACAAAGTACTGGATTATTCATACCTGTCAGTACCATAGAAAGTTCACAAGAGTAGTTGGAGTTATACAACCAACCGCCATGATTCAAATCCCACGCATGAAACCTCCCTGGAAAGCCTACAACCCTGTCTCGATGCTCTCGCCACACTCTGCAAAAATTCATTTTCAACAAATTAGATGGTTAAAAAGGAGGACATTTTTTACAAATTGTATTTACAAAATCTTATTAAAAAATCCAACCTGAAACCAAACATGATTTCATCATGCCTTAAATGAGCGTCATCATCAACTGAAAGAACAGCTTCAGTTTCGATTTCATCATAGGGTAGAAAACGATTGTTCAGAGAATTCCTTGGTGCTTTGACAATCTTTTGAATGATAACAATAACAATCAAAAGAACTTTCAGATAAGATTAGAAACCTCATGAAGGAAAAAAAAAATTCTTACATGCACTGGAACACCTATCTCAGGCCACCTTAGATCCTCAAGTGGTGCACGAGGTGAGTTCCAAACAACCACCACTTTGTTTAGATAAGGAAGCCCATGAAGCCGACTCAAAGAGTTCATGAGGACCTAAAATAAATTAAAGGTTACAAAATTAGATGAATTTTAAAATCCTACATAGGTATTAAGGCTAAAAATTTACCTGTTCTCTTTCATATGTGAGCATAACTATAGTAAACTGCTCTCTTGGACTGTTACCTCCCAAACTTTCACAAAACTCTTTTCCAGCTCCACCAGATCCCTTCCCTATTGGCCGGAAGCCAACACCAGATCCTGTAAATTGCAGAAGTTACAGCAAATCCCATGCACAATTAAAATGTAATTGTTTTTTTTGTTTTCTCTTCTTTACAAGCCTGAAAATGTAACTCATACCCAAAAACTTTGCATCTGATGGTAAAAGTGGGTCAAATGGTAACTGAGGATACAGGTGAAATGGATCACCCCAATCATTCCACATTTCAAAACCCTGCAAAACATGGAAAGAGTTGAGGAATACAGCCAGTGCCAAATACTAAACATCATGGTCTCACATGGTACCTGAGTAAGGAACACAGTGTAGTTTCTACGATAAGCTGGTGATGCATGTGGTGGTTCAAGAGGCCCTAAACTTTCTTCAGGTTCTGCATCAGCGACAAGGGCCTCTGTTTTTAAAGGCTACAACATTTACACAGTACTTAGGTACATTTCTCAGCTTTATACACATCCATTTCCAGAGGAAAACTGTTCTGATAACACTTACAGTAAAGGTAGAATTGAATACTGAAGGAGATGGGGCATCTTCAACAGCCGGTGGAGGAATACCAATTCTATCTCGAATAGTAGCAAGACTGGTATCCAATATACTTTGAAGAGACGCACCATACGTCTGCCAAATAAATTTACCTTGGCGCCGAAATGCTAAAATGTCTGCATCACTCACAGAACGCAATAAGAAATGCAGTTCAGAAGCACGTGAGAGGGGAAGTATGAGGACAGCTCGACGCCACACAATCACCTCACTGAAAGAGGAATCCACAACTAAATACCTAAGTGAATGCCAAGGAACAATTTCCTTTCTGTAATATATTTACCTGTAGGGCAGTTGAAGGGTATCCCCACCCAGCAGAACTGGAATTGCACCATCCCTCAGAGCCTCCCACAACCTTGCTTGCAGCGTGGCAGTTGTAGTGAGGGTAGCATTGGCAGGTGCTAGTATTAGGGCAAAAGTTGACTGTCTCAGCAAAGTTTGTCTGGAAGCTTCAATTCCACACAAAGACCAATCTCCCCACAAGTCTTCTCTCTCTGTGGCTGGTTGGCATGAAAACTAGCAAGAAAGAAATAGATAAGAAAAAATGAATAAAAAAGTTGCATTGAAGCATTTATTTTCAGCTGTTACATGAGCACACCTCAAGCTGAAACCGATCTGATGTTGTTCCTGCGGCCATTTGTTGAAGTTGCTCTAAGGCCCACTTTAGAGCTTCTCCGGGGCCACCAGGGGTCCACAATTCACCCTGGAATGTAATCAAAAGGTCTCTTCTAGCTGGGACCATTGGGGCACAATCCTGCCAGACATCTCCACCAGGAGGGCCTAAAGCCGGGAACATCACAACATCAAAGCCAGGCCGAAAAGAGGTCTGGGCGAATGCTGACTGTATAATAATGGCCCGCCCAGTCAATTCTGACGTAACCAAGGCCTCAGATGGCTGCAGTCTCTCACGAGACAAGTGGAATAAAACATGATTTCGACCATCCCCTCCCCAGTAGGGAAGTTGGGACAGTTTGGTCAAATCAGCTTCATGACCTAGTGCAAAGAGAGTAAAACCATTAAGAGACCTGGAGGAGGGTATCACCAGTAAAAGATTAGGAAAAAAGCGCACCTACCAATGGGAACAAAGAAAAGGCAAGCAATCTTCGGATCTTTGGTTATATGTGGATTAAAGCTTAAAGTCTGCTGAAGAGCAGTATGCAGAAAAGTGCTCAATTCACCCTGTGCTTCATTGTACACATACACTGGCATACCTGGAAATTGAGATCAGTAAAGTAGGGAATACAAAGAGGGAGGGGTGCAACAGATAACCATGATAAAGTCCAGCAAATGTACCAGATGTAATTGAACAGCGTGAATAATCGAAGCAGTTATGCTGATGGCAGTGCACATGTGAAACCTGAGAAACACTCTCAGGTGGAAGGGCATTGAGATGAGTCGGAGGCTCACTGGGAAACAGCCTGCCAGGTAGATTGAGTTGTGGAGCATTCCGCTGCTCTGCTTCTCGCTGTGCAACTTGGGCCTGCAAAGATCATCAAAGATAAAGATACAGGTCACAATTTATTGCTGCATGTAGATGAAAACTGTAAATGCATACCTGAACAACAGAAAGTTTCACCCGCTCTAGTTCAGATTTTTGCCTTGCTAGTTCTAGTTTTAATTCCTCAATTCGACTTGCCAATGAGGATATTTCCTGCTGAAGACCTTGCCGCTTTGCTTCAAGGTCTCGCAATTCTGCAGATACAGAACCTTGGAACAAAAAATAAATAGGGAAAGTGAAAATATTATCATCTATAGACAATGACACAGCAAGAAAGGAAATTACAGTACCTTTTATTCTTTCCATTTCTTGTATTCTCAACCGTAAATCTGAGGCTTTCAAAGCTCCAAGATCTTCAAGGGATTCCAACTTGAAGCGTATCCTACTAGCATCACCATTCTGATTTCCAATTTCCACCTAAATAAAAAATTGGCTCCATGAACACACCATACAGAGGCAAGATCCTAATGTATACAGCATTAATTACACACCTTCGATAAATAATAATGAGTAAAAAAGGGAAGTAACAGTAGTAAGAAGCACAACAAAAACACAATCCGGGATACTCTGATGTGTCCAAATCGACGACAAACTGAGTTCTCAATTCGTGTAGAGTTCCCGCTTTCTAGGCTGCCCATGTTGCTTAAATGTCAAAAATGACCTGGAATATGACAGAGAAGTGTTAACATTGACAAAAAATATTCAACAAAATTAAATGGCACATGAGAATACTGCGTGAATCATTAATATAAGTGGAATTAGTGCTACGATAAGTAAAGATTTCGTGTCTAGTAACTCTCAAGGTATCAGAAAATTATCGAAATGACACAAAAACACTATTTATCCTAACCTACGATAAAAGTTCCGACGCCGGTTTTCTTGAATGAAACAAAGAGGATCGTGGCAAGGCAAGTTTCTTAGATAGGCAAGAAACCCTCCTTCTCACGTATGTCACATGACGCACTTAAAATCATCGTGAAACAAATTATTTTTCGACATAAGGCTGTCGGTCGATCTCGAGCTGTTCAATTAATACCATAACGAAAACAAAAACAAGAGGGCCGCCATTTTCCTTTTTTTTGTTACTGTACAGATAACAAAAGAAACGCGTCATAAGGCGCGAAAGGTGGTTGAGCCGGCCGGCCCGGCAAGGTGGACCACGGATGAAATACGGGAACGGGAGAGTTTCCTAAGATTTGCCCATTCTCGGAAAAAGGCACCGAGCGATGCTGGAAAGGGTTGCTTGCTACTTGCCACGTACCCAACATGTACCTCCCCTCCCCTCCGTCCCCCTACGGCACGCACGCCGCGCGGCACTCCCAGCCGATGTTTAATCAATACAACCGACACAGACGCAGACACCGGGCCGGGCAGGCGGCAGGCGTGGGGCCCCGGCACGGTCAGCGGCGTCGGAGCGCCGAAACATGTCTCATGCGACGTACGACAAGCTCTGGGCAGACGCCCAGCGCACTTTGGACGAGGCCACCACCATCGACACGGACCTGCACGGCGCCAAGCCGCAGAAGGACAAGAAGAAGGCGTCCGCCGTGGTGTGCGACCTGTACGTCAAGTACATCACGGCGGTCAACGCCCTGGACCAGTGCTACGACCAGATGGTGCAGCCACAGAAGCGCCTGCTCGTCCGCAGCCTCCTCGACATGAGCCTGGGCCGCATGCTGGAGCTCAAGCACGAGCTTGTCAACCTGGACCTGTCCGAGTTCAGCTACTACGACGACGTGCTCATCGGCATGAAGATCCTGCCGCAGGAGGCGGCCATCACCATCCCGCAGTACTACCGGCGGGAGCGGGACGCGGAGATCCGACAGCGGCGGAAGACGATCGACGACATCCTGAAGAGGCTCGGTTTCTACGAGGACGAGGTGAGTGGCGGTCGGCAGTGGCCCGGCCTCTGGCACCCCTGACAGGTGCTTCCCCACCCGTTACGTTCCCGTTTCTGAGGGTTGCGCGCGTTGCCGGCAGGGCGCCGAGCCGGAGATGACGGAGGACGAGGCGACCCGGCTGATCCAGGTGCACGAGCGCGCGCGCCAGGGCCGCCTGCGGGCGCAGTTCATGCGCGAGATCCGCCACATGAAGGACAAGGCCAAGCCCGACCCGCTGGCCGACGACAGGACGGGGGCGGGCTCCCGCGCCGCCGCGCTCAAGATCCAGAAGATCTGGAGGGGCTTCATCACGCGGAGGAAGATCCGGAGGAGGGTCATCGAGGAGATGCTGCTCATCGGTACGGCCGAGGGGCGAACCACTCGACCAAGACATGTACACACACACACACACACACACACACACACACACAGATTGAGGGATTTTGCTGGACTTCCCCGGACTGCGACCCGTATTTGTTAAAAGTTGCAACTTTTATGGCCGTTTTCATTTTTCCTATTGACAGTCCGTACATGCTTAACCTGATCCCGAAGTCCGTCCAGAACGTAGAATTGGGTGCATTTCTGTGACTTTTAGAAAAGGGTCTCTGAAAATTTGTACACACGATTTAATAAGACCCACTCGGGCGCGGCACCAGAGACTTCCCCGAGACCACCTCCCGCCCTGTTTCTGTCCAAAGGCATGCTGCCTCCGGTCGCCGCGGAGTCCGAGGCCCGCCGCCGCAGCGAGGAAGTCTGCGAGGCGCGCCGGCTCGTGCAGGCCGAGCACCAGCGCGACTACGAGCTCGCCCTCGTCAAGGAGAAGGAGCTGGTGCGGCGCACCCGGGGCGAGATCATCAAGGAGGAGATAGCGGACGCGGCGCGCGCCTGGTACATGGACTACAAGGCCAGCACGGGCAAGTTCCCGGACTTCCCCTCGGAGGAGTCGGGCGGCTCGGCCGCGCTGTTCAGCCGGCAGGGCGCCGAGTCCGAGCTGAGCAAGTCCACCGCGCCCTCCTCCAAGGACAGCAAAGGTATGTAGGCGGCAGCCACCGCACCCGCGTCGCCCCTGACAAAGCCGCCCCTCTCCCACGTTATCGCTGCAGGCAAGAAGGACAAGGCGAAGAAGGCGCAGAAGGAGAAGGACCCCGGCAAGAAGAAGCCGGACGAGGAGGAGGACCCGGGCTTCAAGATGCAGCCCTCGTGCTTCCTGGGGGAGCTCATCACGGCGTGCGGCGCCTACCAGGACGTGTGGGCCGAGAAGGACGAGCGGGACAACCCGGCGCAGGCCCTGTACCGCGACATGATCCAGCAGGACAAGGAGCGCGAGGTGAGCGGTGAGCTGGCGGCGGGGCGTGCAGGTGCCGCCGTGCTGCCGCCGCGGCCCGCCCTCACGCCCCCGCTGCCCGTGCCCCCCGTCCCCCCGTGCCCCGCAGGTGGAGGCGGAGCTGCGGAAGACGGTGGACCACATGCTGCGCAACGAGCTAGAGCGGCTGCAGGCGGCGCTGGACCGGGACCGCGCGCGCAAGGGCAAGAAGGCCAAGAAGGCGAGCAAGAAGAAGGGGCGCCGGGGCGGCAAGAAGAGCAAGAAGAAGAAGGAGCGCGACCTGACGCCCGACCGCACGCTCGAGTCGCTGTTCGAGGAGCTGGTGGCCAACGGCATCATCCGCAAGTACCCCGAGGTGCCGCTGTCCGCCTTCCGAGGGGAGCGGTCTTACGGCAACCACGCGCTGCGGCAGCAAGGGAAGGACCCGCTGCCCTCCCTGGGGGACGTGCGACAGGTAAGCCGTGCCGCCATGCCGCCTCGCTGCGGGGCCGAGAGCCGTGCCGTCTGACCTCTGACCCTGCCAGGCGGTGCTGGAGTACTGCGTGCTGCCGCTTGGCTCGGCCACCATACACACCATGTCGCCGCTGGTGCGCTCCGTGCTGCTGGCGGGCCCCGCCGGCTCGGGCAAGCACATGCTGGTGCACGCCGTCTGCACCGAGACGGGGGCCGTGCTGTTCGACCTGAGCGCCGCCAACATCGTGGGAAAGTACCCCGGCAAGGCGGGCCTCGTCATGCTCGTGCACCTCGTCAGCAAGGTGTCCAGGTAGGCGATGCTGGGTTGGAGCGGGCGGGGCCCGGGGGGAGGCGGCAAGTCGGGGGCTTACGAGACTCACTCGCCCCATGCGGGGCGACAAGACTGTTGCAGCCGGCCGTCATATTCATGGACTGCGCGGAGAAGCCGTTCCTCAAGAAGGTGCCCAAGACGGACAAGACGGACCCCAAGCGGCTCAAGAAGGACCTGCCCAAGCTCGTCAAGAGCATCGGCCCCGAGGATCAGGTGCGGTGTCCCCGTGGGCGAGGGGTTACATACTCCCAACGTCGTCGAACACAGAATATTCGACCCTCCACGATCGGACGGCCCCCGGCATGTCAGCGGGTTGAAGCCCGCCGCACCGCTCGTGGTGTCAGAAAGACTGGTGCAGCACTGGCTAGTCAGCCCTTCACGATCGGGCGTGGCCCCCGGCAAGACGGTGGGAATCAGCACACCACGCCGCTTGTGGGGTCGGGGAAATCTCATTCCTCGGCACAACCCCTCTCGTCCCCACGATAGGAGGGGGAACCGCCCAGACATATGATGGTCCGGTCAGACGGTATCAGCCGCGGGCAAAGCGCGCAGCAATTTCACGGTGGCGCCCTGAGGACAGGGGTTGGGCCAAGATATGAGATTTCCCCGGCCCCATAAGTGGTGTAGTGAACCGATTCCCACAGCTTTGTCGGGGGCTACGTCCGATCGTTAAGGGCCGACCAGCCCATGCTTGTCGTCCTGAGCGGGATAGCGCCCAGCGATACTGCACGGCGTGCCGGCACCGAGCCTGCGGTACTAAGCACGGTCCCCTCGGCAGGTTCTGCTGCTGGGCATCTCCCGCAGCCCCTGGGAGTGCGACCAGAAGGCGCTGGCTCAGGTGTACACCAAGATGCTGCTCATCCCGCGGCCCGACTACGCCAGCCGCAGCTACATCTGGAGCGAGCTGCTCTTCTCCTACAGCGGCGTCAACCGCCAGTTCGACACGGCCGCTCTGGCGCAGATATCGGACGGCTACACGGTGGGCGTGGCGGACTGGGACTGCCGGCCGATTCCGGGCACTGCTTTCGTAGCTCTGTCTCTGTCGCACTCAGATGCGCTCCATAAGGGAGCGATAAAGAGAGCAGGCAGGGTCCGGAATCGCCCTGCTGAAGGTGGTTGACATTGTCACATTGGTCCCACCTCTCCTCCGCAGGTGGGCCGCATCCTCTCGGTGCTGAGGGACGTGATGACGTGCAAGCGGATCCTGCAGATGCGCGTGCAGCCGCTGACCCACGCGGAGCTCGTGTCGGCCCTGAGCAGACACGACCCCGTCTACAAGGAGGAGGAGGAGGCCTTCTTCGCCTGGTTTCAGCGCACCCCCATTGGAAGGCGCAAGGCGCGCGCGCTCGAACTGGAGGAGCTGCAGCGACAGGGGCTGGAACCTCAGCCAGCCAAATAGAGCGGGGAGCTGACGCTGACACGTCGCCGTCAGATGTAAAGTCCAGATTTTGAAGATTATGGGATTCTAAAGGCCATATGCAAAGGTAAATTTTAAAAGACAAAAAAAAAAAAATTCTTGAGGATGCTTGAGGCGGCGATTTAAATTTGATCATTTTTTTTTTGTGCGCTTCTTGCATTTTTGAGTCACGAAATGTCGAAATCCAAAGCCTCAGACTGCTTTCACATCTCTATGTAGTGTTTGTTTTTTGAAGACTTACATTCGATTAATCTTAGACCTCCAAAGATATGGATTGGCCTAATATTTTTTTAAATACCTATTCTCCGTTCATCTTTTGAAACCCAAAGTATCCTCAAAGTTGGGATGTTACACTTGCAACACCTGCCTCTCTTCATCAACCCCACCCCCCAGCTGTACTCCCCCTGTGCTCATGGTCAGGATTCATTTTGACTATACATTACATTTCAAACAAACTCAGTTGTTCCATTTTCCCACCCTTAAACCATGGAGTGCTCATAATGGATATGTGATGGGAAAAGGCAAGGTATACAGCAAAACACAGAACATTATGGAAACCTTTTTTAATTTCACCTTTCTTTGAAAAGGCTGACAATATTTACACTTGGAATAGACGTCTATTACATATGAGATAAAAGAAAAGAAGAGACAAATCGATGGAGCTGTGGTTCATGACTCAGGTATGATAAGAAAATAAACATGACAAACTGCATTTAATTCTTCAGTATAAAAGTGATTAGTCTACATGAATCTGTTACAAATTCTTACAACGGAATGGGCACATATTACTATGTTGGGTGGCAGAGTAGGTACAAGGCAATGAAAGATACTTAAATAAAAATTACACCTGCATTGCTGCTGCTCCCTGGGGATTGACATTTTGAATTAAAGTAATGTTATCGCCCTTCATCATGATCCGGCCGAGTGGCTTCCTCTTGCCAGACTTTTTGTATACTTCTTCAGCGTCATCCAGGACGAGATTCATGTATTCATCGAATCCAACAATGTGGCCCTCAATACGTAGATTAACATTTTCATACAGCCAAACCTACAAAATGAGAAGAAATTCACAATTATGAAACTAGAATACTGCAATATTTCCACAGTACATTCTTGAGGTAGCCGATGGAAACTGATGCTATACAAATTGCGGTTCAGTTTCAAATGAATTCAACCTAACCACACCCCCTCGATAGCGGCCGATAAAAGACAAATTGAAAAAGTGGCGTTGTGCACGTTATTGAATGGAAAATATAATACAAAAATACTGCGTAGTCACAGATAAGGTTGAAATGTAATTTCAAAATAAACGGATAGGGTACAGGTTAGGAGGATAAACGAAATGGTTTGAAGAGTCACAAAAACTTACTTGAACTCTAGAGCGGTTCTGTAGATATCTGAAGATAAGGTTGATGGGCTGAACCATCACCTTCTGGACTTTTGGGGGGCCTTTGTACGACATTCTGACTAATTTTGCTTAACTAGTATCCTATGCACAAAGCGGCACGAGTTTCCTCCAGAACGTCGCCGGTACGTATGGTGACAGCGTTGTCATATGTCGCACAACAACAGACCTAAAACCTGATTTTTACTTTAACATTAAAAAAAATGCCCAGGGTGCAAAAAGCAATTGAAGTCAAGGTTGGAGCACACCTAATAGGCCTGTTTAGTTTCCTGAGCTAATTTCGTCAAAATTTGTGCAAACTTAAATACAGTCGCGCGAATGGTCTTTGGCGGCGAAGGTCTGGCAACACTGCTAAGGAGACAAGGAAGCGCCAACTATGAAAACGATGAAAACACACCTTGGGTCGAGCGAGAGGTGTTACCCAGTGTTACCCCTTTGGCATCAGACACATAGGCCAACAACTCGGTCGGGAGAGAGGTAGATCTATCCACCTTCGTTCAGAACTGCCCCATGCGGAGGGTACCACACTGTTTTCGGCCCCGACACCACCCAACTGGTTTAGCTAATTGTTGTTTGAGGTCACTTGAGGGCAATGAGATAAACTAGATCAAAAGGACATCAAGTTTATTGTAATACAGATTTTCTTGTACATTTGTACATTTGTTAACACATCAGTCTCGAGGTTTAGCCACAGCAGATTACAATAAATCACAATACAACTGCCGTTATCTTTCGATGTTGACCAGCAAACCACAACAGCCAGCAGAGCACAGCGCACACCATTACAACAAATTGTAAAGTAATATAAAAAAAAAAAGAGCTCGCAGCACTGATTTAACGGCATTCAGTAACAAATTTTCAATATGGCAGCGATACCAACAAGAACTTCTGAATGTCAGTAAGTACTATTCACTTTGATTTTTCACTCTGTGGGAAGACATAAAATCAAGACAGGTCAAATCAATGCTGCAAGAAGAAAGTTAATTATGTGTGTGATGTCTTTGCAATATCTCAGGAATAATGTACACATTATGTTTAAAACAATCCAGTAGATAGAAAAATAGAATTCACATAAATCAAAATTTCCCCCCCCTCACAACTTTGTGTACCCTGATTTGTGCAATCGAATGGAAGTTGCAGACAGCTATAAAAATATCTAAGGGTAATAAAAAAAACACAGGCAAAGGTATTGAGAGCAAATCACACAGGAGTAAAAAATTACGAAGCAAGAGAATGAAAAAGAGGAATGGGCAAAGAGACAATGTTTAAAAGAAACTAGCTGTACACTAAAAACTAGAATAATTTAAGTTAAAAAGCAGCTGGCTTCCCACATGAGTCACAAGCACAGGTAGAAGACGCACAAGAGATTTCACACCAATACTGAAATTTTCCATCCACACAGCCTCCATATAAGAACTCCTTCACATAGATAAATGCTATCAAGACTTCAAAATGAGAAATGCAGGAGGTACAATTTGTTACAATCAAGTTAACACTTCTAATGGGTTTAAGAACCAATGGAACGCCTTGTGACTAATGGAACGAACATTGCTCACTCAACCACACTCATCCAGAGGATAGAAGGAATCCTTCAGCTGGAGTTAGGAAATTCCAGCCCACAACCAAAACAAAGGTCAATGGATGGCAGAATCAATTACAGTTCACTTTTCTCCTCTGATGCAAATACATGCTTTCTCACACACTCTGCATTTTCACATTTGGCTGATTTGTCTCCAGGTACGATTTGTGTACATGGTAACACAGTAAGTCAGGTTTAAGTATGCCCCTCATTAAAATTACAGCTCATCCTTCTTTGGCTGGTCGTCATCCTCGTCAACATCCTCAGTCTGAAATAGAATAGAAAAAATTAGAGCTCACATCAGAAAAATTAAAACTTTTAAGAAGATATATAGCGAGCTCAACTCACTTCATCAGGTGCAGCCTGGCCATAGACACCGCCTGTCTCTAAGAATTTGGTAAGGCCCTCCAGAGTTCGCTCGCCATTGTACTCGATAACCTTGTTGTCACCCTTGGTATAGAGCTTCAGGGTGGGGAATGACGGGATCTTTGTGTGCTCAAGCTCGTTGATGGTAGCGTCCATTTTGGCAACAACAATGTTTGGCTGGTCCTTGAACTTCTCACCAAGCTGTAACACATGATTCAGTTATTGTAAGATCCCCAAGAGATGTCTGAAAGTAAGCGAGAGCAAAACATTTGAACACAACAAACCTGGTCGAAGATGGGGGCAAGCTGCTTGCAGTGTCCACACCAAGGAGCATAGAACTCAACCAGAACATCCTTTTCCTTGTCAAAAGCAACCTCATCGAAGTTGGAGGAAACGAGGGTCTTGACGGGGTTCTTGTCCCAGTCCTCGGGGAGGTCTTGAGAGAGCAGATGTTGCTGCAAGATACAAATCCCGTTAGTGGCTCAACAAAACATACAAACAGGGTGGAAACCCTTCAACTAAAGGCACAAAGGAAAACTGTGTAATCATCACCTTCAGCTTGCCATCAAGGAAACTCTGAACGAAGGCACGGATGCTGTCAGCATCAAGCTTGGACTCAGCAGGCTTGTACTTGGCCATGTCTTCCTCCAGGCGGATCAGACGCATAGCGGGAACTTCAGCCTTCTTCATGCCAAAGAAGTCCAGGATACGGTCATGGTCCTCCTCATCAGAGTTGATGGTGACAAACAGCAGCTATAAGATAAAACTGTTAGAACTTGTACGCAAGGGGAAACAAAACAAACAACAAAGCAATTTACGAACCTGGTCTCTGAATTCCTTGGCAACAGTGCGGGCGGCTTCGAGGTGTTGGTCAAAGTGGCCAGCCTCCTTGGAGAAGAACAACAGCAGGTGGGACTTGATCTCACCACCGAAGATCTTCTGGGCAGTCTCGTGATTGAACTCAACAACCAGGGGTAGGGCATTGGATGAGATGAACTTCTTCAGAACTTCCTCCTTCAGCTCACCCTCGAAGTCAGCACGGCCCTCATCGAACTAAAACCCATGAAAGTATTCTTCATCAGCTACTCTGAAATGGCTGCGCAGACCTGACTATATACTTTAACTAACAAACACTCACCTTCTTGAACAGGACGACTTTGCCATCCTCAACCTTGTACTCGCCGAAGACCTCATCAGACGATGTGATAGCGAAAGGATAGTCATCAACAATACCAGCAACCGACAAGAATACCTTGGCAGCATCAGAGGTCTGGTCCTAAAACAAGGAATGATTTCCATAAATCAGGCATTCTTGTAACACATTTCATAAGCCAATGAATATTTTACTACCTTGAAGAATCCAATGACAGCAACGGAGGCAGCCTTCTCAACAAAGGCCTTGGCATCCTCGACTGAAGCAAGCTCCTTGGCAGGAGGACCGGTCTTCTTGTTAAGCCAGTTAACAATCTCATCAGCAGTACGACCACCTGAAACAAAAATAGTGTAGAAACAGTAAAGAACAGTTTCAAACCCATATGCAACAAGATTAAAATCCACTCCACCCACCATTGTATTCAACAGGGTTGCCGTTGCGGAAGAACTTCAGTGTGGGGTATCCACGGACACCGTGGCCCTCTGACAACTCCTGCTCTTCGGTAGCATCTACCTTTCCTAATTTGATAGCAGATCCGCTTTCAGCAAGCTTTTGGGCAGCCTTGGCGTACTCGGGGGCGAGGGCTTTGCAGTGTCCACACCAGGGGGCATCTAAAACACAAATGTGCAAAAAAATATTTATTTTTAGTTATTTTTAATCTTTTTAATTTTTGGAAAATTATTAACAAGTGGAAAAAATATTTGGACATCAATGACTGACAAGATATGAATAGCAGTATAACAATAGATGGCAGTACAAAATAGGAATTTTAGTTTCATCAGTTGCATTAAAAGTTACCCAGGTACCAGACAGTGACAGTTATTAGCAGAAGGTAGTAGGCAGCCTATGTGTGCACAATGGCCAAACAGAATGTTGTTCTCCTTGCCAAGTACAACAGGTCATTAACCTCCAGAAAGGAATTACACCGTGTGATTCATCACCACACCAGAGTGAAAAGTTCCATCAGGACTTCCACAACAACCCGACAAAGAATAGAAAATATTTTAACTGTTATTCTTCGTGCAACCCATAAAATTCAGCTTCATTGACTGAGGACTAACAGTGCACTGCGGAATGAAAGTAGAAGCAACTAATTCTCAGTAACGTTGAGTGACTTTCTACTAGGAAGCTATAAGTAAAAGCCGATTGCCACATGCTAAAAGATGAGGGTAACTTTAGCGGTGACGAGTACTATGACGAGAACGGGGACCCGGCCGGGCTGGATAGTGCAACGTGTACACATACGTGACAGCAACAATCCCACGCACAAGTTCCGACGGAGATTGGTTACAAGCCCGGCGACGCGAGCTTCGCGCGGACAAGAAATAAATAACCAGGGCGTAGAGACACCGATGACAACCGAACGTAGGCCCAGAAAACATCGGATAACATATGTTAATCAAGACAAACACTTGCCGACGTTTTGACTTACAGAACTCGACGAGGATGAATTCATTGGATGAAATAACTTCCTGGAAGTTGCCCTTAGTCAAAACGAGAACTCCCTCATCTTCCTTCACTTCTTCGGCGCCGGCTGCGAAGGCAACCGCTGCCAGCAAGAGGGCGAGCTTCGGCCAAATCATTTTCCCGGTGTCTGCTCCCTGCGTTCGCCCTAACGCCTTACACCTGCCGTGGCTTTCGGAAGAGTGAGGGCGCCGCAGCGGCGAGGCGACCGTCGACGTCGTGGCAGCTTCTGGTCGTGGTGGGCTCTGATTGGTCGACGTGTGTCACTACTTATGTCATCGAATCCTGAGGGGACGCTTTCAATTTTTCGAGAATAACGCACTTCAGCTAAATGTTTGCACGAGGAAAAAAAAATCCTTCATTTGCCAATTCCTGTACGGCGCGATTCTTTTCAACATTTAATAAGTGATCCCTTCGGTTGGGTGATGCGAGTGTGGTTCTTCTTGGTGGCGGAAGGTACGAAAGACCTTCACGCTTAAGTTGAATTTGGAAGACTTCCCTATCTTGTCACTCCCTAAAACTGTCACAGTAAGCCATTATCATGTTCCTGCATGTGTCCGAACGATATAACGCAAAGTTCTATCGATTCCGTTGGGTGTTCTGTGCGAAGTTTGAGCGGCTGTCTGGGCTGTCAGCTTTGTGTCTGTCCCTTTAGGTTATGTGTTGTCCTCCGTGACTATGAAAACTGTGTATGCTCAACACTACTAAACTAGTTTGACGCAAATTCGCGTTTGCTTCTATCCGAATGTTTTAACGCAGTTTCCTGTGATTCGACTGAGTGTTCAAACCTTAAAGCTTCGCTTTATTCCGCTTTTTTCTCAAAGCTCCTGACATGGGCAGTGGTGACAACATACTAAAAATAAATGAGGTTCGTGTGTCACCACTCTAATGGCTTTGACCATTGTACTTAGAATAGCTTGCAATATTTTTGAACAAAAAAAGAGCTAGTAAACTTTGAACTATTACTGACATGTAGTTGCCGTGCATTCGAAACGCCGTGTGTTATGTTGGCGTGTCTTCGTGGGGAATGCCGCGACATTCCGAATTGTGTGGCCGGGCCGACTTGCAGTCGGCGCGGTCGTCCTCGGTCGCCCTCTCATCACGAACATGACCTACGTGAACGGCAGGCCGCGGTCGCGGGTTGCCTCCTTAAGCCCCCTTATCGGGCAGGGCTGCGAGTCGGGGCGGTCGGGGGCCGCTGGCACTTAATGCGCATCCACATTTCCTATTCCACTCCTGTGGAGATAACACGTCGGTTTGGGTTTGGTGTCGCGTGTCTCGTCGGGCGTTTTTGTTCGAATGTGCCGAGGGAACGGAAGTGGGTGTAATTGTCGGGATGTCCGCCGATAGTCGGTGTAGGACCCGGTGGGCCGAGCCTAGAGGCCGGGCGGGGGCCCCGGGGGCCGAACAGCGTGCGAAGCCCCCGCCTGCGCCGGCCCGCGTCACGCCAGCCCTGACAGCCCCACCGGATGAATTTATTGCGATCGTGTCGGCATTTTCAACTTCTGGGCAGGCAGGCCGGGCGGCGCGGATGCTAATAGCGTTAGGTGCGCCTGTGGCCGATACGCGAGTGGCGCCGTCACGACTGATAGTACCGCAGCGCCGCGGCCACGTCGCCGAATCTCACGTCTCGACTCGCCCTCTGCGCTCAAATCCTTATTCTGCGCGTGTTGGCGGTGTACGCCGGCGTGCGCGGCTAACGGGAACGGTGGACCGTGGACCTGCGCCGTGGACCTGGTCCGCCTCCGCCGTCCGGCCGGACCCGGCGTCCACGCCCGGCGCGGGCCCCGCCTAGGAGGCCTTAGGCTCGCCCGGGACAGGGAGTGAAAGGTCAGGGCCACTGGGCGAACCGCGCCTGCCTCAACATACCGGACCCGGCCCAGCCGGCCACCCGCTACATTGCCCCACTGCCACCTCTCCACTTTTCTTGACGCCCCCTCCCAGTCTGCTCATCGAGGTGCAGCAACCCTTTTGCGAATTCCTGTTGCGAACTGTGTTCGGTCTGTTGGCGGCGTGGCGCCCAGCGGCCCCGCGCGGCCACTCGAGTATCACTTTGTACCCGTGGCCCCGGCCGTGGCAGCGGTGGCGTCGCTATCGGCAGCCGCCACCGGTCGATGTGCGTGGCTAGAGGGGCTCAAGCGGCAGCTGTGGCAACACGACAACGGCCGTGCTCGCCGGGGAAGGGCCTGGCGGCTTGGCCTCGGCGTGGCGCCGTGACGTGTCCCCACGTCTCCGCGCCGCACGCCCACCGCCGCACCCGCGCCATCCGCCCCCTCAAGGGTGCCGTGCCGTGTCGCCCCTGACAAAACGGGAAATACACGGCTGACCGAACATCATACACCACCTCTTCGGAGCGGGAGACCGGGGGGGGGGGGGGGGGGGCTCCGAAGGGAGTTCCCCGGTGTAGCCAGAAAACTGGGCAAAAAGTAGCCCAAACACACGGGTGTCAAGATTGTGTCTACCTCCGCCTGCCGACTAGGCAAACTATTGACAGCCGCGATGCTGCCTAGCAGGCTGGCGGGGGTAAGTAGAATCCTGACACCCGTGTGGTGTGTTTGGGCTGCTTTTTGTCTAATTTACTGGCAACACTGGAGTCCCCGGCCGGAATGAAACAGCAGACTTTGTGTTGGCAGATGACGACCGCGGCGTCGCTCAACGAGTACCAGGTCACGTCCGAAATCTATGCCGACGAGGGTGTCTCCGTCGGGCCGGCTGGGCCGGCACACGCGGGGGGCTGTGAGTAGCTGGTAGCGCGCCCCCCTCGTACAGTGACAACCCTTGGGACCTCCACTCATGACCATTCTTCCAGATGTCACCACCAAGTTTTACTTCAGGCGGCCGTCCACGCCAGTTCAGGAGGGAAGGCCGTCGGGGCCGCGGAGGAGCTCGGGGGTGGCGGAGGACCGCGACGGAGACCTCGTCGTGGAGCGGCGGGGAGGGGCCGGGGAGGACGTGATCCTCATAGGTGAGTGTCGAGGCGGTGCGGCGGCGTGGCGAGTGGACTCGCACTCACAGCTCGGCTCTCACTTGTCCATGCTTCCAGAGCACAGCGCGTCCACGAGCCTGCGCCTGGTGGGGCTGCAGGTGTGGCGCGGGGCGCTGCTCCTGGCCGACTGGGCCGTGCACTACGGGCCCTCTCTGCTGCGGGGGGCCACCGTCCTGGAGCTGGGCGCGGGCACGGGGCTGACGAGCATCGCCGCCGCCATCCACGCCAAGGAGGTCGTCAGCACGGGTGCGGGCCGCGCGGAGCCGAGCTCAACACATGCACTCACGACGTACGGCATCCATCCAACCCGCCTTGTCATTCCGTTCCAGATATGGACTTGGGAGGCATTCTGAATCTGATCAATGCAAATGCAGCTCTGAACAGTCACCTTGTTCGAGCGAAGCTCACTGTTCTGGGCTTGGATTTTTTTGCCAAGGACTGGTCACCTGCGCTTGAAAGCAAACTGCAAGAGGTCACCGTGATATTAGCAGCTGATGGTGAGTCAAGTGGTGAAGTTGCAGTGTCATTTGATATTTATGGGAAATGGTAAAACCTAGTACTAACAAGACTTTGTTCTCACTATAATTTACAGTGGTTTACGATGTTGACCTCACTGAGGCATTTGTAAATACAGTAATAAAAATCCTAAACGTGAAGCCAAAGAAGACATTATACTTTGCTCTAGAGAAGAGGTAATTGATTTTAATATGATTTCTACAAATGATGCCAGACAATGTGGGTGTGAGTTGTGAATGGACGAGGCAGCTTGTAACCAATCTCCAGGTACAATGCAGATTTAACAAAGTTTCTTTCATGATATTGTAACAGATTTGATTTTCCCCATTTGGTTTTCATCATGCATGAATGTGCACATTTCGTTATGTTATGAATTCTGCATCCATTCATTTTCCGCAGAGACAAAACCTTCAAATGTATTTCGCCATATTTGTCCATTTAAAATTACCTTCCATTAATTTCCCGAAAGCCCATATTTCTTCACTCACTCCTCTAGTTGTGGATTTTCAAAGGTCACATGCTGGCCCTATAATTCCATATTTCCCTGTGTGGTATGGCACTCTCACCCAGTTTCCATGATGTGTCCAATTTATCTGTCTGTATATTATTAATTTTGTATCCCTCCATTTCAGATATGTATTCACATCAGATGATTTGAACTCTGTGGCTCCAATATATGAGCACTTCTTATCATATTTAGAACATTGCCGCCCACCATCATGGACTGTTGAGCAAGTTTCTTTGGATTTCCCTCAATATTTCAGATATGAGAGGGTCAAGGAACTAGTTTTGTGGAAAATTGCCTCATAATTGTGATCTGCTTCTAGTTTATTTTCAATTAAATATTAACCCTCTTTACTGAAACTAGTTTGTTTGAGAGTGAATTGCAGTAAGAAGGGACGCCAGCGCCGGTACCGGTATTTGTTCTGTAAGGGATAGCCCAGACTAGAGAGGCTCAGAGTCTCTCTAGACCAGACGGCCCAGACTGTGATATCACCTCTAGGTTTAACAAGCTGTGTGAAACAAATGTTTTAAAGAAACAGTAGTATTAAATGCTATATTTTCTCCTATTTCCCTCCTTTTTATTCGCCACGTCGACAAGAATGAGCTTAAGCAAGTTAAAAACGGTTCATTCAAACAAAAGTTTGGTTCTACCGGAAGCAAAACACCGCACCGCTGTGCAGGGATCCAGGGATCATCTGACCACTGATTCCGCGACTTCTTTTGATATTTCAGGGATGCTCAAATTATCGCTTTTATCAGTTGCGGCTAATATGCTCTTCTCGGTTTCGTATGGTTTCGTGCTTGAATCTTAGAAAAACATGGACGAACTCGAAATGGGGAGCTTGTTTCCGCGTCTCTTCTCTGCCTGACGTAGGAGAAATTTGAGCGCAATATGGCGACGAGCTGTGTGAAGCACTTGTTCGATTTCTAATCTAAACCATCATTATTGCGGTCGCGCTATTTTAATTTGTTATGCTAAACGTGCTTGCTTGACGCACTGCGTTACCTAGAAGTTGATTCTTTTATTGTCGTTTTCTCACGCGCTTTTATCAGTTTGCGTTGCTTGTCAAACTTGGAAACATGTCTTTGTTTTTGTTTCGCTCTAATTTGCCTCGCATTATTTATGCTAGGAACTGTTAGTTTTATGCTGTGCGTTAATTAACGTCATCTTCTGCATTCAGAGTAGACTGAACCAAGTTTCATTGGCAAAGTTCCGGGAAAAGCCTGCGCTGTCCTTTCGTTTGATTATCCTCAAATATATATCTTCCTGGCAGGCGCTTTGAAAGGACAGTCTCACATCTCACTCTGTTTGTTTATTTCTTTTCCCCCTTGTATTATCATTGATGTAAACAAATTGTTAACGGTCGGACATCAAACTTCTCCTCCTGAAATGATTGTATTATCATATACAGATCATGTAGTACCTTAGGATTCCTGGTGCTCATGTTCGTACCAAAATGTGAACCACTCTAATTGAAGTGTGAGAAAGGAAGGGGCATTGGCTCCCTTCCACACCGCACTACTCATCTCCAATCTGAGTAGTCTTGTTTAGCACAGTAGCTGGAAACCCTGCATATTAATGGCACGAGGAAAGCGGCGCTCGAAAAAACAGCAACATGCTGCGATTCAACCCGAAGGAGAAGAGGCCAAAACAAAACACCCTGAACAAACCAGATCTAGAGGTGTCGAAGGGGATAAATCGGAGGCACAACTGAATAAAGGAACCTCTAATGGCTTGAAGAAATGTGACTCTTTGTCCAATATGAACACTGAGGGTGGTTCAGCAGGCCATGAGTGCCCAGATGGGAGCTGTCTCTGTGAAGACGCCAAAGAGAACCATCTAGACTTGAGCAAGCTTGAAGTTCACTCTAGTGAAGCTGCTGTGGTACACCTAAATGGCTTTGATGAAGTGAAGTCTGAGGCCATGTGTAACTACTGTGCAATGACCTTTGAAAATCAATTAGGACTAAAGTTGCACTGCCAGACTGAAGCTCATCAAATTGTTGTGATGTCTGATGGAGGTAGAAACTGGAAGTATGTATTGTAACTTTTGACTTGGTCTTTGCAAAATTAATAAGATTTTTATGAATTTTTTTCTGACTTCTATTCCATAGACATTTATTGAGCACCTTATGACTTGCAGATATCGTCCACCTCCTCGAGGTTTTACTTCTGTAGATTACACTCTTTGTGAAAACTGGGATAAGACCTGCAAATATGGAGCACAGTGTGTTGAGGCTCACAGTACAATGGAGCTGCAAGAGTGGCGTAAGCGATTTGAGTACCGGCATAGCAAAATACAGCAAGCTGAGCAACAAAATCTACTTGCCAAGTCTTACACTGAGCAACTTCTTGAAAAGTAAATCAATTTGTACATTCTTATGTATTGTACTCCGTGATCTGATTTCTATCCTAGGTGTTACATTGCATTGTTTTATTTCTACAGGTGGTCTCATACCTCTAATCCAGATAGTATATTGAAGGAGAAAGTTGATTATGCTGAAGATGCAGTTACCGAAAATCAACTGACAACCACCATTTCAAAAGATTGCAAAACTGACTGGACTTTCCTCATTAGAACAACTAAGACACTCCGAGCTGTTGCTCTTTTACAGTTTGCTGACAGAAATCGTTTCACCATCAAGTAAATATCAGTTACACAACTAAATCCCAAATTTTCATCCCTTTGATCCAGTGTGCCAAATAAAATGTTTTGTCATTGACAGATGTGTGAAAAGTGTTGTAAGCGGGCAGCATATAGAATGGCAATTGGAGGATACAAATGAATGGCTTTTACCAGAAGGAACACGAACGGAATTGGAGAACTTCCAGAGACAGAAGCCAAATACTGAATTTAAACATTCGGTCTGTGTTGAATTTTTATCAGATATCTATGGAACATTTCGTCAAGCTGTGGCATTTGATTTTGGTGTTGAGCCTCTCATGGTTAAACATTTGTGTGTTGATGTAAGACCTGCCTCTTTTGCAACTAATGTTGAAGAACTTAAAAAGGTTAGCACTGATCATCTCGTTAAGAAAGATATTGGAAGTGGATGGAGTGACAATGTTTTATAATTTTCTTTTCTTATGCCACTGATCTAGGAGCTTTTCATGGATGAAAGGTGGGACGAAAATAATGCTGAGATCATTAAGTATACATCTCCTGAAGGTATACCATATCATTGCATGCCAAGTGGTACAGAGGGGCTTCTTGGACAATATCCCACTCCCACACCATCCACTTTTACTTTAACACAATCAACAGTAACAGAGAGAATGGCCACAAAAAACAATTACTGCTCTAGAATGCATGAATTGCTTGGTGTTGAAGAAATGGCTCGTTATCAACAGGTGAGCGTGTTTATTGAACTCTTTTATCCAACAACCTCAATTTTTACTTGCATTTTAACTACAATCTCTCTCTTTTAGGTGGCTCGATATAATGTACGAGCCAAATTAAGCATTACCAAATCCTATCTGTTAGCACCTGCTGGTGTTGCACATAGTACAGCAAAATTTGCCCAAAATGATCATTTGTATGCTGTTATGAAATTAAGTGAAGCCCTATCTGAAGATACAGCAGCAGGACGTCTCATTTTGAACAGTTGTACAAGTGTTCTTCTGTGTGCGGCAGGTATGGAGCTGTTCACTATAACAAAGGGAATTTTCCTACACTTTTGTCAGTCACTGACTTAAGCTGAGCTAAACAATTATTTTTAATATTATCATTGGGCCTGCAGGATCTACTTCCACAACAAGTGCTTGCAGTAAAGATTCCGATGAGGAGACAAAACAGCCAAAAAAGAAAGTTTTTGAAGCTCTTATTGAAGATAAAGGCAAGAATGTAATTTATTTAAAACTCTCACGTGATACTGTCATGGAATATGACATATCTGGCAAAGCAGAGTTTCATGCAGAAGTCCAATTTCAGCTGAATCGCCTGCAGTACTGTGAATGGCATAAAGCAGTTGACAGCATCATGGACTATAAGATTCTGTTTCCAGAAACTTTTTTGGAACCTGACATTCCTTGGTCTCCACAGAGGTAGGGAAATTGCAAATTTCACCTCTTCTGAAATACCCTTTTCTGGAATACCTGTGGCTAAATTTTGTCACTCTTGCAGACAGTGGAAAGAGATAAAGGATGCAAAATTGAATGTTAAGCAAAAAGAGGCAATAGTTGCTATAACTACTCCTTTAAGTGTGAATCTTCCTCCTGTTCTCATAATTGGTAAGATCAAATTTGAACAGTATTTTTTTCATCCTATGGATAGAGATTGCTGTATGGACTGAATTCAAATGTTTCCTCTCTTTTTAGGGCCTTTTGGCACTGGGAAAACATATACCTTGGCGCAAGCAATTAAACAACTTCTGACAGTACCAGATTACCGTGTACTTGTTTGCACTCACTCAAATTCTGCTGCGGACATATACATTCAGGACTACCTCCATCCTTATGTACTGAATGGTCATGGCGATGTGCGTCCTCTCCGTATTTACTATGACAAACGTTGGGTCTCAACAGTAAACCCCACTGTGCAACAGGTATGCCAATATTTTGTTTCAACATACCACCTTACAGATAACTGGAATATTTTCCTTTCTGTCGACAATAACATCCAATATTTCACGTCTTTATTCAGTACTGCTTGATTGAAATAGATCAAACTGGTACAAAACGCTTTAGGTTACCTCAGAAAAAGGACATACTGAAGCATAGAGTTGTTGTTGTAACATTGAACATGTCTACAATTTTGACAACATTGGACCTGGAGAAAGGTAGGAAAATAAAATTAAGAAGTTCACAATATACATTTAGTACCTTGCTCTCTAATTCCATTTTATATGCAGGCTTTTTCACCCACATTTTTCTTGATGAGGCGGCTCAAGCCATGGAGTGTGAAGCCATTATGCCTCTTGCTATGGCAGGAGAGAGGACTCGGATAGTGTTGGCAGGAGATCACATGCAGCTTAATCCAGAATTATTTTCTCCTTTTGCCAAAGAACGGAATCTGCACATGTCTTTATTAGAACGTCTGTACGACCATTACCCCCCATCCTTTCCATGCAAAATCTTACTAACTGAGAATTACCGTGCTCATGAAGCGATTCTTAAGGTCTGTTGCTTCTACTTCAACTTTTGGTCTCCGATATTCCTTTTAAAATGTTAAACACTGAATATGTTTCTTTGCAGTTCACTTCAGATCTATTTTATGATCAAAAACTTGTCTGCAGTGGAAAACAGCCAAAGCACCCCAAGCATTACCCTTTGACTTTCTATTCTTGCCGTGGTGAAGATGTCCAGGGAATCAATTCTACTGGCCATTACAACCTAGCAGAGGTTGACTTTTTGTTCCAAATGTTGATTTATATTATTTTAAGGCATTTTGTTTATACAATTAATCTACAACGTTCCTCTATATTTTAGGTGTATGAAATAGCTGAAAGGGTTTCTGAGTTGAGAAAATCATGGCCGGCAGAATGGGGAGAACTCAATGAACAAAGCATTGGAATTTTGACGCCTTATGCGGATCAAGTGTTCCGCATCAGGTGTGAGTTGAGAAGGAAGAAACTAGGTTTCATATCTGTTGAACGTGTATTAAATGTTCAAGGTATGTCATTGGTGTTTTATCATGGTTTAAACTGCGAATTACAGTAGTGCAACTGCTGACCATTTGTAGTTTTTATTCGCAGGCAAACAATTCCGTGCTGTTTTCATAAGCACTGTGCGAACCCGACGAACTTGTTCAAGTAGCAAGGGTGGTGGTAATGAAGAAAGTGAATTTGGGTTTTTGTCAAATTCAAAGTTATTGAACACTGCAATTACTAGAGCTCAGTCTCTCGTGGCTGTTGTTGGAGATCCGATAGCGCTGTGCTCACTAGGGAAATGCAGGTGTGCTAATATAACCTTAAATACACTTGTCGGCAATTACATTGGCGTGATGTTGATTTTAGTTCTCTCTTATTTTTGCTTGATATATTTTTTACTTACATTATTTGTAAATATTTTAGGAAAGTCTGGGAACGTTATATTCAGACATGTGATAAAAACAGCAGTCTACATGGCATTCCCTGGTCTACTATACAAGTACATTTGGATGGTGTTGAGTTCAGGCAAACATATGGTTTGAATCCGTTGGCACCAGAATTTTTTCCAATGGGTTACAACCATAGAGCAGTTCCACCACCAGATAGTTCTGATGGTATGCGGCCTGCAGGTATGTGGTATTCTGTAATTTTCTCCCTTGACATTCTTATTGTTTTAGATTAGTATTTTTCAATTTTTATTTTTATTTCAGACAATGATTCATATGTATTAAAAGGGTATCAATCTCACCTATCCTTCTGTGACCAAAACTCACCAGAACGGTACAAGCCTGCATCTTCATTCCAAGCAAATTTCTATGGATCTGGACCTGGAACACTATCTCCACTTGTGGATGGACAAATAGAGCATAGTACATATCATACCTTGCATACTGAAAACAATCACCAACATCCGCATCATCAACAGCCGTTTGGAATGTATCAGGTGCCACCTCAAACATGGCCTGTGCAGTCGGACAATCAATACCGGCCACCAGCGGTACAGAACCCGGGACAGCAGGGCCAAGCATATCTCATTAGCACTTGCAAATATCAGTCAACACCTGAAATGATACAGCCTTCTGCCTCCTTATGCAGCCCTAATGGTTCTCTACATTTTATGCCTCATTCGCCTAGAGTGTGGCAAGGTGGTGCCTCCCAGGCTACCAACTCACACACTCCAGTGAATGCAGGTGGTAAATTAATACTTCAGGTACCTGCCATACCTGGCCCTAATTCTAACAATGCGGCAGCTGTACCTCTGCAACAAGTACCTGGCTCTGGAATTCAACATATTGAGGTAATGCCTTTTCACTTAAGAAGTTTAATTCTCACGTCTACATGTATCTTATAGTTACATTTTATTTCCTAGTTCCAGCCCCAACAAGTTGGTCAACCAGTACAACAGATTGTCCCACCTGATAACCAGGCGTACTTATCGAGTAGGCAAATTTCCTCCCCGGGCCAGCAGACTCGGCAACAGCAACTGATGTTGCAGCCACACATTCCAGCCCAGAGCATTGCACCAAATCCCCAGTTCCATCAAGTTCTGCCCAATGGAATCACTCAACAGCCAACAACGCAGAGCTCTCAACCTCATCAAATAGGAAATCCTCATACTCTGCAACTGCTACAGCAACACTTGCAGCAACAATATCTGCAGCAACAACAACAATTGCAACAACAGCTTCAACAACAGCTGCAGCAGTTGCAGCAACAGCACATACAACAGCAGCAATTAATTCAACAGCAGCAACATCAAAATCCACATCTCCAGCAGGAAATTCAAATCCATCAAATACATCAGCAGATACAACACCAGCAGCAACTCCAACAACAGCAGCAGCTCCAACAACAGCAGCAGCTCCAACAACAGCAGCAACTTCATCATCAGCAAATACAAATGCAACAGCAAGTGCCTACTCTACAACATCAACAGATTCAGCAACAGAGCCAGCAACAGCAGAGCCATCTTCAGCATTTTTTGCATCAGTCATTTCTTGAACAACAGTGGCAACAGCATCAGCATCTTGCAATGTTGCTTGAACAGAGGAAAATGCTGCTTGGTCACATTTTGACACCATTAGTGAACTGCAATCCTCTGTGGAACAAGCTCATTCCAAGAGGAATAAATCTGCTTGATATGGTAGACAACAAAAGCCAGCAAGAGGAATGGTGGACTCATCTGATGAGTAATGGGCAATCTGACTTAGCTAAGAGGTATGTTTAGACAACTTCATTCTTCTCTTTTTTTAAATCTCCTTTTTTGAAATGTGTAAGATCTATTTTATGTGATTTGCATTTATGTGTAGGTTTGCGGGTTTTATGGGTTTGTGTATGAGATCAGTTTCTACTGTGGCCGCAGACCGGAAGCAAGCTTCCACTAGTCCCATTCCAAATCTTCCACTTGCTTGTGCTTCCAGCTTGGTCGAGGTAAAATACGCTCATTCTTGCCTATTCATTTGATTCTCATACCCTTTGATCCAATAAAAAGAAGATTAATTGTTATTTTACTACAATCTAGGTTTCTGAAGGAGCAGCATCCATCCCTAATATTCAAAATGTAAATAGTCATTCAGAACCTGTAGGGCACATACCTATTAATAAATTGGAAAAGCCAACTGGTGATTCAGAAAATGAGTATGGAGAACAAGTTATTATGATGAAGGACCTTGATCCGAATTATATGTTAGGTAAGTTCCGTTGCACAAGGGTGGTCTTGTTTTGATGTATTGATATATTCTGCACACCAGTACATAATTTTTTGTGTAAAAACTAAATTCTGCTTTATTCACAGGGAGTGATCCTATTTTGAATGGAGGGAAATCTGTCTGGGCTATAGCACATGATGAATTGGAGCATTGTAGTCGTAACGGTTCAAGGTCAAAAGACCAATCAAATCAAAAACCCTTATCACAGTCAGAGACCTATGACAGTGATGACTCTGGTGATGAGCTGCTTTCTTCAATTAACAGGCAATTAAATTTCCAACAGACACAGGATTAGAAAGAAAAAATTTCTTGTATGACATACTATCCTGATGCCAAATGCATATAATTGCCAACTCATGCTCATTCACTTCATTCTTTGTTTCAAGATTTTAAGAGTTTGCCTGTTTCTACAGGTATTACCTAATTATAGTCACATGATGATCACTTAGTTCTTTCTGTTCCTTCTTGCATTGCCTAGCAACAACTTTTTATCATTGTTTCATTTTGCAGCGGGGACATTTCTTTATACAGATTGGATCTGGAAATACTTTATTTAAGGTGGGGGAAGTTGTGGTATGTTATACCTAATCTACCTCTAAGCCTTGCTCTGCTGGAACATTGCTTTGTCATTGTGCATATCAAAATATTCAGATCAAATTGTGTTCCATGCTGTCATGTCATCAAATTTGAAGCTGTTCATTTAGTTTTTGAAATGTATTTTAAGTGATTTTAAGTACCTATTATAATTATCACTTCACTACTGATTATGGTGCCAACATCAATTGTTCTTTTAAAAGTCGTATTTGGTTGTTATTTTTTTTTATTCCAACTTTGTTCCAATAGTGTTTTTGGTGATTCTTGTGATTTTTCCTTTGTTTTCCATTTATCAGTGTTTACTAACTATGACTAGCAAAGCGCTCCTGTTCTTCAGGATGCATGTTGAAGGAATGTGAAATATGTATGTGTATAGTGTAATTTCGAGTTCCTCATAATCAGGAGCTTGCGGCAATAGATGATGTTGAGATACTGTACATGTAGTGCATTACAGAACTATGTTGAGGTATTTTGCATATCATTCCTAGGCTGTTTTACTCCCTTGTGAGATGAATCAGTATGTCTCAGTGTTGTAATCAGTCACAGTTTTAGAGTAGCAATAAAATTCCCCACTCAACATTAAAAATAAAATTTACAAAAAAAATTAGTTATATTAAAAATTAATAATGGAGAAAATAATATAAAAAATTGATAAAAGAATGAAATGGTAAAAAAAAGAAAAATTATCTTGAATTGGACTGAAATCAAGATCAATATGTCAATTTCAAAGTTAGAAACAAAATGTTTAGGAGAGTGCGTTACTGTGTTAAATGATTTAGATTATGTATTTGTCGATCATAGCGGTCGCATATAACGGCATCCCGCTTTGGACGTCGAAATTTCAATACACCGCGGGGGTTGAAACCTTTTTGCTTCCCCTCGGTTTCAACGTTTCTCGCATGTAGCGTCGGCATATCGGTGAGAATAGGGCGACGCTACAGGCGGTTTAAATGTACTAGCAATGTTTGACAGAGTCATTGCCATACATGACATGTTGGTTTCCTTGCTTGAAGACCTTCAAGGTAGTGAAAGGCGAAAGAAAAGATTTTTTCTAGAATTAAAACTCCAATTGATAGCTGTATCCTCTGGAATTTAACAAGCATACATCATGTTAATACCTTATCAACTATATAATTGTGTTTTCAGCAAAAAAAAGCCACACAAAAACACGATCTTATTTTGATTGAGCAAAATTATATGATCTCAATTTAATCACATATTTGGTGAAAGCTGCTTGGTGTTGTATAAGTTGGCTGTGATAGCTAGTTTGAGGCCAGGTTTTCCAATTTTGTTCCTAGGAAGAATTTTGTGGTTATGCTTTTCCAGTTTTTGTTTAATTATTTTTGAGAAGACTGTTGTGTTAGGATGTTCTTGTTTTAGCTTCCTGTGGGAATTGGAGAGTGTCACTCAAGTGCATTTATTTCGTGTTTACTCTTACCATGGTACCAGCTGGTTCATTTCAGGTGTTATTCGTAAGGACAGTTGTGGACTTCTCACTGAATCATAAATGAAGCCAAAGGGGTTAAATTTGTAATACTCATAAAAAAGTGCAGCTTTTCTTTTGTCCCAGCTTTTTGTGGTCAATCATGTGATGTCCCTTTCCATCTACCATTTTATCAATTTAGGCATTGCAATGGGTAGAGTTTCTGAAAATAGATATTTTATATCTCTTCATTTGCCTAATGAGAGTGACTGGCACTGTGTGTTACTCACTTATTTCTCTACCTGGCTTCAGTATTGTATACAAGTAATAATCATGGCTCTACCCTGTCCGGCCGGCCACTGAAAGAAAAAGAAAAGAAGACGTTAAGTGGCCATTCTTTGTGATATTTCATTGTTTTGGGAAGCAGTCGTGCAGACCATTTGGCTCAGTGCACTGTGATTGAATCACACTATCATACATGGCAGAAAATTGTCAGATTTGTAGAAGGAAGTTTTGGTCTGTGGGACTGCTTCAGTATTTTATTCTTGACTGCTTCGTTTTTTTAGTGAATGTGACTTATGTATTTGAATGGTGTACTTAAAACCCATGCTGTTTAAGTTAAGAATGATCTGAAATACTGTAGAGTAGTAACATCAATTGATTGGTCATCTACTGATCTATCTTCTATATATTTTGGATATAAATTAATGTCAAGGACTGAAAGGTAATGTTGCTTAAGAAAGGATGTAAGAAATAATAAGAGTGACTAAAAAAGTTTAAAGTTGTCCCAATTATATATTTCACATGTTCATTATAGGCTCTAAATAATGAAGCATACATACCTAGTCAAAATCGAATGAGTAGTATTGTATCTTTTGTATGAGAAAGGAGAAAGTGTCACTTGATCAAGTGGTAAAAATGTACAGTGCAGTGCCATTTCGACCTTCACTGCAGGTTTCAGAGCTCTGTTTGACCCTACAATTTTAAAATTGAATGGAGTTAGTGCCACAAAATAAGCACAATACTTGCACGGTCAAGTCAAAGTAATGATTTCATAATGTCAGAAAAATTTGATTTGTCTGTCAATGTTCTGTTATCTTGAAAAAATTTTACCATGACATATACATGCGTGGTCATAGAAATGAAAAAAAAAAACAAAAAAAACACTGACTTTACGTGTAATCATGTGACAAATGACTTTCAATATTGTGCATCACAGCCCTGAGGGCAGCATTTATTTTAAAAAATTTCATTCTTTTTGGTGTTGCTGTGGCACATGAACCAGTGTCACACCTCTGTATGATATCTTATTTTCTTAAACAATTCCTGACTTAATTTGCTGCTTTAAAGCCGATTTATTTTTAGGTCTTAATTTTTTAAAATTGATTGTTCTGGAAAATGTCAATTTATTACAGTTAAGGGTCCTAGGGGCCTATGGTACTACAGGACAGTACCATCTTTTAACTTGGAAATTTATCCTGTTGGTGTATGCAACACATGATTGTAGTTGTAGCCTAATTTTTGCTCATCATCCATTTGCAATACCTTCAAGAATCAATTCACACAGTCTTATTATTGTATATGCAATCTTCTGTCTATTCCAAATCTATTTGTTCTCAACTAGAACATTTGTTCAATTTCCAATTATGTATTTATTTTTATTTTGTCATAATTTAGACTGCTTCAATTTTCTTTGTTAATAAAGATGGAGATGTTTACAAGTCTTTTTCTCTTGACCATAAAACCTCATAAAAATTGGTCCTTTGCCGATTAATCCGGTCCGCTCACTTCAGGCACGACTTTGAACACTTCGTGCGCTTGTACAAGTTTCTCATATACAAGTGAATGTGAATACGAATTCACCCACCTCATTCTATCGCTGTTGTTGTGTGGGAATGTTTTGAAGTGAGGGAATCCTAGGAGGATTTCATTTGGTCCCAGTCTCTGTAACAAGTCTCTAGACGAGAAGTGGCCTAGGAGTGGTTTGAAGTCTCAGAGTCTCATCCTGCACAGTTCTCGAATATGGAATTCATCAATCCCGGTCATAATGTGCTGATTTTGTGGGGCTCGTCTGCACCCGCCGAGAGGTTACAGGCGTTCGTTGATGACTCCAAAAAAATTGTTGGAGACTCCGGGCGAGTGGCAGTAGAAAATGTCGACAGACTGGCGATAGGTAAATAATTTACTTTCGAAGCAGTGGAGTAGACAAGGGTTTCCTTTTAAAGCTCGA
This sequence comes from Megalurothrips usitatus, assembly GCA_026979955.1. Classification (NCBI taxonomy): domain Eukaryota; kingdom Metazoa; phylum Arthropoda; class Insecta; order Thysanoptera; family Thripidae; genus Megalurothrips; species Megalurothrips usitatus. Next base: position 1,653,775 of record CM049594.1, on the reverse strand, counting down.
ACCGCACGTCTTTGTGCTGTCTCTTCTAAGAAGTTGACAGAATGTGATGAGTCAATATATTGTGCAATCAGTTTGTTTACCGGTATCGGTAGGTTGATACTCTTCGACTCTTTTTACAGGTTCTCACCCTCAGTCGTACTTCGATGTTGCTCTCTCCGGCCTCGTCCAGCCAAATGGTCTGGTGCATTCAGATGACACGCTGGCTGAGCTTCTCCGCTTGTTAAAGCCCAACGGTACGTTGGTGGTGCGGGAATCCACTCAGTTGAACAGTGGTGCCACAGGCCTGCGCAGTGCGGAAAAGCTTTTATCATCACTGAAGATCAGTGGATTCATATCACTGTCTGAACCTTCTGATGTGCCACAAGCTGATAATGGGGAGGGTACTAAAGTGTTGCAGATCAAGTGCCAGAAGCCCAACTTTGAAGTAAGTTTATTTTGCTTTGCTCTGATCTATAAACAGTAAACTAATTTATTTTTCTCATATGCCAACTAACAATATTTCACAATTAATTTTTACTCAGGTGGGATCCAAGTCAGCTCTATCTTTACTTAAACCGTCAGATAATGTAGCTGCTGTTTGGAAGCTTGATGATGTTGAAGATGACCTAATTGATTCAGATCAGTTGCTGGCTGAAGAAGACTTGAAAAAGCCAGAGGCCGCCTCCTTAAAAGGTACATATGCTCTAAAATATTGATTAAGATTACTTTTGCGTTTGCACACACTATCAGAACTTTCTATAACTATAACAAATTTCAGTCTGTGGAACAACTGGCAAAAGGAAAGCTTGCAAGAACTGCAGTTGTGGTCTGGCAGAAGAGCTAGCAACTGAAGGTGAGAAGAAGGAAGAGTCAACCACCAAAACATCATCATGTGGCAGTGTACGTACATCAGAAAGTAAAATGAAATTTTCTTACGAATTTCTTGTAAAACTGAAGATTTTCCCTTTCTTCATTTTTATTGCAGTGCTACCTGGGAGATGCATTCCGTTGTGCAAGTTGTCCTTATTTAGGTATGCCAGCATTTAAACCTGGCGAAAAGGTTCAACTTTCCAATGTGTGAGGGAAATTTGGAAACTAGACAATGTGAGCATAATAGGCATCTCATGTGTACGCAGATAGTGGCGGTTTTTTTCTTTCTTGGTTTGTTCCTTTAAAATGAAAGAAAAAGGAATTTTTTTTTACCAGGAATGCTTCGGTACTAGACCCATTAGATTTATGTATAGTTTAAATTTGCCTTATACCCCAACATCGTCTCTACATTGTACAAGATTGTTTTCTGGCCAGTACCTGAGAGTAATGTTACTAAAATTTTATTAAATAAAGGCTTTAAAAAATATTTCATAGTAATTTATTTAACTCTAGATGTTCTTCCTCCAAAATCAGTCGCACCAGGAAAGCAGGTGGAGTGAAGAATTTTCATCTTTTCTTGTGCTTTGACTTGGACTTGTGCTTCTTGTGTTTCTTGTCTTTCTTGTGCTTGCTGTGCTTGCTGTGTTTCGATTTCTTCTTAGAACTTTTCCTTTTATCACTACTTGCATTGGATGGGCTATCAGAGTCACTAGAATCATCATCCTGAGCACTTTCAGATTTTACCGCACGCTCCACCCAAATAGCAGAAGTCTGCTTGATCTGTTGCTGAGGGATGGATGTGTCTGAAGAACTTGGGGCGATTAGTTTAGGCAAAGCTGATGGTAACCTGGGGCCATACATTAAATCCGATTCTTGTTTAAGATCTTTTTGAGAACATCCACTTTTTTCCTCATCGCTTTTCAATGCAGCTGGAGTTTCACCCTGCCTCTCAACTTGTCTTGCATTAAGAGCATCAAGATCCAAGTTGGCAAATATCCCTCTTGGTGGGGACAAATTACGAGGGGCACTAGTATTAGATTTCTTCCCTGGAATGGATGCAGTGTCATCTTTTGAGGTGTCTTCATCTTCTGAATCTGAGTCTTCGCTACTAGAGAGAAATATGGCTTTAAATAAGTCAGGCTTCTCCTCAGGTTCCGGCTGAACTTGGCCCTGGAATTTAAGAGAAAAGAACAAGGTTTGCATTTATATTCTCAACACACCGATTACGCCATGGACAGTGGGAGATAATGTCAATGGTAACGTTACCGTATCATCTGCTAACAGTCGAGCAAGGGTATCAGAAATGCTGGTTACTGTCTTCGGAGCCACTGACTCTTCACTTTGCCTTTCTGTTCGAGGAGGTGGTGGTTGTGGTGGCGGCGGTGACGCTGACAGGGGCGGTGACGGTTGTGGCTCGGATGTAATTGACCTGCTCTTTATAGCCTCTTCCTGCTGGATAACAACTGCAGGTTTTGCAGGTGTATTGTGGGAGCTAGCTTCAAGAAAGTCAAATACTGAAAATGTAGAAGAGCGTGGATTTGGTTTCTCCATCTCCAGCACACTAAAAAAAAGAAGGAAAAAAGGTTTAGCATCAAAAGAGAGTATAAAATAAAAATACTACACCAATTGTATGATATTCTCACCATGATGGCTGAGGGACATTAAATCTTTTGCACAGAAGAGCACAAGGTTGCCAGCTACCTCTAGTCCTAGTCAGCTTCCCGAACAGTTTCATTTTGGCAGCATTTTGCATCTCCTCATTCCCATGTTTCATTCTTTCAACTGGAGCGAGGGGGTTTAAAGAATCGTCAGGCTGTGAAGCTGACACAAACCTAGAATGAAGATAAGTGAAGAAATGTTAGTAAGTTGTTCCAGTTTGCTTGAACTGCTGTGCAAATTGATGGATGAGCAGACCAAATTATCTTTGAATAATAAATGAAACAGTACCTGTCACTCATTATTCCACTTTTATACAGACGAGCAGCTTGTTCAAATTCACTTCTCTCATGTTCTTTGTCCCAGTCAGTCATTGATGATGGTTGAATGGAAGTCAGCAGATCTACAGCAAAGGTCATGGATTAGATCATAACACAAAAATGATGTCATGGATTGGACAAACCCTTTGATCATGACCAAAATCATACCTTTCTGGCCACTTTTAACAAGGTCTAGAAATCTTTCATAGCGGGCTTGTTTGTCTGGTTGAGACACAAATGGTCGGAAAGTACTCCCAGGTAGTAGGGATGCTGAGGCAGAGGAAGGCACAGCTGGAGGTAATAATGTGGTTGCACTTTGAGAGATGGATGGTACAACTTCAACAGTTGAGGGCGCAGAGGGTTTCGGCAAAGGTTCATCAAGTATGCTTGCTCTATAATTCAAAAAAGGAGAATAAAATTCAACATCGATACTGTAAAGAATTCTTTTGTGCGAACATTATAAGACTGAGGACATTACCTTACTCGTGCATCAAGGTCATGCCTTCCAAGGCCTTGTTTCTTAGCAACATTTTCACCTTTACTGTTCACATCCCATCTTGACTGTTTAGTTTCATGCTTAGCAGTAAAACCAGGAGGCAAATCAGGTGCCCTAAAGAACTTTCTCTGAGAGTTGGGTTGATTTTTTCCTAAGACAAACCCTTCAAGAGGGGCTCCTACCCCCCTAGGCCCTGTCAAAGCTCGGTGGCTTGATGAATGGTCTCTGTTTCGATGGGAGGGTTTCTCACTTGATTCTAGTTCAAAGTTATACTGTGACATGTCATCCCTCGCATATATATCTTCATCATCTTCTTCTAAGGCACCCACTCCAAATGCCTGTCCCCAAATTGCAACTTTTTTCTTTTTCTCTTGCATTCCAAGAAAAGATGGTTCAAATAATTGCACATGTCCCGATAAAACAGGCCTTCTGTCAAGGCCTTCGTAGCCTATCCCAAATACATTATCTTTGACTTTGACAATGAAAGCATCATAGTCATCAGGTGCAAAAGTTATGGACTTCATGTCACTATCAGATTCTTCTGAAGAGTCTTCCCCACTACCTCCACTTTTATCATTGCTGCTTCCAGGAAACTGACATCCATACACTTTTCTTGATGACTTTTTTATCTCCTTCTGCTGAACTTTTTTCTGCCTGTGACTCAATCGGGGTCCAACACCTTGTCCTGGACGCCACCCCATACTCCTTAGCAGCCGCACACCGACAGTATCCCTGAAAATAAAGAGCCAATTTTGCAATCTCAAGGTCTGAGCTCACCAATAAAAATGCTTACAATAATGAACATACTTGACTGGTTGTAAAATGTCTCTTAGAACTGGTTGTCCAGGAATTGGTCCAGTTGACTGCTTCATGTGTGATCTTTTACGAGAAGTGCCCTGAGTGTAATCTGAAGTAGCTCGGAGAACTTTAGGAGCAATACCGAATTCTCCTTTGTCCTAGAATTGCAAAATCCCAATTGTGAAAGTAACAGTTACCATTTAAGTACAAATCTTTGGATGTATACAACATGCCTCCTCATCCATGAAGTCTTCAGCCTTTTGAAGTCTTTGGGATGCTTTCTCTGATCTAGATGATTTAAAAGCTGATGGAGTCCAGCCTTCTTCTGATCCAACACTGTTGAAGTACCCAGCAGAGAAGCCTCCGGTAAACGCTCCATGGAATCTTCTACGGCCCTGCTTGTCAAGTACAACTTGCTCCTCAATTGGGGTGGGCCGTTTACTAGGAACAGCATCTAATCAAAATTGAGAAGGTTGATGTTTGCAGATACAAACTTTGCCAGTAGATTTCTTATCCCACTTCAAATGTAATAAGCATCTATTTCTTAAGCTTCTTACCTTCTTCAATCGGATCTAAGGGAGTGCCATAAATTGCAAAGTCTTCGTCGTCTGACGCGTCAGCTGGCATTGTATAAAGCACGTGTTTCAATCAATATTTGAAACGAAAGAAAACTCAGCCGACGGAACAAGTACCTTAGGTTAGGTTAGACAACAAAACAGCAGCAACAACAACAACTGTACCCCCACTATACCCCCACCACGACACCCCCACTCTCTGTCCCACAAGTTCCTCAAGGGAGAGCGCAAATATATAAACAACGGACGTGAGGGGCCGGTACTTGTCCGCTTTCTTTAAATCGAGCGCAAGGAACGGGCAAACATGAGTGACGGTCTGTATGACGAATGCTACTAACCGCCTTTTTATATGGTTCTTTGTGACGGTTCTATAGATTGCAGTCTTTGTTTACTCTTGAGACAATTAGTTACAGTGTTTAAGGTTATATAATGAGCATGTTTTATTCCTCTTATTTGCACATGTTAAAGTTAAAGGGTGTTCACTGAATGAGAGGAAACGAAATGCTGTCAATATTGAAATGCACTTAATCTTTACAGAAGTGGAAACCAGTTTACTTGTGATAGCAGTAGATCTTCATTCACGTCAAAGGTATCTGCGAGAACATCCATCCCAGTTAATGCATGTACTAGACTCTGTTGTGACATTAGCAAACATGCATCTAATGTTAAAAACCAAGAACAAAGTGGCTATAGTTGGTTGCAATGCAGCGCGCAGGTAGGTTTGCAAAGTTTACAAAGTTAATGGTGAGACCGAGCGTGATATTCTGATCTATATTCCTGCTAATCTACAATGACACTGACCTGTTTTTTTTTTCTAGTGATTTTATTTTCTGTGATACCGATGCTATACAGCCTCAACCTGGTCAGTCAGGACAATCTGGTTTGGCACGGCAGTCAGATGGGCAGTATGAATTATTTGCTCATTTAGAAACCTCTGTAAAGCAAAATATTAAAAAGTTTAGTGTTGATGAGAATTCAAGTTTTTTTGATGACAAGGATGGTGAATCACTTATTGCTGGTGCACTAACTATGGCTTTGTGTTATATAAACAGGTAACTATTTGTATTGTTGAACCTTTAGACCGGCTATTTAAATTAAATGAAGTTTCATTAAAGTATCTAAATTCTCTTTTAGGATGAATCGAGAGAAGGCTACTGGAGAAAAGCTGAATTCGCGCCTTTTAATTGTCACTGGCTGTTCAGGGGGAGCATCCCAGCATATGGCCTACATGAATGTTTTCTTTACAGCTCAGAAACTTGTATGATATCCCTGATTTTTTCATTGATCTCATCTGTTGTATTATTGTGTTTCCTGTTACACTCATTACATAATTGCTTTTCTTATCCCTATAGAATATTGTATTGGATGTGTGTAGTTTAGATTACGAGTTAGGACTGCTTCAGCAAGGATGTGATATAACTGGAGGGCTTTTTCTGAAGATTCCACAGCTCCAAGGATTATTACAGTATCTCCTTGTAAGTAACCTAGTATTCATAAAAAGTCTTGGCGGAACCAAGAAAAAGTCTCCTGCATTTAAGTTGTAATATTCTTTTTCATGAGAATAAAAATTAAATTTCTTTCAGTGGGTTTTCTTGCCAGAGCCTCCTATTCGTAAAAAGTTGGTTCTCCCTCCACCTGCTAAAGTGGATTACCGCGCTGCCTGCTTTTGTCACAGAAATTTGATTGATATAGGCTTTGTATGTTCTATTTGTCTCTCAAGTAAGTAAATTACATTTTCTGTTTTCTTTGCTTGTGTATGTGTCATTGTGGAACTTAAACAGTTTTTTCCTCCCCTCAGTATTTTGTAAGTTTAGCCCTATCTGCACAACTTGCAAGTAAGTTTCAAACGATCGGTTGGTCATGACGGTTTCAGTAGGTACTGCTCCACAATTTGTACACCTGTTACTTTTACTATTTGCAGCACTGTCTTTAAGCCACCTGGCTCCCTCCTTTCCAAGAAGAAAAAGAAAGCCAACAAGAATGTATGCTGACCACAGTTACACAATTATAAGATCATTAAATAATATCAAGCTGTTATTTGTTTGGATAAATAAACTGAAGTTTCCTTTTATAACAACACTGTTAAGCCCTCCAGTTTTCCTTATTTATTTCAAAGGGAAGTGCAGGCAGTTTAAAAGATAATAAGTCTAAGATGAGTCTTTTTGTGTAGTAGTTGTATTTTTATGCAACAGAACACATTAAAATCATGATAACACAAAAGAAAGTTTCAGTCAGATCCAGTTCAATAGAGAGGTTGACACAATTATTTTATATGGGTACAAAACCTGTCAGCTGAAGGGTTGTATGAGATCTTAAGAAAAATGTTTTCAGCAGGGGCTGCGCTATTTACAAATTTTAAAGGAAGAGAAGCTGGAGACTCACATTGGAGAAAGATACCAGCCATTGTTAGCAATGTACTTCAGACTAGAAGACAAAAAGAGGGGTAATTCTATTATTTCCATCACATAATAATAGGAAAGATATCACCCCCTCTCTCCACAAGTATTTGGCATTTTCTAGTGGATAATTACTCTAGGTATAATAAGCCTATGGCACAATGAGATTGGCAATAGCTCTCCTACCGAGGACATTTAAAAAGTTGGTTTACAAAAAGAACTTCATGGGAGGAGCTATTCAGAATCATGCAGTTCAACCCCTGGGTGTGACTAATATTTGAAAAAGACTAGTGAATTGTCTGACAGTTTGCCACTAATCTGTGACAAAATGCTTTGAGTATTTCTTGTTGAGATCCCTCACAAATTCACTTTTTAATACTTTTAAGCACCTGAAAAAAATTATCAGAAGGAATGTTAAATTATTTTTGAAAAGAAAAATATGAGCTGGACATAAAATTAAAGAAAAATGTGGAAGCAATCAGAATTTTACCTGCGGTACTGAGTGGATCCACGGAACTTGGCAATGTCAAAACTTGGAGCATGAGGCATATGAACCACAAAGGCATTTGGTAAGACTACCCATTGAAACCCTAGAGCTTCTAGCTCCATTATGTGAGAGACCTTATTCCAGCCAAATCCAACAAAACGTGTGTCATACTCTGGAATATCACTTGCCCTAACAACAATGTATGGTTCAAAATCAGGCTCCCATTGAACCTGCATTTCCACATAAAAAGGAATGCACAAAGTATTTTCAGAATCAAGAAGATATCAGTGGGTTATACGCATTCATCCATAAAAGAGAAATGAAGCAAACCTTGTAAGGAGTAGTTGCTGTACGCCATTTAGCAAAGTTCGTAGGCGCATGCCCTTTTGTCCACACATGATAGCGAAAAGTGAACAAAGTACCCATATCCAGCATATGAAGAAGTAAAGCTTTATTTTGCGGAAAGGTTATACGATACCTTTGAGTTTCAAATGCAGGAATAACTAGAGCCTAAAGCAAAAGAATTTCAAGTTACAATTTGATGTGGATAATTGAATAAAGACATATGCGTCACTCATCCAAAAGCACCTTTTTTTCATTTTGCAAATTCTGAGTTTGGATAGCTTTCTTTAAAGTAGAGTAAAGACCATACATTGGTAGAAAGTCCACATCAGACAGAAAAACATATGGTGTATCCACTTGCTGGAGTCCAACATTTCGCAATAAGTTCACTGGGTAGTAATTCTACAGAAGAAAAAAGTAATCAACTGACATATTGGTCTAGATATGGCTAACGTAAAATTTGTTTATAATAACAATCAACATAAAATTACTCACTCCTTCTTTATAAACAATGTGGAAGCCAATATTTTTACGGCTGCTTAGCAGCTGTGAACTTAATGCATACAGCAGGAATTGTTGTGCCTCTGCATCCGACAGATATAGAGACAAACTTATAGGACCTAGAAAGATACAACGATTTTAAAAAGAAAATAGGAACCAAGGCATTGTAGAAAAATGAATGCATAACAATTGTTTACCTTCCCAGTGTTGACATAATAATTCAACCATTTGTAATCGATCCATAGACAGTTGGGTCACAAGAGTCACATCAAAACCATCAGAAGATGGTTCATATTGGTAATCTAGAAAATACAGATGGGTGCGAAGGGACCGAACTTGGGCACGCCGCAAGTCATAACATGGATCTTCTTCATTTAGCTGTAATGAAATACGTTCAATGTGCCCTATAGCACCAGGTACAGAAAGAAAGCAAAGTTGCACAAATGAAATTACCATGCTAAGTTGGTGTTCTTTCACAGCAGATTGTGTACTGGTGTAGTTACAGCCAAAGAGCTCACGACGTAAAAGATTACCATCATACTCCAAAAATGTCAAATACAAGTTACGGAAAAATTCTACGTGCTTATTTTTAACTTTCAGCTTTTTTGGAGAGTTCCAGTGTATGACCTACAATAGAAAAAAATTATAATTTCTGAGCAAAAGAAAAAAAAAGAGCTGTTATACCACCGCAAATAACAAATAAAATTTTAATGGTCCAAGGTACAGTCCACCAAAATGTTAGACTTAACAAGAGAGAATGAACATTGATAAAATACTTACTTTTAAGTCAGTTACTTCTGTGTAACAAAGTTCTGATCTTGTATTATCAGAGAGCTGCACATTCCATTGACAGGGAAGGTTATACACCAAATCTGGATGGCTTTTAATTATAGCATTAAAAATATCCTGATCTGCCAGGCTAGTAGATAAGAGAGTAGTAAGGTCTTTTTCAGCAACTAAACGCCATAGCTGACCCCAACCCATTTTCCTAAGCTTCCCAAGTTCCAATAAAATTACACCTGTATTATACCTGTAAAAAAATTATTCATTACACACATTATTTAAGTAAGAAAAGTGATACATATTATAAGGGTATGACAGTCTCTTGAAGGATGTTGTTGAAAATGGGAAAAATTGTTTGTGATTCAACTAAAAACAAGCATACCCTCTGCCAAGGGCTGGCCAAGGGCGGTGATTCTTCCACAGTTTTCCCAAATACCAGTCACTCTGATTTTCTACAAGCCCAATTGCCTGTTAACAATAAAATAGCCTTATGAAGTGATTAATAGTACATAAGACTTCACTAAATACAAACTCTATCACAAAATATGTCTCATACCTGCTTCTCCCGAAGCTGAGAAAATACTCTCCAAAGTTCGGCAATGTCAGTTGCAAAAGTTACATCCGTGTCAAGGACAATAACTCTTTGGAGTGTGCTTGGCAAAACTTTTGGTAATGTTAGCTTCATGAGACCATAAACTCCAGAATAGTGCTTGTTTGGAATCCAGGACACATCAGGTACAACACTATCAGCAAGATAAAAACTTACATCCACTAAAACAGAAAAAAAGTTCTAAAATATCTCTTAATTTAAGATTCTTATTTAAGAAAACAATTTCTTAAAAATTGACCACCACCTTGAGGAATGTTCCAAGTTTGGAATAGCTTTTGAAGTACTATCTGAGCCACAGAGTCAGCTAAGAGATGAAAATGCAATGGATTTCTACGATAGAACAGTATTGACTTAAAAAGTGTCACAACTGATCGGCTGGCGTTGTAGCCTGCACATACAATCGCAACATGGACAACTTCACATTTTGGGATGTATGACTCCTGTGATAAACAAACATAAAATGTTACCACGCTTTTGAAGGAAAACCAATAGAAACCCAGAAAAAGAAGGTATTAGTAACCTTGTCAGTGCAGGGTACATTAGCGGATCCCAGTGAAGATGTATGATGATGGGTCTGGGGTTGCAGGTCATCTTGGTCAAGTCCAACATTACCATGGTCTTCATTCTCTAAGTGTGATGAAAGTTCTGCTTTATATGCCCCCAGTTGACGTTTCAGTAAAGTATTTTCATCTTGAATAGACTGTATTTTCTCTGAGAGTAAAGAAATATGCTGTGCGCTACTTTGGCTGCCTGTGACCAAAATACAGAAAGCAAATTAGAACTTCACGTTCACAGAACACACACATGGGTATCCTTAAGACAAAGACATTACCTTTGGGGTCATTTTTAAGTGCGCAATAGAAGAGTAATGAAGCAACTGTGACTCCCAGAACAAAACTGCTTAGCCAGTGTCGAGCCACCAAACAAAACACTCCATTCTGCCAACGCCTTCGGCTAATTTTGGAATGTTCAAGCAACTTCACTTAGACTTATGTAAAAGATTATCAAGAAAAGTCAGGTGGCAGCACTTAAAGCTCCGCACTACGTGAAAGAAAGCTCAAAAGTCGAAGTGATAAACACACCCCCTTAGACATTCCTAATATGACAGAAGTCTTTTCGAAACAGATATACACTAACCAAAGTGTTTTCAAGACCTCACATTGATCAATATTTTAGTGAGATGTTATCATCCATCGCAACATGAACTGAGTTACTTCTATGGTTAAATATTATGCTTGATCTCGGCTACAATACCAAGCCAAACATAAACAACACTTGAACAACCCACTGGTAGCAGTTGCTAGTAAAATTCTCATACAAAAGCCGTCCAATGGCATGGGGGAGGCATAAGACCAAAGCACTGCATTCGCTCGTCATATGGGGGAGGCGAGACTGTAATGTTTGTGAATAGCATGTCTGCGCGTAGTCTCCAATCAACCATGAGCATGAATCAACTGACCGCAGTTATGTTACTTCCGACAACGCTTATTGCCCTTAGTCCCGATAGATCCATAGAGACAACACGAGTGCGATCTTTCGTCGACCCGGCTCAGGCTTTCATCCTAATACGTCTAGTCTGATTCACAATCTATGGCTCTGCGGTCAAAGATTAGCAGGGAATGCCACAGGAGTTCTCTCCCCCTCTCTCTCTCTCTCTCTCTCTCTCTCTCTCTCTCTCTCTCTCTCTCTCTCTCAACAATAATAACAATAATCCACTCTACCTCAGCCAGCAGTACATGTTTAAGAGCACTCAAAAGACAACTAGAACAAATAGTATGGAATTAAAATACCTGACACCAAGAACTGAATCTTTTAATCTGTCTTTTTATATTCAGAGTTGTAAACTGTGGAATCACCTCCGATTGTATAATGTCTCATCCTTGCATTCTCATAAAAATTATATAAAATCTAGACTTTGATGGATTAATCAATGCTTTATTTAATTGCAGGATTTATACTTAGGCATATGTGTAGACATTTAGTTATATATTTATGCATGTGAATATGTAATTTAAATTTATGTTGTTATGCATTTGGATGTTTTATTTAAATTTATGTTAACTGGTGATCTTGTGTGATATGTTAATCTGTGATATGTGAGAGCCGGCTTGTACGCCAACGGGGCTAATCGCCCTATTGTACAGGTCGAAATAAATTTCAATTTCAATTTCAATTTCTCTCTTGCTCTACAACAACCCCGTCACCCCTATATTCGTGACGGGAAGACTGTCGACCCTCCATGGAGCCAAGGCAGATTACACACGCACTAAAGCCCGCTCACAATTGCCGTCACACTTTGGGGTATAATTTTTGACCCCTCGGCCTAGGCACGCCGGCCTCCTCCATGCCTGCCCAGCCCAGGCCTCGGTGCAGACACGGCCGCCCTCAGCACAATCTGTTCTAACACTCGTTTCCGCAGGAAAAGCGTAGGCTGCAGCAATCTGATTGACCTTCTAATACAGAGTGTCTGACCCCCCCCCCCCTCCTGCGACACGTAGTGGGTACGAGCCCTTAACTAGTGAGGTGGACAGCCTTGTAATCTGACTGACGCTCGCAGTATTCCGCATTCAAGTGGATTGGAAATAACTTTTCTGTTGACGTTCGTAAGGAAAAAAATCCGCAAAAAGTTGCTATGCCGAAACATGCGGGTGACGCATGAATTTTAGAGCTATGCTAGAGTATGATGAAAACGGGACATTCGCTCGTCCTGACAACAAATATCTCGTTAAATATTACTGGGTATCATCTAGAGGCGTACCAAGGGAGGGGCGCCTGTACTACTTTTTGCTCACTACGGGCTTCGCAGGTGTCCATCCTGCCAGATCACCCTGCAGACGGGGCATATCCCCCGCGCCCCACGGCCAACCGCCACCCATATGGCCCAAGTGTCGATCACCGTTGCGAGAACGCTGAGCAACAACGGGCGACCACTTGAAGGCGTGCGAGGCGCACGTGGCAACGAACCCTCTCACTTGTGGCATGTTCTCAGTTTCTAGAATCTGTGATTTGCATGCATTACTTTTGCGAACAAATTGCGACAATCGTCACTGTTCTGTGATTTTCGTCACACATATTAGTGGCGATAATGTCATAGACATTTTGTGATCAAAATTGCGGAATTGCTTAGTAAACTAATCCGTGGCAATCGGGCAAACGGTGGAGTCTCAAATCGGCATGTACGCCCAAATTTGACAGAGATGGGGTAGGGAGAAGGCGTTATTCCCGTCCCCTGAAAAAGGAAGAAAGAAAAACTCTGTTTAAACAAAGTTGACCATGAATCCGTGCACTTTGCTGCAGATCGAACACAGCTTCAGGAGTGCAGTTCAAGTCAACTATGTAGGAAAAACAAAGCCCTCGTGCGAGCTTGAAGTGCAAGTGCAAGTTAATGCACCCGGCTTGCAGAACAGAAATGGGAAAAACGTTTAGTTTTTGTCCTGGGCAAGTATAGCTAAATGGATTGGTACGGGCGGCTACCCGACAACCCAGGCGCGGAAAACGCTCTTTGGGTCCCCGTTGGAGAAATGTTTCCTCTTGTAAACAAGACGAGCCCCCCGAAACAGCAAACCCTTAACCCCGGTCCGAGTCCGGCTGCGGGGGCTTGTCTCCCTATCACCACCGGGCCCTCTCGCTCGGCGCTCCTGCCTGATTATTGGACCAGCGCGTTGTCGCGTGCACCTGGTCCTGATATAAGGGGCGCGGCGCCGAGCCTGAGCAGAACGTCTTCCGCGCCCGCCGCCTCGCCATGGCCGCGCATTTCGCCGCTCTCGTCGCCGTCCTGGCGCTGGCCGCCGGCGCGACCGCGACCCCGGCCCACTCGAACAGGACCCAGTCCTGGTGGTCCCACCTCGCCGCCCCCCACAGCATCCCCGTTACCAAGAACTTGCGTGAGGTCCCGGTCGACTACACCACGGTAAACCGCCCCCAGACATGCTGCCACTCATACGGCCCCCTCCTGACTCGCCACGCAGTCGCTCTAAGCCACGCGCCCCTTGCAGCCCATGCTCATCGCCCGCTACGGGTACGCGTCCGAGTCGCACACCGTCAGGACGCAGGACGGCTACCTGCTCACCCTGCACCGCATCCCCAACCCCGGCAAGCCCGTCATCTTCCTGCAGCACGGCGTGCTGTCCTCCTCCGCGGACTGGGTGGTGCTCGGGCCTGGCAAGGCACTCGGTGAGGCGCGCGCAGACCGACGCAGAGCGACGCCGCAGAGCGCCCGCTGAGTAGGCCGTCCCCGCGCACGCACGTCGTGCGGGCTGGCCCACCCCCGCAGGCGCTCGGTGTCAAAACGGTCCACTTGTTTCACTTGCGGGGCAAATCGCTCCCTCGTGTCCCCCTGCAACAGAATGATTTCGTTCCCGCAGCTCTCATCCTGTTCGACGCTGGCTTCGACGTCTGGATGGGGAACTTCCGCGGCAACACGTACTCCAGGGCCCACGTCACCTTGTCACCCAGTGACAAGAAATTCTGGGACTTCTCGTAAGTAGCTGCTTACACCCCTTCCCTCCCTCTTCCTACCTGCCATCACAAGTACTAAAATTAATTAAGAGGACTGAATGCTTCTCGAAATAGTTTAAGCACCCATCGACCTTCTTTTTGAAAGTGTCCCATAGCGAGAGCTGATTTGAAGTGTTTATCTTTGATTAGGCGAATTCCCCCGTCAGGTTGTAGGTAGCTGCCAAGATAGTGCCAATAAGGCGTCAGCAATAGAGTAGGAGGAAGGGATTACACACTCTCGAAAGTGTCGATACAGTCATTTGTTGACTAGAGTGACCGGTTTTCTTCTTGGCGTCTGTATGGCCCCGCAGTTTCTTGACCGAGCAAACCCTCGTTTGCCACACTGCCCTCCAAGTACAGAGAAAAGGGCTCATTGACTATCAGCGCATCAATCCTCGATGAAGAGGAGAGGCAAAAACACAAATTTTGAAGTGACACTCTAACTTCAGTCGTGCGCAATAGATAAGGCGGCACCGGAGGGCGCAAATCCTCCTTCAGGACAGTTTTTACAGCATTCCTGAAGAGGGAAGAAATGCGAACGCCAACACGATGCCGCTCCGGTTTGCGAAACCAAACAAGGCCGACACACCAGACTTGTGTGACACGAATCCTACAGGTGGCACGAGATGGGCGTGTATGACATCCCCGCGATGATCGACTCCGTCCTGGCGACGACGCAGGAGAAGGACCTCGTGTACGTAGGCCACTCGCAGGGCACCACCGCCTTCCTGGTCATGGCTTCCATGGTGCCGGAATACAATGACAAGGTCAAGGCCTTCATCGCCATGGCCCCCGTCGCCTTCCTCGGCCACATCGGCTCGCTGCCCCTCAAGCTTATCTCCAAGGCCGTCGACGAGATCGGGGTAGGTCCGCTGAGGTCTGCGCTGTTCGGCTGCTCAGGATCTTTCGAGATGCCGATGCCGCGCTGCCCGCACGCCTGCGGGGAAGACCTGAGCTTACGTCTGTTTGCAGTTCATTACCAAGGTGCTCGGCATCGGCGAGTTCCTCCCCAGCGATGCCTTCCTCTCGTACGTGAACTCGAAGGCGTGTTCCGACGGCAGCCTTGTGCAGTCCGTTTGCACCAACTTGCTCTTCATGATCGCTGGCTACGACTCCGAAGAGTTGGACACCGTAAGTGCGACAGCGCACGAGAATTTCCCAAGCAGCTTCAGATCGGAGGCTGGAGATCTTGTACTCACATTTCCCTCATCCCGCAGGAGCTGCTTCCCCTCATTATGCAGAACGTCCCCGCTGGCGCGTCAACCAAGCAGATGCTGCACTTCGGGCAGCTCATTAACAGTGAGTGTGCCGCACACCTCGCAGCCAGTGACTTGTGGCGCAGGTCTTGGAAATGTACTCACGGCAGTGTTCGGTGCGCAGGTGACAAGTTCAGGCAGTACGACCTCGGCATCTTCCAGAACATGATGCACTACAAGAGCTTCTCCCCTCCGGAGTACCCGCTCCACAAGATCACCACCCAGGTCTACCTGCACTACGCCGAGAACGACCTCATCGCCGTCCCCAAGGTGAGGCGGATAACATTTCACTCGCGCACTTAACGGTGCTGGCGTATACTGACCGCTCTGTTCCGCTGGTTCCGCAGGGCGTCGACAAGCTCAGGGCCGGTCTGAGCAGCGTCAGGCTGGTGCGCAAGGTGCCCCACCACACGTACAACCACGTGGACTTCCTCTACGGCCGCGACTCCATGCCCCTCCTGTACTCCGAGGTCCTGCAGAGCATCAAGGAGGTGTTCGGCTCGCGGGCGGACGCCTAGGCGCTGACTGCGGCCCCGATATGGCAGCCCTCCAACCAGAGCCTCGCTCTAGGCGAGCGCCGTGTGCCAGAGCCTCTACGGTCCAGCCCACGACGCAGGACACATGATTTCTTTTCCGAGTCGAATCGCTGGAATGGCTTCTCCCCGAACAGAGATGCGCCCATTTCTATCGACGGAGCCAGACGGAGCAG
Organism: Megalurothrips usitatus; assembly: GCA_026979955.1. Classification (NCBI taxonomy): domain Eukaryota; kingdom Metazoa; phylum Arthropoda; class Insecta; order Thysanoptera; family Thripidae; genus Megalurothrips; species Megalurothrips usitatus. Next base: position 1,637,500 of record CM049594.1, on the reverse strand, counting down.
CAGTGCAAAACCGCCGTTTCTTTTGAAATCTAAACAGAAAGAGGCCCCTCGCTGATTGAAATATGCTGTGAAAAGTGCAAAGTAACGTTAGCATAGTCGGAGGCCGTGCAAACGTGTCTGTGTTACTATACCGCTTCTTGATTCAAGTAATCAATACAAACGATCTGTAACAACGTGTGATGTTTTAAAATAAAGTGATTGTCTGTCTATTTTCTTAGCCGTGTGTATTTCTTAACCCCACAAATGCCTCCCATCTCACTGTGCCATCGCTCCGCCCGAATGGTGCATCGAAGTTTTCTTTCTTCGCACCGCCGCCACTCCTTCGCACCGTCCCTGGGAGCAGGGGTAGGGGAGGGGGGGGGGGGGCAGTGAAACAAAGGGCGTTGGAGCTCTGATACGGCGCGGCGGCGCGGCCCCGGGTGCGGACCAGGATGGCGCCGAGGGCGCCGTGGTCGCGGCTGCTGCTGCTGGCCTGCGCCGCCACCGTCCTCGCCCCCTTGGCGGCCGCGATGTCCAGCCCCGACGCCGACGAGCAGCACACGTGGTGGCAGGTCAAGGAGCAGGAGACGGGGGAGCAGCTGCCCAGGGCGGCCGTCGAGGACACGCAGACGGCGGCGCCACAGCAGCAGCAGCAGCAGCAGCAGCTCGGGCGCCGCTCCGTGATCGGGACGGTAAGGCTGCCCTGGGGGCTGCGCTGGGGGCTGTAACAGATATCGAAGCACAGCGGTGACAGGCGAACCTGGCCGCGGAGCACGGCTACACGGCGGAGAACCACACGGTGCGGACGGCCGACGGCTTCCTGCTCACCCTGTTCCGGCTGGTCGGCCCCGCGGCCCCGGCCTCGGCTGCCTCGGCCCGGCCGCCCGTGCTGCTGGCGCACGCGCTGCTGGGCTCCTCCGCAGACTTCCTCGTCCTCGGGAAGGGCCGGGCGTTGGGTGAGACCCGCTGATGACCCCTGCCCCTGGTCTGACTGGGCCCTGGCCTGACTGGCCCCGGGCCCCTCACAACTCACCCCGCGGCCCGCTGCTGCAGCACCGCTCCTGCACGACGCCGGCTTCGACGTGTGGCTGTTCAACGCGCGCGGCACCACCCCGTCCAAGAAGCACGAGCACCTCTCACCGGCGCACGCCAAGTTCTGGGACTTCAGTTGGCACGAGATTGGCGTCCTGGACCTGCCCGCCTCCATCGACTACGTGCTCAAGGCCACAAACCAGTCGCAGGTACGAGTGCGGCCGGTGACAGGCATTTTTCACGACCCACCGTTGCCCCCTGGATTTTCAAAGATCTAACTTGTATGCTGTGTTCCAGCTGCATTACATTGGCTTCTGCCAGGGCTCCACGACGTTCCTCGTCCTGGGCAGCGAGCGCCCCGAGTACATGGACAAAGTCAAGACGTTCGTGGGCCTCGCGCCCGTCGCCTACCTCAAGGACATTCGCTCCTTCCCGCTTCGACTCCTGTCCATCGCCCCCAACAAGCTGTATGTGAGTAGGCGGCAGTAAATTGTAGGCCAATGATCACGGAACCCTTGCTTCGCAATGCTCGGGAAAGCCGCCGAGGCCGCCGAGGCCGCCGAGGCTGTGAGGCTGTTTTCTACACTACCGTTTCCAGTTCATAATGCGGCTGATCGGGTTGAACGAGTTCCTACCCAGCTCCAAGCTGGTCTCCTTCGTCGCGGACGTGCTGTGCACGGAGGGTGACATCTACCAGCCCATCTGCACCAACGTCTTGTTCCTCCTCTTCGGGACGGACACGGAGCAGATGAACACGGTTCGTCGACGCGGTGGCGCGGGTGGCGGCGAGCGCGCGGACAGTCGGGGCTGACCCGAGCGACTGCTTGGCAGACGGTACTGCCGGACTTCTTCGCCAACGCTCCGGCCGGCGCCGCCTCCAAGCAGCTGCTGCACTTCGGCCAGCTCGTGAACCACCGACGGCTGCTGTTCAGGCAGTTCGACTACGGCCGCCCGGGCAACATGCGCAAGTACCGCAACCCGAAGCCGCCCGACTACAACCTGAGCCGCGTCGCAGCGCCTTCGTACCTCTTCCACGCCGACAACGACCTGCTCTGCGTGCAGTCGGTCAGTCTGCGACGGCCACTGCTTCCCGTACGTCCTCCCCATGCGAACACAGGGCCCCTGACAGCATCGTTTGTTTGCCAGAACATTGACGAGCTCGGGCGGCGGCTGCCCAACATCCCCAAGGACGGGATGCGGAGGGTGGCGTCGCCTCACTTCAACCACCTGGACTTCATCCTGGCCAGGAACGCCAAGGAGCTCGTGTACGACGACGTGATCGACATTCTCCAACGGCACGACCAGCCGCCGACGCTAGCACCGTCCAGCACGGCGGCGCCGGGGTCCGGAGCAACCGGTGCCGCAGTCAGCAGCGCCACCACCGAGGCGACGCCGTCCACCACTACGGCGGCCCCCTCGTCAACGGCGGCCTCCACGTCCACGGTGGCTACCACGCCCACGACGGCCTCTCCGACGACCACGATGACGGCGCCCACCGCGATCCCGACGGCCGGCCGGCAGGCGTAGGCCGGCTGCACGGCACGCAGGCACCGCGTCGGTGCGATAAGAGCCGGCAGAAAGTGTCGCCGACTCGACGGGCCTCCAATAAAGCAAGTGCTGCCCCTCACCGCCCGCATGCCGCTGGGCCAGCCGCCGCGCCGCTCCCGGCCGCGCCGCTAGCAGGACATCCCGGGTACAGCCAGGGCGCAGCGCACAGCGCGGGTGAAATCGCCAGCGTTGATTAATGCCAATGCAACCCGCGAACCACGCTGGCTGGCGGTCCCGGTGTGCCGGGCGGTCGGCGCGGCGACACGCACTTTGGCACGCAGAAACTCCCAAAACGAGGCGCGCCCTTCCGCTCCGAGCGCGGCCGATAACACGGCCGCGTCCAGGACCGCCGTAAATATGATTGGGGACAAGTCCGCCGCTCTCGGACGGGTCCCGGGTCGTGACCTGCACGAGCCGCCCGGCACGAGCCGGACCGCCGCCCGGTGAGGCGGTACTTACCGGTGCCTTTCTCCGAGTCTCGGCTCTACTGCATTATTTCGGCCTTCGGCTCGCCGTACCGGGCCTTCAGTGATGACCGTTTGGGAGTCGCGCCGGCGGCGGGCTCGGGCTGGAACCAAAGAAAGTGGCGCGAACGCATCGATAATTCAAATTCGAAATTCAGACTCCCCCCCCCCCACAAAACTATGAGAGAAAAACTTCTGTCAAAATAAAAAGAACTGCACTGGCTCGGAGGACGCGCTCTACGCTTGCGAGGCGACGGATTCTATTTCAGTGGCGCGGAGAGTCGTCCAGCGTCGGCGTGATGGTCTTTACTCGGGGCCTAGCTCCCGCCGGCGCCGGTGTGTGCCGTCCCGGCGCCTCCGCGTCTGTCCCGAACCTTGGCCCAGTGGATAAGGGCACGGGCGCTGTGCCGCGGCTACCTTCGCTGGGGTCATGTGACGTGCGTCTGATATGGACCTTCGGCGGATTCCCCCCTCCCCCCCCACGCTTCCGGCCCGGCGCCGCGCCCGAAAAGTACCGGGCCCCGCCGCGCCCCGCCCCGCTACGCCCCCCTTTCCCAGCAACCCGAGCAGTCGCCGCCGGCACCATGCCGCCGCTCGGCCTTCCTGGGCGTCACATAAAATGGCAGGGCGCCGGAGGAGGGGCAGCAGTCGCATCCCGGGGTGCGCCGCGCAGAGTTAAGCCCCTCCAGCCAGGACCACAGAAATGTTGAGCGGGGCCGCCGTTGCCGTGCTGGCGCTCTTGTGGGCGCTCGCCTCGGCCCGCCAGCTCCCGGAGCACGGCCACCCCAGCAACGCGCTGCCCAGCGAGGTACGTGAGCCGGCCGGCGGGCGGGCGGCTCTGGGGCGCCTGGGAGGTAGGCCACACAGGGCGGCCGCGCCTGGCGGGTTGGCCTACGTCCCAGGCAATTCGGCCAAAAAAAGGGCGTTTTTACTTGTTTCGGAATGGTAAAATCTGAGTGTGTTCGCAGTGGGAGTGGGACTCGGCCGAGGCCGTGGGCGAAGCGCCCGAGCGGCCCGCGGGCGCCAACGCCACGTCCCTCCTGTCCGAGCACGAGCGGCAGACGTTCCTGGAGTGGATCCTGGGGCTGACAGGGGGCGCCACCACCACCCAGGAGCCCGACCACGAGCCCGTCATCCCGGCCAAGTGCGCGGCCTGCAGTGAGTAGCGCAGCGGCCAAAGCGCACCGCCTCCGGCGCGGCACGGTACCCGGGTAACCCCACCTCCCCGATGTCACAGCGTGCGGGCTGACCAACAAGCGGACGCGGATCGTGGGCGGGCAGCCGGTGCAGGTGAACCAGTACGTGTGGATGGCGCTGCTCATGTACGACGGGCGCTTCTACTGCGGCGGCACCCTCATCAGCTCCAAGTACATCCTCACGGCGTCGCACTGTGTCGACGGGTAAGCTCAACCACGTCCCAATAAATTCGAAACGGAATTGATGAAATCACGTCGACTTCACTGGTTGACTGGGTGACGTTGTCGGACAGCTTCCAGCGCACTAAGATCACGGCCCGCCTCCTGGAGCACGACCGCGCCTCGTCCTCCGAGTCCACGCACATGGACTACAAGATCGCGCGCGTGCTCAAGCACCCCGGGTACTCGGACGTGACGTTCAACAACGACATCGCGCTGCTGCGCCTGGTCCGCGAGGTGCGCCTGGACGAGGCCGTGCGCCCCGCCTGCCTGCCGCCCATGGGCAAGTCCTTCTCGGGCCTAGACGGCGTCGTCACCGGCTGGGGCGTCAGCAAGCCCGGCGGCGAGACCAACCAGGTAAGCGCGGGGCTCCGAGGCACCTGACCGACCTGATGCACCGAGGGGCGCGTGACTGACGCCGCTGCGCCGCCAGGTGCTGCACGAGGTCTCCGTCCCCATCATGAGCAACAAGGACTGCCGCAAGTCCAACTACGGGTCCAAGCGCATCACCGACAACATGCTGTGCGCCGGCTACCCCGAGGGCAAGAAGGACTCCTGCCAGGGCGACAGCGGCGGTCCTCTGCACGTCGCCAACGGCACCTTCCACCACATCGTCGGTAAGTGCAGAGCCCGCAGAGCCCGCGGGACGCGTTGGTCCGCGTCCGCATGCTAACCGCTGACCGCTGACGGTGCCCACAGGCGTGGTGTCGTGGGGCGAGGGCTGCGCCAGGCCCAAATACCCGGGCGTGTACGCGCGCGTCAACCGCTACCTCACCTGGATCAAGAGGAACACCAAGGACTCGTGCTTCTGCGACCAGCAGGGCAACGGCTACACGCACTACCCCGCCGTCACGGCCGCCACGGCCGCCACCACCACCGCCACCGCCGCCACCAATGCGACCCCTACCTCGACCTTGGCTGCGTCCCGGGTTGGCGACGAGTAGTGACCCCTCCCCCCTCCCCTTTTCTCGATGATCTCATGGAAAAAACAAAGTAAACTCATCGGCCCGTAGACCCCAAAGAGAAGCTCCAACGGATTGACGTAACTGAACAGATGTCCTTTTATTTTTGGCCAGGGTAAGAAAGAAATGCGAAACGTTCAATGGCCAGGTGTGGTTCCGTGCATGCAAGTTTACACCGGAATGCCGCTCCTTTACATTTTGTTGATTTTTGTTTCTGTTTGACTGTTATTCAATATTTATTGTTACGAAATACAAAATACGAGTGAAGATGCGTGTGAGCGTTGCGGTTTGCACAACCAACTTTCGTCCCCCGCCTTAAAAAAAACAAAACGACACTGGTTTGGTTCGCTTGGGCGGGCGTTGGCCCCAGACGCCTAAAAAGTACTAGTACACAACATACAGTACTACTGAAGGGGAACAGCAGGCAATTGTACTGTATGTTGACTGCCTTCCCGGCGGAGTCTCTGGAAAAGACGCCACCCCACTAGCGGTGCCAGCGGCTGCATGGAGTAGCTACAGCTACCGAGGCCGGCTCTCTCGGGGCACATCTGGACGAATTAGGCTCTTCTGATTCCAAACATGCAAAAATATCGGTAGGTCAAGAAAAAAACTTAACAAAAAGAAAAAAAATGAGATCACAATAAGATCACACCGTTTCTTAAGTGACAAAATAAGTAAAATTTGGAACCACTCAACACAAAAAATCTCGCACACCTAAACACATGAAGGTTAAAAGAAAACTCACACCGAAGCCGAAGCGAATTGAAAATTGCGTACAGTGACTTGGCGCGTTCCGCGTAGCGCCAACAAGACTTGGGGCATTAAATCCTTTGAATTTGCGCGCCTTGCGGACGTGCCGCCGCGCCGGCCCGCGCTCTGCCCGGCGCTGCGCAGCGCGGCGCGCCGGATGGGTTGCCTGCCGTCCCGGCGTGATGCCGATGCGCGACTGGCCTCTCAGAAGTGCAGCACTCTCTTCGGCGGCCTCCTGCAGCCACTCCCGTGATGACAGCGCGTTGCCCATCCAGGGCCTCCGAGACGAAGGTTCGGCCCTTGCTGGAGCAGCAATAATTCGGCGCCTCTCCTGCTCGCACAGTGGTACGGCAGGCCTGAAAACGCGCCAAAAATTTTGTATGGTCCTTCTGCACTCTGAAGCTCACAAGAATGTCCGGAAAAAATATTAATAGGGGTTTTTTGACTCACACACCGACTTCTAAGGCATTAAAACACAAAAAGTGAATTAAATGGAACACCGCGAATTAATGCTCGCCTCTAACTCCAAACCACGCCTTCCAACGATGCCAACTTATTTGTCTGGATGTCTAGAACAAAACTAGACGCCACCTGACTCGGTCAGACCTGTCCTGAGACGGGCCGATGGTCACCAGCCAGAGAGGGCACACCCGGCAGGGTAGGCCGACTCGGAGCGGAACCGCGGCACCGAGGTTAGACGGTGCGACGGGCCAGCTTTTTCAAAGTGTAGAAGCACGTCAGCGTGCCCTGCAAAAGTATCCTGCGTCCATGTGCATGGTCTCAGAAAAATCTGTTTTAGTACCATAAGGGCAATGCTTAAGAGAAAAACAAGTCCAATCCGGTGAGACGATAAGGCAACTCCGTTCCACTCCGTGCCTAAAAATTAGCGAGGCTTAGCTCTCGCTGCTGATGTGTCACGACCATTTGGTAGGGTCGGCCCACCACAGCACCACTTCAGGCGGTCAGGCGAGGCTCCTCACGAGAGCGCGCGGTTGTGGCTTGTTCTGGTCGACCCTGCCAAACGGTCGTGACACATCAGCAGCGAGAGCTAAGCGTCGTAAATTTTCGAGTCGGCCCATGGCTGACGCCCGCGGTGCAGGTACTCTCTCCTGCGGCATCCCCACATTACAGATCCGTCGGCTTCATAGGGCATAAGAACGCCTGGTCTTGATACAAAAGCACAGGCTGAGAACAACGATGAATGCATGTGCTGCTCTTGGGATGAGAACGGATTGTTTTCGGTGTGGGCCGAGCAATCGGAATCGAGGGTGTTGCAGCGAGCAGCACGTGACTGTCAGGCCTCACCTCAGCACTACACGGCAGTGCCCATGCACGGCTGTCAAAGGGCGAAAGGGCGCGCAGCACGCGGACTTGGGCGTCTTCCGCGTCTAAGCAGTGAAAGGGCTTTGCAGGGGGCCTACGACGGCGGCAGCGGCAGGCCGGGCCAGGGGCCTTGCGGAAGGGAATGAGCGTCGGGGCACGCGCCGCCACGCGCCGCCACGCGCATGCCACGCCCCGGCACGCGCACGGCACGCGGCACGGCCAAACGACACTGCAGACCCGGCACTGCAATTAGCGCCGCCGCGGCTCATCGGCGCGGCTGCCGCACCTTCCCTTTCACGAGTTGCCCATTTTCCGTGCTGCTGGCGGCGGCGGCGCTTGACAAGGAGGACCGTGGGGCTCGGGGACCGGTGGGGATCGGCGGGGACCGCGACCAGCCGTGCCCGGCCACGCCCGGCGCGCAAGGACTACTCAAATATTTTAATTGCTGACCCTGAGGGTCACGCCTCGACCGCAAAGAGAGATGGGCCCCTCCGACTCCCCTCCCCGCTTCCAGCCCCGCTGCCCCGCCCTCCGCGCTGCGATGGATGCTGCTGGCGCCGCTGCTGCCGGAGCTGCTTCGCCCGCTCCGCGCCACTGTATAAGGTCGGGTGCGGCGCGGAGAACGGCCAGTGCTTGACTGGTCCTCGACAGCAACATGAGTCCCCTCCTGGTGTCCCTTACGGTGTGTGTTTGGCAGCGACGAGCAGGGTGGTGTGTGCGGGTGGCGTGGCCGCCGGCCGGGGCAGCGCGAGTGACGTCTGCTGTGTGCAGGTGGCGTTGGCGGCGGCCGCGGCGGCGCAGCCGCAACTTCTCCCCGACCAGGACCTGCTGGCGGACCACGATCTGGATTACGTGAGCAGCTTCGACAGCTTCGGCGCGCGGCATGTCCCCATCGTGGAGCAGAGCTTCCATATGATGCACGACGGATCACACCGATGGAGGCAAGTGTCGTGTCGTGTCCTCAACTTGTGGTGAATGGCGCGGGGAAAGGGTTCTTATTCAAGAATTTATGCTCTGCTGAGGCTTTCGGGAAAAGGCGACGCGCTCCTCTCTGCGGCGCGCTGTGCTCCAAACTGGAATACATATTGTAAATTATTATTTATTGGACACTGTATGCAATACTTTACTCCATCTCAACTCGAGAAGACGGACACGGCACATTTTTATTGCAATCAAAGCGTATCGTAATTTTGATTGCATATTGTATATTGTACATACCACAACGAAATTGCCGGCCAGAGAGTATTTCAAATTCAGCACAGTACCTCATGACCACTGTGAAGGAGGAGGGGGAGGGGGAGATTGTAAAAATTCGTGAGGAAACTATTGCAGTTAAAGAAAAACTCGGATAACGGATTGGTTCTTCTTGGCGCTCGCTGGTAGAAATGGTCGAATGCTGTCGAATGGTCCCGTGTGACCTTACTTTAACAGACGTATCATATGCTCCGAGAGTTTTCAGCAATGGCTCGGCATCGCGACGCCTGCGAGCAGACTGGGTGGGCCGGCCCGCACGACACGCGCGCTCTCGGACGGGTCATGACTGCCTATCCAGCAGCCGCACGTCTCGCTCTACATGCTGCAGGCCCTTGTTATTTCCAATCTTCCTTTTTGTGCAGCTTCGAGTCTGCCGACGGCGCTGGTCGCTGGGAGGAGGCGGCTCCGGCGTGGACGGGTGCTGGCGTCCGCGGGGGCTTCGGTTACGTCGGCGACGAGGGCCAGCCCGTGGCCGTCTCGTACGTGGCGGACAAGTACGGGTTCCAGCCCACGGGCAGCGCCGTCCACCCGGACATCGTCAGGGCCGTCGCCCTGCAGGTGGCCAAGGCCAAGGAGGAGCCCGAGGGCATGTGGGACGACAACGGATTCCCGGTCTTCGGCTTCCACCACCACTACGACGACTACTGAGCTCCGTCCAGCGGAGGGGACTCGTTGTCGTCCCCGGTGATAATTCTAGTCAGCAAACGTCCTCCACGGGCCGATGCCTCTTTTTCTGCACGCGGAACGGCGTCGTTCGGGTCGCGGCAGTAGTAATCTGACGGGTTATTTGTAGTTATTTAACAGGAATAAAACGTGTTCCACCGATTTTGTGTTCATTTCACATACCGTTTTCACATACACTGACATTTTACTCACTTGCATCGAGCCGCACAATAGCTTGAGAGAAATACGAATTGTGTTAATGCCAACGTTGTCCTCGGGTCAGTTTTAAAAATGTATCATATTTCGGGAGGGCATAGGAGAGACATAGACGAGCAATTTGATATAGAAATTCTAAGGCCGGAAATCAAAATTACGACCGCTAGAGCGCCATTGAAATTTGCGTACTTACTGTTGGAATTAGTTGAAAATGATTATAACATACTAGGCAACAGTGGAGGAACGAATATATCGAGGACGCACTCAATGCGTTATCCCTTGGTCAGGTCGCACTCAGAAATAGGTGTAAATTGACCCGTGTCCGTGGACGAATCCGAATAAGCAGCAATAAAGAACTCAAAGGTTGAGGAAGCTTGCGGACGCTCGGAAACGTCGAGTGCGGGAATCAGGGTAATGTTTTTTCGATTACACAGTTTTAAGTGCACACATGCCGCGATAAATGGTAGACGGCCGGTGCGCAACGAAGATAGCGAGCTTTCAAGCAGTCTCATCTATGCCCTATAAAGAGCAGTAGCAGCCTGCTACTGTCTCAGTGTGAGATTCGAGCACGACACCGCCACACCCAGGGTGAGTAGTCCTTCTCGATGATTCCAACATACTAGGCAACAGTGTAAACCAAGGAATCTTTAGTAAATTACTGGATTTTGTTCGGTCGTCCACGCGATATCACTAGAACGCAGTGGAGGCAAACTGAAACCGCTCCCCGTCACCGTCCGATCTCTCATACCAGCCGTTTCCGGTCCAGAAGTATTCTTGTTCTTCCACCTCCGTTTCGGGGCCTCATCGGAAATTCCCATTGAAAGAAATCCCCGAGAGAGAAACCACTCGACCAAAACTCGTACATAAATTTCGAGATTTCAAAGGATTTTCCTGGACGGCGGCCAATGCTTGTTTACTCATGTTGTATGGCATTTTCTGTCACATCTATGGTAGGATTTCAAAAATATTGCACTCAAGATTTGACGAGTGATTGCCCCATCCGAGTTCTGATCACCCCGTGAGACACACAGTAGTACAGTATTTCGGAGACTTTTTACAATTTATGTCATATTTCAAAGAATTTCCGCGAAAAGGGGCATGATAAGGGCGATGAGGGCCGGGTAGGTGTGCGCCAGGAGTGGAGGGGCAGCACAATCCATTTGCGACAAGCGGCAGGTGCAACGCCCATCGCGGCGTCTGCAAAGATAGGCAACCAACCTGACATTCAGCACATGATTATCTCGAGGTATGTCATACGACGGACAGCAGGGGCAGTTTGAAGGAGGGGGGGGGGGGTCGATCGCGATCGCACAGGGCGGGGTCCTTGAGATAATGGTGAACTCTAAACCCTTGTAGGTAGGCACTTCCTCATTCTGCCACTCCGTCAGCCGACCTTCGAACCGCATCGGTATGCAGGACCTGCTGGCTGGACTATGAGTATAACCTGCTCTGTGCACTTCCACAAATTTGTTTCTTATCGGGGTCCATGAAGAACTTGTGACTCTCTAGTACTTCACGACAAGTGGACAAACATGTGTGTGTTTATCCTCAGCGCAGAGAATGCAACGACGTGTCTATTTTTCTGCAGAACAACCATGCGCATCACCGGGACGATCCTGGTCGTGCTGGCCGCCCTAGCGGCAGCGCAGGCCACAGAACTGGAGGACAAGATTTTGAAGAGCATCCAGGGCTTCCAGCAAATCATGACCGAGGGCAGTGCTGCTCTCAACATACCCGTACTGGACCCTGTCACAATCTCCGAAGAGAAGCTCAACATCAACGCCTCCCCTTTCAAGTGAGAAACAGTACGAGGTACACAATTTTAGTTCAGTAATGTATGGAAAACTAACGCTTTTATATTTTTCATACGCCCAGGGCCAATATTGTGGTCGACGGCATCAAAGGCATCGGGGCGTCGGGTTTCAAAATTACTCAGCTGCAGCAAATCGATGGCACTAGCAAAGTGAACATGGCATTGGAGCTTCCCAAAGTCGATGTGACAGGAACATACGACATCAAGGGAAAGGCTAAAATCGGCTTCATCTCGGTTAAGCTCACCGGTGACGGCCCTCTTACGTAAGTATGAAGGATGACAATGTCATTAGCTCCTTGCAATTCACCCCCTCCCCCTCCGCCCCCACTGCCATTCCGAGTTTGCCGCTGGTAATTGTTTCTTTTTTTATTGAAGAGCTACGCTTCAAGGATTTAAAGTTAAGGCCGTTGCTGACGTGAAGGAGAATTCCGATGGCTCCATTCACATCAACGGAATCCAGATGGGTGATTGGGGCTACGATAAATTGAATGTAAGATCTTACCCGTTTACTTCAATCTGCCACTTAACTCAATTGTTAGAGCTTTTCTGTGCCCTCCCCTATACAAATACTGTCATTTTGTTGGTACAGGTCCAACTAAAGAATGTCATGGGCGGTGGCGTGATCGGCAATACCGTCAACACCCTCATCAACACCTTGGCGCCTACGTTGATCAATGTACGTATAGTAGAGACCGATAATATAGTGTTAATGGTTCGTGCATAGTGCATATGCTTAATATAGCTGCAAACTCGAACCTCTTTTTAGCCCGTTCCGACTCGTTTCTTTAAAAATGGCCAGGAGCCGGGCTAGTTTTATGCCGGCAGTTGGTTCGAGAGGACGTGTGTTCGCGTTCGCCGGCCTTTCGCTTCCCAAAAACTTTGAACTTGTAAGACAGACTTCTTTTTTAACGTGCGCCTTCGCCTCCATTCTATATTTGCACCTTTATTTTCATAACAGTCTAACCGTAAGAAGATCAACAATTTAGCTGAGACCACCGGCAAGGACTTTATCAACCACTACCTAGACGCTGTGGCCGGAAAGACCTCTCTGAAGAAGCCTGACACTTCTGCTATCTACGTAAGAAACTACAACTACACCAAGGCCAAATAATATCGAAAGCTTGATCTTAATTATTATTCCTTAAACTTGTCTCCGCTTTTCAGGCCGGGGGTTGGACCCTGAGCAAGGAAGCCCAACAGATCCTCGACCGGCTCGCCCTGGAGATCGTTATCGCGTCTTCTGATAACTCCGGATCTGCTCGTGCTTTCGGCAATGAGTAAGGGGCCGTCCATATTGCGTCATCATCAGCGGGTGTCAACCGCTGTGCGAAACCGGAACAATGCGACGGAACTAACGTTTTCTTGAGAATCTCAAGTCATGGGTATCGTTGGCTGATTGAACCGTGCTATTTTAACGACACACGTGACTTTAAATTCTAAAAAAAAAAATGGTTCCGTCGTTTTACAACATGACAGATACGTACTTTTCTGCAGTCGAACCTAGAACCGTCATTGTTGTCCGAGTACGTCGATCAGACGCTCGCAGTTGGTGTTCCGCGTGGCGTGCTTTTCATTATTCAAAGTGAAAAACTGAAATAAAATTAAGTATTGTATAATTCTAACGTAAATAAACACGTTTTTAGCATCACACACAGTTCATCATTACAATCCTAAAAAAAAAACACTTCATTATCGTATACTGATATCCGTAAATGGCAAAAGCAGAATCTTGGCAGCGATTTTACAGGAAATATGCAATTTTCCCATTATTTGAGTACATAACAGGGGGGAAAGTGAGGGGCGGGACCGTATGACGGCTGACGACATTCGGCGTGAGTGGTCGATAGTAGCAAAAAACGTGATGCTGCAATATGTGGACGGCTGCGAGCGCTATTTTTAACATAACTGACAAGAATTTAGAAAACCGGCTCACAACACTTCCCCTTATTTGTGTACACAGTACGCCGAATCTTGCTGACCTCGCTACCAAACTGCTGGCGGACTTTAAGGAAGTCATGAAGACCGGACGCCCCGACTTCAACATTCCTGTTCTAGATCCAGCAGTCGTCGAAAAGGTCCCCATGGACGTCAAGCACGGCCCATTCGAGTGAGTTCTCGAGAGCAATTCTGAGAGATAAGTGTTCGTCAAGTTCTGCGGACTGACATATGGCCATATACTAATGTCTTTTAATCGTTCACAGCGCCAAGATAGTCGCAATTGACAGCGAAGTGAAAGGTTGTTCTGACTTCACCGTGAAAAATGTAGCGCAGATCGATGGCACCAACAAACTTGAAGTTACCCTCGAGCTTCCCGAAATTGACATTAGCGGCAAGTTTGAAATGAAAGGCAAGGTGAAGATTGGTGTCCTCACCCCAAAAATTAACGACCAGGGCCCGCTTGCGTGAGTGCTTATAGCATGAAAATTCAATAAGTGGAAAAACTTAAAAAGGCGGATACACGACATTCATAATTTGCTGCTGTTCCTAAATAGGCTTACAATCAAGGGACTCAATCTAATCGCTACCGTGGATGTGGAAGTCAACGACGACGGGAGCTATGATTTGAAAGACGTGACCATGGGCGCCTGGAGCTACGAAAGCATCCACGTCAGTTATTTTCAGTGCGGTGTGAACGTGAAGATTGCGCAAGGGACGATAAGGTTACGTTTTCTTTCAGATCCAATTGGACAACCTTCTAGGGGGCGGGTGGCAAGGAAAAATCGCAAACGACCTCTTCAATGAAATCTTTCCAACTCTTATCGAGGTATGTCAGACGAAATCTCACACTATCCATGCAGTATAACCTAAATGTAGCAATACAAGTTAGTGGTACCGATAACTTTTTCATTTTAATCTTTTCCATTTGGCATAGTTGGATCGCCCCAAGATCAACGCTCGGGTAAAGGTCCTCGCACAGAACGTCATTAACCAATATCTGGACGGGCTCGCCGGCAAGAAGTCCGCAGACTTCGTGGCTCAGGTCAAGGAAGTGAGCGAGCAGTTTAGAACTGCAATGAAGTCTGGCCGTGAAGATCTAAACATTCCCGCCATGGACCCAGCTACTATCGCGCAGATTGCTCTCAGTGCGAAGCGATGGCCTGTAGAGTAAGTGCTGATTGGCTTCTGCTGTCTGACACAAGTTGATCTGGCCTCACAGAAGTGGCCTCTTTGCACGTCTGAACATTCTGATTCATACATAGGTTTGTAATTTCAATCAACCTGTTTGTGACAGCGCCCAGCTTATCGTTTCAAACATCTCTGTATCCGGCGCATCTGACTTCGAGTTGACGAAGGTGTCACAGATTGTCGGCACAAAGATGGTCTCTCTTGAAATCACGGTTCCAACCATCAATGTTCAGAGCAACTACGATCTTGAAAGCTTAGTAAAAGTTGGCTTCATCAGGTTTAACATCAACAAACAAGGACCAATGATGTACGTTCTTTTATTTATCTCGGGACCTCTGTTCCGAACTATTAATTATTTTTAAGGCGTTACTTTCTTGCAGTGTCGCCCTGCAGGGTCTGAAGCTTGCGGCTACAGCTGAACTCGACATTGAATCCGACAATGCGCTGTCCCTAAAATCTCTTCGAGTTGATTCTTGGACATACGAATCTGTGCAGGTTAAAAACTGTCGAAAAATGAGAAATGTCGATGTATTGTGCCACGGAAACACACAGTGAGTAACCATTCTTTCTATGCACGCAGGTGGATGTTAATAACCTGTCGAGCGGCGGCTTTATCAAGAGAACATTCAACTCGCTGATCAACAAACTTGTGCCTGTGCTTATTGTAGAGGTTTGTGCCAAATCACATGTGCAGCTGTTGCCATATATTTATTCTGAAGCACACTAATGGAATGATACGTCCCAACGTAGCCCCATGTTAACGACGTGAGCGCGTGGGCATCTCTGAACGGCGAGCGCATCATCGCCCGCTTCCTAGATGCCGCCGCTGGCCGTGTGGTAATCTCTCACCTGGACACGAAGGCACTTCAGCTTCTCGAGCAGCTCCGCGTTGTCCTCAAGACCGGAAGCGAGGAATACAGGATGCCCGTGCTAGACCCCGCCACCGTGGATCGAGTTCCGATCTCGGGCATCGACGGAAGCTTAGTGAAGTATGTGTCAAGTGTGGACGAGAGCGTTTTGCCTACGCCATGGCTTCCTCGTATATTCACAGATTCGCGTAGATAATCTAAGATAAACGCATGTGGTCTTCTCGACAGGGCTAACATTGTAGCTAAGGAAATCCAGGTTCAAGGAACCTCTGAGTATGTTATCACCAGCATTTCCCAAAACGAGAACACCAACCAGTTGACAGTCGAACTAGAGGTCGACGAAATTGATGCAGCTGGCAAATTTGACGCCACTGGACAGTTTAGGATCATCAACTGGGTGACATTCACGGATTCGGGCAACGTGACGTAAGTACTCCAGGTCATAATCGTTTACTGTACAAGCGCAAATGATTAAACCGGCTAAACTTGATAAACATGGATCGTTGCAGTGTCGCAATTAAGGGGCTGAGGGCAGTGGCCAACGCCGTCATGCAGCAGGAGCTCTCTGGATCCATCCTGTTGAGGGAACTCAGGATCGTCTCATGGACATTCGATTCGATCACTGTACGGGGTGTAATAAGATAAATGAATGATTACCTATCATCCGTACGAACTTGTATAATTTTGTGTAATGTCTATTTCAGGCTACTTTTGGAAATCTACAAGAAAAAGCGATCGGAACAGCCCTGAATGCAATCATCAATAAAATCTTGCCAAAAATAGTGAGGGTAAGAAATGCAAGCAGGGGCTTAAAATGATAAGCATCACAGTGGGTGAAATGAGATGTTGGTAACCATAAATTTCCCGTTGCAGGCAGAGCAGGACGATATTACCGCATGGGCCGAGCAGACCGCGAAGAACGTGCTGGACCAGTTCCTGTCCGGCTTGGCGGCTCAGTCCGCGGTCCCAGCCTCCGTGAAGCTGGTGGTTTCCGACGAAGCCCACAGGATCTTCACCAAGCTTACTCACCTGGCCAGCCAGACCGCCGAGGCCGCCTAAGCGGGTGATCCACGGCGTGTGTCCAATAAAGTCGGATCGCAATAACACCTCTTGTTTGTAGTAGAATATGGCGCCCGAACGCTTCATTCTCGTCCACAGTTTTGACTGACCTTGTAGGAGGAGGATATGTGGGCGTGTATCTCTATCACACCGGGGGATCATTGTGGCCCCCACTCTGACAGTCATCACGATGCATCAGGCGCGCGTCGCCTGTGTGTGCGAGAGAGTGAGAGTCATGTTCTTTTCTTTGTTTGTCTGTTATCGAGACCACCAATCATCACCCGGTAAACAATGAACCTGTTTCCCTCGACGACTAAGATATCAGTATAATGGCTCAATCACAGAGGCCAAGCTTGGTGGTCAGGCCCCTCAATGTGCTACACACGTCGTGCGTGTATTTGACAGCTTTTCTAGGTCACATCAACCGAATTCCAGTCCAGATAAAAACAAGATTTTACTTTTAAAAAAATGAAAAATTGAAATAGTGTTCTTTTCACTAAAATTTCGTTTATAGTGACCAAACAAGACGGTTAAATCGGCCCAACAAATCGACTCGACCAAACTTCGCAGATGGGCGGCCCCTTGAGAAGGATAGGTGAGGCCGAACGCTGAGTTGTAGCCGCGGTATACAAGGTGGACCCTGTCCCGCTGCGCAGGAACAATGACGATTGCTTTCCTTTAGTTCCACGTACACACAAATGAAGCTGGACTTGTCAACGGCGGATAAATTATCCGATCGATCTGCGCCGAGTGGAGACAGTATTAATTTATTTATTCGACGGCGCGATATATCTGACAACAGTTATAAGAAAAGTCGAATTTCGATTGGCAGTAACGACAACTCAGCTCACTTCTTTTTCACTTCAAAGTAAGCAGACGTGATTTTTTTGTGTGTAAAGACCGTGGAGTGATGTGATCATCCACAAGCTGGCCGCGGACACAATACAGCTATGCCTATCCACCTCGCGCGAGGAACACCGTTGAAATAAAAATCACATGCAGTCTTAACAATATGTGTTGTGCCGTCGGTTCGGCACAGCGCAACAATAGAAAGCCCTGCGGCCGTTCCCCCGGCTCAGTAATGTTTGGATGCAAGGGAACAATGCCAATGCCACCAATCTTTCTTACCTTAATTAAAGGATGATGAAGTCAAGGACCTCAAAGTGCCGGCCCCTGGGCACGCGACGCAGCTAGCAGTACGGGTCTTCTGATGTGCCGCTGGCAGTCTCGTGCAGAATGTAAGATATAATTTCAATTTGTTTCTTTGATAAAAAAATTCAACAGTTTGAAAGTGACGCATCTGGCGGTCGATATTACGACGTAAGCTGTGGAGTAGCCGGCAATAAGCAAGCAGGAAACATTTTGCGGCATGAAGCCATTGCAATTCATACACCCAGAAAAATGATATCTTGGATCAAGGTTAGACTGACCTTAAAAACACTAGTCTTGAACTTTCCAAGGTTGTAAACCTTGACTCAAGCTATTCTTTAACTTCGTTCAGGAACAGAGTCTTGATTCAAGTGTATAAACCTTGGAAAGTTCAAGGCTAAGGCTACGTCTTTTTGGGTGTATGCGATGCGGTCTCCCCCCCCCCCAAAAAAAAAGGGCTCCGAGCTCCGAGGTTTGTCGCAGCGCGCGCCATGGATCTCACGGTGTCAACATTCCGATTCAATTTGCAGGACACGCGAATGCACGATACAGGTCAGGTCAAGTAAAGTTTGGGTAGGGCCCGTATAATAACGACTTTGCACGGGGTCCGCCGGCTGTCCTCCCACCCCCTCCCCCGCTGCGGCTGTCCTCGCTGTCCTCCCCCCGCTCCTCGCCGGCTGGTGGCGCCGCGCGCGCCGAGCGGCCGTTCGCGGAACTAGCGCGCCGGCTGCGGTCCGCGGGGCCGGTCGCGGCGCGGCCAGGACTCCACCTCTCCTCCCTCAGTCTGGCGTCGGCCGTTTTCGGAGGAGCGTCCTGCGTGGTGCGCGCGTCGCCGGCATCCGTTCCCCTCCGGTGCGCGAGACGAGACGATTCCCGATCCGACGAGTGGAGTCGTGCGTGCGCGTGTGTGTGCCAGTGCATGTGTGTGCGTGTGTGTCCATGTGGCGGCGTGTGTGACAGCGCCTGTGTGTGTTGTGTGTTGTGTTCGCGTGCGCGGCAGCCCTGTGCGTGCGCTGCCTTCCCTTAGCGCCGCCGGACGAGTGGATTACCCTGCGGCCGTGAGCCGTCCCAGCGTGCGACACAGTGGATACCAGCCAAAGTGATTCCGGGTGTGCGCCAGTGATGTAATAAGTGTGACGAGTGTGTACTAAGTGGAGCAGTGCAGAGCAGTGCAGAGCAGTGCAGTGCAGAGCAGTGCAGTGCAGTGAGGTGCAGCGTGCCGAAAAGCCGCCGGCACACCGCCTTGGATACGCCCCGTCACACCGCTGCGCCCCAGCGCCGTGCCGGGCTCCGCGCGCACTTATTCGGCAGCGCCTACTGCAGCCAGGTGGAGGCGTGGCCCCCCGCGGCCCCCACGGCCCCTGCGGCCCCAGCCCGGCGCCGCCGAGTTTTGGAAGGTGAGACGACGGCTTTGATGCGTCGGTGTCACGCCACTCGCCGCTGTAGGCCGTGTCGCGGGGTCGATCCGCGCCGGGAGCGCCAGGCGAGTGCCGGCTAGGAAAATAGTACAAGCGGGAAAAGAAACCACGCTGGTAAAAACACCCTCGGGAAAGATGTGCATTTTAGGCATTCATCTCCTGCGTGTGTTATCGTTCCTAAGGCGTGATGTTTTTGATCCCGCGCTACGACGGGCACGCCCGCAGTTTCCTTCCCCGGCAAAACTGCGAGCAGCCGCGCTCGGCGCCTGCGGACGTGAGGGAAGGCAGACCCGCACGACGCGCGCGCTCACCGGCCCACGCTGCCTGCCTACCCTCCAGGCGCCCAGTGCGCGGACCCCGCGGACCCCGCTGCCCCGCCCGGATCGTGGGCGGATGGTGTGACGGCCAGAGCCGAGAGGGACGTCACCTAAAAGTTCCAGTGCTGGAATAAAACAGTGTGAAGTACGATAAATCATGCTAAGGGAAATACAAAATAACCACGTCTCTCCTCCAAGGCGGTGTGCCGGCGGCAGGAGGAGAGACCTAAAGTTTAACAATCGTTATTTATTTTATCGAAAAAATAATTTCTGAGCTGATAACACTTCTCGGGAAACTCAATTTCACTGCCATGAAAAAAAACAACAAATAAATATATTTAGAAAATCTGCCCTAATCTGTGTACGTCGTGAAGTGAGAGGCCAGGGCCGGTCCCGATCCGGTCCTCTCGACTGCCCTCGCAGACCCTCAAGTCTAGTTTAGGCTCGGCTGGGAGGACAGTGCGCTGCATCTCTCCGCCACGGAGCAGGTGTCACTGATCCAGCCACGCAGTCAGCTCAGCTGATCGCTGGCTCCGCGTATTGTCGCCCCGACGAGGCGTCAGTGTGTCAGGAGTGCCGAGGGAGGCGCGGCACGGCGCGCCACGGCGGCACTCGACTCCGCCCACGCCATTACACGCGCGAGGCGCCCGCGCTGCGTGTATGAATCAGACGGGGAGGAGGAGGAGGAGGAGGTTCTTGAAGGAGCGGGAACTCGAGAAAGCGTTCGTTTTGTACACAAGACGCCTTTATTCGCCTCATCGAACGCTGCCTGGCTGTGAGAGTGAGTCTTCAAAGCGGGCGGATGGGCCGGGCGGATGCAGCGGCGGGAATTCCTCTCGTATCCGTATTCACGTGGCGGCGCGCCGCCCCGCCGCTCCGCTGCTTCCATCGCATCACCGCGAAGGCGGTGTTGTGGCCTATGTCCCCCCCCCTCCCTCCCACCTCGAGGAGTGAGCAACGGTGAACGGATTGAAAACTTGCCGTCACTCCTCGTGAACATAAAAACGTTTGTCAAAAACACACAAAGGGTGAAAACAGAGTCTAATTTTATTTTTGAAACGAAGCTGAACACTACCGTTAAAAAGCGACTAGGAAATAACTTTCGAAATAAGTACAAGTAGTAGGAAATTGACGGCATGCACGGAAAAAGTTGTGACAACGAACTCGTTCGTTCATTTTGCACCCACTATTAAATATTTAGTTTTGAGAACTGAGTTCGGTTGGGTCGACGAAAATCGTCAAAAAGTTGGCAACAACAAAATGCTTTTTTAAATAGTTTTCTACTGACTCAACTAACCCTTTGTTGTTTTTTTTCTGCGTGTGTTTTTCTGTGGAGCTGCTGCTCACACATTTGGGTGAGGCGACCGGATGCGGTGTGCCGATATCTGAAGCGGCGTTTGCCCCGCGGCCCACGGGGTGACCACGCGCAGCCGGCCGCAGCCGCGCGGACACCGGGGTGCAACTCTGCCGCCGGCCGCCACCCGGCTCCGGGCCACGGTGTAGGGAGATCTCCCTACAGACACCTTAAGACACCTAACTGCCGCCG
Source organism: Megalurothrips usitatus (assembly GCA_026979955.1). Classification (NCBI taxonomy): domain Eukaryota; kingdom Metazoa; phylum Arthropoda; class Insecta; order Thysanoptera; family Thripidae; genus Megalurothrips; species Megalurothrips usitatus. The sequence continues at coordinate 1,616,597 of CM049594.1, read as the reverse complement.
GAGGGATGAAATTGAATCAATGCGACTCAAACTGTCGTGTTTTATTTCAAGCCGTTGGCCGCACACCCTGCCTTTCGATTGAGGGTACTCGGGAGATCTCCCTACACCGTGCTCCGGGCTAACACACTGCGCGACATATTGCTTTGACTCTGGCGGCTCTTCGACCTGGTCGCGGTTCTCGAGGATTCCGGCGAGCATGCGGCGCGTGGCGGCCGTTGGGTCGGGGGCTGCAGGGGAGCTGCGGGGGGGGGGGGGGGGGGGGGGGGGGGGGGATGGCGTCGTCGGGACGAGGGCGGGGCGAAGGGGGGCCAACGCGCCGGCAGGGCCCACCGTCGTGGCGGCGCCCTCCGCGAAACTCCACCATTTGTCAATGGACGGAGAGCGAGGCGAGAAGGACGACCTGCGCACAGCGCGAGGCGGCGTGGAGACGGGGAGGCGGCAGGGAGGGGGAGGAGGGAGGGGCAAAAATGAAAAGGGGTGAGTCATGCCGGAGAACGTCGCGTCATCACCGGAGACAGGAAGGCCGGCGATGAACGCTGTTTTATAAATTTCACTCCGAGGCGCGGAGCGGAATCAGTCTCAGTCAGAGACTTAAGACACCTGACTGCCGCCGGAGGGATGAAATTGAATCAATGCGACTCAAACTGTCGTGTTTTATTTCAAGCCGTTGGCCGCACACCCTGCCTTTCGATTGAGGGTCCTCGGCCAGAGCCGGGTGGTGCTTTTCGTCCACGGCCGGAGCCGAGGCCGGAACCTAACAGGCTGTCACGCACACAGTACCTCTGAGCGGCCGTGGGCGCGGGGCAAGTGTACGTTCACTGCCCGGGATGCGTCGGTCCCTAGTCCATTCATCACATCGGCATGATGACACACAACGCAGCGGGCACAGGTGGCGCCAGGGGTCGGGCATCCGCCTGCACTCACCCCCGATTTATTTCGCTTTTCGTGGAATGAAGAACTACTGTGATGGCGGCGCGGCGGGACAGCGACATCGGCGGGGGCGGCCAGAAGCGGCCAGAGGCGGCCAGAGGCGGCCAGAGGCAGTCCGTCTGTGTGAAAATAAAGTTTGTGGTGCGCGCCGAGCCCCGACTGTCTGGGGCGTCGTTAGCGTCGCTGCAGTGGCGGCGCCGCGCGGCAGCAGCGGCGGCGGCAGCAGCAGCTGTGCCGGGATGGCCCACACCTATAAGTGTTACTTATGACTGCGACAGGCGCCGCCCGCCTGCCGGCAGCAGCGCTCCCCAGCCCAAACAAACACGCGCCGGGACGATGGATTGGCACCGGAGGTGTTGTGTCGTCCGCGCCGCGCCCGTTTTAATTCTGACTGGACAATGCGGACAGTGGACTCGTTTATTTCCATCGGGCCAACTCCCACAGTTCCACAACGCGCGCGCGCGCTTGTCTGACGACCTGTTCATGTCTCTGTCTCTTACTCTCTCCTCCTCCTCCTGCTCTCTGCGCCCCGGCCCCCGCCCCCCTTGCCCTCCTCTTCTCGCCGCATACGTCCGCCCCCGCGCCGCCGTGTCGCGCGGCGGCAGAAATTATAGCGAGCCACAATTATTTTGATTAGATGTGTCGCGCGAGCGCGGCGCGCGCGCAACGAGCGACGGCAAGAACTTGCTGAAAAAAAAACTGTCCACAAAATTAGGCAACTTTCCCCCAACACCCTCCCGCACACCGTTGGCGGAGGTCGCTGCTTTGGTCGGGATGTGTGCTGCGCTCCGCGGCCCCTCGCAGCATGGCGGTGCGGATGGCATGTGATGTGGGAGCGCCGAGCCCGGTGTAAAAGGGACCGCTTACCCCCTAGAAGTGTACCCCCCGGTACACCATCCCTGGGGGCCATGTACCCCCTACCAACCGATTCGGATGTACACCATCCCTAGGGGAAGGGCCATGTACCCCCCGGGGGGTGCATGGTCCCTTGGGCTTGTGTGCCCCCGAATCGGTTGGTGGGGGTACACCTAGGAATAGTGTACCCCCCGGGGGGTACATGGCCCCGAGGAATCACTGCCATCACTGCCACACCGGCCCAGCAGTGCACACTCTCAAAAAAACTGTGTGAATTTAGCACATTGGAGCTCAATGCTTGATTCAAGCATTCTTTTTAATGCGTAAGCTTCATTCAAGACACATACGGCATGAATCTCAAATATGCTAAATTCCAGCAGATTTTGTTGAGAGTGCAGCCCGGCCCGTAGCGGCACGGCTCCTCTGTGTGCACCTCGCGCGAGCTGCATAGGGGAAAGGAGCTGCTCTCCCAGGAGCAACCCCACCACTTGCTTTCTGCTCTCTCTCCCTCTCTGTCTGTCTGTCTGTCTCTCTCTCTCTCTCTCTCTCTCTCTCTCTCTCTCTCTCTCTGTAGTGGCGTCTTATTGTCTCCCCGTGAGCTCTGTGCCCCAAACAAGGGTTGCGCGCTCGAAGCGCAAACTTGACCAAGTGGAGTGTGTTTTGTGTCTGGTGCGTTCGCCCGCTCGGGGAGCCAGCAGAGGCGGGGGCGGAGGGCAGGGAGGGCGGAGGCGGAGGGGCGGCAGACATGCTCAGCGAAATCTGTTGTAGCGCAGCCACAGAGCCGCTGCGGCCGCTGCAAAGGATAGCCGGCGCTACGCTGCTGAACGCATGGCTGACTCAGCCCGTTGTTCATTTGTGTTTCTTACACCCACAGCAATGTTTACCACTACTCCTTATTCTGAATTTAGTATCATCATGTGTGACCCATAAATATTTTGAAAAAAATGGTTAAATCGACATCAATTTTTTTTTGTCGTTTGTTTGCGATTACCGTCTCTGCGCTGTCTCGTTCGGCGGAGTTGATTGTTCGTCGGCATAGGGTGGTCGGGAATGTGTTTTGCGGGCCGCAGTGGCACGCTGGAGATAGGGGCGGGCGGGGGGGGGGGGGGGGGGGCGGCCAGGAATCCGTTCCGTACCGTTCGTATCCCCCCCTGCGGTTCTCCCTGGGGCTCGACTGGGTGGGAGGCAGAGCGCTAGGCGGGTCCGAGTGGCTGGGCGGGTGGCTGCTGGCGAGCCGCTGCACTGTAAAAACTCTGCTGTAAAATAACAATGAAAAAATTAATCAACAGTTTCCTGTTATTTGACGACTTTCCTTGTAATTTTACAAATATTTTACAGGACATTTCTCGTTTTTTTTACGACTGTTCCTGTTATTTTACGGGTATTCATGTTAATTTACAGGCGAAGTCCTGTTAAAGAGAACAAATCGACCTCGCGTTTTTTAAACTAACGGGAATGTTCCTGTGAAAGTACAAAACACGGCGCTGTGATTTAACGGTGACCCCCAGTAAAAAAATTAATCAAGGATTTCTTGTTTTTTTACAAGAATATTTTTAACAGTGTGGCGTGACTGCGCGGGCCGCGGCCAGCCCGCAGCGGGTATCCATCTAACACGCTGCCAACTCCACATTCTACGTCCGGCTCCGGGACCGGGCCGAGGAGGGAAATGTGGGAACTGGGAGCGGGCGGGCCGCGGCCGGGTCAGCGAGCAGCGAGCCAGCGAGCGCAGCAGCGCAGCGCGGGCGAGCAAGGTGCCGAGAGGACTCGGGCGGAGCAAAAGTTTGGGCGCAAGGGAAAATGTAGCACGAGATTTATTTAAAAATTCGATTCCCGTGTACTTTTTTGTGGGGGTTTACGGGGAGGGGGCCGGGGGTCGCGGCAGTCTCAGGGCGCAGCTGGTGAGTGGCATTGGAAGCTCGGAAGGACTCTCTGCGCCTTCCGGAAGCAGGATAGGCAACGTGAGACGCGGAGTGCAGCGGTTGTGCCTTCGCGCTTCTGAGTCCCGCGGGTCCGCGGCCCCGGTCCGCACGGCGTTCTCGCAGTCGCGCCAAAGGAGGCGAAGGCGAGCCCCTGTTGCGTTTCGGCGAATACTTGTTGAAACGAAATTCTTTGACTTGTCGCCGGCGGCGCCACAGGCAGCGCGGCGGCGCGGCGGCGGAGTGGTACTGCGCCACGGGGTCCTTCTTGGCGCTCTGACGGTGGCGACGCAGACGAACCGCGCAAGACTAGAAACTTGGAGATAAATGGTTGGCGTGGAAGCCCTGAATCACTCCCGAGTTTGTTCTCTGAGCGCCTCCCGGCCGCCCCCAGCCTCCCGCCGCGTGGCTAGCTGAGGGCGGCACCGAGCCGTGCTGCAGGAGCCCGTGCACGCCGAAGAGCGCGGACCAAAGAACAGCAAAGGAAAAAGAGGACAAAAATAACGGGGAAACCCGCGTCCGCAAATGTATACAATTTTCAACATTTCTGTTTTCTTTCTCTCTCTCTCTCTCTCTCTCTCTCTCACACACACACACACACTCACACACACACACTCTCACCTGCGGTCAATCAATCAATCAAACCTGCGGGTCCTGGAGTCCTGCTGCCTTGTCGCATCGAAGATTATGCAGCGCCCGTGCCCTGATTCGTGCATGTGCGCGTGTGTGTGTGTGTGTGCGTCCAGTGAGGGGAGGGGTCCGGCATACAGCAGGCGTCTGCAAGCGTCTGCTTCCCGTCCCCCCCCTCCCCCCCGCCTCCCCCCCGCCGAGTCCGTGCCGAGCATAGGAGAGCACTGCGAGAAAGAGATGGGGTCCAACCGGGCCTGGACATCCCCTGAGAGGGAGAGAGAGACAGTAAGAAAGAGAGAGAGAGAGAGAGAGAGAGAGAGAAGGCAGAAGAAGAAGAAAGTGACAAAAAATACCCAGACAGGGTTAAGTCGGTGGTTTTTCGACCCCGGCAGAAAGGGGTGTGCGGTGCGCGGAGCCGGCGGCGGCGGTCGCTTTGGTCCCCTAGAAAAGCTTTAACCTTTCCCTAACCGAACCGATATGCCCTTTTACTCCTGGTAATCCTTCAAAAGGGCCGACATGCTCGCGCTGCCAGCCCGCGCTGCCGGCCCGCGAGCCGCGTGGCCCTGCCAGCCTCGCGGCGTGACGGCCCCAAACCACGGCGGCGGCGGCGGCGGCGGCGGCCTGGGGTCGTTGGCTCATGTGTTGCACCCCGGCGGCGGCGGCGGCAGGGCGGCAGGCCTGTGCGGGCTTCGGCCGGATTTTCCGCGCAAGTGCGGAGTGCCGTAACGTGGTAGGGTGGGCGGGGAGGTGGGGTGTGGGGGTGGTAGGGGTGGGGGTGCTGGCGTTCGCGGCCCATTCCTATGCGCCTTTGTTTCCCTGCCTAGCAGTCGCCCCGCTCGCCATGACGATGAATCAATGCCCCGCTCCGCCGAGCTCCGCCGAGCTCCGCCGTGCCATGACTCTGACTCTGCCGCACTCGCCGCGCGCGCTGCAGGCTGCATGTTACGGCGGGAACACACACACACACACAACACTACACGTACATGCGCGGACAGACGCGCAAGTCAACTCTATCAATTCTTATGGCTCCCCGCGAACACCCGCAGGCCGCAGGCGTGAGCTCGTAGCGCCATGTAAAGATTGAGTGCAGCCAACACCGCAGCGCGGTTTACATCGCGGTTCGACTGCAGTTCCAGCGCTGCTGCCGCTGGCATGTCTCCCGCGCGGACCGCCGCGGTGGTCCGCCTGCTTGCTTGAAGTGCCGCCGAACCGCTACAACAGCTGCCACGCCGCGCCGCGCCGTCCGTCCGCCGCTGTGTTGACAAGGAGACACCTCTGGGCGGGGCGGGGCCGGCGGGCCGGCCGACGTCAGGGCGGGAAGCCCCAAGCCCCACCCCCACCCCGCCGGCCGTGGCGCTTGCTGGGTGCTTTAAGCGGCGCGACTCCTGGCCGCGCTCCCCTCGGCCGCCGCACGACGCCCCGCGTCCACACCCTTTGCCGCCCTCCAGCCCATACCCCTTCCAAGAGAAATTCCCCCTCCCCCCCCTCTCTCTCTCTCTCTCTCTCTCGACGCGTAGCTTGCCCCCCTGCGGCTGTTTTCTCAGTGTTTTCGCCTATCTTTCGCACGCCCGCACGAATAGAGGGGTTATTTACCTTTCACTTGCCGACACCCAGCCCTTTGCCATGCCCGGCATACCCAGCAGCGCGCGGCTCGAGCTCGCAGTGAGAGTGAGGCCCCGCCGGCAGGCCGCCGCAAGATGCACACACGGCCGAGGCCTTGTTTGCACCGCATTATAAAAAGGCAAAAAGAGAAGAAAGGCAAAACATGATGAAAACAAACGAACACCGGCCGATGTTTTTCGGCGAGGAAAGCGGCCCGAAACACGGGCCGGTGTTATCCGGCGGGCACGGCCTTCGCCCGGAGCCCCCGAGGGGGAGGGGGGGGGGGGGGGCGTCGCCGACGCGAGGCCCGCCCGTGTTTCGCGTTGGATGCGCGATCTATTCCGGACATGGCCCGGCCCGGCCTGCCCCGGCCAGCCCCGTCCCGCCAGCCGCCCGTTCCGCCGCTTCCTACTTTGTCCCTGTTGTTGTTGCCGCCGCCGCGGCCCCGGGCTGTAAGCAGGCCACCGCACGCACGGGGGGGGGGGGGGGGGGGGGGGGGGGGGGGGGGGCAGCGGGGGCGGCGGCGGCGGTGGGGCGCAGCGCGGGCCGGGGCTTAAAGGATCCCGAGTGACGGCTAATGGCACTGGCAAATATTGACGAGCGAACTGGAACAAGTTGCCGGCGCACGGCCGCGCGCGGGGCTCCCGCTGCTCCCGCTGCTGCTGCGGCAGGAGGGAGGCCGTGGGGGCAGGGCGGTGGCATGGGGCCTGTTTATGCCGCTGGCAGCGCGGCCTCACACAGTCTACACACCGAAGCCCCCCCCCCCCCCCCGCGGGGGTCCCCGGGGACCGGCGGCCCCGGTGGGGGTGCACGCCGCCGTGGGGCCCGCGTGGGGCCCGCGGGGTGAACACATTGACCTGGGTCGGGAACGCGGGGCTCCCGGCGGGGCCGCACACCGAGGCCGCCGCCGTGGGCCCGCGCGGGCCGTCCGCGGCGGCAGCCCGACAGCGTCCGCGGACAATCAAGTGTAGCAGTCTCCCCGTCACACACCAATTTTCTTTGGGATGAAACGACTTCACTTAGGCTGTTGTGTTAACGCTTTTCGCTGGCAGCCGGAACAATAACTGGTCGGACAGGGCGGGGACTCCGCGGCCGGGTCCGCGGCCGGGCTCCGCCGCGTGGCTCCGCCGCGTGGCTCCGTGCGGCCCAGCGGCAGGGCGAGTATCGATTTGGAGGGCAGTGGCGCAGAGCCCGGCCGGCCCCGGCCGGCCCCGGCCTACGCGCGAGCACACCACACACACACACACACACACACACACACACACACACACACACTGTGCTTGGCTGATCGTTTATTCATCTCATGAATGACTGTTTGCGTTTCAATGACCGCACACATATCGACTGCTCTCACTGGTCGTCGCAACAGACAATTTTTATGAGCTCCCGCTCTGCCCGGCTTTGCCCCCGCGGCCCCGCAGCCCCACCCACAGCGCCATCCCAGCCAACACGCTGCAGCGGCGCTTCAAGAAGCGCCAGCGCGGCCACCAGTGGCAGTAGTCTGTCCCCCCCAAAAATTGAAAAGTGTCCCGCACACCCCAGCGGCGTGTTCTTCATGTCAAGAAAGGACCCCTGAATTTTTTTTTCCAGAATTTCTGGACCTGGTTTAGACGTCGCGCACGCGGCCGAAAGCGTTATAAAGCCCTTTTAAAGGGTTTTGCCCGGTTTGGCCACATTACGCGCTCCCTGCATCACTGTTGTTGCGCCCTTTAGGGCGTGCCGGGCCTGCCGGGCTCTGCGCCCCGCCTGTCAATCCGGGCGCTGCTGCTGCTGCACGCTGCCTGCCACGACCTCGCCTGCCCGCGCTTACGACCTGACCCCCCCGCCCTCCACCTGACCCCCTTACCCCACCCTCTATCCCGACCCCAAAAAATTGGAACCCCAGGAGGGGAAATAATAAAAAAAGAGAGAGAGAGCGGTTTGATTCGGCGGTATCGACCGACTGGACGGGCGGACGAACAAACGAGGCAGGCATGGCTAGAAGTGAAGTGGAACTGGGCCTGCAAACCATGACGGACGGGGCTGGCATGGGCCGCGGCAGGCGTCGGCTGGGGCCGGCGGGGGCCCGTAGGGGTCGGTTGAGGTCGGTGGGGGTCGGTGGGGGTCGGTGGGGGTCGGTGGGGGTCGGTGGGGGTCGGTGGGGGACGACGCGAGGCGCGGCCAGCTCCAGCCCCGGCAGCACGGCGCACCTGATCAACAGCGCGTGTGTAGGTCGGCCGTCACAGCCGTCATTTTATCGGCCTCCGTCCGTCCGACCCGAGCCACTGTTCGAACGCACCGACCGCTCTCCTTGTGTTTGCGGAGGTCCGAAAAATGCCTCGGAATAGCAGCTCCCTCAGGGGTGCACCTACTCTGATGTCCGTGCCTGTGTGTGTGTGTGTGTGTGTGTGTGTGCGCGGCTATCTTTGAGCGGTAGGGCCGCCGGTCTGGCCGGTAAATCGTATGAGAAGGCAGGGACGCTGCCAGTCGTTGGGCTTTTCCCCGTTAAAAAAGAACATGAATGTTTAAGAGCGTCGCATTACATGCAAATGTGTCGCCCTGCTGCCTCGGCCGGGCTCGGCCCCTGCAGTCGGGAGACTAGGCCACCCGGCAACGCACTCGAGCTCGGCGGGCTGGCCGCCCTCACAGGGGCTACAGCCGAGGCAGCGCGGCGCGGAGCGGCTCCACAGTGCACTTGCCCGCTTCTTCTCTCTGTTGATGCCTCTCTGTATCTGCCCGTCTCTGTCTGGCTGCCTGTCTCTTTTATCATCCCTCTCCTTCCATCTCTCTCTCTCCTCCTCCTCCTCCTCTTCCTCTCTACCTCTCATCTCTCGCCCTTTGTCGGCGACCACGGCGTTTCAGTGCGAGGAATGATTTGACATACGAGGCGGCGCAGCGGTGATTTCGCTGCCGCTTGAGCCACGGCCAGTGTGACTCGGTGTAACCCGACCGGCTCATCCGACCGCCGCTGCTGCTGCCGCTGCTGCCGCCGCCGCTGCCACCACCGACTGCGGCTGCGCTGTGCACTGTACAACTCGCGGCACAACCTGGCCCCCCAACACAACGGCCAACTCCTGGCCGCGCACCGCCCGCCCCCTCCCTCTTCCTTTTCATCCTCGAGAGTGTGAGCCCCGCGCAGCCCCGCGCCCTCAGCCAGCCAAACCACGGCCCGACCCTTGTCGCGGTGTGGTGACTCGCCTTGGCGTGAGAGTGGCGCCCGGTGGCGCCCGGCCCCGCCGGTACCCGCAGGGCCCCGCGGCCGGGGGACAACGAGTTCGCTGCTGCCGCCCCTTCGCCGGCCGCACCCCCCCTGCTGCCCGCCGCCGCTGCAGTATCGCCCTTCACCGTGACAGCACCGGACGGAATACCCCCCGGCAGAGACCATGCCCAGCCGGCCCACCAAGCCGGCCGGGTGGAGAAGGGTTGACGGGGCACTTTCCTGAAATTCAGATTATCTATAATTGTGAATGAGAAACAATAACGCCCCTCCCTTTCCCTCATTTTGAAAAGAAAATAAGATTTGTAAAATACAATTTCCTTCGTGCCTGAAAGTTTCAAATTCTGTTTATAGATAATATGTGTATTTGTACTAATTTGGCCATGAACATTTCCTGTGCTTGCACATCGATTTCCCCCCGGATACTGATTTGTGGCTCTGTTTGTTCCAGACGTGTGCGGACTCTGCCGGCCCTCTGCTGCGCGTGGCTGGTGTCCATCGCGTGGAATCGGCCGCGTTAAATATATCCGTGTCGAAACTAAACACAACACTCTGCGTGATTAGGGAAAAAAGGAATTAAAAACCTCCGTATAGAGTGTGTGCGTGTGAAAAGTGAAAGTGACAAGCGTTCGAGTGCTGGTGAAGCGGGTGATGGAATAGCGAGTCAGGATGGGACGGGCCGCCACGGTCCAACACCCCAGCGCCGGCATGGCTCGCCGCACCCCGCTGCTGCCGCTGCTTCTGCTGGTGCTACCACCCCTGCTGCTCGCCCCGCCCTGCAACGCTCAAGGTAAGTCAGCGCCACTGTAGTTTCCCGGGTCCAAATACAGACGTACCGCGGGGGAGTGGGGGGTGGAGGTGGGAGTGAGAGGGGGGGGGGGAGTGGGGGCGCCGCTTGCATTGTCACAGAGTTTTATTACCTGTGTCATATTCCCTCGCCTGCCTACAACGGCGAGGTCTACGTGCGAAACGAAGAGAAAATTAGATAGAGAGGGATGAGATGGGGGAGAGAGAGAGAGGGAGAGAGAGATTTGATTTGATTTGATTTATTGATGTAAGGGTTTACATAAAGCGCTAAAAAGCACCACTGACATGTAAACCCGCCCTCTTAATCAAATATAACAATTTAGAGAGAGAGAGAGAGAGAGAGAGAGAGAGAGAGAGAGAGAGAGAGAGAGAGAGAGAGAGAGAGAGAGAAGGAGCGGGTGAGGGGGCGGCGGATACCCGCAGAGTCGAAAAGTTTTTCTCTTGCGAAATACCATTCCGCTTCCCTGTGCTTAAAGCCCCGCGACCTTTCTGCTTCCGCGCCGAGTCGGCGGCGCCGACTCCGGTCTGGGGCCTCGCGGGGAGGGGGGGGGGGGGGGGGGGGGGGGGGGGGGGGGGGGGGGGGGGCGTCGCGGGCTGGAAGTCTGTTGCGCCCTTGGCACACTCAAGTGCCTCGCCCCCGGGCCCCGCCTGCCCCGCCGGCTCCGCCTCCCAGGTGCGTTGGGGCGGCTTGGCACACCTCGCCTACTCGGCCTCGCCTCGCCTTATAGCACACAGGCCTTTTCTTAATCGATACTGCGGGTGCGCGCTGTACGCCGAGCGCGCGGCCCCGCCCGCACCCTGCTCACTCTGCGGCCACAGTCACAACAACGGCGCGCACACGTCGCGACCTTGCTTCGCCGCCCCGCGCCGCCACGCGCCGCACGCCCCCAGTATCTTTATAATACTCTATAAAATGGAATAAGTCGTGTGGTGGTGGTGGCAGTAGGCCGCGCAGGTAATAGTAATAATAATTATACAGCGCCCCCCTTCTTCTCGCAGTAAATGTCCGGCGGGGGTCGGGTCAGGCCGCGGTGACCTGTCCGCTGAGCCGCGCGGGGAGCACGACCCGCCGGCCGGGTGCGGCGGGAGCGGCGGGAGCAGCGGCGCACTGACCGCGCCGCCGTTAAGTACGCCCGAATTTCCTTCCACTTAACAAAGGCACGGGGCGAACGATAACTACGAACGCCCGTGCTGGCGTGCCTCGCTTGCCGCCAGGTCGATGCACCACCACACGTTAACTTTTTTGAGGGGGCGCTTGTGGTGTCGAGGGCGTGGGAAGCCAGCCGTACAACGTGTCTGCGACTCGCCTGACTTGCCTCGACGTAGTCCAGCTCATAAAGCTTCACCAAAATCGTGACTAACTCCAGAGCGCCCCATACTCGTTTTAGCTTCACGGTCGGAGGCAACATAACAGAAGGTAGATTTTGTGCTGGGACGAACGTTCCTAGCCAATAGGCGAACGCCGTGATCAAACAAGGGTGCATTTGTCTCAGGACGAATGTCGAGGCCGGGGCCGGAGCCGTGTTTACAGATGAAAGGCCGGCAGGTCCGCGAGGGTGCGGTTCCCGCGGCCAAGGCCTCTGCAAGGCGATGGCTTGTCGACTTTAGAACCGCAAACAGCGGGCAATGAGTGACACATCGACCCGACCGGCCGACCCGACGCGAGGGTGCCGGCGAGTGGCAAGCGGCGAGCCCGAGGGCCGCCGGCACTCGGGGGGCCGACACGACCCGGCGCGACCTCCGCGGGGGGGGGGGGGGGGGGGGGCGGGCCGGCGGGGCTCAGTGGTCACTAATAAGGTCCGGAGCCGCCACCCAGGGGGCCCCCGCCGGCCCGCGCCGACACGCGCGCGACACGCGCGCGACATGCCCAGATAACATCGGAAAATGTGTACAATTTTCGATAATTTGGGTGCTGCAAGTGGGCTACCGGGCGACTCGGGCTGCCCCGCCGCGGGCCCGCCCCCGACCCTCCCAGGCCCGTGCGCCGTGCAGCAGCCGCGTGCCGGCCCCGTGTACGCCGCCTCACCTCGCGGTGCTGCGGTGTGACGCGACCCGACTGCCACGTCCGGACGCTCAGCCCGTGCTGGCAGACACCCCCTTCGCTTCTGCCGCCCATTTCCGCAGCGCCTGGCGCCGGCCGCTCCGCGTCTTCCTGCCGCGTCCCGCTGCCCGCCGCCCCGCCCCGTCCGCCCCGCCCATTTCCCGCACCTCGCCCGCCACCCGGGCCGCCGTGCGCGGCCCCCGACCTGCCGGCTCCGTCCCACAACAGCTCATACGCTCCAGGGACGAAACGGGCCATTCTGATTTTATCACGGGGCCTTTCACTCCTGCCGGCCCGGCGCGCCGCGGCGCGGCCCCCGCGTGTGCAACATGTAAATGATTTCTTTATGTGCAAACAAAGCCCGCCTTTTGGCTATCACCCCCCCCCTCCCGTTTACACACCTGGGGCCCCCTGGCGCCCCCTGCCGGGCCCCGTGCTGCCGGGCCCCCGGGGCACCGGGAGCTGCCGCGCAGGAGCCCCTCGGAGGGTTTTCAGTGACGCACCTCCGGGGCGGGAGGCCGGAGGACAGGGGGCGAAACGCGAAACGGTGAAGGACAAGGGGGCGGTGGAACGGAGGGCGCGGGCGGAGGGCGGAGGGCGGAGGGCGGAGGGCGGAGCGGAAGCATTTTCAGGGAGTAGCGACGCACGCGGGAATTAGGGCGTTTGGGGATGGCGCGGGAAAGGGGTTGTGGCTGTGCCAGTGTGCGTGAGCGCGGGCGGGAGGGCGGGCGCGTGTGTGCCGTACTTTTCAGTGGGGAGGTGGGCGGGCTACTGACCTACTGCCTGCGGGATGTCAGAGGGGTGGCGCCCGGTGGCGCCCAGTTGCGCCCCGCTGCTGCCGCCGCTGGGCGGGGTCGCCACACCATCCGTCGCTGCGCCGGTCCTAATCTGACAGCGCTAAAACATAATGGAATGCGGCGTCGTTTCCCACAGAGCCGGAAACCACTTACACGGGGGAGAGCGGCGCAGCGCTGCGGCGGCGGGGGCCGCGCCGGCCCCACCCCTCCGCGCCGCGGACCGTCATGGCTTTAAAACTGATATGTGCGTGCGGGAGTGCATCAACAGACGCAACTGCCGCCGGCCCTGACCTCCATTTCACGTATCGCCCCGCGTGGGTGGATGTGCGCGGGCGGTCGGGCGGTCGGGCGCACACGCAGAGCTCGGTGCTCTCTCTCTCTCTCTCCCTCTCTCTCTCTCCTTACGTTCTCTCTTCCCCATACTTCAGCGAGACGCGGCTCCTTGCGATCCGCTTTCGACTCCCCGAGCAGCGCACTCTTTGCCGGCAGCAGCGGCAACAGTCCTCTCGAGGGAGATGCGGCGGCGGGCTTCTAGACGGACGGGCGGCATCCGAATTATAAATTCAAATACGGGGCGCGAATGTGTGTGTGTGTGCATGTGTGTGTGTTTTAACGACCTTGAGATTTGCATTTTTTCCCTCCCTCCGCGTCGCCCGTCGTCGTGAACGGTGTGACACATTCGCATTCACATTCACGTGCACGAACGCCGCGTGCAGGGTGAGAGGGGAGGGGAGAGAGGGGGGGGAGGGAAGGAGGGAGAGAGAGAGGGAGAGAGAGGGAGAGAGAGAGAGGGAGAGAGAGAGAGGGAGAGAGAGAGAGAGGGAGAGAGAGGGAGAGAGAGGGAGAGAGAAAGAGAGGGGGGAGGAGAGAGATTGAGGCGGACGGCGGGGGGGAGGGTAGGGGGGGGGGGAAGGGTATTAGGGGGTAAAAAGGCGACAGGTTCATGCAAATGAAGCGTGTGCGCTAAAGAGCCGCGCCCTCCGCGAGGCCCGCCGCCGCCCGCCCGCCGTACAAAAGTGAGAGAGCCGCTGTTATTATAGGGTTTATACGTGGCGTCTGCAGAACACAGCGGCACGCTGTTTGCAAAGTGAGCGCCACTCGTGTCGGCATCGTCGAGGGTTCGCGAGCCGCGGGGTACTTACGGCGACGTCGTGCTCCGTGCTCCGCGGGTGTGTGTGTGTGTGTGTGTGTGTGTTTGTGTGTGTGTTTGTGCGTGTGTGTGTGTGTCGTGGATGTGATGAATGCCAGGGGCAGCCTTTGCTATAGTTGCGGAACACGGCGCGATACGAGAAGAGGCCTGCCGCCGCGCTTCCACCCCTTTTATAATTCTCCCGCCGCCGCGCTGTGCCGCCGCCGCCGCACCCACTGTGAAAATATTTCGCCACGTGACAACAAATATTGATGACGTTTTTCTCGTCACGGGACAAAATATTTTGGTGACAAATTTTTCGTCACTTCTGGGCTAAACGCTCCAAAAAATTACATTTCCTTGCGCCTTTAGCCTTGTGTACCCATCGGTCACCATATGACCCTCACTGGTACTCCGATCTCACACGGTGTCCACCGGAGTCCACCCTCTCTTTGTCCCACCCCTCTCAATGTCGGCGGTAAACTCACACGATTGAGACGCCGATAAGACTTGGTCTCGCCGAGGCGTGATCGGGGTGGACCGCCCGCGCCGTCCGCGCCGCCCGCGCAGTCGCAGGCTCGCAAATTGAATGAGGAGGTTTCTTTGGCGGCGGCGGGTCGATCGGCTCGCAGGCCGCCGCCGTCGCGGCGGGGGTGATGGAAATAAAGCGATCCGCAAAGCAGCCGACATCAGAGGTGAACCCGGCAATGAAGAGGGGGAGGGGGGGGGGGCGCACGAAATAAAATGGAAGTGGTTAACGGTGGCGCGCGCGCGTGCCAAAGTAATTGCGTCAAAATTTCAATAAAAGTGTCCAGAAAACCGCATTTTCTAGAACACGGATGTATTTTATACACATTTCTTCTTTTTGACGTTTTAAATTTTACTGTCACTCTTGTCGACCTAGGGAGCGTTCCTAAACTTCGTTGCGACCACGTTTTGACCGCCTGCTCGCTCCCCTAGGCATGCATTTGGTATAGGTTCGTGACCATAGCTTGCCTCTCCCCAGGAATTGTAAGGTAGTAGTTCAGAAGTTAATGAACGTCCCCTACTCATTATTATACTAATACAGTAGTGGGCCTCAAGGCTTCCGAGACAAGCGGGACAAACGCAGGCACTCACAAACTACCCTGCACTGGCTCCCCTGGCTCGTTTGGGGTGACTTCCGTTCCTCCTCGCGCGGCGCAGTTCTACACGGCCGGAGTGGGGCGAGCTCACTGGTTCAATATTTCACGGGCGCCGCGCGAGAGGTCTACACCAACTTGCCGTGCGTCGCGTCGCGTCGCCCCAATGTGTGGGGAGCTGGGGAGGACCGTGGCGGGCCTGTGGCGGGGCCGTGGCGGGGCCGTGGCGGGGGCGTTGCGGGGGCGCACGCCGCACGTAGGCCCGTAAGCCCCAGGAGGTGCTAACGCAGCAATTACCCCCGCTGGAGAGCTGCCACCGCCGCCACCCTCGCCGCCCGGACCGCGATAGGCAAAACGAGGGCGACCACGTACGGGGCTATCAAGTGCAGTACGGCCAGAAAAATAGGCAAAAATTAGACGACACACGCAGAGGCCAGGTGCTGGGTTTGTGCCTACTTCCGCCAGGCTGGGACAGCTACCGACATGCGTGACGATAAGACGTTGCCTATTAGGAGGCAGGCGAAACACTTCACTTTTTTGGCCTATTTTTTTTTGCCCATTTCCATTTTAGCAGCACTGGTTCTGATCCCGATGACAATGAGTGGCAAGTGCAAAGGTTGCACGTGTCACCTAGGCGGAGCTGGACATTGCAGGAAGCGGGAGTGGACCATTTCGATTCCACGCTGTAAACAGGAGACGCCATCGCCAGCAGTGCTCCTCGGTTTCCTCTCCGATCCCATTTCGCATTCTCGTTCTTCCCGATGGCGCCACGCCAATGTCAAAACGTCTGCTCCATTATTCGCTTCGTCCGACGTGACTGGCGAGCGTGTCATGCTGTATCACGGTGTGCCGCGGGGCCTGACGGAGACGCCGGGTAACATGCTACAATCCAAGTTGTGTGACACGATACATAATTGAAACACAAAGAAAAATATTATGGGCACAATATCGCCAATAGTTTTTATGAGTCGATTTTTAGGCAATAGCACGAAATTTGGTTACGGAACTGGCAGTTACAGCCCACAACAAATAATCTTAATTTCTTCAAGCACTCTTGTAAAAGGTTTTTGCTGATACAAGTGCGAATTGCCTACAAAACCCGACGAAACAGTAGTTCATGTATCTCACCAAATCAACGAACAAATTTGGTGCGCCCACCTTTTTCTCCTGACTCCTCTCAGATTGTAGTCCAAGTTTTTGTAGATTGTACCGCATGCCTGCTGCGGGGCGGTGACAAGACGACCGCGTAAATTTCGGCGGGGCTAGTATTG
Organism: Megalurothrips usitatus; assembly: GCA_026979955.1. Taxonomy (NCBI): domain Eukaryota; kingdom Metazoa; phylum Arthropoda; class Insecta; order Thysanoptera; family Thripidae; genus Megalurothrips; species Megalurothrips usitatus. The sequence continues at coordinate 1,600,302 of CM049594.1, read as the reverse complement.
TTTACGCGGGGTGCATTGAGTAGCTTTTACACAGCAAAGGGGAGCGCTGCTGCCCGCTGCTGCCGACACCGCCTCGCTCCTGGCCGCGGCGGCGGCGGCGGCGGCGGCGCGCTGCTGCCTGATGGCCGTGCTACACGCGTCCATAATGTATGGACGTCCCCTGGAAGTAAAACCGCCGCGGCATGAATCATGGAATGGGCCGGGCCTCGGGCCGAGGCCTCGAGCCGGGCCCGGCACAGCACGGGCCGGCAGCCCCCGGCAGGCCGCGGCAGCCCCCGGCAGGCCGCAGCAGGCCCCGGCAGGCGCAGTCCTCACGGCCCCCGGCGCTGCGGCGCCGCACGGTGGAGCGCCAGCACCACCACCGCCTGCCGCGGGGCGGTTTTCTTCTGTCCGCAAAACACGTAGCGGAGGGTCGTCATCGCGGGGGGACTTGTGACGGCGAGCCGCTGCTGGCTGCGGCTCGCGGCCCCTGTTCCTTTGTGGCGCGTCAAGGTCGGCGGTGGCCTGCTGTTGCTCATGCGGGGATCATTTATAAACAACGTGAACGAGGCTACTTATTGTCCTCGCCCCTCCGTCAAAACCTTAAACCCGCCCACCTTCCTAAAATGCCCACGTAGAGAGAGAGAGAGAGAGAGAGAGAGAGAGAGAGAGAGAGGAGAGTAAGGGGGTGGGGGAGGGGGAAAGATCGCTCAGCCGCCCGCATGCGACACAAAACGAACCGCGGCCGGCCGAGTTGGCGCCTCTATACACCGTATGTATCTGCCTTCCGCCATCTGTGCCGGCAGAGCCCGGCACAGCGGCGCGGCCCTTCTCCTCTCACGGCAGCCGCATTGGCGTCCCTTCGCCCCGTCCCCGCTCCGCGTGGCCCCGCGGCTACGCGGGCCGCTCGCTCTCGGCCAACCATGCAGGAGCGCGGCGGCGGAGGGCGGACGAGGTGGCGGCCGCGGCCCCTGCGGACCCCCCCACGGCCCCCGCGGCCCCCCGCGGCCCCCCGCGGACCCCCCGTGGACCCCCCGTGGACTCCAACCCCTCCCGCCGCACAGCCACTCGTGACGCCTTGCGGGGAGGTTGTAACGGCGTCACACAAGCAGCGCTCGGGGCCCCTGCTTTGCACCGCCCTCCCCGTCAGCCCGCCCGCCGCCTCGCGCCCCGCGGTCTGTGCGAACCATCGTCCTGTCCCCCCATTGCATGGATTCAATTTCCATCGGGCGAGGTGGGTGAGGGGCGGTGCTACGTATACGGGGAAGTGTCACTCCTGTCTCTCTCTCTCACACACACACACATTCTCCCACACTCTCTCTCTCACTCCCCCCCTCTCTCTCTCTCTCTCTCGCTCTCTCTGACGCGGGACGTTGATGCACTGATTACACTCGTGTAGCCTTTTGTATACCGCGCGGTCCGCCGCGTTGCTGCTGCCGTGTATTGTGTCGTGTTCGCGGCCGGGCCGTTATGGGAGATGCCTCCCCCGGCGGCATGCGGCGGCCGTCCGATACAGGCACAAGGAGCGACAGGCAGGGGCGGCGCAGCGGCGCAGCGGCGCGGCGCGCGAGTCGGAAGTGAGGACCAAAGGCTCACAAGAAGAAAGAAACCGGAGATGGAAACTGTCTGCATGGCGTATCGGAGCGCGTGTCGCGGAGCGCGCGCGGGCGGACCTCCTGATTCCAGTCGAGCTCCTCTCCGGACGCCCTCCGGGCGTCGGTCCGACGCGTGCACCTCCGCGATGAAGTGCGCGTTCCGGGCGGGGAAGAAACCAAGGAACGTGTTCGGCAGCGCCGCCGCCGGATGCCGGCTGCCGCCACCGCCACCGCCACCGCCGCCGCCGCTGGCTGTCGCCGCCCGTCAGAGCCTCTCTAAATGGCGCTAAAGTTTCGCTTTGTGGCCGACTTGCTTGTCATTTCCCCCTCGGTTTTGTCCCGGCAAACACGATGACGGCGGAGCGCGCGCGCGCGCCGCTCTCGCCGTAAACTTTTGGCGGCGACGAACTCGTCGGATTCGAGCCGACGGACGCAGCGCGGCGGGAGTGCGGGGGAGTGTAGTAAGGGCGGCAGGGCTGGGCTGTGCAGGGCACGGCGAGGCACGGCAGGGTGAGCGCAGAGTGTGGGGGGCGGCAGCGGGCCACGACGCACATACCGGATCCGGTGTCCAGGCACATGCCGCTCGGGCTGCCTACCCTTTACGGCCGGCTTCTGCACACTAAATGTCAATGTACAATTTTGTACATTGCAATGTACAGATGAACAGATCTGAGTATATATCATAATCTACAATATTGTACGTTAAAATGTATAAATGCGTACATTGTAATGTGCAAGATTTGGAAAATTGTACATTGTAACGTACAAGATTTGAAAAATTGTACTTTGGAATGCACAATGGTCATGGAAATGCACAATTTGTGCGTTGCAATGTATAATTTTGTGCATTGAAATGTATAATTTTGTGCATTGAAATGTACAATATTGTATATTTCAACGTGTGCTCAGATCTGTACATTACGATGTTCCTGAAAAGTACATCAGCCTTTAGTGTTTGGGACGTGCAGCGTGGGCCGACGACACTGCCGACTAACCTGACCGGCGCGCGCCCGCCACAGACCAGACGACAGCCGCCGGGACACTCTCAACATTTTACATACATGAATGTTTGTAATACAAACATTAATGTTTGTACCTTACATAGATTTTTCAACCTTTGTATTACGTACTTTTATGTTTGTAAGTTACAAACATTGATCTATGTAAGGTGTGAAATGCACTGGATCGCTCACACCGCTTACGTACATTCGGCACTTAGAAGCCTTGGTGATGTGTTTGTAATACATACTTTAGAAGTTTGTATTACAAACAAAAAAGTTTGTAGCAGAACTACAAAATAGATCCATTGTTAAAGGTATGTAATACGTAGAAAAAAATGTACGAAATACAAAATTCAAATGATTCTATTACAAACAATCCCATTTCTATGTATGTTACAAACATCCGATGTATGTAAAATGATGAGAGTGGACCTCTGCGCAGTGCCCACCCCAGGCCGCTGGCCATCCCCCGCACAGAGCTGCGGGGTCAATGGTGTACGTATTAGCGTGGGCTGACGGGCAGGCTACAGCACAATACACTCGGACTCGGCTCGGCATGCGAGGGCTTTCTCGGGTCATCATAAGGCTGGGATATTCCTGGGTAAACTAAACTGGAGCGGACCGGGAGTGGCGGTAGTGTGGGAGTGGTCGAGTTGGAGTCAGCCGGTGTGCCAAATAACGCAGCGCTAAGAGCAGCCAAAGCGTCCAAAGAGTACCGCCCTGCTGGCTGAGATTTCGGCACGAGCGGCGTTGCGCCGCATGATTTCTCATTTCCGCCGGCATGCACCGCATTTTTGGCGCGGCAGCCGCGGAGCCGCGGAGCGACGGGGGTCGTGTTTTGTGCATGGCTGCGTGGCGGCAGTGGCGGGCGATGCGGCCGCTTCGTGTACATGACGGGGGAGAACGGTTACACCAAGGGGAAACGAAAGGCACACAGCATTTACACTGTTGTGGCTGTGTGGGTGTATGGGGAGGGAGAGAGAGTGAGAGAGAGAGAGAGAAAGAGAGAGAGAGACAGTCTGTGCGCGCGTGTGTGTAAGAGAGATAGAAGTTCGCGTGCCACGCGGTGTATGTGCGTAGCCTGGCGTAGCCCCCGCGCAACTTGCAGCGCTGCGCGATGCGCTGCACTGCTGCATTGGATTGTGTTAGTTTGCGTTCGCACGCCCCGCCAAACCCCGGCCGCGCTCGCAGTGCTGTAGCGCAGCCGTGCTGGCGCGCGGCGGCGCAGCACAGCGGTTCATGGCCCGGCCTATCCGGTCCTCCAGCAACTTATTAACAACAATTTGGGGCGTGAGCTGTGTGCGCGGCGAGCCCAGGCCTACCCGCTGCCGTGCTGCCGTGCCGGCGCCGTGCGTACAACATGCGGTGCTGTGATGCGGTGCTGCGGTGCTGCGGCCCCCTTATTTACGGCAGAACTCGTATCCCTCACAGCCAGGGTAAGGCCCGGAGGCGCCCGGAGGGGCTTGCCGGAGGGCTTGGCGGAGGCTTGTGGGCTCGCCCAGGGGCGGGGGGCACTGCAGGGACGGCGGCGAGCTCGGAGAGAGAGAGAGAGAGAGAGAGAGAGAGAGAGAGAGAGAGAGAGAGAGAGAGAGAGAGAGGGAGAAAGAGAGAAACACTGGGTGAGAGGTGACAGTACAAGATTTGATTCTCCGTCCACTGTTTTCGAGGGCGGGGGTGCGGGGAGGGGGAGCACGCGTTACACGCACACACACACACACACACACACACAGACACGTTCAAAGGAGTTTATAGGAGCGTTGTGATCCTATCCCCTCCCTTTTCTCTCTCCCTCTCTCTCTCCCCCCCCCTCTCTCCCTCTCCCTCTCACTCTCTCTCCTTCTCGCTCTCTCTCTCCCTCTCGCTCTCTCTCCCTCTCTTTCTCTCTCCCTCCCCCTCTCTCTCTCCCTCTCTCTCTCTCCCCCTCTCTCTCTCCCTCTCTCTCTTTCTCTTCTCTCCCTCTCTTTCTCTCTCCCTCTCTCTCTCTCTTCCTCTCTTTCTCTCCCTTTCTCTCTCCCTCTCTCTCTCTGTCACGCACGTGTAGCAGTCAGTATGTGCTCCCCAGTACACGGCTCGCGGCACCGGCCCGGCCTGCCAGGGGGTCGTTGGCTCCATTATCAAGGCATTTAGGAGAGGCGGGCGGCTGCGCTCCGCGGCCTGCGCGCTGCGAAGTATATTTATGAAGAGGAGGCTCATCCCTCGCACCCGTCCGCGTCCGTGTGCGCTCTTCCTCTCTCTCTCTCTCTCTCTCTCTCTCTCTCTCTCTCTCCCAGCGTGCGTGTCAAACGGCCCCGTGCGTGCGTGCGCGGGTGCGTGCGTGCTGAGGCCTCACGTGTCATGACGGCGCCGTCATCACGAGCACCCGAAAGGTATAAAAAATAATAAAATGAACGGAGTGCGCGCCCGGCAACAGCGGCAATAAAAGGGGCCGCGGAATCATCAGCATCGCCGGGGTCGTCATCGTCATCGGGATGGCCCTGCTGCCGAGCCCCGCTGCCCCGCTTATGAAAGTGATTGCGAACTTGTGACTTCCGGCGACACGCACATGATGTACATGCGGGGCACGGCGGGGGCCGGCCTGTAGGAGGCAGCGACGCCGTGTGACTTCCTGCGTGCGCGGGGCGCGGGGCGGGCGGGGGCGGCCAAGAGGACCGGTCGGAGTACGGAACACCATAAGTAGTATGCAACTGCCGTCGATACCCCCGTAACGGGATCCACTCAGCCGGCAGAGGGGTTTAGTTTTAGTCACATTTCCTTTGGTGAGTGTTGCCTCCGGTGGATCCCATTATTTGGAATATGGCACCATAAGAGTATTTCGATACAGACGAGGCGGAGTACACTCGGTCCTTAGTAGGGCGGCCATCAGGCGCCGCCGGACCTGTCAGAACGAAACCGACCCAAACACGAAGGTATCGACTGCACTATGCCTGGGCCAGTCGACCGGCCCCCCGCCTGCCTTGGCGCCTTGTCTCTGCTGTGCGAAGCGTCGGGAAGCGTGCCGACCGCAGGCAGCAGGGGGGCCTGCCGGCAGGAGAGCGGAGCCGCGGGGCCGCGGAGCCGCAGAGCGTTTCCCAATCGATGTGCGGCCGTGCCTCCCAAACGAGACGACAGAGGCAGCCGGCGGGGCGCGGTGGGGCGCGGCGGGGGCCGGGCCAAGTGTTTCACTTTGTCAGCGCATGGAGGCCTTCGGGCCGCTTCAGACCCGCGGCCCCGCCCGCCGCCCGCCCGCCGCCCGCCCTGCTGTGGTTCCCGGCCCGGCCCGGCCGTGCCGCGGCGCCGGGGCGCCACAGCGAACGGTCTCGTGCCGCCGCTGCCGCCGTCGAGGGCCGCTATTTGTCAAGGGGTTGTCTCTGCCTGACGTGCACTGTTCGGTTCATTTGCATGCAGCGCCTCCCGCGGGGCGCCGCCCTGCCGCCCTGGTGTGAGTATGGAAATAGTTCACTTTCCTTCCCCGTCATCGGGGCGTTACAAACGCGGGGGACAGGCGGACGAGAGGGATATGCGGGCGAAATAAAAACTGGGGGAGGGGCGGAGAGAAAATGTGTGCGTGGGGGAGAGTGGCTCTCTCCCTCGTTGTCTTCAAGTCATTTGTGGTCGTCCGTCATCGCATCAGCGGTAACGCACGCAAACGACGTACACGTCGGCACCCCTCCCGCACGAGGCACTCTCTTCTGGCTTCGCAGCCCCCCCCCCCCCCCGCGGCTTCCTCCGCCACTCCCATTCCGTCCCCCTCCCCCCTTTCCGCTGCCGCCGCCGCACGGAACTGTGGGACATTCTGGTGACTCTGCTCTCATCAGGACTCGCCCAAGTTGGAAAAAATGGCTCTTGGAAATTGGCGAAGTTGGCCTGTGCTTCCTGCGCACTTTGCTGCTGCCGCTGCTGTAACCCTCTCTTGGGGTGGTGGCGGGGTGGGGAGGGGGTAGGGGGAAGGGGGCAGTGCCCCGATACAGGCTGGTCAGCCCTTCGCTGAGAGGACAGAGGGAGAGGAGGGGGGGGGGGGGGCGATCGCGATTTGAAGGTCCCTCTGTGGGCGGGGTGGGAGGGCAGAGGGGTCGGGGGCGGTCCGGCCCCGTGATGGCGGTGGTCAGCCAGCTCCTTGGGCCCCGCCGAGGCCCCGCCGGCCCTGGCTCGGCACGGACATCACACCGTAGCAATTTAGTGACCCTACACGGTCGTACGAGAGGGCTTAAGAGCGAGAAGAGCGGGCTGGAGGGAAGGGGGTTGGGCTGGACTGCGATGTAAGGGGGGGCTCAGTACGGCACTAACCCCCCGCGCGCGGCCCCACCCGTGGTGAGTGACGTCACCAGGTGCGCTGCGAAGCGGTCGTAAAATTTCCTGCCGACATTTTTAGCCCCCCTGCGCGTCTCGTGCCGAGCCCCGCCGGGCCGCGCCCGTGGCCGTCGGCTCGTCATGTCCGATGAGCGAAACGACGAGTTTCAGACAGTTAAAAAGAGGGAGGGTCGAATAAAACGTGGGGAGAGAGCAGCTCGCCCGCTGCAATGAAGATCGAGATCGAGAGCGAATGGCTTTGCCTTGCCGCTGCTGCTGCCGGTTGCGGTGCTGCCGCCGCCGCTGCGCCGTCTCCGAGCCACATGGCTCTGTGGATAATGGAGAGTGTGAGAATGAGAATAGAAGCAGAGCGAAAGGCTCACAGACACAGCCACACACACGCACAGCTGTCGGGAAGGCGGCGCGGCGCTCTCGTTGTGAGATGGCTGCCGATAGCGTCGCCAGGCTGCGCCAGACCTGGCGTTGCGCCGCCGCCGCCTGTTGAGGCTGGGACGGAACGGAACCCCGCGGCCGGAGTGGGGCCGCAGAGAGATGACGAGCTGCGAGGAGAGCGGCGGCAGGCTCCCGGCCTCCAGGCAGGCAGGCCCAGGCGGCCTCTGGCGGCCTGTGGAGGCCGCCAGCCGTGCATGTACGCAGCATGCACAATGCACGTGCGGCACCTAGGGGAGGTTATCTTCGCGGTTGTCTCGTAAACGTGGCTCTGTCCGCTTTTTACCGGCTTGCGGCGTGACAGGTTGCGCTGTAAGTCATTAGGCCCCACAGCAACACACGTGTCGCCGCGCCCGGCCGCGCCCCCATCGATCTCAATAACGCCCTTCCCTCGTCAGACGTGTTTGTGCCTCCGCGCGGGCGGCTTCCGGAAAAGAGAGACACGGGCCCGTCTGACGCCAGCCGAGGCCGCCCGGGGCCACCGAGGCCGAGGCCAGCAATGGGGGCCAGCTGGGGCCAGCGGAGGCCATCCGAGGTCATAGCCGAGGCCAACCGAGGTCAGCCGAGGCCAGCTGGGGACAGCCGACGCCGGCCCCCTCGGCCGGCCCTTCCTGACAGCCTTACAAGAGCGGCGTAGTGCATCGCATCGCATCGCATCGCATATTACATGCGGCCCGCCACGCCGCCACGCCGGCACGCCCACACCCGGCCTCTGACGGCTCCTGACGCGGGCGGACGCGCGGTGGCCGCGCTGCTGTGCTGGGCTGTCTGGGCCGCCGCCGCCGCGGAGACGGAAGCGCCGCACGGCCGTGGCCACGCCTAGCCTGTCCACACAACTTTGTACGCTCCGGACCGGGTGGGCCACCCGAGCGGTCTTGGAGCCGATCTCGGAGCCCTGCTGATTTCAGTCGCGGCCCATCATCCTGCACCGACCGCCATACTCCCAGCCGACAGCGATGCTGTAAGCAAGCGGGCAGCGCGGCATCAAAGGCCCAGGCGACTCTAAGCGCAGCATGCCCAAAAGCAGGACGTGGGTGAGAGGGCCGCGAGGGCCGCCTGTGGGAGTGATGCACTCGCTTATGCCTCTCGGTTTTAATTATATGGCGCGCGTCTGATAGAGTAACGAACCCTCTCCTCCTCCTCCTCTTCCTCCTCCTCCTCATCAGCACCAGATGGTATCCGTCGCACCTAAAAATCCTCTGCGTCCGCCATGAACAACCCCCCCCCCCAAAAAAAAAAATTCAAGAAACAACAAAACATGATTGTCTAGGCCGGCGTAGCTCAACAGTTACTTTATTTGCCCCAATGCACAAAACTACTGATCGAATCTGACGTGGCCAGGTTTTTTTCCAAACAAAAATTTAAGAATAAATAATTTTTCCCCCTCTGGCCAATGAAACTACAATAGAGTCGGCTGCCGCGCGCGTTTGAACTGTGATGGATCTGATGGACGACGCGCCGCCGTTGGCGTGTCCGGTGCACGCCGCGTCGATGTCACGGTCCGTGCGCCCGACTGGACTGGCCCGACGCGCGGCGCAGCGGCGCAGCGGCGCACCAAAAAGGTCGTCCCGACGGCCGCGGCCTTGTAATGAGGCCCTGTCAGCGCCCCGGGACCCTGACGGCGCCCTGACGGCGCCCTGACGGACACCGACCGACACCGGCGGCGGGGTCTCTCTACAACCTCACACGCTGCGCGGGTCTCAAATGTGAAGCGGACCGCTCACTGCTGTTGGCCTATCATTTATAACGCCAGCGCGTCCTCCTGTACACACCTCCTCCCCTCACCTCCTCCCATCCGCCCTTCACTTGTTCTGTCGTCCCCCCCCCCCCCTATACGGGGCCCCCATCAATGATGCACTGTTGTAGGCAGGGAAAATAGTTTGGCAGGCCGACGTCGAGGGCAACATGTTAATTTCTCCTTTTTTTCATTTCACATGGACGAGAAAATGATGCTATTGTTCGGAGAGGAGGTTGGACGATGACAGGGCCCGGGACCCTCCCGTGCGCCCGGCCGGTGGGGCTACGGCCCACCGTGTAATTGGAATCATGAGCTACTGCTTATTCCCGGGGACACTAATGACCTTTGACTAACGACCTTCCCATATACCTAAACAAGACATCAAGAGGGCTCTAATATCCTGACATGTGAATCTGATCCGGCTTTGTCCCCGCCGCCCCAAACGGCAGAGCAGCGCCTATACTTCCAGCGAAGATTGGTTTGAAACAAATAAAGTGACACATTTTACGACCGCCAAAAATTCTCGAACCGGGATCTTTTGAGGGTCAGTTTGGTCGTACGTTGTGCTTGTGTTCGAGTGACGGCCGGCACCTGCCGCGGCCCGTGGCCGACAAAACTCTCGGACGGAAGAAGCCCCCCCCCCCCCCCCTCCATTAGAAGCAGCGGACAGCAGCGCAGAGCCGCGTGGGCCCGACAGCGCCGGGGACGCGCTGCAGCAGCGTACGGCGCCGGGAGTGGCGGCGGCGCCGGGCGGCGTGTCGCACGCTGCAGTATGCAGTATGCATGCTGGCTGCCGGCCCCGCGTCGCCCCGCGTCGCCCCGCGGGCCCGCCGCGGTGCTGCCACAGAGCTGCGTCAGACGCGGCCAGACGGCGGCGGAAGCGGCGGCCGGCCCTCCGTGTGTCTCCGCCGGATCGATGTGTGTATTTGTGAAACTCTCCACTCTACTGCTCTCTATTATTTAAATTTTCCGTCCCCTGGAAGGCCCGCGCCGCCGCGTCCGGATCAGGAGTCCCCGTCCCCTCGCCTCTTCCAGGGCGCGCGCGTCTCTCGACCCGTCCTGACCTAGACTTTACACTGGGATTGTTCTCGCGCAGACAGCTCAAGTTTTTTTTTGATTTACGTCACAAATATTACTAGCCAAGGCCTGGTAGGCCTCCTGCTGTGCTCGCAGCAGAACCGGCAGGTGCAGCTAACAAAGTGTGGAGCGCCTGCAGACTATGGTAGACAGCGCTCCTACAATAGATTATTTAGATTTCGCCAGATTTCATATATATATATATATATATATATATATATATATATATATATATATATATATATATATATATATATATATATATATATATATATATATATATATATATATATATATATATATATATATATATATATATATATATATATATATATATATATATATGTATGGTATATTTGCATATAGCTACATTTATAGATGTAGCTAAATAGTAATAGGAAGATACCTCTGCTTAACTATAGGTATACGGGGGGGGGGGGGGGGGGGCGTCGTTGTGGGTACTGGAAAAGTCCGAAGGAAGGGCTTCGCTCGCTTCGCTCGCTCAGCAATTATTTTTACCACATGGCGATGGTCACAAATGTTTTTGCGATATCGCAGACAATTTGCAATAATGTATTGGGAACCCTGGCCTACTTGCCCACAATGAGGGTTCCCTTAGGAGGCGCCGCCTGGCACCTCCCCCCGCGGTGCACTGTTCGGCGGCGCAGTGAGCGATAGGCTAGTCCGCGCTGCCGGGTAAGTTAGTTAACGCCCCCAAAGGCGAGGCAGCCAAGTAGTCGGCAGGCTTCGGGGATTCCCGGCAGCGAGCGGCAACGTTAGAACAGAATCGAGCAGAGTGGGACAGAGAGGGACGGAGACTGTCAGGGCGCTCGAGGGAGACAGCGATGGAGATGGGGAGGAGAGGAAACTAGTGCGGCAGCGGGTACCCTCCCCTCCCTCGCCCTCCTCCATCCACCCCTCTCGCAGCAGGTTTGCCGGCTTGCAGACAGGGCTCTCAGGGAGGTAGTTGCGAACGTCAGTGAGGGCGAAAAGCTCTTCTGCCTGCCGGGGGGGGGGGGGGGGAGGTCCCCCGGGCCGGGCGGGCCGGGGGACGGGCTGCGTCAGTGAGGCCGGGGGCCGCGCCGAGGCGGACAAGTCTGCCGGCTGTCGGCACGCCACGGCGCAGCGCACGGCACCGCACGACCTCATCAGGGCAAACTTGGACTCGTGAGCAAATGTTGCCTACCACACACGGAGGCGGCATGCTGCCGGGGGAGTTGGTGCCAAGTCGGGGCGCGAGCCCGCCGGACGATTCAAGTTCCTCGCACGTCTGAGCGGCCGGTCTTCGTCCAGAAACAGTCGCATCACGAAAATCACTCCGCACGACACGCAGCACGGCGGCAACAAGTTTTTCAGCCCCACAAATCCTTTGGCGCGCGCGTGTCGGCTGGACTCGGCGAGGATGATGTGCCGCGGCGGCCGTGTGCGCGGGGCTGAGGCTGAGGGCCGCGGCCGAGAGGACTTGGCCTCGCGCTCACGGCATGCAGCACTTCCGCCGCACCGCCGCGCCGGGAGAGACTCCAGCAGGAACACGGCGGCACCCGCGACGGCCTCACTCCCCGGCCCGGCCGCTCTCGGCCGTCCGAGCCATCCGTACCTCAAGTTCAGCTCGTTCCGCCTCACATGTTGAGTCTCTTCTTCTTATCAGGGGGGGGGGGGAGTTCCTCTTCTCTCCCTGCGGCCCAGAGCAGCGGGGCGCCGCCGCGGGGGCCCGGCCCCAGGGGGGTTCTCGTGAGGGGCGCCGCGCCGCGCGCCGTGACGCTTGACGTCTTCTGCCGTCACCGCGCCGCCTCGCGTCACCTCCACGGTGGTCCACGGCGGCGGCGGCGGGCGGGGAGCGCGCCGTGGAGGGGAGCGGGGAGGGGCATCTGTCGGATTTCTTTCTCACATGGTGTCGCGGTGTCACGCCACACTGCCGCGCACAGCCCAGTGCTCCCCCACTTTCCTCTCCCCCCAGGGACTGATATGGGTACTGATGCGGTGATCCCCGCCCCTTGGGCCCGCCGCCCGCCCCGCTCCGGTATTCGAGTACCGTTCCGGCCGGCGCGGCGAGCTCTCGTTTGAGCCTCGTCCTGCAGGAAATGACGACAAGGACAAGAAGAACGCGACGGCGCGTGACAGCCGTGCGGCCGTGGAATCCAAGTACTCGGCATCATGAAAGGGAAGGGCTCCCCGCGGCGGCGGCGGCCGCTCCGCACGCTGCACCTCGTGTGTGATTTATGCCCCTTACATGTTGGCGTGACGAGACGCGCGTGCCTCGGGGCCCTCCCAGGACCGGCCGCCTGACCCTGACCCGGCCATGCCGCATGGCGCGGCAGGGCACCGCAGGGCATCCCGCGGAGCCCAGAAGCCCACGGGGCTCGCAGCGCCGAACCGGGCCGCCCTTAGCCGCCCCCCGGCCGCCCCTCGGCCGCCCCCCGGCCGCCCCCCGACCACCCCTAAACGTCGATAACGATGCGCCACGCGACACCGTCATGCGGTACTAGTATCCACGGTTTCCCATCCTTGTCCCGACCCCCATGTCTTTCGGCGCGGCGCGTTCGCCCCCTCGCCCCCTCGCTCCGCCTGCACTTCCCTTCTCGGCCGTGCCTCTCTGCCCTCTTCTCCCCCCCCCCCCCCACCCCTTCCGTCTTTTCTCACTCGACCGCGGCGGAGCCCCCTTCCATATATACTCCCTCCCGACGTACTCAAAGATGGAGTTTTGGTTTGGACCGCGAAGCAAAATGTGTGTCGAGGGAATCGGTGCTGTCTGAGGAGTGTGAAATAAGTAGGAGAGGAGCATGGTGGGTTCGAGGGTTGTGGTTAGCTGCAGCCGCCGCTCACCACCGGGGGAAGCCAGAGAACTGCGCCAAGAATAATAGTTCACCGCGGAATCAAGAACATTGCACAAGCGTCCCGCATGACTGCATCCTTTCTTCCTACCCTTACGTTACGTTTAGAGGTGCCGACGTCGGTGCAAAATTGAGGCGGCTTCGGCTTTGGCCGCGCCGCCGCCGCTGCTTCGCGTGACCCGTCGAGTTGTCACGTCAGGGCGGCTCACTTATAATTCAATCGCCCCCCACCCCTTTCACACACACATACACACCTCCCTTCCGAACGGGGACGCCTCGCGACGACACGGTCGGCGATGCGCGACTATCCGTTTCGCCGATTCCGTTTGATATGCCGTGCAGCGGAGCGTCTGCATTCGGCAGCAGGCGAGGGCGTGACAGCCTCGCGGGGGGTCTGCGGGCAGCGTGCACACCGTCGGACAGCGGCGGCGGCGGCGCGGCACTGCGTGCTCCGGAGGTTTTACACCCTTATCCTTTTCTGTACCGCCGACCGCCGCCGCGGCTGCTGCTTGGCTGCCACGCTGCCAGCCCCGTCTGGCCCAGTCAGTTCATGACGTTCATCTCGCTGTCAGCGCCGCTGACGGGGGGCCTGTGGGCTGAGGCGCCACTGAGGCGCCACTGGGGCGCCACTGAGGCTGCCAGCCGCCGGGACAGGTGTGTGGGACGCCTCCCGACATCCCCCGCCGTCCATCCCCTTCTCCGCCCTCTTATGACGCTCACATAACCTCATTCACACACGCTCACACACATGCGCAGAGTGCTGCTCGCGGGGGGGCCTCTCATACGCAGTGCGCAGCCACGCCCGACGGAGTCACCGCGTCGTCCGCAGCAACGCGCACCTGTCAAATAAAAAGGGCCAGCTTGCCTACAACCTGACGCGCCGCCGCCCGTAAATCATTCGTAAAAACCACCGTGTCAAAAATAAAAGCAGATGATGAAAGAAAATCGGTCGAGGTGAGACGTTAGAGACACCGTCATTGTGTTCAGCCTCATGAAAGAACGTTCATATTAATAAAGTTTCTAGATTGTACAAGTGTTTAATGTATGCGTTTGGAGGTAATGAGAATGAGGGACGTGCATTGACGACGGTGCCGCAGCGGTGCAACGGGGCGCCGGGGCGGCGGGGAGGGTTGAGTCCTCCCATCCCTTCCCGAGGCCCGCGCGCGGAGAGAAAACAGTACAGTGGCCATCAGGTGAGGACGCCCGAGGGAGGGCCGCCGAGGGGGTCGGGCGTAGGGGCCCGCCTGTGGCGTCGGCGGCAGCGGCGGCAGCGCACCTCCGAGAGAGGAGAGGAGAGCCGGCGACGCACGGCGACACTTCTTCCCTTTACGAGTCCGGGAGTCGCACAGATTGGGCGGAGCGGCCGCCATGGGGGCGGCAATGGCTATCCATTGGAAGTGCTGATGGCCAGTGAAGCGAGGCGCGGTCAGGGAGGGGGGGGGGGGGGGGGGGGGGGAACGCGGGGCCCGCCCACGGCAAGACGGCACCCGCGCCTTTGTGCCAACTCGAGTGAGGCAGAGCGGCTGCGCGGTGCTTCAGGAGAGTAGGGATCGGATTGTTTACGACGTGACCCTGACTGGGGCGAGCGTGGGAAGCGTCTGTTGTGATCACGTGTGTTGACAGCGTGTCCCTCTGCATGACTCTCTGTAGAATCCTACTCGCTATGTTAGGCAATTATTGAAGTTGCAGAAATTGCAGGAAGATTGCAGAAATGCAGCCGCCACAGCGCGGACTTCAGTAGCCGCGCTGCGTCGCGTCCGCGGCAGGCAGCCGCACCCAACAGCTACTGCGGGAAAGTTTCCCACGAAAACGCGTGCATTTATCCAGTGTATAGATGTGCAAGACTCGTGCCTCTACACTACACTCAGCGTGAAGGATACCAAGGTCCGGGAGCCGTCCGGGCGCCCCGCGGCGCGGAGGGGAAAAGACCAGAAGACGTCTCAGCCGCAGTGCGCCCCCGCCGAGTGCCGCCGCCGCCGCCGCCCATAACGGGGCGAACGTCAGCGACAGCGCCGGCCCCCACGCCGCCGCCGCCGGCCCCCGAGGCCGCCGACCCGGCCGACAGCCAGCCACCTCGCGGCAGGATATTGTGCGTCCAAAATGGCATATCAGCGGCGGATGTATAATTCTGCCGTGCAATTTTGGGCTGGAGGATCTGATGGGTGCGGGGAGCACGGCGCGAGGCCTTCTCGCTAATAGGAAGACCCGGCAGCGGCGGCGGCAGCGGCGGCGGGGAGGGGACGCGGATCTCTGATCACTGCGGCCACCCTGCTGGGGAGGAGCGGCAAGGACGGGGAGAGACTGAGCGAAAGGACCAAGCTTTGCTTGATTCTGCTTCCCTTCTCTTCTCCCGCTGCTAAAACAAACTTTCTCCTTGCATCTCTTATTATTTTTTTCCGAGGGGGACCGGAGGGAAAGGGGGGTGGGAGTGGAGGAGGAGGAGGAGGTTACAACTTCTCTGCTCTTTATACCTACTCCGTTCAGCACACAGACGTTCGCTGGAGCGTGCGAGTGCGTCGGGAAAAGGGATGTAAGACAGCGAGAGATAAAGGGGGAGCAGTGTAATGAGAATGTAAAGCGGCGGACAAGTGGAGGGGCGATTACAGCGAAAAAGATGACAAACATTTGGGTAGGAGAGGAAAAAGAGGAGGGGGGGGGGGGGGGAGACGGAGACAGAGAGAGAGCAAGAGAGAAGCATAATCAGGGCACGTCGCAGCGCGTCCTAGTAGAATAACCAGGCCACCCTCGTCCCACCCCCTTCCCCACCCGCCCTCCCATCCCCCTCCTCTTTCTCCTCCCCCCCCCCCCCCATCTCTCCATGCCTCATTGCGCTGTGCGATTCTTCGCGTCGCCATGTTTGATGGTCCGAACCTATTTCACACCCTTTTTGCACGGTACAGAACTGAGCCGTACCTCTGAACAGGAGGACAAGAGCCGCTCCTCCGACATCCACAGTTACACCGGTCACCGGTCAACAGTCTCCTGAACATGCTTGGCAAACACCAGCTCCGTATGCCGCATCGGTGGCTCCCATTTGGGTGCAGGCAGTATGGCGCAGTGCCTCGTATGATCGGGATAGGTGGAAGCGAGCGCTTCCCTGCATTATTCTGCCCCCCCCCCTCCCGTTCCAACACAGACACACACACACACACATACACACACACAGGACTCCTTCCGGAGGCAATGATAGGCTATGCTCCGTGTCGTCCGCCGTAGACGCCCTTCCCTGCTTCCATACTTGAGTCCTCATGCACCCCCTCCCCCACCCCCCCTCCCCCAATCCCCACCTCCTCTCCCCCATCTCCCCGTCGTCCCCCAGCCGCTTCTTTCCCGGCGGTCCTTGCATCCGCAGGCTCCATTCGCTAAATTGGATGGCGCTCGAGGCTCATGCGGAGGCAGGCGGGCAGGCGGGCAGGCAGGCAGGCAGGCAGGCAGGCAGGCAGGCAGGCAGGCAGGCAGGCAGGCAGGCAGGCAGGCAGGCAGGCAGGCAGGCGATGCTCCATGCACACGTGAGTCTGCAGGCGGGGCCGGGGAAAGAAGTCGCGGGGAGGGAATATTATGTTATTAGGGCGGAATTGAAAATAAATACGGCGATGAGGCCGCGCTCCCCCCCCTCCTGCTGCTGCTGCTGCTGCCGCCGGCTCAGGTGATTTGTTTAGCGGCCGGTCCTCCGAGCCCCCTCCTCACCGCGCGTGCCGGGCGCGCGCGTGCCGGGCGTGTGCCGGCCGCGTGCCGGCTGCGTGTGCCGGCCGCGGAGCCCTCTCAGGGAGGGTGCCACCTAGAGGGGAGCTGCGGAGATCGTCATTCCAGAGTCCCGTGGCGGGCGTGCTAGGGCCCAACCCAACTAACAACTCTCACGAAAAAAATAAATGATTAAAACAAGAAAAAAAGCGGGTGGTGGTTTTTGCATTTTTGCACGGCGTATTCAGCTGGCAACGTCCTGAGCTGGACTGCGAGGGCCGCCGCCGATGGCAGCGTTCTATTGGGAACTCGGAGCGAATGCTGACGAACGCTGGCGAATGCTAGCGATTGCCCGAACTGTCAGCCCCAATGAACGATGACCCGTTGAAACGGGATGACAGCAGCGAAAGGGGATGAGCAGGTTTTCGGCGGGAGCCACACGTGCTGCCCGTATCACTAGCCTCTCCCTCCCCCTCCTCTGCCCCCGCCTACCCGCCCCCATCGTTACGGTGTATCTGCGATTTAAGGGAGGAAGAAAAACTGCAAAAAAAATTCTTTTATCAAAATCTTTCTCACCAAGCGAGCTTTTTTACAAATATTTTTTTAAGACAATAGCGGCACACTATTTGTCTGCTTATTATTTTCCTTTCACTCGCTGTAAAATCGAAAAAGGTGCGACTCGTATTCAACAAACGTTTCTCCCCCGCGTGGGTGCTGCGGTGGCTAGGGCTGGTCACGGGCGCGGCGCGGCGCGGTGCTCGCGCTGCATATCAGCTGCTCAGGCATGCCGTTCTATTATTTTTTTGGTCACCCCTTTTTTGTCCGCGCGGGATTTGCAATTTAACGCAAGTCGCAGCATTCCTCGTCGCATTTCTCGCTGCACCGCCGCCGCTGGTTGCCGGGCTTGGCGCCCGCCGGCGTCCGCCTGCGGGGCCCTGCGGGGCCCTGCCCTGACCTGCGGCACAGTGAAGCAGGGCCTTTGCCGCGAGTGATATTTTTCAGATAAAAAAAAGAAGAAAGGAAGGAATTCTAAACAATTTATTTAAAGTGCCGTGCACGCGGCGGACCGCCAGCACGCCCGTCGGCCCGTCGCTGTGTTGTCCACGCGGCCGTCTCGGACTCCTTGAGGTCGAGCAGCGCGCCCGGGCCGTAGACCTCTGCCGCGCCAGCATCGTCACCGCCGACCCGCCAAAGCGCCAGCCAGCCAGCCAGCCAGCCAGCCAGCCTGGTCTGACATTTCCCCGCGGCGACCAGCCCGCCTCTTCGCGCGCCCCCCTTTCTGGCCTCCCCGTAACATTTGCCGCCCGCCATATTCCTTGCAGATTTCCGCATGTAAATTACGAGCTCTAATGACAAAGGCCCGTCGGCTCGACACGGGCCACGGCATGGCCACGGCATGGCCACGGCCCGCCACGGTCCGGCACGGCGGGGCTGTCACGCCGTTGACCCAGGACCCAGCCACGTTTCCGTCCCCCTCCCCCTATTTCCCCCCCCCCTTTCCCCATAATTTGGCCCTTATTTCCTCGGGAGCCTCGTGAGCAGCCTGCCATGCCATATCCATGGCCCTACTCACCGTATCCGTGTATTGCCCCCCGCTCCGCCCCACGGCCCCACGACCACACGCACACGCATTACAGAGGGCTTCTGCTCCGCCATTTCAATTTGAATTTTCGCGCCGCTCTCGCACCGAGGCGAGGCGCGCGTCCTAGATGGGCCTCGCCGTGGCCGGGCTGCCGGGCTGCCGCGCAGACGCCGGCTATCGCCCTCCTGGAAGCCGCTGCGGTCCGCGGGCGTCGCGTCGCGGCCCGGCGGTGAGAGCGTGCACACCTGTCGCGGCGTGTCCGCCGTGCCGTGCCGTGCCGTGCGCCGCGGTGTGTCGTATGCGCGCGCCGTTTAGTTTGTCATCTGGCCGCTGTGCGTGCGATAGAGGGCGTGACGAGCGCAGACGGCCGCCGGCCGGTGCGGGGGGGAAGTCCCGGCTGGTCCCGGCTAGGCGCAGGCCCACCAGCCCGCCAGCCCGCCGGCGCGGCCGGCCCGCGGCCCTGCAGCGTCTGGCAAACGACTGGCAATACGTTTTATGGGTCGTTATCGCTCCTATACATCGCCATTGTCTTTTATTGAGCACCGGTATTTGGGCCAAGAAGATTCGCCTTAGTCGTCTCCGTTGGCGCCGCTGCAGCAGCCGGGGGCCGCCAGGAGGGCCGGCGCTGCGAGAGCATTTCCTCCGACGACACGCCGCACCGCCGCCGCTCGGCGCCGCCGCAGCTGCGTTCGCGCCGGACTTACAGGGCGCTGATGGGGGGTCAGGTCGTCGGCGTCGGGGTCCCTCCTCTCTCCTGTCATCCCTTGCTACCGGCTCGCAAATGCTGCAGTCGCGGCAAGTCGCCATTCGCCCGGGGAGAAGGTGCGAGAGAGAGAGAGAGAGAGAGAGAGAGAGAGAGAGAGGGGGGGGGGGGCGTCTCGTGTCCGAGCTACGCGCGGGAGTGAGAGGGAGCGGGGCTGGCGACGCGGCGCGACGCCGCCGGTCCCGGGGTCCGTTTCGGCTGCTGTTATTCGCCATTCGGCGACAAGTCGTAATTAATGGCGCCGTCAGCCATGGCGCTCCGGCGGAGATTAGCACGGAAACGGCGGGCGGCGCGTGGCGGCACGGCGGTGCCGTCTTGAAACTCTGCCGGCCGGAGAGCGACAGTTTAGCTCGCCGTCGACGACCTCACTGCCGCCGTCGTCTTCCCCAGCCCGGCCGCCCCGCTGTAGCCACTGGCCGCCCGACGCCGCTGCCCCCAGGCCCCGCCGCACGGCGCGGTGCTGGTGCTACCTGAAAGGGCACATTCGGGACAGCTGCGTCCGCCAATTTATTTCTCGGTTTTAGGGCAGAATTGAGAATTAATGGCGTTTGAGTACAACTACTGGCCCGTGAACGCCGCGCCGACGCCGCCGTCGCAGTCTCGGGTTGACGCCCGTCTTTCATTCGTCCTCGAGGTCGGTCGCCGCTAAGCGTCTTAAAAAGCGACGGCAGCGGCGGTGAAACCGGGTGAAGCAGTCCGCGCACCGCGTCGCCCCGTAAGAACCCCGCCCCGCGCCCCGCCGCCGCCCCGAGAGGGTCGTCCGCACGGCGACGTCCGTGGGCGTGGGTGCGTCGGGGGCCGCCAGGTGCCGCCAGGTGCCGCCAGGTGCCGCCAGGTGCCGCCAGGTGCCGCCAGGTGCCGCCCAGCGCCCCGCCGCCGCCGGCCCCATGACGCCGGCCGCGATCGGCACGCAGATGAAGTGTGCGGGTGGTCCGGGTGGCCCGGGTGTCCGCGCGCCGTCTGCCGCCACCAGCTGCCGCCGCCTGCCGGGGCCGCGCCCCTCGCTGTGAGCCTTACCGGGCTCATCTCGGGGCTCATCACCTACCGGCCTTGTCCGCCGGGGAGGCGCCTCCCGCCGGCAGCTGCGGCAGCTGCCCCGCGCCCCGCCCGCCTCGGGGTACCGGCCGGCGGCCTACCTGACATGCAATCGTGACTAATTAACGCCGCCCCCCCCCCCCCCTTCACGGCCGCTCTTCATCTTTAAACAGCTCCGCTTTCGGCCCTGGCCTCCCGCTGTCCGGCGGGTGGAGGAACAAACACGGCAGCGCGGCGCGAGGCGCAGCCTTCCCGTGCGTTTCTCACGAGAGCCACGGGACGGGGAGCCGCGCCGCGGGCTTTGGGCGGCGCTGGAAACGCGTCCGGTGCGCCGGGCACTGAGTTGACCCCGGAGGTCAGGCGAAGCGAGACTGTCTCTGCGCTCCCGGCGCTCATATCCGGCAACGTCAGAAATTATATTAAGACGAGTGCCAGCCTCGTACAGTAAAGTACATACTGGGTGCCCCGGTGCCTTTGGGTCCTCCTATACCCATACAACCCCCTTCATCCCCCCTCCTCTCTCTCTCTCTCTCTCTCTCTCTCTCTCTCTCTCCTCCGCTCATTTCCACTGCCCTACGTGTTCCACCGACCCGACCCGACTTAGGCCTGCAAATGCTTCCGCCTCCTCCGTCCTAATCCTCTACAGGCCGCCCGCTGCCGCCCGCAGAGCCGCAGAGCCGCATGGCAGGCCACAGGGGCCAGGGCCGGTGTCGATGCCGGTGGCGCTGTCCCTCGCGTGCCGCTCGCGTGCCGCTCGCGTGCCGCCGGTGTGCCGTGCGTGCCAGCTGGACGCGCCTATAGGGCTCAGCGCGCGGGACCTCCACGAGGACCCGAGGCTCGCGACGGCTTCGGACGCGCAGGACGCCGGCCGTCCAAAGGTGTCAAGAGGGTGTGTTCTTAAAGAACCCCGTCGTGACACATAGAAAATAATAGCCACGCAAATTTTTCAGTTGGCGGTCATCGCCGTGGTGTGCACTCTCTGCTGCGCGGCGGCCGGTGGCCCCTCGCGATACTGCGTTCCGCGTAATCCGGTTTCTTTCTCCTCCGCACTCCCGTCCAGTGCTTCTCCGGAACGCCTAATTATCCACTCCACATGGTAGGTGCCTTCAGAGCAGCAGCAGCAGAGATCATAGGGAAAGGAGGGGGGGGGGGGGGGGGAGAGGCGTTTCCGGGCGGCGCTCGGCGTGGCCGTGACCCTCATCGAACACGTGACGACGATACGTCGGTCTGTGTAACGTGCAGCAGCGTGTGTTCAGTGGCACGGGACACACACACACAAACACACGCTCCCGCACACACACACACACACGGCTGATCTGACATGAGACGAGGGAAGGACCGAAGGGACCGGCAGCAGGCGGAGGGGTGATTAGAAACGCACGGCGCCAAAGCGGACGGGGGACGGGACTGGGGGGGGGGGGGGGCTGACAGGTGTGGTGATTGGACAGCGGCGTCGTGAAAGGGGGGTCTGGCCGGGCGCCGGAAAGGGGCGAGGAAGAGAGGTGCGAGAACTGCTACCTGGTTAGAGGAGCAGCCGGAGGGCCACGCCATGGGCCACGCCGGGCCCGGCAGCCGGAGGGACCACTGGGGTACGGCTTCCTGCGGCGCGGCGCCGTCAGTGGCGCTTCTGCTGCTGCTGCTGCTGCTGCCGCTGCCGGGGTCGTCGTGTTTCGACGCTGCAAATTGGGGGCTCCGCTGCCGGCCGCGCGGATATAATGCGGACTGTGAGGTGTAAAAACGGTGCGGCGCACGCCGCCTCGGCTGGCCGGCTGCGCACGCGCGCACACACATACGCGCACGCTCACACACACACACACACGCGCGTGGATTGTCTGCCGCGCAGTGCGGCGCCCGCAGTCTCATTGCAAGTCAACGCGACCGGCGGCGGCGGCGGCGGCGACTGCCGGCATCGTAAAGTTTGAGCGGCGCTGCGCTGCGGCGACAGATGGACCGTAGCGGCCAGGCGCGGCCATGCGAGGCCAGGTGCGGGGAGGAGGGGGGAGCGGGAGGCTGAGTACGGTACGGAGCCGAAGGGCTGGCAGGCAGGGCCGCCAGGGCAGGCAGGGCAGGCCCCACTGCTGCGGTCAGCGAGCAACACCGTCACGTATCCTGATAAGATCTGCCCTGATCCGATCACCGGCGGGGGGCATCGGTGATTACAAATGGATGGCTGACGTCCGCCCTCTCCTCTCCGGTCCTGCTCTGCCTGGACCTGCCTGGCCCTGCCCTGCCCAGCCCAGCCCAGCCGGGTCCTCCGAAGGGCCGCCGACATGGAGAAGCGCTTCCAGCCCTGATTGATTCAGAGGTAGGGAGATGTGTGAGATGAGTAAACCCAGAAAAATGACTCCTTGACTCTCAAATTTCATGTACTTGGTTTTCTTAAGTTTATTTTACTGGAATCAAGTAAAATGTACTTAAATCAAGAAAATTTTGCTTGGCAAAACCAAGTGTCTGTAACTGGCACCGGAACCGAACGCAAGGTCCCCGTGAGTGCAGGCTGTCCCGCTCGCCTCGGGTGCGGTCGGGTTGCCTATCCCGGAGCCGTAAGGGGCCGGGCCGGCCACGGCTAGTCTGGCCTCACACTGCGCTGAGGGGACCCCCCGCGCGCGCGCGTGTGTGCGTGTGTACGTGTGTGTGTGTGTGTGTGCGTGTGTGCGTTCCACTGGGGGCTCCCGAGAGTGAATAGGTGTGTGGGCGGTGTCGGAGGTAAATCGCTTCTTAATCAATCCCTCGCCGAGCGAGTGCGTGGTAAAGAAGGACGGGCCGCTTTCGGCGGGAGGAGGCACAAACACATTAATTGGAATCGATCCGGCACGCATCACAAGAAACTGCTCCTCCTCCCGCCTCCCCGCGCCGCGCCACGCCGCGCCACGCCCACCCGGTTTGAAAAGAAGCGAGAAGAACGAGGCGGGAGCCTTTCGCGCTCCCAACGCGCCGGCGAAATAGAAAAGGGGAGGAAAAAAAACCTGCTGCAACGACATTAGGCGGGGGGAATTTCTTGCACGCCCCCTCCCGCTTTCACTTGATGCTGCCGCCCCGCTGCGGGCCCGCTGGGCCCGCTGGGCAGGTCGATGTTGACAACATGTCAGGCATGTAATTTCCTTCCACCCCGACAAGTCCCAGGGCCGCGCGCCGCGGGAGCAAAAGAGACGGCAGAGGGTGATGAAGAAGTGACGTGCCGTGATGCAGCGGGAGTGGCAGTGGGGCTCCACCGCTCCACCGTGGGCTCCGCTGCAGCCGAGAAGGCATGCCATTAAATTAACTTGTCCTGCTCCTGTTTGTTTCAGGTGGGTTGTTTTGGGAGGCCGGCATGCTGCAGAGGGGCGGCCCCAGGCGGCACCGCCACCTTTATTCCGTCACGGTAGGAGACGGGGCGAACGTGCTCATCCGAGGACGACTCAGCTCCAAACTTGTTTCCATACGCGTATGGGGCCTCCGGCTCCACTGCATGGCGTACATCAGTTAAAACAAACGAAAAAGTTTTCAATAAGACAGACCCTCAATAACAGCAGTTTAGGCATCAGGCAGGGATCCAGGCTGGAAAATCATGAGACAAGCGAGGGCTTTGAAATTGAGATTTGGTCCCATTTTATCGTGGCGATTGATTATTAAGATTTCCCATGCCCTTTCCTCGTGAGTTTCCGGCTAGAATCTGGTTCTTCTGCGTTCACTTCAAAGCCTCATGGCCAACACCTATCTCCTCTTCCGGACGAATAGTGTCAGCAAAACAAACGCCTTCTGGATTGCGGCCTCCGCTTCTGCCAGTGCCGTCCGGCTGGGGTCGCGTCGTCGTGTCGCATCCATCATCGCATATGCTGCCCGGGCGGCCGCCCTGTCACGTGTCACACGGGCGCTGTGCGTTATTGGCAGTAATTGCCTGCGCATAGTGCGTCGTTTGTGGCGGGGGGCGGGTCCGACCCGTGAGCCAGGACGGCGCGGCGGCGAGAGGTGCTCGCGCCCTGCGTATTACCTTTCTTCCCGCCTCCTCCCACTGACCCTCTGCCCTGCCGGCCCTGCCGGCCCTGCCCTACCCGACGTGGCCGCCGCACGCACGCTTGGCTGGCTCACAATCGCAGGGCGTCAGGGCCGCCTCCCTCGGCAGCCCCCCCCCCCCTCTCTCTGTCTCCCTCCCTCCACTGTGCGGTGGTGGCGCTCTTTGAGACCCGCGGCGACAGCAGAGGGGCGTACGAGCACTGCCGGCCATTGTGTCACCTCAGTACCTCCGGGGGGCGCTGTGTGCCGGTGAGCAGACGGGGTGCCTGCACCCCCCGCACTGCTGCGCTGCGGCGGGCGCTGCCTGCACCTCCACACGGGCGTGCGTGTCAAGAGCACCTCGCCGCTGCGCAGTGTGGCTTTAATCGGAATTCTCTTTTCCGATCAGTTTCGTGTCGCGCCGCCGCACGCCGTTTGTTTGTCGACCCCGCTGCAACACGCTCTCGTGCAAATCCGGAACTGATTACGGATATCGCGCTGATGCACTTGGATGGATATGTGCAGTGTCGCCCGTGTTTGAGTTGAGGTAGGGCGGGCACGGCGCGGGGTGGGGCTGTGTGGGGGCGGGGGGGGGGGGGGGGGCTATGTCTGTGCCGTGCAAAGGTCACTGAACCCCCCGAAGTTGTGTCTCAGTGTGTGTGTGTGTTGTGTGTGTGTGTGTGTGTTTGTGTGCACCACAGCCGCGGGCCAAACACCGCTCCCGCGTTCGGTGTTGAACTTTGCGCGGCGTTGTTAAGATAGGTTAGGGTCCATCCGAGATGTCCTCCGAAGGAAGCGCTCTGCTCGCGCAGCTTGCGCCGCCGTCCCCGCTGTCTCCTCCCGGACCGTTCACAATGTGCACATATGTCGCTGGCGTCGAACGGGGGCGATTTGTGACATCGGGGATACGGCCCCATTCTGTCACATTCGGCGTCTTCCCATGCGTATCCGTCGTCACAGGCGCCCTCCGCCGGCCCCGAACGACCCCCGGACGGCCCTGGCCAGTCGGTCCTGCGCAGCAGCTGCCACGGCTGCCCGACGGCAGCGGCCTGTCGCCTTCTTTCTCCTGTTCTTTGTCTGACAAATGAAGAGACCCCGCTCCCCGAAATGGACACGTTGAGCCCAATATGCGGCGCCTCTCTCCGGCATACGCGGCGCGGACGGACGGCGCTGCAAAAATCAGAGAGAGAGAGGCTCCGGGCCGCTCCGCCGCTGTGACAAATACGGGGGCAGGGCGGCCACCGCGGCCGCCGGCGGCCGCCCATATACAATCTCCCTTTTTCAAAGCCCCCCGCTGCGGTGGGCCGGCGCACATTTCACGCCTTGTGCGGCGCTGCGGACGGCCCCGCTTATTTCTTGTGCACGTTGTGTGAAATTAACTGGGATGGAAGGGATCGCGCCATTCGGAGTGCCGGGCGAAAGGGTGCCAGCAGCCCTTGGCCAGCCCTTGGCAGACAGGGTAGGCACAATAGCGCCAAAGGTTGCGTGCCGTGGCCGGGCGCCGTGGCCGGGCGGTGGCCGGGCCGTGGCATGTGCCACATGTGACATTTCGTGAGTCCTCCGCAGCAGCATAGCACCCTCCTGCCGGCGAGCAGCGACAAAAGGAGTGCCCCCAGGAGGGAGAGAGGGCGGGGCCGCGGGGCGGAGAGAAAGGGGCGCAGAAAAAGTGGGGTTTGTCGAGCAGAAGAAAGGAGAAGGGAAAGAGAGAATTAAAGCTAAGGATATCTGGGTGGAGCGGGCGGGCGTGGGAGGAAGAGGCAAGGGATCAAGTGAAATAGGGAGAAAAAAGGGGGGGGGGGCAGAAAAAAATGAAGTTAGTCGAAAGAGAAAGGCACGCGGGCAAGCACTGGACGGGGGGCGGTAGGAATGGATGGTGACTATGTTGTGTGCCGGACAGTGGGAGCGGCCCGGAGGTGGTGGCGGGGGGCGTGCGTGTGTGTGAGCGTGGCGAGCAGGTTCATTAGCGGACTGTGTGTATAAAAAGTAACCCCCTGTGGGGAATGCTCTGAAAATGGGTCATGGCAGATTTCAGTAATCAATCGCCCGGTTTGACAAGCCACCCCGCACCCCCCGCGCAGCATCACGCAATGACCGTGCACACCAATGGACGACACCGCCATTGTTTTCGCCTCCCGTGGGTTTTGTCCCGCCGCTTTGCTCTTGATTTTTGTCTCGCCCGCAGAGAGGCACGCCGCTCCGCGAGCTCCGCGCGTGTCCCGCTGTGTCACACATCGCGCTCCCAGACTTTGTTTTGAAACACGTGTATTGCATTCCTGCCGTGCACAGTCAATACGCGCCGGGCGTTGATGCTGCCGCCACCCTCTCAACAAACACACGCCGGCGCCAAATTTCTTCTCCACTCCCGATTGAGGCCAGGTTGTGCCTCCTCTGTGTGGGTTTAGAAAAGTCATAAGCGTACAAATTAAATATACTTGATAAGGGCAGGTCTAATCGCGCTACGCTTCGCACAGCGTACCGGTTAGGTATAACCATGTATTCGCGGACCGCGGCCGGCGCCGCCACGCCAGCCCGGCACACAGGGGGCCGGCCTGGCGTGATGTATGGCCGGACAGTTGTCGTGTTGTCGGTGATATCATTAGCGGCCGATCTACGCGTCGTAAATGGCGGCCGTAATGTCCGGATTGGCACGCATATCGCCCGAGCCGCAGCTGGATAAACGGATAAATGGCAGCGCTTTGCCGCGCGGCGCCGGCACCAGCTCCTTGAACCAGCGGCCAGCCGGCCAGCCAGCCATCCATCCAGCCAGCCAGCCAGCCAGCCATCCAGCCAGCCATCCAGCCATCCAGCCAGCCAGCCAGCCAGCGGAGCCCCGCCAGCCCGGTCGTCTACAAAGTTCGGCGAACACGGCCAACCCAGCCAACCTCAGCGACGCCTGGGCGGCGCGTGTTCGTCCTGCGCGGCCGCAGCAGCGGCGGGGGCGCTGCTCTGCCGGGCCGTGCTCTACAGCGAGAGCCATGTCAAAGCGTAGACGCGTGCCGCAGCAAGCGTGCCAGCCACACGGCGGCATGTCGAGGGACAAAACACGGCGCGAGCCGCAAACACACACCCACATACACACACACACACACACACGGGGGCCACTCGCTCGCCACTCGACCCGACCGATCCTTCCGACGGAAATTGCAGTTGTCTGTCTGTCCGGCGGCCGCCCGCCGAGAGTCTCAGCTCCGCCGAGTTCGGGTCGGGCCGCTCGGCCTGGTGCGGTGCGGTGCGGGGGCCGCCTATGGGCTACTCAGCCCGAGACGGCTGTGCGAATCGAGGAAGAAGAAACGCACCATGAAAAAGTTGCGGGTTTGGAACGCTACTGATTTTTTTAGCAGGTGATACATATAACACTATCTGCAACGTCAGAGTAAGAAATTATATTAAGATAATGTATCAGCGGCTTCTAATCCCATGCGGCAGCGAGCGCCAAGCTAAACATATATAGGCCGCCCGGCCCTACCGGGGGACGAGCGCGCCCGCGCCCGCGCGCGCCACCGTTGCGTCCACCATGAGAGCTCATGCGTCCACGCGCAGCTACGGGCGGCCACGCTTCCCAGCCCGTAGCTAATGAACGGTTGGGTTTAGGTGGGTAGTGTAAGCGAGCCGATTTTAGCACGGAGTGTAGGCTTTCTGTTGGTACACATATATTTACGATCCGAGGATTCTAGAGCGATCTAGAGCGCCCAATGGGTGGCCGACCGGTCAAGCGTTACCCTTTGTCAAGCCGTAGTTCGTTGGTTATAAATGGTGGGTGTAAGCGAGGCGATTTTAGTACGTCTAAGTATCTTTCTGATCCGATCAACCTAGAGCGATCTAGAGCACCCAACATGTGTGCCCGAGAACGGCGCGATGCAGCGGCGGGGCTCTCCAGGGCGGCAACAGCGCCTTCGCCTCCCCCTCCTCCCTGTTTTTGGTACACATATCTTTTAGATCCGACCATTCTAAAGCGATCTAGGCGCCCTAAGTGCGCCCGACCAGTCAGACGTTACCCTTTGTCAAGCCGTAGCTCGTGAACGGTTGGTGATGATGATGTGTAGGCTCTAGTACAACGTCTGGGCTTTTCGGCAATATTCGTAGCCTTCTGATCCGATCAACCTAGAGCGATCTAAAACACCCAACATATGTACCCGAGAATGGCGCGTGGGGCGCGCATCGGTCTGCAGCGGAGCGCCTTCGCCTGCCGCTGCCACGCTCGGTATTCCCCTGGCCCAGAATCTGGGCATTCGGTACACATATCCTTACGGACCGGTCAGGCGTCACCCTTCGTAAACGGTGGGTTAGAACAACGGGTGTGGCCGACGCCTGCTCGTCCCCCGTCCATCCCCGCGTGTCCCCCCGAATTAAATCAGCCCGTTAAATGGCAAAGAAAGAAAACAATCCGCCGCAGGTGTCTAAAAGACTCACACCATTTATAATTTCCACAAAACAGTTCTTAACATAGTATCACCTGCTGCCATGGCAACTTTTGCTGGCATTTTTTTTTTGCGGTGGAAAGCGCTTGCAATTTCTCATAGTTCATCCAACCTCCTTCTTCATCGTTACGATACGACCCCTCCGATCCGGTCTCGCGCCGCGCCTTCTCTCTAGCGTGGGGTGACGTGGGTGTTGATCTCCCAGTGTCGCCGGCCATCGAGGTGTGAACACGTCGCTAACAAGCCGTTGTCACGGGGACTTACTTGTCGGCGGTGTCGGTGCGCGGCTGTCACCTGTCTTTCCTAGCGAACTTAGACGTAGGAACTCAGACGTAGGAATGCATCTTAAAAATGTCCTAACACATTACTACTCCACTATGCCACGCCCTACAAGCCGAATTCGACCAGCCTCTACGCCTTCGTAAGGCAGAGTTACTGCCAAGCCTTTAATAGCGTGACAAAAGGCGTTGTACTCCCCCTCAAGTGTGCGTTGCCCAGGGTCATGTAGGGGCCGTTCACACACCACGTGATCCAATTTCGTTTGTAAATCCTCTTACTCCTTTTCTGATTTGTTGTTAGACCAGGATATCCTCTCATATGTACAAATTCTGTACCTACTGCAGAGGGGTGTGCTTATGGGCGGGACCCCTCGACCTGCGATGGCAACGTGATTTCTGCACGGTCCCCTCAGGTTAGGTAACGCATCGCTCACGGACTGAATTTTAAAAGCAGCTCAGAGCCTTCGGATTGGTGGCGCCTATCTATAAGTCAAGGGGAAAGCGTTGAGAAAATTGACGCCGTTTGGATGGTCGGTCGGGCCACTATAGTGCGGCACGCGTGACCCGAACGGGCCGTTGGGCCACCCGTACAGCCGCCGCGTTCCAACCGAACCCGTCCTGGCGCCGTCGGCCGTCGGCCTTCCGTCGGCCTTCCGCACGCGCTCGGCACGCGCTCGGCACGCGCTCGGCACGCGCTCGGCACGCGCCGGAGCGCGCTCTGCGGGGGGCCCACCGCAGCGCGTGGCTTATTCAGGAGGGCGACCGGCCCGCCGTGGGGCACGTGTGGACGCCGCGGGGGGGCCGCCGAGGCGAGCGGAGCGGCGGCGTCGAGCCAACGCTGACACGATGACGTGACTCGGACCCACCATCGACCTGACCCGCAATATGTGATGGTACTCCCCGCCCCCGCCCCCTCCCCGTGTGTCGCTCCCCCCCCCCTCTCTCTCTCTCTCTGTCTCTGTCTCTCGCTATCCCGCCCCCTTTCAGGATATTTGCACGGACGTCCGAGGTCGTCCCAGCACTCACTAACGGCCCGAAAGCCCTGCTCTTGTCAAAGCAGTTGTGCCGCACCCGTGCCGCGCCGTGGAGGCCCCGTGCAGGTCCCTGATGAGGCGCCGCTCACTGAGCCGCCACACTCGAGCCGGGCCCGGGCCTGGGCCGTGACGCGGGGCGCCGGCTGTGGGTGATAATTAAAATGTGCTCAGGAGGTGAGGCGGGCGGGTGGGTGGCCGTGGACCGCCAGCGAGGCGCCGGCACGCAGTCATCTGTCATGCGGCGGCCCGCCCCACAATCACTACGATCCTTGCGGACCCGCGGCCCGAAGCCAGGCGCCTTACTGCTCACTGCACTGGGCGCCGCGGGTCGCGAGCCGCGCCCCTTCAAAAGCCAGGCCAGCCGGGCGGCCGCGCCAACTTCACCCAGACGCGGCGGCGCCGGCCTGCACTGCCTTTGGCACTGCCGCTGCGCCCGCCGCCGCCGTCTTTCGGCCCGCCGCGAGTTCACCATTGTCAGCTAGTCAAACAGCGAGCACCCGCACTAACAGGGCGCCGGGCCGAAAGAATGTGCTGTAGTTCCGCGCCATCAATAATTTTTTGGCAGCCCGGCAGCCAGCAGTTGCAGCAGGAAGTGTATCTTTCGCCCCCCAGTTTGCCGCCCCACAATGCAGCGCGCGGCGCAGAGGGCTGATCTCGGCCGCTGTCAGTCTCTACGCCCAACGACTTTGGAGGAATTAGTCGCCATTTGGTGGCAGCTGCAGAAGCGGCGGCAGCCAGGTGCGGAAAGGTCACCGGGCGCCGCTCCGCCGTTTCGTCCCCAAATGAGGGATTTCATTCTTTGTTGATCAGCGGAGCCGGCCGTGGGTCCCTGGCCCCGAGGCCCTGCCCGGCCCGGCCTCGCCGTAACGAGGCATTGTTCCCTAGTATTGGAGTCAGTACGCTGCTCCCTCCGCCCTCCGCCCTCCCTCTTTTCTCGCCCTTTCTTCAGGCGTCACGTAAACTCCATTTTCTGTGACTCCCCGTTTCTCTCATTCGCTCCCACTTTCGAGACATTTCCCCCTTTCTTCATTTCTCACCATCGGCTTTACGGCGGGGAGGAGGGCGCGTGTTGACTTTGGCTTTTGAAGCTTTTCGATCCAGATTCGTCTCGGATTGTGCTGTTCGATTCTATCCAATTATACGATCCCACCCACCAAATTTCCCTCCCTACACCCCCTCCAATAGGGTATTCCGGAGAAGTCTGAACCGGAAGTGGAGAAGATGACAAGAAGAACATAACCGTATCCGCGGTATTATGAGGGGTATCGCTGCGGAGAGTCCCCGCCACGGGCATCAGACACGAGCCGACTGAAAAATTTGCGGGCCTTTCGCCGGGGCCTTTGCTCGAGCGGAGGTCTCCCTGTGAGGGACTTTATCTCGTTGTGTGTGGACATTTGACTTGCAGAGCCGCAGGCCGCAGGTCGCGGCCGGGGATCAGTGACTGGTCTTGGTGCCTCTCACGTGACCGTGGCTCAGCGTAGGGCAGTGATCACCGCTAGAATTTGTGGGATTGTTCCTCGTGCCATCACTGGTTCTCTCTGAGCGCGTTTCGTTTTCTCCCGAATCGGACCGAAGCTGGGCTTGACTGGTCCGCTGGCCTGACTGTTCTGTGGTTCAGACGGTGCAAACCGAGTACACACTTCTTTTACCTACGCGGAACAAGCTACTGCGGTGGCAACAGTTCATATGTTCTGCGCTACGATTATTTTCTCCTGGACTTCCTAGTGTTTGCGCTTCTTTTTCTTTGAGGCAGAGCTATGTAGTGAAGCTCCCACACTTTTTTTTTTACTGACGTGGCAGTAAGTAGTGCTCGGACACTGCGGCGTGTGCGGGGCGTTCCGCGTGTACGCAGCGCATACCACAGTCCCCCTCAGGAGCGCAGGGCCACGCAGGACTCAGGTGGGGGGCGCGGCAGAGCCCGGTCAGGCAATTAGGTAAATGAAGGGCAGCCATCGGACAGAGGGGTACATGGGTCAGTCGGGACACAACAACAGGGCCGGCAAGGGTCGGCAGGGCACGCGGGGCGGGCATGGCCGGCACAGAGGGTACCTGTAGGGCTCGATGTCAGAGCGTCTACCCCCGGACGGCGGTTCATGCAGCAAGCTGCCCTCGTCCCTTTTGTTCAGTTCGTGGATAGTATTCTCTTTGCGTTGTTACAAGAGAAGCGATCCCGATTTATCAGTGGTCTGTTTGGTGACCCTGGAAAAATCTCTAGTGGTTTTCGTGTGGACATTCTCGATCCGACCTCGATTAAAAAACCAATGGCACCTTCCATCTCCGGTCAATGCCGAAAGGGTGCTTTAGCAGCTAAATGATTTCTCCCACTCTCTTCCTTCATTACATCCCTCTGGTCACCATTTAAAGGAACATCGTTAACGAGATTTCAATAGCTTTCTCTCCTTTTTTCTCCCTCTTCTGTCGACGCGCCCTCTTTCTCCGACCTTAAAGCGTTATTTTGCGACCCCGCCGGACGGGCACAAGATGGGGGGAAAGGTGAGGCGGCGGTTGCAGTGCTCCTTACTCCTCCGGACTTTTATTGGTTTTCATTCATTTTGACGTGATTTCATGTGAAAGGCTCGAGGGCGCAAAGGCCAGCGCCCTCTCCCTTTTGTGAGGGCACCGCTGCAGGGCTGCAGGGCACAGGCTGAAGGGCTCGGGGAAGGGCTCCAGCCCCGCAGGGTCCCACCGCCCTTTATCGGCGTGTGAGACAGTAGCCAGGTAATCCTAACCCTGTCTTTCATATCGTGGTTCGGCGAGACCGGCGCCAGGGTAAGTGCGCCTCGGGCTAGAGAGCATCCCCCACCCTCTCTCTCTCTCTCTCCCTCTCTCCCGTTCTCCCTCTTTTACCGTCCCCTGCTATTGCTCCTCATACGGCGATAGTAGGATAATATCCGAGACGCTAGAAGAGGACATGTAGCAGAAAGGAATCCACCGCCCCCTTCCCCCGCCCGAGCAAACGGCTGGAAATAATCGATATGTTTCATACACGTGATCATGACGAAGTGCCGCCACCGGGTTTGGTTACGTGGCGTACAGTGGCACTAATGATTGGCCTTATGAAACTCGTCGCACGAATGACGGCCGCGGTGCACTGCAGACTACAGGGTCTGTGTGCCTGCGCCCTGCGTTAGCTGCGCACTCTCAAATTTCTCGTAAAGTCGCCCCAGAAGGAAAGAAAAAGAGACAGGAACGAAATAGAGAGAGGGAGAGATAGAGAGAGTAGAGTGAGAGAGAGAGAGAGAGAGAGAGAGAGAGAATGAGAGAGTGAGAGTGAGAGCGGTCCGCGCCAACGGCACCGCACCACCGACGTAGCCGCGTAACCCTCAGGCTGGTTCGCTCGCCGCTATCCCCCATTTTATGACATTACAAAGTTCGGCAGAGGCCAGGAAATAAATTAAGTCCCCGGCGCTAGTCTCTCTCTCTCTCTCTCTCTCTCTCTCTCTCTCTCTCTTTCTCTCCCTTCCAACGCCCACTCCTACCGCGCTGCTTTCCCCCTGATCCTCAGCGATGGAATCGGATTTATTCCCCCCCCCCTCCTTCTTCCCCCCGTTTCTACTTTTTTCCCGCTCTTTTTCCTTGCCGTCCTCGTCTCTCTTCCACCGAGTCCACAAAGCGAAGCCAACACCTGAGATACCACCCCCTCCCACCCCTTGGGGAAGTCTGGTGGCAGTGCCGCTTGGGAGGACAGAGAGAGAGAGAGAGAGAGAGAGAGAGAGAGAGAGAGAGAGAGAGAGAGAGAGAGAGAGAGAGAGAAAGGGTCAGTAATCAAACAATTACTCGATCCATTCTGGTCTGGTACTGCCGCACACGGCAGACGGGGGGCTCGGGGCCGCCCAGGCAGGCGGGGCCGCCCAGGCAGGCGGGCCGCAGAGGGGTCTGCGGACTTGTACCGTCACTCGACTCGAGTTTTCTCCCTCGGCTCATTATTTTGACTGGAGCCTATTATTGTGTGTTGCTGTCATCTGGCTTGCGGCCGGAGCCGCTGGAGCCGCCGGAGCCGCCGGAGCCCGTCCGAGCACCCAATTAATCAGCGCGGCGATTGGCGTCCGACAAGGCCCCGGGAGACACGCGTGGCCGGACGCGACATCCGCACGGCGAGTCGGTATAAAACGGGGGAACACGCCGTATTTTGTACAGACGGTCTCTGGCCGCACGCGACCGCCACCTATGGGAGACCTGACCGTCCCTGACCGCCCTGCCCCTTAACCACCGATGGTTCTCCACGTGAGAGGGCGGCACAAGTTAAATTGGTTGTAGGTTCCAGTGCGGCCCTTGCCCTTCCCCGCGCGCGGACGGGGGACGAGCAGCTGGAGGAGTGCCCGCGGCGCGTGGCGGCCGCGTGCCTGCGGTCCGGCACGGTCCGGTACGGTCCGGCACGGTCCGGCACGGTCCGGCACGGTCCGGCACGGTCCGGCACGGTCCGGCACGGTCCGGCACGGTCCGACACGGTCCGGCACGGTCCGACACGGTCCGGCACGGTCCGGCACGGTCCAGCACGGTCCGACACGGTCCGACACGGTCCGACACGGTCCGGCACGGCACGGCGGGGGGTCCGGGAGTAGCGCCGCGGAGTGGTAGCACCGCGAGTCCAATTGAGGGGAGCAATCGTCCGGACGGGGGATGATGATGGCGACGCCGGGTCCGCGGCCGCCCTGCGCCGTGCTGCTGCAGCAGCTGTAGCACGCCGGCTGATGCGGGTCACGGGGTCACCGGCTGCCGCGAGCCATCTGCTGACCAGCCGCCTGCGCGGCAAGACATTCCCGCGCAATCATAGTCTTGTGTGACGCTGAGGCCGGCGCGCGTGATGGACACGTTGTTGGTGGTCTGCCGACCGCATAGCCTTGCCGTCATCGGGCTCCGCGTGCTCCGAACCACCGGCGCGCTAAGTCGACGTTGAGCCGCCCCCATTCCCGCGTCAGCACAAACTTCCCTCCCTCTTATGCAAATCCATCGGCCGTCTGACGTAATGAATCTCGGGGCCGTGCTTCCCACCCTTGTTGCCTGTTTTTAATATCTCCTTATTCCGGAATGCGTGGAGCCAGTGGGCCGCAGGCCCGTTCCCTCCATCAGTCCCTCCTCGGGGGCCTTCTTCTCGACTCACAGTGCGGCAGAAGGTGCGGGGCGGCCAGACGGGACCCAACGGGACCGGGCCAGCGGGGCGGCCAGGCTCAGCCCCCGCGGCCCCCGCGGCCCCCGCGGCCCCAGCGGCCCCGACGGCCCCGCCCCGGCGCGACCCGAAGGCCAGGCCAGCCGCCGCGCCGCCACCGTCGCGTCCCCTATCGACCAAAGTTTACACAGAAAGTTAATTAAAACAGCAGATGAGGGAAATTCGCACCGCCCGTGCCGGGGCCGTGGCCGCGCCGTGCCGGGGTCTGGCCGAGCCTGTCCCGCGCGCCCTTACCCCATAAAGTAAGGAACCCTCCCCATGCGCAGCGCGCTAATTCTGTCTCGGAGAGTTCATCGAACCCCCTCCGCCCCCTCCCCCTTGGTGCCCCACCCTCTCCAGTGCATATTGTCGTATTCATAATAATGTAAACGGCGGAAGTGCCATAAAGATACAACGACGATTTTGTTTAATATTGCCGGCCCTCCCGGGAGGACACAGGCAAAGTCATCGTCTCATTTAAATGTGCGCGCGCACTCTCTGTTCCTGCCCCGCCCCCAGGAGCGCAGACTCTAGGAGGAATATTAGTCGGAGACATTTTTGTCTTGCTAGCAAAAATATGCATAAGAAAGCTCCGGCAATAAGGCGCCGGATGAAAATTAACACTTTTATCATAGTTCGTTTTATGCGACTACCCCTAAGACACATTCGATGCCCTTGACCTCGTTTATGATTTTTTTTTTAGCCTGATGGCATATTTCTGATTATAACATTGAGAAGAGAAAGTGAATAATTGACGTAAATTCCCTAAAAAGTCACAGTCAGAGGCGAAAAAAGAAAAAAGTCAGAAATTAAATAATTTCATTATTTTCTTTTCTTTTTTCTTTCCCTCCTAACGCGGTATACTCATTGTCAGCCGTCTGAATGCGATTGTCGGCGTGAATTCACAGAGTGAGATGAGGACTGCAAAGGAAAAGTGTGTCCTCCCAAGGCAGCTGTGCTCCGGGATTTTATAATTATGATATCAAATATTTGATCATTAAGAGAGATTATGGCGAGCCGGTGGACTCTGTTAGTGACAATACCCTCCTTTTCTCTTTTGCCCAGCCCCCTCTCCCACCATGTCCTTCTCTCTGAAGCAGGCGCCATGGCGGCCCCACCCAGTAATCTATCTCCCCACCCCTTGCTGCTTTGTCCTCATTTCAATTTTTCTATTTTTTCCTGGGGTTTTTAGAGAGGTCCCTTGTCGACAAGTTGGTCGCTGCCAGCCCAGTCTGGGGCGTGGACTTTATAGCGGGTGCGGCGAGCGGCCCGGCAGCCGGCCCCGCAGCCGGCCAGCCGGAGGGAGAGGGCAGGGTGGGGTGTACTTAGTGGTCGGAGGAAAGACATCATCATTCATCTTCAATATTCATTTTGGAGTCTGCAAAGAGAAATTTCCATTTATCGCCGCTGCAGCCGCTGCAGAGATCCCAAAACTTGTGAGGGAAAATTGAAACTGCCATCACGAGACAGGAAACTAGATTATTTGAATGTGTGTGCGCGTGACGCGGGGTAGTTGTAGTGCGAAGCCACGCCGGGGCGTCGCTGTCTCCATCATCACCCCTTCTGACTTTCCCCCATTTACCTCGGGCTCCAGCATGCCGAGCCACCTTCACGCCCACCTCCAAGAAATCCCAATCTGATGGAGTTGAAGAGAAATAGAAAGGGAACCAGAGAAGAGGGAGGGACAGAGAGAACTACAGAGACACAGAGTGCGGGCAGACGGTGTGCTCGTGCCTGGGCATGGCGTATTGCTGTCTCCGTCTAGTGCCCCGAGGCAAGAGAGAGAGAGAGAGAGAGAGAGAGAGAGAGGGGGAGAGAGAGAGAGAGAGAAGGAGGGAAGGGGGGGGGGGGAGCAACCCCTTGTTTTATGTCTCAGCCTTAGATCCACCCGCGTGGCGTATCATCGGGGCGTAGCGGCCCATCTATCGTCAGCAGCGGGGCCCTGCGGGGGCCCTGCCCCGGGCTGCCCTGCGGAGGCCCTGCGCTGTGCCTCGATGTCATCTCGCCAGTGTGATTCCTCCCTCTCAGCGCCCCGGCTCACCGGTCTACCCGGCAAAAATGAGAAAACTTAACACACACTGGCGTGCGGGGCGCCGCGGCGGCCCGCTCCCAGCGGCGGTGCGGGCCTCGAGCGCCTGCGGATCGGACGGTAGGCATCCCGCACGCGTGGGTGAGCGGCGGGCGTGCCGACGGCCGCCCAGCCGCCCGGCCGCGGAGCGGACAGGCCGCTGCAGGAGTCGCAGGAGCCGCAGGAGCCGACGCGGGACAGGTGCGGCGGCCCCGAGAACGCCCTTTCTTGGTTCTTCCGCGTTGCCGACGACATCGTCGACTGTATCGCGGCTGCGAGGCCCAATGAAGCAGCCGAGGAGCCCCCTCCCGGGCCCTTCCGGCCTCTCTCGGCCCCCTCTCCCGGCCGCCGCCGTACCACCGCGTCTATTATAGTGCCGCGACTCGAACTTTCACCTCTGAAGGACGCTCTGCTGTCGCAGCTGCCGAAATTTTCTCCGTGATGGAAGAAACCCCTGCGGCGAAATCAAAGTCTCTCTTGCGATCTCCCTCCCTCCCGCGCGGCCCCCACCTATCCTTTCCTGTCCCCGAAGGGGCCTCCCTCCCTGCGCTCTCTCTCTCTCTCTCTCTCTCTCTCTCTCTTTCGTGACAGTAAGCGGTTTCTTTTGTAAGCCCCCTCCCCCTCCGAAGCGTGTTCGCGGAAGGGTGCGGATGCCCTTGCACGGGATGAGAGGGCCTGCCGGGGAGCAGGCACGTTCCCATGATTTAGCAACTGATGCTCTCGTGACTTGACCGTCAACCTTGTGTAGTTTTTATTTTTAAAAAAATTCTATTTTTTCATGCTATTTTATTGGTGCGGCTATGACTTCTCTTCGCAAAATATGATTTACTATGGACCGCAGAACGGCCCATAAAAACCGTGCAAAAATCTGATTCGTAAAACTTTGGTGGACGATCAGCCCGCAAGCCCGCCCACGTGTACATGTATGTATACTGTCTCGAAACGAATCACCGCTTTCAAACGCTCCGCATTTAGGAATACATCGCCCGTGCTACAAATTTATGCTCGATCAACAAATTGACGTGGACACGTCTATGTTTTCTTTTAATGTGTGTGGCTCGTGTGTGTGTGTGTGTGCTCCTGTTATGGTACGCGTGTGTGCCCCCACCGATGGGTGCTCCGCCTGATACTGCATGCGGGGCTTCGATAGCGCCGCTGCCCGCGCCCCTCCTGCCGTACCGGGCTCGTTTCGGTCGGGATATGGCTTTGCCCTCCAATCAATAGCCCAGCCGCGCCCCGCCGCGCCCCGCCGCGCCCCGCCACGCCCGGCCACGCCCCGCGATGCCAGTCATGACATACGACGTTCAGCCGCCCCCGCTCGTTCAAGCACCTGTGCGCTACTTCGGAGGGTAACGCATGGCGGTACTTTCAAGCGGACGAGGCCTTCTTTGAGAAACGTTAGTTACACTCTCAGCAAAAAAAAAACATAAGAAGCATACGGATCGCTAATAAATTTTCAGTTAGGACAGCACTACGGTGCATTGCGTAGAAGTTTTAGTAGTTCTAATGCCGCAGCTAGCTGATAATTAAACGCGGTTAATACCTTCCAATAGCATTTTACATACATCAACTTATAAAATTGTCTTTCCATATGCTGTGATGTTTTATCACTAGGTTTAACCTTAGTTACGTTGTCACACGCCCCGCTGGTTTCCAATGCCGCGGCGTCCCGCCGAAGCAGACAGATCGAGCGAGCGCGGCCCGGCGCTGCCCGGCGCTGCCAGACGCCGCCCCCCGTTCCCAGGGCAGTGTAGCTAACCGGGCGGAAGGTAGCGTCGTTACCCTCATCGTGCCCTGACGCGTAAGGGTCTGGCATAGCGGGCAGCACCGCGCCGCACCGCGCCGCACCGGCCAGTCCCGGCCCGCCGCCGCCCGGCTGCTGGCTTTCCTCTTGATCCTCTTGCGCCACGGCGGCGCCCCGTTGCTCCCGTCGGCCCCGTCGACCCCACCCTGAGAGAGCATCTGGTGCAATTAGTGTCACTGCATCTGGGACGGCACCAATAAAGGGGCTCCGGGAGGGATTTGGTTTGAGGCTGGCCGCCGGGTCCCGCGCGGCCCCGCGTCTGGCCGCACCGCGCTAGCAGCGTTAGCCGCCCTCATGTCTCGTCAAGCGGTGCCGGCTCATTTCGCCGCGCCGCGGCTGGGGCCGCAGGCAGCACACGGCGCGCACGTCCGGGATGTGAGGGAAACGGGTAGGTGGAAGCAAAGTACCGCGCGGGAAAATCACATACAGGTCAAAGACAACTCCAATGTCTTGTTAAGTTTTAAACTTTTACTGCCGCTCTGGGCCGTACATGCTGAATTTTATCTCGCAGTTCAGCCGCGGATGGAAGGATCTAAAGTTGCACTTCAGTCATACGTGCAGTTACGAAACGTGGAGTTGTGTTCATTTCTGCGTCAACCATGAAAAGATTTCACATAATTTGTACGTAGTGCTTCGTGAGCGGGTTACCGCCTTGCGTTTTATTTTTCATTTTCAGAGGGTGTCATCGGTGTGATTATTTTTTTCGGCCTACCTCGGTGCCGCCCACGGATCCGACAAGGGGATGTTCACAAGTGAAACCCTCCGTATCGAACCAAATTTCAACGGTTGGCAGACCTTTACTATGTATGAACATTGGCTGAAAAATTTTGACAGCCTCTGACATCCGCCCGGCCATTGTTCGACGCGGTGTCGGCGAGCGGCATAGGGTGATTACCGCCCCGCATATCCTCATGGAATATCCAGGCGCGCGCTGCCCCCGGCCGCCCCCACGCCGCCCCCGGCCGCCCCCCGCCGCCCCCGACCGCCCCCGACCGCCCCCGACCGCCCCGACCGGCCCCGGCTCTCACGCACACGCATATCGCGGCCCGCCGCCGCTGCTTCCCTTATTCCTTTCTTTCTTCATCGTCGTGGGCTAAACTTGGCGAGCCGCCGCGCGGGGAAGTGGAATGACGGCAATGAATGATGGATTGGGAGGGTCGATACTCCCCGGCCGGCCGGGCTCCCCGAGATGCTGCAAGCGGGTGGCGCCGCGTGGCGCTTCCGTGCGGACGCAATCCGTAGCCGGCGAGGAGGGTCTTTAAAATATGAAAATTGTAGACAGCGGCGCTCTCGGGGCACTCTCACCGGTGCGAGGAGTTTTCAGGCCACAGCGTTCACCCTTCAACGTCGTATTCCGTTCTGGATGAGGCCATTTTTCATCCTCTGCTTCAATCCCGTTTTTCTACTCCATTTTGTTCGCTGGGCTTCCGCACATGTGTGGTGGCAGATGGAGTCGGCGGTACCGTTTCCTCTGTGTGTGTGTGTGTGTGTGTGTGTGTGTGTGCCGCCTGGACACCTTTTCTCCGAATCCTGCCCGGGCCGGGTCCGCGGTGGCCACAGAATGGTTCGGCGGGTGGCGCGGCAGGAGCGGCAGGGGCGGCAGGCGCAGAGCCGGCGGGGCGCGCCGTGCACTGCCGGGGAATGGAGTGAGTTTGGTGCACCGTGCGCGCGCCACAGATGGCGGGGCAGGAGCGAAAAATATGCTGCGGAACGCGGCAAATACAGCTCAGTCGAGTATGCGAGAGCGGAAACGAGAAGGGGGAGGGGGCGATGCATGTGCGAATGTGAGGCGAGGAATGTGGGTAGCGCGACTCGGCGTTGAGGAGGAGGCGGCAGAGGGGGCGGCTGGCAGGGCGGCGCGCTGCGGATCCAGCTTCAAGTTGGTCCGGAGGAGCGGGGCCGGGGTCCGGGGGTACCGGGGGAGGGGAGGGGTACCCTAATCTCTCTTTTTCTCCGAGTATGTCAGCCGGCGGTGAGGCTCTGGCCTTCATCACGGCGTGTTCCGGCGCCCGGTTTAGTAGTTGCGTTGTGAAAGCCCCCCGGATAGGGGAGGGAGGGAGGGAGGGAGGGAGGGATGCCCTTGAGGGGAGGGATTGGCTCATTCCGCCTGTGTTGCCGCGTCCCTCGGACTTTGTGTTCTATCTCACCTCTCCCGCCTCCCGATGGAGTGAGCGGGCCGCTGTTGGTAACCCTGACAACCCCATGCACATTATCGCGGTACCTCTCAGGACTGTTGACACCAGTTGACACCCAAACCGCTCGTGTTTGCCTCCTCTCCTCCCTCCGCGTGTCGTACAGTTAAACACATTCGACTGCCAGCCGCTGCGCTCAGCAGCCGCGTTCTCCCACGCGCGGCTAAATTCAATTGAGAATGTCACCCTTTTGATGTCGCCGCGGCTTCGGAACTTGTCAGCGCGTGGCTTAAAACCGTCAGAAATTAGCTAAGCACTGTTTAAAACCTCCCTTACTCCCAGCAGTTGGGGCTGCTTCTGCGTCGCCGCCGGCGCTCTCGCGCTGGCTCTGTCGGGGCGGCCTGGCACCTTGAAACTGCCGCCGCGCACCATATAATCTGTACTACTGCCTGTGCACCCCCCCCCTCCCCCACCCCCTTCTCTCTGCCTCGCTATCTCGCTTGTCGTGGGAGTGAAAAGAAAGTCTTATCCTGTGTTCTCCCTCTCTCTCCCGCCGCTCTCCAGCGCGCTCTGGCGGCCAACTCGTCATCAGGACGGTCGCGATGGCGAGAGCTCGCCCAGCTGCAAAGGCCCGGCAAAAAAGGAGGGAAATTAGCCCGTCCACACAAGCCGTCAATGGCTACAGCAGGGGTGGATGAATGTGGGGAGAGGAGGTGCGGAGGTGGACTGAGGATGCGAGGGGAGCAGGGGAGGGGCGGGGAGTCCTGATGGCGCTCTGAAGGTGGCAGCCGCTGCTGCCGCTTCTGCCGCTGCCGCGCACTGCCCCTTAGGACCAGCCTTGTTTATCGGGCCACTAGCTGCTTGTTTCCGGGCGAGGGGCGCGGCGGTCCGCCTGTCCTTCCTGCTGGCAGCGCGGCCCGCGCGGCGGCGTCCTGCGGGGGCGGGAGTGGCTGCAGAGACCCCCCGGGCTCCCGTGCAGCCCCCTCCTCCTGGGTCCCCGTGGGCCCCCGTGGGCCCCCCGCGGGTCCTGCCCCGCCAGGAAATGGCACAAAAGAAGAGGCAGCGCCGAGGCAGCACCGCCCTGGGCTCGACAGCAGCGGCGGCGGCGGCGCAGTCACTGTGAAAACAGTCCAATGTGGTGTGGTGCCGCTTGGCCGCAGGGCCCGCAGGGGAGGGGGGGTCCACGCCGACTGGCAGCCAAGTGGAGCTCACTCCGGAGGGGTGGGTCTGAGGGTCAACGCCAGGGTAACAGGGTATTTGTACTGATGAAACTCCTGAAAAGCCTTGGGCCCGTACGAACTCCTCCAGAGCAAACCACCTCGGGTCATGCCATAGTACAGTGTCCCGGGGACCCCGGACCCCGGACAGGTGCGGGGCGGGGTACGGCCGGCGGAGTCCCGGGGGTTTCGTACACCGGCAGTGCCTGCAGTACAAATACCCTGCCTGTCACAGCGGGTGGCGGAAACGGCAGGAAAGGGCCTTATAATCAGGTTCGGTCCGTCAAACACACGGCCCGCACACTCACCCAACTTCTGGAAAGGGAAAAAGTCTCGGGGGGGGGGGGGGGGGGGCTCGTGTTTGTTTGCCTTGTCGCCCTCCACCGCCGCTGCGGTGCTGCCACCGCCGGAGGCAGGAGAAAAGCAGGACATGCTTGTAAAATATTCCAAACGCCTCCCCTCTCCCTCCCGAAAGTAATTAATTTCGAAATCCTTTCCTAAAAATAAACGCCGTATGGTCGGAATAAAGTCTTTGTCAAACTTTTCGCGGAAGACGCCGCGGTATTGCGCCCCTGAACCCAGCAGAACAGGGCGCGTGGCACTCGCTGGATTTTCGGCAGTGCACGGCGGTGGACGAGGAGAG
Organism: Megalurothrips usitatus; assembly: GCA_026979955.1. Lineage (NCBI taxonomy): Eukaryota > Metazoa > Arthropoda > Insecta > Thysanoptera > Thripidae > Megalurothrips > Megalurothrips usitatus. The sequence continues at coordinate 1,557,592 of CM049594.1, read as the reverse complement.
GTGGACGACGGTGTGGGCCGCGTCCTCCTCTCGACGAGCGGACCTTGTCGGACAGTCAATATTGGCCCTCCGTCTTGAGCCGACGGCCACCTTGGCGGCCCCGGCGCTGCCAGAGCATGGCACTGCCGGCACTGGCGGCTGTGCGCGCGCCAGGGTATTGGATTCGGCATCCGGCAGGAGAAAAAGGTGACCATCAAATACTAGGTGAGTCATTCACGGCCGCCTGCTCTTCCTGCGGGATGGGTGACTCCGCAGTACAATTGGTTCCTCTCCTTCTGTCTCGCGTGCAGCCGCGGAGGAAGAGGCCGCGACAGTGCGTAGCGATATTGCTTCTCCATAAAATGGGCACCGCGATTCTGACTTAACACGACCAATGCTCGCAGACCATCGCAGTGGCGGCCTCGCGCTGGTCTCACCGCACAAGTGCGGGCGGTGCTCCATGAGTGAGCGGGAGCCGCGCACAATACAGCGGCAGCGGCGCGACGCGCAGAGCCCCCCGTGCCCCTGGTAGGGGGCCGCTTTGAGTTCGGAATCGGTGCGCGGCCGCCACGCCGGCACGGCGGCCTCCTTGGGGGAGGCGGGGAGGGAGGTGTCGCGCGCGGCCCAACACAGCAGCGCTGCAGGTGAAATACGGCCCGTGATAAGCGTCCCTGGCTTCTCTCTGCGGCTAGACGGTTACATCGCGCAGTAAAACATTGCCCGGTCGGCAACCCGCCCCACCTGCCTGGCTGCCTGGCTGCCTGGCTCCGCTGCTGGCGGGGAGGGGCCCGCTCGCAGCCCGCACGGCCCTCACAGCACTACCGAGGACGAGGCCTCCGTGCGCGAGGCCGCAGGCCGGGCCTAGTCCCTTTGGGGGTCACCCGGAGGGACCCCGATGTCCTGCCGCCGGGGGGCCCCGCCGGCCCCGCGGGCCCCGCGGGCTGATGCCGGGATGGCAGTGTTTTATCGCCAGCAACGGGTTTTAATGGAAATGGCACACGGCGGCTGCACGGCACTGGCCGGGGGCGGCGCGGGGCGGCGCGGGGGCAGCGGAACGGAAATAAGACTCGGCCGGTGTGCATGTGAGCGTGAGCGCCTGACCCACTTCATCGTGGAGAGCGCCCCCGTCGTCCGTGAGAAAACCACCGCCCGACCCATTACCAGCGCTGGGACACCACCCAGCAGAGGGCTCCCGAGGGGTGCGAGTGGCGAGTGCGTGCTGCATGTGACAGGGTCCGCAGCGCGCCGCCCGACCCACACCGATGCTGGCCGCCGTGTCTCGGCCAGCAGAACAGAGTGGGGGCGTGGCGTTGCGGGTTGCGGACTTGCATAGCGCTCAGAAGTGGGGGAGCGGGGGCGGCAGGCAGATATCAACTGTTTCGCATTTTACTCCCGCTCGTGCCTGTGTGCCTGCTGCGTGCCTGCTGCGTGCCTGCTGCGTGCCTGCTGCGTGCCTGCTGCGTGCCTGCTGCGTGCCTGCTGCGTGCCTGCTGCGTGCCTGCTGCGTGCCTGCTGCGTGCCTGCTGCGTGCCTGCCGGCGCGGTCGGCCTGGATGTGGGTCGTGCGGGCGCTGGCACGCGGACACGCCGCGGCCGACTCCTCTCCTGGGGCTCACGCGTGACGTGGGCGTCCCCCGGGCTCCCGCATCGCATGCCGCTGCGCATGCTGCTGCTGGAGGCGGGCGCGGCGGGCGTGCTCGGGGCAGCGCGCCACCGGGAGCCGCCACCGCCGCCGCCGCCGCCGCCGCCGCCGCCGCCGCCGCCGCCGCCGCCGCCGCCGCCGCCGCCGCCGCCTCCGCCGCCGCCGCCTCCGCGCCTTCCAGACCGGCCATGGCTGCGGTCTGGTCCGCGGCTGGTAAGACAATCGCACCGCCGCCGACGCCCCTTCTCCCCCTCCCTACCTCACCCGCCCCTCCCCCTCCCGCTGCGAAAGTTTTAATTTAATCTGAAACGAGCGCGCCAAGGCAAGCGCGGGCCATGGCCGTGGCCACAGGGCTGGGCCGGGCTGCCCCGAGGGCTGCCCAAGGCGACCTCAGCCGGCCGCCGCCGGGCGTCCCCGTTTCGGAGCCCGCCGCGTCGCCACCGAAGCGCCCTGCCCGAGGCCCTGCCCTACCCTACGACACCTACCGGACCCCTAACGGCCGCCCCCGGGGGCCAAGTCCCTGCGGGCCCCCTTGCCCCCGCCCGCCGCCGGCCCTGCGGCCCCGCACGGCGTAACGCCACGTTGTTTATTTCTGTGGTCGTTCTGGTTCGCCGGGTCCGGTCCGGTGCGGCAGGGACCGGCTGGGGGCGGCAGGGGGCGGCAGGGGGCGGGATCTGCGGCCGGCGGGGCTCGATCGGCCGGGGCAACGCCTCCGTTACTCCTCATCAACGTCTTAACGGCCGACACGAGTAGTGTGTGCGTGTTTTGGTTGCGCCTCGGAGGCCGCAGCCGTGTGGGCCTCGCCCCGCCTGGTCTGGGGGGAGGTGAGGTTCGCAGAAGGTGCCGATGGCAGGGGGCGGGGGAGGAGCGGGTGGCGCGGCCCGCCGGCCCCGATCCTGTGCGGGGATGCCGCGCCCGCGGCCCGACCCACTGCAGGCTAACTTTGACAACTCTAGTCCCGTATTTATTCTAGTTGCGATGCCTGCATTAAAATTTTCAACCTTCCCCAGTCGCGGAATAGATGCAGCTTGCCATGCTGCCTCTCTCTCTCTCTCTCTCTCTCTCTCTCTCTCTCTCTCTCTCTCTCTGTCTTTCCCCTGTGGCTGACGTCATGGCCAGCATGGGGCGGGGGGCTGCTATGCTGCACTGCTCCGGCAGACCCTTGTTCCCTGCGCCCCACGCCTGTTTCGACCTGAACACTTTTCCTCTGTTCAATAATGACCACGGCCAACGCCGCGCCGGCCGATTGCGTGCATTAATATTTGACGACGCGCTTCCCACAACATTTCTTTCCAGTTTCCGTAGAGAGTTTTTCAGCGCAGCGCTGGCTGGTCGGGGTCATGAATTTTGTGGGCACTCCTCTTTCCCCGCGTGTCCACCGGCACCGCCCCGCCCCGCCCCCGCCCCGCCCCCGCCCCCGGAGCAGCCGGGCCAGCGCCGCCTCCAACTCCGACGGGGGCCGCTGCGCGCCCTTCGCTGCATGAAATTCACAAACTCTCCCCTCCAAACACTGAGCTGCGTGTCGTGAATGCGACGCGAAGGGTCTCTCTTTCTCACCTCTCTCCCTTTCCCAGACCCCCCCCCCTCTCCCTCTTCTCCTTTTCTCACTCTCTCACTCTTTCTCTCCTTCGCTCCGCGGGGAGCCGTCGCGCCGGCGTGGCCCGTGAGTGGCACTACTTGGCTCGCGGGCAGCGATTCATGGGAAATCAGGCCCTTGCTTGTCGCCGACAAAATTGTCTTCAAGTTGGTGCAACTTTTTAATCAACCTCGTCGGCCGGCAAGGCCAGCCTGGTGTCAGGGGAACGGCAGCGGCCACGCGAAAGGGCGGGAGAGAGGGAGTGAGAGAGAGATATGGCGAGAGAAAAGAAAGTATTTCGTGCGGCTCAAAAGTGAGAGTGAAACAAAAAGCTTGAATAAAAAGTAGAAGTCCCTCGTGGCGACCATTGAACTCGTGGGATTCTCTTTTATATATAAATATATTTGGGATTGCTTGTCTATACACCTGGAACTCAGGGTGTGACAGTGCGAGTAAGTGCAGTGCTGACGCACACAGTCCTCCCCCCCCCCCCCCTCTTCCTCCTTCCACTGTAATTCTGAAGGCAATGTTCGGGCGATATTTTGAATTCAATTTAATCGCCCTTTAAAGAGCGACAGTTTAAAAAATTCACCCTGCAACAGTGCAACATTTCGAACCCGTACTGGGCGACGCGGACGTGGCACTTTCGTTCGCAGTGTCCCGGCGGCTCTGGGAGCACCGCAGACGCAGCGAAGCGTACTCGACAATCTGCATCCCAATTATAATTCTCTCGCCGACGCGCGGCGGCGTGGCTGCGCTGCTGCTCGCTGCGGATCATCTCCGGGGCAGCTGGTGTCGGTCCCGTTCAAATGCAACAAGTGGGTGGGCGTGATGCCGATGGTGCATTGCCCGCCTTGTTCCGTGTGCCGCATGCCGCGTGCCGCGTGCCGTGTGCCGTGTGCTGCTTGCCGTGTGCCGTGTGCGGGGGCGGTGCAAGGCTACGCGTGTCACCGCGGCTCCTGATGATGACCGCCCGTCCGAAACATTTTTGTCGTGGCAACGCTACGCCGCGCGATGCTACGCTTCACCATGCCATGTCAGACCGTCGTCGCCGCTCCAGAGGAAACTTTTCCGCCTTCCCCCTCTGCCTTTCCCTCGGCTGGGCGGCGCAGCGGCGGCAGCAGGCCCGGCGAAACCGGTGCGGCGCGGTGCGGCTCGGTGCGGCGCGGTGCGGCGCGGTGCGGAGGCCGGCGGACACTGACAGTAACAAGTGCCATTCCAGCATTGGCGTGCGGCTCAACTTTTACGACCCCGACGGCGTAGAGCCGGCGGCCGGACTAGGCTGCTTGCCGGGCGGGCTGCTCGCGGCGCGTAGTTTGGACTCCCGCGGCCTCCCGAGCCGCAGAGCGCGCCCGTGAACTGTGTAGAAACGAAAGCCGCGGCCGCCGCCGGAGCGACGCGTCGGCGGCGCATAGGAGCGCCTGCAGGCGGCGGGGTAGGCCGGCCCGCACGGCCTGCGCGCGAGACGCTGCCTACTCGCCCGGCGGCGTACCCCGGCCGCACGCCGCGCACGGGAACTCCACTCGCCGTTGCTTCAGGAACTAATTACAACTCTGACACCGGATCGAAATAAGTCCCGCTCCGCCGGCTACCCGCGCTGCCGCGGCAGAGCCCCCTACCCGCCACAGCCCCGGTGGCCCCGGCCGGCTTGCCGGGTGCACCCGGGTGCACCGGTGGGTGCGCGGTTGTGTGGCAGCGGCACTTTTATTTTTCCTCCTCCACAAACGGTCCTGCCGCTGCTGGCTCCCCCGCGCCACCCCTTGCCTTCCGCTACTCGTACTCGGTGGAATGGAAGCAGCACTCGTGTTAATTGCGAGTCAAGTGAGTTCTGCATGACCCCTGTCCGCCGTGCGCGCGCCAGAGCATGCACTGCAGCGTCGGAGTGCAGAGGCGTCGGGCTACATTATGTCAGGCGACAGGTCTGTCGCAGCCTCCACGATGACATCGTGCGCTGCAGTCAATACCCCGCCCCCCTCCCTACCCCCCCCCCCCCCCCCCGCTATATTACCATCGCCTAACAGCGGACGGCAAACGTGGATTGGGCCTCTCTAACCCCTCCCCTCTCCCCGCCCCTTGCGCCCGATCCCTCCGCAGCGCAGCCATGTACTGCTCGAGGGGTGGTGGAAGAGGAAAAATGGCAGCGTTGGCGGATGGACTGTAAATGTGTATAAGCATATATGTGAGCGTATGTTCCTGTGTGCGTGATTTTATTAGTATTCACATGAGGCCTCTCTAGTGTTGCTGGACCGTGTAGTGGACTGTGCACGAGTTGTAGATAGAAGAGGAGGGAGGAGGGAGGAGGGAGGGGGGGGGGGGGGGGGGGGGGAGTCGAGCGGAGCGGGGGGAGGCGAGCGCAGAGGGGGCCGAATGGGGAGTCATCATTGATACTACCACCGGCCAAAGTCAGGAGGTATAGAGGGGTGGCCACACACACACACTCACACACACACACACACACACACACGCAGCACGCACTGTTAAAAAGGGAACTAAATGGGAGGATGATTATGGCGATGGTCTCATTAGCAGTAATTGCGAACGTTGTCGTTCATCGCACTTTTATTGGCTGGCGGTCGATGGGGGTGGGGTCCGCCGCGCTGATTATGCTGTGTGCGTGCGCCGCGGGGGGTCTGCGGGGGGTCCGCGGGGGGTCCGCGGGGGGTCCGCGGGGGGTCCGCGGGGGGTTTGCTGGCACGACTGTACTGCAGTGCTCGCTTCTGCCTCTCACGGGCACACCGACGGACAGGAGACCTGCCGGCTCCTCGGCCTGCCTACCTTGTTGGGGTTATCCCGCTTGCATAACGCGACGGGGCGGCGGGTACTGCGAGTGGCGTCACCGTATTGACTGAGGTAAACACACTGGCGTATTGCGTGACAGAATGACCCAGATAGGGGAGCGCCGCGCTGGGCCGGGGGCGGCGGGGCCAGCCGCTGTACTGTGCCAGCGTGCTGCTGGCGGACGGGGTCCCTCGGGCAGCTAGAGAGAGAGAGAGAGAGGGAGAGAGAGGGAGGGAGGGGGGGGGGGGCGAGAGAGACAGACAGAGAGGGGGAAACAGCCGCAGAGGAACAAAGAGAGAGGGAGCATCACCGATGTTCTGTTTGGGCCAAGCTACCCGCCTCCCTGGAGCAGAGGGCTCCGCACCGTGGGGCGCGGCCGACTGACAGACTCGCAGGCAGGCAGCAGTACCTCCCGAGGAGAGAGTGAGGGAGCGAGAGAGAAAGAGAGAGAGAGAGAGAGAGAGAGAGAGAGAGAGAGAGAGAGAGAGAGAGAGAGAGAGAGGTGTTTGAGTTTGACTTCCCTCTGCAGGGACACCGCCGCCTAACTTTGGGATCGCCCTCGGTATGTTTTGGCCGAGAATAAAACATGGGGTGTGCGGAAACATGTGAACCTTTCCCCGCTAGGCAGCAGCAGTGGCCGCAGCCGCGGTCACGCCAACGTGACGCATAGACGGACACGACTTTTTAGCGATGCCAGTCCCGTTGGTGCTGACAGGGCGGGGTCCGGCGGGGTCCTGCATGGTGCCCGGGGCGGTTCGGTTTGTGACCAGTTTGTGAACAGTCGCGTCGCAGTCCTGTTTGAAAAGTGCGTCCGCCGCGCGTCCGCCGCGCCCGGCACGCGAGTAGTTTTGCCGTCACGAGTTTTCGCATCCCCTGTCATTCGGTGTGCCACACGCCCGGCTCGCCTGCCGTGTTCCTCCTCCGCTTTGTTTGTTACCGCGCGAATGGGAAAGCACTCGAGCCTCTGTCTTCTCGTAGCGACGTTACGTGCGGGGCTGCATAGCGGGCGGCAGGGGGTGGGTTGTAGAGAAGAGCCTGTCGTTGACACGACCCAGTGTCTCACACTTCAGCCGCACTGCGCCCCGCCACCGCGGGCTCCAGACTGCCGCAGCGGGTCTCAGAGGCGCCGCAGGGAGAACGCAGGGGCAACGCAGGGGGAGCGCCGGACCAAAATGAGCACCGCGCGTAAACGTGGACGAGAAAAAAAGGCGTGGAGGGGGAGGGAGAAAAGGAGAGCGGGCGGTCCTCGGTGGTCCTCGCTGTGTGCTGATGGGCATGTTGCTACATGACAACGGGAAAAAGTGTCGTACAGTCGCATGGGGGGTGTCCCGCAAGCTGTGGCCGGGGCTTGCCGTGGGGGCTGCGCCGGCAGCGGCCGTCCAGGGTCAGACAGGCGTCGGGCACCCCGCCGACCGGACCAGGACACCAGGACCCTCCGGGAACATCCCGCCGATTCCGATCTCCCATCACGGCGGCGGGTTACGGAAACGAGGGTGGCGGTGGGCGCCGGCTCGGCCGTGTCAGACTCGAGGCGGCTGGCAGCGGACGCACGCCCGGCAGCTGGGCTGGCGCCCGCCTGCCGGAGACGTCTGCCCGCGCGGGCTCATTGATATTCAGAGTCTTATTCAGGCGACGCCCCTTCATCTGAAGGCAGGCCGCCGCTGCTGCCGCTACTGCTGCCGCCGCTGCTGCCGCCGCTGCCGCTGCTGCTGCCGCCGCTGCTGCCGCCGCTGCTGCCGCCGCTGCTGCCGCCGCTGCTGCCGCCGCTGCTGCCGCCGTACCCAGCAGCTCCACCCCGAGACCCCGGCGGAGCTCCCGGCGCCCCCGGAGCCGAGGCCTAGCCCCTCAGACGGCGCTGCAGCTGTTTCAGACGGAGACTCGTCGTCGCCTGTCCCCAATACTATACCCACCTGGCGGACGCGACAAAGGGCTCGGACTCCTGTCGGAGCCGGCAGTGACGCTGACCCGGGTTAAAAGATATGGGACCGAATGGATGTGGTATATAATTGTATACACATCGTAATGTACCATACACAAGCATGCAGGTTGTATGCAGGAGCGCGTTCTGTATGTCAATTGTATAGAGTACCATAAACGACCCGTATACACTTATGTGCATATGTTTATACAATTTTGTGCAATTCTATATGCCTCATAAACTTTTCCATAACCCTTCATAACCGGGTCGGCATCATTGCCGGCCCCTCCCGACAGGCGCCCGATCCCTTTATGTCGTTTCTGCACCGTGCCAAGTCATGCAAATACCAGGTGAAGTTAAAAACGCCGTGCTTCTCTGGGATTTGACCACTATCTCCGCCTCTTTTCTGGCTCGGAGAGAGAGAGAGAGAGAGAGAGAGACAGGGCCAGTGCTCTGCTGGATTGACTACCCTTAGACATGCGCTTTGTATACATGGACCCATGCATAGCTTATAACTTGTATGCAATCGCTCCTTTTACCGGGATTTCCTCGCTGACCCACTCTAGACTGGAATAAGCAGTAACTCGATGCGTCAGCGCATGACCCGGCTATCTTCTCGCGTCGCCTCCAGACCTCCAGACCCAGCTATGTAATATATATATTCTCGAGAACCTGCTATCTTCATCGACGACGCCGACATCCACGCAACTGCCGCCGACAGCCGCGCGGGGCAGGTACGATGGTAAAGATAGCTGGCGCACCGCAGCCTACCGCCCCGCTGCAAGCTCAGAGATTACACCGACCCGCGCCGCGCCACCCCCCGGCTTTTGCCAGCATTTGCTGCCCCGCCGTGCATGTCAATCCCGCGGCCAGGTCTGCGGCGTGCCGTCCCTCCTCGTCCCCTCCCACCTCCCCTTCTTCCGGCGCTCTCTGTTTCCCCGCACACGTTCCAATTTGTGCTGCTTGCGGTGCGCGCCGTAGGAATTATTGCTGAGCGAGCGAAGCGAGCGAAGCCCTTCCTTCGGACTTTTCCAGTACCCACAACGACGCCCCCCCCCCGTATACCTATAGTTATGCAGAGGTATCTTCCTATTACTATTTAGCTACATCTATAAATATACCATACATATACACATATATATATATATATATATATATATATATATATATATATATATATATATATATATATATATATATATATATATATATATATATATATATATATATATATATATATATATATATATATATATCGGAAAAAGGGGGGAAAGTGGGAAAATATGTATATACGTATATTTTTCCCCCTTTTCCCCTTTTACACCATTCTCTCTCTCTCTCTCTATATATATATATATATATACATATATATATATAAAGAGAGAAAGAGAGAGAGGTATATGCCCAGACTGGATCGGCCTCGACTAGGTTAGGTCAGTTAAGTTGGCTGCTTTACTTAGGTACAATTTAGGTGTTGTAAGACAAAAATTGGAGACTGGATCGGCGACGATTAGGTTAGGTTAGCTGATTTTGCTTTAGTCAGGTATCATGTAGGTGTTGTAAGACAAAAATTGGTTTAGAAATAGGTGAAATCTGTCGAAATCTAAATAATCTATTGTAGGAGCGCTGTCTACCATAGTCTGCAGGCGCTCCACACTTAGTTAGCCGGTTCTGCTGCGAGCACAGCAGGAGGCCTACCAGGCCTTGGCTAGTATCGTGGCCGAGTCCCTCCCCCCCTCCACACCTCCTCTCCTTTCGGCGCTGCGCTGCCGCCGTGCTGCCGCAGCCACGCTGCCGCGCCCACCCCAGTCGGCGGGCGTATCGTTTGTTTCGACCAAGTGGTCGTCGCGCCAATAAAACCCGGCCAACCTTTCGTGCAGCTGCAGTCTAATGAGGCTGGCCTGGCCTTTATAGGCGCGCGGCACGGGGTCGGTGCGCGGCCCCGCGGTGCGGTGCGCGGCCCTGCGCCGCCGACGGCGGAAGCCGGTACCTGCTGACGGAACGCTTGAACACGCCGCCGCCGCCGCCTAGGGGGCGATCCCGATCCCGGCTTGTTACGGCCTCCCTGTCCCCCTTGCAGGCCACCCGGCGACACCCGCCCCCTCCAGCAGCGACCACTACCCCCCCCCCCCCCCCCCCCACGACCCGCCTCTCAGCCACCCCACCGCCACCACCGCCCTTTCCCACTCCTCTATTTCTCAACTTGGCAACTTTCGCAGCCCGTCAATCCTCGGCAACGGAACAGTCTGAGACCTCTCCATCCCCAGCAGCGGCGTGGCGGCGCGGCGCTGGCGCGGCCGGGGCTCACCGCAACGCTCACTGCCTCCCCCCCCCCTCGCCGCTCCGCGTACTACACGCACCCCCCACACACGGCACGGCCCGCACCCCCCGCAGCTCGGAAAGGGTGTTGTTTGCTTTCTGTTAGGGAATAGTGGAGGCCTTTATGTTAGTGGAGTCACTCGTCCTGCGCCGCACGACGCGACGACAACGCCCCCAGGCCCTTAGAAAGAGAGAGAGAGAGAGAGAGAGACAGAGAGGGAGAGGCGCTGGAGAGAGATTGAAAGGCGCTGGAGAGAGAGAGAGATTGCGAGCGAGAGAGGGAGAGAGAGATTTAGGGAAAGGAATTCGGTGCCCGCTTAACCGTACCATTCGACTCTCCTGTCGTTTCTAGCATTCGTCTCCACGCTCGCGATTCGTTTTCAGTGTACTCCCCACACTCCACCTCGGCCCGGCAGGGTTAACGGGGGTAGGAAGGCAGCCGCAACCAGCAGCGTTCATACCGGTCCTGCGGGGCCTGCGGGGCCTGCGGGGGCTGCGGGGCCTGCGGGGCCTGCGGGGGCTGCGGGGCGGCAGGTAGGGGCTCCGGGACTCATAGGCCGTGCTACGCCACACCACGCCTGGAGGTGGGTGGCAGGGCAGGACGGCAATTGTCGGCATTTACCATGCCGGGTCTGTATTAGGGATCGTTAGAGCGCGTCGCTGCTCGCCTGAAAGGACCTAACCCCCGCCGCTGCCGCTGCCGCTGCCGCCGCCGCCGCCACCGCCACCGCCGCCGCCCCACCCCTGAGCTCGGCCGCTGCTGCACCCACCGCACTGCAACTTGAAACTGTCTTTTCGACCGCTCTCCCTGCTTTATCCTTTGCGCGCACCCCGCTTTCTTCCCCGGGTCGAAACTGCGGCTTCCCACGGTCTAATTCCTTGTTCTTACATTACTCGTTACCGTGTAGGTGTATAAGCTGCCTCAGAATGGAACAACACCGAATGTTGCTTCCAATAGAAGAAAAATGAACTAAAAGCACACGAAAAAATGTATTGTAATAAGATAAAGATGATATACAGAAACGGAGACCGTAAGGGGCACGTCGGCCGAGCCGCGGCCCGCACCACAGGGCTCTCTGGCAGGGCCCGACAAGGGTCCGCGGGAAGTGTCCTCTGAGTCGACGCAGCGCCCTCGGGCTTTCGGCGGCTCCCGCGCGGCCCTTGTGACCGACGCGTCACCGGGGGCGGGACTCACAGCGAGGCGTGATCTGGCTTGGCGAGCTTCGCGCCTGGCGCGCCTGTCGGGGCCCTCAGCAGCCCGGCCGCCCGGCCACTCCTCCCGGCCACCGTCTCATTTGAAGTCGCCGCCTGTCTGCGGTGCCGGCGGTGCCGCGCCCACTCCGCGCCGCCACCTCGTCGTGGAGGGCGCTCGACCTCTCGCGTCTCGTCGCGGCGCGTTGCGGGGGGGACATGAAGTGTCTGCAAACACCCATCATCGGGCGGGGAGCTCCCCACTCCTCACGCATAACCCCCCCGTTAACACGCGTTACCCCGCACAGCCCGCAAGCCCCTCCGGCCCGGGTTAATGCCGCCGCCTGCTGCCGCCTGCTGCCGCCTGCTGCCGCCGAGTGTGCTTTTAGTACTTGTACTGATACTGGTACGGAGCTCCTGACCTGCTCCCCAGTTGCTACCCAGGTGCTACCCAGGTGCTCCGCAGGCCGGCGCACACCCGTCACGCACTGATCTGATCGCCGCGACTCGATGCAAAAGCGACGAGGCTTACCCGACATCCTCCACTCCAAGAGGGCAAAACTGTTCGTAAACCATTGGGATTCGCCATCAATGCCAGTTTCTAATGTGGTTTCTAGATAGTCGGAGGCAGACATTGAATGAAAATCGCCATATTTTTGTTGGTATTTACCGTGCCGTTTTAATGCGCTCGACACGACTGACACCCCGGGGGCGGGCCGCCGCGGCTGCGTCCTTGTGGGCTGCGTCCGCCCTCCCCCGACTCTCACCTCGTTAGATTAACTCGCTGCACAAGACTAACAGCCGCTGCTGATGTCGCTGATGCTATGGCGCCCAGCAGGCCGCGGGGGCAGCCGCCGAACCACCCAGCACCGCTCGTTACCGCGCTCGCTCTCTCCCTCTCTCTCTCTCTCTCTCTCTCTGTCTCACGGCGTTTAGGCGCGGACGTGGTGTACGTACTTTACGGAGAGGGCGCAGTCGGCGCAGGTTGTGAGCCTCCGTCTACACCGTCGACCCCCCCCCCCCCCCCCAGCCCCCCCCCCCCCCCGTCACTGTTCCTGCCGCTGCCACAGCCACCGGCACTGTCAGTGCTACAACCGCTGTTACTGCCTCAGCCAGTGCTGCAACCACCACTGCAGTATGAGTATACGATGCCACCAAGGGGGTACCGACTTGGGTAATGCGGCTGACAAGGTCGGGGTAATTCGGCGTAATCCGAAGATAATCCGGGATAATCCGGGGTAATCCGGGGTAATCCGGGGTAATCCGGGTCGGATTACTGCCAGGTAATCCGGGTCGGATTACTGTCAGGTAATCCGAGAAAATGTCGGGTAATCCGGAGTAATCCGAGGTAACCCATAGGTAATCCAGGGTAATCCAGGTGAAATGCAAGGGTAATCCGAGGTAACGCGGGGTAATCCGGCTGACACGATTTGGCCGAGTCAGTTCCCCCTTGGCTGCCACAAATTCTTTTGATTTGAACAAAGTAATAGGAAAACTTTGCTTAGTGAATCGTTTGTCATTTTACAATTTTTTTTTACAGTTTATCATAGTGCCGTCCTGGTAAATAATGTTCTGCATATAAACCCCCGATTTTAATGCGTTGGAAACTACCGAAAATACTTTGGATTCCCCCTGAAAGAACGATATGAAAATTTGAAGCACAAACTATTTTGGAAATTTAATTAAAAAATGTATTACAGTGTACTGATTGCCATTGCTACCGCCACTGCTACCGCCACTGCTTCGATACGGCCACTGCTGCGCAGCCACTGCCACATCCTCTTCCACAACCGCTGCCGCTGCCACTGCTGCTGCCAATGCTCCGCACTTCGTGGCGGCGCACTTCTTTTTCGTCCCTGGCAATCTCCGCCAAAAACCTTTCCCATTTGCCACGTTCTTATCGCCGCTCCGCCGAGCCGCTAACCTGATTGAGACTTCCTCAAGGCGGGGGCGGGGCCCGGCGGAGCCTTGGGAGGGGGGAGCGTGGCGGCCGGGGGCAGGACAGGCGGGGACCGGCGCGGACCGGCCCCTCCCGCTGCTGCTCCGATCGCTCCCTTATTCAAAGTGACGCGTTCTTTCTATTCACGGGGACGATCTATCTGTCTTGTTTCCATACCGGCCCGCCACTTGTCTCCCCGGGAGAGTGGGACCGGGTGTGGGGCGGGGGTCTGCTCGCTTGGCTCCGGGTTACGGACATGCTGCTGCTCAGGGTGGGTCCGAATGTCTCCCGGCCATCATGGAACCGTGGTTTCCATCCGTACGTGGGTGAGAGTGAGTGAGAGAGAGAGAGAGAGAGAGAGAGAGAGAGAGAGCGGGGAGGGGAGCGACAGAGGAAGGGGAAGGAGGGAGCAGGCAAATAGGCAGCGAGCAGAGCCCATCAGGGGTTGCGGCGGCGGGCTGCCGTGACGAGCGGGTCGTGGGGGGGGGGGGGGGGGGGGGGCGATTCAGGGCGCGGAAGAGGGGGCACACCAGAAGCAATGGATTCGACAAGCGAAAGGGATATCCAGGTTAGCATCAGGGTGGCGACAGACTTTCCCAGCCTCACGAGGGGGGCGGAGGGCGGAGGGGCTCCGGGAGGCTCCAAAGGGGGCATATAATTATTTGTCAGTCAGACATCAGACAGACATCCCACCTCTTGTTGCATGTGTCGAGGGGCTCTTCTGCCTGTCACCAGGAGACAGGAGACCGTATTCATTTTGCGTTTTCTTTGAAATTCTAATCCTGTTAAAAGAGTTTCTTTTGCGAGTGATGCTTCCCTCGGTCTTGGTTCTCACTGATACCAGTTCCCGAGAACAACAGCTACATTGGTGGACGCTAAAAGTTTCGGCCTTCGGGAACCCCATTTACAGATGCGCCCTTTTGGTTTATACGTTCCCCAATACGATCAGGAAAGTCGCATTATCGCCTCCACCCCGTCGCCATTCTCTGCAGCCGCGCAGCCGCGCGTCCGCGCCGTGGTTCCGCCAAAGCGGCCGCACTTTTCATGAACTTTCTACTCGAAAAAAGTACTTTTAATTGCTTCCAGGCACTTCCGGGGCGGGCGCTGGCGGGCGCGGGCAGGCGCGGGCACCCTCTGCTCGGCCCGGGACACTCCTTCTTCCCCTTGTCGCTCCCCAGTGCCGGCGCTGGCGCGCGCACGCCGAGTCGCAGGGGGGGGGGGGGGGGGGGGGAGAACTTGCAGGCAGAGCGCGCCGGCGCCGCGGCAATCGACATTCCCTAGGACAAGTTTGCGCTAGGAATGTGATTAAATTGCTCTAAAACTCTCAAACAAACATACATTACGCTGTCGTTAAATTGGACAGGATTCCAGAAGACAAGTGACCGAGTCGCTGCTGCTGCCGCTGCCGCGTGATCTCCCAGGAAATGGGATCGCTCGGGAGCGGGTCTTCCTTCCGGCGAATGGAACGTGGCTGGAGGGCAGGAGAGTGCGAGAGAGAGCAGAGGAGCGAATGCCGGGCCCCTTTAGGCTTCCTCCAGACGCCCCCGCAGGCCCCCGCAGCCCCCCCGCCTGCCAGTCCCGCTGTGTCTGGGGCTGTGGCCGCTCCCTTTCCGGTCCCGCCTTCCGGTTTCGCCAAATGCCAATGCGCAATGATGCCCTCCGCCAGCACGCGAGAGGGTCAAAGTGAAGGCGACCCCAGCTGAAACTGCACGGGTAACCCGATAACCCTGCATCCACCCCCCCCCCCCCCCCTCCCCTCTCTCTCCTGTTCGCCGTCCTCAAATAATGCACGAACATTTATTAGCAGCCCCGAAAGTTGTAACTCGATGTCTCCGCATTAGAGGAGCCCTTTTCGTGCGCGGCCATATCAAACTAACGTTACAAAACACATGAAAAGATGATGATGGCGGTGGAGCCTCGGAGCCTCTTGCATACGGCGCATGCCTGTGTTTACCTTGCGTGGTTCGTTCTATAAAACACGGAAGGCAAACGGAAGGCGTTAATCACATAATGGGCTATCGATGCTGCTCCGCTACCGCCGCCCCGCCGCCTGGCCCCACCTCACCGCCGGGAGGCGTTCGTTTGATTGTCGGCTAAAGCTCTCCGCCTCGCGCCGGCCCGCGCCCGGCCCGGCTCCCGCCATGATGGGCACGGCGCGCTGGCGCTCGGGGCATTCGACTGCATCTCGCCCCCTCCCTCGGCGGCCCGCTCGGCCCGTGCGTCCGCCGCTGAGTGGTGTAGCACACCTCCCGACGGTGGCGGCGAGGACGCGCCGACCGCCGGGCCCGGCGCCCCTGTGCCTCGGACGACACGCACCTTTGCAAACTTTCTCACCGCCAAAGGAGGGGAAGGCAGGTCGGCGCGGCCGTAGCGCTCGTTACGGGGCGCCACGTTGTTAAAAGTTGACTCCCCTGTGGCTTTGTGTACCGCCGCGGCGCCGCAGTGGCCGGCTTGCAAGCGGACGGGACGTGGCTCTCGTCAGCGACGGCCGCGGCTGTCTGAGGAATCGGTGACTAACGGGGCAGTAAATACCAATCCGAGAACGGCAGCGGCTCCGGCAGCACCTCCGGGCGTATCCGTCCTGATTGGTCGTGGCGTTGCGTGCGGCGGCCCGTCTCCTGCCCTATACTTAGGTCGGATGATCGTTATGACTGTGCCGGCCGTGTTTACGGACTCACCTGTCAACGCCTCTGATCGGGCCTTCGGATCGGGCCCTGCAGGCACGGCCGGCGTACAGCCGCTGCAAACAGTCTCTCCTCCTTCACGCCGACGGCCGTGAAAAGTACACAATGTAGCGTCGGCTGTTGGTACAGCAAACTCTGGTGTTTACATTCGTCACTAACAGCTATTTTATTTCTGTTCCAGGTGCGGTTTCTGCGGACGATCGCCTCGGCCAGGACGACAGTAGTGAGGCGGCGGGCGGACCTGCGGCCGACGTTGCTGAGGCTCACTCGGCGGACTCGCGAAGCTTAATAACTGTACCAGGATGCAGATACAACGACGGCAGGGCGGGTCGCGGCGAGCCGTGGTGGGCGCCGACCCCTCGCCCTGCTTACTTTCCGCCCAAATAGAGCTCGTTACTTATCGCAAATTAAGAATCTCTCTGGGAGGAGGGTCTTGCTGAGGTCCGCGGCGGAGAAGGAGGAGAGGCCGGCGGGCGCGGCACGCTGGCGGGGATAGGTTAGGTGTCGCCGCCGCAGTTAATAAAGCCCTCCCGCATTAGCCCTTTCCGAAAAGCCAAAGGGGATCAGGCGCCACCCTGCTCTGTCATCCCGCGGGGGTTAATAGCTCGCTCACCTCGTTCATGATGTATAGAGGGCCGAAGGGCGCGGCTCGGAGGGCGCGCCATAATTACTTGTAAAACTTTGGGGCCGACGGCCTACGGGCCGCGCTGATGCACCGGCCCCCCGCCGTGCTGTCAACCCCCAGCGGGCCCAGCGGGGAGGGGCGGCAGGCGGCAGGCGGCGGCGGCGCGCGGCGGCGCGCGGAAATTCCTTGCCATCAGGACGATATGATAAGATCACGACACGCAGGCGCCATTACCCCTCCGCGACACGTCCGATCGGCGGCGGGCGGCGGGCAGCGGTGGCGGCGGGCCACGCACACTGCCGGCTGGCTGTGCACGAAAAGTGGTATAAATGGTCGTGAATTAACGTCCCAGGCGACAGCGGCCCCGTCCTCGCCGGCCGCGTGCCGCGTGCCGTGTGCCCCGAGGGGTCACTGACGGCCATCGCGATGCCGGCCTCACCTCTCGGCTCGCCGCGCCTGACGGGGGCCGACCCGGTCGTGATGCTGTGGACAAACACTCCGCAGGCCCTCCGTGTTTGCCTTGCTCTTCCGTTTATTGAGGTGCGCCGCCGCGAGCGGCCGCGGAGCGCTGGAACCCCTATACGTTTCCTCTCTGCTGCATCTTCTTTTTATTTTTATTTTTTTTTCAAATATAAATACGTCACAGGGAACAAAAAAAATGTACACTTGAGGCGTATTTGTTTGAGGAATATTATACGGTGGCGCGGAAGGCGCGTGTGTGCGTAATAGGAGGGGCTCCGCTGGGCTCCGCTGGGCTCCGTCGCCGGCCGCGCCTCTGGTAAATACTTTCACACGTTGGTCGTTTTGCCGTCCCTCGGCAGTGCAGCCGTCGTGAGGCAGCCGGGAGCCGTGAGGGCGGTGATGCAAAGATGCCCCTCCCTGGGGCCTCGCCGCCGGAGCCTGCGGAGCCCGCGGTCTCGGCACGGATTACACTTGCACGGTGACTGTACGCCGCCTGCCAGAATCTGGTCCCCTCGGCCGCCGCACGCGGCCCTCGGCGGCCCGATCTTCCGTTTAATCCCCTAGTAATCGGCCGCGTTGTTTTTGGGGCCAATACCAGCACCGCCCCGAGGCGACGGTATAATATGATTATTGTCGTTCCTTGAGGGCCCGCGGCAGCCCCGGCGGCCTCGTGTGCCCCGGGCTCCCCCCTCCGTGTCGGTGTACTACGGTCGGAGCAGTGAGTCGTTTGGGCGCAGGGCGTGAGGCCAGTACTGATTATTGCTTCCCTTTCGGGCTCCGGCTGCTGGTGCGTCGCGCTGCTATTGCCTCGCTGCCGCTGCCGCCGCCGCCGCTGCCGCTGCCGCTGCCGCTGCCGCTGCCGCTGCCGCTGCCGCTGCCGCTGCCGCCGCCGCCGCTGCTGCTGATGCCGGCGCAGCTCGGGCCAGATGTCGCGTGCCTCGTGTTTGTATGTGTTGCGCGCACCTCCCGGCAGCCTGGCGGCGAAAGTGCGTCGTGGCGCAGCTGCGCTCTACGGGCCCCGCTAATCAAAATTTTCGCCGGCCGTGCGTCCCTCTCCTCTTCCTCCTCCTCCTCCTCCTCCTCCTTCTCCTCCTCCTCCTCCTCCTCCTTCTCCTCCTTCTCCTCCTCCTCCTCCTCCTCCTCCTCCTCCTCCTCCTCCTCCTCCTCCTCCTCCTCCTCCTCCTCCTCGTCCTCCTCGCCTTCCTCCTGCGCCATCCCGCTTCAGAGATGTGCGCTCCTCCGCCTTGCCCTTACCTTTATCGTCCACCGCCCCGCAGGTGCCCGTGACCTGTCTGATTTAAAATGGAGTCGCTGGAGCGCGCGTGAGGTCAGTGAGACCGGTCACTCGGCAAGTCGCGACACTGATCTCAGCGTCCTAAATGATCCAGCGCGTTGCGCGAGAAGCCGGCTCGTGGCCGCGGGCCTCCCCGCTGCTCCCATCTGAAAACAAAAGATGTCGTGGAATTCGTTGGCCGCCTCTTCCCCTCCTGGCCGGCCCCGTCTTTAGTGCCCATAATGCGATAATAAGCGGAGTCACGCCCTTTGCTCCCGGCGATCGTTTTTAGATTCAGTAAAGTCCTTTGGAAAGTGTGCCATAATCGCTCTTTACAGCCGCCGTGCTGAAAAGGCCTCCAGGGTGGCCGCTTTGGCCCACAACCTTCAATTGATTCAATGTGGGAGAGGACATGCCTCGCAAGGGGGCAGAGGGAGGGAGGGGAGGGTGATTCCGCAGCGAGCTCTCTCCACAGGATCAGAAACCCCGCCTGACCTTCTCTGAGAGCCCGATCCGTCCACCTATCCAGCGAGAAGCAGAAACATACTTGTCCTGTTTTAGGAAAAAAGAAATGCTCGTGGTGCGCTTAGCTAAAAATATATACCGTGCTCCTCGCAGCTGTCATGGGTCGCGAGATCAAGAGGGATGCCACCTCTGGTCGAGGGAGTTCCTTAGGCTATCACGGGTCCTCTTATACCCTACCTTGTCAGCACCCCAGATCGGGGCGCTACCGCACCGCAAACAGTTTCGGGAGACGGCGGGGAAGTCCGAGCTGCCGCCTTGGTTGGCTGTTGGCGCTGCCGGCGCTGCTGGCGCTGCCGTGGGGGGCCGCCGCCAGCGGCCTGCCCTGCCTCGCCGCGCCTGGCTGGTGCGGTGGCGTGACGGCCCGTGAAATCGCGCCATCTCCTAATCAAATCAACTCGGTAATTAAATGAATCGGGGGGTGCGGAGAGGATGCGAGGGGTGTGTCACTGCGCTGTCCGTGGCCCCTTATGCGCTGCGGAGGCGCTCGGCCAAAGGGGAGGAGGCCTATGATGATGCTGCAACTGTCTGTTCGACCCCCCCCCCACTTCTCGTCAACATAGCGGCTGAAAATTTAACGATGTCGGCCGAGCGTGACCCGCATGGGACGTCCGTCTCCCGCTCTCTCATTCTGTCGCTCGCGCTCTGTGTATACATTTCTCTCTCTGTCCCTCTCTCTCTTGTGACGGGGCCGGGACATGAAGACATTGTCGATTCAGAGTGTGAGGCTCGCGCGTGTGCGCTCTTTTTATTGGCACGTGTAAGTGGCCATAACGCATTCATGGCGCTGCCGCCGCCGCTGCTGTTGTTGCTGTGTGCATTGCCGTGCCTGTGCCCTCTGCACCCGGCCGCGTGCGTCGGCCAGGGGGGATGATGCCCCCTCACAGACGCGACACACACGCGCGCTCACACACACACGCGCTCACACACACACGCGCTCACACACACACGCACACAGTGCACGCTACAATCGAAGCGGCGCTGTCCTGACGGCCCCGGCAGCCCGCTCGTCACTCCACATTCGCTCGTAAACGGACACAAAGGCAATGCCCCCACGAAAGACAAAGAAACTTCGCGAAATCGAGGAAATCGGAGGATGAGTCAGGGGAGGGGGGGGGGGTCACCTGGGGGAATAGCAAAGTGAGGGCGATGAGGGGAAAGGATGTATCCCGCACGATTTTTTCCCCTCATGTGGCAACAACTTTCTCAAACGCGCGCGCTGAAAGGTTTGTTGCTGCTGAACTCTGGCGGGGTGGGCCGTGGGGGCGGAGGTCCGGGGGTGTTGCTCGCGGGGCGCTGGTCCAGTCAAGTCGCGACGGTACGGGCAGGGTCGGCGGGGCCCGGCGGGGCCGGCGGGGTGGGGTCGGTGTTGTAGCCTCGGCCTAGCTGGCCCCGCCGGCCCCGCCGGCCCGCCTCACTCTGCGGTATTTCCCCAGAGTGGACCCCCCGCCCCCTCCCGCCCCCCTGGAGCGCGCTGCAGCACGCTGCTGGCGGCGGTGCCGGACCCGCACCCCGTCATGTCGTGCTGCTGCTGCTGTTGGTTTTTGAGTCACCCGGCAACGGGAATGCATTCCCCCCGCGTAGTGTAGCCTGTGCGGGACCCCCCCCCCCTTCCCACCCCGCACTCATGCCGCCACCCCCTTGTAATAAAACGCCATATCTCGGCAGGGATCTGGCCTGAAACGTTAAGAGGGCCGGGCAGTCCCCCGCACCGCTCTGGGCGCAGTGGCGGGGGGTGCGGCCCCGCCGCGGGGTCCGGCGGGGCTCCTGGCCTCCCCCACCGACTGCCGAACCGCGGCCGCGCGGCGGGGCAAAGCAACAGTGGCCGGGGCCGAAGCTGGCGACGACGACCGACGACGCCTGGCGTGTCGGCGTCGGCTCGGCAAAAACACCCCCCCCCCCCCGGGTGCTCCGTTCCCGGCCTTACAAGAACGGTCCAGGAAACACATATAATTAGAGTAGATGGCAATATGGAAGTGCGTGTGGGGCATCGGAGAGTGAAAGAGAAAGCGAAGGACAAAGAGAGACACATTCAGATACTAGAGAGGGTCGGAGCGAGCGAGAGGGAGTGAGAGTGAGAGGGGGGGGGGGGGGAGCGCTGGAGACGTATAATATATATAAAAGGTATGGCGCCCAGCGCCTCTCGCTTCCTGTGCGCCGCCAGACTCACTTTCCCGTGGCCCTCTGGTAAGTGGCTGCTGCCGGCAGCGCTGTTGCTGGCCTCTTGAGTGTAGTAGTCCCCTAATTCGGTAATTCGATAAGCCCCGAGTGAGACGATGTGTCCACCAGAGCAGCTGCCCGGCCCGAGCCGACCCGACCCCGTATCGTCGCAGGGAGTACAGTGGAGGTGGCAGACGAGCTAAGCCCTTCGGCACCTAACCGGGTCCAGCCGGGCCCAGCCGCCTCCAGGCGGGGGACGTAAGGGATGTGCGGCGCGCTTCCCTTCGCACCGGATGGAGTGCACGGAACAGGACGGGACAGCTCAGGACGAGTCGGCTGGGCCGGGCGGCAACAGGAACGAGGCGGTAGCGACACCCCCAGCCGCCCCCTGCCGCCCCCTGCCGCCCCCCTGCCGCCCCACACCCCCACTCCTGCCGCCCCTCTGCTGCCGCCGGCCGCCCTCGCGCTTACCACTCCACTCCACCTGCTGCCAGTCGGGCGAAAGGCCCTGCTACATTTTTAATATGCTTTATCTCCTTTCTATTTTCACTTTGGCACATTTCCCCCATAGGGAAATATTTTCCGTACTCTCGCAAAATAAAAAAAAAACGCCAGACTAAGGTCAGTGGATTTTTTCGCTCCCTCATTAGGTGCGGCGGTATCGTAGGGCGTTACGCGGGAAACTGTTTAGATTTTCGGGCTGCTGCTCGTCCGAGGGCGCGCGGAGGCGACCGCCTGGGCGTCGCTAGCAGAGCGTCTCCCCGAGCCCGCGCGCGCTGGTTTGAACGCTCGCGCCACCCTGACAGTAACTCGTGTACAGTGCCATTTTAAACACTGGCCACTCTCTCGCCCTCCCGGTTTAATTCGCCTTATCATTCTCGCGCCGCTGACCCCCACCCCCTCTCCCTCACACACCCACGCCGTGTCCGCGCCGCGCCCGATTCCTCCCGCAACTCCCCCCCCCCTTACACCCCCTTACACGCCGCTATGGCAGCCGCTGGCCCCGAAACCTATCCTTCCCTTGACCCTGCTATGGCCATCTTTATTATGCATCTTCCCCGCGACACATATGCCAGGCCGGGGACGCGGCGGGGCGCGGCCGGGAGCGGGGTGATATAGCCGTGCAGGATTTACGGGCAGAGGGCCTGCCCCCGCGGCCGTGCCGAGCCGAGGCACGCCGAGCCACGCCGTGCCACGCCGAGCCACGCCGCGCCGAGCCGAGCCGCACGGCCGCTTGAGCTAAGCGCGCCGACTTTTGATCGCGATAGGGAGGGCATTACGAGCGCTGCTTGATGGAACGGTAGGGGAAGTAGTTTTATGCTCCCGCAGCGCGGTGCGGCGGCGCGGTACCTCCATACACCCCGCCAGCCCCCCCCTCTTATCCAGTTACATTTTTTTCCTCTTTTTGTTGCGCCCCCCGTATCTCGCCTCTTTTTTTCTTTCCCGACTCCTCTTCCTATTGCTGCCCGATCCTTTCCGTCAGCTTTGGAAACTCGTTTGTTATTTCCTTTCGGCCGTGCCGAGTGCTCAAGTGCCGTGGCCGGCCGGCCGTGGCATGACTGCGCCGCTCCACTCAGTTATTCGCAGCGACTTCGGATTTTCGCGTGCGCTGTGAAGGGCGCGAGGAGCTCGCGGCGCGCTCCACGGACTCCGCGGTCCGCTCGCTGAACACGACAGGGGCTCTCAGCCGCACCGGCGAGCCTGCGCTCACGGGCCACGGAGGGAACCGGAGGGAACCCGGCCGCGCCTGCGTGTGCAAGGGTAGGCCAACCCGCACAACACGCCCGTCTGGGTGTCTCGTGGCTGCCTAGCCGAAAGGCGCCACGTCGGCTCCTGAGGCAGCCGTCGGAAATTCGCTGTGCGACCCTAACGACAACATCGTATACGCGCTTATTAAAGAGAGCGATGATGATGGGGGAGCCCTTTTGTGATGCGTGTCGCATACCTGGCGTAGGGAAAGCGGGCACCGCGGCACGGTGCGGCACGGCGCTGTCTCAGCTGAGCGCAATTACCTTGTGGAGCGGCCCGGCGGCCAAGTCACACGGTCGATCGCCGTATTCCCACACCGACACCACAACAACGGCAACCACAGCGAGACTGCAGAGCAACACCCGCGCGCCCGCCGCGCCCCCGCTGTTGAAACGGCGGCCACAAAATCGTAACTTTTAATGGAGCTGTCACTCATTCCATCTGGTCGACCAGACGACATCATCGGGGTGGCCGCGCGGCAGCGGCCCAGTTCCACCCGCGGCTCCCAGACCCTGCGGCCCCTGCGGCCCCTCCGCCCGCCGTGTGGGCGGCGCCGTGTGGGCGACGCCGTGTGCGTGCCGCGCGTGGCACACGGCGTGCCCTCGCCCACCCTTCGCCTCACTCCATTTCCCGCAGTTTCGCGGAAAAGCAACGGAATATCCGAATCAAAAGGCATATGATAGTTTCCGTGAATGGATTTCAAAGAAAATAACCAAACCAGCCCCGTACAATATGAAGACATTTCTGTAATTATCCTGAACATCAGGCTTTAACACAAAAACTGTCGCACGTAATTTTTTTTTGTCCTGTGGTATGTTTCGTTTTTACGCACATCATCGCTGATTCACGATTTCTATATTCTTCTTGTATTATTATGTGGAGAATAATTGTACATAATTGAAGCCTGTCAGTGGCAATTTGCCTCTAATGTATCGTACGAATTGTCCCGAATTTATGATGTGCGTAAAAACGAGTCGTTTCATGGGACGAAAAGAATCCCATAGAGTGGAGGCCTTCTCGATCGGGCCTGTCTGCGTGGGTGACACCCTCCCCACCCACAGCACCAATCCCCCCACGCTGCCCGGGCCCGTCCGGCGGGCTGAGCGGAGTGGGTGTCGATTTCCTGTTCCATTCCGAACACTCTCGTTTTTGTCACGGCGATATATAGTGACTCTGGAACACTGCGCCCCGACGCCTCCAAATTTCTCTCCCCTCCGTCATCCAATGCTGTGCTCTCCTACCCCCTATTTTTCTGTGTCTATTTCACTCCCCACTCCGAGAAGGTTCACGTGCCGAACAAGAGTGCTAGATATTGCGCAGATATTGTTGTGCGAAGGTCTGCATCTGCGGCTGGTATCCAGGTATCACAGGGGTGATATTGCTGTGGTATACCAAACCGGTCTTTAATGGCATGTGATACTGGAGTAGTGCAGGGTGGCATGTCATTGGTGCAAGGTATTACAAGGATGCGTGAGGGATGGACGAGGGACGTGTACAACACAAGTGCCTCTCCTGTCTCGCCCTATTCTGTTTCGAATTTTTCTGCGCGAGGCAAAAAATATGTTTGTAGCCGATTGAAGCCTCGACTGAAGGACAGACGGGAGCGTGTCGATTTCCAGTTCGGTGTCATTGAAAAGCGAGCGCGTCCGACGGCAGAGCACTGTCAGGCTGCGAGGGCCGGGCTGCTGTCTGCTGCTTTCTGCTGCTGTCTGCTGCTGCTTTGGCTGCTGCGTCGGGCCTCCGGGGCTCCGGGGCTCCGTGGACAAACACGTCTCGGTCGTCCAGCTCGCCCAACAGCACCCCGCGGAGGGCCTTCAAGCTCCAAGAGTAGGGTCGACCCTCGACGCATTTGCTCCGCTTCCTGCAAATTTCCGTTTTGCATTGATTGATCTTGGCGCTCGTGTTGTAGGCGGCAATGGAAGCCTCGCGTTTCCACGGGGCTGGTCATGGTGGTTGAGGGAGAGTGTGAGTGCGAGAGGGAGAGACAGGCGGAGAGAGCGACAGAGAGAGACACACAGAGCGTGGGGGAGATGGGCGCAAACATGAGCCGACATAGTGTGTGCAGGCGGTCGGGGTGCGGGTGGCGGGCCTCAGGGCGGGGTAGTGCCTTAGGGCCGTGCCGGCGACGAGTCGTACTGCGGGGGGAAAGTCCAACCAACGGCCCGACGCCCACGCGGCCTGACGAGGACGACTGTCCTCGCCGTGCTGAGTGGGGCATGTCAGACAAGTTTCAAAGTCGGAGAAAATTCATCCCCCTACTACTTCCTTCTCTCTTCCCCCTTCTCCTTCTCTCTCTCCCTCGGCCACAGCATCGCTCCTTGTTTTGTGTCTTGCTTCCTGACTTGTCAATCTTCTCCCGCGGCCAACCTCTAGTCTGCTGCCCTCAGGTCCGGCCGGGGTTTGCAGCCGCTGAGGCGCTGACCCTTTCGCCCACCTTGCTGCTTTTGAATCGTAGTAACACCTGCCCCGGAAGCTCAGAAACTCCATACCCTTCACCCAGCGGACGTCACCCTTGAAATAAGCCAGTTAAACTTAAATGAATCCCAATCCCAGGCGGGACAGAGTCTGGTTCCTACCTCCGATTATGACTAGAATCACATTCAGTCTCGTGCGAGCTTTTCTTCATTCTATCGGAGAAATCAAACGAAGAGCATCGAAGCATCGATGTGGATCCACAAATCACTTGTTTCGCTTCCTGGTCGCGGGTTTCTTTACTTTTCCACCAACACGAGTATCGTGGCGCGGTGATAATGACTTGGCCGCCGTCCCCGAGACGGCGCCGCCGCAGGGAAACTCGTGTAACAACTGCTGCAGAGACCGCCGCCACCGCCGCCGCCCGTTGTCAGACTCGGTGCGGCGATGGCGCCGTTTTGTTCGTCGCCACCGCACACCGCTACTTTGGCATCCCCTTCAATTCCTCGACATAACAACGTCTTCGCCCCGCTTCCCTCCCACCCTGTCCTCTCTGTTTCCTCTCCTCTCGCCTTTGGCTGTGCACCGCCTGTCTCCCTCTCTGTGTTGCCTCACTTGCCCAATCTGCGCCTTCCCTCTCGCCCCACCCCTTCCTTCCCCACTCCACGCCTCACACCCCACCCCCTTCCCCCTGTCCGCCGCCTTTGAACGCCCGGTCCTCGCATTCCCTTTGATTTCCTCCCCCTTCCAGCCCCGCCCCCCCCCCCCCTCCCCTTCACCCAACCCTTCGCCGCGCGTGTTTCTTGGCGGTCCTTTCCACTTGCCTCCCCCTCACGCGTGAAGAACTCTGTTGATCACGGGTGCCGCTTGCACTTGTGGGACAGCTGCAGCGCTGCGAGCCGGGCCTCTGGTTTCCATCGTCTTCCATTGCCTGCTTCTGTAGACGTGCGCTGCCGCTCGTCACGATGTCTGTGCGGCGCTGCGGCCTCGCAGGGACTTGAGTGAGTCGGGCCGCGCCCCTCCCGCCCCTCCGGTGGGCCGGCTACAGCGCTGTGCCCCGCGCACCTTGCAGCATGTCGTGCACGCTGTTGTTGCGCTTTTGGTAGATTGCCGGGCCGGAGTCTTGTTTGCGGGGAGGCAAGGCTCCGCTGGCGGTGCTGCTCCTCGCCGTATTGTAGCGCTTTTGATCAGCCATCGCCTGCTTGCTGTCTGAACGTTGCATGGGGGCGTGCTTTTTCAGCGAGGCTGGCCCCAGCCCGGGCAGTGGTGGTGACTGCTAAGGGCCCTTTGCAGTTTTTATGCGTCATCATTTCGTTTGAGTCTAGCCCGACTGATTTCCCACAGAGCCCCTTTCCCCTCAAAGACTTTCAGTGAGCCGAATTCCAGCACGAACAAAATCTTTAAAAAAAATTCCGCTCCTTGAGTTTTGCTTTGGAGAGAGAAATTTGCGTTGCTTCGGTGGCTGCAAATAGGTGGTACGGCGCGCATTGCATTGCAACCCATTAAAATGTGCCCAGCCGCCGCTGCATAGTGCCCACCCCCCATGACCCCACCGGCTGACCCAGCAGCAGCGTCGGGGCCTCCGCCAGCCGTCATAACAGCGCTGACCCGCATCGGCTCGGCCCGACTCCTTCCGTGATATTGGTTGCAGGCAGCACTCTGCATGTTTGATCTGCCGGGCGCGCGGAGGCGGCCGAGGCAACGGGGTGGGTGGACTGCGCCGGCTGGCGCTGCGAGGCGGGCGCGGGGGTGTGGCGGGGGTGGCGGTTCTGGGCCCGGAGGCGCCGGACCGCTGGCGGACCGAGGGCGGACCGGACCGGGGCAGGCCGGCGGCGATCGCCGCGACTCTGTCCGTGCCGTGCCGTGCCGTGCCGTGCCGCGCCGCTGTATCATCCCTTCGGCTTATGCGCTGTTTGAAGCCTCACAGACAGTGGAAGCCCCGAGCCCCGGCTTCTCTCGGTCATGCACCCCGTCGGATCCAGCGCACACACAATAAGCCTTTTTGCCGGCGCAGCGCTGCGTGTCCGTGTCGTTTTTGATTTCCTGGTGGCCTCCGCGCCTGGTGCCTATTGCGAGGCCCCCTGACTGGATTGGCGTATTGGCTCCCTTTCGTGTGCCCCGCAGCTCCGCACGGCCTCCATCAGGGGACCAGTGATTGGCGGCGCCGGGTTCGCTCCCGCGGGTCATTTGGGACAGCCGCACCAGGTTTCTGCTCGGCATTGCTGTGAATTAACTCTTCGACGATGTAGCACAATCATCGGCGAGCTGACGTGTCTGCCCCCCCCCCCCCTTCCCCTCCCGTTTCCCCTCCCCGCACCCCCAGCGCAGCGCTAAACAATTGGTGAGTAGCCCCGCCGCCTCCCCTTTCGTTTCGTTACCACTAACAGTCGACGCGTGGTTCGAATTCTTTACCGGCCGTCCCCGCGGCGCAGCGGTCCGCGGGCGTGACCGGGGTGACGTGTGTCGCCGACAGTGGACTTGATTATCCTCCCGCCTTTCCGCTCGTCGAGGACGTGGAGGCCGCGGCCCGCGGTGCGGCGCTGCGGCGCTGCGGCGTGCCTGTCCCCGGCCGCGCCCGGGCACGGCTGGCACGGCATATTGGCTCAGCGCACTAACGACCTCGCCGCATGTGCGCCGCTATTTGGACTCTACAAATACGAGGCCGGCGGGGCGCCGCAGGACGCTTCCGGCTGACCGCAGCGAGCGAGTTCTGCTGCCTATGCCGTCGCCGCTCTGCCGGCTGTCCTGCTTGACTAGCAGGCCGCACCCCACAGGCCGCACCCCGCAGGCCGCACCCCGCAGGCCTCGCGGGCCCCGACCCCTTGTGTCGCCCTGCCCCCTCTGCACACGAACACAGTGCGCCGCGGCCGCGGGGAGCTCACATGCCGCGCCCCAGGCCTGACGCTGCTTAACGCTGCCTGCAATGAACGGCGTTGCGATTTTTCCAACTGCCTCTTTATGTCCCCCCCCCTCCCTTTACCTGTGCAATTGAGCGTGTTTCTCAGTGTACACTCGGGGCAAGGAGCGACCCGCTGAGCCTGTGAGACGCAAACCAGGCCGGGCCGGGGGCGTTCCTGGGGGCGGGGAAGGGGGGGGGGGGGGGGGGGGGGGGGGGCAGCCGGGCCGTGATGAAGACGCGCTGTGTGTTGCGGGCGGCGGGGTGACAGGGTGACGCGGATTGCGGTGGTGGAGGGGAGGGGTGGTGATGGGGGCTCTCGCTGCGCGGGCCGCACCTGCGCGGCGTACGACTGCTGCCGGCGGGGCACAGCGGCACAGTGGGGCTCGCGGTCCCACGGGGCCGTGGCAAGGGGTGCGGCGGCGGGGGGCACCAAACAGCCCCGCACGCCAGGTGCCCCACTGGGCCCCCGCAGGGCCCTCGGGGCCCACGCCGAGTGAGGTGCGTGCCATCTATCGCTCCGCGGGCCCCAACGGCTGACAGAGTCTGACACGAGACGCCGGGTCCCCCGCGGGGGTCCACCCGGGTCTGCCGAACCCGGAACACGACAACCGCCGGGGCCGCACGGGGCGGCACAGGGGCCCGCCGGACTGTGGTGCCGGCGGACGCAAGGTCGGAGGTCCGAACACCCCCGACTCCACCCTGCGAAAACGCGTCTACCGCAAACAGAGAAGCGCCCCTCTCAGAGCCCTCACTCTCGGTTGTCTGCCCCCCCCCCTCTCTCTCTCTCTCCGACTACGATCCGCTTTACTAACAATCCAAAGATCTACAGAGAGCGAATTCATTATCGACCTCCTCTCCGCCGCCTGCGCCGTCCTGAGCAACACGTGGCGGGGCGGCGGCGCGGCGGCGCGCGGCTGCGGGTGCTGATTGACACCAGATAGCGGCTGATTAATAGTCGGTAATGAGGACGGTGTCCCCCTCCCCCCTCGTAAACTCACCCTGCAACTGCTCCCCCTGTTTTCACCCCCTTTTCTACGGGAGACGTGTGTGCTTCAGATGCGGGCGGAAAACACGTTGGATGCGCCGTTTGTGGTGGGAGCTGTTGTCATCCCTGCGCCCCCCGCCCTTCGCCAAAAAGTGTGCGTAAGCTTGAGTGGGGTTTAAGTTTGTGCGTAGTTATGCGGAAAACTGTACGCAAGGACCCCTCACGCTCCTCTCAGCAATGCGCAAAGGCTTAGCAGGCTTAGAAGGGCCAATTGCTGCGAGAGACCGGCGGCAGCTAGTGTGGCCCGGCCTGCCATAGCCTCTCGCAGGCTAATGACAGGGGGAGAATGAATGCGATGCGAGTCCACACACCGGGGGGCGCGGTGGCGGGGCGCAGCCGGCGCGGCTGTCATGACACCTGCATTGACAGCGAGTCGCCGGCGGTGGGGCCAGCAGCGGCGGCCGCGCCGGCCATTTCCGAATGGCGGCGGCACTTACTCCACCCGCCGTCACTCCAGCGCCAGGCGTCACGCGAAGTGTGACGAGCGCCGTGGCGGGCGGCGTCACGCAGCGTCACGCAGCGTCACGCAGCGTCACGCCCCCGGTCGCCCTCCGCATGCCCTCTGCCCGGGCCGCGCTGTCCCCCACCCCCCTGGGGGCCTCCGACGGCCCTCCGGCGGCCCTGGGGCCCTTCGGGTGCCTTTTACGACCCCGCGATACTCGTAAGGGCTGCGGCAGGGCCGGCAGGGCGCAGCCGTGGCCCGGCGGGGCAGGGCTCGATGGCGGGCAGGGCCGACCCGGTGGGGCCGCAGCGAGGTCGACGTACCGACCCGCGGCTCGGCGGCACGGCGGCACGGCGGCACGGCGGCACGGCGGCACGGCGCCGCTGCCCCGCGCCGCGCCCCGGCTCAGCCCCGGCTCAGCCCCGGCCACCAAGGCCGTCTGGGCCGGACGCGACGACGACGGCGGTGGCGGTGCTCGGGATTATATGGACTTGTGCGGGGGGAATAAGAAGCAGGGCGGCGGCCATCGACAAAGAGTAAAACAGCGGCGACTGTCGAAGGCGACGGCGGCACGGCGGCGGCGGCGCTTGTGGCGGCTGTGCTCAGGCCGCTGCTTGTGACTCCCGCACCGCGGCCTCGGGCTGTCGGGCCGCAGGGCCTGCTTGCTGCTGCCGGGCCCTATCCACCGGGCTCGCACAGGTTGCCGCGGGCCCTGGGCCCGCCCTCTCCTTCCCCGCCGCCTGCCACACCACATGTTAGACGCAGGCCGGGGCCGGGGGGCGGCGCTGAACGGTGCTGGGCGGGGATGAGGCCGTTATACGACAAACGCATGACGTGACGGCCTTCAGCGCCGCCGCCCGGCAGCACGGCAGCACAGCAGCGCGGCCCGTCAAGCTGCCGCCGCTGCCGCCGCTGTGCCAAAGCAATTAATTACCGGCAGCCGGATGAGGGATTACCTGGCGGTGTCGTGTCGTGTGCCCGCTGCCTTTATACGCCGCGTGCGCGGCCTGCAAAAACTATTTTGTATTTTTGTGTCCACTGTTATTTCCTAGGTTTGACTCGTGCGCTCGGCAGGGTGATATCTTGTGCGGCGGGTACTGTATGTGGGCCCAGGCCCGCCAGGCCCGCCGGGCCACAGTGTCCGTGGTGCGCGCGCCGTCGCGTCGGGCCTTCGGGGTGGGTGGTGTTGGTGCACCCTCTCTTGGGGTCCATACAACGTGTACCAAGACGGCCGTGGTCTCCCCCCCCCCCCGCTCTCTCTCTCTGTCTCTCTCTCTCTCTCTCTCCCTCCCCCAGCACATCCCCATCGCGTCTAGCTTTCTCTCCATCTCTCTTTATTTCTGTTTCTCTCTCTCTCTGACACACACACATACACACATCCTTATTTCACCCTCCTGCACCCGGTCACTAGGGGCTTGGCACACACAACATATACCGAGCAAGGACAAAAACACTAAGACAGAGACAGAGGGGAGGGTGCAAGAGAGCAAGAGAGACGAGACAGAAGGAGGAAGAGAGCACTCACAGGCGGGAGAAGGAGAAACAGAGAGAGTGAGAAAGAAAGACAGTGAGAGAGAGAGAGAGAGAGGGGGGGGGGGAGAGAGGGAGGGAGGGAGAGAGATTACGGATAACAATGAGGCGGTGGTGACTTTGCTGACTGCGCGTCAAGTGCGCTGTCCCCGTGTGTCGCTCGGTGCGCCATCCCCGTCCAGGTCAGCTGTTGTTCCGTCCTCCCCGCCCCGCGGCCCGTTTCCGAGGCCCCAGCCGCCGCTTCCAGCAGCAGCAGCGTTGGCCCCACGGTGGCGCCAGCAGTGTGAACGCCGAGTTATAGCGACGCCCCATAGGTCTCGGCGCTATTTGCATTTTTTTCTCCCGATTACGGGGCATTTCCCCAGCGGCTCCCCCGCAGAGAGCGCTCGGCGGCGGCGGCGGCGGCGGAGGTGGCGTTGGCGGCGGGCTGTGGGGCCGAGGCGAAGCGCGCGGCAAGCGAAAGGTGCGAGGGAGAGAAAGAAGAAAGGTATGAGGAGGGGAGGGGGAGGGGAGGGGGAGGGGAGGCGAAAGTCGCGATAAGACCAAGACCTCATCCTGGCGGGCGGCAGCGGCGGGGCGGGGGCCTCGGCCGGGCCGCAGCGTCGCTTCCTTCCCTTCCAATCCCGACTCATTCCAGCGTATTTTCCGGTCACATTGCCGCCGCCAGAGCCGCGCGCCCGGCTGATTTGCATTCGGCCGTGCCCCCTCCCACTCCTGCCGCCTTTCCCTCCTGCCCCCCCCCCCCTTTCCCCCCCCCCCCACCCCCCTTCCTTCTAGCCCGAACTTCCCCTCCCGCCGCCTCTCTAGTCTCAACGCTTTTTCCACCCCCACCGTTCGCCTCAATTTTCGTTAAGGGTATGCAATCGATTTTGTTGCATACTATTACTCTTTTCATTTTCGCCAGCTCTGCGCTGTACACCCCCCCCCCCCCCTCCCTCCCTCCCTCCCCTCCCTTCCTCCCCTCTTTTTCACCTGCCGCACGTACAGTGACCCCCGTCATCGGAATTTTGTCGCGCTCCAATCACAAGCCGACTACAGCTAGATGTAGGCTGCGCGAGCTGGAGCACGCCGACGAGGCGACAGTCAGACGGTTTTGGTGTCCGCACAACCCAATACAAACCACTAAAAGTGTACGGGGATGTGAGCGTGGCGGCGTATGCGGCAGGACACGGTGTTCATTTATTTTTAGATGCAGGCCGGGACGTCCCGTGACGTCGCCGCGCGGCGACGCGACCGCATTGTGCCCCCCGACGTTTCAATTCTGCTTCGCCGCCCTGAAAGCATCATGTGTGTGTCGCGGCCCCGGAATGAGAAAGCACAGCAGCGACAGCAGGGGCGGGTTGAGGGGTGGTGGGGGCATCATCCTCACGTGGCAACACGTGCCGCCCTGGTGCTCTGGCACTGACATGGACGTCGGAGTGTTTTGTGTTTCTGGGATCGTCGTCGTATGGCTTTCCCTTGGGGACGAGTTTCTGCTTGAATCGGCACGAGGGCCGGAATTGTTAGTTTCCGTTCCGCTTGTCAGCCCGCGTCTCCGAGCGCCGCCGCCGCAGCGCTGCCAGCGTCCCCGCCAGGCGCACGCCGCCTTACGCAAACAGCCTTCATTGGATAACGACAGCGCCCACGGAAACCCCCTTCGCCCGATCTCGCTCTGAATGCGAATCCGTGCAAAGTTGTGCGGCGGCGGTCACGTGAGCGGCTGACCAGGCCGAGGACCGAGCAGTGCAGCGCCCCGCCGCCTCGCACCCGAACGACCTGACCCGGCCGGACCCAAAACTAGCCGTGCGTGTCTGTGATCGCACCTTGACGAGACGCCACACGGAACGAGCTGTGGGGTTTCCGACCCCCCCCCCTCCCCCTCCCCCCTACCAGGCTGTGGTCTCGCGCGGGAGAACGCTTTGTGGACGAAGGGGCATTAAGTGGACCGATATAGTTGCAGCATAGTTTGGAAGAGCGCCATTCGGCGTTCGGATAGCTCTTTTCGGAGAGGCCAATCATAAACCAACGTGTTGCGTGATGGAGGCGCTCTGGCAATATCTGACGCGCTGGGTCAGAGGGCGTAGGGAAGGGACGAACGTTGAACAAACGTGGAACGAACGCACGACCATGATCAGAAGCCAAGTCACAACGACAAAACCCCTTGTTCCGTGGGAGGGGGGCACTGGGCTTTCGTTCGCTCTCAGCGGCTTGCTGTAATTCCGGTTTCCATGCTGTAAACTGTTATGGCCACCTTTGTTTTCTGACCGCTGCATACTGTTCCAGTCGCATTACGACATGCTATCCCTCTTTCTCCTTCCGTCTCTCTCGCACCCGCCCTCTATGCCTTTGGACTTTCCTTCCTTTGTTTGCTCGGCCACCTCCTTTCCCCACCCCGCGCTGAAACTGTTATTTACTCCGGTGCTTTACCAGACCTGCCTATATACCGACCCCTTCTCCTCCTCGTCCTTTGCCTTTTCCCACAGATCCCCTCCTCTCTCGTCCTTTTGCGTATCAAAGTGCAAAGTGAGTCACATCAGCGGGAGACGGATGCCCACGTCCCGAGGTGTCCGCGGGCTCGCTCGTCTCCCCCGGGCAGCTGCCTGCGGCTGGGGCTCCGCTGCCGCCGCCCTGTCCACCGCCGCGGCTCGGCCTTGTTCTCATAATGCGGAAAGTTCTTCTGCCTTCCCCACTTGCCTCTCCTCCTCCTTTCTCTTCGCGCCTTCATTATTTTTTGTTTGCCTCGCGCTCTGCGTTTCCGTGCCCGTGCCCCCACCCCCAGGCCCTGCGCCCCACCCGGCTGTGTCTGCCCCTCCCACTCTGTTTCAAAACGTCAGCGTGTTAAGGAGAACATGGCCTATGCCTGATATCGCATCGCAATCTGACCTCGCACACGCCCCCCCCTCCCCGCCTCGGCCCCTTTGGGGAAACGAACGATCAGCCCCTGCGGACCTGCCCCCTACCCCCGAGCGCCGCGCCGCACTGCCGCCCTGCCCGCCCGCCGCACCCGCCCGCCGCTCCGCTCCTCCCGATCCGACCTTGACGCGGGAGCGCTCTTTGTCACGGCAACAGGTCCCAAAGCCTTCAACCCGCGCGCGCGGCCCACTTGTAAATGTTGTTGTCAGGGTATGTGCTGCACTACCGGGGTGGCCGGGGTACCGGACCTGCCGCGCTCCCTCGCCCAGCCGTGCCCGAACGAAGTGTGGTGCGGTTTCGGGTGCGGTGCGAACTCGGGGTGCGCTCCGCGGCCACCTCCCGGCGCGGACACCCGCCTCGGCTGTCTCGCTCTGTCTCTCTCCTTCTCACCTCCCTCTCCTGCCTTTTTCTTCCTCTGCTCTCGCCCTGTCCAACACAATTACAGAGCGAAAATAAAGGTCACCACCACCACCACCTCGGAATCGATGGCCGGATGGTCGCGGCGGGCCGGCCGGGCGCGGGTAGGACGGGGTCACAGGCAGTCACGGACGGTCACAGACGCTGATGGAGGCCACGGGCTCCTCCGTTCGTGCTGGGCGTGCGATGCGTGCGTCGCTTTTGTGTTGCCTCGCGGCGGCTACTCTTGCATGTTGGCGGAAGTTAAGCCACCACTGCCCGCTGCGCGCGGCTGGGCCGGGCCTGGCCGGGCCTGGCCGGGCCGGCACGGCCACACACAGACCGCCGGCGTCTCGTGCCTCCCCGCCGTTTAGAACGTCGCCATTACGTGTTTTCATAAAACTTCGAATAAATTGATTATTTTTTTTCGTGCGTAAGAAAAAGAAAACGACTGACGGAGAAAAATCGCGCGAAGCCATGCGGCCCGCCGCGCGCGGCTACAGAAAAGGGGGTTGTTGTCCCAGCGGCTCGATCTTCTTATCAGACGAGCCGACGTCAGGGCGGACTCGGCGTCTGAAAATACTGCATTTCCCCTTCGCCGCCTTCGCCGCCGCCGCCGCCGCCGCCGCCGCCGCGTCGTGCTGGGAACGCAGGGAGGCGTGCAAATGGCGCGCGGCGGGCCCGGCGCGAAATATGAGCCTCAGGTGCGGCGGTGGCACATCGCCGATGAATAATCGATACGGTGGTGACGATTTGTGGCCGCGGGCGGTCGTGGCCGCGGACCGCACCGCCCGAGTCAGCCGGACCGGAGCAGGGGGCGGCAGGGTCCGGGCTCCGGCCGACTCCGGGTCAGCGCCGCCGCGATAAACCACTGATTGCTGTAGCCACCATATTGTGTAAGGCGTAATTTACAGACGCGAATAACACACTTTAGTTTAGACGCGGGGCGTGGCCGCGGCGTTGCGTTCGCCGTTAATGCTTCTCATGGCCTTTGTCGCACGCGGGGCCCCGGCCGGGCGCCGCCGGGTGCCGTGCGGCGCCGCCACGGCCCGCAGATCTCCCGCCGGCACGCACAAGGCGGCACAGGGCGGCACAGCGCGGCCGAGCGCCGCACCCATTCGTTTGTGAGAGAACGCGGAGAGGTCGTCACGCCGTCGTGCGGAACTCGGCTCTGAACGACAGCCAACACAGTGAGATTAGGGGGGGGGGGGGGGGGAGGGGGCGGGGCCCCCTTGGCCCCGTGGGGGATCATACCCCGCCGGGAGGTGCGGACCAAGCGCGGGTCCTGGCGGGTCCCGGCGGGCCCCGGCCTGGCAGTGGAGCCTCGGACAGCGCCCGAAGCTTAGGCAGCCACCCGACACCCCTGTTGTGCTTATCTGCCTACCTCCGGGCCTCCGGCTCCGGGCCTCCGGCAGCCGCCCGCTGCCGCCCGCCGCCCGCCGCCCGCCCGCCCACCTCGTCTCGCGCTACGACGTAATCGCCTCCGGACTGACCTGAATAGATTTACGGCGGCGTGTGTGAGGGGGGTAGGGGTGGCTGCGTGTGTGTGTGTGTGGGAGGGGGAGACGTCGTTTTCGCGCAGTGCTGACGCTGCTGCGCTCTCGAATTATTGAAATGCGATACCACCGCACACGGGGCCTGCAAGGGATGCTCGCTTGCACATCTGTCTTAATTGAAATCGATCCAGATGGGTTTGTGGGCGCTGCGAGACCCCAGTGTGAAGCGCCTTGGCGAGGGATGTTGAATGTACAGCCAGATTAAGACCCATCAAAAATGTATGCTTTTGTCTTGCATTCATGAGCAAAACGCCGAGGACTTCACTGTCGCCCCCCCCCCTTTCCTGCTCTGACCTAATTTCGCGTTTGTTTCCTCGTGTTTCAGGTGAGAAGCAAAGCAGCTATGCTTACGCTGCCGTCTAGACGGAGCCTGGCAGCGCAGGCGCACACTCACACAGGTGAGCCGTCTCCGTTGCACTGATCCGTGCATCGTCACCTCCGCCCTAACTTGCGTGATGGAGGACCAGGGGGTTCACAGCTCGCCGGGCAACTGATTCCCCGGGGACGTATCCTTAGTTGATTTGGTGAAGGAACCAATTGATCTACCCAACCACTTACTGTGCATAATTCTTTTTTTCTTAGTTGAACATGTGTCATGTGCTATTTTGGAAGATTCAATAAAACTTAACAATAACTGTAAATTCTAGATGTTGTTTCTAAACAAAACCCCTACGTAAACTCAATCCATTTCTGAAAATACATGCACCCAGAAAAATACGCTCTCGGAACAAGAACATTGCTCTCGATATGAGAAAAGTCCGAGTGTTCTCAATTTTTTTTGAATGCGTAATTTACTTGAAATATTGGTGCGCTTGGGCTCCACTTCAGTACCACGCGTGTTCAGCTGACGGTATAAATTCACTTTCTGCAAAGAAAATACCGCCGCCCCGACTGGGATCCGAACCCCGGATCTACGATTTTGAATCCCAGCACTCTATCCACCACGCCACGAGGTCGAGTCTGCCGCCGATGGACCGTGTCCGCGGCACATGATGCGCTTGCCAATGAGTCAAGAGCAGAGGACGCGAACATGAAGATTGAGAACTGTTCTGCACCTGAACCAAGGACCAACTTTTCTGGGTGTGGTCTCAGCCCGCGACTCGACATCTGCTTCTGCTGTGTAGCCGTGGCCCCCATAAGAGGATGTTACACCACGTGCTGTCCTCACTCGCCTTTTTCTCCTCTTCCTCCCGCCCCTCTCGCCGAGGCCTTGTCAGATATCTGGATTGGCGAGACTAGCAAGCCCCGCCACCCCTCTGCGTAAACGCTACACGGCAGTATATACATTCGCCCTGCGATACGATCAACGAGGAAATTTACGATTATTCCGTCCCGTTCCCCCTCCCCACCCGCCCACACACTCACCCCCTCGGGGCCCCGCGGGCTGTCGGGAGAGCGTGTTGCGTCAGGTGGGGTCTCGACAGGCCGTCAGCTTGCCGCCTGGGCACTCGGGCTGCCACTGGAGCCGTCCAGAGCGCGATTGTCTATTGGACTCCCCTGGACCACACGGCCCTTGTTCGAAAGAAAAGGCGGATTTTTCTTGCCGGCAGTCAACAGTTGTCGTCCCTCTTCCCTTTGACTTGCCAAACCAGCCCGAGCGATAAAACGTGGGCCAATTAGTCGGCTTAGTTCAGAGGCCTCTTTCAATCAAACCATCAGGCTGCCATCGGAAGGCGGGGGAGAGGGGATCGAATAACTTACCCCTCCCCCCCTCCTCCCGCCCCCGGACACAATGGCGGGAACTTGAATAATCCGATTATGAAAGTAGGAATAAAGAGTTGCTGATTAACAAAGGCGAAAACCGCGAGTGTCGCCCAAGTTAGAGGGCCAAGCCGAGAAGCGGCGGAAGGAACAAGGCGGTCGTTTCAGTAAAACTGAAAACGGGACGTTCATAGAACGAGCTAGAGCTTTGACTATATATCAACTTGATATTTGAAATACACTCTACGTGCGTCTAAATGGCAAGAACGATTTTGTCTTTGAGCTGGGGGTGGAATTGAGTACACCAATATCTGGGACACTTTTGCACCGCGTCTAGGAAAACTTTTCAGCTGTAATTATTGAGCTCAGATTTGGTTATGAATATGTAAAAATATGTGAAACTCTTAGTACAAGAGAACGTCCCTTCTTTCCGTACTTGCCATGGGGAAAATTCAAAGTCAGTTTAAATTATGAAAATTCTACATAAGAATTCCGCTTGCGGACAGTATCATTTCGGGAGTCTGAATACTCTAATAATCCCAGGCAGTGTATCTGAGAGTGTCACAGGATTAGAAGGAGGGGGCAGGGGAGCGGTGTGGGAGGAGCGCACTAGTAGCCGGGCGGAATAAAGGTGCGTGCCCGGACCACGCGGGGCGTGAAAGAGGCCCGCTTCCGCAGGGAGGAAAGCCCGGGACGGCGTGATGGCCGAGGACCTGAACCAGCTGCAGGAGAGGCAGCGGCCGCCCCCGTGCGCTGTCTGCTGGCTGGCTGCTCCAGACCAAACTAGCCATAACAACCTGGCGTGCATTATACAGTGGCCACGGCCACGGCGTGGTCCAGGACGGCTGTGATGATGGCAGCCCTGGAAGCCCCGGCTGAGGGCGGCCCGAGGCCGGTAATGGCCGACCAGACCCGGCCGGCAGCGCTGCCCGCCGCCACCGCCGCGGCCACGTCCGAAGCGCGTTATCCCAACTAACAGCAGCAGCAGCGCGCCAGCGAAGGAAGCGTCCGAGAGGAGCTGCCCGCCGACCCAGCCGACCCCGCCGGTCCAGCCGGCCCAGCCGGCCCAGCCGGCCCAGTCCGGTAACCCGGTGGAGTCGCCCTCCTGCAAAAAAGAACAGGAAGCACAATTCCGCACCGGACATGGCGGGGCGCGAGTAGTGTGCTTTTGGGGTACGATTCGAAACCGGGGCTGAAACAGTGCTGGGCGTCAGAATTTTCTAAA
Organism: Megalurothrips usitatus; assembly: GCA_026979955.1. Lineage (NCBI taxonomy): Eukaryota > Metazoa > Arthropoda > Insecta > Thysanoptera > Thripidae > Megalurothrips > Megalurothrips usitatus. Next base: position 1,518,678 of record CM049594.1, on the reverse strand, counting down.
ACACGTGCGGCTGGACAGCGGTGGCGGACGGGTGGAAGAGGAGCGGAAATAAAAGAGAGGGGGATGTGACGATAAGCGCACCGCCGGCGGCGGGCCCCGCTCTGCACTTATGAATTCCAGCTCCGATGCAGTTTGGGGTCGACCGCACAGAAGGGCAGCGGCAGCCGGCCGACGGGCAGGGGAGGGAAGGACGCGCTGCCGCCGCCTCCGCCGCTGCTCGCCAGACCCACGCATCTCATGAGGGAGGGACTCGTGGACGCCAGTCACCCCGGTGTGACGGCGAGGGGACGCCAGCCATCTCCGCCCATACCTCTGGTGCCCCTCACACCCCTATCCTCGCGGCCCTCCCCCTGCCCGCGCGCGGCCACGGCCTGCTTTTATAGCGGGCTGCTGTCGCTTTCCGCCGAGCGCGCGGTTTAAAAACGTTTATGTGCCATCGCAAGGCGGAGCGAGAGTCTGGCCAAGACTATCCTGCCAGGAGAGCGAAAAGGGAAAGGGGGAGGGTCCCGGGCGTCAGTATGCGCGCCAACGGCGCGGCGGGAGAAGGACAACAGCACAGCGGGGGAACGGAAAGGTGGGGAAAGGGGGGGGGATCAGCTTTGAAATGTGACCCAGTCGGACTCTGTGGCAGGTTTCGAAGAGGGCGGGTCGATAGGTCCGTTTCGCGGCCTCCCGTACCGCGGCCAGCCGCCGCCGCCGCCCGCCTCCGCGCCCCTGCTGTCGGCAGGGTAGGCAGCCCCGCCGGGCCGTGGTGTGCGGCGGGTGCCTACCGCGCGAGGGGTTCAGACGGGGTCATGCCGCGGCACAGAGGCGGCGCAGAGGCGGCGCAGAGGCGGCCCTGGTCGATAAGTCGGCGTTACGTGGCTCCCTGCCGCGTCCTGATAAGTGTGTGCGTGGCGCTGGAGGCCGAACCACCGAACCGAGACGAACACACCGTGCGCAGCGTGCGCAGCTCGGCGGGGCTGGCAGGCGGGCGGGCGCTGCCGCCTCGCAGGCTCGGGCCGCCATGCGTCCCTGACGGGCTCATTTCCTGGCAGGAATCACTCTCCCGCCACCTCGCAGCGCTGCCGGCCCCCCAGCTCGTTAGGGGCAGCCGCGGCGACAGTCGGCCAACTTGTATTTTCCCAGTCCCGCTACGAGGGTGGCGGGCGGGCGGTCCCGTCGGTCTTTGGAACTGATGGGCCGCGACCGCGGTCGTCTCCTCGCCTGTGTTCGGTGCACCACGGACTGGTGCCGCTGGTGCCGCTGGTGACACACCGGGGCGGCCAGCCGTGTTGCCTCTGTCAATCGAGGCGCGACTGCCACAAACAGAACGGCCGGGGGAATAAACTTCATCGGGGGAGTCGCGAAGTGTGGGGAGCGCAGCCAGATCATTAGGGTCAAGGAGGGTGGGGACGGCCCACATGCAGGAAGGGCAAACAGCCTCCTTGAACCGGGGCTCAAAGAGGCCGGCCCCATAAGCATACAACACATTTATTAAAGGCGTGAGTCCAGTAACAATAAAGACATTGAGTACTTTTCTACTTCTGAACCGGGCGTCGCACAACTTCGCTACTGCGCCCGCACCCATCAAGAGCTTCGAAATCCCTTTAGAGGCGCACTCGTAATCCGGAACCACACTTTGCTCTGCAACTTTGTTGTGCGCGAGTGCCTTTGCCAGATTGGCATCTCTAGATTCAGTGGCGGGTGCCATGGAACTGCACCAATAAACGACGCGATCGGGCCACATAGCACTGCTTAGTGTCACGGGCTGTCCCAGTCAAAATGACGCTTTTTAGATGAGGCTCGAGCCTTTCCTCCTTGTGCACTCATTTACTACGTGAGGGCCATGCTGCTCTTTACGGTTACGCCAGATCGATGATACTGTACCGCCGGCGCAGGCTGTGACGAGGAAGAGAGAGAGGAGAGAGAGCGAGAGAAGAGATGGAGAGAGAGAGAGAGAGAGAGAGAGAGAGAGAGAGAGAGCGTGGGAGGGGCTAGGCTAGAGCACGGGCTAGAGTTGGCGAGGTAGTAACCCACACCCAACTTGAGGGAAAATGCCCGTCGGGCGCCACATATTGGTTTTCCTCTCCGCCACAACAACAACAACAACATGAGCAGCACCCGACTCGGCGCGCGGCAACCACTGCGGCGCGGTGGAGCGCGGCGGGCGTGGCGGGGCGTGGCGGGGCGGCTTGCAGCACACGGCACCGCCTCGACGGCACTCCCACGGAACTGCCGCGGCAGCGCCGGCGCGCTAGACGGTGCTGAAAACTTTGGAAAACAAGTGACGGCAACGCATTCCGAGCTCATGCCGCTGCTGCACCCAGAAAAATGAGTTCTCGATTCAAGAACAGAGCGGGCTCTCAATTCTGGCGTTCTCAATCGTGTTCTCGATGATATTCTCGAAACACCCTATTTGATGCAGCATTTGGCCACTGGCTCGGCAGAGAAGCGCTCGTTGGCTGGCAATGAACTATCAAAAGCGTCGAGGGCACGGTCTCAATTGTTGGCTGACAACATTTGAGTACATTGTGTTCTCAAAATGAGACCAATTAATTACTCTGAGAGGAGATTCTCGGTCTGAGGGCAAAGTGGGATTGACGCGTTTAAGAGCAAAGAAAATCTTGAACCAAGAGAAATGCTCTCGTTCCGAGAATTTATATTTCTGGGTGTGCCTTGGCACGGCGGGGGAATGAGTGAAAGAAGCGGATTGAGGGCGCTCGGGGCGTGTGTCGCCGCAGCATGCGGCGATCCACTCAGAGCAGGGAATCTGACAGTAGAGGTTCTGCAACAGCAGTAGCCCTCAGTGAGGGGGTAAAGAAACACAATATTTTTGAACAGTTAGGGCGTCTTAGGACCGAAAAGTCCAGATGTGAGGCATGACACAGTACAGGTGCACAACACAACACAGGGGGAGTGAACCACACCGCGATACGGTGCGGTGCCGTGCCGTGCCGTGCAGAACAGGGAGCATCATCGATTTCCGGTACAACGGCCAGTTTTCCTCTTCGCCGCATTGTGCGCGTTGTGCTCGGATGCCGTAGACGAGGTACAGTACTAGACTTTTGTCTAGTGGTACAGTACAGTGTTCGAGAGGCGCGCCCGGCCGCGGACACCCACTCCGGGCCGGCCACGCGAGACAAGCCGTTCGACTGGAAAGCCCTTTTGCTTATGAAGTCCGCGCGCCCGCATCGCGTGTCGAGCGCGTGGCCTCGCCGTGCGCCGCCGCCCTCACGGGGAGTGCCTGGGAGCGCTCTCTGCTCTGCGCAGGCAACGGTGCGGCTCCTCGGCTCCCGCACGTCTCCGACACGCGGCCCGGCGGTGCCACACGGAATGTCGACGAGACCGAAAATGTGTGGCTGAGCGACAGAGCGTGCGCTGCGTGCGGCACCGCTGCTGGCGTGTGTGTGTGTGTGTGTGTGTGTGTGTGTGTCTATACATCGAGCGGTGGCCCTAACGAAAGGTCCGCCCCCACTCAGGGGCCCTGCCGCGCCCTGCCGCTCCCGCGCCAGCCAGCGCGGCCCGACCCCGGCCTCCCCTCCCCCGCCCAACCCCGGGCTGAGCTGTCCGGACCGGACCGGCAATCAGTGCACATCCCTCACCTGCAATTACCCCGGGGGGAAACTTTTTCCGCCTCTCCCCCCGTTCGGCCTTTTCGGGCATTTCCTATCAGAGGAGGGGAAGGGGAGTCCGGCCGGCGAGTGGACTGCACACTACCGCCACCGCCTGCCGCCGCCTGCCGCCGCCGCGCCCTCCCCGAAGGACAGCACAGCACGACGGGGTGGGTCATGTGCGTGCGTGCGAGGGAGACGGGGCACAACTTACGCCCGCAAAACCCCCTCCCTCCCTCGCCCCTCCCCTCCCTCCCACGCCCCTCACGCACCCTCACCCCCTTCCGCCCTCCTTGCACACGCACTCACACACAAAGCTACCGTACGCGCGCGGGGGAGGGGGTCGGAGGGGGCGGGCGGATGGCAACTAGTTAGCACGAAACTGCCCTTCAAGGACCACTAGCAGTCTCCCTCCGCCTTCCTCCCTTCCGAGACGATTTCCTCTCGGGCCTCCGCCAAGGCGGCGGCCGGGCTGCGGGCTCCTCGGCGCTCGCAGTGCCCATACCGGCGGCCACAGCCACGGCCTGCCACGGCCTCCTCGATTAATCGAGAGTCGGTCGGGAGAGGCTTATCGCCGCAGTCTACAACGCCTCGTCGCGGTGCACAGGCGGTGCCGAGGACGGTACGCGGCCACGGCGGGGCGCGCGGCGCAGCGCCAAACACCCTATTCAAACGGCACGGAGCGCAGACACCGTGAATCCTGAACGGGTCCCGGATGCGCCTCTCTCGGCCGGCAGGCGTCCCGGCTCCGCTGTTGCTGCTGCTCGCTGCTGCTCGCTGCTGTCCCCGAGGTGCTCCGAGGCCCGATGGCCGAAACAGCTGTACAACCGGAGTGCGCGCGCCGCGCGCCAGAGTTTCCGCAATTTTCACTGCAGGCATTTCCAATTTGCAGCAAGTGGCGAACAGGGGGGTATACTCGTGGCAACAGCGGGGAGGCCACCAGTACCGGCCGCGGGCCCCGCAGCGGCAGGGGCAGGGGGCCACCCCCGCAATGAAGGGAACAAGGCTGTGGGCCCCATGGGCCCCCCCGAGGGGCGGCGGCGGCGGTGGAAGGGACGGGGCGGGGCGAGGCGGGGGCGGGGGTCCACTGGGGCTGCCACAGGGGCTCCTCCTGAAGCCTGCAAGAGGTCTCAGCGAGGGGAGGGGGGAGGGGCAGGGGGATTCGAGGGGGCGCTTTGTGTAGTCCAAACCCCTGCGCCGACTAAGGCTGGTAGCACCGCTACCGCTGCCGCCGCTTCCGCCGCTGCCGCCGCCGCCGCCACTCCGACAGCTACCTCGCCGCCTCAAGTCGAACTCGACTTGACTCGAACACTGTTGTGTGGCACCGCGGCCCCCCGCCGAGCCTCCGCTCAGCCTCCGCTCAGCCCCCGCCGCCGTCTTCCTGGGACAATGACGGCGTGACACTGTGGCGGAAATGAGTAGAAGCGACAAATCCCTGTCCTCCCTCCCCCCCCCCCCCCCCCCCCCCGCTTCCTCCTTCCTCCGGCATCGTCTGGTCCCGGCTCGCCTGATTCTAATCGTGTTCTGATGGTCAGGGAGAGCGGCTGGAGCCGGAAAGCGGAAGCGGCCCTGAAGCTGAGCCCAGACGTGCCTCGCCAGCTGAGCCGCAGCCCGGCAGCTCGCGGGGGATTTTTAGCGTTTCCGAAAAAAAAAAACGCAGAATTGCGAGCGGGGTCCACAACTTGAGAAAATCATAGTGTGCACACGACCTTTAAAACTAGTCTTAATGGAGGCTTTTCCGACGTTATTCAAACAAACAGCCTAAAGCACCTTTATATATGGTATAAAGTTTTCTGAAAAATCGTGGAAACAACACAGTCGCGGTGTACATATTCAGGTACGGTTGCGGATCCATCCCAGCAATGTGTGCCGATGATTCCGTGTACCGGCAGCCAGGCGCACTACCACATCCGTCGGGAACCTCATTCGTCGGCTATCGCAATCCGTGTATTCACACTGGGGCGAGGGGCGCCTGCCGGAGACGGAGGGACGTCCACATTTCCAGGTAGAAGCGGCAGGTGGCAGAAATTCGTGGGTACTTTACGCGAGGACGCTGCCGTTGGCCGGAAAGCGCGCCTGCGAGCGGTAGCCGCCCCCGCTGGGCCGGGCTTGGCCGGGCTGCGGAGGTGCTTCCCGCAGCGAATTCGCAGTTGGCAGCCTTACATATTTAGTAGGCGTGCCCGCAGATCCTCTCCACCGTGCCGTGCCGTGGCGTGGCGCGCCAGCGGCAGCCACGGCAGCCACGGCAGCCAGTGGTCGCTTCACAACGGAGTGGCAGGCGTGATTTGTAAACGTGTTTCCGCTGTTGCAAATCGGGGACACACATTACGCCTCGCTCGCGCACGCTCGCGCACGCTCGCGCACGCCATTGCTCCCACCTGTGGTGTCCGATTGGCTGGCGCGGCGCCTCGCCACCAGCTGCTGCACGCCGCCGCCGCTCTGCCTTCCCTCTCCGTCGCTCACAAGGCGAGCCCCACCACTGTCTCACTCTCGAGGCCCCCCGCCCGGCGCGCTGTACGACACGACATGCATGGGGGAAAGTTAAATCCGGAAGTGGAAGTTTTGGACGCTTAAAGTCCGCTTAGCGAGCAGCCGAAGCAGCCGAAGCGGCAGCAGCGGCGAGTGGAATCTGAAGCCCGGGGGGACTCGTACCCGCCACAACGGCGGGGTGCTCAGCAGCGCGGCAGCGCCGGGGGCACGCGGCGGGCACGTGTGGCGGGCACGTGTGGCGGGCACGTGTGGCGGGCACGTGTGGCGGGCACGTGTGGCTGCTGGCACGCCCGGGCACGGGCCTCCACCACATCCTCCTCTGCGGGTAGGTCAACGCCGAAAAACTCGAAAACGACGTGCACTAGTCGGGCACAGATCAGGAACCGCGAGGAAAGACAAAGTGGAATCGTTGACCAGACGTCCGCACGACAACCGCCTTCCATGCGGGGCGCATCACGAGCGGACGTAGAATCAACCCCCGGGACGACGTGCCGCGTGAACAGTAAAACGCAACGCGGTGAAATATCACCGACGTGTGCACACGCGTGCTAATGGTCCTTTCATGGGCCGCCGTCTTGTGGGCCGGACGGTGTGGGGCGCCGGGCGGTGTGTGCTCTGTTATAGTCGAGTCAGGGAAGGATGGCAGACCGGCGTCAAAGGTTTCGGAGACAATACCACCGCCGCCTTTGTGAAGCGTTTATTGGTGGTCTTCACGGCGTGTTGGTCGGGTCCTACCCTGGTCCTAGAGTGTCCACACAACGTTCTGATGTCTCAGCATCTCGGGCCAGGCATGCATGCATATTGACCGAGGGGGGCCTCAGTTTACGGACGGGTGTACACTGACTGGTGACTGGACCGGACTTTTCCATTGACTGGAATGAAAAATTCACGATCATTTATGGTTCCTGTGTTCTGAGCTGTCACCCACCCCAAAGTAGGCTGAAACTCATTCCTACCGTGACCAAAACTCAAAACGGAAATATTTTTGTTTTGCTCAGAAATCTGTGAATACTTTCAAAAAATGCAAAAATGGGTGGGCACTACCTCGTCCCAGGCCTCCGCCTGGAACCCTCCTGCTTAACTTCGGTGTTCGAATGGGAACCGGTGTACCAGGTATTGACCGCCGCAAAGACACCGGCACAACGCAGCGGCCTTTTTCAGGGGCACGCTTCCGCAACGGTCAATGTAGCCCCCTCCGCCAGCCAGATTTCCGGAATCAACTCCCTTCGACTGGCTGGTTGGTCTGTGGCACTGCGGCCACTCCCGAGCGGATTGGGGGGGAGGTAGGCTTTCCTATATCGTACACAGCCGAAGCTGCTGTACTTCACGACGAACCCTAGTCGCGACGGCGTGTCCTCGTCTGCCAGATTCACAGGGAGCGAAAACGAAGGTACCGAACCCTAGGTACCCCCGTAGCATACACCCGAGTCTCCGAACCAAGTTTCCTTGGTAGACACAGAGCCCCCCCGCCGGAAACCCCGGGCGACCGAGAGAACCTCGGACCCGGGAACGGGGGTAAGCCCGACCGTGCTGCGGGAATCTTCAAGTTGAAACCCAACGCTTACATCTCTCAGTGACGCAGCGCGCACGGCCGTTCAGACAGCCATACCGACGCCACGTTCGGAAGTATATTTTACCCTCTGTCCTCCAAGCGCAGACACAAGAAAAATTTAGAGGAATCGGTAAGATTCGAACCCCCGACCTTGCAGTCGCTAGCCATCCACTATACCCACGCGGCCACAGAGCCGCGATGGCGATTCCTGCGCGCCCCCTATACTTTACACACCGTCGTCTAAGCTGAGCCGACAGAAAAAATGCACGGACCGGCAAAGAGTTGGACCCTGACCAGCCGCCCGCCGGCTGGACTCGCTAACCGCGCGGCTACCGGGCTTCAGTGCGAGACACTCGTGCGCTCCCGGTACTGCAGCCGCACGACGTGTCCGACTGGAAATTGAATGGACTTTGACTGGAGAGTGACTGGACTGGAAGGCGTACACTGACTGGAAGCACCGGGGTACCCCTCGATATTGACACAAAGTCCCGACTCGGGGACGCATGGACACTCTAGGACGACGAGGCTGTCCCTTCGGGAGCAGCGGAACGACCGTAATTATCACCCACACAAAGACAGCAAACATCAATGCGAGCCGGTCTGCCATCCTTCCCTGACTCTACTATACCAGGCGCCGCCTCGGCAGAGCCCCGGCCCGCGCGGCCCCCGGCGCCCCCGCTCCTCCGACCGACACGGCCCAGACCGGAACATTTAGACGAGATTCCGGAATATCAAGTCCGAAATAAGATGGACGAGAAAACTCCACCCACCTCCGGAAACCCTCCCCCCCCCCTCCGGCCCGCACTACTGCGCCGCCACTACAGCCGACGCGGCCACCCCCGCGCTCCCGTGGCACTGCGGGCGGACTTGTACACGCCACGCCGGGGCCCCGCATGCTAATGCCGCCCACTGCCGCGCGGCCCACCACGGCCCACCCGCTACCCCATCTCGCCTTTCCCCTTGAACCCGATGTGGGTCAAGTCCAGTGGACCATTTGCTTTTCGGACGCACAGCTGAATAGAGAAACGACTCCCGCACAATGGCGGCCGGCCGCGCACATAGCTCGGCAGCGCGGCAGCCTTTCGGGCCGTGCCGACGTAAAAGAGGCGCAATCGCATATTAGCCCCGCAGCCGGCGAGCGCCGGCCCACTGTTGCCGCGCGTGTTTGCACGGTGGGAGAGGGCGGGAGGCGGGAACCAGGCGCGGCCGCCGCAGTGCTGCCGACCTAGAGAGACTCCGGCCCGCCCGCCGCGGCCCGCTCTCCGCCCCGCCAGCTCCGACGGCGTCGGATCACCGCGCCGAACAGGGAGATGTGACCGCCCTGCCATGGCCTCCCACCCTCCTGTGGCCGCTGCCGCCAGGGTCGTCATGGCAGCCGCGGCTCCGCCGGGCTCCGCTGGGCTCGACCCTGTTGAAAGCCCCCCACGTCCTCTGCTTCCTGCTGGGCGCGTTATTGCGTCCTGTTGGCGGCCCCCCGGGGGGTCCCAGCGGCTCTCCGCACCCCCGCTGCTTTTTCGCGTTTAGAAGGTCGTTGGCCGCCCGCCGCCCGCCCGCCTCGCCGCGGCCCACGGGGGCCGCCCCTGGCCGCGCCCTTGCGGGCCTGACCGCCGCGCCGCCCACCGCCGCTCACCTGTGGGGTGAAAAATGTGGCACGACGTAGGCAGCCATCGACACCTGCGTTCGCGTGGCGGTGGAAAAGTCGTGGACACAGTTGGTCTGGTGTCTTTTCTAACTTCAACTGTGGAGGACGTTGCAAAAATTCACCGTGCCCTCCTCCAGACAAGTGTGATTTAATCGCTGACTATTGAGTCAACGGAATGTTTTCGAAAATTATTCGTCCGAGTAATCTACTTTTTTTTTCAAAAACTCTGTGGCACTAGACAGTCGACACGAGCACGAATGACACTGCGGCGGTAGACGTTAGGATGCGTGGCCGGCGGCGGGCCAGCAGGCGGTGACCGCCAACAGTGTCGAGCCCCGCCAGAACCGCACCGTGGCCAACAGTCCGTCTAGCGGCGACCGGGTGACCTCTGACGGTGACCAGGTGCGATCGCGCGGCCACTGATTGGCCGTGCCCCCCGGGGTCCCCGGGGTGCGAGCCCCGGCGGCGGCGCTGCCGCACTTCGACCGGCCGTGTTGGGCCGTTAAGGGCGGCCGGCCACGTCGGCTGCAGCCACGATACAAGCCGCCTGGCCGGCGACGCCCCCGCGGGCCGCGCGCGGCGTGTCTCGGCGGCGACGGCGGGGTGGCGTGCGTCGTCAGAGTTATGTGCGGCGGCATAACGACTCGCGGGGCTGCCGGGCGCCGCGTGGCCCTTCCGCTCCGATGGGGGCGGGTCCTGCCTAGCCCAGCCCAGCACTGCCCTGGACAGCACTCGTGTCAATAGTGCATAAGCGGGTGCCCGCGCGGCGCGCACACACACTGCAGGCGACGCCGGGCCAGGCGGGCCGGCCGCGCACCGCGTAATTGTTTTATCTCTCGACACACTGCCGCCGGCCCGGCACGGCCCGGCACGGCCCTGACAGAACCACTGACCGCGCGGTGCGGTGGCGGCGTGGCCCGGCGTGGCCACGAGGCGCGCCCGCGGACCGCACGCACCCCCCGATAAACCGGGGCCCATAGTAATTACGCACGCATTACACTTGACGCCGGACCCCGCCGCGGCGGGACGTGGACACCACCGATCAGCCCCGCCGCCCCACCGGCCCCGCCCCGTCCAACGGCCACCGCCCCCGACGCGGGCGACGAGCGACGGCCTCGGCGACGGCCTCGGCGACGGCCTCGGCGACACCCGCACCAACGCCCCGTCAGCGCGGCCCTCGCGGTGCATCGCGGCGGCTGTGTATACACGGCTCCCCCAGCATTGTGCGCGGCCCCGGCCGGTCCACTCCGCATTGTCGCATTCTCGAAAAGGAGAAGTGACGTCGCCGCCTCGTCGTCGTCCCTATCGTTCCCGAGGAGCGGCCGGGTCTCCTTGTGCTGCTGCTGCTGCTGCGACGGACGCGCGCGCAGATTGAAACTGTCCGCCCCGCCCCCTTCTCTCCCCCTTCTTCTCTCCTCCGGTTTCCTCCTGCCCTCTCTGTCCTTTACATACCCCCGCCCCCTACTCTCCCTCACCACCGTCGCCCACCACCTTGCCCTACTCCCTCTCTCTGTCGCGCTCCCTCTCGCCGTTCTCTCTCTGTATCACTCCATCCCTCTCTCTCTCTCTCTCTCTCTCTCTCTCTCTCTCTCTCTCTCTCTCTCTCTCTCTTTCTCTCTCTCTCTCTCTCTCTCTCTCTCGGGCCTCCGGGCCTCTTTCTTTCCCCAGGGGGCTAAAGATGGAGTGGCAGTCCTTGCCTGGCGCTGCCGGGTGCTGCTGGGAGGCCCTATAGCGGCATATATCATTTTACGAAGAGTACGGACAAGAGGGGTGGGGGTGGGAGTGAGAAGGAGAGAGAGAGAGAGAGAGAGAGAGAGAGAGAGAGAGAGAGGAGTGTGGGAGAGAGGCGGCTGCCGTGATGTGCGGACCGGCACCACCTTAATCACTGTCGCTGGGGACAAGGTGCTTTCATGAGACGCAGTGTCTGCTTCTGACCTACTCCACAGCCGTACAGCGCGCAGCCTCTTTCCTCTCTCTCTCTCTCTCTCTCTCTATCTCTCTTTCTCATCTTGTACCTCCTTCTCTCTCTCCACCCTTCCCTTATTTCTTTAAATTTCTTCTCTCTCTCTCTTGCTCTTGCCCATTTTTCGCTCTCTTGCTATCAAACCCTTCCCCACCCACCCACCTGTCTTCCTTCCCAACGTTGTCCTTTTCATCCCACCTGCTTCCTGTCGCTGTTCTCCGTTTGCCCCCCACTTCTGCTCCCCACTTTATCATCTCTCTCTCTCTCTCTTCCTCTCCCCCGCCCTCCAGCTCCCCTTCCTTCCGTGTTCCGGTTCCTGTGCTCCCGCGGCCGGCGAGCGACTCTTTTCCCGCGCCGCTTCCTGCCCCCAATATTTTAGGGACATTTGTCTGAGTGCATCAGACGACTGTTAGTCCTGCTTCGCGGCCCCCTGCTGTTCCGCGCAATATATATACGCGGCAGCGGCGGCGCCCCCCGCGGAGCCCCGGCCATCCCCGCCTCCGGCACGGCTGTCCCGTGCCTCTCCAGGGAGGCTGCCTGTCTGCCCACCCCCCGCCCGTCTGCCCGTCTGCCGCGCCATGCGCTGCTGCTGCGATGCGAAATCCGAGGTGGAATACCGTTTAAAACAATGTGATCTCGAGCTCTTTATCTGGGGAAGGAAAGCGGCCTACCGGGGATTGTTAGCCAGGGACGCCGAGGTGCTGTGCTGTGCGCCCCGGCGGACGGCGCCAGCGGACGGCTCCGGCCTCCCCTCGCCTCCCCCTGCACCTGGCGCCTCACTCCCCCCCCCCCCCCCCCTCCTCCTCGCCCGCGCCGCAACGCGCCCACCGGAGGCCTGACACAACAGCTTGGGATTGGGTAGCCTGCCGGGGGTAGCACACAACTAACACTCAAATTTGAATATAAAACGAAAACGGAGGAAGGGGAAGGGAAGGAGGGTGACGGGACACACTGAGAGAGAGAGAGAGAGAGAGAGAGAGAGAGAGCGCTGTGCTGCCGGGAAAGAGAGCGAGAGCGTGCGAGAGAGAGAGAGAGAGAGAGAGAGAGAGAGAGAGAGAGAGAGATAGGGCAGACGAGAAACAAGAAAAACAGAGGAGGCGGGCAGAGAGGAACGCGCCGGCAGTGGAAATCGGAGAAGGAAGCAAAGTTGTATGAGTAGCTAATGCAGAGGGGACACGCGCACGCGGCCCGCGGACCCCGGAGAGCCCCGCAGCGCCACGTAGGGCCCCAAAGGGCCCAGCGTACGGGCTTGTACACTTTTGGCTACTAATATGCAACTATTCTTTATTTCTATTTCTCTTTTTTTTTTTTGGGTCCGAGCGGAGCGAGGAGCCCTTTGCAGCGACTTTCACGCTTCTTCTCTCCTCCTCCCAACCATTGTTGCCGCTCATAGCCTATGAGTTCGCTTCCCATTATAAGTATCCCTACGTTTTAATTTTTTTTTCATTTGGGCGCTGGAATTTTTTTTTCCCGTGCCCCAGCTGCGACCCTGCTGCTACTTATTTTTCAGGCTCGTGATAACACTGTTCGTGAGACGCGGCTTTCAGCGGCCCTGCCTCGGTCACATGTCGTTTTAATCAATTTCCGTCAATTTCGGTAATTTCATTTCTGTGTAGCTCTCTCTCATGCCAATCTCTAAACTATCCCTCTCCTCCCCACCTACACGCCGACCGCCGCTCTGTGTGAGCCGCCGCGGCAGGCGTAGCCAGGCAGGCAGGCAGGCAGGCAGGCAGGCAGGCAGGCAGGCAGGCAGGCAGGCAGGCAGGCAGGCAGTATCGGGCCAGGAATGCGGAAAATGTAGAGGAGCGGTCTCTCACCTCGCGCGCTGTACCTCCGTGCCCCAAAGCCTCCCCCCATCCTGGCGTTGGCTTCTCTCTCTCTCTCTCCCACTGTCTCTTTCTCACTCTCTCTCCCACTTTCTCTCTCTCGCTTTTGCTCTCTCCCACTCACTCACTGGCTCTCCCTGTCTCTTCGCTTTCTCTCTCTCACTCTCTCTCTATCTCTTTAGTGGCGGTTCGATGGTGCTGAAAGAGGGGGCGGGAAAAGGTCTGCTCTCTGAGTATTTACATTTTGAAGGGACCCCTGTCTACCGTCACGGATCCCTCACAGTTTCCGCATTTCCCGTTGCTGGAGGGGAGCAAACACGGAACTCGGTTACTAATTCCGAAGTGGAAATCCAAAACTCTATATGCCTTTGCCGCCGTGTAAAACTATAACGGTCCACATCCGAGACACAAGCGTGATATCGCGCTGTCCCCCCCCCCCCCCCCCCGCGCTCTCTCGTTTCCACTCTTTCACTGCACGCAGCGTGTGTGTACACACGTGCTATGGGGTACGAGGACGTGTGTGTGTGTATGAAATTGTTTTCCGAAAACGGCGCGCTGTGCTATGCGGTGCACACGGCGTCCCGGTGCGGCGGGGCGGAGCCGGCGGAGCGGGGGGAGCAGGGCGCGTCGTCACCCCCCGGGACCAAAGACATACATCACAGCCTTTACACCTGATGCATGCACACTTATTTTTCCATATTTTTTTTTTCGTCCGCCGCGGTGTGCCGCGGGCCGCCAGGCGGCGTCGTTACTGCGTACGTGCGCGCCGCGCAGCACCGCACCACTCGCTGCCCCGCCGCCCGCGCTGCAGTCCGCGGTGTGCAGCGACCATCCGCAGTGGCGACTGCGCTGCGCCGATGTTACTGGACAGTTTTGGAACATTTGACGAAGCTTCCTCCAGTGCGGGGGCTGGGTGGATGAGGAGGGTGGGATGTCCCGCGTCAGGCGGCCGGCTCGCCTCGTATGGCACGCGGGCGGCACGGGTGCGTGCGTCCGCCGCCGCCCTGATGGTTTCGGGGAGTTTTTCCGCGGGGCCGGAAGAGCACTTTGAGACATAAAGGGAGGCCGCGGCGCGGCGCGGCTCGCCCGCGGGGGGATGAGCAAGGAAAGAAAAGAAGTCGATTCTCGTGTGTCCCAGCGCGCGCGCTGAGCCGCCGCTCCCCCCCCCCCCCCCCCCCCCCGCCGCCCCCCCCCCCCCCCCCCCCCCCCCCCCCCCCCCCCCCCCCCCCCCCCCCGCCCATCGCCGTATTAGCACTCCTGGGGGATCTCCCGCTGCTGCCGCGCCCTACTCTTCTCCTCCTGCCGGTCGGCAGTGCTGTTGTTGTTGTTGTTGTTGTTGTTGTTGCTGTCTGTTATGATCCAGGACGTCGGTCGTAAATTCCCGTCATTCCCCGAGAACACGCCACCCCTCTCTGCGCAGCCCGGCGGTGGCCGGCGGTGCCGTGTCCACCCGCGGGCCCCGCTCCGCGGTGCGTGTGCACGGTGACCGGCCAGCGTCGAGGCCCACTGGGCTGCGTCGTATTTGCGGCCCCAAAGGCCCCCCCCCCCAACCCCAGCCTGCAAAGAGATGTGCCATACCGCCCAGTACAGCTTCTGCGTTCTCACCAAGAAGCCAGGAAGGCCGCCCCCCGGAGGCGGGGTCTCCGGGTCCGGAGCCGCACAGCGCGACGCTGTGAGAGCCCAACTCCAGTTACCCGGAACACGGGACGGCGGCCTTCCACCCGCCTGCTTGTCGCAGCTCTTCCGCGAATGCATCCCATCCTACGTCTCGCACTCTTACCGGTTTCTTTAGAATTTTCTCATGTGCCATATAACTACTCTCCATTACCGTTCAGACCAGACATCTCTCTCTCTCTCTCTCTCTCTCTCTCCCCCCCCCCCCTCTTCTCCCCCTCTCCCTCTCTCTTGCTGCAATATTCGATGGGTTGGGTTCTTGTCGGACACGTCCCCTCTGGCCCTGCCGGTCCTACCGAGCCCCACTGGGTTCTGCAGGCCCTGCCTGGGCCCAGGGCTTTGGCGCGGCCCGGGCTGCAGGCTCTCCTCCTGGGACGTCCCTATGCTCCTCTGCAACTCTCCCCCCCCTCCCCCCCCCCCCCCCCCCTCCCCCTCCCCCTCCCCCCCCCTCCCCCTCCCCCCCTTCCCCCCCCCCCTCCCCCGTACCCCCGGCCTCACCCCCCGGCAACCCCACGGGAGGTCCCAATGAAGAAGCATGGCGGGGATGAGGTGCTGCCGTGCCCCCCGCGTGACGAAAGCCAAATATATTGCCCGGATTTTTACGATGTGTGAGATCCCCCCTCTCCCTGCCCCCCACCCCTCTCTCTCTCTGTGTCTCGCACCCTACCCTCGTCCGTCCGCGTGCGGAGCCCACACACCGCAGCAGTGGCATGTGTGGTGAGGCGAAAAAGACTCCTCTCTCTCTCTCTCTCTCTCTCTCTCTCTCGCTCGCTCTCCCTGCGCCCCTCACGCGCCGATCCCCATATACGTTCGGCGCCCAAATAACCTCGATCCCGCGCGCCCCCGTCGGCCCTACTCAGCCCCGCTCTGCCCCGCTCCCCGTTGCCCCCGCCGGCCCCGCTGCCCCCGCTGCCCCCGCTGCCACCCCTGCCACCGCTGCCACCGCTGCCACCGCTGCCACCGCTGCCACCGCTGCCACCGCTGCCACCGCTGCCACCGCTGCCACCGCTGCCACCGCTGCCACCGCACATCTTGTCCAGATGGGTTCACCCTGCGCTGCGCCCGGCACCGCCGCCGCGCTGTAGGCGTAAGGATGCGGCCGCAGGACTTAATCTCGAAGGGAATCGGTGTCTCTCTCGCACCACCCTCAATTCACTTCTCCCCCCCCTCTCTCTCTCTCTCTCTCTCTCTCTCTCTCTATCTCTCTCTCTCCCCTGTCCCTTCCATGTCATTCCGTCCCCATCCCCTCACCACTGTCTCCCTCACCTGATATCCCCCCTCCACTTTTACCTAATCTCTCATATTTTCTTCATCTTCACCATTTTTTTTCGGTTTCCCCTCCGGGATCAACGACCTTCCCCTGACATGTACCTTTCGCGATATCGATATCTGCAAAACCGAACCATAAAGAGGGAGGGTCGCGCCGTGTTTTCTCCAAAGTTACGGTGGCAGTCACATAGCCGCGCACACACGCTGCACGACTCGATGTCATTTGGCGCAGCCATGCAGCCGTCGGGTCGCTGGACCGGCCGTTTGGCTGCCGCGGCCCTTGCCGGCCCATCCCCCCCCCCCCCCCCCCCCCCCCCCCCCGTCTCACTCCCACGCCCCTCTGCGCTGCACGTCGGTCTCGCTCGCGTGACCTTCCGCGGATCGCTCCCGGCACTGATTGGATTGCTGGCCGGGGCGGCGGTGGGGCGGCCCCCGACGGCTCACAAGCTCACGTATTTAAACATCACGAACGGGATCACGTGAGGCGTTGGCGCCTGTGACGGCCGGGGTAGGCCAGCCCGCCCGACACGCGTGCATGCGGGCGCGGAGATCTGCCTGCCCGCCGAGCGCCACGACGGACGCTGCAGCGCTCTGCGGCGAAGACACCCACCGCCGCCGCGGCACTGGCGGCGCCCCCCAACCCGCGAGCCCTTTCCATTCAACATTCCTCTCTGGGCTCTCATTCGGGCGGGCGCGAAGAACAGGCAAAAAGCATCTCGTGTGCCTGCTGTTGCACTCATCATACACACGAGTAGAAAGAGGGAGTGAGAGACAGATTATTTTCGAACAGCATGTCTGATCGAGGACATACTGATTCGTCCCCAAAACTCTGCACTGCAGCCCCCGCCGCGTGACGCGGGCACGCCCGCACCCCCCCCCCCCCTCCCCCTGCAGGCAGCCTAGCACTTTCCTCTCTCTCTCTCTCTCTCTCTGGTGGCCGCCGGACTGGTGATCTCTTGAGCCGGCCGATCACGACGGGGGCAATTTCGCCTCTGCCGTGCGGCCGTGTGGCGACGGGACGGTCCGAGCCGCACCGGCCCTCCGGCCGCCATGACCAACACGCTCATGGCAGCGATATAAATCGCCCTCACGGCCTTAATACCCCCGGCTCTCCAATTTGGCCTTCCGAAATTAAGCAAGGGGCCTTTGTCATTTTGAATTTGAGGAGGACGAGGTGGGGGGGGGGGGGGGGCGGCTGCCGGTGGGGCCGGGGGGTGTTTGGACAGGGGCGGTGGTGGGAGGGGGTGCGAGAGGGGGAGCAGAGGGAGATTGCTGCCTCGTTCGTCGCGTTGCTCGCGCACTTTTGTTTACTCCCGTTTTACTTTTGTCTTTTTTATTTGCGAGGCACGGCGGCGGGGCCGGGCCTTGTGTGCCTTGGCAGATCTGCCCGTCCCGTCCCCGTGGCTGCCGCGCCGTGCCGTGGCCGTGCCGTGGCCCTGCCTGCGCAACGTCCCGGGATTAATAAGAAAAAATGCTCGAGACGAGTTGAGCCGAGTTGGCGGGTCAAGACGCGGCCTTCTGTGGGCGCCACGGAGCGGCGGAATGGGACACAGCTGAGGGAGAAGAAGTGCGGCCAAGGGGCGGCCATGGGGCAACCAGGAGGCGGCCAGCAGCGGCCGGCCAGGGCGACGATAGTGGTGGGGCCCTGCGGGGGTCTTTGAGGGAGCCAAGCGGAGCCGAGGGAAGGGGTGTGCTTCGAAGGAGGAACCGCCTTCTCGCCTGGAGGCTTGTAAACGCTCTCTGAGAATTAATTTTCGTCCAAACGTCCGGAGAAAAAAAAGGGAGATTTCTCTGCTGCGCCTCCGCCAACCCTTTCCCCCATTTCGCATTTTATTTTATTTTTTCGCCACCGCATACCGCCACTGCCGGACGCCGTTCGTAATTCGGAGAGCCGCCCAGTCGAAGTCTGTTTCTGTCGGCTCCGGACGGGGAGGGAGAGCGAGCGAGCGAGAGGCAGAGAGGAGGACCAATACAGGGAGAGAGAGAGAGAGAGAGAGAGAGAGAGAGCGAGAGAGAGAGAGAGGGAGGGGGGGGAGGGAGAGGGAGAGAGAGAGAGAGAGAGGGAGAGGGAGAGAGAGGGATAGAGAGAGAGAGAGAAAGGGAGGTGGCGGGGGCAGGGATCGCCGTGGGGGCAGCCGGTCGTACCGCCACACCCTTTTACTTTAATAAACGCTCTGAGAGGGCCGTTGGCCGCCGGTGTCGCCGGTGGCCTGTATTCTGCGGTCCTGGAGCCTGGAGCCCGCGGGGGACACGCTGCCCGGCCTTGCAGGACCGGGGTGATCACGAGCCCCCGATAGCCGGAGGGGGAGGAAATCTGTGCGTCGTACTTCCGCAGGAGGAAGAGGAAGGGGGAAGGGGGCTGACGAAGAGGTGGTGCCGATGGCTCGAGATTGAAACTCATCCATGTCCACACGGCAAAGTGGTGGCGTGGCGTGGCGTTCCCACCATGTGATTGCTGTGTCGAATGGGTGCACGGAGCCCCAAAGGTGAGGATGTCGTGTCGACCAGGAAGGGGGAGAAAAAAAGGGGGAGGGACGGACTCTGTTCGTCCAACAGGGAAAACACTGTGCGTGCGAGAGGGGTGTGTTTTTGCAGGTCGTGCGTGTACGCTCCCTTTTTGTTGTATTTTTTTGTTGCAGGAAAGTGGGAAAAAGTACGCCACTTTTGCGAATGTAAAGCAGCTGTTCTTCGTGTCTGCTGCTCGCCGCTCTCGTGTTACTCGAGTGACTGCTGCCCAGAGAGGGATGACCGGGGGGGGGGGGGGGGTATATACTCTGCGGTCCCTACAATTCTGTCGAGGAGCTGCAGCTCCGCGGGGGCTGGCTCCCCTAGTGACTGCGCCCGCCGTCCCAGAACAGGGGCGCAAGTCAAAAATGTCGAAGACGGAGGCGCGACCGCGAGGGTTGACGGGCTGCTGCATGTCCGTGCGTCTCCCCGCCGGCGGCGACGGGGAGACCGCCGGTCCGGGCCGGGGCCAGCCGGGGCGGGCCGGGGCACTGCTCTGCACTGCTCCGCTCGGCAGGTGCGGCTCGGCTGCCGCAGTGGTTCCGTGGCGCCGCTCGGCGAGGTGAAAATAATGGCCGCTGCCCTCCGCCTCTGCCGCTCACTCCGCCCCCGCTCCGCCCCCGCCCGCCGCGGCCAGCCTCTGCCCTGCTCAGCCCAGCCCTGCCCAGTCCTGCCCTACCCTCGCCGCTACCCGCCACAATTCATCCTGAATGGCCGGTCGGTCCGCCCGGTGTGGCTGGTGAACGGGGCGCGGCAGGCGCGGCGGTCGGCCGGGGGCGTGCCGCACGCCGGGCCTTGAAGGCTGTGAAATGGCAGCTCATTAGCACTGTGTACCCGGAGTACAACCCCAGGCCGCCACTGCACCGAGACGCTGCCACTGCTGCCACCGCCTCCTGGAACGGGGCATACAGCGCCGCCTCGAGCACCGCACCCGCCGTGTTTCACTTTTTCTGCTGTATGTCACTGCATATTTTCGAAAATTGCGACATGAAACTGATTTTCCATCTGGACGTTACGTGAAACGAACAAAAGAGAAAGAGAAAGAGAGAGAGAGAGAGAGAGAGAGAGAGAGAGAGAGAGAGAGAAAGAGAAAGGGGGGGGGGGGGGAGGGAGGGAGTAAAAAGCGACAGAGAGAAGCAGGGTACGAGGTTTGGGGCGGTGGTAGGGAGGGGGATTTGGAGTGGTCGTCTGTCCGTTCGTTCTTTCGTTGGCGGCCAGGATATGAAAAATAAATTGGTGGTGGCCAGGCCGCCTGAAGCCCCCCCGGATCGAGGACCCCCCTACCTCCCTCCGTCCTCGCCTCTCCCCACCCCCGCTCCCGGTCGCTGCTGCTGCTGGAGACAAAAGAAAACAGCCTCGGTAGCGGCCTCGGCGGTAGCGGCAGTGAAGGGTGACAAAGCGGCTGGCGCTGCGGGAGGGCCGCTGCCGCTGCTGCCACCGTCGCTGCTGCCTCTGCGGCCGCCGCCGCTGCTGGCGGCCGCGAATCCTCCCAGCGCCGCGCGAATAATCCCTTCTTTATGGTGGATAATCCCAGCCAATAGCGGCGCCCGCGCTGACCGCCCCCCTCCCTCTCCTGGCGCTACACGCGCTCCCACGCACGCTAGCGCCGCGGCGGCGGCGGGCGCCACAGTATTTCACTCCCCCCTCCTCCCGCCACACACGCAACGTAATCGCGCCAGACCTCCTGTCCAGACAGAGCGGCGCGGCGGCGCGGCGGCGCGGCGGCGGACCCGCACGCCACGCGACATAAGGGGGCTGACCCAGGCAAACGGGCGGAGAGGGAGGGGCGCCGTGGGGGGCGCTGACTTCCACTACAGTTCCCGGGGGCGCCGCCGGGGAGGGAGGGGGGGGGGGAGGGAGTAGGGCTTGTCTTGGCGGCCCCGGCTGCTCCTCCGCGCGCCCTGCTGCGGGGCACCGCGGCTCCGCTGCACTGTTGTTGCCCGCCGAGTTTCTCCTCGTTGTCGCTTCCAGCGGCTAGGCAAGGTAACAGCCGGGGAGCGCGGGCCGCGGCGGCGGCAGTGTTCTGCGAGGGGCTCGGCGCCCACAACGAGGCCCCGCAGTGCGGCGCGCACCGCGGCCTGTCCGCGGGGCGCTCCTCTCCGTCACGGCCTGCAGCTCGCCTGCTCCGTCTAGGCGCGGCCGGGGTGCCGGGGTGCTGCGCTGCCGTGCCGCCACGCCTCGGCCCCAAGCTCGGCCTCAAGGCTTGGCCTTCGCTGCCGCCGCAAATCCACTCCCAATCCAGCCACACATCCACCTCACATCCTCCTCCCCCCCCCCCCCTCCTCCTCCTCCTCCTCCTCCTCCTCCTCCTCCTCCTCCTCCGCCAGCTCGGTTCGGTTCGGCTCGGCAGCCCCCAATGGGCCCGCGGGGATAAATAAACAGGACTAGTGAGAGGGGAAAAATCGTGTGGGTGTGCGGCGGAGACAGAGAACCGGAGAGAGAAGGGAGGGGGGCCTGGATATTGCGTTGACAGGGGGATCAGCAGCGAGCGGAGAGGAAGAGAGAGGGGCAGAGAAAGACAGAAAGTATTTTAGGGGAAAGAGGGGGGGGGGGTATGCTCGACTTGATGCCGCCCCCTACTACACCCACACCCTGGGGGCCCACTCATGTCCCATTTGTAAATTCGTACGTCGCCCACGCCGCACCGAATCGTCGTGGGACGTCGCGGTGCCCGTCGATTTCGGCAAGGACGCGGCGGAGGGCGGGCGTCTATCGAACCGTGTACCGCAGCGCTGCCGGCGGCCGCCCCCTACGTCTTCACTTTCCCGGGAATGACCGCATCGCCGGGTGAGATGGGTACCCGGGGCGCCGCCTCCGGGGAGTCCGGCCTCGGTGCTCCAGGGGCGCAGGGCGGCGCAGGGCGGCGCAGGGCGGCGCAGGGCAGCGCCACCGCATCGGGTCAAGGATCCCGCCCGCCTGTTTCGTTTGTTGATCCAGCGTGTTGGCCCGAATACGTGCCGGCCATCGCCGTGGCCCCGCCCGCCCCTCCCCACCCCCCCTCCCTCCAACCGCGTCCCGGTCATCCTCCATTCGCTGCCCTTCCCCACCCTTCCCGCCCGCACTGCCAGCTGGGCCAAGTCAAGTTGCGCCAAAGCCGACCAAAACTTTTCGTTCGTGGCCTTGGAGGAAGGAGCAGGGAAAAAAATATTGGTGCCAGACATCTGGCTTTCAGATGTCGGCCGGAGGGAGGCTGTTCCCCCCCCCTCTCTATCTCTCCCCCCCCTCTCCCCTCTCTCTCTCTCTCTCTCTCTCTCTCTCTCTCTCTTTCTCTCTCTCTTTGGAACGTAATTTATGACGCGATTCCTGAGAAGGGGGAATGATTGAAATATTTACCGGGGCACGGTTACTAGACTGCGTCCTTCGTCAGGCAGCCATCTCCTCCATTCCCGGTCTGAGTAAGGACATAATAATTGCAGGGTGCACCATCAAAGAGAGCTGCAGTGAAAACGCCGGTCGCACTGTAATAAACAAAAATTGCTGGAAATTTCTAAACAGTTGGTGCTGAAAATTTTCCTTCTTTTCAGGAATATCCAAAGCATTATCGGTGATTTCCAACACATTGAAACCAGGTTTTTACATGCAGAACGTTCTTTTCGAGTAAGGTAATTTTGTAATGCATTGGAATTTCCCTTAATTTTGTTGGGATCACAAACACTCGTGCCGCATCTTTTCCTATCATTTTGTTGGGATTTTCCAGAAGTGTTTGTGACAGTACGTCACCCGTGCTGCGCGTGAGTTGATCTTGTTTGTCTTGGCAACACCGTACAGTATATACATGACTCTGTCATCCGCCGCCCTCTATATCTGGCACCAAATCCTTGCGCTGTTTCCGCTATAGTTCTATGGTATATCCGTCGACCTAGGGTTCGCATGCCTCCTCACCTTGTTTCGACTTTGCATCATTTCCTCGTTTTCTGCCGACCACGGTTTTCTCACGACAAAGTCCCCAGCTGTGACGAAACTCTTCTCCTGCAAACAACGGGAGCAGCGGCGGCAGCAGCAGGCTTATGCCGGGCTCTGCTCTGCGCCCCTCCTCGTGTGACAAAATTAATATTCTTTGTTTCGCGACGCACGGCGAGTGTCAGACAGGATGACGTTGTTACGACACAACTCGACTCCTCCCGTGTTTGTGTGTGTGGGAGAGAGAGAGAGAGAGAGAGAGAGAGAGAGAGAGAGAGAGAGAGAGAGGAAGAGAGAGACGGAGCCCGGATAGGGCTTTGAGGGGCGAGCAGAAAGGAGATGAAAAGACGACAGAGAGATGAGGGTGAGAGCAAGGTAAGGCGAAGAGATTGGTCGACACGATACTGCGAGGCGGCCTCGGCAGCTGCATGCGCTGCCTGCGCAGCTGCCTGCGCAGCTGCCTGCGCAGCTGCCTGCGCAGCTGCCTGCGCAGCTGCCTGCGCAGCTGCCTGCGCAGCTGCCTGCGCAGCTGCCTGCGCAGCTGCCTGCGCAGCTGCCTGCGCAGCTGCCTGCGCAGCTGCCTGCGCAGCTGCCTGCGCAGCTGCCTGCGCACACCCTGCTGGTCACCATGCTGTCGTTGTGCCCACACGGCACGCCCACGCTCGTCGGGTTCCCTCGGTAGTGTCTGTGCGCGAAACTGTGACACGGCGTGCACCGGCCTGGCCCTCGTCCCCGCTGCTGATGCCTGGCGGCTGGGCGGGCGGGGGGCGCCGTGCTGGCTAGACTACCCGCCCACCCGCCGTGCGCGGGGGCGCCTCCGGATGCCTACACCCCGGGCTGACGCCGACCTGCACAGCCGGGGGAGCCGCCGCCGTAGTGGACCACACTGCTCATCAGTGTTCTCACAGCACCTCGAAAATTCCTGATCCTCTGCGAAACTTGAGATGGGATGAAGGTCAAGGATGGCGAGGGGCTAAAGGTTACGATAGGGCTCCGGGGTGTCTCCGGGCGGCTGGGCGGCGGGCCGTGTGGGCCGGCCAGCACTGCGGACTTGCTCCGCCGCTCCGCTCCGCCGCCCCGCCCTTCACAAAGCCCTGGGGAGCACCCTGACGTGCCTTCACTCGCATCACCTCTGGCGGCCGTGCTGTGCGCGGCTGCTGCGTGCTGTCGAACGCCTCCAGGCCGCCGCACTTGCGGGGCCGCTCGTCCATTCCATCGGAGCTGCCTCCGCGGCGCCCGCGGTTTTGCACTAGGGCCGCGGGTTGTGGGCCGCCGTGGTACACGGGGACCTCGTACAGGGCAGCCTCGGACGCAGTTCAATTCAAGCAGCTGCGCTGCTGCCGGCCAAATTAATGGAGTTACCCACTGAGTTGTGACGTGCGCTGGACCAATCGCTTAATGCACGAGTCTGGCGAAGAGCCCCGCCCCCCTCCCGCCTCCTCCTCCGCCCATCCTTTTCGACCCCCGGTGCACGCTTCACACAACCGTACGCCACCGGTTCGAAAGTAATACGTCGCATTGGACAGCAACAAAAGAACGGGAACGAAGGGCTGCCCCTGAATTTCCGGGTCATGGAAGAGTGGAACGGGGAGGAAGTTGGGCCCGGTCTAGCCTGCGTCGAGGACCACGAGTGCCGGGCCTAGTTTCTCTATTTTTTCTCTCCCACTCGTCTCAAACCCTTTCGTCGCAGTGCAAAAGTGCCAGAGGACCTTGATGCGCCTGAACTGTCAACGTAACCAAACGGATGTAAAGCTGCTGTGACTAATTGCAATACGGTTTTTGCGTTGTCCGTAGGGGTGGACATGCTTCTGAGCCACCTCCAGAGCGAGGCAGAGAGAGATAGGTGGGGGGAGGAGGAGGGAGACAGAGGCAACGAAAGACAGATATAGTTTAACTACAACGGTTACGGCCATGTAAAATTACAATGTAGGGAGTTAGTGTTAAAGTACAGGCCCGGAACTGAGCCAGACTGTGTAAGATAGGAGATCAGGCAGCAGGCTCGCGTCAGGTATCGGAAATCGGCCAAACTTCAACCGCTGCTCCTGTGGGATGCTTACGCTCGTTTTAATTATCCGCTCTCGTAAGCAGACTCAACTCCTCCGCCGCAGGCATGTCTGTGCGGCCTCTTCTGTCTCTCTTGTTTGATGGCTGGTATGGATGTGGGGCGGTCGGCAACAGGGGTGGGCAAGGGCGCGCTCACAAGCGGTCTCTAAGCAGGGCGCTGGGACCAGACAGGGCGGAGCCAGTGTGGAGCTCGGGCGACCGCGGCCGTGCCGGGACCGTGCCGGGGCCGTGTCGGGGCCGTGCCGGGCGCTTGGCATGTGTGCTGCACGCGCTGTTGTGTGTTGCCAGCATCGCATAGATCAAAGTTCAGACGCTACCCCGCCAGCGCGCTAGCCCGGCCCGCCTGCGAGGTCCGTGAGAGGTCTGTGGGCGGCGCGGAGGAGGGGAGCTGCGGCCAAAGTGTGTGTGGTACACGTTCTGGTACTGCTGCCCGGACTTCCGTCGGCTTTCTCTCTCGGCCCCTCGGCAGCCCCTCTCTCCACTCTGTCACCCTCCCCCCTTGCCGCCGCCCCTCGCCTCGCCCGGTCTACCTTCGCGATTTATACCGCCTTCTCCCGCGCTCCATCTTCGCCGGCACCACTATCTTTCTTTGCGCTCGCGCTGTCTCCCCCCCCCCTTACCCCCTCTGCGTGTTTCCCCCCTTCCCCGCTCTCCTTACCTCTTTCTCTTCCTTTCACTGTCATGATTGCACCCCCTTTTGTATTTCTCGCTCTGATTTATTCCTGCCCTGCGGTCATGTATCCATCCATCGGCGGCGTGCCCCGGCCCCCTCCCCCTCCCCCTGCCGCGGCCCTCAGCCCCGGAGCCCCGTTCCAAGCGTTAGGCCGTTCGGCCGGCCGATCTCAACTTTGGAGATAAATGGGGCCTTCCGTAATCTGCGCGTGACGACCCCGGCCGGTAAGTTAGCAAACACGGCCGCTATCTGATGCACCTGAAACCTTTTGCTCCGCCCTGCCTCTTACTTTCGGTGTGCTTATCTGCTCAGACGTTATTCTGGACATCGGAAGCGCGGTAGCAGGCGGCTCGTCGGTGTGAGACACCCGAGTCTCCGAACCAAGTTTCCTTGGTAGACACAGAGCCCCCCCGCCGGAAGCCCCGGGCGACCGAGAGAACCTCGGACCCGGGAACGGGGGTAAGCCCGACCGTGCTGCGGGAATCTTCAAGTTGAAACCCAACGCTTACATCTCTCAGTGACGCAGCGCGCACGGCCGTTCAGACAGCCATACCGACGCCACGTTCGGAAGTATATTTTACCCTCTGTCTTCCAAGCGCAGACACAAGAAAAATTTAGAGGAATCGGTAAGATTCGAACCCCCGACCTTGCAGTCGCTAGCCATCCACTATACCCACGCGGCCACAGAGCCGCGATGACGTAGCCTGCGCGCCCCCTATACTTTACACACCGTCGTCTAAGCTGAGCCGACAGAAAAAATGCACGGACCGGCAAAGAGTTGAACCCTGACCAGCCGCCCGCCGGCTGGACTCGCTAACCGCGCGGCTACCGGGCTTCAGTGCGAGAAGCCCGTGCGCTCCCGGTACTGTAGCCGCACGACGTGTCCGACTGGAAATTGGACCGTAATTATCACCCACACAAAGACAGCAAACATAAATGCGAGCCGGTCTGCCATCCTTCCCTGACTCTACTATAAAACGCCGTTGCTCCTCGCGCGCGCGTCGGCTTTCGCTGCGTCGGTCTCCTCCCGCCCGACCTAAGGGAGGTTTGTATTCAATATGCTTTCCTCGGTGATCGATGTGCCTTCAGCAGCGGCGCGCTGCCGTCTTGTCCCATGTCGGCGTCCCGTAGGCCGGGCGTCGGGCTGGGCCATGCATGTCAGCGACATGATTTTATAGCAGACAGCCGCCCTCCCGGCCCACAGCATCCCTCGCCTCGGTCCCCTGTCTTTTCCAGTTCCAGCTCGCCCCGTAATTCCCAGCGCCGGCGGGCGGGCCACAACTGTCATGCGACGCTCCTGCGGTCCCGATGACCTTAAGAGGAAAGAGGACCACTGCTGTTTTCGGCCTCCGCGGGCCGATTTTGAGTCGTCTTCTAACGATCGCCACGGCCAAACCGTTCGACATGTTGACTTCAAATTTTGAGAGGAAGTAGTCAAAGGTCCGATCTTAATACCGATAGGTTCAAAAAAAATTATAAACCTTTCTGACATATCTAAAAATGACCGAGACTTTGCGCTACGATAGCTCTCTTCTCCGAACACGGAAAAATTATTTGAATCCAACGATCTCTAGTCCGTTCCTTCTTCTATTCAGTGGTACTCGTCCGAGCTCGCTGCGGTCAACGGTGTGGCGTCAATCTTGATCCTACGAACCCTCTGCACGGGTCAATTTGGACACTTTTGAGAACGGCGCGAAAGTTGGGGTGAATGTTTCAGCGACCAAGCTGTGTGTGCCGCCCCCGCACTGCCTCCCCCGCCCCGCTGGCCCTTCGCATGTTCTTCACGGTATAATAGGAGGGGACAGCGGCTCGTGCGGTGCGAGGTGCCCCCCGCCGTGCCGGTGCCCGGCCGTCCCATTGTAAGGCAGGCAAAGCCGCCAGTCCAATCTTGAACTTTTTAGACGTTCTGATGTACATCTCTCGCAATTCTACCATATTATCGTACACAACGAGACGAGCAAAATGGCGTTTGGCAGTCATTTCTAACTTACTCCGTTCAGAAGTTAAGAGAAATTTTGGTTCCGGCTAAAATATGATAAAAATTGCCAGAGAGCGAACGAAACAAGATACAAACACCTGACAAACGCCATTCGGTTTGTTTTGAAACTGCTAAAAAAATAAGCCATTGCTGAACCATGTCTGAACTTCGGTTCAAAATATTCTCTTCCGAAGAGTGGCCCTTTTTTGTGCGCAAGAGGACCCGGCCCGGGCCCGCCCCGGCCAGGCCTCCCTGCGTTGGGTAGCCCGGGCGGCTAGGCCAGACAAAAGGCACATGGCTGGTGGATGAGGTGTTGGGGGAGGGCCGGCCGCCGGGGGCTCGGTATACTTCATTCCAAAGGTGTCCAGCGCGCACTACTAAGAGGGTTCAAATTGACCCGTGCAGAGGGTTCGTAGGATCAAGATTGACGCCACACCGTTGACCGCAGCGAGCTCGGACGCGTACCACTGAATAGAAGAAGGAACGGACTAGAGATCGTTGGATTCAAATAATTTTTCCGTGTCCGGAGAAGAGAGCTATCGTAGCGCAAAGTCTCGGTCATTTTTAGGTTTGTCAGAGTGGTTCAAAAAATTATTTGAACAAGCCGATATTGAGATTGAACCTTTAACTGCTTCCTCAGCAAATTTGAAGTCGATACCTCAAACGGTTTGGACGTGGCGATCGTCAGAAGACGCCTCAAAACCGGCCCGCAGAGGCCGAAAACAGCAGTGGTCCTCTTTCCTCTTAAGAGGGGGCCTCAGTTGAGCTTTCTGGTGGTGTCGGACCGTTTTCAAGGGTTGTCTATTTCCAAAACTGAAAGCGCATTTTTACAGATATCGCGATCGTACTTTCACACAATGAAAGATGAAGGATGCCAAAATGTCGCGGAGATTTTCGAATTTCAAATTTGCGACTCCGAATATTTTAAGAAAAATTTAGAGGAATCGGTAAGATTCGAACCCCCGACCTTGCAGTCGCTAGCCATCCACTATACCCACGCGGCCACAGAGCCGCGATGACGTAGCCTGCGCGCCCCCTATACTTTACACACCGTCGTCTAAGCTGAGCCGACAGAAAAAATGCACGGACCGGCAAAGAGTTGAACCCTGACCAGCCGCCCGCCGGCTGGACTCGCTAACCGCGCGGCTACCGGGCTTCAGTGCGAGAAGCCCGTGCGCTCCCGGTACTGTAGCCGCACGACGTGTCCGACTGGAAATTGGACCGTAATTATCACCCACACAAAGACAGCAAACATAAATGCGAGCCGGTCTGCCATCCTTCCCTGACTCTACTATAAAACGCCGTTGCTCCTCGCGCGCGCGTCGGCTTTCGCTGCGTCGGTCTCCTCCCGCCCGACCTAAGGGAGGTTTGTATTCAATATGCTTTCCTCGGTGATCGATGTGCCTTCAGCAGCGGCGCGCTGCCGTCTTGTCCCATGTCGGCGTCCCGTAGGCCGGGCGTCGGGCTGGGCCATGCATGTCAGCGACATGATTTTATAGCAGACAGCCGCCCTCCCGGCCCACAGCATCCCTCGCCTCGGTCCCCTGTCTTTTCCAGTTCCAGCTCGCCCCGTAATTCCCAGCGCCGGCGGGCGGGCCACAACTGTCATGCGACGCTCCTGCGGTCCCGATGACCTTAAGAGGAAAGAGGACCACTGCTGTTTTCGGCCTCCGCGGGCCGATTTTGAGTCGTCTTCTAACGATCGCCACGGCCAAACCGTTCGACATGTTGACTTCAAATTTTGAGAGGAAGTAGTCAAAGGTCCGATCTTAATACCGATAGGTTCAAAAAAAATTATAAACCTTTCTGACATATCTAAAAATGACCGAGACTTTGCGCTACGATAGCTCTCTTCTCCGAACACGGAAAAATTATTTGAATCCAACGATCTCTAGTCCGTTCCTTCTTCTATTCAGTGGTACTCGTCCGAGCTCGCTGCGGTCAACGGTGTGGCGTCAATCTTGATCCTACGAACCCTCTGCACGGGTCAATTTGGACACTTTTGAGAACGGCGCGAAAGTTGGGGTGAATGTTTCAGCGACCAAGCTGTGTGTGCCGCCCCCGCACTGCCTCCCCCGCCCCGCTGGCCCTTCGCATGTTCTTCACGGTATAATAGGAGGGGACAGCGGCTCGTGCGGTGCGAGGTGCCCCCCGCCGTGCCGGTGCCCCGGCCGTCCCATTGTAAGGCAGGCAAAGCCGCCAGTCCAATCTTGAACTTTTTAGACGTTCTGATGTACATCTCTCGCAATTCTACCATATTATCGTACACAACGAGACGAGCAAAATGGCGTTTGGCAGTCATTTCTAACTTACTCCGTTCAGAAGTTAAGAGAAATTTTGGTTCCGGCTAAAATATGATAAAAATTGCCAGAGAGCGAACGAAACAAGATACAAACACCTGACAAACGCCATTCGGTTTGTTTTGAAACTGCTAAAAAAATAAGCCATTGCTGAACCATGTCTGAACTTCGGTTCAAAATATTCTCTTCCGAAGAGTGGCCCTTTTTTGTGCGCAAGAGGACCCGGCCCGGGCCCGCCCCGGCCAGGCCTCCCTGCGTTGGGTAGCCCGGGCGGCTAGGCCAGACAAAAGGCACATGGCTGGTGGATGAGGTGTTGGGGGAGGGCCGGCCGCCGGGGGCTCGGTATACTTCATTCCAAAGGTGTCCAGCGCGCACTACTAAGAGGGTTCAAATTGACCCGTGCAGAGGGTTCGTAGGATCAAGATTGACGCCACACCGTTGACCGCAGCGAGCTCGGACGCGTACCACTGAATAGAAGAAGGAACGGACTAGAGATCGTTGGATTCAAATAATTTTTCCGTGTCCGGAGAAGAGAGCTATCGTAGCGCAAAGTCTCGGTCATTTTTAGGTTTGTCAGAGTGGTTCAAAAAATTATTTGAACAAGCCGATATTGAGATTGAACCTTTAACTGCTTCCTCAGCAAATTTGAAGTCGATACCTCAAACGGTTTGGACGTGGCGATCGTCAGAAGACGCCTCAAAACCGGCCCGCAGAGGCCGAAAACAGCAGTGGTCCTCTTTCCTCTTAAGAGGGGGCCTCAGTTGAGCTTTCTGGTGGTGTCGGACCGTTTTCAAGGGTTGTCTATTTCCAAAACTGAAAGCGCATTTTTACAGATATCGCGATCGTACTTTCACACAATGAAAGATGAAGGATGCCAAAATGTCGCGGAGATTTTCGAATTTCAAATTTGCGACTCCGAATATTTTTTATTGATTTTTGAAAATCTACAAATGCAGCGAAAATTAGGGGATTTTGAACGCGAATAAATAGAGAACCAGACGACCTATCGAAAATCGGAAATCTCCGCGACGTGTGCCGTTTCAGTACCTATGAGCCTGCAAGGGCCGATTGCGATACCTGTAACACTGTGGCGTCAGTTTTGGAAATAAGCACACCATGTTCGCGGATTGAATCATCGGTGCCTGGCGGCCGCCGGTGAGTTAGGTGGGTCTGCGGGCGCCCCCGCCGCACCGGCTCACTCCCCCGCCCGGCTGCTGGCCCTTTTGTCTCCTCCCGGCCGGCCGAAGATCCCGGCGCGAGAATGACAGGGGTCGCCCTGATTTATGGCTCCCTTTTTAACGTGCAAATTTAAATTGTCGCAAAGCAATGATACCAGGCTCATTTTCTTCGAGGTAAAATTTCAAGGACAGTGATATAAGTTCCAAAGCTGTACGCCTACTGGGACCTGAGATACAAGAGCTAGACCCAGCGAGTCATCTCGTAGTCACCGAGTATTTGGTATCATTTTGTTCACTATCAAACAAGGATTACAAAAATCGTGTTCATATTGTTTAATAGTTTATATCAATTGCTCAAAATGTTCCAAATGGAACGGTTCCGGCCGTCCTCCGGCCTCCGTCTGCCTGCGCACATGTGTTTGGTCCGGGCGGGGTCGTCAGCCTAGGCGGGGGCGGGGGGCTATAAACCAGACAATGGGAAGGGCCGGCCCAGGCAGAGTCAGTTTTTGACAATTTGAAACATTCATTATTGCAATTTGAAAATAGTCCCAATCTCCTAAGCGCCCTGCGGCAGTGTTATTTCGTTCTTGAGTCGTGCTCGTAGGATGATTTTGAACGGAATTGTGAGCGCCCAAATTCACATCGGACCTCGCCAAGACGCTGGAAGCTGGTCCTGGAGCCTCTGAGCAGCTCCGGCCGGAGGAGGCGCAGCGGCGGTGTTGCCGAGCAAATGCAAACGAAGTGCAGACCCTCCCATTCATTGACTAATAGGTGTGAAGTCTCTGCTGGCCCTCGTGTGGAGGAGGAAAACCTCCCGTTTGCTCTGCTGTATCACCTTAACGGATCACCGCCTTCGCGGTGTGGCTGAGTGGGGTCTCTCTCAGGACCGCCGCCGGTCACAGAGGCACCGCACCGTCGCCGTGGACGGACGGAGGCCGGGTTACCCGGCGTCGCCGGCCTTCTGGCTTCAGTGTTGCCGGAGAGTGTTTCAAGCGGCGGCTGAGTGACCTACCGCTGGCTCCACGCCAAGCACGTAAAGAGTGTGATGAACTCGCGTGGGGGGAGTCGTCCCGGGATACATGCAGCGTACCCGACCCTCCGGCTGCCGCTCGGGACCGCAGGAGAAAGGCTGCGAGGCTTTTCGGACAAACGGCGACGTCCCGAAATTCACTCGCTTGCCATTTATTTCATTCGTCACCCACACTCTCGCCACTATTCGTACCACACACATTCAAACTAAAATAAACGGATCTCGGCAGGAGCAAGTCCCTGTAGAGGCTTGAGCTAGCGTAGAGCGGTGCGGCGCAGCGTCGGATTTATCGGGCCTCCTTATCGGCGGCCTGTGTGTTAACCCTCACCGCACCGCTGGCCCCGGCCACGCCGCGTCGCGTCGTGTTCGGGTGTCGATGATGTGACTGATCGCTGTTTGTTGAGCGCAGGGTACGGCGCGGTGTGGCGCGGCGGGCGTCATGCTGACGGCAGCGCAGAATCGGATTGTGTCGGACCAAACCTACACCACCACTGCCGTCGTCCCCAGTAGAGCTGCGGCCTGGGGAGATAGCCGGAGGGAGGGAGGGAGGGAGGGGAGGGGGGGGGGGCGAACAAGGCCAACTTTGGACTTCTTTCGGACCGCAAGCCCCGAGTAGCCCTTCGGTCTGACCTGGTCTGGGCCAGGCTAGCAAAGGTCGACTGCGCGCCGCAGCCGGTTTGGCTGGCCCGACTTGCTGCGGTGCTGCTCGTAGGTTGCGAGGTACGCGCCTGTGTAGGTGTGTGTGTGTGTGTGTGTGTGTGTGTTCGTGCGTGGGCGGATGTGCGCGTGTGTGTGTGTGCGTGATGGGTTTCTGAGGCTAGGTGTGGGGGTCATATTGACACCGCGCCGCATCATCGTGTTCCCCCGGCCGACGTCAGCAGACGCTGCCTGCTCCCTCTCTGCTCGCCCAGGGGAGCGGAAAAGGCAAAAGGCATTGCATTGCGCAGCGAACCGTTCGCCGCTGATAGGCAGTGATCGTCTGTGAACCTCCCGCCGCGGCTCGGCGCGGGCCGGCGCCCTTCCCCTCGCAGGGCCCTCTCGGCCAGTGCGCACTTTCCCTTTTTTTCCTGGCCCTATTTCCAACCCCCTCCGAAGGGCCTGTCGGGCCTGCCGGAGGGCCCGCGGGTGGAGTGGTGAACCGAAAAGGGGGCGTAAAGCCTCCACCCCGTCACCTGCACGGCATGGACGATGGTCCCCCCCCCCCCCCCCCCTGCAGCAGTGGCCGGCGACAACCCGGCGGCACAGCGCGCAGCGCGACCCGCCCTCACTGCTTGTGGCGCACTCGGCAGCGATGGCACACGACCTACTGACGGCATCGACGACCTTGCAGGTCGAAATTATTGAGTCGTCCTCGTCTGGCACGGGGCTCCGGCGCACGGTGCGGGCACACGCGGCACGCGGGGATAAACAAACTCCAATTAGCCGACCGCCTTGAATCTTTAACCGACCGCCCCTCCCCCTCCCCGCCGCCGACTTGCCTTTCCCTTCGGCTGTGCGTGTGCGGTTGCTTCCGCGATCACTGAGTGGCTAGACGGGACGGCGGGGTGCGCCGGCAGCGCCGGCAGCGGCGGCAGCGGCGGCACGCCACACACGAACAATACGATCTTTACGCCGCAGGAAACTCCAAACGCACACGCGCACCCCCACACACGCGGCGCACCCCCGCACGCGCGGCACACCCCCCACGCTCGCACCCGCCGGGACTCCTCGTGCTGGCCGCATTGTCATTCCGGCGCCCAAGCCTTTTGTTGTCGCGATTTTGTCTGGAGCCAATATAAAGAAGGAGGAGAAAGTCGTTGCATGTCTGTGTACACGCCCCCGGAAAATTGCGTCAATATCACTAAGCCTCTGCTGTTGATGCCGCCCCACCCCGCGGCCCGGAGGTGCCCGCGGCCCCCTGCCCTCTGCGGCCTCTCTGTGGGAAGAGGAAAAGCCACCATTCCTATGCGCTGCCGGTCACCGGAGGGAAAGGCGCCACTTCTCAACTCACCTACACCCACGCAGTCCCACGGGCCCCACGGGCGGCACGGGCCCCACGGGCGGCACGCGAGTATTGGAGATATCATGCGGGGTGACTGCCCTGGAGGGGCTGCGGGGCCGCGGCACGTGGAGGGTCTCCCTAATAAGTGTGGACTCGGACGACAATGCGGCCCGGCAAGAAAGGGGTGCCGGGTGATCCTAGGAACGCCAGTTCGTGACGTACTCGGGTACACATCCAAAGCTCAGAAAACCCACACTAAAAGGATTCCGATGACGGAATTACCAGCAGGAAATATATTTTCCAATGGAAAAACGTCCATTCATATGACGTTTTCATCCGTCAAGAAGTTCCTTCAATTGGATTTCGATGGATAATGGAGTGACAAATACCCTCACTAGTCACCACAGTAGTCCCGCTAAGAGATCTATGCTATTCCTCCCGGGGTTGTGCCACTGGCCTATGCAAGCTACTGGAATTCTGATGTGGGATGTCCGTTTTTGAATCAATTACCTCTGTTTTGTCCGAATGTAATGTCCTTTCCACCGTCGAGTGCGTTGCGGTGTCCCAACGGTTGGGACCTTCGCGGGAACTGACATTTTCGGCCGTGTCAGCGCCTTGCGAATCCACCCACTGTCACCGCGGGACTGCCAACGGTCCACCGCTGGTCCACTTCCAGCTCGAGCACCACTTCCACGTACCTGCTCCTGATCCGCACTTGTCTCTGTTGAACCACTTGACTCCCCCGCCGGGGCCGTGTCGTAAACCGCTTTCCACCGCCGCCTACCCGGCCGCCTGCCCTGCCAGTCTGCCGGGCGGACGCGGCCGGCAGAGCTCCGAACGTGTTACTTGTGAGGCGGCGCGCGTCGCCCCCCGCGGTCTTAAACACCCCATTCCATCGCCATCCGATCGTGATAAATCGAACGGACGCGCCGCCGCCGCTCCGCCGCCGCTCTGCTGTGGTCTGCAGCCTCCGCCAAATCCCCGCGCGCCCCTTAGCGGCAGCGCACTATTATTACCGCTGTTATTGTTATTATTTATTGCCGTTATTACCATTCGCGATTACAGGACGGTGGAATACATGTGTGTGTGTGTGTGCTGCGGCTCTCCGTGTGTGTGTGCGTGTGTGTGTGTGTGTGGTCGGCTAGAGATTTGCGGTCTTGAGGAGCCGTTTGCAGCCGCATTTGGTACGTGACCGCCATGCAGTGCCCGGGGCCGCGGCGCCTGCCCCAGTCTGACGCATGGACCGTCGTTCGGCTCAATGAAAAGACACACGCGAGCCGTCGGACTCGCTTTGATCTACCGACAGCGCGGGGGGGGGGGGGGGGGGGGGGGGGGGGGGCTGGGGTCTGCTGCGCGAAATCTCCATACCGACATCTGAGTACCGACGTGAATCAGGCCCCTGCTTTCAACTTGCATAGATGTCTGACTGTTTTCCCCTGGTTGGGATGAAAAAGTCTTGCATTTATAATTCACAGTTGCTACACCCAGAAATGAGTTTGGCGTCACCATATCGAATATGATTTTTGCAGCGACTTTCACGCTTCTTCTCTCCTCCTCCTAACCATTGTTGCCGCTTATAGCCTATGAGTTCGCTTCCCATTATAAGTATCCCTAGGTTTCAATTTTTTTTTTCATTCACCGTTAATACCTATTGCATAAGTTTTCAAATGATATATATTCATCAAATAAATTACAAACTCTCATTCAAAAAATCCTATTACCTCAGATCCAAAAATTCAAACTTTACATTAAAAGGGGTTCCCACTCTCAAGCCTCTCTAGCTCTCTAGCTTCTACATCCCTCCCCTCTGCACAATTTTACTTCTCCCTATCCACATTACCATCACTGTATCTGTATGAACCAAAAACTATCAAAAATATATTTATATCATATGCCACCTTATAATTACATCAGGTACAAGTATTCAAATCATAATAAAAAAGAACATCAGTTTCTCCTCTCTGCGTTCCCTTCTGAAACCATTGTTGGCAAGTTAGCAGGCCCCGCGGGCCCCGCGCGCCGCGGCTAGCCGCGGCCATGCGGCCGTCATTGTCTTGTGAAAACCAAATGTGGTGTCGTCGGTTTAAATATCAGAAGGTTCATGACTCCTAAAAAATTGCAAATTTGTGATTTGCCTCAATGCATTACCAAGGTTAGTTGTATCGCGTTTAAATATCGTTTCAATAAATTTTAATATTCTGTTATTGTTGCCTCGGCTTCCCAGTTCGGCGTCCCGTGGCCCGCAGGCCGGCCCCGCAGCTTGTGACAGTCATACGGACGGCCTTTTCGTACAATGTCGGTGTAGCCGCGCTGTGTAAAGCGTCGAATCGCCGGACAGATAGACCCCGGTTCGAACCGAATTCTTTCTTATTTTTACGTTCATAAAATCGTTAACATACTTTTAACATTGGAAATCCTGGCCCCCGAGGACCACTCAGCGGTTTAGGCGCTGGAATTTTTACCGTTGTGCCAACCATGCGCCACTGGACAGTTTTTTGAGTGTAAAGGAAAGAGTGAAATTCAGGAGCCAAAAAGTGAATAACTAAATAAATAAAAAATAAACGATTTCGAGAAACTTTCTGGAGGGCAGGAATCGAGTGATTTTGGCAAATCCTACCACAGCCCCTAAAAGCACTGGTCGTGTCGATGGGTTCGCCAGTTTTGTTGGCGTGTCTCAAGTAGAAGTGTTCACAATCTGCTGCTGGCTGCCGTGCCGTCGGGCTGATCTCTCGGCGCCGCTCGCTATGCAGTGACGACGCTGACGACCGAGGCGTTGGATATGCGATCCGACCGCCCCCCACGAAAACGGCGTGTCTGCGTGTAGGCTTTCGGGCCATTAACGCAAACACAACCCTCCCGGCGGCGTGTAATTGCCGCAGAAGGAGTGCGCGCGGCGCGGCAAATTGCCGCGTAATCGCCTCCGGCATCGTCGGCCCGAATAAATCAGCCACTTAAGGTCGCGGCGGTATTCCTCCAGGTTCCTCGCGGCTCCCCATATTACATTTTTTTTATTCCTGTTGTTGTTGTCGCTAATCTGCAGCCGCTCAAACGGGACCGCGTGTTTGTTTTACGCGTTGTGCGCCGCTGAAAAGACATCCTCATCGTCTGCTGCGGCCCCGATCCGCGCTTACAGCGGCGCGGGAGCCGCGCTGCGTCCGCGGGCTGCGGCGCTTCCCCGTCACTTTTCATTTAATCCCGCATGACCGTATTGAGCGAGAATATCCACCGGGCGTGGCGCTCGCAGCGGCGGCGGCGGCGGCGGCGCTGCGGCAGGCAGAGGATTCAATCCACCACCAGCAGGGCGCGCCGCCGCCGCCGCCGCCACTCATTCACAGAATTCCGGCTCCGGCCGGCGGCGCCTCTTGTCCGCCGCCCGCTGGTCGCTTTATTTATCTTTTTGATTTTGCCGCGTATTCCTCCGTGTTATGGCTGGCCGCGGTACGTGCGCAGAAAGGGAATACGGGTGCGGGAGGGATTCGCGGGCGCACGGGCTCACAAAGCGTGCGCCGCCGACGCGGACGCTGCCCCCACCGCCTCTGCAACTGCCACCACTGCGTCCACCGCCACCGCCGCCGCCGGCCGGTTGTAGCCGGCCCCGACGCGGCGGCGTTTTCCCTGCCGCCGCTGGCTTCCTCTCTGAAAGAAAGTGAAAACTAATATATACCTATATATATATATATATATATATGGTTGGAAAAAAGGCAGCTGGGAGAAGATAGCAGCACCACGATAACGTTGATATTGGAATGTGTGCCGGGCCTGCCGGGCCGCTCGTGTGCCCGGCCGGGGGTGTCCGGGTATGTGCCCGTGCTTGGGGTGCTGCACGGCGCCGCGGCCCCGGCCTGCTGCCCGAGCCATCGTCATTTCGTTTCCTCGCGCGACGCGGGCGGTGCAGCGGGTAGAAATGGGGCGCGCGGTAGGGGCAAAAAAATGAAAATGTCCGCTGTGGGCGAAATGTCGCAATGTGCAGCATTACGTGGCGGCCGGGGCCCCAGCGGGCCCGCGCAGCCCTGCGCGGCCCCGTGCCGCCGGGCATGTGGGGGTAGACAGACAAGACTCATCTCCCCTCCGCCGCTTCCACTCACTCGCGCGCGCGCCGGGCCGAGAAGGAAATGGGCGAGGAGGAAGAAAGGGAGAGAGATAGTTGAGGGGGATAGAGAAAAAGAGCGAGAGAGAGGGGGGAGGGGGAGGCAGCAGGCGGGTTTGGAAATTGGAGTTTTCTTATCAACTGTGGCGGTGAACGATTCCACAGACGTGTGCGCAATATATATAGATCCTTTCTTACTTTTTCTCTCCCCCGCCGTTCTCCTCTCCCCACGTCCTCGCGGACTCGCGGCCGGGGCGGCGCGGCTGGGGTGGAGGCGCCGGGCTGCGGGCTGGTCCCCGCGGGTCCCCGCGGGTCCCGGCGGGTCCCGGCGCAGGTCCCCCGAGGCTGGTTATGAGCACCGCGGCGGCCGTTCGCACGCGGCCCGGGGCCCGCCGCCGCCCGCCTCCCTGCCGCCGCCCGCCCCCCGCCGCCCTAGGCGCGTCGCGCAGACGCCGCCCGCGTCACCCCTCGCAGCGCCGGATGACTCAACGGCGCTACCTAACGACGGCCCAGCATCCGCATATTGGAAGTTGAGCGGCGATATTGACTCTCCCCTCCCCAGGCCCTCCCCGCGCCGCGCGGCAGTGCCGTCGGCAGCAACTAGTGGGTCCTGGACACACAGCCGTCCGCCCCTCGGTCTGGCCCGGGGGCTGCCCGCCCCCACCCCATCCCACCCCTTTGTCAGGACGCGGGCCCGACCGTAGGCGGCGGCGGCGGCGCGGCGGCGGCAGCGCGGCGGCAGCGGCTGAGGCTGCGGCTGCGGCAGGGCGGCGGCAGCAGCCTCTGACCCCGGACCTCTGATTTGTCCGCCGTTTCTGACGACTGCCAACTGTCCAATGTCAATAAGGGAGGCCGGCCGGGCGGCGGCGAGACGACCCATGTCTGGCTGGTTAGCCCCGGCCTCGGCCACGGCCAACGGCCCGCCGGCCACAGCGAGATGGTGAGGTCCGCTGTGGTTAATGATGTCATTGCCGGAGGGGATAGAGGGATAGAGAGAGATCAGTGCATGATGGCCAACTCCTCTACTACAGACTGTGAGAGCGAGTCGCAATCGGACCTCACAGGGTGTGGGAAACAGATGATACCCGTTGATGCCAGAACTATTGTTTTTATAGAATTTTTCGATATATTAAAATCGTGAATAAAGCATCACTTGCAGAATGTTTTGGAACTGCGCATTTTTATTCTGCGTCTCATTTAGTGCATATGCAAACTTATATATACATGAACGCTATGTACAAGTTGATGCAATTCTTTACAAACACTTGCACATTATGTTCGGTCACAAAATTGTCCTTAGCGTCGGTGGGTATTTCGTTAAAAGAATACTTTTGAAGGGTGACGTTTTCTCTCACACTTTTTAGAGGATCAGAGAAATGTGGAGATTTTTTCGTCTGGACTTTCTTGCGCTTTTCGCTTTGTGGCTGTTTTATTCATATCATCTCTGCTTTTATTTCCAAGCGTGCGTTTTTAGAGACGCCCTGCATGGCTCTTTGCATGGTCGCACGCACGCCTGCGCACCGCCATGGTGCAAAGCGCCCCCAAACGCACCACCTATGCCAGAGATTTCCCAGTGCGCATCCATTTATCTGATGGCTTGCAATTTTTGCGTATTTTTTTTGTCTTTATTTGGCGCTGGGAGCTAGGGGAGCACTGGTTGTGCAAGTGTGCCTGCATGCATGTGCGCGGAGCCTGTCTGACGGACCTGATATATTTGTGAGTAGTGGCATTGAAAACCGCTGTGCAAGAGACGAAAATGGCACTCCGCTTGAGACCCCCAAAGGGGCTCATGGAACACATTAGCTCCCCCTTTTTTCCCCCGATGCGAATTTAATGTGCAAGCAGCGAATGTGGGAGTCGGATGGAGCCAGAGCGCCCGTGGGCGATATTACATTTCTGTGTCCTCTCTCTCGCTCTCCCTCTGTCTCTTTCCCTCTCCCTGCCCTGTCCCTCTCTCTCTCTCTCTCTCTCTCTCTCTCTCTCTCTCTCTCTCCCTCGTTTCGTCAACCCCGTCTCTATCAGCAGCTCCTGCGTGCGGGCTGGTGCGGGCGCGGGGGCGCGGCACGTGTGCGCGGGGAGATGTAGTCGTCGGAAGGGAAAGTTGCAGGCGATACAAAGTGTATTTAGGCACGTGTGGCGCTGGGGGCTTTAGAAGCGGGGCGTAGGGGCCTCTGTTCGGAGGCGAGGGGACGTGGGAAAGAGGGCACAACACCCGGCGCGCAAAGGAGCGCCTGCTGCGTAGGCAACCACATGTCATCTGAGAGCACCCCTGCCATGCGGGCTGGCCTACCCGCGGGCACTCGCAGGCGCTCGGGTGGCAGGGAAACTAAGTGACTGGGCACCCCAACACAGCCACCCCGTTGAAGGGTCGGTGCAGTCACTGCGACTGTGTGAAGGTCTGGAGTGCTACTCAAAAGTTTACATAAAGGGAGTTGTCTGCCCTTGTCTCAACCTCGCCCAAAAAAAGAAAAAAGAACGAAACAAGGTCTGCGTGTCAGCGGTGAATGGCGGTGAATGGTGTGAAAAGTGAGAGCCGTGCCGGGCGGAGAGAGCGGGAGGAAAGAAAGGCGCGGGGGGCGGCTCGGGCCTGCCGGCATGTTCTGAGGCTGGCCTGGCCGCCGCCTGGCCGCCGCCTGGCCGCCGCCAGGCCGCCTGCACAATAGGCGCTAACGAGGGTGTCGACTCCAGGCCACCGGTGATTAAGAGAGCGGTCTGAATCAAATCGACACCCGGCGCTGCCCAGCGACCTGCCTCCTGCGTAGAAGCATGCCTCCGCGGCGGCGGCCGGTGCAACCGTACACTCTTTCAAAGACAAAAGTGGCATGTAATTGCATTTGGCCGCAGCAAGGGCTCGTTATGTGCGGTGGCAGCAGTCGACTTCGGCAGGATGGATCAGTATGGGCGCTGGGCCGTGAAGCGAACGAGAGCCTGTTTCCCTCCATCGGATGTGAGTGGCACATGGAGTTAGTGCAGAAAAACAATGCAAATGTTCGAGCGCGGTTCGCTCTTGAATGTAAATAAACCGACTGCACGCTGTACGCTCTCTGCCTAGTGCAGTGTTGTGTTTGTGTGTATACGATCGTGGGGTGCGGATCCACAGAGGAAGTTTGAGGTAGGGGGAGGAGCGGATCACCATTGACGCCGCCTCCAACCCCTTCCTCTGGACTCGAGCAAGCTGAAAACTGGGCAACTGGCAGACTGCTTCCCACTAGAAAGTAAGCGAGAGATAGCAAACATAGCCTGGCTCTCTTTCTCCGTGTCACTCCCTGGCCCCCGGCTTCGTGTGTGCGTGTGTGTGTGCGTGCGTGTGTTTTCTTTGGCTGCAGGCTGACGCGGGGACTCGGGCGGCTCCATCAAACAGGTCGTCACGATTGCCGGCGCGACACTTTTGCGCCGCCGCCGCCGCGACATTGACTCAGATGGCCGCCCCCCATTTATTTGCCCGGCGCGCGCGTCGCCGCGTCGTGCTCGCGCCGTCTCTCTCGCTCCAAAGTCGGCACAGGCGCACCTACACCGACGAGACAAAGACGGAGCGCATCGGGGCGAGGGGCGACGCGGCCACCGCCGCCGGCTGGAGGGCGTGGACAGCAGACGCCGCGCCGCGGTGACGACGTCGGCGACGGCGACGACCCTCCCGGGGGAGGGTGTCTCCTCCCCGGAGGGCGGCCCGCGGCCCGGGGGGAGCGGCGCCGGGCGGGGAGGCCGCAGGCACCGCGGCCACCGCGGGATCGTTGCGCCACCAAACGGACCGAGACGCTTGGCTGCCCGGGCGGCGCGGCGGAGCAGCAGCGGGCGCATACAATCAAGGAGGGATACGGGAGGGATACGGAACGGAGCCGGGCCCGAGCCGCAAGGATATATAGAGTGCGTCCGCGGTGGAGGCGGGGAGAGCAGGACCGAGGAGAGGGGAGGGGAGGGCAGCACGGCGCGCCGCCCCCGCCGCACTTTCATTATTTTCCGGCACGGACCTCTGCAGACGATGGCTACGGCCAAAGATGGATATACGTGAAAGAAAAGAGCGGGGAAAAAGTTGAGCGCGAGAAGGAATACACAAAGAGGGAGTAGAAGCGGCGCGCACACACCGCCGCCGCCGCTGCCGCCACCGGGCGTCGTGCGTGCGGGGGTTAATGGGGCATGTCGGACGGGGCGGGTGGCCCGGGCTGGGCGTGGCGCGGGCGTCGTGGGCGCCGTCGTCCGTCCGTCACGGCGCCGCCAGCGGACAGTTGTCACCCACACGGTAATTGGCGTCCTTCCTCGACTCGCACACGCTCCGCACGCGCCCACTGACTGTACAGCCTTAGGGGGGGGGGGGGGGTCATCAGATCCAACTTTACTCCCTACGGCTACACCCCTCCCCTACTGCGGCACCCCAACCGCCCGTTCCCTCTCCCCCGTCTCTCTCCTTCCCTCACTCCCTCCGTCTCTTTCTCTTAATGTCTCTCTCCGTTTCACGCCGAGAGGTTTGAGGACAGGGACAGGCGGCTGGACACGCCAACTGAAGAGAATGATCGGAGAATGGCTCTCATTGAATCCAGCCGCTTCGCACGCAGTTCTGTTGAGTTTCTCAACAAACTCCTTTATGACGGCTAGGGCCCATTCGAATTTTGTAGGCTATCAAAATTTTTCTGATGTCTGATAAATTTTTACACCGCTGAGCTTTCTGAGTCCCTGATTGCACTGTACAGTGTGTTACCGTCTCTAGCTCTATTCCACAAAATACATTTTTCGATTTAAAAAATAGACAGTTCAACAAATGTTTTGGGTACAGAGCAAAATTTCTTTCATTTCGGAGTTCGCTTGCATAACTCATAAACGTAGTGGCTGCACACCACCCATGAGGGGGGGGGGGGGGCAGGCGGCACATACTAGTAGTGACGGGAGGGCAGAAAGCTGGCAATGTGCGGCGGGAGAGGTGATGAGCTGGGCCGTAATGAAAGGGATTTGGTTGGGAGGGTATATTAAAAATGTTTGCTAACGCTGCAGCTGCCGCACGCTGTCTGCTTCCGCAACTTGTCGCACTTGTGGCTCTCGCCGCGCTGCGCTGCTCCGTGACATTACTGTTGCTGGACGGTCGCCACGACGCCGGAGCCCCGCGGACCCCTGCGGAGCCCTCTTAATCCTCCCCTGTGTGGACAGGGATTATGATTTAAACTCGACGCGCCCCCGGCTCTCTGCCCGGAGCACAGATGCGCACCGCTCCGGGCCGGCCGGGGCGAGCCAGCAGCGGCGGCGGCGGCCGGGCGGCAGCAAGGCAGCTCGGCGTGCCAAAATATTCAATCGCCCCTGTTTGCGTAACGGGGGCTATTACCACCGTCCGTGCCGTCACGGAGGAGCCGGATGGGGCGGGGCGGCCAGAGGAGAGAAGGCCCGGCGAGGCGGGACGCAAGGGCTGAAGATTCTTATATGAATCCCGCCGCCGCTGCCTGTCACCGCTTTTGTGTGCCGAGCGTGCTGAGCTAGGTGATGTGTTTATATATGTGCTAATGCGCCTTTGTCGACGGTGAAGGGGAGGCGGCGGCTGCTGCGGAGGCCGCTGCTGGGGTGAGGCCCGCGGGAGCGCAGCACGGCGGCACAGCGGCGCAGCGGGCAGCGCGCGGCGCGGGGGGCTCGGATTGTTTGGCGAGCCAGACGGAAAGGGAAGGAGGTGAAACAGTGCGGCGACGCGGTGCAATTGAGTGTCTCCACGCGATGAAGTGCGGCTGAGCTGTGTGGCCTTGTGTGAGGCGGGCGCGGTGCGGCGGCGCGCACTGCCTTGTTGCACTTGTGCGCGCTCTGAGCTGCAATGTACATTCGGCGTCGTGTGCTCTCAGAGGCAGCTCCAAACGAATAAAGCTGCAAACGAAGGGCGCTGGGGAAGGGCGGGAAATCCTGTTCGTAATGTGGCCACTCGTAAACTACTGCACAATTTAAGTCATTCAAGTCATATTTTTTTTGCTGCCACGGACTTCATAGTGTTTTGGTTCGCTGTCCGTAACTGTCGCTCATAAAGTGACCATGGTCTTCCTCCCCGCGTGCGGGTTTGCATCTCGTGTGTGGTTTGCGGTCTGCGTGCCGTCGCCGCCCGCCGCTTGTATTTCGCTGGGACCGCGACGGAAGAGAGGCGCGTCCGGCCGGTCGTCCCGCGCGTTAAATTGACTTTGATTCCTGCGGTGCGCGTCGCTGGGCCTCGCCGCGACGGGGCTGCCGAGGAACGCCGTGCTGAGGGACGCCATGCTGAGGGACGCCGTGCTGAGGGCCGCCGTGCTGAGGGCCGCCGTGCTGATGGCCGCCGTGCGGAGGGACTCCGTGCGGAGAGACGCCGTGCTGAGGGCCGCCGTGCTGAGGGACGCCGTGCTGGGGGCCGCCGTGCTGGGGGCCGCCGTGCTGAGGGACGCCGTGCGGAGGGACGCCGTGCTGAGGGCCGCCGTGCTGAGGGACGCGGTGCTGGGATGTGCCATTGCTGTACGCGTTAACGCCCTGCAGCCCCATTAGAACAGACGCGCCACCAGCGTGTCCACGATGTCCATTTTTGTTGGCCGCCCGCGTGCCTGATTTTTTCCGCTACCGCCATGTTTTTAACTGCCGACTATTTTTGAAAAAAAAGGAAAAATAAAAAGGAATGTTTCATAAGAGCTTTTTCATTCTCTGGTCCGACGAACACACACACAGAGCAAGCATGCAGCCCACACAATATGTTGTACGGTGCAAAAGCGTTG
This sequence comes from Megalurothrips usitatus, assembly GCA_026979955.1. Lineage (NCBI taxonomy): Eukaryota > Metazoa > Arthropoda > Insecta > Thysanoptera > Thripidae > Megalurothrips > Megalurothrips usitatus. Next base: position 1,474,278 of record CM049594.1, on the reverse strand, counting down.
GCGCGATGAGTCTTGGCCTCGGTACAGGGTGGGGCGGGAGGAGGAGGGGCGCGTGGGGAGGGGTGGGCAGAGAGGGGTTGGTCGTGCGGGGAGCAGCGAGGGGGTGGGGGAGGGGGGATAGATCTGCACATGAATATTGCAGAAGTGATAAATAATAATCTCAAAGAGAGCCATTCTCGCCCGGCGGTGCGGAGGCTGAGGACGGTCGCGGCGGCCCGGACCCCCGGCCTGCCCGCCTGCGTGCCTGCCTGCCTGGCCTGGGCTCGATGGTGCGTACTTCCCTCCCCATTATACCCTCACGCTCTTATTTGCGAAGAATTGCGCCGACGCCGCGCTGGGAAGCGTTTGAATTGCCTGTCGATTCGCCCGCGCGGCCCCGGCGCTCCTCGTGTTGTTGTGATCGATCAGATTAGGGGCTGCTCCTCCGCTGAATGCGTCCCGAACCGAAAAACAGAAATTCTCTGCTCACCTCCAGAAGGAGGTGTCCACCAGCGAAACCAATGTCAACATCTAACAGAATACATGATCTAGTTTATTTTTTCTTAATATTTTTTTTATTTCTGTCGTGTAGATCACGTGGGTCAAGACAATAGTGACACATCTTCCGCTGTTGGGGGAACGGAGCAAAATGAAAAGTATCCCCTAATTTTCCAGCCCGCTGCGTCTGGTGCACCTTTCGTCACGCACGTCACGACGACAGCTCGGGCGTGCGTGATGCCGTCCGAGGCACTCGAGGGAGACCGGGCAATTTGTCTAATGCCAATTAATGTTTGTGCTGTAAATAAGTCGGCGCCCTACATCATAAAGGGGGGGAAAAAATGGACCCTGTGTTCTTGCGTTAAAATGAAAAAGAACGGGGCGAAAAACACTTTCCTCGCATCTTTTTTTATTCCCGTGAATCAGGAAAGGTGGTGTAGGGGAACAGCGGTGGCGGCGGCGCGGCGGGTCGTTACGGGCTGTAAACTCTTCGTTTATGCTCCGTCCGTGTGGGGGCCGCTTCTCGCCTCTCCAGGTTGATTCAAAGATATGCCGCCGCGGCTCACGCACCGCGCCGCGCACGGCCGTGCACTCACCTCCACCTGCTCGGCGCCTCCGGCCCTCCGGCCACCCCCGGCCACCCCCGGCCACCCCCGACCACGCCCGGCTCCCGCCGCACCCTCGTCGTCCCCGCCCCGCCGGGGCAGCGGGGGGTGCTCGCCCGGCCTCCACGCGTACTCTCGAAAATTATCAGCCGTGAAAATCAATGGTTTTGAATAAAAAGCGGAACGTGACGCGTGGTTTTACGTGGAGGGGTGGCGCGGCGGCGGCGGCAGAGGTCCCCATGGAGAGGAGGGAGGGGTGGGGAGCCCGGAGGGTGCGCGAAGGGCGAGGAGGAGGCGAGGGAGAGGGGGAGGGAAAGAACTCGGCGCGGGAATAATTGGTGGTATTCAAACTCCTGCGCGTAGTACACGCGCCTCCCCTCCCCCTCCCGCTTCCACTCCCTCCACCTCTCCTACCGCTCCTTGGCTCCCCCTCGTCTCCAGAGTCTGGGGGAGTTGGGGGGGGGGGGGGGGGGGGGGGGGGGGGTCCTCGAGCCGCCACTCCAGGACGGTGTGGAGCGGCCCGGCGGCCTCGGCTCGGCGGCACAGCGCGAGAGACTTCTGTTGTTCCGCGAACGGATTCTGAGGGGGTGGGGCGAGGGGTTGGGGGCGGCACCGCTCCGGTGTCGTAGTACTGTCGTTGTAGTCAATATTATGCAGCAAGTGGTGCATGTAATTAAAAGACAGCAATGGAGTTGATTCCGTCGACAGTCGTCAAAAGTTTTATGAATATCGCGGGATGACATCTGAATATTAATATGTGGGTCAGAAAGTCGTCGGGGGCCGCGAAACGGCGGAGGGCGGGCAGAGGGCGCGGCGGCCTATGGGGGGCACGCCCGGCTAGGCGCAGAGTGATTGGAATTGCTGACGGAGACGGGTACGGGCAATTGATGGCTTCACCAGATCATTCGTTTACTTGAAATCAATATTGCGCTCGCGGCCCATGCGTCATGAATTAACGACTCTGTACTTGAATCGGTCATCCATCGGGAGGGAGCGCTCGAGAGCCGCCCTAACACACTCTGAGCGGGCGTCGCTGTGAATCATCCTTAATCCGGCCGGGAGTGTTGCAGAGCCCCCGCGGAGCCCTGCCGCGAGGCAGTGACCTGCGCTCTTCTGTACTGCTCATCAAGAGGAGTGTCTCGTCGCGGTACCGGTGTGTGAAAGCGTGTGTATGAGTATGTGCGATGAGCGGGCGTACGCGCGCGCGCGCGCGCGCGTGTGTGTGTGTGTGTGTGAGTGTGTGTTTGTTTCGTGCCGCAAGTGCAGGCTGCCGGATGCCGCTTTGGCTGCCGCTGTGCAAATGGTCGACGGGAACATCCAAGGGAACATCCCAAATGCTTCGATAGCAAAAAAGCCGGTACCGCCGTGCCGTGCAAGAAGCGTATTACTGCGGCTTGGGGCTTGCTGTTCTTGTAGTAGTCGGGGATGGAACTGCTGCACGGTGAACGACGTACCTTATAGCCACCGTCAAGACGTCGAGATTTTTTAAAATATATTTAAAAAAAAAAACTGGCAGACCCGCTCAGGTGGACACGAACGTCCGGTGCTCAAACGCAACTTTTTTGTGCTGAAAATAGTCCTCCGCTGTGGCAAATCTTCTGTTTCCCCCCTGCACTATAGTAACCTCCACCACACAGTTGTGCACATTATTTTACCGCACGTATTTCTGCAGAATTGTATGCAAACGAGTCCGGGGGTAGGCACGGCCTCGGCCCCCCTGCAGGCCTTGCAAGCCGCCCGGACTTGACCTTGGCCGGAGGGCGTGTCGTGCGCGGCGGTGGCGGCGGCAGCAGCAGGGGGGGGGGGGGGGGGGTTGCGTTGCGTGCGCGCACCTGTGGGTCAAGTACCGTCCGCTGCCGCCGGCTGCCGCACGTGTCGTGCCGGAGGGCCGGCGGCCGGCGGGGGGCCGCTCTTAGAGCACCCGTGTGTTGATTTACCATCCGCGTCATTTGGCGCGGGGCGCGCTGTTTTGTGACACTTTGGCCACTGCGGCACGTATCAGTGACACGAGCACCGCGTTGGCTTTGCAGCGAGCCGTTTAAAACGATGGATTTCCCATTCATTTGTCTTAAGATGAAAGCCGCTTGCTTTGACGTGTGCCCATTTTTTCGGGCAGAGGTTGGGGGAGGAGCGTCAGTGTACGGCTGTGTAGCACACAGCGAGCAGCGCGTGTGGTGTCTATGTACGTGTGATCGTCGTGACTTGCAAAGTCGCGGTCGGCAGACGACGAGGGTCGCCGGGGTTGCCGGGGTTGCCGGGGTCGGCGGGGCCGTGTGGCATCGCCGTCGTCCCCCGGAAACGCGAGGGGCGGCGAGGACGCACAACAACTCCGTAACCGCGCCATATTCGGCCCGGGACGGAGTGACACCGACAGTTTTTCAGTGCGGCGCGCTGCTCTGCTTGCGGTGGAGCGGGGCGGTGCCAAGGAGGCATCCTCCCCCCCGGAGCGGAGGCCAGCGTTTGTTGCCCATCCGGGGCGCAGAATTAAATCTGAGCGTGTGCACTGCGAGGCCCGGGCAGGAGCTACACAGACACATATGCAGCGCAACACGTGAAGGATGACTTCCTCCCCACCCACTAACCTCTCTCCCTCTCTCTGTCTCTCTCTCCTTCTCTCTCTCTCTCTCACACACACACACACACAAGCGGCTTCCCATGTGCCCCTTACCCCACTCTCCCTGTATCTGTCCCCCTCAGTGTCCCCACCTCTCTTCTTCTCCGTACGACACACGAGCCCTGTACGTCGCTTTTCAATCCCCGTCTCACTGGAAAGGGAAAGGCGGGAACTATTGTACTCGGCATGTTTCCTGGGAGTGTTCGGGCTCAGGAGGTGGGCAATCAAGAGACGTGCTCGTTAATGTCCGTGCTGCGTATCGACACGTCTCAGTGCTTCAGCAGCCGAACGGGGGCGATTTCGGAATAAAATTTTTACCGCTGCCATGTGCATTCAGCGGGTGTTCTACCCCTTTTAGCATGAGCCGTCACTTGCCCTAAACTGTAACGCCGGTCGTATATTCTGAAAATGGCTCTTTCCGCTGACCGTACTTTCATCTCGGTCGTAAAAGTAACAAAAAAATAAAGTTTTAAAAAAATGAACAGGATGGTATGATATGGTGCATGGGAGCGAAAGAAAGATTGTCCGGAACAGGGGTGAGGGGAGGGGCAATGAGTGTAATATCACGGATTCGGTGTGACCTATAAAACAATAGTTATTCAGTGCCCGCCGTAAACGCAATCGCGAGCTTGTGACGGGACCGACAGGGCCGCAAAGGTCAAGTGAGGGCAGCGCTACAACACTAATGCGCCCCTCAAGGCGTCCTTGGATATTTTTTTGAAGCCCTTTGGTCACAGCGTGCGCGAGCAGCGGTTCTTGAGATATTTTCCTTCTTAATGGTTATGGCACAACTCGTTTTCATTGCGACTTTTATTGCACGCGACGATGGCATCTGGCACAGACGCATGGCAAAGCCTTGCCTCAATGAAATCTGCGTTTTTTTTAATACCGTGAAAATATTTACGTGATACTACAGAATTCACCGCAGACTTCCCTATTGCCATCATCTAGCCATCATCAAGCCGCGCCTGATTTCATTGGCGTTTGGTCTGTATAGCTCACGAAAATTACGAACATAAAATTGAAAATTACTCCACGCTCTCGAAGCCGTCCGTTGGCGCCTATTCGTAAAATCATTCTGCGTCGGGGAACCGCGTGACGTGGCTTGGCAGCAGCGCGGCAGCAGCGTCGGGCCCGCGGCTCCTACAGGATAGCCGCGGGCAGAGTTTGCTCCACCCCTCCCCCTTTCAGGACAAAATTGCATAAGACCCTTATTTTAAAATACGATTCCCGTTCCAACCCTAGGCAGTCTTCTCCCCTCGCCCGCATCTCTTGTGCCTGCCATACTTTTTTTTTACTTGCCGCTTCCTAACTTCGTAGGCGTTCTAAGGGAGTGCTTCCTCGGCCCTGAGTGGCCGTCAATGAAGGGGTAGTCCGACCACCCAAGGCGAAGGGGGACGTCCACTTGTTCCGGGCTGCTGCCGAAGCCATCCCCCACAGTTCATTCCTCCTTTAATTCTGTCCGCGCGCTCTGGAGCAGTTTGGACGGTGCAGAGGTGGTGGGGGCTGTTCTGGGCGAATCCGGACCCGTCCGGAAGAAAGGGTTTTCAAGAATGCGCCGTGCCGGATTTTACAGCGCGGACGTTACCGACACTGCACAACACTCTCTCTGCGCCGTGCATACCTCTGTGCTTCAAGTTGCGCCGAGCCCAGCGCCACCTCTGCGTCTCGAGAGCCTGCCCGCCTCCCTCGGAGGAGGCAAACAGCGAGCGCAGCCAGCGGAGCCTGAAGTGCTGCTGGAACACATCCCTCCCTTTTCTAACACACCGTTTTCTCTCTCTTTTTCCAGGTAAAGGAGGACGTGAGCGCAGCCTCGGCAAGGTGCCCTCGGAGGGATGGCGGGGACCGTCAGGGACCGCCGGGGACCGCCGGAGGCGGCCGGGCCCCTCCCTACGTGACACCTCCATATGTGCGTATGTGTTTCCCGCTCTCACTCGCACACCCCGCCGCCCCGTCCAAGTCAGACACAAAGGGTGAAAAATGTCTGCTGTGGTGCGCGCCCGCCGTGTTCGCGATGCTGCGGTGTCTGGGGGTTAATTTAGGCCGTGGCTGTGTCCGCCCCATCCACCACCACCACCACCCCGTGGTGCACACCCAGGGCCCACGGCCGCCCGCCCCCCGTGGCGGCTCCCCGTCAGCACTATGCCCTGGAGAGGTGCGAGAAGCAGCTGCAGCCAACGCCCCTCTCTCTCACTGCTTCCTTTCTCTTTCTGTCTATTTATCTTTTCTATCCGCTCTCCCTCTCTCCTTTGTCGTCCATCCCCGTCCCTGCCTCCACCTTTCCCCGCATTTATTCGGTATGCCTTTTCTCTCCCAGCGCTGCTGCCTTTGCATCCCCCCCCCCCCCCCCCGCTCCCATTTTTTTCGTGGGTTCTTCGAAACCACAATTGGGCGGGAGGAAAAGGGGTGGGGCAGGAGCGGGGTGCACCCTTTGGTTTCCAATCTACGCAGGGGCGCGTGCTGGCAACGCCGCGCAGCGCCTGCAGCCACCCTCTCTGATTGGGACGTCGGCAAACTTGAGGTGAGATCAGCGCGTGCTTTGGCCCCCATCATGTCGGAGGGGGAATTCTCCTTTTTAATATTCCCGCCGTACGGCGGCGGCGGCGGCTGAAAACAAACTGTAGCCCGGAAACCCCATTATTTTCACGACGGTTGCACTGAAGTCGAGACGCCGGGTTTTTCAAGTCAAGCCAGAAGAAGATGTAGGTAGGTGGGACGTATAGAGGAGAAACGCGTCGCAGAATAGGAAGAGGAAGAATAGAGAGAAAAAGGGAGGGGGGGGGGGGGGGAGGAGCGACGCGGTCACCCGCTATGCCGCCATCGAGTGCGCGCACGCTTTTGTCCCGCCACGCGATCCGCCTCGCGCGCGCCGTGAGAGAGGACCGGCCGGCGACGCCCGCCCGCCCGCCGCACGGCGGCTGACTTCTTTTGTTTTTATTATTGTCCCCCTCGGCGTCCCCGCTGCATTATCCCCGCCCAGTAATAAGGGAGGGCCGCGAAAGGGGTGCGGAGTGCGGGGTCCCGCGTGCGTGGCGCACAACGGACTGGCAGACGGACGGACGGCTCGGCAGCGGGTGCTAGTTGGATAGTAATGATGCAACCCTATCATCAAGTGTCACCCCCTCTTTTTGCATCCCCTAAGACGCCAAAGTGAGCGCGCGGAGTGGCACGAAGGGTGAAACCGTGTGACACATGCGCACTAGGGGGTGCAACAGTCAGCAAAATAGAACCCTCGAAAAAAAAAAGACGCCGTCGGTTTTCATCAATTTACATTTTTGTTACGGCGCAATAAACTTAAGAGTTTTACTTCATCTCTCTGACACCTCCACTTCTCCACGCCACACGTCTACGGCATTCGCCGAACACCATCCAGCGGCATACGACTCGCTTTAATTTATCTATTTTGAATATGCGAGCGCTTGATAAATCGCTCTCGTTCCTCCTATGCCGTTGCCGCGGCGGCGGCTGCTGGTGGCTGCTCCTCTTCGAGTCGCGGCGACAGCCGGTGCAGCGGCGGCTTGGTGACACCGCCCATCAGCACCCATTCTGGCTGCTGGCTGCGCCGCCTCCGGCCGCCTCCCTCCCCGTGCGCGCATGAATATATCTGCGCGTCACGTCAAAGGCGGGCCGCCATTAATCACGTGCGCTGCGCTCCTCAGCCAGCGTCGTGAGCAGCGCCGTGAGCAGCTACAGAGCAGCGCGTTTGTGGCTGTTGCTGCCGGCTGCCGCCGTGAGAGACTCTCCCTCCCTCCCTCTCTCTCCCTCCCTCTCTCTCTCCCTCTCTCTCTCTCTCTCTCTCTCTCTCTCTCTCTCTCTCTCTCTCTCTCTCCCTCTCACTCGCTTCCAAAGCATCAAACTTTACGCCCGAACCGGGTCATTTCGGCCGCACAACCTGAAAAACAACAACAGTAATCGGGGCTGGGCCCAGCGCACCCAAGCCGCCAGCGAAAGTGCTCTCCGGGCGGGCGGGCGGCCGGAGGGAAGCCAGCAGCCCCGCACCTCCCCGACAACATATGCGCCGGGCGCGCCGGGCCGCGCTGCGCCGGTCAGGCGCATCCCTCCTCGGCCGCCACACGCGTCGATCGCCTTTGGGGGAGGCGCTAAGTGTTTTGCCCCGACTCTCCCCTCATTCCGCGCACCGCAGCAGCAGCGCCAGCAGCGCCATCGGCTCCCACCCAACCCTCTCTTTTCTCTCTCCTCCCCCCCCCCCCTCCTCTCTGTTTCTGTCTCTCTCCCCCCTCTCCTAGCCGACAGTGACAAACTAATAACACGGCGGTCCCTGTAAAAATGTTTATGCAACGCCGCCCTTTCTGCCGCAATGAGCGGACCGATGGCCCCTCCACTCCATCCCCTGCCGCGCCCCGAGTCTATTGCAGCTCAGACTGCTCCGGGCTCCGGCAGCTCCGGGTGCCCACAGGAGCCGGCGCAGCTCATTTTCTGGCAGCCGAAGCGTGGCTGCCACCAACACCGCGCTTCTGGAGGCGGCCGTAACCGACTATGTGTGTGTGTGTGTGCGTGTGTGTGCGGGAATGTGTGTTTGCTGTTACAGTTGATTTCATTCAACAGCACAGAGAGGCAAAATCCGGACAAAGAAAGAGAGAGAGAGACAGACAGATAGGGACGCATAGACAGATCCAAGCGAGAAAGAGGAAGAGGGGAAAGCACACAGCAAGTATGTGGTCCTTGCTCGTGCATATGGTCTCCCCCACTTACTGTGTCTGCTTCATTCGGTGTGGTTATTGGCCTCCGTCGCACAATTATCCAATTAACAACTGCTGGGTACGAACTGAACTGCATCGGTGCACCGCCAGCGGGAGGACTATCTCTCTTTTTTTTTGCGCTGAAGGGGAGGGGGAGGGAAGAGGGATGGGGTGGTGTCCCCCGAGGTGTCCCCCGGGAGCGGCAGCCGCGGCAGCCGCGTCTTCTCCTCGGGGACCTTGCCTCTGTGCACGGCCGCGCCGCGGGGGGAAGGGGTGGGGCAGAGGCTTCCCTATTCCAGCATGCAGTGGAGTGTCGGGCGTCCCCCCCCCCCCCCCCCGCCCAACTCCACACTCACTTTTCCTCCTTCTCTCTCTCTTGCACGCAACACCCTTAGATCGTGCGCGGCTCGTCGTGACCCGCCAGCACGTGGTTCTGGGCGCCGCCGCGCCGCCGCTCCTCGCCGGGGCCGCTCTTGGCTACGCCGCAAATTAACGCGACTTTCGACTGAAGCCATTACACGAGATGAGGCGGAGAGTAGGAAAGCGTGTTTTGGCACGGGCAGCAAGGGCCCGCCGGCCCGCCGGCCCCGGCCGCCACCTCCGGGCTCGCACGCAGCCGGTCACGATGATGAGGATGTTGATGATAATGATGATGACGAGTCGGCGTCCCCTTTTGCTCGAGAAGAAAGGGCCGCCCTCCCCGCGCCGCCACACCTGGAGGGGTGCAATGGCGTCGAGGCGCGTAAAAAAATAATAATCCTGGACACCATTCGTGCCGAAAGTTGGTACGCGTGGAGATTTTTGATGGGGGGCTTTTGAGCAGCAGTGACAGTGCTGACCGGCAACGTCTCCCTTCATGTTACGAGTACCAAAAAGAAAATCCGAAGCTAAGCCATCGCAGGTTTGGTTGTTGTCGTCTTCTCAGGTTGAACTGTGTTCAACTATTCAAAAATAAGGCATAGGTTCAAATGCAACGGCTTGGAACGGCTTCCGGAAAAGAAATACTGTCTGGTGTTGCTCATTTATGCGGGCCACGCAGTTGTCGCCGACGCGGTTGGACGCCGAGGTGGGGTGCGTCAGTGGCGGCAGAGGAGCACAGCGCTCGGGGACACCGAGTTGATCACTCGTTCCCTGGAGACCACGACGCGGACCGCGGCGGGGGCCGTTTTGCGTTCACGGCCATCGTCCGAAGGGGACGCAGCCACGGCCTGCGCCGAGTAACGGGCCGGCATCCGGGGATCTAAAAGAGAGCCCCGAAAAAAAAAATCTTCCGAGTATCAGAGCCTTTTATCATATCTGCGAAAAGCTCTTGGAGCGCGCCTTTAAAGGCTGTGCGCCTCGGCATACTCCAACACGAATGTTCCCTTTGTGTCTCGAGTCAGTGACCACGCACTGCTCGCACCAGCAGCACAGCAGGCCCAGTGGCCGTCCCCAACGACGGTCGTCTCGGAGCAGGACAAGGCATAGCAGCAGGCGACACGAGTCCGGGATTGGTCGCATGCGGCGTTTCTGTCTCGGCCTCATTTCGCCCCCCTCCCCCCCTTCCCCGGTCCTTTTTGCCTCGTACCCCCTTTACATCCCGCTCCTCCACCCCGTCTTCTCCTCCCGCCTGCTCCCCGACTCACAGCAGCAAAAACTTTTGATATTGAACTCCGGGGCCTTATTACTTCATTCAGCGAAATTCCCGGGCGTCGGACGGAGGCCGAGGCTAGGCATGGCCGGGCCCACGGAGCCGGGCAGCGCCGGGCGGGGCTCCGCCATTGACAGGCGTCGCTAAAGGCGTCGCCAGGCGTCGCCAGGCATGTCGCAGTTGGACCGATTCCGTCCTCCCCTCGCCCTGTCTTCCCTCCGATTTTTTTTCGCACGCGCGGCCGCTGTTGCAGCTGCGACGATGGCGGCTGCAACGGCCACCTCTTTTTCATTTACGTCCCTGTGCTTCTGCTCGGCTCCCGCTGCCAGCGGCTGCCAGCATCAGGATGACATAATATCACATATAAGAGGAGGAAGCCGGGGCTTTGTACGGCTCCATGCAGCAGCGGCCGTTTATGGCATGAAAAACGACGCTATACGTAGTGCAGCATCGTGTCGTCCCCCGAGGAGCCGGGTAACCGGCCGCGCCCCGCTACTGCCACCCTTGCCGTCCTGACCTGGACCCCCGCGGCGAAGGGGTGGCCGAGTCCTGCGTGGTCCTCACACCCCTCTGCTTAGCTCCGGCCGGCTCCGCACGTTCAGTTTAAACGGCTTCATTGTCTACTGGAGGCTAGAGGCGTATGCTGGACCAGCGGGCTATTTTTCTCCAGTAACTGACATGCGTCGGGCCATGGCTGCTGCTGCGTCGCCGCCTCAGCGTGTAGAGTACTAAGAGAGAGAGAGAGAGAGAGAGAGAGAGAGAGAGAGAGAGAGAAAGCGAGAGGGAGAGAGCGAGAGAGGGAGAGAGAGTGCAGTAGAGGGGGTGGTGAGTGCCTCCTCTCTGAGTACACCCCCTCTCCCCGCAGCCCTCCCTCACACACACACGTGCTACCTCTTGTATGACGTCAGCCGCCTCCCGCCGCTCTTCTTCTATACGGACGCTTTTGTGTCTCCGCCGATAAAAGTGTCAACTCGGCTTAAAAAAAAAGAAAGCCAAGATCATGCCTGAAATGCCGCAAACAAGCCGTCAATGCGCAACACGCGAGCGTCAGTGGGAGACGGATATTTTTCCCCGCCCGAAGCCTTTTTGGGAGAGGCCTCTATTATTCGCTTGATATGACTTTCAGATCTGCGCGGTCACCACGGCGATGGCTGCCGAGAGCTGCCGATGCTCATGTCCGACCGCACTGCGGCCACGACGCCAATGACGGCGGCGAGGATAGGTGGCGGGGGGCGAATTTGTCAGGGGCGGGGGGCCTGATATCTCGCAGAGGATATTAGGCGGGAGGGGAGCTCCACTGGCGGGACGAGGCCTCCCTTATTGGGGCCACTCCCCAGGGACAGTGAAGGGCGGGGAATAAGAGAGAGAGGGGTGACATCCATTGATGCCGCAGGACCTCGCACGCGCTCGCTGCATAAAAAGGAGCGAGGGACGGGGTTGCGGTCCCGTCTTGTCGGAGCCTTAGACACACAGACTGAAGGTGCCAGAAAGCCGCAAGAACGCTGCTGAAAGTCGCGGGGGAAAAAAGGAATCGACAGGTGACGTACTCTATTGGGAGCCTACGACCTTCGTTGAACATTGATAAAAAATATTCCATCCAGAATACGCTTGGTAGCTGTAAAGAAACTCCTTCTTCTTGGATCTTGATGTTTCCACGATATACAATTAACACCAGACGGTTAGGGTAGATGATACAGACTCGCTTAGCAACATTCCCTTATTTCCTGTCGGGGACATCAGGCTGCGAGCTGCGTGCACAACGCGCGCTGCCTCCTGCCTCCCGTGGCAATTTTAATTAATTAACACTGCGTGTGATGGGCTACGAAGAAGAGTCGTCCTGAATGGGTGGCAGTCCTTTGGGCCTCTGGGGGTCTCTTTGGGTCCCTTTGGGTTTGAGCCGCGTCCGCATCATAGAGCAGATGCCAAGAGCGAGATGAGGTGTTTCGAGATGCTGTCAGCAATATATATATATATGCCTAACTCCCCTTCACATCTCACCTCTCCGCAGTCCCAAAAGTTTCGCCCACATCTCCCCTTTCCGTCTCTGCTACGATCCACCGCCTTTTCTATGAGAGCCGACCTGGCGAGCCGGACGCCTCTACCTACGGAGGGCCAATTTGCGAATGAGCCCATTCGCGGAGCAGGACCGACATGCAAAGCATTCGTACTTCATAAAAATGGCCTCAGAGATTTCTTTGTGCCAACACGTTTGATCAAAACGACACAGGTATGTTTTGTTTACCATCCCTTTCTTGAAGGCCAATGTTCTTTTTGCGCATAATCCTTAGGCTGACCAGGAATATCCCATTCACGGTTCCTGAGATGAATGAAAGCGGCTTCATAAAATACAACACTAACGCTACACTTGCCTCGCAATGACGGTTCTCGTAATAACAACGCAAACTGGACATTTTGTTGCGTCCGTAAACGTTCGCTTATATTCACCCTGCTGAAAGGGGTGTTGTGCCATCAAGCCAGTGGCGCCCTATTTCGTGACGTCATCTCGAAATCGTGTGCTGAGCCGGTGCGAGTCCTCCAAGCCCGTGCCCGTTCCTGGCCTTTCAGTGTTTGTCTTGCAGAGGAACTGTTCCTGCCTCGTCCTCGCTGCCCTGTCGCCCTTCGCGCGCGAGACAGAGATGCAGAGAGCACGAGAGTAAGCGAGAGAGAGAGAGAGGGAGTTATCTAGGAGGTGGGGAAGGGGGGGGGGGGGTGACGGGACGGGGGAGTGGAAGTGCTGTTGGAGGAAGGGTAGTCTCTTCAAGCTAGCCAACGAGCGCTCCGAGGGCTGGGGAACTTGCCCAGGGCGCAGTCAAGGGGCATATCAGGCGGAAACTAGGATCATTTGCATGGGTGTAATGGAGGTTGAAATTTCATATGGAGTCCAGCAGCACGGTGCAGCGCGCGGAGCCTCAGCAGGAGGAGCAGGAGGCATCGGGGAGATCTGTAATACCGGAGATGACCCATCTCTAGACTCATTACACCGCAGCAGAAAACTCCGTGGGTTTTCGGTTTGCTTTCGCATATGGAATAAAATCCCGTATTACAGAAACTCAAATAGCATATTACGATTTTAGGATTTTTTCACTTTTTTCACTTCTCCCTCTGCTCCGGTCATTTTTCTATATTTTTTCTGGTGCGCGTCGCGTTACGAGGCTCCCTGCCATCCCTCCTGAGCTGAGTCAGCAGGCACCACTCCTCCCTCCGTCCAGGAGCGGCGAGGACCTTGGGGGCGTCGGCAGCAGCAATGCCCCAGCCATATTTATGCGGCCTCAACGGAGCAGATCGGCGTAACTGGCCACAACAGGCTATGCAGTTGCTAATGGCGTGGCGAGGCACCGTAGCCTGTTCACGGGAATACCACACCTCCGGGCCCCGCACACCCACTGTCCTGGTATGGTTGACATAACACAACCCCTTGCGTTGCACGCCGTTGTCGGTGAGTAATACTGACTAAGAACTCCAATTCCTTTCCGCACACACGCCTACGTCACGTATCACATTTCGTCTTCGTGATGTCTCTTCTGAAGTTTTATTGCTCATTGCTGAGACACGGGTGTTACTGAGCGAGGATGTAAATAACACTCATAGGAGTGTGTGAACAAACATCGCTACAAACAGCGCTATGCTTATTATGTCCGCGTCCCACTGGATGGAGCAGCGAAATAGAAGATCTTTCTGGAGGGTCTCAGAGAAGAGCAGTCCGCTCTAAAAGTCACAGCCCAGCGGCGCTGTCGGCTTGCTGTGGTTGCTGCTCTCCTCATCAGGCACGTTTCTTAATAATTTATTTCATTCGAGTCCGCCTTCACTTGCGTTTCTGAGGCTGAGTAGTGACAGCTCTAGTGGGGTGGCAGTCCCAGCAGTTCTAGAAACAGTTTTTCCTCACCTGCCTTGTAGCCTACCGCCGAATAATCGGGGCCTGAGATGCCTGGCATAACAGGAGATCCTACACTTTGCGTGGGCATTTCTCCCCCCTCCTTGCTGCAAACCGCCAGCAGCTGCAGCGTTTACTTGTGTGTATTAAACAGCTCTGTCAACGTGAGACCTGGTGTCACATTCACCAGAGTAAAGCGACCACAACGCCGTATGTCCACCAGCAAGCACGATTTTTATGATATTCAAATCGCGCCGTTTTTCGCGTTGAGGCACGTTGCGAGTGTAAAGGAGATTGCACAGCATCCGGAGGAGACTAATTGAGAGGCAGCTGAAGCGAAAAAGAAACGAAAACGACGTGGGTGGAATATGGGGGGCTGTCGAGGAGGTGGAGGCTCGTCTGTTGCGCTGACAACCATATAATTGCACGTGTCCCCGAAGAAAAAAAGTCTTAAAATAAAAAGGGAAGCGGGGGAAAAAAGAGCTTGATACGGTGAGCAAGTAAAGCCGCAGGAAGACCAGTACGAGGAAGCGTCCGGTGTGATCAATCAACCAATCAATCAATGAATGAGGGAGGCAATCAAGTGATCAATCACTTTGCAGGAGGCACGTGACCGTAAAAACCAGTTTGGGTCGGCTGATTTGCTTTGCCGTGGGGCTCTTTTGAAATTGATCACTAATGCTTCGTGTCGAGACGCGACGATACTGTGCCATTGCAGAAAGGCCACCACCAGTTTGCTTAGCTGGGAGGAGAAGTAGGTGCGTTAGCAAGAAACACTGTTCAGCGGGTGGATACTCCATCAGTTGTTGTTGTACCTGGGCGGACCCCCTCGTTTCGTGCTCAAAACAGACAGTTTTCCGGGTTTAATCAGTTTGGAAACGATGTAAATCTGTCGTCGTGACCCGCCTTGCCCCGTCTGCCCTCTGGCCCCTCGGTCTTCGTCTGGACTTCAACCACGCTTTGGTCCGCAAAGTTGTCGGAACTCTGAGGAAGAGGGGACCAGCGATCGTGCAATTCGCGTGAAACCAGGTGGTCTCTCCGAATGATTTCGGAGACTCTGATTCCATTACATGTCATCATTTTTGTCAGGTTCCATTTGTCTTTTTGCACTGCAGCGACGTTCATCGCCCTTTAAGGGGCGATATTTTGGGTCCATCGCCATTTAACGGGCAACAACCAAAAACTTTTTTTTTTAAAGTACTCTTAGTACTTTTGGGCAATGGTGTAGAAAGTCGCCTTGGGAGGGCGATGCTTTTTAAGTCGTCCACATTGGGCGACGGACGTCGCTCTTGGGTGCAGAGTGTCTACTGAGTTTCTACTTTTCGTCTTGTGTTCGCTGCAGATCGGCGAACAACAAAAATTCGTTTTGACCCCGCCTCTGATTCCTGCTCCAATTTCGCTTATTCAAAATCAACGACCAAGGCTGCGGCCTGGTTCGAAGGGTTCGAAGCGGATGGAAGGAGGTGCCCTTTGGGGACTCGCAATGTCCAGCGGCCATCAAAGTCCTCGTCATCGCAGACGGGCCTCGCCACGGCTTCGCAGTGCCACGGCGTCCCCTCCCATCCACACAAGTTTGTGGTTGTCCCAAGTGCCCCAACTCTGTACGACGGGGAGGCCGGCCAGGCCAGCCGGCCACAGGGTGTCCTGTTTCATTTGAAAGTGCTGGCCAACCCTTTCACTATCCCGCAGGCCGCAAACTCGAGAAAGCAGCTGGCGCCTCCGTATTGAAAGGCGGTTTCGGCTCTCCCTCTCCTCCCCTCTTCTTCCTAACCCTCTAGCGCCCCCTCCTCCTCCGCCAAATCCAAGCCCCCTGCGGTAGACGAGTCAAGTTTAATTTTCTTTTTACCTCGTGCGCGGATCGTATCTCGAGAAACGCGTACGCAAGTGCGTTACACGGTTTTCAGAATGCACGCAAACGCAGAATGCCGTGTATTATGCCCCTTGTGTGGTCGTTGTGTAGGTGTAACAGCTCTTTAACAAAATCAACTATCTTTTGCTAGAAAAGGCCATTACAAACACACGCCACAATATTACTTTCGAACCTGTCTAGTAAAATTATTCTGTTCACACAATTTAAAACGAAAGGCTAAAAAAACGTGGCGTTGAAAGCCGTTGACTGCGCAAGCAGCCAGGTGTGCCGCCTGAAAGGACTGGCACCCCGCCGTAATCTGCTTACCTACGAGGAAGTTGCGTTCAGATAGCGTGTCCTTCCCAGTACTCGAGCTGCGAAACTCGGCTGGTGTGAAACCAGGTTGCCCGCCAATTAGCAGCGCGAGCTTCAGGAACCGACCGGGGTGAGACGCGGAGGGGCGAGGCTGCCACTTTTCACCCCGCGTTCCGCCTCTGAGCCGTGCATCACTCGCGGCAGCGCCCTGAGCCCGCGGAGCCCAGTCCGGCGGGGCTGCCGAAACCGTGCGGTGCCGACAGACGCTAGCTGGATCACCCCGACGTAAAGCACCCAGTGGACGAAGAATTGCGTCATATTTGAACTTACGCGTTTTGATGCCTACTTTTCCGTCAACGAGCTACAGGCGCTACGGGTCGGAATCGCGAGTGGGGAGGCGTGGCGGCCCGCGGCTGCATCAGTGCCGGGGTCACGGCCGGCAGAGGGCGATGGTTCTCTCCCGTGCGTCAGCCCGTGGCGGTGGCGCCCTCTGGCGCCCTCTGCGCCCCCGCCGGACAGCACAACTACTACCGGGCGGCGGCGGCAGCGCGATGCGGCACATGAACAACGGTTTGCCTGTCCGCAGGGGTCGGACCCCTCCAGGGCCTCCCCGGCCTCTCGGGCCTCAGGCACGTCCGCTGACACGGCGCTTTGCTGGTTTACGGCCGCCACACCGCGGCTGCCGCGGCGCACCGGGCCACGTTTGTGGACACTGCGGGCTGCCGTGCCGCGGGCCATTGCGTGGGCCGTGCCGCGGGCCCGCTGGGTGGGCCGCGGCCGGCCGGACACGGCACCACGACAGCGGACCCGCCTCCCCCCTCCCCGGTATTATTTCGTTTTCCGTACATGCCACGCTCCCCCTTTGAGCGCAGTCCCGCAAACCGTGCGCTCTGTCTGTTTCTCTCGCACGCCCACACAGGCACACCCACGTCAGCAGGTTCGCGCGGACCGTGCCGGATCGGGTCGGACCGGACGGCTCGCCCGCCCCGCCGCTCCGTGCGGATTGAGGTTGGCGCCTGGAACAGATGGCCTTGCACCGGGCCGCTCTGGCCTGGGGGACCGTATGGTCATCTCTCAGCCCGGATTACGATGGCGTTGAAAGGGTTAGGTGGTGCTCGTGGTCTGATTATCATTCCACCTGTTTCGCGAAATAAAAGAAATGCAGATTTTGACCCCCCCCCCTTCTCTTCCCTCTCCCCGGCAAAGCCACATACGTGGACACAAAAGGTAGGCTTGTGGAGCATGCCGACAAGCGCTCTGTGGCCTACACACCAACCGGGCCCGTTCCTCCCCGTTTCGTCCCGGGCCGCCAGAGTCAGCCATGTGTGAGAAATTCGCACGCTATTCATATATGCCCTCTGTGCTATGCAGCAGGGGCGTCCGGGGTGCGGCGTGGGGAGGGTTGTGTGCCGGCAGACAGGCCTTCAAGGCAGCGCCCCCGCCCTCCCGGCACATTAGGGCGCATTGTAAGCGTATTCATTGCAGCTGCCACCGTTTGGCGCCTGTCAGCGATTCTCACAGCCTTCGGGGGATTTGTCACTGCTGGGAACACAAGCCGCAGATCAGGAATGGCCGCTCCACGACGTGCGATGGCGCGATAAACTTCCACGACCCTCGCGAGAAGTATACACTGTTATTGATTTCTTCGTCGACTTCATGAAGTAATCTATTTCTGACATGGAATCGATGACATCCTCTGTCTCTGAAACCGAAGCAATCTCAATGTTGACGAGAAACGGGCGAACCATTTCTTTCGTGCAATGGAACACGCTCAGTAGAATTGTTATTCGAACTGTAAACAAAACCCGAAAGAGGCCCTCCGCGAAACCGAAATACGTTGAAATTCCGAGGCCCTTTGCGCTGATCGCCCTGCCAGCCAGCCTGATATCTGCGGCTGGGCGGCGGCTGAGAGACTGACACCCCTGTCCCGTCCCATCCTGCCGCGTCCCGCCGCATCTTCCCTCGTGCTGCCGCGTCTCGTCTGCTTCCCGTCCGCCATATTCCGCGCGTCCCCCTTCCCCGGTGTTCCGTTGGGCATGAAATTGTCGTGGCTTCAGCCCGACGACATGGTCAGCGCTCCCCCAAGGCGGCGGCCCTGGCGGCGGCTCCGGCGGCGGCTCCGGCGGCGGCCCCACCCTCAGCCCGCCACCCCAAACGGATGATGTCCCTAAGACAGTAATGATCGGCGTGGGTCCCTCTAGTCTGTCCCTCCCTCTGCGCCCGCTGCCGCCGCCGTTGGGAAGAAGCGAGGGCGCGCCGGCGTGCACTGGCTGCTGCGCGGCGCACATAAAAAAAGAGAAGGTATAGACGGAAATGCGGAGGGACGTCGTACAACAGTACCACCCGGACCGCACCACCACCGCCGCAACCACCATTACCGCTCACTTTTTCCTTCTTTTTTGTTCTTGTTTTATTTTGCATTTGCTTTTACCTCTTCTGCTCCTCCCTGTTTTCCTTCGCATTTCTTTTGTACCCCTTCAAATATCGCACCGATGCGCGTGGCCCGGCCGTGCCACTGCTGTGCCGTTGTCGTGCCAATAACACCGGCGGCGGCGGTAGTGTTCTCGTCTGAAAGGCCGCGGTGCCTCGAAAAATAACGAGTGGCACAGCAACGTCTTGAGAATGACTGGACGGGTCGACACCAGCACCCTTCCGGCTCACACGGAGCGTGGAGCGGCATAGAGCCTCGCCTGTACGCTCGCCGGGTACCGCCGTGAAGGCGGGCCGTACCGCGGCGCCGGTCCGCTCAGCGGGCCGGCCTACCCAGCCCCTGGCGACCGCCTCCGAGGCCGCTGCACGCAGCCATGGTTGAGGTCGATATTGGCAGGCCGCTCCCACACGTGAAGGCAGTTATCGACAGAGGTAAACTCTGCTCGGTTTAATCTGCGTGGCCAACCCAGCCCGGCGGCATTGTTGACATGGATGCTATGCGGGACATACGGCTTTGGGTCAATGTCCCTACGATTTCGACTCCTCGTGTTGTTGAAAGCGGAGCAGTGACAGCAGTGATCTGCCAAAAGCCGCAGGTTAATATTGCTCTACGGAAAAAGTTATTTTGCTCATCTCAAAATTCGGATTATTGTCTTCTCGTTGGCTATATTACCCAAATAAGTGAGTCAGTCTTCTTTTGTTCACGAACATGTCCTCAGTTTGTTATTGGCGAACCGAAACAGAGCCTGCTTTAGGGCACGGTCTCTGTGCCCAGCCTGGCCCCTCCACGAACCCCTACAGCAGACTCTGCGTCCGGGTGCTGCCGCCGCTGCCGCCGCTGCCGCCGCTGCCGCTGCCGCCGCTGCCGCCGCTGCCGCCGCTGCCGCCGCTGCCGCCGCTGCCGCCGCTGCCGCCGCTGCCGCCGCTGCCTTCATGCCGCTTTCATAGCCGTGACGAATCTGTGATACGTGCGGTTTGCCAACGCTCGGGATACGTTCCCTTGTGTGGCAGCGCGAAGGGGGCGGAGAGGGAGGGGTGGGGGATGAAGGGGCAGGGCCGCCGGACGTGAGAGCCCTTGGGGGCCTCCGGGCCTCCGGGCCTCCGGGCCTCCTGGAGACGCGGCGGGAGGGAGGCGGGAGGGCCCCGTTCTGCTGACTCTGTCCCACACGTATACGCGTCGCGCCGCTGGCTCGCTCTCTGTCTCTTTCTTACGCACGGCCTTCCCGGTAAGCTACGGCACCAGCCAGTATTTTCGCGGGAGAGGACGCCGCCGCACCGGGCCCAGCGGGGCCGCCGGGGACCAGACAGGCGGCGGGATGGCAGAGCAGGAGCACCGGCGGCAGACAGGTGGCCGCCAACGTCAGGGCGGTGGATCGAAAAAGAGAACAAGAAAGGGAAAAATGTGAGCGGGTCGGCTGGGCGTCGTCGTCTCACCTTCTGCGCCGTGCGGGCGGTACAAGGGACGCGCGTGAGGGTGGGGGCCTGCCTGGCAGTGCCTGCCCTCCCTGACTGCGCCATGGGCTCCGCCATTACGCTGACACGTGCCGGATGCTCGGCGGGGGTGGGGGGCAGGGCTTTAACATGGCTTGCGTCGTACACAGAGTGAAGGTCCCTTGCTTCGGACGTCAAATGACATGGCCTCAGGGGGTTATATGGAGGTTGGGGAAGGATCTCCTCCGGCGGCGCGCGGGGAGGTCGGGAGGGTAGTGGACGTGGCCCCGCCGGGAGCCGCTGGGGCCCGCCGGGGGCTCAGGCTCAGCGAGGCTAACGTGACGGTGCGTTCGGATCACCCCCCCCCCCCCCACCACCACCACCACCACGTTCACACTTTCCCAGTTCGGTCCCGATACTCACCACCTCATTCGCACGCACTACCACCGTATGCGGCAGAGCTGCACCCAGGACCATTTACAGAGCCGTCAGGAGAAAAAAAAAGAAAGAAACTGCCACGACGCCCGTGAAAGTCTAAAAGAGCGACTTTATCCCAGTCCATCCCATCAGCGACGGATAGTTACGGCGTCACGTTCCACCCCTTTCCAATTACCCAGGCGGGCGCGCGCGGGTGCGCGGCGCCTCCCGCGATAATAAATACTTTTTTCTTGGCAGAGTGTTACGGCTGCCAGCCCTGGCTCGGAGCGCGTTCGTCGGGCCGCGCTGGGCCTGCCGGGCTGGGAGGGGCCGAGAGGCAAGGCAAGGGAGGGATTCTCTTTCTTTCGCCATTTTTCTCAATCCCCTGTCTTGGCCACATAACGCGCGTAATAATGTGAGAAGCATGTTGCGGGGGGCGGTGGGAGGCCGGCGGGGGCCGGTGGGGGGCCGGCAGGACCCTCCCCTGTCCCGAAGGCCTCCGCCTCGGCGAGAGTTTGTTGCATGCTGCCGGCTTGCCAGTGTGCGCCGGCGGGAACGTATCCGCGGCTGCGGCTCTCAAAATCGAAACGCTCTAGCGGCGGAGCCGCTGCGAGATTTCCTCGTGTCTCACATAGAGCGGCGCCACTCTTCCTCCCGTGCAGGTTTTCCGGGTCGTTCCCGCCTCTCTGGCCGCGCACTCGTGCTGTCGTGTTGACAGTGTCGCCACCGCCGCCACCAGCGTCTTTGTGGAACACTGTTATGCGCGAAAAGAGAATCAGGCTCACGATAACGCGTGCGAAGAACACAGCAGGAGGAAGGAGAGGATAAGACTGTTAGTTCCGAGACAAGATCCCCAACCACCCCCCTTTTCTCTCTTTCTCTCCGTCTTTTGCGCTGCTTCCTCGCCCCGTCTCTCTCACTCATGACACACATACAGTCCCGTGCCCATGCCCGCACCGCGCCTTTCTCTTGTTCCCTTACTGATAGGCGAAAATCCCAATGCCACGCCGCCATTCTCTGTCTCTCTCTCTCTTTCTCTCTCTCTCTCCCTCTCTGTGTATCTGCCTCTCTTTCTCTCGCTCCCAGCTGCAGCACTGATAGTCACTGCGGCCAGATACACCCGCGCTATATCTCCTTCCCCCTTCCGTAACGGTTTTAGCAGCTGGGGCAGCAGGGGGAGTGCCGTGTGAAAGGTGTGCGAGCAGGGTGGTCTCTCAGCAGAACCGCCTAACTCCTCTCTCCCTAGCGTTCCTCACGTTGCCGTCGTCATCTCCGTCTTGGTCTTCCTGTCTCTCGCTTCCTCTATCCACCATCCTCTAACCCCCCGCCCCCCATCTCTCTCTCTCTCTCTCTCTCTCTCTCTCTCTCTCTCTCTCTCCCCTCCTAGCTGCTTGCCTTCCAACGCACCTCAAGAATGCCAGCACGATGACCAAACTTTGGAATGACGGGAATGCCGCATGCGCCGTGGACAACATACCGGGCGCAACTACCGGAGGAACCCGCTGGTGAGGAGGGAGGGGTGGGGGAGAGATTTAGCCAGGGAGGGGAAGAGAGTATCATAGGGAGGGGAGGGCAGGGCGGAGGGGGGGGGGGGTCGGAGGGGGTCGGGGTCAAAAAGAATGGTGGACAGGAAGCGTGCGAAGTGGAGAAAGCTAGTGCAACGTGCCGCAATGTACCCTCCGCCAGAGCGAGCGGGGCTGGCCGGCTGGCCCTGCTGGGGTATGGCGGCTCCGGGCTGGCTGGCCCTGCTGGGCTGGTGGGAACACGGTGCGGTGGGTTGGATCGCACACGACGCTCCACACGCTCGGCGGCTCTGGACTCTTTGATGTTGGACACCGCCCTACAGTTTTGGTGTGCCCATTTTTGACGCTCACTCCCCGCCCCGCCGTCTACGCGCTACGCTGATTACCTGCATGTATGTGCTTCACTCGCCGGTCACTCCACTTTTTGGTCGTTGTTTTTTTTCCCCCTTTTTCTAAAAGCATAAAAGTAGGATGGAAGCTGTGAATCGTCTGGCCCAGCCTGGCTTTCCATGCGTCCTTCTCCCCCCCCCCTCTCTCCCTCCCTCTCTCCCCCCTCTCTCTCTCTCTCTCTCTCTCTCGCTATCTCTCTCACACACACCATGTATCTCTCTTTTGCTCTCTCCCCGTGCCGTAGCTGCTTCGTATCGCATGGCACTACTCTTCCGCGGTGTGCGAAATGGTGTGGCTCGGTGACCATACCCACCCCTCCGCTCCCCTCCCCTTCCCTTCGCACGGCCTGACCGCCCCCCCCCCCCCCTCTATCTCTCTCACACACACACACACCTTCACGCCCCCACGCCTCGGCCGTCGCCTCCCTCTCTGTACAAGCCGCTCCTCACCCACGTTCGGACACGGCTCCCCTTGTTCTCCGAATCTTTTCGTGTCCGACCGCGTAAAAGCTAAGCGCTTTACATAAGTCAAGCGAAGAGGCTTATGGTCCGGCGGCGTGGCAGGCGGCGCGGCCGGTGGCGCGGGCCGGCAGGGCGCGGCAGGCGGCACGGCAGGCGGCACGGCAGGGCACGTATGGAAGTCGGCTCGCCCCCGGGGGTGCCATGTTTACGGACAGACAGAAAAAAGAAAAACAATAAAAACGGGGGGATTTAAACCTGGCGCGCCAAATCCACCGTGCCAATAAGCGAGTGGCCGTGTTTCACTAGCGGGAAGATGAGCTGATCGGTGGGCAGAGAGGCAAAAAGAGAGAGAGGGAAGAACTGAGGGGAAGATAGAGCAGGTCAGCGTGGCAGTAGGGTGGGCTCGGCGGCATGAGCCACTGGGTCAGCGCAGGGGCGGCCGGCACTGTCCGGCACGGGACACGCGGGCGAGGACGCGGCGCGGGGGCCCGGGCCCGGTTAGTGGTAGTCCGCACCGCCAGTAAGGAGCCTGGGAAGGGGCTAACGGGCCCCCCGCCGCCGCCGCCGCCCTAATCAATGCCGTCAGTCACGGGGCGGCCAGCGGCGGCCGGGCGCCCGGCCCAGCAGCAGCAGCAGCGCAGGAGCCTGGCGGCCCCGTAAACCGGCGGGGATTAAAGTTGAGCCCGCTGGCCCCGCTGTTCCCGCCGGCCCCGCTGGCCCCGCTGTTCCCGCTGGCGGACGGGGGATCGCGCGGCGGCGGGGGACGGGATAATACCTGGTGAGTCGGAAGTCCCTCGCTACCGCCGGTGCTGCTGCTCCCCGCTCCCCCATATTGTGCGCGGCCACGCGGCGAAACATTATCCAGAAATCAATGAGCTTCTCAGGAATAATTGGGTGCGCTTTCACGTGTGTGATGTATGCGCTGCTGTCTTTGTGTGATAAATGAGGGCACGGAACGGGCAGCGCCGCGCTGAAACTCTAATCTATGTGCTGCGGTGTATGCAGGACTCAGGAGGACCCCCCCCCCCCCCCCAGGGCCCCCCGCACGGCCCCCGCAGGGCTCCCCGCAGGGCTCCCCACAGAAGGACCCCTCGCAGGGCCCACAGGGCTCCGCAGCACCCCTATTTCATCTACCGGCAGCAGGTCAGCAGGTGCTCACACCCCGTTTTTGCTCCTGTGTGTTGCAGGTACGCTTCCTATGCCCCGCCTCGCGGCGCCCCGATGCTGCAGTCATGGCGCCGCGGCCGTAAGCCAACCATGAATACATCACGCCCATGGCTGCGCCCGAGCCAAAGGAGGCGCCATGATCTCATGGGGGACGGGCCGTGCGGGCCGCACATTCGGCAAGCAGTGCAGCGGGCCGGCAGCCCGCCGCTCATCGGGCGTCGCGTCCGGGCGTACTCCGGTGTGCAGGGCTGCTGCGGCGGGACTCCTCGGGCATAAAGCAGATAGCCCCGGTGCCTTTACGGCGCCATAAAACAGCCGACTCCCAGTTGATTTCAAATATTAAGGCATTTTAGCGCGTCTCATTAAGTAGAGCGGTTATCAGCGAGATGGTGGCCTTGTCCTCGGCGGGGCACGCCGCCGCCGGCCGCGCCGACGCAGTGACAACTACCGCGCGGGGATCATCCCCCGCGACATAACTTTTTGTATCGCCGTCGTTAGGGGCGCGCCGCTGTCATCTTGCCGACCGGCCCGCGGCAGGCCGTCTGCGCGCCCCGTGTGACGGAGGAAGCTAACCAGGTGGGCCATTAGCACACGGCGGTAATGGGGAGAGATGAGGCCACGGCCAGCTGTATTTCTCCCCTATCGCTCTCCCGCGCTCGCCGCAGAGAGAGGTTCTCTGTTCTTCTCCTTTCTCAGCTCTCTCTCTCTTTCTCGCTGCTCCGACACATTCTTTGCTCCTCCTCGATCCCCGCTGGCTGCGCTGCTTACTTGTTAGATCATGATTAACACGACGCCGTTGGTGGTACTCACACGGGCTACGGGCGCCGCCCAGTGCCGACACTGGATGCGCGTGTCAGAGAGAAGAGTCGAGGTTTGGCGGCAGCGAGCGACCTGGAGTAGGAGGAGGGAGCGGGAGCAGAGGAACATGTCTCCGGCCAGGAAGGAAATGTTCGTGAAGGGGATGGGGGTGGTGGTGGGGTGTGCGCGGGACAGGCTGCGGACGCTGCGATCGGGAAGGAGTGTGATAACTCTCGGTGTGCGGCGCTGTTTCCCGATCCCTCTCGGGGAGATAACTGCCCCGATCACACCGCAGGTGGACTAACTCACATTCACCTGTCACCGCTGCCGCTGAGTGGAGCAGCCACCAGCGCGTGGCATCCCGCGACAGCCCGTGACGCCGCCGATACGTCGGTGTCGGCCGGGTGCTGTGACCCAGCCGGCCGCTCCCATTGGCCGCACTCAGCTGCTGTTCACAGCAAACCCAAAGGGAGCCGTCGTGCCCTTGCGGCCACTCCACCCGTTTGCGGCGATGCAGTGAACGGCGCCGCCCGGCATCGCCTCGCCCTCCCTGCCCGCAGAGGGCCTCGGCCGGCCTCGGCCCGCGGCGAATCGGTCTGTGCGTGAGAGGGAAGATTAAAACTAAACCTCATGGGAAATGGAATAGTCTAACACCCCGGCACGCAAACACACTGCCGCACCGCCTGCCGCTGCAAGTCTCCGGTGGGGTTTGCGGAAGAGCTATTATCGCAGTGTGCGTCGGGGGGTGGTTCTTGGCGGCGCGGCGCGGCGCGGGGCGGAGCGGTGTGCTCGCGGGGCTGGAATGGAGGGTGGTGCGCATCCACGCGTGCCCAAACAGACGGCGTCAGACATCGCAGCGTCATATAATGATCACACCGTATCAGGTCGCAGGGGTCCCCACCGGTCCCTGCCGGAAGAGCAGGGCGCCCTACGCCTCCAGGAGCGCCCCGCCGCCGCCGCCGCTGCACCGTGCCGTGCCGCTGCTGTATCAGTGCCACAATCAAGGGGAGGCTGTAATTTAATTGGGGAGGGTACAGGGGAGGCTGTGAAGACGCCGAACTAACTAACTGTACCCAGCCGGACAGAAATAAAAATGTGTACCCTGTCAAGGTTTGCAGTAATGCTACGCAATGCACGCTGTTTCTCTGTAATTAATTTTGTCGTATAATTAATTTATAGTACTTCGTCGTTAGCTTGTGTTGCGTGCTGAGGAGAGACATCAGCTACATATCGATGAAGTCGCTCGGAAGGAGACCGTGCAGCCCATTGTGTTTGAGTGTTTGACGAGTCCGCGGGCCGCGTCGCAATAACGATGAGTGCCCACGGCGCCGCTCGCTATTGCCGTATCGCAGTGCAGAGATTGGCTGCTCCCCGGAAATATAATAAATAGAGTCGGACTTTTGTACGCTTCTTGCTTGCTCGCGACATTGTTGCAGAGAGGGAGAGAAAAGAGGGAGAGCGAGATAGCGAAAGAGTGAGGGAGAGCACGAAAGAGAGAAAAGGGGAGAGGGAAAGAAGGGAGGGAGAGGGACTGACAGAAAGAGAGACGGACAAATAGGGACTGAGAGAGTTGGAGATTAAGACAGAGAGAGCGAGAGAGTAACACGAGAGAGACAGCGAGGGGGCAGGGGGTCACCGAACAGAGAGTGCCGCCTGACGATGGTATTGATTGTTCATTTCTTTTCGATTTCCCTTTGACGACTGCATGAAGCCGTAAGTGGGGCGTGACCGCAGGGGAGTCAAGTTTGCTCAGCGCGAGATAGACCAGAAGTACCCGCAGCTGATTACAAAGGTGCTGAGGCCTAAACCTATTTCGCGTAGAGTAATCCCCTCTCAGCCTCTAAGTTTCGATGTGGTCCACACGTTGGAGTGCGAGCGAGCGTGTTCGCGAGCGGTGTTGGGGATGCACTTTCGCTACTGGGCCATTTTCGTCCTATTCTCTTTGTGTTGGAAAAAATGGCACTACAGAGGCAGTTGTATAAAATGTGATTGCATCCCTCCCCTCCTCCTTGTCCATTTCCCCTACGCAACACACACGTGCACACACACTGGATGGGAATTGTTTGTGAAAAGCCCGCCGTCAGAGAACGCATCGTTGGTGTTGGCGGATTGTGCACGAACTCATTGCGAAAGAAAAGTAATGCCAAGAGCCACAGCCGCCCCACTGCCCCCCCCCCCTTCCCCCTCTCTCCCTCTGTCTCTCTCTCTGTCTCTTCTCTCTCTCTTTCTCTCTCTCTCTATCTCTGGCTGAGCACGCTTGTAATTGTTATAGCATTAGTGGGCTTCTGTGTTTTTCTCTGTCACACACATTCGTCCACACCTCTTACCTGCCCCGCCCCCTCGTCCTTGTTCTCTCTTTCTCTTTCGCCTTGCTATCACACACACACACTTTCTCTCTCACTCTCGTGCAGGAGAGCGGTAGGCGTCCCCAAATTAGCGTAATTGAACTGCGTAACGCGAGGGGTAATGACTGCTCCGTTCTAAATTGAAATCGTTTTGCAGCCCAATTGACTTGCCCCCGTGTGCCTCCTACACGCACGTCTGTGTTTCTTATGTACACATACTGACTATACATTTCTTTTTGTTCATTAATCATGCATCAGGATTTCGCAAGGTGACTTGTGTCATATGTTTAATTTTTCTACTCTGAAAACGGTCAAAAAATTGAATTCGGCTTATAGGCCTGCATTTAAACAGACGGAGCTAGTACGATTTGCTTTGAACACGCCTCCTGCTCGCTGGCCGCGCTTCTCTCGGTGCTGCTGCTGCCGGTGTCCACGTGTAGCAGAGCCGCAGCTCGGGCCGCAGCCCGGACCGCGGCGTCAGCGCTTCATTTTCACTTCCGCTTGTGCTCTCTCGGTCCGCACGACAGCGCTCCAGCCACCGTCATGAGCCGCAGCCGCTGTCATGAGAGCGTTTACAGAGTGCGCGCACCGCACGACGGCGCACGGCGGCGCACGGCCCCGGGTTTTTGCGGGGATCCCGCGAAAGTAATTAGTTCTTATGCATACACGCGCTGCTTCGTACCTTTCCAGAAACGGGGATTAGGGCGAGAGTACCCGCAATTTCGCACCGCGTAGTTATTAGTGTTATTGCGCTCCTCTTTGGATTCTGTTTGAAAAACACGGGCGTCTGTGTGAATGTGTGTACGTGTGCATGCACTCCTGCACCCACTGAGACTCGTGAGCCGGCTTGTACTGTGCGATAATACTGATGGAGCGAGAGTTTTCGAACGTTGCCCAAGTTAAAGATACTCGACTTAAATGAATGAAATGAAAATGGGAAGTGGTTTACTTGGTTTTCTGGCCCTGCCGGGTCTTGTCAGGTATTGTAGATTATTTCAAGCCCAAATTTATACATGTTGTAAAAATTTGGGTAGGGTCTGATTGTGGGTGGTGATTGCGTTGTCGCCCTTTGTGAATTCTCCGCGAGACCCTTGCGTAAAATTAGGTGACAACGCTTTAATATGGATGTGAAAATTCTTTATAGTTTTCTCCGGTTTTAAATGCGCACACGGTGCTGGCATAGAGGATAGATAAAAATGTACCCCAGAAGTCTATTTAAAGGAGATGTGCCGGAAGAGCTCCTTTTATTCTATCGTGGCGCCGAAGCCGGCAGCGCCGCGTCCTTGTGTATATGCTTATGCGTGCGTGCATTGTGCGTGCGTCTGTAAGTGTGCGTGTGTGTGTATGCGTGCATATGTGTGTGTGCTCATGTGTATGTGTGTACGGTTTGCGGAAATGAGCTGACAGCACCGGCCAGCAGGCGGTTAGGGGTGGGGGTGTTGCGTGGGGAAGGGGAGACAGATCGGAAAGGGGAGGTTAGGTTAAAAGTGTGGAGAACGTTAAGAGGAAGGGAAGGAAAAGACGGATGGGAGGAGGGGTGGAAAGCGGTAAGAAGAGGAGAGGCCTATGTGTGGAGCGCCGGTCTGCCCCACCACTTCCCTTGGGCACTTCTCTAATTTCAAGTCACTGAGGGCCGAGCAGGGCGCGGAGAGGGGAGGGGCCGGAGACCTTTGCTGTTTCATAAACGGAAGCCGGAGGGGACCGCGTGTGTGTGTGTGTGTGTGGTGTGTGCGAGTGTGCGAGTGTTGGTCTGTGTGGGTGTGTCCGGTCGGGTGTCCTGTTTGTGCCGCCGGTACAGCGGGTGCTGGCCGGCGGCAGAGTCCACAATCTCCACACTGCAGAGGGGTAAAAAATAATACTCCGCTTCTCGACTCAGCCTTAAAGGGACATTAAAGCGTTACGTAGCTTACTGCCGGTCCCTGGGAGTCGAAAGCGAAAGTATGGACGTGTGTGGGTGGGTGGGGGGGGGGGGGGGGGGCAGCGGGCGGACGGGAGAGATTAGGGGAGGAAGAAGGATGTGGAGGGGGACGTGGAGGTTATGCGTGCCGCCGCTAGGACCGCGCCTAGAGAGAGAGAGAGAGAGAGAGAGAGAGAGAGAGAGAGAGAGAGAGAGAGAGTGCCAGAGATGAGAGTGTGAGCAAGGGAGATAGGGAGAAGGGGGAGGGAAAGGGAGAGGGATGGCAGCACTCGGTCACTTTCCATCCCCGGGGCTGGCGGCTCCGCGGCTCCGTGCACGGGTAGCTCTGGGGGAGGCTCGCCGATGCGGCCCCTGCGGCCCGGCGTGGTGTCCGCGCTATCTCCAGTTCCGATCAGCGCCCGCGTGCGCGGCGCTACGTCTCATCACTGGGGCCGCCTGCCGCGCCCGGCGCCACCAACTTGGCTGATGTACCTCGTCTCGATTGGATTGGAATCCTACTGATCTGTGACCCCTACGCATGCTGCTGGTGGAAAGAAGAAGATATATATGCGGCACCCATAATCTCTGACCTTGATCTGTCCTACAAACATAAATCGATTTTGCCCCGAGTGCTCTGACGGCAGAACTCGACATCATTTTAAACACAAGAGTTGATGTTTTGTGTGGTTGTGTCACTCATTTCAGTTCTCAACTTACTCTCTCATTTGTCGTGGACGTGGACATACTTTGAGGTTATTGCTGGAGACGGAAATACACGTTTGATCTTTGACCCACCACCCCACACACACCCAAACCCGCACAACCTCCTATCGCTCTACCATCGGCTCTACCTCTCTTCACTTGCCTCCCACAGGTTCGCTTACTCTCACTCGAGCTCTCACTTTCTCGCTCTCGCCTTCTTCGTCGCATTCGCTCTCTCTCTGTCTCTCTTTCGCTGTCTCTCTCTCCCTCTTACTCTCTCTGGGCGATGAATAAAATAAACGCGGCGTATGCCTCTCAAATTCTTTGGAGGCGCAGCGGGAGGGTCTGTCGGCCGGCAAGGACCCCGCCCGTAGCGGTCGGGCCTGCAGGGGCCTGCGGAGCCTGCGGGCCGATCTCTCTAGCCGCGCCCCCCACGGCCCCTCCCGCTCTTTCCCCGGCTAATTGAAATCGCACGCGTGGGCTTTTCGGATGGCAGCGGCGGCGGCGGCGGCGGCGGCGGTGTATAAAGAATCGAGGTAATTTGTCCCGGGCCGCCCCCCGGACCGCCCTTGCTGCCGAGCGCAGCGCACGGCGCCCTCGGCTCGCGCCCGCAGCACCGCGGCGCCCCTGCCTCCCTCCGGCCATTCCGGTCGCCTACCCGCTGTGTCCCGCTCGCACCCCGCTGTCGCGTTGCTGCATCTGAACGGGACGAGGTGAAGTGTCCCCAGCAGTGCGGCGTGCGGGGCCGCGGGTGTTTTTTCGGTCCTCGAGCACCAGAACAAGCGGGAAAAAAATATTCGCCCCGTTTTCTGCTTCCTTTTTTTTTTTGGTCCCGCACCACCGTTACATAAGAAATGCGTCTAGTCTCATCGCGCTGCTCTCCGGTGCGGTGGCCCCTGCAAAGGTAGATTAATAATGCCGACCTCCAGGCCGGGGTATATTGCATTCTAATTTGAAACACACCGGCGACAGCGATTCTCAACCCCCCCCCCCCCTTCTACCGACCCCCTTTCTCACTCTCCAGCTTTCCTGTGCATTTGCGAGAGGCAGCGCGCGTCAGTTCTGCGGTGAGCGGCGCTGCAGGGGGGCGGGCCCACGGGATGTGGAGCAGAGGGTGGCAGCAGCAGAGCCCTTTGCGGGGCCCGGGGGAGGTGGGGGATGGGAGGGGGGGCAGTCCGCCGTACGTTCCCTTATCTGCTGGCAGTACAATAACTGTCGGGGGCGACTTAATACGGCACCTACTTTAGGGCGCAGGCTCAGGAAGGACCAGGACCCTGCTCCCTTCCTCCCCGCGGTGCCTGTCGCGGGGCAAAAGGGAGGGTGAGGGGTGGGGGGGGGGGGGCGGAGGCACTCTCCTTGCATTTGGATCGTTCATGCTGTTAAGGATTCCATTCCCCCGGCGCTTAGCGGGAAGAAGCGTGGAGGGCGGCTCCTGTTTCCATCCGCCACGTCAGAGAAGCGACTGCAGCAGCAGCGAGCAGCTCAATTCCGCTCGGATCATGCGGTTCAAAAAAGATTGAGCAAAGCATCGCATATTCTCAATATTCGCATGAGCGCTGAATGCTTGTACCAAGGAGCACACAATGAAAACGAGTGCCTTTATGGAAGGCCATGGATGCACACAACGAGACGAATACACTACAGCCAAGAATATCCCGTGGGCACCAAATGTGATTCTAACAAAGTGCTCGGACTTGAGTCGCGGCGTACTCGCTGGGTGGAAGGATCAACACACTAACCATACTTACATCTGCAGTACTGAACTACTTGTTACTACAGTCGTGTTTTCACTTGTTCTTTGCCTCCTACCACCGCTACGATGACGTAGTAGCAAAAGAGAACGAGTATTGCGCTAGCCTTGAATGTTAACTACAACCGAAAATGCAGAAAGGAGTTATGTTGTATAAAAATCAATTAAATGGTATTCCCAGACGATGCTCTCTGTATGTCTGCCCCCCCCCCCCCCTCTCAGTTTTGGTAAACTAGAAATGTTTGGGAGTGCATGGCGCCGCGCTGCGTGCTCGGTGCGGCTGGCTCGCTGTGGTGTGTGCGGGCAATAAACCGTGCAAGTGCTCCAGCCCAGTTCGTGGGCGTGTGTGTGGGTGTGCGGGCGCGCGTCCGTGTGTGCCGAGCGCGTGCTAATCCACACCTACCGCACAGTAGTGGAGATCCACACGCCCTTTTGCCTAGACGCTCCGACCCTCACGCGCGAGCAGCGGCGGCTCACTTTGCCGTGGAGGTGTACCGCGGAGCATTTTTCGAGTCAGCCTTTCGTTGTTTCAAACCCGCCCGACCGCTGTCGGGAACACAAGGGTTCCACCAGGAGCACTTAGGAGCGCTGCTCGGCGGCGCCGGCTCCATGGAACTTCTCATTATGCTTCTCGCACGACTCGTTAATTCGCACCCCGAACATGAGCGAAACCGCCGCGTGTGCGGCAGCGAAGGTGGCGACAAGGCGGCCGCCGCCGCGCCGACCTGGCCAAAGTCAAAGTCGTGAGGGGTGTCTCACGTCTCCCCTTGACCTTGTGGACTGTGTGCCGCCGCTGCCGCCGCCGCCGCCGTGCGGGTGGTGTCGTAGTGTGGAACGGTTATAGTCGTCCTGTACGCACGCCTTACCTGCTTACCCAGCTGCGGCCCGCGGGCCCAGCACTCTAAATAGAGTAGCTCCGCCGCGCCGCACCGTGCCGTGCCGCGCCCGGCCCTCCCAGGTTTGTGGCACACCTGTAATGCTGCGTTATAGCGCCGCCTCCGGGGTCCGGGCCCATCCCGCAGCATGCCGCAGCCCGAGACCCACATCTCCCGTGCCCCTGCGCCTGGCCTACGCCTCGCCTACCCTACCGGGGCGGGCCGGGGACCAGCGCTGGGGCCGGCCGGGGCACGGCCGGGGAAGGATACAGCGGCGCAGCGGCGAGGCTGTTTCGGAGGGTCTGCATTCCAAATGAGGGATCCTGTCTGCAGGCCATTACTCGCGTGACTGCGATGAGCACATCCGCGGCAGGAAATGGTATTTGGGAGAAATTTCACGCGACGACCGGCGTGGGGCCGGCGGCGTGAGCGGCGTGGGGGCGGTGCTGGGGCGGCGCGGGGGCGAGCACACCGGCGACAAGGGTTAGGGCGGGACGGGGCTCAGGTTCGGCGACTTCTTCGTTATCCTGCCCTCCCCCCGCCGCCACTCCCCTCCAGTTCGGCTCCTCCCTCCTTCGGCCCTGCCCTTCGCGTTCATCTCATCCGGGGGGCCAGCAGATTGGGGCGCCGCTCTTGCTGGATGGACCAACCGCTCGGGGCACGCCGCCGCACCGCCGCCGCTGCGACGCGCCCATTCTTAACATTTTAATTACTGAATTAAAATTTAATTTATGGTGAATCCTAGTAATTTAGATTCCGTGTCTTTGAGGTATGCGTTTCGTTCTCCCGCGCCGCTCCCCACTGCGCGTCTACTTCCCAATTCTCCATCCCTCTGCCGCCACCGCAGCTTCCGCTCCCCGCCACCCGTTCGCCCCGCCGCCGCCTAATCCTGCAAATCGTCTTTCCTGCCGGGCTCCCGCGGCGCTCAGCCGGCCCGCCGGGTTGTAGCAATCAGCGGCCTCCACGTCCACTTAGCGGAGTCTGCCGCCCCGCAGCACGGCCCGGCGTGTATGGCCGCGCCCCCGCGCCCGCCGCGCCCGCGCCACACAGGCTCAGGCGCGGACCAAATCAAATCTTGGCCGTTTCGTTAGGAAAGTGACTCCACCTAGCGATAAGACTTTCGCATTTCCGTCGCATTCACAACAGATTTTGTTTATTAATTTAATGAAGTCGTTACTCCGGTCTTATTTTTTGCCCAGAGCATCAATTTTCTTGGTTCTCACGCTAGGATTCCAATGACACGGCTAACGGTAAAACATTTCCTTTGACCTATAGGACGTCCCATGGGCCCCGATATGAAGTATTTTCCCATAACCGGGGCCCCAAACTGGTTAAGTCGCATATGACCAAGGCCACAAGCAGTGGGAGCCAGGAGCAGTGGTACACGTTAACTAAGTTTCCTTATTTGGCGGTGATCGGGTCGGCGGAAGCCCACGCAGTGCCCACGCAGTGCTCAGCCCCCGCCGTGCGCCGCCTCGCGATCTCATGCGTGATTAGCTCCTAGCCGCCTCGAGCCCTTATTAAATTAGCCCTGGTCGCCCCCGTGAGTGTAGCCGAGGCGCCCGCTGTGATGCCTGGCGCCGGGCCGGGGCCCCGCAGGTCCGCAGGGCCGCAGGGCTGAAGACGGGCGGATGCGCGGGCAGCGCAGCTGAGCGTGATTTCGCATGCCACCGCGCGCGGCCGCCGCCCCGCCGCATATGAGCCGCTGCACTGCGCACATTGACGAAGCGACACAGAGTATTAATCTTCTTCCCGTAACTAATGAACGGATTTTGGAGAACTTTACCCCGCGCCTCCCGCTCCCCGCCGGCCCCGCCGGCCTCGCGAAACTGCTCTAATTTCTCCTTGAAGCAGGCTAATGGCTGAACCGTCGCGATGAGTGTTGCCACCCACCACTCCTCTACACTTTGAGTTAGAGGAAGAGAGAGAGGAGCAGGGTGGGCCGCGTAGGAGGAGAGTGGAGGGGGGAGAGAGAGAGAGAAAGAGAGAGAGAGAGAGAGAGAGAGAGAGAGAGAGAGAGAGAGAGAGAGAGAGAGAGAGAGAGAGAGAGAGGGTGGATAGGGGGCTGCTCTCCCAAGCAACCCAAGGATGACGATTTTAATGAACCCTTCCCTTCCCTCCCGAGCTGGGTGCGGTGCTGCCGCGATGCTGGCTCGGTGCTGCCTCAGCAGTGCTGCTACTACAACGACACTAGTCGCACGCCGCCGAGAGAGGATAACTGAAGAAATTGCCATGGCGGAAGTATAATTTGTCAGCATTAATCTCGGTAATATCTCGTGTTTTTCTTGTGTCTCGGCACGCCCCCCCCCCCCTCCCCGGCCCAGCAGCACGCTCCTTTTGCTCTCTCCCTCTCTATCTCGCTCTCTACCTATCTATCTATCTATCTATCTATCTCTCTCTCTATCTCTCTATCTATCTCTATCTATCTATCTATCTATCTATCTATCTATCTATCTATCTCCCTCCCCCGGACCGACGCTGTATTCATAATATCCTCGCTCTTTAATCTTGTGATGTTTTTCGCTTGGAGTTTTCGCAGTCTACGGCGTCGCAGTGCTCCGTGTGCGCGTCGCGTCTCGACGCCGTCACACAGCGTACCGAATGCATCTCGCGAGGTTATCCCGCCCAACGCTCGTTATTGCGCTGAGGGCTCAGTCTGTCCAGACTCCTCTTCCACACTTGCTGTCCCCCACCACTGGCATTTCTCCCCCTTCCCGCTTTTTTTTTCATTTTATTTAGCGAATGGTATAAAAACGCCCGTGAAATGGAGGGGGGAGGGAAGGGGGCGGGAGGATTTAGAGAGTATTTATGCTTGGCACACGGACCAGGATTTAATGCTGAACTGGCCGTGGGGGTCGTTCGCTTGCTACACCACACCTCTTGCCCCCCCCCCCTTTCCACTCTCTCCCTTCTCTTGGTCTCTCTCTCTCTCTCTCTCTCTCGGTTCTCTCTCTCCCTCTCCTGCCTCTCTCTTTTGCAGCCTGCTCCAGCTGGGCCCCCTCCCTCACCGGGACCACCGCCGCCGGGGCGCTGCGGCCGCCCGCGCCAGCGGTACACACACGACCGGCCCCCGCTCAACTTTTTGACCGTTCCGCCGAACAATGATTGAGTCCCGGTCAAATATTTACCTGGTCGCTGACCGCCGCCGCTAATTCCAATCGGTGTCTGCGGCCGCCGGGCCGCCGGGCCGCCGCCGCAGTGCGTAAAGGGCAGAGCTTGTTTGCCGCTGCGTCTGGCCACCCACTGCCACCCCGTCCCAGCCTGCACTGTAGAAGAATGGCTTGTGAAGCAACGGGATGTCATTATGACATGTTTGCCTGCCCCGTCCCCCTACGCGGCTACCTGTCGCCATGCGCTGCGTGAGGCGGGGCAGAGGCGGGTGAGACGGACGCAGTCGTCAGCGCGGACGGCGCCCGGCAGGTAGGCAGCTCTCGGGCGGCGCTCGCGCGCGCGCCGTGCGGGCTGGCCTACCCTCGCGTTCGCAGGCGCTCTGTCGCCACTTCCCAAGACGCGCGTGCCTTGCGAAAGAGATGTGCCGCGGCCGAGCAGCGCACGTGCCTAATATAATATCTGCGTTTGCATCCCCGGGCTCGTTCTTCAGTACTCGAGGCTTGAAATAATCGCCGTGTTGAGGACGAAAATTTCGAGGAAATCAGTCGTTGCCGCGGATAGCTGGAGTAGCTAAGATGTAAGCCAGGAATCGTAATAAAGAAAAAACATTTTTTTGAGAAGGACCCATATGGCTGCTCTGGACCAACCTCAAAAGGGTTGACTTACCACGTGAGCAGCTGATCAAATTGCCACACAGCTGCATTACTAAAATCTTTTTTCCCGCGGGTGCAGCAGCTCCGGCAGCTCCGGCACCCGATCTCTGCACTGTCGTCGCACCCCGCGCCGCAGATTGTGTCCCTCTAAAGGCCCGCCCGCGTTGCCCCTCATTCCCCCGCAGAACACCGCGGTATCGCGACATTACTCGTCGCTCTCTTGCGGTGCACCGGACGGTGTCGCGGCGGCGGGGCGCCCGGGGCTGTGCCCGGGGCTGTGCCCGGCGGTGCCGTTGGGCCTGACTGCGGCGGCACGGCTGCGCCGCTCCCGCCGCCGCCGCCGTCCCGACTCTCCGCGATGCAATTGAATAGAGTGCAGCAGCAGGGCCATGAATATGATTCTCGCGCTATCTCCTTTCCGGACCCGCCGCTGCGCCACGCTGCGCCACGCTGCGCCACGCCGGGTCACGCTACGCCGCCGCGTCGCGCCGCGCATCGCTGTACCGCCAGGCGACGGCAGCGGCGGCGGCGCGGTTAGGTGGCCGAGGCTGCTGCCGCGCCGCCGCGTGATCGCAAGAGTCACGCCGCCGCCGTTTGTGTGCATCTGGGTCACGTGAGAGCAAAAGCAGTGCAGGGGCGGAGCGAAAAAGTAAGAGCCGTGTGGCGGCGGTGGCGAAAGAGCGCGGCCTCGTCTTGGACTTCGACCGTCGCATTAATAAAAATATTGTTCATAGAACGGACCTTTTCTACACCGTTCAATCCGCTCCTGAGAATATAGTGTCCTCCTGAGCCATGTTGTTATCAAACCGCTCGCGCCTCGTGCCTCGCGTCTCCCGACCCGGTTTGGCGCGCCGGGGGACGGTGGCAGTGGTGGGGTGTGGCGGCTTGCTCTCTGGGACATGACACTGTTCCCTGTCTCCTGCATGGCTGTCTTCAGCAGTGCGCGCGTGTGTGTGTGTGTATGTGTGTGTGTGTGTGTGTGTGTGTGTGTGCGCTCTGGCGGCGTGGCTGTCGACATTGTCTCACGAAATTATTCGAGAGACCCGCTGCGCTGCCACCTCCGCCTCTCCGCGGCCGATGCACGCCGTCAGGCGCACGACTCGATCCGCGTGTTCGCCTGGCAAAGTGAAAACACGGCGGTACGAAATTACGCTCCGCCCCCCCCCCCCCCCACCCTCCCCCTAGGTGAGGGGAGGCTGTAAGCCGTCGGAAGTGGTCCGGGAGGTTAGAAATGTGCCGAGGGAGGTATGCGTTGAGTGTCACATCTGCGCAATGGGGATGTATTTTTTAAAAATCAGAAAATTTCATGAGAAATAAATAAATATTTAGACAGCGAGAGAAAGAGGCGAGGACACGCGCCCTCTGGAGATGAGGAGTGCTTGGGCCCGCCTCTCTGAGCGGGGCTTTGACCCGCCGGGCCGCCGGGCCGCCGGGTGCAGGCAGTGGGAGATATGGATTCATCTCCATCAGGGCGCGCCGCCGGCAGTCGGACCGCAGAGAGAGAGATAGAAAAGGACGAAGGGGTGGCACGGAGGTCGTGACCTATCACAGCACGCGCGCACACACACACACACACGCACACACGCACACACACGAGGCTGGGGCTGTCATCCCTAATCAGGACTGACGGCAAGTGTCTCTGGCGCACCATGTCCGGCGGTAACTGTACCCGTGAGGCATACAGCACCACCGTGTGTGTGAGAGAGAGAGAGAAAGAGACATAGAGAAAGAGAGAGGGAGGCAAGGAAGAGAGAGAGAGAGAGAGAGAGAGAGAGAGAGAGAGAGAGAGAGAGAGAGTACGAGAGGGGTGCTGCAAGCTGCGCACATCATATGAAATTATTATTTCTACTTTTTTTTTGTCTTTTCGGCTCACATTTTAATGCGGCGATGGGAGCGACGCAAAAAAAAATGTGGAAAAAGAGGATCGAGCTCACTCTTGTCAGACTGACATTTTTTCCGCCATGGTGACGTATACAGTCCGAGCTCGCGACGCACTTGGCAGTTTAAAATTCATTTTTTCAAGAAGGAAAAAAAACCGGCCATTATTAAATAATCGCACTCCCCTCCCCCAGGCTGCATGCTAATTCCATATCCGTTTCTGTTTCAGGTGAGACCTCGCCTCCGTCCGTGCCGGAGGGGGCGCTCTGAGGAGCGAAACAAAATCCGCCCCCGCTCGCCCCGTACCGGATGGGGTGCGGCGGGAGCGCGGGGGTCAGCCGGCGATGATGAGGTAAGGGGACGACAGGCCGAAGGGCCCGGAGTGGTCACAAGGGCTCGCGGGCACCCGCGGGCCGGCTGGGGAGCCCCGAGGGTCAGCGCGGCCGCTTGCAGTGTAATGTAACCCAAACAGGGGCCCGCGGTGGGCCCGGTGTAAAGTTACACTTGTGAGGTGTGCTGGTGCCGCGTGCCGCCCCCGCTGCCAGCGCGGGGCCCGGGCAGCGGATGTGAAGCTCGGCATGACCGTGCCGCGGATGAGTTGTGGTCACTTGTATCCTTGTGAAAGGGTTTGTTGCGAAGCCCGAATGCACATTTTTCCTCCCGTTAGTCACGAAAATCCCCTCCCCCCCCCCCCTGCCTTACACACACAAGCAGTGACTCAGCAGTGACTCCAGTCTTAACCAGCACCTGCGCACCTGGTTACCGACGAAACATAACGCATGTCCAAGGACACACGAACATCCACAGACGCACATACACACACACACGAACACTTACAACTCGGCGCACCCTCCGATTTCTTATACCCTGCCTCGTGCATGGAGGTCAAAACCACAGTAGTGGCCGTACGGAATAGAGGGGGCACGGAAAAGGGACGTCGTGTCGGTATCAGCAACAGACCTCCCCCTCCTTCCCCCCCCCCCCTTCTCCGTGCCGCCCCCTTCCCCTCTCCCCCTACATCGCCCGCAGCCCTTACACAACAATAGAAAGTGATAGTTGTAATAATGTCGAGGTGATAACGGGGAGCGTAGTGTGGTGGTGAGTGGCGGCGGGGGCGGCGGGGGCGGCGGGGGCGGCGGGGGCGGCGGGGGCGGCGGGGGCGGCGGGCGGCGGGGGCGGCGCTGTGGTACGGGCGAGTGTCGCGTTTCCGTGGAATGGAGATGGTGGCATGGGGTGAGGAGGGGTGCGGGGTGCGGGTGGGGGTGGATGGGGTAAACGTATGATTGCAAAGCCACCACCTCCAAGCGGCGGCGGGATCCCCGAAAGTCAATAACTTACCGGAGGTAATGCTATCGGCCGTGGAAATTGCCGCCGAGCAGAGAGGGGAGGGGGAGGGGGAGGGGACGGCGCGGCGGCGGCGGCGAGGCGCGGGGCCCCGAAAGGGTCGGCCGACGGATGGCAGAGGTGCGGCGGGGCGGCTGCAGAGGAAAGGGAAGACATCATGAATTGAGCGCGAGCGGCTGGGGGCGTTAGAAAAAGAGATAGCGGTGGTCGAATCTGTTGCCAGGGAGCGAGGGTGGGCGTAAGAGAGAGAGGGAGAGAGAGCGATCGAGACAGAAGAGGCTCACCCCCACACCCCCCCCCCCCCCAAAAAAAAAAATGCGCTCGCCATTCCTGATCCTCATACCGTCCGCCCACACACACACACACACACACACACACACACACACACACACACTTGGCAGTCGACACATCCATTTTGCGTGAGTTATCCTTCCGATACCGGCAACTGCGTCGCTCCTTCCCGCTCCGCTTTTATTGGTTATCGCCAGGCAGTCACTGTCTCCCCTCGCTCGCCGCCCCCCGCCGCCCCCGCCGGGCCCCTCCTACTCCCCAGCCCCTCCCGCCTCACGCAGCCCGGCCCCCCTCCGCGACACGTGCGGAGTCTCCCATGGCGGCGGCGGGAGGGGCTGGGAGACGCACTTCCGTCCGACAATGTCGTATGCAAGTTGGCCCGCGGAGCCGCCGAGGCGGGGCTGGGGCGGGGCTGAGAAGAGCTGCGTGCCGTGCCCTGCCGAGCCGAGCCGTGCCGTGGAGCGGGAACGTGGCCAGGCCTGGGCGGACCAGGACCCGGCCAGGAGGTCAGGGAAGATGCGTTCGCGTGCCCCCGTTGCGTCTGAAAACGGTGTAGCTGACACCGGCAGCGCTTCAGGGTGCTCTATGCTATACCGCCAGGCTTCTTTTTTTTTTCTACCTCGCAATCTCCGAACAACACACACACACACACACACACACACACACACACACACATGTACGAGATTCAGGCCGGGACAGCGACCGTGGCTGGTCGAGCTGTGTACGGCTGCACGTCTGCCTGCCGGCTATACGGCTGGCCGGCAGCGGGGCGGGCGGGGAAGTGGTACGTAAGAGGCGGTCAGAGAACCGGCGTGGCGGGAGGAAGAGGGGGAGTTGCGTCCAGACGGACGGCTAGGAAAACAGCACTTTTTTCCGGAGGGCCAAAAGTTTGCATGATTATGTCTGCGCGGTCTGTGTGTGCGTGTGTGTGTGCGTGTGTGTGTGCGTGTGTGTGTGCGATCGCTGCGCTGCGCTTGCCCCGGCCCGGCCCCCTCTTTGTGCCCCTGGGCGAGTCGCGGTTGCAGCAGCCGGCGGCACGACGTGGAGCCCCCCTCCCTCCCTCCTCACCCCTTCCGCGGGGACAATAAGAGCTGCTCCCATGCGGGGACATCAACCCCCCCCCCCCCCCTTGTCCGGCGTCGGCCCCCTCCCCTCCTCCCTTTCGCCTCCCCGTCCCCCGCCTCCAAGTACACCGGATGTGGTCAAGTGGAGGGCGGAAGCGGCGCCTGTCGTGCCAGGGGGTGAGAGAGAGAGACAGAGAAAGAGGGGGAGGGGTGCTGCCGCCTTGGAGAGTTCTATTCTTTTTTTCATCCACCACTTCTTCTCTTTCTTGTCCTTCTTCTTGCCCCCCCCCCTCCTCTCCCGTCCCTACTTTCCGGTCGGCCACTTCCCACCAAACATGGTTTATTACGCCTATGTCTCTCCCTCTCTCTCCCTCTCTCTGTCTCTCCCCCCCCCTCTCTCTCTCTCTCTCTTCTCTGTCGCTCTCCTGTCTCTATTTCTCTTTCTCCTTACTTGCACTCCCTAGCTCTCACTCTCTTTCCCCTCTCTCTTTCCGACAGTGATGGATAGTGGCCCTGATTGATTGTTGATTGAGGGGCGAGGATTGGTCTGTGAGACGCTACGCAGCCCCCCCCCCCCCCCCAGCGCCACGCCCGCCTCGCTGCCGGCCACCGCCTTGCCGCCGCTCGGCCTCATGAGCCGATTGCCCTAAGCTGGAGTGACAACGTTGCCGCCCGCCCGGTGTGCGGGTATATTCGTGACACTTTTTTCAGTCTCCTTGTTTTTACGTTATTACTCAAGGCTGCTAAATGACGACGTAATCAAAATTCAAAATCGAAATTGTACGGGAGACTAGAGGTCAGTAACAGATTTCTTTAAAAATAGTGCAGTGTGAGAGTATATAAGTTCTCTAATTTTTTTTCCATTAGGTCAACAACATTCTTTACTTTGTTATTTGGATCAAGAAAATTTTACTTATTCCTAGCAACCTTTTTGGGGGGGAGGTGACCTGGGTGCACCTGCACCTTGTCGTTCTTGTCTCTGAGAGGGCAACGCGAAGCAGAGTACGCCGGCCACTAGAATAGTTCTACAGCGCGAAGCAGAGTACGCCGGCCACTAGAATAGTTCTACAGCGCGAATAAGAGTACGATGGTTCGATATAGGTGATGGCATTAATAAATACTAGTGCGTGAGTGACAGGCGCCGATATATACCGGGGGCGGCCGCTGCCAACAGACCGCTCCAGCCGGACGGCCACTGTGAGCTCGGGCGGCTGTCCATAATAGTGATTGACGTGCATGTCACCGACCACTCATCCCGCGCGCCGCCGCGCTGGGCCCCGCTGCGTCCGCGCGCGTGGCGGGCGCGTGGCGGGCGCGTGGCGGGCGCCTGGCAGACCGCTGCGCCCGCGGAGCGTGCCGTGGAGGAAAGTGTGGGGGAGAGGGGGTAGTCCACCGCGCCGCCGCGGGCAGGCCGATTTCGGTGAGACAGGGGTGATGTCGATAAAAATCCCAGCAACACTGATGCGGAATGTGTGTGCGTGTGCGTCCCCGTGTGTGTGTGTGTGTGTGTGTGTGGAAGATAGTTCGTTTGTTCTGCGGATGACATACGGGGTTCCAGCTCTGGCCCACGACCGCGCCGCAGACCTGCGGCTGGCCGCGGGCTGCTCGCCTCGGCTGGCCTCGGCTGGCCTCGGGCCCACATTGCACGTCCCCGTCGTGCGCGGTCGATTCGATGTCTCCGCGCTCCCTCCCCCCTGTGCACTGCCGGCGGAGGATGGACAGCCGGCGGACAGCAGCCGCCTCAGGATCATGGCGGTGCTTAGTTTTCTTATGCGTAGGGCAGGAACCGACAGCAGCGGGGGCTGCCGCTGGGGGCTGCCGCTGGGGGCTGCCGGGGGCTACCGGGGGCTGCCGGGGGTCGCCGTAGGCTGCCGGGGGCCGCCGAGGCCGTGATGAGTTGGACTACTTAGAATTCCTGGGGGCGGTGGGGCCGCGCTCGTCCCCGTGACGCGCGTGTGGTCGGAGGTGTGACTCGTCGTCATCACTGAATTATGGTACTTGGCGCGCGCCGCGCACGCCGCGCCATCTGGCCGTGGCGTAATATTTATGGCATTAATCTCGCGCCGTCTTATCGCTCATATCGAGGCGTTGG
This sequence comes from Megalurothrips usitatus, assembly GCA_026979955.1. Classification (NCBI taxonomy): domain Eukaryota; kingdom Metazoa; phylum Arthropoda; class Insecta; order Thysanoptera; family Thripidae; genus Megalurothrips; species Megalurothrips usitatus. The sequence continues at coordinate 1,431,598 of CM049594.1, read as the reverse complement.
CCGCCTCCGTGCCGCCGCCGCCGCCATCACGAGGGCCCTCGGCAACCCCCCCGGTTTTGTCCCGGCGGTGTCCTTGGGAGGCGGCGGCGGCGGGGAGGGATGCGGGGAGGGCAAAGTGCATGTAGGCGGCGGCTGGCGGCGTGCCCTCTGCCATGGACACGGCACGGCCAGGCACGCCGCGGCAGTGAGCGCCTGTAAGCGCTGGAGTAGGCCAGCCCGTACGTCACGTGTGAACATTTACACCGTCACTGCCTACAACCGTGAGAATGCCCTGTGATCGCACCGCAGTGTACCCATAAGACTCGACCAAACGAGTTTTTACGCAGAATGGCGGCGGGCCCATTGACTCCGAGCCGTATGCTTGAATAAAACATTGCTTGCTTCAGTGAGGGCATCCTGTGCGGATTGGTGGTGTTTGTCTCCCTTGCAGCCCAGCGCCACTACCTTGACATCGACCTCGATAACCGTCACGTCTCACCCCCTCACGTCCCGCTCACCCGCAGCATGCGCCGCTGCGCCGCGCCCGGGCCTCTCGGATGGCGGTCATTGGCGTTCTGCGGTTCGCTTCGAGGCTGTTTCGACTAATTTCTCCCCGCCCGCCCCGACCGCAACGACAACGCGCGTGGTGTCGCTGGCGACGGCGGGTGGCGAGAGGACCCGGGCGGACCGGGGCGGACCCGGCCGGTGTTTAGCACGACCAGGACAAGGATTGGGGCGGGATGCCCCCCCCCCCCTCCTTGCCCCCTCCCGTTAGATTCTTGAAGCGCACTCGGCTAGACCAAAGTCCAGAGCCCGCCCGATGGGTTGCTGCGGCGTTAGTACGTGTGTGGTGGTGAAGTGGAGCGGGGGGAGGTGCTGGGCGCGGGGTCCGATGGGTGCGGGCCGCCGTGTGGCGGCAAGACTCGTAACTTGTGACCCCAAACAGACCAACACCTGAAATATTCATCTGCGATGCGTCCGATCCCGGGGGAGTTAGGATGAACGGGAAAGGGAAGGGGAGGGGGCACCACTGCACAACACTCCGGACGGGGAATGCGCGAGTAGGATGCGGCAGCAAACACGTAACGACGGCGTCTGGCGGCGGGGCCCTGGCAGCGCTGGCAGCCACTGGCAGCCCTGGCAGTGCTGGCAGCGCCGGCAAGGAGGCCTAATCACCCCGCAGTGCAGCGGCAAACATTTACGACAAGGAAAATCCAGTTTTGTCGGGGTGTTTCATCACCAAGTTACCGTCCGGTCCGCTTCACGCAATCCACCCGGGACGAAGTAGTGCGGGAAGAGCAGAGCGGGCTTCGCTGCTGCTTCTCGCTCCCTCTCTCTCTCTCTCTCTCTCTCTCTCTCTCCCTCTCGGCTCCCTCTCCATCTCTCCGTCTCTCCCATCTCATTCTTTCCTCACTCTATCCCGTTCAGCCTTCTTGAGCCCTAGCTTTTCTTTGCTCGCAATTAGAAGACATATCTTTGCAGCTCGTTGAGCATCCCTTTTTTTCGAGTTGACAAAGAAGAGCATGAGCGGGCGGCGCCGGCGCTCTGTACGTACCCCAGCTGAGTACCACGACAAGCGCAACCACCGGGCACCTCGAAACGACTACCATGAACACCACGACTACCATGGACACCACGAATACCATGAACACCACGAATACCATGAACACCACGACTACCATGAACACCACGACCACCATGGACACCACGAACTCCACGACCACCGCGGCCAGCACCTCCGCCGGGCTGTATTAAATGGACGTCCAGTAACGGTTCCACAAGGTAAATCACGACGGCGCCGCCAGAAGCAGCCGCTGGCCGGCTCCTCGGCATAAATCTGCATGTGCCTCTCTCTCTCTCTCTCTCTCTCTCTCTCACACACACACACACACGCGCGCGCGCGCACGCGCTCGCCCCCCGTGATGGCAGCACCGCCACGACCGCCGCCTTATCTTGAACGTGACGCCCCCCATTACCAATGCGCAATCCGTCATGTAAAGCTTGACGTCGAGGAGGGCCAACATGTGGCGCCCGGGACGCTTCGGGACCCAGAGGGGCCGGAGGGGCGGTAGGGGCCGGGAGGGCTGGGGGGCGATCGGTGCGCCTGTCTGGTCGCGTGACCGCCCCCGTCGGCCGTCCCGGCTGTGCTGCTTCTTAGCTGCTTCTTGGCTGCCTCGGCGTCGTGCCCTCAGCAAATGCAGAAGCGCGGCCCGCGGCCCGGCGTGCCGCGTCGCGCGGCTCAAACTCTTCATTTTTCACGAAGCGTGCCGAGGTGGCCCCCGCGGCCCCCCGCGGCCCCCCGCCGGGCTTGACTGATGACCCCCTCCGACATTCACCTGGCCGGGGAAACTAGGAGGGGCGGCCGAGAGGCGGCTGGGGGTGGGAAGAGGGACCAGAGGAGGGAGGAGGAGGAGGGGGGGGGGGGGCTACGGACAGTGACGTTCTTATCCGTGCGGGTTAACTCCCCGAGCAGACAGCCCCTCCTCGGCATCGAACTGCCGGGCGGGGTCGGCCGGGTCAGCCGGGTCCCTGGGGTGCGGCGGCGGTGGCGGCCCGCGAGCGGCAGCGGCGCAGCAGCGGCGGCAGCAGCGGCGGCAGCAGCGGCGGCAGCAGCGGCGGCAGCAGTTGCGGCAGCAGCGGGGGTGTCTTCAGGCGGACGGCGGCGGCGTCGCGGCGCCCCCCCCCCCCCCCGCACGCGTAAGCGAAATTCAGGCATGACCCGGCGTCGTGCAATTTTGCGCCGCGTTTTGGGCGCTCGGCGTGTGATGGAATTGCGGAGCCGGGCGGGGCCCGGCAGGGATGATGGCATGCACTGACACGGCACGGCACGGCACGGCACGGCCCCTGCGGGCCGCTGCCCTCCCGATATGCTCGGTACGACGTTTGAATTCAAAACGAAACGCGCGCCCTTTCGCAGCAGCCCCCCAGCGAAGACCATCATGCATCTCGTGTACGCTTCACTTTATCAGGAGGGGGAGCCTGTCATGCTGTACTGTTTCACCCCCCCCCCCCCCCGCCCCCACACACGTGCACACGCACACACACAACCTATGGCATGAAGACGCAACGACAAAAACGCCCGCCTCTCGTCCTTTCTCCCCGCCCCTATTTTTTTCGCAATAAAATTATATTACCCCGGAAGCATTCACTCACGTACACACACACACACACGCACACAGAGACAGACCGTGGGGCGCCTCCTGTTGTTTGGCCGCGTGCGTGAGCGCCTGCGATAGCATCACTTTCTCATTCTCTAATAGAATACTAGGTGCTAATGAATCACATTAGCGTGACAAGCGACGTTCCACGCTGTGCGGCCGTCCTCGGCTCTCCCCGCCGCCCCCGCCACCTCCCCCTCGCCGAGGCCAGGACAACAAGCGCCTAACTGATATGACGAGTGAGCTGGAGTGGTCGCGGCCCACGGCGCCGCCGCCCACGGCCGGCCGGCTCCCGCACTGGCTCCGGCCGCTCCCCGCAATCCCCACGTAGCGCCATGTGGTTAGTATGCGCCCTGGCGTGGCCTGGCGTGGCGTGCTCACAGCCATGCTATGGCCCATTCCGCTGCCGCGGCTTGCGGCTCGGCCGGCCTCGGTCGCCTGGGGGCCCCGGGCCGGCGGCCTAGGACGGCCCGGCCGCCTACGGGGCCCCCGGTCTCGGACACAAGACCCAGCTGATGGCGGCCGCTGCCCCCTCCTCCCCCGCCGCGAGGGGAGGGGAGCAGGGATATCACTCAACGGGATAAGCGGCCCGCGAGCTCCTCGCAGCCGCATCACGTTCCGGCGGCCGCCACTCCTGGCAGAGCAGCATGAGCGCGGACATTATCATCCAGCGACGCCTGTGATTCCTGTACATACATGTTTACATGTCGCTCGGGATGAAAACGACAGATCAATTTTCAATCAATGTGAGAAGTGAACTGCACGCTCGGCTGTATCTCTGAGAAAAGGAGACAGAACGCTACGCAATTTGTGAACCTCTCTCTCTCTCTCTCTCTCTCTCTCTCTCACTCTCTTCCTCTCGCATTCCCTCCTCCGTACCGTAACTCCCCCTGCCTCCCTCGTGGGCGCGCTTCCTTGTTCTACGTTTGCAGTGCAAACGTATATATACCTCCTCGCCCCGGTCCAAATCACCTCTTTCCCGTTTCCTTGTCTTCAATCTCACCCTGCTGCCCAACTCGCGCTCCGTAAATCTCGAACCGTAAACCGTGTAACCTCCATGTCTCCCATTTTCTCTCTCTTTCTTTCTCTTCTCTCTCTCTCTCTCTCTCTCTCTCTCTCTCTCTCCCTCGCCCTCCTCCCTCTCTGGTCACGAGCGCGCGCACACACACACACACACACACACACACACACACACACACACGCACACACACACACCTCTGCTGACCATCGGGGGGGACCCCTGCCTTTCGGCTCCGAGGGCGTCGTTTTACAGTCGTTACCCGGGACAGCAGGGTGTGTGCAGGCCGCCGCAGAGCCATACCGCACAAACTCAGCCCCGTGTGTGCGCGCGCGCGCGCTACGTGTCCTGTGCGCGTTGTCGTGGATAATCTCTGTTACTATTATTGTTGGGTCAGTAACTTTGCCGGTGTTGGCCGCTATCTGAGCGTCGCATCGGACAGCACGACGGACGGCAGCGCAACGTCGAAGTACCAGCGGCGGTAGCGGCGGCTGCGGCGGCTGCGGCTGCGGCGGCTGCGGCGGCTGCGGCGGCTGCGGCGGGGGTGGCTGCTGCGGTGGCGGTGGTGGCGGTGGCGGCGCTGCCCGCCGCGCCCGCGTTCGCATGTGCAGCGCTGCTCCCCGTCGCTGCCGGCCGCGGCTCACACCGATACTGTCCGCCGCGGCATGTCCCGCCACGGTCGAAGGGACGAGATCTCAATAAGCGTGACACTGCCTTCGTATAGCTCCGCCGCTGTCGCACTCGTCGGGCGTGCTCCATATCGGAGGAGTGCAGCGTACATATCGGAATCGCTCTGCAGGCACGCAGCTGTTGCGCGGGCTGTGATGAGATGTGCAGGGCCGGCAGGGCTGGCTTACCGCACCGCTGTGTTGTTGGTGATGTCGGCTTGATGTCAGAGCGCTGCACGAGAACCGGCGGCCGTGTGGCGTGCGAGTCGCTGACAAAGAGAGGCAGCCGATCACACTTGTCTTCGTTACTGGCGCAGCAAAGGTTCGGCGGCACTCGGCCGAGATTCATTCCGCTTCCGGCCCCGCGGTTCTCGCGGTGCCGTGTTGTCCGCCACGACGTGGCTGCCGTTGGCTGCCGTCCCCAAGCCGACGGGCATATCGAATCGACGCGACAACGGAACGGGACAGCGTCGTCGGCGCGGCTTTGCGGAGCAGCAAGCCGCTTGTTTGAACCAAAGGCAAAGCGGAAAAGCGCCGCGCCAGGCGCCACGGGGCCACGGGGGCAGCGGGGCCACGGGGGCAGCGGGGCCGCGGGGGCCGGGGGCAGCGGGGCCGCGGGAGCCGACTGATCGCACGCGGCGCTCGTTATGTCTGTCTCTCTCACTCCGCCGCCCGCCGGATTAGCGTCTTGTCAGCACAACGCGTTGCGCCGCGCGGCCGCGGACAGGACGCGGAGACAAACGCGACAGGAGGGAAGCGCGGCGGCGGCAGCGGGGTCGAACGTCAGCGCGCGGTTGCTCACCGGACACAGCGTGTGTGTTGTTCCCACCCCTCACGCGTTTTTTTTATTTCATTTTTTTGTCCGTTGTTGTTGGCGTTGTTTCCATTATTTCACATACGGCAAGCGGCGAGTTTCGCGTTGTACACGGAAACTACGAGCAACGACCGGCGGCGGCAGTGCCAACCAGCCCGCAAAACTTTCACCCGCGCGACCTGTCTCTTTGTATGTATATTATACGAACGGACTATTAATATTCAATACGCGGAGAGGAAAAGCCCGTCCTTTTCTCCTCGCGCGCTGAGGCCGCTGAGGCCGGCGGGCGCCGCGCCGGCTGCTGGGCGCTCACTCTCGGCGGCCGCGCCGTCCCTCTTCATGCAAAGCCCTCTCCTCTCCTCGGACCCCCCGCGTCGCTCTGCGTCTCGGGCCGTACGTCTGGCCCCCAACCCCTCCTACCCGACAGGCTTCGCTTTCGACCCTCCTTTTATTTTATTTTTTCGCTGCTGCTCCCGCCGACAGTCGACGCGGTAGTTTGAAGTTGGCGGGAAAGTGAGACTTGTGGCACACCTGGGGACCTGGGGGCGCCCAGCGCTGCCCGGGCCGGGTGCCGAGTGCCCGGACGGCCAGTGCTCTCCCGGCAGAGGCCCTGCAGCCCCGGAAGACTGGTGTTGACTTTTCGAAGCTGCCGGACCCCGCGTGCCGCGCCTGCCGGGCCTGCCGTGCCGCCCGCTCGCCTCGTGGGGCGGCGGGGGCGTTGTCGGGGCGCAGTCCTTGAGCGGCGCGTTGTGCCCCTAAATTATCAATGGCCAGCCCCCCACTCCCCACCTCTCCGAATTTTGCATGCGTTACGAGATCAGGTCGGCAGCACTAGAGTCTCCCCCCACCCCCTCGCCCCCACAAACTCCCACCCCCTGTGCCCTTCCTGTGCGTCCCACACCCCACCAATAAGGTGACCCCTCCCCCTTGCCGCTCCTTCCCCCTGCTCTCCCTCTCTTCCCCGTGGCGTGCTGCTGTGTGCAACTGTGGGCGGACCGCCAGTGCAACTGCTGAACTGTAACTCATAACTCACACTTAAGAATGGAGAAAATGTGCGTGAGACGGGCGAGCGAGCCCCGCGGGAAGGGTTGCAGAGGGGTGCGCTGTGCGAAAAATTTAAATGGATGCAGTGATTTCAGCGGACTCAAGCGACACAAAACAAAAACTGCCGTAAATTATTATTTTTGATTATGTAGTTCGAGGTGACTCGATAAGAAAAATGTGGAAACTTGATTACTGGGTGCACCAGAGTGCACTTCGCAGCGGCAGCAGCAGCAGGGCATCGAAAGAGATAACTTAAGATATCGGACGCGCTGGAAGAAGCAAAGGGTAGAAGTTGATGTTCGAGCTCCCTCAAACTTCTCAGTTCCGGTCCGCAATTAGCGTCATCCTCCCGCCCTCCCGCGCCGCCTTTCTCGCTCTCTCCCTCTCCCTCTCTCGGTCTTGATCTCTCTTCCTCTCTCTCGGTCTCGGTCTCTCCCTCTCCGACGCTCTTTTGCCACTTTGATACTCTGCCCGCCCCTCCCTTCCTTCTGTAAGTGCCACCGCCGTCGTCGGTGGCCGAGCTAAGGAGATGCAACAACGCGAGGCAAACGCGCGCCGAGCGTAGCCGGAACGGCCGCTTCGGCGCACGCCTAAATATTTAAGTAGTTCTTACCTTGCCGTTATTAACAGGGGAGGCGGGTCGGCGGCTGGGGGCGTGGCAGTGGCGGGGGAGGGCCGGCGGGGCCGGCGGAGCCAGCAGGGCTGAGCGACACGGCTCAGTACAGTGCGGCAGGGGCCGCCACCCGCCACCACAACTTTCAGATTGGTCGGGAAAAAGCTCTCTTAATTGCCGCCCGCGAGTTTCATAGCAGGGGACAATCCCTCTCTTTGCTTGTTCACCCCCTCACCCTCCACCCCCTCTCTTCTTCTTCACTCCTTGCTCCTGCCAACCCACGCCTGCATAACGGCGCGGGTTAGGTTAGGATCATTGACTTATTTCGACTAAAACTGATTTTTTTTTTCTGGCACGATAAGGCAGGGCCTACACGTTTAAGTACGTCCGAATATTCCCCCCAACAACTACATGGTCGAGCGCCTGCGAATGCTGGGGTGGGCAGCCCGCAGAACACGCATGCGCTGCACTGGCCAAGATTGCCTACCCGGCAGGCGCCGTGCGAGTATGGCGACTAGCCGAACGAATCATCACGCGGACCACCTTGATGGCACGATGCTGTACAGGTACAACGTACGGATGGAACATATGCTACGGGTCGACTCTCTCTACAGGATCTCCCTCACACAGGATCGGAGAAAACAGGGAGAAAATGTGAAACCTCTGGAGGGCGACGCCCCGGCTCCGCCGCGCCGCCGCCGCGCGTTGCTACGCTGCTGCCGCCTCCGTGCCACTCCAGTCCCTCGCCGCCGCCGCCGCGCCGCCGCCGCGCAACACGATACGCCGATCCTTACCCGATCCCTTTCGCCACTTGTCCCGGACTTGTCCCGCACTTGCCATTACGACGGTAATTGTAGGCGGCGCCAGCATTAAGGGGGAGACAGAGGGAGAGAGATGGGGACGCGGAGGGAGGGAGATGGAAAGTGGAGAGCGGGGCGGCAGTGAAAAAAAAATGAAGGACTGCCGCGCGAAGGGTGAAAGGGAGACGCGGGAGGGCTGGCAGGGCTGGCTGGGCTGGCAGGGCTGGCAGGGCGGGCGGCGGGGTGTCGGGGAGTGGAAGAAAGGCGTTCTTTATCTCCCGGATTCGATCAAAGTGCTGCTGCCAGGCCCGAGCCATGCACACGACGCGGCCCCATCCCTCCTCATGCGCGCCAACCCCCTCAGCGCTCGCTGAACGCAAAGATGCACAAGCAGCCCAAAGTCACAACCTCCTGTAATTTTCTTGCAAGAAAAGAATTTTGTGTAATTCTATCAAACAAGTCAATCCCCTCATTTTGTTTAGTGCCAACTACCAGCTTGCTTCGTCTACAAAACCCAATGCATTGCATCGCGCATTACCTAAAGGGTGGTCCGTTAACCTACGATCGGTTCGGTCACTCAGACAACAGTTTTACGTTTGTGTGGTTGTGCGGCATTGCATCGGCCAACGCATGGGGTTTGCGTTACGCACTTTATCCCAAATATTTTGTTCCACCCCTCCCTGAGATGTATGTCCTTCCCCCTTTCTCCATGATGAAAACGCGCATGACGATAAAAATAATTGCAACGTATTTCGGGACGACCACCGGGCTCTCTGTCAATGCGACCGAAAAAGGAAAGCATAACAGTCCGCCGGCTGCCCTGGTTTTGCCGTTCCCGGAAGCCCGGAGGCGCTGCGCAGCGCGACAACGAGACAATGAGACCAGTTGTCTTGCCTTGTCTCCCCCGATTCTTCACTTCCCCGAAGCTTCACAGGAGGAGGGAGGGGGTGAGCGAGCGTTTTGAGCGTTTAATGCCGGCCCGTCCGTTGCGTGGGGTCCAAGGCGGGGGTCCCTGCTGGGAGGTCCGCGGCGGCGGGGAGGAGGCACAGCCGGCACAGCGCGGCCCCCCGCGGCCCCAGCCCCGCTCGCCTCCGAGCCGCAGCGCATCACTCTCCACGGCGGGAAGGGAAACTTTGTCATGGCTCATCACGGGCTGAATAAGGAAATCAGGAAATCTTTGCGCATTTTTCACTCGGCAAACGACATTTATAATTACGGATATGCCGTGGCGGGTGGGTGGCCCCTTTGTTTGCCCCGCGATGCTATCTCGCTGCGTGCCGGGAATCTGAAGGGTCCGTCCTACCACCCCCCCCCCCCCCCCCCCCCCCCCCTCGCCCCACGCCTCCGTCCTCTCAAAACTCATTTTTCTCCCCCGTCACTCGCGATCTTCATCATCATTACCACACTGCAATTATGTCTCATTGTGATGTGCACCGGCTATCTATCTGGATCAGACCATCTTTCTCGCCCGGGAAGGTCGAGGGCGCTGTGCCGCACACTCGGCCGCACACGGCGTTGTGCCGCGCGGCGCACAGCGCCCGGCTGGGTAGGCAGCGCGCCCGGAGCGGGTGCAGCTCTGCTGCCTACCTGCAGGGCGCTCATCGTCGCGCCGCCGCCACGCTTTTTCTCACCATCTATCCCCCTCTCCTCCCCTACCCGCTTTCCCTATTCTCTCTCTCTCTTTCTCTCTCTCTCTCTCTCTCTCTCTCTCTCTTTCTCTTTCTCTCCATATCTTCCTCGCTGACTAACTGTCCATATCTCCCTTTCTCTTTTTCCCTTTGTCTCTCTCTCTCCCTCGCTGTACCCCACCCACGACGACACACGGGCCATGCCGGGCACCCGGGGTCGCCCTGCACATGGCGCAGTGCGTTTGATTTGTAGCCTGGTGAAGTCTCCCCGCTGCCGCCCGAGGCAGGGAACAAGCTCGGCAGCGGTGACCGGGCCAACCACGCGAGCTGATGAATATCTCTAGCTGGGCGCTGCAGGGCCGCCGCAGGGCCGCCGCAGGGCCGCCGCAGGGCGGCCGACGGCTGCAGGGCGGCAGTAGGGTGGCAGTAGGGCGCTGAAAGCCCCCCGGGGCCGGAGGGCCGTGTAGGGCTCATGTATCCGGAGTCAATACGACCGCCCGGGACCGGCCGAGGGCCCCCAGGGCTGGTCCCCCTCCTACACGGCGCGGTGTTCTTACCGAGGGGTGGCGGGGGCCCGCGGGGGACGCAGCACTGTTCTGACCCGGTCAGAGCGCGCGGCTTCTGAGGACGTCGTTACATAATTCACGGACGCCCCCCATCGGGGCTACGAGCTACGCGCTGCCTGAGGCTTCTAAAAACGAGCCAGGCAGCGCGCGCACGCTTTGGATTCGCAGGACATCTCTGCTGTCACGCTGCGCGCTCTCTCACTATCTCTGACTTTGCCCGCCTCTCTCTCTCCCCCTTTCTCTCTCTTTGTCTCTCCCCCCCCCCCCCTCTCTCTCTCGCGGGTGCGAGCGCGCTGTCGCTGTCCCTCAGTGTCTGTAGCCCTATGCCGACGCGGCGCCCTTACAAATTCCCACTTGTCGCGAGGATTCGTGTACTTTCTTATTCGCGCTATGGCCCGGGCCTCGGCCGGGGACGCCGGGCCTCCCGTCTCGTCTCCGCTGTGTCATTGTCTTGTCCTCGGGCCGCCGCCGGCCGCGGCCTGCCGTTTGGTCGTTGCCTTCTCACAGCGGTTTCATTTCCACGCACCAGAGACGGGCAGCGGCGGGGCAGCGGCGGGCCACCGGCGGTAGCGGAGGGTGCAGGCCCGAGGCCGGGGGTAACAAACGGCGGGGCTGTCGCTGTATTGTTCTTTTCTTACGCGGGCGGGCTTTGGCGCCCAGCAATCTCTGGTCACACACCCACAGAGCGCTGCGCCACGCCGCGCAGCGGGTCCCGGGCTGGGCTAAGGGCAGCCGTGGCGGCCCTTTGATGGCCCCGACACTCTAGGGCTTCACGGAGTGCCCGCACCGCCCGCGTCGCCCGCACCGCCGGTGGCACGTCCGTGTGACGTCACGGTCGCGGCGCGGGGAGGCGCCGCACTTTCGTCCCCGCCGCTGCCTGCCAATCGCGTCCACCACCGGCTCCGCTTAAATCCCTGCCGGGGCTGCAGACCTTCGCCTTTTTACGTCACCCGGCCGAGCGCTCCGCCGCGGCGCATTCGTCCCGCTTTGGGGCCCCGGGAGGCCGGGGCCGGGCCGAGGACGGGCCGCCCTGCAGTTGGCGTGGGCCTTTGTTGTATCAGGGGGGGGGGGGGGGGGGGGGGCTCCTCCCCCTCTTCTTCTCCCTCTTCCTCCCGTCCCCACTTCGGTAAGCAATGGACCTGGCTCTGCGAATTAGCCGCAAAGCACATTAGCATAACTTGGGTTCCGTTCCCTGGCTGTGGCGTTGAGAAATGTTACCAGCACCCTCCCGGCCCACGGCGGCCCGCGGCGGCCCCCGTACTGACTGGGCTTGCGACCCGGCCGGGGCGCTCCCGGCCCCCGGCCGCCGTGGCTGCTGGGAAGGGGGCGCTTCTCCACACGGATGGCCCTCATTCAGATTTGTCAGCAGGGAGATTGCCAAGACAACCAAACGCCGACGGTGCTTGAGACTGGAATTGACGCGCCGCCCCTGCCTCTCCGTGCTCTTTTCTGCTCCACGTTTGCGTCATGCTTAATCAAAACCAAGGTTGCGAATACTGATTTTAAGTAAAGTACATGATGAGTAGCTTGAATTTGCGCCATGTCGTATTAGTTGGGGTGATATTTTTGCTTTGCCCCCAGGCAGAATATGCGATAGGGTAATGCAGAGCTGGTAGAGTCCACTCGCAGGCCCGCCGCGCTTTAAAATCAGCATCTCTACAAAAGGACCGCATTTTTCCAATGCGGCGCCGGTGAGGTGTATTGTTCTCCTGCTTCTACTACACTTCTCATTTTATAAATGTTTTTTCGGAAATGGTCGATGGCAGCTATCCTGCTCCATTCATATAAAACGCGTGCATCCTTTGGCCCCGATAGCTCGTGGCTGCTGCTTGCATTCTGAAATACGTAAGCGGCGCTCCCGGCCGCGGCGTTCCGTCCACGATTCTCTCACCCTGCCTCGCATGGGCCTCAATTGAGCCCAGAGGTGATGTTCGCGGCTGTGGCACGTCAGATCGAACCAAGCTTTGAGGGTTGGAAGTCCTTGACTGGTAAAAACGGTGGAATTTCATACCTCCTATGTGTTATACCCCCCGCTTACCTGACAAAACAAAACCCAAAGAAATTTTTTTTTTACCTTTTGATGGGCATCACATGTATGAAATTGCGTCGAAATGTTTTTGATCCGGTCCACCTTGTTAGCCAAATCTTTCAAATATCAAAATTTCGTCCAATATGAGGAGCTGTACTAGTGAGCATTATTTTGAAAATGCGTCAGAATGGCACGTTTAACGAGTGGACGCTCATTTAGACAGAGATTACGGCCCACGCAACACATTTTCAAGTGCTCGATGAATCGCAGAGGTAAAATAAGAAAGAGTGCCAGCCCTTACACGTACTCGCGTGTGTGGTCGTCACCAATACATGTATTTAGGGGAGCGTGTTTCTCTACAGCCAATGCGGGGCAATTTTCTAAACTCTCTTTGTCCTCTTATGTATTTTTTATGAAATAAAAATGTGTGCTCCTGCGAGGGGAGGTCCTCCCGTCTGGCCGCCTTTGAACTTTGCTTTCCAAAGGCTGCCTGGGATGCCCGCTGCGCTCGCCAAACACCTAACGCTCCCGCCGGTCCTGTCGGCGCCTGGCGGAGCCTGCCGGAGACACGAAGACGCGTGGCACGCCAAAGCGCACAATGGGCGTTAGAGCGCGGGGCAAACGATATACGGCCTGCGGAACAAAAATATTTTGGCTGCGGCCAAGCGGCGCCGCAACCGCTTCCTCGTCGCTTGTGCCCCTCTACCGTCCCAGCCCCGCGCCCCGGCCATTCGCTCCCCCCAAAATTTTTCTAAATCATGCAGCTTTCAACGGCGCAAATGTTATGCCCAACCATCAAAGGCAACATTAATGCGCTCGTTACACGCATATTTATGGCTAGATCATTCGCGTAATGCGCTAGGCTGTGCCCAGAAATGCAACGAACCAATACTCACGATTCCCCTATGCTCACGTGTAGTGAGCAGAAACGGATTCTTGACGTCGTCGTTACCCTCTACTTCCTCGCCCCCATGCCGTGGTGCCGTGCGTAGGTGTCTGGGCCTGTGCGGATTTCGATTTGCAGGGATTTGGACTTCACTCCCGAATCGTAATGAGGTATTCAGCCTGGTAAATTGAGGGGCTATGCGATAAAGAAGGCAATCCTCATCCTTTTATAAATTGAATGCCCGGAGTAAGGCCAGACTCCCTTCGCCTCCGGCGCCAGGATTTCCACTCGCCTCCCTCACCCACCCGGGCCGTCGAAGGGCGTTGACGATCACGCAGGAAGAAAAGGTCAATTTCTGACGTCTTTCGTTCCAGACCTATCATCCCTAAGCCATCATTGATTTCTACCGCTTCCAATTATGCTATTTTCCCTTCCTTGAACTCTGATGAAAACAGTTGATTTTAGCCTCATTATTGGCGTCCTGCTTTTCTCATCTTTACGTTTACCGGATGGCTCGGTGGTCCAGTCAAAATCTACGGTCATGGTCGGCGTGTGCTTATCGCCGTGTCCCGCTTTGTCGCATTTGCACTGCTCTCTTTATTCTCCAGCAGTTTATCCGATATCAAACACCTGTGACAACAGGGGCCGTACCTGGCTGCCAGTATTTATGCCCTTTCATGCTCCCGTGCTCAATTCAGGGAATGCGCCGATGAACCGGTGGAATTTAAGGCCGGATTTCCCGAATGATCCCCATAGCTCCACATTTTTTTTGGCACAGCAGCGGATTGCAGCACAGTGGACACGACAGGGCTTACTAGGAGTTTATGTGTGTGTGTCCGCGCGATATTGTGCGCCTACGCCCGTGAGCGAGATTGTGTGGCCAAACGAAAACGATTTCTGTATAAATTGTACGGTATTTTTTTCCCTTCGTAGTGTTGAACCACCCTGCCACTATTTCGCAGAGCGGTCCGCGCGCTGACCTGCGAAATCGCCAAGGTTAAGCCGTCCTGCTTGGCCGCTGTGGAATGATCGGTGCGACAGGCGAGGGGGAAGGCCTTGCAATTTCGAGACCCGCGGCCCGGCAGCCTAGCCTGGCCTGGGCTCCGGGTTTGAATTGTGAAACTACGGCACAATTAGATTATGATAATTTTGTCTTTCTTCGGCTGACCTTTTGAGTAATGAAACGGCTGAGTTGGTGCGACGGGGCCGACATGCCCGACGGAGCCCGACTCCCCGGCCCCGCCCACCCCAGACCCGCTCGCGCACGCTATCGTCACACTTTTTGCGTGAGTAGAGCAGCGGAATTGTAGTGGGCAACAGGGGGCAAACTGACTTTCACAAAAGCGAAAGACAATGAGCCAATCCCCTCCGTGAGGCCGAGATGAGATCGGCAACATTCAACTCAGGAATCAGATTAACTGCGACATCGGCATGTGCCGGATGTGTGTGCGTGGTTGGATCCGGCCTCTGCAGGGATTTCGGGTGCGCCCCTCCAGAGCTGCTCAGCGAGCACTCGGAGGTCAAGGCTTACAAAGGAGACCACATATCACAGGGTGGGGGCCACCCCCACCGCGCCGCGGGCCTGACCACGGCTGTCTAAAGTTTCCAGCATGGGCCTACCATCGATTTCTGTACACTAGACAGTCCCGCGAGCCTGATCGTGAGTACCGACCGCCTAACCACCATGGACAGCCCCACCGCAGCCGCATCGCACGGCCGTGGCACGGCTTCTACTGCTGCCGCGCTGCTCCCCAATGAATGGAGCGAGCAGTAGCTTTGTCTTGGGCGCAAACACGATGCGCCACGGCCGTTCCGGAACCTATTCAGGGCCTGGCGGCGGCCTCGGTGGCGTAAATCGCGGCGCCTGTCGAACCAATTTGAGTCGGCTCGCGGCGCCAACAAATAAAATCGGTTGGGGGTCAGCGCCGCTGGCGCCGCTGCTCTGCCGCCCAATCGTTCACGGGCCGACGCCGACGCGCTGATCGCTGGGCGCACCGAGAGGCGAATTGTATCGGATGGAATGACTGGAGCGTGACCGCGCGCGGGGGCTGGAGTGGCCAGGTGAAGTGGGACTCCGCTGGGCTCTGCTGGGATCCATCGAGAAATGCGGGTGCACCTCTGCGGGTACTCACAGTGCACGCGCGCCGCGTTCCGCGCGGGAGTTCAATGCAGTGGTATTCCAGGAGCAGTGGGCATGCGAGATCAATGACGGGGCTCGCCACCATGTCTACAGCAGACTTCCGCAGGCGGCTGTGGTGGCCGGGTCCGTGTGGACGAGACGAGGTAGGAAGTAGCTTCGGCAGGTCACGGGGTGTAAATGGAAACGGGGCCCGGCGAGGTGAGGCGAGCCGAGCCCGGGGCCACACGAAATGACTATCATGGATAAACCCTCCGTCCTTTTAGTGCTGAGGGGCGGGCGGACGCGGCGGGGAGTGAGTCCGCACACCGCCGCGCTGGCCGGGGCCGGGAAAACAGAGGCGGCGGAAGAGGGGGGCGGCCGAGGCGGAAGGTGCATCTTTGACCCGACGCCCTCCGGGCCGAAGACGAGGCGGCGGCGGTATTAGAGGCTGGCCAGACCCTTCGCACAGGGCGACCGCCCCCTCGCTGCTGCCGGTGCTGCTACTGCTTTTGCCGGCCGAACAATCCACCTGAATAATGGATCGAATAAAGACGCTACTGGCATCCAACTACTGGCCACGGCTACCGGCGCAGTGGCAAAGGCACTGGCCAGGCGAGTCTGGAGGCCGCCGACCCCTGTCCGACCCCACAGCAGCCTGGCCAGGGCCTGCGGCGCCGCCGCCCCGCTACCTGCGGCCGCCCAGGTATGATGGACGCAGCCGCGACCCGGAAGAAATAAGGCGCCTACGAATATTCGGTAGAAGCTGCCGCTGCTTCTGCTGCTGGGAAATTGGCTTCTGGCCGCGGCTATCACGCCGGCGGCGGGGGGGGGGGGGGGGGGGGGGGGGCTTCGGAGAGGAGCTCCCAAGCCTTTGAGTCCCGCCTGCAGCCCTTCCCCTCTGCCACTCCAGCCGCGTCATGCGGCCTTCAATATGCTGCAGCGGGAGGCGGCTGCGGGGTGGCGGCCCGCTGCACTCCACATGCCCCGCCGGCCGTGCCGGCAGCCCGGACAGAAATCCCACTGCGGATGCGGCGCGGCATTCGCAAAGAGGAGGGGGCAGCCATGACCACCCACAGACCATATAGGTCAGTGGCCTTTACCCTTATCGACCTTTCGTACAACTACAAGCAGCATTTGAGCTTCGTGGATCCCTCATAGAAGAAATACAGGGAAAGGAATATAAAACTAGCGTCATCCCTGTTAAGGAAGGGGTTGTGAGGCCGTCCTGCTCGCCTGCAACGGAGGCGAAGTCACCTAGGTTTCTGCGACAGGCGACTTAAGTCAGCTAGAATACTTAGGATTTACAGTGTAGAAACGCTGTCCCCGCTGCTTTCGGTTCGCCCGGCTCCACCATGGCTGCTGCTGCCCTCCGAGCGTCCCCGCATACAGGTGGAGCACTACAACGGGAGCTCCCGGCGATTCCGCGGCGGTTTAAATTGGCGGCTTAACCATTCCTCCGCCGTTGTCAGATGTCCACTTTGGCGCACCTGGTATTGCAGCCCCCGGCTCCCACCGCACCGCCGCCGCCCGCTGCCGCCCTCCCAGCTGTTCCCCGCTGACGTCTCGTATCTTAAGCCCTTGGGGCGACACTCGCAGCGGGGCCCCTCCGGCCCCTCCGGCCCCACCGGCCCCTCTTATCCCGCCCCTCCACGTTTTATTACAAGCCAGTGGCGTGCTCAGGGCGCCGTAATTCGGGGGAGAGGCGGGCTGTAGATCGTAAAAACAACCACCAAATGAACTCATGGAGGTCACACCCAGGCCGGCTCGCCGCTCGCCGGCCCTAAGAGAAAGGAGAAGGGGGAGGGTGGAAAAAGAGGCAGCGACGGAGCTGGTGATGAACGGCATAGAGAGGGCATGATGATGACGAAAATGATGGCGATGATGTAGTAGCGGCAGAGGTGGTTGAAAAAGGGTGGAGTGGAAAGTCAGAGCACGGATCTTAATGTGCCTTTGTTGCTTCATTGTAATCGCCCATTTTAATTTACTCTTCAAGCTTACTTCCCCTACTTCTGTCATAAACGTTTTCGGACAGCAAAGCAAAATATTTGGTTAAACGAATGCATTGCGAAGTTTGTCACAGACTCTACTGTTCTATCTATTTTACTCCACTTTGCAAATACTGGCGTCAAACTGTACACTCCCGGAGTGCCACATTAACCAAGTTTCATGTGCAAGGACAACATAGTGCTACAACAACATAGTGACCCCGTTTGTAAGCCTCCTGTAATCCGAATCAACAAAGGGTTTAATTCGTCACAGAGACGAGACTACTAAAGACCTTCGAAACGCTTTACCGTGACATTACGGCGGACGCCCCTAGCAGCGCGCCGCTCACGCACAGCGTCTGGCGTCCGCCTTTTATCCCATTTTGTTCCGATGAGACGGTCGGTCTGTCAGCGGACCGCGCGTCTCCCGATCAGGCTAACTTTTAATAAGTAGTGCGGGAGCCCCGCCCCCTTCCGGGACCGTCAGTTCGGGGTGTGATCGGATGGGGGCGGGCTGAGTGTTTTGGCGGAGGCAGGTTGACAAGGGTGGCAACAATAAGTTTGATGAGATGTTGGTCAGCGTGATGATAGTCGAGAAAATCGTGAAGACGTGGTTCGTTTCCCTCACCGAAGTGGACCGCTCACAGCGACGTGCCATAATGGTTAGCAGATTGCACACCTCGTTAAAACCGGTTTCGCGAGTGCTTAGGACTTTGCACCTACCCGAGGACTTTTAGTATCCGCAGCGTCCGGTCGCCAAACAGTTCTAGATCCCTGATGGCCGGACGGGCCCGACGGAATGCTTGACCAAGAGATGTATCGTGACTCGGACTCTGACACTGTCGCTTCCAAAAGAAAGCAAACAGGGGCCGTTGTGAGGGGAGGGAGGGACGGAGGGGGCCGGGCAGCAGGACCCGACCCTCCCGGAGCGGACCGGACTCCCGGGGAGGAAGAGGGAGTGAGAGGGGGGTAGGGGAGAAAAATTTGACAAGCCGGGCAGCGCGTTGCCGTGTTATAAATAGCGTGTTGGGGATGGCGAGTGAATCAACTGGCGCAGCGGCGGGCCTCGCCCTCGCCTCCGGGCCTCCGAGGGGGTGGGGCGGGGGCTGAGCGGGAGAGCCGGGGCCAGCCACGTCAGGGTGGACTTGGTGGCTTGCGCGCTGGCTATCCCGTGATAAATGTGCAGACCAGAGCAGGCCGTGCCCGGCCGTGCCCGGGCGGAGGGAGGGCCGCCGCGCTATTGCCGTCGCCGCTGCCCATGCCTCTGCTACTAGTGCCCTGTCCGGGTTGCCAACGGGCGCGGCGTGGCGCAGCGTGGCGTGGCGGGTCATGAGACGTGCCTAAGAAAGCACCGCACGTAAAGGGTGGGGTCCCGGGTGATGGCCGGGACATACCTTATGGTCGCACGCACTACATGCATGCTTAGTGGACGTCATATGAGCGGCACGCGCCCTGACTACTCATAGCCGAAGACCGGCCCGCCCTGAGACCTGCCATGCTCGCTGCCGTACGCGCTGCCATGCGCCCCAGCGTCCGGTCGATCCTGGAAAGCTGCTTGTTGTTTCTTATCGTGACAATGCCTCTATGCTCCTTACATGCAGAAGGGGTGGCACGCTAGTGTGCAGTGTAAGCAGGCGATAGTGGCCACATGAGCTCGACTACATTCGACCACGACTTCGACCGGTGCCTGCATGACAGCGCAACCACGCGTGGTGATGCTTTCAGAAAATGCATTGAAAATCATCGTGTTAACCCGTTACGGCTCTCACTATCACTGGACTTTTAACCCCTTCGGCGTGCTGCTTTCCTTGACGAACCTCGTATGGTTCAAGCAGAATTCGAGCTTTCGCGATCGGGAATGCGGTGCGCAGACGCGCGGCGCTGATATATTCGCACAGAACCACAACCAGGACAAGGAGGAGCAGGGTGGCTGAGCCCCGCCGCCTTGCGCCGAGTGGCGAAGTGCCACAGTCTGGCAGGTGCTTTATCTTCTAGGAACACGCGTCATACGGACAGAGACGCATTCGTTTGGCAATAATGGAAAACGGCGGAGGAGGCCTAGGAACGCGCGGCAAGCAGCTCGTCGGCGACTCTCTCTCTCTCTCTCTCTCTCCTTTCCCCCTCCCCGTCTCCCTGTCACCCACTCGGTACTGCTCCACCCTCTGCCATGGTTCCACTTCGAGCGCTTTTCATGCAACCTCCTCCCTTCTCTCCTTTCATCATGGTTTCCGAGGTGCTCGCCGTCCTGACTCACTTCTGTCCTGCGGAATCTCAGGACGCGGGAGGGGAGCTCCATGGGCCATGCGGGCACCAGGGGTACAGAGAAAATCAGTCGCGAGGAACATAAAGGTACAGGCGGAGGCTGGTGGCGGGTACCAGGGTGGATAGCGCTATAGGCATCGCTAGTAGCGGGCGGAGCTGGCGGAAGCCGGTGGATGCCAGGAAAGCCAAGAGCATCCCAAGAGAGGGGGAATGGGGGAGGGGGAGGCTCCGACAGAGCGGTAGAGAGCACCAGGGGCGTCAGGGACATCGCTCTGCCCACGGGAAAGACTTTTGCATCATTGAATACCTTCGCGCGCGCGCAACGGAGGCGTTATTATTTTTCTTATGAATATAAAACACACCCAGTCGCTGTCATTAGGATTCAGAGATTTGCATCTAATGCAAAAGGGCGGCGGACCGCGATACCTTTCTGGCCTCACCGGCTCTGGCACCTCTCAGTCATTTTCTGCGCAGGTTATATTTTTCTTAAAATATAAAAAAAAGGCACAGCGCCGTTCCCTCAAAAAATATGACAGTGCAAAAACAAAACAAAATAAAGAGGGAAATAAGGTAAAGGGAGGTGAGTAGTCAGAGACTGCTGAGCGCTGCCAGTTCGTCGGCCGTGGATACCGCAGTAGTGCGGCTTCTTCCGAGGTGAGGTGCTCGGGGTTTGGTGGCAATCGAACGGCTTACGACGCGGACACAGTGTTGTCGAGAAACAATCCGATTTTCACCCTAACTTTCGCCGCCCCGGCAACAGGTCAGTTGGGGACTCAAACAATAGCCCTTTGGTGGAAACCGTTTGGGAACAGAGTGGTCCGAAGCGAAATACAAGGGGACCGCTCTACTTAGGCATTCTGTGTTCCCTCAGTCAATTAGCACCACCGATCGTCGAGAACGTCACCTTCCCGACAATGAAATGATTTTAACTCCTAAAACAATAATGCTACTCGGGCTTGTTGCTCGCGATCTAGCCTGTGCCTCAGACTCTGACAGCGGTGTTGCAGTCACGCTTGCTGGCTCTCCAGGTAACGCCCCTTTTGAGGTCGGAGCTTTGTATCCACAAGCTGCCCAGGCCCTCTCCCCTATTCCCAGCCTCTAGTATTATGCAAGTTGCAGACCCCAATTGAATGATCTATTCAGCAGAGTTTCGCCAAGTTCTCGCGGCAAGAGAGGCAGACAGTTTTTTTTCTTGGAATTCGTCCTTTATTCCACG
Organism: Megalurothrips usitatus; assembly: GCA_026979955.1. NCBI lineage: Eukaryota > Metazoa > Arthropoda > Insecta > Thysanoptera > Thripidae > Megalurothrips > Megalurothrips usitatus. The sequence continues at coordinate 1,410,813 of CM049594.1, read as the reverse complement.
CTCTCCTGGCCAACCAAACGAATCAATCAAGCTGCTTAACCGTCGTTGGCCGTTAAAATACAGGGTTATGTCAAGCGTACGACAAAGAAAAATAGTGCCGGGCTATCTCCTCTTATGCGTTACGTCCAAATGCGCAAATAAAAGGATTCGACACTAACACGTTTGAAAAACAGCGACTCTTTAATGGCGACCGTTGGCAAAAAAAAATTGACCCAAAACGCCAGTGCCGTTTGCATCGTGAGGGGGGGGGGGTCACTTTGATATGGGTAGGTGCGGACACCCTATCCCACTTGCTTCAGAAAATGTGAGAAGGAAAAGAAAACTCCGTGAGAATAGAATCCAACTCCCCGCGCGAAATTCAGCCCAGCCCTCTCTTTAGACCCGCGCAGCCCCGCTCGTCAGTGATTCTTGTCATAAAAAATGCATGCTAAATCCAGTTCGCATCTCCTTCTACCTCTGCACTTCGTTCTCCTGCCGGCTAATCTTTCGTTTAATGAATTTCGGGAGGAGTCAGCCGGAGGAAACGGCTCAGAGCTCGCAGCCCCTCCTCCATTTGCTGGGAATGAACTCAGTGGATCTCAGAGGTCGCACTCAACTGTCAGAGAATAATGCTATTTTCAATCCTGGAGCCATGTCGCTTTTTTGCCGAATTCCTTTGACCAAGCGCACCTAGTGATGCCGAAACCATTTCCGGCTACTCCATATTTTTTCGTTGCACGGCGAACTAAGAGGGCATTTACTTCCCCTAACGAGCTATTTTTTCTTTTCCTTCTTTCACCTGTACATTTTTAGATCACTCGACTTAAAACGACGGTCGCAAGCGAGAAAGCGGTAACTCCGGCTGACAATAAGAAAAGCGGCTACTCTCAGTGACGCGTAAGAATAGCGGCAACTCGCTAGAGGGTCCGACAGAGCGACAACTCATCTCCCCTGGCGACAAAGACGCAACTTAATTTGGCTGGAGTCACCGTTTTCTCGCTAGTGCCCGTCAAAAATTGCTCAATCTAAAATACACGTATTAAAACATCGTGAATATTATAGCATGCTTGGCCTATCAGCACCCATTGCCTTCGCGTTTTAGCAACATGGCGACAGTTATGCGTACCTTCTCACATACCATTAAAATTGCATTCTTTATCTCATCGATTTATTAAAGGATTCCTTTGTTTGGCCTTGGCCTTGATGCTTCAATGGACGTGTCATCTGGAGGCAGCAGGGATGGCGTCGTTTCTGGCCCCTTGTCAGATCAGATGTTATTGGTGGCCTGCCCTTTCTTTTGTTGACAAACCTTATCCATCTTTCTTCGGCACGGCTCTATTGTGGTGGCCGATTCTTCGGCAATGACGCTTCGGCAACAATTGAATACAGTAACAAATGTCTACTTGGTGCCCGATGGTAGTTATCAGTTTCACGTTCGTCAGACACACAATGACGAAACATCCCTTATGCTTCTCGTGCCCTTACTCGACGACCTCACACTGGCTGAATAGTATCGACTGGGATTTTGCGACCATATATTTATGTGTTCCAAATTTGCAGCGGAAACGACCTGCATCTGTTTGCGCTCGACTGTCACGTTGCTGCCTTGTCCGCGTTAGTCGGCACTACCCGGCTCCGCAGCTGCTCACTGTGTGTGACATGAATCTTTAAAGGCATCGCAGTGCCGTAGCGATTCTGGCAGTCCTCTGCGTTTCGGATATAGCGACACTTCAGGCTTCAGAAGCTTACATTATAATACCTTTTTGTAGTAATAGCCGGATACCTGAGAACTAAATTCGACATCTGACTTACCTGTCATCTCGGCTTTACGCATATCATTCCATGTGTGTCACACGTCGTGTAGCGAACCGTCTATTTCGTTGCATGGTTGTTGTAATGTCCCCGGCACCTAGTTTTTATGGTGCCTTTTCATGTCATTTCTCGAGTGCCGTGTGAATGGCCTCTAACCTGCTTGCTGTGTCAGACGTATGCTCTGTTTACGATACGGAGGCGGTATCTTCACCGTGTTTCACAATGAGACCGTTCGGAAAGAGCGGAGACGGAGGCGCTCGGTCGCTGTTGCCCGTCTTCTACATTAATTGCGTGCCTGCCTGCGTCCAGTATCAACCTGAAATTGAAATGTGAACGGTTGTGGGATCACATTATACGCGCATGGGGACGATGTTTACATGGCCGCTGCACATTAGAATGCATTACGAATTCCAAATGGCGTCCGTGCATAATCATGAAGTAGAACATACTCCCAATATCACATCCACTTTTGACTTATTCGAAGCTCAAAATGCACATTAGACAAATTGTAGTCGACCGCGGCCCGCGGCATCCAGGCGTCGCTACATTTGTGCTTCAGGTTCTTGTTGTTGATGCGGGAGACCGACAGAGCTAGGGATTTTGATATTTGAGGAAAACGTGTTTTTACGTGCGACGTGAATAACGCTGCATGATGCTCGACTCTCCGTGACTTTGTTGCCCTTCTTTTGTTTCAGGTGGGCATGGTCCAGTATAAAACAATGCGAGTGTTGGTGAGTGTGAAGGAAGGGCCCCGCCGTTGTCTTCCGAGTGGGTGGGCGGACGACAATGCGCCGCCGAGAGAAGAAACTGTTGTGACGTCTCTACCACGAAGGCGCATCAAAAATATAGCCAATCTGGTGCAATTCTATTTTCCCGCGCTTTTTATGTACTCTCTGTGTGCATATCGAAGACCGTCCTACTTTTCCCTTCACGTCATCAGCACGCCGCGCAAACGCAGCATTGCATTTAATTTCGCACCTAGTGTAGAGTGGCAAACCTGGAGAAGTTATTCTTTCCGCACTAAAACGGCAGTCCAGCCAAATGCATGTATAAGAACAGATAAATAAAATATAAATATATTTGTTCAAAGCCATTGCTCGTGACGTTTAGCCTACCCCTGCCACCGACGGGATCGCCATGTCCTCCCAATTGACTTCCTTCACCACCTCCCCAAATTTATGGATAACCCGCAAACGGTTGGTGTAGGCTAGGGCCGCGAAGGTTCCCGTGGGTCCTCCCGGGCTGACCTTAAGCGGCCTTGCAGAGGCCTCGCCATTAGTGTCCGCCCTTTCATCCCCGCCAGCTGAGACGGCGCGGCGCCACACCAACCTGGAATACATTTGCATGTACGCCGCCGAAGGGAACATTCTAATTTGGCCCGATGGGTGTGCGCTATGATTAGCAAGACCCTCGCCTCGGATTGGAGGCACCGCCTAGCTCCACCCCAGCGAACCCCTGGCTGCCCTCAGCCGCGCCTCGGGCTACCCGTCGGCGCTTCCAACGGCCGCCAGTGTTCTGTCACCTTGTTGCTGATGCAACTATATGCGCTCCATGAAATTGAATTGATTTCGCACATTTGCACGTTGATGTGCGTCTCGCTAGACTACCGCAGAGCACAATAGCCCCGCACCAGGGGACGCCTCCTCGGCCATCTCGCCGCTCAATCGGTTCCGGCCGGATCCTCAGCAGTGTAGACCTTCAGTATGCGGCGAAAACAACTTTTTCTTGGAAGGCGCCAGTCGTTTCGGGGAAATGACGAGAACCCCCCGAGAAAAAGCCCGTGTGACACACACCCGGCATTCTTCGCTGAAAGCACGACTTTCCTTGCCGCAATTTTCCCAATTCCTTTCCCCCGTCTCTCTCCCTTTCTCGCCTCTGCCCTAACCCCCTGTCGCTGTCTTCCTTCCCTATTCACAATGTACCTGTATCCTCCCCTCTACCTCGTGCCACCCCTTCCCTCCCACCCTCTCTCTCTCTCTTTCTCTGTCTCTCTCACTCTCTGTTCCCCTCCCTTTTCCCGCCCGCTTCATCAACATCAAGTCAGGGCTTCCCATTCTTCCGTCTTCTCGGCCTCACGCGGGAGAGGAATTCGTTGCCGCTGCCACCTTCAAGCCGCACGGCTGTCTGGCCGTCTTATTCCGCTGCACCCCGCCGCTGCTCTGTCCACACACCACGTAACGCCGGACCCTCACCGCAGCGCTGCCGCCGATCCTTCCCGGACGCCGGCTTATCGACCGCACCCGGCCCGGTCTTATCCTCGGGTCTTGGCCCGGCTGTGCGCGCGGCGAGCTCGGCGGCGATACTCCTTGCCGCCGCTGGGGGAGGGGGAGGGCTGCCGCTGCGACGTGGGGTCGCGTCGCGGGCGGCCGCCTGGGGACTGCCGCTGGCGCAGGCTGTCGTGTGTCACCGGGGGCTCTCTAGCGAGCAGACGAGGCGGCGGCGGCGGCCCGGGCCACGCCGAGCCACGTGCTGAAAGAAAACGAGCGGGGTCGGGGCCGCCGGGGCCGCCAGAGTTCAGGCCAGGCAGGCGCTACATCAGACTCGGACGAGTAGTCGCCTTTTCTCTCCTCTCCCTGGTACTCTGCTCGCGGCGGTGGAACAACACCCTGCCGACGCGGCCGGCGGCGTCCACTGCAATAAAACCGGCCTTTCACTTTGGCGGCGCCCTTCCGCCCGCGACCCTCCGCCGGCCCACTTTGTCGCTGTCCCTCCCGCCCACCCCACCCGCCCTGTCAGCTCCCCCGCCAGCGCCGCACCGCGCCGCCCCGCTGCAACCACGAAGGCATTTTGCTGCTGCCACCGCCGCCGCGCGCGCTGCAATTGCTGCCATTCCCCGCTGCAGCGTTCGGAGTGCGGGCCGGCCCCGAACGGCCCACGGCACGGCGCGCGGAAGCCCTCTTGGCCGTGCGTCCCTCTCCCTCCCGGCGCGTCCTCGTCTTTGTCCCCCCGGCTGTGTCGTCGCAGCAACAACAGCAGCGTCTGTGTTCTCAGGGATGGCCTGCCCCCACTCCCCTCGGCCGCCGCAGCAGCAGAAGCAGCACCTCGCCAAATTCGCCACTCGGAGAAAAAGCGGGACCGTAATGGACGAAAATACCGGGTCGTTTCACGGGATCTCGTTGAGACGGGCTGCTGCTGCTGCTGCGGGTGCTGTGGCTCCTTGTGCAGGCGCCCCTGCCGGTCCCCGCCCATCCCCACCCGCTGCTCAGGTGTTGCGCCGGTACGCACAGATAGGAGGCAGGTGGTGCCACAGGCATGAGCCCTATACGGAACTAAATGGGCAACGCACGAGAGAGAGAGAGAGAGGGGGGAGGGAAGAGGGGAAAGAGGAGGGGGGGGGGGGGTCATGAGGTCATTGTCCTGAGGGGCGCTGCCCGACCGCCACACACAGAAATAGTGTGGCGCGCACATATGCAGGTTCAGAGGAGTGAACTCCCCCCCCCCCCTCCCCCGAACACACACACGCACACACACACACAATGGTGAGCCCCTCCCCGGCTGCCAAGGACGATCGCCAGGGATGAATGATTACGACCTGTTCTGGCTGCGCCGCAGATTCGGTCTGGCGCGGCTTCGACTCCCCGCCCCCCACTCCCTTTCCACTCCCGTTTCTTTCGGGTTTTGTGTGCGCGCGACGCCACAGCGGTGCGCTCTGCCAAACGCCTAGCCTCGCACCGTCACCTAGCCCGGCCCGCAGCAGCCGTGCCCTGTGCTCGCGCTAGAAGAGAGGGGTATAATTCAACTGGTGCGGCCATTTCCATTCCGAAGTACGCGAGGCTCCGCCCGGCTCCGCCCGGGTCCTGCGCACCTCGCGCTGAGCCGTGTCAGGCCGTCGGGTCCTGGCGGCACGGACCGGCGCCCAGGCCGGGGCCGCCGGGGCCGCCGGGCAGGAACAAGGGCGCGACGGCCAGAGCGCCCGTCCTCCTCCCCGTCCGCTGTTTCTCCGCCGCGCCGTAATTTAAAACGACCCACGACAAGGTATGAAGCCGGAGCAGTCCTCGGACGGGAGCGCCTGTGATCGGCAGGGTAGGCAGCCCGCGGCGCACCCGTGCTGACGACGACCGATTTTTGCCTACCCACAAGGCGCCATGTGCCGCCAGTCATGCGACAATGAATCAATGCCACATCAAACCTGCCAGTCAGGATGGATGGGGATACGTACAGGGAGAGAGAGAGAGAGAGAGAGAGAGAGAGAGAGAGAGGGAGAGAGAAAGAGAGAGAGAGAGAGAGAGAGGGAGAGAGAAAGAGAGAGAGAGAGAGAGAGAGGAGGGACAGACGGATAGAGAAGGGGGAGAGGGCTTCCCGCCTGTTATGGCGATTCTGTGCGTTTTCATCGGCCACGCTCTTGTCCGGCCGAGGCTAATGTTTGCGTAATTCCAGCGCAGCGCACTGCTTGTTGTTGCTCACCGCCCCCCCCCCCCCACCTCCTCACCGCCGGCCACCCCGCGGGGCCCCCATGAACATAATGTGCCGGCTGTTTGCCTTGGCACGGCCAGATCGCGCGCTGTTTGTCGCGCGCTGCTCCGCCCACAGACAGCGGTTTTTGTTGTTCCCTCCGAAAAGAAATTGTGCCGGAGGAATAATATATTATCGGCTCGCGCCCTTGTTTTGGCGCCGCCACGTTCTGTTGACATCGCCGCGACGCGTTAACGATGCGGAGCAAACACACGGCAGGCCGCGGCAGGCCCTCTGATACCTCTCAACACACTGCGGGGCCGTGGGGGCCGCGGAAGCCGCGGGGGCCGCCGCCACGCATCTCACACGCGACGGCAAACATAAACGGCGAAAAAAGCAAACAAACATTAGAACCATTAAAATTGAGCGACCGACGTGCACCGCACCCCCCTGTTATCGCTGGTCCAAGACAGCCAGGGCCTCGTAGGCGCTCGCGGCGCTCCAAACCCTGCGCCCGCAGCGCTCCTCTGCCGTTATCTCCCAGTGCAGCCGTCAGATGCAAAGCAGTACATTCGTACAGGCGGAATGTGTTTTATGGGGCAGCAGCGGGTTATGTTTGCCCTTCTTTGGCCTAGTTTGCGGCGGCAAGTTTTTCGCCGGGCGCCCGCAGGCCCGCCGGAGGGGGTGAGGTGCACCGCGGTGGTCCTGTTCGATACTGTCTCCCCGCGGGTGGCTGTCGGCTGCCCTGGGCTCTCAGCGGCCCCTTATTGCTCCGTGGTTATAGCTGCACGGCTAGATGAGCGTCCAATTACTCTCCGCGCGGCAGCTCCGGCACGCGGGACTCGTCACCACGCGCGCGACGCTGCGGAACAGGAAGAGTCCGGGGTTGGGTCGTGCGCGCACCGTTTCGTCGAGCGTCTCGCGGAGCGTCTCGCCCACTTCCGGGCCGACAAGTTTACGACGAGTCCGGGTGCTGCGCCGAGCTGCGCCGAGCTGCGCATCGTCAGCACCGGCTTGAGGGAGAGGATCAGATTTTAGCGTGCGGCACAGGCTGCAGAGTGCCAACTTGGGAACTACTGTATCGCGGCGCGCCGGCAAAGCCCGGCACGGCCGCGTTATCGAGGAAACTCGCTCAAATGGGTGTTGGCCGCGACTTCCTTTCCGCAAGTTGGTACGTTTGTTCGCTGGCAGATAGTACGCGCCGCGAATAACTCGCCGAGTGAAAGCGAAGGGAAGAAGATAAGTGTCCAGGCCTGCCGCGCGGGCCGAGGCAGGCAAATGTGCACCGTGCGCCTTCCTGCGGCGCTCGTCACCGAATTCAATCGCTCAGCTACTGATCACCCTTTCAATCAATACCTCCTAGGAAGAACCACTCAGTCCACAAAGGGCCGCGGAAAAACACTCATTTCCATTTAATTTCCCATAAGACTGATTGTTTCTCCGTGGCCCTCTGCTGACTGAGTGGTTCTTCCTAGGAGGTATCGCAATCGGGTTCCAATAATTTGGGTCATAGGATCACCGTTTTTCCTCCGAAAGGATAGTTTGGCGTCTCTGCATTCTGAGCGTACTACCCTCATGTCTCTGCACTACTGTGCGGCAACACCACCGGGGAGCGCTCCATCAAAACGCGAGCACGGTGCGTGCGTGTGAGGGCCCGGCCTGTCCCAGGCAGGGCCGGCCCTGGTCTGTCAGTCCGTGAACACCGCCGTGCGCGCCGTCGCACCCCCTGAGGATAGCCGGGGCAGAGCCAGGCAGCCCCGCGGGGGCCCGCGGCGGCACCCGCACGCGCGATCGAAGCAAGCCAACGCAATTATTATTGATGGTCACTTTGCAGTCTGCTTGATCTGCTCGTGTAACGTCTGTCGTTTACCGGTGGTGGGGTGGCGGGGGCGGGCGGAGGTGACTGACAATTGGTGCGTGTGTATGATGATCGTAATCGTCTCTCGTTATTGTGTTCGCCGTGTGTTACCGCCTGGTTATAATCTTCTATAACCGCCGCCCCCCCCCCCCACTCTCTCTCTCCCTCTCTCTTTCAAAAAGACAGAACACGAAGGAGGGGCTGGTGTCAGAAAAAATTCCAGCGCCAGTACCGCTGATTGGCCGTTGGGGGTCCCGAAAAGTGGTCCTTCACGTTCATATGCGAGTATCTCAGCACGCACGGGGACAGCTATAAAAACGCCACATTTTTTTTTCGATTTTGTACATATCTTTCTCTAAAACGAACTTCCTCTAAAACGGCGCCTTATGAGACGTTGGCCCGGAGAGACAAAACTTATATCGCCCCGGCTTCCGCCAGGACCCTTGCTTACTGCTTCGGCGATCTCACGGGAAACGGCGCTTACGGCTGCTAGTTGGCCCCGGGGCACAGCACAAGAGCGCGCGGACGAAACACAGCCACTGCCTTCCTAGCCGCCGGGACGCGGGGTCGCACTGGGAAGGGAAGGCAACAATCATAGAGTATTGTAACCATGATTAACCCAGAGGGAGGAACGGAAAAAAAAGCGCCAAGGTGGCGGCAAAGGGCTCCTTGCTTCGCTCTGGCCCAAAACAAACATCAGTGTTCGTTTTCATTACAAACATTAAAGGGGTGGTAATGTATTCCAAAATCGTGGTAGAGGAGCACACCCAGTTTTTGCTTATCGTCCCTAGTGTGTGAGTGCGGAATGAGGAATGGCTCCGGTAGCACGGTCGCAAGATTATCGGTAGCAGCGCTGCAGACCGGGGCTACCGTCATCACTGGAGCCGCTGCATGCACTGGAGCCCCCGCGGACTCCCGCACAGGCGGACCTGCAGTGCGCGCGTCGAGGCTGGATGCCTCCTGTGCACGGGCCGCCAGCCCCTTCCCAGATCAGAGCTGGCTGAGGACCGTCTGACCCGGAGCACAAGGCACCCCTGTGTCTGCGAGCACGCCATACCGTCCCGGCTGTGGCGAAAAAATAACCATCGACCGACCACTTAACTTGGCACGGCCGGCGCCGCCGTCATTTTTGTTTCTGCTTATTTTTATGGTTCTTTTTTTGTTTTTGTTTGTTGTGGTGTGATGTTTGTGATGTTGGCTGGGCGAAATCCGTTTTCCATTTACTCCAAAAGCTCTGAAAGAGGAAAGAGGCGAGACTCATCGCTGTACACAACGGGGGCGTAGTGGCGTGACGCGGTGCTGACTCGGAGCTTTCGCTGATTAATGAATGTTGCGCTTAGCATTTTCACGCATGAAAGCCGTTCAAAGAGAAAAAGAAGTGAATGAAAGAAAAATAGCTCGGTGCATGGACTCTGTTTGGAAACTACCTTCCTGTAACGTTCCAGCCTCCTTTCGCACTGTCTCTCCTTCCTTCCACCTCGCTCCCTCTTTCTCTACTATCGCAAAGGGCCTAATTCGCTCATGGCGGAAGGACCTTCCACCCTTTACTCCAATCCAGGTAAGTAGTATAAAGGGAAATAATGAAAAAACACGTCGCATAACTTATTTATTTCACTTGATGGGATTTGCGTTCGCCCCCGGCGTCGCTTCCGCCCCGGATCTCTGAAGGAAGCCTCGCCCGGAGGGCTCCGATTTGGCACGTTTGTAATAACGCCAACGGTTTTCCCGCGCGAACTCCGCAGGGCTCCGCAGAGCCTCGCAGGGCTTTGCAGGCTACGCCGTGTTTAAAGGTCAAAAAATGAGCCAGCCGGAATAAGACGGGTTTAGGATACAGGGCTGTCGCGTGGGTGGAGAGGCCTTGTCGTCGCCTCCCCGAACTCCTCCGCAGTGGAGAGAAGGGTATCGTCAGCACCGTTACAACGAGTCTGCCGTCGCATTCTCGTCATAACTTCAGTTCAGCTGTCCCTGATATTTCGGGGACGGGGGTACCTCCCCGGGCCTCGGCTGTTGTGATGTCGTCCGGGTCGTCATGACGGCGCCCTCTGCCTCCGGGCCTCCCAGAGACAGGTCGGAGGGCGACACAGAGCTGTCGGGGAAGCAGATACCGACTGGCCCCCTTTCGCCCCTGTCAGGACGACGGGCACCGCCCGGGCGCTGGGCGACGCTGTGCGCGTCGCGCACAGCCGGAGGAGGAAAACGGACCTCGGAGACCTGTCATTGTATTTGAGGGACGAGAAATCGTTGTGGAACGTGCCGCGCGCAAGTGGAAAGGGTGACGCGTTGCCGAGCGGGCCGAGCAGGGAAGGGAACGTTCATGAAGAACGTGATCGATTTTAGGCCCCTTTTTGCTAGCCACCCTTAATTGTGATCGGGCCAGAGACGCCGCTTACGTAGTTTATGAACGGCCCCTCACCGGGGCCTCGGACGGGACCCCCTTTCACCTCGGCCGTGTCAAACGAGGCCCCGCCGCTGTGACCGCCGCGGCCGCCTCGCGACTTATATGGTGTCATCGTAACGTTTCCTAATTCACTCCCCCGAGAATATCGCGCCCTTATCTCAGCCCCAGCGGGCCGGCGGGGGCGGGCGGGGCCCGGCGGGGCCCGGTGGCCGCATCGTATTGGAGTTAATGCTGGGTTGGCGTGCGAGGCCTCGTTAAGCGGCCGCTCATTACCTGCTATAAACAGTCTAATAACACACCTGCCGGCCTGCCGGCCCCACGTGTGGCCCGCGCACTTGTGTGAGTGTGCACGGACACCTTCTCCAACGTTACGTGTGCCGATCGACTGGCCGACGCCGGAAGCGGGTCGTAGGTCAGTTCAGGGTGTGACGTCACGGCCGGACCTCACGGCTGCGCGGCCGCCGTTCTCAAGGTTACTGTGAACTACCGACTCTTGAGCATGAGATGGATCGTCATCTAGTGCAGCAGATAGTACAGTGGTTCAGGTGAATCCCCCAAAAAAAGTCTAGCAGAGAAATTCTCTGTAATACAAGACTCCCGAAAATTAGTGTGGCCTGTGAGCAACGCGCTCAGCTGCCTGTTTAGTAATCGCAGCGATACACTAGTCATCACGTCGGTGTGTCCTTTGGGGAGCGGGGGGTGGGGGACGGGGAGAATACAGGCGGGTTGTGGGCCGTGGCGGGAGACAGATGAAGTAATTTTCGTCGGGCCGTGCAAATTATTTTTGGATTAGTGCAGCGGCGCGGGGGGCGGGACTGCACGTGCTCACGAACTTTGAAGCGGTGTTAACGATGGCCCTCGCGTTGAGGCAAACAATAAACTCAGAGTATGCAGCGCTGCAGTGCGCGATGACCGGCTATCACGCTTCACACTTGGTTGGCATGGTGCCGGACTCCACTCGAGTGTTGCGACGACGAGTTTGCACTGTGCCCACTGTGCCCTACAAACGAAAATATTTTTTCTTTCTTCCTAGTAGAAGACCGCTGTCCGTGCTTTGCCCTTGACTGTTCTGTGTGTGTGTGTGTGCGTGTGTGTGTGCGGACCGTCCACCGTGACAAGCGGACAGCAGCACTTTTCAGGGCTTGCTGGCAACACAGCAGCGGCTCGGATGGACAAACAGACAGGCGGACAGACGCCCGGCCGGTCAGGCGGACGCAGGAGAGGAAAAAAAGGTGGGATAAAGCAGCACATGACAGCGGGAGAAAAAGAGTGCGGCGGCTGCTGCTGCATGGGGCCGGCGGCCGGCTGGCGTACGAGGCTGCTCACGGACCGCCACGGCCCCGCCTGGCCCAGGCGGGCCAGCCCAGCCCAGCCCACCACCCTCGGCCGGCACCCTTTGGACTGGCCTCGCCGTAATGAACAGGGCCGGCGCTACACGAAAAGGCTTTCGTTACGAGCAGCAAGTACTGCCGCTACTGGTGTCCGCCGCACCGCAGCTCCCGCCGCTGCCGGCCGCCCCGGGGCCTCCGCCCCCCGCTGGCCTCACGGCCCGCCCAGCGGCGGTCCGCCCCGCGCTCCCTCCAGGCGACCGGCCACGCCGGACCCGGCCGCCCCCGCGGTCTTGTCTGACCATTAAAGCGGCCGGCGACACGGCGACACAACAGGCAACACGACCAACACCAGTCGCAGTGCTATATTGGCCAATAATGGGCAATGCCGCCATTGTCGCGGCCGGGGGGTAAACAATACGCCGGGCATGTGATTGTGCACGGCCGCGGCCCGGTGTGCGTCCTGCGATCGGTGCGGGTGTATGCGAGGGAGTGCGGGCGGCGGGGTGCATAGCCCGAGCGGCGCGGGGCTGCAGGGGCGATAAGAGTAAAACACGGGATAGTGTGATGACGCGTGGCGGGGCGCGGCGGGGCGTGGCGGCGTTAGCCGTCCCGTTGACGTAGCCAAGTGAGAGCCGCAGGCGCCGCGGACGTCTGCTGTTAATGTTCCTGCTGTTGGAACACGCCGGAGAGTAGCACTGTCATTCTTTCTGCATGCGACGCGCGCGGCCCTCGGCCTCGGCAGCCCCCCCCCCCCCCCCTCCACCCGGCCGCGGGGCCGCGCCGGCCAGCCGTCATTTCCGCCGCCGCCGCCGTCCGCAAAGCGGCGCGAGGAAATGGGGCAGAAACGCAAAGTTAATTATTTGCGATCGGTAAATAGGGCCGCCTTGTGCGTGGCGTGTAGTATCGCACGGCCTTGACAGGGTGGAGAGCACACGCAGAACGGTTGGCCGCTCCCCCCCCCCCCCCCCTCTCTCTCTCTCTCTCTCTCTCTCTCTCTCTCTCACACACACACACTCTCTCTTTCGCTTCCATATCGAATAGCGAGGCCACGCGCGTCGTTTATACGTCGTTAAAAAAACGTTAATCAAAATCATATGATCAAATATTGTCTGCAAGACTTTCCCCCGAGACGGCTGTCCGCGTCCGTTGTCACCTCAGCGCTCGGACTGCGGCTGGCGATGCGGGGAGCGGGCCGTGCGGAGGCGAACTGAATTCGTAGGCGGCTGGCGACGCAGGCGCGAGTGGGAAGGGGAGGGCGCACATTGAGGGGACCTCGGGGAGGGATTTAGAACGACTCTATTTTGCAAATCCCTAAGACATCCTCGTCAGTACGATTCGAATCACAGGCTGAGAAGGAAGAGTAGGAGTAACTCCCTTTTCTATTTCCCTTCCCCCTTCCCCCCCCCCCCCCTCTCTCTCTCTCTCTCTTTCTCTTTCTCTCACTTTCTCTCAGCCCCTGCCAGTTTCGGTCGTTCTCGCCGTGCTGCGCCGCGCTTGGCCCGTTAGCCGCACTAAAAATGTAACAGCCTTCTTGGTGTTTGGGTCAAACCCCCCCTCTGAGGCGGCGGCCGACGGCGGCAAGGCGGCGGCAGCGGTAACTCCGCAGTCTTTTGGCTTTGACTGCTTAGCGCCGAGGAAGGAAACAGCTCTCTGCTGCGCTGGGTGTGAGCCGCCCACGCCTCACGGCAGGAACGGCGGGCGGGCTGCCGCGGGCTGCCGCGGGCTCGAGTGCGGCGACGCGGCGGTGAGTCCGTCAAACGGGGCGCCCCGCTCTGCCGGGACAGACGCGCAGCGCTGAGCAGCGGGGCCGCGTGCGCGCCGTGAGGTGAGTCTGCTGAGGGCAGCAGGCGGCAGCCGGGGCGGCGGCTGCGTTGGGCTAGGTCAGGTCGGGTCAGTGACCCCCCCGCGCGCTATCGCCTCGGCGCAGCGGCGGCGCAGCGGCGGCGCAGTGTCCGAGGCTGCAACAGCAGCGAGCCCGGCGCACACAGCACGCCGTCGGCACGCCGCCGGCACGCCGTGGCCGCAGGAGATGCATGCCTTCAACTTTTCTCCTTATAGTAGTAACGCGAGATAACGAGAAACGGGGGCGGCCGTGCGGGAGGCGGCGGCGGCGGTGGCGGCTGCCGGGAGTGGTGGGGGTGTTGCGTCTTCGGGGCTGCACACGCGACTGCGCTCTCAAAGTTACGTGCATATAGCCCAAGCAGTCATTTGCAACCAGAAAGAAAAGGTTCTCATTTACAGATAGAAAGAGGTTTCCCATGAGGCATTCTTGACATAAGGAAAACGCGACTTCTGAGGAGTTTTGGGGGTGAGATTGGTGTAAACAGAGAATCTAATACTCTCTGTGGCACCTCTGTAGTTGAGCCTTAACAACCCCGCGCCGGGATGCCCTGGCTGGCCCTGACCATGCCGCTGATCGCTGGCGCCGGACAGCCCCTTTGCCCTGCCTGCGGTGTGGCGCAAGGCCTCCCTTCCTCAACGCTTTCATGGCCATCCGTATACGTCCTTGTCCTTAGCAAGCTTCCTCCCGAGCTCCACTCCACGCCCGCCCGCCGCTGCCGCTGCCTGCCCGCACACAGCTTCGCCTCATCTTCATAATTTCTTCCAACACCCCGTGCATTAGTATTCATGAGAGATATGGGATACGTCGGGGACCACAACGGGAGTGGCCTTGCGGTGGGCCGCCGCGGCTGCGGTGGTGGGGCGCCCGCGCTGCCTGAGGCGCCTGCGCAGGCTGCGGGCCGTGCGGATGCGAATGGTATCAAGTTGCGCTTCATGCGGACGCGGTAATCGTCTCTTTAGAGGCGCCGGGTCCTCGCTGTATCGCCTGTCCTGTCCTCGGGCGGCCCGAGGCGGCCCTCGAGAGGAGGGGTGACGGCAAGAGGCGCCCGCTCTGCACGTCCTCCTCTTAGGAAGTGAAGAGCCCCGCCCGAGAGGGGGGAAAAGCCCCGCGTACAAAATTTACCATCACGGAACTCCTTTACTTTTTTTTATAATCATTAGTATTACTGTTATCGTTGGGGACGACCTTGGGCGCTGCGTTGTGAAAGTTTTACTGTCAGCGAAGGCCCCAGGCCCGGCTCCGCCCGGCTCGGCACGTCGGCACTACGGCTTTTCCTTACTGCCACCTCAGCTTTTAGGACACGACGCATAATAGGCGGCGCAGTTTCCAGTTGCGTGTCGCCGCGCCGTAAGCACGCGTCTGCCGGCCACTGCCAACGCAACAACAGTGGACCTCACCTTTGGTCCCTGAGGCGATGCAGACTGAAAAGTATTTGAACCTCCTATGCATGCTGCTTATGTTCAAGGTGTTTCCCTCGCTGGGATTGGCAATTTTTATAAAACTTTCTAATGTTGACCTAATTGCTTTTTTCCCGTTAACGAAAAATTAAAGAAGCCCATGCGAAGATGAATACCACTGAGGACTTTGTTTCTTGGCTTCTTTTGCCGGTGTTCTTAAAGCAGGCCACACGCTTACTTTCCCGTAGTGTGCAGCAGACACTCTGTTTGGCAGCGCGAACTTCTCCAGTTGTTCCGTATTCCTCAGAGGGAACACGAAAGTGTACGCGTTATTGCGGTGGCAGCTGCGGCGGCAGCAGCGTGTGCCCGTGCGGTCTGCTGTGCGGCGGCGGCCAGAGCGCCTGCGGACAATAGGGTAGGTGACCCGGCGCACACAGCTGGCGGACGGGTCTGGTGGCGTGCATACCTCCCGGGGGCCCGGGCTGCGCCGAGGGCTGCGCCGAGGGCTGTGCCGAGGGCTGACGTGCGGCTGCGGGAGGCGGCCACCTCGACGCGCGGGCGGAGGTTGCAGAGGGCACACCGACGATTATCCTCCACAAAAACAATTTTCACCCGCAAGCAGTCGTTTTTATTTCGGAGGCCTCCTCGGACTCCGCACTTCCCATCAGCCGCTGGACGCTCCCTGCAAGCACCGGGCGCCATCACCTTTTGTCTGCCGGTCCGAGCCCCGGCGCCCTCCGCCTAGTTTCACCTTTCCCTCGCAGGGTCGTCAG
Organism: Megalurothrips usitatus; assembly: GCA_026979955.1. Taxonomy (NCBI): domain Eukaryota; kingdom Metazoa; phylum Arthropoda; class Insecta; order Thysanoptera; family Thripidae; genus Megalurothrips; species Megalurothrips usitatus. The sequence goes on along the minus strand of CM049594.1, from coordinate 1,395,030 downwards.
GGCCGCTGCCGCCGCATTAACATTGCAGCACTCTAAATGACTGAATGCCCGCCACTAGAAAAGGGCCGGGGCGGTCGGCCCGTGGGCCGCGGGCCGGCGCGGCCGGGCTCTGCTTGTCCAGGCCAGAGCGCCCTTGTCTGCTCACCACCAGCGCCCAACTAAAGCCCCCCCCCCCCCCCCCCGACCGCCGGCGTGATGCGGTGAAATTAAGATCCGGCAGTCGTGAGATCGCAGCAGCCGACTGTGCGGTGCTGCCACCCCGTAAGCTGTCGGGGGCGTATCAAGTGCGGCGGCCGCCTCCCCGCGTTCATTCGGTGTGTGAAGACGACGGGCGGGCGGCTTTGCTAATTCAGTCGTCGCAAACGACACGCGAGCATTTTAAAGAGAAAGACGATCCGGGGCGCACGCCGGGACGGGCGGGCGGCAGGCAGGCGGCTGAGTCCTCATTTGTCTTCTTTGTCCGCGCTGCCGGCGCCGCCGGCGGGGCCGCGCTGAGCACACGCAGGATGCAGATGAGTGCGCTGCCACTGAGCGGAAGTAAGGCGGGCCGTGAGTGCGGTGCTCTGCGGTGCGCTACAGCCAGAGCGAGATGGGGAATGTGAAATTAATCGTGAGGTGCTCGGCGGCAGCGGGGGGTGGCGTGGTGCGGCGGCGGCGGGACACGGGCTGTGAGCGTGGCCCGCCGCGCTCGGCCCGCCAACCTGCCACCCAGCCAGCCAACCGCTGCTGCCAACGGATTGCCGCCTTTGTGCTCCAAATTTGCGAGTCTAAACAGTTATAACGCGATCCCATTTCGGGGCGCGCCTGGCCGGCTGGGCTTGCGGCCCACCGCCGCCGGGGTTTTGGAACTTTGTCGTCGCGGCTGGACTCTCCTCTCCTTTTTTTTGCGGGCCGTCGTGGACGCGGTGTGCTTTCGTTGTAACCGCGCGTGCACCGCTGTCGGCTCGGGGCCGGGTGGTCTGCGGGAGCGGCGGCGGCGTCAGGAACCAAAGGGGCGAGGGGCGTCGGCCCTGCCTGACAACCCCTCGCCCTCACACCGTTCTCCTGGTTTCACTGGAACCTGCGGGGATAGCGGAAATCATCACAATCAACTTTAGAACTTAGTAGCCTTGCGTCGTGTAAGGTAATTGATTTGATCCAAAAAATGTGGCCAAATCAAGTCTTGCATTTCACCCTGTGTGTGCGTGTGTGCGTGTGTGTGTGTGTGCGGGTCGAGGCGCGAGACCCGCATGAGGCTTTAATTGGCGCCGCTGTCGCCTGCCTACCTTATTGCCATAAACAGTAGGATCCGTGTGGCCCCCGCTGGCCTTGTAAGACCGCCTGTACTGCCAGTAGTGTAGTCCGAGGGTATGCGCCAGTGGTAAATTGCTGAGGCCGAAGACGCCAAAAACAGTTCTTGTGCTTGAGATCGTTTATATTTACTTTTTTAGAATGTGTGTAAACCACGCGATTTAGACGCGTTGTTTGCTTCACCTGACATACTTGTGGCAAGTGAGGTCACGTTTTCCTGTCATGGCTGCCAATTTTTAACGAGTTCGCTTGCTACAGGTTTCGCAATGGAGGCGCAGACAGTATCTCTCACTGTCTAGCACATACACACACAGACGCGAAGGTCGCTTTGTTGGAGAAGGGGCCGCGGATCTATTGCGAGCATGACAGAATTATTAAATGTTGTATCCGTTGGGGTCCCCCGTCTCCCTCCCCCGCCGCTAGCCAGAAGTTATATTGGACGTTGGATTGATGTTTACACCTGGCTTCGGTTCACATGATTGAACGCAGAGACCACCGCCGGCCTTCGCTCCCGGCAGGTCGACCTGCCAAGAACAGCTCACCGGGCCCACCAGCCAATTCCGACCCGATACACGGCTCGGCGAGCGCTTCTGTCAACCGTACCATTATTCCGCTGGCGCTACTTTTGCAGACGTCGTGGCGACACTCGGCCCGGTTGTGATGCTATCGCGGTCATCACCTCAGGCAACAACCAAACAGTGCAGCAGGGCAGGCGTCAGGGGAAGGGGGGCGGCAGGGGCGGGCGGCAGGGGACGGCGGCAGCGCAGCGGGGGCGGGGGCGACCTCGCCGGCCCGGTAGTACGACACAGTACGGCCACGGGAGCCATAAAGTATTAGCACATCGATCGGGGGGCCGCCGGCCCGCCGGCCCGCCCACCACCTCTCAGGCGTGACAAGCATCAATTAGCTTCAAAATGTAGTAGCGTTGACTCGGCTCGGTCAGGCCGTTCGAGCAGGGCTCCGGCTGACGGGGGTAGGGGACGGCGGCGGGGCGGTCTGCCTTCCTGACTTAGTGAGCCCGGCCGCAAGGGCTCCGCAAGGGCTCCGCAAGGGCTCCGCAAGGGCTCCGCAAGGGCCCGCCGGGCCAGACCCCACGAGGAGGCGTAGCCGGCGTAGCACTGCTGGCAAGCAAGCTTCACCGCTGTAGTGTGCTAAAGCGACCTGTCAGCTGCCCCGATACATCACCCCGCAGTGCCCCCAGAGCTTACCTCCCTCATCCCGAATTATTGTGGATGGGTGGGCCGGCTGGCCTGGCGGCGGGGCAGCCATGGGCCGCCGCCGGGGCTCTGACCGCGCGGCACGCCACGGCCACAGCGAAGGTCCCACCTCTAAGGGAATAACGTTTGTCTGCTTCAACTTGAGGGCAGACCTTTGAAGGGTTTCGAAAAGCAACCCGGGGATACCGATGACGGGAGCTTTTCGCTCGGCGTGTGGGCAGTCCGCGGGGCCCGTGGCTGCCTTGCACGTCTTCTTTGACAGAATAGACTACCGATAACCACATCACAGCGGAATTACTTATTTGCCGAGGCGATAGTGCACCGCGGCAGCCGAGGGACCGGGGCAGTGGGGAATGGCGTTGCTGCAGCTCCCCAGTGTAGCGGCAGGGGAACTATCTTGAACAGCTCGGGCAGGTGCTCTCGCTCGCCTAACTTACTTAGTGTCGCGGAGAGTACTGTTCGTCTCGCACCCCTCTGCTCACTGCGAGACGGTGAACGTTTTGTTTTCGAAAACAATCAAAAAGTCCCCGCTCCCGCGCCGCTCCGTCCCACCGCCCACCTGACGCGGCGCTTAGTGAACATGTTGTCCTCGAGTTGCATTTCGCGAAGAGACTGGATGCGTCCGGAAGTTTTGAGCCAAACTAACGACAGGCACGTGGAACTTGCCGATACCTCGGGGTGATGGAACGGGAGTGAGGGGCGCGAACCACGCGGCAAAGCTCCGCAGAGCTAAACAAGAACAACTAAAATTACACGCGTGTGCTGAGAGTTGAGCTGTTGAGCAGCCCGCTCCCACCGCCCACCCCGACCGTGCAGACAATCCTCTCGGACGTAAAAATGAAAATTATGGATGCCCGGTTCTTTGGAAATGAACGCCATAACTCTTCTCGCGCTGGATGCAGCCACACACGCTTGTTTCGGCCCCGAGTGGGCGTAGGGCTGCGGCACTGACTGAGTGATGGCCGCTCCAGCCCCCGCGGCCTCCGTACGGCCGCACCCGTCTCTCGCGGTGAACGCCGCCGCAGACTTGCCCCCTTGACCTCCAGGGATATGACGAAAGCCTTCCAAGCAATCGAAATCGGTCGGCAATCGCAAAATGAGACGAACATAAACGGAACGGGAACACCCGTTCTGCAGGGGTGGGAAGGGAAAAACCCGGAGGGACAGCAGTAAACTAGGTGGAGTAAAAAGGCTGCGCTTGCGCCGCTTGCTTGCCTTCCCATTCGCCCTCTTTTGAGGCCACTGAGACGTACAAAGACGGGGGAGATGAGGCCGCCGTGGGGCGCAGAAGTACGACGAAGAGAGTAAAAGAGAGGGGGCACAGCAATGATAATAAGCGAAAGCGAACAATGAAATAATTCAGATCTTTTGTGTCGTCTCTCTACCCCCGATTACCCGCGGCAGCACCGTTGGCAAGGCCGGACCGGGCGACGGCGACAGAAGCGGCCCGCGCGGAAATAAGGCAAGTCCTTCCCGCGGCAAGTCTACTTGTCTCCTTCCGCAACTTTGAGGAGAGATCGGGGAGATCGTGTCGTATTAGCAGCGTCGTTGTACCGACGGTAGGGGGGGGGGGGACGGGGAGAGGGTACGGGGCATTCCTGAAAGGAATGAGAGAAGGGGTAGGGTTGGGGCCGGTTCCTTCCGACAGCTGGCCATAACGAACCCCCGTCTTCGGTGACGATGCGCAAACGAAAAGAAGATATGCGACTGCGGAGGAAATGCTGAAAGCGTGTCTGTGCTCCGGTCCTGCTTGCGAAACAATTTTGTTAGCATTGTCTCACAGCTTTAGGACGTGCGTCGGCGACTCAGTTGGCATGTCGTGTGGCATGTCGGTACCTAGATAGCTACGGGTCCTTCCTGGCGTCGAGAGACGTGTGTGTCCGTGTTCCGCGCCCTGATCAGCTAAAGTCTTTAGCCGATTCCGGCCCGTGCCCCCTGAACTATATCTGCCCGGGTTTGTTCTTGCACCCCTTCCCATGATGCCTGTGGTGGCTGCCCCAGTAGCCGCCCCCACATCTAACCCCCCGACTCCTCTTCCCAGCTGCTCCCTCGTTGATATCCTACTTTCTGCTTGTTAATACCACTGTGCCCTACTGACGCCCGCCTGCCATTACGGCCCCCTCCCCCTTGTGTATATGTTGGCGCCGGCGCTCCCCAGATGAAAAGTTTCCGTGTTCTGCAGCGCAGATATTAACGCTGGCTTTGTGCTTTTTTGCGTGTTGCAGGTGAGCTATACCGGTCGTCCAGCCGTTGCTGCTGCAGCAGTGGGGCCATGGCCGCAGCCGCAGAAGACGACGCCGAGGCCACCGCCAGCCAGACTTTAGTGACCGCCGTACCGACCTTGTCAAAGGTCCCGGATTCCGGTTGAAATGCCCACACGAGTCTTGCCATTGAGTTGTGGGGTGCAGGCCCGATACGGCACTACTCGGGCCTCGCTCGGGGCGCGCCCACCGCCCCAGTCCGCCCCGTCCCCTGGCCGCGACCGGTCGAGCGTGAAATGACTCGGCATCAGCATCATGCAGTGCGCCGGGTCACGCTGCGCCCGCGACATCTGCCTCCAGCTTCGGCGTAGAGCCACCGCAGAGAGCGGACACTCAATGCTCGCAGCGATCTACGCTCGCGACGTGTGCCCGCTCGTAGACCGGCCTCTAAATGAGGACTGTGGCTTGAATAGGAGGGATCGAAAACGTATGAGAGGGTCAACGTTCTTGTGAAAGTAAAAAAAAAACGCCTCTGTGATTTAACATGCGGACCCCCTGTAAAAGAAATTTACCCAGGATATTTTGTTTTTAACAAAAATATTTTTAACAGTATCGCCGTCGTTTGTCCCCGTTTGCCATCGTTTAGACTGTCTCTCTCGCTCTCTGCCCGGCCCGACCGGACTGGGCCCCATCACTGCCTAGACTGCCCCCCGGGACCCGTGCGGTACCCTCGCCGTCCCCCATCCCGGCCCGTCGGGACCCCATTGGATTACGTCTCATTCCTTACGCTGTCCACCCTTCTCGTCACCCTCGACCACACATCCCTCCGCCCACAACCATTTACCACCCCGCTGCCTACCGACACAAGCTGTCTCTCTCGCCCTCACACGGTCGTCTGCCCCATCTCCCCTATCACTTCCTCTGTCTGCCTGCCCCCCCCCCCCCCCCCTCAACATGGCCGCGCGCTCACTGACCGCACGACAGATGAAGGGGTTGCAACAGATCGTTTGGTCGAGATGATGCCCCACAAAGCAGCCCCTGTCCACTGATGCAGTTATTCACGGCAGTCATCATGCACGTATCTCTGCACCACGCGTTCTCGTATCCCCCATTTCTGGTTCCAATCAAGTTCAGCGGCGAGTAGTAAATAGAACCTACATTACTATTGCTGGGATTGTGGTCGGCATCTTTTGCTTCTGCTGCGACCTCAAACAGGAAGATAGTTCCTCCGTCATATGAACTCAGACAAGTCAGCAGGAATCGATCTCAGCGAGGTCATTGAATTACTTTCATTGCGGCTTCTGTTTGTTCTTGGAAGCATGCGAAGCCATGGCGGTAGGGCTTTTGGGTAATGGCCAGAAGCAGAAAGCAGGGCGGTGGGTCGGGGACTCATACATACGAGTCGGGGCACCCCTCCTCCCCCCAAGCGTATCTCTCTCTCTCTCTCTCTCTCTCTCTCTCTCTCTCTCTGCCTTTCTCTCGCAGCCCTCTCCCGGGATATTTGCATTCGCTCTATCTCTGTGAAATTAAACCGTGCAATTGTGCTCCACAACTCGGCAATATTTCGCTGAGTTCAAAACACGACAGAGGAAATGGACAAAGTTATTCAATCAAAACGGCATCTCTGGGCCCCTATTGGACTGGACATTGCGCTGCGTCTCTTATGTGTATCCATTCATTTACTCTTTTTTATGTTCGTGTCGTCCGGTGTTGCTCGATGTGTCGTTGGAGAGTTATACCGGCCACGTCCAGGCGAATACAGCGCAGTTGATTGTCTCATGGGCTTCATTACATGTGCTCCATGCTCTGTCGCCCGTAAGGCGGGGTGACTCATTCGACTACGTAGAAGCACCCATCCATGCATACCGTGCAGGCACCGCGTCCAGAATCTACAGTTTAAGTATGGTTAATCTATCTGCGCATTTTACTTCGTGATAACCATAACCATGCGTGCGGATATCGTTTCTTGTGCATCGCTGTGGTGGCGTACCATTGTAGGTAACAGTTATTTCCACGTCGACAACCACGTAGTAAACGATGATTAGGTACTGTAAATCGTGCGGAGGTAGTGGTCAGTTCTAGCACGCACATTCATGCCCCAGCACAGCACTTTTAACGTCTTATAAAACATTCTCTAAAAACCTTTCTATAATTATTCTGTATTCCAAATATGGGGATTCAATAACCTGGCAAAACGATAATCACATTTTGTTTGCACACGTGATTATTTCCTACTTCTTTTGACAGTTCTTGCCAGAGTGAGATAGGGTGCGTCGTGGAGAGGTGAACGTGATAGAGATGGGGGAAGGGTCTGGGGAGGCCAAGGTATGCTGCGGAAGTAGTGCGGTTTGTTTGCCAGGGGAGCGGTGCGGTGGCCGAGGGAATGCGCAGGTCGGAAGCCCCCCTACAGCCTGGGGCCGGCGCACCACTTGCGCTATTCTTGCCCCGAGAACCCCGTGGAGGGTTCCGGCTGAGGCGCCGGCGGCCCTCGCTGGGTCCGGCCGGCCGGGGCCACTCCTCGACGACCCCAATGCTGAGGGAGGTAAGGGGCTCTGGAATCGGTCGGAGAGCTGCCCCTTCGAGACACTGCAAGCCCGGCGAGGCACGGCGAGGCTCGGCCAGCACGCCGCGCGCCCGCCGGCCCGTCAATATTCCCGTGTCCGCTCGGCTAATTACACCGGTGTCCGCGTTCATCAAATTCGCAAAAGCCGCCACCGCTGTGCTGCTCCTGTGGGCCTCTACCTTCGGCCAGGATGTAAGCAAACACGGCTCAGCAGCACGCAGGTCGCGTTAAAGTGAACAACGCTCCGTTTTTGTGGGCGTGGGCGCGCACGCGCGTGGTTGTTTGTATGCCGGCAAATGTAATCAATTTGGGAAGCACGCAGCTGGGAAAAACGACCTAAAGTGAGTAACGCAATCATAGAGCGACGCGGGGCATGGGAAAGCTAAACAGCGCAAAGTGGGACGCCCGAGCTGGGCACGCCGCCTGGCAGCACCACGCGGCCTGGCTGGCCACCGAGCCCGCCAAGCCCACACAGGCCCCTAGGACCCCACCACCACGGCGGGGACCTGCACCTCCAAACAACGCCTGCGGGCTCTTCCGGGCCACCCCCTCTCCTTCTGTCTCTCTTGCTTACCGCTCGCGCAAACTTGCCAAGTGCAATATTGATAAACGACAACATCCTGAGGGTTATCATTCCCACATGAGACGCGCGCCCGCCGAGCTGGTGCGAGGAGGTGGGGAGGCGGGCCCCGTCCGCAAACACTGCCGGCCACTGAGTGCAGGCAATACTTTCTTTCGCCTCCAATGCTGCGGACAAAAACAAGGGGAGGCATTGGGAACCGCCGGGCGACAGCGAGGACGGCAATGGGGGTACGGGTGTTTTGCCGTCCCTGCGATCAATCGATGTAAGACTCAATTTCCTCTGTTGGCGGTCACCCCTGCCAGTCAAGGTCGTAGATCTGCGCGTGATTGGCCCTAAGGCCGCCTGTCCGCACAAGCTTTGCTGCTCGCCTCCTTTGGTTCTCATCTGACATGGCGCCTGATGGGCGGGTGGGGCCCTTGCGTGCACCCAAGTCCTGATAACGCGTTCGCCGTCACATCGTCAGCTGGCGGCTTTTAAAGTGTCTTTCGACGCCCCCCACGGACGGCGCCTGATGTAGGCCGGTGTTGTGCTTTTCCAGCCAGCAGCGCGCGGCGTCGTGATGACATTAATGTCTCGGTACGCAAGAGTGCTCGAGACTCATCGCGTCTGCCACGCCGAGTCCCTCGGCCCGTCTGGGCCCTGCCTTTCTGCGGACACACAACTTTTCACGATGCAACTTTGAAAGTAGAACCAATAATGTTGCTCTTTCGGAGAGAAGGCAGCCTCGCGCCCACAGCCCCCGCGCGCGCTCTGCTCTTCGGAAAGAAATAAAAAAATGGGCGTAAAAGTTGGAGGACTGGGGCGGGGACCGGGCGAGGGCGGACGGGGCGGTAGCGGTAGGGTTTGGCACAATGTCGGAGAGAGGGGAAAGTTGGGTGAAACCACTTTGGAATCCAATGTGGCCAAATGCGCTTGCCAAATGCGACCAAATTCGAGCACTGGTGTCGGTGGATCAAATTACGGAAGAAGACAGAGAAGCAAAAAGAATGTGGAGAGAGGAGGTGTAAGGTAAGCCAGGGCCGGAACGCGATATGGCTGGTTGAGTGGGTGGGCGGTGGGCGTGGAGAGGGGAAATAGGAGAGTCTGAAGACTTTACTGGTGCCGCCTTTTTCTCGTGCAGCGGTAGTACGCGAGCGCGAGAATATGCCTGTCTGCAATGGGTATCGCCCCGAAGAGGTGCTAATTTTTTTCATAAAGTGCGGGGCTGAAAAGATTTAGAAAATCGTTCCCTACAGATTCAGAAAAACGCCAGGACAGGTTATTAACTTGCCTGCAATATATAAACGCGTATGCGGAGGGTAGTGTTAATGTCACATAGTATTTAACATTTCAACTACAGAGAATGGCACCCTCAACTCGAAATGAAAATGGTTTCGGTTTCCTTGACGTATTCAGTGTTTGTGCGCCGCTTGATGCGTCAAAAGAGTAAGCCGATGTGCAGTGGGAAGTGGTGTCCGCGCGGAGCACGACTCACGCCCAGCTATGCCGAAGTTGTGGCCAGTGCTGGTAGTTCGATCCGCTGCTACCTGCTGCTGTGTAGGGTCGGACGGTCGGCTGGGCTAGCGGAAGCCCTTAAAACTACACTCGGAGTGGTATGGAGCCGGACCCTTTAGCGTGCAAGGTCCTGACTTCTCTGTACACTGCAGAGTCAAGTGTCCGAAACGCATACGTGATTAAAAGCATCTTAACGTAACTCAGATGTTTCGAAGCATCTGAAAAAGTATGCAGATCCTTCCACTAACTATTCAGATCCTTCCACTAACTATTCAGATGCTTTCATCTGAAAAACTTTTCAGACGCATTTTCTCCCCTATGCGGACGTACACGTCTGAACGCTTCATCAGCGTCTGAATAGGTTTTCAGATGCTTCAAAGCATCTGAATAGGCATTTCCAACGATGTCCGACAACGGAAGTAACGGAGGAAAAATAATTCCAAAGCGGAAACGGGTAGTAAGAGAAATCGCTTCACGACCCGCAGTAAGGTCGATACTTTCCCTCATTTTACGCGCTTTTGAGTCAAACGCTTCCACAGTACATCCATTCTCATTGGCGAGTATCGCAGAGCAATGCTCGCCTCGGTGGGTGAGGCCGGCCGATGGTGCATCAGCGAAGGGTCCTGCCAGGGTGGGGGTCGTCAGCATAAACATGACGGACAAACACCACTCGAGGGATGCGTAGCGCGGCTCCCAGTCCCGTCCGGTCTCTCGGCCAGGGTCCATCGCACATGAAACGATCCCAGACTGCACCGAGCGAGACCGCGTCGGCTGTCCATCAGCCGACATGGTCCGTGTGTTGGCGCTCCCGTATCGGCTTGTGCACTGTAGTTTTGATCACGCCGAGGGGGTCACAACTTTGGTAATCCGCGAATCACCGTCATGACAATGTGTGGTAATCCATTCTAGGTAGGCTACACGCCTACCTGCAACGAAAACTTAGAAGCTACCTGTGCCACACCTCTCATGTACCTTTTGCACCGCAACACTGCGAACTGGCAATGTATCCGTGATGTCTTGCTATTGTAGGACAAACTACATATCTGCTGCCACCGCACTCGGCCGCATCCCTCACCGTTATTTCTCTCCGACTTTTGGTTTTATCTCTGTGGCGCGATGCTAACGGCCCGTGATTCCGTTCACTCCCTTTCACACCAACGGGTAGAAGATATTGTTTACTACGGGACGTTACGGTGCGGCAAGGGGGCGTTTTTATTTATTTTGTAGTGCAGTGCACGCATGGCTGTTAACTTTTTATATCGCACATGAAAGTTTTACGTTATTTTTCAACGTTTTGTTTATTTTTATTTTTCTTTTGTTGTACTTTCAGGTTTTTCCCCTGACCCTGAAGTGGCGCACGCCCCTGTACCCTATGGTGAAGGTAATTTTTTTTTATTCCCCTTTAAAGTGTGCTGAGTGCCGTAGTTGTTGCTTTGCGCTGGCTTTCGATCTCACCCTTTCGCACGCTCTTCTGTTCTGACTTTGATTGCTTATATTGATATTGTTCACCCCCTCCCTGTTCCCTTTGCGCGGAGCCCTTCCCTCCGACGCTCGCCACAGTGCGCCACCGCCACAAACCAACTTTTCGCTCCAGCCACCCCTCTTGTGAGGTTTCTGGGTTAGGTTCCTTTGCCACTTCGTTAAGCATATGGAAATGAGTGCGGGGAGTATCGTTGGCTGAATCTGGCAAGTGGGGGTGGGGGAGGGGGTCGTGAGGGGGGAGGGGGTCGTGAGGGGGGAGGGGGGGGGGCTAACGTCGGCGGTCGGAGGTTGTTCGCCACGACCGCTGCTTCACACTAACTGTGGTCGGAGTCGCTTTTGGTGCGGGACGGCTTCTGCTTCTTTGATGTGTTGATTCTCCTTTCAGTTCAGTCGTAGAGGTGTGGCTACGGACACAGCGTATAGAAAAGAAGGTGGTTACGCCAAAAAGGAGAAATGAGGCAAACTTTCTGTTGCGAGGTGTGGGCTTAAAAAAAAGGACGGGAAAAAAAGGAAGGCTTCTTTTTATTGTTGCTACGGCAACAGACAGAGGGGAAAAAGAATGTGGTGGACGCTCGCTGCAAAGGCAGAGCGCGCGGCGCCGATGAGAGCCATCGGGTGTCGCCGTGTGTGTCGCCCGGACATGAAAAGAAATTATGGAGATGAGACTCGTTGTGTACGGCAGCAGTAGCAAACGCCTCTCTTTGTTGTTCGGTGTATTTGGCACTCCTTTCAATTTTTATTCCGGCTTATAGTACACATGGTGGCAAATGAGGCGAACGCGTGTGTGTGTGTGTGTGCGCGCGTGTGTGTGTGTGTGTGTGTATGTGGTGGAGAGGAGGGGGCCACGAGGATTTGGCATCGAATCGCTGTGTGGAGTGCTATGCTGATACCGGCCGAATCGAGATTGAATATCCTCTGGAGTGTGAACACAGTACCGCCAGCTCCGTCGTGACAAAAAAGGAAACGTAATATTTTTGAAGGAAAGTTTTATGCTATTTCTGTTTTATAAAAAAAAGTTCTTGTTGAGAAACGATGAAAAATAAACATTATTTGGAGGACCTTTCATCCTTACCAGAAATCTCTGTGGTGAAGGTTGGGCGATTTGAACACGACCCGAGTAACTATGGAGATTAGGTGAAGTCCGGCTATATAGAAGTTTAATCGTGTCTATTGGTGTGTACATTTTATGGCCGTCTCGGTGCTGCGGCAGGGGCGTCCCGGGGAGACAGTAGGGGTGAGCAGGGGGAAAGTAATGAGCTCGGCGTGGTGACGCATGCCAAAGTTCGTCACTTTATGCCTTTTTGCGCGAAATCCATTAGACTTAATTGTAGAAGCTTCTTGGCGTTCGCAGGCGGGCCAGGGAATTGTTTAAGGCGACGGTGGCCGTTATAAGTAGCCTAATGTCAGTTGGGGGCGGCCGCGGGGACGGGGTGAGCGGGCTCCGGCAGGCTTCGGCGGGCTCCGGACCCCGGCTGCGGGCCGCGGCCGGCTTACCACTCTTACATGGCCAAGTGCCGGTGATTTTGCTCCCTTTTTGCGAAACCGATAATGCAATTAAAGTTGTGGAGTTCGGGGGTGGATGGCGCCCTCCCGGTTCGCCGTGCGGGGAGCTGGCGAGGGGAGCCGGCGCTGAAGATTAGCAGGAGCCGTAAGCTCCCCCCCCCCCCCCCCACCCCCCGGGGGGTTCCCCGCGCGCGGACACGGCGAGGTGCGCACCTCCCCTCATTATTATTAATACGGCGATAGGCCCGGCATCGCAAAGACAGGCAAATTTGTGGCGGCAGTTAAAGTGCACGCCGGCTGCTTTATCTCGCGGCGTATGGACGGAAGGCATTAGCGGCGCCAGCGACGGCGCAGGCGGCCGGCTGGGCGCCGCGGTGACGCGTCCGGGAGTGGCTCCTTGTACGAGGTGCGCTGCAAGCAGCGCGCAGCGGCGTCCGAACGCGCGATAGCGGCGCTAGCGTGTAACCCGGTGTAACCCACCCCCGCCGGAGTGGATGCGAGAGCGGGGAGGTCTACAGCAGCTGTGTCCGTATGGCTGAGCAGCACACACATACACACACGTGCGCGTCGGCGCGTGTGTGCAAAGGCATGTGACAAGCTGCCCGAACAGCCACCCCGCAGTAATCACACTCTTCGCGGATGCGGTAATTAATTTCATGTCGGAAGCAGACGTGTTTCCTGCCGCCGCTCGCCGCCGCCCGCAACAACATCAACGGCTGCCGCGTGCGCCGCCGCTGCCGCCGCCGCTGCCGCCGCTGCCGCTGCTGCCGCCGGTGCCGCCGGTGCCGCCGCTGCCGCCGCTGCCGCCGCTGCCGCCGCTGCCGCCGCCGCTGCCGCCGCCACCGCCACCGCTTGCTGCTGCTTTCCCTTTATATTTTCTCCGCGCGGGAAAATCGAAAGCGTCCCGGCCGGGGGCGCCACGCTCCGCACCGCGCTGCGGGCCCTGCGGCCAGTAATGGTGCCGCCAGCTGCAGGCGTGCAGGGGGCGCTAGCAGGACCCGGCGGGCCGGCGGCAGCCGGCAGGCTGGCGGGCGTGCAGGCGCCACCGCAGGCCTATTTTTCACTCTTTTGCCACCCACCCTACCACCGCCGACACCGAAGGCCCCCCCCCCCCCCCAAGCCTACCCGAAGCCTCTAGTGGCGCACAGTTCCCGATGGAGTGCGGTGCAATCGACTGACCTGCAGCATTCGCACTACCTGATGCCTGATGCCGGTGCCCCTCACGGCGTCCCTGATGCCCACCGTCCTCCGTCCCGCATCCCAGCAGGAACTCAACTGAAAATGCATAGACGTGAGCGTCCTCGTAATGCATGAGACCCTTCCGTCGGGCCGCCGTAGGTGTGACGCGCGGCACCGGCGGACGCTACCCGTGGGAAGTTCGCGAGTGTGTTAGCTGACATGTATACCGTTCTTCCTTGTGTAGGCCAAAGTGGCCCACACTCTAGTCAACAAAATTGTTAGTTTATTTTGGGCTACGTGTCATTTGCTTTGCCAAACATAGTATGCTTGAAACGAGTACGTTCGCTAAGAAAAGACTTCAATTGTGAATGCCTATTTGGCATGGATGCTTACCAAATCTCTTCTACATGCGAAAAGCATAATGTTAATTTATCGAGATTCAAAGCTGTACTTTTGATTCAAAGTTGCATTTTTGGTTCAAAGCTGCATGTTTTAGTTGAAGCTGTGTATTTGACCCAGAGCTGTTTTGAATCAAAGCCGTATTTTTTGATTCAAAGCTGCTTTTTGTGATTCAAATCTGTATGTTTTAGTTATTCAGCTAGCTCCACCATGATTTGATTTAAGTATTTACGTTTGAAAGTGTTGTTACGTTTTCACTTCAATATGTTCTGCGCGTATGTCCGTTCTTCCTTTGACGGCACTCGTCAATCTCCCCAGAACGCGCACGCAAACGTGGCCGACTGACCTCTTCGCGCGCAGATGCCCGCTCCATGGCGCTCTGGTCGGATGAGGAATGGCCCCGGCTCGCGGGAACGTCGCGCGGCGTGTAGGCGAAGACATTCGAATTAGAGACGCGTCGATGATACCCACACAATCAATTTGCAGGTGTAGCCGAGGCTCGTGCCGGCGCGGCTAGATTTACGGCGTATTCGGTGCGTCTCAGCGGGGGGGGGCCCAAACACAGCCCATTCGGAATGCGGCGCGCGCGCGCGCTTGGCTGGGCGGCAGCCGGGAGTCACGGCCAGTTTGTAAGGACTTCAAATTTGTTAGACAAGGCGCCGTGCGTGACTGTTTGGGGAACTACTGATCTAAGCGGACCCCGAGGCCCGAGGCCCGAGGCCCCCGCCGGGCCGCGCACGCTGCCCTCGCCCTGCTGTGAGGGCCGTCAGACATGCCGGCATCACCTGATCCATGGCGGGATCGTCCGGCCGACGGCCGACTTGTTCGTATCAGCGAGTACCTCACAGTCAATCCTACTCACCAGCACAGACCGATCGACTCCACCTAAGCGGTACCGTCTCGCCTCCCGTCCCCCATGCCCACCACCCTCGTCTCGGCTCCTCGCTATCTTTCTCTTTCTCACTCTCTCTCTCTCTCTCTCTTACACACACATACACACACATACACGCACACTGGCGCTGTCTCCTACACGCACACAAAACTCGGTCCCACTCTCCGTCTCTCTCTTCCCGACGGGATACAGATGGGGCTTACTCTATTCTCTGTCGCACGACCCCCAGACGAATGTTTCCTTCGTGCATGGCCCGACCTGGTGAGGCCCCACTAAATCATGGAGATCTACACACACACACACGCAGACACACACACACGCACACAGGGGGGAGGGGCGGCCTTAGACCCGCGAGCCGGAGGTGCTCGGCCTGTGGGGACCTATCATTCCTACTTTGTTTTCATGGGCCTGGTGCCTAATGTGTCGCACGGCGGGGGAATGTATGGCGCGCCTGCGCGCAGTTCGCGAGCCTCGACTGCGGCGCAACGGCGCACGACTCGGGGGGCGTTCCGTTCCGCCTAGCCCGGGCAGGTGCTGGGGCAGGACAGGAGCTAACAAGGGAACCACGTCAGGTGTGAGTCGCCGATTTTCATGAAAGTTTTTTGGCTAAACCTACTACATATGAATAGTTCGCAAACCAAATTTTAGCAGCACAGTCCTGTTAGTTCCTGACATGACTTTGTAAGACATTAAAACAGGCAATATGCTTAGCTGAACTTAGCTGAAAAGATTATCACACTTAGCTGCAATGATCATCACAGATGCAGCTTTATCACAACCAGGTGAAACACACTGCTGCGGTGTACATCATTTGGGACTGCAGTGCTGGAGACAGACTGGAGGCTGGCCCTGTTACCTCTGTGCGACGCGGTCGACAAGATGCGGCCGCTTTGGGCCCAGTCTGTCGAGCGAAGAGCCGGGATAGCCAGCGGGCGCCAGCAGGGCCCTTGGACCACCAGAGTCTTGTTAAAGCGGCGATATCGTTATTGTGCTGCTGGCGGCGGCTAAAAAGTTCCCGGCAGCAGGGCGAGCAGGGCACTCCGGAAGACAGGCCTGATGATTTGGCTCATTACGGCACAAGAGTTTTTGGAGTAGATACTTTCGTCTTAAGCCGTCCTTGAACACGGTTGTGTGCCGTGCCGTATCGACACGTGGACGGGGTTCCTAGTTATTGTTTCTAAATTGGTCCCTGACAGTTGCGTACTTGGTGGAAAGCCCAAAACGCTCTTGAGATGTAGTTACGGAATACATAATTATGTTGTCGAATTCCTGTGCCTGCTTGCTCAACGGCACGTGCTCAAAATTGTCCGCATGGTCGGCCCCTCTCGCGCTCCTCCAATTAGAGACGACCGATGCAACCCGAGCCTGATGTGGACTACATTTTTTCTGATCTACTTCGTTAAGGGGTCAAGTGGACGGGGGCGCGTGCTGCTGGCGGATCTGGCCGCTGCACGTCGCCTCTGATGACGGCTCTGGACATGAGTCAGCCAGTGCGCTCATTCGACCGCAGCGACGTCGAATGTCGAACGTCACTTTGAGTTTCCAGACCGGATTGACTGGCTCTGCGGCGACAGGTCAGCTGACCCCGCCCTGCTCGAAAGTGGATCGTGGGTGCAGCTTGAGCAATACAACGCTGCCATGCCCTAGCCGGGCCGAGTGCGGTCTGGATTTGTGTGGGCCCTTTCCGAGTCGCCGGAGCCCTCGGCGAGGCCGTCCCGCTCGTTCGCGGATTTATGTGTCTCCTGGAGGAGTGTGTGCCAAGCCCGGGTGTGCGACGCGGCGCCGCCAGTAGCCCGCGCCGTTATGACATGTAAATCAACCCGAGTCGTGATGCCCCGATGCGCCACCGCCTTCCATCAATTGTGTTCGTGGCTCCCGAGCCGTGGTCGCTGTGGAAACGAACGGGCGACAGTCAAAAACAGAAAGTCAAAAGCGGTGCGTCACAGGTGGTCTCAAGTTGAAGGTCTTCCCGGGTCTTCCCGCGCGGTGGACAATCCAACATTTTAGCAATGGATCACAATTTCAGAAAGAATTTATAAACTCACAAGGCGACGCAGTGTTATTGCCGAGGAGTGGCTCGGCTGCAGCGCGCTGAGAGCGGCGCTAGCGCTGGCCAGACACCCCGCTGCGCCGGTCTGCACCGCTCTGCGCCGGGCTGCGCTGCGGTCCGCTGGGACGCCGGACGCCCGGACGCCCGGCTCGGCTGACGCTGCCCGCTGCTGCTCTTACTCAATTCCCGCGGGCGTCCTTTCTCCTTCCGCTGCGGCTTCTTGTGTGCTTCGGACATGTTCCTCAAAATGAGCATCCCTCTCTGTTGCATGCATAGAGAGGGGGCCGACCCTGCCCCTCTTTGCGTATCTCTCTCTCTTACTCTCCTGCCATGGTCCCCGCGAGTAATAATGTGACTTGCTCATCACTGTTTTGGCGCCCGCTGCCTTCCGCACGCTGCTGGCGTACACTCGGCCCCACCAGTGACACTCCGTTCTGCTGTTGCAGGGGGCACGCACGAGGTGCACGCGGTGCTCAAGGGCACGGCGGTGCTTCCGTGCGACATCGCCGCGGACGAGCCAGGCGACAGCGTCTTCCTGGTGGTGTGGTACAAGGACGACATCACGCCCATCTACAGGTGAGTCCCTTGCCGTGGTTTGCTACCGCTACCGCCACCCCCACTGAGTTCGTTAGTGTCGCAGCCAGTAACAAGCGGTCTCGTCTCCCTGACAATTACGCCGTCAATCGATCGTTCCCTCTCCCTCCCTCCCTCCTCGCTGCGTACCCACCCGTCCTCTTCTCTCCGCCGCCGCTGCTGTGTATCTTGCGCGCCTCTTGCCTCTCGGAAGGGTCCCGGAGGGGTTGGCCCGGTCCTCCGCCCGCTGCCCCCCGCCCCGCGGAGGGACCATGACCTGAATCCATGTCGGCTCATCCGCAGCTCGCCACCTGTCGCGGCCCGCGGAGTGCCGGCAGCGGCGCATAGCGGCGGACTGGCAGACTGCTGACGCCACCCGGGTCGCCCGGGATGGATGAGCCCCGCGGCCGCCGCCCCGCGGTTCGCGGCAACCGTCCGCGGCCCCGCGGGTAGACAGGAGTCCCCTCCCGCAGCCCGCCGCGCGCATCAGGCCGCCCGCCCCATTGTTACTCTTCTGCGATACGTAATTTATGGGGAAGCGGAGAGGCTGCCTGCCTTGCCTGCCTGCCCGTCTGCCTGCCCGTCTGCCCGCCTGCCGCCCTGGCCCCGACTGGTGGCGCCGCGCCCCCTGCGTCGGCGGCGGCGGCGGCCCACCCTCCACTTGGCGCACCGTCAAACGTTCGACCCGCTTGGCATTGCTTTCCGATTCCGTTTCGAACGACGCCGTCGCGTCTGTTTCATTTTGTGAATTCCGCGGAGGTAATGGTTCCTATTTACGGTCACAGCACCTCGAACGACGGCCTCAACGGCCCCCTACTGCGAGAGCGCGGCGAGGCGGCCGTGACGCCCGCATGGCGGCGAACGCGACGGCTATCGAGGCTCCTTATCAACGCCTTTTAGATGCGACGCGCCAGGCTGTGACCCCCACCCCCTCCCCCACACTGCCGCCGTTCACTTACAACGCCGACGTGTGCACAGGCACTGCCGAATCGGAAACGCACAGGAGGAAGGACGCGGCCCCTGATGGCCTCCAGTGTCACCGCCCCAAGTTCAACGAGCGCAAAGCAATCCTGTGTGAATGCGCTTACAATACGTCTGTTGCGTATTCCAGCCGTCCAATATCGACTTGCGTCGTTGAAGGCATATATTATCTTTGGAGCCACATTCTAAAACTTTCGAAGGAGAAAAAATTCCAGCGCCTACAGCACTGAGTGGCCCTCGTTAGCTGAAAAACGAATTTATTCTAAAAATAGTAATATGAAACGACTTGGTATTGGAACGTACGACGCGCTGTATGCCGACTTGGCCTCTCAGACCGCGCGTCCACGGCGACATTGTTCATAGGCCTCGCGCGAACGACTATTACAAGCCCTGGCAGATCGCGGCCGCGGGGAGTCGGCCAGAGCGCACAGCACGACTAGCCAAGTTGAGAACAATACGTCTTGGCAATAAAGGGTAAAACAGCCATTTGAAAAATATTTATATTTGGTTTAATTAGGACCGTGAAATGTGGCTCGATTTTATGCAAAATGTGCATGCAAACAACATACCTAATTTTGTATTTTTAAATTAACTAAGGCGATAAATAATATTAAATTTTGAAGTTGGCGGTATTGGAGTACCGATCTTCCCCTTCTTACCTCACTTTTGTGGAGCCTTCTCTCTTCCTGCCCCAGTTCTGTGGAATAGTTGATGCAAAGGGGTCCTCGCTTCGCTCGGGCCCAAAAAAGCGAAAACTATCGAATCATGCCTTCAGCAAAAACGGTTATGCGATTGAACTCTGAGGCCTTGCTAAGGGCACCGCGCCCCTTTCCGGCTCCCCCCCCCCCCTCTCGCACCCCGCCGCCCCGGGACCACCGCCCTCCGTGCCTCGGCGCCCATTCCAACACACGGCGGAATCTGGGGAAAGGACGGCCGCCTGCGCTGCTATAAATGGTGCCGTTGAAACTCGTGAACGGGAAACTTTTCGCACAGGGATCCCCATCCCCCTCAGTGGCGCATCAGAAACATAAGTAGGGGCAAGGAGCTCCGGCAGGCGGCGGGTCCTTTAGCCCCCCCCCCCCCCCCGGTCTCCACCAGAACCCTCTCCCTGCTCACACACACTGAGGTGGCGCTGGGGCAACTTGCCCTCACGCCGCCGTCGCCTCGCACCCCGCGCCGCTCCCGAGCTCCTCCGCTCTCCCGTTTCACCTCTGCCGTCTGCTGCTGTTGCTGGCGCGCTCGCTAAAGGCTTTGAGAGCGGCGGCGCGGACCGCGGTGGATGCGCAGGGCAGGCGCACCTCACCTGAAGGGGAGTGCCTCCGATGTGGTCGCGAGCGTCACACTCCCCTTGCTGCTCTCCTTCTCTCTCTCCTCTCTCTCTCTCTCTTGCTCTCTTTCTCTCCCTACACTTCTTTCCCTCTTTGTCTCTTACACTTCAGCCTCCAACACTTCGCAGTACGCATAATTTGCTACGTCCGTTTCCCAGAACAAAACGCAGCGCGGTGTCCGAGTGTGCCGATTGGAGAGGTGCCATTTCTGTTTCGCGGAAGGCTTATAGGCACCGCTCTTTGCCATCCGCGTTCCTGTCACACCGCGGTGCCTAGCGGCCCGACGTGTGGCACACGTAACGAAAGCAAAGTGCGCGCTGACACGTGCGGAGACCTGCACTCACTCCCCGGACCGTTCTCCTAGCCCTCTCGCCGCAAGGGTTCAGGATTATGAGTTACGGTCCCGCCTCCTGTCAGTCGGGACGGTTTCCGATTTTTCCTCGTGAGGAGGAGGTGAGCAGCGGTGAAACACGGCGAGCCCTCGCTGAGACTGATGATAATGCAGCCGAAGCGAAGGGTTGCCAGCCCTCGCCATTTCTCCTGCCGCCGCCGCCGGTGGTCGTGCGGCCCGCGCGCTCTCAGCCGCGCTCCCAGCCGCGCTTCCAGCCGCGATTCCAGCCGCGCTTCCAGCCGCGCTGCGCTCCCAGCGCGCCGGGTAATGGGGCGCATTATTCGTTCGTCCCTTGCGGAGTAACTCTCGTGTCGCTCGTGTCGAGCGTCCGGCCCAATTATAACTCATTCCTGGCCAAAGATCCTTCCTTAATGGCCGGCCGATGCAAATGTGTCTGAATTGGTATTCAATTTGCGCTCGTCTCTGCGGGAGATGAGCCGCGAGCGAGAGGGAAAGAGCGAGAGCGCGGTAGCGCGAGCAGGGGAAACACGAGAAAAGAGAGCGAGAGAGAGAGAGAGAAAGAGAGAGAGCGAGAGCGAGAGGGAGAGGGAGAGCGGAAGGAGCAGCATTTGCGCCGCTTAGGATCTGAATGGAGCATTATTGCCTCGCAATGGCCGGCTTGAGCGGCGGCCGCCGCAGCTGACCGGCCGAGGCTCGCCGAGTGGCTCCGCGGAGAGCGCCGCTAGCGGCCATCGGCAACCACCACTAGAACAAGTGTGTGATCCCTGCAGCTCACTCGCGTTGTGTCCGTGTACACAACACACACACACACACACATACCTTGAGGGGTGCGGGTGGGTCAGAGGGCGGGGGCGTGCGTGCGGGGCGGCGCCTGGCACGCCGTGTATGAACGGTCCATTGTGGACGCAGGATAGATTGCGACAGAAAAGCCATATAGCGGAGGCCTGGCCCGGGGGCGGGGCGGAGGGGCGAGGTGCGGCAGCGCGGCGCTCGGGAGGGCTGTGCGCAAGAGAGAAAGGTCGTCGCGGGGGCGGCGAGAGTGGGACGGAGAGGGGAGAGGTAATATCATCAGGAGCGTCGTTATTTACGAGACAAAGATATTTGATCGTTCTCTCGTGTCGCGGCGTCGTCGTGCGGTGAGGGGAGAGAGATCAGGGTCAAGACGATGAGCCCGGCCCGAACCTGCTCCCCCACCCGTCGCCCGGCCCTCCCTTGCGGAGGGTCCTAAAGGGCTCCGAGGCACGCGCGCACACACGCACACACACACACACACACACACACGCAACACGCCGACCGGGTCGGAAGGTCAGTGTTACAAGCGTCGTAATATGGGTTAGCGGGGCCCGCCGCTCCGCCGCAGAGGTGTACAAGCAACAAGGCGATTGCCTTCAAATTCGGGCCGTCGCGGTGTTTTTGCGGGCGCGTGCGTGGGGTGTGCCGATGAGGCGGCGGGGCGCGGCAGACAACATGCTCTCCGAGCTCATCACCGAGGCTCCCGTGTGTGTGTGTGTGTGTGTGTGTGTGTGTGTGTGTGTGGCTGTGCACGTGTGTGTGCGCGCCTGTGTGTTTGCATAGGCTTCACTCACAGCACAGGCCTCTCGCAAGTGTAGTTGGCCAGACAGGCAGACCCATAAATCCGGCGGCCCGCGCGGCTCGCGAGATTGTTTCGCGTCGCTGCTGCAGCCGCGGCAGCCGCGGCTGCCACCGCACTAAATTATTTTAATATCTAATATTCCTCTCGGATTTTGGGGGGCGAGTGCTCCGCATGCAGCAGCGCACCGCGCTTTTTGCCGAAGAGATTCTCTTTTGCGATCGCGCGGCCGACATGAGTGAGGCCGCTGCCACTGCGGGGCTGCGGGGCTGCGGAGCTGCGGAGCGCACTGGTGGAGCGCACTGGCATATTTTCTAAAAATTCAGAAGAGAGAACCAACATTCCCGTGGCTGTCCGGAGAGCAACCCGTTGTAATCCATCCCTGCACGGGAATCCCGCCTCGTCCACTCCGGTATTTACAACTCCGCGCGAGGTGCTCGGGTGTCCAGGCGGAGCCGGAGCACAAGTTCCCGGAAGCGACCGCCGTCCCGTCGGGGCCCCCGAGGCGGATAGGCAAGCAGGGCGGGGCCTCCGGGGCGCGCCGCCGGCCGCCGTGCCACCCCGCTCCGCAGCGCCCGGGGCCCGCTGCCCCAGTCGGCCGCACCCCACCGTCCCCGTCCCCGCTGCACCGCGCTGCAAGCCCTCCGCGACGACCCCGTTTCCCTCTTTGCGCTACACGCCACGCCGGAGCAGCTTACATCTTCATTTGCTACCCATGACATGTAGCTGCAAACTCCTGCACCGGAAGTTGTTCAATTAACGTCCTCTCTCCCCCTTCCGGCGGCGCCGCCGCCGCCTCAGGGTGCCGTCGTGTGCGAGCGCCGCGTCAAGGTGGGGGCGCCGCCGCTGCGCCGAGCTGCGCCGAGCCGCGCCGCGGGGGGGCGGACGGACTCCCTGGGGGAACTCAGCAGCGGGACGTTGTCGCTGGCTGCTCGACCCCGCGGTCGGCGACGTGTAATGATTCAAAGCTCCGCGGGCTGCGCGTCCTTCTCGTCTGCTCCCGGCGGGGCGGGGGCGGCCGGTGCCGATATCCTTCCTCCGCTCCCCAAACACGCCCACACTCTGCCCAGGCGCAGCGCGACGCAGCCCAGCGCAGCCCCCTCCAGCTCTTTGTTCTCGGCGCCGCTGAGGGCGAAGAATGGAAACAGAGGCTTCGGCCTCCTGCCGCCGCTACCGCCGCTACCGCCGCTACCGCCGCTACCGCCGCTACCGCCGCTACCGCCGCTACCGCCGCTACCGCCGCTACCGCCGCTACCGCCGCTGCCGCCGCTGCCGCCGCTGCCGCGCACCGTGGCGCCGGTGCCGTCTGTGGGGCAATGAATGCAAACCGTGTTAGGCCCACTTGCTTGCTCGTTGTATGCTTGTCTGCCGCCTCACATCGCAGTATGAGGGAGCCGGGGCCCCGCCAGGCCACGCCGGGCCGCGCGTGGAGTGGTGACGGTGGTGGGGGGCGCTGCCCGGGAAACGGCGCGAAACAGGCAGCAGTGGGCTCGTATGATCAGCTTGCCACTTTTGCTGACCGACAACGTTCCTTATGGACTGCTGGAGCCTCCAAGAATGTTCTTCCCGGTGGAGTGAGGCCACGGAGGCACGGTTGCATGCATGAGTCACGACACAAACTGTGCAGCTGAGCTCCCCGTCACTGCTAGCTCCTGCAGCCGACAGGGTAGGCCAGCCCGCACGACACGCGTGCACGCCGCTGCTGCGACAGCCTACCCTCCACCTCCAGGCGCCATGTGCGAAGGTGTGATCCCGGCTTAGACGTGACGGCGCAAAGTTTGGCAAACCCGCAGCAGTAGCCTCTCACGGGGTGCTCTCATTCGGAGCGAACCTTCCCTGTCGCTACAGAAATGGTCGTTTGATATTTGCGGCAGGCGACAAGCCCGGTGGCAGGCCAACTGTGATTAGTTAGCGACCGTGGCCATTTTGTCGACCGAGCCGAAAACGATTGCTCCTAAGCGTGTGTTAAGGGAACGACTCTGTTTTATTTTCGAGTATCTCATAGACATTTTAACTTCCAAAAGGTTGCTCCACAAAACTGTGTATACAAGGTGACAACTGATATCCTTCGTTGTTCGCTGTGAGGTTTGCCTAACTATTCGCCAGGTCACGGTAGAGCTGTTACCACGCTTAGCATTATCCCACATGGCGCCTGGAAGGTAGGCACGTCCCAGCCACTGCGTGCACGTGTGTCGTGCGGGCTGGCCTACCCGGTCGGTTGCAGGCGCCTGGCGCCGCAGCAGGGAACAGGGGCTGTGGGCCGTGCCCTAGCTGCACAGTTTACTTCCTGGTTCTCACCTGCTGAGGTTAGGTGCCTTTTGCCACCCGAGGCTGTCCCCACGGGCTTGTCATATTCGTACATCAGCCCTGCTTACTTGACCGGAATCTTGGATATATTGCTTTAGAGGCCCCCTCCTCCGAACCCGCCGGCCCCTCCTGCTCCTACTCACTCCGAGCGTAACGACGCCAGAGGGGTAAAAACGCCCCGAAAAATAACATCTGCAAGGGAAGAGATTTTGACGAGGACCGCACGTCACAGTGGGGTGAGAGGGAAGGGGGCAGGAGGGATTAGAGGTGTAGTGGAGTAGAAGGGTGGGGGGAGGTAAGAGGGGGAGCGAGAAGGGAGGACGGACGGGGGGAGGGAGGGCTGCGGTGGCACCTCTTGCTCCCTCGACGCTCTCGCCTAGAAAAGGCCATACAAATTGGGCAACTGCTAGCGAGGAGTCTGCTTTCGTATTCTGCGTGCGATGGTCTGCGGCAGGGGGAGAGGGAGGGGGGGGGGGCCCGAGGGGGGGGGGGGGGGCTGGCATGGGGAGGGCGGAGGGCTACCACTTAACACCCTGTTCCCGCACCCCGACTACCCCGCGCCACGCCCGGCCCGCTCGCATATTCCTACGAAGAAGGAAACGGCCGATCTGTGTGTGCTCGCACGCTGCGCTGCCGCCGCCGGCCCGCCGCCTAGACCTAAACGCGAACACGTGCCGGCGGATTTGCGATTACGTCGTGTGTCCACTGTCGGGGCCGCCGCGCAGTGTACCCCTCCTCGCTGCCCCCGGATCCCTTTTCCTCCCACAGCTGCACCGTGTGTGAGGCAGGCGGGTGGGAACGTGGCTCGCCTTCCTCTCCGCCCTCTTTCGTATTTCCCTTCTATCTCGAAGTATATATCTGTCTCTGCTCACCAGAGGGAGAGAAGATGTGTTGAGGTGTGAGAGATCCCCGGGCCGCCTGCCTAGCCCCCTCTTTCGCGGTGAGCAGTTTCTCCATCTCCATATTCCTAGGGGTAGCTCGCTCTCTCGCGCTGTCTCACTCTCACGCTCGGGGCAAATCTTGCGGTTCAGACCACAGGCCTAGAGGTTGAGAAACCCTCCCTCGCTCCCCTATTTCTCTCTCTCTCTCTCTCGCTCTCTCTCCCACCTACTTTTGGTCTCATGTCTCTCTCTTTCTGTTTCTGTCTCTCTCTGGCGGTCAATTGGCAGAGGGCAGGTTCTGCGCCGGATGTATCGCAGTGGCATCGGGTCAAGGGCAGTTGGCCATTCGAGGCCCAGAGGGTTGGACAAGCAGAGGGAGAGAGTGAGAGAGAGAGACGCAGTGGCCCGCATCAGACGTAAGGGTGGTGATCGCTGTTGTGTGAAGGACAGGCCCCGGCCGAGTCGGGAGCGGACCGCTGCTGCTACTGCTGGACTGTGCCACTCAGGACAAGCTGGATTCGACGGCTTTGACCGTGTGCGTGTGTAGGGAGGGGAGGGGGCGGGAGGTGCACGTATCATTCCAGGCATAAAAATATCGGGGTAGAGGCGATCCTGTACGATCCCCGTATGAATCCGCCTTTTCTCTTCGGAATACTCCTCGGACAGTGGAGCCGAGCCGACGGCCAGCAGTGCGTGTGCGGCCGTGCGGACTGAGTCTTCGGGGCGGGCGGCGCGGGTGGTGGCCCCGCTTATAAGGAGCAGCGGGAGCCCTCTTTGTCCGGCAAGGTTTCGACCGTGTGATTGCTCCTTCGGATAAGGGTGCGTGAAATCCTGGGAAAGGAAAGCGCGGCGAGCGGCGGACCTGTGTGCCGTGTGCGGAGGGAGTCGTCGGAGAGCCCGTGGGGGTAGGCACGGGGCAGGCACAGGGTAGGAGGGGGTCGGGGTCGAATGGGGCCGCTCCGTCTCCTTAATGAAGAGTCGGCACGGCGACACTGGCTTGCCCTACGGCCCCCGCGACCCTCCGGCCCTCGCGGCCCCTCGCCCTCCTACGGCCTTGCGGTTAAGGGATGAAGACAGATGTGGTGCAGTCGCGGTGCGGCAGGTCGCGGGCTCTTCCGCCGCGCAAAGTGAATTACGCGACATGAAGCGCGGCGCCGCCGGGGAGCGCGGCATGAACGAGTGGAGATGATTTGGGTCGCGGAAACTTCGAACGCGGAAGCCCTCTGCTGCTCCGCAGCGGCCGAGCGAGCTCCTTTTGTCTTCGCTCACCCCATAATGCGGCCGGCCGCCCTGCCCGCCTCACCTTCGCTTTCTTCCGACACCGCGCGCCGCCGCCGCCGCTTTCCTGACGGCGAGGCCCCGCCGCTGTAACCGCTCCACTGGGCGCTTTAATCTCATTAGCACAGAAAGACGTGGCCGTGGCAACGAGGTTCATCAGCATCCCGCAGGATAACCCTTCCGTATTGTGTAAGCCCGGCACGGTACGGTGAGGGGGAGAGGGCGTTGGAGCTCGTAGCTGCGGTGCGGGCCGAGGCAGCTGAGGTGGGGCCGGGACCGGTGTGCCGGCGGGGCCAGGGCAGAAACCACCGCGCCGACGCCACCTGCCGATGAGAGAAGCAGCGTGGCCTTCAGACCGTCTGCGGGGACTCGGCGGGGGCTGCGGGCTGCGGGGGCTGCGGGGGCTGCGGGGCGCCGCCGCGCACAGACCTGGAAATTCCTCCCCACACCCCCCAGGGGACGCGCGCTCATCCTCCCAGTAATGTCAATATTGGAATGAAAAAAGGTCTCCCGCCGCCGTGGTGCATTGAAAATGCAGAGGGATGGAGACAGAGGGAGAGATTCCGCGCCGAGCAGGATCTGGGCTGCAGAAGAACAGGCGGCGGCGGCGGTGGCGGGCCCTGCGGGGGCTTGCTGCAGCGCGCCCCGTGCGGCCGAGACCCCTCCTAAGCAGGCCCCTAAAGATGTAAAGGAACGACACCAACAAACAAGGCGTCTGAGGTCTAGCGGCGGCGGTGGCAGCGGCCGGGGGAGCGCTCGGGCTCGGCCCGGCCAGGTCGCCCATCGAAGGGTCGGGACGAGGGACAAGCAAATTGTCAGCCCGGCCCCAACCCTGGCCATCTTGTCCGAGCCGCACGGGCAGGCCCGCTGTTTTGGGTCAGCGGGGATCCACGTGGGAGGAACACTCGCGGCGCAGAGGCCACCGCCGTGACCCCAGCCAAGGGCGCTGTGCAACGCTCCTCCGCAGCGAGGTCCGAAATCCCAGATAACCTTGAAGGCAACTTCTGTCTGTACCTTATGGATAAGTAGGAAAAACCTGTCCATATTACAGACGAATGTATCCCGAATGCAGAAGAATGATCTGTTCATATTACGGTGGCACAAGATCGCCCGTATTAGGGACATTAGCGTGTGGAAGGTACTACGGAGGTCAATACAGCTAGTATTCTTGATGCACTTCAGAGGCGAAATGGCATGATTTAAGGCATTTCACAGCGGTGTTACAGGCCCAGAAAAAAATAAAACAGGATTCTTGTTAGGGAGCGCCCAGCCTGATGGTCGCTGAGCATCAGCAGCAAGGACAAGTAGAACGATGTAGTGCGGGAGCGTTTTTCACGACGTTGAAGTGATGATAATGAAAGCTCTGGAACTTGATACCCTGCAGCGTTTCTGCCCACAAAAATGGCTCCCAAACTGACAGCAGTCTCTGGTTCCCTGTGGTATTCTTTCCCCTGGCGTTTACTAACATCTTTTTAATGAAGACTCTCCTCGGCTCTTCCTCCCCCCCCCCCCCCCCCTCTCCGTTCTCTCTCTCGCTCTGTCTCTCTTTCTCCCCCTCTCTCGCTCTCTCTCTTTCCTCGCCCTTGTTCCCAAGCGGCTGCAGCCAGCGCTGTGCCCGTCCACCGTCCACTGCGGGGCACATCAGTACGTTTCAGAAGGATTTCGAGAGCGAGGAGGGTAATAAGAGATGTAATAAACCTTCTGAATCTGAATGAACTAACTATCGGATAGAGGGTATAACAAACCATGCTTTCGTTTTCTCATTCAGGATTAGGCCCTCTATCTCACCTGTGCATCCATTTCGCAGCGGGTCGGGCAAGAAATGTAGACTTCGTCAAACACACACTCACACTTCTTGAGCTTAAACTATTTTTTTTCAAATTTGAGCCTATTGGTCTTCTTGGAAATGTTCCCACGACATTTATTTCAACTCAGCACATGCCTACCTCAAATTTATTTGCATGGCCGCCATTTTCTTCCGGACCATGCGTGCCTATATTCGCTGGGTGCTATCACGGAACCGCTGTTCAGTTTTCTCCGTCCATCTCTCTGCTTGCCCCTGCTTTCTCTCTCCCACTTACGAACACACTCACACACATACGAACACACACACGTGGTTTGGCATGTCATGACTGGTGAGATAATGAATGAATATATTTATCTGCTAATGGACCGTGATATTTGCCGAGGCGTGAATTCGTTTTGCGCAGTGCAGGTGGTAGAAGTAGTCGCAGCCCCTCCCTCCTGTCCCCTCGTCGGATGCGGCGGCGTGTGGCGTCAGAGGAGAGGGGAGAGCGGGAGGGTTGTTGGGGCGGCACGGTGAACCCCCTCACACCTTTATCTTCCCCGTTGCTTATTAACATTCCACGATAACATTGCCGCTGCGCTGCGCGCGCTCGCTGGAGGTGTGAGGTGAGGCAGAATTAAGCTTTCCCTGCGCCGTCGGTCGCCGGTTCCCCACCCCGCCACGCCGACGGGCTGCTGCGCCTGTCGTGGTGCGGCGGTGCGGTGCTGTGCTGCAAAATTTCCCGGTGGTCAACCGCACTACGGTGAAGTGCGGGCTGGGGGAGTTGGCAACAGAAGCCCCGCGCAGAGCAGCGCTCTTCATTCTCTTTTTCCCCCGGAACCGATCCCGGGTGTTCGGTATGCGCCCCTGTTTCCTCTGCTGCGGAGCATCCCACGCCCCTCACAGTCAGTGGTGCGCGGGGTTCGGGGAAGGAGTTCCCGTGAAATTCCTGAGACGGCATCATCGCGGCCTCGCCATCACGGGGTGAGCGGAATGCGGTCCGTGCACTGTCAAATATGTTCGTCTTCCGAATAAGTTGCCAGATACGGCGTTCGTTAGTCTGTATGAGGAAGAGTATTTTAGGTCCCGACTTACGTCGTCACAGTAGGGGCCAGGGTGTGCCATGATGTGTCAAGCTATTCAAGGCGATTCAAGACTGTGGCGGACTGTTGCAGACTCAAAGCTATTCCAGGCTATGCCGGACTGTCTCCGCCTGTAGCAGGCTATATGTGAACACGGTGGACTTGCCGGCCACTGTCGCATCGTCATCCCCGAGCCGACTGCCAGCCTGGTATGGTCCGGCCTGCGGGGCCCGCGGGACCTGCGTCTCGGTGGTTTTGTGTGGCGAACCCTTCCGCAACTGAAACGGCCGAAGTTAATTCTTGCTTCCGTCTGCCTGGGCCCCTTCCTGGGTCCCGTCCCTGCTAGGCCGGCGGGAGCTAAGGGGCCGGGGGGCTGCGGGGCGGGGCCGTCATGTAACACAGCCCCGCTGCCGGCGGCGCACGGGTTGCCCGCCCCGGGGACGACGACGCCGTCCCAGCGGCGGCGGCGAGGTTTTGCTGGCGTAGTAGTCGGTGACGCCTCCCCTGCAACTGATGCCGCTTTTTGCTGCTGCCGGAAGGGGGGCAAATGTGAGAGAGACGGAAGCAGGGGGGGGGGGGGGGGCAGCGGCCGCCGCGTTGACAACTCGGTCCCCAACGAGGAACTACACTGTCCGCTGCTCACCTGGGGCGGTGTGCCGCCGCCCGCAGAATGTGGGGTAGGCAACACTGCACAGCAGCGCGCACTGTCGGCGTGCCTACCTCCCCAGGGGACCTACGGGCCGGGGCCGTTGAGGGCTGCGCGCGGACTCTTTTACGGACTCTCGGCGGGGCGCACCCTTTGACATCCCCGCAGCGCGGGTGGCGGCGGCGCGGGTGCCGGCGGCGCGGGGGCCGTCAGCGCCACGGGCAGCGCCACGGGCAGCGTCGGTAGGACTTGCCGTGTGCACCTGGCGTGTCTCGAGTCCCGCAGGCCGGCGCCAGGCCGCGCCGCGGGTGCCCTCGGCGGGCAGGCCTCTGCTTTGGCTCCGTTTCCAGTTGAGGTGTCAAAGGCTGCGCTGCGCTGATGAGGACTGCGTTGTGCTGCCAGCGGTACCCGCCTCGGACCGCGGCGGCGGCAGGGGGGGGGGGGGGGGGCGGCTGCCGCAGACACCGGATTGTAGGTGTCGTCGGCAGGAGGTCTCTGTTACTAATGTGAGGGCCCCCGGAGCCGCCGCTGCCGGCCGGAACTACCCGGAGGCCCCGGGGGACGCGGCGTGTAAGGCCCCGTGACCAGCACCCGCGGCCGCCCTCACGGCCACCCAATGGCCGGGACCGGCGCAGAGAAGGTTTGGGAGGTAGGGGGGTGGGAGGGGGTCCAACGGGCGCCCGGATTAGTTTTTGCGTAAATTAATGTAGGGATATGGTGATTGTACGGCTGACGCCCGGCAGAGCGCTCACGCTCATACTGTTGTTTTTGCCATTGCGTGAGTCATATAACCGCGGCGTATTTATGTCAGGCTTTTATGTCCTTTTTTTCGAGCCCCTCTGCCCCCCCCCCTTCCTCCACCCCTTTGAGCTGAATGGGAATCGTAAAGCTATTCCTACTTTCACCCCCCCCCCCTGCGCGCATGTGTGTGTGTGTGTGTGTGTGTGTGTGTGTGTGTGTAGTTGGGGGGGGGGGGTTCTAGAGCATCGGAGGTCACTAGCGCACGCTGCATATGTTATGCCGTGACGTGAGAATTAAAGTGCAGCTGGAGAGGCGGGGTTGCCGCTGCCGCAGGAGCTGACACGGCGAACTCCTCCCGCCCTGTGCTGTGACTGCGCCTGACCGCGCGGCCGGATGCAGCCGCATGCCGCACCGCGCCGCGCCACACCACACCGTACAGGAGAAGGCCACCGGGAAAAAGTTGTTGAATCATTGAATCATCCATACACAAAATGAGATTCGATTTGCAACTACTCCTTCTGCCACAGTGCCACGTGCAGGGCCGCGCACACCGACTCGCCGCGGGGCCCCCGGGAGGCTCCGGCGCACGTGGTGCGGCTACGCCTGCCGGAAACGACTTCTGGAATTAATTCTTGTTATGATAATACGGGGCGAGCGTTATGCGCCTTTTGCTACGACGACTACGGCCACCGCTGCGTAATCAAGTGAGAACATTATGAACCGACCTGGGCGCGCGGGCTGTGAGGCCGGCGGCTGGCCCGACACCAAGGGCAGGGCACGGGGGGGGGGGGGGGGAGCCCCAAGTAGTCCCCGCGAGGCGTTCCGGCCCGATGGCTCCTAGTTCCTGCCGCCTCCCCGCCGCCGCTGTGCCTCATCCTTATTTGTCGAGTGCTAACTTGTATTCTTACGGGACGACATGTTGCAGTCGTTGAAGGCTCAGACTCTCTCCGGCTCCGAGTGTAGTTTCAGGCGGAGGCGGTGGAGGGGCCCTGCTTTGCATATGCGTCCCCTCCTCCGCCTCTCGCCGCCGCTGTGTCGCCCGGATAGCGAGCGACGCCAACCCGCGCGCAGGCTGGTATCAGCCGCCGCCGGCAGCGCGTGGCGGCGCGTGGCGGCGCCTGGCGCAGCGGATAGAGTACTCGCTCAAACATCTCCTGCGGGCTGCAGGACCCTTTCAGGACCCTGTCAGGACCCTGGCAGAACCCCGGCAGGGCCGCCGCAGGACGGATGTTAATCTGAGGACGGGGCCGGCGCCGCCGGAGACGCGCGAGTCGCTCCAATTTCTTCACGACCCACAAAAAATGCCGCGGCGGTTCCCTCCCCTCAAGGAAATAAATGAAAGGTCAAATATTTGTCCCCGGAGATGGAGAAAGGAGTTTGTAAAATCAGTAACAGCTGTCCTTCCTTCTCCTTTTTTTTCGCGGTGAAAGGGGGACGACAACTTACTAAATGCGCTCCCTCAGCGCCCGACAAAAAAAAAAGAAGACGAACCGTCCCACTTCTACCCGCACAACCGCCATTGATTGTTTCTTTTTGTTTGCATACATAATTAGGTTGGGCGGCTGAGGCGCCACTCGCGCTGATTGGCCGTTCTGGGACGCAGCGCGGCGCCATAGGCGGTGACTTCATTGAATTAGCGACGTCCCGGGCGGGGCGCGGCGCCGGTCGGGCCCCGCGCGGGCACGGCCTAGACGGGGCTTGTGGTGGTGGATCCCGTTCGCCAGCGGGCCCCCCGCCGGCCCTGGGTGGAGCCCGCCGGGACGCCCCCCCCCCCCTCTCATCCCCCCTCTCATCCCCCCTCTCCCCCCCCCTCTCCCCCGTGTTGACACTGCGCCAACAAGACGTTCGGTGAAATTGCAGTGCAAGATTGCTCTAGGTGAAAAAGGCGGTGATCAGGAGGGGCCCCGAGAGCGTCTAGAGTGGCGGCAGCAGCCGGACCCGCAGGGGACGCAGACATGAGGGCCCCTGCGGCCCCGCGGCCCAGTGTCGTGCGCGGACAGGAGCGTGCGGTGGCAGGGCAGCTGCTGTGAAACTTTAACTGTGCACGAGCGACCCCGAAGTTGTAATATTTTTTTTATTTGAGTCGGCGTCGTGCGAATTACTGAATCCACCAAGGTGGCTGCTTCGACCATACAGTATGTGGACGTGGTACGAGTTTGATGTGAGCGTGGCGGGCGTTGCTGGCCTGCAGCCGCAAGTCTGCCAGGCCGCGGACTTGGATAATTGCTCTATTAATGTCAGGCCACGACGGGCGGAATGCCTTTGGAGGTAACACGCTCATATAAAACAGTGCTGCTGATGAGTCCGGCCGGCCCTACTGCTGCTGCCGCTGCTGCCGCTGCTGCGCCAAGTGTAGGCCCACCGACTTCTCAAATTATGAAAGTCCGGGAGCGCCGTCATAAAAGTTATCTCGGTGGCCTGTACTGCGTGGCGGGGTACACCCGGCTACCGCGCGGTGTTTGCCTCGGCGCTTCTTTTCTTTTCCGTGTTAATGCTGATAGTGCTGCTGGAAGGTGCGAGCGGCTGTTCGCGTCCGCGCGTTTACGGCCGCGAGGCCGCGCGGCCCACGCGCGTGTTCAGGCGGTCACAGTCGTGGCGTCAGTCTTGCAGCCCCACGTGAATTTATTTTTGTGCTAAAATCATTGAGGCCAAGTATAATGGCAGAGAATCCGGAACTTATGTCTCTGGTTGCGTGTGTTGGAAAGGGGGAGGAGGGGTGGCGAGGAAGAGTTTTGTACGTAGGGTAGGGGATGGCGCGCACAGGTCCACATTAAGAGCCTAAGTCACAGTTTTAATCCAAACAAACGGTGCCCCACGGACAGCAACGGCGCGCCAAGCGTTGCCAACAACAACGACGACTCTACGAGCCGGACAGCGCGCTTCCCCGTATCCCTGGCGACGTCCTAGGTCCGAATCCAAAGCAGCCAAACACCGGCGGGGCGCTCCCAGCGCGTTTTTGTTCTCTAGTTTGTTTTAAGTTTTAAAAGCTAGCACTGTTTTTTACACCACAGCACAAACGCCAGTTCAAACTACTGTCCTCGCACGTGCAAGCTTTGTTTATATTCAACTTAGGCTTGGGAAGGCGCAACGTCTTGTGCAGGTTTGGTCGCTATATCCAAATTGGATATTGGAAATCACCCATTTTTTCGAGTTGACTAAAAAAAAACACATTTTTGAATCTTCGGCTCTCGTTGATGCAGTGCTAGCTGTGAGGTCTAGCACACGCTTCAGTGGCTGCCATCCTAGCTGTGGCCACGCTCCTCGCCGATGGCCCGGAGGGCTGCTGCGGGGGAGGCCGGGAGGCCCAGAGGACCACAGAGAGCACGAGGTAGGGGACGGATTCCAGCGGGGTCCGTCTGCGGTCCGCGTGTCAGGCCCATGGGGCTGCCCAGGGGGCGCCCCGGGGCGCCGCGGGGAGCCGCCGGAGGGGCGTAAACTACCCTATTTCCATTTTAGGAGTATTGGAGAACGTGCCTAATCGGAGTCCAGTGTCCTGCGGGCCCGTGCGGGGCCGTGCGGGGCCAGCAACGGGAACCCACAACCCATCTTCTTACACCCCTCTCCCGCCCCGTCTCTTTACCGGCTCACGAACATATCGCAGGCCTTACGTCCTCCTCCCCTGTCTCTCCGCACACGCACACGCAGTCGTCCATGCGCCAATCTAAAGCTGCTGGTAGTGCCGGGATCAAAGGCATGCCGCCCGTTATGTCGACGGAGTGCAGGTGGACGGGTTTTTATGCTGCCCTGCACAATACCTTGTGCCGTTCGCGTGCCGTCCGCGTGCAGCCGCGTGAAGTCGCGTGCCTCTACGTGCCCGACATGCGAACGTGATTTGTGGGGCCAGAATACCGGCGGGACACTGCAAATATCGCCCATTGAGCCACAACCTACGATGTCGGTGCGAGCATGCACGTCACTGTGTCGTTGAATGGGTTCCAGCGCCGTAAGGTACCCCAACAGCCACCACCACCCCTCCGCCCCCTCTTCCTACCGCCGGATTTCTCATCGCCGGTGACGTCACAGTCCCCGCCCACTCAGCTGCCCCGCGAGAGAAAACCAGGGGTTGATCCGGAAGTTTTTGTGCTTTTCGCAAGTTTTTGGGTGGAAGCGCACGTTGTCACGCCGGCGCGCCGACACGCCGTCACGCCCGAACCTAACCTCGTTCAATATCTGCTTGCATCATGCCACTCCGTGAGTACTTCATGCCCGCAAGGTGGGAAAACAAGGAGTCAAAGTCAAGGTTATGGTTCCCATGGAGACCACATATAAAATCAAGAGTACCACGGGACCATGCCAATTTAGCCATGTGCTAAACCCCATCATGCATTGCCTCCCACCTTGGCAGCCCATCCATCCATCATCACCATGCACAACTTCACCATCTCCAGCGAGGGGGCCTGTTCATCTTCCCCCATCACCAACAAGTGCTGAGATATGACGAAAAGTGATAGTGAAGTGCTGTGATATTTTATTATATTTATATATATATATATATATTTTAAATTCATTATTTAAAATGCTTGTGTAAGCCTTATGGTGTGTGTTATAAGATGAAGTATTGTGTGCGAGGCGGACTGGGGTGCTGCCGACCCCTGTCCTTCTCTACTTCATCTCCACCATGGTGATTCTCACTTAATTTTATTATGTACTCTGGGTCCAATGTAACTTGTTGTTTGTTTTGTTTCCCCATCTTGCTCTGGTTCTGCAAATCTCAGTTTATTATTAATCTTATCATGGCTGATGCAGTTCATTGTCAGTCAAACCAGTTTACTTATAAATTATTGTCCTTACTCCAACCAATGGCCATCCAGCTCACCTACGCTTACGAACATTTGTCACCAATGCCATTGAAGAAAAGTTGGGTATGTCGACAATTTTCTCGAGGCTTTGACTGTACGTTGTGCTTTCCAGCCACGCGCGTGGCCGCCGCACAGTGTCTTCAGGACTCGGAAGCCTCCCCTCCCGCTAGCTCTCGCGTGGTCTCGCTTGCTCCCGCTATAGCCCCCCTGCCAACCCATCTGTCCGTCTCTGTTTCTGCGGCCGCCAGCGCGCGCTTCGCCGCACCCGTTGTGTCACCACCGATTGTCAGCCGGGGGCACCAATGTTATTCCCCGGGTTTGAAAATCCCGCTCGCGCGTACGCGCCCCCGCCAGCGTGGCTGCGAAGGAGCGGCGCGTCGCCGCTTTCAGACGTCAGCAGACAGACTCCAATAAAGAGCAGTTTGGCCACGGGCAAACGGCTGAAAGGCTGGCAGAGAGCGAAAAGAGGGGAAAGAGAGGCGCGCCCGCCGTCATTCCAAACAGCTCTTAAACGCACCATCCTAAAATTGTCACTGCGGAGCGCTGAGCTCTGAGCTCTGCCGAGGGGCGCCGCGGCAGCGCCCCTAGTGAATGTAAGTGGAGCAGCCGAGAGCGTGCGGAGCACAGCGGAGCAGTGCGGAGTGCCGCGTCCGGCTGCCCTAAGTGCCGCAGTCGATGCGAAATAAAGAGAAAAATTGTCCCTGCCGCCAGAGTGCAGTGATGGGACCGATGGAACGCGACGTGACACTTGTTGTCCCCTTGTGCAGTGACGACCGCTCCCCGCAGCAGCGTCGGCAAAACATAAAACCATAAAAATGTCGAGAGAAAAATAGGAAGTCCCGTATGATACCAACAATTTCGAAGACAGTTTCGTTTCACATTAATTATTAGTTTGCCATCCCATGGAATGACTGTAATCGACACATATCAGCCTGTTTTCATGAGCTTCGCCCAGTTCTTTTAAGTTAGTCATTTTACAGAAGCGAGGTGCTTCTAATTTCCACACACTAACTGTAAATGCTCTTTTTTTGTACATTGTATTGTACAGATCTGAGCATACATTATAATGTACAATATTGCACATTTCAATGCAAAAAATTGTTCATTACAATGCACAATAATTATGCATTTCCTTTATCGCACGTTTATTGTGCATTACAATGTACAATTTGAAAAATCTTATGCATTGAAATGTACAAATTTATACATTTTTACGTCCAATATTGTACATTATAATGTACGCTTATATCTATACATTGCAATGTACGAATTTGTACTTTGACATTTTTAGTTTGCACATTCTTGGCACATCTGTATGTATCACTCCGTAATGCCGTTACAGGTCTTCTGGCCTCGCCAATTTCAATAGCGGCGGCTGTGTACTGATTCGCTCCCGTGATCGGAAGCGGCCAGCATGCGCGGCATAAGCTGTCCGCCCGGCCGCCTGCTGGTCTGCTGAAGCGGCGGCTGCCTGGCGGCTGCCTAGCAGGGTAGGCCACCAAAACAATCATGCGATGCGTATTGGCTCTGATGGCATGGCCGGCCAAACCGCAGCGTGGCGCCGGGCGGAGCGGGGCCGCGACTAATTGCTGTGCGGTGTGCAGACAGAGCGAGGGTGAAAACGGTGCAGACGGATATCGCATTAGAGCCAGCGAGAGCGAGGGGGCCAGGCCCGGCAGGGCATAAGAGGTGAACGAACGGGGTTAGGGGGAACAGTTCTGCTCCCATTCTCGCCCTTTCATTGAAGACACTGACCCCTCCCTACGTCAACTATTTCTGGTCATCCTATTTCGCGTCCACTTCTGCTGAAATGGCAGAGTCACACGTTATTGTGCGAGGTAAAGGGTCGGAACGGGGGCCGGGATCGGGAGGGGAGGGGGGGGGAGTCGGGAGGCTTGATTCATGAAGTAGCCAGATTGTGACGAGGACATATTATCGCCCCACAGCGCCCCCACCCCTTTCATGAACTGATCCCCCACCCACTTTGCCCAAACCTACCCCCCCCCCCCCCCGCCCCCTTCCCCCCTCTCTCCCCTCCCGGCTCCTTTCCATACGCGTTATGTGACCGACCGGCGTGTGAGAGAGAACGTATAGTGAGTGATTGCGTTCGTGATAAACTACCGCCCTCTAATTATTTATGCACGCATGCTGGGCGTGCACGGCGTGTGTGAGTGTTGCTGGATGTGTGCGCGTGTGTGTGCGTGTGTATATGTTGGCCACACCCATTCCCCCGCCCTCCCCGCCGCTGTCCAAATATGGGTGCGCTCATAATAATGCATGTTGTGACCGAAAGTTTGAATTCTATATTTACGATTTCGATCGCGAAAGCGAATGACGCCGTGATTGCGTGCATGTAAATGATGGGGGGGGGGGGGGGGTAGAGGACGCAATAGAAGAGAAAGATGGAGACGACATGTGTGTGGCGCCGGCCTTCTCTCAGAGGGCGTAAAGTTTTTAAAATGTTGCGCAAACTTTTTTTTTGCCTGGGCGACGACGTTGGAGCTTGCGATCTGACGATGGAAGGGAGGGGAGGGTCGTCCGCGCTTCGGCAGGAGGCCCGCAGGTCTCCGCAGCGCCCCGCAGCACCCCCGCAGCACCCCCGCAGCACCCCCGCAGCACCCCGCAGGACCGTGTCCGAAAAGGAGGCGCGGCCGGCGGTCCGCGGAGGGGTAATCGCCGACAAACGATGATAGATGGCGGTGAGTTATACTCAAGATGGCCGTTAGATGGCGCCACGCCGAGCCGCGCGGCCGGGCCCCTCCTGATATAATGCGTGTATCTGTCGGCCGGGGACCCTGGGAATAATATGAATATCGCTGATCATGGAGAGCCGATGGGGAGCGGGAGAAGCAGCGGCCGTGGAGGGGGTCGTGGGGCCGTTTATTTGCGCTGTATCCCTTCGATCCGCGTATTCTTGCGCCCGGCACGGCCTGTTTGCGCCCAGGCTTATTTGCGTCCCGGATCTTCATTCTTAGCGGGAGAATCTGAATATTAAGAAGACACAATACCGAAATCAGCGCCGTGCCGGATCGTGCTGGATCAGTAGGTACCTGCACTGAGCAATGGGGTAGGGATCAGTGAAGTGCTGACTGAGATTATTTGCACGTAGAGGTATCTTTAGTCTCATAACATAAACTGTAAAATTTAGTCTTCAAA
This sequence comes from Megalurothrips usitatus, assembly GCA_026979955.1. Taxonomy (NCBI): domain Eukaryota; kingdom Metazoa; phylum Arthropoda; class Insecta; order Thysanoptera; family Thripidae; genus Megalurothrips; species Megalurothrips usitatus. The sequence continues at coordinate 1,356,676 of CM049594.1, read as the reverse complement.
ACGTGTCTTTTTAATGTGTTTACACCACGTTACTCTGTCAACGACTCGCGTTTTCAAACTCATATTCAAACTGCAGAATAAATTTCGTGTTTGGTTTCGGTAGAGCCACTGTTGTGCGCCAGAGCACTATAGGCCTTGGTAGAAAAACATGGTGCCGCGACGCACCGCGAGGGGCTACCGAGTTTTCCAGTGTCATGGTAACAATTATCGGGAGCCGGCGGGACATTTGGCAGGCAGCAGCGGCGCAGCGAACGCGCAGCTGGTGCGAGCCGAGGCCTCGTGCGAGGCGCGCAATCCAAGTCACACTTTCAGTTTGCCCATTCAAACTTTGTGTATCGTGCGTGCGGGCCGTGCCGCCCCCGCGTGCACGCGGCATGCCGTGTGCGTCTGATTGCCCCGTTCGTCTCCAGCACGCACGGCTGCAGTCTCCGAATTCTCAGCGCCCCACACGCACGTGGTCACGTCCATGCATGGTGCTGATCGCAGTGTGCGTTCGGGACTTTATTTTCTTGTTTTTCCTTTTTCCTCCTTTTCTCCCAACGTTCATACCATATTTTGGCCGGGCTAGGACTTCACTTCTTGCGCTACGAAATTGCAAAAACCAACTTCATCGTTCGATCCTTATTCATGAACGACATTCATGCTCGAGGGACACGCAGCAATCAATGCGATGCGTTGCACAATGTTTTTGGTCTGGGACGTTATTTGCTGGTCGACTGGCGGTCGTCGGCGCTGCAGACCAAAATCTACTGGCGCCGACCCAGTCGGCGAGCAGGGGACGTCCGACAAACTGTACGCACGCCGCTGGCAGGCTGCCGCGTCTCCGCGTCTGCCGCGGGCCGCCCTGTGTGGCACGCTAGACGACTGCAAAAGGAAATGGAAGGAAACGTTTGTCAGTTCCCCTCCCCATTGCTGTTTTTGCTGGCGGCGCGGAGCCTGCGGGGCCGGCGGACCCCCCTCTCCCCCCAAGGACACCTCCCGCACCCCTCTCTTTCCATAGGTTTCCCCTCCCTCTTCCTTTGGTGGATGATCTTATTTCCTGCCAGAAGTGATACCGTTGTAAGTGGTTCACCCCTCCGGTCCCCCGCCGGCCGGCCGACCAGGTCAGGGGGAGGCAAAGTCCCGCCCACATCCCGTCCGCTCCCGTCCCGTTTGGCGTGGTGTAGCAGGCTATCCGACAGCCGGCGCCAAAAAAGAAGCGAAGGGTTCGATTGTGCTCAGGGAGGAGCGGTGCCGGCTGAAGGCAAAGGCAGGGCACTGACATGAGAACGGACAACTCTGGGCTCGGAAATGTCAACGGCGGCCGGAGTTTGTGTTTGGCTTACGCCGAATCGCATTTTCGGATTGCCACCTCCCAGATTCCCCCCGTTCACGTTCATTTGATTAGCCAGTGGATGTGACTGCTGTGGACCCACGCCCCTGACGAGCTCAGTGGCCGTCCTGGGCATTGCACTGCTGCTAACTCCCACCCTCCTTGCTGATTTGTTTGCCCTTGTGGCCATTTCGCGTACACGGCAAAGAGCGCCGGATGGTTAGACTGTGCCGCCACGCCACACCCTTGTCGGACCGATCCTGTCCGCCGCCAGCGCATTCGACAACTTGTCACGTATTACTGGAATGGGGGAGAATTCTTATGTGAAACGACTGAATAGCAGTCGCTCACGTACCCTCTGATGATCGCTCCTGTGAACGAATGAACGCGAACGGAGGAGTAACTCGCACATTCCCCATGTTTCAGCTACGACGTGCGTGGCAAGCACGGCGGCGCCCCCTCGCACTGGAAGGACCAGGAGGTGGTCCAGCAGCGCGCCTACTTCCGCACGGAGACGGAGCCCGCCACCCTGGCGCTCAGCGGCGTGGAGGAGCGGGACGCGGGGCACTACCGCTGCCGCGTCGACTTCAAGGCCAGCCCCACCAGAAACACCAAAGTGCGACTGAACGTCATCGGTAAGTCCCAAGCAGCTTTGATCAAATGATTGGTGCGAGGTCAAGGAGGGATTTTTTTGACATATTTGATTTTTCCGTACATCCCAATTTGTATCTGCGATGTTCCTTCCTCTCGCATGCCTCCCCCTCGCTCTCCCTCCTATTTACCAGGCTGAACAGCAGCAAGTAGTGTAGGAAAGACACCTCGGAGGCCAACGGTAAATTCATTCATTGTAGAAGACCACATTGCCAACTTCGCTGAACCGTCGGTGCGGGTCGTTCACGCCACGCCGCCGCTCTGGAGGGGGGCGCGGGGGGGGGGGGGAGAGAGAGAGAGAGAGAGAGAGAGAGAGAGAGAGAGAGAAGGGGAGGAGGGTGGGGAGGTTCGCGCAGTACCAGTAGAACTCTGCGCAGGCTGCCATGACGCGCGTGAGAAAAGTTTTCGCAAAACTTTTGCTGCCTTCCTTTCTCGCCCTTCGTATGTTGCTGTGTATTTATTTATGCAGGGCGCCTTGTGCACCGCGGGCCAAAGGGAACCTGTGTGAAAGAGCTACTAGCGTGTGTGTGTGTATGAGAGAGAGAGAGAGAGAGAGGGAGGGAGAGGGAGAAAGAGAGAGGGAGAGAGAGAGCAGAAGCCCCGCACTGCCCTTTAGATTTATGGACTGTCAGCTCAAGGCAGAGATTATGATTCGCAGCAAGCAGAGAAGGACACACGCTCTGCAGTGAACGCCCTCGCGACAACACCCACGCATACACACACAGGCGCACACACACACACAAACATACATATCACGTTCAAGTGACGTGGTTCGTGCTTGTTGCGATTCAACCTTCGCACAAGCTCGTGCCCTTTTGAATCTTTTAACTGGCGAAAAACAGCGGGGGACGGAGCAAACGCGTCCCAATTCGTGCGCGAGGGCGTGAGCTGCAGTAAGACAGCGGCGTTACCGCACCGCTTTTGAGCTCGCTTCCGAAGTCTTATCACCGTGCTCACAGAATGGGGAGAAACAGAACAGGATTTTTCACGGGTCGGCCGGATGTCAACGCGCGATAGAGGATGGTAGGTGCGATGGAATATATAACATCCGTGGAATGCAGGGGGGAAACATTAGGCAATTCCGAGTGTCTGCGGGGGCTGTCATCGGGACGTGCCGGCGCGGCGGCCGCTGCTCTCCGGTCAGACCTACCTTACGGGACCGAAAGGGGAGCGAGCTGGGGTAGGCGATTTCTCTTACAACCGGGCTGCACAGCTAGCTGGCTACCCTGTCCTGGCATCAAGTTATTTATGGCTTATACGTGGAAAACATAATGACTTCCCTGAAAGTCCACCTCCTACCCCCGCTCTCCCTTCCCCGTTCTGTCGAGTGCCTACTTCCCCACCCCTTCCTCTTTTCCCCCGACCTTTTCCCGACACGTGCGGAGGAGACCCCTGCCCCCTCCCCCGCTCTATTACAATGGTAGGCATGGTATGCAAAGTCGCGCGTTTCTTCGCTGGTTCTCTGCCACCTCCTCACCGGGGCAGACCCACGAGGTGTCGCGCGCCGCACCGCTGTCCCGCTGACTTACTTCCTCGACTCTCATGCCGCCGTGTGTCCGCGTGTGTCGGACGTGCGCAAGGTGGCCAGCGTCTTGGTAGGGGTTTCCAGTCCACACCCCTCGTCGGCCCCTACGGGCTGCACCGCGCCGTTTCTTTAGTCCACAACACATCCCCCCATATACGCTTGCCTCCTCATCGATTCCACCCTCTCAATCTTTCTCGACACTTGTGCCTCCTCTGTCTCTCTGTCTCACCCACTCGCGTCGGAGCCTTACATTCTCTCTCACTCCCCCGCCCTTTATGCTGCAAACGGTTTGCCCATCTCATCTCTCATCCACTTCCACGCGACGCCAAGTTCCGTGTCACACGCCCCCCTCCCTTCCACCTTTGCCCCTCTCCTCCAACTCTCCTTACTCTCTCGCTCCCTCTCCCTTCCCCTCTCCTCTATCCCTTTCACCACCCCACCGCCCCTCTCTGCAAGGATCTGACACAGGGATCGTGTATCGGACCGAGACAGACGTGCAATAAAAGTGAGAAAGCTTTGGCCGGGAATACGAGGCTCTCGACTCTCCTTGTTGTTTTTGCTGTCCGAAAAGGGGGAGGGATAGCAGGGGGATGGGGAGGGAAGGCGAGCGAGAAAGAGAGACGGTCGGAGGGGTAGCTGACGGGGCGGGTGAAATGGTTTAAAAAGGAAAAGGGGGAGGGGGGGGGTGTCCTCGTAACGCTACACCTCGAGGACGGCGTACGGCGTCTGCTTTGCTTTCGTGCCTCCATCTTTCTCCAGCTCATTACGATCCGGCGGGGGCGAGTGAGACAGACTACGAGAGCGCGCGTTCGTACGAATGGCGGTGCGCGAGGGAAGAAGACGATGCGTTCGAACGGGGCACGGGGAGGGGGCAAAGGGGGCGATAAGTCGCAGAGCCACCGAAACGGTGACAGGGTGGCCCCGCCGCGCCCCGCCGCGCCCCGCCGAGCGTCGAGCTTGCCAAAACTCCCCCGAAGAGAAAACCCTCCAGACAGTTGTGCACTCTGTCTGGTATTTGTCGACTGGATGCCCTGTCTCCGGCACCCCCAAGGCGTCAGGATCGTTGAGTGTCACCCCCCGCCCCCTGTCGTATCAACGAGGCGTAAATAAAATAGAATCAGAATGGAACGTACAAAGCGCGTGCAGCCGTCCATCTGCCGATCCCAATGCAATGTTATGGATTTCTTTTTTTTTTTGCCTTTACTTCTCTTTTTGCAGTCAACGCACGGTGTGCATTGAAATGTAATAAAATAAATACAATCCGCCATATTGGTTGGAACTCATCAGGAGGGGTGGAGCGCGCGTAAGAGAGGCTCAGAAGGCGTGATCGCCAAGGCCACGCAAAGCGAACTCCTGTCCGGGAAGCTTGGCGAAACTCTGATTAATTCATCTGCAAGGTCGCCCCGGACCCCGATCCGGAACCTGGGTCCTCCTGGTGACTTTGGCTGCGGCGCGCCCACGGGACCGCGGGGCTGGCGGAGGGAGCCTGGGGGATGGCTGGGTAGCGGGGGAGCGACTGCGTGGGCTAGAGCGCCCGCAGCGCGGCCGGGCCCTGCGACGGAATGAGGGCACAGGTAATCAGAACGACTCGAGGCCCGCCGCCGTGCTAACGACCAGTGTGTGTTTGTGTGTGTGTGTGCGCGCGCGCGTGTGTGCGTGTGTGTGTGCCGCCCACCCCGACCGTTGCGCCGCTGCAATCCACGCAGCGGAAAGGCCCCCCGCGCCTCTCGCGACAAATACGTGTCGCCGACTCTGTCTGTCTCCGTCGCGGTGGGGCGGATGCGTTGGAGGGCAGACAGGGGAGGGAGGTGTCAGTCGTGCTGATCGCCCCCGCTCTGTCAGCTCTGAGAGGCGGTCTCCCGACATGGCTGATGACAGTGCCGGAGTGGATCGCGAGAATGGCGCGGGAGAGGGACGGGGAGGGCGATAAGTGACGATTCATCATTAAAGGATTACCCCAGTATTGGCGGAGGGAGAGAGCTAGCTAGCGCGGCACTCTGTCAAAGACGGTGTTAGCTCAGCCGCTTACTCCCTCCGCCCCTTCCCTGCGTCCCTGCGGCCTCCCTCCGCCCCCCCCCCCTTCCCGTCCACTGTGCCGTTGGTGCGACGGCAAGTTGCCGCACCGGTCTACCTTGCGGCGCCTTGCGGCGCCTTGTGCCCTGTGTACTCCCGACGCGTCAAGTCTGCCCCGCATTTCCTGCTCCTCTGGGCGGCGCGGTGCCGCGCGGGGCGGAGGGCGCTGCGCTGCACCTCTTCTGGCCCTGACTGTGTGCTCTGTGGCCCGGCGGGCTCCTAATGCACCAGCAGCAGCCCGGGACGTCCTCGAGTGAGCGCCACGCGAAACTGTCCAAGGAGGGTCATCATGGTGCCCAGCGTACGTGCAGCGACAAGCTGGTCATTTTTGTCGTGTGAAAATCCGACGCGGCTCCCAAGCTGCTTCCGGGCTGCAGTGTGACTGCGTCACGCGGCGCCACGTGCCGGGCGATATTTCGCCGCACCAAAGCAGGAGGGGCGTTCCGTTCGGCCCCCTCACCGGCACCGGCCCGGCGCGGGCCGGCGGAGCCCGGCTCAGGATGACGCATGGGGTGCAGCACCTGCTACCGGGAGCGCCGTGCGGTTAGGCAAGCCCGCCGCTCCGGTGTGGTTACCGGCTGCCTACCTGCACGGCACCCCACCACATCACGAACCGGAGTGAGAGAGCAGCAGCGCCGGAGCGAAGAGAGACGGAGATGTGAGATTGGTGAAAAGGGAGACGGCGGCGCTCGGTGCTCCTGCGAGGCCCGTTGTTAGCGCGCGAAACAACGAGTTCCGCCGGTTTCTTGTGGCCGAGGAAGCGAGTGTTTCCAGAGTGCTCTGTGCATTAACCACGGCGCCGCCGCCGCTGCCGGGCCCAAACCCTCCGCCGCCGCTGCCGGGCCCAAACCCTCCGCCGCCCATGTCCATTTTTAATCAGTGCCACGGCAACAAGGTTTTGCGGTGTCAAGTGTTCCGGGGCCGGCCGGCCGCACGGACACGCGTGTCGTGGTGAGGGGCCGGGCAGGCGTCGAAGGCGATGTCCGGTCCGGGTGGGAGGGGCCGGCGGCCCAGCCAGGGGACCCGGCCAGGGGACCCACCGCGACGCCGCTGCTGCGAGCTGCTGCTGCTGGTGCTATCACAGCACTCGCAGGCGCAAAGTGAAAAGGAGCCGGGAATAAGAAAGAAGCGCGAGCCAGATAGATAGATAGACGAAGAGAGTAAAGGCGCGAAAGAGAGTGAGAGAGAGAGTAGGAGGGAAAGAGTACGAGGACGAGCTAGAGAGTATGAGAGAGACGGCTAGAGAGAATAAGAGAGGGAGTCCGCTTTCTCCGGGCGCTCGCCGCGGAGGACGACTTGATGGAGTTTTCAGTCGACACCGCGGGTCTGCGCCGGCTCCGCTGGCTGCGCTGCGCCCGGCTCCGCGGAGCTCCGGCCGCCGCGGCTCAGCAAGTCGCACACGGCTGTGTACTTGGCCTTGTTTGTGCTCCCATTCAACCCTATTCCCCGCGCCCACTCAGGCTCTGATTTCAAATTCAGCCCTACGATTGATTCCCTCCTCTCCTCGCTCCAAAGTTGGTCGGATGAACGGGGACCGCAGGTCTCTTCCGGCGAGTCCGGCTGCTTGGCTGTAGCGCCGGCTGTAGCGCTGGCTGTAGCGCTGGCTGTGGCGCCGGCTGTAGCTCCAGCTGTAGGCAGTAGTTCCCGTCTCCGACTCCGCAGCCCTGTCTGCCCAGCTTCCTCCACCTCGTCGCCAACCGCGTTCAGATTCGTACTCGTAATGGAGTCTGTGTTCTCGTCGCAATGAGTTTCTTTGGGATTTGCAGAGCAAGCCTCTCTACGTGCAGTACCGAGGAAAATGTTTACCCAATGACTTTGCATGTGTCAGATATATTTCGTTCCTAAGAAAAAGAAGAGGCGTGTGGCGCCGAGCCGCGTCTTTGATTTGCAGCGGACGGAGCAATCATGCTTGCTGACGGGAATAATGTAAACCCGCTCACAACTACGATGTGAACTGGAGGGCCGTAAACAGGGTTAATTATGTAGCGAGTGGTGAGGCCGGGCCAACGGGGGCGCCGGTGCTGGTAAACATCACCTGTTCAGGTATCGGGCCCGATCACACGATGTGATACAATACCCCCGTACACCTTCTATCCAAAAATGCAGTTTGCACATTACTTTGCGTAAATGTTCTACGTCCCAAAACATCAGAAATCCAAGTGTTAGAAGGGACCAACAACCAGCAAGAGGTAGCTGCAACAAGTGTAAATATACGATTGCGCGGAAACACGATGGTATAGCAGAGAAAAGTATTGACAAAACTCCATCCCTAATTTCTATGAAGGGGTCATAGGGGTTGGGAGGGGACCGGGAGCAGCTTACAAGGTGAGAACATTTTCTAAATAATTAAAAATTTTGCCATCCTTAGACATTGTTGGGACCTTCCTGACAAGGGAGTTGAAATGAAATTTAATGATGAATTATGCGGCTAGAACCCTCCTCTGCAACTATCCGAGAGTCCACCTTCGCGAGTCCCGTCGCAATCGGATACTTACACTTGTATTCCCCGTGTAAACGCATGCACTGGGTAGAGTAGCGTGGATGTACTTGGTCCCACACTCCCAACCGTGAGCCCTTCAAGGTCCACACTCGTTAGTGACGACGTTCGGATCAGGCTGGACGCCACCACAACAGGCTGCTGCGTTGCAGCCCGCCCGCCAGCCCTAGGGCTTGCAGCCTGCAGCAGTAACACAGCCTCTGCGCCGGCCGGCCCTCAGCCCTTTTACAATTTATTCTCCCCCATATTTTTCTCGTCATTCCATTGGCGCTGCTGTGCCTTGCTACCCACCCACCCCCTCCCGCCAACGTGAAGTTGATTGGTGAGACTAATGTTGCCTGATATCTGCCGCCGAAATGCACCCGCCCCGTATAATTGCGCGTTTCCTTAATTAGGCCCCAATCCGAAATAAAAGGGGTGGGGGTCTTCTTGAGTAATGTTTTGTTGTTATTAAAACGCAGCAGGCCGGTCTGCAGGTTGTGTAATGAGTCGTCGGGACGAATGGGCTGGAGTGGCTGGCTGAGGGGCCGCACGAGAAAAAGGCTATACGTTACTTTGCCCATCCATAGAAAGAGCTGCCAAGTCTACTATGACCCAACTATTCACAAATTTTCCATTTCGGTTGACATAAAATTTGCCAATGGGAGAAACATCGCACACTTTTTCCTGCTATATGTGAGGGGGCTACCAAAAGAGCGATCGACTCAGAGCTTGCACGTAGAGTCGAAAATCAAAATGCCCAGCAATAAATTTTTTTTAGTAGATTAATCGATTTGATTGCCAAGTACTTAATATTGACCTGAATAATTAATTTTGCTCGATCAGGTGCCGATTTCAATCTTAATGACCAATCGAAATCGTACTGCAGGAAATCGTTGTCGACTGTAAAAATAACCGTACAGTATTTTTCCATTAATGGCACGAGCCCTGTTCTCTCCGCCTGATGGCTTCCTAGTAGTTAACCGTCGCGCAGTAACGACGGGTCTGCGCGCGGACCTGGGGGAGGGAGAAGGAGGCATGACATGAGGCATGGAGAGCGCATGACACGATGACACTTCAGCGGTGCTGTGCGACCTGAATCTGGTCCTGGTAAAGCGTTTCCACCCTCACCTGCCTCCGCCCTCGCAGCATCCGTTCGCTCGAGTCCTCTTTTCACCGACCACACGGTTCCTCTTTAGCAATGGCACATCGGCTTCTCTTAGCGTCCTCTAATTAATTCGCTGACTCGAGACTGGGTGTGGGCTGGCAGACCCCGGCACGACGAGGCAGGCCAGGGGGAGGAGGGGCGCGGGTGGGGGAGGCTGTTGCTGATAGTCCCTGCTGCTTATCGCCCTATAGACCTTTTCTGCGCTGCATTAGCCGCACCGGAATGAGAGAGATGTTGGTCCAATGAGAGCGAGTTAGAGGCACGGTCCCCGGCGACCCGAGGGAAACGTCTTCTGAGCCGCCGCGGCGCGAAGCCAGTGCGCGCCCTGCCTGGCGCCGCTCCGCACTGCTGCTGCTGTTGCTGCCTCATTACAAACCGCACTTATCGATTCTGGGACCTTCATTGGAAACGGATTGAGGTGGGCGCCGGAAAGCCTGGGTGGCTGCCTGGTGGCTCCGGGATTAGCCGGGGCTTGGCTGCCTCCGGGGCTCCCAGCTAAGCCGTATGTCCGCGCCCCGCGGCGCCCCGCCTCCCGGGCCCGTGCGGCCGCCGCCCCGCAGCTCGTCGAATAAGGAGTCTCCCTTTCCATCCGCAATACCCCCGCAGGCGCACTGGGTACTCTCGGTCCGTGCACACACGTGGTCCTACGCCCACCGGCGGACCTCAGGGGCGGCCTCGGCGCGCTGGGCGTGCGGTGCGGAGTCACGGGCGGGTCATGACGTGAGTGCTGCCGGGCGGCGCGCGTGGGTGTCGCGCGTGGCACGAGAGGTGACTAGGCGGTGCGGTGGGTGGATCAGGCCAGCCGTGGCGTGGGTGTGGCTGAGGGGCTCGCTGAGCACTGCAACTGCAGGGTGGGTATGAGATCCGGGGGCGACTGCGGGGGTGACTGCGGGGGCGATACAGAGTGGCCGGCTCGGTGGCCGACGTAACGAAGAGGCGACACGTGTTGGGCTTGGGCACGTGGCGTGTGTGTTAGCCGGAGAAACCGATGCCGTGGCTTCTTTGCCTTCTTATATTGCAGTGTTTATTTGGAATCATTTGAACTGATAATCAAATATAAAATATACACCTACAGCCGTAGCAAGACGAGCGGCAGAGTGCTGGGGCGAATCGTTCTTTAGGGGGCTTCTGGCTTCTGGAATATGATCAGCCTCCTGCACTCCAACCAATTAAAGTGTTGATTAAACTGCAGCGGGCTCCGCGCTGGTCAGCCACGTCCGTGGCCGCGTGGCCGCGACCAGCTCGGGGGGCTCGATCGAGGCCGCTGGTCTCTGCGCCAGTCGTTCGGGACAGCACTTCTGGCGGCGTCGCGCCGCAGAGGTTTACCTTTGCAGCTCCGGTGTTATGATCACGTCCCCGCTGCGGTGACGACTCCGAGGCGGGCGGGGCAGCGAGAGCGAGTGAGAGCGCCGACCGCGAGCGAGCGGCCCGGGCCGGCCGGCGGCGCCTCGCCACTTCGACACGTACGCCGCGTATTTTTCACGGCGCGGCAGCGGCGATCGTTTTGGTCCGCGCGATACGCACCGCTTCCCAGCCATCCTCCGTCTCTGTCGCACGCCGCCATCAACTCTGAAATCAAATGGGGACCGCCGGGGCTTATGGGGGCCGTGGGGCCGTGGGCCGCCGGCCGCCGCGGCGCGGGTTTTTGATCGTGTTCGCGCGGAGGGACTGGTGGAGCACACCGCGCGAAACGAGATTTAATTTGGAGCGCCGGCCGCGTTTTGTTTGTGTCTGGATGCCGGCCCCTCCTGTGGTGGAAACACGCGTTGAAGGAATTCCCCGTGCCGACCTCACACGGCGCCGCACGGCGGCGGCCTGCCCAGCCGGCTCGCTGCACATACTTTGAGCCTCATTCCGAACTGATTTGTTGCGAGTGAACGACGGCAGCGCAGCAGGGAAAGGGGTAGGAAAAGCGGGGGCGGGGGCTGGGGGGAGGGGGAGAGGGAGGGGGGGGGGGAGGCGAGGGGGAGGCGAGGAAGCGGGGGAGGGGGGATCGTGCCGCGCTGGGCCGTTTGGTCCGGGTGCTGTGACTATCCCACAGTCGGATCACGTCCCCTTGTGTAGTCCCGCGCTCTACTCTCACCCCCTCCCCCTCTCCCTCTCCCTCCCTCTCTCTCTCTCTCTTTCTCTCTCTCTCCATCTCTCCTTCCACTTGCTGGAGGAATAGAGAAGAGGAGGAGAGGGGGAGGGTCTCCAAACAAACTAGCTCTCATTCACAAATTCGATTGCCGCATATAAGTTCTCGGAAAGCGGACACGGTGTGTCTCCTGGCCGGCTGGCTGTGGCTCTGTGGCTAGGGGGCTTGGCGCGCCAGGGTCCGTGCTGGGACCGGCCTGGTCTGCAAGCCCTACGTGTCCTCCCAGTGAATACTGTGAAACACAGTCTGCTGTGAGGCGACAATAGGCCCGCTCAAAATAATGCAAAGGTTTTTTGATCTTTACTCGTGCAATTCATGCAGTTTGACAAATAGAATCAGAGCTGACGTCGATACATTTGTGTTACATTGGTTAAGACGGCTACACTGTGTCCACTGAAAATCCTACATGGGGAGCTGGAAATTTCGTTGCAGCACGTCGGACAGCACAGTTTCTGCGTGGTGATGATACGAACAGTCCAGCCCACTTAGGCCCCCACTGCTGCCACCGCCGCTGCCGCTAGTGTTCCTGTGGCGCGGCGCTTCCGATGCCGGCCACCGCCGCTGGCAAGGAAATCCCCGGAACCCAGGCCGCTCCTCGCAAATCCCTGGCTCGCGCGTTGGCCCCATTTTTCAGTGTTCTTTTAAAACATATTTTCATAGAGATCTCTTTCAGTCTTTGGAGTTGCCGTGTGCCCGGTCCGGCCCCGGCTCGGCCCACACCAACGGAGTGCGCGCGCATTGCGCTCACGGCTACTGGTACGAGCGAAGTTGGATCGGCCTTTTGTGATGATTGAATACAGTTGGAGTTCCCTTCCCCCTCGAAAAAAAATGCAAAGACGGGGCTTACACGCGTTCGCATCGCACGCGGACTTCCCCTCTCCTCCCTACGTAACTGTAAGTCCTGGAATGATAGTTCTACTATTCTGGAAATTTATTCTGTAAACTTATTGTGTATTAGACTATTGGCACCTGCAATAACTTTCCGGCACCCGCAAGCCGCGATAATTGTCGCAAGCGTGACAACTACCTCCCATTGTTTTCATCGTCTTTGGGGCCAGTAAGCTTAGCGCCCTGCCAGTTGCCGGTTGATCCGAGTCGGACATCTGAAACAACGTAATCTATGTTAATTTCGTTTACTCGTCCACGACGGCGAGGTCGATGTATTTTTATTCACGTGTTTTTATCCCTTTTTTCCACCCCCCGTGGCGGTGTGTTATCAGCGACGACGCACCGTTCCTTTTTCCTTGTCGGTCCGGCCACCTTCTACTGGCTTCTGTTTTTTTAAATTACCATCAGACGACTACGTCCCTTTTGCAGCGCCTGGCAGGGCTTGGCCGCAGCGGGGTGGGGCGGGTCGGGGCGGGCCGGCCCAAGCCGAGGTGGTCCGGCACTGGCTATACATAAAACATGGAAAGGATGGCTCGACGCGCAAAACGCGATGATTTATATAAACACCGGCCTGGGTGATAAGAAAACATTAGGGTGGTGATAGGAAAAGGAGCGAGTGTGTGAGAGAGAGAGAGAGGAAGCGTGAGGAAGAGGGAGGTAGGAGAGAGACAGAGAGGAGGGCAGTGTCGATATATAGACTGTCCGCCTGTGTGCACACAGAGTCCGCGAGGGCGCAGTGCGGTGTTGAGCGGGAAGGGGAGAAGGAGGGGAGGAGCAGGAGAGGGTAGGGGAATGCCGCGAAAAAAAAGAAGGAAAGGCTTTCACACGCTCCTCGTTATTTCGTGCTCCCCGTTTTAGAAACGAATTAGTTGTGGAGCACCAAGACTTTGATTGATTCTCGCTGCTGGTTCAATTTGGAAAGAGGAGGATTTGATATGTGTGAATTAAAGAGCTGCACGAGCAGGCAGTTGTATAAGAAGACGACACACAAAGGGTTTTGCTGTCAGGCTCCGGATGACTCGCTGCTCCAGTGAGCGCGGCATTATGCCCCGAGGTGTAACCCCCAGATTATGACGAACCTCATTTAGAGCAAAGGGTATCGAAACAAACAAAACATAGCTGAGAAACTGTAAAAGTATACAGCAGTTAAAAAAAATTCCCTAAGGCCGCGCGCGTAGCGTGGAGAATGATTCATCATCCGAGGTGGTCCGTCGTGAGCGATATCGTACAAGGTGTATAGCTGTAGTCCAATTCGGCTATTGGTGTTTTCCACCAGCAGCTGGGAGAGCCGAGCGGCTCCCCGAGTGTAAATAGTTGTGCCCGCCCGCCCAGATAGCGGTGAAGTCTGCAGCGGCGGCCGGCATGCGCGGTATGCGTGGCGCGGAGATGAGTTTGCGTATTCATGAGCATTTTAAAGCAGCTGTAGAGAATTTCGTTGTTAAAACCGCACCCCCCCCCCCCCTACTCCAGCGCGGCGCAGCCACCGCGCCACCGCACCGGGCCCCCTCATCCCGCGCGCGTCTCTTTCACTGGCACACCACACCTGGCAAAGGGCTTTTCGACTCTGCACTCCTAGCCGGAGCAATTGTGTAGGCGTGCCTTTGTTTGCATCGGCTTGTTCCATGCGATGGAGCACGGCATGGCGGAGGGGTTGTCTGCCGGTGCTCGGGCCGCGCCTACTTGGGCCGGGTACCGAGTGGGAGTTGGGGGCGGGAGCCGGGGGCCGGAGCTGGCGGCCGGAGCTGGCGGCCGGAGCTGGCGGCCGGAGCTGCGGGGGCCGGGTACCGAGCGGAGGCGGGAGCCGAGGCCGGGAGCCGGGCCGGCATCAGTATCCACTGCGGGACGTTGGCATGAAGTCACCGAAAACGGCCGCCATCCTTTCCTTGCCGCGTGTCCCCCCTGCTTCCCTTCCGAGAGATGGAGCGCCCGGATTTGGAGGCAAAGTCGCAGCCATCCATCTGCCCGTGTCATTTCTCTACCAGTGTCCGCCGACTTCTGGGCGCCGGAGATATTGGAGATCCGTCTCAATGAGTTGGGCCGAGGCCGAGGGGCCATTTGTAAGACGCACAGAGAGGCGGACAAGAGGTCAAGTTGAGAAAATTTAGGGGAAGCTCACATTCCCTTGAATTCACCCCTTCTACGGCCCATCAAAAAATTCTGGCTGAAAGTGACTAAAGATATGGCCGGCTTCCATGTATTTGCTGTGACTGCGGAAAGCGACTCTTCAATCGCTTGTCAGATTATTTTTTTTTATCGCCTCACCGTCACACTTTTGGTGTTGCGGGGTTATTTTGTACCGCGCGTGGCAGGATTAAACAGTACCTAAAAATGCTAAATGGAGTCCCGGTAACTGAAGCTTCCGGATCACTCTGCGGGGGCGTCGCGTGGCGTCGCGTGGCGCGAGATGAGCAGCAAGCACACGAACGTGCCACTTGATGGAGATGGATTTGGTCGCGTGCTAAAGCCCGCCGCCCGCGCCGCCGCCACGCCGCCCCCGCGCCGCCCCCGCGCCGTCCCCGCGCCGTCCCCGCGCCGCCCCCGCGCCGCCCCGACGTCTGGCCACGACTAGCTCTGGGGCTGTGCCTCGCCTCCCCCCTCGGCGAGGACGGCGATCGGCCCCTGGACAAGGGCGCGGTCTGCAGGCCGCCTTGGCCCTGCCGTGGGCTGTGCGCCGTGCCAAGGGCTGTGTGCCTGTACCCCGTAGCCGCGATGTGACGAGAGCGAGAAAGAGAGAGAGAGAGAGAGAGAGAGAGAGAGAGAGAGAGAGAGAGAGAGAAATGAAAGTGGAACAGCTAGCCAGGAGGGCGAAGTGGAGGGAGAAATAAGGAAAGGCATGCTGAGCAGTAGATCGCAGCCGGTGCTGGAACAGACTGCCAATGCAAGAGGAGAGGGGGTGGGAGGGGAGTGAGGTTAGCGCCAAACACACACACACACACAGACACACACACACACACACACACACACACTCTCTCTCTCTCTCTCTCTCTCGCTCGGTCGCTCGCTCGCTTGCTCACACACGGTTCCGGGCGCCCCGCCCTTTTGGTCCATATTCGGGCAGCGAGCTGTGCGCTCTGCCGCAGTGTCGGGACAGGACATGTTCACCATAGCCTACTCACACACTCGCACCACATGGGTACATGGGGCCCTCAGCGCAATGCAGCACCACCGCCGCGGGCACCTGCTGGGTAGGCAACTCGGATCGATGCGTGCACACGTGTGTAGTGCGGGCGGCCCGCCACTGCAGGCGCTTCTCATCGTCACGGTAAAGAAAGGGACGAGGAGTATGTGAACTTAGGAGAGATCCTGATGCCAACCAAAGGTCCTTCAAACGCCAAAGTCTGAACAAAATCTGGCGCTGGGTTCGCCTCCCCAGCTGGCATATCGCAGCAGACGTAGCCGCACCCAGCCATGTCGGGCAACAGGTCTCGTCGCGACACTACGAGCTCGCTGCACCGTGTCGGCTCTGGCTGGCTGCTGGGAGGCGCCTCCCCTGCAGCCGCAGATCCGAGGTCGGGTCTGGGGGCTGGGGACGCAGCGGGGGCCGAGGGGGGCGGTGCCGGCGGGGGCTCTATTTTCGCCACATACGCAGTGATGGAACACATGCGGCATGCATGTCACACTGGATAGGCCCGCGCACGGCCGCCATAAAGGGAGCAGAACACACACGCACACACACACATGCACCCCGGCCACACACACGGACGTGCGGCAGCCAGCCTTGACACGACTCGTTGTGGTGTGTGTCGACCGCTGATGACGAGCAGTGGCGGCCGTGCGGGGGTCGGCGGGGACCCCGGAGGGGACCCCGGAGGGGGAAGGGGGGCGCTGTCAGTCTGCCGAACTCGACGTGCCGCCGGTCCGCCGCCGTCCGCCGCCTGTGCCGTGCCGGACACTGCCCGGGCGGCGCCCGCTCTGCGCCAGTTATGTTTGTGGGTCGCGGCCTCCTGTCCAGATGCGCCCCCTGTCCCACTTCTATGCCGCCGCTCCCCTTCTTCTATCCTGGTGCCCCTTCTATCCCCCCTCTATCCCCCTCGTGCGGTGGCCGCTCGGCTCCGCTTCTCCCCCGACTCCTCCGCAGCGCTCCGCCACAAAGAGAGGGACCGGAAAATCAGGCGGGGCACAATGAAGCGCACTCACCGCAACTTTTTCCGTCATTACAGCGCGGCTGCCGCGCGGCTTCCCGGCGGCCCCTCCGACCAACTTCCAGCGGCGGCGGCTGGGGGCGGCTGGGGGCGGCCGGGGGCGGCCAGGGGGCGGCCAGGGGGCGGCCGGGGGCCGGCTGCTGGCAAGGCTGTTGCTGTGGGGCGGCGTCGGACTGACCGACCGTTGCGGTTATCCGAACGCCGCCGCCCCGCACGATGCCCTGATGCTCTTGCGGCCGCCCCGCTGCTGCTGCGGGGGCAGAGCCGGCAGGGCGGCCGCGGGATATCCGGGATACCGCGTAACGAAACCGTCTGCTCTTTAGCATTGAGCGGGAACAGTGGCGCGACGGACGGGAGTGGGGTGGTCTGGACTTGGGACAGGAAGCCGCATCGTGTGCACGCCGTGCGCCGCCAACGAAAGAAAAGGGGGACGGCGGGGCGGAGTTTGCAAGCAGGTGAACGACCTCGCCTAGCACAAAATGTGCGAGAGAGAAGAGTGTTTCCACGGCAGCAACGCCGTTGATTTCTTAATGCGATGCGGCCACATATTTCACCGGCCCGCCTGCCCGCTCCCCTGCGCTGCTTTGCGAGGTGTGTGTTGCTCGAAGACAAAAGAAAGTGGAGGGGAGCAGGGGAGAGGGGCGAGTATGCGGTGCATGAAACGGGAACACGGAGGAGTTAAAGTGGTCAGGGGAAAAGAGGCAGAATGGAAAGGGGGAAAACGAGATCAGAATGAAGTGCGCGCGGCGAGTGGGGCGCGCGGGCCACGGACGGCCACCTCAGGAAATGGTGTGCGATGAGCCGCAAACAGAAAAGAAAGTGGCGCCAGCAAAGCCAGCCGGGCTGGCCAGCCGAGCAGGCCAGCCGCGAGGAGCCTGCCCCCCGCGCCCCGGCCGGTATGGGCGGGCGGACATGGGAGGGTTAATGGTCGGGTAAAGAGACCTCTCAGTTACCGCCGCCGTGTGGATGTGTGTGTGTGTGTGTGTGTGTGTGTGTGTGCTGCAGGGTGAACGTCCGAGGCGCGGCCCTACGGTGCGGGTGGCAATGTCAGGGTACTAGCGATAGCAGTTCAGCAGAGCAAACTAGATCCAATACAGCCGGGAATCACTTGTTTGTGAGTGTGTGTGTGTGTGTGTATGCTTTGCTGACGTTCAGTTCTGTGTGTTGCAGTGCCGCCGGGGAAGCCGACCATCGTGGACGGGTCCGGCAGCCGCGTGGAGGGCGCCACCCGGCCCTACGAGGAGGGGCAGTCGCTGGAGCTCACCTGCCTGGTCCACGGCGGTAAGCAACAACAATTGCACCATGCATAAAACATTCGGGGATGCGAGGCCCCGGCCGCCCCCAGCCGCCCCCCGCCGCCCCCGGCCGCCCCAGGCACCGGCACTGTCCGCCGCCGCCGCTGTGGAGGTTGCGGGGGCGGCGCGCGGGGCCCTGCTATTGCATCGGGAGCGGCCGAACGAACCGCTTAGCGCTCTGCGGGCCCACTGCGGCCCTTCCAAGCACCACGCAGGGACCGCAAATCGCAAACTCTCTGCAGCGGCCGCCGCTGCCTGCCGTGTGTTTGTGTGTATGTGTGTGCAAGAGTGTGCGTGTGTGCGCGCGCACAGATTTCCGACTGGACTGGCCTTCCGCCTGCCGTTCTTCTGCCGGGCCGCCGGCCGGCCGCCGCCCCCTCCGCTCCGCGCGCTCCTCGAACAAGCAGCTCATGTAGTGTGTATACGATCTGGCCATGTCATGAATGCAGGATGCTATGTGAATACCGTATACACGGGCCAGCCACGGCGGCGCCACGCCATCGCCGATGCCCCCCGTGACGAGGGGCCACTGCAGCTGTATGGGGTGGCTTTGTGGGTTTGTGGGGGCAAAAGGCGGAAGGAATCGAAGGAGCGCAGACAAGAATGCAACGTGCCGTCGTTCGGCCGCCGCTTGCCGCTTCTGCTCCGCTTCTGCTCCGCTCCGCGTGTATTGAGCCATGTTCGGTGGTATCGTGGCGTATTTTTTTTCACCCTCTCCTCATTCTTAAGGCTACAAGGAACTGCCGGGGAAGGCTTTGATGCGGGGAGGGATGCGGCGCGGCGGCGGGGGGGGGGGGGGGGGGGGGGGGGGGGGGGGGCGGTAGTGGGAGGGGCCACCGGTGCCCCAAAGTGATTGAGAGGAGCGACTGTGACTCTATGATCTGCTGCCGAATCCAGCCGAGCACTCTGCCTCTCCGTCTCTGTCTATCACTCTCCCTCACTCTCGATGCGGCACACTTGCCACGCCTTGGTCGGCGCTAGTCGCGGGGTGACCGGTAAAAATTTCGTCCCGTCCGCCGGCCTTATTTTGCCCTCACACTCCCCTGCGTGGCCTTGAGAAGACGACAACGTCACATTTTGCGACGCCCCTCCACCCCCTGCTGCCGCCGCTGCTGCCCCGGCTCTCTCATCTTCGCTGTGCTCCTCCAGGAATGGGAAGTGTGAGGCAGCGGGGGCCCTTTTGGCGAGCATCGTTTGAGAAGATGAGACCTGAAATGATGTGACTTTGCGTCACCTTCCTGAGGTACTGCATGGCCTCCTCGGAAAATGAAAGAGCTGCTGCTGCTGCCGCTGCTATGGCGAGGAAGGCCACGCCGCCATGATACTGCACCGCTTCGGCGGCGAGGGGCGCGCAGAAGGGGAGGCGGGGGGTGGAAGTCGTAGCCCCGTAAGCACGGGAAGTGACAGGCTCGCTTCCTATCCTGGATAAAGGGTGCAATGATCGACCAGCTGATCGCGCTCACAATACAGCGTCGGCCGCTCGCCATTAGCCACGGTCCTCGAGGCCTGGCTAACCACCACTGCTTCTGTTGTCGCTGCTGCAGCAGCTGCAGCTGCTGTTGTTGCCGCTGCCGCTCTGTTCGGCGGTGCCGCGCGCGCACACTGTTCGTTCTATGCAACGTCTGCCGAAGGCCCCCATGAAACATGAATTTGGAAGAACGGACACAACAGCAACGCACTCCCACACCTTCGCCGCGCTCCCCATGGAAGGACCCCAATTCCAGCCTCTACACCCGCACCGCTCCCCCCGGCGGCCCGGCGGCCCGCCTACCCCGGCGCCTGCAGTCTCTTATCCACCACCTGACTGTTCTCACCTCGGCCCTGCTAACCTACTTTACTTTGCTAGCATAAAGGGCCAGCAGGTCCGCTGAGACCAGCCAGCAAGGACGTCTGTTCTCCCTTTTCCTCGCGTCCTATCGCCTGCGCGTCTCCTGCCAAGTCCGCGAGGACCTGCGAGAGAGAAAGAGAAGGAGAGAAGGAAAGGGGACGGGGGGGGGGGGGGGGAGGCGCTGCTGGCGCCTGCGTGCACGCAGCGTTCAGTGTCGTGGGGACCGAGTTTATTAAATCAGAGACGCCGCGCGACCGAAACAACAGGAGTTACGCCACAGAGCCGGTGTCTGGCGGTGGCGGGGTGCCGGGAGCTGGCGCGCTGGTGGCCGCGCTGGTGGCCGCGCTGGCGGCTTACGCGCAAGGTGATTTCCTCCTAAATGAAGCCCCCAATCTGCTTGGCCGTCAGAGGAGTTCGTAAAAAGCGAGAATAAAAAAAAGGTAACGAAAAGGGGGGAAGGGGAGGGAGCGGCGGACGGCCGGAGAGAAATCCTCCGCGGCTATGGAGTTTAATATGAGGAAACTCTTGGCTCCTCCGGCCCCTGGCCCTCGCCGCTGGCTGGTTTGGTGGTCCGGTCTGCCGAGTTTACTGACGCATTTCTCCTCCGTGTAGTTGGACGCGGCTGTGATGAAACGGAATCTTGGCGTGACCCGAGCTACCGATCAGTTATACGCGGGCTTCGCTCCTCGCAGAGGTCGGAAAGTTCCCCCGGTGAGCTGCGGTGTCGCGCGGAATCCCTGAAGTGAGGCGCAACGCAGTCCTGATGTAACTAAGTCGCGTACGGAGCCTGACTTTGGCTTGATGGGAGGGGGAATGTGTGCCGGTCGTACTGAAATTCTACTGCGTGACGGGAAAATTAACCAGAGCCGACTTATTGCGGTTCGATCACCGCCACTTTTGTCAGCGCCTTCCTCTCCATTCTCAGGGGACGGGGAAATGAGGGTTAGAGAGGTTGATGTACGACCCTTCCACGGCCGCGGCCACCGCCACGGGAACCGGCCGGCCGGCCGAACCGACCTCCTCCGTCCATTGTCACTAGCAGTGAGGGTGTGAGGGGGGAGAAGGGAGGCGAGTGATAGCGGGCGATGAGCATATGTAGATAGGAATCCAATATCATTTTGTCAGCAGTAAAGAAGGGAGGATAGGAAGGGCCGACCCCCCCCCCCCCCGCACCCCGCTTCCTCCCCGCTGGCACTAGGGCTATCTGCCCCCATATCTCCCCCCGCGGTCGCAGTGGACTCCCCTAAACGACCTTGTTCGACGCCACGTAAGACGTTGGTGTCGTCGTCCTGCTGATGACCGCCCCCTCAGCGGCCCCCTCGGTCCCCGCGGCCCCCGCAGCCCCCGCAGCCCCCCGCCCGTGCGCCATGCTGCACGGTGCACGGCTCATACATTATCGCTCGCCTGAGTTTGGCTCCTTCGCGACCGTCTTACACCGACGGCGATGTCAGATGGCCACGCGTCCCTTGATAACACCATACTTTCCGTCCTATGACGGACGAATCTGCACAAAACGCATTGTGTTGTTCTGAATCGGGATTTGGTGCCGTAAGTCCAAGCAGTGAAAATGCTCTCAAATCGATGGCCACTGCCTAAATAAAGATAAATCAGTAAACCTGGTGACAGTAGACGACTAGGATAGCCTCACACGCGCTTGTGTGTTTTGTTTTTTGTTTATCTCGCTTGCCTTTTCTCTCGCACACTCACACACACGAAAGCCCCCTATGAATTGTCTTTGGGCACCTGTGATTTCTTTTAGACTATGAAGTGTCCTGTGCGAAATGTGATATCGTCACCTCCCGCCCGACTGGAAACTAACTGCCAGAAAGTGACAGTTAGTGCAAAGGACCGGCTCCGTAGTGTTGGACGAGTCGAAATGTCTTACGGACTGCGCTGGAGTGTTTATTTTCTTCTGCCTAACGCACATTTGGGATGACACTGATGCCGAGACGGACGGAGTTGTCTGGCCGTCCACCAAGTAGTAGTCCTTGCTCTGACTGCTGGACTGCTATGACAGGTTTTGGAAGTCCTGAGTGAAAGCCGTAATCTATAATGTAGTTAAAACCGTTTTTTTGTCGTGGTTGACGATCCTCAAAACTCATCTATTTTGTAAGTATGTGATTCTGTGCCCGACCTTTTAATTCTAGCCGATTCCCCGCTTGTTCTGGAGATGCATCCCGAGTAGGTGGCAGCCCTGAGGTTGGCGTTGGTTTGCGTCTCGCCTCGCACCCACGGTGTGTGACAGGCCCAAGCGTACTGTACAGTCAACAGAATCACAAGGTGTGCATATGCGGAGGATGGAACAGCCTGTTCGCGGCCCGAGAGGAACACCGACAAAATAATCCAAGAATAAGGCCAGGGCGAAGAGGAGGAGGACGGGAGGAGGGGGAATTTGCGGCCCGCTGAGACGCGAAGCACATTACCGATGACGTTCGCGACCTCAATGACCCCGCGTGTGCGCCGCCGGCACCTGTCATGACGGCTGCCGTGCGCGTCCTGCCGGCTCCGCGTGGTCCCGTTGAGCTTATTACCGTGTCGCACACTGCGTATTGCCAGGACCGGGGCCAAGTCCTGCTGGTAAAAATGCGAGTTTTATCGGTTCGTCTCGTGGAGTTTATGCTGATTATTTCGCCTGCGGGGGTCCCCCACTCCTCACAACAGTGCCGACTCCCCCCGCTCTCTTTCCTCTCAAGGCGGCAGCAAAAGTAGCCAGCAAAACGTGTGGCCATCGTGAAACAGACGGCTGGTCGGACGGTCGTCTGGACAGACAGACAGACGGACAGACGCACGGGCGAGCAGACAAACGGCCCGGGCCAACAGACGTACGCGTGCGCGTCCCGTGCAGCTGTGTGTGTCCGTGCGTGTGTGTTGTTCGGTCCTCGGCTGGGGGTCGTGCCTATCTGGCCGGGGTCCCGCTGCCCCGGGCCATACATCACACATGTTGCGACACTTGACCCCTGTGGGTCCCGCCGGGCCCTCTGCCGCCGGGCACCGTGCCGCCGGCTCTGGGTCCTGGCGGGTCCTGCCGGGCCCCGCTGTGCGCCGAATCTGTGCGCGCCTCTGCTGCCGGCCGCCTGCACGGCCCACTCTTAGCAGACGACGTGCCCCGGCCCGCCACGGCCCTCCACGCCCCGCGCTGTGATTAATCTCATCTTCGCGGAGGTGGTGTCGCGCCTTCCAGTTTCACGGCAGCGGAATAATCGTCGTGACCGTGTTTCCGCGGTTATTACATACACTGACCCCGAATCTGAACATTGGGTCGAGCGAGAGGAACTCTTTCTCAAATGAGATTTTTGTCGCGCAGGCTATCTAGAATTTTCAGAAGTTTTTTAATGTATATTTGGTAATATGAGACCTTGATATCACTGTTTTTTCAAGGGCATTGTGACTCGTGGTGGATACTGCTCAGGCATTGGCATAAAATCATGAAAACGTTTCGCGGAAGCAGTATCACGAATGCCAGGGGGAACGTGCGTGCGCTTGCCACGGATTTTCAAAAGTGGTGCTTTCTTGTTCTCCGTCTGTCTGGCCGCCATCACCATCCGATACCTGACGCATTCAAAGTTGGCACACATGACAGGTGGACCGCGGATGAGAAGGGCTGCGGGCGCTTTGTGCTGAGTCCGTCGGCGCACGGCGTCGCGTGGTGGAGCCAGCGGTGTGATCGCGCTGTGATCACTCCATTCATGCGGTCCGAGATTCATTGATACTGCCGCGGCCCGCATCGCCGCGCGCCGCGCCGCTTCGTCTTTCCAGCGCCCCAAACTACCGACAGAAACAATGGCGTCAATTTATTAGCCCCGACCGGACTGGCCGGACGGGAGGTCCGGCGGCGGCCCGGCGATGGCCGCCTCGCGCCGCACCGCTTTATTCAGGCTTTAATTCCTTCTCACACTTTGTCTCCGAGATGCGTGCGCACAAGGATGTCCGGCGGGAAGTCGTGTTTGCTACAGGAAAACACTCAAAACTTATCATATTTCCCTGCGTGAAAAACGTAAAACTCGAAAATCTCCAACTATCCCACTTTGCATCATCTGTGTCTGCTAAGAATTTTTTTCTGAATAGCTGGTTTTAGTTGCCACGCTGTGCACCGGGAGGCGGTGTTCCTGGAACAGTCGCGTCGATTTCTTCTCCCCACGCCGGCAGATAGGCCAGCGCTGCGCTGCTGACGTGCGCGGGGGTCGCATTGGGTATTCACCGCCTGTCGCTCTCGATACGCTCCCGCTACCGTTTTCAGCGAATGCGTCCCGGCTTCAGTGACCGCACCGGCCAGACACCCAGAGGAGCAGTGCCAGTGTCCAGGCAGTGAGCGGCTTGGAGAAGGAAGGAGGAGGGGTGGGGTCAACGACACCCGCGTTGCCCTCCTCCAATGAAACGAACAGACAAATTTAAACCACGATCTGTGCCCCTACGCCCAATCCTCGTACCACTCTCTCAAAAATCTTGTCAAGTCCATTTGACAGGTCGTTCTGAAAGTGTTGCGAGCTCGTAATAAATTTCCACTCTAAATAAGGGTGTGTGTGGTGCGAATTTCAAAGGCTTTATTTGACGACTTTCGGTTCAAAATTTGATTTCTCAATGAATTTTTTTTCCTTACGCATCGCCAATCCGCTTGAAGACGCCCCCGCCTTGCCGGCAGTCTTGTCGTAGCGGGGGCGCAGTGCGCAGCAGTGGCGACCCGACGCAGTGACACGACGACAGACAATCTGGGATGGACGCAATAAAGATTTATTGGGGCGTCGCGCTGCGTGTCTTATAAGCGCCATGGCGGAGCAGCAGCAGCAGCAGCAGCAGCAGCAGCAGCAGCAGCAGCGGCGGCGGCGGCAGCATCTCTCGTTTTTGACGAGCCCCCGGAGCCGGCCAG
Source organism: Megalurothrips usitatus (assembly GCA_026979955.1). Lineage (NCBI taxonomy): Eukaryota > Metazoa > Arthropoda > Insecta > Thysanoptera > Thripidae > Megalurothrips > Megalurothrips usitatus. Next base: position 1,332,317 of record CM049594.1, on the reverse strand, counting down.
GCAGCCGGGGCGCCGGGGGCCCCGAGGCCCGTGGCTGTTGCAGCTTGTTGTCGGGCTCCACTGCTGCATCAGCGCCGTCGCCGTCGTCTTTTCATTGGCGCCTCTTTCGCTTCGCGTCTAACTGTGCAAACTGTGGCGCCTGTTGTATTATTGTTTCTTATCCGACGACACAAGGGGACGGGCGGCGACAGCCGAGCGGCCTGCTCGCCCCCGTCTCCGGCCGGCGCGGCCCCCTTGCAGGGCCCTGCAGGGCCCGGGGACCCCGCCGTCTCGCGCCCAGTGAACGGAAACGCTGCCGCCAAGGCGCCCGCCCTACGCTGTCACGGCGGTCGGCAACTCCGCTGCCGTTTCTTTCGGGGGAAACGAGGACGACGGCGGGCATCGGCGCCGAAGCGGAGGCGGACAGAGAAAGGGCGAAAAAAAACAACAGAGGGAATGCTACAAAGCTTTTTAGCCCTTGAAGGAGCCTAGTTTGCACTCGCCCCGGTCCACTCGTCTCTTGAGCGTCGTCGAAAGTGAATTCGTGATCAGTCGTCGAGCTTTAACTACTGCCGCGGAGGAAGCGCGGGGAACGGGGTGGCGGAGGGAGCAACTGCCAATGATCAGAAAGTTATATCTGTTAAAAAGTTGGCGATCGTTTCACCGCGTGGCAAGCGTCCTGCCCGTTGGAATAAAAGGAAAATTAAGGCCATTCGTTTTTCCCGCCCAACTTAACGCCCGATTTTTTTTCTCGGGCCGGCTGGCGCGCTGCTCACACAGGAATTTGGTCAAGAGGCGCATGATTAGCGTACTACATATGCGGAGAGTCCCCCCGCCCCCCTCTCCGCCGCCCGCCATGTAATTTGTCCCTGATATATAAGACGCGACAGCCTGACTGCCTCCATCCACCTTTCCCGCCATCTCCCCCCCCCCCTCTCTCTCTCTCTCTCTCTCTCTCTCTCTCTCTCTCTCTCTCTCTCTCTCTCTCTCTCTCCCTCTCTCTCTCCCTCCCTCCCTCTCCCTCTCTGAGTCAAGTGGTTGCCGCTGTGGCGTTTGGAAAACGATTTGCATTTGGACCCATGTTGTGTTCTTGTGTCGGCGACGACTTCTCGTAATCGTATACAACACAAACTGTAAAAGTAAAAAAAAGGAAAGATTAAAACCTTGCAAAGTGAAACCGAAAAGAACTGCTTCGCGTTTGTGATTTAATGTCCACCTATGATGCCACCTGTGAATGCATGCCTTGAAAGTCCTACTGGCATCAAGAAAAATATGAACGTGTGGTAGTTCAGAATACGTATTTCTGGCTGCGGCAAAATGGCATTGAAAAAAATAACTTGTTTTTCCATGTATTTAAACCAATTAAACTTACTTGCGCCAGTGATTCTCTTCAGAAATGCCTTTTCTGTCCTATTGGAGTGACCGCCTGCTTGTCTGGCCGCCCACGCGGCTCGGCCGGCCAAGCGGCGGCCAGACCCTATACCCGCAGCATGCCAGACAGGCTCCTGACCAGGCGGCGGCGGCGGCGGCGGCGCGGAGGCGATGAGGCCAGCGAGAGTGAGATAGACGTCTTGTGTGTGTGCGTGTGTGTGTGTGAGCGCGTGCGAGATGGAAAGTGCGTCTCGTCGCACCCAACAGGCCGGCCGGCCGGTCTGCCGGGGTATTATTAGTCAATCATGTTATCTACACATCTGACCGGAGCGGGTGCGGCGGACAGCCGGGGCCCCGCCGGGACCCGCCGGGTCTCGGCAGGACAGCAGCGCCGCAATGTGCTGCATACGTTATGTCTCAATCGGGAGTGGCCGCGGCCGGCAGAGCGGAGGGATACGATACGCCTTGGAGCACTCCCCGAGCTGCCCAGGGCTCCGCAGGGCTCCACAGGGACCCAAGGGCTACGTGGGAGTCGGGCGTTAATAAAGGGAGGCCGGTTTAATGTTGTGATCGCGCCGCCGCTCCGTATAGTATTTTGACAACGGCACGTTGGCGGCCCCGGCACTCGCCTGCCTGTGGCCGCTCCTCTATCCTGTAATTTCCGTGTGGGCGCAAAGTTTATCGGCGGCCGGCGGCCCACACGACGGAGCCGGGCCGCAGCAGTGCTGCGATTACCGGAGTCCCTTCCTCTATCAACACCTTCTCTCTCTCCCTCTCTCTCTCAACCCCCTCTCTCTCTCTCTCTCTCTCTCTCTCTCTCTCTCTCTCACTCTCTCCCTGCCCCCTCCCCCCGCCATGCCACCACCTGGCTCTCCCGGACAGCGAGCAATTTCAGCGTGGAGCGGCGGGTGATTAGAGATGACGCTTTGCCGTCCGTCCGTCTTGCTGTCGCACCTCTGCGTCGCCGCGGTGCCCACGGAGACCGTCATTACGAGGAGGCGCTTGACGTGTGGCGCTCCCGGCGGCCGTGTGGCGGTGTGGCGCGCGCCCCGCGCCGCGCCGTGCCGCACCGCGCCGCACCGCGCCGCGCCGTGCCGCACCGCGCCGCACCGCGCCGCGCCGTGCCGCACCGCGCCGTGCCGCACCGTGCCGTCCGGTCAGCCGTTTCGCATTCTCTTGTTGACGGCGGTGGCTTGTCGCGTCACCCGGGCAGCCACCTCGTCTGCCCACACCCGGCAGGTGGCCGCCTCGGCTCGCCTTGTCCGTTCTCGGTAGCTGATGACGCCGTGCCACGTCGCGCCTGACAGCAGATCGTGTCACATCACATATTATAGGCGCTCAAAGACTAACATATTTTCTGTTTGAACTCTCGCGGAGCACGTAAAGGGCCTTGCTCCGAACTGCGTCGCGATGTATCTTGGGCGTGTACGCCGCCGCCGCAGCCGCTCGGTTCGGGGAGCTGTGTCGTCGGGGGCCGCGGGGGCCGTGGGGGCCGTGGGGGCCGGGGTAGGGCGTGCCCTGAGAAAGGGTTCTCCTGCTGTGGGATCCGCGGGACACGCTGATCCTCGGGGAGTATTTAGAGGGAGTGCCTGCCGGGTTTAAGGCAGTGTCAGCTTGCGGGATTCAGAGGCGGGCGTGTGCTGGATGGGATGGCGACCGCGGCCGGGCGCAGAGGGGGAGAGGCGCGGCCGCGGGGGAGCTTCGACGTGATCGGTCTCGGCGCCATCATGCCGGCCGTGATCTCCACGTGCGGCGTCCATCGGGTCTGATCGGGTCCTCGGTTTGCCTCGGTTTATATCCGCGCGGCCGAAAGTTCCCCGCCAGTCGGCCGTAAAGCCCTCCGCATTCTCTCAACAGCAAAACAGCTAAGGAGCGAGCGGTCGGCGCCTGCGAGTGCCGCGGTAGGCCAGGCCGCACGACACGCGTGCACACCGGGACGCGGGGGCTGCGTACCGGCCGGGCGCCTAGTGCGCCGCAGGCCGGGTTCCCGCTTATCGCCGACGTACGTGGGGATGATCCCTGCAGGGGGGCCGGCGGCGGTCGCCCAGATTAGCAGACGAAGGGGCTCGGCCGGGCGGGCGGGGCCCGGCGGGACGCTGCGGGGTCGACAGCAGCAGGGGCCGGTCTGAAAGGGGACAAGCAGTGCTAACACTGCTTGTATTCAATTCCAGCCAATGAAACCATAATGAGCCGGGAGGACTGTGGGCCCCCTGCGGAGGCGGGGGCGTGGGGCGGGTGCAGGAGGGCGGGGCAAGATTGGTATTCGGCAGGCTGCCAAATTGGAGCGATTAGAAGATGCAGCCGCGGTCACCACCGCCGCTGGCGCCGTGCGCGCGGATATGGTCCCCTCTTCCCTGTCTGTCTGTCTGTCTGTTTGTCTGTCTGTCTGTCTCTATCTCTCTCTCTCACTCTGAACTTCGTTTTTGCAATGCCCGGGTATATTCGTACACATGTAGGACATTTTCCCCTTTGTTATATCATATTGTAAAATGAACTATCAAACCGACCGGCACTCTTTTATCTTGGATTGCATCGGCGCAGAAATGAATGTGCTCTCAGTGTGGCGGCTTTTGGCGAACTTTGACCACGCTGACAGTGCGGTGGCGACGGTTCGGATTGCCCGGATGACTCGCGTTGTGGAAAGAAAATACCGCACGGCGGCTGGGCGTGACGGGCCTCCCTCACGGGCCTTCCATTTCCTCATACTCTTCCCCGCGGCGGCGGTGGTTTTGCGGGCGGGCAGATTGGCCGCTGCCAACGGCCCTTTTATGGAGCGCCACACCGTGCCGAGCAATGAGTGCTAATGGCAGCGGCGCAGCGGCGCAGCGGCGCACAGTACGTGACCTTGCATTGTTTCTCGTTGTGTGTCTCTGGCAGCCGTCGCCATAAGCAGGGCATCTCCGCGGAGGGGAGGGAGCCTCTGCGGCCGGGGCTGCTGGGGCGCTGGTGGTAGTCATTCCACAGGGTGACCTCACGACGTGGACTCCCCCGCGTCTCCATAAGCGCTGGCCTGGTGTTAAATGCTGCCGCCACAGCCAACATTGGTGATCTCAAAATTGGCATTAGATTTTTGTACACCTAGAAAATGTAGTTATTATTCGAGTAAATCCTACCTTGATTGATGTCTAGTTTGACCTCGGCGGCTGCTCCAAAAGGCATTCTAGACGTGAATCGAGTCTACGCACCAGATATTGCGTAGTGACGAATTACTCATACAGAGTGCTTGTTTGGGAGCGGGGATCACCCATTCAGCAACCCTAGTACACTGCGCGCGCTAACGCCAGTGGCGCGACTGCGGCGCCATCTCGTGGAGGCCGATTCAAACTGACGACGGCTTCATATGGGCAGTATATATTCTACGGCTGCCTACAGTCTTCGGGCTCAAGCGGCCCGTCCGGCTGACTCACTGACTGCCGCGTGTGTCGGGGGTTGCGGCTGGTGTGCGACTCGAAAACGCGCCAGCCAAATTTATGGATTCTTGTAGGAAATTAGTATTCGGGCACTCTGCTTGTGGCGGTCGCCCGAAGTGCGGCCGTGCTGGCGGTTGGGGCGGGATGGGAACGGAGGGAGAGGTGGGGGGAGGAGGGGTAGGGGGTCGCAGCGCTTCGGCTCCGGGATGACCTTTATTCATTACACCACCCGCCCGGCTCCCACACCCAGCCACCCTTCGTCAGAATTAAGTTATGTGGGTGTGATTTGGCAGGCCTCCGCGTGGGGTTTTCATGCCCCCTCCCCTTCCCCTTCTCCCTCAAGTCCCCCTACTTTTCCTTTCGTGGCTCCCCTCTCCCTGCCGTTCGCATCGGCCGCCCCGCCCCCCTTCCGGCGTCAGTCCTCCCTCCTACTCCTGGCCACTTCCTGACCTTTCCGCTGGGCTGACCTGTAGAATGCATTAGTATCCGAAAGAAAACCAATATGGTCCATTTGAGGTAGCAGTTTTGTGCCAAAATTATGTTTTTTTTTCGGCCAGATTGCGTCGGGCCGCAGTTCTCGCGGGTGGTCCGGCCGCCCCGCTATCCAGCGCGCGGACGTTGGTCCCAAACACATCATATTGCACCGACCCCTGTAAAAGCGTGGCGGTCCCCGCCGGTTCCCGCGCCGCCGGCACGCAGCGGGAACATGCGGGACATTCCCCCGTAAATGGAAAGCCATGTCTTGATGCATTATTCGCTCCATAAAGCAGCCGCCCCCACCCCCTGCGGCCCCTGCGGCCCCTGCGGCCCCCGCGGGGGTGTGGGGGTCGGTGGGCCCCGCGGGGCACTCCACTGCCAGCAGCGCTCCGGCCTGGTCCGCTGCAGCTGGGAAACACTACAGGCACGAGCCGGACACGCGGTCCTCGCGACGGCGGCGCGGCGGCACGGAGCGCCCGGGAGGTGGGCCACCGCGCTGCACCCGTGTCCGCGCGCTGCCTACCCAGCGAGGCGCCCTGAGGAGGCAGGCTGCTGCAGGCCGAGGGCCCCCTTGCCGCTCCTATTCTCAATGTGACCTAATGTGATTGATGACTCATCTGATTTTGTAACCGTTTTTTTTTCGTCATTTCTACAATGAATTACGTATAATTTCATTGTTACTCTCGCCTGTTTTGATTTGAGTTTTGATCTCTCTGTGCCCCACATTCCACCATTTTGGATTTCGTTTGCTCGATTCATTTCACATTTTCGACTCTCCTTCTCGATACTACGTCGAGTTTTAAAATCAACGTTCCTCCCGTTGCAGGACACCCGACGCCCACGCTGTCCTGGTGGAAGGGCTCGCAGCTGCTCGAGTCAACGGACACCACGGACTCGTCGTCCTTCGGCTCGCGCTCCCGTAAGCTGCACATCCCGCGGCTGACGCGCCGCCACCTGCACGAGGGCCTGCACTGCCAGGCCGCCAACAACAACATCTCGCGGCCCGTGTCCACGGCCGTCAGCATCGACATGCGACGTGAGTACCTCACCGCAGCTGGGCGGCCATCCAGCCCTGTGAAAGGAATCTCTCAACACACACTACGGGATACGTTTCAGAATCAGGGCTCCTTTTTTTTGGAAAATTTCCAAAAAATAGTGGTACAGATTTTTAAAAAAAGCTGAACTTAAAATTTATGAGCACAGCAGTGTTTTTTGTTCGACAATCAAACGCTGGAAATCAATTTTCAATTTTTCCAATGAAGGTTCGAAATTACCAACAATATTGTTTGAAACTTTTTTCTTAAAAGCTTCTTACAAAGTGCAGAACTTTTTACAACTGCTTGTTATACTGCGATGAAATTTCGGCGAAGCTTCAGTCGTATGTATGCTAGACCGTGCCGCGGGCAGCACGCCCCGTTTCTCCTACTTTTCCCACGAGGACTTTGGAGCAGCGTTACCAGCGTTACTATGGGCTCCGTGCCCTGACGGCCCCAGCGACACGGAGGCTTCGCTGCTCTCCCCACTGCGCTCCGCAGGGACGCGGCCCGCAGACCCGCGGACCCGGGCGGGAGGGGAAATCGCAGGAATGGAAATAATAACAAACGGGTCGTAGGGGGCCGGGGTCGGGGCGGGGCCGGGGCGGGGTCGGGGCGGTGCCGGTGGCGTCACCCTCCCCCCGTCCCCCCCCCCCTGCCCTGCCCTGCCCCCGACGGCTGTAGGTGCCATCAGGCCCGGCTGCTTGCGTGCCGCGATTTCTATGAAGCCCGGGGACCCCCGGCCACTAACGCCTTCGGACGCTGTTTCAATCAGCCTGGTATATTGCCCGACGCAGGGGACTCGCCACCGCCGCCTCAGGAGGGGGCCGCCTCCGCCTTCCGAGATTCCATCGGACCGTCCTGCTCGCTCTGCGGCGAAACTCCCGAGGGGCACGGCGGAGCGAGAGAGACGCGCGAATGACGGGCGCCATTCGCCGTGTGGGTCAGGGCGCCGGGGGGCGGCCGGGGTGCGGCTGGGGCGCGGCCGGGGAGGGTGGAGGAGGGGAGGCGGGGTGAATAGGCTGGACGACGGAAGGGGACATTTTCGTTGCCGCATTTTCTACCCCGCATTTTCTTCTTGGCGTTTGCGGGGCCACGCCGGTCGTAAAGGAATCGCGGGCAGATGCTGGGTAAGATTGTTGGCGCCGCGCTGGCGCAACTCGTTACCGCAGCTTTTTCTTGGGCGTTCAGTGTTTGTGGTGAGACGGTCCACATCTGTGGGTGTCGCAAAAGCATAAAATTGATTAAAGTCACTTCACGACGGTTTTTTTTTACAATCCGGGATGCAAAGTGCCAAAAAAAATGCAGACTCAGTGACGATGAAGCCGTCACCTGTCAAACCAGTAGAGCTTCTGCGTCTCCTTCCAGGTCCAGTTTACTGAGATTCTGCGATTGATTTGTCGCAGGCAGAGGTCGTTGCCGTGACGAATGAAGTGAGCGTGACGACAATATTTAGGGGATCGATTTATCTATCACAGAATCTCTCGTCATATGGCACAGGGTTGCGCGGTGCAGAGATTGGGCTTGTGTTTTCGCCTTTGCAGCGTACAGTGTAGCACACCAACGGACTTGCGGAGGTGTCCCCGGTGTCCCCCTTCGCGAGGGGGCGAGAACAAAAAAAAATTGGAAGGGGAAGGGGAGTGTGCGGGGCGGCCGTTTCCGGGGTGCGGGGCGGCGTCAGCGGCGCGCGGCTGTCCGGCCCGTGCTGATAGGCCGGGGAGCGTGACGACGTAGCCGCGCCGAAAAAGCCGCTCACTTCCGGTCAGAAGCAACCGACAAGCAACGTGATAACCCAGACAAATTTGTTTCAAAATGTGGAAAACAGGAGCAAAAATTTGTAAAAAAAAAAAAGGAAGCGTACGCTCCCCTGATTTGTGAAGTGATCGGTCAAGGGCTGTACTGACCCCATATTCGCACCACCACCCCCTTCTCCGGGGCAAGGGGGGGGGGGGGCGACGCGGAAGGGTGGCAGCGCGTTGATGGATCAACTAATCCCTCGGCCTAACTAATCCGCCGAGACAGCGCCGGAGCCGGCGATCGCCGGCGGCACCCAGCGCCGCCAGGACTGGCTCGCGCGCGACTCGTTACTGGATTTGCAGCGGCGAGAAGCAGGTCGAGGTTGTAAAAGTGTCCAGTGGAAATGAACGGGATTTGGGGGCGCCCCGCCGCCCTCTGTCCTCAACCCTCCGCCCTCCGGCCTGCGCGAGGCGCTGACGGTTTCGTTTTCTCCACTTTGCGGTCCCCATGAAGTATTCATTTCCTTTAACTTCCACAGGCCCCCTGCTCTACCCTTTGTAACAGTTCGTGCATTCACCCGAGGAGAAAAAAATGGCGAAAAGAATGCATTCTAGAGCCATCTCTTTCTTTCTGTTTCTATTTCTTTCCCTCCCCCCTGTCTCTCTTTCTCTCACGCCGACACTCACGCTCTGCCCCTGGCCTACTCTACTGCAGTGTAATCTGGCCAGGTGTGACGTCAGAACGCTCGTTTCTATCCCCTCTAGCTGCCTTAAGCCTGTTTCGGCAGACCCTGGCGATGTGAAGCTCGGGATATCGTCGTGCAGTCCCGTTTACTGCGGCCGCGCGACCGCGTGGGCAGAGCGCGTGGGCAGAACGCGGGGGTGTTCACTGCGCGTGGGCTGCGTGAGTGGTGCGTCAATGCTGAAACGAGAGCGAAAATTGCGCCCTTATGCTCCGTGTAGCCAGACGCAAAAAGGGAACGCGCAAGCGACAAAAAGAAACAAAAAAAAAGACGAGCGAAAAAATGAAGAGAAATCCGGTTTGGCGTGGTAGATGTCGAGGGTGTGGGGGCTGTGAAAAAAGTACCGGAAGGTTTTAACGGGTCGTGTTGCGCTGCGAGGGCGGGCGTTGCTCACGCTGGGCTGGTGCTGGCCGGGGTGCGACGGCGGCAGCGGCGGTAGCAGCGGCAGCAGCGGCAGCGGCGGTAGCAGCGGCAGCAGTGGCAGCGGCGGTAGCAGCGGCAGCAGTGTGCTCTGCGTCCGGAAACGCAGGCTGTCACTGTGAGAGGGTTAGGGGGCTTCCGGACGTCTCCATTCGCGCCATTACACTTTCATATCGGGGTTCATATTATGCCGCAATGAGTGCGCCGGGCGCGTGACGCGCACCAGCTTGGGGGGGGGGGGGGGGGGGGCAGTTATATATATATAAATGTGTGTGTGTGTGTGTGTGTGTGTGTGTGTGGGAGAGAGACAGAGAGAAAAAGGGCGAGAGACCGGTGGAATCCATCAGCGATTACCAGGCCATCTCTGTGCTTGTCAAACGACTGCTCACACCCTAAAAATGCCCGCCCTTCTCCATCCCCCTCAGCAGTTACAGCGCCGCTTTCTGTCGCATTATTATTTATATTCCTTTTTTTTTTTTTTTTTTTTGAAGTTCCCTTTCGCATTTCCCGCGCTTCCCCTAAGAACCAAAGCATCGCAATCCTCTTTTCCTTTTCTTATTTTCGCGCTTTCACTTTTCCACGTTCTCTGCCATGAGTGTGTACCGACGCAGGACGCATCAGCCACATTTGACCGTCCGCCAGCCAGCGTTTCCGTAGAGGTACTAGGCGAGAAGTGGCCAACGGCCGCGAGTAGCTGCCTCGTCTACCTACGCCCGTGTGTTCGGGCTGCATCTGGCCCACAATGCTGTATACACTGCCGCCGGCGTCGCCCCGAAGGCTGCCAAGTAGTACCAAGGCTCGGTGCGGCTTCATGGCGGCTCCCGGCGGCTCCAGGCGGCGCCAAGGCCAGCACACGAGCTCTGATCGGATACCAATACGAACAAAATCGTGTTCGGCCGCGGTGTCTACCCTTTTCGCACCCGTAGTATTGATATCCCCACCATCTCCTCCCTCACAAACTCCCATCAACATCACCTTCCTCCAATTTTCATTTTTGCTCTTCGACGTGCTGCTCTGCATGATGGCCAAGAGCAAAATCAGTCCGACCGAAGGGGAATGGGTTGTCAGCTCCGCCCCACTTAGATACGCGAATGCCCTTACCGCGGCACAAAACAGCACCTGGTCAGGAGTTTCGTCATAACTTATTTTACTTCACTCTTAATGGTTTCATCACTATGAAAGAGAAGTGATGTAATTACTGATGTTGTGTGTTTTAATTTTTCAAGGTTGTCAAGTACGGATGCTGGCCATGGTTGGCGGCTGGGAGCTGGGACGTGTCTGCGGTGCACGTCTGCAATGTTCCATGCTCCAGGGGCGGGGGGTGGTGGTGGGGGGGGGGGGGGGGTGTAGTTGTATTAGGCGTGCGCGTGTGTGTGTGTGTGCGCGCGGACGTCTGTCAGCCTGACTCGTGACGCGTGCAGATTGAGCTGTTTCCGTGCCGCCCTGACGCGCATTGTCTTGCCAACAGCATCGCTTTTCCGCGCGTACACACGCACACACACATACACACGCACACACACGCACGCACGCACACATCACTCGCACCAGCGTGGTGGTCGCGGCGTTTGCACGGCACGGCTGCTGCTGCGGAGCGTCGCTGGCTTCGCGGACGTGTTGTCTGCCCGCTGCTGGATGAGCAGCCCCCCCCCCCCCCCCCCCCCCCCCCCCCCCCCCCCCCATCCCCTACCCCTCCCCACCCCCTTTTGCTCTCGCAAGACTCGCGACGAGACTCGCGTACCCAGGGCTAAATTCCCATGGGGAATTCTTTGCCCATGGGTAGGTTATGATAGCAAAGGTCACTTTGACCCGTACATTCAAGGCGCGAAAACCCATGCAAGGGTGGTTTCCCATGCGATACGTTCCTCATTGGAAAGTAGTGGCATGAACAGAAGGCCGCCAGAACAGATGGAAGCAGAAATAGTGCGCTTGAAGCTTGCACCTCTGCTATCAGTGGAAGGGACGCGGATAGGACGCCGATCGTTGTCGTCGCATAGAACACTGCGATGGCTGTACCAATATATGGTTTCTTCCGCCGTCCCCCTCGCTCGGTCTGCTTGCCCCCCCCCCCCCCCCCCCCCCCCCCCCCCTATCTCCCACCACCACCACCACTCTCGCCTCCCGGTCCCGTTTGCCGGGCGTCTGGTCGTCCTCGTCGTCGTCGGGCTTTTTGTGCGGCGTCGCCGCGTCGTCGGGGGCCGCCAAGCAGCGCAGGCCCCCGATAATCCGCGGCGAGGACGGACCCTCCCCCCTCCTTTTCTTCTCCTTAAATCCCAAGCTGCTCCCCCCTCCCCTCCCTCCCTGTCCCGCCTTTCTTTTGCTTACCCGCGTGCATACCCCCAATAGTTACCCCCTTATCGCCCCCCCCCCCCTCCAGCCTGTCCCCAGCTAGATCCACGTGTTTGTTCGCGATTTCTGCGGTCCCCCCACCTCCTGCTCTCCTTGCTCCTCTCCCCCCTCTCTTCCTCTCTCTCTCTGTCACACCCACTCTCCCTGTCCCCTGAAGCAGCGGCCCTGCTAGTCCCCGACAAGCCTTCTCTGTTTGCTCGAACCTTATTGCATATTCAACTTAGACAAACCCAAGCAAGTTCGCCATCGTCTTAAACATACGCCGCGCGGAGGAGAAGAGTAGAGAGAGAAGAGAGAGAAACAGAGGGAGACAGAGAGAGACAGAAGGGAAGGAGGGAGATCCTCACGTGGATTATCTGCGCAGAGTGGCTGTGCAGAGTCACTCAGCTTCTGAGATGGCGGACCGGACAGAGATTGCGACGCGGTTGTCCGGCTCCGTTCGGAGAGTTCGATCTGGACGAAATACTCGGGCGGGCGGGGCCGCATGCACGGGATGCCGCTGCAAGCACACGGCTCTGCGGCCCGGCTGGGCTGTCCACCGGGCGCCCTTCGTCGGCGGCCTGCGGCTGTGCGTGGGATGCGAGCGCGGGGTGAAGCGGGCAGCGGGCTGGCTTCTCAGTGTTCCCTCCGCTGCGAGGTCGCTGACGGGGGATGTGTTGTGAAGTGAGTCACTCCCCCCCCAGGAAGTACCTAAAATCGGTGATCGGCTTCGGCAACCTGCTCTATGATGTCGGTCCCTCTCAAAAACGCGGTCGAGCTCCGCTCGAGGCTCCGCTCCGCCTGCCGGCGGACGTGCCTGCCACGCGGCGGCAGGCGGGGCAGGCGGCCGGTCCCAGGCCGGCAGGAGAGCCGCGGCTCACATGTAAGTTTCAGCTCCGTCCCGCACGGAGACTCCAGGTTCGTAGGGATGAGGGAGGCGGGCGGAGTGGGGGTTGAGGTGTGCGCGGGAGGGGGGCTTCCGAGTAGTTCGGTGCCGCGCGTGCAGGTGTCGTGTCGGCACCCTGACATCTTACTCCCCCCCTCCCCCCCTCGGCAGAAGAGGTTGTTGGCGTCGTCTCTCGTCGTTGCCGCGGCGCGCGCTAAATACTAAATAGGTTTCGCAGTTGTTGGAGCAGAAAGCATCGCGCTGGGTGGAGGGGGGGGGGGGAGGCGCAGGAAGTGCCGCGGCCGCGCCGCTGAGGAGGGTGAAGAGATGCAAAGGAAGTGACTGGCCTCCGCTGTGCCGCTCGGCTTGCTTTTAGCGCGCCCGCTTGCAACTAACTCTCTCTTTCTCTCTCTGTCTCTCTCCCCCTCCACTCGCTGATACTGTGTTTGCAGTCACCCACCGCTGCTTCCTCCTCCTCTTCCTCCCTCTCCCTCATTTGCATTGACTGCTTACTACAAGATAAACGCGGCCGGCGGCAAGCGTCGCCAAGTGTCGCCGCCGTGCCGCCGCCGGCCGGGGCCGGGGCGGCGGGCTGTGCAGCGGCAACAACATGCAGCGGGCCGGAGCTCCGGGGCCCGGTGGCGCCCGGAGGCGTCCAGAGGCCCGCGCGGCCCGGGGGCCCCGGGAGGAGGAACGGTTCAGACAGTTTATGGCTTCTCTGCGGCGGATTTGGTCGCGCCTAGAGCGCCGCCAAATGGCGCTACTTGTGGTCTCCGCCCTCGGCGCCTTCTCGGCCGGCCCAGTCCACCATCAGCCCCACCGGCAGCCCACCGGCAGCCCACCGGCAGCCCACCGGCAGCCCACCGGCAGCCCACTGCCAGACCACCCCCACCGACACCTGCGGAGCTACATCTTACCAGGAGTGCTGAACAGTATGACGCACGACGGCAGCTCAACAGCAGACTTCCCGCAGAGCTCCGCCACGTCGCCGTCAGCACGCTGCAGCTTCTCCGACAGCAGGGCGCTGAGCGACAGTCAGGTCCTGAGTCGATCGCCCCTATGCACTTCCTCATTTCCACCATGGCGCCGTAAAAAAAAAAGGTGTTTTGTCACAATGATTGGTCAATATCAAGAGCTGACCTTTCTGAGTATTTGAACAGGAGACAAGTGGTCTCTTCTGCTCTCTTCACCCACAGCGCTGACAACCTCGATCAGAGCAAAATTATTAAAGAGATGTATATATGTTTCGTGGCGTGTTGTCGCTGAAAATGATCACGTCCCAGCGCTCCGCGCCGTCACCGCCTCCTCCTCCTCCTCCTCCTCCTCCTCCTTTTTTGGGAGACAGTATGGACCGAAATGAAAGCGGGCGGCGGTCGACGGCCGTATTATAGCAAAGACCATTATGCAAGGCTGCAGTCTAGGCCGGTGTGCGCGCGCCCTCCCGCGCCCTCCCGCGCCCTCCCGCGCCCGCCCGCTCGGGGTCGGCTAAATGAGGGGGAGAAAGGCATTCTGGGCCCACAAAGGGGCGGCCGCGAGGGAGAGGGAGAATAGAAGGTGGGGACGGGACGCGCGGGCTCAAAGGCGATTCATGTTGACTCTTCTGTCCATGCCGACTGCGATGGGCACCGCTGGGCACCGCTGGGCACCGCTGGCCACCCGGGCACCACGCGCCCACTAAATGTGTCCCCGTTCAGGCAGAACCCACCCATACCCCGTCGGTTTCCTTTTCAACTTCGTCCTCTCTCTCTCCCTTCCTCCCTCATGTACATTTGCCTTCCTCTCTCCCTCTCGGGCCAGCTTCATGTGAGTTAATTAGAATTAGATTCAATGGGTTTAAGAGAGGCTCCCTGTCTGGTCCGCCCTAGGCTGCTGAAAGGTCACAAGTGATACCCAGCCCATCCCGGCTCCCCCTCACTCCTCTCTTTCCCTCTCCCTATCGTAACTCCGTCCCGCGGACCACCTCTGTCGCACACCACCCTCACGGACAATAGGCATTGATTGCTACTATTCATACGTGGGATTGCTGATAACGGGTGTGATGTCACCTGCGCTGGCAGCGGCCGTCAACTCTTGTGACGGACACTCCGAACTCCGCCGTCTGCTCGATCCATATTGCATTAGCGACCTGAATACGGCCGCACGGGCAGTGCGGGCGATGTCGTGCGCCAGGCCCGATGCCCAGCTTATATCGCCATGTTGGCGCCGTGCAAGTGACGCAGTCGTCGGGAGGTTGGTCCTGTGAGTTCCTGAGGATGCGGAGTATCGGCGACATGTGCCACAAGAAAAGTCTGAGGACCATTCTGCACCGCCGCGGAGAAAATGCTATACCTCGACTGTACACAAAATAAACAATTAAACCCCCATATTTGAAAACAGTTTTGTTCGCCCCATGCATACGATGTGCGTGCACGCAAAAATGTCAATGGACTATGAACGTACAGAATCGTCCACGAGTACTCAAAGGCCTGATTACGACATCGCCCAGCCACACGGCTGTGGCCGGCGCCCAGCGCTGGCGATACCCCGGGCCTGTCTCTACTCCGTAACGTGCGCGCCTTGGAGTGGGTACAGCAGGTCCGTGTGTGAGGCAGGTAGAGAGGGCGGGAGGACGGAAGCCCTGGATGCAGGCGAAGGAAGAAATGCTCACGCTGGGCTGCAAGGGGAGGATGAAAGTCGCATACATTGGCGTTGGGGTGCTGCGGAGCAGTCCTTGCAGAGCCCCGCACCGAGTCCTGCGGAGGCCTGTTGAGTGCTGCCTGGCAGAGGGCACAAGTGTCACCGTGTAACTGCCGTTGTCGTGGGGCCTACAACCTCACGTTTTAATTTCTCGCCTCGCCCCCCCCCCCCTCTCTCCCAGGCCCCTCCTCCTTACCACCACAGTGGACGCCATGCAAGCCCCCCCCCCCCCGCTCCCTTTATTTTTTTAAAATGAAAACAGGGGTCCCCTTCCGTACGGTGTGCGGAATAGGGAATCCTTTTCCACGCCGTCTCTCTCTCTCTCTCTCATTCCCTGTCTCATTCTCCCTCCCTCACTCTCTCTGTCTCTCTCTTTCTCCCTCTCCTGGAGTGCGCGGGGCGTTAATCCGCTCCTTCGCAGTAATTTGCCGTTGTAATGGGTCGGTTGTGCGGCGCGACGCAGATGTCCTAGGAAGAGCAATGCGGCTGGGCGCGTGGCGGGCCGGGCAGGGCTGGGCAGGGCCGGGCACGGCGGGCGCGGCGGGCGGAGGGCAAGGGCTGGGCGCCCCGCTTGAACCGCTGCTTGCGGAGGGACTTGGTATGGAAATCCAGCAGCCCCCGCTGGAGCGCTTCCTTGCCCAAGCCGTGCCGTCTTTTTTTTTCAGCCCCGCTGCCCCTCCCCCGCGTCCCTTTCCTCTTTTGCCGCGGCAAAACCCTTTTAATAAATACGTTGCACGACGGCCGAAATGGTGATTCTGCTCCTGCGGATACCTAGGGATACCTAGGACAGCTAGGGCCGAAGGGGCATGCACTGGCGTAATACTCTGTACAGGCTGCTTTGTGAATTTAAATGTGAATTTTGGTATCAAATTTCTGTTCAAAATCTGAAACTCCTTTAACCTAAATTCTCAGAAAAAAATCGGCAGACATCGGCGGCTGTACCATCGACATTGTGGGGGGGGGACCTTGACATCACATGTGTGCCGACGGGTCGGTATATGCCGACTGTTGCCGTGCAGCACGCGCGCACAGACGTGACGCTGCTTTTATTTATTTTTAATTTCACGACATGTAGACTAGTGTGTGATGAGCTCCGCGGCGCGGTGCATGCGCGTGTGTTGTTGTGCTGCCCCAGGGAGAGGCGGCGCGAGAGTGTTTCTGCGGGGGGAGCGGGCATCACGCTACATACTTTTAGGCGGAATGACTTCCACCTGCCGCCCTGCTGAAGCGAGCGGAAAAGCGAAAGCGTGTAGTGAAACAGTATGGCCTCTGAGAGCATCTCCCCAGCCCCCGCGGCCCGAGGCCCCGCTACCGCCGCCGCCGCCGCCGCCGCACCCACGGCAAGGGCGCCGTGACGACGGCCGCGGCCTCGGCCAGGCAAATGAGGCCGGCTCACGATAAGATCACGCGGCAACCGAAATCAGGACCTGTCAGGACCCATGGGGAGCTTGTGCCGCGCGGATCCACAGTAACTCACGTTTGTGGGGAGTCTTCCGGCAGCGTGCTCGATAAAGTGTACCTCCAATATTCACGTAGTAAATGAGATCAAGAAACACTCAAACACACTCCCCGTTCAGTGGTCGGTCAGCCCCGCAGTGGCGGTCTGGCTGAGTGCACGTGGGCGCCGCATTTGACTGCGGCAGTGCAGGAGAGGGATGCCCGCAGTCGGGGATACCAGCTTCTCTCTCACACCGCCGCAGTAATTGGGCGTCTCGTCCCTCTCGCACTCGACCAGCCCAGCACTGTACAAGACTCATTTGTTGTGAAAAATAACCGTGTCTGTTGGTGCCAAAAACAGAAAGCACGTAGTCCGTTCGATGGTATGGTGATAGAACGAAAAAGTATATCGTGTGTGTTTTGGGAAATGATGGAAAACACGGACCATTGCCCTTGGTGGAGGGGGGTGGAGTAGTGGAAATGCGGCAAGGGAATCTTCGGACTTTAAAACCCAGCCGCCTTACCTTCTGAGGCTCGTTGCCGTTACCACGACCCTGCGATACTCCCGTGCCTGTGGCCGGTCGGGCTCCCCGCGTGCCCCCCCCCCCCCCTCCCCGGGGATAGCGCTCCCGCACGCACGCGACAGACGTCGCCACCGATAGAGCAAAAATGTATTCTTTCCCCCCACGGATGGCTTTTACTGCGGCGGCCGTCGCCAATTTCCATCTCATTCGGAATGCATTCATTTCCATATTCAAAGACGATTACGATGGACGGCGTGTTGAGGTGTGCGGTAGGCATGGGGCAGCGCCCGGCAATCGTTTTAGGGCGAGCGCTGGACGCGGGCCGGGGCTGCCTAGCCGTATATGAGGCGGCGTTTGGCCGCCAAGCCCCGCCAGTTCCGGCGGGCGGATTATATTATACACACACGCGCGCGCGCGCTCTCACACGCACACATTGCTCCGGCGGGTCGCCTTCTTTCTTTCTATTCCTTTTCTGTCTCTTCTTTTTTATTTCCTTTTTTTTCTGCACGCTCGCTCAGATGGTTGGCACAGCACTGTCAATTTGGAGCGGGAAGACGCGGGGGGACGGGCCGGGCACACGGCGGCAGCGGTCGGCCAGAGGGGACGCGGCCGCCGCGCATACACCCCGCCAGACGGTGGGAGGGGGGCTGCCCGGCCCCCTCTCTGGCGGGCGCCTGTGGAAGGCGGGATAGGCCAGCCCGCACAACCCGCGTGCGTGCAAGCAGGCTGGGCGGCCCACCCGGCAGGCGCCGTGCTGCGCGAGACTGAACACGACATAAGGACATGGATTACATTGGCTCCCCTCTGAAACCTTACTCTCTGGATTATCCCTGGATTGACCCCCAAAAAAATCCCCACGGCAGTTTTTTTTTTAATATATAGGTCCTGATCACTCCGAATTTAATTTAATAACATAACACGGGGTCACTGCAGCAAACGGTGCTCTCCGGGCTTCGCCGTCTGCCCGTCTCGGTATGAGCTAGTTTGCCAGGTTCGCCGGGTTCGCTAGGAGATAGACTCATCGCCGGCCGAGAAGCGAGCGTTGTTACTGGCGAGTGCGGCGGCCAGCGGCGGGCAGCGGCGGCCAGTGGCGGCCAGCCTCCCTGCTCCCGGCCCTCCGGTCCGAGTCGGCCGCGGTCGCCAGTGGGAGAACCGCCGACCCGGCCACACATGGGTGTCAAGCGGAGTTCTCTCTTCTTTGAATTTATGGTGTTTCCACACAGTTCATTATGTCGCATGCGCACGCGCGAGTGTGTATGTGTGAGAGGGAGAGAGTGCGTGTGCGAAGCCTGGGGGGGGGGGGGGGGGGGGGGGGTATATTTGGCAGCGTATCACGGCGTCCGTGGCCGCAGGACCTGCAGGACCCGCAGGACCCGCGGGCCGTGTGCACGCAGCGCGGTGCCCAGCCGACGGCGCGGACTCTAAATCTGGAGAGCTCCGAGAGTGTGTGTTTTGTTGTTTGCGGGGACCGAGTGAAGCTGACGGACGGTAGCTCACCAATAACAAAACCACACAGTGGCCACTGCATCAAACACACACACACACACACACACACACACACACACACACACACACACACACACACAAACACACTCACGCCGCGGACGCACTCTTAAAATAGTCACGAGAGCGCAGAACTCGACCAGGGGATGAAATTGGCAGTATTTTAGAGTGTTGCGCTGAGTGCTGCGGTGTGCGGTCGGGGGAGCGGGGAGCGGCCCCGACGGCGCTGCCACTGAGTGGGCGGGGAGGAGACAAACGGAGTGACAGTGGAGGGGGGCGGGAGGCGCTGGCGGGGAAAACTCTCCGATAAGCGGGCGGGGCCGAGTCAGGGAGCACGGCGACGTGGGGATCGTCGTGTCCGAAATTACTGTACAAGGAGGAGTGCGGCGAGGCGGCCGTAAACCCCTCGCGCGGTGCACTTTCCGTGTCGGGGTGGTTGGGGCAGCGCGGACGGGAGGGTACTACTGCCCACCGTATTTCTTGTTACCATTTCTCCTTTTTTTTCGTTTCTCACTTGTTTCCGTGGCTCTCTTTCACTCTTCCGGCGCGGGCTTGGGAGCGCGAAGGTGCGCGCGGAGTTAGCAGAACAGCACAACACCTCCTGGACGGCTGCCGTGCGACACCGACGCTAGAAATGACTGCGCAGAACCGTTTTTGCTTCCGTCTCCGCATAATTCGGGGAAATCCCTCCTCATCGCGGGCGCTTCTGTGGGCGCTGCCGGGAGCTGGCCGTGTAACCCCCCCCCCCCCCCCCTCCCTCCCTTCGCTCTGCGGGCGGCTGGCTGCCGGTACATTCTTTGACTGCGATGACAGCACCCGGCGTTCATCGCTCACCGGTCGTTCGGCCAACTTTTTACTCGGGCCATCTTTTTTTACGCATCGCGCCGTACGCCGCTCGCTGCGCCCCGCCGCCGCAGCCGCCGCTGATGCTGCTGCCGCTGCTGCGCCTCGCCGAGGCCGTCGCCGAGGCCGGCAGCCGCCCCGCGGGGCCCGCGGTTCGCGGCCCGCCCCCGGCCCGCCCGGTCCGCCTGGCCCGGCCGCCCTGCACGGTCGTTTCCTGTAATGCCCCTGCCGCTGCCTGTTTATGTCGGGAAATATTGACTGCGAGGGCGTTCGCCGGGCGCGAGGGGGTGAGAGCGGCCGTAATGATGGGCGGGGCAGTGAACCGCCGGCTTGGCTGTGTACTTTTCAGGCCGCGACTATACACACGCCCTCCGGCTCCCCCGGGGAGAGGCGGAGTCGGGCGGAGTGCTGCGCCGCTACTATGGAAGTATCTTTCACGCAAGGAACACGCAAAGTTAAAAAAAATAAGGAGAAAAAGGATAGCGGTTTTCATGCATCTAAAGTTTTGAACGGTTGGCAGCAAATTTTGGCATGGCGGAAGCTGGTAATTGGCTGGTGGCCTGACGGCGCCGTGCCCACCTGCTTCGGCGCCCGACGGCTGCTCGTCGTGTGCGTCGAGGAGGACAGGAGACGCCGTCGGGGTGCCGGGGGGCCGCCTCAGCACCGCGGCGGCGGCCGGCGGCGGCTCGTTGGAGGCCGGCACAATGGTCCGCACAATGAGGGCCGTTGACATCGGCGGCCGTGTCTTCCCGATAAGGAGGCGTCGTGTTCCTGTCCCGATGTGCCCCGCGATACCGCCGTGCTGCCCCGGGGCCGCGGAGCCCCGGAGCCCCGGAGGCAGCGGACGGCCCCAGCGGGGCCCTTCATTGTTACAAAATATGGGGCATTGTCGGCCAGTATCTGGCGGTAGTGGCTGCCGGCGGCTGCCGGTGCCCTGTCTGCCCCCTGCGGGGACCCGGGCGCGCCCCTGCCCCGCGAGGCCGCGGCGGCGTCAGGCCGTGCCACTCGGACTGGCGCGGCCTGCGGGCGGCCTCTGGCTGCACCGCCGGGCGCCAAGCTTTTCCCAACCTTTTCGCGTTTTGGGGCGGTGCGCGTTTCTGGAGGGGGGAGGGGGGGGGCGTGTCCCGAACCCCCGCCCGATCCGTCCGTTGTGCCGGGGCCCGGGGCTTCCCTCGGGGAGAACTTTGGCTCAGAGTTCGTCACTTCTGTTCCATCGATCTCCCATCTGCATGCAGAGTCCGTGGCCGGGCCGTGGGGCCGCCGCGGGGCCGCCGCGGGGGGAGGGGGCCTCACCTCACCCCCTACCTACTTTTCCTGACGCCCCCGCCGCGCGCCACGCCGCCAGTGGCAGCAGAGCGGTCCGCTCGGAATCGAACTCTGGACGTGAGCGGAATCGGAGGGGGAAGCTGCAGCAGAGCGGTACAATAGCTTAAGTTGCGATAAGGGGCGATAGGTTCGTCACTGTGACGGGGTGCTAACCACCAGACCTCAGACGCTCTCCGCGCTGCTTCCGCACTGCCCCGGCTAACGCGCCACTTCACAGACTCGCCGCCGCCACCGACCCAAATGTTCATCACGCAAAAAGAAAATACACTGGACGGCAAAAAGCGACGTACGTGGAACGATTTTGATGGCATTCTGACACAGTGGTGCCAGCTAATATTTGGTTGGAACACCAAAAAGTACTTGAGCACTAGTGATTCCGAGACAGCAAAGCGATCAATAAGAAGTGTGAGAAAGTTAAAGTAAATTGGCTCCGCCTAATGAAGCTGGTGCAGAAAAGAATAGTGCAGCGGCGTCAAAGGCTTCGGGGGACGGTGTCTCGGGTCTTTGTGTAAACAATTATGTAACACTCATTTATAGGGCTGTGAAACTAGATCCACGTACCTTCTGGCGGAGCCCGCACAGTTATTGTATTTTTCAATAGGAACGATCGTGAAGGAGGGCCGCTGCGCGAACCCACTATATCACGAAAGTAGATATAAAGATGAGAAATAGAGTGTGAGAACGGGCCAGCATGGTGAGGAGCAATCGGAAGAGTGAGGTGAGCGGCAGAAGGCAATTCCGAACAACGCACCGGAGATATGAAAAAGAAAGACAAACAAATCCGAAATTACATTTCCGCAGCTATGTCCGACAAGGAAAGGACGATAACAAAAAACGTTATACCTGCCCTTGTTTTCTCCCCTGCCCCTCTTGTTGCCACCGCCATCCCACACTCGTGTACTTCGAATGTGCCTCTCCCTCATCTCTCTCTCTCCCTCTCTCTCTCTCTCTCTCTCTCTCTCTCTCTCTCTCTCTCTCTCGTTCTCCGGCTCTCTCGCTCCCGTTCTGCCCACCCTTGGACGTGGCAGAAATGATGGGCTGTATGCCAATCAGCTTCGGCCCTTTTTTTCCTCCCCCACGCTTCCCGAGTCCTCGTCGCCCCCCGCACTCACCAGCCAGCCCCCGCCTTGTTGTGTTTGTGTCCACTCCCCTCCTGATCCCATCCCCCCGGCAAGACAGCACTGGCAGCAGTACCCTGAGGGCCAGGAAAAACAATACGCCGCCCGGCCGAGTCTCGTTCTCATTTGGACCCTGACCTACTTTCCGGATGATTTTTAAGCATTACACGTGCTGTATAAAAATCCTGCGCTCCTCGCGTCTGCGGTGGGTATTTTTAGATGTGAAAAGGGACGGATGAGAGTGTGGCGATGGTGAGTTGGCAGGGTTCAAGGAGTCGGGTGGGGTCGCTGCGAAGGCGAATCTAAAATTGGTAGAGGATGACAGGGCCGGCGGCTGTGGCCGCGGTCGCTGGCCGTCGCGGTGCCACCGCCAGCGGCACAGCCAGGACCACCGCCGCTTCGCTCTGTAATTTCCCTTCGTCGATCGGGGGCAGCGTTTGAATAAGCGAACGACAATCAGGATATTACGGGAGAAACTAATTTGGTTCTCACGGGTATCGTCAAAAGACTGCAGCATCCTGGCTGGCACTTCATAAGGAGCAATTAGGCAAAAGTCCAATTCATGGCTGATGACATTTATTCGTACATGTTTCGGACCTTGCCGTTTCTTGGCTTGTTTTCGTTTCAGTCACCAAGCAGCAGTCGCGAATCGAGGGATTCCTTCTTCGTTAATCAGCGCGTCTACAGCGTTTTTCTCTTATTTTCCCCCCTGCTCTTCCTTCCTCGCCAACATTAAGCTGGGAAATAAGAAAAGAGCGCCAGTATCTCAGCAGGTTTTCTGCATAAAATATGCAGAAACAATCTCGGGTCGTGGGGCTCGTCCGTCCGAACGGCCGACAGCCCTAGTTATTCGTAATGAGCGGCTTCCGTTTTTCGGTTCCGGTCTTTTCTCCGCGCAGTTTAGTCAGCCCGGCTAGCCCAGCCCCCCGTGGGGCCTTGTGGGGGCCCCACCGCGGCCCTGCCGGAAACCTGCCCCCAGCCATGGGTGGGGACACGGTGGCAGGGCCGCTCCACCCCGTCACCTGCCTCGGCTTGACACATTTCAGGCCGGCGAGACATCTTGTCTGGTAGGTCGCCTGCAAAGTCGTCCCCGTTTGTGAGCCCAAGTGGCCATTGTTGTGCGCAAACAAAGGGAGGAATATGCTTCAGTTTCAGCGTAAATTATGAAAGTTGGAAAATACTCCCCTCCACCTCTCCTCGCTCCAATCCTCTCTCGCGCCCCCTGCAAGCGTTGTTGGCACTAGCAGTCCGCCTCACCCGGAAGGCAAAGGCCTGGCGCCGGACACGCGGGCAAAAGGCCTCCGTCATACACAGATGAAGGTCCTGAGCGTGTGCATTCGCAGGCGTGGGCCGATCGAGCGATCACTCCCACCCCATACAATAGCCGTCTGAAAGGTAGGCAACCCGTTCTACTTTCCATCTGGATATAGGCAATAACGTTAAATTGCCCCCCCCCCTCTCCAACGCGCCCCTGGATCCTCCATTGCGTGCATTGAGGTGCTTGCGCGGCCACCGGGTCAGGTATGGGGACAGTCGTCAAAAATGGGGCGCAGTCGGTCAAATGGGACACAGTGACGGTCGAACGGGTGACAGTCAGCCAGACACATTTCCCACATCTGGCGTAGTGCGATAGGCCCGCTTCTTCGGATCTGTCGGCCAGATTCCCTGGATGTGCTGACGCACGTCTGTCTGCGTGTGTGCGTATGTGTCCGAGTGTGTCCTTTACGTGTCCGCAAGCCCCCAAGCCCCCCCCCCCCCCCCCCCCCTTCGAAGCCACCGCCGCAGCACCCTGCGCGCAGCCGGCGCCAGCTGCTTTGGATCTCCCTCACCAGCATGGAAGTCCTATTATATTCACGGGCCAGTAAACAAGAGAAAAGCGAAAAACGGAATGCGCCGCGTCCGCCTGGCCCGGCCGCCTCCCCGCCCGGTGTGGAGGCAAATCATACGGTTTCAGGTGAGCGCATCGCCCGTATATAGTTGGCTTGAAAGCCTGTTACATCTGGGGCATGTGTAATTTCACGTTGCGCGGTGGCCGGCGGCGGTGCCTGTGCTACCCTTCGGCCATGGGGCCACGGCAGAACATCGCGCACCCAACTGTATGTATAGATTCGGTACATTTCGGACATGTTTTCGTATCCCGCGTGCACATTCTGTGCCGATTGGTTCACCACGAGCAACACTGGTGATTTCTCTAGACACCTTCGCATCTGCTGAGTGCTGTGACGGGACGCAGGCGGGTCCGTTCGGCCTTCCCGTTGCGAGGCCTGTCTTGCTCGCGATTTGCGTTTCTTTTCGGCCCTCGTGCGCCGACGTGGCGCGGCGGATAATGGCCCAATTTCCGGGCGGTGCGCCCCAATCAGCCAGTCAATTCCAGCGGCAACTATTAATTGGTTCTCTGATTACGATTCCTCACGGCAGCAATGCCCTGGCCGCCCCGGCGTGGCGGCGCCCGGCCTCCTCGCTGCCGGGCCTTGCACACTACTTCCAGGCCTGCGGCAGCTGCGTGGTAGCGGCGCACGTTGCGAATCGATGCCGTTGTTTCCTC
Source organism: Megalurothrips usitatus (assembly GCA_026979955.1). Taxonomy (NCBI): domain Eukaryota; kingdom Metazoa; phylum Arthropoda; class Insecta; order Thysanoptera; family Thripidae; genus Megalurothrips; species Megalurothrips usitatus. Next base: position 1,307,964 of record CM049594.1, on the reverse strand, counting down.
CCTCACTACGTTCTTTTTCCTTTCTCTTGGATTTTGTAGTCGGGTCCTAAGAGAAAATATAAAAAAATCAAATAAAATCCGCTTACTCCTTGCTCTCATTCTCTCTCTCTTCCCCTCCCTCCCTCGGCAGGGTCGCTGCTGCACGCGTTTTCTGCGCATAAGGCTGCTCACGCGGTCAGGGCCGTGCGGACTCTAGCGCTGGACGGAAGACCAGAGCCTTATTCATGCGCCTTTTCATGGCATCGGCGTCAGGGAAATGTAGTGTAGGGGCGGAATGGGCGGACTTGCGAGCTTGACTTAAGACGGTCCGAGGCGGAAAATAATTACTGTTAGTGTTGAATGCTAAAACCGATCCAATAATTATCTTTACAAAGATGATTAGGGGAGTCAACTTTGTAAGTGCCCCGCAGAGTGGAAGAAGCGAATCAGCTGCTGCTGCTGCTTCGGGGAGCAACGGTCTTTGTGAACGGGGCCGGCACGCGTAACGCCGTAACCAGCCACTCGGACCCTTCCTTTGCCCGATGCCCCATAAATCGCCTTGTGATGGGGCGAGCCTTCATGTTTCCGCGAAGACTGTTACGCGCTTTCTAAAATTGCTAATGGATGACTCCAGCAAAGGCGCGCCCCTCCGGGCCATATTTTTGTTCTTGTTTTTATTGAGGAGAGTTTCGAATGGACGTCTCCTGCTGCTGTCTGCCCGTTGGACTCTGAAGTTGTTGTTGTTGTTGTTCCCACGTGAGAGACGAAGCCAGGAAGTGCCCCGGGGCCGGCGATGGCTAAATGAAACTCGCGTAGCCCGACAGGATTGGCTGGGGGTGTGATACGTGTGTTTCGCACTCATTCCTGGGGGTACAGACTACGGGTAAGAGGTGGCGACGTTCCGAGGACATTGGGAGACGCGGAGGGAGAGAGAGAGAGAGAGAGATGCCGGGCCAGGAAAAAGGGGGGGGGAGGGGAATTCGGACGCAGTCCGTGATGGCCAATAAGGGTAATGGCAGCAAAGCTAAGGTTGCCTTCATCTTCTCATCAGAAAGAGAGCGAGAAAGAGAAATAGAGAGAGAGGGCACGGGCGTAGCAGGAAAGGGGTGGAAAAAGAAAATGTGAGGCGGAGAGGAGGGGGGGTGAGGCTTGTAAGGGAGTTCCAGTCCCTGGCACTTCCGACGAGACGACCGAGGGAACAAGCTTGCATAGCAGAAAATAGAAGGGCATGATGGTGCCTTTTACTGGCCCGCCCCCCATCCCTCCCCGGGCTGTGTGAGCCGTGATGTCGGCATCAGCTATACCGCCGTGGTGCCGTAAAGAATCGGAACGCAAGCCGACGCCTCGCCGACGCCACCGGCCGGGAAGGCCCGGTTCGCCCGGACGGCGGATCGCCTCCCCGGCTCGGCTCTTTGGCGTCCGCACTGGCTGGTCCCGCCGATTTGGCTCGGCGCCCCCTCCCTCCCCCCCTGCCCCCTTACTCTCCACCTTCGGCTGCACACACATGACTTGGCCGACTTGACCAGCGTTCTCTTGGTTCCTTCCCACAGGGCGACCGCTGGACCCTCCCCCCTCCCCCTTCCCCACCTCCTCCCCCTACACCTCCTCCCTACACCTCCTCCCCCTATACCTCCTCCCCCCTACACCTCCTCCCCCTACACCTCCTCCCCCCTACACATCCTCTCCCCTACATATCCTTCCCCCTACACATCCTCTCCCTCGCGTCCATACCGACCACCGGACCACCCATCCAACTTTCCAGCATTGGGGTGCGTGCAATGTGGGAAGAAGGGTGGCGCCGGCACACTTCCGCACCCAACCCACACGCTCACACACACACACACACACACACACACACACACACTTTGTGGCCAGCCCGGCATAATATGTGTCGAATAACCGTTCTTCAATATATATCGGATTCCACTGGGCAGCACCCCACTGTCACACACACACTCACACATACACACACACAGGGCAGGGTGCATGCAAAGCGGCTCGCATCAGAATCAACATAACAACAGAGCGGGCCGGACAAGAGGGAAAGGGAGTAGGGGAGGGGAGCAGATGACTGATCTCGGAGGGAAGTGCCATCGGAGAGTGGGGTGCGGCTGTATGGAAGGGAATCACCATGGAAATTACCGAAGGGGAAAAGAGGCAGGGGGGAGCGGGTAATTTTTTTTCCTGTTCGTATCGCGCGACAGGGGAAAAAGTGAACACCGCTCGTAGAAGTTTCGAATCAAACCCCCGCGAAGGGCGCGTCACGTCGTCCGTCTCGGCGCCGTGTATGACGGTACACAACAACGCATCCGCGGCAGCGGGACAGTGAGAGAGAACTCTGGGAAAGAGGCGGAGGGAAGTGCGCCCCCGGGAAGCAGTGGCAGCAGAGCGCTGAACGTTGTCGAAGTCGGGGACGGCGACAAGTGCGCAAAGCTAAGCCCCCGGACGGCTCCCGCCGCGGGCGCCACCCAGACACAGGGCCGGCAGCGGGGCTGGCGGGGCCGGCAGGCCCGAGGCTCAAGTGAAGGGCCTGAGGGGGTGGGGGGTGGGCGGCCTAGAGACGGCCAGCGGACTAAAGATACCGCCAGACTTACGCCGCGGCGGAGTGTCGCTGATTCTAAACAGCCTAGCGTAGCCTCCTCTCTAGCCGTCGCCCGAGTTTTGGAATAGATCCCTCCGCCCCCCTCCTCCCTCCGCCTTCCTCTTCTCTTCCCGCGGCGATTTAACTGCGAGTTTAAGGGCCTCGCAGCGTCACACAGAGAGCCCTGCTCGCCCTTGGAGGGGAGCAAGCGCCCTTGTTGCCTCGGAGTGACGCTCTCCGGCGACGCCTAATTTTGCTCCGTGCTGCCAATTAGCGGCGCCTCGTCGAGGCGAACGATTCCGTCAGCGTGTTCCATGGCTGCGGTCGGTGGTGCACCGAGCCACACACACACACAAACGCGGCCGGCCGCGCGGCTCATGTCAAACATGGCGAAACTGCTTCGGCACCCGCTCCTCTTTTCAGACACCCTCCCACTACCCCATCTCCCTTCCGCCCCCCCTCCTTTTTCGGCAAAGATGCGGGAAGGAGCAGGATGGAGCCACAGACACGACGTGGTAGCGACAACGGACACGAGAGAGAGAGAGAGAGAGAGAGAGAGAGAGAGTGAGAGAGAGAGTGAGAGTCGGGAGGACTGCAGCGGGGGTCGTTGACAGAGGCAGGGCCGCCGCCGCTGCCTCCTGCCGATGCAAACACGGCGATAGCGGTGTCAAACAGCCGTGCCACACAGACCGCGCGATAAAAATGTCGGCTCCCTTTTGTCCACCTTTCGGACCGCACTGCTTGACGCTCACCGCTGTGTGCCCCCGCTGCCCCCCGCCTCCGGCCCCTCCGACCCCCGCCGCTTGGTGTCCCGGGCCCCGCCTCAGATTGCCCTGGCCCACTACGACGACGAGCCGCCGTTTTCCACCCAGATAGTCGCTCTCTGTTTATTTTTATGTTTCGTTCCTTCGTCTGCTTCCTCTTGCCTTGGGGATGCTACGGTTTATTACCTGTTCGATATCTGTTTCCAAGTGGCGCTTCTCGAATAAAACCGCACTGGTTCCGAGCGTCGGGGAGTCGCTGCCGGTTTTTATCCCCGTGAAGTAGGGGGCGGTGGGAGGGGCGGCGAGGGCGGTGCGGGCGGATGCGGCGCCAGCGCTGGGACTTTGCCTTCCAGTCCGGCCAGCCGGCAGGACCCCACCCACATCTCCTCCTACCGAGTATAACTGAGGTTTGCAAAGTAGCCGTGTTCGCATATTTTATGGACGACCCCGTGTCCCCGAGTGGGTGTATGAGGTGGCGTGTAGGGATTTCGGCGCGCCCATCTCCCCCGAACCCCCTCCCTCCCCTCGTTCCTTCTCCCTCTTACACCCGCGCGCAGTGCGGCGGCCGCGGGGGGTCGGGGGGTGGGCGGGTGGGCAGGTCGCTTTGTCCTCTGGCGTGCCGCAGGGGCCAGCATGCTGCCACGCTAAGAGCGCCAAGGCCGGCAGGCCGCCGCACGGTGCGCCCACGGCGCCCCACGGCAGGCCGAGTTGACCCTTTGAAATCACATTTCGCCCCGACTGCCGCGTGTGCGGGCGAGGCGAATCTGCGTATGTGGGCCGGCGCAGCGCGGCTCGCCAAATGCTGCCCCCCACACACACACACTCGCATAGACGCACACACATTCGCGCACACGTATTCGCGCAAATCGTTTTCGGTCGCCCGGCCTGCCTGGGCTGCCCCCTAAGGAGGGCCGCGTTGCACTTGTGGGCCTGGGTGACTGTGCAGACCAGACGTGTTGTAAAAGGGTGTCCCGCTGGAAAATCCTTTTTGATTTTTTTCCTTTTTCTACTGCTCGCGTTTGTTTTCTATTTTTGTTCCCGCCCGCACCGTCGTGGGCGTTAAGGGTGGTGCTAGGACGAGGCTCACGAATGGAAATGAAAATACGTGTTGACGGGCGCACACACACACACACACACACACATAAATGACTTTTTGGTTGAAGGCATTGAAGTCTTGATTTAAGGCTTTTTTGACTTAAACCGAGATTAATTTCTTAGATCGAGTCTATTTAGCCTGATGTGGCTCCAAGACCTATGTTGTCTTCATCGAAGGGTCAAACTTACTTGGTTCAATATATAAGTTGGCTTAAACCGAAACTCTTTACTTGGATTAATCTCATCGGACATTGATCCAAAAATTAACATGATCCACGTAAAAGTAAGCCTATAGGAGCTGTCCAAGAATACGTTTTTCCGGGCGCGGCGCTGCCGCGGGTATTCTCGGAGGGTTCGTTAGGGGTCAGGGCTGGCGGGGCCAAGTCCTTGCAGGACGGCGGGATAAGTCAGGAAGGACTTTCATAAATTAATTAGAGTGTTGAGCAGACCGCCGCTCCTCCGCCGGTGTAACTCGGCTTGCGTCCCCCCGGGGGCCGGCGGCAGCCGGCGGCGGGGATCTCTGGTGTTACGCGGCAGCGCCGGCCGGCGGCGCCCGAACGGCACGAGCCTCCCCGCGGGTCTGGCAGGAGGGCAGATGCGTCGGCAGATACGTCGTGTGGGGCCGCCCGCAGATATCCACGCCCTGCCGAGCACTGGGCACACTTTGTTTTGGCTGGGAGGTGGCGCCGCGAGGACGCGCGGTCGGAGCAGCAGAGGCGGCCACGGCCACGGCGGCGGCGGCGGCACCGAGCCGTGGCGCCTGCGGTCCGCGGGGTAGGCAACACCCGGGCTGGGCTGCGGGCGGGTTGCCTGGCATCCGGGCGCTCCCCGCCGCCGCCGCGCTCCACCGCGCCGGACCCTATGACGGCCGCGCCAAGAAACACTCGGAATCGTTGTCAGGCCTCCGGTGGAGTGCAAATCCCTGAACGGCGGCGTGTAGCCGTGCATCGCGTACACGATAAATGGCCGTGTGACTCAAGGCCCGGTTGGCTGCGCGTAGCCCCACACTGGCCCAAGATCTTTCCCTCCGTCCGTGTCTGCCAGCCCCCGGTGTGGAGAGTGGTCTGTCGCAGAGACCTCGGAATCGGACCGCATTTTCCATGCATTATTCCGAATTCAAACTCACGTCAGGAGCACCATAGCTCAAATAGTTCCGAGGATAATCTATAGAACGTGTGTCAAATTTGACGGTCGCTGGTGTGCGGCTCATGAGTCCCTCGCACGCGCCTCACGGGTGTCGCGTTGGCCTCGGATGAAGGCAAGACTGCGTCTGGCGTCCGGTTTCCGGGCGAGCCGTCTGAACCTGGTTGTGCCGTAATAAAGGCAAACAGGGAGGGGTCAGGCGACGATCACGCGTGGCGGCACGGCATGGCACGGCATGGCACGGCACGGCCGGGTAATGAGAAAAGCAAACACCGACGCTGGGGGGAACGTCCACTATCCCCCCCCCCTCCCCTACTCATTCTCATCTGGGACCTCTCGGCCCTGTCTTCCTTAGCGAACGTTGGAGAGAGAGAGGGGGTGATCCTTTTATCCCCTCTGCCGATTTAACCCCCTTCCCCTACCCTCTATCTGTCTCGCTCTCTCCTGGGTGCCTATCTTTGTCTCCGCCTCTCTCCTCCTCATCTCGCTGCGACTACTCGTGGTAGACAACTACGTTTACGGCAAAGCTTCTTGACTCCCGTCCTCCCCCAGGACTGGGCCTGGCCCGGCCCGTCCCGACCACCCCCGCTGCCTCTCCTCCCCGCCGGCCCGCCGACCCTCCCGAACGCCTTAAGGGCGGCTGCGCACGCGTCGTGTGTGAGATCATGTAGCCCAGGCCCGGGGACGCCCGCTGCCACCCGACCTTCACGTACGCCGGCTCCTATACCGTTTCCTATGCGGAGCAGCCGCTGACGATCCGTACCGCGAAGTGAACTACGTCAGACGTAAGCGGCGGCGGACTCTCACGCACAGCGTGGCGCGGCGGGGCTCGGCGACGCGGGTCAGGGCTCCCCAGATAACAGCTCCGTCAACAAGAAAAGACAGAAGCGGCGCAGCCTTTCGGTCAGCAGTTTTCTTTTCTCTTGACAAGTAGTAGGACGGTCGTGCGGCGGAACACGGCACCGCTTAGCGAGGTGTGCCGGGGCCTTGCAAGTGAAAAGTTTTGACGCGGTAATGAGACGCTGCGGTGTTGGCCGGGCCAAGTTGTCGGGAAGGGGGCAGCTGCTCGGCGGCTGTGTGTCGTAGGCCCGTCCGGGGGACGAACGTCTTAATGTGCGAGAGAGCGTGTGTGTGGGTGTGTGTGCCCGTGGCATGTCTGTGTGTCCAGGACCACGGCTGCTAGGTTTGGTGGAGGGTCCTCTGTGTGTCTCTCCACGGCGTGAGTCAACAACCCCAGCCTCATTATGACGTGTATACACCACACACACACACGCACGCACACACACACACACACACACCGTACTTCAAACTAACTGGAAATAATCTTGGTGCGTTACGGGCGCCGCTTACGCCCGTGTAAAACGCGCGTGATGAAATTCGAGATGCCATGCGTGACGCCGTCGTGCGTGTGTGCGTGTGTGTGTTGTTGTTTTTTTGCGGCAGCGGAGAGGAAATGCATATGGCACTGCCCTCGCCGGGAAACAAGAGAACCGCCCCATAGCCATTGGGGTGGTGGTAGTGGTTAGTGGCGAGGGTGTGGTACAACGAACCGACGCATGTTGTATGTATATGTCTTCGCGATGGCGCCCCGCCGCCTAAAGCTTTGCTGTTGGATGCGCTGCTATGGCTTTATAACTTCAGAAAATGTAGTGCGTTCGAATGGCGCACCGCTCTGCAAGTTGGATATTTGTTGAGTTCCCGTGGTGGCGGTGGTCATGTCATTATTGGCGAGGGAGTTTTCTCACCAGCATTTCAGCGAGGACGTCATTCCCACCACGAATCGGCGGACGGGAGTTTCCTTACTTAATTTTGGCCGAGGTCGCCGTCCCCGCCGAAGCGCGAGTCACATGTTTAACCCGCTCTTTCGGCCGAGCTGTTCGCCCTTTTACTCGCAGTGGCGAGTGACCGGCTGCGCACCGCACGAGACTGGGACTCGCGGAGTGGTGGTGGTAGTGGGGGGGGGGGGGCTACCGACGGCCCCTCCCCTCTCCCCCCCCCCCCCCCCCTCGCGAGGGGGTCGCACTGCAATAATATTGCGTTTCCATTAGTTTCAGACCGACGGGGAGAAACTCGGCGGCGCGCATGACGAGCGAGGCGCGTATCGCGGTGCTGAGCGGGTCTGGGGGTCGGGGCTCTCATATCAATGCCGGCGTTGCCGCGCCGGCCCCGTGTTTCGGTCTCTGGCGGGATGCTGTGAGCCAATGAATGGCCTTGCCAACAACTCCGCGGCTACCCGGTGATACATGCATCGTGCACGCGCGGTGTTTTGATCGCATGTCGATGCAGTATTTTGACAATGATGCGATTTGCGATTGATGGTTAAATATTGCAAAAATATAATACTATGAATTTTAGAGACTGCAGATTGCGAGGCAAAAAAATTTGTGCACGGTACACACATACAGAGAACGAGCCTCCCCACGAGCGCTCAGCGTTGTTTTTTTATGGCCAGGCGTTTGGCATGTTTTCCTGTAGAGCGACACCGGCAGAGGGATGAAAAGGGGGGCACTACTGCAATAAGTGGGGCGTTATCAAAAGTAAGGAGAGATGAATGACGGGAGTGCAAAAGAAGGAAATTTCTTTTTCCCTTATTTTCCTCCCGCTTTCCTTTTTCTTCTCGGCACGCCTCTTCGTTTTATACTCGTTGTAAATTAGCCGTCCTCGTATCGCGATGGGTCCCTTTCACTTCGTCGGCAGGGAGGACGTGTCTGAGAGACAGAGAGGGGTAGAGAGAAAGAGAAGAAAGGGGTGTCTATGTGTGTGTGTGTGTGCACAGGATAACGCGCGGGCTCGTAAAAGTGCAGAGGCCGGAGCTCATTGCTGCTGACCTGTCGTACCTCCGCCGGTGAGGGATGGTAAAGGACGGGTAGGGGGCGGCCGGGCAGCCGGACTGGAGAGGTGAGGGGTGAGCGGTCAGCAGCCCCCGTCCTGCTGACGCCGCGCCAGGACACAGACTACTCCGGCGTGTTACACGTACCTTAAGGTCAGTTAGTGTGAGCGGGGGCGATAAAGACGGTGCCGAGGCGCGCGCGGCGTGTGCCAAGGGACATCTCGCGGTGTCCGCCGCCGCCGTCAGGGACACACACACACACACACTGACACTCACACACACTGTCACTCACACACACACAGATATGTATCTAACGTCTGCTGTTTTCTGTTGCAGTGCGGCCGCTGTACACCACCATCCTGCCCACGGACGGCCAGCCGCTGTCGGCCCACAAGCCCACGCAGCTGGTGTGCCAGACGGCCGGCTCGCGGCCGCCGGCCAAGATCACGTGGTGGAAAGAGGGCCAGCGGCTGGACACCGCCAGCCAAGTGGTGAGTACGCCGCCTCGGCTGCTGCGAGCTGTTTTAGAAAATTCGGATTTGTAATATGTATTTTTGTAGAAATTACCAATTTATTTATTTTTTTCGAACCAATAAAGTTGTTTTTAGGAAAAGGTCATTGCTCAGGGGCACAAATTTCAATAATTTAACTATAGAATTGTTCAAAAAATATCGCTGGGAAAATATAATGAAAGCCAAACAGAAAAACTCACCCATATATTTTGGGAAGATTTCTGAATAATGCAAATGGTTACATAGTTCAGCGGGCTGTATGGAGAGGTATGGCAGCTTCGGGCCGCGTGGCACCTGTAGTCCGGTGGGTAGGCAACCCGGCCTACGGATCGGAGTGCCTGTCTACAGGGTGCCTATGGGGTGTCTATGCGGTGCGGGTTGCACGCGAGTGTCTGTGGAGTGCCAATAAGGTTTCTCCGGGGTGTCTTTGGTATGCCGACGAGGTGTCTGCGGGGGTGTCTTTGGAATGCCCGCATACAACCACGCAGGCGCAAGGGACTGCAGCGGCATCCGGTTGGACCGGCGCGCCTTCGTTGCCGACGGCGATGCGGAGATGATGGAAATGAAACACTCGGCGACGACAAACCATCTGGGCTAGGGCGCCCCCTCGGTCCACCGGTGCTCCCCGACATCCCCCTCCCCCTCCCCCTCCCCGGGCTCCCCTCTTGCCGTCCGCCGCGGGGGATGGGACGTTAGTCCTGCGGGGCGTCTATTGCCTGGTAAACGTTGCCGGGCGTGACAGTGGAGGCTGTGGCCCGGCGTGGCGGGGGGCGCCGAGGCCGCCGCCACCTCCCCGGAGCACATTACCGCCCGGCGGCGCGGCCGGTCAGTAGCGTCCGTGGCGATAAGATCTCGGTACCGTCACGTCACGACCCTCCAGGCGTCGCTCGCCCCGCCCTGCCATAACCACGACAGCGCGGCACAGACCGATATTCCATTTTTCCCTCGCGAACGGCGGGCGGCACAGCGCGGTGTGACACGGCAACGGCACGGCCGCCGCTCGCACAGGTCGGAGAGCAACAGGAGGCAGGCGGACGGGTCCCTACCACGCCGACACTCACGTCTGCGCTGCTGAACCTATGCATACGGTTTTCCTCATGACAGTGTGCTTGTGTCGGAAGCGACAGAGACGAACAGTCTTGAGCTTTACATACGAAGCAGTCAAGTAGTGTTGCGCCGGTTTTCCTAGTGAATGCCAGCCGAGGTGTGCGAGGAAGAGGCTGCAGCGGTTGTGCCGCTATGGTGTCGAGCACCACCGCCCCCGCGGCAGACATGCGGAGTGTTGAGGCTTGCCTTCTCGTGAAGGGTACTCTCGTTCCACATCCACAATATTAAATACCAAAATTCGGCCTGGAAGTTAGGTCACTACTAATGTTGTTTTCAATGCTGTCACGTGACAAAATATTCGTCACGGCTTCTACCAATGTTACGGTTTGTTTCCATCGTCGTATATTAGTACGCGTCGAGTGCGAAATCGAACGCGAATCACAAACTTAAATAGCGAGATAAGAGAACCAGACGAGTTTCAGGAGAAACGTATGAGTTAATGATTCAGAGTATAGAGAGACAAGCACACACACACACACACAGCTCCTTTCAGCTGATAGCCAGGCTGGCCACAAAGCAACGCCCCCTCCGCTCCGCCTCCCGTTCTCTAGTGGTCTGGAGTGCTCACGCTGCATCTGACCCCAAAGTGATAATCGCAGTCCCGGAGGCAGATGGACCCCCCATCCCCGCTGTGCCCCCCGCACCTCCACCCCATTCCCTCCTTTTAGGCTTCAAGTCATCCCGCAGAATTAGAGTTGGCGAGCCTGCAAGCCTGGCGGAGCCTGGTGACGAGATAGGTCTGCCAAGGTCGGCCAGGCTGGCGGAGTGAATCTCGGCCGGCTGGCTGCGGGTGGTGATGGCGATGATGACGACTGTCAGTGCGACACACTGCCGTTTTTGGTCATCGGACTAATGTGAAGGCCCAGGGTTGCATCAGTGCTGCTCCTGCCACCCCACTTCCCCCCTCAAATTTTGACTACTTTTATGAGAAGAGGTAGAGGGTGAAGAAAGAAATACTGCGTTAGATCCCCTGCACTTTCCTGCACTAATTAGTTCCTGGCGCACATACAATTATTCCGAGCCATCATTGATAATAAATCGTGTAATGGCCGCGTTAATGAGTCGGTGTTCGGCAGCCAGCCCCGCCATTGTGTGGCAGTAAGATACGGCTCCCGGCCGGCCATTATGCCTAATCCCGCGATCATTTGTGTTTTGATCCGCGCGAGGGTGCAGCCGCGACAGGCGGCTATCTGCCACGAACCACGCATGCTGTTCACCATCCACCATCTCTTTGCACTGTGCAGGTCTGACCTGACAATGGATGGACAGTGTACAAGGTGTCGTCTCGATATCGTCTCCAGATGACAATCGCTTCATAATGTCAGTTTAGATTTCTCTCGCACTCCCATCATCGAACAAGGCAAATAGGAAGAGCTGGCCTTGAGCGAGGAGAGTTGAGCGACCACTCCTCCGCCCCCTTTTCAGGGGAGACGCCCGGCGAGCCCCCCTCAGACGACAGGTGGCAGCAGTTACCGGCCCATTATCGGCGCCGCCACATGAAATAATTGCTACCTGCCCTGTTGTGTCCCCCTGAGAGGCGGGAGGGCGGGGGCTGATAGGTAATCACGGTGACATGAACATGCGTAGGGACCCGAGCTCTGACCGCAGCAGTCAACACCGTCACCACCGAGGCCTGTGACGTCGTATGTTTGCCGATCGGGGGGTGCCCCCCCCCCCCCCCCCCATCGTTCCCCTGTTCGGCTCAGCAGGGGCGGGAAGGGGGGGGGGGTCTGCTGCTGGGCGAGAGGCGACCGCTCATATGGCCACTTCGACAACGGCGGGGCAGGGGGCGCCCCCGACCGCCTCTCCCCTCCCTCCCTCTTCCCTTCTTTCGCCGTCTCTCTAATCTCGAATCAAAGCTTGATGAGGCCTGATGGAGTGGGGATGGGCACGGCAGGCGTGGTAGGCGTGGCGCGGCGCGGCTTGTCGGTGGGATACGACTACCAAAACTTTGCTGTCGAAGTTGACGCGCGGATTTTCACCTCACCCCGGCTGGAAATGGTTTTGGAAATGAATAGTGTAGCAACGCCCGCTCGGCGCCCACTGTGGTCCGGTCTGTGCCAAACCCTGCCAAGCCTCAGAGCAGGCGGGCGAGGCCGCACGGTTCTGTGGGGTGGACGAGGGCCGGAGCGCCGGAGGGCATGCGTGTATGAGGTGGAAAATAGACGATTCCAGTGACTCCCGAAGTCAGCGGCAAAGGCAGGAAGGTGAAAAGAACAAGCGCAGGCGCGACGTCCGACCCGTCACATCGTGAGGGGCAAACGAGCGCTGCCTGTCCTCTCCGATAATAAAACAAGTTTTGTTGTTGCTGCGGCGCCGCAGGTGCGATAAGTAAAATCCTGCCCCGGCGGCACATCCCGGCCGCCAGCATCCCAGACGGTGTGATGATGATCATAATTTTTCAGTCCTTCCGCTCTCATTTTCTCCCTCGCTCCCTCCCCTCGCACCTGTGGGGCGTGAAAGCCGACGCCAGGAGGTATTAAGAGTAACAGGAATATATCGATATTATGCCGGCTCGGCGGCGTGGCGTCGCGCGGCGTCGCGTGGCGTGGCGCCGTGCGCTGCATTTTCCTTTGCGTCGCGCCCCAATGTGAAGCCCGGCTAACTTTCCACCGCAACGGAAATTAGCGTCAGGGTCGTTCAGGGTGGGTTGTTACTCGGTTGCTCGTGACATGTCCGTAGGCCTGAGGTCGCGCCGAGGGAGCAAGCGGCGCTCCGGCAGGATCAATGAACTTTTGCGGAAACGCCAGTCCCCCTTCCCTTCTCCGCTCCTCTCCTAGGTAAAAGTGGTTTTACGTTGCCAATACGGAGGGGTAAAACCAATTCGTTACACGACACGTCGTATTTTGTGAAGCACGGACGAAAATTCCTCGCTGGTTTTTTTCTCCTTTGACAGTTCAAGCTTTTCATGCTTGTAACTCGCAAATTCCAACAACAGCTTTCTTGTTGGCCGCAAAAAACGTTGCGAATTACACTGGCGTCCAAATTTTCGTTAAATGTTCGAAACGCTAAATCAAGGGGTCGGAATTTACTTAAACCTGCACTTATACGTCAATCTAGCATTTTTTGTTTATGTTTCCGTCCACATTTATTCAGATTTGCTAAAATAGTTTTGAAAAACAGTTACTCTTCGCGCCAGGTCTCGACAACGCCGACAAAAGACCTGACGAGTGCTACGGGCAGAAAGATTCGCGCGTTGATGGCACACTGAAATGTATCTGTACTTGTGTTTCAGGAGACGAACGAGGGCAACATTTCGACGTCCACTCTCAACTTCACGCCGATGCAGCGGGACAACAACAAGACCCTGATGTGTCGGGCTGAGAACACGAACCTCTCCAGCGCCGTTCAGGAGGACGAAGTCAAGCTCAACGTCTACTGTAAGCACCCACGCGTGGATGTGCGGATATAGTTCCGGCTCTTGCTACCCGCGCTTTCCCCTCGGTTTTGGTAGCCGTTCTGTTTTTACCTCTGACGTACAACTAGCCCCTCCACTGTTCATTTTTTTAATGAACAGTCTTGATTTTCTTCCCTGAATGTGATTGCTTTCCCGTCGTAGGCTGTTTGTCTGTACGTGCCCTAGAATCATCTTAACCAATCGACAGGTGATTTTTCAGTAGAGGAGCGTCCAACGTCCAGCGATACTGTTGATAAAGTCACCCTCCACCCCCATCCCGCGAGTGCGTTTTACCTTTTAGTCGACTCGAACGACTGTCAAAATGTGTGTGGAAAGGTGTTCGGCCTTGATCACGGCCGGCCATGCATATTTCAGACGCCTGTTTGTGACGTTGTTGTCCGTGGGGTATCAAAGGGCGAGCCGCATATTGGCTTCACCCCTGTGGGGACCCCATTGGGGCTCGTCTGCCGGCGCGGCCGCCCCTCGGGGCCCCGGCGGGGGCACAGTGGGGGGGCCGTGCATGCGTAATAGCCCCCAACAGCACCACCGCGCGCGACCGATGTTCGTCCCTGACGTCGCTTTCGTCGACTTCGACAAGGCAATCTCCTTCGCGAATTTTGGCCCGGTTTTGTTCCGATTTGCCCTCACGAAAGAAGCAGCGCGCCTCTGACCGTTAGCGCCAGAAAACCCGCAAGTCTCTCACAGCGCGTGGAAACCACGTGTCGTCGAACCATCTAAAATTTCACTAAACCATAAACAGTATATAGCTGGCGCAGTGTCTCCACACGGCAAGGTGGGAAGGTGATTTGGTTTCTGCTCTAGGCCCACCGACGTCGCAGAATCTCACGTGAAGGGAGCTCAGATTTTGTAATCGAGAGATCAACTGTGGGTAGAATTTAGGACAGTTTGTGGCCGGGTTGGGAAGAGATACTGAACATTCATTGGTGCTCGGAGGCACCTGCACTTTCGCTACGCGATAGCGAATCCCTCTCACAATGTCACCCACGGCTCCTTTTGACAGCTCGTTCTGATTTAAACGAGAGAAGTAACGCCGTGTGGTTTCCTCTTGTTTCCAGATCCACCGCGGCTGAGGCTCGAACTTGGAAAATTGATTAACCTCGCCGACATTGAGGAGGGCGACAGCGTTTACTTCGAGTGCCACGTCAACTCCAATCCGCCGGCATACAAAGTGGTGTGGAAACACAACGTAAGTAGTAAATGGTTCCGCGCTCTGGCAAAAGTCAATCTTGCCACACTCTGTACCCTCTCATCTCTCTCTATATACACGCCTCTGTTCCTGCTTCTCCCGTCGGCGTCTATCTCCCGCACTCTCACTCCCGCCCCTTCCTCTCTCTCTCGCTTCCCCCCCCCCCTCTCTCTCTCTCTCTCTCTCTCTCTCTCTCTTTCGTTACCTCTCTCTCTCTTTCGTTACCTCTCTCTCCCGCCGCTTTGTGGCCGCTGGCCGAGTGCTTTGATTCGTGCCGATATCGGGGAAATTGAAGTGTTATTGTGGTGCTGAGTGATTTGCTGATTAAACAACGTACAATCTCGGGGTTTGGTCGTTGTTCTCTGCCGCTGCATGACTTGTGCGTAAACACACGCGCGTCCTCCCCCCTTCCCACCCCCTCCCCGCGCCCCATATCCCTCTTGCTCTCACACATGCACGCACACATACTGCATGAAAACACACTCACACATACAGTGTTCTGTTGATTAACACACGACACTCGTACCCTCGTCAATAACAGAAAAAAGAACACTAATTTGACGACCCCTTGTCTAATGGGAGCCTCTACTGAATTGTGATCACAGTCTTATCGGTCTGATACAATACATAACAGATGCGCATTCAGGGCTACGCTGACACGGTGGAAACGAAGTGCGAAACTTTACACTGGGCCCGTGTTTCTGTTTCCATCTCTGTTTTTCCATCTTTTTCTTTATTCATTCACACGCCTTCCACCATGGTGCATCCAGCTTTTTTTTTCAGTATTTCACGAGGAGCAGCGCACAGCGACATCCGTATCGCAAATGAATTAGGTGCTGCTTCTTTTTGACGGGGACGCGCGAGGCGGGGGCGCCATTCGGCCGCTGTGCCTCGCCGTGTGCCTGCCGTGTGCCGCCCGTGTGCCGCCCGTGTTGCCCTTGCTTGCATCAAACGGTAATCAGATCTGGGGAGGCCGGAACCTAACCCCCGGGACCCCCTCCCCCCTCCCCTCCGCTGGCTGGCTGCCGGCCCCGCGCTGTCCCAGGGCCTCCTGCCCGCGCCCCGCCCCGCCCCGCACCCCCGCCTCCTGGGCTTGGCCTGCCCGGCGCGGCCGCCGTGTCGACCTCCCGGTCGAGTCGCAAACGGTGGATGGAGGTAACGTCCCGGCTAATTACTCATCTCTGTGCACAATTTAATTTGGCCTGACCGTCCCTACAAGAGTGGGCGGGTTAATATTGACGAGGTTGGAGCAGCGAGACACGGCCGGCAGGCGGGGCGGCAGACCCGGCGGGTGGACGAGCGGAGCTGCGGATCAGCCGCGATGCGCAGGTGTGGTGCGGTGTCCTGCGGTGCCTGCGGGCTACCGGTAGCGGAGCCCGTGACAAACCGGTTGCCAGTTGAAGCGCCGTGTTTTAATCAACACACCTCGACGAACACTGCGAGGTTCTTATAAACTTTATAATTACCTGGCGATGTTCAATTTTGAGGAACGGGGTCGGCGGCGGTCGGCGGTGGGTCGTCGGTGCTGGAGCTGAAGGGCTGCTGCGAGCTGGAGCGCTCTCGTGAGCGCTATAAGTGCACGAGCGGCGCCGGGGGGCGCCGGGGGCGCCGGGGGCGCCGGGGGCGCCGGGGAGGGGAAGAGGCTCCGGCAGGCGCCGGGAATGTCTGCAATAATCATTTTCCCCCGAGTGGCACCACTTTTTAGAGCAGACACCGTTACCCGTGACAAGGTGCGCGGCTCACCGCCGCCCATTCCGCCGAAACATCTCATAACCTGCACTCGGAACCGGGCACGCGCGCGCACGTACACGCACGCCTACACCAACACACACACAGACACACGCACGCACTCTGCCGTGCGACAAGCTGCCGTGAAGGGCCCGCATTCAGCCATAAACTTGTTGCAAGATCCAGACGACCCCCCGCTGTCGTTCATTTCATGGTGAAGTCGCGTATGTCGCCTCCCCCGCAAGGGAACAGGGGGAACAGGCTGAATTCTCACTACTCCGCTTCTGTTGCAGGGCGTCCCCATCCAGGGCAACACGAGGGCCGGCGTCATCCTCATCACGCAGAACCTGGCCTTCCAGCAGCTCCGCCGCAGCCAGGCCGGCAACTACTCCTGCGTCGCGTCCAACGTGGAGGGCGACGGCACCAGCAACGTCATCACCCTCAACGTCATGTGTGAGTACCATGTGGCTGCAACACGGCATCCCCGGCACCTTATTGGCCGCGTTCGGTCGACTTTATGTAGTTGCGATCTAGACACTAAAAGTCTCGCGCAACATGAATTAATACCAGTATAAAGGCGCAATACTGCAGTACGCCTACAAGCTTTGCCCCAACGGAGGTACCAGGTAAATTGGGTGGCATATGTTCAAATACGGTTCCTTATGTGATGGTTATTATAGATTCGTTTAGGTCAAAAACCATATGTGACCGCGGTCCATAGGTGGACGCGTCCATACTCACAAATTAACCCATACATTGATACGGACCATTTACCTGTATCCTGTATGTAACAATATGCGGGCTATGTATTAGTGTGTACAAAGACATATGATAACATATGCTACGTTAAATATGTATTTCTAATGGTATTGCACCATACGCCCATATTCAATCCACTTTACATGAGGCGACATGCGCTTCTCAATTAAGTTGCGAAAATTGAGCCAAAAATGGTCTTCCTTGTCCGCTTCCACGCAAGTGTTGGGATAAGTTCCTCTTCGCCACTGGAAGGCGTCGCACCACAGTGTTCCAGTGAAGCCTGAGGGCAAAAGTGCAGCCGCACAACACACATCTCCATGAGGCCCCTTATTTTATTTGCCGTTCCGCTCCGCCACCGCAGGGCCGCAGGGCGGCGCCGCGTGCGGAGCTGCAGTGTAGGCAGTGTGCACACACAGCAAATAACATAAATCGCGCGGCGAGCGCCCCTCTGGACAGCGCGCAGCTCCTTTTATGGAGTCTGCCCAGCGCGCGCCCCGGCCGCCCCGGGCCCGACGCGTTAGTGCATGCCTCCCGACGCCGCTGTGCCGCTGTGCCGCTGTGCCGCTCCTGCTGCCCCCGCTGCTGGACATCCGGACCGGGCCCCACTACTGCAGTGGGCCTCTGCTCTGACGTGGCTCTCTACGCGTCAGGAGTGTGCTCCGCGCAGTCGGCCACCCCCTACGCAGCCGCTGCTCTTCGTAAAATAAAACTGACGCGTGGAGACGCGGCCCGGGTTTCTGCCTGCATTGCCGCCTAGCGCCTGCGACCTTTAGGGTAGGCCAGCCCGCCCCGCCGGCGTGCTTTGCGGGCGTCTGTATTGCCTACCCAACAGGCGTCACGAAGTGCGAGAAGGCGTGAGAGGGTAGCGAGGGGTCGTGCTGTGTGGATACTCGGGTCGGCTCACCGACACGGACCGTACTTGGAGAGGCGAGATCCACTCCGTGCCCGTCCTCCGTTGGCTGGCCGACCCACCACGGCTGTCCGGGCCGCCGCCGGGTCTGCCAGACCCGGCGGGGTCGGCAGCGGCTCTTCCTTCTCAAAATTTACGCATACATGTTATTAGAGAAGGACCTCGGCCCCTAAGGGGATGTGGTGGAATGGAGGTCGGGATGTGGCCGTCCCAGGGGGAGGGGAGAGGGGCGGGGTCAGGCCGGGCACAGAAGCAGCGGCGGCGGAGCCGGCAGCACAAAGTGCCACAGCGTTATAGTGGCCGTCCTGCCCATGGGTGCCGTTTAGGTGGTGCTACCTTAAGCCACATTAATTCAGCTTAAAGCAGCCTCTTAGCCGTGGCGCGGCCCGGCCTGCCTGCTGCTACCTCCGGTGCCTCCGGTGCCTCCGGTCCGGCCCCGGGGCGCGGCTCGCCGGCTCGCCACTGTCGGCCTGCATATGTATGTGCCGGACGAGCCCGGCCGTGCGTATTCCATCACGGAACGGACACGGACTGGGCTTCCCGCCGGACCACAACTCGAAGCGCATCGCCGCAACAATCCGTCGCTGCCCGCTCTCGGCTGCATAGCCCGGAAACGCGCCCCAGTCTCCGCATTTCCACCGCGCGCAACGCCCCCCCCCCCCCCCAATCCGTATAGTACTTTTGATTCGAGCGAATGTTACGTGGTTGAAGTGGGCTCTCCGGCCCGATAAAGCTCTGCCGGAGGCTCGGAGGCCAAGCGCCCCTGCGGCCCTGCGGCCCGGAGGCCCCGGCTGTGTCTGGCCCTGCCCTCCCGCCCCGCTGCGGCCCCGCCGGCACTACTACGGCTGCCTCGCGTAACGCACTCGGGCCATAACCTCCGAAATATATGCACGCCAGTTAGCACTACTCTACCTGAGGCCCAGGTATTAACACAAGAGGGGGAGTTTTGGGGGCCCTTTCCGGCCACCCCCTCTGTGGGCCTCACGGGCCACTCATCGCCGCTCAGGTACCCGGGTACCCGGTCCCGCACCCGGTCCGGGGGGCGCAACAACAACAACGTGAGGAGCCAATGAACCGCGGCGATAGTCTGTTCGAGAAAATAAAATGAGAAGAGGTAGAGAGGCCTCCCGCGAGCCGACGCCGATGGCTCCTTGGGCCGGGCCTCGTTGCAATCCCTGATAACTCTGCCCCCGCGCGCCCCGGATTAGTCCTCCCCTTTCTTTTCTATGGAAAATAATAAAAAGGGAACTTACGAGAAATGGGAAAAACGGGGCGCGGCGAAAGGAAAGCGCGAGTGTGCGGGAGGGTGCGGGGAGATGTGTCGCGTTGGGGGCGGTGAGGGGAAGGGGTAGCGGGGTGGCGGGGGGGGGGGGAGCGAGGTCGGGGATCCAGGCGGAGATGGGCGGCAAGGCCTGCGGTGCCTGCGGCGGGGCGCGGCCCCGGGGCTGGCTCACCGGAGCCTGGGAAAGGCTTTCGGGGGCTGAAAAGACGCGAAGGGGTCGCCCATATTACGCGGCAGGAGGGCACAGGGCAGCACGGGGCAGCACGGGGCAGCGCGGGGCAGCGCGGGGCCGGCCTCGGGAGCGGTGGCCCGGGAGTGGAGGGGGGGGGGGGAGGGGGCCACCGCATAAGGCTGCTTTATTTTTCTCCTTGCCCTTCCTTTATGGGACCTATCTGCTTGCCGTGAACCACCAGCTAGGCACACCCGCAAGGAGTACAGGGGGCGACCTGGGGGCGGCCATAAGGGGAGGGGGGGGGGGAGGGAGAGAGGGAACGGTGAGGGGAAGGGGGAGAGGCGCGGCGCTGCGGCCGGCCCGGCAAACTGCTGGAGACGAGCAAGGCAGTTCAGCTCAGCAGGCGCGGAGCAGCGCGGGGCGAGGCCGACGACAGACTGCACCCCCGCCCCTCCCTCCCTCTCCCCCTCCCACCCCCCCTTGCCGCCGCCGTCGGTGACCCCAACGAGGTCCTAGTCCCGACGCCGGCGAGGTGCGGCGTGCACCGCGTCGAGCACCGCGTCCCGCGCTCACCCGGCCCTGCGATGCCCTGCGATGCCCTGCCCTGCGGTGCGCGCCGACCCTCTCCGCTACGGTCACCCGGTCTCTCTTGTTTTCGTCATCTTGCGACGAAGAGCGCTCTTAACTCGTGCGTGGCGGAGCCCCCTCCCCCCCCCCCCCCCTCCCCTTACCCCGGCCGCACGCGGTGCATGTGCGAGGAGGCCGCCGCCGCCGCCGCCCGTCGGGAAGGCGGTGCGGAGTGAGTCATAAGCTGCTGTGGCGTCGGCAGGCAAACTTGGGTATCCCCTTAGGCCACCCACACTCCGCCCGCACCGCAGGAACCGTCTCGAGATAATTTCGTTCGGTTCCCACCTTGGCGCCGTCTCGTCTCCCTTTTGGCGGTGAACACACGCTGGCAGCGAGGGGAAGGCGTGTGTGTGTGGGGGGGGGGGGGGGGCTCCCCTGTTGCGCACCGTATCGCCCGCACACCTTTGTCCGCAAGTACCGAGGCAGTAGCGGCCGACAGCCGCCCGGAAGGCCGCCCGAAAGGGTATTAAGGTCCGGCCGGGTCCGACCGGGTGCTCCGGGCAGGTCTGCCGCGCGTGGCCGGCGCTGATAGGGCTGAAGATACTGCTGGCCTCCCAGAGCCCCCGTCGGCATCGGTACCGTACGCTCATCCCTGCCCCCCCCCCCCCCCCCCCCCCCCCCCCCCCGGCTCGCCCGTCACCCGCCCCGCCCCCGCCCTCCGCCGGCCACCACCATGCGTCCCGGGCCGCACCCTCTTACCGCAGACTGCCGATACCGGGCTCGTTCGCTACTCATCCCATAAACAAGCAGCACCCCCTCCCGCTCCCCCCGCCCCTCCGCAGGGTCGGCTGGCACCACCGGCAGGTATCTGGGCGCCCTGGCGCCGCGTCAGGCCGCGGTCGGGGCCGGCCAGGCCTCGTCAGGGTTAATCTGCGCCAGGTGTAGTCACAAACGCAATTAAAGGGCCCCGCGCACAGCGGCGCAGCGGCGCGCCGCGCTCGTGTCCAACTTGCCGAGGGGGAAGTGGGTTGCTTTCCGCCACGATCTTCCGATAGCAAAAGTTTTGCAAGCGGTTTGATGGGCTCGAAAACCGCGCGCGGCGCGCAGCCCGTTCGCCGCCGGCCGCCCTCGCCTCGGCCGCCCCCGGCCGCCCCCGCGGCCCCCGCTGGCCCTCCGTGGGCCCTCCGTTCCCAACTACTTGGGGCCCCCAACTACTCGATGGGACGTGTTTTCGGCAGCGAGCCTCATTAAAGCGCGGAGTGGTGAAGTGAGTTGGAAGGCCGTCTCAATAACCGAGATAGGATTCAGGGATTCAAAACGGACCGCCGCATTGTCCGCCCAGAGGTGTGATGCGACCTTGTTTTTTGACTGAGCGGCAGCGAAGCCCTTGCCTCTCTGGCTACAAAATGTTTTGCACGTCTTTGTGTTTCGGTGTGTGTGTGTGTGCGTGTATGTGTGTGCCGCGCGATTTCTAGAGAACGGTGAGTGGAAGAGGGATTAATATTGGAATGTATTCTTCCTCCGCCGCGCCGAAGGTAACCTAACCTGAGGAGCGCCACAGCTCAAATAGTTTCAAAGATAATTTTTACAACTAGTAGTCTCAAATTTGCCTGCTGCCGTTTAGGCCAAAGTATTGGGCCAGGCGGGGAGCAGTGATTCAGGACGCGGTCTGGCGTACCCCTGCCTTATTGTTCTCATACCAACGGCCGCTTGACCCTGTTTTAACTTTCCTTTTGTGTGTGCGCCTTTGTTTACGTCGTGTTTGACATCTCCCCTCGAACTCAAGTAGGCCGCATTTCCTCGTCGCGGCGCGAGCTGGAGGCTAACGGGAGCCGCCGCCACCTCCTCTCCTCCCTGTTCGTCTCTCCTGTACGTCCTTCACCCCCTCACATGGAACAGTTGTGTGTCATCGTTTACGTTGCGTACGACACCTCCCCATCCGCTGGAAACCTGGAGCGCCACGCGTTTCCTTGTCGCGACGCGTAAGCGAGCCGGAGGGAGTTTTGCTGGAGCTTTGGAATTTCTTGAACTTGCCAAGAATTTCGCGGAGACCAAAGACGTGTTTTCAATTTAAAATAATTGATGGATTTTAAATATTATTACAATTATTACAACGTTATTTCTTTTGTCGCGGTCGGGGAGGGGGGGGGGTTGCGCTTTCACGTCGGTAATATCCGCAATGAATGCCCCTGCGCGCCCTCCGCTCCCTCTGGTATGACAATAATAGTGAAAACTTTTCTTCTTTCGGCGGCTGGTGGATATTTTCTCTGAGAGCCGATAGAACGGTCGCTTTCGATCGGAAATTATTTCCCGGATCACACGCACTCGCGCGCAGACACGTCGCCCAATAAGAAACTTGCCGGCGCCTTCCGTTCTCTCTTCCCCCTCTCCTCCCCACCCCCTCCCTCTCCCCTCTCTCCACGATTCCACTCGCTCTCTTTCTCGCTTCCTCACTCTCTCTCTCTCTCTCTCTCTCTCTCGTTCACACGCACACACACTAACGCAGGCGCGCACACCCATTCCCAGAAAGAAATAGCAGGAGATTTTTTCGTTTCCGCATTCCGCTCTCCGGCGACGGTGACGAATTTCTCCAACCCGCGTCGATTTATATTCATATAAACCATTACCCTTGTGGTCTTTTTGATCGAGCCCGAAAATCACGCCATCGTGTTTTATTGCCTGCTTTATGTTCAGAAGTATACTTAAAAACAAGTTCATATCACCGCAGGGTGTAGTTCATCCCGCTCGCGGTCGCTCGCGAGGCATGCCAAGTCGCGTCTGATTAACGTCGCTGTTAATACGTTTTATTTGACCTGATGCTGGGGCTCGGGGCGTGAGGGGGGAGGGAGAGGCGGCGGCGGCTGGTTATGAGGGAGGCTACTGCCGTAAGCCCGACACACGGTGGCGTGGCGCGGCGTGGCGCGCTCTGACGGCTGGACGTTATATTATGGAGGGTGGTGTGGCGGGGCGGGGCGGGGCGCGGTGTCCGGCAGCGGCGCTCCGCTGGCCCCGCTGGCCCCGCTGGCCCCGCTGGCCCCGCTGGCTCCGCTGGCTCCGTCGGTGTCTTGCACACAGACTCATATCCGAGGCCACCCATCTCCAACGCCGCCGCCGCCGCTGCGGGTGGGTCTTATCGTCTCCGGCGGCGACGTGTAGGGCGGCTCGCTGGCGTGGGGCTGGTGGGCGGGGTCAGGTAAGGGGGGAGGGGGCAGACAAGGCCTTTGGGGTCTCAGCCAGCCGGTCCACCCCGCAAGAACACACGCCCCGGCAAATCTGGACTGAGCGCGCACACAAAGGCGAGAGTAAAGGCGGCAGCGAGTCCCGGGACCCCTGTCCTGTCCCCCCGTCTGCCAGCAAAAGGTTTAAACGCCCATTCCGGAGCCGGCCGGCCGGCCGGC
The DNA here is from genome assembly GCA_026979955.1 of Megalurothrips usitatus. NCBI lineage: Eukaryota > Metazoa > Arthropoda > Insecta > Thysanoptera > Thripidae > Megalurothrips > Megalurothrips usitatus. The sequence continues at coordinate 1,284,533 of CM049594.1, read as the reverse complement.
CGGCCGGACCACCGCGGGGGTCTTTATCGCTAGCGATGTAAGGCTCGTAAATAAGTCGCCGAGGACGATCGTGAGTATCTCGGAGCCTCCCGCGCCGCGCCGCGCCGCAGCCCTCTCCTCTGGGCTCTCGGCGTGCCGAGGCGTAAATCCTTCTGCCTCCCGCTCTCGTGCACGCATTTCGTTTTCAAGGGCGCTGGCCTGGAATACGGTCGGGCGGGCGCAGCGGCGCGACGCGACGCGACGCGGGCCCTGCGGCTCTCCGGCCCTGCGCCCCGCGGCGCTGCTAACACCGCGACGCCGCGCATCCCGCGCGCGTCAAAAATGTTGACTTCCCGCTGGCGGCGCCGGGCCTGCTGGGCTTGTGGGTTCGCTGGGCTTGCTATGGGCTTGCTGGCCGCGCTTGGCGGCTCCCCTCCGGCCGGCCCCCGCCCTTCTTCCGGATCGTATACCTCGGTAAAGGTTTCGTTATGAGAAGGTCCATCCGAGGACCCGACTCCCCAGCGGGGCCGCAGGGCACATCACCCGGCGGGGGCCGCCGGGGGCTGCGTCCGCGCACTCGCGCACCCTGTGCCGCGGCCCGCACGCAGCCCCGGGGACGGGCGGGCAGCAGGTGGTGTCCAATCAGATCCATCCGTGTTGCCGTCGGCCCGGCCGGCACACCGCAGGCCGAGCCGCAGGCCCCGGCCGCCCCTCGGACACGGCGTGATGATGTCCGGCCTGTCTGATGGTGTTCACATGGGGCGGGGAACAAATTGAGAACTATCGTTATACTGCATCCTGATTCAGCGGGCCGCCGGCCCCACCGCCAGGCTCACCGTCTGACCGCCAAGCTCACCGCCCAATCTCCAGACTCGCCGCCAGACTGGGTCCACCAGTGTCGCCGCCCCCCGGAGAATGACTTTCCCCGGCTGCGGCGTTGTTTGAAAATGAAAATGATGGGAGGTGGCGGCGGGAGGCCCGGCCAGGCGGGGCGGCGGTGCGGACGGGGACCGCTATGAGACGGCGGTGACGTGCTGCGGGCGGCGGGAGGATCTCAAAAAGTGGTGGATGATGACGGAAAAGGGGGTTACGGAATGCACCCGGGCGCTGGAGCGGCAGGTTGAGAGGGGGCCGGCGAAGGGAGGGGGAGGCGGGCAACTTGATGGAAAATAAATTACAGTTGATCTCTGATCAAACTGAGATGAACGATCGGCAAACTTTTCTCATAAGAATGACCCAATATACAGCAGGGAAGGGTGGAGAGCCGAGACCGACGGAGTATAGAGAAGAATGAGCGAGCGAAGGGGCCCTCGAAGGAGAGAGAGGGGGCGGGGGAGACTTGCAACAAGATATCATCTGCGATCAAGTGCCCCTTAATCATCCTGCCATCGATCTCGTCCTGCGTCTTTACTTGTTGCCGCGTGGGATTAAAATCGAGTGAGAGGCATAATGTGACACACTGTGTAGGCTTCCGGAACAAAGTCCCTAGATTTACAAAAGGAGTTCCTTTGTTTGTTTGTTTGTTTTTCCCTTTTTTTTGAAGCTAAGTTGTCGCCGAGGGAATTAATGTGTGAGTAAAGTGCTCACTACCCGCATCTGATCACTTCCCCGTGTCCCCGCCGAGAGAGCCATTCACCCTCGCATTGAGTGTGCGGCAGTGAACGCCGAGTAGAGGCGAGGTGACTCCGCGCCCGGTCTGGCTGGCGGTGTGTAGCGCTCCAGGCAAAGCGGTGCTCGCGCAGGCGCCCGCCCAGGCGCGGCCGGAATCCGGTGGGGACTTGGACCAAATCGGACTGATCTGATTGGCCTCACACACACACACAGAGGATATCGAAGTCGCTCCATCCACGCCGTTTTTTGACGGCTCGCTGAAAGAGCCAGCCGTCCCGCAGTGCTGCGCTGCCGCGCTCCCTCCATCCCTTCCCGCCGTGCATGGCACCTGATAGTGATCTCGGGCCCCGCGCCTGCAGTACAGAGCGGGGCGGGCGCGAGCGGCGCGAGCGGCGCGGCACGGCGCCTCTATGGGTTCTCACCGAATGGAGTGGCCCGCCGAAAGCGCTGAATTGGGAGATTTGCGGAGGGAGTGGTTGTCGCAGGGCGGCAGCGGCTGCGGCGCGGCGGCCAGGATGCGCCGCCCTCCTTCACGGCTCGGGTTCGGCGAGCGCGGAAATAGTTTCATCGCAGAATCGTCGTCTGATAGCGCCCGCGCGCCCGCTTGGGCCGTGTATTTACGCGAGGCCAAAGATTTTGGAGTGTGTCACGCAAGTGTGCGTGGCGGCGGCGGCGTTCAAGGCGATCGTAGCGATGCTCGGGGTCTGTGTGCCGCCGCGGGGCTCAGCGAGCGCGGGGGAGCGAGACGCGGCAGGTCCTCAGCGAGCGCAGCCCTGAGGGATCGCCTCCCTCCCTGCACAGTTGAGTGGGCAGCGGCTGGGCCCGGGCCGGGCCTTCCTTGCTGGTGGTCGGCGCCTGCCCCCGCGCCCAATGCAGTCTCACTGATCGCCCTCCGGGAGCCTGCGGGCCTGCGGGTCTGCGGGGGGTCTCGGACCCTCTTCCCGACGTAATCCGTCTGGATGGCGCACAGCAAGCGGCGACAGGGTGACGGCCCGCCGGCCCCGCGGCCCCGCGGCCCCGCGGCCCCGCCCGCCAACAGAAGACGTTGCCGGTTGCGTTTCTCCGAGCTCCTCGTATTCTGATTCCGCATTTTGTTCGTCTCGATCGGAGGTCGTCTCCCGGCAAAAGAGGGGTGCCCACTTCAGAAAACAAAGTACATTATGCTGAAGCCGAGCATAATGTGCTGGTACGTAGGATGTTCGACGTTTGAAGTACAAAGTACGCTTGACCTAGGCGTGTAATGCTTCTTTTTCGAGCAGCAAACCACAGATAGGTTCCTCGTATCATCGTATGCTCATGCAAAATTTTTCGAATTCTCTCACAAAAAAAGTCTGGTTACCCCCCCCCCCCCCCCCCCCCACCCCCTCCCTCTCTAACACACACACACACACCACTTCTTTTCTTCCTACCGTCTTCTAACTCTTGCAGAGGTTATCTGGCGGCCTTTGTCAACGAACCATTCCCCTCAACTTGTTTCCTCTCCCTCTCTCTTTTTCTCTCCTATATATAGAACGCAGGCACGATATCTGTCTCACTGGCCAAGTTTTTGACTCTCAGCAATGCACCCCGTCCTCTTTTCGTCTGCCTCGTGTTTCTTTCTTTCCCCTAAAACTTCCTATTTTTTACCTTTTTCACTGCAATGCACGACGCTTTCTGCGGACAGGGTGCGGAGCAGGGCGGATAGGGGGAGAAGAAGACTTTGCAAACGGAGAAAATGAATAGAAGTGAAGGAGAGAGCACAGAGAGCACAGAGAGCAGAGAGAGAGAGAGAGAGAGAGAGAGAGAGAGAGAGGTGGCGTGAGTAACAGACGCCGCCTCATGGCTTTTCGTTATCTTTATGCAACATGGCCGTCCCAACTCTCTTATTGCAGCATGTTTGTGTGCGGATGCGCTGTGTGTGTGTGTGTGTGTGTGTGTGTGTGTCAATTTTTGAGAACACGCCGCCAGAACCCTGTGGCTCTGCAGCCGGGCCCGCGCTGCTGGGCGTACGGAACATAATAAATGAATTTAATTCGTGTCTCTCGGGGTAGTTGGCAGTCGGTACTCGTTCCCGAAAATGTTATTTGTGCGCGTCGGGAACAGGGCTCTGGGGCTCTGCCAGGCTCTGCCGCCCGCTCTGGATGAACGCTCCCAGCTGTTACAGTTGCGAGCACCTCACCAAAGCACCTGTGATCTGAGGGCTGCCGGAGTCGACGCTCGTGGGTTCGAGTGCGTCCTCCGCTCTTCCTCATTTTCCTTCCCGCTTCCTTTCGCCACATCTCCATTCCATCCTACTGGACCACCAAGTGTGTCTCCCCGCGCACCCGCCGCTCCTGCCCTCTCACCCTCACACACACCACACACACACACACACACACACACACACTAGTCCTGGTTCTCGTAGGACTTGCACATTTCAGTAAGCAGCTCCCAGGGGCTTAGCGTCCCCCCCCCCCCCTCCCCTGCCACCCTCTCTCTCTCTCTCACACACACAGGCATGCACACACGCTGGCGTACCAACAGTCTCTGCTACTCCTCCACGCTCACACACACCCTCACATTCACGCATGTCGCCATAGGTATGTCCGAAGCTTCAAATTAACTGAGCGGCTTTGGGATTTCACAGCGCCTACAAGTTGGCGCTATCTTGCAGCTCAGCAAAGTAGAACCGCGCGCGGCAGCAGCAGCGGCGGCGTGCCGCGTGTCGGGCACGAGCCAAGCACACGGCGGGGCTCACGCTAAGCACGTGCCGCGTGTCGGGCACGAACCAAGCACACGGCGGGGCTCACGCTAAGCACGTGCCGCGTGTCGGGCACGAGCCAAGCACACGGCGGGGCTCACGCTAAGCACGTGCCGCGTGTCGGGCACGAGCCAAGCACACGGCGGGGCTCACGCTAAGCACGTGCCGCGTGTCACGCACGAGCCAAGCACACGGCGGGGCTCACGCTAAGCACGTCGTGTGTCGGGCACTCGGTGGCCTGGACACCCGCCGCTGCCGCAGCTGCCGCAGCTGCCGACTCTTGATGTGGCATTCCGCGGCCGCCTCGCCTCACTCCGTCTCGCTCTGGCAGACAAGGACGGACGGGCGCCTCGTATCGTGGACGCGGAGGTATCCGCGACGTCACGGCCTCGGCGCCCCCGTGCACGTTGTGGAGGACCCCGGGCAGCCGCCGCACGGCCCGCGGCACGGCCCGCGGCACGAAACGTCTATCCATCTCCGGGTGTCTCTATTTCGCGCTCGGACAGCTATCCGATGTGACCCGCCAGCCCCGCCAGCCCGGCGGTGGCATCAGCCGGCATCGGCCGACCTCGGCCAGCATCTGCCCCCTCGTCCCCCTCCCGTACGGCCCTTGGTATTTATCCGGCTGCTTCGGACCTGTCGTATCCTGACGCTCGCGCAGGCGCTCGCCCCTGACAGCTAGACGCGGCCGGGGCACTCGGATGGCACGCTGTGCGAGGCCGACCCGATCGCAGAGCGGCCAGCGGATGAGCGGATGAGCGGCCGAGTGCCGGTTAGCAGCGCGCCGCCACGCCTCCTGTCCCATCTGTCCGCCTTGATACTCCCCTCACCTCTTTTGCATTTTGGCCCTGACAATGGGCACGCACACACACACACACACACACACACAAGCGCGCGCACACACACGCGCGTATACGCCCGTAGCCATGCAATTGCCAGAGATCGACGCCTGCAATTTTTCTGTGAATGTGTTTCGATCCCACTCCGCGGTTCCTTTACTCGTCCCTTTCCCAGAGACCACCCTTTATTTCCGCCTGTACACCCCTTCCCCCCTCCTTCTCCCTCGAGGCTGATTGGCTGCAACGGCGGTGCTATGTGGCCGGGGTCTTTCTTCTTTTATTCACACACGTTTCGCGAGAGAAAAAGAGCGGAGTGAGCGAGAAAGATGAGAGAGAGGGAGGGGGGAGGGGGGAGTGGGGACGGGGGAGCGTTCATAAACGCTCCACTATGGTGACTCATGCGACCGATACCCCCCTTGACACACTGCAGAGCGCTTCCTTCTACATCATATGAAGATGGAGTCCTAAATCGATGGCGGATTGGACAACATTGACCCGTGAAAAACGAAACATACATGTCGCATGGAACATTGTATGTGTTAGTGATACATGTGCCGTTAACGGTTGCGTATATCCAATTACGTCCCAGCATCCGAACATTTATGTTAGACACGCGGAATATTGTGGTCGGGTTTCAAGCACACATGGGTAGTGTGGTGTGTGGTGTGTGGGTGTGTGCGGGTGTGTTTGTATTGCGGGACACCATGCAGTCTTCGTGCTGCTCCTGGCCGCTTCAGTTCGTGATACTCGCTGGCAAAACGGCACTGAGCAGGCGAGCCGGGCCGGGCAGTGCGGTGAGCTTCCTCCTCAAGTCAGCCGAGCTGATCCAATAAACGGGCCCTGACGTGTGCCACCGCAGCGCTGCGCCCGCCGGCGGCGGCTCTGCCAGGGGTGGCCATGGGCGGCCATGGGCGGCCACGGGCGGCCATGGGCGGCCACGGGCGGCCACGGGCGGCCATGGGCGGCCACGGGCGGCCATGGGCCTCGCGCCTCCACCGCGGTCCGGGCCGCCTGGAGCAAGGCCTGGAGCCGCGCGAGGCTGGGAGGGCGGGGGAGGGCGCCCTCTGTTGTTCCCTGCCTGAAGCCTCGGACCAACTCGTTATGCGTGCGGGGGACAATGGCAGCCCTCGGGCCTTGTCCACGAGGGCGCCTGCTGGGTAGGCAATCCCGACCTCTGCGTGCGCGAGTGTCGTGCGGGCTGGCCTACCCTGGTGCTTGCAGGCGTTTCAAGTCGTCAGTTCTGTCAGGACAATAGGCAAACAGTCTAGTATAAACCTGACAGGCAGTATGCGGTAGTCACAAAGTTTGTACACTGCCAAAAGAGTCGCACTTAAATTACGTACTTACCTAGCAGTGCCGCGCTGCCTGCTCGGCGCAATGCTGCACAACAAGAAGTGGTTAAGGAGGGGAAGGGGGGGGGGACGGTCACGCGCCGTCCTCCAAACAAGCAGTGCTGACCTCGCTCATCAAGTACTACCGGATTGCAATGGTCAGAGTGCAAGTGTAAGTGGTGGTAAACTCGGTGGGCCCCCGATAACTGGTGCAGCGGACTCACCCCCCGGGGCGGCTGTTACCGAGTCCCGGCCCGCCTCGGGAGGGGAGGAGGGGCTGGAGCGGCGGTCTGCTGCCGGCATTGTCCGAGGCCGCAGCAGGTCTCCATGGCGGGGCCCGGCGGCCCCGGCCCCCGGCCGGTCGGCCATCTGTCAATAGTTGCCAGTTCCTCAACCCTTTCAGCCGGCCGGCTCTGCCCTCTTCGAGTTCCTCTTGCTCTTCACGCCCTCCTGTCTCTTCTCATCAAGTCGTCGGATATTGTGGCGACGACCCCCCCCCCCCCCTCTCCCTCTCCCTTCCTCTCTCTCTCTCTCTCTCTCTCTCTCTCTCTCTCTCTCTCTCGATCCGTTTTTGGTCCGAACTACAAACCCATCCGACCGCAGCGCACAGCGAGGCGTGCTCGTGTCGCACTTTCAGCGGCCAACATTCTGGGGCGGGCTAACGGAACAGACCGGACCTCGGTGGCCTCTGGCCGGCTCTGGCCGCCTCCAGCCGCCTCTAGCCGCCTCTGCCCGTTCGGAGCATTCCCCGGGCCGGACAGTGGCACGGCGGCGACGGAATTCCCCCCCCCCCCCCCCCCCCCCCCCCCCGCCCCCGCGGCCGCATCCTCGTGTGCCCCGCCGGCCCCGGACGTCTTGGCTTGTGCGCGGGCCGGCGGGCCGGCGCTGCAAGCGCGCGCGCGCCAAGGCGTGACACAATTGGCTGGAATGTGTGCGCCCGCTGTGTGGCCCGCGATTGGCCCCCGCCCCCGCCGCAATCAAGTTGCTCGCCGGGTGTCCGCAGGCTCCACAGGCAGGGTGTCCCGGCTGCACACATGTGGCCCGCTGTCTGGCCGTGTCGCCGTCTGATGTGGGGCGCGCACTGGCGGTGCAACTTGTCCCGCGGGGCCGGGCGGCACGTTCACGGTTTGGCTGGCCGCGGGGGTCTGTGTTCGTGGAGCTGGCTGCGTCGTGTGGGCGGCCGAGGCGAGGGTGAACCGGGGTGTTCCGCGGAGGCCTGCGGCCTTGCGGCCGCTGCGGCCCGCGCCGGACGGTCTCCGGGGGGGAAGGAAGGCAGGGCCGCCTCCTTGGAACTGTCCGGCCACAGCTCTCCCTCCCTCGGCTCTCGGCTCGGCCGGCCTCGGCCCTCAGCAGCAGCGCCGGCATCCTCTGTGGGCGCCCGTGCCGCACACAAAGGCAAAGGCGTTCCAGGACGGGGACTGCGCTGGCTGCGCGTGCGTGTGGCGTGGCGGCGCGTGTCCTGGGCCGGCAGCGGCGGTGCCGGGTATAGGCGTTACACGGTACTCGGGTACCAGCAGCGGTCCAGATAAGGCCGCGTCTGCTTGTTGTGTGTGTGTGTGTGTGTGTGTGTGTGTGTGTGTGTGCTCCTCCCGCTGATACTCGGTTCACTCCGCGGAGCACTCTGGTTCTCGTACAGCCGCCGCGGCAAGCGTTGGACCCTCGAAATTTTTTTCCAGCCTTTATCGGCGTAGTGACAATGGCACCCTGCGGCCCTGCGGCCCTGCGGCCCTGCGGCCTTGCGGCCCTGCGGGGTCGCCCGGGGAGCTGGTTTATCCGCGCCGCTCCGATCAGATTATTCATAACAGTCCGCTGTGATGGCGCTGTAAACTCGTCGCCGTAACAAGGCCACCGTGTCGCAGGCCGACGGCCGCCGGGGCGCCGCTGTCTCCGCGCCTCGCCCGGTGTCCTGGTGACCTCCGTACTCTCTTCATTGCACGGCCTGGGATATAAAAATGCAGACTCAAATCGCCCGCTTTTCTTCAATTTTGTTTCGAATTTTTCCATCGTGAGGCACATGTCAGGCGGCATGCAGCGGTTTTAGTACGATCATTATGCTAACCGAACGTGAGGAAGGGAGGTGGGTCTGGTCGTTTCGGTTTCGCTTCCGCTGTTGTTTTTCTTTTCTCCTCCCACGGCTGATGTCCGCCGCCGCCGCCGCCGCCTTCTTCCCTACCAGACGCCCCCGGAAGTCGTAAAACGCCTTCACGCGTTGCCGTTTGTGTAATTAAACGCGGTGAAACATAAATGGGGCTGCATCATGAGGGCTGCGGACGTGACGCGGGGCCGGCGGAGCGGCGGGGCGGCGGCGCGGCGGCCGAGGGGCTCCGCGTCGGACGTGGGAAGGGCCCAGGCAGCAGGACGCCGCTTCTACACCATCGCCACGTTGGGTACAATTTCCGAGAAAATTTTTGGCTCGCACTACGCGAATAACTTTTACTGATATTATTTATTCTCACTTTTTGGGGGGTGGGGGGCTAAGAAACTTGTCGGAAGTGGACGAACCGCCGACCTGCGTCGTTAGCTGCCCCGCGTCTCCGGTGCGGCGGCAGCAGGCAGCAGCGGCAGCAGCGGCAGCTCCCCTCGGCCACTTTATTGTTGCCGGAAAATGGGGTGCGCACCGCTGCTGCTATCTAATAGGACGAAACCGTTAAATAATGACGTAAATGAATTTTTGGCTTTTGTTGTGCGCGACGGGGGCCGACGCGCGGCCGGTGCTCAGGGTGGCGAGGGCCCGGCGGCGGCGGCGTCTTTTGTAGCTTTCCATTTGACCGCGAGTGACTCCCTGCCTCTTCATTTCGCATTAATTCAGAGCCGAGTTGACGGCGCTGGCGAGGGGAGGGCGGGGATAACATGAAATATGGCGCGGGCTGCGTGAGTGAAAGAAAAGGGTCGGCCCTCCCCCTCCTCGCGCGCCCCGCGGCCCCCGCGTGCCCCAGGCACGTCTCTGCTAGAATTTTAATTAGAATAGGCGATTAGTCCGTGCCGGCCCGTGAATAGACAGCGGCGCATTTGCTGGAGCTTTGCAGCACACGTGATCTTGCGCTCAGCAAGTCTTGTTTAATCCGTGATGAAGGCGCCTGTTTGGTCCACTGTAAGTTGTCCAAAATGTAATTTGTCCCAACCAGTTCGTCATCATGAACAACCATTATTAGTTCTTTGTTGATCCTGACAGCTAAAAATTTTGAATCGCGGAAACAAAAAGTTTGTTACTCATGACAAATATTGCACTGAATCGTGAAATTTCGTTTGTTTTGCTTATTGCTTTCGAACTGAAGACTAGTTATCAGAACGTAAAATTGGCGGTCACAACTTATAGTTCCCATACATTCTTATCTAGATTAATTAGATTCATTGCACTAGAATTTATCCGAGCAAGACTACGCTGCCCACAGTGCCTGCAGCGCCGATCGGCGAGATTTGACTTGGACGTCTCTTTCCTGACCACGTGTGCGCTCTGTGTGTTTCAGACAAGCCGGTGTGCGTGGAGGGGCAGAAGCGGGTGTACGGCGTGGCGCGGCAGGAGAAGGCCGAGGTCCTGTGCCAGGTAAGCTTTCATTACGCGATAAACCCGGTTTAGGGCAGCGGTTTGCGCGCCCCGCGTCGCCTGTCGATGTATTTTTCATGAGCGAGTAGTGGTCCCCCGCCGGCTGATGCCGTCGAGCAAGCAGGTAAGCCGGGGCCCAAACGTACATCCACGGCGGGCGGCGGGCCGGCCGAGAGCCGCGCGGGAAGAAGACACACTTACCTTTTGTTTTCACGCCCTGTCCATCTTTTTTTTTCCTGAGTAAAAACAAAATACGTTGAACCAAGATGTGAAAAGTGCACTGTCACGCCTTCGACATGGAGTCACGCCAACCGCATGGAAGTGATTTCTTTCCGACAAGTAATTAACTCTCGTTTTTGCTGCTCTCTTTCTTGCTCTCTTCTCTCTCTCTCTCTCTCTCTATCTGCCTCTGTCTATCTCTCCTCTGTTTCATTCGTCATTCCTCTCCTGAGCCAGATCAGAATTGAATTAGCCACTTTCCTGTGACGCTCTCAAGAATTCATTATTTCATTCGACATGACCTCGAAGAGTTTTTACAATATAAACATCAGACAAGCGTTCGCTCATATTTCGCAATTCTCTGAGACTGTGCCCCGCGCTGGCCGGCGCCTTCCCCGCAGGTGACGGCGTACCCGCCGGCCGACACGTTCCGCTGGTCCTTCAACAACTCTGCGGAGACGCTGGACGTGCCGCCCGCCCGCTACAACACGTCGCCGACGCACGCCCCCATCCGGGGCGGCACCGCGGTGCAGTCCCGGTCCACGCTCACCTACACGCCCGCCTCGGAGCTGGACTACGGCACCGTCATGTGCTGGGCGTCCAACCGCGCCGGCAGCCAGCGCGAGCCCTGCGTCTACCACATCATCGCAGCCGGTAAGGTCCTGCTCGCGACATTTCGAAAAACAAGTAGGTCGTGTGTAACGGTTTGAGTTTGCCACACACGTCTCGTGAAAGATGACCGTCACGAAGTGACGTAACTTTTAGGTAATCAATTTATCATCACAGGATATGTTGTCATATGACGAACAGATTTTACATCGTGCATCAAGTCATGATCTCCGTTAGTAACTTGTGAAATTTTGTTGTGCGCGTGTTTATGATTTTCGATCACTTTATTATTATTGTTGTTATTACTACTTTAAAAATACTTAATTGAAAACCACACTTTCCGGTTCCCCGCTTTGGAGGCAACGGACTTTGTGGGGAGGGGAAGCGTTGGGTATAATGCCATTATTCGACAAGAAGGATGGGCCAGAGAAAGGGGAAGGAAGCGATTGTGGTGATTGCAGCCGACAAGTAGTAGCACAGCGGGGGGCGGGCGGAGGGTGGGAAAAGAATGGGAGCCCGCGAGCACGCCACGGCGGCGGAGGAAGCCCGCAACGCCTCTGGTTGTTGTGTCATTCGTGGCCACTGATTCGTTGATAACTCTTGACGGATGTGGCGTGAACCGCTGATTCCGCACAAACCACACACAGAGGCCCGCACACCACTCGTATATGTGGTCGGCAGTCTCTCGTTCTCCCCCCGCCCCCACCGACCCACCTAACGCCCCGCCACACAACAGTGAAAAACGTTTGCAGCGTCTAGACTTTTTTTTTGTGTGAGGCCGCCAAAATTTATCGGGTGCAGAGCTGTGATAGTGTGCCGGTGTTTGTAACGCCCTCCCCGCTCCCGTCCAGCAGTGCCGCCAGCGCCCGGGGCCACCGGCGCGCGCACCCGCCACCCTGACATGACATGTGGCCGAGTAGTGTCGTCTTACTCGCGGACCCACTTTACTCCCGCCCGCCTCGGCCGATGTTTGAGAGGGCGCCGACGGCCGACGCCAGCGTCACCCGATCCCCGCCGATCCCTTATTTAGAGGAGCGAGCTCCGGCCCCGCCCCGGCCCCGCCCCGGCCCCGCTCCGGCACAGCAGAGTGAATGTGTGAGGGAATTAGAGCGCTTCCTCTCGAGGACACTCTACTGGTGGACGAGGGGAGGGGGCGGCGGAGGAACTTTCGCACCTGAAGGAACATGGCAAACGCGTCGCGTATGACAGATGGAGCGGGGAATAACGAGGAGGGGAGGGGGCGGGTACCTGTGGGAGACAAGTAGATGTACCTGGGTAGGCGGAGGCATTACTGACGGTCAGCCTCCGGCGGTCTGCCCTCGCCTGTCCGGCGTGGCAGTCTGCCCCCCCCCCCCCCTCGCACCGACTCCGTCACCGCCCCTGTCACGCGCCGCTCCTTTGGCACATTGCGGCCGCCTGAAACTAGTTAGCAACTGCGCTGAGTGTTGTGGTGAGGGGTCCTGGAGGGGCCGCCGGTACCAACACACACGCCGAGCAGACACACACACACGCGCGCGCGCACGTGCACGTCCACAGACGCGCTCAAGGATTTTCAGTGTCGCCAACTACAACAACTGTCTCCGCCTGTGACCTTGCGGAGGGCTGCTGCGGTCAGGTGGGAATCTTGTCAATCAGCGGCGTACTGCGGCCAGAGGCTAAACCCCAGCTGAGGAGTGCGTGCGCGGCCCTCGAGAAGCGGCGGCTGCGGCGGCTGCGGTGGCTGCGCGGCAACGGCTGGGCGCCCGCGGGGTAGGCAGTCCCGCACGGCGGGCGGGCGCTGCGGGCTGGCCTACCCTCCCGACCGCAGGGGCCCCGGGCAGCCCGACTGCTGCGGGCCCCGCCCGCCTCCTCCGCAGCTCCTCCGCACAGTACGTGACGCTCTTCTCCTCTGACGCAGGCAAACCGGACATGCCGTTCAACTGCACCCTGCTGAACCAGACGTCGTCCGCGCTGGGCGTCGAGTGCGTGGCCGGCTTCGACGGCGGCCAACCCCAGCGGTTCGAGCTCGAGGTGTACGAGGGCCAGCGCCTGCTGGCGAACGTGTCCTCGGACACGCCGTCCTTCACCGTGTCCGGGCTGGCCCCGGGGCTCGTCCTGCGGATGCTGGTGTTCGCCTCCAACAGCAAGGGCAGGTCCGAGTCCATCCATCTCGAGGGCTTCACGCTCAAGGGCGCCGAGAAGCAGACAGGTAAGGAGGTGCCAGGTGATGCGTGCCCACAGTGGAACGCACACACTTAATGTTTTGCGCCTGTTTTTGTACATAAAGGGATGAACAGAATTGAACATTTATATCTCATGTACGACTTTGTACATAGTTTTGATCAATTCGCACATAATCATTTACATGTTTTTTTTTTGCGCAATTGAACGATTTTGTTCATAACCTATGAATGTGTATATATGTGCATGGTTAAGTGCAAAACTGTGAATAATCATTTAGTGTGTAAATCGCGGAGCTCGTGAGAGTCGGGCTGACAAGGTGCTGCTGGCTGCCGGTTACAGAGGAGAACCTGCTGTCGCTGCTGGGGCCGCCCGAGTTCACGCTGACGCCGGTGCTGGGCGGCGTGCTGGGCGTGGCGGCGGTGGCGGTGTTGGGCGCGCTGCTGGTGGCGCTCGTGGTGAAGCTGCGCGCCGGCTGCTCGCGGCCGCTGGGGCTGGCCCTGGGCGGCGGCCGCGGCCACAACGGCCACCGCCCCGCCGCCCGGCCGGCCCAGCTGCCCCTCAAGGACAAGGCCGCCCTGCCGCTGCGCTCCGACGACCTGCCGCCCTACTCGGACAAGGACGAGCGCAACCCGGACCTCATCCCGTGCAACAAGGGTGAGTAGGCCGGCTCGGGGCAGCACCCGAGGCGCCCCACAGTAGCCAGCCGCCGGAGCAGGACCTGGCGCCGCTCGGCGTGTATCCTCAGTCCGCCTCGGCCAGGAAACGCTGTTCGTGCGTCGGTGGACTGCCTACTGCAGAGGAGGCGCGGCGCTTCCGACTCGCCCGGCCGGCAGCATTCGGGACGGGACGGGCGCGAAAGCGACCATTACCGGTTTCGCTGGAAGTGCCAGTGCCGGAAAGAGAGGGTGTGCGCGGGCGGCGGTGCGGTGATACGAACCACACATGTCACACAGGATGCGTGTCAGCGGCAAAGTGTGTACCGCCCCGCGCACACAAGAGGCGTATATGGATTTCCTGGATTGCCAGCACCTCCTAAATCAACGCTGGAGTCTAGGTGGGAGCAAGGACAGGGTGGGGGGGGTGGGGAGGGAGGGGGCGCCGCCTTCTAAGGTGCCGACGACGGAGGGGCTGGGGAGGGGGCGGGGGAGGCTGTTTGCTGGGGCACGAAAAACCACACGGATAGGGAGACAGTGACAAATGAAGGAGAGTGGCGGAATGAGTAAAAGGGGAGGAGGGGAGGGGAGAGGAGGGGGATCAAACAGAGGACGCACGAGCCTCGCCGCGGCTGCCGCGGTGCCGTGCGGCGCCGTGCGGCGCACAGGCACACACCCACTGTTTTCAATTTGCAGTTCGCAGCCGCAAGGAAAACGAACTTATGCTTGCAGCGTCGGAGAAAAATTGGATTCCATTTTATGTTTTATTCCCCCTTCTGTTTTCTGCGTTGTTGCTTTTTTTTAAATGATTGATTTTTTTTAGAGTCACCGCAGCCGCCTATACCTGAGCTGAGCAGACTTTGACAAGCTCCCTACTGCACTAGGCGGCTTTTACTGTCTGGCGTGTGTGTGTGTGTGTGTGTGTGTGTGTGTGTTGTGTCTGCATTGCGCGTACTTAGCGTTTTGTAAAGCGACATGAAAACTTGATCTGAAGATGCCTTGCTGCCGCGCCGCGCTGGCCGCCTTCGGTTTTACGCCGCGCCGTTTTCGTTGCCGGGGTCGACAGAGTGTGCCCAAGGGCATTGCGGCCGCCCGCGCGAGCAGTTTGCAGTAAAAAGGCACTGAGCCGTGAGGGGGCGGGCGGCGGGCGGGATTACCTGCACACGTGCCCGCTGCCTCCCGCTGCCGCCCGGAGCCGCCGTAAACAAGGCATCTGCCGGGCGTTAGGGCGGTCATTACGTTGCCGGGGATTGCAGGCCGGTGATTGGGCGCTGGCATGACGGAGACGGACACACCCGCGCGACGCGGGGCTGCGGACAAGTGGGAGCGAGAACTCCTTCGGCCGCTCCCATGTGGCGGCTCGGTACCGTAATTCATTGTCATTGGGACGGGATCTATGACTAAATACCAGATCACAGAATTGTAGTGCAAAAGCTGTCTTCTGCCCTCCTTGCTGAGACTCTTGATTTCTCTGTTGGCTTGTTGGTTTCGCTTGTTTTTGTTTTCTGTTGGTATGAGAGAGATGATACGTAATTTCGTGACCAACCGTTTTAAACAAACCCAATTAGCCAAACTACATAGATTCCGACCGAAATCTTTACAGAGCGGTCGGCTCAGACCGGCTTCAACAGATTCACAGCTACTTTCTTTCTTTTAAGGGAAACGGGCCAGAAAAACAATGTCCACAGGGTGTGTCTCCTCTGCGTACACTCTTTCGTTTCTGGCGAACGCTTTCCGCCGGGTACGGCACTAAAGCCGTGCAATTAATCGTGGGTGTGCGCGAGCTGTGCGGGTGCGGGTATCCCGGGGTATCCCCTTTCTTTTGGGTTCCGGTGCTGCGGCGGGTGCTGCGGCGGCGTCACGCCGGCGCCGCCCAGCGCATACCTACCCGGAAACAAAGGCGCCGCGGCGGGCCGCAATAAATAAGGGAGGGAACTCCTACACGACGAGACAAGACAAATACCATTCGAGTCGCCGCGCCGCTCGGCGGCCGCGCGGCGTCGTCACCGTGTTTGTCTTGCGGCGGGACTTTCTTCCTCGGCGGCCGCTCAGGTGGCTCGGTGCGGCGCGCTGCCTTGCGCTGCTGCGGAGCGTCGCACGCACCCACACACACACGCACACACAAACAAACACACACGCACACAAGGGTGTGTCACACGGTTCAGCGCCGTGCGTGCAGCGACGACAACACGCAGTGCGCGGCTGCATCCCCTCGGCTTTGAATCACAAGAGTGATGCGTGTCGCGGATGGGTGGGTGGGATCAGCGACCAGGACGAAGCTAGGGAGTAGCCGGAGTTGGAGTGCAGCCTGAGGGGAGTCCAAGGCAGCCCGCGGGAGCCCACGGGAGCCCACGGGGGAGGGGCCCGGCCGGTGCGGCGGCCGCGGGAAGCGCGCAAGGAGCCGGGAGCTCCGGTCCGGTCCTCGGGGAGACTTATCCCAGAGTGGTCCAGTGCCCCACCCCGAAAGGCCCTGGGGCAGTGCCTTTGCCTTTCAAATGGCTCCACTCCGCGAGAGATCCCGCTCGGGCGTCGGGCCCGCCCCCGGCCCGCCCCCGGCCCGCCCCCGGCCCGCCCCCGGCCCGCCCCCGGCCCGCCCCCGGCCTGCCCCTGGCCCGCCTTCGCGCGCACCTGTCTGCTGTTGTGCCTCCAGTTGGCCCCGATCGCACCGGGAAGAGCCAATGTGCAGGAGGGATTAGGCCCGCCAGCAGCTGGGCTGGCCTCGGCACCGACCTGGCCTACCGGTGCCGCCCTATGTATTCCAGGGCACCTTCGGTGCGCTCTGGGCCGGGCGCTGGGGCACGCACCGCCCAGGGTGCAGCAGTGAGCCGGGGCGGCCGGAGGCGCACGGGCCCAGCCTCGCCTTCGGCCGCCTTTTGGGCCGCCCACACGGCGTCGCCGCGGCTGCCATGGCTCCGGGGCCTGATAGGGTGGTGCGCAGGAAGGTGGAAGCGAGGCCGGCCCGTTCGGTACACAAGAGGCCGTGGGTGGGGGCGGCCGGGCGCCCTATTCCCCGCAGGGTTAGAGGATATACCTTGTTTGGGGATTCATTGCCCTCCATTCACGTGAACTACCCTGAAAAGAGGCCGAGGCGGTGTGCGGGCGGAGCTGCGGAGCTCCCCGCGCGGCTCCTCCTCCCCCGCAGGCGACGCCCCCGCAGCGCACACTTGGTTTCATAATTCAACTTATTGATCAATTCATAAACCAGAATGCGAATACTGACAAGATGCCTCTTCGCGGGGATTCGCGTTGTAGTTTGCATCATCGTACCGCGGAACAACAACGACGAGACGACCTGCAGGTGCAAGAATTTGCGCCACCATAATATCGCGCGAGAGGGAGCTAACACTGAAATAGGACACAAAAGAGGGAAAGATGAAAAACGTTTCAGAGGAGTTTCAGGCGGAGTTTCAGGCGGAGTTTCCCGCAACATGCATTCCACGTAGGCTTGTTGGCACAGTAATTTTGTGCCGTTGGCGTCTCTGCCACAGGTCGATGATGTGGCCATTTTATGCATGTAGTTATGCGAGCTGTTTACTCTCTAAACAGCCAAGTCCGCTGCGCTGCCAATGGCGCAGCCTGCGCAAGCGCAGCTGGCCGGACCGTCCGTAGAACAACAAATATGTAACGCTGTAATGATGTTGCCTGCAACACTGTCAGGAGGCACGAGCGACGTTTCTGTATCAAATTCCAGCCCTGTTAGACCTCTCCTCTAACAGACGTCTCAAACTCGCGACTTCCGGCCGAAAGTTGCTGAAGGACGGTTTCGGACTACCAGATTCCGGTTCAGTTCGCACGTCCGCCTCGGCCTTAGGCTCACTGATGCAGCTCCCTGTCCCCCATTCTAGAGCCAGCTGAGCCCGAGTCCACGCCACGCCCCCCGAGCGCCGCACCGCCATCCTAGCAGACGCCTCTATACTCTGGGCTGCATACCCCTCCAGTGGCCCGGCGCTTCGGTGAGCTGGAAAACCCTACCCTAGTGTGGACGAAAGTGTGCCCCCCCCCCCCCATCTCTCTCCTCATCTCTCATGAAACATTGTTATCCTTGTCTTCACCCCCCCCCCCCCCTCCCTCCTGCTCTTGGTCCAGCTTGTCGTGGGCACTGCGCTGGAGCCCCCGGGAAGTCTATTTCGGCCGTAAAAAAATGGTAGTGTCCAGAGAGGGGAAGGGGCCGTAAGTGCAAGGTTCTGGCCACCGCAGAGCTCTGCCAGCCCAGGGATGACCGGTCTGGAAGAGCCCCACCCGCAGAGCCCGCAAGCCTCATTGCAGTCTACCCTCCTGAGGAAAACGGTCATGAACAGCGTAAAAAGATAAATCACAGCACGTCGCTGGCCTACGAGCATTTTTGAATATATTTTTGTTGAACCCTAGTTTAAAAAAAAATTCTTTTCAATGGAACAGTCTTAGAATAGTGGCCTGCTGCCTCGAAACCTCTAGTCCGCAGCCGATGTTTCGTGGAGTTACATCTGTGTGCTGCTCTGTTTCCAGACTCAGACTACCAGCTAGGGACTCCGGTTCCTAAGACGACTCCCGACAACGGCGTCATCGCAGGACACCACGTCGGCGTCCACGCCACGCTGCGCAACGGGGACGTCTTCTCCAACAAGCAGGACAACCGCGAGACGGAGAGGGAGCGATACATCGGACGACAGGTAATACCCGTGCTTCATTCGGCCCCGATCTCGAATGGTCCACAAAGGCTCACTAAAAAAAAAAACTTTGGAACTTTCGCCAGGACGACGAGGTGACGTATGCCGAGCTGGTGCTCTCCGGGAGGGCCAACTGCGGGGACTCCAACGGCGGCGGCACGCTCCGCCGGGGCGTGGCCGCCATGGGGCGCGAGCCCACCATCTACGCCCAGATCGACCACTCGAGGAAGGGCCTGATGGGAGGCACGCCGCCGTCACTGGGCACGCCGCTGTCGCCGTCGGCCAGCACGCCGGGCATGACGGGCGTGCCACCGCCGCTCCGGGAGATTGTGACCGTACGGACTCCACTCATGGCCTCGCAGCAGGAGAGCTGTGTGTGAGGGCGGCAGTGCGCGTGTGATATGTAGTGTGCTACGCTCAGAGGACGCGTCCGGGGAACGTGCTTCTAAGCCAGACGTGTGAAAGTGTGTGTGCGTGTGAGACGGACATCTCTGACAAGCGAGGTGCGTCTGTGCGGGCAATAGACTGATCATGCCAGGTGCGCTGGTAAATAGTTTGGATTGGAGTTTGTCTCCTTGGGAACTTGCCTGCGTTTAAAGACCCAAACTGTGGGCTACCAAAAGTTTCGATATGTGTGTGCAATACTCCTTCATGGAAAAAAAGTACACGTTGACTGCAAGAATGTGCAATCTGACGTACGGACCACTGTAGAAGACAATGGAATCCCGACCTGACAAATCTTAATTAGCTTCACGTGATTACTATCGCCTCTGCAGAGCAGTAAATGAAAGTCAAATGCGCTGTGGTCATTGATTTCTGTAAAATTGTACTGTACAGGCTATTCTAGTCATAACGTTGTCAGTACATGCAATGTATGAGTTAAGCATTGTGCTTAACGCCACAGTTGTCATCTCTAACCCAAATTATTCTCTTCCACTATCCTAATGTTATTTTTAAAAAATATTTAAAAAGAAACTCATCATTCGAAGACATTTCGCTGTTAGGAGCAGGTACTCCTTCACAGTATGGTGGAATGACAAATTTCTCAATGGTGTGATATAGACAAAACGTATCGATACACCTGAATAACCTTCTAAATACGTTGGTGAGTATTTGTAGGGTGCAAAAGACCTGCATATATACCACTTCCGTTTCAACATGAATAGTAAATAGATTAAAGCGATCCGCGCGTTCTGTGGCTTCGCGTAAACGACTGTATAGCTGATAAATTTTCATGGTGGATTGTCGCCTGCCCTGTAAATATATGTTTAAGAGAGAAATTTTATTGTTATTTTTGTATCGACAAAGTTGTACAAAGTAGCAAAAACTGTATATAATTACCTTCCGATGACTCGAGCGGTCAGTTGTTTGTATCTTGTGCATATCGATTTCTAGTGAATCTGAGAAGAAATTTATTGTGTATATACAAAGGTTGTTCGTGTTGAGTGGTGAGAAGGTTGTGTTGCTTAAATTAGGGCTGACCTCCTGGACAGATTGTGCATGAATTTTACAGATTATCGTGATGGATATAACTTTCATTCTTGCTCCCATTCATGTTAGGAAAAGGGTAAGGCAATGACCAACTCTAAGTTAGTAACAACAACACTTGTGTTCCTAATTAATGAGTTATTTAATTTTTGTTCGTGAGGTTGTATATTAGCATAATGGAACCAAATCAGTCCCTGATAACAAAAACATTGTTTCTAATCCGCAACCCAACACCTTTATTGTGATCACTTTATGAACATTGGCATCTGATTTAAGACGCGACAATTATGTGCCATGATGTACGTCACATTTTATGTATTAAAATTCATAAGATTATTAAAGAAATATGAAGATTATAAATTTATTCGTTTGGCGTTTTACTTTAACTAACATTACCTGTGCAGCATACCAATAACCTCTAAATAAAGAATTTTACTGCATCCATACCAGTAGGAATAACATCAAGACTAACAACTCGACGCCATAGAATGCCCTCTCTAGGGTGAGGGGACGGTGGGTTACTGTGCGCCGGGAATGCTCATGGGACCCCCGGCATACGAACTGGGCCTCTCACTAGTACTTAGGCTATTTTAATAAAATCAGACTTGAGAACGAACATGTAATTATGCATCCTTATTCTCGTGTTTAATCCTCACGTTCTTTGACCGCGTGTTCGAACCGAATTCATGGCCACTACTCAATCATACGAAGGAAATGTAACAGGTTCGGGAAGCAGGAGGCGGTGTGTAGCTTCAGATGCCTGCCCTCGGGGTTTAGTTGTGTTGCATCGTTTAGTGCACTATGTTACACACTTACCTTGACTTGGGGCTCAACGAATTGAACTCTGTGACTTCATGCTTATAATTGTAGCTAAATATTTGTAAGCCGAGATGGGCCTGAGCGGAACGCTCATTAAAAATGAAAGGTGTGTGCGCAAACCGTCTCATCCCTGGACTGGAGCGACCCCGCTATACAGTGTCCCGGATCCTGGCTCACCTTAGACTTCACCGGAGATTGCTTCACAGTGGCTTGATAGTGAATTCCCACAGCTTGTAACTGTGCCTGACTTCTGTGATGGGACTTCCAGGGCCGTCAACATGGGATTCTGCCCTGGGTGGGGGGGGGGGGGGTGCAAATCCGAATGGATCCCTGGTTGCCTATTCTCCAGGGGGCAAAATCACAGGTAAAGTGATAGTTCGCGAGCGACGCGAGCTAACCTAACCTAACCTAACCTATATATGTATATATATGTATATACACAATGTATATATACAATATATGTATATATAAGTTATATCTGCTAGGCGCACTCGGGAGCACATTCAAAACCCTTACCATTGAAGCTGAGTTCGTGATTTGATTAATGTCAGCCTTTTATTAAGTGAGTTCGAAAAGTGTTCTGGTATCGGCCGTAGCGGACGAAGCTCTACCCCGTGCCGCCGATACCCATCGTTGATAGCGTTGACATCTATACCCCCTGCTGATTAAGATTGGAGTATCGGCCCCAAGACTGGGGTATCGGCACAAGACTGGGGTATCGGCACAAGGATGGTGTATCGACGCATGACGGCACGGAGTAGTAAAAATCATTAAAAACCGTCCTTTTTCTTGACGCAACTTTTCGCTGTAAAATGAAAATGGTTTATGTTCAAACCGATATTTTGATGTCACTAACAGAGTCGTTCTAAAATACGATATTTGTCGTAAGAAGACGATGCAGATCATTTCGTCACGGCCATGATCGCTTGAAAAATTAGGAACACTAACGTCGTAAATTTACGACATTTTGTACAGTATGGTGCTCCTGGCCTGGTGCGGGTCGATATAGTAGAGTCAGGGAAGGACGGCAGACCGGCTCGCATTGATGTTTGCTGTCTTTGTGTGGGTGATAATTACGGTCGTTCCGCTGCTCCCGAAGGGACAGCCTCGTCGTCCTAGAGTGTCCATGCGTCCTCGAGTCGGGACTTTGTGTCAATATCGAGGGGTACCCCGGTGCTTCCAGTCAGTGTACGCCTTCTAGTCCAGTCACTCTCCACTCAAAGTCCATTCAATTTCCAGTCGGACACGTCGTGCGGCTGCAGTACCGGGAGCGCAGGGCCGCCCCACACTGAAGCTCGGTGGCCGCGTGGTTAGCGAGTCCAGCCGGCGGGCGGCTGGTCAGGGTTTAACTCTTTGCCGGTCCGTGCATTTTTTCTGTCGGCTCAGCTTAGACGACGGTGTGTAAAGTATACGGGGCGCGCAGGAAAACGTCATCGCGGCTCTGTGGCCGCGTGGGTATAGTGGATGGCTAGCGACTGCAAGGTCGGGGGTTCGAATCTTACCGATTCCTCTAAATTTTTCTTGTGTCTGCGCTTGGAAGACAGAGGGTAAAATATACTTCCGAACGTGGCGTCGGTATGGCTGTCTGAACGGCCGTGCGCGCTGCGTCACTGAGAGATGTAAGCGTTGGGTTTCAACTTGAAGATTCCCGCAGCACGGTCGGGCTTACCCCCGTTCCCGGGTCCGAGGTTCTCTCGGTCGCCCGGGGTTTCCGGCGGGGGGGCTCTGTGTCTACCAAGGAAACTTGGTTCGGAGACTCGGGTGTATGCTACGGGGGTACCTAGGGTTCGGTACCTTCGTTTTCGCTCCCTGTGAATCTGGCAGACGAGGACACGCCGTCGCGACTAGGGTTCGTCGTGAAGTACAGCAGCTTCGGCTGTGTACGATATAGGAAAGCCTACCTCCCCCCCAATCCGCTCGGGAGTGGCCGCAGTGCCACAGACCAACCAGCCAGTCGAAGGGAGTTGATTCCGGAAATCTGGCTGGCGGAGGGGGCTACATTGACCGTTGCGGAAGCGTGCCCCTGAAAAAGGCCGCTGCGTTGTGCCGGTGTCTTTGCGGCGGTCAATACCTGGTACACCGGTTCCCATTCGAACACCGAAGTTAAGCAGGAGGGTTCCAGGCGGAGGCCTGGGACGAGGTAGTGCCCACCCATTTTTGCATTTTTTAAAAGTATCCACAGATTTCTGAGCAAAACAAAAATATTTCCGTTTTGAGTTTTGGTCACGGTAGGAATGAGTTTTAGCCTACTTTGGGGTGGGTGACAGCTCAGAACACAGGAACCATAATTGATCGTGAATTTTTCATTCCAGTCAATGGAAAAGTCCGGTCCAGTCACCAGTCAGTGTACACCCGTCCGTAAACTGAGGCCCCCCTCGGTCAATATGCATGCATGCCTGGCCCGAGATGCTGAGACATCAGAACGTTGCGTGGACACTCTAGGACCAGGGTAGGACCCGACCAACACGCCGTGAAGACCACCAATAAACGCTTCACAAAGGCGGCGGTGGTACTGTCTCCGAAACCTTTGACGCCGGTCTGCCATCCTTCCCTGACTCGACTATAGTCCCCGGTCATCGCGGCCCTTCTTCCTGCTTCTTAGGTACATCCTAAGCCGATCATAAATACACGGGAAGGTTTGCTCTTGCTCATCCACACCACGAATGCGGGGAGGGTAAAAAGCGGCCGAAAAAGGGTCGCGCAATATGTTGTCCTTCACGGGCGCCGTCTTGCTGCGTTCTGCGGTTTATTTCCGCTTGTATTCCGATCTATGGTTGTAGGTCAGTCAGCGAAATGCAAATTGCCCTTCGCGAGTCCCACGGACGGATTGCCACGACAAAGAGGCGAGGCAGGAGAATAGGTGACCGCACACGTGAGTGTAGGCCGGCAGAGGGCGGCCCGAAAAACTTGTCAGTCGAAGGCACCGAAAGTCGAAGCCAATGACCCTTGCCCAGGAGGGGAGCCCACCCCAGAACATCGATGAGGCGGCCCCAGTCAGTAGGCACCGCAAGCCGTAGGCAGGCCGCAGCACCGCAGCACCTGTGCCCGAGCCACACGCCATCGGGTATGTTTAAGTCGTAGTGGAGAAGATGGCATCTGCAGCTTGCAAATACCACCGGCTGCACCAGCCCATTACAGAAGAAAGAGAACTACCGGTAGATTGCTTGAGTTTGGGAACGTTGCCGTATTTCATGCGTGTTGCCGCCGGTTAGGCATGGTTTTCGGATATTTCGTGGAAAATATTTCGGATGTATGTAGAAGACAGCAAATTCAGCAATTTCTCTCTTTCATCTTGGCAGCGTAAGTACGCCCGACTGCAATAAGGTGTCTTGGACCGAGTAGCGCAGCTATGGCTGAGATTGAAGTCGTGATCTCGGGTATCGGAGCCACCTTCCCGGACAGCTCGGATGTGCAGCAATTCGGGAAGGACCTGCTCGACAACAAGTGGCTGCTGAAGCAGACCAACCGTTGGAAATATGGTAATTACGAGAACTGTCACTATGTATGTCATGGAACAACTAACTTTGTCCTTGAGCTGGGATCGGATTTGAGTACAACCGAATATGAAGACAATTTGTCATAAGAAAAATTTTGCTGGCGGAGCAAAAGCGAAAGCCCTTACCCCATTTACCAAAAAAAAAAAATATAAGTTTCTGTGTGTGTCCGCGCGATTTTTCTAGAACGGTTGGTCGTAGAAGGTTCAAATTTGGACTTCACCTTTCTCGCATACCGGAGTCTTCACCTCAGAGGCAACGCAGCTGAAGTAGTTTCTGAAATAATTTTCACAACTGGTCTAAAATTTGACATCCACCGGCCATAATGTAGTTGCTCACACGGCGTCAGGTTACAAGCCTGAAGACTACCGCGTGAGAGCGGCCCCGCCGTGGGTTGTACCGACTCATTGGCCCTACTTGCCAGGTAGGCGTACGGCAGGCATGGAGTGGCGGAACATTGATTCGCGATGAGCGAAGCCTGTTACGCCACGTCTATGGTACGCCTACCTTGTACTATGTGGATGCCACTTTGTCCTCATATTTTGGTTGTGCTCAGACCTGCCCCAGCTCGAGGACTAAATTGTCACTTGCCATAAGCCGGCGTCACGCTGTGGCATTGGGTGTCCGTCAGTGCTCGAACCCGCTTCCGTTCTGCAGACCACGACTTGGGCGTGGAGGCGGTGACGGGACATGTTCCCTACGAGACTTTTGACCACATCTTCTACGGCATCAACAACCGGCTGGCCGAAAACACGGACCCGGTCTCCAAGCTGGGCTACCAGCGCAGCTTCGAGGCCATCGTGGATGCGGGCCTGCATCCGCACGCCATGCGCGGCCGCAACGTGGGCGTGTACGCCGGCTCCGGCGTCAACGAGTTCGAGCAGCGGTCCATGTTCAGCCTCAACTCGCCCAAGGCTGAGGGCTACTGCGTTATGGGCATCTCCAGGACCATGTTCTGTAACCGCATCTCGTACTTCTTCGACTTCAGAGGTAAGACCAGAGGCAGCCGGAGGAAATTTTGCCCACCGCGCCCCGTCGGGTGGGTAGTAGAACTCGGTCTGGTTGCAGGCCCCAGCTGCGCCATGGACAGCTCATGGCCCGTGGCCCACCTTCAGCTGCAACTGGCGGCGCAGGCCATCCGGGACGGGCAGTGCGAGGCGGCAGTCGTGGTGTGCGCCAACCTAGCCCGCTACCCGGAGACGTCGTACCTCCTCAACAGCCTGGGCCTCATCAACGCGGCCGGCGCCCCTACCAAGTGCTTTGACCAGGACGGTAAGGGGAGCTGCTCTCCGACCCAGCCGAGCGCGGCGGAGCACCCCAGCAGTGCGAAGGACGCCTCTGTTCCAGGGTCTGGCTCGGTCCGCAGCGACGCGTGCGTCGCCCTCTTCCTGCAGCGCTCCGACCAGGCCAAGCGGTGCTACGCCAAGGTGCTGGGCTCGTCGATGGCATTCACGGGCAAGTCGAGCAGCATCGACGCGACGCTGCCCGACCCTCGCGGCATGCAGGCCTTCCTCAGCAACTTCTACCGGTAAGTCGGGAGCCGCGGCAGCGCAGCCGCGGGAAACATGCGCTAAACTGTCCATACTTTGTAGATCGCACTCCATCGACCCGAGGCGCATCGCGTACCTGGAGGCGGACGGCAGTGCCAACGTCGTTCGGGACGAATGTGAACTCAATGTCCTTGACGCTGTCCTCTTCAAGGTGAGGCCAAGTGTTCCCGAGTGCGCTCCTGCTCAACATGGCACTGCCACTGAATGACGCGTCAGGCGACCCAACGTTGTACCGTGCGCCTTTCACTTTGTCATACGTTTCGTAGCGGCTTACTCTGGCGTGAGACTCATCAGACGCTTCGTCTTAACTTACCTTTTCATGGAGGCGCAAGTGTCCGACAAAGTGCAAGACGCTAGGAGGCACCAAGCTGTCAGACACTTGAGTTTGGAATGCGTTTAAAAAAGGAATTCAAATTATTAAATCGTAGAATGAGACTTTTGCCAGCTTTGATCGGAGTTGTCTGACAGACTGTAACGTAACAGGAGGGTGGCCGCAAGGAGCCGCTGCTGGTGGGCTCCGTCCGAAGCAACGTGGGGCACACTGACTGCGTGAGCGCCCTGGCCAGCATCTGCAAGACCGTCGTGGCCATGGAGACGGGGGTGATTCCGGCCACCATCAACTACCGCACGCCCAACGCCCGCGCCGAGGGGCTGACGGCGGGCAGACTGCGCGTGGTGGCCGAGAACACGCCGCTGCAGCACACCCCTGACAGCGTGGTGGCCATCAACACCCTGGGCCTGACCAGCATGATGGGCCACACCGTACTGCAAGCCAACCCCCGAGGCCCGCAACCTCCACAAGACCCTGCGCACCACCTGCCGCGTCTCATCACCGTGTCCGGCCGCAACGAGGACGGCGTCAGCAAGGTCGTCAAGCAGGTGAGGTCACGCCGTCCTCGCCCCTCCTGATTCCAAACATAAGTCGATGGGGCCGTGCCCAGGTACATCGCGAGAAAATTGTCGTGCCTTCACGAGATTTCAGCGCGACTCTTCCGTGACTGGGCCAGCTTTCAGGACATGATTTTGTCAGTGGTTTGCCCCTCAGATGATTGCCCGAATTTTCCATATGCAATCCCACAATGCACCATAGTGTTTCTGAATCGCCTTGTATATTCAATGTAAAAATGTGCATCGTCACTTTAAGACAATCCTCTGGCTTAAATCAAAAGTACTAATAATATTTTCGCACAGACAGATCGATTTTTGGGTGGGGGTCCGAAGGAGCCCTGTGCAGCAACTTTTACGCTTCTTCTCTCCTCCTCCCAACCATTGTTGCCACTCATTGCCCATTAGTTCGCTTCCCATTCTAACTATTCCTAGGGTTCTATTTTGTTTTTTATTCACCGTTCAAATCTATTGCATAGTTTTTATGATAATATATTTTCAGCAGATAAATTTCAAACTTAATGTCAAAAAATCCTCTAACCTCAGATCCAAAAACTCAAAGTTTAAATTAAAAGGGGTTTCCTTGTGGTTCCTACTCTTAAGCCTCTCAAGCTTCTTCATATCTCCCCTTTGAATATTTTTTACTTTGCAGAAAACGTGATTTCATATGCCACCTTATCATTACATCAGGTGCAAGTGTTCAAATCATAATATTTCGTCCAAGAAACGCATCAGTTTCTCCCCTCTGCGTTCCCTTCTGAAACCATCGTTGGCAAGTTAGGGGTCGTCCACATATTACGTAATCACGTTTTGGCGATTTTTGACCTCCCCCTCCCCCCTGTCAACAGGCGTAATCACTGGCCTGACCCCCCCCCCCCCCCCCCCCCCCCCCCCTTAAGATTAAGCAGTCCAGAAAACGTGACGAATCGTTAACCCAGCGTTTAACCCAGCGTTTATGTAGAAACGACGAATGTAATTCGGCCATGTTGATGAGCCACCACCGCGCGTTAACCGAATTGAGCTGGTCTAGACCTGTAGCGACGGGCTTGCCGTGCCCTGCCGCCTCAACACAGCGGTCACCGGTTTGCCAGCGCATCCAGGAAACGGCCTTGGGCGCAGTGCCGACGAGCGCGTAGAGTCGAGTATCGCGCGAGCGGGGTAGCTTCGACCCTGCTCTGGGACAGTTTTAGTTCGGCTAGAAAATGAGATGGGAGGACTGAACTTGATAACGTAATCAGAGGGTCGACCCCCCCCCCTTTTATCAAACGTAATCATAGTTCAGACCCCCCTCCCCGTCCTCCTACGTGATTACGTAATATGTGGACGACCCCTTAGCGGGCCCCACGTACGGGCCCCGCGCGCCGCAGCTCATTGGCTCCCTCGACGTTAAACAACTTAGGTCGGGTGAGTTTTTTTTTCGCCTTTTGGGCTTTAGATCACGTCTAGAGCAAGTTTCACAGTGTACATTGTATCCCTTTCTATCCCTTAATCGATACTGCACACTGGCACACTTTACACCGATGACTCCGCTTGACCCGGCCACCTGCACAGCGAGCAGTTAGGGTCAGAGACCGACCGCTTGCCCGCGGGCCAAACATGAGCACGCACCTACAAAAATGTCGTAAATTAAAAGCAGGTTGCCCGCTATTATGCAGGAGCTCCTGTAAATGAACAGCGCGCCATGTAGCCGATGCAGGTTGTAATGTAACTGGCTACCCGTTCAGAAATGGAAAAGTCGTAATTTAATTTATCATAAGGAGCGCTGGTCAGTCCATTACGTCATCGCCCAAATTAGGCTAGGAACCTCGCCCTTGGTTTTTCAGGGTTCTAACTGTTCGCCGGGAGCAAACGTGTTTTGAAGGGGAAACAGACGTATTTGTTTTATAACGACAACGCCTTTTCCCAGCAGTGCGTGCGGGATAAGCTTCCTACCTGCCTACCTGCACGGCGCGGGGTGTGGACCTGAACGCCTCTCCTCTGACCGCCGCTCTTTTCCCCCGCAGGTGCAAGAGCAGCCGTTTGACACCAACTACTACCGCCTGGTCCAGGACGCGTTCAGCGAGGACATACGGGGCTACGACTACCGCAGCTACGTCATCTGCCCGGCGGCCGGGGGCGAAGTGGCGCCCATCGAGGTGCGTTGCGTGACTGACTCCGCGGTGCACCGTGCTCAAGGCCCGGCTCGAGGCACGGCCTGAGGGGGCAGCCACTCGAGAAATCCTGTGTGTATCCGACGTAGTTATTCGTGAAATCCCATCAACTGCGCCGATATCTATACGTTATAACTGAACCCCCAGACCAGGTTAAGCATTCACGGGCTGTCATTCATCCTAACAACGACCATAGTAGCTCAAAATTTAAAAAGACGGGGGGTCGCCGTCGTGTGAAAGTCTTTCAAATCCTGAAGTATGTGTACAAGTTTTGGTCGCGTGATCCACCTGGGCCGCGCTGGCCAGCATACTGCCTGCCCTGACGCTGCCCTGACGGGTCCTGACTGCGCAGCGCGTGGAGAAGCGGTCCGTGTGGTTCGTGTACTCGGGCATGGGCAGCCAGTGGGCGGGCATGGGCGCGGGCCTGATGAGCGTGCCCGTCTTCGCCGAGACCATCGAGCGCCTGCACGCCGTCCTGGAGCCGCGGGGCCTCAGCCTCAAGGACATCCTCACGGACACGAGCCCCGGCGCCTTCAAGGACATCCTCGAGTCGTTCGTCGGCATCACGGCCTGCCAGATCGCGCTGACGAACGTGCTGGCGGCGGTGGGGCTGGTCCCGGACGGGATCGTGGGCCACTCCGTGGGGGAGCTCGGCTGCGCGTACGCGGACGGCTGCCTCACCGAGGAGCAGACCATCCTGGCGGCGTACGCGCGCGGCGTCGCCTCCAACCAGGCCACGCTCATCAGGGGCATGATGGCGGCCATCGGTAAGCACAAGACCACACGAACCTAACACTTGCTTATCTAGTGAACGAATCGTTTAAATCGTCACAAACTGTGTGTTAAACTGTGCGCGTGATAAATAGGCCTTGATAAGGATTTTAACTCTTATGACTGTGAACAATGTACGGTGCAGCACCAAACAGCTCCCGGGAGGGGGAGGGGAGCGGCGCGTGCACGTTGTGGTCGGTGCGGGCCGCCCGGCAGGTAGGCAGCCCATCGGGCTGCGAGGCCGCGCTGCCAGTCTGGGCTGCACGGCGGCACAGCCGGCGCCGGAGATGCTCATGTTGGAAACTGTGCGTTACAGGGCTGGGCGCCAAGGACATCCGGCCGAAGCTGCCCCCCTCCGTGGACATTGCCTGCCACAACTCCAGCACGAGCTGCACCCTGTCGGGCCCCGCGGCCGACGTGAACGCGTTCGTCGAACAGCTGAGCGCCGAGGGGGTGTTTGCCCGCGCCGTCAACGCGGCCAACATCGCGTACCACTCGCGGTACATCCAGCCGGCGGCGCCCTTCCTGCTGCAGCAGCTGAAGGAGGTCATCCCCGAGCCCCGGCCCCGCTCCGACAAGTGGCTGACGACGTCTGTCCCCGATGACCAGCAGGTGCGTCGCGGTGGGAGCAGTCACTCGTGCAGTACTATGTGTACAGGGCGCTTCCGATGCATGCACCTCAAGTACGTTTGGCTGCCTGCCCTCCCGATTGTAGGCGCTCGTTCCTGTCGCTCGACTCGCTCTGGGGCACGGCGGCAGCGTAGCGTGCGCATGGCTGAGCTGTCAGCACGGTCGTCTGTTGGCCGAATACGGCCAGGGGGGGGGGGGGGGGAGAGAGAGAGAGAGAGAGAGAGAGAGAGTGGTATCGATGCTAGTAAAAACCCAGAACCCTCCCCCCCCCTCCCCCACACACACACACACACACACACACACACACAAACGGCTCGCGAGTCGTCTGCTACCTGAACGCTGTCTTCGCAAGTGTGATGAATTCAATACGTTTAGCTGTGGTACAGACGTTCGCAAAGCCCTCTCAAAACAACTCCTCTCAAAGGGTCCATCTTTTGTGCGGCAGGAAAGCGACCTGGCCAAGTACTGCTCGGCCGAGTACCAGACCAACAACCTGCTGAGCCCGGTGCTGTTCGAGGAGGCGCTGGCGCGCATCCCAAAGCAGGCGCTGCTCATCGAGATCGCCCCCCACGGCCTACTGCAGGCCATCCTGAAGCGGGCGCTGCCCGACCCCGAGTACAAGCACGTCTCCCTGTCGCAGCGCGGCCACGCCCACCCCGTGCACTGCCTGCTGGCGGCCATCGGCAGGTCAGAGACGGGTCCCGGGTTCGAGTACCGACTCTGCGGAGGACGTGGTTTTATTTCTCACCGACCGTCTCTAGGACATCCTTCGCCGGCGCCGCCCCCAACGTGGCCGCCCTGTACCCGGCCGTGGAGTTTCCGGTGCCCCGCGGCACGGCCTCCCTGGCCACCCTCGCCACCTGGAAGGTCGACGAGACCACCTTCAACGACACCTTCACCACCTTCCAGGAGATGGTAGTTTATGTTCACAGATGGACTGATAACTTTTGTCGCAACTTCTTTCCTTACTCTCGCCAATGCTCCCTAGCCGACGCCTGTCATGGAGATCACCAACGACACGCCTTACATGAGGGTGAAAGGCACCCGACTCTTGCCGCTGTCCGACGTCCTGGTGAGTATAAGCGCTCGACTCTGGCCTGGCACTTCCCGTTCCAGATCCACAGAATGTTTAACCGGACCGTCCCCCTGCCCTAGGTGCTCATGTGGCACACCGTCGCCAAGAAGTTCCTTGTGCCGTTCAGCACGATGCCGGTTACATTCCGAGGACTCCGCATCAACCGCTGGACTCCTCTCCCATCCGAAGGTATATTATCCTTCTAGTACCCATGCTACCAGATGCTCCATAACATTTTCATTTTTGAATCAACTCGGCGGCCAGTGACTAACCCGTGCGATGCCTCCTAAATATCTCCTTTGCAGCGTGTAACAATATTTTTTTAATGATTTTTTTATTGCTTCTAGCGCCTGTTTTGGACCGCTATTTATTCACTTTTTGTCGTCGCGCAGGGAAAGCCACCCTGCAGGCGGACTACATGACGGGCACGGACCTCACGACCGTCACCAGCGTCCGGGACCTGGTGGTGCACGGCCGCGTCGGCCCCGCCAACGACGATCCCCTCAACGACCTGAGGCGTCCGCCGCCGCTGCCCGCCGTCGACATGGACGCCCAGGAGACCATCACCATCACGAAGGACGAGCTCTACGGCGACCTGGCCGCGCGCGGGCTCAACTACGCGCCCCGGCTCCGGAACATCAGCTCCATCCGGATGGGCGACCGGGGTGGGTGAGGCGGTGGGGCGCCGGGGGAGGCCTGCCTGCCTCCCCAGGCGCCCCCCCTCAACGCGCCGCTCCCGTTGCAGACTGGCAGATCACGGTCACGTGGAACGGTCACTGGTCCAGCGTGCTCGAGGCCGTCGTGCAGATCTACATGCTGAGGGACATGGACACGTCCCAGGACCTGCGCCTCCCCGGGGCCATCCAGCGCCTGGACGTGGACCCCACCAAGCTGACTGGGCAGCAGGGTGAGTGCGCGGCCGTGCAGGGCTGCCGGTGGCTGCCGGTGGCTGCCGGTGGCTGCCGGCCCGAACCCTGGCCCCTGGCCCCTCTACAGCACGCCCCCTGTCTCGCAGACATGCAGCTGCGGCTGCACCTCGGCTCCGGCATCCTGGAGGGCGACGGCCTTCGCGTGGCGGGCCTGTGCATGGCGCTGCACCCCTGCAGTCCGGACGCGCCCGCCCCGACCCCCGCAGCGCGGCCCCAGTTCGTGCAGCACGGGCAGACCAACTGCAAGGTAACGGCTTTGATGGGTCTGTAAAGTTCCGAGGGACGGGGCCGGGGAGTTACTCGTGACGGAAGTGAGCCTGAGAGCCCACGAGAGCCCATGCCGAGATTCTCCCTGAGCCTGAGAACCGTTTGTATTTCCTAGACTGTCGAGGAGTTCCTCCAGACGGCGGTGAGCACCGTCCTGGAGACGAGCAGCAAGTCCACCACCACCGATATGACGCTCATGACCATCCCCAACGGCAAGCAAACAACCGATCTGAGCAATGCGCTCGCCAGAACAATCGCCAACGTCACGGGCCTGAAAGTGTGTATTTTTAAACTCCCATAAGTTAAACATCTGAACGCTGTTCGCAAATGAACTGAAACACAAATGGCATTTTGTCGGACCGGTCTGCAGGTGCGCGTGGTGGAGCTGACGCCGTCGGGCACCAAGCCACCAGGCTTCGAGGGCCCGGTGCCGCTGCTGGTCACGGGCCCGGACACCATGATGGAGGCGGCGTGCTCGCTGGCCGTGGGGCTGGCGGGGGCGCTACTGGTCTGGTCCAGCGACCGCCTGTGCGGCCCCCAGGACGGCGGCGCAGGCACCGGGCTGGCCGTTCTGGCGGAGCAGAAGCTGGGCGATGACTGGCTGACGGTGCTGCGCCGGCGGGCGCCCGTCACCGACGCGGACGCCGTGGTCGTGCAGCTGGGCGCCAACTCTAACCCGCCGCCGGCCGTCCTCAGCACCACGGCCACCGTCGTCTTGGTGTGGCAGGCCGTGGACGAGGCCGCCGTGCAGGCCTTCATGGCCGAGGTGGAGGAGCTGCCGTACGCCGGCAGGGCTCGGTGAGTGCAGGCGCAGGCGGGTGCCCCGCACTGCTCTCGCGCCCTGCCCCTCGATAACCAGGGTTGTGGTGCTCAGGATGGTGTTCATCCTGGACGACGCGGCGCCGCCGTTCTCTCTGGCCGCGCCCCTGTACGCTGAACAGCTTGCCCGCGGCATCCGCGTCAACGTGCTCGCCAAGGGCGGCGTCTGGGGCAGCTTCCGCAACGCCCGCGAAGCCTCCCTGTCGGTGCCCAAGCCGATCGGCGCCGCCCTGTCCGCAACGTGGTGAGTAGCGCCGCACAACTGCGGAATCGGGCCGAAATAAATTATTTCGTGCCGAGTTATTCACACTTCCGCGATGAAACGACATGAGTTATATCGCCAATTTCGATTTCCCTCCCGGGCCGGGTGCCAGCCTGGACAACGTGAAGCTCGAGTTCGTGAGTGCCAACCCGCTGGACCAGGACCGCGGCAGTCTGTCGGGCCACATCGACTACGTAGGGGTGGACGCCGGCGGGGAGCGCGTGATGGGCGTGGGCCAGTGGCTGGCGGACCACCTGCGGCCCCGGCTGGACCCCGTGCTGCGCTGGCCCGTGCCGCGCGGCTGGACGGCCAAGGACGCCGCCACCGTGCCGTACGTGTACGCCCTGGTGTACCTCCACCTGAAGGTGAAGGCGCACGCCAAGAAGAAAGAGTCCATCCTGGTGCTCGACGCCGCGTCCGCCATCGGCCAAGCGTCCATCCGCATCGCCAACATGCTGGGCTGCTCCCCGATCTACGCCACGACCAGGGACGACGAGCAGCGCGAGTTCCTGCTCCAGGTCTTCCCGCAGGTACGTGGCAGAGCCGCCGAGCTCCACAGCCGACCAGTGCTGGACCTGACCCTAACGCCGACCCTCCCAGCTGGAGCCTTCCCACGTGCTGACGAGCGCCAACTGCGACTCGTTCGAGTACCAGTTCCGGAAGCTGACGAATAGCAGGGGCGCCCGCCTCGTCGTCAACACGGCGCCCAACTACGAGCTCGCCCTGCGCTGCGTGGTCCCCTGGGGGCGCCTGCTGCACTTCACGCGCGAGGACATGCAGCGCGCGCGCACCGTCGGTGAGTCCTGACCAGGCGGCCCGAGGCTCAGGGTTCAGCCCCCACCCCGACGTAGCCCGCGTAACGCCCTCGGACCTCCACAGGTATGCGGCCCTTCATGTACAGCCGCGCCATGTTCGGCTGCCAGGGCAGCGAGCTGTTCAACTGCATCGCGGAGCACCGCGCCGAGGTGGCCGCGGCGGTGAGCCACGGCATCCGCACCGGCGCCATACTGCCCATCGTAGGCGCCAAGGTCTTCAACAGCGCGGAGGGGTATGTGGACGCAGTGCGTGTTTAAATAGGACAGAGGAAAACGGTCGAATTAACGCTGACATTCCCCAACTCAGTGTCGGCGACTTGGTGGGCTGCACCAAGGCGGTCATCGAAGTCGGCAGTGCATCAAGGCCTGCCGACCAGCAGTGTGACCCCAACAAGTGCTACCTGGTCGTGGGTGAGTGGCAACGG
Source organism: Megalurothrips usitatus (assembly GCA_026979955.1). Taxonomy (NCBI): domain Eukaryota; kingdom Metazoa; phylum Arthropoda; class Insecta; order Thysanoptera; family Thripidae; genus Megalurothrips; species Megalurothrips usitatus. The sequence continues at coordinate 1,249,841 of CM049594.1, read as the reverse complement.
CGGCAGGCCAGTGCTGGCGCCAGTGCTGTCCGCGTGTGCTGCGCAGGGCCTCCAATGTGCTGGGCGTGTTTGCAGGCAAGCAGGCCAGCGAGGCGCTGCTCGTGGCGGGGCGGCTGTCCATGCTGGGCGCGCGCCACGTGCTGGCCGCGGTGGGGTCGGCGCCGAGCGCCGCCGTGGTCCGGCAGCGGCAGCGCGTGCTGCGCCGCCAGCACAGCACCACCCTGCACGTGCAGCAGGTCCGCGTCTGTGATGAGGCCTCCGCTGCGGGCGTCGTCAGGATGGCGGGCAGCGTGGCGCCCCTGCACGCCGTCGTCGTCATCGGCAAGGTGACCCGCCACCGCCACCCCGCATCACGGACGCACACGGGGCCAAACCCTTCATTACATGTACAATATCTAGCAACAAAGTGACGTGCCGTATGTTTAGGATGCCGCCGACGCCAGCGTCTCCGGGGCGCTGTTCGGCGCGCTGTCCGCCCTCCCCGAGGTGGGCGTGGTGCTCCTGGCGGATCACGGCCGAGCCGCCGGGCAGCTGCAAGCCCCGGCGTCGCAGCGCGCGGCGCAGGGCCGGCGCACGGCGTTCATGGCGGCGCCTCTCGCGGAGGCCATCGACCACCTGGCGGAGCTGCTGTGCGGAGTCGCGCCGGCGAACACCGTCCCGTCGACAGCCGCGGCCAGTGAAGGTACTATCAGGGACACCCGACGTCTTCTTCCACTGCTGCGTGCGTGTGCCGCCCGCACGGCATTGACAACCTCCGTGATTGCAGAGACGGAGCCCGAGCTCGGCCTCGGCGCTGTCGTCCCCCGGTCCGAGGCCGCGCTCGCCTCCCTGGGCCGCAGCGCCCTTCGCTGCGCGGGCGCGCCGACGTTCCGGGAGCTGCCCTCGCTCACCTCGCCCTCCCGCTACCCCCACGAGCTGCAGCCGCTCGTCGTGCTCCCCCCGCTCGGCCTGCTCGACCCCGCGGCCAAGGAGCAGCTCGCGCACCTCGCCGCCAGGCTGTACTGCCCCGTCCTCGTCGTCGAGTCCGCAGCCGGGGCTGGAGTCAGCCGACAAGCCAAGTCCGTCGCCGAGGTGAGGACAGCGGCCAAACCCCTCGCAACGCTTTCCCACATGACCACCAAGCAACTGATGAGTTCCGTGACCCGTCCTCCAGGCGATAGTGCGCCGGCAGCCGTTCGGCCCGTACAACCTCCTGGGCTTCCAACTCAGCACTGTTCTGGCCCTGGAAGTGCAGCGCCTGTTGGAGGCGTCCGGCAAGCTGGGCAAGCTGTTCCTGGTGCACGGGGACGTCAGCGCAGTCCGTCGGTGGGCCGTCGACGCCCGGGAGCAGTACGGGCCCGAGGCCAAAGCCGAGGCCACAGCCGAGGCTGTCCGCGGGGCCCAAATCGTGAAGGACCTCCTCGGCGCCATCGCCCAGCACCAGTCGGACGTAGCGCGACCCTTCGCGTGGGACGTGCACATCGTCCGCACCTCCGTGGACGATCCGCTGGCCTTCGACGAGGACGTGAGTGACGCCCGATGCCTCCGTTTCGCCCTGCTCCTCCGTTTCACTCACACGCCCAATGCCTCCCCGCAGGACCCTCACATCCACCTGAAGACGCTGGCTACGGGCGCAATGGGCTGCCCCGCGCTGGCCACGTACGTCAACGAGAACGGCGCTCACTCCCGCCTCGCCGGCGAGGAGGACCTCCGGGCGTCCATCCTGGGCATGCGCCCCTCCCACTAGTGTAATGTACCCTCTGATCTAATAAATGAGAATGGCCGTAGCAGTCCATATCGTGTGTAAGTCCAGATACCAGTTCTGCCGCATCACCCCTCATCCTACCTAACCTAACACGGCTATCAAATAGGCATTTCCAACGAGGCTCGAGAACGGAAATGGAAGAACCTATTAGAAATCGCACGGCAAGGAGTAACGTCTCCGCGGACCGCCGTGCGACTTTTCATACTTACCCGTTGCCGCCGTGGAAGTATTATTTTTCTTCCGCTTCCGCTCTCGAGCCTCGCTGTGAATGCCTATTGACACAACCCAGCCCTCCCCCTCGCAGGGCCGTAGCGAGGGGGGGGGTTTTTGGTGTCAAACCCCCCCCCCCCCCGAAATTCTGGGACGAAGGAAAAAAAGGAGGAGGAAAAGGGAGGAGGAAAGGAAGAGGGGGAGAGAAGCGGCAGGGGTAGGGAGAGGGAAAGGCAAGAGAAAGGAAGCATTTGCTGTCAAAAAGAGGAAGAGCGGAGGAGCGGAGGATGAGTGAGGACTGCGTCCAAGCGAGTAGAGACGGGCGGGAAAAGAGCTGCGGTCTGCCGCCACGATCACGGCTGCTGCTGCGCGCCCTCGCTCTTGGGCACCGCCCGCTGCGACGCGCTCCTGCACGCGTGCGCCCGCCGCCCGCCGCGTCCCCGCGCCGCCGCCTCGCGTCGCGCGTCTCGCCGTCATCGTCGCTGTGCTGTGCTGCTAGCCTGTCGTCGCGCGATTGTTGCCCCTTGAGGTAGGCAACCACCAACACAAGGTTCCATCGGGAAAAACCCCCCCCGAAAGGAGGGTCTGGCTACGGCCCTGCCCCCTCGCACTTACACGGCCTTCGCCAGGGCCGTAGCGAGGGGAGGGGGGTTAACCCCCCCCCCCCCCCCGCGGGAAGATAAGGAAAGGGAGGAGGGAAGGGAGGAGGAGGAAAGGGAAGAAAAAGGAAGAGGAGAAGAGAAAGGAAGAGGAGCGGAGGGATGGAGGATATGAGTTTAAATTCTAAACACGTAAACACGTTAACAAACCCGAAGCACGATTGAGATGTTGAAGGGCGGCGGCGCGGCGGGGGGCTGCCGGCTGCACCGCGCGCTAAAAACGTACGTATAAAACACTAAAAAGAGCAGTACATACCTTTTTTCGTAAACAAATTACTGACCCGGTCTCTGCACAATACATATCATTACCCTTTTCCGCGCGCGCGCCCTACACATAGGCAACCATCAACACACGAACATTTTTGACCCCCCCCCCCCCCCCCCCGAAATCAAGGTCTGGCTACGGCCCTGGCCTTCGCCGAGTCTGCCCGGACAGCAGCGCAGCCCGATGGGCTGCCTACCTCCCGGGCGGCAGCCGCCAGCATCCACCGCACCGCCCACGCCAACTCCCCCTCCCTGTCCCTCCCAGTAAGGTTTTCGGGGCTGCACCCGGCACCGACACCCATTGGAACTTTCTCTAACTCAGCCTACGTCTGTGTCTTGGTGACGGGCGTGTCGCGAACGGCCATGGCTGCGCGGCGGCAGTGCGGCGCGGGCGGCGCGGCCATCTGTGACTCCGAGGCTCGCGATGTGAGGCCGACGCGAGCCCCGCCGGGGCCCCCGCGCCGTGCCGCGCCGCGCCGCCATTGGCCACCCGATATTTGCCTATTGGTCCGACGCGCCAATCACAGCGCGGCGTGGCGGGGAGCGGCGGCAGAGAGTGGCATGTAGGGGGCTCGGCCCGGCTTCCTTATCTGCACAAAGCGAGTGACCACTGCAGCGGCGGCGGCGGCCGCATGGCGTCACTCTTATCCTCGGCCCAGTCCGAGGCGTCGCGTGGGGGAGGCGTGGGGGGGGGGGGGGGGGGCGTCGCCGCCATCTTCCGCTGATCGGCGCGGCGGTGGTGGCGGTGTTGTGAGGCGACGGTAAGGGGCTGCCGGGGGCTGCCATGTCGGCGTGCCACGTGCCCGTCCTGCGCGCGGTGGAAACTTTCCTCGCTTTGGCCGGTGCCGCCGCCCCTCCCCCTGGCGGCCACCTTGTTTTCGACAAAGTATGGCAAGACTGCTTCGCCGCCGGGGGCTCCTCGCGGGCAGACACCGCGAGTCGCGATCGGAAGCGACGTCGCGGGCAAACAGAGACACACACGCACACACAACCACACTAACGTCGCTTGTGTAATAAAATTCAGCGTGAAAGGGAGGTAAACGAAGTAGAAAAATCTGTGTGATCTGTCTCTTCTCGACTCGTACCGCCCACCACAGCACAGCCGCGCGCGGCGCGGCTCGGCACGGCAGCGGTGCGTGCCCTCGTCAGAGGAAGAGAGACAGAAATATGTCTGCGACACATCTGTCCGTCGCTCACACTTCTCTTCGCCGTGAAATTCCCTCCATCCAAATGGAGGGCGGCGCCAGGAGGGGGAGAAAAAATTAATGTTGCAGTGTCATTTTTAGGTAGGGCCTTAGTTTCTGGTTTGAACAGGTGATTTAATATTCCTGCAAATATAAACAAACAGTAATAATGTAAAAATATGAAAGAGCGTGATTACCGGCAGCCCCACGCACCTTCGCAGCAGGGCACTGCGAGTTTGGGTTCGGCTGCTATTTTTGAGCCCGGGATTAATTGAGAGCAGATGCCCTTTCCCTTGGCGTCCCTTCGAGCCCTTCGGGACCCACCAAACTTGTCACCTCCGTGTTGGCAGCGGCATGTCGGGGGCCCGAGGCGGCCCGAGGCGGCCCGTGGCGGCCGGTGGCGGCCCGTGGCGGCCTGTCCCGTGGCATCGCGGTTGGCGGCGCGGTGCGGTAGCAGCGGGGCAGACACCATTCTCCCCGTGCGCCATCGCCTGACCCACATGCAGGAGAGGAGCGACATCAAACGAACCCTGCTTCTGCGCCGTTGTCTCCTAATTTCCACTCGAACTGCCGCGGATTGATAAAAACACTATAAAGGCCCCTGGGCATTGAACTGGCCTTGCGGGATGTTATATATAGAGAGTGGCTGTAAAACGTCGTGACGCCCCCCCCTCCCCCTCCCCGCCTGCCCCGCTCCTCGTGAAGACGCGTCAGGTGTCAGACACTCAAAGCGCCGTTTCCCCAAGTGTTGTGTCTCGGCGGAACCGAGATTTGGGAGCGGAAAGCCCTATAAAAATAAGGTTTGTTGGAGGATTGACAACAGAGGCGGGCAGTCGCAGTCGGGTGCAACGCAGGGCAGAGAGAGAGAGAGAGAAAGAATGAGAGAGAGAGGCGTCGCCTGCTGTCGGAGGGGGTATGCTGCGCAGGCTAGAGCGAGAGAGGGGAGTGGTCTGCTGCTGTCGCAGGACGTGTCAAAGAAATACGGAAGCACCCGACGACGACGCCAGCACACCTTCTGAAAAAAAATGTAACTTGGATTTCTGGGAAGACCAATGATTCCGGTCATCATCGGGTATGCGCTGTTACACGCACTTGACTAACAGACTGAGAACCGTTGGTTACTTGGTTAGCTATTCAAATCTCCCGCGCCAATAATCGATTGGGTCTGGATCATGGGTGTTGTGGTGTTGCGGCGCGCGGGCCGCGTTGATCGGCAGCCGGCAGGGCGGTAAACGCGGTCCTGCGCGCACTGCTTTGTCTCAATTACAGGGCAGTTATGCCGGCGTAAGTGTTCCATTGTCCGGCAAAGCGCGCGCGCTGCCGCTGCTGCGCCCGTGAATCAAAGGCATGTCGGTGTCCAGTCCGGTCCGCCACCCCCTTCCACAAGGTGGCTCGTTTTATACGTTCGCACGAGATTCAATCGCCATTGTTTTGCTACTAGGAAACCGGACACGACGCGACGACCGTCCATGGGCTCCGTGGCTCCACGGCCTCCACGGGCTCCGGCCGGTGCCTGGCCAGCTGGCTCTTGTCGGGGACGGACGTGAAATCTGCATGCCGCGAGCTGCATTGCACGAGTGAGACGCCCTAACCTATAAGACAGAAGCCCGAGCATCAGCTCGTCCTCGCGACCTCCCTTACGCCGCAGGCCCGCAGCGGGTCTGGCACACACGTGATATGAGAAACGAGGGATCCGTAACTAGAGACAATCAGTGTGCGGTAGAATCAGACGAAGCGGTAGAAGGCTGGCAGAACCGAAAATTCTAGAGGTCGGTCTCCAAACACACCAAAATTTCTGCTGGGCTCTAAAAAGCAGATATTTTTTGAAATTTTGAGATTTTTGCTCTAACCTGTGATTACCAATTTTTAAAAACTGTCAGAAAAAGTCTGTTTTTTAAACCCAGCAGAAATTTTTAATATTTCCTTTTACATTTTTATATTTTATATTCCCTTTAAAATATTTCCTTTGGTTTGTGTGTCCTCTGGGTCACCGTGATTAAGTGTTTTTTTTACCCAGATCCTTGGTTTCGGTGCAGTGCACTGTAAAAATATTTCTTCATGTGACGAAAAATATTGATGACGAATATTTGTCACCTAAATATTTCGTAACTTTACGATTTTTTCGTCACGTGACGAAATATTCCTGTGACTAAATTTTCGTCACATCTGGGCTGAACGTTTTAAAAAATGATTTTCAATCATTCCCAGATACAATTGCTTTTTGTGACGATTTTTCGTCACAACATGTGTGACGAAAAAATCTTGAACAAAATTTAAGAGTGGCTTTTTTGTAAAGTGACGAAAAATATTTTTACAGTGTGGTTGCAGTGATTTGGCGTGTGGAATGACCCATCTGATGGTCGCTCACTACAGGGACATTCTATGGGGAAGTTTTTGTCCCGATCAAAAAATGCTCTTCAAAACTATCCCCTATGGGCACAGAATTTATCTCTCGCCACAACCACGATTTGGAGGTGCTGTGCGCACCCCTCGATGAAAACGCTCCTGGCTCCTGTGATATGCGCTTGGACGGCGGTCTCGCTCTCCAGCGGATGCAGGCGGACGCGGGCCGGGGGACCGCCTCGCTCGTCCCCGGCCTTGGCTACCGCACCGCCGCGTGAGAGTCAATCTCGGTGACATGATCTGGAGCGAATGACTCCGCGGTGCGAGGACCACAAGGACTCGGCCGGCAGCAGGCGGCCGGGGCCGGCAGGGGCCGCGGCCGAGTCTGTCATTAGGAGAGTTCCGGGGGGGGGGGGGGCGGAGTTCGGCCTCTACCGGCATCTCTTACAGGGACCCAGTCCCCCCCCCCCCCCCCCTTCCTTTCGATGTTGTATGTGACGTTTTAAGTGATTCCACACTCCAAAATTGCAAGGGACAATTTATTTTTGAGGTGGTGTCGGATTTAAGCGCAACGGCAATCTGAAAGACAATTTTGCATTATGGAAATGTTAGTACTTTTCAGATGCAAAATTATACACAGATTTGGTTGTGCTCAAATATACGCTCCCCAGCTTCAGGACGAAATTGCCCCTTGCCATAAGCGTGCATATTTTCTCGAAGCAACTTGTTTGTGTGCGCGCGCGTGTGAGTGCAGCCCGGTGCTTCTTGCCTGCGCTCTGACGAGGACGTGTTGCGGGCTGTCGGGTGCGCCCCCGGCGGGTGCCCCGCGGGGGTTGACGGTGCCGGACGGCGCCCACCACCGCTGACTGCTCCGCTGACTGCTCCGCTGACTGCTCCGCTCGGCTTTGAGGACAAGCACCATAACTTGCAGTTCCCAGTCCTCGCCGTCCGGGATGAGGGACGCGGCTACACGGCACAGCAACAACACCAGTTATCGGCGGCGCGCCTTCGGCAAGGAAAGCCGACCTGCCGATTATCACGTGATCAGGACGGCGACGGCTCCATGGATACAGACATTATAGGCTCGGTCCCCTGCGGCCCCTGCGGCCCCGCCCCATCGCTGTTCACACGTTGTCGTGTGCGGCGGCGCGCGCGCCGAGTTGATAATACATGGTTTCCACGTTTCGCAAACAGAAAAAGAGAAAGTATTTTCGTTCTAGCGGATAGAATGCGATCAAACCTTACGCATGGATATTTCATCTGCAGGCTTCTATCGGGGCGTAATCAACATTGGCCTTCTATTTATTTTGTAATTAAAAAACTTCAACCGCCATGTTGACGGCAGACGCAGCCATTTTGCGAAACGCGCGCACTGAAATAATCACCAAATAATTCACAACCCCTCACAACGCCCCGACTGTCGTGCTGATTGAGACGCATTACTCCCAGTATCCGCCGGCGCCGCCTGCAATTCTAATTGGAGCCGCGCTCGCAATCACTGCCGTGTGTTCGGCCCTGATTGCGAGCCGCGGCGGGGCTCGGAGCCTTCGTCGTGCCGCCGCTTGTGTCTCACGAGATAAAAATGGTCGTTTTCTGTTGTTCACCGCATGGCGGCGGAGGCGGCGGCTGCATTCATACGTCCCGCCCCCCGTCCCGGCAAGTGTGGAGGGCGCCGCCGGGCCGCCAGGCGCTGCCGCTGCCATGAGCTCATTCCTGCCCGGCTGGGCCCGGCTGGGCCCGGCCTGACCCGACCCGCACACCGGGGCCGAAAAGGGATTGGCCGGAAAGCGGGGGAGAAGAGAGATGAGCGGACGATACACGTTTGGCACGGCGACCGGGGCCACAGGCCCCACCTGCTCATCCCCCCGTGAGGCCAGAACACCGGGCGCTCATTCGTGTACTTAGTCACTCGTCCAGTCCCTCCATCCACCGACGCATTCATTCATTCATTCATTCGTCCATCTTTCCGTTTGTTCATTTATTCATTTTCTCTGAGCTGCTCGTTCAATCATTCGCCGAGTCGTTCCTTCCTTCAATCATTCACCCGGTCATTCGTTTATTCATTTTTTATTCATTCGAGTCATTCGTCTGTTCGTTATCCATGGAAACAGACGCATGCCTGGCCGTGCATTTGTCCATTCATTCACGCAAGCAGCTGTCGGCCGCCTTCCGTGCCGTCGTCCTCCTTGCAGGACAGCCGCGAATGGCGGCCGGTATAATCAAGGCGGTGCCTAAAAGTTAACGCGGCCCGCGGCTGGCTGGCTGCGGCTGCCCGCGGCCCGCCCGCGTGCTGCGTGGGGGCTGAGCCACGGGCCGCCACGGGCCGCCACGGGCTGAGCGGCCCGGAGGTTTGCGGTGCGTATCTAGGCGCGGCAAAGGCTGAGGGCGCCCACTCGCGACCCAGCCTCCCAGCCAGCCGCCACCATCGCCCACGGCCGGAAATCCAGCATCCAGCGCGCAGCCAACATCCTGCGCCCGTCCACCACTCCGCCCCGCCTCGCCTCGCCTCGCCTCGCCCCGTCACGCCACGCCACGCCCCTCGGCGCGGACGCCGCCGGGACCCGGCCGGGGCACTTGGCGTGAACAGCCACTACTTGGGGCTACTGTACCGCGTACAAAACCGCACGCGTCGCAAAACGGCCGCCGTTTACGAGGGAGAAGCTCTGCAGCGATGAGGCGTGTGTCCGAGAGGCGGCAGCCCCCGCGGCGCAGCGCACCGCCCCGCCGCCCCGCGTCACGCGGCCGTCAGCGTCGGCGTCGGCGCCGGCCGTCGCCACCTGCATCCCCACAACACGGTTTGCGACACCGGCCGGCAGTAGTGTAGGGGCCGCGGTGTACGTGTGTGGGCGACGCCGTTGCGGCACTGTGGTTCCTGTCCCGTGCGGCAGCGGCAGGCGAGGCCACGCTGCGGGACTGGACCGGGGCGGCGCGGTGGCGGCAGTGGCGGCCGCTGAGCGTCCGTCAGCTGATTGACCGGCCCCGGCTGGCCCCGCGGCGCCCCGGTAGCGCCCCGGCCGGCATCTGGGTGCGCCCGGCATAATGAACTCGGCTCCCCGGGAGGCGAGGTGCGTCCTGCGGCCCCCGCGGCTCTTGCGCCAGGACGCGCTGCAGCGCACGAAGGCTAATATAAAACGGGGTCCGCGCGCTGGGGCGTCTGTGTGCTCTACGCCGCAATAAACATTGCCGTCCCACACGACGGCGCGCCAAAAGTATTGACCCCCAACACCTCGTTGTTGACATGACCTCTTCGGAAGCGTCGCGAGAGTAAAATCTACGTTGTTCACAGAGTCTCTCTCTCTCTCTCTCTCTAATTTCTGTACTGCGGGGGAAGCCGAGCCACAGTAGCCTACGACTGAATGAACGCGACGTACACACACACGCACAAACACATACACGGGCTTTGGAATAAGTGAGACGCTGAACAGGCCCGCAACAAGGCTGCGGCCGACGCAGCCGCATACGGCCGTACCGCGGCGTAGCCCGGCGTCCCCGCATAGCGTGGGACGTCCCTCTCCTCCTCCGCCGCCCTGCGGAGCCCCGCGCTCTGGAGGCGGTATTGCACGTGCACGACAAAAGTCAACGGCCCGCGCTCCCGCGGCGCCCGGCGGAGGCGCCCGGAGGTGGCCGTCGACGCGTGCCTTCCTGGCGCCCTATAGGGTCAGACTCGGCCCCCAACCCCTCTCGCACTATCGTTTGGCCTGTTCGGCTCGAAGCTGTGCGACTGCGTTTACGGGCAGATTCCGAACAGAAAGCACGGCACGCTGTGCGCGTGCGACAGAGACAAAGCTACGGGTGCAGTGCTGGTAATCACGCAACAGCCTCCACGTCACGTCTAACCCTGCAGATGCGGCCCACGGAACCTCAACCTCCTCCACCCCGACGGGGCTGTGCCGAACGAATGCGGTGGCGGCCGGCGGCGGCCGGTGACGGCGCCGTCCGCCGGCCCGGCTGGTCCTGGTCGCGCCCACACGCACATTCAGAGGGCAGACCCGGCGCGCCAAAGGCACTCCAAAGGCACGCCAAAGGCAGGCGGCCACACAACAGCCTCATTTTTCAAAGCCCCCGCCCCGGCGGACCACAAATATCATCAAATTTGGTGGTCGTGCCGCTCGCAGGCCGGGGGCGGGGGGGCCGGGGGCCGCCCTGCAGGACAATGAGTGCGGGGTTGGCGGACGATTAACACCGAATGGTTCGCCTCGGTATCCCGGCCGGGCGAGGACCGAGGACGTGGGCGAGGACACCGGTTCGATGGGTGATCGCCGGAGCGGGATGGAGGCGCGGCGCGGCCGATAGGGGTCCCGGCGGAGGTCCTGGAGGTCCTGGAAGTCCTGGAGGTCCTGGAGGTCCTGCAGGTCCTGGAGGTGTTGGGCTCATCGCGTTCAGACTGCAGATGACGACACACGGCGGGGGCCGTAAAACCAGATCGCTGGCGTGCGCGCGGCTCTCGGCGGCCGTCGCCGTCAGGGGATGATGGGTACCAACTGGAAATGGCAATTTTAAAATTTGTATAGATCAAAATCCAATGCAAAGTCATAAAATTCGCGGAAAAGCAGATACTTAAATGCCATGTTATTTCACCGTGCCGCAGCAACACAAAACCCTCGGTGAGCCCCACAGCCGTCACCGTCGACGTGCAGCGGGGCCGCGGGCCGCGGGCCAGGGGGGTGGGGGGAGGACATCTCTCTACGGGGATAGGAGGAGGCGCGTGGGCGCCAACTGGTTTCGAGTAATCGGCTAGCCGCCTCCGCTCGTCCCGCGTCCCACCGCGCCTCCCCCCCCCCCCCTCACCCCCTTCCTCCTCTTGCAACAGGGCGAGCACCAAGGTGAGGTGGAGCCGCTGCTGTCACAGCCGGGGAAGCGTTTGGATCTAATAATTTCGCCGCGCGGACATTCCGTTTTAAACCTATGCGACTCGAGTGGGCCTCCCGCAGCAGAGCCGGGGTTCCGCGGCGGGGTGCGCACTAATCTGACCGGTTGCTCCGAAATCGGGGCGACGACGGCGCGCGTCCACGGCGACTATCTCCGCCACGCATCGGCAGGCCGCTCAAATAATGATATTGCTGGTGAACAGGCGTCCAGTGTGTCGCGTGCAGCTCCGCGGCCCCGCCGGGCCCCGCCGCCCCGCGGCCCGCGACCGCGCAGGGCTCCGCAGATAGCATCTGCCAGTCACCGCCGCTCCTTCGCCCGGTCGCTGTCCGTATCACCAAATCTTTCTTTCGGCACGCGCGCCCAACACTGTAAAACAAAACAAAAAGAATTATTTTTAAAAAATCACGCACGGGGAACAAACCGGCGTCTTGCTGCGGTCAAATTTGTTTTTTACGTCGTCGTCCTCTCTTTTGATATTGCCGTGTGTGTGTGTGTGTGTGTGTGTGTGTGTGTTATCCTCCCATTCACGGCCCCGGCTTACTGCCTCTCATTGGTGGCCTACGTCAGGTGAGTAATGGGCGTGGCGCGGTGGCTGCGGCGGAGCGCGGCGGCGCGCGGCCCGCGGAGTGGGCGGCAGGCCGCGAGCCATTCACGCCTACCTGCCTGCCGCCGCCTGCCGCCGCCTGCCGCCGCCTGCCGCCGCCTGCCGCCGCCTGCCGCCGCCTGCCGCCGCCTGCCGCCGCCTGCCGCCGCCTGCCGCCGCCTGCCGCCGCCTGCCGCCGCCTGCCGCCGCCGCCGCCGCCTCCCGTGGCGATATGCATCCCGAGCACGACACCCGCGCCGCGCCTGTGGGGCTGCCTAAGCAGGGTCCCCGGGGCCGCTGCTGCCGCCGCCGCCGCGCACCCGTTCACTTGCAGTTTGTGGAGCGGAAACGGTCGTCCGTCGGCTCCGTTGGCTCCGCGTCGGTCCGCGGCCCCACGGCCGGCCGCCTCTCCGGCCGCCACTCAGCCGCGCAGAAGCACGACCGATTGCCGTGACCGAGGGGTGTCGGTGTCATGTCAGACGTACCTGTACCACTTGTGCGCGGCCTCAAGACTGCACTCACTCGGGCGCGAGCGTAACGCATACCCATTTCGCAAATCGCTCTCGCAACGAAATAAAATTTTAAAAAGATGCCGCACGACGTGATCTAGCTGAATGGTAATGCAGCGCGCATTTTCCTGTAGTATTTCTATGGGAACAGTATTTTTAAAATCTCAGTGCGCCCAAAAAGTAGTTGATATGACAAAGAGGACAAAAAGACGCATGGAATATTTTGAAAGTATTCGTAATGGGATACATTATTTCTTATGGCACGAAAAATATCCTTGACTTGACGAAGGGTCCTTTGGCTCTGCAGGAGCTGGTGCCCAGCCCACGCGACGGAGGCATGTCAACTATCTCGGCCCAATTCCGAGCGACGAACTGAGCAAACATTGTCTGTGCCATTATATTGCAGGTGGACCGCGCTGAGCCGTGCGGCTGCTGCCGGGATCTGCTGCCCGCTGCTCCGACGGCACAGCAGCGCGGCTCTGCGGTGGGTGGCGGGGTGCTCGTGTCGCTGCAATCAGCCGGAACGGGATGACCGGCCGGGCGTCGGCACACGGAACACGGCCGTGCTGCGAGGCGCGCCGCGGCAGCCACCTGCGCTGCGACCCGTGCATCTGCAGCCAGCGGCTCGCTTTTTTCCCCGACGCTGCCGGCCTTGCAGGACGAGGGGCCGGGCGGGCTGAGCGGCAGGATGAGAGCGGCAGGCTGAGCGGCAGGCTGAGCGGGAGGCCCACCTTGAGGATTGGGGGAGGGGGGGGGGCGGCGAACAGAGAATAATGTTTGACATTTTCCCCGCACCGTGTAGGCACTTATAAGGAATCGAGCTGCGGGGGAGAAGGAGCAGAGGCCGGCAGAGGCCGGCGGAGCCCCGCCTATTGTCGTCTGGGCTCGGTTTGGGCAGGAGGGACGACAAGTTGAAAGAGCACACGGCAAAAGTGAAAGCCTTCTGGTGCGGGCCGGTGGGTGTTTGTTGGCGCCTGGAGAACGCGACGCACGCGCTTCTATTCGGAAACTTTGGTGTGAGTGCGCCATGGAGCCGCTAGCCTGGGGGGTGGCCGAGGGTGTGCGCACGGAGCGCCTGCCGGGTAGGCAGTCTTGGCGGGAGCGGGCGCGCGTGTCGTGCGGGCTGGCCTACCCCGGCACTTGCGGGCGCTCGGGCCGCGCGCGCCCAGAAGCGGCGCGGCGCCGCCGCTGGCCCAACGCCTTCCCTCTTTCGGCGTGTGACGTGTGACGCGTCCCGGAAGGCGATACCAGCTCCGGCGGGCAGCGGTCCGGCGGGCCCGTCTCCCATCTCATCACGGCACCACGGCGATAAAACCGCGATTAAACTTACGTAAATTGGCGATAGTTTGGGAAATCTATATCTCTCTCTTTCGCTCCCCCTCTCACCCTCCCTTCCTCAATCTCAGCATGTCGCTAGTCGGACCGGTGATGATGCTGTCCTCTTCCTTTTCGGGCACGGCTGCCTCTGATAGAGCCTTTCCCCCGCCGGCCGGCGCCTCGGACCGCCCGCGGACCCCTACGGACCCCCGCGGACCGCTGGGGACCCGCGGGGACCACTCTCCGAGCCCCGCGAGGCCTATCGATCCGGATCTGAATGGAGCGAGGGCGCGTCCGATACACCTCCCCGATAGGGAGGCCGCGAGGCGCCACTTATAAAGCGTTAAAAGGCAAAAATGGCCGTCGGATTGGGGATTTTATGTCTGCGATACGGAGACGGTGGCCGGGCCGGGCGTTCATCTCTCCGCGGGGCCGTGGAGAGGGAGCCCGGAGCAGCTACCGGCGGCAGCCCGCGGAGAAACCTTACCGGTGCTATTTACTGCGCGAAAACCAAGTATCCGAGAAAAAAAAGGGGGGTCTCCCAGGCAGCGATAGCTTTGGGCAATGAGCGCGACGGATACCCCACCGGTTGGCAGAAACGTGTTGCAGAAGAACGTCCCCGTGTGTGAGTTGGCACCGAATAAATGGCAGGGAAGGAATCTGCGATATCGGTTCAACACCGATTGCTCGTGCTCATCAAATACAATTCATGAGGCGGGACAGAATTTGATACAGAAACAAAAGCGCACCCCCGCGTGTTGGCAGCCGTTGGCAGCCGCTTTGGCAGCCGCTGTGGCAGCTGCGTTGGCAGCAATGCTCGCAGCAGTGCTCGCCAGGTGTGCGTTACCATACGGTCCGTTTATATCTCCGCCATCCATGCCATCCGCACCCCGTACGCACGTATTAGGCACTGCGGCGCGTACGGCGAGGCATCGTGAGCAGCCTTGCAGCAACACTGTCGCCAGCGCTCTTTAGGGTATGTAAGTTGTATAAGTTGTGCACCAATATTGGATATTAAAAATTTACCAAAAAATTAGTGGGCACGATGTCATCCCAGAGAGCCGTCCGAAATTTGCCGGAGCTCCATCTGTATCTCACCCGAAAATAAACTGACAGAATAAAAATAGGTAATGTATTGGATATTTAGATGAGTTTTCGCAGCATAGCAATGGTTTCATCAGTTTAAATTTTAGATACTGCGCAGCTCATAAAATTAGCTATTCACATATTACTGAAAATCTCGAGAAGTAAAGTAGCAGCTGAAAGTTCCCTTTGTGCTTGGGGAGCAAAACCGTCGTGCGGTAAACGACACACGGGCATCGAAAAGGCACACACTTGGGTAGAAAAACAGAGCCTCAGCAATTTTCCCTTTCCCTCTCCCTCCCCGTGCTCTCTCCTCCCCGGCTGCGCCCAGACGCCCCCACGACGCCGGCGCCGCCGTGGCGCGCCGCGAGACTCCAACACCAGCCCACGTCACGTCCACGCAGCGCGCCGCGCGCCCCGCAGCCCCCTCCGCGATATGAATATGCATGGGCACTATTTAATTCGACGGCGCCGCCTGGACACCGTTTTCTGCGCATTCTTCCATGTTGCTCCTGACCCGGCGGCGGGCAGCAGCCCGGGCCGGGCACTAGCAGCACGGCGCTAAAGCGGTGCGGGAGGAGGTAGCTGACGTGTGAGTACGGCGCCGCAGCCGCGCCCGAGCTCCACGTCCACGTGTGCGTGGTGCGCGAGGAGGATAAAGGCACCGCAGAGCCCCCTCCCCTCCGACGGAGCCGAGAGGCCGCTGGCCGCGGGTGCCGCGGGTCGGGACGCCGGGACGCTCGAGTGGGATTATTGCTTTCATTCACAACACGGACTGAGCCCGCTTGGACGAAAACCAAACACTTCCCCCTCCCCCCGTTATGTACTCCCTTTCCCCCCGAACACACAAAGGTGACACAGAGGGTCATACTAGTGAACCGAAAGTGCAACGGCCCTGGCTACGGGCCGGACCTGTGCGCTGTCGTTGTCCCGGTCAGAAACACGGTCCAATCCCAAGGGATTTTTCTGTGCGTGTCGCTCGGGCAGTTTTATTCGTGGCTGCCATGCCGAGCCGAGCCTGGCCGGGCCTGGCCGGGCGCCGGACGGGTGGCGGGTGAAGTTCGCCTCCATCTCCGGCCCGTCCCGACCCGACCCGCGTGGGAGGGCGGCTCGCGGCGCGGCCCCGCTCCCCTCTGCTCCGCGCACCGCTCACCGCTCGGCACCTCGGCACCTCGGCTCGTCTCTGCTTTGCCAGGATGCGGCTTAACACTGCGACCCAACGCTGTTCATTTGTCAGACAAGCGCGGGGTATTTGAACCCGGCGCAGAGGTCGCCGTCCCCGGAGCGCATCTCCAGCTGCTCCTATCGACACGGGGCAGGGTTCGACAGGAGCGGGGGCCGGCCGCGGCCGCGTACACGGCACGCTATCTGTACGAGCCGAGGCCGGGGCCCTCAGCATCCTCAGCGCCGCGTGTCTCCGCCGAGGCGGCGATAACCAGGTGATAGCCGTCCGGGCCGACACGCTGCCGGGCGGCGGGGGCCGCGGACACTGCGACATCGCCACCCGCGGCCGCTGCAGGGCTGGTCTCTGGGCGGACGGACCGGCGGCGCGGCGGGGCGGGGCGGTGGGCGCGCCGGCGGGGGTCATCGCGCTCCGTGGGGGCTATCGCCTCGCCTCGCCGCTGCCCATTGTCCATTGAGAGCCCCCCTGCTTGCAGCCCGCGGGGTCGCGGCCAGCGGGGCCCTCGTCACCCCCCGGAGAACGGGACGCGGCCGCCGCGTGACCCGACCTGGCCGGACCCCCGGCAGAGCGAGGCCCCCGATGAAGATATCGCCGCATGAATGGGGGCGCGCCCTCGCGGGGCCTCGGAACAAATGCGTCATGCGCGGCGCGGCGGGGTAACAGAGTTGTGATTTATAAGCACGCGGCGCGGCCGGCACATATGCCCGCTGTCGATCACCAGCGCTGCGCGGCGGGCCGGGCCGGCCTTAGCCCAAATGAGCCTCCCCCAGTCCAGCGCGGCTCGGCCCCGGCTGACATATCTGGGCTGCCCCGATCTGTCAGGAACGGAATCGAATAATGGTATCGAGGTTAGATTCCAGGGCGCACCCCTCGGCTCCGCTCGGCTCGCCCCAGCCCAGCCTCCTCGGCGTGCATGTGGCACCTGTCGAGTCGGCAGAGAGCGGCGGCGGTGCGGGCTGCGAAACGCACCGCACTGAGCGGGGCGTGGGCAGACAGGCCAGGCCGCCCCGCTGGAGGGCCGCTAGCGGAGGGAGCGGCGGCCGGCCGGCTCGGGCCTCTCACGAAAACATTTCGACAGGCGGGCAGGGCACGGCAGCAGCGGCCGCATCACAGCGCACCGCGCCCACGCCCTCTCGGAGGACCCCGGCGATACTTCGCACGTGTGCGCCCCAGCGCGGGGTATCCACACTGCGTACCGTACCCGTGGCCCTTGGGTGTGTTGGCCGGCCGGCTCTGACACGGTCTTCTGCGCGGGGGCGCTCTCCGGGCCAGGCTGGGGGCGGGTCGGGGTCTTACCGGGGGCGGGCCGGAGGCGGGCAGAAAGCGCAGGCTCCGCGCGGCACGGCGCACCCACGGCGCCAGCTGTCCTGCTGCCAACTGATTAGGCAAATTAGACGACGGCTGCCTGCCGGCCTGCCGCCGCTTGGCGCCTGCGTGCGACAGAGCGCGGCGCGGCAGCGGCAGGCACAGGGGTGGGTTGCATAAGCGGCGGAGCGCGCAGCATACACGCACACGCACGTGCTTTGTCGCACCACAATGAAGATGTGAGCGCACACCGCCCCGCCCCGCCCCGCCCTGCCCTTGCCGGCCTGCCCACGGCTACCGAGGCTCTCCACACACCCACCGGCAGTCCCAGGCAGGCCACACACGCAACGCGCGCACTCACACAGTGTGAGTAGCGCCACCGAATCGCCACCACCGGCGCCGCGGCACAAACCACTCTGCAGCCCCGAGGGGTGGACAGGACAGGCGAGGCGGCCAGCTCCGGGTGCCTCCGGTCAGGGAGCGCACGGGGAGCGGTTGCGGTAGTGCCTCCAGCCGCCGCCGTGAGCGCGTCGGTCGCGTCACGTGGTTTGTGACCGCGCCGCCCTCTACAAGTGTAAGCCGGCGTCGGCGTCGGGGATTGTATTGTAATTATGAGGCGGGCTGAATGAGCGGGTCGAGCGTGTGTGCCGCGGCCGCCCACTCGCCGCCCGCCTCAGATGTGTTCGAGAAAATGTCACCGCCATCGCGGCGCTGTGTGGCGCGGCGCGGCGTCGGACCGCCGAGAGGCGAGGCAGCTCGGGCAGCTCGAGGCAGCCGGGGGCGGGGGCAGTGTGGGTCCCGTGCTGAGGCCGCGCTCAGCCGCGCTCAGTCGGTAGGGCTCCGGGCCGGAGGCAGCGCGTGGGCCGCCGTCATTAGAGCCGGCGGACGTCGGGCGGGTTGTCTATCATCATCGTCTTAACCGATACACGTCGGTCACTCTCTTCACTCGAGCGGCGAACAGAACAGAACACAGATTTCATAACGAGATATGGAAAGGGAAGGCAAAATCGGCATTGGCTGCGCATTTGGGTGCGCCGTCGTGCGCCGCCGTGCGTGTGCGTGTCGCTCCGGGGGCACGGCGGTTTATTGCAGCCGCCCCGTCCTGCCTGTCCACCCCCGGACCGAGTGGGGAGGAATTAACACGGCGATCGGGCCTGCCGCTGCTGCTCTCCGGCCCCCTTTCGGGACGATATTCCGTCGCCTCAGCCTCGCCACGCGCGGCGTGAAAACGGCCGATGGGCCTCTCCGTTGCTGAGAGCGGTGGCGGTGAGTGGGCGCGTGGCCTCATGGCCTCAGCCCCCCCCCCCCCCTCCCTGGACACCCGAGGCCCAACCTCCTCCCCATCCCCCTCCTCCGCCTCCTTCTCCTCCTCCTCCTCGCCCTCCTCCACCTCCTCCTCACCACTTCGTCAGTTTCTTTTTCGGACAGTCCACCGATACACTGCAAAGGCGAAGCCCGCGGTGCGGTGTCCAGGTGGGCGGGGCGCCTGTGAGGTAGGCAGGCGGGTGGCACGGCCGTCCGACGGGACTGCCGGCCCTGCAGGCGGCTGCGACAGCCGTGGCGTAGCGGGACTTTTGGGGGTTGATATGTGGGATCCATTCCCTAAATTCGCGCGTTTGTTTGGTGGGCTGCCTAACTCTCCCCTGGTCCCACTTGGGTACGCCCCCGGTGCACGCCAGTACCACTGTTGTGGGCACTGCCGGGAGCGGCCCCGGCTAGAATGTCTCCCCATTGTCGGGACACCCTGCGCGGCGAGACGACCGTGCCGTCCCCCCGAGCCAACCTCGGCACCGAGGCGACGGAGTACGTCCGTCGACGGCAGCGGAGTGGTGGAAACGTCCCACGAAACCTAACCTCTTCACGTCCGTGCTGGTGGTGGTGGTGACTTTCAGCGATGCACGGCGCGGACGTGTGGCTGGCGATGTGCATCGCGGCGTCGGCGGGGCTGCTGTTCGTCACGCTGGTGTACTGCCTGTACTGGTGCGTGCGGACCTCGGCCGAGTCCGGCGAGCGGGGCTGGACCAGCACGACGCCGACGTCCAACCGCTGGTGGTGGTGGTCGCCGCGCTACGGCGTGGTCAGCGTCGTGTACCCGGCCGCCACGCCGGCGCCCCCGGTGCCCGTGTCCGGCGTGGTGCTCGGCGAGGCCCCGCCCCCCTACATCTCCTACCCGGTGACGGCCGCCCCTGCGCCGCCGCCCCCGCAGCCGCCAGCGCAGCCGCCCGCCGCCAACAAGTAGAGCGAGGGCTGCACCCACAATATAAGTGACTTGAGCATGATTTGCGTGCCCGACGCTGTCAGGGCGGAGTGCCGCCCGGACCTGCCCCGGCTCTGCGCCCTGGCCAGGCCTCTGTGGGGATGCAGGGAACAGTCGGCGCCCTGTGGCCACCTTGTGGGCCGGCCGGTGCTGTGCGCCATTCAGCGCGCGACGGCCGAACGTAGCGGAAGTTGTAGACCCCCGGCGCCGCGACGGGCCATTCAAATTAGCGGCCGCCGCCGTGCCGTCGCCGCGTCCGCGTCCACGTCCACGTCCCTTCGCGCCAACATTTCGTTCTGTTTCGCGGAGAGACGGGCACCACACCGCAGTGGTGCCGGGGAGATTTACGAGACGCCTCCGCGCGACACGCGACACGCGACACGCGGCGACACGCGGCGACACGCGGCGGAACGCGTGGCGAGCGTCGGGCGGAGAGTGGGCGGACGGCGTTACGCTCGCCGAACGTAAAGGGTATCGTTAGGGATCGTCCTCATACTGTATTACAATATTACGTAACGCCTCATCGTTGCTGTCCTTGTCACACCAAACGGACCGCGCGTGAGTAGGACAGGGACAGACAGCGTTACGTAATATGCGTGGACGACCCCTTACTACCCGGGATCGGACCAGAGCCCCGCGGCCGGACGCCACCGCTCCTTGCCGTCGCCTATTTTTCAGTTTTCGCGTCCGCCGCGGCGAGACGGTCATCAGCGACGGCCGCCTCGTCTCGTCTAGTGTAGAGCGGCGCGGCCCCGGCCGGCCCGCCCGCCCGCTTGGCTCGCTCCACCGATCCGTCGCCCTTTGATGTGGTCCTGCTCTGCGTGGGGGAGCGGGCGAGCCGGGAAACAAAACGGAGGAACGCCCTCTACACCTCTCCTCCCTCCCCCGTGGTCGCCGCTGCTCTGCCTGGGCTTTACTCTGTGCATTCGCACGCGCGCCGCACACGATCGTGTTTCACGCGTGTGCCGCGATAACGTTAGGCGGTCCGCGGGGGGCCCGGCCGGGAGCCGCCGGGGGCCGCCGAGGGGCCGCCGCCAGGGGCCGCGCGGACTAGGCCGGCCTCCCCGCGGACGGCGCCGCTGCTGCCGCTGCCGCGCTCTCCGAACGACCGCCGCCGCCACCGTCTCATTTGCCGCACGAGTGCGGATCCCCGTTGTCAACGCCTGGCGGAAACAGACGGGGCGGCGGCGGCGGCGGGACGGGGGAGCAGGGCAGAGCAGAGCAGCGCAGCGCCGCGTGTCCGTCACTGCGTCGGGCTGCAGCGCCGGTGAGACGCTCCCCTCTCGCGCCTCCCGCCGCGCTGAAACACTGAAACCACGTTTATTTTCGATGCTTTACGGCAGCATCGTGCAAAGTGAGTGAGGCGGCGGCGGCAGCGGCAGCGGCCGTCTGCGGGGGAGGGGTGGATGTCCTGCACTGCGGCGGTGCACCACCGGGCGGGGCGGCCCTCGCGCACAAAGCCTCTGCCGCCGCCGCCGCCGCCGCCGTCATGCGTGTCATGTCACAAGTCGCGCTGCATGTGGGACGGGGGCGCGAGGTAGGCAGCCCGCGCGGTCGGCTGCGGCTGCAGCCGGCTGCTCCGCGCGGGTCGCTGCACTTTACTCCCGGGAGTGGCGGTGATTGACGAGGTGTGCCCTCTGCGATCGGCACCATGCCATTACCGTAATTGCGGCGAGCACACACATGACGAGCGCGCCGTACACGCCGCCCGGCCGGCTCCTACAGGTGGCGGCGGCGGTGTTCTACACGCGGCGCCGTGTTCCTCGCTGCCCTGCCGCCGTGCCGCCGCCGCGCCGTGTGGCCCGGGCCGGGCTTTCCTCTTCTCTCCCCCTCCTCGCCTCCTTCATATTCAATCAGACAGCGGACCCGGCGCGGCCCGGCCCGTCCGTCTGCTCGCAATCATGTCATAACCGGGCCGTATTCCGCGGGTCGCATGGCGGCAGGGCCTGCGGGGCCGCCAGGGCGCAGCGTACCAGGGCGCCTCACCGGGGGGCCCCGAGTCACCCTGCACGTAACCCCGCGCCACTGTGACGATGGTCGGCGCGCCCCCGGTTTGAACAGTTCCTCTCTCTTTCTCTCTCAGTCTCTCTCAATCTCTCTCGCTCTATCTGTCTCCCCCCTCTCTGTCTCACTCCTTTCCTCTCTCTCTCACTCTCTCTCTCACTCTCTCTCTCTCTCTGTCTCTTTCTCTTTCTCTCCCTCCCCCGGGCCCCGGCCTGCGCTATGCCAAATTTATGTGGTGGAACCGAAACAACAGAGGGGGTAGGGATGCTGATGCTGGCACGCCCACCGCCGCCGCCACCAGCACGGGGCTGCGAATGGCCGGAGGGAAACGTGAAAATAGATGTTATGTATGAAGGAAGCCCGTCTCGGGACGAGCGCAGACGCGACGGTGACACCGACATTTGTTTCATCAGACTTTACGCCCCGCGCCCCCTCTCCTCCACGCTTCACCGCCTCCCTCCCACACACACACACACACACACACACACACACACACACACACGCGCGCGCGCGCGCGCGCGACGAGAATGTGTTTCTGAAATGTCGGTCGAGTACGTTGGAGAGCGCAGGTCCGAGTAAGAGGCCGCGGCCGGCCCGGCCCGGCCCGGCCGCCCACCCACAGAGGCATAAGGTGAGGAGTGGGTGCGTGGCACGCCGCGGCGCGCCGCTCCTCCCGGCCCGGCCCCCGGCCCGGCCCCTCCTCGCGCACGGCTCCCTCGCCGTGGTCCTCCTCTGGCCACCTCCGGACCTGGCGCTGGCGCACACCACGACTCTGGCCGCTTTTGGCCTGGTCAGCAGCGTCGGGAGCGCGATGAAACGCTCACGTTACCATTTCATTCCCTGCCCGCCCCGCCGCCTGTCAGTTCGCGCTGCGCGGCGAGCGCCTGCCGGGGCTAGGGTAGGCTGGCCCGCACGGCGCGCGCGCTCGCTGCAGCCCCGCGGTTGCCTACGCGGCAGGCGCCCTGCGCGGATGCGGCCAATGCGGCGCGCGCGCGCACTCTGAGGCCGCACAGCATAGCGTATGCAGATTGCATCGGGCTTTGGCTAGCCGGCCTGGCCGCGGCCGGGCTGTGCTGGCTGTGCGCACATGTGCGTCCCGGGGCCGGGCTAGCCTGTGTGTGCGACAGAGACGGGGCGACAGGCGGCGGCAGCGCCCCCCCCCCCCCCGGTACTCTGCATGACCATATTGCGGGGCCGGGGCCGGCCTGTCCATGCGGCGCCATGCGGTCCCGGCTGCACCGCGCCGGACAGGTGTGTTGCTGCAGCAGGATGTGGGAGTGGTCCTGCATCTAGGAGCGGCGCCGGCTGTCCTCGGCCGGTGTGTGGGAGGAGAGAGCGAGAGACAGAGAGAGAGAGACACAACCGAGATACGAATTAATTGGCAGAGGCACCGGGCCGATTTAATACAACCCAAGACATCCAGACCAGAGTAAGCAGGTGTGTCGTGTTTGTGTGTTCATGTAGCGCCGCGGGGATCACGAGACAACAACTAGGCTCTTAAAGAGTAGAGCAGTCTGCAAAATGGCCTCCTCTTGTAAATCTCTTATCCCTCGCGACACCTGGCGACGGTCATGGTTGTTGAGTGCGCGTCGCGGCCCGTGCACGGGGAGAGAAATTTTTGGGCACAAAGATTCAAAAATGTAGGCATTGCAAAAAAAAACTCTGACAGCGAACATGTTTTTTAGCTGTACTGCCTAAAATATTTTGTCATTGTCTACTTTTTTAGACAGTGACCCCAAAACTTATTTAGCTGTCAAAGTTTACCAGATGTACCTGAAGTACTTCCTTTCGTATGTGCCTCCCCGCGGCTGCAGATTACGCGGGGGCGAGGTAACAGCGGCGGCGGCCCCCGAACTCCCACGAAATGTCGGACGGACGGCTACCTGGACGGGAGCCCACACGGTGTTATTAGCCGGGGGTATGAGTTAGTACCCCGGCCTCCTCGGCGGCAGCGGCGGATAAACAACCTCGGCTGCGTCCGCGTCGGCTGCTGCGGGACGCTGCGGCGGCGGGGCCCCTCTGCGGACCTGTGCGGACCTCTCGGGACGCGTCCGCGTCGCTGCAGTTGCAGCTGCAGCTGCAGGTGCGGCCCGCACTGTGCCTCCCCCTCTCAGCTCCCGGCAGAGCCGCGGTGCCGGGGAGAACTTGGAGCGGGATCTCGCCTCACGGCACCGCCAAGAGTGTGACGCTTTGTGGTCCGGACCGCATGACCGAGGCCGGTCCCGAACTTCTTGTCGGTGACCTCTCCCCTCCCCCCGGCCCGTGGGGGCACCGGGTTTGTCCCCGGACGGGGCCACGCGTGGGCGGACCACTACTGGCGGCCCGCGCCGAGGCAGACCAGGGGGGCCAGCACGAGGAGAACAACACCTTGTTGGTGAGCATTTGGGAAGAACGGGGATGGATAGGGAAGAGATCGACAAACGCTTCGCAACTCAAAGCACAAATGCCCCCCAAAAAATCCGAGGGGGCGGGGGGGGGGAGGGGTGAAACCGGTGAAACACGATCCACTCTATCATAATCACCGTGTCGTGTTGGGGAAAAACAGGGGATGTGAGTGAGACCACGTCCGGTGCAGCGAGTCTGCGCGTTAAGACGGGAAAAGGCGGGTTATTCTTGGCTTTGCGCCGCTTCTCGGCGCGCCTCGAGCGAAGGGCTGCTGCCGCTGCCGCTGCGGTCCGCCGGGCGGCGGCCGCCGCGGGTGGAAACGAAGCAATCGGGTGACGGCCCAAACAGCCTGCTGACGGGCAAGTGCCTCCCGTGCGCGGATCACAATCCTGCAGAAGATCCCCCCCCCCCACCCAATACTCGCTGGCATGCTCTGTGATTCACCGTGTTTACGAGCGCCCCCTCCCCCCACCCTCTCAAACACGACACTCCCCAAATCGATATGGGTCCCGTGTGTGTGGCGGACGACTCGGACATTGGATCACTATCCTGCTTTACATTTACGGCCAAGATCCCCCCCCCCCCCCCCCACCCCGCCCCCAACCTGAATCTGAATCTGGGGCCGCGGGAGAGGATAGGGGGGTGGGGGTCCTCACCTTGATGGAAGCAACATGAGAAGGGCGCAGGGCTGCGGATCGGAAGCAACGGAACTAGACCAGTACGACGACCGCGTATGCAAGCGTGGGTGGGTGCGAGTGGGTGCGTGGATACATGAACCATTGCCAAAACTACCAGAGTCCACCACAAAAAGACTATTTTTTTCTGCCAAGTAAAATAAATAGCCATGGAAATAAATAGGTTTTAAACCGGTAACATTGCTCACGCTGAATATCGACACTTCTCGGGCAGCGTGGCGCCGTCGCCGCGCCGCCGTCAGCCAAACAACAAAATTATTCGCACGCGACGCGACGGCCGCGCGCGTAAATTTGTAAGCACTTTGTACTGCTTTGACGCGCCCTTACAATATGTCAGCGACCCCGGCAGGATTAACGGCCTCACTCCCCCGCAGGGCGTAGAGGCGCGGCGGGCAGAAGGGGGACATATATTATTTGTAAAAAGCCCTCCTCCCATGGCGAGCCGAGCCTAGCCGGCGGGCCCCGTGCCGCCCCGTGCCGCCCCCTCTGGCCCTCCGCCGGCGCGGTGCGGGTGTAGCACCGCCACACGGCCGCGTCTGCCTGCGCTCTCTCTCTCTCTCTCTCTCTCTCTCTCTCTCTCTCTCTCTCTCTCTCTCTCTCTCTGCCTGCTCTGCGGGCGCTGCTCGCGGGGGTGTATATTTTTGATGCCGACACTGCCAGGCCAGACCACAATCCCCGTCATTTACACCCCCTCCGCCCTCTCCCCCCTACCTCCCTCTAGTCCTCCCGCCCTCCCCCCCCCCTCCCCCATCCTCTTGGGTCGCCCTTTGCCGCGCCACTGCCGTTTCCATAGACGCTCCTAAAATACGGACCGTGACAGGGACGCTTCAAGCACGAGACGCCACGCTACGACACGACGCGGCGACGACGACGAAGACGCCGTCGGTGGTGGTGGTGGTGGTGGTGGAGGTGGTGGTGGTGGTAGTGGTGGTGGTGGTGGCGCGGAGGGCAGCTCAGGCGGGCGGGGGCGGCCCGTCCTGGCACTGGGTCAGCAAACGGGAATTTTATTTTCATTTAATATTCGCCCTGCTCTGGGCGATGCTCATCGCGTTGCTTTACCTTGGCTCGCGGGTGGGCTCCGCCCGGGGCCCCGGCCCGCCTGCCTACGGTGCCGCCGCCCCCCGGCGCCGTCCCCCGGGGGAGCCCCCCAGGACGCACCGCGCGGCCCGCGCATCGTGAAGTCACGCCCCGCCACCCCGCAGCCACAACGACCGATGGATATATGGGAAGTCGCAGCCACCCGATGGGGAAACGGCGGCAGGAATTGGGGGGAGACGTGCCTCGCTGCCTCGCTGCCCCGTAGCATCGCTGTCGCTGCCTCGCCTCCTGCCGGCCGCCGCGGAGTGCGGTGAGGAGAGCGAGAGGTGAGAGGAAGTGAAGTGCACCGACGGAAACGGGTGCGGGTGGGGGGCTGCGCGGGGCTGCGCCGCCCCGGGAGCCGCCCCTGCCGCGCACCATTTCGCGTCACGCTGATGGCGCACGGCCCCAGCCGCAGCCACGGCCGCGCGGCGCGGTGCGTCGCCGGTGCATGCGGGTCACGCAGGGACCGCCAGCCGCCACCTACCCCGTCCAGCCCCACCCCCGCGGCACCGCGGCACGGGCACAACAAGACGAACGACGCGGACGTCTGTCGTCGTCTGGATCCTGTCTATCTTGAAAGAGGCGAGGGCAAAGTGCGCGCCGGTGCGGCGGCGGCGCAGCGACGCGGGGATCAGCGGGAAGATCAAGAGGTTCGGTCCTCTTCCCCCCCCCCCCCGGGGTAGTGGTGGGGCGGGTTATGGACCCCCCGCAGGGCCCCCCGCAAGGCCCCCCGCAGGTATGTACATCAGACGCCGCGCGCCGAGAAGCCCGCTTACTGCTGGCGTCGTTCCCGGATCAAGCGTCACGACGGCCCCTGTATATTTTATTCTCGCGACTCGTTGATCGCGGCCGGTACGGGCGGGCTCGTCGGGACGGCCCAACCCCCGGCCCCCGGCCCCCGGCCCCAGCCCGCCCTGCCCGCCCTGCCCGGCCAGGTACACCGCCACTCCCTGCACCGGATCGCTATTTCAAACGCGTTACCCCCGGCGCGCTCCGCTGTTGTTTTGCCTCCCGCGGCGTTCGGGAGCCAGAGGCCGGTCTAGAACTGTGAGTGTGAGTGTGTGTGTGTGTGTGTCCTGGGACCTGCCGACACGCCGGCGTGGCGCGGGCAAACAACCCCAAGCCCCAGCCTCATCGCTGGTCGGGCCGTGGTGGCGGCAGGGCGGCAGCGCTCGGCTCGGCCCGCTATTCTTAGGACGGCCCGGCCACACCGCGCCGCCGCGTGCGCCGCCGCGCTGCCGTGCTGCCGTGCGCCGCCGTGTCGGAGGGGCTTCCTGCCCCCGCCCCCCGTCCCCCCGATGCACAGGGCCTGATAAAGGCCCGAAGGACCGCCGCGAACCGGCCGGCCGAAGGCACCTCCGCGCCGCGCACCGACGGCGCTGACGCTGTCCGCGGCCTCGTCCACCTCGCCCGCCTCCACCGCCTCGTCCACCTCCGCCTCCGACACGCCCACGGCCGGCACCGGCACCGGCATCTGCATGCGGCTGCAGACAGCGGGCGCCGTGCGTTCGCCACTCTCCGCAGCGGCCAGGGCCGTCGCCGCGCACTCCAGCGCCTCGCGGGTAGGCAACCCAACGCACGCCGCCAACCCCCACCCCGCACCACACCGCGCCGCGCCGCGCCCAGCTCCCCCTCCCGTCCCACCGCCGCCCCCTTCCACAGCGTCAGGAGTGACTCTTCGCTGCCCGGGCCGGCCCGGCCGAACCCGCGGAGTTCTGACTCGACTCCTCTGATGATTCAACTCTGCGGCCCGCCCGATCCGATGTGTTCCAGTTTCAAAGGAAAATTGAACCTGATGCCACTTTGCGGAATGTAAACTAGTGCTGATGAACAAGTGCAACTTCATTCGATGATAGTGCGCGCTACGAAGACGAAGTAATGGCAGGTTATAATAGATATGAATAGGTGTACTGTACATCAGAATGATTAAATAGAAATGAATAAATAGAAATGAATGAATAGAAATGAATAAATAGAAATGAATAAATAGAAATGAATAACTAGAAATAAATAATCAGAAGTGAATAAATAGAAATGAATAAAAAGAAATGAATGAATGAATGAATGAATGAATGAATGAATGAATGAATGAATGAATGAATGAATGAATGAATGAATGAATGAATGAATGAATGAATGAATGAATGAATGAATGAATGAAAACTGAAAAATGGAAAAATGTATCAAATTTGAATAACTGTTGCCGCTGTAGCCGCGGCGGCGGGATTGCCGCGGTGCTCCGGTTGGAGTGTACCGCGGGATTATGGTATGGTACAGTACAAACTATGCGTGACGATCAGCGCCCGCGATCTCCCCGGCCCGACACTATCCGATCATCATACTGTTTTTATTCGCCTTTTCCGTTTGGCATTCACGTCGCTGCTCATTAGAGTCCGCAGACGAGGCGCAGCCGCCCGCCGCATGTGGCTGCAACATTGTACCCACGGGACGTGGTTGTGCGCGGGCACCGCTTGTGCGTGAACGTGATCTGTGTTATGTCGCCTATCTTTGGCCGGCCCGTTATGACATTGTGACCCACCAGAATGTGAGGTCTCTTTTTATTTTCTACTCTTTTTTTGTGGGCTCGTCCACGGCATGCGGTCATCACCCTGCATGCATCGCGCTGGAGGGCCCGGCCCGGCCCCTGGAGCCTCCAGCCGGCCGGGCACGGCCCCGCCCCGACACAAACAGTGTGGGAAGATGGTTAGGTCCGAGAGCAGGGCGCGGCATACACAACACGAGCGCCTGCCCGGCCGGCCGGCCCGGCCACAGCAAACCGTCGGGGAGAAAGTGCGTAGGTGTGAGCGCGGCCGGCCTGCCCCCGCGGCCCCCGCGGCCCCCGCAGCCCCCGCAGCCCCCGCCCCGCACGCCGCGCGCACGGGGCCCTCTGCGGGGCCCTCGGTGCGCCGCGCGGACAAATGAAACGTAAACATCTTGCGGCCCGTAATGTCCCCCTCCCCCGAGTCCGGGATCGGAACGACGGTATTTCGAGGCTGCCGATGCGAGCGCGCGTGTAAAGTCGGCGCCGCTCAAGCCGAGCGTGGGCCCCCGTTGTGTCGACATTCTCAGGTTGAGAGCAGGCGGTGTGACAGCGGCCGCCGCACACGCCTCGCTGGAGCGACGTGAACGGTTTGGTGGGGAAGGGGACGGCAGAAGATGAAGATGGCCGGCCGCCGGTGCAGCGGTAGCCAGTGCGGTCCGCAGCCCGCGTCCACCGCGGCCTGCCTGGGCTGCCAGGCGATGCCATGCCATGTCTGGGCTGGACGACGCGACGCTCCGGCTGTACCAACACAGATGACGGATGGCTGGATGACTCCTCGCCCCCTCGCGGCCTCCCGCGCCCTGCGGCACCGGACACAGCCTTTGCCTCTTGCGACGCGACGGGTAGTGCTAGACCTAGAGCTGTAATACCTGCTCCACTGGCGAAATAAGCCGGCCGCCTGCCGCTTCGGCTCACAGTCGGGATGTGCGATGGCAATCTGTTTTAATTAGGCTCTAAGGATGTAGTTAAGCGCGCGGCTGAGACGCGCGTTTATAATCTCTTTAATGCTGTTATTGTTATTGTTCCCCGTCTTTTATCATCGCTGTCCGCTTCTTATTTCATTTTATTTTCTTTCGGCGGCGTGGTCGTCCCTGCGGCCAGCGGTCCTGTGGTGTCTTCCTCCTGCCGCTGCGGGTCCTACGATAGGCATCGCGGCATCGAATCATTCATATTCAATTAAAGCGGCGTCCCAATCGTAAAGCACGCTCGCCTCGCGACGCCGCCCCGCCCCGCTCCGCCCCCTCCCCGCGTGACGCCGGGACGCTGGTGCTGCACGCTGCCCCCGCACGGGCCGCACGCCGCACAGGCACGGGCCCGCCAGCGCACACACGCGCGCACACGCACACGGCATGTTCGGTCGTTTCATTCATAATGTGCATTTTGAATCGCAGGGGCTTTGCTTTGGGCGCCTCTCGCCCCCACCACGGCACCTTTTCAAAAGCGCGGCGTGGCGGGGCGTGGCGGCCCGGCCCCATAGACTGGTCCCGTCCCCGCCCCTGCCGGCGACGTGCGACGCCAACGCCACCTACGTACTCGCCGAGACGAGCCGAGCAGTGTCCGCGGCCGCGCCGCGAGCCGAGCCGGGGCCAGCCGGGCAGAGCCGAGCCAAGCGGCGCCGAGCCGAAGACCAAGACGCTTGGGCTGGTACGTCGCTTCGGCCCCAGAGAACCCAGCGGCCCCACGTCGCAGCCGCCGCCGCTCCTCTCCGCCGTCTTCCAGATCCAGAGGCGGGCAGCCGGCAGCCGAGCCGGCAGCCAGTCAGCCAGGCAGGCAGGCGGCCAGCGGCCCCACGGCGCGGCGCGGCCGGTCCGCAGCCAGACAGACACTCCAGAAATGATGATGCTGGGGCCGCGGCGGGGGCAGGGCGCGGCGCGGGGGCCGCGCAGTCCGTAAACGAGGGAAACAGATGCGGACCGAAAGCGCGCGCGGAGGCCCCCCAGGGCCCCGAGGCGATCGTAACGCGACCCCGACGCTTCCTGGGTGAGAAAACTAACGCCTGGTCGTCGAAAAAGTCTGGTACGGCCAGGCGTTCCCGGGCCGCGGGGCCGTGGCCGCCGTGCCACCGCGAGGTGTGGCCACCCACGCGCGGGGAGCGGCGCGGGCCGCGGGGGCGGCGGGCGTGTCGCGTCACGTACGCGTCATGACGCAGCGCCGCGCGGCGCCGACAGGGCGGCCCGACCGGCCGGGGGTGCGGGTCCTGCAGCGCCGGGCTGCGGCTGCTGGACCGCGGAGATTTGGTCGCAGGGGAAAGGAAAGGCGATTTGGGCGGCGCTGGCGCACGCCCTATATGGCAGGACGGGGGGCCCCTGTCCCCCTCCCGGCCCCCTCCCCGGCGCTCCGTGTCTGACTCCACCCGCCCCCCTTCCACTCCGCTCTCGGGCTCGCCTCCGCCTCCGCCCCCTCGCCCCCCCCCCCTCCCCGGGCGGGCCCCCGCCTGCAGCGGTTGCGCAGCGCGCCGCTCTCCTCTCCCCTTCCCTTCCTCTACCCCGTTCGCGCCGCGCCGCGCCGCGCCCCCCTCCCCTCCCCGCCGTGCCGCTCCGTCCCGCCTCGCCCCGCTCGCCCGTTCGGTCCCAGCCCCCTGGCTCCCCCTCCCCCTCCCGCTCCGTCCCGGCCGTCCCGGCCCCGGCTCGCCCACGGCCCACGAGGGACAGGACCAACCAGTGCTCTGGCGAC
Source organism: Megalurothrips usitatus (assembly GCA_026979955.1). Taxonomy (NCBI): domain Eukaryota; kingdom Metazoa; phylum Arthropoda; class Insecta; order Thysanoptera; family Thripidae; genus Megalurothrips; species Megalurothrips usitatus. Next base: position 1,218,952 of record CM049594.1, on the reverse strand, counting down.
TTGTGCCAGGCTCAGTCGTGTTGCGCGTGGGTCCAGATGCGTTCACCTTCACGGTAGTCGCTGCGTGCTGTCCCGTTCCGTCGCTCCGTTTGAACGGGCCGCGCTCCGCGCTCTCGCTTGTTTCGCAGTGCTCCCGTGCGGTGCGCCCTCCGCTCTGACAGACTCCGGCAGACCGCTGCTACTGCCGCAATGAGTGAACAACAGGGACATCCGACTATGCAAAGCATAGCGGACTACTTGGCGCAACTACTCAAGGACAGGAAACAGCTCGCCGCCTTCCCGAACGTCTTCATACACGTTGAACGGCTCATAGATGAAGGTAAGTCCAACTGCCCCACCCCGACGTCCGGCCCACAGGCTGGCAGCGCTAGCAGACGACGCCGCAGCCGCGGCGGCCCACGGACCGCCTGGCCTGCCCTCCCCGCCTCTGCCGGCCATAAAAGAAAGTCACGCCCAAGAAGACTTTCGTCGTATCCAAGTTCATTGACTTGATCAAATCGTGATAAAAAATAATAACGATAAATAAGGAGAAGACATCGCAAGCACTGCCGCCGTGACGGGGCTGTGGGCTGTCGTCAGTCGATTCGCCGGCATCGCTGGTGACAAGAGAGTGACGTGTCGAAGGGACTGTGGAAATGGTGAACAAGAACACCGTGTGGTGAAAGGAACGGACTCTTTCGTGTGTTGAAAGTGACAGTTCGACAGTTGGCAGCAGCGCCGGACCCTTCTTGCTGTGTAGAGTGGAATGCACGTACGGGCCGGCGTGCCTCGGCGTGCCCGCCGCGCCCCCCGCGCCTCCCGCGGCCCCGCCGCCCTCCAGCCCATGCCCATATGAATTAGGCCCAACAAGAAAAGAAAAAGAGTGGCGCCGTTGGACATGGCATGACCGTGTCACCCGGGTCGGCGCGAGGCGATGGGAGGCAAGGCGAGGGCGCGCCCCAGAGACCAATCAGCTGCTGCATCTCCCTCGCGCTCGCGGCCCGGCCGGACGGCCGCGCTATCTGTCTCTCTCGCCGTGTGTGTGTGTGTGTGTGTGTGTGTGTGTGTGTGTGTGTACCACGGGCTCGGCGAAATTCCCTGACGGCGAGCGGAGCGGAGAGAAGCAGCAAGCAAGCAACCGGGCGCCGCAGTTTATGTGTTCTGTCGGCTCCTGGCCGCTGACAGCGGGGGCCCAAAATAACTAAACCCCCCGAACACGCGGACAGCAGCAGCAGCGGCAGCCAGCGCGCCAGAGGGGTGAGCGCGGCGGCGGCGCGGCGCAGGCTAGCGCCTGGCACGGCGCGGCAGGGCGCGGGGCGAAGAGGAGAGGAGAGGCGCGGGCGGTGGCTGCGGTTGCGGCTGGGGCAGCGGCTGCTTAGTGCCGGTCGCGGGCTGTGCTGCTACTGCTGCTGCACTCGCCGCCGCCGAGACCCGCGAACAGCGAGCGGCCGCGGCGACATCTGGAACCGAACGGCGCCACTGACTGCCTCGCCGTGGAGCCGCCTGCGGGTCTGCGCCGATACGAGATGGACATGCGGCGGTGCGGACCGGTGCGCCCATCCAATAACAAAAAACGATATCGATAATAACGAAATGTACCCGCTGCCATCAAATGACAATAATAAAAATGGCAATAATAATAATAATAAATAATATTAATCAAAATATCACAGATTTATAATATCACAGACAGTGCTGTCGTCTGCCGTGGAGGGCGGGGCGGCGTGTCGGCCCCGCAGCCCCGCGAATGCACACGGGCCCGCGGGAGGAAGCGGCCGGCTAACTCGCGCACTCGTACTCGCCACTCCGCGACACTCCGCCATTGAGACGGCTAGACGTCAAACGAGGAGTAGTGAATGTGAGGCCCCGCGGCCCCGCGCCGGCCCTGCCCCGCTCTGCAGCCATTCCCGGCGGGCCCGGTCCGGCCCGGCCCCCCTCAGCCAAACCGGTACCCGGTGCGAGCCGAGCCCGTTCTCAGGCGGGAGCCGAGCCGAGACGTGTGGGGCCGCGGAGCCGGGCGGAGCCGGGGCCCCCGCTGTTGGTCCTGGTACTGGTACCCAACCGGCCTCAGCCTCGGGCCGTCCGGCCGTCCAGCAGGCCGCCTCCTGTGCCGGCCGGCCGCCGCCGGCCACGGCCCAGCCGGCCAGCACAGATTTCTTTTCCCCTTTTCTTGTTGCTGCCGCTGCTTCTGCTGCCGACGCATTTATTTATTTTGCCATTGCTGCTGCTGCTGCTGCTGCTGCACCAGACGACGATCCCGTTGGCGGCGGCGGGGCACGGCGGACGGCGGGGTCCCCGCGGGGCCGCCGTGCGACAAGGAGTCCTTCGGGGACGGGCCGGGATGCGTGCCCGCGCCGCCAATGCCATTCGCGTCGCGTCGGGGAGTGCGCCGACCTGGATGGGCGTCGTCGTCGCGGACGCATTCGGACTGATTCGGACCAGTCGGGCGGCGGAGACGGGTCGGATGCTTTCCCCGCGCCCGGCCGCCGGCCGCCCCCGCCGGCCAGGGAGGACCCTCTGCCGCCGGCCACACGCCGGCCGTGTGTTTCGTGGAAATGTGGGCGCAGCGCACGCCTGTGAAACAGCCAACAGCTGGGGGCGGCGGCGGCGGCGGCTCGTGGCGGTGCCCCTGAGAGGAGCGCCGCGCGCCGCGCCGGGAGACTGGAAGCGGCGAGGAGGCGTCGTGGAATAGCCTAAAGCAGTCGCTGAAAACGGAAGTAAACACGGCGGACGCGGCTGCCTACCCGGCCGGCGCCGCCGCCGATCCCCGCGAGGGAGGGCCCTCTTAGCGGGCGAAGAGTGCGGCGCGCTCGGCCGTTCTATTTCGGAGGTTGATTTTACGCCAGTTGCTAGGCCGTCCCTGTGTATACAGTAGGGACCGGTAGGGACGCGAGGGGAGGGGGTTTACGCGACGATAGAAATACCGCTCTGCGGCCCAGGGGGCAGCGGCGCGGGGGCGGCGGCGGAGAACAAGAGATGAAACTGGTAGCGATGGGTAAACAGCGGGCGGCGGGTCCCGACCGACCGACCCCCCGACCCCCGCTGCGGCGGACGGCAGCCCCGTTCCGATTTGCTCTGAAATTTGTAGTCGGCGCGGCGCGTGCGGGGCCCTCATTCGACAGAGGGCCGCCGAGGGTCCTTTAGTTGGGAGATAAGCCGTGACAACTCGCAGCCTGCGGAGCGCCCTGTGCTTGTCGCCCCCGAGCCCGACTCCCCCCGCGCCGTCTCTGTTTTTAGCTCCCCTTTCGGAGAGTATTTTCACCTCGGGGCCGCGCTGCCAGGGTGCTGCCGGGGTGCAGGACCCGCAGGACGCGGTGCCGGAAGTGCGCGCAGTTAGAAGCGAAGGCGACATAATTTTTTTTCGGCCTCCGTTTCACGCGGCGACGCGGCGCGCGCCCCGAGAGCATCGACGCCGCTCCGCCGACCAGGACTGCCAGGACCAGGCCGGCGCCGCGCCGCGTCCGGGCGGTCTGCTGGCCGCGCGCTTCGTCGACAAGCGCCGGCCGTGGCGGATAATGACTGTAATTGCTAATCGGAGTGACGAGTGTCTCTCCCCCCCCCCCCCTCGGCGCAGCTCGCGGCGCGCAGCTCCCTCCACAAGGACGGCTTTTGGCGGGCCTCCCATCTTAATAAGACCCTGTCTGCTGTTTGTCCGATCTCGATCTTGGGCGAGCAGCAACAGCAACAGTGGGCGACACGCTAGACAGGACGGCGCATTGCTGTGTGTGTGTTTGTGTGTGTGTGTGCGCACGTGTGTGTGCGCGCGTGTGTGTGCGCGCGTGTGTGTGCACAGGCACGGGCGCCCACGCCGACCCGGTCCGTGTCGCTCCGCCGATGCGTGTCTGTCCCAGAGGAGGCTGATTGATTTTATATACGAACTCACTAAAAGATGAAGAGAGGCCGAGCGAGGCCGAGAACGTTATAACCCGTAACCGCCATTATTGATCGGATGAGAAATTCTATGTGCGCCCGCTCGAGGGCACCCTCCCCCCTCCCCTCCCCTGCCGCCGGCCCGGCGACGGCACACGTGCAGAGAAAGCCAACAACAAACCTGTTGCATCGGCCCCGTGCAACAGGCCGCCGCTGCTGCTGTTGCTGCTGCACGGGGCGGCGGCGGCAGCAGCGGCCCCGCACCACCGCCCGGCAGGGGAGCGCGTTTAGGTCACTCTGCTTGACCGAAGCGAAGTGAAGCGCAGCCGGCGCGGCACACGTTTTGTGTCCGATTTCTCTCCGTCGCTCCCGCTGCGGTGCCCATCTCTGCGGGGGTTGCAGCGGGAGTGCGGCGGCAGAAGGTGATTATGATGACGGTGTCGAAATGACAGTGGTCAGCGGCGGCGCCCGGCGGCGGCGCCCCGCGGAGCGCGGCTCTTATTGTAATGCGGGGCGCCTGCAAGGACTGCCAGGTGCACTACTGTGCCGCGCGGCGGCCTTGCGGCCCTGCCTACCTGGGCACTCGCCGCCGCGCCACGCCACGCCACGCCCGGCTCGAAACTACAATGGCTTGTTTACACTTTCGGTAGTCCAGCGGGCGGGAGAGGAGATAGCGAGGAGGGAGGAGGTGGGGGAGAAAGGGAAGGAGGAGGAGGAGGAGGGTGGGAGGGAGGGAGATAGCGCACCCCGAGCGGAGCGGCACTGCGCCTGTGCCGCCCGTGCCGCCCGTGCCGCGCCTCCATTCAAGGCAAATTGTGTGCCCTGTCGCGCCCCTCCCCCTCCTTGTGAATGGGGTTGCAGGCGGCCGCGGCGCACCGCGGCAGAGGCAGTTCTCGCTCCAAATGATGGCCGGCGCGATGCTGCGGGTTTGGCTCAGTCTGTGCGTGTGTGTTTGTGAGTGTGTGTGGGTGCGTGTGTAAGTACGCGAGACGGCTAGTGGCTGATGACGGAGTGTAAGCAGTAGCAGACAGTCTGGGGGGGGGGGGGGGGGGGCTGTCCGTCAGTGGGATAGGGGGGGGGGGGGCGAGGCCAGACAGCCAAATGAGGGTGCTCGCCTCCTCCGTGGTGGTGGTATTGACGCTGATGAAGTTTTCGCCGAGCAAATACCGAGTCTCCGCGATACAGACAGTAAGTGATCGAGCGGGGCGTCGCATTTCTTTTATCCCCTTTTTATTCCGCCACAAGACGCTCGTTCACGATGTCGGTGCGGAAAGGTTGGCGTGGCGTGGCGTGTGCTGCTCTTGTTTAATGACTCACCGCGGGGTCAGCCGCGGGTAATCATAGCGCGGCTCCTGTGCGTGTGTGCGTGTGTGTGTGTGTGTGTGTGTGTGTGTGTGCCACGCGTGTCGGCGCGGATAATCTCCAGCAATACACACGTGCGCGTACTGTCCGCGGTCGTGACTACGTCCGAAAGTCATCGAACCTTACGCGGTACCGCACCTAACCGAACCTAACTGTACCGCAAAGGTTTCCAAGGTTGTCAAAGATTCGCCTTTTTTTTTTCATTTCTGCCATTTTCTATGTGTTGCTATTGTTTCTTGTTAAATAGGGGAGCATGTATTTTTTTGTTGTGGCGTGTCCCACTTGAAAAGTGTTGTTATCATTTTTTTTCCCGACAGTGAAAGGCCCTGCCTTTGACCAAAAAACATTGGTTAGGTGAGTGTTGTTGTGAGTGCGTGTCGGCAGCCCCCCGGCTGTCATGCGCGTCTGTTTCCCGTTTTGTAATGCGAATAATGGATGCAGCGTGCGCGCGGTGCGCGCGCGTGTTTGATTTTGACATTGAACGCGCGGCTAGCCTCGTACACTGCGACATGTCGCCCGGACAATGGCGGTACATGCCCACCGGCCCAGCGGGGCCCACGGGCCGCGTACATACCGCACCGCGCACCTTGTCACTGCCCTGCTGCTACCGCAGCGGCGGCAGCGCCCGCGCGGCAGCGCCCGCAGCGGCGACAGCCCTGCAGCCACCGCCACTGCCACAGCCACCGCCACCGCCACCGCCACCGCCACCGCCACCGCCGCGAGAGTTCCGCTGATAACGGGAGGTGGCCGGCTGACCCCCGCGGCGGCGCGGAGAGGAGCTGCCCGCCCCGCCTCAGCAGCTCTGCCGCACCATCATCTGCAGCGCCGCATGTCCGATGGAAACAGTCGCGCATTTGTATTGCACGCTGCATGCGTCTCCCGGGGTGCGGACGCGGGCTTTGGCTCGCGGGCTCCGCTCGGCTCTGTGCTCCGTGCTCCGGTGTCCGTTTTGCGCGGCAGGAGTGGGCGGGGCGGTGACGGGCTGCGTCCCTCCCGGCCGGCTCGGCGGCGCTCGGCGGACGGTTGGGAAACGCTTCGCTGTTATTACACTGATTAATCTCTCCGAGTCCAGCCGAATGTACTGCCGTCGTAGCGCTGTCTCCGTCGCACCCGCGCAAGACGGTGGGGTGCTCCGTAAGAGAGCGAGCGAGAGAGAGAGGTCGGAGAACGCGGTGTTCGGGAGCGGCCTGCAGGCGAACGCTTTCGTGGTCCTGCGCGGCGCCAGCGGGCGCCAGCGGCGGGGCAGCGAGCGCGTGACCCCCTCGGTATTGCGAACAGTGCCGCGCGATGCTTATCGGCAGAATGAATCCCATTCATTATTGGCAGCGCGGCCGCGACCGGGCTCGCCATTTGTACTATTTTAACGCCATCATCATCATGACAATCGTCATGACCGTGCCGCCGCGAACGCGTGTTTTGTTGTCCCGACACTGTGACACGTGCTGTGGCTGGAAGCGCGTTCCCGCCGCCGCCGCTGCCTCCCACGTCAACCTTGTTTTATTTATGTTTTAATATCTATTTATTTATTTTTTTGCCGTGGCGCTCGCGGGGCCGAAAGCGTCTCTCGCGGTGAACTCCGCGTTTCGTGATAAGACCGCGAGCATCGCTGCGGGCCTCGTGAGACATTGTCTGTCGCTGTCTGTCTGTCTATCTGTCTGCCCTCTGCTTGCCGCCGCATAGAGTTACAACCGCCGAGGAGACAGGGAGAGAGGGAGAGAGAGAGAGAGAGAGAGAGAGAGAGAGAGAGAGAGAGAGAGAGAGAGAGAGAGAGAGAGAGAGAGGGAGAGGGAGAGGGGGGGGGAGAGCGCGCACGATAAACCACATGTATCTCCCCGAGCTCTCCGTTCCGAACCTGTCCGCGAACGATATGCGCCACCGCACCTCACCTTTTCATCGGTCAATACGGTGCGCGCGATTTGTGTGTGAGTGTGTGTGCGTGCATGTTTGCGTGCGTGCGCGTGCAGTCGGTGCGCGCGGCGCGCTATCAGTGACGTGCCGCCGTCGTCCGCCCGCTATCTGGCCGGTATCAGCCGGCTCCTCGGAGGCTGCCTGAGCTTTGAGCATCCGCCTGAGGCTGCGGGTGGCGGCTGATGTGAGCTCGGCGGCCCGCGCCCCGCGCTCCGACCGGACCCCCCGCGACGGCAGTCCCCGCCGGCCTGCGTGCGCCGTGCGCCGTGCTGGCTGGCTGGCTGGCTTCGCGCTGCGCGCCGCGCCACGCCGTGCGTGAGTCATGGCCTGGCAGTGGCGCCGCGCCACCGTCACGTCACGGCGGGTGGGGCCCGTCGGTACTTGTCGCACACACGCATCGCTCACTGGTCCGCCCGCGGCACCCCGCCGGCCCGCCCCGCACCAGCCGGGGGTGGTCGGCGCACCCGGCCGCTGCTTGCCTCCTCGACCCTCACCTGGGTTTTTTTGCTCGCTGTGTGCCGACGTGATGGCCTGCCTATGTAGGTTAGCTTGGCCTGGCCTGGCCGCCGCCGCCGCCGCCGCTCTAGAGCTCAGCTCGGATTCTAGGCCCGAGGTATCGGGTGGCGCTGCGGTGCGGGGGGCCACGCCGGGCCGCGCCACGGGAGGACCGTCGTCCTGGCCGCCGCCGCACCGCCGCCACGCGCGCCTCACACAAAAGTGCCGAATTTGGTTGTGCTGCCGCGCTCTGTACCCCGGGTTGCAGGGGGGGGGGGGAGGGGGGTTATGTTGCCGCGGGCGTGGACGCGCGGTGCTGCGCGCGCTTTGAATAACTTGATGCTCGTGCTGCCGCTGCTGCTGCCGCTGCTGCTGCCGCTGCCAGGGGCCGTGAGCCGTCCCCGGTGCTGGCGCCTCAAGGGCACCGAAGGGCTTGCAGCCCGGTCGCTCCGTGGGAGGTACTCGCCGTGCCCGTTCGTCCTCGCAGCCACGTCCCTGTCGTGGCCGCCGACCCGGGGAAGGTTTTGGCCCGTCACTTACGCTGCCGCCGTGCGATGCTGTGCCCCGGCAGCGGCCCCCGACCCCGGAGCGGCCTGCTGCAGTGGCTGGCCCGGCAGCCCGGCCCCTCAGCTGTGGTTTTGTCTACGTCGACGGTGGTGCGGCAGAAGAGCAGAGTTGCGCGGCGCGGGGCCGGGCGGGGCGGGCGGGCAGATGGCGGGGCCTGGCACCGGCGGGGCACCGGTCCACGTGCAGAGCACATGTGTGCGCGCACCACGACTCGCACGCACACCCCCTCCGGGGACGCGTCCGGAAATGCCGCCCGCCGTCCCTCCTTGTCGCACCCGCTGAACTCGCCGGCCGGCTGGAGCGAGAGAGACAGAGACGAAGACAGGCGAGCGAGAGAGCAGGGGGGAAGGGGGAGGAGGGCGTTCGAAGAGGCGCACAGCAGCAGCAGTGCCCCCGTGAGGAGATCCCTCGCCGGGGTCCCCCGGCGGGGCCCCTCCCCAGGATGGGCCTGCGCGTCTGTTTCCGCCGCCCTCCCCCGGCTCATGCCCGGCTGCTCGACTTTTCCCCGTCGTCCTCCAGCAGCGTCCTTGTGCGCGCACTACACTGCCCGAAAACCTTGGAGGGTGGGGCGCGCCTGGCCCAGCGCGGCCTGGGCGAGGGCAGCGCGCCGCCTCCGCCGCGGGGTCCTTGGTGTGGGGCACGGCGCGCTCCAGCGACTGGCCTTGGTCCTGCTGGAGCGGGGCCTGCGGGCCGCGCGGGGCGGGGCGCTGCGGAACGCCGCCGCGCGGCTCGGATTCTCCAGGACTGGAGGAAAGAGTCCGCACGCCGGCAGATGGTCGCCTTGCCGCGGGGCTGTGATCGATCGCCTTGGACCGGCGGTGCCGCGGCCGGCGTGGGCAGTCGTGTCCAGGCGGGGCGAAGCGGCAGAGCGGCGGGGGGCGTCTGGAACCCAGGCGCGGCCTTCGATGACCGCCAGCGCCAGCGCCGGGCCACAGGCGCCAGTGGAGCCGGTGAGAGGCGGTGTGGGAGTGGCACGGCGCATGCCGCCCCCGCACACACACCTCGCTGCGGGATGGTCCCCGAAGTGGTGTCGTCGTACAGGAGTGGTATCGAGCGACTTGAGATTTCACCTGCGTGGCTCCACACACACACACACACACACACACACACACACTACTCCAATCCTCTCTTCTCCTCTGACCCCCGTCCGCGTCCGTCCCCCGCGTTCTATGGTACTCTCGACGTCTTGTGGGCGCACGGCTCTGTGTGTGTGTGCCTGTGTGTGCGTGAAGCCCAGGGCTGCATAGAATATTCATGAAGTCGTACATCTCGAAGCATAGCGCGGGCCAGCCCGGCATGACACGCACGCACGGACGCCCGCGCACGGACACACACACACACACACTCACACTCGCACATACACACGCCAACACGCGAATGAGGCGGGATTTCGATTGATGTAAGCAGGCCAGGCAAGGACGAGAGCTCACGCCAAAGACCCCCCAAAAACTCGGAACTCTGACTTTGAGGCTCTTCCGCTCGTGCAATCATATATTTTCATTCGTTTTTATTCCCTTCGACTTGTGTCAGTGAGCGATCGGACGTGGAAATGTATACTCCGTATATCGCAGCCGTGTAGTGAGTCGGGATGGAGCCGAGCCCACGTGAGCCCCCGCTCCCCGCCGGCCTGGCCTGGCCGGGCCCCGCCCCGCCCGCGCCGCGCTGTGTTATGGTATGGTGGAGTACTTTGCATGCCGCGTTGCCAAGTCACCGGCCGTTCATAACGCCTTTTCTTCTTTTCGTCGCGGCACATCCTGTGCGGCACGCAGCGGGCGCTAGCCGCTGCTGACGGCGGTCGGGTCCGAGCCCGTCTCTCGTCCAGCGAGACGGCCTTGGCGGTGGCGGTGACGGCGGCGGCGGCAGCGACGCTCCTGACCTGTGACGTGTCGCCGCCGCTCTGCCGGGGGCTGAGCTGGGCTTCCTGGCTCTGCCGGGCTCTGCCTCGCGGCCGGCCGGCGCAGGAGGCGCGGCGCAGCGCAGGGCCTCAAGGCTGCGACTCCTGGTCCGGAACTAACGAGTCACTCCCCGGCGGGGTCCTGCGGGGGGAGGGGGGGGGGGGGGCTGGCGGGGAGCCGCGCCGTGCGCCGCTTAGCTGGCCGCACTTCCTCGGCGTCGTGGGGGCCACGCCCCGCGGCCCCGCGGCGATAGCGATGCCCGCGTGGGCCGGCTGTGTGGGCAGCAAGGCAATGAGTCCGTATAGGATGTCCTGCCAGGCCCGGCCCCCCTGCCTGGCTGCCTGCCTGGCTGCCTGCCTGGCTGCCTGCCTGTCCCGTCCGATCGGATCCGAGCGGCCGATTCGATGCGAGAGCCGGGGCGGCCGCGACGTTGGTCGCGTGGGACGAGAGTGATTGATACGTCGGGCCGTGTTCACGCAAGCAGCGGCCAGGCAGCGGCCAGGCAGCGGCCCCGGCGCCCACAGACTCTCCAACAAGCGCTGCCCGGTCCGGCCCGCGCTCCGCCCCGAGTCCGGCACGAACACTTGGCCGGAGCCGGCCGGAGCGGAGCCGGGTGGTGATGGCTGCCGCTGCGGTGACCACAGAATCGGCGCCCCGGCGGCTGACGCTCCTCTGCGTCTTGCGGTGGACGGCCACGGCTGGCCACGGCCCTCCGGCCGGGCGTGCCTCCGCGGGGCCGTTCCGTCACGGTTGGGGCGAGTCGGGGCGTCGGGCGTCATCGGGGCGGGGCGGGGGGCACAACGCGGCACCCAGCACGGCCGGGGGGCCGCGCATCATCGGTCACAGCTAGCTGCAGTTGTGCTCACAGCCGGGGCCGCTGGGGGCCGCACTGGGCTGCCGGAACTAGCTGTATATGCAAACCCGGCGAGCCGGAAACCGGATCGCAGCGGTGCAGAGCTCTGCGGCGTGCGAGTGAGCGTCGCCGTAGCAGAGCATCGAGGGAGGGAGCGGAGTGATTTGGCACCGAAAAAGATGCAGTCACGTAGGGAAATTTTACCAGCAGTATAAATAAAAAAGTTCACGGCAATTTGGTCGGTATCCCCGCCTACCGCCGTGCCGCCCGGTGTCTTGGTGGGGTGTGGTGCGGGCCGCTAGAAGCCCGCCGCTGCCTTGTAGAGCCGAACTGCCCGGCGATACCATCTGGCCAGTGCCGCTGCCCGGACCCGGAGGCCCCGGAGGCCCCGGAGGCCCCGGAGGCCGCCGCGGAGGCCGCCCTGCCGGAGCCGCGGGCGCCGACGGGACCGGCGTGGCTGTCTGCATCAGGGCTTGCAGGGCCTGCAGTGCGTGCGGGGCGGGCGGGCCGCGGAGCTGGGAGAGCGGTCTGGACGGTCCGACGGTCCGCCGCTGCCGCCGAGGTGTCGTGTGCCGGACCGGCGGCAGGGCTGGGCGCCCTCTGCCGGCTCATGGCGGCGTCCACGCCCCGCCACGCCCCGCCACGCCCCGCCACTCTCCTCTACGCCACGCCGCGCCACGCCAGCCCTAATTGCGCGTGGTGCCATGCTGCGGTGCGGCGCGGCCCATTGTGTAAGTGCAAGGCCACCGCTCTGGAGCAGTGAGAGACAGAGAGAGAGAGACAGAGAGAGAGATGCGGTCGCCCAGACAGCAGACAGCCCCCCCGCTGACAGGTTTTCCGCCCGTGTGAGGAAATGGCCCTTTAGAGTTTCTCTTGTGATGCCGTTAGGGAAAGGAAATTGGTACACTAGTACACATGAATCATATTATGGGTCTTGAATTTGTCGGAAAAGGGATGTTGACATCGGTGTTCTATGAGAAAAATATGAGGTGACAGTGGGGGTTTTTGTTCCGAGTTTACATGTCCGAAACTGTTGAAACTTGAACCGGAGGGGCGTTGTAACAGGAGGACGGCTGACCGCGAGGCGCGGGCCACGCCCAGCCGTGACATCATCACGCCGCTGGCGGCCGCTGGCCGGGCTCTCGCGGGTCCAGGCCTGACGCCGCCGCGCCGCCTCGGGCCGGCTGCCGCCGAGTCCCGCGCTGCTGCTGCTGGCAGTGACCCTGTTTCCATAGCGCATGGCGGCGCCCATGTCACCGGCGGCGGCCCCTCGCCGCCGCCACGGGCCATTGTCGGTCCCTCGGTGGCCCCGCCGGTCCCCGCGCGGGCCTTTCGCTATCGCCCGCCCCCCGGCGTCCCTCCCTCCCGCCGCCGCGCCGGCGCGGCGCGTCGCCTGTGGGAAGATGTGGAAGGCCGCGCGCCGCGCTCCGCCTGTGCGCGCGCGGAGCGGCGCCGCGGAGCAGCGGAGCAGGCCGTCAGACAAAGTCGCTGTCGGTCGGCCCGTCGGCCCGCGCGGCGGACGTCGTTGGCGTCGCCCGCCTTGTTTTTCGCGTGGCAATCTGTCCGGGGCGCTAAGGCTCTGCATCGTGACGCGGGGATCAGCGCGGCGCGCCCGGCCCGGGCCGGGCCGCCGGGCCGGGCCCGCCGCCAGCAGCGTGAGGCCCGCCGGACGGACGCCGCCGCCGCCGCCGACGTTGGCGTTGATGGCCGCCTGGCGGGGCGGCGGCCGGCGGCCGTTTGGCGCGGCGACGGTGATTTCGCTACGCGCCGCGGGCCCCTCTGCTGCTTATTGGGCGCGCGCGCATGCAATTTGGTACACTTTGAAAACGGTTTTATAGCGCCGGGCCGGGAGAGCAGCGGTGATTGTTCGTCCCCTTCCTTCCCCGCCCGGTCAGAGGCCGCGGCGGCGGCAGCGACAGCAGCAGCCGCGGCGGCTCAGACGGCTCGGGCCGCTCGCTCGGTTCAGGATCGGCGGCCGCCTCTCCCCCCCGGCCGGCTCTGCGCCGCTGCTGCCGCTGCTGCCGCCGCTGCCACTGTGATGGGATCATGATCAAGAGCCGACGTGTGGCAGCCCTGTAAATCGCTTGATTGGAGGAGCGGGCGTGCTGGGCGGCGTGATCGCGATTTAGATAGGCGGCGCCCGCCGCGGCCCGCCGGGGGTGGGAGAGTACCCCCCGCAGAGAGCGCCGCGGAGTGGCGCGCGGGCCGATCCCAATAGTTATTTATGGGGTGTGGCTAATTGCCCGCGGACCCCCATCATGCCGCGGTATCATGCTGCTGTTGCTGCTGCGGCGGCGGCTGCAGCGCGCTGGAAGCTCCACCTTTTGTTTCTAGTGCCGGGCCGCCCGGCGGGCCCGTTGTACACGACGGCACGGAGCGAGTGGCAGCGAGCGGTGGCGTGCCTTTCGCAACGGCTGCATCCGGTTGGCAATCATTGGCGCTCTTCTATTCGGTCGGTGCGGCCGCGCGTCCGAGAGGAGCAGCGCGCGAGCCAATTTTGTAATGAGCAAAAAGGACACTGCCCCCCCCCCTCTCTGTTTTTGTCGTGTTGTTATTTTTTTCTGAGAATGTTTCGTTTTGTGTTGCAGGTGAGGATTATAATTCGAGTTCAGCGATACGCGAGACAAAGGGAGCCCCCGCCCCTCCCCCGGCAATAAGTGAGTCACAGACGCATTTTGCATGTAAATCATGGTTCCAAATCAGATTCCCAATTCAAAATTCTCCCCGCTTGAAGGAAACACAACGTACTTAACAAACATACCGAATGATTCTGAAACGCCGCGCATTCTCCAGGGAGAGTATAGGCAATCCCGCAACGCACGATCTCCGTCCCTTTCTGTCTCGGCCGGACGCGTGTGACTGAAAGGTTGTCGCGGCCGGGCCGCGCGATTGGGAGGGGTGACAGAGTGAAGTGCTCCCTCCCTCCCTCCCCTCCTCCCCCGGACCCCCTCCCGCGGAGATAAGACTGTTTGTGGTGGTCAGTCCCCCGCCCGCCCCGCCAGCCCCGCACCTGCGCACGCGCGCCTCCGCGGCTGGCCGGGCACGCCGCCCCCGTCCCGCCAAATCGGAATCCGCCTGCCGCCGTCCCTCTTTGGGCTTCGGATTTGCACTTTTCTGCATTGATGCATGACTGGCGGCCCTCGCCGTCCTTCCCCACGCGATGGCTAGCTGCCCCCGGGCGGTGCTCCGCCACGCCCCGCCACGCCCACCCACGTCCCCGCACAGGTGCAGGGGTCATAGGTCGCTTTGGAGCCCCGCTCCGGGCCGGCCGGCGGCTCTCGGCTCCGAGGACGCGGCAAGGGCGCTCGCCCGCTCCCGGCTTTGATCCGGCTCGTCAACCGTCTCGCTCTGTCGGTGGCACAAGCGTTCGGTATTGCCGTGCTTGCCGCCGCCGCGGTCCGCGCCCGGTCGCGGTCTCGCGTGTATTTTTTGACGTGCCATTTGCTTTTCTTTTTTCCCCTCCTTCGTGCATAATTTGTTTTGATGGCGCCGCTGCCGCTTAGTGGCCGCCCAGCCAGCCGGGCGCCGCCGCCGCAACGCTAAGCGCGCTGAGCAGAAACAGGCCCGCCGTGCGGTGACGTCACTTCCCTCGGCCGCCGTGTGTTGTTACAATGCAAAAGCGCTAGGCGCTAGGCTGGGCCGGGCCTGGCTAGGCCGGGCTCAGCGGCGGGGCGCGGAAGGGAAGAGGAACGGTTTGAGACCGCCGAATGGTGGCCGCGTCTGCATTGCTGCGCCTCGGCCGGCTCGAGCTGAAGGTCGCGGCAGCCACGTCGTGCCGTGCCGCGCCGGCCACACCCTCGCCGCACTGTGCGCCGAACTGCCACTGCACTGCCACCACTGCAGCCGACACTCATGTCGTCTCGGGCCTCTTCTCCTCCTCTTGGAGTGCGGCGCAAGTGACGGCTCGCTGTGCCGCTGACCCTTCCCTCCTCGTGCCGCGCGGCTGTAGCTGCAGCTGCCCAAATTGGCCGCTAATCTACCGCGAAGCAGCGGGCGATCTTGTCTCCGGGTGCCGCGGTGCCGGCCCATGAGTTACGGCCCGGTGCCCCGCGGTGCCCCGCGGTGCGGCGCGGTGCGGGGATTATCTGGCAGTGAGGGGGTATCGGACAGACGTCGTCGGGGCCGCGGTGTGCGATAATGTAAAGCGCGCCGCATTACTTGGAGCGATTCCTCCGCGCCGCCCTGCCGCGCCGCCCAGCCGTGCCGTGCCGCCGCTCGGCGCGCCCCCGGCGGAGGAGCGATAGGCAACCCGAACTCGGCCCCGCGCGCGGGACAGCACACCCAGCACGGCGGAGGCCCGCTGCTGCTGGCCGCTGGCTTGGAGGGGCGCCCTGCGGTTGGCCCCACCGCGGACCGCTGCACTGCTCCGCGCTCTCTGCCCCGGACACTCAAGAGGTCTTGATAGCGCACAGTCCGAGTCCGGATCGTGTCGCGTTGTCGTTGTTCCGGAGGGGGGAGGGGGGGGGGGGCGGAAATATTATGGAGACTTTAATGTCTCCCCGAGGACCGCGCCGCGCCCTGCTCTGCGCCTTACCGTGCCTGCCTGCTTGCCACGGCCCCCCAAGTCGCGCGCTCCCACCACTCCACATTCCCTTCACCATCCCCTCCCCCTCCCCCTCTCCCTCCCCCGCCGCACACAGACACACTTTCTGTCCCGTCCGCCGGCCGGCCCTTGTCTTCTTCCGCGTTAGCTCGCCGCCAAGCCGCTATGCAGCGTCCTGCGGCACTATGCGAGCGCGCGCGCGCGCGCGCGCGTGTGTGTGTGTGTGTGTGTGTGTGTTTGTGTGTTTGTGTGTTCACTGTATGTGTGTTCGTGTTTTCCGCACGCTCCTGTTGAGTTTCCCGCCCGCGCCCCCTCTTCCTCTGTCTGTCTGTCTGTCTGTCTGTCTCTCTCTCTCTCTCTCTCTCTCTCTCTCTCTCTCTCTCTCTCTCTCTCTCTCTCTCTCTCTCTGTATCTCTCAGTCTCTCGGACAGCATGTGACATTTTATATGTCAGCCGGCTGTCGGTGCCGGGTGAGGGGAAAGGGGTCCGAGTCCAGCGCCTAGTCCATCCCTGCCGTGGGAGGCGGGGCCCCCGGGGCCCCCTTCTAACGGTGACGGCCTCGCGGCCCGTCCTGCTGCACCGATGGTACCGGCACCGACCTCTCTGGGACCGTCTCACTCACTCCCTCACTCACTCACTCCCGCTCCCCCATGCTAGGCGAGCACCGACAAAGGTCGAAAGGCAGTCGGCCGGCTGGCCGGTCGGAGGGCCTCGGTCGGGGGGCCGCGCGCAGCGGACCGACCAACGCGGCTAGCCGGCCCTGCCGCCCCCCCCCCCCCCCTCCTCCCCCTCTCCTGATGGATGTCTCTCCGAATAATGCGGAGGAAAGTGAAAAGGCCGAGCGGCCGGCCGAGAAGCCGGCCGAGAAGCCGCCGAGAGCCGTCCGACCTTCCTGGCGTGCCGCCTCGAGGTAATGAAAGGCCGCGTCTGGTACTCGAACCCGAGCCTGATGCTCTCCATCTGTTTCACGTCCGTGGCGGGCGTTACTCGAAGCCGCTGCTGCCGCGGCTGGTGCTCGAACCCGCGGCCTGCGGTACACTGTCGGGGCCCGGGCCGCCCGCCGCCTGACCTTGCCCGTGTGTGTGTGTGTGTGTGTGTGTGTGCGTGCGTGCGTGCGTGTGCGTGCGTGCGCGGCCTGCGGATGACGCCGCCGCGCCGCATTCGGCTCATTGTCTTCCTGCGTCGCTTTTACGAGGCGCTGCCGCCGCGGCGCTGCTGGCCGCTTCCAGCCGCTTGACGGCGGCGGCGGGGGCGGATGTTTCGTTTCCTTGGCTGGCCGCGAGGAGCCCGGCGTGTGGAGTGGAGTGGGTCTCGCGGCCCGGCCGGCTGCCGGCTGCCGGCTGCCAGCTGCGGGCTGCGGGCGCTGGAGGGCGTGTGTCTGTCCTCTGGGCGCCTGCTCCGGGGACCACACTGGCGGCCCGGCGGACGGCGGCGGATCCTGCTCGCCAAAACAAACCATAACCGTACCTCCTCCGGCATCACCCGCAGGACCCACAGGACTGCGTTGGGAAGTCGGCGCGGCGCTTCGCCCGAAAAATTGCGAGCGCTAGTCTGGCGAGCCGGTGAAGCGGGCCGCGGCTTTCTCCCCAAAGCCCGGACCCCCCGAGGGGGGGGGGGGGGCAGGACCCGCAGGGACCCGCAGGGACCCGCACGCAGGACGCAGCCGGGACCCCCGTCTTGCCTTTCGGGGAATTTTCCAGACTGGGGGATCCGTGCGCGCGCGGCGGGCGGCAGCAGGCGGCAGGAAATCGCAGGGATAAAGCGGGGCCCCGCGGCAACGAGTGCGCGGACAGGCGATTTCAGCGCCGCGGCCGGCGAGGCCACTTTCAACCCGAACTTGTCTTCGGTGAACCGTGTCTCTGTCGCACTCGCGGGGCTCGCCTCGTAAGAGTTCCGGGTGGACACTGTTGGGAGTGCGGCCCGCGGCCTGCGGCCCCCGCGGGGCGGACGTGGGGCCCTGCCGGCCCTGCCGGCCCTGCCCTACCCTGCCGGCACGACGCGGAGGCGACGCCCCCGGGACGTGCCTTGTAAACTACCCGCCCCGGCCGGGCCCCGGCCCGTCGTCTGACCATCGGGATCATGATTTCCGGTCCGGCCGGGCCGCGGCCCCGGAGCTCTCGCCGGCACGGGCCCGCCGTGGCCGGTTGCTGCACCGCGCACCGCGGGCCTCTCGGCACGGCCGGCCGGCCATGCTGTTATATATAGGGTCAATTCAGCACGGGAAAGGGGTGGCGGAGGTGTGGCACGAACCCTGAGTTTCGTCCGCCCACTTTTTAACTGTCTACAGTACCTATCCGTTGGAATGCAACGTCCACTATAAAATGGGTAGAGGATGTTGTTATTTTTCGCTCCGGATTGTTTCCCGCTTTGCTGACCGTCGGGAGCCGCTGAAAACTGCGGCCTGCAGTGAAGAGCACAGGGATGCGCGGCGAGCAATGTCAACTACATCGCCCCGAGGGTGCTTTCTGTCTCCCCACCCCACTCGTGGCGCGGATCACGGTGGCTCTGACACCCCGGGGCCGCCGGGGGCCGTGTGGACCCGAGTGGCCTGTCCTCCCGTGTACCGGCGCGATGGCCGCCGCCGGCCCGTCCCGTCCCGTGTGTGTTTACGGGGCCGTGCAGGGTCAGTGACTGCCCCCACCCCTCGCCGCGGGTTTTAGTACTCGGGCCTGCATTGTGTTGTGTTGCGCGACAATTGGATATAAAACACACACACACACGCCCATCACCGGGTGCCGCTCCGCCGCGGCGGCTGCTGCTGCTGCTTGCGTTATTCTGCTGGTACGTGAAGATCAGAGACCGTATGTGCCGACCGGGGCGATGCGACTCTGCCATGTCATCCTTGCAAAAGTGGAGCACCCCGAGTGTGGATCTGCAAAGGGCACGCCGTGTGTGTGTGTGTGTGTGTGTGTGTGTGTGTGCACGCCGCCGATGGCCCGAAAGAATCTGTGCGCAATATGAAGGAGCGCACGAGCGGGACAGAAGGGGCTTCAAGACGAACGACGTACTAGCAGAAAGGCGGCGGCGGACGACGAAAACGAACGAGAGAAAGAGAGAACGAAGAAGAAGGAGGGGGGGGGGGGGAGAATAAGAGAGGATGGGGCAGGAGGGGGGGGGGGCAGAGCGAGAAAGAAAGGGGGAGAGGAGGGGGGGGGGGGAGAGAGAGAGAGGCGGAGTGGAGTGGTATGCGTTATGTGTGCGCCGTCCAGCGACCTACTCCCCTGTCCTATGACCGGGTCTCACGCGCTGCCCGGCCATCTGCTCGCCTCGCGCCCCGTTTCCGACGCCCACCTTTGAGATTTCGGCCTTCTGGCGCCGGATTCCAGTTATTTCCCGCCTGAATGACGGTCTGCGCGAAAGAAGGGCGGAAATCGGCCCATTTTTCTCCCGTTTCCACGCGTCTTTCGAACCAGTGGGGTCTTCGGTAACAGCGCCGCGGTCCCTGCTCCGCCTCCGCCTCCTCCCCGCCCCATCGGCTCGGCGCCCGCTTACACACACACACACACACACACACACTCACGGCATTGCATCGCTGTTGTCGTGTGCCGTTTCTCTTTCTCTCACGTCTTTCTCTCGCTGTCTTTCTCTTTGCCCGTGTTGCTGCCGCTGGCCTCCCCGCAGCAGTGTGGCCGCTGCGGCGTGCAGTGAGACCTCTCACAGGTCCTTGTGCTGCTGCTGCTTCACTTACACCGCCTTGCCCGGCCCGCAACGCTTGCATGCGGCCGGCGGGCGCGCTCGTGTGATGCCTGAGCGCGGGGCGCGGGGCGGGCCGGCTGATGCGCCGTGCAGTGCTGCGTAGCCGTAGCCGTCAGGGGCGGCAGCACGGCAGCACCGCACAACGCCGGGGCCTGCCGCTCCGCCGCTCCGCTGCTCCGCTCCGGCGCGGCGCCCCGCTGATTGAGGTGTCAATATGCACACGGCACAAGCGGCGGCAGTCAGTAACCCTCTGCCCGCCGGCTGAACTCTCCTCAAAGGCTAGGAACACGTGTGTGTGTGTGTGTGTGTGCTTGCCGTGTCGCACGTTCAGGAAACCTTTGCAATGGTGCCGCGCTCGGTTGGGCAAGGGTCGCCGACATCGTGTCCGGCCCGGGCTTTCCTCGGCCCCGCGGCCCCGCCCCTCGTGCCGCCGTCGCCGCCACTGCGTTCGCAGTTCGCGCCCCGCCCGAGTTCGTGTTTTCGCGTCGAAAACCGTACCTCGTCGTGGTCGGCTCCGCCGCCGCCCCCCGCGGCCGCCGCATGCGGGCGCGGCCCCGAGCCTCTCCCTCCGTTTTTACTGCCACCTTTTTCTCCTGCTCTCTCTCTCTCTCTCTCTCTCTCTCTCTCTCTCTCTCTCTCTCTCTCTCTCTCTTCTCGCCTTCTTATTTCGTCTTGTCACCGCACGATGGCTGATCGCGATGTGTATGTATATATATATTGGGCCGGTGATTCAGCGGATGCGCCGCTGCGCCGCCCGCTTGGCGCGCGGCCAGGCGGCTCGTATCACCGCCACCCGCCACCCTTTTAGTACCCCTGCCATGCCATACCCGCCGGCGGACTCGTCGCGAAGGAAAACGTCGGCCGTGCGGTTTTGTCTTTTTTGGACGCGCCGTGCGCGAGGCGCGGCGACCGGGCCTCGGGCTGGCGGCGGGGAATAGAGGGCGTGGCGTCGCGGCGTCCGCCACGCAGTGTCGAGGGACGCGGACTCGGGACACGGCGGCGGCGTGGCGGCCCGTCAACGTCAGCTGATTGAGCGTCCGCCCGGCATGAACTATGCGCCTCGCGCCGTGCCACGCCCCCCCCCCCCCCCCCCCCGCCACACCCCCTCCGCGACGCACAGCCGGCGCCAAAATAATGTTCTTTCTCTGGGGCATGGCGCAAACATCTGCCCAGGGCGGCCGCGGCGGCGGTGGCAGCGGCAGAATGACTGATCATTTCATCCCAAAAAGGAGCCATTAGAAAACATTCCGGCCTGAACCTGTATGGGCCCGCGTTGCCGGGGGACCGGAGGGGGGGGGGGGGAGCGCACGTCGCCGCATGGCGCGCTGCTCTACGGCCCGGCCCGCCCGGCCTCCCTCATAGAGTCCGGGTGGGTCACATTGTCATGCCGCCGGCCGCCTTTTGCGCTGCCACCGCGTGGCGCAGGGCAAGGTGTGCCTCGTTGGCCCTCTCCTGCCCGCACTCCCCGCGTCCCCGAGGGCTCGCGTGACGTGACGGCCGCCCCGCCGGACAGCGGCGCCGCGCCGTGCAGCTGCGGCGCGGTCGCTCGCCGCTCGTTGTGCCCGTTTATCTTTAGACGCCGGGGACCGGGGCGCTGCGCCGGGCCGTGCGCCGCGCACTCATGCGACCCCGTTGGCTCCGCACGGCGCGGCTCCGCCGTCGTTGTTGTCGCGGCCGGTCTATTTACCGCCGCCGCACGCGTCGCCGCCGTGCCCTTTCCGAAGTCCCGGGGTGTCGGCCGCCCGCTGGCGCGCCTGCTGCGCCCACCCACCCAGGGCCGCCGTATTTCGGATGGCGGGGCGGCGGCCGTGCGCGGCTCTATCCGAGGGCGTCGTCGGCCGAGCCTGAGCCCCCCGCGCGCCGGTGCACGAGCTGCGCACCCGGTTGAATTTAAATTAACGCGGCCGTAGCTCGGTCGCGGGGCCCGTGGGCCGTGCCGCGCGGCGGGGGGCACCCGGCACCACCTGGCCGGCCGGGCCGCGGGTGAAAGTGCCGCCGGCCCGCTCCGCCGCCAGGGGCACCGGGGCAGCGGGCACGCTCCGGGCGCCTCTGTGTCTCCGGCCGCCGGGCTCATTACCATCGATTACCATCCGGGGTGCCAAACGCGCACGCGCCCGCCGTGTGCCCGAATACATGTGTGGCGCGGCAGAATGGTGATTTGACGCGGCGGCGATCTGTGTATAGTGGCTGAAGTGCGACGCAGAGGGGGCCCAATATTGAGACGGAATTGAGCCGTCCTCTCTGATCGGGGTAAAGTGCCTCTGAAGGCTCCAGCGGTGGTCCAGCGAGGCCGCCGGCCGACTCACGGCCGGTAACAAGTGCCGCAGCTGCACAGTGCCGCCGCCGAGGCTCGCGGCTCAGCCGGCCACAGCCGTTGGTACCGTCGTGCCGATGCCGATGACTCGGGCACCCGAGGCGGGCCGGGGCGGGGCCGAGTGATGGACTATTGTACTTACGCGGCGCACGGCGGGTCGTCTGTGTCGCCCCGGGCCTCGTGACGCACCGCCTGCTCAGCCGGCCTGCTCAGCCGGCCTGCTCAGCCGCTCAGCCTGCTCAGCCAGCCCCACGACGCCATACGGCCCGGCGCATGCCCTTGCTGGGCGCGTGACGGCGGCGTCACGCGATGCCAGGCGCTGCCGCCGGCCCTGCTGCTGCGGCCTGGCAGCCTCTGGCCGCGTTAGCAGGGCCCCGCCCCGCCCCGCGCCGCACCGACTGGGTTGCATAATCGATCGGATTTGATTGGCGCTGGAATCAGCTCGGCCGCGTGCCGCCGCCGCCGCCGCCGCCGCCGCCGCCGCCACCGGGCCCGGTGGGGTCTGGCCGGAGGATACATGCCGCACGTATCGTGAAACCGCAGCAGCCACCTGTGCAGCACGGCGCCGCTACCGTGCGGGGCCGCGGCCGCACCTGGCCACACCTGGCGCGGCGCCGGAGGACGCGGCTGCGGCACGCCCCCCTGCGGCCCCCGTGCGGCCCCCCTCCGGTCGCCCTTGAGGCGCGGCGGCGCAGCGTCCATCCCCCGTTTGAGCCCTGCGGAGACTTATCGGGACCATTGTCATTGTGCCGCTGCTGCTGGCGCTGCTGCCGCGTGGTGCGCCGACGGCGGGTGACGGGACGGGCGCGGCATCTGCTGGCGGCGCTGCCTGGGTGCGGACCGCCCACGCCCCTACGGCCCCTGGCGCCCCTCCTGCGCACTCTGGGGATGGTCCTGGTGCAGACAGAGGCCGCCGCGGGCGTCGTGTGGCAGGCCCCGCGCTCTGGCCCCGCGTGGCGGCAGCTGGTGTTTGGCGGGGCCGCGGGGCTCCCCGACATTGTGTACCGCGGCCACACATGGCCGCCGCTGTTGGCCAACCTGGGAGAGCAGCGTGCAGCGCCTTCGTCGATGTGCCCCGCCTCGCCTCCTATCCGCGGTGTAGTGCTGCCATGGCTGCCAGCGGGCGGGGCGGCTGGTGGCGGCTGCGGCTGCCGGCCGCGCTCGCGAGACGAGACGAGACGGGTCGTGACGTCACACGGCGCTCGCTGGCGATGCCTAGAGTCGAAGATGTCGCAGCGGAGTGGGAAGAAAGGGGGAGGGGAGGAGAGGAGTACGGCCGGCCAGAACATTGAACTCGGCTCTCTGAGCGAGACAGAGAGGACGCGGCTGAGGTGTGGCGGCGCGGGGCGGCGGCGTGTGTTTTGGCCCCGTCCGTCGGTGTGAGCCATGCTGCCCCCCCCCCCCCCCCCTCACCTTCTTTGCGATGTGCTCTGGATGCGATTTTCATCATTGTATCTTAACCGACGCGCCGCGGCGGCCAGCCAAGCGGAGGAGAGGGCAGAGGGGAGGGGCGAAGCTAATCTAGATGATGATGAAGATGATGATGATACTGCGTACGCCTGTGCCTCCAAGGACGTGCAGCCCGGGCAGCCTCCTGGGCCGGGCCGCGGGCCGCAGGCGTGCGTGGCTGCGGGTGGCTCGCAGGTCGGTACCGAGGGGTTTATGTGTGTCAGCCGAGCGCACCGTCTGTAGGGGCCGTTGTGCGGAACGGCGAGACCAGTAAACGGGCGGATTAGATTGGCACTCCGTCGGCGGCCCCTTGCAGCTGGAGTCCCCCCGGCTCCGCGTGTGCCAAGAGTCCGCCGCGCCGCTCGCCTCGTTGCCGTGCCGTTGTGTCGCGCCGTGCGGCGGAGAGGGGCATTCGCCACAAACTAACGATCGCTGTTTTTGTGTGCTTTCAGGTACGGAACGGAACGGATGGCCAGGGTCGTGTGGCGGGCCGCGAGGACCGACGTGTCGGTGAGCCGTCGTCACTCATAGCGGAGGACATGGAAGTGTGAAAGAGATAGGAGTGTGTGTGTGTGTGTGTGTGTGAGAGAGAGAGAGAGAGAGAGAGAGAGAGAGAGAGAGAGAGAGAGAGAGAGAGACGGGAGAGTCGGTTTGTTCTGTGACGGCGCGGTGCAGCACCCGTCCGCGCTAATGAACTGACCTCATCCCGGAGGCCGCAGAGGCCCGGCCTACGGCATCACAGGCGCCCGTTTTGCGTAAGGCCGGCCCGCGGTGTTTGCCCGGCAGAGTGGCTGCTGCCGCTGCTGCGGGGGCCCGGCGGCGGCGACGTGCTGCAGCACTTAGAGATGGCGCGGTGCCGACTGCGGCGCGGCTGCGCGTCGTGTTTGTGCGCGCGGCGCGGCTGGCACACGTTAGAGCGCAGCTAGCACAGCAAGCGCAGCCCACGCCGGCCTCTGTCTGTGCGGCGCGCCGCGCGCCCCGGCAGCAATGACATAATTTGCCAGGTATGGGCAGGGAAGTGCGGTGCGCGGGGGGCCTTGCATACGCACACGGGGAGGTGGTGTACGCGGTGCCGCCGCCGCCCGTTCCTTCCCGTCCCCGTCTGCGCGTACTGTATCCGGCCGTCGTCATGACGACCGTGTGCCGTGCAGGAACGCGGCCCGCAGCAGCCCGCATGCGCGCCGCGGCGTCCCCGACGCTTCAATTTATACATGGTGGTGGTGGTGTGTGCGCCGGCCGCGTCATGTGCGCTTCGGCGACGCGCGGCGCCTACGCCGGCCGCGCCCGGCCCCGGGTTGCGTTCGAGAACTCCCTCCGAGAGGCAGTGGTGGTGGGAGGCGGTGGAAGGTCGGGGGGGCCGAGGACTCCCGAGTTCCCGAACGAGAAGGAGGGAAGGTGTTGTTTATGTTGTCGTACGACACAATGGAGGCGAGAAGGAAAGTAATTTTAGCGATAGCTCTTGCTGCTGGGCAGCGGCTTCTGAGCGATGTCATGCTGTCATGTGTCCCTAATCGGCTCTCCAGACTCACAAACGCACAAAATGTGCACCTCCGGATTGAAAGTTTCCATTGCTCGAATCACGAATGAGTTTTAACCTAAGTCTTCTCGGTATTCTCTTCGATGTTTTCGCGCCACCTGACCACTCACACCGCCCCTCCTCCTCATTCATCAGGAGGAGATTCTCCTCGATCGGGTGGACTCGGGGGAGTTCTCGGACGCCGTCCCCGAGCGTCCCCGAGCGTGCCACCCGAGTTCTCGAACGGGTGGGGGGGACTCGGGGGCCTTCGGAGGGAGTTCTCGAACGCAACCCCGGCGGCGGGGGCAGACGAGGGGGCCGCGGCCGGCCCGGCGCCGCCCGGCCCTGGAGACCGGCGTCGCGCGTCGCACCCGCGGTACGGGGACGATTGTGTCGTCATACGCCGCGGCGGAGCGTCCCCGGCTGCTCTGCATAGCGTGGGGGCGAGCGAGGATGCGCGACGAAGCGGCGGCAGCAGCGGCAGCAGCGGCAGCAGCTACGCTGGGAAGTGCAGAGTGTGTAAATCCTGTGGATTTCTCATAGGCAGGTGGCGGGCGGCGCGCCGGCTCAAGGCATTGTCTGCTGGCGCGGCGCCGCCGCCGGGGAGGCGCACAGGTGGGGGCCAGTGGGGGCGGGGCCGCGAGATGCGCCGCGAAGGCGATGCATGCAGCCACCCGCGCGCGCGCGTGTGTATGTGTGTACACTCAGTCATAGTTTCGCCTTGAGCGCCGCGGAGCACACAGTTTTCCTTTTCTTTTCCCACGACGCGCGGAGAGGTGCGTGTGTTTATTAAGAGGAAAGAGGACCACTGCTGTTTTCGGCCTCTGCGGGCCGATTTTGAGTCGTCTTCTGACGATCGCCACAGCCAAACCGTTCGAGATATCGACTTGAAACTTTGTGACAGAGTAGGTAAAGATTCAACCTTAGTGTTGGTGAGCTGAAAAAAAATTAGGTACCGCTCTGTCATACTCAAAAACGACGGAGACTTTGCGATACAATAACTCATTACTGAGACCACGGAAAAATATTCGGGCCACGACACGACGTAGCGACAGCCTTCATCTATTCAGACATGTTTCTATGCGTTCAGTGCGATGAACGGTGTGGACGCCAGGACGGCAACGCCAAACCTCTGCACAGCGTGATTTAGGTATTTTTCGGTTCGGCGCGAAAGCGAGGGGTACGATTGCAGTGACCAAACTATGGCACGCCCCCGCACTGCCGCTCCTCCCCCCTCTGGCCCTACGCATGCCTAATGGGGCAGGACAGCGACCCGAGCACTGCGTGTCGCCCCCCGCTGGGTCTGCGCCCGGTCGCGCCATTGTACTGGCAGGTATTGATGCCAGTGCAGTTTTGAACATTTTGAACGGTGAGGCGGACGGGTCCCGTGAATGGTGCATGTTTCAGCTTATGGTGAGACGAGTAGAACGGCGTTTGACGGTCATCTCTAGCTCACCTCATTCAGAAACCAGAGTAATCCTGGTATCGGCGAGCTATGCTCCAAAACACCGTAACTTGAGAACGGAAAGAGGTACGATCGTCTACCAAAGACCGTTCAGCATGTCTCGAGAAACCCATAAGAATGAACGACTGATGCGCTGTGTTAGCACATTCATTCAAATTGTTCATTTTGCAGTGGGAAATTTAAAAGGCCCGCTGCCAGCGGGGGTGTGCGCGCCCGGCTCCGGCCGAGCCATGTGGGGCCAGGCGGGACCAGGCGAAACAGAAGGCGCAGTGGAGGAGGCGGTGTGGGGGAGGACCAGCTGTCGGGGCCCCGGTATACTTCATTCCAGAGGTGCCCAGCGCGCACTACTCGGAGCGTTCAAAAAGCACTGTGCAGAGGTTTGGCGTTGCCGTCCTGGAGTCCACGCCGTTCAACGCACTGAATTCAGCCGAACATGTCCAAACAGAAGAGGGTTGTCGCTACGCCGTGTCGTGGCCCGAATATTTTTCCGAGGCCTCAGTAAGGAGTAATTGTGGCCTAAAGTCGAGGACGAATTTAGACGTATTAACGCGGTTCAAAAAAATATTTGAACACACCGATATTAAGTTTGAACCTTCATCTACTTCCTTGCGAAGTTTGAAGTCGATACCTTGAACGGTTTGGCTGTGGCGATCGTCAGAAGACGACTCAAAATCGGCCCGCAGAGGCCGAAAACAGCAGTGGTCCTCTTTCCTCTTAACAGTGTGGGCGTGTCGTGGCGCGGCGGGGCGCGGCGGGGCGCGGCCGGGGCGTCACGGTCGGGTGCGGTGCGCCCGGAGCCGTCCGGAGCCGCTCGGAGCCGGGCAGGCACTCTGCTCCGGCTCCGGTCTTGACATTGGCCACCGTGACGGATCCAGTCCGGACCGGACAAGGGTCCCGGGGTCCCGGGGTCCCGGGGGGTCCCGGCGCGGCGGCGGCCCCTCCTGTGCGCCCCGGCCGCGCGTCGCACTGTGATCACACACCCGTTGCTTCCGGGGAGGGCGTGGCGAGCGAACCTTTGCCACCAGTAGGTGAGTCGGGGACTGTGCACACTCCCCGCACGTTATAGGCAGACCAGACTCGCGACGCGAGCTGTCTCTTTCTGCCTCGACCGGACGCGTGAGGGAGAGAGAGAGAGAGAGAGAGAGAGAGAGAGAGAGAGAGAGAGAGAGAGAGAGAGAGAGAGAGAGTGTGCGCGCATTGCAGGCTTGTGCCCGACTTGGGAGGGGGACACTCAGGGTTTCATTCTGACTCGCCTAGTGTGGCCGAAACGGGGGGGATTCGGGACGGGGGAGCGCAGCGAGCGGCAGGTGCGAGCAGGTGTGCGTCCCCCGCGTGGAGCGTCTTCGCCTCGACGCGGCACGGCCGCCCACGCGGTGCCCACGCGGCGCACACGCACTCCGGGCCGGCGGCGCTATGCTGCGCTATGCCGCGCTGTGCGCCCCGCATGGCTGCGCATGGCGGGGCGGCTCTCAGCTCCCACGCCCCGCCCGGGCCGGCAGCGCAGCCAGCGGAGCAGAGCACGGGACGGAGAAGAAACACCTGTAGCTGTAGTACCTCCTGTAGTACCCGTACGGGACGCCCGCGGACGCACTCGGAGAGTGCTAATTACTGCCCTGCCTATTCGCACGCGCTGTTACTGCGGGGTTACTGCGGGGCCCCCTGTGTGTCGTGCGCGCCATGATTTAAACCGGAAATTTGATAGTTTTGATTTTTGATTTTCTTGCCTGTTTTTCTTTATTTAACTTTTCCTATTCTTTTAAAAACATTTCTGACCGATTATTTTCCGACTCCTTGGGACTGTCTTCCGCGCTGATTTTGTTGAGTGGCAGAACTCTCGGGTGCAGGGCGGCGGCGGTGGCCCCTGGCGGCCGCTGCTGCCGGCCCGGGCCGCCGTGCGCGGTGCCTGGCTCTGCCTTGCCAATTGACACCTGGCTCACGTCGCGTTTGGATGCGCACGGCGGGACCCGGCGGGACCCGGCGGGACGCGCTACGCCATGCCACCCTTCCCCCTTCCCTCCCCGCCGCGCAGGGGAAATAACGCACGCTTTGGTCAGTGCCGTGGTGCGGGTGACGGGCGCCTGGTGGGTAGGCGGCGCGGCCTCGTGCGGCGTGCACCCGTGTCGCGTGGGTCTGTCTTCCCCGGCGTTCGCAGGCGTCCATTGGACGAAATGCACCGATTGTGTTTGGTTTTATTTTCTGCTTCAGTGTTCACATCAGAAGGCACTTTCTCGCTTAGTTTTATATTTTTTAATTTCTTCTTGTGCCTTGTGTGCGGTGTAAGAACGCCTCGGCGCTGGGGCCGGCCGGGGCCGTCCTCCCCCTTCCTTCCTGTACCGGCCGAGTGTTTGAACACGACGAGTGAGGAGCCTGGGCTCGGCTCGCCTCTGCCGCAACGGCACCGCG
Organism: Megalurothrips usitatus; assembly: GCA_026979955.1. Classification (NCBI taxonomy): domain Eukaryota; kingdom Metazoa; phylum Arthropoda; class Insecta; order Thysanoptera; family Thripidae; genus Megalurothrips; species Megalurothrips usitatus. The sequence goes on along the minus strand of CM049594.1, from coordinate 1,190,637 downwards.
CCAGGCACCTCGCCTCTCCTCTCCCCTCCCCGCCCGCCTCTCCTCCCGGCGCACCTCTGAGAGGCACGGCGCGGCTCAGCCAGGCACCCTCCTCCCGGCCCGTCCCGCCTTACATGGCTTGACTAATGAGATTGAAATATTTGCAACGCGCGCCCGACCTGTCCCGTCCCTCGTCCCGCGTCATTCCCCGCCCAGGGCCCGTGGGCCCGGCCCGACGGCAGGCCCGCGGCAGCGTGACAGAGAACGATGCGCGAGACGCGGTCGCGACCGGGAGAGGGAGCGAGAGAGGGCAAACACACTGGTCCGCGCGCGGCGCCGCGAGTGTTGTGAGAGAGGCGGAGTGGAGTGGCTCCCCCCGTGCCGGGACCAGCCGGGACCAGCCGGGACCAGCCGGGACCAGCCGGGACCCGGACTCCTCTCTGGAGGCCGGAGGGGCCGGAAGGCGTCCAAGTGCGCAGTGTGTCACGCGGCGGGTGCAGCGTGCAGCGGGTGTCCCGGAGCCGAAACCGCCGCACGGCACTAAATGCGATGCAGGCCGGGCGGGCGTGAACCCGACCGTGACGCGGTGCTCAGCTGGTCTGGTCTGGGCCGTGTGGCGGCTGGACACGCTGGGCGGCCGGCCCTGGGCCGGCGGCGAGGCCTGCGGGTGTGGGTGCCTGCTGTGCCTCCTCTAGCCGCGCCGAGGCGCCCCGCTCCCCCGCTCTGCTGCTATGGCCGGCTCTGCGCAAAGTAAAGGTCGTCGTCGTATGGCGCTGGTTGTCAGGCGAGAGGATGCGACGCTTCCATCTCTGTCCCGCGGACGAGACAAAAGGCGCTCTATGGCCGCGGCCAGACCAGGCCGTGGGCTTGCCAGGGGCCGGGCTGTGCAGCGCCGCGCCGCGCTCCGCCGTGCTGCTCTTGGCGGCGCTGTGCTGTTGCTGTGCTGTTTGCGCTGCGCTGTCCGGGGCGCGCGCGTGACGGCGTCTGACCAGCGGCCGCTGCCGCCGTCGGGGTGTCGTGGCGGCGCGCACGGACGTCCCGTGACGGCCGCTGCCGCCACGCCTCCCGGACCATAACTCGCGCCGGGTGCGTTGGCGTCATGTGTGGCCGTGCCGCCCGGAGCCGACCACCACACGGGAACAAGGAGCCGCAGCGGCGGCGGCGCTGACGGGCGGAGACGGGAGACGGCGACTGACAATCGGCGGACCTGGCGGCCGGCCGGCGGGGACCCCCGGCCTCGGGCACGACGCAGCGCTAACGCTAACGGGGTGCGGCGACGGTGGCCGCCCTGGCCGCGCAGGCCTTACAGCACAGCACCGCACCGCGCGGCCACTCCCGGCGCCATCGGAGGAGGGATAAGGGCATCGCAGATACTGCGGAGCTGCCGTGCGAGGCTCCGCTCTGCGGGGGATCGCCTCCGTCCGAGCGGCGATCAACTGCGCTGCACTGCACGCGCCCTCGGCGAGGGGCGGGGCCCGTCCCGTCACGTGGTTGGTGAACGTGACAAACATTAGGAAAATTAGGGAAGAATCGGAATGGGAGAAAGTAAGAAAAATTGGAGAGATGCACCATGATAAATGAAGGAGGGAAATCAAAAAGGTTATAAGTTTTGGTCTCATCTGACGGTATTGCACTTGACGCATCGCGGGCGAGGAGTCCACTCGGGGCCGGGCTTCCTGTGCTCGCTCAGAGGGGGTGGGAGGGGCTTATCAAAACGTTCGTCGTTGTGAGGCGCGTCTCGAGAGCCGCCCGCACCCACAGCGGCGGCAGCAGCAGCCATGTTGCTCGGCTCTTACAATGTTATTACTTGTTGGACCTGGACGACAGCCAGTCCTCGCGGCCACGCCCCGCCTCGCCGCGCCACTCCCCGCGGGCTGTTGGGGCCGGGGCCGTGCTGCACGGGGCAGCTCCCGCCGCCACCCCTCATGGTTTCCGGCCGAGAGCCGCTGCTGCTTCTGAGTGAGCCCGGGACCACGCCCCCTCCCCCCCCCCCCCTGAAACCCCCGATTTTGCTGGTTTCTGCTGGTTTCTGCAGGTGTAGTAGCCCATCTGGCTGCCAGCTGGCAGCGCTTGCGGTGTGCCGCCGTGTTGTGTGCGCCGGTCGCGGGGCGGCAGCGGGCGGCGGCGGGTCGGTTTCGCTTCTGGCGCCGCGCGTCGGGTCGGCCGGCCGGTCGGCCAGAGGACGAGGCGGTTGACCCGGGCGACGCGGCGCACTGTACGGACGCCCCGGGCGGAGCAACGCCGCCGCCGCCGCCACCGCCGCCACCTCGTGTGCCAGGGTTTTTGCCACGCCACCCGCCTCCGCCGCGAGGGAGCGAAGTAGTAACCCCGCTTCAAGCTGACTCTAAAAATTCTGAGGGACACAAATCCGTTTCACCCTGTTGCCCCCCCCCCCCCCCCCCCGCCAACATTGACTATATACCGCTTTTAAATCGGCTATTCCCGGCAAACCTCGGCGGCGGTCGGGGCGTCTGCGGCCGCGTCGCGTCTCCCCTGCCGGTGCGGGTGGCGTGCGTGCGGCCGTCCGCCTGCTGCACCGGCCCCGTGTGTGTGTGTGTGTGTGTGTGTGTGTGTGTGTGTGTGCGGGCGGGCGGGCGGGCGGGCGGACCCCCTGCGGGCCCGCGCCGCGTTCCCACTGACGTGCATGACACCTGTCGCAGCGTTTTCCTCTCCCGGCCGCCTCCTCCGGCCGGCTCACTCCCTCCCTCTCCCTCTCGCGGCGTTTTCCCGCGGCCTCTGTGGGAACGCGAGCGTCGCGGACGAGCGTCGCGGCCGGGGTCCCGGGGGGCCGTGCCGCGGGCCGTGCCGCGGGCCGCACAGGTCCGCAGGTGGGTTCGGCCGCCTATGCCGCGCGCCGCCGCCGCCGCGGGCCCTTTGCCGGCCGCTCACGCTGATCGTATGCGCGGCTCGGCTGGCGAGCGTGAGCGGACATAGTCCCTTTCGGGCCCGAACACAAGAGTCCTGTTTGACTGGGCGCGCGGTCGCGTGCCGCGTGCCGCGGGGCGTGGCCGCGGTGCACAGACGTAAGGCGGTGCGCTGCACTCCTTTCGGCCGCCGTCGCGGCGCCTCTGCGAGCTGATTTGGGATTCGGCCGGCGGCAGGCGGGCGGCGGCGCCCTCCGGCCACCCGCGGGCTGTGGAGCTTTACGAAGTGTCATTCTCATTCCCGTGGAACGGCCGTGCGGCTAAGACAATGCGGCGCGTGCCCCGCGCCATGCTGTGCGCGTGTGTGGCTCCGCTGGCGACTTGGGATGGCGGGCACGAGCCGCACTCCCCCGCCACCACCACCCTCCTCCCCTAGGTCCTTTCGGTGCCCGCGCACTCGGCTGGCGAGTGAGTCATATGTGCCCCCAAATCCCCTCGACTGAAAAAGAAACATACATACATCGCGTGGTTTCCGGATCTGAACATGGAGAATCACCGCGTTTTTTCGCAGGAATACGCAACGAGTTTCGAGTTTATAGTGTGAATAACCCGGAGCGAAAATGTTTCCGGGCTTGGCTCGTCACCTGAGTGCGCGCGTGTGTGTTGCCTTTCGTGCGAATTCGACCTTCGGATTTGCATGGAACGCCTCTGCTGGGTGCCCGGACAGGATCGAAGCCTGGGCGGGTCCTTATAGCGGAGCGTCGCTGACTGCCGGCCAGCACACGCCCCGGTCCGGTCGGGTTCTTGGCAGCGCGCTGACACGGTGACGGTTCTCCGTCGCGTTCTAAACCAAACCGGTTCTCTAACATTAGTCACTTGTGTTTTGGTTCCAGGTGCGTTGGGTGTCTGTACTGGGCGCCGCTGGAGTGGTGTGTCCGCAGCGGCTCGGTGAGTCCGTGCGTGGGCGCCCCCGCCAGGTGTCCCCGGTGTCACACGCGGCAGCCGCGGCGGACTCGATCTCTCTGCAAAGGCACCTGGCTGGTGGCTGGTAACCCCCTCAATTCCTTCAAAAACCGCGTCACACACGCAGTTTTGGCCGAGATGAAAAGTTTTTTTTTCTGGACGTAAAGCCAGCAATAGGAGCGTGTCGTTGGGACCACGCGATGCCGTGGAGCCCGCGGCGGTCGGCCGGGTAGGGTATCGCATCGCCTTCCCGTCGGCCTTGCTTCTCAGCTGATCCCTTTGTCCTGTGAGCCCGGCCCCACCGGCCCTGCGGCCCCACCCGCCCCACCGGCCCCGCGGCCCCACGGCCCCACGGCCCCGCCGGCCCTGGGCGCTGACGCCGGCCCGCGGCCGCGTTTGTTTGGGTCTGTTTTCATGTCGCCACGCGTCGCGCTCGTCAGGTTCGCCGCCGGAACAGTGGAACAGTCCATCGGCCGTGCAGCCCGGCATGCATCGTATGCCGAACGGGCTGGGCTCTGACCTTGCTGAGCCCGGCGGGTCGGACGTGCGCGGTACCAGAGGAGACAGAGAAAGGAAGGAAGAGGGAAGGGAAGGGAGGGGGGCGGAGAGGCATGAGAGAGTCGGTCATCCGCCGAATGGAAAGAGGAGAGGGAGGGAGGGGCAGGAGGCGGGGAGCGGGGCAGCTGTTTCTCATGACGCTTGCCCGACTCATCGGGGCCCACCGCGGGGGGATTCTCGGAGCCCGACTACTCCCCCGCGAGTACCTGGGCCTGAGCACACACGCACACACACACACACACATACGTACACACGCACACACACACTCCGGGTATTATAGCCGTGACTCACCCGCCCGCGCAGGTCCCCTTCGTGCCGCTTCCAGGCCCAGGCTCGGGCTTCTGGCTGGCCGCGGTCACCCGCCCGTTGTGGCGTTGGGCCGGCCGGACCGAGAGGCAGGCGTCGCGGTGGAAAACTTGACGCGGTCTGGTTTCGGGGGCCCCCGGCGAGGCCCGCCGCGGGTGCAGTTTAGAGCCTCGTATTATCTTTATGGGCGCGCCTGCAGCTCGCGAGGAGAAAGAAGCGCTGCCGCCGCTGCTGCTGCCGTCTGGCGGCCCCCCGCCCCGGCCGGGCCGGGCCGTGCGGCAGCAGAGCAGCAGAGGCCTCCGGGTCACCGGACGTCGACGGGGTGCCTCTGTGGAGTCCTGTCGTCGTCGTCGTCGTCGTCGCGACAGCCCTCCGTAAGGCCGCCGCGCCGCGCTCTCTCAGGGGCGTTGTCCCCCCGCGCGCCACCGCTTTGCGACGACGGGCCGACGCCCTTCCGTCATTATAGCGCGATATCGGAGGACAACCACGGCGGCGGCGGCAGCGGCAGTCATAGGCCGTGTCACACCCGAGTGACTGCGTGGCGTGTCCCCCGTGCCGAGGCCTCCTCTGTATCCTCCCTGCGCGCCTCTTCCGCAGCGGCGGCGGCCTCGGCACTGCGGATGGAGTTTGGGTGGGCCGGGGCAGCTGGGGCAGGTGTGCGGAGAGATAAGGCGGCGGGTAGGCCGGCCGCTGCGCCGCGGCGCGTGCGGGTTGCCTACCCACCCGTCGGCAGGCGGCGGCCGCGCTGCTGCCGCGCCGCTGCTGCCGCCGCCTCGCTGCATCCTGTGCTGCTGTGCCTTGGTGTGGCGCGGCGCTGCACGCTGCACGCTGCGATGGGCCGGGCGGGGCGGGTCCTGGACGGATGCGGCGGACACGGCGGCGTACGGCGGGGACTCCGCCTTCCCGCAATGTATAACGTCGGCGTCGTCGGCGTGTCGGGGGCAGGAGGTTTTGTCGCCGAGGTCAGTGCGGCGCGCGGCACGGCCCGTCCGCTCCGCTCCCCCCCCCCCCCCCCCCCCCCCCCCGCACACACGCACACTCAACACACACAACCAGTTCCGCTTGTCCCACCCCGCCCTGGTTGGTTGCACCAGTTTTAAAGGCCCGTCCTCATCAGAATGCGCAGACCGCCGCTGGCTGACGCCGCCCGGCCGCTCACGGGACGGGGCGGCACGGCGCAGTGCGTCCTCCCCGATTGTGTGTGTGTGTGTGTGTGTGTGTCGAACGCGTTAGCAGCGGGGCGTTCTGCGGGGCCTGCAGGGTCAGCTTTGGTGTGTCGCCGTCCCCGCGCCGTACAGCGACCGTTGGTGCCCCCGCCGGCACCGCCCCCGCCGCCCCCGTGCTGCAGGGACGGATTCTTGATTGCTCGACCTTTCGCGGTCCGCGGGAGGCCACCACGCACGCGGCGTTTTTCCAGTGTGCGTGTGGCGGCGGCGTTGCGGATTGATTTATTGAGAAATGTGTTATGAATCGTTGCGCCGGAGGAAAGGCACGGGGCGCCTTTTCCCAGCGGCGGCGGCGCGGCAGCAGGCCGGGGCAGAGGCCTTGCGTTACCGCACGCTGCACCGCGTCACGCGGTGTGTGCCGGCACGGCCAGCCGGCCCGACAGCCGGCGCGACGGGCACGGCCGGCCGCGGACCTCGCTGCCCGGGCCCGACTGCCGGCCTGCCTCTCTGCCCATATGAGAACTAGTTACCCCGTAATCGTTTGCTGTGGCTTTGCTCTCTGCCCGGCTGCCCCTGATGCTGCTGCTGCGGTGGCGACAGTGCATCGGGGAGGCGGGCAAAAGGAAAAAAAAGAACAAAAAAACAAAACGCCGTGAAGCCGTGGGACGAAAAAAGCAGACTGGTGTCTTGGAGGCGTCCAGCAGGCCTGAGGCTCTAGCACGGGCTGGCAGGCGCGGCCGCGGCCCGCAGCCCGCGGCCCCGCTGTCCCGGATGGGAGGGTGGATGGATGGGGATACTGTACGCGGAGCGGCCCGCTCTCGTCAGGGCCCGGCCCTGGTCCTGCGAGGTGCGCCGTGCCGCGCCGCGTGGCGATGATTGTCCCCTAGTTTGGCGCGGCTCGCACCATTACGTCCCTCCCAGGGGCCGGGGCTCAGGACCGGAGGAGGGCGCCCCGCCCGCGCCGGCCCGCACCTCGGGCCAAATAAGTGGGTCGTTTTATGGGCCCGCGAGGCAGCGACAGTGCCGGCCGTGTGAATGGCGGCGCCTCGGCGGTGACGGCACGGACGGCATGGCATGGGGCCCCGCGTTGAGGTTACCGCGAACGCCGCTTCTGCCCCCAGACCGGAGTCCCCGCGTGCACGCTGCACCGCCCCTTATCTCATACCTTATTGAAAGTCGACGCGCGAGAGGTTTAGCCGCTTTGCCGCCTGTTGATATGCCGCCGTTATTCTCTCTCTCTCTCTCTCTCTCTCTCTCTCTCTCTCTCTCTCTCTCTCTCTCTCTCTCTCTCGCGCGCGCGCGCGCCCGCGCTCTCCATACGCCGCTGCCGCGCCCAAGCCTCATCTCCTCTCTCCCTCCTCGCTCGTGCAAACCGTGAGATGGAGCCGCTGCCGCTGCTTTCTCCCCGGGCGTCCAGCTGCCGTATATAGCGCGACAGGACATGGGATCATGATCGGAATCTAATGTCAGGCCGCCCCGGTGGGGCCTCGCGCCTCCCGCCGCCGTTTCCCGCAGCCCCCCGCCGCCCCTCGCCGCCCTCTGGGCCCCGCGCCGCTCGGCCGACAGCCGCTCCGTACTTTTTGGGGGCGCCGCTATCAGCGTGCAATTCTTCTCGCGCGGCGGCGGCAAAGCCAGCTGACTGATGACGGACTGACTGGCTGTCTCGTCATCAGAGCGCGGGCAGCGGCGCACCTGTCGTGAGAGAGAGAGAGAGAGAGAGAGAGAGAGAGAGAGAGAGAGAGAGAGATGATCGATTCTTTCTCCGGGGCCGGCCCCGCTTTGTCGTGACTTACTATGCGAATCGCGATATGACGGCACGCCAATGATGAAATGAATGAACTCTGCGGCCGGACAGGTGAACGAATTAGGCGTCGATTTTAGTTGGTGTGTGTACTGCACTGCAGCAGGCCACAGGTTACCTGCACACGTGTGTAGGTATGTATGTGTGTGTGTGAGAGAGAGAGAGAGAGAGAGAGAGAGAGAGAGTAAGAGAATAGGCGCCGCCTCGACTGACAGACGGACGGATGGACGGGCAGCGCTCTAACGGGACGACGACGACGAGGGGAGGTTTGGCCTGCTCCGCCGCTGCCGCTGCCGCTGCTTGTGTCGTAATCCGAGAAAAGCGTCTCATTTCAGGCCGGCCACTAGAAGCTAGACCGTATCGGGTTCGTGTGCCGTGCGTCCGCCGGGCCGCGGACGGACAGGGCAGGAAGTGCCGAGTGGCGTCGCCGGCGTCGTCGCCAGGTATTACGCCGCCGCCGCCGCCGCCGCCGCGTCCGCATGGCAAGACTGCTCCTGGAAAGCGCACATCGTTGTTTGGTTTCCGGCCAGCCCAGCAGGCGGCGCCAAACGTGAATCGTAACCGGCATTTCTTTGCAGAGGCTCTTGTCAGAGGTTTCGTGTCAAATACAGTACATCCGCATTCGAGAAGATTTTTTTGTAAATCGAGCATCGCCAGCCGGAGTCAAGTAGAGAATAATGTGGGTTAGGCGATGTCTAGCGGCCAGCCCAGCCAGGGTGCGCCTTTCTTGGGTCAGCCCCTCAGCCCGCCGCGCTGCCGCGCTCGTCCCCTCGCAGGCGAGGGCCCCGGGTGCGGTGGCCGCTGGCTGTGGCTGCGGTGCGCTCCGGCCGGCGGTGGGGTTCTGGGTCAGTAACCCTTTCCGGGCCCTCCGGTCCGCCCGCCTCGGCCCGCCCCTTTCCGTGTGGTCGTCCCCCTCCCATCCCCTCTCCCCTGCCGTCTTCGAGCGGCCGTGGAACCCCTTTAGGGTCCTCGTCACCGTTGTTGGTTTGCAGCCGATGCACTTTTCACACTTGCGCGGAGGCTAGTATCGCACGTAATGGGTCGGAGTGAATGACCTTGTGCGCGGGGCGGGGGCGGGACGCGGGGGCGGGACGCGGGGGCCGGGCTCCGTCAACAGCCCGCACGGCGGCAGCAGCGGCACGGCGCATCCGCGACCGCCTGAGATGTGCCCCGCCGCGAGCAGCCGCGGGCGCGGTATACACACCAGCCGGCACCGCACGGCACGGCGCAGCGCGGCACGGCCGTGGCACAGCATACAGTGCCTGGAATGCGGCATGACCAGTTCGTGCTTCGGCGGACGGCGGGCGGGGCCGCGGGCGGGCAGGGCGGGGGAGCGGGCGGCGGCGGCCAGCGTACCCGAAGCCCCTCTCCCCGCAGCGTCGTCCTGCAAGGGGTGGTTCTGTTTCGGCTTTATACCGTGCTAAGCCGTCCTGTATACCGGTGCCGATGCAGAGCGATTCCGAACTCTTCAAAACTGACAACTCTCTCTCTCTCTCTCTCTCTCTCTCTCTCTCTCTCTCTCTCTCTCTCTCTCTCTCTCTCGCTCGCTCGCTCTCACCCCGCGAGTGCGACAGAGCTGAGAAGGCGAGCTGTCCAGAGTGTGCCGTGCTGTTGCTGTTGGGTCACGGGGGCACGGCTGGGCGGCGCACCGATGCAGTGCCCCGCGTGCGCGTGCCGTGCTGCCGTGCACCCGTCCCGGCGGTGCTCCCCGCTGCACACGCGGCCCCTCCTCGGGCGTTCTTGGCGGGGGCACCGAGTGTGCCGGGTGGCGGTGTGTGGACTCGGCCGCAGTGAGGTTAGGTCCCGGCGGCCTGGCGTTGCTGCGCGCTGCGGTGGGGGCTCCGGCACGGCTCCGCCGTACTCCCAGCTCCACTCACTCGGTAACCGTGATGCCTGTGGCGGTCGCCGCTCCACGCCGCGCCGCGCCTCGCGATGTTGCCGCTGCCCCCCCCCCCCCCGCGGGGCCCCTCCTCCTCGGCCCCACGGGCCCCTCCCCCCGGCCCCCCGCCGGGTCGCGCCCCGGCCGCGCCGGCAAGTCTGGCAACCCCGCCAATCAGCGGCGCGTTGTGGACGGCCGTGGCCGCCCCGCCCTTGTGGCGCCCCTCTTCTGCCGGAGTCGATGCTCGGCCGATGTCTCGATTGCAGAGATGGGATTAATGAACGGCGTCCGCATACCTCTCCCACACCGGGCCGGGCCGGTCCCCCGCACAACAACACGGCCGCGACCTCTCGCCGCTCCTGTGTGTGTGTGTCTGTGTCTGTGTCCCGCGGCAGGCGGCGGTATTTGTCATCCGCGCTGACAGGCGCGTGATGAGACGTCGCCGCCGGCGCGTCAGTGATCAGCCGCACGTGTGTGTTGGTGTGTGTGCGTGTGTCTGTGTTGGTGCGGCGCGGCGGCGGAGCAGCACGCTGTAGTGCACGCCATAACGTGCGTCGTAAGCGTGCGTGCGTTGCGAGTGAGCCGCCGCCGCCGCCGCTGCGATCCGCCGAGCGCGAAAAGAGTTGGTCGTTAGCGCTGCTGTTGCTGCTGTATCGGGCGGCAGTAGCGGGGCTCCAGCGGACCGGCATGGAGGCGTGAGGGTGCTCGCGGTACCGCGGTGCTCGGTGTGGTTCGGTGGTTCGCGCGCCGCCGGGACCATGGGGGTCCCCCGCGGCTGCCGCGACGCGACGCGACGCCGGCGTTTGCCCCGCCCCGCCCCGCCCCGCCCCGCCCCGCCCCGCCGCGGTGAACGGTGCCCAGCACTCTCGACCCTTCTCACGTGCGCGTGCGCCGTTGGCTGCCATACGGCGTCACGCCGTCACGTCCCCCGCGGCCCCGCTGCCGTGCCGTGCCGTTCGGCTCGAGGGGCCCGGACGTAAAGCATATCATGTCGGAGCGTATGTAGTACCACTTCCGCTCGGCAGGGGGCGGGCGTTATTTTTAACCCCGGCTAAGCCCGTCAGGCAGAGAGAGAGAGAGAGAGAGAGAGAGAGAGAGAGACGAGAAGAGAAGCGTTGCGCCCCCACTCATGGCCAGGCCAACACCTGAGTGTTTTGACCGTCCGGGCCCCGCGGCGATCGCGGTGTCGAAACTGCCGTGTGCCATACCTCGGCGTGCCATATACCACTTTGGCGCTCGGGACCGGAATCAAGTGTGCGGACGCGGTCCCCCCACGGCGTCGGCGGTGTACCGACCCACGAGGTCACGTATGACTGCCGCCGTGCCGCAGGGAGGGTGGGAAGGGCCGGTCCACTTTCTGCTCACGGTCCAGTGCGGGCCGTGCCCAGTGCAGCGTAGGGCGTAGGGGTGGTGTGTGTGTGTGTGTCTCTCTCTCTCTCTCTCTCTCTCTCTCTCTCTCTTCCTCCACTAGTGTTCGTGTGGAGCGCTGCCTACTGCTGAGACGTGTTTGGCACCGTTTCCGGACGGCTCTCATCGGCACGCGAGGAGGCGGTGTGGTGCGATCGGCGGCGCTTTTCCTATCGCTTTTGGCTCAATGATTGGTGTACGCTTCCCCTGGCGACGCCGCGACGCGCTCTCTCGCTGGCCGAACGGCGGCGGCGGCGATGGCGATGGTGGCCCGCGAGGACGGTGAGGACGGCGCGGCGGGGGCTGTCCGCCGGGAGGTTCGTCTCCGCCCCGGGCCGGGGGGTGCCGGGGGGTGCGGGCCGCACAGCGTCTGCGGCGTGGTGCCAATCATGCATCGGCACGGCGATGTTTATCGCCTCGGCGCTGGCGGCTGGCGGCGCTATGGCATCCCGGACCGGTGCCGCGGTGACACAACACAACCCCGCCGGCCGAGTGTCGTCGCGTGTGCACACATTGCATAGAGTGTAGTGGCATTCGGTGTGTGTACATTGCCGCAGCGGCAGCGGGAGGGATCGCGGGTGCGAACACATACCGCGGCGTAACCGCCTGCTCCGCGCGCGCCGCGAAGCACTCGTGAGTGCCGTGGTCGTTGTCGAGACGGTCGAAACCCTCGCGGGGGCCGTCACAAAACTGCAAAAGATGATCCCCGCGGTGACGCCGCTCGTCAACAAGATGTCGGCGGTGCGTCCCCACGTTTGCGACGGGGGCGGCAGTCGCTGCCACCACATCTGGCAAAAGCGAAGCGGGGGTGAGGGGGCGGCCTGGTTACACTTTTTTTTTTCGCGGCGCGTCCCGAGAGGTAATGGCCTGTGGGGTGGGTTGCGCTCTGCGGCACCGGGTGCCCTGTTGCTGCACACTAGCCGAGCGGCGCGTTGGCGTCGGGGAGCGTGCCGGGGGGCGTGCCGTGGCGTGTCGAGCCGACGAATCGACGTGTCGCCACCGCGATCGCTGCCGCAGCCCGGCCCGGCCCGCCCGGTCTAAATCCGTCCCAGCCCTTGGTTTCGGGTCTCGGCCCGGCCCTCATGACGCCGTGGGGGCCGTGCGGGGGCCGCGCGTGTGATGGCTGGTTATGGAACCGTGGCGCCGCTGCCGGCAGCCGTCCCGCGTACGTCGTTAGTGTTGCGTTTCAGGGGATGGAGGAGCGGCTCTGAAGGCATTTGCACGAGTACGCGCGACCCCACTCGGATGGCCGGCTCCTCCGCGGGCACCACACCAGCACGGCGCCTGCGGGGTGGGCAGCCCCGCCGCCTCGGCACACACGCACGTCGTGCGGGCCGGCCTACCCCGGCGCTCGCGGGCGCTCCGGTGGTGGCCGTGCGGGCCGCGCGCTGTTGCCGTCGCAATGGAAAAGCTGCGCGGACGCATACTTTCGCTGTGCCGGCGATCAATGGGGGGGGGGGGGGGGGGGGCTGAATTCCTGATGCGATCCGAGTGCATATGCTGATGCCGGGCCGGGGCCGCGGCGCGCGCTGCTGCTGCTGCTGCTGCTGCGGCGGCGGCGGCGGCGGCCTGCGGGAGTGCGATCGCCTCTGGCTGGCTTTGTGAGTTGGCTACGGTCAGCGTCGGCGGCGCCCCAGAGGACGCTTGCGGTACGGCCAAGATCAGGGCTGCGCGGGGAGCCGTGCGCCGCCGCCGTGCGCGTGGCGAGGCGGCCACGCTTGACCCTTTGACAAGCGACGACGACACACCGCGGGTGACGGGCGCCGCGCGTGCCGCGTGCCGCGTGCTGCTGGCGGCCGCTGCCAGCCCCGCCGGCCCACCCGTCCTGCCAGCTCGGCCAGCCCGGCCGGCGTCACGAGACACACCCATGGACACACCGGGTCACACTAGCTGTATACTGGCCACTTTCGATGGCCGCCCGCCGCCCTCCCCGCTCTTCTCTCTAGCGACGGTCTTCTTCTTCCCCTGTTCCTCCCTCCTGTTCGTGCCTCGTTGCGTTTCCATTGGCTGCCGAGGAATTCATGACGGGCCTTTTTTTTTCTCGTTTACTAAAGGGCCCCATCTTCCGCTCGCTTTTCTGTCTGTGTGTCGTCGCTGCGACCCCGTCAGCGCACCCATCTGGGCACACACACACACACACTCGCACACGACCAAAGACTTCTCTTCATTGTCGTCTCCGTAATTGGTTCGGCACTTAAAGTGTACAATTGGTAATTATTTGGTGTAATTGCAGTAAGTTTGTCTAAGGACGGGCTGGGTGCGTTTTTTCCCTGCTGGCGGCGGCGGCGGCGTGTGGTCGCAATCGTGTCGTTTTTACACAGACGAGGGATTGGAGAAGGGGGGGGGGGGGGGGGAGGTGATCGAACGTTCGTGTAATCCCGTTTCATCCAGCATTTCATTCTCTGCGACACACAGCAAACGTCTTCCCGCTGCCGAACCGGCTTTGTGTGATACCGCGATCGGCCGCGCTGCTGCCGCTGACCGGACGACGGCGCTCGTAACCAACGAAACGCTTCACATCTGCATAGCGGCTGTGTGTGTGTGTGTTGTATAATTACAAGTTACATTGCCGGAGTAGAGAGAACCGCGGCGCACGAAGACCAGTGCTCTCCTGCATGTCGGCCAAGGATGGCCGTGGCCGTGCTGGGGTCTTTCCGCCGCTCCCTCACACACACATACTCACACACATGCACTCATACACACTCACACATACACACACACACAGCTTTTCTGCTGCAGGACCGGAGGCCCCCGCCCTCCGCACCCTGCCGCACCGCGCCTCTCCTGAGATCAAAGGAGGCGGGGCGCGGCGCGGGCAGCGCGGGGCGATCCAATTGTACGGCGTTCCACACCGCGACGCACAACAGTCGCTGCTGCCTGCCTGCCTGCCGGCCTGGCTGGTCGTGGCACGCCCGTTTTGCGTGTGCTGGCCGCTCGGTCTGGGGCGCAGCAGAAGGAGTTTGCGGCGCCGGTGCAGCGGCAAAGGGCACAGCGGGGAGAACAGGCCTCCCGAGTATGGCCGAGCGACGCCAGCTACCCGGCTGGTATCGTTGTGTCGCGCTAATTTCATGGTCCAGGAGACCTAACCTAATCATCTCTCTCCCTCCCTCTTCCTCGCTCTCCTTCTCGCTCCGTTCCCCCACCTCCGCCTTTGACTCACAGCACGCGTTGTAGGCGGGGGAGCGGGTCCTCCTGATAAGTGGTAGCCCCCCCCCTCCCCCTTTTCCTCTGCCCATCCTGTCATTGATACGGGGCTCCTCCCCACCCCCCGCCTCCGGCCGGCACGCGCCAACTGTAGCGCTGCCAAGTAACAGGGACGGGGCGGGCTCAGCCGCGCAGCCCTGCTTGTCTCTCTCGCGCCCGTACCACGCAGGGCCCGTCGCGCTTTCTCTCTCTCTTCCTTTCTCCCCCCCCCCCCCCCCTCTCTGTCTCCCTCTCTCTCCCTCTCTCCTCGGGGAAGGGGGTCTGTATCAGCCACACCCACGTCTTGTGACACCCGGCTCCGGGGGCGACAGGTACTGATTGCACCGTCTGAGGGGTGTCTAGCCGGGGCGGGAGCCGCGGCACCTCCCGGCACCTGTGCCGCGTGCCGCGTCTACAGCGGCGTGGCAGAGGACTGCTCGTCTGGTTGTGGTTGTGTGGACGCTGCTGCTGCTGCTCGTGCCGGCCGGCCCCCATTCATCGCACCCCACATCCTCTGCGGGCGCCGAACCGTACCGCGGGACCGCCGGGGACCGCGGCCCGGCCCACATCTCGCTTCATCTCCCTGCGGCCGGCCGGACAGGCACGCGCGCGCGGTCCTTTGTGATGTACTGACTGACGCTGATCCTTCACTTGTTGTCTTGTGTTGCAGAAATCGCGAGGGTCCGGGCGAATTTATTCCAAATAAACGGGATGAAGAAAGAGCCACTAGTACTGCCAGAAGCCCAGGGCCCGCCCACGACGCTCACAGAGAAAGTCTACGTCCCTGTAAAAGACCACCCAGATGTGAGTATGCGTCGCTGTTTGGGCGTGTGGGTGTTGTGCTGCGACGACGCCGACGACGCTGACGCCGACGCCCTCCCGCGGCGGCTGCGCCAATCTTTCCGAAATGCGACGGCCTTGTTACTTGAAACTCCGTGGGGCACGAAGGAGAGGGAAGAAGGGGGGGGGGGGGGGGGGGAGCGGCCCGGCGCTTCGCGAGGCGCGGTCGGTGACGTCACTGCCCCAGCCGAGCGAGCAGCCGGCCCGAGCCGGGCCGTCCGTAAACATATAACCTCCATCCATTGGCGAGCAGCCTCCTCCTCCCCCGGCCGCCCCGCGGCGGGGCAGCGCGGGGCAGCGCGGGGCGGCCGGCAGTTCGGTCCGCATTACTCGGTGTGCTCCTATTGAGTCGGTAGTTCGGTCGCATCCCCCTCCTCTCCAATTACCGGCCGCCGCCGCGGCGCGCCCTTTCGGAATGGATGGACGAGGCGGCGCTCCCCGGCTCCTCCTCGAAGGCCCTGAGCCGCGAGGGCGTTCCCTTTTCGTCTCCCTTCCGCGTTGTGCGGAGTGAGTCGGCGCCTCTGTGCCGCCCTGCTGCAGGCCGCCAGGCCGCGCATGTGGGACGGCCGGGACGGCGGGCTGCTGCCGCGGCGGCGGCGGCCGTCGGTAGGAAGCGCTCGTCAAAGGCTGTGGAGCTGTGGAGCTGTGGACGCGCATCGGGTGCCGGTGCCCCGCGGGGCCGCTGCTGTTGTGCGCTGCGCAGCCGCCGCTGCCCGCCGCTGTGTGGTGGGCGGCCGGGAACGGTCTCCGACGCTCGGCGCCCCTTGGCACTCGTGTTGTGGGTGGAAGCGGGCTATTTTAGAGGTGCGTGGAAAAGGTAGCGACTGCCGCTGCTCGCGTTGTGGCGGCGGCGGCGGCCGAACGCCCTCGCTCGCCCCGGGAGGAGGGAGGGGGGGGGGAGCTTGTCATCCTCGCAGCGCGCACGGCACGCCCTGCCTGCAGTGTGTGAAGGGTGCTCGGCCATAGCAGCGGTTCTCAAACACGCTACCATTTTATTACTGTTTTTTCGGTGGGTGGGGGGGGGGGCGGCGTTGGCCGGCTGCTGCAGAACACGCATGCAGCGCCCATACCTCTTCGCCGGGGAGTGGGGTTACCGTTTGGATGCCGTGCACTTCCTCTCGCTCCCTCCCCTCTCCGCGCCTTCCGGCGGCGGCGCCGCGCTGCGCCCACAAGACGCTCCCTCCCCCGCGCGGCCCGCGGCGCCCCGAGGCCCCTAATGAGGCCGGCGTCCCCGCAGCGGGGTCCCGGGGGTCCCGGGGCTCCCCACGCGGCGCACTGCGGCGTCCCCATCGGCGGCGGGGCGGCGCGGGGCGGCGCCGAGCGAGCGCATGGAGGCACTTTTTAAAATAGCCCGGCCATGCCAGGACCAGGACGACGACGGCGCCTGCCTGCCTGCGTGCAGCAGCTGCTGCGGGAGCCAGGAGGGCAGACGACACACTCGAGGGGAGGGGAGCTCGGGGGGGGGGGGGGGGGGGGGGCTGCGGGGCGGCCATGTTCGGTGCCGAGGAGGAAAGCGGAAACGGGAAAATAAATCTACGAATGCGCTTCACGTCGCGCCGCGTGCGGTGCAGGGGAGGGGGCACCTGGGCGTGCGTACCGGCGGTGGAGGCACCCTCCCTCTGGCCCTTGGTCTGGTCCTTCCCCTGCCCCCCTCTCCCGCGCCCTGCGGGCCTCAGCCTGCGGACTCGTGGGGAACTCGTGTGGCCGCACGCCTCGCTCGCCCCGTCCGTCCGCTCCACTCGGACTATTTTCAGCGGCGGGCCGAAATAAACCGTGTACGCTGCGATGTCGGGATGGCGGCGGTGGCGGCCGGCGGCCCGGTCCGCCCTCGGCCAGCCGCCTGGCCGTGTCGCTGGCGCGGCCCTCGTCATCGTCGTCGGGGTCCTGAGGGAGGAGGGCTCTGCTCTGGGGAGGCGCGGGAGGCTGTCGCCGTGCACGGCGGGGGCGGCGGCGGCGGGGAGGGGCCCGGGGCTCCGCCGCGCGCGGCTGCTCGGCTGCTGGGCCTGCTGGCACGGTCGTGCCTCGCGGTGTCCACTTTCACAACACACCCCACCCCCACCCCTCGCACCGTGACTTCGGGGCCTTTGCGATGGAAGGCGGACTGGCTGCGGGCCGCTCGGCGTGGACGGCACTGCGCCTGCTGCGCCACCCTCAGGTGACTGATGCGCTCGCGCCCGCGGCACGGGGGACGGCACGTGAGGGGCGCGCTGGGGGCGCGGGCGCTGCGCCGACGAGCCCGACCAGGAAACGCATGGCGGCCGCCCCACGGTCGCACCGCAGCACCGCCACCGGCCGGGAGTAGGCGGGTCAGCCGAGCCGGGAGGGACGCCGAACTCGGACCGAAAATAGCGAGGCCGGGCCGGATAGCGCGGCTTGGTGCGGCGGCTGCGCCAGGCGAGGCGAGGCGCTCTCGGCGTTCGGGTTTGTAGCAGGAAACGTTTGGGTTGGAGTCCGGGCGGGCGTGTACACGAGCAGGTTAAATATGATAGCCGCTCGGACGCGGACGCAGACGCGCTCGGCCTCGGGGATCCTCGAGGGGCCGTGCCGTGCCGGCCTGGCTGCCGGGCCCTTGGGTCCTGGGCGCCTGGGCGTGGCCCGCTGACGCTGTCGTGACGGCGACGCCCAGCAGGACAGAGGGCAGACCTTGCGGGGGCACGTCCGGCGAGGCGGCGGTGCAGCGGGGGAAGGCCGGCCGGCCGGGAGCAGTCGGGTGAACATCGTCTCGGCCTCCGGCACTGCGCTGAACATGACCGCGCCGCGTGTGGGCGTCGTCTCTGACCGGACCGGAGCCGGAGCAGTGCAGAGCAAGGCACGGCGGCGGAACTCGCTCTCCGCGGCTGAGCGCGGCCCGTATCGGCCCGGCCGGGGTCCGGGCCCGGGCTTGGGCCGGAGACTGCAGGTCCCCGTAGAGAGCGCGCGCGCTGTGCGGAACGATGCCGATGATCAGAATCTGGCGGGCCCCCTGCGATTGTGGGTCAGGCTGCGGGGCTCCCCCGGGCCGCCACCGCCGGTACCGCCGCCGCAGCCGCGCCGCCCTCTAGGGGTCGTCCCGCCCTGCGAGAAGGATGGCGGGGAGAGGTGGGGGCGGTTTGATATTTCAAGGGGTGCGGCGCGCGTGTGTGAGAGAGGCAGAGCGAGAGGGGGGGGGGCGAGTGAGAGAAAAGATATTCCCCTCCTCCGAGTGAGGAGGGGCCGCGGGGGCTCCTCGTCACGCACGGCCGACTCCTATAAACTTGGCACCTTGTCGCGAGCATAATTGTGTGTCCGTGACAGCGAGGCGGCGGCGCGGCGCGGCGGCGGGCAGGGCGGCGCCCGGGGGGCGGGAGAGGCCCGGCGGCGCAGGCGGAGCCCGCCGTGCCGGGGTGCGGTCGCGGAGTGGCGCACTGCTTGCCAAGGATACGGACCGGGCGACAACATCCTGCGTTCAAGTCCTCTGCGGTGACAAGCGGCGACGGCACCGCTCCGGGTGCGCGGCGCGGGCCGACGGCATGTGTGCTGCTGTTTCAATTTACAGCCGCCACGCCGCTGCCGCTCGCACCCCGACGGACGGCGGCGCTGCGCGAGGAGCGGTCCGTGCAACAAAATTAGGTCTATCGCTTGAGGAAGTGCCCGTCGTGCAAATGTACCGTTTCGGTCGGCGTGGGGCTGGGGCTGTGGGGGCGGGGCGACAGGTGGGCGCTGATTGGTGAGGGTAAATGTGGTTGCCGTTGAGGAGAAAGAGAGAGAGAGAGAGAGAGAGAGAGAGAGAGAGAGAGAGAGAGAGAGAGAGAGAGAGAGAGAGAGAGAGAGAGAGAGAGAGAGAGAGAGAGAGAGAGAGAGAGAAAGAGAAAGAAAGAGAGAGACGCATTGCAGCACTGCACGGCGCTCCTGGGGCCCCTGCGGACAGCGGGGTAGGCCAGCCCGCACGGCACGCGTGCACGCTGGTGCCGCGTGGCTGCCTGACCACCCGGCGCCCGGCTGTGCCGCCGTGCCGCTGTCGTGTGGGTGGAGTCCGGCGCTGACTTGCTGCTGCTGCTGCTGTCGTGTTCCGCTCCGTGATTCGTGTCAAGACCTTCTGCGGGCCGCGGCCAAAGGGCAGCAGGCGGCCGCGGCGGGCGGCGGGGGACTGCGGTGTTTGCACTTACTGCCGCGCCACGTTCATTGTCAGCCGGTGCCGACTTGGCCAACTTGTCGCCTTGGTCGGCCCTGCCGCGCCGCCGTGCCGCCTGCAGGTCGCAGGACGCTGTTGCGTTGTTTTCGCGTCGTGAAACGCCCACCGAACTCTCCCATGGCCCTCAGACCGGGGGAGGGGGCGCCTCTGTGAGGGCCGGCCGCATCACGGCGCCCTGTCCTCTGCTGCAACAGCTGCACTTGTCCGATCACCGCAGCGGCAGACAGCCGCCCCGCCGGTCCAGCGGTGCGGGGGCGCGGTGGGGCCAACAATAGGGGCTTTGTTTGTGGCGGCGGCGGCGTAGGCAACCAGCAGCGGTGGCGGGACGCGGGGCGGGCCCTCCGCACAGGATGCACGTGGGTGTTGCCCGCGCCGCTGTCGGGGCGTCGCCGCGGTGCCTTACAGCGGCACGGCGCGGTGCGCGGCTCCTCCCGCCCCGCCCGCCCCGCCCGACGGGGAGCAGCCCGGGCCGGGCCGGCCGTGTGTCGCTGCGGCGTTTAAATCGGAGACCGTGGACTACTGCACTGCAGGCGCTGCTGCCGCTGTTGTCAGAGGGAAGGTGGGTTCGGCTGGACCGGCCTCCACCCCGCCACCCCCGGCCGGGTGCCGCGGGAGGGTCCTGCGGGTCGACAGGTCCTGCAGGTCCCGCCGGCCGTGTATGGCGGTGGCGGTGCGCCGCGGCCGCCGCCTCTCTCATGCCGCCGCACTGGTCCGCTCCGCAGGCCCGCAGGCCCGCAGGTGTGCGCCGCGGCGCCGACTAATTGCTTTGATGGCCCCGCCTCATTTGCCGGCCCGCTGATTGCCTCCGTGAGGGTGTGAGGTGTGCGCGGCGGCGGCGGCGGCCGGGCAGAGGCAGCGGGGGCAGCAGAGGCCCTCATCACGCGTGTCGATAGCCGGCCGGGTGCCGACACCCGCCGCGCTGCCGAGGATGCATATCTCCGCGGGGGGGGGGGGGGGGGGCTGCTGGGGGCAGCGTGGGAGAAGCGGGTGGCCGCTGTGTGTGCCGCCGGCCGGTCGGCCATCTTACAGCGCCCGGCACCGCTCGCCGCGGGGCTGAACCCTACTCGACCCCCGAGGCGGGATCCGGGACTGCGGATCGCGCAACGGGCGACGCTGCGGCAGCAGCAGCTGCTGCTGCTTGGATACTTCGCCGCCGGGCGAGAAAGCATTTCACTTGCGTCTCGGTGCGCGGGGCAGGGCGCGAGGCGCTGAGGCGCGGGGTCCCGGCTGCTGTGGCAGTGCGGCAGGCACCCCGCCCTCCCTGGGATCGATTCGTCAAACCATTAGGCGCGGGCGGAAGGGGAAGATTAGCGTGGCGGCGCCAGCGGTCTGGGTAATGAAGCCCTCCTCCCCCGTCGTGGCAACCGAGTTATAAGCACGCACGCACACTCACTCACTCACACAGACAGGCGGAGAGAGACAGGGAGACCCGGTGGCGCCGACGCGTGGGGTCAAAGATCGGGGCTTCTTGGCCGCCTTGTGCGCAGTGAGGGTGGTGCCTGCCTCAGCCTCGTCCCGTGGGGTCTCTTGACACACGCACACGCGCGCACTCTCTCTCTCTCTCTCTCTCTCTCTCACACACTCTCTCTCTCACCCTCTCTCCCTCTCTCCCCCTCTCTCTCTCTCCCGCACAGAGGCAGGGGGCAGGGCGGCCCCGACTGCAGGGGTAGAGAGAGAGAGAGAGAGAGGGGGGGGGGGGGATCAGGATCGGATAGTTGCATGCGGCGCGGGGTGGCAACTGTCCAATACCGTCGTGGTCGTGGTGATGCCCCGTGTCTGGGCCCGGGTTGCACCGTCACCGCGCCTCGAGCACGGGTTGTCTCGCTTCGCGTCGCGTCGCCTCGTGGGGGCTGCGTTGCGTGCCTCGGGGAGAATAGGTGCCTGCAGTGCCTTGCCCCTCGCCCCGGCCGTCTGGGCCGTCTGCCACGCGCGGATGGGGATGCGCTGGCACCGGGCGGGGCGGGGCGGGCCGCAGCAGCCCCAGCCTTGACCTCGTTTCTCCAGACCCGTGCGCGCCGCGTGCGCCGCGTGCGCTCCACGGGCCGCCGCCTCGCTCACGCGAACCATCTCCGTATCTTTCTCGCCGCCTCGCCGGAGAGCGCCCAGACTTACTTTTCTTGTTTTTTACGTCACGATTCCGTAACGCAAGGCAGGCGTGACGCGTGGCCGTGACTATGCGGCGCGTGCAGCGTGCCAGTGTGTAACGCCCGACCGTGCGTGCGCACGCGTGACTGTGTGTGTGTGTGTGTGGATGGGCGTTACGTAACGCGCATCCCACGCGCTGCCGAGCGTGACACGACACGGGCGTGACAGTGTCAACAAACGGCGCACGCGGGGGCAGATGCGTAGGGAGCGGCCCCACCCCTAGCGAGTGTTGCTCCGCCTCTCACACGGTCTGTCACAGTTGACTCATTCTGCGTGTTTTCTCTCTTCTTTTGCAGTTCAATTTCGTTGGAAGGATTCTGGGCCCTAGAGGAATGACGGCGAAACAGTTAGAACAAGAGACTGGCTGTAAGATCATGGTCCGTGGCAAGGGATCCATGAGAGACAAGAAGAAGGTGTGTACAGTTGCTTGCGCTTTATTTCTTCCGTTCTCACCTCCCATGTCCCCTGTCAGGGAGTACCCACCCTGTCTTCAATGAGATGTCATACCTGGCACGTGCAATTTACCCTTTTTTCCTCCTGTCTTGCTTCTTTTTGTGGATGTGCAGCCGGATGTTGGATTGTGAGTATATTCTGTCTTTGTTCAGTAGTCACCTGTTGAAGAGTGCACTTCTTGATTGCAGAGCTAGTTATCTCTTTTCTAAAACGAGCAAAAGAAAAGGAAAGAAAACAGAAAACATTGCATGAGCATAATACTAGAATTCTGTGGTTGTTTTGCAGGAAGAACAAAACCGAGGTAAACCCAACTGGGAACACTTAAATGATGAACTCCATGTGCTTCTCACAGTGGAAGACACAGAAAATCGAGCTCGAGTTAAAATGGACAGAGCTGTTGAAGAGGTCAAAAAACTACTCATTCCGGTGAGGTCAAATTTAGCTGTCACTTGTGAATCTATTTAGTTGAGATATCTCATGTAACAGACTTTTTTTCTTGTTCAGGCTGACGGCGAGGATGAATTGAAAAAGAGGCAGCTTATGGAGCTAGCCATAATCAACGGTACATACCGCGACTCAAGTGCGAAAGCAGTAGTGCAAGCAGGTGAGCCCGCCCCCGGTCATGTGGCAAGTATGTATTAAGGCTTTGTTTTGTTTTTCACAATGATGGGAAAATTGAGGGCAGAGGGAAGTTCGGAAAGGAGTGTTTGTGAAAGATTCAGCCTTTGACATGGTAATGGACTACATTCTGTCATGGTTCAGCTCCTGTTCTTGTTTTAATTCGTAACACTTTGCACATGTAAACCTTAGATGTGTTTGTTATTTGCGTCACTGCTTTGTGTGTGGTTTGTGCTAACATTCTAACATTAATCCTGTTTTCAAAAATGAGCGGCTTTTAAATTTTTAGTGTGGTTTTGTTCTGCACTATTTTTGTTCACACCGAACTGTCACTGACTTCTTTGCTGTTTCTTCTTTCCCTCATATTACCCCTGAAACATTATGTTAACTCAGTAAATGGAAAAAGGAACTCAATGTTGCCCCTTTTCTCTCTGTTCTCTAGCTGTTTGTGACGAAGAATGGCGACGAGTTGCTTTGGCAGCATCAGAGACACAAAGAATGCTGTCACCAGGCATGCCCACGCTGACAGGCCCCATCAGAAATCACGCAGCCCCACTTGGACCTCCACTCATATTATCACCAAGGATGCAGGTGCCAACCACTGCAGCATCACTGCTCAATGGTTCTGGCGCAGCCCCAGGCCTCATCCCTGGACACGAACATCACGGCTTAATATACGCCCCCTACGACTTCAGTAACTACTTGGCGGCAGCCGCATCCGCCTCGCCGCTAATGACGGATTACAGCGAGCATACGGGTGCGTTATTTGCATTTTGACCTAAGGGTTTGCTTGGCTCTAACCTAACCTTGATTCACACCTTTCAGCGGCCGCCAAGGCGTATGTGATATTCAAGGATCTATAGAGGGTAGTGTTTTATGTCGCATAATTTTTCCAAACTGTCTCTCTCTTTTTTTCTGTGTTGAGTGTGCTCCTTCATGAAGTATGACATTATTCTGTTTGTTTGCCTTCCCTATCATTTTTAAGGAAGGATTCAACTATCTTTCTCATACTTATCTTTTTAAGGTTTAAAAGCTTCTCCCTCATTTGCCACCGAAGCAAAATGCATTCAAAATCCTTGATCATATCTGTGTTTTTCTGTCAAGTGTAACTCTTCATATTGACGTATGGAACTTAGTATTTCTATAGCAGGAAATAATATTCTGCAAAGAGTATTCTTGAGTAATTGTGAAATGAATATTTTGACTTTTTATTCAATTTCACCTTGCATTTACTGTTTTTAAGTATTCAAGCTCCTCTATTGAATTGCTCCTGGAGCATGTCAAAGTCCTCATGGCCTATCTCATACTTCAAATCAATTCAATTACTGGTAATCATTTCTTGTCAACAAATTCAGTATTGTATACTTGTAGAAAATTTGTAATGTAACAAGGAAAACTATGGGTTTCAATTTACATCTGGAGATGTAAACATATACATATGTGGAATGGCTGCATTGTAATGTAAGGGGTATATGTGACCAGATTATCACCAGACAGAACTTCTTGGTGTCTGATAGGGACAGCGGTGTTTTGAAAGGTGTGACAATGAAATCAAATAACCATTAACTGATATAGGATTTGGGTCAAATTCTTTTAGCCCCCTTCATTTAAGAGATAGATAGATAGAGGTGGGGGGGGGGGGGGGACTCAAGCCCCTGCCTTCCTCCCTGTATCCATTTCTTGATTCAGTCTCCGTCATTTTAATTCAGATCGTCAAACTTTACAAAGGCGTCCAAGTAATAGCTCTCCTCTTATTATTAACTTCTTCCAATCAGTTCTCAAAATTCAAGTTTATTATAAGAAAACAGGTAGAGGGTCTTGTAATATCCTTAAAAGTGATCTTTCATACTACAATTTATTGGTAGGCTTTGGTTCCCGATTACTTTTCCTCTTGCACTTGTTCGTACCCATCTACTCACAAAACTAACGAAACTAAAATTGTGTCACTCACTAAGATATTTACTTTATTTTCTTTGCTGTTTTACTAGAGCTCAGCAGTGTTTATCATGAAGATGAAGTTTATTACAAACTTATGGGTCTCTTTCATTGGTGATTCATTGACGTACCATAAATTTAAGGTAAAATAACACTTTTTTAAGCTACACCTTTTTCTTTTATTTTTTGAACTATGGTTTAAATTTAAAATGAACCTGCTGAGCTCCTTGAATTGTGAGTTTGATGTTTGGACAAGTGTCAAGATAACCGTTGGTCATTCCAGAGCAGCGGTGGGTCACGGTTGGGGTGTGAACCACTGGTTGCACGCACGAGGCTGGCCAGATCAGCGGTAATTCCAACCAGGCCGTCATCGCCCTGTCAGAATGCAATCACCAACAACAACAACTGAGCACCTGACGCATCCTACTGTTCTTGTCTAGTGCTCACTTTCTTCTGACGGCGAACTCCTAGTATGTTCCAACGATATTTTCTTTACCTGTGGGATATTCCAGTGACTATATTATCAATTTTCATTTGGCATGAACGTTCTCCTTCCATTGCCAGTGAGTTGCGTGATGTGTATTATTAGTGCAGTGCTGCTAGTTTTACCTGAAGACAAGACAGCAAATTGTTAAGTTTAGTAAAATATGAGATTTTTTTATACTCTTAGTTTTCTATTTCTGTCTGCACTTTCCTTATTCCAGTGCACATATCTTCCCTATAGAGTCTTTTAAATTAGTAGGAGTGTATTTTATAATTCACGTAGAATCTGTAAATATTTGAGGTCCGTGTAGGAGTTTCAAGTTGAACTTGAGACATTTTTAGAACTAGTAATCTATGCTATTATCCTATTTAATCATGAACTGTGTGTTCTGTTCTTTTCTCGTGTACACATTTAGACGTGTACTTGAGTGTGTATAGAGTTTGTACAATATTTTCTATGATATTTGTTGATTTATTGTGATTGTTATTTATTTCATTAGTGCTGTTGCAATAATACCTTCAGTCCTTATTGGTTAATTCTTGAGTTCTCCCTCGTTAAAGTTCCCTCTTACTATTTTGATTAATTTTTGAAAAAAATGACTCAATAGTGAAATGAGATGAATTCTCCTGGGACCCAGAACCAGAATGTACTGCAAGCTTTTCCATGACCATGACCATGATAAGCTGCCTAATGAGCTATGCAAGGTGGCATTAATTGTATCAATTACTCCCCTGCATGTTTTCGACAGTGGGAGAAATTTCCAATAATTTAAATACCACTATAAAAATACTGTTCTAATCTTTGATTTTTTTTTTTGGGGGGGGGGGGGGGGGGGGAGGGGGGTGTTAATGAGGGGGAAGTCAAGGATGAAATTAAGATTCATAGTCTTCAATTTGCTTAGGAATCAATGCTTCAAAATTTTTACTTATACTATATAACAAGCTCTTGCCTTTCTTGTGCAAAGACTTGTTGTCTAGCTAGTTTAACACACTAAACCACATATGTGGGACCAAATTCCGTGTTTCTACGGGGCATGTTCATTTTCTCATAACCCAAACTCAAAAAAAGACTCAAAATTCAGATGTAACCAGCTTAGGCTTTATTATTTGTGTAAAAAGCGGCACTTTTAACTTGCACATGGCTGAATGATTTTCATAGAATTTATTATGTAAATGAGTGAGCCATGGTTTTCTTAAATACTGAGTTAAACTCTGAAAAGACTTTTAATTTATATTAATAATACTCAAAAGTGGGAAGAATTCCTTTTTTCTAGTTACGCCTGTAGTTTGTTGTTTATGTTTAGCATTATGCAGTTGACAAGAATTGATGACCTTATCTTTACATTTCTGATTTTGCGTTAATTTCTTTCTGATCTAACAGTCTAGCCTGATTGGATGCTTTTATATTTCTCTCCTAAACCAGTGCCATACCACTTTCTAAATTTCCTTTCTGTAGTGAAAACTTTTGCAGCAGATGTCATGAAGGCTTTGAAATTCTTCAAAGATTTTGACTTTATTTAAGTTAAATCAAACTGTCTGAGTATGTGAGAAGACATTTAATGTATGTCACCTGTTACCAGTGTTTATTTATATTTAGAATTTTGTGTGTTTGTGTATGTGCGTGTTTTTCTTTTTTCCAGTGTCATCGTGGTGTTTTTGTTGATTTTTTAAAAAAGAGTTGTGTAGAATGGAGCATTAATTTGCATTTGCCAGATCGCAGCTCTTGTGATCACACTTTAAATTGCTGCAGAGCCATAAATGTGCCTGAAAAAGCAATAGCTTCCTGTTATGTTTTCCATTTGTCTGAATGCACATGTTCCATTTTACATGATCGAAATTAGGTATGTCTCAACAAAGATATCTTTCTTAAATTCTTAAAAATTGATTGTTATGATTTAAATATTTATTTTTAAAGTATTGTATTGCAATCTACTGGTATTAGTGATATCTGTTGAGGCGTATTTAGTTTCCTTGTTTTGTCTGTGTGTCTGCGATGTATGCTTTAAATGTGAGTTTTGTGCCTGCAAAACAGGAGCTCTAGCGGGCGTAAAGCAGCGCAGACACTTGGGACAGATGAGAGAACATCCCTACCAAAGGGCGGGGCCTCCTCTTGTGAATTAGACCCAAGTGTGCCAAGGTTAGTCTCTGTTACATTATTTCTCTTATGTGCCTCTTGTTGTGGAGCCTTTTTTCATGGCTTATTCTTACTTTTTTTAGTCAAGATTTGATTTGGAACACTCAATGAGATTTCATGAGAGTACGATCCAGTCCTGGCCTTGGCATTTACAGATTCCTTTGCCTAAAAAACTGTGCATGTGATCTGATAAAACAAAACTTTTGTTTTCCACTTGATTTTTCAAATTCTATTGAATATTAAGACTGTTGAGCAAATGTAAATGGAGGGCCAGGGCTGTCTCGGCTGTGCGTGCTTGTTTCAAGTGTGAGTTGTTAAGGGAGACGGGCTTTCTTCCTAATGATTACGTTTCAATTCAGTAGTTGTCAAGTTCTGATATACCTCTAATTTAGTATCATTGGTGAAGTTGTCACCTGAACTATGAGCAGGAGGGTCGAAGACACAAAACCGTAATGGTTTTTAGTTTGCTCATCAGATTTACAAGTTCGTTAAATTGCTCGCAAAAGTTGATGTTACCAGCCCTAACGTAATCTTTATATGAGTAATGCCCGCCTCAGTGTTATAGTTTGTCTTTTATCAGTTTTTTTTTTTTTTTTGAGGAAAGAAGGACTGTAGGAAACTAGATTTTTCCCTCAGTCGATACAGTAGTCATCACACTTAACATAAATATAGGTAAATCGCAAGTTGATGTGATTTTCCTTTAAGCTAGTCTATATTATTATTTTTTTTCTTTTTTTACACAGATTTTATAGAGATATTTATGTTTACATATTTATACAAGAATGTTAAGTTTATTTTAGTGAACCTTCATGGGTCTCACTCTTTTCATTGAGCCAAGTTACTTTATTTCATACCATTTCATCTTAGTAGATTTGAATCCATTCAGTTCACCTGGAGTTTCGTTGGCATTTTAGGAAACAAATCAGATACTATCTACAGTTTAAAAAAAAAAATTGTTGATTACAATTTCTTGGTGTCCTTAGTGACGCCTTGTTTAAAATGTTAATTTATTTCCACCTGTTATTTCAAGGTGTAATTTTTTTACCGATGGGCTTCTCTCTCCAAACAAAGTGTTTGTCCTCATGGCATTTTGCCCAGTCTTTTTATAATTCTGTTGTATGGTTGTGATAAATAATTTTGCCAAGACCTGCAGAGGCCAAATGCAATCAGTGTCCTTCTTTCCTCTGAATATATTTTCACGATTGTGAGATGATCACAAGAAAGTTAAATTCAAAAGGGGCAGTAGATGTGGAGCCGATATATAATTGTATGTACATTGTTAGCTTCCTCAGTAGGGGAATTTGAGATATTTATATAAAAGTATACTGATGAAAATATATATAAAATTATACATATTATGTATTATCATTTCCAGTATAAAAATACTATTTTGTATTTTTTTGTTGTTTTATGGCAACTTGAGCCTGTGGAGTGCTAGTAAGACTTTTCCATTGGTTTGTACATATTAGGTGCAAAATCAAACATGCAAAATAAATGAAGTGTAAGTCAATTGTAGATTCATTCATTCATTTTTTTATTTTCATTTTTCCTGTTTTTCCCAATTTTGTCAGATCTATGAGGATCTGTTCAGACACAAGATTAGCTACACAACCTTAATCCTTCCTTCTTTTGGGTCTCTACTAACTGAAGACAAAACAATCCTTCTCTTCCTCTCTTGCTAACGAAAGTCCACATGGCCAAGTTGATCTTACTAACTTAATGGATATTTAATCATTGCTTTTCATTAAATGCTTATGTAAATTTGGAGGAGTCACTGAGCTACGCTCCACAGAAGTGATGCTAGACTGCGCTCTGCCTACTGTTCTCTTGCACCTTGGGAATGCTTCTGGTAGTTTTGGATATGCAGAAAAGAAAATAATATAGTTTCATTTCACTTTTGTCTTTATCTGAGCCATTTCAGTGCATCCTTATTAAAGTTTACTTTCTGTGTGTATTTGATAAGGTTGAGGTAAAACCATGCAGACTAAGATTGCAAAGAGTATTAAAGAACTGCAAATGCTAATTGTTCTTTTTCAAAGCTTGAGGAAGCTGGGGAAAAAGAAAATGGTTTGGACATAACTTAGTTCCTTTTTACTCTTGGTATTTAGTCTGCTAAGATCCAATGTCTTGTTTTAGTTTCTTTCAATGCCATAGGTGTTTGAAACATGATTATATCAGTTGACTACAGTTTATTCAACATCATCTTTTAATGTTACAAACTGATTAAAGTCTCTCTTAAAATGACTGCTATTGCCTGAAGAAATTTCACTTGGCTTTGGTGCTCATCTCTATAGTTTGTTTCTGGTTTCAACAGGAGTGTTTAACAAATGGTGTTGAATAAGTTGTTTCACATTTGTATGTGCAGGGGGCTCACCACTAACAAACCTCACTAATTTTCTCGTAAAGTTTTGTCCATTACTGTCTGGATATACCCTAGCTATCATACATACTTTTCTCCAAGAAATTTCAATTTACCTACTCACTAAAGCCTATGTTGGCTAGTTTTGTCAACATGTTTTCAGCTTTATGTCAAATTCCCCCTGGGACTGATTATTTTTTGTGATGTAAATATCTATTGGCTTTGAGACATGGAGTTCTAGTAAGCACCTAAGACTGGCACAAACATAGTCTCTTTAAGCAGTCAGCTATATTTACTAATGGTTAGAATAATTCGGTTAGTGGCTGCCTTATGACAAAAGTTTGCACCTCCACCTCATTACATCTGAATTTTTAGAAGACTGTCTTCTTCTGTTTTTTCTGAAGATGCAGTGTACTTATTAAAGTTAAAATTAACTGAAACCGCAGTGCAAGCTTTTGTCTGTAGTTAGTGGTTTTTATTTTTAAAAATTTTTACTTGTGCACTTTGCTTGTGATATCTGATGGTTTTTTTAAAACGATTCCTGTGAACTGTTTGAATCAGCCCATCTGACATCACAAACATGTGCCTTGCTCCTCTGATAATCTTTGGACGAAATCAAATACTAACATTCTGTTTTCTTTTTTTCTTTTCCCCTTTTTAACTTCCCCGGTTGGCAACCTAGAACAAAACCTGGCCTGTAGGCTTCGAGTGCTAACACAGGAATGGTGTCGAGCGATCGCAAGCAACCGTCCATCCAAACATCCTCCCAGTGTAAAGTAACAAGCAACTGCACGCATCAAGATGGTTGGTTGGTTGGTCCACACTTATTACTAACCGGCGTCACTTCTTGGGGACTTGCACCACCTGCATGGGTAGGTGTCTTCCGTTCTCTGCCTCCTTCTTAACATCACTTCTACTAAAAAGAAACAAGTGGCACCATAATTTTGAGTGACTGTGTGAATATAGTGACAAGCATCAGAAGCAACACAAGCCAAGCATAACAATGTGCCAATGATATATGCTTAATTAAGTACAAAAGTCTTAATGAAAATTTATTTATTACAATAGAAGACAGGTGTGGACTTATCTACAGACAGCAGTATTGTAGTCTTACGTCCTTACTAGTCTTCAGAAGCAATATTTATTTTGTAAGATGGAAAGATATTAGTTGTCTATTGTAAGAAGCATTTACATTAAAATCTGACAGTATCTAAACTCATCCCCTTTTCAAGTACTAACTTGGCTTTCTGATGGAGGCTTCAAGGAAGAAGGTAACCCCTACCCACATATATTTTCCTATCCAAGTTCTCTACTGGATACCCATGTGATACTGTTGTTTGAAACATGCAGATATTTATTTATCTGCCTTAAATTGTACGTTCCAAACATGAGTATGTATTTTGTTAAGGCGGTCAAGTAAAGAAAGTTTCAGCCATGTGGATATACAATGTTTTGAATCTCACTAGTGAAGTAGTAGCCACCAGTTAAACTGCTTCTACTTTGTCAGCTAGGAATCACTTTACATCACGTACTTATATACTTATACAGCCAACTAGATCCAGCCTTGTATGTTAGGAAACCTCTCCAAAATGCTTTCGACACTTAAGTCTGTCAACTGCATAACACTTTGATTTATAATTGTTCCATAAGGTGCTCCCTTAATATGGATGTCTTAGCTTTCATATGGTTTTATCTTGGTAATCAAAGTAATTGTTAGATTGAAAACTTGTATATATAGATACATAGTGCGTACACATAGGGAAAAAAAGGATCTATGACTATTCATTCATATATATAAACATTGTTCTCTATTTGTATGTTTCATATATTCTAAAAGTTGTTTGTTGGTGTTAATATTGAGACGTGTGAGTCTATGTTGCATGTATAAGATTATTTATTATATCAGAAGACTGGTTCATGTACATAGAAATAAGTGGACCCCATTATGAGTTTGAAGAGGCAGCAGTAATCAGAGAAGGTAGCTAACTGTAGAAAATTTATTCTTGTTGCCATTTTTTCATAAAATGTCTCTGATTGAGATGAAAGTACCTGGTATCTACGAACAGGGAAGGTCAAAAACAATGTTTGTGTTACAAATAATATTTATTATTTCCAAAGGGAGTTTTGATCACATTTAGCAAAACAAAATATTTTAGTTTTGTGCAGTTGTAGTAGTGTCATCTGGTGCTAAAATATTTCTCTCAGAAATGAGATTGAATTTTTGTATTTCTTGAGCTTAAATTTTCTCATGCATATTTCCTACTTCAGTTTTGTAGACAAAACAGACATGTCTGAAGTTTATGATTTTATTTCCAAGTTCTACAGTCGGCTGGAACTTAAGAGAAAATTTGTTTCACAGTTACAAAGGTCCATTATTCAGGAAATAAAAAGAGTATGTTAACAAACCAAAGAAAACACGAACAAAACTTCGTCATACTGTGTAAAGTGCAGTAGTGGTTTTTATTTTACTTCACTGTTTTGTTTAGTTTTTTCTTTTTTAAATAACAGCAATGTTGTGATTGGGCCGGTGTATCATGGTCAATACTTTGTCCTTGGTCACCCATCATATAGCTTTATTTCACTTCCCACAGATTTTAATGCTAAAGCATTTACATTTGTCTGCAACAGGCTCACCAATGTCCTTCATTGTTAAAAGTTAACAGCTTTTCCAATTTTCCTTTGTTGCCAAAGGATAGAGCAGCAGTCTCCATAAAACATGTATCAGTTACACAATACTTGAGAAAATGTACTGCATATGGTACAAACCTCAAATTTGTACATATTTGCAAAAAGTATTCTTTGTGATCTTGCTGCTATGGCATTGTTACTTAAATTATTGATTTCACATTAGCTTAGTCCAATGCATAGTTAAAATGCATCAACGATTCTCTGGTAGATAAGATTTCAAGAGAGCCAATCATTGCCATAAAACTTATTTTTGAGGTGACATGAATGTTTTACCAGTTCTGACTAAAAATAATCAATAGCTGGTTTTTCTCATGGGAATTCAGAAGGTTTCCAAAGTGGTACAAAAAAAAATTATTGGGAGTTTTAATAAGTACCACATGAGTTATTGAAGAAGCCATTATTCAATGTTGCCGAATAGGTTACTTTTGATACATAATTTGAAAAGTATGTAGTGGTTATCATAACGAACTAATCAATACCACTTTCTTCAATTTTGTTGGGAAGAACAGCAGTGATTGTAAAGAGCATAAGAATTGTTGGATATCTATTGTTGTTTAATTACCATAAGTGTCTTTGTTTATAAACCTCTGAGATTATAGTTTGTTGTTTGAATTCGCTCTAATTTTAAGCAATAAGCAAATATTATTGACTGTGATTGTTCCACTCCATGTGGGCAATTAATTGTTTGCCTTAGAGTAAGTGACTCAACAAAGGCAGGTCTAAGAGTTGCAAAACAACTTTTTCCCTGCATGCTGGTACTTCTCTTTCTTTTTTTTTATTATATGTGTTCAGTGAAATACAGTTGAAAATTGTCCTGGAGAGTCTGCATTTCATATTCCTATACTTTACCATATATCTACACTAAGCAGTATATTACACATCATAATTGAAAATTACTACGTGGTTCAACGAGAGCAATTATTTTGATACACTAAATACAAATGCTACACAGTAAAAAAGAGGGGAGTGTTCTAAGCAATCTCTAACTCGAGGGAGGTAGCCCGAATTACTGCTGTGGTGGTCGGTGCGTGCCAGTACATGGCATCATATTCGACGGCCTATCACATTTTCTGGCAGCCTTACATTTTCCTACAAAGTAGGCACCTACATGCACAACTTTTTTTGACCACTGGTGTGCTCACCCTGCGCAAGTCACTGAGCAGGCGGCGTGGTCCGACGGCCGGCGCCGCTAGACCATGCCAGCACAGGGCAGTCCTAAGCCGCAATGCACGAAACTGTCCCACGCGTGCTTGGATGCAAAGAATGGACCATCTCCTACACATTCAAACAGTTATAAGCTATATACTTCGATGTTTAGGTTCGTTTTTACAATACTGGAAACCTACAAAACTTGATTTGAGTGGATTCCCTGACCGTCCACTGACCCCTTTAGGACATAATTATATTGCCTCCGCGACTAGAATCCCTCTATGGGACCTAGGGAACATAACGAAAAAGGTCCAGTCAATCTATGTCAATTTTCATTCCGCCTTACAGAGCACATTTCGACCAGAAACAGCAAGAAAATGCGCCCCGTGTGACGCGGGCTGCCCACCCGGACCTCCCGTAAGGCGCAATGGGAATTTCAACTGACTGTAATTTTTTTTCTAAGGGAAATTTGCGATGCCCCTGCGGGTCAAATCCTTCCTTTGGGTCACATTTATCGATGTATGACAATAACATCGCGTGAACAAAAAATTGAGTATATACCAGGTGATTCAGAAACGCCGCGCAACGCGCATTTCCTGAGGTATGCAATCCCGCACCGCACTGTCTTCATCTCTTTCTCACTAGGGCGGACGCGTGAGATAGAAAGAGACGGAGCTAACTAGATAGTGCTTGCCGGGCTAGCATAACCTTGAGAATGCGCGGCGTTTCTGAATCCTAAGCCCGCCACGGCGTTTAAAATGTGCCGTGCCTTACGAAACTTATTCAGCGTACCTTGTTTTGTTTTTCACCATTATGGTGGTCCTATGAGGTACACCATCGACCAGGGTGGTTGCAAGCAAGTCACAAGTCTGGTACGGAAACAAAACTGGAGAGCTTATTCGCACCGGTTCTGGTGTATATAACAACGTCCGCAACTCCCCACCCCCTCTACAAAGTGGCCGCTTCTCGTAGGGACCATAAAATATTTAACGAAGCAACGAAGAACCTACATTTAAGTTGTATCTAGTACTATGTTGTATGTTTATTCATTATTCTGACGTTCACACTTTATTGTAAGTGCAGACTTTCGGATCGCGGTACCTACATTATGTGCTTTTAAGTAGCAATAGTGCTGTGTTCTCCTAATGTTGGTTAGGAACTACCATCTCTCTAGCTTTGTTTATGTTTGGATGCATCGAAATACAGAGCTCCTTCAGCTCTGTTTTGCAAGAGTTATCTTACATTCTTAATTGAACCAGTGTTCTGTATCCGACTACTGGCTTGTCTGCTAATCTTATGTAATCTAGCAATATATCTCTCCTGGCCCAGTTATGGGAACAAGCCTTACATTCATTTGAATGGACCATTTAACTCTCTCAGCAGAGGGTTTCTAAGCTAAAATTTCAATTTTCTTTTTGGCTAAATTGTGCGAAGTGTCCTTATGAAAAGAATCAAATGATACTCAATTAGAGATGCTATAAGCCTAACCTAATAACTAATGATTGTGTATTTGGTTTTCCGTGTAAGAAAAATAATTTATTCCGTCTACATTGAGTATGACACTTAAAACTAATTTCCTTTTGCCCCATTTTTATTTTTTAGTGTACAACAATTTTTTAAACAGATCAATTTTGAAATGGAAAATGCAGATGCTCTAGACTTATCCAAAGAAAATATTCAGCCTCTCAAAAGAGGTAGAAATACAGCTCAATTGGGATTAGCTTTACAAGCACAGACAGATACCACGTTACATCAGATGTTGTCCAAGAAGCAAGAGTAAGTGTCTTCTTTCTTGCCGTGTCATGAATGTTTTTTTAATATTTCATCCAAGTTTGCATTTTTTTCTTTTCTCATAGATGGTATGAAATGCAGATTCGCACTTATGAAGGATCAGATCCCTTGGAGTTATGGTGTGAATATATTTCTTGGGTTGAGCAAAGTTTTCCTAAACATGGCCCAGAAGGCAACTTGAGTGTATTGCTAACAAAGTGTTTCCAAGCCTTCAAAGATGAAGAGAGATACAAAAATGATATTCGATTTGTCAGACTTTGGATTAAATATGTATGTTTCCTGATCAATATCTGTTAATTCATCAATTACAATTTCATTTTACTTTTTCCACAATACAATCTCTTCTTTCTTTCCAAGGTGGAAATGCAAAATGATGGAAAGCGCGTAGAACTCTATCAACTCCTTCACACCCAGGGCATCGGATTGAGATGTGCTGAGTTTTACCGCTGCTGGGCATATGAGTTTGAGTGTGTTGGGGATTGGAAACAGGCAGATCAGATTTATAAGAAGGGATCAAATTTAATGGCACAACCAGCTGAAGAATTAGAAGCTGCTCATCAGTAAGTACTGCATCATGGAATGGAGATTTCACCGTGGAACTTCTCAGTGGGTTCTGACTGTGATCTTATGTTTTTGTGATGCAGACAATTTTTAGCTACATATGTTTTCACTCACAAAAATGATGCACCAGAGGAACAAGTTGAAAATCATGTGCAAAATGACCATCGTTTGCCGATGGCTGCACTGAAGCCTGTTGGCAAGAAAAGTGCAGCACCAACTGTTAGAGTTGGCTCTAATGTTAGGAGTCAGGCACCAGGTGTAGTACCTACTGTGCAGGGATCGTCTGGCCGTTCAACAGGAAGCTCTAGAACATTTGGTGTCCGTGGCAATAATGCAGGCCCTGTAACAATTTATCAGGTGAAATCCAACTCTGATGGGTTATTTTGTATATGCTGTTCATGCACCTTTTTGTCAAAACATTTACGGTAACTATTATGTTTGATTATATCTACAGGGTGATTCTGATGCAGAAATGCATCATGGCCAAATTGTTCCTTCAGCTTTACCAATTCCTCAGTCTTTAAACAAGGAAAATGTGGTCAAAGCTGGCCCTTGGTCTGGCCAAGGTTTGGGATCACGTAAACATCAGAGCCAAAGTACTAGCGTTGCTCCCTCTTTTACACCAAGGCAGCCAGGATTTGAGGGTAAGTGTTAATGTTCAATGTCTGTTAAAATATTTATATCTAACCAAATTTTTGTCAATATAAAACTAATAATTCCTAATTTTCAGTGCACAGGGATGAGGAGGCTGATGTTGTGAATGATCATGACATGCGTTCATATGGGATGGTAGTGCCAAATGTACTTAAACCACGCAAGGGCCTAGAAGATGGTTTCCATGATGCTATTGCTATTTTTGAAGAGCCAAGAGCTGACACAAAGGCCATGTACAGAAAAAATGAGGTACTGTGATAGACTACGTGTATACTGGGACAAGGAAATAAACCGTATATTAATACAATCATTTCTCCAAAAGGTTTATGCGGGAGGAAAGGAATTGCAATTGGAAGAGCTTCACGCAATAGATTACTTCCGTCAAAGATCTGAAAAACAAAAGAAAATGAGAGAAATTCCAGTCCATTCTGATCAGGGTGAACAAAGTACTATCCATCCAAGAAAATTGAACTCCATGGGGAACACTCAATCACCCATTGGCATGGGCTTGATGACTCACAGTGATTATCCTCCACGTGATGTACATGGGCCATTCTATGGTAAGGATATCTGTTTTACCGTTTTGTTGTGCGGTTGTTGTTTTTTTTGTAAATTGTTTTCTTCTTATGCAGTTTCCTTAAAATTAATCCAATTCAATTTTACAGGAGACCGGCAAATGATTGCAGAAAATATTGATGGACACCCGTTTAGGCAGTCATGTTCTCCTGTTAATGTTGCACCGGCTGTGACTAACTATCATCAACTTCAGGTAGACATATAAGGATTTCACTTTCTTGGTTTGGTTTGTTTCATTATAATTGTATAAATTAAATGCTGCCTCCTTTTCATTTTGGTCACAGCCACCATCTGGTTATGGAACAGCACCTACTGCAGAAAGTCTTGTACATTACAACACAGAACTGCCTTGTCATGAACAACCACCACTGGGGCAGAGATTCCAGCCTTCTAACCAATCGATGTACAATCAGTCTATGACACTTCACACTAAGTTAGCCATGCATGAAGTGAATAATTTATGGGGGAGTCCAACTGTTGTGAAAAGTACGGTTTGTCTCCCATGTTTATATTTTGTTCATTGTGTGTACTGTTCTATTAAACCTGAACTCATGTTTCTCTTGCAGCTCCTACTGATGAACCAGCCCTTCCCGGTCCAGCGTCAGGGACCCTGTATCAGCCAGCATTCCAAATAATGAAAGACAATAGTTTACCTCCTCAGACTTGTGAGAACTCTGCACGACTTGTAGAGCTGCAGCCCCATAATCAGTACCCTAAACCGAGTGTGGAAGGAGTGACATCAGGTGCTCTTGGCAATAACCAACCTTCTTCAGTGTTAAATGTGGGCCAATCTGCTGAAAACCATAAAATGGGAATGTATCCCTCTGCTCCATCCCACACCTATGCAGGTCCTTTTGAAGATCCCATGACATCATATATGAAACAGCCAAATGGTTTTCAAGTTTTCCAAGAAGAACCTTGCCCTCCTATCAATTCTTCGATTCACCGTGGAAAATTTCAAGTGTTTTGTGATGATACTGAGAGCAATATGCCCATGCGCACTTACAGTTCTGAGAGGGGAGACTTGTCATCATCAGCCCACACATCAAGTTCAATTCAAAAAGTAGCTAAAGAAAAGGAGAATATTCACAAATTTCCTCAAGCAGACATTGAACTTATGGAGGAGTGTGGGGTTGCCCCAGTAGTTGAAAGTCCAGAGAGAAGAGCGCAACAGGAGCATCCTAATCATTACAATGCTCCTGCCTCGACCTGTAACTCACAACTACACAGTGATCCAGGTGTCTATTCCAGCCAGCATTCTCAAGAACCAATGCAGCCTATTTCTACATATGCACAGGAAACTATGCAGTCCACATCTGAAGTTATTTATAATGCAATGCAGCCAGCGCCTATGGCCTATGAATTAATGCAGACTGGTCCCATGTCATCTGATCCTTATGCAAACCAGGTTTGTCAATGTCTTGCCCTTGCTACAGTTTTTTTTTTTTTTTGACCTAACTAATTTATTAAGCCTTCATTTTTTTAATATTCTACTTTTTATGAAACCAAGGAGCCTATGGATGATGATGCAACTGTTTCTGCTGCTCCCAACTATGGTGTCAATATGTCAGAAACTGGTATTACGGAAGCATTTTTCTTTCCAAAAATGTCTGCTGCTTCAACACCATTTCAGACTTCTCCTAAAAAATCTCGTGCTTCTAGAAACACTATAGATTTTAATAGGTAAATGGAAACTGCTACAAAGAAACATTATAGTAAAGGTTATTTTTTCCTGAATGTAATGAAACCAATCTTTATCTTGTTCTTGTCACTTTGCAGCTCTCTATACCGCGTTGAACAGTCTTGGCCTGATGAAGAAGATGACGGCCCTGATGGCAGCAATAAATCTTCAAATACTCCAAAAACAGTTCCCCCTTTAAAACTCTTCAGAATTAAAAATGATGAAGAAAAGCAACTTAGTGCAATAATGGAAGCATCAAGAGAAAAGTATCAGAGTACCATGATGTCGAACACAAGCAGCAGAAATAGCTTATGTTCTGCGTCCTCTATGAGCCGGTTTGGAATGTTCCCAGCTCAAGGACAAAGTGTAGCTCCCCAGCCATGTTTAAACCAGATAGATGAATCTCCGGAACCCTCATCTTCGAGTCAAGATGGTCAGCCGCAAAATCCAGTACCAGCACCAGTGCAAATGCCGGGACCAGACCCACAGCAAATGAATGAAATGGCGGCACGAGTGGCAAGGGGAGAGATAAATCCTTTTGATTCAAGAATGCTGACATACTTTCTCACTCACATGGGATTTCCTCTTGCTCACCATGCAGCTGGCTATTTTGTTGTGAATGCAGCTGTTCCTGCCAAGAGAAACAACTGCCTTAATCTGAGTAAGTAATGGTAATTCATATGAAGGGTAATGTTGGGCTACCTGGTAATGTTGACTTTACTAGGGTTTTGTCAACTTGGTGTTCCGTGTTATGTTTTGATTCTCACCCACCAATTTGAACATCACCCCACCCCAGTAGGTCAATTTCAGAACATTTATGCTACTTCAGTATTGATCGATTTCCATGGTCGAACAAGTAAAAATTACAAGTCCTATTTTCAATGAATTTCCACAGGCTTGTCTTGTTTCAACAAGAAATATTAGTTAGTCTGTAGGCAGTCTTTATCCTGTTCAAATATATTTTTCTATTACAATTAATAATTTAATAAGTTCAGTATATAAGTAATAAAGTAACTCCAGTAGGATGAACGTTACCCAGTCAGGCTCCAGATGAAGTCAGTATGACAGTATCAGGCACCAGGATAGACATAACCCTCACTTCATGTTAAGTTTTGACATTGCCTTGGTAGAGTCAACCAGGCTGGTACCATTAGCCTTGTACATGCAGTGCATATGCAAATTCAATTTTATCAGAATTTCATCATCTGTTATTTATCTTAATTTTGTCGTTTAGATGGAGATGTGTATACAATATCAAAGACCCTTGGGGAAGGAGCGTATGCGAAGGTACTCAGAGGAGTGAATGTAAATACCCAGCAAGAAGTGGCCCTTAAGATCCAGAAGCCTAGTTGTCGTTGGGAGTACTACATATGCAGGGAAATTCAGCACCGATTGTCACAGCGAGATCTTGCGTCAGCATTTATGCCTGCTGACCGAATATATGTCTACAATAATGGCAGTGTCATAGTGACTGACTTGTTGCCTTTTGGTACATTGCTCAACTTGGTTAACAAAGTGGTTGCAAGCACAAAGCGTCAAATGCTAGAGTTACAAGTTCTCTTTTTACTTGACCAGCTGATCAGTGCTGTTGCAGCTCTCCATAGCTGCAAAATAATTCATGGAGATTTGAAACCCGATAACATTCTCATTAGATCTATTCCAGCTGTGGACCAGCTTGTACCGTGTATCCAGCTTATTGATTTTGGGAGAAGTATAGATATGAATTTAGTGCCTGAAGGGACCACTTTTAATCAAGTAGTAATGACTGACACATTTACTTGCATTGAAATGCGCACCAATAAACCATGGACTTATCAGGTAACTATTTTTAATCCAATGGTGCTTTTCTACGGATCAGCACTTTGCTCCCTCTTGTGAGAGAAACACACAGTAATAGTCAAGAGGTATTATAATGTATGTTCCATAATATTTTCAGACTGATCTGTTCGGGCTTGCAAATACTGCACACTGCCTACTGCTTGGTGATTACATGAAAGTCCAGGAAAGCAGAAGTACTGGCAGGTGGACCATTCATTCAAGGCTCCCAAGGTAAGCATAATAGTATAAGTTGAAATTCTCATTTGTGCACATATGAGATTCTGTATTGTTTGAGACCTCCCCTTTTATTTTTCTAGGAATGTGAACTCGGATTTGTGGAACCCATTCTTTGATACACTGTTGAACATTGAATCCTGTGATGCCATTCCTAGCTTAGAAACATTACAGGCGGACATTAAAGGATCAATGAACAATACTGCTCATTTGTCGTTAGCTGTTTCAGCTCTAGGTCGTATTTTGTTGAGTCGATAATAATAATGTGTTTCTGCAAGTCTTCAATTACCAGTTTACTGACTTGTGATAGTTAATTGTGTAGGATGGTGTGAAGGTCAAAAAGCTTTGAAAAATGTATCTATTGAATCAATTGAATGCAATGTAAATTAGTCATAGTTAAGTTCCTTTTAAACAATTACGTTAAGATTTTGCATCTGAAGTAAATAAAAAGTATTTTTATTTTATTTAAATGTGTTGAAAGCTCAGGATGATGTTTTTAAGATTCAGCTGCTTGTGATAATCTGTCAGGCATTCTAGCCAAACATCACACCATGATGTTTGTGAAGGATGTTGAAGTTGTGTTTGTATTTTGTTTGAATAACAACTTGAATTTCCTTGACTACTGTTTCTCTTTCTCACCCATCTCACTCAAATCAACAACACAAAAGTAAAAATGCAGGAAAAAGAGGGTCTTTACTAAAAATAGAGAGGACCCATTCACGCCATGTATCAAGGTATATTTTTATCAATGTAAAAAAAAAATGGATGTTGAACATGAGAGTTATGGGTTGAATGGATTAAACAACTGTTTTGAATAATTGGACTAATACAAATTCACCAAGCCAAATTTTCAGTCAAATCTTGTTATACTTATCCTGAAAAATTGTCTGTCAAATGACTTCGCATGTAAGGGGAGGACATATCATGGGATTTTCAGATTTTTTTAAGAGTTCCGCAGTATGACATCAAAGGCAAGTTCATTTTTTAAAAAATTCAGATTAAACTTCGAAAAAAAAAACACTTAGCAGTGGCAATAAAAAGGCAGACCTGCATTAATCACAAATGTTTTTACAAAGAAAGAAAATTTTGTTTTGAAAATTGCAAATTTATGTTTTGAATCGTATTTTCATTTTTCAGTTTCGCGGGCTCAGCTCCTTGGGTTTCGCCTTTGACAGGGAGTTTTTGATTATTGCGAATCACCCACCCTGTCCCGGTCAAATAAGTTGCCTGCAAACCGGGTGCCAAACCGCAGCACACACCACACACATCTCTGCCAACACAAAAGTGTAAAACGCCAGCAACCTATAGACGGCCACCATCCCTCGCACACCCACGACGCACAAGTCTTTCTCTCTCTCTCTCTCTCTCTCTCTCTCTCTCTCTCTCTCTCTCTCTCTCTCTCTCTCACACACACACACGATGCATCTCGCTCCCACAGCATCGCTCTGTCTTTCTCGTGCTTGATTCTTCTCTCTCCCACTCGCTTCACGCACTCTAGCATCGCTCCGTTCTTATCGCGCTCGCTGCTTCTCTCTCCCACTCGCTGCACGTCCCCCGCCCCCCTTTCCACTTCTCCCCGCGGACAGGCGCGCTGCGAGAGGCACGCGAGCCAAGCGTGACAAGAAACCCACCCCGCTCCAGTACAATTAGGCACCAGCAAAAGTAGCAAAACGGCTGGAAGTAAGGCCAGCATAAGCTGCCTTTAAAAATTACCCAAACAAATATTTAATTAAGTCAGGGAGAAACCTCAATGATAGTCATCCTACTAGACGAATCAGGGAGACAGAAACTCCAGTATGTATTAGGCACAACCCCTCCGGCCCGTGCCGTGGGGGAGGACAACGGCCAGACACATCATGGCTCGAGCAGCTAAATCATCATCGGCCTTGCGTGCCACGGATATTGGTTGGTTTAGGCGTTGGCCTCAGTGAGTGGGGGCCCGGTCAACCCCGGCTCCCTACACGGAAAAAGTACCTGGTGGGGTGAAGGGTGAAGCCTAAGCACCAAACCCACCAGGCTTTTGCTGCAAAGAAAAGTCGGAGGCGCACATTTTAATTCTTTGTGGTGACGTCGTACTGAGGCAGGGAAGCAGTTGACGAACGTCTCGTTCCGTTTCATTTCGTGGGCATTGTCGCTTCGCAATAGTCGGTTGCGGTAGGCGCTGGTGGCACGAGTTCACGGAGTCGAATCTGATAGTCTACGATGGAGCTACAGACGGTTTCTTCGCCGTCACGTTTCCGGCGGCCACGTCAGGTGGACGTTTTCATGGTGAGCTATATTCGGCCTTTGTGTGTGCGTTCTTAGTTGTCGGCCAAACAGTGAACCTGTCGCTGAACCCTAATTGCGGCCGGCAGTCTGTGTTGTGGACCATTTGAAGACTAACTGACTGGCTGTGGAGTGGTGAACTGACTCGCGCCAAACATGAACGTGAGCATGCCAACACCTCACTCAGCTCAGCCTCGAACGTCAGAAACATTCGAATTTTTTCTTGAAACTTCCCGGAAAGCCATCCCGCCCCGCCCCCTTGTCCAGAGCCGGTGGCGGCGGGGCGGCGCGGTGGCAGGGAGTCGCGACGCCAGGCAGCAGCAGCAGCAGCGGCCCGCCCGCCCGCCGCCGCACCGCCCGCCCCGCCCGCCGCGCCAGCCCAGCCGCCAGTGCCGGTTCGTCCTTCATCGGGGCAGGTCCTGTAGCGCTCGCGCCGCTCCGCGACGCCTCGCGTTGCCGCTGCCGCGAGTCCGCACACGCCGCCCGCCGGCCCCCAGCCGCCGCCCCGCCGACCCGGTCGTGTCGTGCTCCTCTCGTCGTCCCGCGGCGAGCGCGGCGACAACCATGTGAAAGTGTGTCCGAGGTGTTGCTGGCGTGAGGCGCCGTGCCGTGCCGTGTGTGCAGCCAGGGGATGCGCCCCGCCGCCAGCCTCGGAGTCAGAGCGCCGGACCGGCCGTGACCACTGTGTGTGTGTATGTGCGTGTGTGTGTGCAGTGCCTCCGGGATTTATTAAGTGCCGAAAGGGGTGCCCAAGGATACGCCACCCCGCCCGCTGTGCGGGATATTCGCTGGATACCGCCTGGATATCACCCGGATATCACCTGGATATTACCCGGAGGATTCCGCCTCCGCCCCCCACAGGATTACTGACGGCCAACATGACGGGGAGGCGGCCGCTGCTGCCGCTGCTGGCGCTGCTGCTCGTCCTCGCGACGGCCTCTGCAGGTAAGCGCTGCGTCTCGCCAACGCGAAGGGCGTAGTCGGAACCGGGGACCGGGTTAGGCAACCCACCTAACAAATGCCCGAATGTAGACAGCAAGCGCCGCCGAAACCAAAGTCTGGCTACGCCCTGCACCCATGACACCACGGTTACCGCGTGCCGCATGGTTCCGAGCGTCCCCGGGCTGGTGTGTGTGTGTGTGTGTGTGTGTGTGTGTGTGTGTGTGTGGTCGCTGTCCTTATCGAGGTCTTGTAATCACACGTGTTGGTGTTGCCCCAGTCCGGCCCGGCCGGCGGCC
Source organism: Megalurothrips usitatus (assembly GCA_026979955.1). Classification (NCBI taxonomy): domain Eukaryota; kingdom Metazoa; phylum Arthropoda; class Insecta; order Thysanoptera; family Thripidae; genus Megalurothrips; species Megalurothrips usitatus. The sequence continues at coordinate 1,146,759 of CM049594.1, read as the reverse complement.
ATGCGTCTCACCGTCTCCTCCCTGACGCGAATGAACCAGACACAAGTGATAAGTGTGGTCCCTCCTGCCCCTCTCAGCCCCTCTCGGGGAGCCGCCGCCGCCGCCCCGCCCCCTCCCCGCTTCCTCTCGGTCCAAATCGTGTGCGTATCGCGTCACGACGTCACGTCTTGTGTGAATGACTTCCATTCAATAGAGCAGCCGCCACTGCAGCCGACGCGCGCGTGTGTGTGTGTGGGGGGGGGGGGGGGCACCAGCAGCAGCAGAGGGGTGTGTGAGGGCGGCGCGGTTCTCTCTGAGCTGCCGGCTGCCGCTGTTCCCGATCGGTCCGAGCCGACGCTGCAGCGCTGCACGCGGGGCTGTGCGACCACCCCTGTCCCTCTAATTGGGGCCGTAATCAGGAATGGCCGCACTGGCCGCGGGAGGGTGTGTGTGTGTATGTGCGTGTGTGTATGTGTGATGCTCCGTGTGTATTTTCAGAAATAACGTTATGTGTTGTCGACGGAGGCGCCGTGCGGCGCCGTCGCGGTGAGCCAGGTGACGGAGGAGAGGAGAGTTTGGCAGAGAGAGGAGGGGGGGGGGGCGGATGTATGGAGGGGTGTTGAGGGGGATGAAAGGGAGAGGAGGAGGGGGGGGGGGAGTAGCGGAGAACACACGCAGTTTGCCAAACGCGCGCGACCCTCCGTCGCTGCTGCTGGTAGCTGAACTGCCGCAGGAAATGATGCGGGTCACCGTTCCGTCCCCGCTCCGTGCCGCGCTCCTATCGCTGCCTAGCGCTGCCTAGCCCTGCCTAGCGCTGCCGCGGCGCGATGGCGGGGCGTGGCGGGGCGCGGCCAGGCGGCGTTATTGATGATGACTTTGTCCGCTCCGGTCCGCCTGCCCGGCCCGGAGTCTCTACCCCCCCCCCCCCCCCCCTCTGATCCCGCCCGGCCCGGTGTGCTGCACGCCGCGGCCGCGGCTCCACGGGCTGCACTCGCCGAGGCCGCCGCCGCCACGGGACTCCTCATATGCCATGCAAGGCTTCGCGGCGTCGCATACACACCTAGCTTTTGGATGACAGCAAACCCGCGCCAGAGTGTGCAACTTCAGTACTCTTATGGCACACCCTGTGAGATTTTTTTCTGAGGCATTCGTATGATTGCCCGAAATAGACCCTCCCCCCCCCCAAAAAAAAATCTTATGACACATAAAATAAATTTCAATTTTTTTTCGGAAGTATTCAGAAACTTTTGATGAGTGTGTTGGCTCCGCCCAGTGCGCCTGCCGGCGGCTGAGGCTGCCTACCGGGCAGGCGCGCCCCGTCATGTTGTGCAGGTGCCGTGCTCGTCAGGCTGGACACCACGGGGCCCGGCCTCCTTGCTGTGGTGGGTCATGTGCGGGGAGCAGAGCGTCTCGGCACGGCACGGCACGGCGGGGGAGGGCGGCGCGTCGCATAACGCAACCAGATGGACCCTTCTCGCGCGCTGCAAATCGCTCCCCACTCGCTCATACATTCCTCTCCGGAGAGTCAATCCGTGTGCGGTGCGGCGGGTTGCGCTCTGCTGATGCGCCACGCCCCGCCACCCCGCGCTGCCCCGCGGCCTCCCCGCGACCTCCCCGCCACGGCCTCGGCACACACCCCCGCCTCGCCTCCTCGCGGTGCCCAGTCGTTACGATAACACTGGCCGCGGGATCTAGATCCGCAAGATCCCCGGCCTCAGGCTGCGGTCTGCGTGTGTGTATGTGTGTGTGTGTGTGTGTCCCTGGGGATCGTTTTACCCGATGTATATCAACTCGCACGCCGCCCAGCACCGCCCAGCGCCGCGGCACCCGCCAGCGTCCCTCCCGGTGCTCTCGGCCCTCGGCCGGCCGCCGCCGCCGCCACCCTCCATTGCATCGCCATCAGCAAAGTCACCATGCCCCCAGCGCCACCAACACCAACACCAAATTGATGCGGATGGCCGACACTAATCCCGTGCGGCCGTAACACCGTAACACCGCGGTGCACACGGAGCAGCACTCCGGGCAGAGGTCAGCAGAGGGAGAGAGAGAGAGAGAGGCAGACAGACGGACAGAGGGGCGGAAATAATGCGTCACCTAGTCGGGGGTGCACAGACACGCATGTCCTCGGCGGGTTGCTTACGTGCCCCTCTGCCGCTTTGCGTGGCCCGCAGGCCCCAGGATGTGACGGCTTTGGCAGCGCTCTTTAGCTCCATGGGCAGATTCCGAAGTGACGACGCCGTTTCGTCGCTCTGTCTCCGTCACACGCATGGGGCGTCCCTTAGGGGTGCGGTAAAGAGACAGCGATGGAACGACCCTTCCGAATCAGCCTGCTGGCCTGACCCCTGACCCCGGCCTTGGATCCGGGGATCCCTGAGGATTCCCTACGTACGAGGATCCCCGGCGCGGTCACGGCCCGGAACATCGTCACGGACGTCGGCGTGTCACCGCGCAGAAGCCCCCTAACGTGTGTGCAGCCGCCTCGAATAGAAGGATCGCTGAGGATCTCCGAGGATCTCCGAGGATCCCCTAGGATCCCCGAGGATCCCCGAGGATTCCCTGGGATCCCCGGCACGGTCACGGCCCGGCTCGGCTTCACGGACGGCGGCGTGTCACCCACCGCGCCGCACGACAGAAGCCCCCTAACGTGTGTGCAACCGCCTCGGAAGCCGCGCCGTTTACGACACGGATTACGCCAGCCGTGACGCGCGGCGAACACCATCCGTTTTGGCGCAGGGAAAAGAACGTGTCTTTCTTTATTTACACTGTAAGGTATCGCCTCCCCTCCACACACGCGCACACCTCGTGTTGTCTCATTAGTCAAGAGCCAAAGAACATTCCGCTCATCCTCGTTGTTTTTTTTTCCGCCCTCTCTTTCACATATGCGACAGGAAATAGAGTCATTTTATGCATGGTCGGACGGAGGCGGAGGTGTCTCGTGCCCGTGTGTGTGTGTGTGTGTGTGTGTGTGTGTGTCCATGTGTGTAGGGCAAAGCCCGGGGAAGGCGTGGCCCGTGTGGGGGTTGGGTTTGAGAGGGGAAGGGGGAGGAGGGGGGGGGGGGGGCGGTTGTGCGGACCTGCCAACGCTGCCCTTCCGAAACTCATAATTACTGACCTGTCAAAATTAGCTACTACAACTGATTTTTCTTCGTGCTCCCTGTCACAACCGTACTACACAGCCGCGAACCTCGCGATTCTGTCACTTTTGCTCTCCCTGTGTCTGTCTCTCTCTGTCTCTCTTCTCATTCCCTGTCTCTATCTCCCTTCGCGTATTTATCTTTGACCGGGATACAAAAGGGGCTGGGGGGGGGGGGGGCTCGCTGTAAAACTAACGAGCAAACGGTGTGGATTCTGTTTCGTCATATCTCTCCCGGTCCGTCCGCGTCACCGCGACCCCGCCGAGCGCACGGCTCGGCGCAGGGACGGCCGCAAGCACATCCCGTCCCGTCCCATCCCCCCGTGCGCGCGTCTGTCTCCCCCTATCTGACACGCGCCCGCTCACGCACACACGCACACACCTCCACTCGCCCAATATATATGCATGGTCTCCGTTCTTATCGTTTATCTACGAGGGGCAGGGCTGTGCTCCGCTGTGCTCTCTGCACTGCCTGCCGCGGCCCCGCGGTCGCCCCTCCCCCGCAGTAATTTGGACTGCTGGCGCGCCGCCGTCAACATTTGCAGACTTTCTCGCGCGCCAAATCGAACCGACGACGGCGATACAGATCCGATTCTCCAGTATTGAGACGGGGAGGGGGGGGGGGGGGGGGAGAGGGGGGGGGCTAAGGGTGACGCTGAAAATTAGCAGGCCCGTCTCCATTTATACGATGTCGCGCGGGGTCTCTCTAAATGAGAGAAGTAGGGCGTCCCGGAGGAGCAAGCTGAGGCCGCGGAAGTGTGCAAGAGAATTAGGGGTCATTCGCACATACCCCGTGACCGATTTGGGGGAGGGGGTGGTCTTCGCAAAATCACGCTGTATGAAACAATGTTGGTAGGTCGGGTTAGCCAGGTCATGCAGGGGGAGGAGGGGGGGGGAGCAAGAGGCTGCAAAATTTCAGGTTACGTGTTATGTGAACGGTCCCTTAAAACCGGACCTTAGATCGCGGCGGTGTAAGACATGTGAGACGAGCTGGCACGTACAAACTGTTGGTATCGGCACGCAGACCACCGGACCGCCACCGCGCGGCCTGAGAGGCCTGAGAAGCCTGAGAGGCCTGAGAGGCCTGAGAGGCCTGAGAGGGTGTCTGCGGGGGACGCATCGACACATCCCCGGCCACAGGAGGACTCTGAGCACAGCAAATTTTCTTATCGCTGACGCCGAAACCTGAACGGTTTCCCCCGCGCCCGCGCGCACCGCCGCAAAACCGTCGTGGGGAGGCTCTCTCCGGCCGGCACGCCACGCCCCGCCACGCACCACCCCGATGACGCCCCCGGCGGCGTCCCCCGCGGCGCCACGCGCACCGAAAGCCCTCCTTATCGCGTAAACTGTAACATTTTATTGTCGCACTATGCATGAGATGCGCTCCCGGCTTTTCTATCTCTCCATCGCCGTTCGATTTGTCGGCGCGTGCGGCGGCGGCGGCCCCCCACACCCGTCCCGGCCCGCCCCCGCAGCAGCTCCAGTCCACCCCGGCCGCCGGCCCCGCAGGCTTGGCTCTAGGACCCATGCAAGAGTGCGCGCGACGTTCTGTCAAGCAAACGTAAACTTTATTGCAGATTATTAACCCCGGACGGTGAAATTCTAACGCGCAAAACTTCCCTCCCCCCCCCCCCCCTCTCTCTCTCTCTCGCTCTCGCTCTCGCCCTCGGAGTAGCTTGCGCCGTTTGGAGCTCACTGTTATGGTTGGAGGGAGACGAGCCGACGGGGAGGGCTGACAGTTGTATAATTAGTCCGCGCTGTGCGGGCTGAGAGAGCGAGAGAGAGAGAGAGAGCGATGACGCTTTCGATATGTTTTCGGTCCCACCACCCTCCTTTTCCGTATAGTCCCCTCTTCCTCCCCGACGACCACTCTCACCACCGCCTCCCCCCCCCCCCCTCTCTCTCTCTCTCTCTCTCTCTCTCTCTCTCTCTCGCTCTCTCACTGTCTTTCCACAATCCCTCTTCGCTCACGGGACCCGAAACTCACACAAATGGACAAAGTTAGTGAGGCTTTTAAGGACTCCTCTTCTGGTGGAATTAAGCTCCTTTTCCTGTTGGCAGTACTGTGCTTGCTTTTGCAGGAGGTGGGGGGGGGGGGGGGGGTGAAGGGTTCGGGGCAGTGTCATGTGATTGGTGGTGGTGGGGAGGGTGAGGGGAGCTCTGGTCCGGTTGGCTGTGTCTTGAATGCCCCCCGCTCTCCTGTTTACGCGCGCTCCTTTTCCGCGGAGTGAGTTTCGGACAATATTGCCGTGCCGGAGGCCGTGCCGCTCTCTGGCGGCGGATGTTTCGGCGGCGGCGTGGGGAGCAGCGCGTGCTGTGTAAATTGGAAAGACCATTAGGCCCCGAGGTCCTCCGAGCTCCGAGGTGGGGGCGGCCGGGGGGCGGCCGGGAGGCGGCCGGGGGGCGGCCGGGGGGCGGCCGGGGGGCGGCCGGGGGGCGGCCGGGGGCGGCGCGGCACAAGTGCGGCAAGTGACGACCCCGATCTGCGCCGCCTTGCCCCGCGTGCCGCGCGCGCGGCCTGCGCGGCGGACTCCATGCACACCCCGACGCTCGCGACGCCCGCCTCCCCGGTTGTTGTTGTTGTTGTTGTTGTAGTAGCATTAGATCCAGGGCGCGGCGGCGGTGTTTTTGTCCCCCAGAAGCCCCGGGCCAGTCCGCAAAGTCCAGCCCCGGGTCCCGCCTCGTCCGCCCCGCACCCCTCCCGTCTGAATGGCCGCGCGCAGCTCCCGCCCGGGGCCCCGCCGCCCCGCCGGCCCCGCCGGGCCTCCCACATTACTCATGGTAATCTCTGCGGGGTGTCTTAAGGCACTGGCACTCGCTGGCGCCGCACCCCGCCGCCCGACTCGCAGGTGATCTCCATCTCCCCGACAGAAGCCTATCGGGGCAGGCAAAAAGAAGTGGGGAGAGACGGGGGGGGGGGGGGGGGGGGGCACGACGAGAGAGAGAGAGAAGAAAGATAACGCCTCTAATGCAGGAGCGACATAGATGGAGGGGCTTGGCTCAGAGTAGATCCGCCTCTCTCTCTCTCTCTCTCTCTCTCTCTCTCTCTCTCTCTCTCTCTCTCTCTCTCTCTCTCTCTCTTTGTCTTGCCGGACCGGGTTTGCCGAATGTAAAAGTCGGCTCGATATCGATTGTTTTCTAGAGAGAAGGCGTTCGCGCGGGGCCGGTCGCCATGCCAACGCCGCCGCCGCCGCCGGCCCTTCACTTCCGCCGGGCCGGGGGTGGGGTGGGGCTGCCGGGGGCGGCACGGGGTGTGGGTGTTGCTGGAGTGGCGGCGGGGCGGCGGTGACGGGACACAATGAGCGGCGCTCTCACTTCCCTCTGCGGCCCCGGCACAACGCCTCTCGTCGCTGAATGCGTAATGAACTTTTGCAATCGCGGCCCGGGCTCTCCCTTCCGGTGCGTGTTCGGCCCGGCCGGGGTAACCGGCGGCGGCGGCGGCTCCGTGCGCCCTCGCCCGTGGTCCCCGTGGCCCCCGTTGCCCTCACTCACCTGTATCTCTTGGGGCGCGGGTCGCGGGTGCGCCTGTGGAGGGTGGCGGTCGCCGGGTCTCCGCCGCCGCCGTCAGGACGCCGTCGTCGTCGGTCCGGAGTCCGCAGGGCCCGGCCCGGCCCGGTCCGTGGGACAGCGCGGGCGGCGCCGTGTCCAATTAGTCCCGCCATCCGTCTTCCTCCGGGCCGCACGCCGCACGCAGCACGCCGCACGCCGCACGCCGCGCGACGCCCTCGGCAAATTCACAAACATAAACCTCCGGCCACAACGGGGACGGACAGCGAGCGGGGCGGCCGGGGCGGAGAGGAGAGGTTTCTGCGAGGAGGGTGCCGCAGCAGCACTGTCTCCCCATCCCCCTTTTGCAGTCGTTTAGTCTCCGCGGTGAGCCTAATTCCAGCTGAGCCTAATAACCCCCAGAGGGTATAGTGTGTGTGTGTGCGTTTGCCCAGCGCAGGCCGGTCCGGCCAGCTAAGGGTGCAGCATCCCAGGGGAACACGAGCAGGGTGTGTGTGTGTGTGTGTGTGTGTGTGTGCCCATCAAGGGTGCCGCCCCGTTCCGCCACGCACGGCCTGCAGGCCTGCCCTGCACCACCACCGCCGCCGCCACACAGTCCTTCCTCCAGCACCCCCCCCCCTCCCTCTCCCCTCGCACTCCTCCCTCTCCTCCCTTGTCGCGCGCACTTCCTGTAGAACGCCCATATCCGGTAGATTACGCGGCCAGATATGTGCCGCTGTGCTCCTCCGAGCCGGGCGCGGCACGGCGGCGCGGCACAGTTTTGGGCCTCGCTTCGAGATCGGCCGGTGCCGCGGTCATTATTTCCCGCGCAGCCCGCCGGTTATGAATTATTATTCCTGCTCGGCGGGCGGCGCAGAGCGCGGAGCCCGGCCAAAGTTTTGGCGGGGTCCTGTGGGGTCCTGCGGGGTCCTGCGGGGTCCTGCGGGGTCCTGCGGGGTCCTGCGGGGTCCTGCGCGGCCCGCTGCGGGTCGCCACGACCACGCGGCAAGGGAGTGTCTGCGACGAACTTGCGCCGCCTCCACTGTGCGCCGCTGTGCCCCGATGTGCTGTGCAGCGCTGTTTAATTACTATTCGACGACCTGCTCCGCTCCTCTCCGTGTGCTGGGCGTTCATACTGAGCAGAGAATTCATGACGCCTAGATAATGAATAGCGCTGTCAGCGAGGTGCGCGCCGCGCGGCCCCGGCGACCAGGAGCTTAGAGAAGGGGTGGAGGTCGTCGTTCTCTTTTTTCCCAAAGGGGTGCATATGTGCCGCGAGGGAAGTCGTTGACCTCGGCGGCGACGCCGGGGCGAGGGGGGGGGGGGGGGGGGGGGGGGGGGGGAGCGTGAACCCTTTGCGGCGGCGCGAATATGTACGTGTGTGTGTGTGTGCACGAAAGGCGCAGCGTGTCGCGGTGTGCGAGCCACAAGTGTGGTCGGCAAGTCGTTCGCCCCCCCGTGTCGCTGCTCCGCCTCGCTCACGCCGCTCACGCCGCTCACGCCCACACGGCCGCGGGGCGCACGAGATGCTACGCCACGCCACGCCACTCCTGCAGCACCGAACCTTCAGGATGCGCGAGGAACAGTTTTATTGTTATTTTTACAGTGGTTAATGCATAATTTCCCCCCCCCCCATCTTACTTCTCCGCTCTCGCTTGCACACACACGCGTACATTACTTTCGCGCGTCGTGCCGCTGCTGTGTGCCGGCCGGGACGGTAAATATCGCTCACTGCCCTCTAAACGTGCTCCCCCCCCCCGCCCCTCCCCTATCTTTTATTTCCGCTCCCCCCGCGGCCCGTGCGGGCCCGTGCCGGGCCGCTGTGTTTACTGTTCGGCTATTGTCACGTAGGGGTGGGGGGTGCTGCGCCGCGCTGCGCCGCGCTGCGGGACCACGCGGGACGCATGGCGGGACGCGGCTGGGGGACGGGCCCGGCGGCCGCGGCCACGCTAGTCCGCTGGCCATGGAGTGTCGTCCTCATGGCACTCTCAAGTTTGGAACATGAACCATTTTCGAGCAGACGACGCCCTCTTGTGGGCTCTTGCGTCCCCGTCGCCGCCGCCGGGCCGGAGCCGACCAGCGGGTTGGGGGTGGAGGACTCCCCCCCCTCCCCCCTTCTCTGCCCCGCTCTCCCCAACATTGATGATATGCTTGCGGTGTTGCCCCGCTGTTGGTGGCGCCGCCGGCGACAGTGGAGGCGTCGCGCTCTCTGCGCCCCCGCCCCCCTCCGCCCTCCCGCGTGTGGGGAGCATGGGGGAGCCCTTTTCCCGGCCGCCCCTTCAGCCCTTCAGCGCGGGGGGGGGGGGGGGAGCCGTTGAGACGGCCTTTCAGCGGCCCTTAAGACGCGCCGCGGTCGGGCGGCCTTTCAGCGGGCGCCGCGCGGACTGGCGCGGCTGCGCGACGAGGCGTGCAGGCAGGCCGCGGGGGGCCCGGCCCAGGACCAGGCCGGCCACACGGCCGCGCCGCACCGCCACTCGCCCGGCCCCTCAGTGCCCCGCCCTTTCCCATGGCGGCGGCGCACGTGAGCGCCCCGCTATGTCATCTCCCGTCGCCATGACCGCGGCACCATCGAGGTGGCTGTTGTCGACAGAGATAGGTCAACTCGGGCCCGTGTGTGTCGGCAGCGGGGCAGCGCCTCACCGACCACACCGACCACACCGACCACACCGACCACACCCCGGGTATGACACCCGGCTATGAGCGCTGCTGGTACAACGCTGGCACTGCAGGGCCACGCGGCGGAGCGCGCAGCGTGGGAACGATGTGCCGTGCCGCCGCACCCCCACAACGTTTGCAGCGCACACACGCGGACAGACGAGGCGAGGCGCGCCCGCGCGCGCAGTAAACCCCTCCGGGCCCGGCGGCCCGGCGGCCCGGAGCAATAGGGAGCTCTGTAAACATGCAGGCGTCGGAGGAGAGTTTGATGCAGCTCTGCTCTGCTCTGCCGCTCTGCCCGGAGGCCGTGTAGTGCTGTGCAGCGCTGTGCCGCCGGCTCCGGGGCCGCGGCCGACTTGTGGCCGCACGGGGCGGGAAGGGGAGCCCGGCCAGGTGTTTCCATTTCGGGGGGGGGGGGGGGGGGGGGAGCCCTTGCCGGGTTTCAATTACGGGGTTTTGCATTTTCCGATGCAATCACCGCACAAACGCGGCGCGGGCGGCGCGGAGCAGGCCACCAAAACACTGCCGTCAAGCTTTGCATAGCAAACAGCGAAAGAGGGAGGGGCCAGGCGCGGGGGGAGGGAGCGCGACTCCGCGGGGCCGCCGCCGTCGGCCACCTGCCCTCCCTGCCCCCCGCCACCGCGGAGGAGTTGGACTTGACGACGACAATGAATTCGTCAGCGAAATAACGATTATTAAATTTGTGAACGGCGGTGGCGGGAAGGGGGCGGGGAGGAGGGTGCCGCCGTGCTGCAGGGGGAAGGCTTGGGCCGCGGGCGTCACGCCGGCCCCCAGGCCGTGTCCACCCGACCCGCCCCGTGCTTGTAGGCCGCGGGGAGGACTCTGGCTGCCGATGCCCAGCGCCGTCCTGACCAGGTCCTGACCCACTGCTCCGAGCGCTGCTCCAGGCCGCGTAGGCCTTGACAGGTGACTGCAGCCTCGAGTGCTGATATCCGCCCTCGCAGAGCCGCGCCCACCCGCGCCACGCACCTGCCGTAACATTTCCATCCATGCGTCCGTCTCCCCCTCAAGATGCTTGGCATTGAAAGCCCGCGTTCTCCCGCAACAAAGGGCCCGAGCGTGCAGAAGTATACGGGCTGTGCGGCATCCGGACAAGCTGACATTAAGGGCCGATCATGCGCTAGGCCCTTCTGTGCCTGTTTATGGCCATGAATATTTGTGTGTGTGTGCGTGTGTGTGTGTGTGTGTGTGTGCTGAGGACCTCGAGATTGATGCCCGCTTTTACGGCCGCAGCCAAGCAGTAGCGCCTCCTATCCGTAAAGAGACCGAGCAGCACACTTCTCGCAATCACCGCCAAGTCGCACGTCTGTCTGCGCAATCGTATAGGAATAACCGGGTAATAGCATTCCCCTCCCATCGGCCGGGCCTTGCCGGACCGCGAGACACGGCGAACGTTTCTTTCGAACGCCTCGGCGCCTCGGCCCGTGTCGGCGTAGGCGTCGTTGCACTGCGCTGCGCTGGCCGCCCCGGCCCCCGGCCCTGCTACGCCCCTGCTAATGTTATGACGTTTGTCGCTGTGGGCGGCCGGTCTGGGTCTGGGCGCCGCTGTGTGCGCTGTGTGTGTGTGTGTGTGTGTGTGTGTTACACGCGTGCCCCCCCCCCCCCTCCTCCTCCTCGTTCCACTCCCTGTCTGTACGTCTGTCTGTCTCTTTCTCTCTCGTGGGTCCTTCCCCCGTTCTTCTTTCAGTCCGCAGGGGGCGCGGGGCGCGGAGGGGGTGCCAGTATAAACACGACGCGAGCGTAAACACGGATGTGTAAACGGCACAACATCCACGGGCTGGGACTGGGCCCGGGGACCGCCGGGGACCGCCGGGGACCCGGCATTGCCGACATAGCTCTGCGCCGCCACGGGCTGCCATGGCTGCAGTCATACTGCCGGCCGCCAGTGTGTGGCCCGCCAGTGAACCGACTCGCCGGCTGCCACGCACTTCCCGTCAAGCAGAGGACGGGTCTGAGCAGGCGCGGGAGCTGCAGGGCAGGAACAGTCGCGGCTAGACTACTGCACCCTCCAAAATTGTATGCTTTGTATATGCTGCTCAAGAATTTGTGCCCAAGAATGTGGTGAAGCATACGCATTTAACGTTATACAAGGCGTATGGCGTATGCTTCAATATCGTGAATCCATGTCTTTAGGTGATGATTGATTCAAGCATACACGGTATTCTCGGGGACATTAGACCCTTTCGTGATTCAAGCATACTATAATTTTGAGGGTGTGGGCCGGGCTGGGCGGGTACACGGTGCCACACCCCAACGACCCACGTTATTAAAACCCCAAACTTTTATACGCGCGGATCCCGTACTTCTCGACGCTTCCGGGGCGCTGCTACGACTCCGGCCCGGACATCCGACTCCCTTCGTCTCCCTTCCGGTTCCGTGTTCCCGTTGCGCCCCTTCGGCGATGAGGAAGTGCGCGCACGGCGCGGGGGCGCGTGGGACCGTGCCGAATAGACGACGCGGTCTGCGTGCGAATTGGAGGGGAAGGGATGGGAGGAGAGGGAGGGCAGGCGGGGGCGGCGGAGGCAGCCCCTGACCCTCGGAGCCTGCGGAGCCGGGCCGCCTCTATTCACCGCGGGGACGCGTGTCACGCGACTAGTCACGTGATCACAGCGCGACTCGATATGGGCGTCGCGGCGACCGCCGGCCCATCCATATACACGCGCAGTGATTGAAACTCGCGCCGTTCGCACGCACACGACATGCTCTTTCTCTCTCCCTCTGTCTCTGTCTCTCTCTCTCTCTCCACACACACACGACGCACGTGACGTGGCGCGGGTAGGGTTTGGGAGCCGCGGAACAGTGTGTTGTGTGTGTGTGTGTGTGTGTGTGTGTGTGTGTGTGTGTCGCATCCATTTCGGCAGGGCGGGTTTTTGCAGCAGCACAGCCAGACGGAGTGCTTTTCATAGCCAGTGGGCGCAGGGCCTCGTCCTCAAAGCGCGCACACTCTGATAATCGTCCATTTTTATGGGACATAAAAAAAAATCTGCAGCTGTATTGCCTCCCCAAAATTGTGGAGAATTTTGGCAAATGTTCTTCGGTGGTCAATTTTTCGCCTCGGAATATATCTACCTGGTGAAAAATGTTACGCGGTCTCAGAGTTACGCTCGGCTAGCAAGCTCCCTCTCTTTGTTTTGCCTCACGCGTTTGGCCGAGGGGGAAAGAGACAGAGATGGTAGTATAGCGCGTTTGCGGGATTGCCAAACATTTAGAATGCGCGTGGTTTCTGAATCACCTGACTGTCACTCGGCCGCCATCGGGCGTCACCGTCACGCGTCACGTATGAGCCTCGGAACGGGCCGCTCTCCCCGCGGCCCGCCACACCACATTGTGTTATCCTGCGGCCGTGTTGGCGTTCCGGCTCGCCGAGTCAAGCGGTCCCCCCTCACCGCCGAGAGCCGCGCGCCGCGCCGCGCGACAAATGCTCGTATTCTTGTCTTGTGCGGTTTTATTGGGAAGGCAAATGGAATACTGTAGTAAGGAGGGAAAGCTCTGAGAGCCTGAGAGCTAATGCTGTCGTTCGGGTCCGCGGCTCGGCGCGGCGCGGCCCCGCGGGACAATACGATTATAGCGCGACGGCGCGGGAGAGAGAGAGAGAGAGAGAGAGAGAGAGAGAGAGAGAGAGAGAGAGAGAGAGAGAGAGAGAGAGAGAGAGAGAGAGCGAGCGAGAGGGAGAGATATTTATAATCCACTTCTTACCTTTTGGTGGCGCTCCGTGACGAAAGCGGAGCCGCGGCAGTGTGTGTGTGTGTGTGTGTGCGCGCGCACTTCATGCGTCTGGCTTATCCCGCCCACCCCGCCGCGGCTGCATCCCGCCCCGCCCGGCCCCGCCTGGCCCCGCCCCGGTGCAGCAGTGCCGCCGAGGAGATACTGTATCACGACGGAGTCTCAGTCCGGTCTGTGATTCATGCGCCGCCGTGCCGTGCCGTGCCGTGCCGTGCTGTGCGGTGCCGTGCTGGGCGCCTGTCGCGGGTGGCGTCTCTACACGGCCGTTACCACCCCTTGTCAGACCGGCTCTGGAATTAATGGAGTCCTGCGGGATGCCCTGTCGGGCCCTGCCGGACCCGTACTGCCCGCGGGCGGCGTGACCGTGTGTAGTTCGCGGCTCACACACACGCACGCACACGGACACAGCGAACAACTCGATCATGTCAGGGGCCGACGAGAGTGAATTTCCCGACCTGCTTTACAAATTTCCCCGCGACACGCGTCAGGATAATCCCCCCCGAGGCGGAGGAGGAGCTCCTTTGGCGGCGCGTCGTCGGGGTGCTCGGCGCCACGCGCCTCGTCCTCCCCTAAAACAATTACGTGTGCATCTCGTCGGGAAAAAGCGGGAGGCGTCGTGTGTCGGCGGCGGGGCCGGCGGGTGGCGGCGGCGGAGGGCGGCGGGCGCTGCCGAGGATGTCAGCCGGGGCCCGAATTAATCGGCACACGTGCGCGGCCGCCGGCTGAAAGACGGCACGACACCCTTGGGGCACATTCTAGCCCCCCGGCGCCTCCCCCCGCCGCCTAACCGCACCGCGGCCACCACACACCGCGGGGGCACGGCCTCCCCCGCTGCCGTGTCCCGTTCCCGATCCCCCCGCCTGCCCCCGGCCCGGCCCCAGCCTCTCTTGTCGCCAGCCGGCGCCTGCCGTGTGCCCCGCGGCCCAGGAGAGCCATACCTTACGCCTCGCGACGCCCCCGGCTGCCCCGCCGGACCCGCCGGTCGGACCCGCCCCGCCACTGTTCGGGACGGGAGAGTGTCGGGTGATGGAAAAGTGCCGCCCGCCAGCCTGCCTCTGATGGCCGGCCGGTGCGTCGCAACGAAACGTCTTGTCGGGGGAGCGAAAAAGTAAAAAGAGGCGAAAAGCCGAGTCGTCATGCAGGGGGACGGGGAAAGAGACGAAAAGAGCATTAGATACTAGAAGAGGCAAAGAGAGCAGCAAGAGAGGACGTGAACGAGCGCATAGCGAGAGGGGCGGGAGGTAGTGAAAAGGCCGCCCCTAATGGCAAACTATAAAAGCCGCCCTTTCCGCGGGCGCGTGTTTTGCATTTTGCATCCCCGGGCCGTCTGGTCGCTGCCGACGTTACTCTGTGCCGACGCAGCTCAGCACGCACCCGCTCCTCTGCAGGGGGTGCCTCGGTGTGGCCGTGCGCTCACGCGCGCCGCCCCGGCCATGCAGCCCAGTAATGATCCCCCCTCCCCCCCTCGCCACTCGATTCGAATTAAACTGTTCAGTGGCCATGCCGCCGCGCACACCGGGCCGGGCTGCCGGGCTCGTGCCTGCCTGCCTACCTGCAGCACGTGTGCTAATAATTGGGCTCTCCACGGGAAGGGGCGGCTGTGGGAGGGGAGGCGGCCGGCCGGCGGCCGAGAGGTCGCTTCCTTTATTTCTCAATCGCAAGGCCCACGTCTAGCGTATAGTGTTGTACGGTGGTGGGGATGTGGGGACAAAAAAAAAGAGGGAGTATTTTCTTTTACTTCCCTTGCGCGTGCGCAAGAGGAGAGACGGGGAGGAGGGGTGTTCTCGTTGGGCGTTGCTGGCCCCGTTTCAAGTGCGCTTCGACCATTTTCAGTCTCGAGTTGTAGGTCCCCGTTTAGAATTCTAGGCGGGGATCAGAGGGATCCGGGTCAAAAATGCGCGAGTTGGTCTCGGGCACGGGGGAGAGGGCGCAGTGGCCCCCTCTACAGGTGCGGCGCCAAAACTTTGGTCTGGCGAGAAGTCCCTCCGAGGCCCGGCGACCCCTGCTTCCCGGCAGTACATGCCACTTACCGCGGCGCTTAATTTGAGGTTGCCTCCCTCCCCCGCCTCCCCTTCTCGGGGGTGGCTGCCGGCGGGGGTGGCTGTTGGCCGGCGTGCGCGTCCGCGCGCCGCCCCCGGAACACCGCCGACAATGCCCTGCCCTCGACCCCACGGCCCTCGACGCGTCCGGGGGCCGACGGGGACGTGGCCAGGAGGGCCCCTGCGCTGGCTGATTTTGTGCGAACATTTCACCCCCCGAGGGTCGCGAGAAGGGGGCCCGCACAAAAAGGCTGGCTGTTTGGCCCTAACGGCCGAATTGAGTGGCGATTCGTTTGGCTGCGAGCGCGCCGCTACCCCGCTGGGGCCGAGGCGCGGGGGGCGGCGGGGGCCCCGGAGGCCACGGGGGCGGAGGGACGCGCGACCAAATGGTCCGAAATAATGGTGGCCGGCTCACCTCCTGCCCGGCTCCCGCCGGGGGAGCCGAGGTCCTGGCCGGGTACAGTGCACTATGTACCCGGGCCGGCCGAGCTGGGCGGAGGTGGCTGCTCCGCAACTCCTCGTTTGTGTGAGCTCGCCTCGCCGCGCCGCCCGAAATGTGAACTCTTTAGCCTAATGCCGGCCAGGAGTGGGACTCCCCACTCCCACCTCCCGTAGCTCTTCCCCCACTTGCCCCGCTCCACTCGGTCAGGTGCTCCGAATGAGACCGCCGCCCTGGCCGGGGCCGCGGGGCCCTCACCGAAATGCTAATCGGCCAGCCAGGAAGTTTTGGTGAATGGTTTGGGCAAGTAGTGCGCCAAATCATGAATGCTAATGGCATTCGTTAGCATTGGGCCGCCGCGGCTGCCGTCAGCGTTGTGCCGCCGTCAGCGCCGCGCCGACACGGATCCGTCCGCCCCGGCCCGAGGCCCGGCTAATGGCATCACGGGCTCCGGGTTATTAATTAATGGAGGCCTGGGCCGGGCCGGCGGGAGGGTCGGGTACTCGCGCCTTGTGCGGGTCGGGCTGCTGCCGCCGCTGCCGTGCGCTGCGCTGCTCCTGGCCGCACACGACCGTCTTTACTGCCTCCGTGACGTTAGATCGCCTCGCCGCGGGGCCCGACCCGATCGCACTCCGACTATGCTCGCGGCTTTGGCATTCCGTCGGCGGAGGCGCCCCCCGTGAGACTTCCCGGGAAGTGCTGCGGAGTCTGAGGGAGGGCCTTCATCCTCCGGCCCGACCCGACCCGACCCCCGAGTTCCTTCCCGCGTGGTCATTGTTTTATCGTAGTTCGCGGTAAAAGCGTAAAAGCCACGCCGCCACCCCCACCCCATCCATCTTCCCGTTCTCTCTCTCTCTCTCTCTCTCTCTCTCTCTCTCTCTCTCTCTCTCTCTCTTTCCCTCTCTCTCTCTTTCCCCCCCTCTCTCTCTCCCTCCCTTCGTCATGGTTCGCTACCCCTTACCTTTACAGCCCCCAGCCTCGCACGTCGTCGCCGGCAAGTCGTCACGTGCACCGCCGAGTGGGGAGTAAAACGCCAAAGAGAGAACAAACTCGGAGAAATAAAATTTGAAATGGCGACTGCCGCCGCCGTCCGCCAAAAGAAAGAGCCAAAGGCTTTCCGTTCAGGAGAAAAATTCGTAGAGCGCTTCGGTTTTCCGAGTCGAGACGGTAGGGAAGAGCATGCGGCGCACTCTGCTCCGCTCCGCGGCTCCGCGGCTCCGCCGGGGTCCGTGCGACGCAGCGAGGGGCCACTTCCCTCATCGCTCCTCCTCATTTATTAGTGAAGAATGGTCCGCGATGGCCAGTTGCCACCCACGGCCCCGCCGGCCCGCGCTCAGCACGGGCGAAGGATCCGGGCCGATGCAGCGGCCGGCGCGGCCAGATAGGGGGGCCACAGAGTAGTCACGTTTTTCACATCAATTGAATCGTTAATTGAAGTGCAATTATTTAGCCCCGGGCCGGGCTGGGTGGTATCTATCGCACGGCGGCGGCGGCCATCAATTCCGTCGGATCATCCCGTGCAATTAAGACCCACGCGCGCGTCGGACATCGGACCCGGGCTGGAGGCGAGTGTAGTGGCCCGCGAGCCGAGCCGTACCGGCCGGAACCCTGTGCCACGACCGCCACCGCCGCGCCGTGGCAGCACAGCAACGGCCAAACTTTCACCAACGAGTCGCGTCCGAATTTTTTTTTCCACCAAATAAAACAGCCGCCGGCCTCATAGCGGCGTTTTCCTGTTGGGCAAACAAGCGCTCTCGTTAGTGAGTAGTGGTGGTGGTGGCCCTGCGGCAGCCGGGCAGCGCGCGGGGTATTATTTAATTCTCGTCGTTTTTATACGTCCAGCCGTCAATGACTTAAATGCCGACTTCATTAAGCAGACGGTCCGGCGGCGCGGCGCTGCGCTGCACGCACTCCTCCTCGACTCCTCGTCGTCGGCGCCGACCAGCCGCATCCGTCACAGTACATTTCACGTTGTGCTCGTTTCCTCTGTTGCAGGTGAGACGCGCGGCGTGTCGAGGCGTGTGCCGGGCTGAAGGCGTGGCGCGTGGCGTGGCGCGTGGCGCGGCGCGTGGCTGCCGACTGCCGGCGCTTCGCACCTCATGCAGTGGGCGGCCTTTGTCGGACGGAGGGGGCCGTCGGCGCCGACCCCGACGGCTCGGCCCCTCACGGCCCCTCACGTCGAAGCAGACGCGCCTTTGCGGTGAGGCGCTTTGACGCGGTCCGAGGCGGCGGGGGCAGGCCTCGGTGCGGGGCTCCCGGGGCGGGCAGCCCCCTGGGGCCTCCCCTCGCCGGCGAGCCGCTCCGTTCGGGGGGGTCTTCCGTAAATGTCATGCCAGCCGGCCAAGTCCCCGCTGCTGCAGGCGCGGCGCCAGGACTTTTGCCCGAGGAGAGGGGTGGGTTTTTGAAAAGTGGCGCGGGTGTTTACGGAGCGGGCGCGACTCTCTTCCCCCGGAACAGCGGCTGACCTCCGCAGGCTCGTTGACGCCCCTCCTCACGGACGGCCCCCTGCGGGCACTGCGGGCACTGCGGGCGCCACACCGGGGGCAGGCAGCAGGAGTGGCCATCGCATCACGTTTCATGCGTCAGTCCCGAGATCAAAGGGGTGGTGGGCGCGCAGGCTGCATCAGCGGGCAGCAGCAGCGCTGCGCCGGGGCCGGGCGTGGCGGGGGCAGGCCGCACGGACAAAGCCTGGGCCCGGCCGAGCCCACAGCAACATGCATCACCCTTACTCACTCATCCAGTCATTCATCCATTCATCCATCCATTCATTCATTTATTCATGCATTCGTTCGTTTATTCGTCCATGCATTTATTCACACATTCCATCGTTCACTCATTCGCCCATCTCTTCATATCTTCATGTACTCGTCCACGCATACTCGCCCATTCACCCATTAACTCATTACATACATTCATTCATTAATGCATGCATTTATTCGTTCATGTAATCCGACGATTCATTTTTCTATCCATTCAACCTTGCACGCCCGTTCAGTCGTTTGATCATTCATTCATACAAGCAATTCATTCATATTCTCGCTTCCTCATTTCTTCGTCGGCACGTTCACGTCGTGTCGCTCATGGTATTGCAACCCCCCCCCCCCCCTTTTCTTTTCTTCCTTGAAGTGTGCGAATATCGTGATGGGTGGAGCGCGGCAGGCGGCCTGTCCAAACGACCACGCCCGCTCACCCATGCCGCGGCCCCCACCCACCCACGCCGCACACAATGCACACACAGACACGCGCGCACGCACTCACACACACGACGCCACGCAGAGTACTTCCGGGGATGGAGAGGAAATTGGCCTTACCTTTCTGCCTTGCCGCTGCACACACACACACACACGCGCGCGCGCGCGCGGCCGCGCGTACGTACGCACCCCTCTTTATTTGGCATCGCCCGCACGTCAAGTGACAGTGACAGCGGCGGGGCATTTCCTTTGGTAATGCACGAGCTGCACGCGCATCTGGCCTGGGAAGTGTGACGGTCGGGACAGCTGGGCTGCGCCGCTGGGCCGCTGGGCCGCTGGGCCCGGCCGGCGGGGCGGTGTCGCGGTGCCCGTGCCACCGGTGCCGCCGGTGGTGTGGCGTTGCTGCAGAGCGCGGCGACAGCGGCGGGCTCGGGGCGGACTGGAGGGAAAACGCGGAACGGAGTTCTGGAGCGGTCCTGTTCTGTCGCCCCCAGCCAGACCCGACCAACCGACCCGCGGTGCGGCTCATTTCCGCGGCGCGGCAAAGCACCCGCCTATACCGCAAGCCTCCCCCCCCCCCCCCCCCGACCCTCTCCCATGCTCTCCCCTGTGTCGCGCCCTCAGTGTGTGGAGGCAGGTCCCTGCGGGGGTCGTTATTGGCAGGCACGTCTCGGTACCGCGGCGGCGGCGCTGCGGCGGTGCGTTGCTGTGCGGCGATACTCCGTGACGGACAGCGCGGGGAATAGGAGAGAAGGGGAGCCGAGGGCCCGAGGCACACATGGCGGCAGGCCCAGCTGGGTTCGGGGTTCCGCTGCCGCTGGCCGCCGTTATTAAGGGGTAATCAGCCGGGGTTTGCCGCTGCCCATAGCGGCCCACGCGGGGGTGGCCCTCGCGAGAGACTGCGCGGCGCATTATTCACAGTAAAGTACTAGTGGCCGCGGTATGCAATTTGCCGTGGTGATCATTATACCACCCGCAGCGGGGGGAAAACGTACATATATTTTTTCCCCGAGGGCGGTTTATGGGGATTGTTGCGGGCCTTTTCGGTGCCCGGCCGCGCCCTCCGCAGGGCGGCGGGCTGACCGGACCGAAAGACCCTTTGGCCCTAGGCCCGGCCGCATGCGAAAGTAGGCCTGATAACTACCGTGTACTTGAATGGATGGGCCGCGGGGGGGGCGGGCAGGCGGGGCCAGACGCCGGGGCAACGGAGCACCTCGCCTCGGCGTCCCGCTCCCGGCCGCGTGCCTCCTGGCAGAGGCGGAGGGGAGGGCGGGGCCCCGGCCATTTACCACACCTCAAGTCTCATTATTGTCCAAATTTTGGAAGCAGTCCAAATGCGAGCGCGTCTGTCTGAGCCATGGAGTGCAGGCGGGGCGTGGCCGCGGCGTGGCGTGGCGTGTGGGTGGGAGTGGGGCCCTGGGGGGCCCGGGCCTGCCTGGCGGTGCTGGCGGCCTACGCACCCGTGTTACCGCAGGGCCTGGCGGGGCGCAGCAGGCGCAGGCAGGGCCCACACCCACAAGGGGCCCGTCCTTGCGTGCCTCTCATTCAGTGTCGTGAATGACATGAGGCACGCAGGGCGCGGCGGGGCGCGGCGGGGCGCACAGCCAGGCACCTCGGCGATCGCGGCGGGGGGTGCGAGGCGAGCACGGCGCGGTGCGTCATCAGCCGCTGAGCAGCGCACCGCTAGCAGCGCCGGGCCGGGTGTCCTGCCTAGCGCGCACTGCGTGCACTGCGCGCACTGCGTGCACTGCGTGCCGGCCCACGGCTGCCCCGCTGCCCATGCGTCTCTCAGGCGAGCAGACACGCCGCTTCCGGTCCGGCCACCGGACCGCCGCTGCGCCCTGCGCCGTCCGCGTCCCCCGCACGATAGCGGTGCCAGTAACGCGCGTCAGCACACTGGGCACGGCGCATGGCGAGCGTCAACAAGGCGGCACAGATACCCGGCTCTCCTCCGCATTCGGCGTGCCCCGCTGGCTGCTTGACGGGGCACAGAGCACGGCGCTGTCAGCGGCCGGGCCGGGCCGGCGGGCCGAGGCGTGCCCCTCATCGGCGTCCTGGACGACGGACGCCAGGCTCCGCAGGGGAACACGTCAGGTCGGGGCCGCGCCGCTGTCAGGCGGCACAACAGCTGGTGACTGTCGGCGACAAGCCGGGCCGCCCTCATGACCCTGCTCGGCTCAAACTTGGATCCGTCTAGGACCGTCCCGGACCGTCCCGGGTGGGGCCGCGTCTGGCCGGCCCGGCACGGGAGGTCAAAGCGATAAGACCCGTCGCTTTCCTCTCCCAAAGTTTCCCTGCATCGGATAAATTGGCCACACTTCGGGCTCCAGCTGGTATATATGGGGCGACATTTTTCACCAGACGGCGGCCCCACGGTCCTGGCCTCGCCCCGCCGCGCCTGGCCTCGGCTCGGGGCACATCTCGGGCTGCTCGGCTGGAAGCGGGCCGGCCGGGCCCCTTGCCGGGCCCCTTGCCGGGCCCCTTGGCGGGCCCACTGCGGGGACAGACGGGAAGCCGCAAGTTCTGTGCCGCGTTGGCGGTTTCCCGGGGAAGGACAAGTTTCCCCGTAGGGTTAGGTCTGCAGGGACGGCCTGCAAAAGCACGCGCTCCGCCACCAACAACAGCGACATGGTGTCGACTTACGAGGTATCTGGCAAAATCGACGTCTCTTGACCCCTTTTCAATTCCTTTTACGTGGGTCAGAAAAAAAATGACCGGGGACAAGCACTTTGGTGGTTCTTACTTTAGGGCGTCATAAGCTGATGGTTGGAGTAGAGGACGCTAAGACGGAGAGTGAAGTTTCGGCTCGCTAAAGCGGCAACCCCGCTCCCGGCAGGGGGCGCCACGACCGCAGCTCGCAGGTCCACCACCCGCGTGTCGCCTTTCAATTTAGTCTCTCTTTGTCGCGTGCCTCCTCCCACCCTCCTTCCGGTTTATTTGTCCCCCCCCCCTCTCTCCGTCTCTCTCTCTCTCTCTCTCTCTCTCTCTTCCTCCCTTTTTCCTTGCGGCTCCTTGGGCAGGCACTAAAATCGCATTGTAATTGTATTACGTGTGGTAACGAACAATGTCGCCCTCGGTGCGGCGTGAGGAGGACGGTGGGGCTGGGCCGGGCGGAGGGAGGACCGCCTTGAGGTTCGCCCTGGGGTTCGCGCTAAGGTCCGCCTTGAGGACCGCCCTGGAGGGCAGGACAGGGACATCCTCCTCAGGACCTCACTCCGGGAGTAGACTGAGTGGCACGCGGGGCCGCCGCGACGACCCTACGGCGCCCACGCGGTGGGCACCGCACCCCGCGGGGCAGCGCCAAGGCAGCGCCAAGGCGGCGCCCTCCCGACCACTCCGGGGCCGCGGTGCCGCGGAGGGTGTCCACTAACCACGAATTCCTCGGTCGCCTCAGCTTTTTTCACGGCTGGTGTCGACTGTCTTGATGTCCCGACGCGCGAGGGCGGGGCGGGGGTGCTGCTAATGGTTACGGCACTGCAGCGCCGGCCCTGCCCCGCCCTGCCCTGCCGCTCCTCCCGCCGGCGGCGCGGTGGCGGTGGCGTCCGGGACGGCTCTCCTTGTCGGGGCTCCGCGGACGCGGCCGATGACGAACGGAGGCGCTGTCGCGGCCGCCGCGCTGCCGTACACACCACGACACGCCGCGACGCCGCGGACGAGCGCATCACAATTGAATTATTTCCCTAACCCTAATGAAGCTGTGTGTCTAGCATGAAAGAGAGAGGCCCCACTCCCCGCCCCCTCCTGCTCCACCCCCCGCCGTCACGCCGCGCCGCCGACGACACTGTCACATCCAACTTCATCCCTCCGCCCGGAGCGAGAGCGAGACCCTGCCGCCGCCGCCCCGCCGCCGCCCCGCCGCCCCACGGCACGGCCCGACGCACCGCGCTGCGCTGCGCTCCGCGTCCTCAGCCATCAGCGGCGCTTCCCGTTGTCGGCACCCTCCCCCCGCGGCCCCCGCGGCCCGTCGCCACCCCACCGCTGCTGTCCGCCCCGTCATAGCCCTCCGCCACGCACCCTCCGCAATATTATCTCGGGGCAGAAAAAAGGGAGAAAGGCGATGACGCCAGGACGTCTTCACTCCCCCCACACGCCAGCGCGGGGAGGGTCGTCGTAAGCCCGCGCCGGGGTCACCCCTGAGGTCACCACTGAGGTTGCTGAGGTCACCGCCCCAAGGTCACGCTGCTGCTGCTGCAGCTGCTACGGGCTGCGGCTTGGGTGACCCGCCGGCCCTCGCCTCCTGTCCCCGTCGGCCCCCGCCGTGCCCTGCTGCCTCTGCCGGCAGCCGCCTCCGCTCTCGCGGCGCGCTCCGCGGGGACGCGACACGGAAGCGAGGGCCATCTTCATAACCACCCGCTCGTCCGCACCGCCCGGCTGCGCCCCCCCCCCCCCCTCCCGGCCCGAATAAATTTGGCAACCGTGCGCCGCCGGGAGTCGACTCGATTTGAGTCGAGAGCCGAGTCAAGTCGAGTCCTTCGGCCGACTTTAGGTCGGTCGAGGGCCGCAGGGGACCTTTGCCACGACTCGCGACATTTCGGACCGGCGGCGGCGGGCGGCGGTGCCGAAAGCGAATGTGATGATTAATTCGGACCCCTCCAAGGAGCGGCGGCGGCAGTGGAGGGCAGAGCGATGTCGGGTGATGTGATAAGCGGTGCCTAATGCCAAGACGCCGCGCGATGTCGGGAGAGAGAGAGAGAGAGAGAGCAGTGGGACCGCCCCCTTTCGGCCGAGGGTGCGCCGAAATCAGAGTCGTAAATGGCCGAGTTTGTCTCCGTCGCCTCTACCCCCCCCCCCCCCCGTCTCCCTCGTCTCCCTCCCACGTTCCTCTGCCCTGCTATGCTCGTTGGGTTGCCTACCATCGCATTGCCAACCAGGACGGTTGCCTACCTCTTGAGGGCCGTGGGCCGCTGCGCACCAGCGGGTCGCGGTCGCGGCGGCGTCCGGCTGCCCGGTCAACACCAACAGCTCGGCTTCCCCACGGCCTGCCCCCGGCCCCCGCTCGTGACCGCGCCGTCGTCGTGGCGTTATGAAAGCACCGTCACGACGGGGGCCTCCGTGGGCCCCGCAGGCCTCGGCGGCCGCCAAGGCGAGACAAAAGGCGGCGGGGGTCCGGCCGGCCGCAGACGTAGCTCCGCGCTCCGCCGGGGCCGACAGCCGCGCTGAGCCCAGGCTTTGTTGGGCCTTCCTTCGGTGAGCGGAGCGCGCGCCGTATGCGAAAGTCACAGACCGAGAGCCGAGTCTGGTCCATCGCCGGCTCCCTGGGCTTCCTGGCTGCTGGGCTGCTGGGATGTCTACCACCGCCGCAACACTACGCGCACCCAACGCCAGTCCATTTTAGGCGGGCCGTAGTCTGACGGAGACGATAACGTTTGGGGATGACATCCTTTATCGCGGAAAGCCCCTCCCCCCCCCCCCCCCCCCCCCCCCCTCCTCCCCATTTCCTCCTTCAAGTCTTTTGCCTCTCAATGAACGCGTTTCCCCTGCTTCGGCTACAGCGAAAACAACCCCTAAAAACACCAGAGCCCTTGTCTCCCTCTTTAGAATTTTTCCTTTCCCTTGTGCCTGCCCGCCTCGCCTCGGGCCTCGTCGATGCGATAAAAGACAACATCCACCTGACGTCTTGTGGAAAACACCAATTTCCCCTCGGCTCCCCCACGTCCCCCTCCCTTTTGTCGTCCCGGCTGCCGTAGACCAGACGGCCCCTGCCGACCCTCCGACCCTTCCCCGCCCGAAGCACCTGATGGGTCGGAAAACAATTATTCGCACGATGACGTCCTGCGAATAGCAATCTGCGGCCGTCGGGCGGCCCATGGCAGCCCATGGCGGCCCGTCTGCCTCCCTCCTCTCATCACAATCCGAGTCATTTCGTGATCTCCGTGGCGCTCCGGGGCTACAAGGCATGCGGTGACGCCTTCTGGTAATTTAAATTCGGGAAGGCGGCAAAGTACCGAGAAACCCCCTCCCCCCCCCCCTCCCCCTCCCCCTCGCGGCTCAAACGACTACATGCCGTCCCAGCACAGCAGCGGCCCCGCATCTGTGTCATGCTTACTCATAACCCGTTGGGTCAACAAACGGAATGAGATTTCTCCCTTTGGTTTTACCAGCAGGGGGCGGAGTTAGGAGGAGGGCGAGGGGGGGGGGGGGGTGGCGGGGAGCTGCCAGGTTACCTTGCTGACCCCAACAGCCGACAGACCTCACAAGCGACTCTCTGTCGTTTACGATCCACAAACCAAGGAGGCTGTGGCTGGTCCAGGCTGCCCCCCCGCCCCCATCTTTTCCCTGCCCCCCCCCCCCTCCCTCTCTCTCTCTCTCTCCTTCTCTCTCTCTCTCTCTCTCTGCCGCCGGGCAGGACTGCGCGCGGGCTTCAAAGACTTTCAGAGAATACAAGAGCGATTCATGAGCAGAACGGGGCGGGCCGGTCGGGAACTGGCTGAAATACGGCTTTGTGTTTGACCGCCGGCCGAACCGAACGATGGGTGATTAGAAGACTGCCGCAGCCATTGTTCTTATTCTTCTCTTTCACTCTCTCTTTCTCCCTCTCTCTCTCTCTCTCTCTCCCTCTCTCTCTCTCTCTCTCTCTCTCTCTCTCTCTCTCTCTCTCTCTCTCTTGATATTTTCCAGTTACTGTATAGTCCGAAAGCCTTTTGGAAAGCGGGAACAACGCCGAAAGAAAAGAAAACTCGCTCGCGCGCGCTTCCGCTCTCCATAAATTTCTCAACGCGTTTTTAACGGACATCGTCCTTGACGTCTTACAGGACAATAAAAGACGCGCCCCCGGCATTCACCCCGCGCGGCGGAGTTATCGTATTTACTTTGGTGCGTTATGGACGAGCCCCCGGCGGGCCCCCCGCTGGAATGGGATGGGAGGCCTAGGCGGCGGTCCGACAGGATGGCCGACACGCTACACGCTGTCATAAAGGCTTGAGTGCCTCCCGACTTGACTTGTGTGAGAAGATACGCCCATGGCCCCGCCGCCAGAGCTGCCCAGGCAGGACCCCCTGCTTATGCGCTTTTTACGCCCAAAACGCCTCGCCCAAGTTTGGAAAGAATAAAATAGGCCTAAAAGCCGGTGCCGCCGATGCTGCTGCTGCTGCTGCTGCTGCTGCTGCTGCTGCTGCTGCTGCTGCTGCTGCTGCTGCTGCTGCTGCCTGCACACTCTGCGCCCGGTATATAGGCCGGCGGTGCACCGGCAGGTGACGGGTGACGTGACCGCGCGGAATCAGCGCCTCACAGACGTTCTGTTACGCCTCCCGAACGTTCTCCTCAAACGTCCTTGAAAAGGGCTCGGAAAAAGGCTTCACGTTGGCAGCGCCGCAGTGTTAGATAAGCGTTAGAGACCGCAATCTGTCGGCCCGGCAGCGGCAAAGGCTGCGGGGCCGACAGCGGGGGCGGGGGCGGGTGGGGTGAGGGGGGGGCGGCGGAGAATTTTGGCACATGAGCTTTTGCGAGGGGGCGGCGCCCGACCGCTGGATGGACCGCACGGGCAGCCTGCCTCGCCTGCAGCGAGAGTGCGGGAGAGAGAGAGAGAGAGAGAGAGAGAGAGGGGGGGGGGAGGAGTGAGAACACGCCGTACGAGAAAGGAACGGAATTCGGCAATGGGACGGCAAATGTTGGGAGGGAGAGAGCGCCTCTAGCTGCCGCGCTGCCACAGCTGCGAGGCGTGTATCGGCTCCGGGCGGCTCCGGGGGTGAGAATGTCTGGACACGGAGTGATCCGATTCCGATATGTAGTGGGGCGGGGCGGGCGGGGCGCCGCGCCGCCCCTGGCAGCCGCGCCGGCAGCCTCTCTGGCGTCGATGCGGCGAAAGGCTGCGCTGCTCAGATTTTCGGCCCCTTCTCTCTCCCTCCTCGACAAGCCCACAAGTGGGGCGCGCGGGGGGCGCAGGGGCCCGGCGGCACGGTCGGTCGGCGATGGAACCTCCACTCCGGGCGCCGCCTCCGGTGCCTCCGATGCCTCCGATGCCTCCGGGCGGGGTCCGGCGGGGTCCGGCGTGCGGCCGGACCGAGCCGGACACTAGTACTTCCACACGGCGAGCGGCCCCCGGCTATGGGAGAGCGAGCGAGAGGGAGGGCATTGATCAAAGGACACAAAGGGGGAGAGAGGGTGGAGAGGGAGAGAGAGACAGAGAGAGGGAAACGGGGGGGGGGGGGGGGGATGAGATTCGCGAGATAAAAGCGACGCGTCCAGTTTGGCCACGCGCATAACGAGGGGAAGGTGCACGTGAGCCGCGGGCGGTAATATCCGCGGCAGTGCGCAGCAGCTGTTACGCGGCGCGGCAGTGGGGCTCTCTCTCTCTCTCTCTCTCTCTCTCTCTCTCTCGCTCTTTCACGTGCACACGCGCGCTCCCTCTCTTACCGCACACACACAGCGCCGCTTTCCGAAAATTATCGCCAAATTAAACTCGCCCGGCCAATTATAGATTAATGGCAGGCTGCGCACGCCGCGCGCCGCCCTGCCCTGCTGTGCTCTGCCACCCCGCGGCGCCCCGCTCCGCCCCGCTCCGCCCCGCTCCGCCCCGCTCCGCCTCGCCGCCGACGCGAGCACCTTTTGTCCCTCTCCAGGCCGCTGCTGCCGCGTGTTCCCCGTGGCGCCTTTTGCCTGCCATGCCATTAATTTGGATCTATCTGAGAAAGTTGTGCGGGGCGGCGGGGCGGAGTGGAGGGCCGCGGCCGGCACCGGGCGGCACCGGCCAGGGGTGTTGGCGCCGGCCGCCCCTCCGTCGCCGCCCCCCTCCGCTCCTCCGCGATACCTTTCACGTCTCCACACCTCTCCCAGTCGTCGGCCCAACAGCGTGCTAATTCGTGCTCCGAGTCCGCCGCGCCGCAGCGCAGCGCGTGCCTCTGTATTTCGCGTATGCGGCGGACATTACGTGTCACGTGGGGATGGTCGAGGGTTTCCTGACGAGGGGCGGGGGACGGTGTGTGTGGAAGGGGGAAGGCGAAGAAAGGCGGGGATGCAAAGGGGTGGACGCGTGGGGGTGGGAGAAGAGGATAGGGGAGGGGGAGGGGGGGGGGTTGACGTTGTCACAACGACGTGAATTACAGCCCCGGCCTCGCCGCCTCACCCCGGCGGCGCCCAGGTGGATATTAGCACGCTGCAATTACCCGAGGTGTGGGGCGTGGCCGCGGGGGTGGGGGTGGGAGGAAGGGAGGGGGGGGGGGCGACGTCCCACCTAGTCGTAAGTTGCCACGGCGTTGGCGCGGGGGGGAGAGCGGGGGTGAGAGGGGGGAGGCAAAACGAACGAACGAGCAGCGCAGCGGTCCCGGCCTGCCATCGGCCCGCCCTGCCCTACCCTGCCCTAATTAGCGTCATTAAACTTTGTTTTATGCGGGTAATGAAATGTAAGTAAAGCGTTTTGTGTGCGCCGATTATTCCGTGGGAGGTGCGCCGCTGGAGGTCGCACGTCGTCGGCTAGCTGCTGGGGGGGGGGGGGGGGGGGCAGCCCGGCCTGTGTCGCCAAGGTCCAGTCCTGCGGCACCTGCGGTCATCCCGTGTTCAGTATTCACGGGCGTCCACGCCGTCCCAGGACATCCGGGTGCGGTGCATCGCGGCTCGGCGTGGCGTCTTCTCCCAGGAGCACGGCCGGCGCTGACGCTGCGGCGCCGGCGTCGTGGCGTCGTCGGTCGTGCGCCGCCTGGCGGTAGCTGGGCGCCGTGATTTGATGTATGCAGCTGAGCTGCGCTGGGTGTGAATGCCAGCCGCGCCGCGCCGCGCCTCCTCCCCCGCGCCACGCCTCCTCCCTCGCGCCGCACCGCCGCGCCTCCCCGCCGCCGCCCGCCACGCGCTTGGGCGCCGCGTGGGCGCCGCGTGGCGCCGGGGCCGCGGTCTGGTGGCGCCGCGCCGGCGGCGGATGGGGAAGGGGACGTCAGATGCACTCGGCACTAGCCGCCCTGCTCCCGGCACGGGCGTCGAGGTCTCCCCCGGCCGCCCCGTCCCGCCCGGCCCGGCCCGGCCCGGCCCCGCGTCGCCGCCACGTGACGCGCCGCGGCGCCATGCCATACCCCTCTCCTCCTCGGCGCAGTGACATGGACCAACCTGCCATCACAATCACACCGTCGTCGTCCGCGTCGTCATGACCGTCGTCATCATCATCATATCATCACCACACCATTGTCATCATACCCCCCCACCCCCACCACCTTACGTCGACGGCTGCCCGGTTCCGGTTCGACGCGCACTTGCCCGCCGCACCACGGCCTGTTGGCCACAAACGAACAATAATTTAATTAGAAAGTAGTTTTGCTGACTGTCGAGTTTTACTTTGTTCTACGGCGTCCTCCCCGCGGGGTCCGGGTCCGGAACCCCCGGCCTCACAGCCGGCCTCGGCCTCGCAGCTGGCCTCGGCTGCCCATATCGGCGTGACGGCGGCGCCCCGATGGCTGCAGGACCGGACCGAGCAGAAACAGTGGACGATATTGCCAAACTTTTTACCTCCAAGAGCGGGCCGGGGTGGGGCCGGCGGGCTGGCCTCTGATCGACGTTGGCGGGTCGCGTGGACGCGAAATCCCTTATGTGGAGGGGGCGGGTCCGAGACGAGAGACCCAACCGTTTCGTTACTTCATCCAGCGGCCGCCGCGACCCGTCGCTTTTATAAGTTACTCCTGGATATGGGTACGCGGACCGCCGTTGATTTTTACGAGCATCAAAGGCCGCGCTGTCGGTGCCGGGCCGCGGCGGGCCGTGTGGTCCCGCCGCCGCCCTGTCTATCCTCTTCCATTTCGCCGGGCGCGGCCGCTAATCCCCCGGCCCCGGACGCTAACGCACTTCTCCACGGGCCGGGAACGGGTCCGAGTCGATTCGGGTCGATGTGGCACTTGATTGTTATTCATATCCTCTGGCCCCGTCGGCCCGCCGGTGGCCCCGGAGGCCCCGGGGGCACTCGGGGTCCTCGGCGGGTCGCGATGAGAGCCCTTGTCCTGCGGCCCCCTCGTCCGGCACGGGGCCCTGGAGCGGCCCTGGAGCGGCCCTGGAGCCCTCCGCTCCGGTGCGGACCCGGCCGGGGCCCGTCCCTTTATTGTCCCTCTCGTGGAATGGAAAGGGAAGGGGCTGCTTTTGAGAGACGCGCAGCAGCGGAGGGCCTGGGCCCGCCGGGAGCCCCGGCGGCTCAGCGCGGCTCGTGGGGAAGCCGATGACGGCTGGAATTTCGAGTGTTATTAGATTGTCGTAAAAAGAATGCGTGCGATGCTGTGTTGAGGTGGCCCCGAGGGTCCCCGAGGGTTCCCACATTCCCCGGTTTCTCTTCGGCGCCTGCCCTGCCGGGCCGGGTAGGCAGCGGCCACTTCTGCGCGCGCGCGTGTCGTGCGGGTCGGCCTACCCCGGCACCCGCAGGCGGCGCGCGGCCGGTGAGGGAGGGCGGGCGGCGCCGCCGCGGCGGCTGTACGCTGCCCGCTGCCCCTCGCACGCACACTCATTTCATTCTGCTTGCAGCCGAGGGCAGTCGGGAGCCAAGTGGTTGACCCCCGCCTGCCCGCCCGCCCGGCCCGTCTCGAGTGCCGGCCGGGTCCGTCCTCAGGCTCTTGGGTCCGGGCCTCGGTGCGTTGTGTGCACTCGTCGCCCCGGCGGCTTGTGCAGCCCGAGAAACAGCTGCATCAGCGACGACAGAGCGGCTCTCCGCCATGGCTGTGGACTGTGGGGGGGGGGGGGGGAGCGACATAGGGGGGCGTGCCGTGGAAAATGGGGAGGTTGGCGGCAGCGGCGGAGAAGAGAAGGGGCCGTTGTTGATTCCGTCGCCGTGTAGCGCCGTGACTGCCGCCGCTCCGCTCCCCCGAGACGTGCCGCCGGGCCGGGGGGCGTGCCGGGGGCGGGCGGGCGCCCCGTGCCGAGGCACTACGGCCCGGTGCAAGCAGACGAAAGACATAACACCCGGTGACAACCTCGAGGCCCGCCGCCGCCGAGGCCCGGGAGCGTGAGGGAGGGTGGGCAGCAGCAGCAGCGGCAGCGCATCGAGGCCGGCCTCCTCCCTACCGCACTCTGCCCAAAGTGCGTTATAGCGCAGCGGATGCCATCGGGCCGCCGCCCCAAATTGTTTTTGCGACGGCGCGCCGCGCTTCCTGGTGCTGGTGGCCGCGCCGCTCGCCGCTGTGGTGCAGCAGTGCGGGTCCCCGGTGGGTCCCCGGTGGGTCCCGGGTCCCGGCCGGGGTGTCCGCTCACTAATGGTGCCGGCCGGACCCCGCCGCCACCACCGCCGCCGGAGATGCTTGGGGTAGATAGGGCGCGCAGTGCGTGGCGCTGGTGGCGGCGGCGGCGGCCATCCCCTACTGGCCGCCGCGCGCCGCCCCGCCCCCTCTCGCCGACGCACGCACTATACGCTCCGCAAATGGCGTTAATTCCTCGCAAATATTTTCGCGGGCGGCGGCTGCAATGGCTCCGCACTCTTATGTGCTCCCGGATAATCACATCCACTCCAATCCAGCTCCCCGCCGCCGCCGCCGCCGCTGCTGCCGGTGCCGCTGCTGCCGGTGCCGCCCTGCCCAATGTCAGCCCGCCTGCCCGCCTCCTCCGGACACTACGGGAGGCAGGGCGGGGCGTGTAGCCGTGTTGTGGGGGCGCGCTGCAAGCGCTGCACTGCCGCCTCCGAGTCGCGGCCCTTGACGACTCCCCGCCACAGCGGCGGCGGCAAACGTCGGAAAGCTTTTTACTCGCCCTCAATAATTCTCATTTTCGGGGGGAAATCTCCCGACAGCCGCTTTCCGAAGGCGTCGCGGGGCGCCGCGCGCCTGACTCCTCCGCGGATGGCGCGGCAACTGCCGGCCGAGGGGTGGGGGGAAGAAGAAATGTAGACATTTGTCACCAGAGACGTGCTTTTTGGAGGGGGAGGCGGAGGGGGGAGGTTTAGGTGCGGCCGCGGAAAGCGTCGTTTGCGCGATGGCGAGTCGAGCGTGCTGGTCGTGGCTGTGGGGGACGTTCTCTGCTAGTGTGTGTGTGTGTGTGTGTGTTAGTGTCTCCGTGCGTGCCCGCCAGTGCCTCTGGTGCTGATGGGGACGCAAAATGTCAAAAACGCGCTCAGTGATCCGTGGAGAGGTCGTGAGCTTATAAATTATACATCACGCAGTATAGTAGCGTTTTATGGCCTGCGCGTTGGAGAGAGAGAGACAGAGAGAGACAGAGAGAGAGCTCCGGGGAAGGGGGTTGGTGAGGAGGGATGAGGAGGGGTTGTGAGAGAGTGGCCGCTGAGTGTTGCGGACAAATAAAATGACAATTCCACCACACAGCACAGCACGGCGTGCGCAGCGTGCTTTCTGGCCTGGAAAGTGGCGGGGAAGGCGGGGCGGGGCGCGACGGCAAGTGCCATGAGCGCCATGCCATGGGCCGTGCAATCTCCGCGCGCGGGCTGTTGTGTGTGTGTGTGTGTGAGGGAGGGAGGGAGAGAGAGAGAGAGAGAGAGAGAGAGAGAGAGAGAGAGAGAGAGAGAAAAAGCGAGCGTGCGAAATTAAAGGAGCAAAATGTAAATAACAATTTGGGTTGTGCGAGGCGTATCTGAAAACGTCGCGACTTGCCGCGGCGCTGTGTGGCCTGGCCAGTGTGTTCTCTGTTCCGTGTGTTTGCCCCCTCCTCGGCATACGGCGGCCCTTTTTTCGGCGCCGCGGATTCGGCCCTTGGCCCGCGTGCGGGATACAGGGCCCGGGCCGGCGCTGCCGCCGGTATGATTGCTTGGCACTGTACCAACATACATCTCTATATGTAGGCCCGGCGAGTTCCCGCTGCCTTCCCCGCTCTGTCTCGCCCTCATCGCAGCGTTCTGTCCTTGGGGTGGCGGCAGCGGCGGTGGCGACGGCGGGCTCCTCGCTGCAGAGCCGGCAGAGCCGGGCAGAGCATCTCGTATCGTGCTGAGCGGGCAAGTGTCACCAGATTGGTTTTGACACGCCGCGGCGGTCGCAGCGGCGGCGGGGCTGCGGCGCGGTACTACACTACGGGCTGCTTCCGGTATTTATCGCCCCCTGACACTATGCGTGCGTGTGGGAAAGAGATGCAGCAGAGCGATAGAGAGAGACAGAGAGAGAGAGAGAGAGAGAGAGAGACGGCGTCCTGGTGCTGACAGCAGCAGCAGGGCCTCCACGCGGTACCACTGCCGCCGCCACGGCGCCACAGGAGTGTCATCAGGAATGTGCCGAGCTCGCTGCGGCCGCGTGCGGCCGCGGCCCTCGTTGAAATTCCCTCGTGTCCTTTTTTGTCGTCGGCTTGTGCTTTTTCCGCCGCGTCTCTAAATGCATCGCCACCACGGGGAAGGCAAGGCGCGCGACAGGCTCGGCGCGTATGTCTCTCATCGGGACGGTGCACCTCTCTCTCTCTCTCTCTCTCTCTCTCTCTCTCTCTCTCCCACCCCCCGCGGGGCCCTGTGGGGGTCGACTCCTTCTCTCCTCACCTCGTCGGTGCGCACCTCATGACAAAAGCACGGCAGTGATTCCCTGGCGGCGGCGGCAGCTGTATCCTGGGAGGCTCCGAAGGGTCGGGTCAGGTCCACGCTCTCTCTCTCTCTCTCTCTCTCTCTCTCTCTCTCTGTGTGTGTTTCCCTCTCAATTCCGCCGTTCGTGCCCCTTTCTTTGGCGCGTCATAGTACTAGTAGTAGATTGGGGCGAAGTGAAGCTGTTGTCGGGGGGTGAATGTAGTAGAGGGGGAGGAGTCGTCGAACACAAGAGGGTAATAGTTGAAGAGCCACTCGGCTGGCGCGGAAGATGTTGGTGCGGATGTCGGACAGGCGGCTGGGATCAGCACGCGAACCGAGGCGCTCGCACGCTCGCTCGCACTCGGTGCCCCGCACGCCGCGGAGCGCTGCCTCCAGACCCGTCGTCGTCCCGGCCCGATCGTATTCTGCTCCACTTGACACCTTATTCGGGGCGAGCGCGCAGCCGCCTGGCAGGCTTATCCCCATTCCGATACTGTGTTGCTGTGTTCGCGATCCCTGACTCGGTCTTCTCCCCCCGCCGCCGCCGCCGTGCCCATTGTGCCCGCGTCCTTATGAATGTACCCCGCGCAGCGCCCCCGCCGCTGCTGCTGCCGCATGTCACTGCTTGATCCGCTCGGGGGGGGGGGGGGGGGGGGGCGTTAGGGTGTCCCAAATTTCAACGGAACTCGAAATGTTCGACTCTTACCCTCCGGATAGGTGACATATGATGAGAAACCCCCGTGAATTTTTTTTTGGCAAGATCGGGCAAGGTTTAGGGGTCGCGACGGGGCCTTATAGTTTAACATGGGAACTCCCGTAAGAGGAATTGGGCTTTTCGAAATCCTTCGGCCATTTCTTCAAATTTGGTGGTACAGGGTTTCTGAACAGCTCATTTTAATCGCACTGTGATTCTCTATCCAAAACGCTTTACAGATTTTGAATATCTTATTTAGTTTAAAAGTTAATTTTCGTAATTTTAAGAAAAAACCAAAAAATTAACTTTTAAACTAAATAAGATATTCAAAATCTGTAAAGCGTTTTGGATAGAGAATCACAGTGCGATTAAAATGAGCTGTTCAGAAACCCTGTACCACCAAATTTGAAGAAATGGCCGAAGGATTTCGAAAAGCCCAATTCCTCTTACGGGAGTTCCCATGTTAAACTATAAGGCCCCGTCGCGACCCCTAAACCTTGCCCGATCTTGCCAAAAAAAAATTCACGGGGGTTTCTCATCATATGTCACCTATCCAGAGGGTAAGAGTCGAACATTTCGAGTTCCGTTGAAATTTGGGACACCCTAGGGGGCGTCCTCGAGAACCCCCGCCAACCTCGTGCAAGCGTCATATTAGACTTGCCGTTCTCCCCTCCCGTCCCGTTCTGGTTGTCGGTTTTTTGCTAATATCGCTCTCCTTTGATTGCAGGTAAGGGCTTCGCCGTCCCCCGCCGCCGCCGCCGCCCCGCAGCCTGCCGAACGCTGTGGACGCCGCCAGCGGGGAAGTAATATCGACTCGAGGGTGGGCCGCTGCCGCTGCCGGGCCTAACCTAGCCCGCGCGGTGTGCACACACAGCGGCCCATCTCCACGCCGTTTTTTTTTTTATTTTAGAAAGCCATTTATTTATCCTTTTCTTAACGAGTAACACATTACATTGTTGGACCCTACCTAGTAGGGTAAGTAAGTCTACTTATTCTAGGTTCTTTATTTATATATTTATAATTATTGCACACCCCGCCGATGTGGTGTCGTTGCAGGCGCCGGCCGGCCGGAGGGTCCGGGCCGGGCTCGGGTCCGCGGCCGGTCCGGTCCGGGGGCGCGCCGCGCGGCACGGCACCCCTCATGACAACGAACGGCGGCCGTGCCGTAAACTGGCCGCCTATCTCCCCGTCGTGGGAACTGACGGCGCTGGTCATCTCTGGGCGTCGCGCGCTGACCGCACCATCTCCCGGCGGCAGCCGGCGGGCAGCCGGTGGACGGGAGGGCGCGCTCGTCCGCCCCCGTCCGCCCCTACCCCCGCCCGCCCCTGCCCCCCGTCCCCGGCCCCGCCCCGCTCCCGCCGGACGCGTGTTGACTCTGTAAGGGGACCGCGCCGCGCCGCGGGGCTGCGGTGCCGCGGTGTCCGTGACGCGTCGACGGCGAGGGGACGACGGGGGCGCACCAGACGGCAGAGCAATGGGGGCCGTTGTTCGGCTTTCAGCGCGCGCGTTCAGCTCGGCCCGCTCACCGGCGCGCCGGTAAATGAAGAACGTTTGTTCTGTCATTTCGGGGAACGTGTTTACCACCGCGGCGGCGTCGGGGTCGCGGCGCGCGGGGCGGCGATCGGGGACGGCGGCGGCGTTGACGTGGGCGTCGTCGGGGGTGTCAGCAGCCGACTGTGCTCAGCCGGCTCCCATTCCGTGCGCGGCCCCCGGCGGCCCGCCCCTGTCCGCGGGGAGAAAGCTTTTCGGGCGCCGCGACGCCGCTGTCTCCACGTGTTTTGGTTCCCTTTCGGTCGGTGACGGGCCGGGACGGGTCCCGCCGGGTCCCGCAGGGTGCCGGCCGGGGCCACTAAGTGAAGTGACACTCCGCGGAGATGGCAGGGCAGACGAGACGGGAGGCCTCGCCTGCACTCAGCGCAGCCAGCCTCCCCCGCCCGGCCCGGGGCCGCCCCTCTTCCTCGTCCTCATAATGCCCCTCCGCCAAGCAGAGTTCCTCATTTCCACCAGCCCTGTCGGTCGGGGAAGCATTTCGGTGACTGCTTGTCGGTTCGGTACAGGAGCGCTCGGATGTGATCTCCGGGGCCGCATAGTCGCGTCGCCACCGCCGCGGTACCGGAGGACCGGAGGTGCCGGAGGCGGGCGGCAGTGCGCCCGCGCCCCCACCGACATAGTGCAACTCCACACACCCTAAAAAAAAAGGTGAACTGGAATCAAGAATTTCCCGGTCGCATGCTATATGCTTGAATCAAGCATACGAGTTGGAAGTTTTACTTGAATAAAGCACCCATATTTAGCGGCATTCTTGATCCAAGCATATATGCGGTGCCGGTGCGGCCTTGTTTGCGGATAATTCTTGATTTATGTAGACTTTTTATTGAAAGTGTGGGTGATTCAGAAACGGCGCGCGCTCTCTCTGGGGTAGGAAGTCCCGCGGTGTTTGCACGGCGTCGTTTTTTTTTTTTTTAAATCACGTTGGTTACACCGTTCACTGGCACTATTGACACGCGCGCACCGTGACACGCACTTTTACTTAGGCACACACCCACACTGTGACGCGCACGCACGCAGACACACCCCCGCAGACACACACCCCCCGCAGACACACACCCCCCGCAGACACACCCCCGCAGACACACACCCCCCGCAGACACACACCCCCCGCAGACACACCCCCGCAGACACACACCCCCCGCAGACACACCCCCCCCGCAGACACACACCCCCCGCAGACACACACCCCCGCAGACACACACCCCCCGCAGACACACACCCCCCGCAGACACACACCCCGCAGACACACACCCCCCGCAGACACACACCCCCCGCAGACACACACCCCCCGCAGACACACACCCCGCCCCGGCGCCGGTGACTTGATACCCCCGTAATGATCCGCCCCGTGCACCGCGCCGCGCTGCCGCGCTGCCGCGCTCTCTGGCGGCCGCCGTGCGCGCCGCTGTTTGGAAAGTATCGATTCCCCGCCGTGTGCGCCCCCCGCGTGCGCCCCCCGCGTGCCGCCCGGGTTCTGTCCCGTCGTGTATGACTTGCTGTGTGCTCGGCGGGACTCACGCCGCCGCCGCCGCTCCCCAGCTTCTACTCCCCTCGTTCCATTCCCGAGGTAGATGCGAACGCTACCAGGAACACGTGCGTGTGTGTGCGTGTGTGTGTGCGTGTGCATGTGTGTGCGTGCGTGTGTGTGTGTGTGTGTGTGTGTGTGTCCATGGACTCTGAAAACATTAAGTACGCCCTATGAGTGTGTTCCAGCGCCACTGCTGTTGCTGCTGTTGCTGGCTGTGCCGGCTGCTCTGGCTGCTCGCTCTCGCATGCTACTTGGTTATTGGCTTCGTTTTGGGTTGTGGTCGGGCGAGTTCGCTTCGTAAAACACCACGAGCAGCGGCAGCAGTAGCAGCAGCAGCAGTAGCGGCAGTGGCGGCGGCACGCAACGACGACAGAAAGCCAATAACGAGAAGCAAAACAGCGAACGGGACGGGAGCGGGAGAGGCTGAGGCCCGCTGGGGCCGCTGCCGGCCGCTGCCGGCCGCTGCAGCTGCGGCGGCCGCTACGCTTACGCCCACGTGCGCCCGGCCGTCATACAGGCGGGGCCGGCTGGCACATACCGCCCCCGGCAGTCGCTGCGCTGTCCCCGTGCCGCGACGAGGCCGTGAGAGGGTGCCGCAGCAGAGAGTGCCCCCGGGCCGGCTGAAATCTTGACGAGGGTCTCTCTCTCTCTCTCTCTCTCTCTCTCTCTCTCTCTCTCTCTCGTTGACGACGCGTCACGACCATTCCGTTGGGTCTAGGGTTCGATATTTTCATGAAAAATATTTTTGTGAAAATTTTCATTGGAAAAATGTCTTATTCTCGCACGACTGACCATATATTGACCATATTATGTTGTCACCTGACAGAAAATGGTCGAGTTGTAACAACTATAACGAGGTGGTATGAGACCCGATTATCGCCAATGATTAGGTTTCGAAATTTGCATGAAAAATATTATTAAGAAATTTTTTATTGAGATTTTTCATATTTTTCCATATTTTTCCGGATAAATTTCAACCTTTGGATCCCTAGTTGGGTCACACGGCGCATCCTAGGACAGCCAGGGCGTTCACAGATGGCGCGGCCCTGTCAAGTGGTCGTGACACGTCGCCAGCTAAGCCGCGCCGCCAGCGCACCTCCGCGACCCGCGCGCACACACACACACACACCTGTTACATGAGCACGCCAGGCCGAACCGCGTCGCGTGGAAAGGAAAAGAAGGGAAAAACGCACCGCCTGTCGCCAAACACAGTTGTTCCTGCCGCGCACGCGCAGCCCCCGGCTGTCGTACATACTGTGACTGCGAGCAGCTGTCTGGCAAATAAGAGAGATGGAGATCCCTGCGCGCAAACGTTCCGAGGGGAAAACTTACCCTTTCCTGCCATGCTGCATTTTCTCCGCGTTTCTCTCCATCGCTGCTGCCGCCGCTTGTCGGCTGCCAATAATATTATATATTATTTTCAGGAAGTACATCCCCTCTCGGCGTGGTGCTATCGGGGCCCTGGCAGCCGGCGGCCGCTTGACCTCCCGGTCACCCCTCCCCTCCCCTCCTCTCCTCATCCCTTCGCGTCCCTCCCCGTGCCCCCCCGCTGGCTCGCTCGCTGGCTGGCTGGCTTGTACACTTCGCATGTTCATTTTTTTCCCCCCGGCGTCCCCGTCGTTCGGTCCTCGGCAGCAGTCAACAGCACATGCTACAAATAGGGGTCGCCATGCGGAGTGGTGCCATGTGTTCCCATGACCGCCTGCCTGCCTGTCTGTCTGTCTGCGCGGTGCGGCTGCCCGCCGAACTCACATATGACATGACACGCCTCGTCTCTCTCTAGCCCCCCCCCCCCCCCGGACTGCTGCGCCCCGCTCCCGCCCAGCAGGCCGCGCCATTGAGCAGAAGTGCAGGGCCCGGCGTCCGCCAGCGTTCGCATCGCATTCTCATCCCGCAGCTGCAGATCCGCGTGCCGCTGCGCCGCCGGGCCGCTCCCTGCGCACTTCTCCTTCTGCAACTCTCCACGACTTCTTCCCTTCTTTTTGCGCGCGCGGCTGGCTTGGAACCCCCCCCCCCCCCCCTCAAAGATCGCCTTCGACATCCGCGTGTCGCAAACTGTTCCACCCTCCCCTCCCTCTGCGCCCTCCCTTCGGCTTTGGCTACTACGCTTCGCCGCTACGCAGGGCTTTCACAAAAAAGATCCCCGCTCCCCTCCTCCGCTCCACTGCCTCCCTGCCCCCCCCCCCCTCCTCCCCTTTTCCCCGCCCTGTTCGCCTCTCTTTTTCCTCCTCCTTAACTCCATCGCTCAGAACACATGGTGCCCTTATTGAAAACGTTGCGGGTCCTTTTGCCTTTCGGCTTGTTATCATCCCCCCCCCCCCCTCCCGGCTGCCGCCGCTCCCCCCTCCGCCCGGCTCCGCACCTTTCCACGCACGCGTGATATTGCGCCACCGTCACCCAAACCGGGCACGCATTCCGCACTCATTCATGCCTGCCGAGCCGCGCAGCCGAGGGCCGAGGGCCCCGCACCGGCAGCTCCCCTCCTGAAGCTTCCTATCCGATCACGACGGGGAAAATGAAACGACGCGACGCCTGGAGGCGACCGCCAACGGGGTACCGAGACAGACTGGAGCGGCATCGGAGGCGAGTCACTTCCGGAGAGCGTCCCGACACCCTGCTGCGTCGTGTCCGCCGAGTACAGTTTTCGCTGCTGCTCTCCGGACCGCCGGGGTGCGGCCCGCGGCGCGACGGGGACGGGGCGATGCGGCCAGCGCGGCCGAGCGCAGCCGAGCGCGGCCCGGCGGTTCCGCTTCCGGAAGTTTACCTCTATATTATAGAGCGCTCCGCTTTTCCGGTCTCCAAGGGAATTCTTAAACAGACGACAAGGTGCGCGCGCGCGGGTTGAGAGGGCGCTGCTGGCGCGCGGCGTGGGGGCCGCGGGGGGCCGCGGGGTCGTCGCGGTGACGGGGCGGCGGGGGCAGGGCGGGGGCGATAACGGGCGGAGACAGACGGCCCGACTGCTTCAGCCAGCTTCAGCCCCGGCTCCAGGCGAAAGAAAGAAAATAAATAAAGAGGAAACGAGCTGAGAGAGAAGGAAATTTGGTTCAGTTCTATCAAGTGATGATGGTATCGCGTGCGCAGCGGGGGGCAGGACGGGACGGGACGGGCAGCAGCCGGCGGCAGCCGGGACGCCGGGACGGTCTCAGGCCCCCCGCCGCCAAGCCATTTGCAGATAGATTAAAACTGCGACGGTCTGGTTCACCTCGGTCTTATTTCGGGGCGTCTCGGCTGCTTATGGGGTCCGACGGCGAGGCAACGGCGAGGCGACGCCGGCGTGGAACGCCAATGTGGATGCGGACCCGGTGAACGCGGGCCTGCCTTTGCAGACGGCCACATGACACACACACACACACACACACACACACACACACACGCACGCGCGGGCCGCGCTCAAAGTTCCGTTTTGCCGCTCCCTCGACGCAACTTCGATCGCGTTCGCAGGGGGGCCGGAAGGTAAAAAGGCGTTCCGTGTCGCGGCGGGGGCCCGCGAGGACCGGCGGGTGGACCGGCACCGGCCACCGCGCCGGACACAAGAAAACAATTATGCTACCGCGACACGCCGCGCAGCACGGCGCCGCACGGTACGGCGGCCGCGCCCGGCCACACGCCGCTGAAGAAGGGCTTAAGTAAGGGCGAGTAATCTGCAGTAATACCCCGGCCTTCAATTTCCCCCACGCTTGGCGCCTCATTTTTCTTGTTGTTTGTAAGGGGTGCAGCGGCGGCGGCAACAGCAGCCTTCCGTTATTTTTCTTCCCCCGCTGGGGCTGCCGCCGGGGCTCTGCTGCGCTGTCTCCTCGCCCCTTCCCTCTCTCTCTCCCCTTCACTTTCACCGCAGGTTTTTTTCTCCATCGACTGTGGGCTCTCTCTCTCTCTCTCTCTCTCTCTCTCTCTCTCTCTCTCTCTCTCTACCCCTCCCTTTACTTCTCTCTCTCTCTCTCTCTCTCTCTCTCACTCTCCTCTTTATTTTTGTCCGCTCTCTCCCTCTCCCTCTCACTCACACACACACTCTCGCTTTTTCTTTCTTTTTCCCGCGGCGTAAGGCAATGTGGTGTATTATATGCGATCGGGCGGTGCTCATAGCGACAGCCCTTGCCTAAGATGTGCGCGCATGTGCTGTGCGCGCGCGCGCGCGCGTGTGTGTGTGTGTGTGTGTGTGTTTGTACGGGGAAGAGTTTGCTGAAAAGCGAGTCTCGCCACTCTCTCCATCACCACCGTGCGAAGGCTACACACACACACATACACACACACACACACACGCACGCACGCACGCACGCACACCAAGGCGAGGAAACTCGCGAGGCGGTTATGAAATTCGTATAAAGCGGGTGCGCCCCTTCCTCGTGTACTTAAGTAAGTGAATAGGGGGAGCACGCATATAGCCACGCAAGCCTACCGCAATTTTTCTCGTTTCAAAAAAAATAAAAATAATATAACCCCGACCACGACGATTATATATTTCAACATGGAATGAGATTAGACTTGTTGCGAAGTGAGTACGGCTGAAGTATAGGCCTCGCTGTGTGTGTGTGTGGGGGTGGGGGAGGCTCGGTAGGCACGGTGCACGTGCCGCGCAGACCCGGGGGCACGAGGACCCGTCGGTCTCCGCCGGGCAGCCAGTCTGCGGGAGCCGGTCCGACCCGCAGCCGCCGCAGCCGCCGCTGACCACTGCTTGTACACCGGCAGGCCACCACAGGCGTACGGCCAACCCTTATGCCGCCGGAGCAGGCCGTATCGATTCACTCACCGTGCGCGCACACACACACACACACACACACACACACACACACTCTCTCTCTCTCTCTCACACGGACTCTCTTGTACGCGAGTACCCCGGCTGCACACGAGTGTGTGTGTGCGTGCGTGCGTGATTGGAAGGGGGTGGGGTGCGGCAGCGTGAGGGAGATAAAATTCTATGCCCCAACAAAACTCGCTGCACGGAGGGGTGCACGCTCGCGCGCGTGTGTGTGTGTGTGTGTGTGTGTGTGTGTTCGGTAGCAGAGGAAATGAGAGATACTACACTATAGGAGTGAAGCCTGGAGGAAGAAGAGAGCAGGCGGGATCGGTGTATGCGTCTGTGTGTGTGTGTGAAAGAGAGAGAGAGAGAAAAGGTTTGCGCGCGATTCATGCACTGGTGTTTGCTGCCTCGCTGCCGGAGTCGCCGAGTCTTTCATTACAGCGAAACGTCGTCGTTTGCGTCGCGAGTCGCATTGATGCCCGCCGTGCATGCGATGCGCTGCGCCGCGATGCGCCCCTCGCTTCTTCCCTCCCTCCCTCCCTCTCGCCCTTCCTGCCGCCCCGACAGAGACAGAGACAGACGCCCGCGGAGTTGGCGATGTTTGTGCGCCGGATGATGCGGCGGGGCCGAGAGGAGGCGAGGCGCCTCTCTGTCTGTCTCCCTTCCAATCATCTTCCCTCCGGCCTTTCTCCGGCTCAGAGGCGGGGCTCCGCAGCCTCTTCCCCCCCTCGGGCCGCAGGGCCGCAGGGCCGCAGGGCCACAGGGGGCCCCCACCGGAGGGGCGGCGCACGAAATGCGGCGAAATGCTTCAAATCCGCGTCGGAAGGTGGCGAAAGGCTCGACGCACACGCATCAGGCACAGAGTCAGGCAGGCAGGCAGGCAGGCAGGCTGGGCGGGCTGCGGGGGGCGGTGTTGTGGCTGGTGGGCGTGCCGGGCGTGCTACCGCAAGCGGCGCGCCTTAAACAGGGGCTCTGTGCGCCGCGCTGTCTGCACACACGCACACACACGCACACACACGCACGCGTATATAAATAATTTGCACCGAACGAGTTGTGTGTGTTTTCCGTTTGACTCCCCGCGCCGCGCCGCGCCGCGCCGCGCCGTGCAGCGGGACCCGCCGGACTCGGTAATGGTGCGCCGAGCCCGGCCAGCCGCGGTGGCTCCGGTCGATGCCATGCCGCTCTGACATGAGTAGCAGTATCCCCGCGCCGTCTCCCCCCCTCCCACCCCCCCATCCCCGTCGGCGGTGGCAGCTGCGGCAGCGGCTAAATTGAGCCGTAATTGGGTCCAGGGGGCCCCGGCCCGGCCGGCCGGGCAGGACGCGCCGGCACGCCAAAACCACGGCTGCGGAAAGGGCCCGGCGGCACCAGGAGCACGGCCCGGGGCCGGGGCCCGGCGTGCAGCGCATCAAAGTGAAGCCGATAATGGCTGTTTGATCAACACCTGTTATCACTGCCGCGCTTATCAGGGCAGAGCCGCGCCGCGCCGTCTGCTGGCTCTCGGACTCCCCGCCCGGGTCCCCGCCGAGGGCGGGGCGTACCTACGGAGACGCAGAGTCTCTGTAGAAGACGCACCCAAACCTCTTCGTCGTCGTCCTCGGCCCGGCCGGTACTAATGCGTCGCGAGGAGAGGGAAGAAGGGGGATGAATGGTGTGCGAGGGTGAGGGTGAGGGAGGGTCAGGCGGGGACCGGGTAGCAGGTGGGACGGGGAGGGAGAGACGGAGAGAGAGAGAGAGAGAGAGAGAGAGAGAGAGAGAGAGAGAGAGCGAGAGGGAGGAGGGGGAGCAACAGCGCAGAGCTTTATAAATTCATCTCACCCTTTGTGGCAACATATCACGGCGGTCCGCCGAACGAACAGTAAAACACGGCTGTGCATAGCGGGGCGCGGGATCATCGTCATGAGTCCTCGGTAATGAGGAGGGCGGCGCTGCTGCCGCTGCACCCTCACCCCACCCCACCCCACCCCGCCCCGCCCCGCCGTCTGCATGGAGGGTGCAGGCAGCCGGGCCGGGCCGCCATGCTGCAGTTGATTGATACGCTAGTCATGAAGTCGTGCCGGCTGAAGGCTGCCTCCCCCCCCCCCCCCTTCCCACCCTCGCCCCCCCCCCCCCCCCCCCCGCAGGCCGCCCTTTCACCTTTGGCGCACGCCGCTCAACGCGCCGGGCAAAGATTACTATTGCGGT
Organism: Megalurothrips usitatus; assembly: GCA_026979955.1. Taxonomy (NCBI): domain Eukaryota; kingdom Metazoa; phylum Arthropoda; class Insecta; order Thysanoptera; family Thripidae; genus Megalurothrips; species Megalurothrips usitatus. Next base: position 1,103,021 of record CM049594.1, on the reverse strand, counting down.
GCGGGGAGCGGGCCGAATTTATCTCTCCTGGCAACGAGGACAGAGGAGGAGGAGTAGGAGGGCGAGCCGTGAGCCGCGGGCCGGGCGGGGCCCGCTACCCGCTCCCCGCACCCCGCTCCCCGCTATGCAACGAAAACGTAATACCGCCGGCTTGTAATGAATTTACCCTCTCGCCCCCCTTTTCGTCCCTTTTGGCGGGGCCGCCGCCGACGCCGCCTCGTCCTCAGCCCCCTCTATCCATTTTCCTGTCCAGGCGAACAACAAGATGGGCATCAACAACAACAACCGCAGCAGCAGTAGCAGCACGGCGGGGCGGGGCGACGCCTGGCCGGGGCCAAAAGTTTTCTAATCCAGGGAATCGCCCGCACTTCCCCGCGGGCCCTGCGGCCCCGTCTGCCGGTCTCGGCGGGGCGGCCGTCAGGGCAACTCTGGGCGGATCTGGGCCGGGCGCCGCTGCTGCCGCCGCCGCCGCCGCTGCCTGCCGTTTGATCACGCTAATAGTGCGAGCCTGATTAAAATGGGGGCTCCCGCGCCCATCAGTGCGCGCCTGTGATTATGTATACAATATACATAATATATTTGTGTGTTCACGGGAGTGCAGTGCGGTCGCCCGCGTTTGTGGCCTGTCTCGTTCGCTATCGGTGATTGGATTGAGTTGTGTCCTGCTCCGATTTCATAAAAGCCTTGCCGCCGCCGCTGCGCCAACGCCCTTCGTTCTGCTATCCGATTAACTGCGGCCGCCCGCACCGCACAGCCGCCCTGCCGCCCACCCGCGGTTGGCCGGTTCGCGGCACAGTGACGCACCGCCCGCCTCGGAGCGCCGCACTGTGCAGCCCTGGGCGCGGCCGCGGCGTGAGAGACGTGCGGACGCCTCGCTGACGCCCTCGGCGGGACACTGCATACTGCACTGCTCCGCGGCCGGGACCACACGACGGACTGTGGGAACCGGTCGTGGTGGCCGCCGCCGTCATGCCGTAGCCGTACCGGCTGGTTAGGCGTGCGCCCGCGTGGGCTCGGCGGGGCTCGGCGTGCCCGCGTGTGTGCGTGTGTGCGTGCGTGTGTGTGGAGGGGCCGCGCATGTGCAGGCACGCATGTAGCGTCGCATATGAATTCATGAATCCAATGCGCTGCGCGCGCTAGGTGGCCCTGTCGTGCCATCGGCCCGGACCTCTCTCTCTCTCTCTCTCTCTCTCTCTCTCTCTCTCTCTCTCTCTCCACGTGGGATCCGGGCGGGGCGTTGCCGGGGTGCCGGTGCCGTGCCAACACCGGGGCACGACTCGCCTTTACGGCGCCTCACTTCCGCACCGGGACCGGAGCCGGACCGATCGACCGGACCGCAACGTTTGCACAGACCGTTCGGCTCCCCGAATAACTACTGAAGCAAACGCTTCGTAAGGCGTGCCTCTGCATCCGATACATACACAGGCACACACACACACACACGGGTCTCCCTCCCCCCCCCCCCCTCTCTCTCTCTCTCTCGCTGCCTCGCACGTCCTCAGCGCACACACGACGCCCGCACGGTAGGCAACCAGCGGCCCGTGCATGCAGTCGCGTCGGCCGGGCTGGCCTACCCTGCGGCTCGCAGGCGCGACCATCCCGTCCTATCCAGGAAGCATCCCTGCTGGAGCCGGCCGGCGCTGCAGGCGCTGCGGAGACTGCGTCGGACCTCCCCGGGGAGGCATCACCTGGAAACAGGGCCGCCGCCAAGTATGCGGCAGCCTCGGCCCGGCCGCCTCTCTGCCCTGCGGCTGGCCGCTCCGGCCGGAACAGGCCATGGCCGGGACGGACACTGATCGATGTTACGACACGTCGCTGCGGGCCGAAAGCCGAAAACTAAGGTCTATGGGAAACAATGGTTTGATGGCTTGATTCCCAGCTCGGCCCTCGGCTCGCCTCGACTCGCCTCGCGGCCCTTCGGCCCGATCCGTTGCGTGCTGTCGATAGTCTTGACGTGCCCGCTTCATCGGCCCCGGGGGGAACGGGGAACGGGGGCCGCCCGGGGGTGGGGGGAAGGGAGCAGGGGCGGCGAGGGCGACGTCTATGCGGGGGAGGAAAATGAGTGACTGATTGTAGGAAGGTGGGCGGGGCCAGAAGCGAAAGGGAAATCTTGCGGACGGAGTTTGATAAGACGGAGTTCTGCGCCCCCCGGGGGGGGGGGGGGGGACGGGGGAGTGGCTCCCTGTGGCTGCAGGCGGCAGGCTTTGGCTGGCGGCCATTAGGTCTAGATCATCGCTGCCAGCGTCACTGGCCCGGCCCCCAGCCCGCCCCGCGGCCCCGCGGCCCGCCCCATCCCATTCAGTAATGCACGCCGGCCCGGCGGCCGGGCTCGGCTCAGCTGGGCGCGCGCGGCCAGACGGGTCAGAAAGCGGTTCGGCCATTTATCAGCGCGTCAAAGAGCGGCCCGTGAATAGGATGCAAACAGCGACGCGGCAGCGGCGGCAGCGCCCTCCAACCTCTGCTCTGGTCGCACAATGGGCCGCCGCACGGGTCGTCCGCCGAGCCGAGCCGAGCCGTGCCGTGCCGTGCCGTGCCGTGCCGTGCCGTGCCGTGCCGTGCCGTGCCGTGCCGTGCCGTGCCGTCTCCGGGGCACTGCGGAGCACGCACTGCGGCCCCACGGGCCTCGGCCCCGCGCCGCGCCGCGCTGCAGGGGACGCCAACTAATTCCACGGCCGCCCACCTCACCGGAGCCTCAGCGTCCCGCAACGACTCCCAACACCACGCCGCCGCCCACCGCCGCGGGGATCGCCGTCACGCCGCCGTCTCATTGACACGTCAGCCCGCGGACCCCCCCCCCCCCCCCCCCCCTCCCTACGGGCACCGCTGGGGACCGTCGGGGACCGTCGGGGACCGTCGGGGAATGTCCGGGTGTCGCGGCGGCACGCGTCCTCCTTATCCCAGATCTGGTGCCGCCGGCTGGCAGCCCCCCCCCCCCTCCCCAGGCTGGGCTGCGCGGCTTCAAACGCTGTTTCCGGTCTGGCGGCGCGCCGTGTTTTCGAACCGGGTGTACACGGCGTGTATATCGAGATCCGTCGGGTCGGGCCGCGGCCGGGGCCCCGAGCGGCACGCTGCACTGCGGCGCGGTGGGCCCCGCAGCGCCCCGCAGGCAGGCGTCGATCGGACCGACTCCTCCATCCGATCCGTGTGCTCCGCTCCGCTCCCCCGCGGCACCGCGCCACGGCCCGTCCCATAATAAGACGCGTCGCTGTATCACACCACACTGCCGGTACACGCATTGTGTGCCGCGGGCCCGGCAGGACGACCCGAGGCCTCGGGGCCTCCATTATGTGCGCGGCGATGTGATGTGGAGCACGCCGCCGTGGAGCGCTGCGCTGCTGCGCGCGTCCGGTGTGACGACGCCGACGAGGGCTCCGCGGTCCGCGGTGTGTTCCAGATGCGCAGCGGCAGCAGCGGCGCAGCAGCGGCGCAGCAGCGGCTGGGGCCCGGGGCCGTGTGGAGTACTACATTACATTACGATCACGAAAGTATGCAGGTATGCCGCACTCCCGCGGGCCGGGCTCCTCGATGTCTGACTCACCGGGCCGCCCGCAGGCGCACGCCGCACGGTGCCTCCTCCCCACTGGAATCCCATTAGTCGCGGAGAAACGTCGCAGTTCGTCGTTCAACTGTTTGAACGGGCTTGTAATAGCGGGTGGCCCCTCAAATTATGGAGGGGGGGCGGCGGCATTGGAGTCGGAGGGTCCGGCGGGGCCGCGCCTCGCGCGTGTTTGATAGGCTACCTCTTTAACGCTGTCAGGCCTGGTGAGGCCGGATGAGTGTCAGTTCAGGGCCCACTCCGTCTGCCCCTCCGGGCCCCTCCGGGCACGTAGCCGTGGCAGCCGGGGTGCGGCGCGGCCCGGAGCTTGTGCCTTGTGTGGTTAGGTCACCACTTGGACAAACTGTGTGCCGGGTGCCGGGCCCTGCGCCCTGCTCCCTGCTCCGGGGCTGGCATGGCAGCCTCGGCCACTCCTCTCATATCGTTTCCGTCGTGCTCTCCCTGCAGGCGCTCCGGCAGCCGAGACGTGGAGGGAGCCCCGCAGCGGGCGCACGCGTCTGTGTGTGTGTATGTGTGTGTGTGTGTGTGTGTGTGAACCACTTGTTGCCACGGGTAGTACCTCTACGCCCTCTCACTTCAGCGCGCACGCTCACTCCCCACACACGAACTTCTCTCTCGCTCGCTCTCTCTCCCCCTCTTGCTCTCTCTCTCTCTCTCTCTCTCTCTCTCTCTCTGTCGCACACAATTTTATTCGCTCTCTTTCTCCTTTTTCCACGTCTGTGTCGTTTTATTTCACTGTGTGGTCCAGTGAAACGTTGTGCTGTGCGTGTGTGTGTGTGTATGAGTTGGGTCTCCGGTAGTCAGTGATGTCCGAGTCTGTGAGTGAGTGTGTGTGTGTGTGTGTGTGTGTGTGTGTGTGCGAGCGGGCTCGCCGAGGAGCAGCGGAGGTGTTGAAACGAGACCCAATAAATTACTGTGAGCTGCGGGGAATTAATTAGTGAGGTGATAAGCCAGGCCCGGCAGCGGAGCAGCGGAGCAGCGGCGGAGGCGTCCGAGGTGCGCGGTGACGGGCGCCGCCGGTGCAGCGGCTCGCCCCGCGTGCCGCGCAGGACGCAGCCCCGTCCCGGTCCAGCCGGCCGAGACGATCAAAATGCTCGGAATTAATTATTCAATCGAGGGAAACACGTAAACGACGCGGGTTGTTGATGGAGCACCGGGAGGCCCCCGGCCGGCCCTCTGCAGCCCAACAGCCCGGCCGAGCCTCGACTTTACGGATTTGGCAGGGTTCGTTACTTTACAAGTCGGGATTTTTATTATAAGTCGATGCAGTTTTCACTGCGGGGCCGGGAGCCGGGCTTGTTGGACTCTCCTGCCGCACGGGTGCAAGACGTGTGCACCCAGAAAACCGTTTCTTGGGTTCAAAAGAGTTTCCCTGGGGGGAGGGGGGGGGGGGACAAGGGAATGTTTAATGTTTTTTTTTTCTCATTTCAATGAAATTTTTTTGTTGCATTAAAATAAAATTCTTCGTTTAATGCGAAAACCTGCTTCGACTGATGCAAGAAAAGAATTCCCTTGTCCTGAAGTTCTTCAAAGAAGCGCTTTTTTTCTGTGTTTGGCAGCTGTGTGTACCGACCGGCCGGACGCGCGCGCGCAACAGCGTGTCGGGGGCAGGTGGGGTTAAGGGGGTGGGAGGCAGGGAGCGGGCAGGGGGGCGTGCTGGGCGGCTTGTTTTCACGTGTGCTCATGATCCCTAGTAGTACACGGGAAGCCCTTCGCCTCTGCGGGGCCTGTGTAGGGCCCTCTGAGGACACCCGCGCGCCGCCGCGCTGCCGCGCCTGCACTGCAAAATCCGACCTGCCGTAAGGTGACTTATCTCACTCAAAGGCAACCGAAAAAATTTGCCTGAAAATGCATGCCGGGCAACTGGATACCCTGGATTTAAACCGGAGAAATGTCGTTTGCTTGGATGAAGGTTAGACCTCACTCCAAAGTTATCGAGGTTAATCAAGGTTGAACTAATATGAATAAGATTAATTCCTGATCCAAGCTACACGAAATGAGGTTAATTCATGATCAATGCAGTCTATTAGCCTTGGCAAGCTCAAGGCTAAAACTTTTTTCTGCGGGTGAACAGTGAGTGCAGCAGTGCGGTGCATCGCGCGGGGCTTCCGCCTCGCTCGGGCGTTGGCAGACACAGTCCTAATGTTTTTTTGTTTCCCGCAGGTAAGGCGCCGGCCGCCGCTGGTGAGAGGACGGGAGCAGCCGACGGCGAGGGTACGTACTCCTCACGTGGGCCGCGCCGCCCCCCTCGCCGTCCACGAGGGGCTCTACAACTTCATCAAGGGCGTAACTCTGGCTGTATTTCACTACCCCGTCTCCATCTCTCTCTCTCCCGCTCGGTGTGGTCCCCGCCTCCCTCCCGGACGTTATTCGCAGAGAGCCATTAGTGTCAATAACGCCCGTGCATTTATCCTTGCCGCCGCCGGCCATGGCTGCGCGCCTGCCTGGGATCGGGTCGGACTTCGGAGCGGCCGGACCGCGGCGGCGGCGGCGTTCCGCGGATCGCATTCCTCTGGCCGGACGCGCCACGGCCGGCTGCCGGGGCCGCGGGGGGCGGCTGAGTGAGAAATGTGCAAGGGCGTCTACCTACGCCGTGCCGCGCAGTTCCCACCGCGCGCTCGCCGTTTTCGGCCGGAGATGCACCGCCCTCCCAGCCCGGTGGTATCTGTGCCGCTCGCGTGTTCTCATGCACAGTCGTTGCTGTGAGAGTGTTGTTGTTTTAGAGAGGGGCCTCTGCGCTCGGTACTCCGCGGCGCCAACGGGCCGCTTCTCCTCTTCCGTAACCAGCGGGCGAGCCGACAAGTGGATGGGAAAATGTCTCATTTAGTGTCGGGAGCCTCCTCAGCCTCAGCCGCTCTGTGCGGCGCGGCGCGGCCCGGCGGGGTGCGGTTAAGTGCCGCGTGTATAAGGTCATAGATAATGACCGTGTGTGTTTTCAGCGAGAGCAAACAGCGGTCGGCGCTGAGCTGGAGCCGCTGGAGCCGCTGGAGCCGCTAGAGCCGCTGGAGCCGCTAAAGCGGGGCGGAGCCAGGTTTGCCCCCTTGTTAGCGAGGGCGCGCGCCTCCTGGAGACGCCGCCAGTCGTCGTTAGGCGCGGCGCGGCCAGGTCGTAGGGGCTCCGCGGGGCTCCGCGCCGAAGCGCGCGCTCTTCTTCTTGTTCGCCGCATCGCCTAAAAGCCCTCTCGACGTCTCGCGCGTACAATCCTCCGGAGCAGCGGCGCAGCGGCCGCCTTCTAACAGCGACGCACTACGGATCTGCTCCGCGACGCTCCGCCCTGCGCCGCTCTGCGCTCTCGTGTGCACTCGAGCTGGAGCTTCGCTTTTGACAATTTGTTGACAGCGGCAGCGGCGCGCCTCTTCTCCTCCTTGCTCCTACGCGCCGTCTCGCTCCCTCTCATAGGAAGTAAGTGAGTGTGTGTGTGTGTGAGGAAGAGAGATACAGAGGTTGCGGTGGGGGGGGGGGGGGGGCAGCCGAGTTGTAACAGGCTCGTGGATTGTGGTGCAGTCGCGCTGAACAGTTTAACAAGCCCGTCTGACAGGCGAGCCGACCAGAGGGCCCAGCCCCAGTCCGGCCCGACCCAGTCATCTCATGTAGCCCGCTGGGCGCTGATGGGACGGACAGCTCTCCATGCAGACCGGCGGCGGCGCGGCGGCAGCAGCGCGGCGGCCCCTGTGGCTGGTGGACTACGCCACTGGCAGCGACGGCAGACGGAGAGCCCGAGCCGCGCAGACCGAAGGATGCAGTATCCAACTCTGCCAGGGGAAGAAGAGGGCCGGCGACTTGCTGTTGCGGTGCTACGTCTCTCCTGCGCGCGCCGCGCTGCACAGGTCCTGCAGGCCGATGCTCCCGGCCGCGAGGACGTCGTGCGGATGTGTGCCGTCGGGATGCCATCCGGGGCGGGGCGTGGCCGCGTGGCGCGGCGTGGCGCGGGCAGCAGCACCGTGTAGCGGTGCAAGGCCGCGCGGCGCGGCCGGGCGGCGGGCCGTGAAACGGAACGGTCACAGCCCGGGGCGTGCGGCACGGCGCGGGGCAGCGCGCGGGGCCGTGGCCCAGCCACCGCCGGGACACGCGGAAAGCCTGGAATCTGGCCGTCAGCGCGCGGCGGGAGCGGAGCGGCAGGCGGCGGCAGCGCGTGCATTGTGCGCCTGACGGGATAACCGCAGCCGTCGTGGCGCCCGCCGACCCACACGGAAAAGAAAATGCACGGAGTAATTCCCGTGGACGAGGCGCGCGGGGATAACATGCCGCACGGACAGTGACGGGGTGCGCAGGCCGCCGCGCCGCACTGTCAGCTCCGCGGGCCCGGAGAACGCCGCGCCGGGTAGGCAAGCCCGGCGGACACCCGAGCCGTGCGGGCCGGCCCGCCCGCTCCGGCCCGCGGCGCTCCGGGACGGGAGCGGAGGCAGGCCGGCCCGCGCGTCGCGTCGGTACGTATGCGTGTATGCAGTGGTCAAGTCAAAATAAATCACGCATAGAAAAGTCAAATTGGTGATGCTGCTCACAACTTTACAGGAAGTGGTTTGCAAAATATTAATAATAATGACGAGCAGAACTTTGTGGCGCTGCAATTCCTCGCTGAAAATGAAAGTGGCAGGAGGGTGGCCGTGGCGGCCGTGGCGCGCCCGCCGCCTACACAGGCGTGCCGTTCTGTGTCGCAACCCGTGCGACTTTGGTGCCGTGCGCCTAAGGGGTAGGCCACCCATCAAGCGCCAACCCCCGGGCCAATCACGCAAGGGAAAGGTGAGGCCACCTGGGGAAGAACGGAAGCGCCGGCGGGGAAGACGGGCAGTCAGGGACGGACCGGAGAGAGAGGCGAGAGCGACGGGCGCGCGCGGGGTGGGACCCGTGGTCGACGGGGACGTCAAGTTTCGAGGCCGCCGATCACCGTGACGAGGACGATGGTTCGCGGGTCGTTCGCGGTGCACCTCAAGCCCGCCATGTCCGGCTAGACGCCGCCGAGATGCCCCTGCACGTCCGGACCTCCTTGAAGGGCGCCACGGCCGTGGCCATGGACGGGCCACGCCGGCCGCCATGGGCCGTCGCCGTCGCCATGCGCCATCCGCCATGAGGCGCCGCCATCCGCCATGAGCCGCCGTGAGCCTTCCGGCCGGCGTTGTGTCCAGTGCCAGTGAAAGTGCCAGTGATTTCTTGAGCATGTGACTCAATTATTTGTGCCGTGTGTATGTGTGTGTGTGTGTACCGGGCCGGAGAGGCGCCCTCCGTGACCCCCATTCTATTGGATTAATTTGGTGTGTGACGCAGAAAAGTGGTGAGTCGACTCCAGTTATTATTAATTACCTATGGGCCCTAGGTTTCTGTTGTTTTCATACACTAAATTATGGTGTTCTGTTTTTTGTACACTGAGTATTGTTTTTGTTCTTGAAAATATATATTGTTTTGGTATGTAATATACCCAAATTAGAGGAAAAGTACCCCGCATTATACAAGTATTTCTATTGACCGTTTCCGTACCAAAGTTATTATCAGGGTCCATCCCCGTCAACTGTTTTAGTAGTTCTTGCTGCTTAAATATTATTGCAGTATAAAAAGTGTTTCATCTTACTTCTAATAACTTTGTTTTCTTTACAACTCTACATCAATTTCAATAGTTCAGATATTGTGTATCAGGCTTTTACTCGTGGTCGCTTCTTTGCATTGTTAATTATATGTCACCTTTCTCGACCAAAGCCTCGTAAATTACTCATTCAAATAAAAGTCATTAACTTGTGTCTTTTCTGGTCGCTTGTATCTTTATGGTCTTCCTACTATTAAAAGCATTAGTTTTCACCAGGTAAAACTTCTTGTAATTACCCAATTTAAAATCATAACGGTCCAAATCAAAATATTGCGGGTTTTCCTTTAATTTGTACTGTATACTTGTTGTCATAGTTTGCTTTTGTTCAGCATTAACAGGCTACCCGATTACAATTTGAATCACAGTGTATGTGTTTGTTAAAAATGTTGGTTCTCCTGTTAATGCTGTTGTTAGTTTATACTGGTATTATTGGTTCTTGTACTTCCTCCAGCTTTGCCATATGTTTCCTCTTTTTATGAGTTTTGATTGCATCCCTGGCTCTAAGTTGTCTCTTTTAGGAAGTATCTTGTATCTTTGCTTTGTGTTCATAAATAGTTTGATAACTATTTCAACCTTCCTGTATTTATTTGTTTAAATACTGTAGCTGTAACAACAAGTAAACAAAACCAATAAACCACGTAATGTACTTTTGTATAAACTAAATATTTGTTTTCATTTCTTTATCGCTATTAGTTGCAAGCAACCTCCCTCTTTAAATTAAAACATTAATTGTATTTTTGTATACTCTAAGCTTCTGGTACGGGAAAGCTGGACCTCTTACGCTGCAACACCATCTCACCCTCAAGATTTGTAATCCTTCCAGAGTAGCAAAGGCATGAGTATGACAAAATTGGCGCAGTCGGTAGGACCATGTGAGTTGGTTTTTGTTTGTAAAGGTTGCTTGCTTTTGGTTTATATAACTTTAGCTTAATATTTTCTATACTCTTGGATTGTTTATTTAATCATTTAAAATAGTATTGTCTCAAATATTATGGCTTTAGGGTATGTGTTGTTTATGTAAAACTTCTATTGTTATTTTTTTGTGGATCACTGGCACTCACTGTACTTCAAGAAAAAAAATCTTCATGGCATCAAGCAAACTTCAAGAAACCGGCAGTGTCAGGGGCAAAAGGCACTGTTATCAAGAAGTAGTTTTCACGTTAGTGAATATTCGGTGAACATTAGTGTTTTGGAAGCACTTTAAATATTTTCCAGTAGACTTATAGTGGTTTTGGAACACACTTTAAATATTTTCCAATAGACTTTCAGTGTTTTTGGTTAGCACTTAAAATATTTGCCAGTGAACTTGTGGTGTTTTGGAATACACTTTAAATTATTTTCCAGTGAATTTCCGGTGTGTTGGGAAACACTTTAAGAAATTTCAAGTGAATTTAGATTGTGAGGTTTAATACTTCTCTACAGCTAGGACTTGAACCTCAAGAATATTTTCCTTCAAATCCTTGTGGTTTTTGTGACTTTTACCCACCATCATGTCAGACAACGAGTCGTTTGCCATCAAGGCAGCTCTCAACCCACAGCATCTGACATCAGAAGAAATTGAGCACGAGTTAGAAATTCGTGGAATTTCGACAACTGAAACCAGCTTTGAAGACAAAGTGAAACTTCTGGGTGACAATGCTGGCAGACCTGCATTGACTGCAAACTTGGAAGCTCTTCATCCTGAGTATGAGGCTGAGTCTATACGTGCCAAGGTTGGAGAACTTAGAGCGATACTGGCTGAGCAACGTATAGCATGGTGTCAAGGAGAGAATCCGAGGCGAGATGGGCGTCTTGTCTCACTCTACCTGCACACCACATTCAGGTTGAGAAGATCAATGTTTAGAGAACCAAGCCTGTATGACAAATTCCAATGGCTTAAGAAGAGGATGGGTGCGATTTACAGCCAACTTGAAGAGGCATACCCGAGTCTAGAGTTTCCTCAACTATATGAATCATCAGCTTCGGAATCTAGTGGGAATGAGGCACAAAGAAGAAAACAAGAAAAAGAAAAAAAGAAAAAAAAAGAAGCCCTGAGACTTCAACAACAGGAAGAAGAGAAGAAAATGGCGTTCGAAAGAACCCAACAAGAAAACAGGCGAAAAGACAAAGAGAAAAAACTCAAGAAAGAATATGATGAAAAACTTCGAAAGGAACTTGAACAAAGACTTAAGAAAAAATTGAAATATCGCCTGAAGAAAGGTTACGCTTCGGACACTTCTAGCGCTTCTAGTTCTTCGTCGAACTCGTCGAGCACTTCATCCGAAGAAGAAAGGAAACACAAGAAGACAATAAAGAGAAAGAAGACCCTCAAGAGAAAAAATCCAATCGCCCAACTGGATTTAAGGTACAATGGCGACAAGCGGTTGTATCAATTTTTGAAGGACGTCGAGGAGGCTGCAGAGATCAACGTCGCTTCAGAAGACGAGGTCCTTCTAGGAGTGCGCGCTCTGCTGACAGACAGTGCTAAAACATGGTTCAACCAGAAGAAGGGCAAGATAACTACTTGGGTTGGATTCAAAAAGGAAATCAAGTCTGCCTTCACTCCTAATGATGACGACGACGAAATCCTTGAAAAAATCAACAACATTAAGCAAGAGAGAGATGAAACTTTCGCGGTCTATGAGGCCCGGTGCGACGAATTGTTCAGTCGAATGTCGACACCGTTAGAGCCGGAGCAGCAACTGAAAAAGATCCTGAGAGGGTTAGACATCTACTACCGCGGAAGAATAGTTTCTGACGACATGGATTGTCTGTCCACACTGAGGTCTACCTGTAGACGCCTGGAGAAGGACAAGGCACACGTCGTCGCTCTAGAAAAGGAAGTAAGGAAGAGGGAGCGGAAGAAAGAAGAGAGGGAAGTCCGAAGAGAATCCAAACACCAGCCTAAGGTGTTTGCAGTGGAACCTGACGGCGAATCGAATTCGTCCTCGAACGAAGCCGAAGCTGCTGCTGTCGTTCCCATTGGGAAAAATGCCACGCAGTGCTGGAAATGTGGTCAGTTTGGACACTTCTCTTCGATCTGCCCGAACAAGGTCTCATGTATGGTGTGTGGTTTGAAAAATGTTTCAGCTGAAACATGCCCAAATTGCGTGAAGGCCAAAAACATGAAAACCTGGAACAGCAAGCGCTTGCAGCCCGAGTACAGCGCAAACCCAAACAAACCGGGAAACAGCAGAGGAGACGGGACAGCGTCGGGGGAACCCAAGTCTCCGTATTCAGTTCCACCCCCGAAAATTACATCCACCCCAAAAGGGGGCCCTTCCAAAAAGGCTTAATTCTAGATATCCGGTTAGGAGATGACGAGAGAGGTTACTTAGAAGTGGGAGTGTTGGGTGTACCCATGACAGGACTTCTCGATTCAGGATCCACCCACACCTTGGTGGGAGTTGAAGGAAGCAAGCGGCTAGAAGCCGCAGGATTAAAACTTGCTCCCTCTCGCTACACGCGCCTCAGAGTAGCAAACCAAGGCACTTCATCCATCGACGGAGAGTATCAAGTCCCCTTCAATATTCAAGGAAGACTGAGAATCATTCCCGTGCTTTACGCCCCTCTGCTCTCGTCGTTACTCATCCTTGGTATAGATTTTTGGAAACGGTACCATTTACGCCCTGATTTCGTCACTAATACCTGCGAAATAGGCAAACTGGAGGTAGAAATTCTGCCACAACCTCCCGAACTCCAAGATGATATACTCACCCCCGAACAAAGAAATGAATTAAACGAATTGCTTCAAGAATTTAAGCCCCTGCTCGAACCAGGTACCCTAGGGTGTGTTCGAAATGTCCATCACGAGATCGATACCGGAGACTCGCCGCCTATCAAGGTGCGGTATTCAAATCTAAACCCGCGAATGCTGAAGGACGTTCATGCCGAACTTGACGAACGCCTGGCACTTGGAGTCGTCGAGCCGTCCGAATCCCCATGGCAGTCTCCGTTGCTCGTGATCCCCAAAAAGGATCAAGGATGGAGATGGGTAGTAGATTTCCGCCGTTTGAATGCTGTCGTCCGCTCCGCTCATCAGTATCCTCTACCGAGGATCAATCCAATGCTCGAGCGTATGCGAGGGGCCGCGATCATCTCAACGATAGACATCAAGGACGCATACTTACAAATTCCACTGGCACCCGAGGCGAAGCAGAAGACGGCTTTCTACGTGCCGGGGCGGGGCCTGTTTCAGTTCACACGTCTCCCTGCTGGTTTGGTAGACGCAGCGAACAGATGGCAGCGGACCATCGAGAAAGTAGTTACTGAAGATTTTCGGTCTCCGGATGATAACTGCCAGGCCTACATGGATGACTTGCTCCTGTGGTCTCCTCCGGGCGACTGGAAACACCACCTGGCGCTGATTCGCAAGGTGCTGTTCAGACTTTTTAAGGCAGGCATCACGATTAATCTGGCAAAGTGCAAGTTTGCTAGAAAAATAGTGAAGTATCTTGGACATGTCATTGATCAATTTGGCATCAGGCCTGATCCCACCAAGATCCTGGCCATCGTCAACTATCCCAGGCCAGACAGTGTGAAAAAGATTAGACAATTTTTGGGATTGGCGGGATGGATGAGAAAATTTGTACCGAATTTCAGCATCATCGCCAAGCCCCTTTATGATCGCTGTAAAAAGAATGCGTCGTTTCTATGGAATGCTGCTGAAGAAGAGGCGTTCCTGAAGCTGCGCGAAGCTCTGTGCAAGGGTCCTGTACTTCGAAGCCCCGATTTTTCCAAGAAGTTCCGGGTGTACACGGACGGAAGTGCAGAGGGAACAGGAGCAATACTGGCGCAGGACTTCGAAGACGGTGAGCACGCTGTTGCTTACGACAGTCGCGTACTCAAAGGAAGAGAGAAGTTCTACTCAGCGACTGAGCTGGAGTGTCTCGGCGTGCTTCACGCTCTGGAGGCATTCAGGCCGTTCATAGAAGGCTACGAGTTTGATCTAATTACTGATCATTCCAGTCTCAAGTGGTTGCACAAGCTGAAGAATCCCTCGGGCCGACTCGCTCGATGGGCAGTGCAAATCCAGCAATACAAGATGACGGTGGTGCATCGCAAGGGAAAGGAGATGCAAGCCCCCGATGCACTCAGCCGAAATCCCGTGTCGTCACCCGGATCTGGACCTCTCCCGGATGTCGAAGTCTCTCTCGTCGACCTGCCTGAAGAAATCGGTGACGCCTGGTACAACGGGCTGTGTCAGAAAGTTCAAGAAAATCCGGATCAGTACGACAAGTTCAAGCTCGAAGGTGGTCACCTGTACAAATTGGTAACTGTTCACCCCCGCCTCCCTCTGAAGTGGGTACAATTGATACCAAAAGAACTGAGAGAGAAAATACTCGTGGAATGTCACGATTTGCCTACAAGTGGTCACGGCGGAGCGTACAGGACGCTACAACGACTGCGCACGCGTGCGTACTGGCCTGCGATGAAAAGGGACGTAGAGGATTACGTGAAGAAATGTCAAACCTGTCAGCGGGTGAAGGTCGACAGAAGAAAACCGCCGGGGTTCATGGGATCCAAAGTGGTTGTTTCACAACCAATGGAGTTCGCTTCCGGAGATCTCATCGGTCCGCTCCCCCGCTCTTCAAAAGGGTTCAGTTGGATCTCAGTATTCACTGACGCCTTTTCGAAGTACGCTTTCATCCGACCTCTGCGTAAAGCCACCGCAACAGCAGTCACGAATCATTTCCGAGAGGACGTCCTTCTCAAGCATGGTGCGCCCAGAATTCTTCAAGTAGACAACGGAAAGCAGTACACGAGTCACATCTTCAAAGAGTTATGTGACGAGTTCCACGTCCGCATCCGTTACAATATTCCTTACACCCCAAGGAATAACCCTACAGAACGCATGAATCAAACTCTTGAGACTCTGATCTGCAGTTATGTGCGGGATAATCATCGTGAGTGGGATCGCTACTTGCCGGAGTTGCAGTCGGCCCTGAACACTTCGGTCAGCGCTGTGACTGGACTCAATCCGCATCAAGTCATTTTCGGAGAGGATTTGGTCTTGGACGGCAGAGAGAGAACGTACGACGGAACTCCCGAACCCGAAATAATTGACGCGGATCCAGAAGACCTCAAACGGAAAGAAGAAGACCGGCTCGCTTTCTACAAAGAGTTAAAAGAAAAATTAAAGAAGGCGAAAAGCATCAACGCCTGTAGATATAACTTGCGACGTCGAAAACCCGAAGAATACAGCACCGACGATATGGTGTGGCGTAGAAACTTCGTGAAGTCAGACAAGGCACAAAGCATCAGTAAGAAACTGGCATCAAAATGGATTGGACCACTAAAAATTAAGGAAAAAGTAGGACAAGTGTCGTACATGCTAGTAGACAGCAAGGGAAAACCAAACGGTCCCTGGCATGTGGACCAACTCAAGAGACACATACAGTGAAGAAAAAAAAAAGAAAGACTTTCCTTTTTTTTTTTGGAAGTGGCGGGGACCTGTCGCAACCCGTGCGACTTTGGTGCCGTGCGCCTAAGGGGTAGGCCACCCATCAAGCGCCAACCCCCGGGCCAATCACGCAAGGGAAAGGTGAGGCCACCTGGGGAAGAACGGAAGCGCCGGCGGGGAAGACGGGCAGTCAGGGACGGACCGGAGAGAGAGGCGAGAGCGACGGGCGCGCGCGGGGTGGGACCCGTGGTCGACGGGGACGTCAAGTTTCGAGGCCGCCGATCACCGTGACGAGGACGATGGTTCGCGGGTCGTTCGCGGTGCACCTCAAGCCCGCCATGTCCGGCTAGACGCCGCCGAGATGCCCCTGCACGTCCGGACCTCCTTGAAGGGCGCCACGGCCGTGGCCATGGACGGGCCACGCCGGCCGCCATGGGCCGTCGCCGTCGCCATGCGCCATCCGCCATGAGGCGCCGCCATCCGCCATGAGCCGCCGTGAGCCTTCCGGCCGGCGTTGTGTCCAGTGCCAGTGAAAGTGCCAGTGATTTCTTGAGCATGTGACTCAATTATTTGTGCCGTGTGTATGTGTGTGTGTGTGTACCGGGCCGGAGAGGCGCCCTCCGTGACCCCCATTCTATTGGATTAATTTGGTGTGTGACGCAGAAAAGTGGTGAGTCGACTCCAGTTATTATTAATTACCTATGGGCCCTAGGTTTCTGTTGTTTTCATACACTAAATTATGGTGTTCTGTTTTTTGTACACTGAGTATTGTTTTTGTTCTTGAAAATATATATTGTTTTGGTATGTAATATACCCAAATTAGAGGAAAAG
The DNA here is from genome assembly GCA_026979955.1 of Megalurothrips usitatus. Classification (NCBI taxonomy): domain Eukaryota; kingdom Metazoa; phylum Arthropoda; class Insecta; order Thysanoptera; family Thripidae; genus Megalurothrips; species Megalurothrips usitatus. The sequence goes on along the minus strand of CM049594.1, from coordinate 1,086,677 downwards.
TACCCCGCATTATACAAGTATTTCTATTGACCGTTTCCGTACCAAAGTTATTATCAGGGTCCATCCCCGTCAACTGTTTTAGTAGTTCTTGCTGCTTAAATATTATTGCAGTATAAAAAGTGTTTCATCTTACTTCTAATAACTTTGTTTTCTTTACAACTCTACATCAATTTCAATAGTTCAGATATTGTGTATCAGGCTTTTACTCGTGGTCGCTTCTTTGCATTGTTAATTATATGTCACCTTTCTCGACCAAAGCCTCGTAAATTACTCATTCAAATAAAAGTCATTAACTTGTGTCTTTTCTGGTCGCTTGTATCTTTATGGTCTTCCTACTATTAAAAGCATTAGTTTTCACCAGGTAAAACTTCTTGTAATTACCCAATTTAAAATCATAACGGTCCAAATCAAAATATTGCGGGTTTTCCTTTAATTTGTACTGTATACTTGTTGTCATAGTTTGCTTTTGTTCAGCATTAACAGGCTACCCGATTACAATTTGAATCACAATGTGTTTGTTAAAAATGTTGGTTCTCCTGTTAATGCTGTTGTTAGTTTATACTGGTATTATTGGTTCTTGTACTTCCTCCAGCTTTGCCATATGTTTCCTCTTTTTATGAGTTTTGATTGCATCCCTGGCTCTAAGTTGTCTCTTTTAGGAAGTATCTTGTATCTTTGCTTTGTGTTCATAAATAGTTTGATAACTATTTCAACCTTCCTGTATTTATTTGTTTAAATACTGTAGCTGTAACAACAAGTAAACAAAACCAATAAACCACGTAATGTACTTTTGTATAAACTAAATATTTGTTTTCATTTCTTTATCGCTATTAGTTGCAAGCAACCTCCCTCTTTAAATTAAAACATTAATTGTATTTTTGTATACTCTAAGCTTCTGGTACGGGAAAGCTGGACCTCTTACGCTGCAACACCATCTCACCCTCAAGATTTGTAATCCTTCCAGAGTAGCAAAGGCATGAGTATGACATCTGCGTGTCCGGCCTGGCGATAGCCGACACAATGGCGGCGCGGCGGCGGGGCGGAGTGGGTGCAGGACTCGGTGCAGCAGACAGCCTTGGGCGCAGGCGCAAGGCGGCACTGGGGACGGCGGCCCGAGCCGAGGCTGACGCGGCGAGTGCGCGCACGCGCCCGATACCGAAATGGAGGCGTTCGGACTCGAACCCCGGACATTTGCATCACGAGTGTCACGCGCTGTCCACTCCGCTGCGAGACCGCGGTGTCCGGGTGTCGGCTCGGAAGGCCCCAGCAGCGGCGCGTGCCTCGGCGGACTCAGGCGTGCTCGGCGAGAGGCGCGTGCGGCGCGGCCCGTCCTCGCTTGCCGGAGATTGGAAGTTTTCGCGTCTATTTTTACGACGCACTTGTCATTGCGGGGGCCGTCGTGGCGGGGGGCGTGGGGGCGTGGTCCGACAACACCCACTCTCCCCTTTCCGCCGCCGGGGCGATATTCCCCCGTGTTCGCGACTGCCCCCGGGCCGACGGCGGGCCGTGCTTGGGACTGCCACCCCCTTCATCTGCATCCGCCGGCACGCACACGCACGCCCGCACGTGGGCGCCACGCGCCGCCATAGGCCGCCAACACGCCTCATGAACGCGGTGCTTTTCCCTGCTCCCGGCCGCGCGACACGGATCATGAAATTGTGAAAACATTCCAACGCGCGGCGCCGCGGTCACGGTGGAAGCGGAAAAGCCCCCGCCCCAGCCGGCCCCTCGCGGTCCTTTCCTGGGCCCCTCGCGGCCCCCTCGCAGGCCCCTGCGGGCTGCGGCGCTGTGTTGTATTTAGGCCCCAGCTCGTTATTGGACCGGCCGGATTCGGAGCTGAGCGATTAACGCTCCGAATTGAGATTTATTGGAATGGTGGCGCAGCCACGGAACCAGGAGAGCGAGCAGAGCTGCCTGCCTGCCTGCCCTCCGCGGGTGGGGTTGTATTGGGGAGGCTGTACTGGCCCGGCACCTGCGTCGTTCATACCGCGAAACTCTAAACTCGCCCCACAAAAGGCGTTTCTCGCACGTAATGCGCAGGCTGACGAAGCGGCGCTCTCCCGTGGGTCGTGGAAGAGAAGAGAGAAGGGGTTGAGGGTGGGGGGCTACGACCATAATCCTCTCGCGCTCATGGAACGGAGTCGTTTTAGTTTTGGTCACGGAGCGCGCATTTTCCTCGTGTATTTTCCTCGCGTCAGTGCATACGCTGAATGGGGGATTGCGAGGGCCTCGGCGAGAGCGGCGCGGCAGCCCCACTGGGGCCGTTGTGCCCCCCCCCCCCCGCTCCCCCTTTATTATCCAGCCGTGGACAGTGTAGGCGGGCGCACAGCCACCCCTGTCCCGGCGGGTCCGCTCGGCCCTTGCCAGCTGAAAGTTGTCGACGAGGACAGGACCGAGGGCCCCCAGGACCTTCCCGGCCAGCCGGCCAGCCTGTGGCAACCCGGTCGCCCGTCCGCCGTGGCGGCGGTTCACCCTTATCAAGTCCGAGTCGACCTATGGACCAAAGTGGCCTCGGGTCCCCGCCGCCCCCTTCCAGCCTGGCGCCCCACGGGCCGCGATAGCCGCAGCGCCACCGCAGGCACCGCAGCCAGTATTATTGCAGGAGCCCGCGCGCTTTGGTCGGCGCTCCACAAAGGATTGCGGGACGCCGGGCGCCCCCGCGGCCCCCGCGACCCCTTTCAGGCAACTCCACTAGTTGGGGCCCCACTCTTTGATTGCATGCAAGGGAAAGCCTAGCCGGGCGGCCGAGTGACCCGCAGCAGCGCCGCGCCGCACCGCACCGCACCGCCCCGCCTGGGCGGCAGCCCGGCGCGGCCCGGACACGGTCGCCAACTTCCCCGATACTCTTGCTATTGGCGCGGGGCTCCGCTGCCGCCGCTGCTGCCGCTGCTACCGAAGGCGCTCTCAATCTGGCTGAAAACTTGGAGCGCTTCGCGGCGCGCCGCTGTCGCCGTGGTGCCGCGGGGTCCTGGGTCCTGGGGGTGGCTCCCGGGCGGCCCGGGCAGGTACCGCAGTAGTCATTAGGCCCCGTTCCTCGGCGCGGGCTGCGGAGCACCTAATGGAGAACAGCGCGTCCCTATTGTGTCCCGGACGCCAAGAGTCGACTCATCGGCTCCGGCCACCACCAGCCGGGCTGCACCGCTCGCCGGCCCGCCCCGGGGCCCGCCGGGTCCCGCCGTCACACAATGGACGTATTATTTGACACCTGGCGTACCGGCGGGTCGTCCCACGGGGGCCCAGAGCGCCGGCAGCGTCGGCGGCGTCGTCTCCAGCGCGGTGTCTCCGTCTCCAGCGGCGGCGCCGAGGGCAAACTGAACCCGCGGAGGGCGATGACTCGTCGCTCCACTTTCGATCCGCGCGACGCAACGAGGGCCGTCCGGCGGTGCGAATGACGCAGCAGCGGGTGCCGCGGCGGCGGGGCGGGGCGGGACGCACCTGCCGACCTGCCGCCGCCCGCGGAGGAAAGCGTACTCCTGGAGCAGCGGGTCGCCGTCATGGCGCTGACTTTGTCGTCTGCTTTACTGCTTGCATGTGATGAAATGCGCCCCTCCTTTCTTCACGTACACACATACATGCATACGCCCCCCCCCCTTTATCACGTTATTCCCGAGCTCCTTCGCTGCACAAGTTTATGCAGTCGTTTATTCGAAAAGCTGTAAAAAAAAATATAAGAAGAAGCAGCAGCACGAGGTTAGCGGGGAGAGTCGACGGTGGCGGGCGACAGCCTGGCAGTTTGCTCTTCTTCTTGTAAGGGAGGAGGAAAAGTGGGAAAAGGGATGAGAGGGAGGAGGGGAGGGGAAGCAAAGAGTTTTAAGCGGTAAAAAGGAGAGCTCGACGGGCAAGGTTGGTGACTGCGAGCTGCTGCCGCCGCTGCCGCTCGGTGTGTATAATTACCGTCGTGTGTCACGTGACAGTGGTCGGGTTGGGCCGGCCTAGCGAGCCGGGACCGGGAGGGACAGGGCGGGACGGGCCATGTCGCGCTGGCCGCAAAAAAAAAAAAGCGGAGAGAGAGAGAGGCGCGACAAGTTTGGAGGCAGTCTCGTAAGTAACGCGCCTACTGCTGCCCGCGCGTTTGGGACACGACAGGACACAGAGTTTGGCGCTGCCTTTTTGCCAACTGCTTGCCGCAAAAAGAGTCCCGGAGGGGAGCGTTTCTTCTTTACGCGTCGCGGCGGCAGCAGCGGCAGCGGCCCCCCTGCTGCTGGCGGGTCCCCGCAGCAACGGGCGGGTCACGTTGGGCCGTCGTCAATAACGCGCCGCACTGCGAATACTCCCGGGCGCATTCCGGCAGCAGCAGCGGCTGCAGCGGCTGCAGCGGGCACATCATGAATCATAATCATTACAGCAGCACGACTTCTGTTCCGTTTTTCACTTTATGGGCGGCCGGCCGAGGAGGAGGAGGAGGACGCTGCGCCGGGCCGTGCTTCTGCCCGGTGCGGGGCGTGGCCGCCATAACGCCATCACGGGCACGGATGAAACATTGGGAACAAGCGGCCACTCTCCGGGCGGGGCGTGGCGGGGCGGGGCGGGTCCCGGCAGCGTGCAGGGGGACGTGCTGCTGCTGATGCTGTGTGCGGCCGCGTGGGCCGAGGGTCAGGACACGACACGACACGGAACAGCAGCCTCCTCGTACCTGTACGCGGCCGAACGTCATGTGAGGAATCGCAGCTCTCTCTCTCTCTCTCTCTCTCCCTCTCTCTCTCTCTCTCTCTCTCTCTGTCGCTCCGCGCACTGCTACCAGACACGGGCGCGGCAGGTGTCGCGCACGCGGCGCACGCGGCCCGGCGGCACGTACTTGGCGATCACCTCCGCCGCCGGCGCCGACCGGGCTGACAGGCGGCCGGGCGGCAAGCCTTGGCGACGACGACGACGGCGCCCCGCTCCGCTCCGCGTCGACAGCTCCTTTCAAAACTTTGTGTAAATACAAGTTGGGGAGAGACAGCGGGCCTCGCTGTGTAGCGCCCGGAGCCGCAGCCCGGAGTCGGGAGTCAGGAGTCGGCGCGCACGGCTCACGTACACGCCGCGTAACGCGATGACGGCCCGTGCGTCCGCCCCGCACCGCGGCCGGATTGGGAATTCCGCGGGAAGGGCGCCCTGCTCAGTGGGGGGGGGGGGGGGGGGGCGGGGCAGTCTCTCCCAGCATGCGGTGTACGAGAGATTTGATTTGATTTGATTTGATTTATTGCACTTTTAGGTGTTTCACAAAAGGACTATTAAGTCCCACGAGTGTGAAGCACCGCTCTCTGGTCGATTTTTACACAATAAAAACAGCAAACTTACAAAAGGTACATTGTTGCACATATCAGAGAGAGAGAGAGAGAGAGAGAGAGAGAGAGAGAGAGAGAGAGAGAGAGAGAGAGAGAGAGAGAGAGAGAGAGAGGTGGAGGACATGGTGGCATCCGGCGCCAACCTTTGAACACCGAACACGCAACAGGCGTTGGACCCGCGTCGGACGCCGTGCCTACGGGCCGCCCGTCAGCCTCCATCAGCCTCCGCTGCTGGCCTCCGATCATCAGCCATGCCACTCTGGTCCGGCGGCGGCACGGGGCGGGCCCTGGCGGGTCCTGGCGGTTCCTGGCGGGTCCTGGCGGGCCGAGCTTCCCACGCGCACGACGGTCGCGGGGGGTCGGTTGCACCTGCAGGCTGCTGCCACGCACACTGTGTAGCTCTGCTGCGCCAGGCGCCAGGCCGTGTCCCAGGAATGGACAGCGAGAGCCATCAACAACTACTACAACGTCTCTCCTCCGAAACACTGCGTCGGGGTGCGGAGAGCGGCCCAGCGGCCCAGCGGCCCCTCCCTCCGCGCTGCTGGGGGCGCGGCGCGGCTCCGCGGCAGAAGAGTCCCGGGGGCCGCGCCGCAGAGTTGAGCACACAATGCGTCCGGCCGGGCGCCGCAGTGACAGCGGCCGTCGATGCCCGGGCCGCGCCGTTATTTCTCTGTAAGAAGGTGCAACAACCCCCGCCGCCGCGCCACGCCACGCCCCTTATTTATGGCGGAATACTTCACGTTTATGGCCGCGCTGTGTGCTCGGCGGTGTGTGTGTGTGTGTGTGTGTGTGTGTGTGTTTGTGTGTGTGCGGCACGCGGAGGTACGCCCCCGTGCGCCGCCGCGCTGCCCGGCCCAGACGTCTCCGCCTTATTTCTCCCCCAAAAGTTGGGCGCTGATAGCCGCGGCCGAAGCCATATATATATAGTATACCGCTGCGTCCTCGCCACTGCCGGCGCACGAAACAAAAACGCATTTTTCGACCACCGAGAGAAAGTCTGCCGGTGTTGTGTCCATTGCGGCACGGCGGCGGCGGCGTCTTCCTTTATTTATTTTTACTCCCCCCGCGCCGCGCCGCCGCGCCGTTGCGTCGCCCCTCTGCACTCTTGTTCGCCCCCCTCGACGACTAGACGCGACGTGGCGCTCCGTCCTCACCGCCGCGCCGCACTGCCGCCGTTTATAACGTCCCCCCGTGCAGGCTGGCCGCGAGGCCCCCGCTCCCACACTGCCCCCCCCCCCCCCCCACCGGCCCCCACGCCCCCCGGTAAGAGGGCTCGCGTGGCGCTGAGCGGTACTGAGCGGCCAGAGAGGAGGAGGAGAAAGGAGGGGGAGGGGGCGGACATTTTTCAAGAGTTAATGACGGTTTTGTGCGTCCCGGGCGCGCGCTCGAGATAAGCTCCTGCTCATAAGCTGCGCGGCTCGCGCGGCTCCGCGTCGGATTTGCGCTCGTTACGTCCCGGCCGGCACCTGTAGTGCGCGCGGGCTGGACCCCCCACCACCCCGTTGATGGCCTGACCTAATTCGCTCTGTTTTCTTTCCTTTAGAAAGTTTTTATATTTTGTTCGCGAAGCGACCCCCGTCTCCCGTCGCGTGCGCGCGCCCCCTTTTTTTGGCACTTCGCCCGTAATGAGCCATTTTAATTATATCGTCCCCCTGCGACCCCTTCCCCCGCCCCGCCTCTTTCTCCTGCGGCCTGCGGGGCCTGCGGGGCCCGCGGCGTGGGGTTGTCCGGGCCCTATGCCGCCCTGCCCTCCCGGCACGGGGACCTCACCGTCACGTCCGCGCCGCCGCCGAGGTGACACTCCCCCGCCGCCCCTCGCCTCTCGGGCCTCTCAGTGTCGCAGGGCGGCTCGGCCTCACGGCCTGGCCGCGTGTCGCCCCAGGTAATGGTACGGGCCGGCCGCCGCCGCCGCCACGCCCACGCGCGTTTGTCGCCTGTGATGTGCGCCCGCCGCCGCGCCGCCGCCCGCCCGCTCCGATCCGCCTGATACATTCCTTTCCTCTCTTTGAGGGGCCGCCGCGCCGCCGCCGCTCCGGAGGAGGCCGTCGGGCCTCTTGGCGTTGGCGCGCACGGACGCGAGAAGAGACGCTGAGGTCCGGAGGTCCCAGGCCGTCCGCCGGAATGAGTTTCAGTGTACTTCATGTGAGCGCGGGGGCGTCGCCGCCGGAGGGGGGGGGGGGGGGGGGGGGGGGAATAAGACGGCCGCGGCCCACCCGCGCCTCGGTATTCGAACCCGCGACCGACAGCGACACCGTCAGCCGAGCGGGGCACGTGGGACGCGCACACCGCCACAAAGCATGCCGTCGACGCCTTAATGTAAATTGTTTCCAGCCGCGCGTAAAAGTGTATAATTGTGGAATTAGTGCGGGGCGCGCGCGGGATCAGAGGTACTTTGGAGCGTTATCAGTCGCCGCGGAACTGCATTTACATTTTTCACCCGCCACCGCTGTAGTAGAGTCATCAGGGCAGCCGCGGCGGGACCCGCCCGGTGCGGCCCGCCCCGCGTCGTGGTCCGCTGCCCCCGCCGGGGACACGGCCGGGACACCGGCGTACCGGCCCGGCGTCTGTGTTTGTTTCCTTCCGGGTGAGAGCGGAAGAGGAGAGGGCTCCGCGCGGCCGATGTGTTCCCGAAATTGCTCCTCCTGGAGGGTTAATTAGTCGTCCGGTGGCCAGAGGGGTGGCTCTCTTCAGGTGACCGCGGAGGGCCCCGCTCGCTCGCCTCGCCTGCTGGCCGGGGGATCGAACGACGACATGAGCCGGCGTGCTCCGGCTCATCAAACCGCCGTTAGGGAACTTTATGGAACCCTTGGCGCGGCCGCTAAATGCCGTTTTAATACGTTTCCGTCGGACAGGACGCGGGAAGCCTTTTATGCTAACGAGCTCCGTCTGTTGATATGACGAATGAACCCCCCTTGCTCCGCTGCCGCCGCCCCGCCGCCCCCGCTCACCTCAGCGTCAGATGTTGTTGCTGCTTCTCCCCATCGCTCCCCTCCGCCGCTTCTGCCCGTGCCTGCTCGTTTCCAATTCAGAATGGATGGTGATTCTTCGCTCGTGATAACAAACGGGGGACCTAATCACGCATGAATGGAATAATATGAGAGCGCGCGCTGCGGCCGCCCGCCGCCCCGCCGCACCGGTCGGCCCGCCTGCCGTGTCGCCGTGGCCAAAGGGTTGGCCGTGGGGTCCGGCGCGCGGCGCCCGGCCCATCAGCCGGGGCCGGGACACGTCGTCTACACCGTGATAAAGTAGGCGATGGCACGATATCATTTTCATATGCGACGCCCGCGTCGCCGGCGTGACGGAGCCGCGTGACGAAACGGGAAGGGGGATTATTGTAATATTTCCACCAATTTGTTCCCCCTTTTGTCGGGTGGGCGCGACGGGGCACCGCCGGGCCGCCGCGCCGGGTGCGGGCCGGGTCCGGGCCGGGTCCGGGTGGGGGCAGCGCGGCGCGGCTGCCGGTCTGCCGGCCGCTCCCGCACGCATGGCTTCCCGCGTGCGTGCGCTGCGCTGCGGGGGCCACGGCCGCCTGCATATGCATCCGTCCAGTAGGATGGCGCCGGCCGAAAAAAAAAATCAAACAAAAAAATTAACATCACATCGCTTTTGCTATTTCGCTAAGTAAACACCGAGTGCCTGTGTAATAAAGTCAACAAGCACAAGGCACGTAAAAGGAAACAAGACTTTTTAAAAAATATATATTTAAGGTCTAAAAAATAGTTTATTGTAATTACCGAAAGCCTTGCGTGCAGTGCTGGCGCATTAGTGGCAGTGCATTGAGACACTGTTCGTTAGGAACACGGCTAAGTGTGGGCTCTGTTCCGAGTACGGCGCCATCTTATTAGCGACATTGGAAGCGGCGTGCACGGAAACGGCGCGTTACATTTGGCCCTCGAGGGGAGGAGGCGGGATGTGTGTGTACCTGGCCCGCGGTGGGAAGGCTCGGCCGCGGGGAAGGCGGAGGCGGGAGGCGCCGCTCCGCCGCAGCGCCGCGGGGGAGACACGCGCGTATTATCCTGGAATTGAGTGTTTAAAGGGCTCGCTGAATAACTCGGCGGGCCCCGGCCACGGTGTCGTAATAACATGCGTGTGCCTTCATTCTGCATACTGCCCCCCCCCCCCCCCCGCTCTGCCCGGGCTATGTTATTAGGCTGTTGCCCCCCCCCCCCTCCCCCCCTCCCAGCGGCAGCAGCGCCCCCCCCCCCCCTTTCTCCCTGTACTTTTTCTCGGCCGCACTTTGTGGGGAGGGGAAAAAAACAGCGGGCTGCGCCTCATTTGAATGTGAATGTCCCTCGCTAGCTTTGTTTTTTGTCGAATTGCTCGCGGACGGCTGGCGACAGCACAGCGCCGCGGCCGTAGCATTGCCATAACCCGCGTGATGCGTCGCGTCGTCGCGTCGGCGCGGCGGCGGCGGCGGCGGTGGTGGTGGTGGTGGTGGTGGTGGTGGTGGTGGTGGTGGTGGTGGTGGTGGTGGTGGTGGTGGTGGTGGTGGTAGCTCGTCGCGGCCAGCAGCAAAAGCTGGCCACGCGGAAGCTATGCAATAGGCTCACCTGTTGTCCGCGTGGGCGGCGGCGGCGGCAATGGAGGCGACGGCTTTCTCCCTGCTCCGTCTCCGGCAGCACCGGGCCCCTTCCCTTTCACGTCCTTATCGTTCAGCGCAAGCGCTTCATTGGGACAGCGGCCTCGGCGCTGCCCCCCCCCCCCCCCTCCTCCTACCCCCGCCTGCCGGCTTCGCGAATCGTATCTGCGGGGGGCGAGGCTGCAGCGTCGTCTGAGGCCTTGGCTGAGCCTTGTGCTGAGGCCGGGGCTGAGGCCGGGGCTGAGGCGGCTCCGGGCCCTTTGTGCGGCCTCAGGATGAACACACAATGCCCCGGACCGGCCCGGCGGGGCCGGCTGCCCGCGCACGGCTTGTGCAGCGCGGTTTATCGCAGCCTCTGACGACGCAGGCAGAAATCAGCATTGGGCGGGGCTGGCCGGTGTGTGTGTGTGGGAGAGAGAGAGAGAGAGAGAGAGAGAGAGAGAGAGAGAGAGAGAGCGGTCGGCCTGGGGCAGATAGCGGACGACACTCGTCCGATGCGATTGCATGAAGGGTTCCGGGGGCTCACTCGCTATGTCACAGTTTACACCGACTGCCAGCGGCGCCAATGAATGGTCCGCCATCCCCTTTTTTGCTAAAACTTGCTAATTCCACAGAACGATATTCCGCCGGGCTTTTCGTTCCCTCCTCTGCCAGTGCGCCCGCTGCCCGCAATCTGTTTTCTGGCCAGATAATTAATACCCCGCGGGCCGGCCGGCGGCGCGTCTCTCTGCTGTGCCCGGTAATGACCAGCGCCGTGCTGGACGGCAGCCGTTTCACCCCCCCCCCCCCCCCCCCCCGCCCACCTCCCGGCCCCTCTAACGCCCAGGCGCATACCCGCTCACGTATTCGCATCTGTATGCAGGGCGGCGGGGGGCGGTGTACGGGAGGGAAAAGGGCGAGGCGGGGTCCATTTAAATTTCCGTCAGCATAATTCGCTGCAGCCAGCTCCCGTTTTCTCCAAACTCCTCTGGGGGGCGGGCGATCGGGGACCGCTGCTGTTGCTGCTGCTGCCGCTGCCCGGGCGAGGAGGGCCCCTCCGGAGGCCCCGGCGGGGACCGTAGCCTCCGGCTCCGACACGGCCCGCGGCTCCTGGCGGTGCTCGGCTTCACGGAATTGCATCGATAGAGGCGGCCGACGACGGCGCCGGTTGCCGGGATGCGGGGGCTAAGGAGGGGGGGGGGGACCCGCAGGACCCCGCATAACGCGGCTGTCCCCCAATCCTTTTGGCGGCCGGCGGGTCGTCCTGGCGGTAGTGCGCGGTCCATCAGGCTGGTGATGGAGTGGAGATGGGCCATCTGGGGGGTGTCTTGGGGGCGTCCGCATAGAACGCGCGCACGCACTCGCCGCCCCATACTGTTTAGGGGGCCGCCGCCGGCCGGGTCCGCGGTGATGGATCAGCCTGCATATGGACTCTCAATGCGAGCCGATCTCTTTTCATGGCAAAAATGAATAGGAATTTGGCGCGCGCCGATCGGATCGGAGCCGTTGCGGGGCCCCTGCGGGCCCTGGCCGGGCCCTGGCCGGGCCCCAGCCGTTTTCTCTTTACGACGTCATGTGATGGATTGATGAGCACGAGCCGGCGGGGCCTGCTGCGGCGCGGGGGCGGCGGCCGTGTTGTTACGCCCTAAGCCAGTCATCCCTCACGTCCAACAAGACGGTCTGTATCAGGGCGGCTGGGCCGGCGGGCCGCTGCCGGGACGCCTGCCGCCGTAGGCCGCCGACCGTGTCCAACACGGACGTGCACTTTTTTCCCCGGACGGAGCGGCTTTGCGCGGCGGCGGCGGGGGCGACCCGGCACCGGCACACACATCTCCCAGACGTGTTGGGGCGTTTTGTGCCGCCGTGCCGACGGAGGGTTGTGCCGCGAGCGCGTGTGACTAAGCCGCCGTCAGTGCCGGCCCGGTGCCGAGCTCGGCCCGGCGAGGGCGTGGAGCGGAGCGCGGGATGCGCTCGGCCCGGCCACGTTCGGTCGGATACGTTATGAACTCGCCCGGGCGGAGTGGAGTGGAGTGCACGGAGCCGGCGGGGGACGCGGCGCGCGTAGGCGCTCCCTCCGCCGTGGCCACGCCGGGCCACGCCCAGCCTCGGCCGGACAATATGACAGCGGGGCTTAACATCGGGGCCGGACCGGCGGCCGGCCGGCGGGGTCGAGGCTGCTGCCGGCCGGCGTACATTATTATTGTTTCAGGTCCGCACACCGCGTTGCCGCGTCCAGCGAGGCCGGACAAAGGGAGTCGCCCGCACGGAGAGGGAATCTCTGTCGTGGAAAACAAGCCGTCACATCGCTTAGCGGGCTCCTGAATAATTTAGCGCGGCTCCGCCGGGGCCGCCGGGCGTGGAGGACCGCCACTCTCAGTGTGGCCGGAGACAAAGGCTTATCTGCGGCGACAATCTGAAAACATGCAATGAAAATAATAAACTCTGCCCCCCGGCCGTGACGTCTGACGTCTGTGTGGGGAGGTTTGCTGGGCTCCTCCGGCCACCCCGGCCGGCAGCGCGGTCGGCAGCGCGGCCCGAAGCGCGGCGGCGCGGCCCCAAGAGCGGGCGGCGGACGCGCGTACAGTGCACGTGGGAGACAGCCGAGCTGACGCAATGTCACCGTTTATAACATTTGTGGGTCGCAGTCGGGCAAAACTTTCGGCCGACTTGTGGAGCTACTTATTTTCACTTCTCTCTCTGTCTCTCTCCCTCTCCCCCTCCCTCTCTCCACCTCCTCCTCAATCTCTCAAGCTCCCCCTCCCGCACTGACCCGCCCCCGTCCCAGACGCAGTCTGATCAAACCCTTGACGGCCTACGGCCTCCGTCTGATCGAACTGATTCAACATTAATAGCGGAGACGTGCCGACCCCCTGCTGGGTACCCGCCCCGTCCCCACGGCGATCGAACTTGCCCGGCCTGCGGTGCGCTGTGCCGGGCTCGGTGGGGCCCTGCGGCCTGCGGGGCTCTGCGGCCGCTGTCCGCTGGGGCCGTGTGTATCCGCGCGAGGCCGGCCCCCGCCACCCCCGGCCGACATGGCAGGCCCGGCAGGCCTGGGCTATCAATTAGGAGCGGCCGCTTATATCCCCTGCGGGATTTTCCCGCGGAAAAAAGGAACAGAGAAGGAAGGCGGAGCCTGAGAAAGGAAGACAGGAAAGGAGGGAAAAAGGGGGCGCGTGATGCGATATCATCCCCTCACACACAGCGGTGGCGGCGGCGGTGGCGGCCGGGGCCGAGGCGCAAGTGAAGCTCGGCAGGGCCGGGCAGGGCGTGGTGCGAGGGGCCTAAATGAGATATCGAGCCGGCAGCCCCCAAGCGGCGACGCGTCGAAGGGAAATGAGCTGGGGGCAGGCAGGGGCGGGCAGCGGGGGCGCCGCGGCGAGGGGCGCGGCGTGGCGTAGCGTGGCGTGGCGTGGCTTGGCGTGGCGTGGCGTGGCGGGGGACGCGCGGGCCGGCGGCAGCGGTGGCAGCGGCCTCTCTCTTTCACGCAAGACTCGCTCGCCGGCCCCAATGCAGTCCCGATTCCCAGCCCCCTTTGTGTCCGCGAGGCTGCGGGGCCTCCTTGTGCATTCGCGGCCGGAGCCGGGGGATGCGCGTTGTGCTGCCAGCGTGGAGATGTGCGGGCGCGGGGCTGGAGATGACAAGGAAACACTGTCATCGAACACCTTTCCTTCCAGAACTGTTTCCTCCAAATTATTTTCACCAAAAACATATCTTTTAATAAAAAAAAGCAACACAATTTCGTCGTCATTTTATTCCATTTTTGAATTTGGAGTTTTTGTGATTTTGTATATGTTTCCTTAAAACTATTTGATGATCGTCTGTATTGCCTCCTGTGATGGGGGCGCATGCGCTCATGGCATCCACACCACAACAAAGAAAGATCGATAATATCTGACAAAGCTGTACACAACCTGCCTGCAGTACCTGGGCTTCGCGATGCGGCTAGCCTAGGGGCTTGTCTAGGGCGTGCATAGGGCTTGTCTAGGGCCTGTCTAGGGCCTGTCTAGGGCCTGTCTAGGGCCTGCCGGGGACCTGCCTGGGGCTGGCCCCGCGGAGCCTCCGCGCACGGACAACGGCCCCACGGCAGCCGAGCCCCACCCCACCGCGGCTAATCACCAGCTCGATGTGCATCGGGGAGGGGCGGGGGGGTGGGGGCGGCAGCGACGCTCGTGCCATGCATGTATGCGCACAGTGCGCTGTCGTGCCATGATTTGTGGCTCACCGCGCGCCACGCCATCCGAGCCGGCCGTAATTTGAAAATTAAATTGACAATGCGCTCCTCTGTGGCGCTGTACGGGCGCTACAGTGGCTGCCGGGGGCGGTATGCCGGCCGCGGCTGGTGATGATCCCGTTAGTAGTTAGTGAGTTGTTTAGTTAGTACTACCCGCCCGGCCCCGGGGTTAGCGCGAGGCAGACGGCGGGGCCATATTAAATTCTCAGGCTCAGTTTCATTCGTCATCACGGGTCCCTTCTTCTCTACTCTACTGGCTGACGGGGTAGTTGTTGCGGGTGGCGCTGCAGCCGCGCTCGGGGGGCCGCGGGCGGGGGCCGCACAGTACAGCGGGAGCGTTAAGGGGCGCTAACTCACCTGTTTACGGCGGCGAGCGGCTCGCATGTCAATTTGAGGCGACTGATACGCCCGCCGCTTCCGTAATGCGCGCTTCCCATACAGCGGCGGCGGCGGCCCGTGTGGCCCCGAATGCCAAGCAGTACACGACAGACACCGGAGCCTCCGGCCCGCCCCCACCGCCCCCACCGCCCCCACCGCCCCCACCGCCCCCACCGCGAGGCGTCGAGGCGGCGCCGGCTATCGCAGCATCTCAGGAAGCCGAGTGTGGAATAGGGCGGCCCCGGCCGCGGCAGGCCACGCCGGCCACGCCCGGCTGTATGGCTGGGAATATGTGTGATTGTCTCTATCTGCTCGCCCCATTGTGCGGTGTTGCCCGGCGGGGCCCGGCGGCGTGTCCGTGTGCGGCTCCGATCGCGCTTCTCTCTCCCCGTTTCGCTCGCGCATCGCGCCCACACACCAGCAGGGAGGGGCCACCGGCAGCGCGCGCGCCACACCGCTGCACACAACGGCCGGCAGCAGATAGGGGCAGCGGACGGCACGGCACGGCACGCGAGGGCATTGCATGGCAGAAGCGAGCGGACAACCCTCTCAGACACGCGCGCGCACGCAGACACACACACTTTCGCGGAGCACAAGGATGGGGGGGGAGGATGTCGTTTTGTTTCCAGTCCGTGCGCGATAAAGTCGCGGACCGCGCGTGAAAGCTCTGAAATTTACGACGCGAGGCCCAGAGAAAGAGGGATGGCTATACATACACTGGCGGGCAGGCGGCGGCAGGAGGGGGCCGGCAACGGGGGTGGTCGCGGCGCTCCTGTGCTCACCCCTCAGGGGGCGCCGCGGGGACGTACGGCTGTGGCTCACGCTGACGCTCCGTGCTCCGTCTCTCTCCCACCACGCTGCACCCGCGGTGCTGTGGCCGCAGCTTATTGCTGTGGCCGTGGCCGGGGGAACCCGCGAGGACCCGGTCGCTGCACTGCCCTGTGTTCCCCCTGGCGGGTCGCTGCCGACCTCCGGTTGCCTCCGTTTGCCCGTTTGACCTTTGCTATTCTTTGTCGTCATTTGTTAAACCAAAATCCGCGGATTTCTAATTTTCCTCCTAAAAGGACGAGGCCTGGCCCTAAATTTCGACAAACTTTTTTTTTTCGGTCGCCGAGTGTAGGAGCCGACCGCTCAACATGGAACCGTGATGAAATATGTGTCCTAACCTAACCTGAGCCGAGAGCCCTGCGCGCCCGCATCCACACGCGGACGGACGGCGCACGCCGGCAGTTCCTACGGATCCGGCGGAAGGAGGCCAAGGCGGTCGCGGCCGCTCCCACCTCTCCGAGTTTTGCCGATAACTCTAAAAATACTTCCCGGGCGACTGTGATGCTGACGCCGAGTCGACGCGATGCAGCGCCGAAAGGCGGGAAGACGGCGGATTTGGGGGGGGGGGGGGAGGGGAGTGGCGCCCCCGTCCTCTCGTCTCGGCCCGAGTGCCCCCGCTCAGTGACAGTTGTCTCCGCCGCCGGTGTGCCGGGCGCGATGGGGCGCGAACAGGTGGACGCCGAGGCCCGGCGCTGTGCGCTCGAGCGGCAGCGCCCGGTCCCGGCCCCCGCCCGGCCAGCTCTCTTTCTGACGGCGCTGATTGAATCACCGCCGTGACACGCTAAAAGCTTTCGTTTCGTCCACTCGTCTAATTTACTTGACGATCAATAGCCGGGTCCGCCGACCGAGGCGTCGTCCGCGGGCCCGTCACGGCGAGACAGGGCGCCAGGTGTTGTCGCCACGCCCGGCCCCGCGGCATGCCACAAGTATAAATAGGCAACAGAATTATCGGGAGAGAGAGACAGAGAAAGACAGAGAGAGAGAGAGAGATGGGGGGGGGGGGGAAGCAAAAGAAGAAAAGGCCTCCGTCAGAGTTGATTTTGTGGGTCTCTTCAGAGAAAAACCTGCGTCGTCGTGGGGTCGGCCGCGAAAATTTTCATCAAAGAGATCGCTCTCTCTCTCTCTTTCTCTTTTACACACACACACACACACACGTGCCCTGGTGACACGTGAGAAGTTCCCAGTGAATGCACTCGGCTGGCGCTAATTGGATGCGCGGCTACACGATAAACCACTTTGGCGCCTCGGCGAAAAATTCTGTCGGAGCTGCTTCTCCTCCGGAACACCGACGCCGGTGGAGATGCGGCGCGCGGCGCTGGTGGGGCCCCGGACGCGGCGGTAACGGCACCGCTAGCAGCTATTTTTTCTTTCTCCGCCGCTCCGCGCTCCGCCCCTGCGCGAGGCACACGGCGAACGATGTGAGAATTATAACGCTATGCGCATCCTGTGCGCGCGGACGGCACGGCCGTTGTTCTTCACGACACTTCTTGCAGGCAGCCGTGGGCCCCGGCCCGGCCCCCGGTGAGCGGCGGCCCACTGCCGCCTGTGGAGGCGTGAGAACCGCGGCGTCCGGCGGGGGCCGGCCGGGCCGACAGCTGACCTGGTGGCCACGCGTTTTGTGGGGAAAAGCAAACACCACTTTAGGGCCTTCACTATTATCGCGCTGGCGGCATCATGAGGTAGCGCTGGGAGAGAGAGGGGGAGAGAGACAGAGAGAGAGACAGAGAGAGACAGAGAGAGAGACAGAGAGAGAGAGAGAGAGGGAGAGATAGAGAGCTAGAGTGGGAGAGAGGCCGCTGCTTCCGTTGCTTCTGCTTCGGTTTCCGGCGTGCCTGCGCGCGGCACCTGCGCGCACCGCGTCTCGTCCTCCCGGACTCGGCGTGCGTAGCAGTGCGGGGGCGGCCGGCGTCGGCGGCCTCCTCGGCTGGCGGGGGCGAGGCGCGGACTCCGCCCCGCGTCCGTCGGCGGCCATCACAATGCGATCACGATCCTGCCCGGAGATGATGCGCCGTGCGTTCAGTTCTGCACGGCGGGATGCGGTGCGCGGGCCGTCGACAGGGACGTGCCCGTCGGCCGGCGCCGCCCCATTGTGTGCGGGGCGGCGGGGGCGGCGGCATGGGCGGCGGCGGCGGCCGTGTCGTCGCCGCCGTCCGCGATTCGTCCGCAATAACGCGAACCGCAACGGCCGGCGGCGTGAGCGCCTAGCAGGGTAGGCCGGCCCGCGCGACGGCCGCGCCGGCAGAAGGCGGCGTCTGCCTACCCGCCCGGCGCTAGCTGCGGCCGCGAGGGGCGACACTACCAGTTCGGCCGGGCCGCACGGTGATGGACGTGAAGTGAAGCCCCTTGGCGGGGCTTCCCGCTCGGGTGCGGGCCGCGAAATATCGCCTGGGCCACACGCCCCCCTGTAATTGGCAGCGAACATTTTCTGCCTCTAACGATGACGTAACAAGTCCCGGCGGGAGGGCGGGGAGCGGGGAGGGGAGGGGCGTTATGGTTCTCGTGTATTAATTAGAGAACCTAACGAGAAAACCGCAGCGCAGGTCGTGTTTGCGGCAAAGGTCGACGCGGGCAGCGAGCCGCTCTGATAAGAAACTACCGGCCGTATTCGCATCTGTCCTGTTGCCTTCTCCGATCCGCCGCGGCGGCCAGCGCGTTTGTAAAGTTCATTACGGGTCGGCGAGCTGAGGTCGGCGAGCCGAGGCCTCTCGGGAAGGCCTGCCTGACCGCTGTCTCCTGCCCGCCCGCCTGCCCGCCCCACTCCCTACATGGCCGCGCCCGCCCGCAAACAGTGACGAATTTCGGGCAACGGCCTAATTATACAGCCACCGTTGTTTCGCCCCACACAGGGCCGGGATAAGGGCTGGGCCGGAGGGCCCAAGGGCCGTAGGACCGCAGGCCTCGGGGCCTCGGGCCCCCCGGAGGGCCGCAGGACCGGCAATGACGGGGACAGCTGCCCTCCGAGGAGGACGCGCGAAAGGGCCTCGCGGAAGGCAAGTGGAGTGGAGTGGATAGAGGGTCCGCCGGGTAGGCTGGGAAGGGCCAGCAGGGCCAGCTAGCCGTGTGGCGCACTGTGGCGCCAGCGGGGGGGGGGGGGGCGTCCCGACTCGTCCCGCCACAGCCCGCCCGACTGTAGCGCCCGCGCGTTGAATAAACATTTCATCCCGGTCCACCAGGCAACAGCCAGAGGCACGGCATCCACTGCCCCCCCCCCCCCCCAGCATCTTTCTGTTGGCGAAGAAAATCGCCGACGTTGCCCCCGTCGCTGCGGCTGTGTTTCGGTCGTCGTGATATTGGCTGCGGCGCTGTCTTGCCTGCATTGTGTGTGTGTGTGTGTGTGTGTGTGCGTGCGTGTGCGAGCGGGCGCCCGTCCCGGCCGGAGCCCCCTCGGGGGCCCCTGGGGCCCTCGCGAGCCGTGTCCTCCGATTCTCCCTCGATATTGCAGCGTCAGAGGAATCCGATGCAGTCGAGTGCGTCATGTGAGGTCGCCGTGCCACGCCAGGCGGTGCTGCAGGGGCCGCTGGCTCGGGCCGTGCCGAGAGGGGCCGGAGCTGCAGAGCGTGCGCAGGGCCGCCGGCCTGACTGGAGCAGACTGGAGCCGTGCCGCGTGCCCCGTGCCGATACCCCGTGATGGTGATGGATGCGTGTCGCGGTGCGCCCGATCCGCGCGCATCCTCCGAGCCCACGTCTCCTTGGCGGAGGCGGCGGGCGGCTATCCGCCATGCGCCGTGCCGCGCGGCGATGCGTCATCGGGGAGGTGTCGGCTGTCGTCGCCGCCGTCCCCGCCGTCCCCGCGACACGCGCCGCCACTCGTCCCGGTGCTGCTGTGTGTGCGTTGCCTCCTAAAAAGTGACAGAAATGTACCAGGGCGAAATTTTCCTATTACTAATTTTATATTTCAACGAATAGGACAACGTATTAATTTGTTGCCAACACTGATCTTTTTCTACTGGAGATAGGGGTTGCCCCTAGGCAGGCACAGCCTTCGTGGCGCACCGCCGCTCGCCGCCGCCGCGTTGCAGCCAGCCGCAGCCAATTCCGTCCGGCCTGAGCCTCATCCACCTGCACAGCTGCCCAGCTGCCCAGCTGCCCCCTCCGGCCGCAGCGCTCATACTTCCTCGCCCAGCCCCTGCCCGCCCCTAGCCAACGGGCAGCGGCGGAACGGATGGGGCCTTGGATGGGGCGGACCGGATTGATTGATGAGGCTCTTGAAAATTGTCCGCGAAGACACGCGGGGCGGGCGGGGAGGACGGAGCCCATCCAGCCTGCGGCCCGCCGCGGTGCGCCCCCAACCCTGCCTAGTGCCCGGGCCCGGCCCCGTCATGACGTCCAAGCACTCCCCTCCGCCTCGTGGCTGCCGCAGCTCGGGCTGCGCGCAGTCCTCTGCAGGGAACGCCCGTGAATACTGGGTAGAAATCCTCATGGCACGAACGTGGGCACGAACTCTATACACGTGGAAACTCAAAACGCCCGTCGACGTTGCTGACGACTCCGCAACCATGCTTTTATTCGCGAGCCATATTTTGTCTCCTCTTTTTGTTTCCCCCTATATCGCCTCCCCCCTCCCGTCGCCACTGGGAGTTGGCGAGAGTGGTCGCCACAGGCGCGCGTCTCTCCACAGCACCGCCCCGGGGCCTGCCTCATAGCAGTACCGTGGTTGCCTACGTGGAGCCATCGCACCGCCCGGCCCCGCCCGGCCCTGCAATCGCCTCTCCTCCTCTCCACTCCCGCCTGCGGGCGACCATCGGAAAACGCTGCTGCCGTCGCCGGCATGTGGCCGGCTCTGTGGCCCCCCGGCTCCCCCTCTGCGCGCCTTATTTCCCGGAGATGAAGCAGGCGGCATAGGCGTGGCACGCCTTGCTTCGCGGCGGAATATCGCGTGGAAAATTAAGTTCCTTAGACACGCGTTCTCAACACTTTCTGCGGGGCCCAACGACCGGCGTGCGGGAGAGGCATGCGTTCCCGTTCATTCCCGTCTCGTCTAGCAGTAGGAGCGGGCCGCGGCCCCCGTACCGCCTCCGTGCGCGGCCCGGTGGTCATTCCCAGTCGCCGATCACGCCCTGTAACGCGGGGCCGCCGGCGCCGTCATGGCGCGGCGCGGCGCGCGCGTGCTCCAGTTTGTATGCAAATGTTACGCGCGGTCGGACGGCTTGTGCCGGGCCTGTCCGGCGGGGGGGGGGGGGGGGGGGGGGGGGCCTCGGCGCCGGCGCCTCCCCGTCGTCGTGGCGCCGCGCTCACCTCGGCGTCGGCGCCCTCGCGCTGTGCTCTCGCGCTGTGCGCTGTGCTCGCCCAACAACACCGCCTCGCAGACGTCGGCACGGCCCGCGGGGTGCGGAGCCGGGGCTCTAAAGGGTGGCCGTGTGGCGTCCGCCGCGCGACACCAGTGTCTCTGTCGCCGCCAGTCACCCGCGACGTCGCGATGTGGTGACGGCGAGCCGAACGTGATGGAGCCAGTGCGGGGCATCGTCGTGGCCCACTGCTGCTGCTGCCGCCGCCGCCGCCGGTGCTCCCGCGGCGAACACTGCCGCGCCGCTACGTCCGCCGGCTGGCTCCACGTGTCGGTGTACGGTCGGTATGGGGGGGTTTGTTTCTTCCTTTTACTACTGAGAGAGAAAGAGACAGGGGGAGAGAAAGAGAGAGAGAGAATTTATGCTCTCCTTCCTCTCAAGTGAACGTTCCCTGCGATGTATCCGGGCGCCTGAGCACTAAGCAGGGGGGCTTCAAGGGACGAGGACGGGCTGAGGGAGAGAGGAAGATAGAGGGAGGGAGGGAGGGAGGGAGAGGGGGGAGGTTACGGGGGCGCCGTGGGGGTTAATTCCAGCCGTGGCACACAACACTCGGTCTTTGATGTCCCCCATCCCCGGCTCCCCCCCCCCTCTCTCCCCGGGGCCTCGCCGGGGCCCGTGCGCTGCCGCCGCCATGGCCGCGGTCCACCATCGCCACCAGCATCACCACCGCCACCCCCGCCGCCACCGTTACCGCCGCCTTTTGTGAGGGGCCCGGTCCTAGAGCTGGTTGCCGCGGACTCCGCAGGGCGCCGCGACACGCCCTCTCGAGACCCCGGCTTATTTCACTACATCGGCATTCACGGCGGGGGTCTGCTTCGGCTCCTTGCAGCTCG
Source organism: Megalurothrips usitatus (assembly GCA_026979955.1). Taxonomy (NCBI): domain Eukaryota; kingdom Metazoa; phylum Arthropoda; class Insecta; order Thysanoptera; family Thripidae; genus Megalurothrips; species Megalurothrips usitatus. Next base: position 1,065,297 of record CM049594.1, on the reverse strand, counting down.
CGCTCCGTCGGATCAATTTGGTGTTCTGGGAAACAACCCCCGAGCGCCGCGCGAGCTGACTGCTGCTGGGAGCCGCGAGCCGCGGCCAGCGGCAGCGTCCCGGCGCTCGTTGGAGGAGAGGAGGCGCGGCCACGGCCGGCTGCGAGCCGGAGACGGTCGGGGCCGCGCGGGCCGCATGACCGTGCTGCGTCGTTGGGTGTCGCCGCAAACGGTCGTTGCGGCCTTCCGCCATGTCTTTCCCTCGTGAGTGTGTGTGTGTGTGTAGGACCAGGTGAGTTAATTCTTGCGACCTCCACTCACCTCACAACGTAGCACACCCTCGCTGCGCCGTTCTCTCCCCCACTCTGCTCTCTCTCTCTCTTTCGCTCTCTCTCTCTCTCTCTCTCTCTCTCTCTCTCTCTCTGTTGTCCGCCAATTTATCGTTGTCATAAAGCGAAAATGATGACCGTGGATTGAATTAACGGGTGGAAACAAGGCGGGCGCGGTCCGTGTGCGCGGTTTTCCGGTGCTCGCGGTGTCCGGTGGCTGCGGTGTTCGGTGCTCGAGGTGTTTGGTGCTCGCGGTGTTTAGTGCCCGCGGCACCCGTGCGCCAGCCTTGCCGCCCGATTGAACCGTCAGCTCAGAAACATAAACTTTGCCGCGGCTCCATTTCGGTGGCTGAGCAGCAGCGGTGGCGGCACAGCACGGCTGCCTGCCTCTCCCCGCCGGCTCCGCGAAGACCCCCGTGGACGCGGTTTGTCGCCCAGAAGGGCGTCCTCACGCGATGGAGTGCGGCTTTCTATGGGACCGATCAACGACACCGCCTGGTCCTGGTGGGCAGGCAGCTGATGATCCTGTGTCGGCGTGGTGCGGGCATCAGGCGCCTGCCTCGCTCCTGCTCATACTGCAGCTGGCAGAGCTCTGCTCGCATTATAAACGCATTACATAAGAACATTTGTCGCGCGCGCCAAGCTCCCGCGCGCACACGCGCACACGCACTCACACGCACACTCACGCACAGTCTGGGAGCAGACGCGGGGCGTCGTCCGCCGCGTCCGACGCCGCCGCGGTGAATGGATGACACTTGATACGATCTGAGCCGCGTCGGAGTCGCGTCGGAATGGCTTTATAAACGTTCCCGCGGTGATGATCCTTCGTCGGCCTCCCCGCCTCCCCCACGGCGGGGCCGCAGGGCGGGCCGTTCTCATCGAGACTTATTGAAACCTTCAGTCCCGAGACGTGTGTCCCGTGCTGGCTCTCGGGGCGGGTCCCCACGGGTGAGAAGGAGAGAGAGAGAGAGAGAGAGAGAGAGAGAGGGAGAGGAGAGAGACAGAGGTGGGCGCGAGCCGAGGAAGACGTCCATTATTCTGTCAGGCCGTGATCTGTCGTCTGCCTTGTCTAGCGGGCGGCAGCCCAGCCGGGAGGCGCTCAAGGAGAAGTGGCAGAGAGGAGATGGGAGAGGGGGGAGGGGTACCACGGGCGCGCGAGGGGCGAACAACGCAGGAAGAGAGGCAAGTCAGAGAGAGAGAGAGAGAACGAGAAAGAATGTAATCCCGGCAATCACCGTGAAAAATAATCATCGCATATGAAACCCATTTTGTTCTCCCAACGACCCACCTAGTCATATTCTGTCTCGGACTTCCCTCTCTCTCTCTCTCTCTCTCTCTCTCTCTCTCTCTCTCTCTCTCTCTCTCTCTCTCTCTCTCTCTCTCTCTCTCTCTCTCTCTCTCTCTCTCTCTCTCTCTCTCACTCTCGTCGGAACCTAGCCGCGGCTGGGCGCTATCATAACGACTCGGCCCCATCTGTTGTCATTATATTCGCTTTTAATTGTATTTTGTTTCGCATTGGCCTGCCTCCCCTGGCCGCGGGACCCCGCTGCCCCCCGCGCTGCCCCCCGCAGCCCCCCGCAGCCCCCCGCATCCCGCCGCACGCACGGCGCGCACACAGCAGCAGCCTAGCAGTGCCTCCTGGCAGCCTATCGGTCGGCATATTCTGTGCACGTTGTGCGGCGGGCCGGGCGCGGCCGGGCGGGCACACATCACAACTAATGAGACCGGCAGCGCAGCCCGGCGCAGCCCGGCGCAGCTCCACACCGGCCCAAATTAAAATATGCTGATGGGGCGCACGGCACACACAGAGAGGGAGCATACGGCCCTAGGGGGCGGCGGCTGCGGCGGCTGCGGCGGCTCAGGCACCACTACTGCTAGCGCTGGCAGCCTGTGACGCGGCGCTGCGTGGAATGTGAGGCATAAGTAACGGCTTGGGGGGGGGGGGGGTACCAAATTTGTCACTGCGCCGCAACGGCCCAGCGGCAGCGCCGGCATCGCACATCCCTGGCATGCGGCCCGTCGCCTGCTCCGCCACCTTGTTGTCTGCGTGTCACTAAGTAATAATGATCGGCCCCGAAATGGCGGCGTCAGCGCCCCCGCCGTGTGCGCAGCGCTGCTGCACCGCTCCGAACCCTTTGGCGTCTGAGACGCCCCGGCGTGGCGCGAAGAAACGAACGGGCTGCTAGTCAGCATAAGAGTTGTGAGCCAGTGTCATGTCTGTTGGGGTCAGTTAAGTCAGTGAATGAGTCGGTCAGTCAGTCAGTCAGTCAGTCGATCTGTCAGGATTTCATCGATGTGCTCTCGTCGCGGAAGCGGAAGCAGGAGGCTGTGTCCGGCTGCCGGCCGTCCACGGCGCCCCGGCTCACGTCCCCGCGCGGCCCCGCGGCCCAATCACACGACTGCCGACGGCATCGTCGCCCGCTAAATGGAGTGTGAAATCGTTAACGACTGTCCGGCGGGCCGCGTCGCGTGGCCGCGCCCCTGTTTGTTCGCGTGTAACTGGCCGAGTCGTTGTCTGCCCGCGTCTTTCTGTCTGGCTGTCTGCCTGACTGTGAATCACACGCCCTTCCGAACGCCATCATCACTCCTGGCTTATTAAAGCTCCATTCCAAGCGCGAATGTCGGCTCCTGATCCACAGACTGTTTCGCCTTCTCAAGTTGTGCAGCAGCAAGCAGTCGCCAAACCGCGAAGCCCCGGCCGCCCCGCCCCGCCTCTCGGTGTCGCTCCACGGCCGTAAGCCCCCCCTGGCCTGGCGGCTCCGGGGGCTCCTCCGGGCCCCGCCACCGGCCCCGCCACCTCCCGCCATTTGCCATAATTGTTTGGGACCGCTGTTTTCGGTACAGTGACTTATGCAGGGCGCCGGGCTCCGCGGGTCCGCGCGGGTCGGGCCGGGTCGGGGGACTTGTCTGCCCCCCCCCCCCCCCCGCGGCTCCCTGCGGTGTACGGCGGTTCGGCGCTCGCGCTGCCGGCGCGGTGGTGCCTGTCGTCTGCAGCCGCCTGCTGCTCGCAGCCAGCTGTTATCACTGGGCGAAGCGTAGCGTGGCGCGGAGCGCGGCGGAGCCTCGTGGGGCTCTCCGGGGGCGGCGGGGGCGGCGGGGGCGGCGGGGGCCCTCGGAATACGCTCAGGCCGTGCCGGGGCTGCCGGGGCTGCCGAGCCGCCACCTGACAGCGCAGGGCCGGGGCTTGTTATTAATGGATTGACTGCTCGACTGCCAGCCAACCCTTCCCTTTCTCCGCACTCGGCGCGGCGCGGCTGGCTGGCGGAGGGAGGAGGGCGGCGCGGAGCGTCTCCGGCGGGGGAGGCAACGCCAGGCAATGTCAGGCAACGCCGTGCGCCGTTTGTTTGCGGTCCGGGCGGCAGGTGCAGGGGGAGGGCCGGGGGCGCCGCGGCAGTGTTCCCGCAAGACCCCCCGCGGCGCCACGCCCCTGCCAGCTGCGCGTGCGGCAGTGCGGCCGCGCTGCTCCGCGCCGTCTGCTCTTCATTTCCTGTCACTCTTTCTCTCGCCGCCCCCCGCCCCGGCGGACCCCGGCGGGCCCCGACCCGGCCGTGGCGCGCTGCCTTTTTGCGGGGGCCCCGCGGTACATGGTAGTTGCATTAGGGTTGACGGTCTCTGCCGCCGCTACGCCGCCGCCGCGCTGGACCGTGGACGGTCGGGACGTGCTTCGCGTTGACCAACGCGGGTGGAGCAGGCGGCACGTGGGCACCGCCCCCTCCCAGTGCTTCACTGGAGGCAGAATAAGGGACTGAGCGCTGCTTTACAGAGTTTTTTTTTCTGATGTTTAATTATACGAACGCATCGATACGAGTTTCCCTGCGTTCTGCCGGACGGCTTTCCACAGCGTTTTCTATTGTGGTGAACTTGCGCGGGCGCCAATGCTGAGTCGGAGCAGCCCCCCCCCCCCTCCCCCCGCGCTCTTTTTCTTGCTCCTCCCTGAAAAACAAACTTGCCATCATTCTCTCCAGCTCGCAAAGGAGTCCACTAAAAGTTGTCCTAATGTTGCTGTTTTTCCCTTGTGATTGCAGGTATGCCTGGCGGACCCGGAACCCTCGAGCCCGCACCGCACCCGCACCGCGACGCCCCAACTTTCGCCGTGTTTGTCGCACGTGAGCGCCCCAAGCAGCGCATGCGCCGCCGTGAGTCCCGGAGATTGTCTCCCGCCGTAAAACAAGTCGTTGTCTGGGCGGCGCTGACTGCCAGCTCAGCCTGCCCGCCAGCTCCGCCTGCTCTGCCAGCTCCGCCAGCCCGCTTCCCTCTCCAGATTTACAGCCGCCTCTTTCGCACCCCGTAGCATTCGCTGCTACTGCGGAGGGGCAGGGGGGGGGGCGGTGCGCGCCGCACTGTCCACGCAGTTTGCTTACGGACGCTGATTTACTTTTGGCTCACTGGGCGGGAACAGTAAACGACACAGTCGGAGGGTCAAGTCCGGCGGGCTCCGGGCTCATCCGGGCAGCTGAGCTAAGCCGGCCGTGCGCTTGCAGGGCTTCGCCCCCTCGCTTCGCCCGCTGTGCGTTGTGCCTCCCTTGACGAGACAGAAGCTTCTCTCGGTCTCTTATCTCCTCCCCCCCCCCTCTCTCTCTCTCTCTCTCTCACACACTCTCTCCCGCTCGCTCTTCAAGCAGCACCCGCCCTCCCGTTCTCTTCTCCAATTTCCCAATTTCGCGTCGCGAGAAAGAAGCGGGGGGGGGGGGGGGGGGGGGGGGTACTCTCGCGACACACGACGCGCGTCTTTCTCGGTCTTTCTGTGATCGCCCCCCCCCCCCCCGCCCCCACCCCCTCTGTGTTCAGGGGCGGCACCGCGGCACCCGCCGCAGACCGTAGTGTCCTCCACGGGCACGGTGTAGGGAGATATCTCTCTACACCGTGATCCACGGGGCTGCTCAGACAGACGCCTCCTCCGCGACACGGCACCATATTGCGTGGTGGGCCTCCTGCTGCACTGAGGGAAAAGTGAAAGTGAAACTGCAATTTATTGGCAAGAGACTAAGACATACTACAAGGTAGCAAGTTAGTTGGCGTCGGCGTTAAAATTTCTGACGCTGCCAAATTGACGGTTTCGCATGCAGTCAGGAAGCGTTATAGCGCCTTCTACCTCATGCCTGGGCACTGCAGTAGACTTTGCTCTCTGTGTGCGGATGGCGGCCCGCGCGAGCCATCGCTCGTGATCTGACTCGTTCCGTTTTATTGGGAGCACGGAGTGCCGGGGCCCCGGCACAACAAACGTCCCGCCGCAGTGTCGCGGCCGCCGCCGCCTGTTTCCGGCAGCGATTCTTCTTCGCTATCTCCTTTTGATTCGCGGCGGCGGCGGGACCCGCGTGGCGTGCCGTTGAGCGTGCTGCCGTGCTCCCCCCCCCTCTCTGTGTTCCTGCGTATCCTTCTATCTCTGTAACCCCCCCCCTCCCTCTCACTCACTATGTCTCTCTCTTTCCCTTCACTCTTCATCTCTCTCTCTCTCTCTCTCTCTCTCTCTCTCTCTCCCGCCGCTGCCTCTGGGGATGATGAGCCCGTCGTCGTCGGGGCTGCATGACGTTCATATCAGACTACCACTATGGAGGCTGGGCTGCGGGGGCTGCGGGGGCTCGGCTGGCTGAGGGAGGATCCCCGGCTCGCTGCTGACAGGGGGCTCGAGACGGATAAATATTTCAGTCCCCGAGGAGGCTCGCTCTCTCCCCCCCCCCCCCCTCTCTCTCTCTCTCTCTGTCTCTATCCCGCCGTGCTGCCGGCATTGTCACCGCCGCCTTGTAATTGATTCATTTTCAAAGAGACCCCATCATCGTCACCTTTATCATCATCATGACGCCGGCGTTGCGACGCCCGCCTCGACACCCGGAAAATGTGATATATTTTCGGGGGGCGCTCGGGCGGCCCGCGCTGGGGTGGAAGGCTTGGCGGTGGCGGTGGAAAGCGAGAAATTTGAAGTGAGCCGCGAGCATGTCGCCGCCGTGGTGCCTCCCCCCCCCCCCCCGTCCCCCCTCCCCCTCCCCTCTGCCGGAATATGGGCGCGGCAGCCATTCCGGAAAGCCGCGCGCGCTTCAAATCTGTGTGCGGAGCCACCTGCGCGGCATGGCTGAGGCTGAGGGCTGCCGCGTCCGCCGCGGGTGGCGGCGGGATGTCTCCATTAGCCCGGCCCGGCCGCCGCGGCCGCCTCACCTCCGACCCCGCGGGCTGACGCGGGCTGACGCGCCGCACCCGGCCACACCGTGCGTCCCCGCGGCGGTTGCTGCGCCTCGCCGCCCCCCCCCCCCCCCCCCCCCCGGGGGCCCCGCACGGCCCCGCAGCCCCGCACACGGCCGCTCCGAATGTCATTGTGCCCGCGGCCATTCGTCTTCCGGTTTTATTGGGTGCCCGGGCCGATCCGATACACGGCGGGGATGCGGTGCGGCGCGATACGCGATGGAGTCGCACTCGCGCGGCCCTCCCTCCCCGTGGGCCTCCCTGTGGGCCCTGTTTGCGTTGGGATTTCCCCGACAGTAGCGTTGCGCGGGGCGGGTTGATCCAGGGGGCCTGCCGGCCTGCCGGGGGTCCTCGCACCGCTCCGCACCGCTCCGCACGCACGCACACGCATACACAACGCACACATCGTCCAGGTGGGCTATCGGCGTGAGAGAGGGGCCCCTAGATAACGCAGAGATAAGCACACGCGGCACATCCTTCCTGTGGCCGCCGGCCGCCCGGGTCGGCCCGGGGAGGTGTGTGACTGCGGCGGGGCGGACTGCTGCGCAGCGCCCCGACGCGCGCAGCGCTCGCCTCCGAAAAAGAAGCGGGACACGGATGTAATTATTAAAGTATTATTTTCCGTCCCGAGCTGCCGGCTTCGCCGGTGTTCACAGTGCCGTCGGCGCGCCCGTCCTAGCCGAGGCCGCGGGTAAGCGGAGAGGCGGCGGCAGGAGGCGGGAGGCAGTCGGAGATTTGCCCGGGAGTCGGCGCCGCCCCGGGGGCTCGCTGGGCCCGCTGGAACCGCTGGCTGGAGCCGCTCGCTGCGGGGCCGATGGCTGGGGCGGGTCTGGAATCAGGAAGCAGCCTCGTTGGCTGGATTGATGGACCTGGCCCAAATTGCACTGTCAGCCGTGTAATGCATAGGCCTCCCTATATAAAAAGGCGGCCCCGCACCACACTGCGCCGCCGCCGCCGCGCCGCTCCCGTCTAGACCCGCCATATCTCGTGAAACGCGCTCGCAAACGACCGCGAAAATTAATAGGAAACCAACTGAAAAAGAAAATTAAAGTGCTTCGGTATGTGTGTGTGCGCGCGCGCTCGCTCGCCGGGCGCTAATGCTGGTGTGCGCCGAGAGGGCAATCCGATAGAATTATTACACCTCACCGAGGTGTGAAACTGCAATTTATCACGGCGGCAGTGGGTTGCACGCTGATGTATTCAAGCCAATACTCTCTCTCTCTCGCTCTCTAAAAAAATAAATAGAAATTTCTATATGTATCTAGCCCGAGAGCGGGTCATGGTTGTGAGGTGACTTCTTAGACCTGTTATACGTATAGACCCAATAAAACCAATTTCAATTCTCTCTCCCTCTCTCCCCCTCCCCCCTCTCACTCTCGCCCACTCTCTTGCCATGGAGTCCGAAAGCCCGTATAGATCCACGACGGCCCGGCAGCACTGCGTGACCGCCAGCGGACGGCGGAGGACGTACGAGGCACGGCGGGCTTTGTTACCGCCTTGACACGCGGCCCCGCTGTCCGGGGGCCGCAGGGCCGCGTGGCCGCGTGGCCGCGGGGCCGCAGGGCTGCAGGGCCGCCGCAGGGCCGCCGCAGGGGCAGGGCCGCAGGGCCGCACTGTGCTCACCGGAGCGAGGCCGACACGGCGGCCGTGGCTGAGAGGGGTTTCAGGGCGGCGCGCGGCAGCGGCAGTCTCACGCCGGAGGCCCGGAGCCGCGGCCTGGAGGCCTGGAGGCCCGTAGGCCCGGCCGCCGCTGATTTAGTGTGCTCTTGTGCGCCGGCGGACGTGAGCGCGGCGCGGCGGCGGCGGCGGGGCATCTGGGTCGGCTGATTCCACTTGTTTCGCAGACGTATAAGAACATTATCCAGGCTCTCCGCCGCGGCCCCGGCTCGGCTCCGGCACGGCTCCGGTGGAGTGCGCGCTCGCAATAACAAGGTCACCTCTCAGGAGGGGCTCCGTGAGCTCCGGGCCGGCTCCGGGGCGGACATGGTGTAGGCGATGACTGCGATCATCCTGCTTTACGGGCGCCGCCCTTGTAGCCGCCGTGGCGCGAGGCGGGGCGGCGGGGCGCGGCGGGCTGCTCCGTCGTCCCTGGAATTGCACCATCTCTCGTCGCGGCGTCTGCCCCGCCCCCGGCCGTCAGAAGCGCGGCCCACGCACCGCTCCGGCTCCGCGAACAGCCGTGACGTTCCCGGCCGCGGAGACGATCCAGCGCGTGAACACGTTCATGAAGTTGTCCCGGCGCACGGCGCCTGGCGGGTAGGCAACCTCGGTGCCCGCGTGTGCACGCGTGTCGGGCGGGCTGGCCTATCTCTGCACCCACAGGCGCTTAGTAGCAGGCCGGCTGCACTTACTTGGCACGGCACGCGCCTCTTCCGACGCCTCTCTCTCTCTCTCTCTCTCTCTCTCTCTCTCTCTCTCTCTTCCCCCTTTCTTCTCCGGCTCGGCAAAATGGGAGGGTATAAAAACTAAGTAGCGATCCCGCGTATCCCATACCCATACCCATTAGCTGTTCCAGAGCTCCTCATTTTATCGCGGGCGATACGGGGGCAGCGCCTCCCTCCCTCCTTACGTTTTCCCTTCCTTTCCTCGTACATTTTTTTCGCCTCTCTTTCTCCATCTCTCTCGCACTGCCAGGAGGGCCGGGCGGCGTCGTGCGCGCGCGCTCACACACCACACAGTTCAGGCGGCGGCAGGCGGCGCATCGCAGCCCGGAGGAGATCGCAGATCTAGATTCTAGATTTCAGCGGTTTCCCGCCCGCGTTTACCACCGCTCGCGCCGCCCACAATCTAGATGATGGGCCTGGCCGAGGCAGCGCTCCTTCCGCCGGCCTCGCCGCTGTGCTCCGCCCCGCCCATCCTGTAAGCCGGGCGGGCAGCGTGGCGCGGCCTCGGCTTCGGCCGCCGTGTGACACTGTGGCGGTGCCGGCCGAGGCCGCGCCGGCCGTGCCGACACTGAGATAACGACCGGCTTTCTGCGGCGAGTATCGGCGAGGGGACGCGGCCGTGTGCGTGCGGCCGAAGCCCGGAGCCCGGAGCCCCCGGGATCATCTGGAGCCGCCGCTCTTATTTCTGTGGGGCGTACTGCGTACTGCTGTGCGCCTCGGGCAGCAGAGCTGGGCGGCGACGCCACTGCCGGCAAACATTCAAACAGTTATTTCTTTTGCCGCGCGCCTTTCATCCTCTCTCTGCTGCTGCTGCTGCTGTTGCTGCGGGTGGTGCTGCCGCGCTGCGCCTTGCAACTTTCTTATTCATCCGCGGGGCGCAAAAGTAAAGTAGCCGGCGAGAGAAGTTTGCTGTACCGGGCGGCGGTGCGCCGGAATGCTGCCGCCGCCGGGGCCCCGCGGCGTTGGCCCTGCGGGGCGGGCAGGGCGGTCCCGCCGGGGTCCTGCGGGGTCCTGCGGGGTCCTGCGGGGAGTCCTGCTGCTGTGCATGCGCGGTGCGGTGCGGTGCGAGTGTAAAAGTTGGCCGGCCAGAGCATGCTGGAGGTGGCGGGGCCGCTAGCAGCGCCAGGCCTGTGCTGAACTGCCAAGCGTTAGCCAGGCATTAGCCAGGCGTTAGCCAGGCGTTAGCGCTGCCGGACCGCGCCCTTTCTGCGCTGGCTGCGCCGGGCTTTGATACCCGGCCGGCCGCAGGCCGCGCCCAGCTCTGCACGGCTGGCCTAGCGCTGCCACTGCGCCGCCTCGCCACCGCAGGGCCCCGCCGGCCCCGCCCCAGAGCCGCGCCGCGCCGCGCCGCGCCGCTGGAGGAGGAGTATTTAATTAGGGAACACAACAACCTGCGAGCAAGTTGGCATTGTTCCTGGAACTGGTGACTCTCGCAGCCATTAGCTTGCTTGCCGGTGGTACTTGCTAACCGCCACCGTGCCGTGCCGTACCGTGCCGTGCCCGGCCCCGCCGTACACACTCCGCCGCGTGCAGTCGCCGGGCTTTAACTGGCGAACTTACTTATTATATGCCCGTGCTTCGCAGTATAAGCACAACGAGCAGCTACGTTTTCAGTGGATTTATATTTTGTTCGTTACTTTTTCTCGTTACCCCCTCTTTTCCCTTGTGACTCGGACTCGAATGTATGTCTTGTGGCTCGGATGGTGACACGGCCCGGGCGGACGCCGGCCGGGCGGGGACGTCTCGGGGGATAGAGACGGGCGGAGAGGAAATGAGTGCGGGACGACCTCCGCGCCACGGCCGCCGCCCCCGCGGCCTCCGCCACGACGGGCACGTGCCGAGGACCACGCCGCCGCCGTCCCGCGTTCGATAGCACGGCCGTGCACGTCCGCCGACCCGACAGGGGGCCGCCAGCCGTGCTGCTCGGCCGCGAGGCAGACCCGCAGGGCACGCGCGCGCGGCGGACTGCCTGCCCAGCGCGGCGCCCGCGGATCGCCGCATGTGAGGCGCTAGCCCCAGGCAGGCGGCGCGGCGACAGAACCAACCGACTGCGCTTTTGACGCGGCTGCCATGGGGAGTGGAACTCGTTAGGCTACCGGTCAGGGCGGCGGGCCGAGCTGTGCCGTGCTCTTGTGGCCTCACCTGCCTGCGCGTGTGCGTGTGTGTGTGTCGGTGTGTGTGTGCGCGTGTGTGGCGTAGACGTCTCTGTCCCAGCCCCACCCGCTCTCCAAACGGTACGTGGTCAAGCACTGCTGTCTCTCTCAGTCCCACTCTCTTGCTCTCTCTCTCTCTCTCTCTCTCTCTCTGTTTGCCTCTTCCTGGAGCGGCGAGATGGCCGAGCGGTGCCGAGTCGAGCCGAGAGGAGCCGAAGGCCCAGCCGGGGCAGGTATGTCGGTGGTGACAACGCCCGGGCGAGCCGAGCCGGGCCCGGGGGTGGCGGGGGGGCGTCGCGTCGGGACGGCAGCCGGATGTTATCAGTCCCGGCCATCCAAGTGGCGATCCGTCACTCGGGGACACAGCGCTGCCCGACGCGGCCGACGCGGCCCGTGCCGGCGTGCCACGCCCGAGGCTCAAACCCGGCTCAGGCGCGCTGGATATCCGGGTCGGCCCAGAGCCCCCCTCCCCCTGCACTCTCTTCTCGCTCACTCTTTCTCTCGCTCTCCCTGTCGTTTTTCCGCAAGCTCACAACTTCCCTTCGGCTCTGGGAAGCGCCGGCGGCGGCGCGCCGCGCGACCGCACGCGTTCGCCGGGGATATAAATAAATCGGGACAGATAGAGAGGAGGCGAGGTGAATGTGGTGGTCGGGGCGGGGGGGGGGGGGGGGGGGGTGCAGGGGGGACAGGGGGGGGGGCAGCAACAGCATGCAGACGACGCAGCTTGGTGGGTGCGGGTGGCGGGGGCCGCGGAGCTATCGCCATCCTGAGATGGAATCACTCTCCCGGACGAGGAGCTCAGGCCCCTGCCCAGCAGCCGCGTCCGGCCGGGCCGCTTCAAGCCCCGCCAGCAGAGCCGGGCGTCGCACGGGAGCCAATCGTAAATTAGGCTCCGGCGGCGGTGAGTTATGGCAGACGCGCGGCCCGACGCGGCAACTCGACGCCGCGCCCGTCAGCAGCCGTGCCGTCGCCGGCCGAAATCCGGCGCGGCACGAGACGGGGCGGGGCGGGGCTCAGCTGGAGCAGCCGCGCGGGGGGCGTGGGGGCGGCCGGGGCCCCGGGCAGACAGCGTCCCAGCACGGCTCGCCGAGCCCAGAGGTGCGTGCCGCCGTGCCGCCGTGCCGCCGTGCCGCCGCCGGTGCCGGCAGCGCCACGCAGCGCGTCGCGGCGCCCGCGGGGAGGCATAGAACGCCGCGTGTGGGGCCGCGGCCCGGCCGCCGAGGCCGACGCTCTTTCCAATTTTGGGGAGTGCTGTCTGCTCTCCCCTCCCCCCCGCGGTGGCAACGCCGCGGAAGACGCCTGCTCTCCCTCTCTGTCCGCGTGTGGACGGCGCCTCTCTCCCTAGTCTCCGGTACTGGCTCGTCTAGGCTCATCTACGTCTACCCACCCCGTCGGGTAGCCTGCAGTACGCGAAAAGCTAGAGGGAGAGAGAGAGGAGAGAGAGAGAGAGAGAGAGAGAGAGAGAGAGAGAGAGAGAGAGAGAGAGAGAAAGAGAGGGGGGATGGGGGTGTCGCGCCGCCTGAAAGTGATAACACAGTGCCGCCCCCGCGTCTGCTGCCGCTGCTTGTGAACAGAGGGCCGCTCTATCTGCGGCGAGGCGAGCTCCGGGGCTCCAGGGCACGGCGTAGGGAGAGGCTCTGCCCAACTGTGCCGCTGGTGACTGGGCCTCGTCCATCACTCTATTAAGTTATTATCAGTGCGCCCTGAGCCCGTCCCTCTGATACGCGTGACAAGCAGCCATCAGCGGCACGGCGCGCAGCGCTCCCCCGCGCCGGCCACCACTCACCCCGCACCCCCGCGCCGCGCTGCACGCCATGCACCACCACCCCGCCGTACTCCTCGGCGGGGGCTACCTGACCCGGCCTGCCCGCCCAGCAGCGCCCCGGGATTATGATTATGACGAACGGCACGAGTGGTGTGTTTTCTCCGGGGCCGCGCACCGCACCGCACCGCCGGCTCGCACGGCGAACACACTCCAGATTCGTATCGAAGTTCGCCGCGTCGCGACGGCGGCGGCGACGGCGACGGCGACGTAGAGCCGCGGGCTCCGCGGAGTTGGAGGGGGGCGCTCCCGATACAGAACAGCCGCGGCTGCCGCCGGCTCGCCCCGCCCCGCCCCGTCCGTGTCGCCCACCCGCGCAGTCTGTCTGCGAACGGATACGCGGCCACGGGACGCCCCTGCGGGAGGGGGGGGGGGGGGGGGCTGCCGCCCGCCGCCGAGCCTTGTTGTTTTAGCCTCCATCATTTTGCTGTTTATATCGCGATTTATGGGTGCGTGGCCTATTGGCCGTTGCAGTTTCTGCAATCTCGGGGCCGGGATCGTGCCGCCCCACGCCGGCCGCCCGGCCCAGCCCCGGCACGGCCCGGACGGCCCACGGCAACAGCTCAGCGTCGCGGTGCGCGCGGCGCAGAAGGGAGCGTAAAACATGATTTACGGCGGCGGCGGAACGTCGCTGGGTGGCACGACGACGTCGCAGAGCGTCACAGGGCGGTGCGGCGGCGGCGCACGGAGTGAGTGCAGCGCGCGCCCCGCCCCTGTCGCGTGTGTGGGCGTTGTTGTGCCCCCCCGCACGCGCCGCCGCCGCCGCCGCCGCCGCCACCGCCCGCTCGGTCGAGTGGGTCGTTGTCGTCCAAGTGCCGTGCGGTGGTGTGGCGCGCGGTGCCGTGTGAATAGGTGTGCTGTGCGGTGCCGCCGGCGGTGGCCGCGGCGGCGGCGGGGCCATCACCCCCTTACCTCACATCCAGACGTCTCGCGGCCGCCGCGTCGCCCTCCGCTCGCCCTGGCTGGGGGCTGGCGGGGGAGCTGGCTGGCTACTTCGCAGCACGAGGAGGGCAGGGTCGGCGAGAGCGCCGCGACGCAGTTCCCCTCCTTACTTAGCTCATGTCAGCCGCGGGGAAAGCAGCGACGTGTTCTTATTATATTTCTCGACCCGCCGCCATCCGAATGAGAAGTCGTTGTCCTGGAGTCACCCGCTGCCCCCGGCCGCTCCCGGCCGCCCCCGCGGCGCCGCCTCCCCCGGCCCGGCCGCAACCCCTTCCGGTGCGGGAACAGCTGTGGCCGTGCGCTGCAGCCGGCGCGCGCCTCCCCCCCCCCCCCCCCCCTGCCCCTCGCATCATCACACTCCCCGAATAACCATTAGCCACACTTAATACTTTGCCGCGCCGACTGCTGCTGCTGCTGCTTCGGCGACGACTTGGTGAACATCATGTTCATGATCATGTTCATGATCATGTTCATGATTGGAGCTGTGCTGCGCTGTGAGAGGCGCGCGCCGCGTCAGCAGCACTACCCGTGGCAGACGCTGCGGCGGGGAGGTCAGTACGGCCTCGCCCTGCTGAGCCGCCCGCTCTGTCGGTGACGGCCTCCCCCTCTCCCCCCACGACAACACGACTGTCCCCGGATTGACGTTATACGCCCTTTTAGTGGGCATAAAAATGAAGTGAGGACAGAGCGGCGAACGGGCTTCATTCAATTCACGGCGACAGTCCTTTTCCAGTCGGCGTTGCCGACACATACGCCTCACATAAACCGCTGTTCACGGTTTGGGGGGGGGGGGGCGTATGGGGGGCCGGGGGCCGCCTTGGGACGTTTCTGCCATTCGCGCTGCCGCATGTCTGAGCATCTCTCTGGCGGCCGTGCGGCGCAGCGCGAGTTGTAAAACCTGAAAAAGAAACGGCGGGCGGCGCGCGCAGGAGGAGGAGGAGAGAGAGAGAGAGAGAGAGAGAGAGAGAGAGAGAGAGAGGCGCTGCAGCACGGGGGCGAGACGCCGCCGTCGCCGCCCATGGAGGGGAGGCGGAGAGGGGAGGGCAGACAGGAATAGGACGGAGCGGGACGGGGCCTTAGCCGGCAGCATCGTCCTGCCTTGTCGTAGGGCTGACTGTCCCGGGCCGCTACCGTGATGCCGGCGGCGGCGGCCCCCACGACAACGGATAGGAGTAACTGCCAGCGGCGACGACGCGGGCCGGCCGAGGCTGCAATTGACGCGCCCGCGGCTCTGCTGGGCTCTGCTGGGCTGTGCTGGGCTGTGCTGGGCTGGACACACACACACACACACACTCACACACACGCACGGCACGGCCACACGCACGCACCGCGGCCGTTAATCGCGCCGCTGGCTCTCGGGGCCCCGGCTTTGTCTATTATGCGGTCGACTCAATTGAATTTCCGGACGAGATGAGATGAGATGAAGCACGCATCGCGCGCCCGAACGACGGCGACGTACACACACACATGCACACGCGCGCCCGCAGCAACGCAAGCGGCAGCGCGTGGAAATGGAGGGGGTGGGGGGGTGGGGTCTAAACACACCTAAAGTACTCGTAACGGGGAGTACACTGCGAACTAGCTCGGCGCGGTGCGGGACGGGGAGGGTGGGGTGTGCTCTGGTCTGTGTGGGGGGCACCGTGCCTCACCGGGGGAGGTATTGTCGCAGCGCACTGTAACGCCGCGGGATGTATTACCCTTCTCGGTGGGGGATTCATATCCCGCCCGGTCGGCACCGGTGCGGTGGTCGGCTCCCTCCTGCCGTGCTCACAAGAGAGCTTTGCCGACGTCGGCGCCCCCTCGGCCCCGCCGGCCCCCGCCCCGTCCTGCCTAGGCCGCGCTCCGCGTTGCCCCCGTTCCCGTGTCCTTTTGCGAGGGCCTTGGGGGGGGGGGGGGGGGGGGCTCCGGCACCGGGGCATACCGCGCGGGGTTTTACTGGTCCTCCTGCGAGGCCGCCGAGCGTAAACCGCATAACTCATAACCCCCCGCAGTGCCGAGGCCCAAGGGCGGACACGCGGCGGGGCGGCGGAGGTAGGCGGTGGGCCCCCGTCCCGTACATGGGGACCCGACCCGACCCACCCGTGGGGTTGAGGGGCGGACCCGGCGCGGCAAGGTCCCCCCGCGCGCAGTGCACAAGGGTACCGAGACAAGGGTCGTAAAGGGGCGTGGCGGGGCGTGGCGGGGTGGGTGGTCCTATGCAATCCTCATTTCGCGAGCACCGCGCCGATGAAACAGCCCCGCCGTGGTAATCACGGGCCGCCCCCGCCGAAGTGAGCTGTTTTCATGCAACCTCCTCCACCCCCGCTGAGTGTGTGTGTGTACAAGAAAAGGGCTGCTTCTCGCCGTCTCGGCGAATGCACCGAGAGAAGCAAAGGGGCGCGCGTCGTGGCCTTAACAGCCATGAAACTCATCATGGTCGTGGGGCGGCGCACGGGCAGGATCAGGGATGAAAGGAGGGGAGTGAGACGGAGAGAGAGAGAGAGAGAGAGAGAGAGAGAGAGAGAGAGAGAGGGGGGGGGGGGGAGAAAGAGAGAGCTCTGTCTGCCGCGGATGGCCCGGACGATGTTGATGCAGCGCCAAACGAGAACTCGGTCGTGGAGCCGGTTCGTCATTTTACTTTGATGCGTCGGAAATGCGTGGCGCTGGCACGGGGGCACTTTGAGACGGCGAAGACGGCGGCGGCAGCGGCGGCAGCGGCGGCAGTGGCGGCAGCGGCGGCAGCGGCGGCAGCGGCGGCAGCGGCGGCAGCGGCGGCAGCGGCGGCAGCGACGCGTCCCCGCCCCCGCCCCGCCATACTGCACACACGCTGCGGCTGGGTACTGTGCCCGGAGCCGGAGCTAGCGGGCTGAAGGGAAAGGCATTTGGGGCGTAAGTACGCACGCACACACACGCGCGCACACACGGCGTATTCGCCAGGATTATGCACGTTCCGGGAACCGTCGCGTATGAGTGCGTTGACTCCTCCCCGCCTCGGTAGTAGCGTCCCCAGCGGCCCGGCACACAGGCTCCGTAATGCACCGCCGAGAGGGGACCGGCAGCCGGCAGCACCGCTCCGGGGAGCTGACGGGCCGACGCCTCCCAGGACACGTCGGACGTATCGTGTCGTTTGCGGACACAACCGCGGACGCGGCGGCGGGGAGGAGAGGCGACTGTGACGACCGCCCGTACCCATCCGCCGCCGCTGTTGTCAATGGGGCTGTCCGGCTCTTTGCGGTGGAGCAGGCTGTTCGGCCGCTCTGTAGCGACAGAGGACCTACGGCGATGTTATTCTCTTGTCATTTCGGGAGGGCGGCAGCTCGGGGCGGGGCCGGCGGGCGCCACGCCACGCCACGCGGCGCGCGACACAGTGCCCGCGGGAAGCGGGGCTGGCAGGTTGGTATCATTTATTCAGGGACAAGTCGGATTATCAGATTCTCAGGCAGAGCGGCTCTGGCGAGGGGTGAGGGGGGGGGGGGGGGTTACAGCCGCGCACAGCCAGCCGTTCGCGGTGCCGCGGCCGCAGCCAGCCCCGCTGTGGCCCGCTGTGGCCCCGCCCGCCTGCCTGCCTCTGCGGGCTGCGGTGCTCTGCGGCCGGGAAGGGAGGCCGCCCTTGTTTCGCCCGCGGTCCCGTACCGCCCGGCAGTGTGCGCGATGGATAACCGCTCTTTCTGCGGGGCGAGGCCAGGTTTACCGCTCAGAACCGATTGATTCCCGCGCCGCAGCCTTGGTCGCCGCGCCCGCGCTGCGCTCCGCGGGGGGTCCGGGGCGGTGCGGCGATGCGTGCTGCTTTTGAGGCAGGACGAGAGATGGATTGCTGCTCTGCTTTCCCTTCCGCAATCTCTGATGGATGGCAAAGGGGTCGCGGGGCGCGCGCCGACACACACGCGCACACACGCACACACGCACACAATTCGTCCGTTTGTCTTGCTGTGGCTTCCGGGCCGGCCTGGCCCTGGCACCACACCACCACCACCGTCAGCAGTGCGCGGCGCGCTTCGTGGGGGGCGTACCGCCGCACGCACACACACGCACGCACACACACACACATGCGCGCACAGAAATCTCTTTTGCGCCGTCGCCCAGCGCTCGTCGCCTCGCGCAGCCGCAGCCAGCCTCCGTGAGGGCCTCCGTGAAGGCGCTGCCGCCGCCGGCGCCTGCCCGGGGCTGCCGAGGCGCCCAGCAAGCCGGGAGACCCGGCGGCCCGGAGGCCCGGAGGCCAGGGGGCCGGGCCACTACTTTATACTTTTGTGCGGTGGAACTGTCGTTGCTCCATATTTGGGCCGCTAAGTTGGCAGACGCGATGAAATATGCGGGCTTATGCGTGCGCGGGCGCCGTGTGTGTGTGTGTGTGTGTTCGTGTGTGTGCCTGCCCCTTCCTTCTGGAGGGCTGTGCAGCGGCAGTATGCTGTTCGCGCCCATTGTGCCCCCGCCTTGCTCCGGCCCCCGCGGGCCGTTCCCATACGCGGACATGCAGGGGACAGTGTACCATTATGGCTCTGCCTGCTCCGCCTGCTCTGCCCGTGTGGCCCGAGTGTGTTTTGAATTCCCCACCCCCGTTCCGGCGCCCCCTCTGTGCCGCGCCCCGCGCAAGTACAGGGCGAGCTGCGCGGGGCTGCGTGTGCGGACGGGGGGCCGGCGGCTGGGACGGCTGTATGGCCCGCTGAGCGCCGCGATGCTCGTCGTGAAAGCGTATGAAAGGGGGACGCAGGGGGATGCAGGCAGCCGCTATGGGCAGCCGCTATGGGCTGTCTGCATCCCCGCCGGGGACGGCGTGCACTCCGAAGGGTTGACAACCCTAAGTTGGAGTGTACGCACCATTGCCGAGTGCTGGTGACTACCAACGATCACTGAGATCATTCTGCACCACGGTTACTGGCTTGCTGATCGCCGGTGATTACTCGTCGACTGCGACCGGTTACCGAGATACTGGCCAAAATCACCGGTAACCCAGGAACGCGACCTCGCGATCCAGCGGGTGTGAAGAGTGTCACATTCCTTCGCGATGTCGTATTCGTGGATCGCCGGTGTTCGCTGGGGTACCCTGCTTGGTTGCCGCTGATTACCATTAAGCATTGCATGCCTGCCGAGGCGATTGCACGCGATTCCCGGAGCTGTCAACCCCTCGGGCCCGTCTCTCGTGAAATCAATCCTGTGTGCAAACTTTTAAGTCATAGAGCTGCACGTTCTTCCAGGTATAGCAGCAGCAGCCCCGGACCCCGGAGGCCGGCCAGAGGGGCGCATACCGCATCGGCCGTGCATGGAGGCGGCGGCCGCGGGGCACCCGGGCACCGCGCGGAGCCTGCCATTAAATTAGGCGCTGCAAAATCTGGTTTGGCCGGCGCCGCATCAGCCGGCGCGCCCGGTGCGCCCGATGCTGTTAGCGCAGGCGCGGCGCCCGGCCCCGCCAGTAATAAGCTTATCTGGCAACTTTTATGACGATCGCCAAGTTCCGGCGGCAGCGGTGGTGGCGGCCGAGGGGGCGGGGAGGGAGGGAGGGAGGGGGGGGGGGGGGGGGTGGTCAGCCGGGAGCACCTAGCCCTAGCGGCCCGGAGTCAGCTGCCCGGCCAGAGAGCGCCCGCGGGGTAGGCAGTACCGCACTACGCGGCTGACCGCCGGCTCTGCCTGCCCCGCACGGCGCCGCCACGCGCCGCTGGGAGCAGTCGGGAGTAAATCAGCGCGGCCGCGGCCTCCGCCCGGCGGGCTCCGCCCTCTCGGTCCGCGCGGCTCCGCGCGCCCGCAGTCGGCAGGCAAGGGGCGTAATCCTTGTTTTTCATGTCCTCCGCGCCGCGGGAAAAGGGTTTTGATTCCAGCTCACCGACCGCGCCCCACGCCCCTTTACGTCAGCTCTACGGGGATCGGCATTAGCGGCTTGCGCTCGTATGTCCGTAGAGTTTCTCTCTCTCTCTCTCTCTCTCTCTCGCTCACTCGCTCGTTTGCTCTGCCCTTCTCACCGATTTGTCGAATAATCGCGTGAGTGCGTGTGGCGCAGCCTCAATGGTCCTCTTTCATGTCCTTGTCGTCCTGTGTGTGTGTATGTGTCTGAGTGTCCTGTGAGCTGCCGCGTGAGCCCTCAAAAGCTCCGCAAAGCGCGCCTAATTGGTGTGCCGCTCTGAGCGCTTCTCTGCCGCGTGCGGCGCGTGCGGCGGTGGCCGGCGCCATGTGCCCGAGCTGGCCGGCGTCCGTGCCGCCACGCTGGGGACGGTGCTGCCGCCACTGCCGCCGCCACTGCCGCCGCCACTGCTGGGGGGCGCCGCAGAGCAGAGGACCGCGGGGGACCAAGCCCGTCAAAGGCGTTCGCTCGCTACATCTAGGTCGACAGCAAGGAGATGTTGCGCAGGTGGCACGTATACCGGGTCAAGGAGTCGGTGATGGAGGCCGCCACGGGCGGTAAAATATAATTTTCTTAAAAAAAACATGGGTTGGGAATAAACGCAACGGAGTGTTTCGCAGACCGACATTGGAAATTCATTGAATTGCGTTAATGAGAGGGCGGCGAGGGCAGGCGTCGTCGTCGGGGCTCACGGAGGTAATATCTTATTGCGATTAGAATTGGAGGCGTTTCCGACTCGCACAGCGCTTTTCCTCCCCGCCCCCCTGTCTCTCGCTCTCGCTCACTCCGTCGGGTCCCGTCCTGCTCGGAGGGTACACATTGCCGCCAGTATTATGCTAGTGTATTGCCCTCCCCGGCCCGTGCTGATTCAGTGCGCGGGGCGGCCAATTAATTCATAAGTCCAGCTCAGCATCACTGGTTTTGCTGCCTCCACACCTTACGCCTCCGCTTGGTCTTCCTCCCCCCCCCCCCCCCCCCCCTCTCTCTCTCTCTCTCTCTCTCTCTCTCTCTCTCCTCTCTCAGTCTATCGCTGATTTTCATCCTTTTCGCCTCGGCGAGCAAACACATACTCCTCCTCCTCCCCTCCTCCTCCTTCCTCCGTGGTCTCGGGTGGGGGCAGGGGGCCGCGCAGGGGGCTGGGGGAGCACCGAACGCTCGGTGCTCGTTGGTGGCGGGGCATCATCCGTGTCTGCCTGTCTCTCTTGCGCTCATCACCGGCTGTTTGCTTTCGCTACAAAAAGGACTGCAAGTAGGTCCAAAGCCAGAGAATGCGGCCAAATAGACCCCTCCCCCCTCTCTATATCTCTATCCCTCTTTCTCTGTCTCTCTTCCTCTCTCGCCGGGTTCCACCGCCCGTCTTGCTCGTCCTCTTCTTTTAGCTATTACCTCCGTGATTAGTGGACAGTCGCCATCGCCCCGCAGCCCCGCATCTCCCGGCCGCTTCTGCCCTGTTTGCTCCGGAGCTCCCGGCTCGCGGGGATTAGTTCAACTTTTCGCGCGCCGCGGAACACACGCCGGCCGCGGGACACTGACGCGCACCCCAGGTAAACCAAGGTGACTTTCACTACAGCGAAAGTCACCTTTCGTTGGTTCAACCACTAGATAGTTGCTTCAACGCAATTCAAGTTCTTCAAACGAAATTTAAGTCAAACAAAATTTGATGCTTGTCTGCTGAAAACCTACCGAAACTTTAGTTGGGACCACTTATCTTTTTTTTTTTTTTTGTCCGTGCGGAGGAAAAGAGCGAGAGGAAGAGGATGGATAGACAAAGAGGTGGTGGAATCAATGCGTGTGCGGAGCGCTGGCCTCGGCTGGCACCGTCCCAGTGCGGCGGCCGTTGACCGCCGTTGACGGTCGTCACCGTCATGGTCGCCTCGCCCCGCGTGATGCATCGCGTCGCGCCGCGTGGGACGGACGGCGCACGGCCGCTTGAGCGCCGCCGCCGCCGCCGCCGCGTCAATCGTCGTCCGAGAGGGACAACACCATTCCAGCCGACAGGTGCACCGATCGTGCTGTGCTGAGTGGGTCGCGAATAAATGCATGCGGTCTCGGTGCAGCGCGGCGCAGAGCGGGGCAGGCCGCCGCTGGCAGCGCGGAGCGCGCGGACAGCGTCTGTCAGTCAGCAGTGCGTGCGCGCGACGCGACGCGGTGTTCCAATTTGCCGTGAGTGCACTCCAGGTGTGCACGGCCGCATAGCGGCTGCTGTAAAGTGGAGCGGAGTGGCGCGGGGAAGTCGTTACTGCACTCGGGCGGCAGAGTGAGCGCGCCGCGGCCGGCTGGGGCGGCCGGTGCGGGGAAGAGGGTGTGAACAGCGGAGGTGTTGGATGGAGTCCTTGTCAGTGGTGGCCAGCGCCGCCTGTCACGCACGGCGGCGAGCCTCGCAGCGTAGCACAGCGCGGCACGGCGCGGTCCTGACCTCAACCCGCCCCGCCCTGCCCTGCCCCGGGAGCGGAGGCGAGTCGGGTCGGTCAGCGACGCCCTCCGCCCCCCGGCCGCTGCGGTGGTCCCGTCCCGGCCAGACGGCGATCGTCACACAGTGTTGCTGACAGGAAGCGGGCACTTAGGGCTGGGAAGCGCCCCGCAGCGCGTCCCGCTGCGTTGCGCTGGTCCAGCCTGGCCCGGCCCGGCTCGGGGCGTTGTACCCCTTCCAGTGGTGGCCAGCGGCAGCGGCAGCAGTGGCGGCCACGCGGCTGCCACGGCCGTTTAGACTCACAAATGCGTGTCGTCTCGCGCGACACGAGTGGCCGGGGCGGTGGCGGTGCTCGGGCTTGGGACGGCTGGGACTGCTCCCCCCCCCCCCCCCACAGTGTGCTGCGGCCGGCTGCGGCCTGCAGAGTGGGGCTGGCCGGCCGCGGCGTTCCCAGGTGTGAGACTTGATGGCGGCGGCGGATCGTTGTGGAACTTCTCCCCGCCGCTGCTGGCCGGACGCGGACGCTTCTCCGTCGGATGCGACGCAGAAACCGTCGCGGCTCGCCGTGAGGGAAAAATTTCTTCGGGGAATGGAAGATGTTAACGCTAAGCCGCGGCGGCTTTGGGGCGGCCTCGTTGTGTGTCATGACGGATTGTCATCGTGCGCCCCGCGGCAGCGCCGGCGGTGTACCCAGATGTGCGCGCGGCGGCCTGACGGCGGAAAAACAAACGGCCTCGCCCCGTGAGCCGGCGGCGTGCCAGTCACCACGGCCGTGGCCCGGCCCGCGGCGGCCGTGACATGACAGCCACACCCCCGTCAATGCCGTCTGGGACGGGATGAGCGGCGCGCTGTTTGTGCTGCCGCCACCGCTGATGGAGGCTGCGGTGAGGAGCGCGGCGCGGCGCGGCGCCGCCCCCGGTCGCGTGCTTACACACGAGCCATGAGCCCCGCTCCGCGGCGTTACCATGGCGCCGTGCTGGGTAGGCAATGCCGGCGGCGGCGTGCGCGCGTGCGCTGCGGGCCGGCCTATCCCAACAACCGCAGGCGCGCTGCCGCTGCCCGGAGTGAGGGGCCGCGCCGACGGGAAGACGCGTGCCGTCCCCGCTCCGTCCCTGGAGGGTTGATTCTGCTCGCGGGCCTCGCCGTCCTCGCCGGCCGGGGGAGGACTGACGTACGCGCATCCCAGCGTTCTCCCCACGACCCGCCCGAAGTACGGGGGAACACGGAAGGCGATGCGTTCCGGTCAGCAAATTGTGCGGAATAAAGCCTCGGAGGGGCGGAGGGTGGAGGGAGAGGCGCGGCCCGCTGTCGTGACCACGGTGACCAGCGTGACGGCTCCGCGGCGGGGCCGTGGCGGACCGCGGATAACGCGCGTGGCGCCGGGGATTAGCTCACCATTACTGCCCGTTACGGAGCACTGAAGGGGCATAAAACCGGCTGCCCCGCCTCCGCCCCGCCGTCCCTACCGGGCCCCGCCCCGGTGTGTGCCGGCTGCCGGCGCGGCGCTCCCGCCGTGCGACCGCAGTCATTCGTTCTGGTCGCCGCCGAGGGTCGGAACCGCCGGAATTCGCGGGGACTTGTCGAAGTTAGGCCGGTCTGTAAGCTTTCAGGAGGGGAAAGCTTCTTTGGGTAAGTCCGGGGTAGCAGGAGGCAGGGAGCAGCGGGGGTCTCGCCCGGCAGGGCCGTACTCCGGGCCTCCGCGAGCGGGGGCCTGCCAACGGCCCTGCCAACGGCCCTGCCAACGGCCCTGCCAACGGCCCTGCCAAAGCCCTGCCACGGACTCTGCCCATGGAGCACCCAGGAGCCTCCAAACTCCCCTTGCGTCTCCAAGTTGGGCCGGGCCGCCAACCGCGGAAGGCCCCCCTCCTCTCCGCCCGCCCTTTTCCTCCCCGCACGGCCTACCTCACCTCACGGGCGCTCCGCGCGCACCTTGTGTGCTGCGGTGTGATTTTCGTAGTTCCAGACATCGTTGTTAGAGAACAGAGAAGGATGCTGCTTCTGCTCCCGAGACAACAACTGAACCCACTCACCGGTCCCGGGCCGCGGGGCTCGGCGAAAGCTTCTACTTCTACTTCCTGCCGTGTTGCGTCTTTCTTCTCTCGGGGGCGTCGAGCAGCCAGCTAGTTCGGGAAACAACTTGAAAGGTGGTTTCGCCGGCACACCGGTCGGGCTCCCAGGCAGGACTCGGGCCCCGGCCTCGGCAGAGCAGAGGCACCCCACCCCCACTGCAATCCTTTTCCCGCCGCCGGGCGAAGGGAGTAAGTAATCCTGCCGAGCAGAAGCCGAGCTCGGCCGCCGCTGCCTCCGCGCCTTGACGCCTCCGCGCCGACGACGCGGCACTCGATACTCGATGACGACTCTGGTTACTCCTGCGACCCCTGCCGGCGGCCGCCGTGCCTCCGTGCGGACTCTGCGGGCCCCGGTAGACTGACGCGGGAGCACGGGTGGCCGTCGGGTGGCCGTCGCTAGGTCCGTCAGGAGTGCAGCCCGCCCGCAGCTACGGCGCGCGGGGGCCTCGGACACGTCCCACCCCAGTGGCCGGCCGGCGGCGGCCCCCCGCGGAGTGCACACGTCCTGCTAGGGCCGCGGGGGCCGCGGGGGCCGCTGCAGCTCTCCCGCCGGGGCCGGGGTCTCCGCAGAGCCCTTAAGTGCTGGCCCCACACGCCTCGCGTCCGCGTTGCGTGAGCCGCACCACGTAGTGCTCTTCGACGCCGCCGCCCCACCCCCTGCCGCCCCCCGCCCGCCGCCTCATCTCTCGGTAATGCCCACATCTCCCCCGGACGCGTCCTGTCGGCTGAATACCGAAATTTGTGTGCCCGGCGGCACGGCCACCCGCACGGACCCCGAGGCCTGGAGGCGCCTGGAGGCTACAAGGCCGCGGGCCGGCCGCGCTCGCTCCTCACGCTGCCGGGGGGCGACGCGACTGAATGCCTGTACTTCCTCCCTCCCCCGCGGAATGAAGTACCGATAAAACAGAGGAGGTCTATCACTCGCCTTAGGTGAGGTGAGGTGCGCTGACGGCGGAGAGCGGCCGGACCGGCGCGAGCGCGGAGCGCGGAATGGCGGCTTTTACGGCGCTGCACGAAACGCCTTGCTCGGCACGGTCCACCGGTGGAGGCCACGGCCGCGGTCCCGAGGTCCCGAGGTCCCGACCCCGCGTGCCCAGCACACCTAACAACGCCTCCACCCTCACCCCTCACGGGTGCTTGAGGGGGGGGGGGGTAAAATGTAAACCTTTTAAAGTTTGATCGACTTTTTTCAGTCGATATCGGTTGTAAGCTAAACGTTTTCGTCGCGAAAGGTAATCAGTCGGCCATGCCGTCGTTAAACACGCGCGTATTATCCGAGTCGTGTGGTTCGACGAGTCGTGTCGGTTCGACGCTCCCCGCGGAATGCGCGGCGCTGGGGCTGACGGACGGCTGCTGCGCTCTCCGCCCCGGATCTGCACACGCTGCGGACGAGGAGTGCGGCCGGGCCGGCGGCGCTGGCTCCCACATTGCGGATGCCGGGCGGGTCGCGCTGACTTTGTGCCGATGTGTTTTTCCCTCCCCCGTGCCGTGTGCGCGCGTGCAGCGGCCGCCTGCCCCGCCTGCGGTGTCGTCGGGGCGGCGCGGCGGTTAGGGCTGCTGCTGCCGGACTAACGCAGGGACGTCCGATCAGAGGGGTGGCGGGGGGCGCGGCGGCGGTGGCCGAGGCGGGGGCGCCGCCATGTTTTATGCAAGGGCCCCCAAGGGCCCTCCACAGTAGTATGCACCCTCGGGCAGGGCAGGCTGCGGGCGGGCTGCGGCGGCAAGGACTTGCAAGGGACTTTGTGCGGCGGGGGCGGGCCGGGGCCCCGGACCGGACTACCCCCCTGCGGCGCCGTGTCACCGACTGGACTTGGCTTTCCGAAGCCCCCACAGGCTCCGGCCCGCTCAATCATTCAAACCCCTGAGTGCTGGCAGCGGCGGCCGCTGCTGCTGCTCCTCCCTTTGCCATTGCTCAGTGTCTCAGAGGCCAAGCCGGGAAGCCGGGCACGCGGGGCACCGCGGGGCGCGCAAGGTATTGTCAGGCCCTGCGGTGCCCTGCGGTGAAGAACGCCGGGGCAGGAACAATGTACGGCGGTGGTTTCGCCCCCGTTGCTCGCGCGCCGCGCCCAGCCGCCGGTCCGTTCGTGGTTCGTTAGGCAGCGTTGGCCCCGAAGGAAGGCGTAGTTTGGTGCTCGGCGTTCGGTCCGGTGCGGCGGGGGGCGGCGGCCGGCGGCTGCGGGGCCCCTCCGCCTTACACGCCTCCCGGCGCAGGCAGCCCGCTCCGCACCGCCGCCGTCCCGCGCCGCAAAGTTGCGCTTGATTACCATGTGAAATTTTCAGCCGTCGGCCACGTTATGTGCCGTGCGGTGGCGGCCGGGGCGCGGCGCGAGGGGCGGCGCGGGAGCAGCGGGGGCCGCGGGGGCAGCGGGGGCGGGGAAGTGGCTCTGTTACGCGCCCCGCGGGACTCGCAGTCGCCTCGCATTGCCCCGTCATTTGTCCAACTTGCGACGGGGCGGACGCCGGGGCCGGCAGGCGGGCGGTGGGCCGCAGCCCTGTATGGCCGCACCAGCCGTGCACCCCACGCCACGGTTAAAGATTAAAAGTGTTGAGTTCTGTCCGAGGAGCGGATAGCGCCGCCGCACGCCTCGCAGTCAGAGAATGTCGCTTTTTTCGTGCCGTATAATAAGACGGGAGGAGATATTAGATTTCCATTCATCACTTCACCAGCTGGGAGGCTGATTGGCGGGCGGCAACTCTGCGGCTTGCCGATGCCGATATTAAATTAGCACTTCTCTCTCCCTCTTCACACTCCCCCTTCCGCGCCGGACCGCGCTGCCTCCTTGTGGAGTCGGCGAGATGCGGACCTCCCCCGAGCGAACCGCGACGCGCCGAGAATGGCGTTTGGTGGCTCTTTTAATCCACTTTGGAATTCTAATTAATTGGGTTATTTTGCATTTCTTTGACGAGCCATCTGATTGAAATGGGACGAGGGGACAACTTTTCGATTTTGCGCTCCAGGGATGATAGGACTCCCCCCCCTCTCCTTTCCGTTCCTCCCGGTCCGCGACCACACCTTTGAGGCAGTTGGATGGCCGTGGAAAGTTTTCGAGTGGCGCGGTGGGACTGGAGGAGGACCTGTACTGAGCAGGGCTCCGGCTGGGGACAGTCGGCCTTGCTGCCAAGTACTGCCAGAAATTTGTGATGGGTCGAATTTTAATAATTCTCTCAAACTGGCCATTCGAGCATGATTCTCGGGGCAGCTGATGTCAGCTAGGCATACGAGCTGCGAAATTTTTTTTTTTTTTGCAATGCGCAAGTGGGGCATACATACGCGCGGCTGGCTAAAGTTCTGGCGGCGGGAGGGTGCTGATGTTATCGAATGCGTCGCGAGTAGAGCCGACGAGGCGGGAGCCGGGCGGCGGCCGACGGAGCCGGGCGGAGCCAAGCGGACTGTGAAGCAGATAGCGACGTGCCGGGCTGCCCCCGTGCGTGCGCCGCCGTGCCGCCGCCGCTCTGCATGCGCTGCGTCGCCGTCGGGGTGCAGAGTTAGTGCCGCCTTGCAGTTCGCTCTTGTAACTGCGAGCGCGGCAGCGGCCCCGGGCGGTCCCTCTTCTCTCTGGTCACTGTTGAAGCGAGAAACGCCACAAAAGAAGAATATGATATGGATCCCGCCGCTGTTCGTGTCTGACGTATGTGTGTTGTTGTTGTTGTTGCAGGTCCCGACGCGGCCCCGGACCCGGGTCCCGGTCCGGAGGCGGGCCCGGAGGCGGCGCCGGAGCCGGCCCCGGTGTCCGGCATGGGTTCCGGGCCGAGCCCCGAGCTGGCGCCCCCCGGGGAGATGCCGCCTCCGGTCCCCGGCTCCTCCGGCCCCTCCGGCGCGCTGCGGCCCCCGCGCATCGTGGAGCACCCCGCGGACGCCGTGGTGCGCAGGAACGACCCGCTCACGCTCAACTGCAAGGCCGAGGGCCGGCCTGAGCCCTCCATCGAGTGGTGGAAGGACGGCGAGCGGTGAGTCCCCTGGCAAACAACGGGAAAAGAAATAATCGTCTCAGTCGTCAAAAAAGTTTCTTGCTGTCAACTCCCGAAAAGCTGTGACCTGACTGATGCCTATTACGTTTAACCTTAAGGCCGTCCGCGTCATGTTTGTCAAAATCCGGGTCTGGGTCTTTAATACTGTAAGGATTGGGCCGAGCGAGCAAATTTTCGAATTGATAGGTGACCCGACTGGCTGTTGGATGACTGCGTGTACACTTGTTGTTTTCGTGTACGTTGGGACGACAGACGCAGGGCTGGGAAACGGGCGTGCAGCGAATACCCGGACGGACGCATACAGGTCGGCTGAAGTGTATGTTACGGGGGGGCTGGGGGGATGGCGCGGAGGGGAGTTTTGGGCTACTCGGTGGATTAGAAGCGCGACTTGTAGTCTCGATATATTTCAGTCACAAGCACAGGTTCACAGCACAGTGGTTCACAGTGGTTTGCTCGCCGGTAGTCCACGGAGTTCCTCGCTCACTCGAGGTGGTTTCGTGACTGCCCGTCCTCGGCTCGGCAGGCCGCTCGGAGCCCGTCGAGCGCATCGGCCTCGAAGGGCTTTGTCAGCGAAACGGCGCCCCCTGTCGCCCTCGCCTCACCCGCGGCTTGCCGGCCCGCGAGCTCACAACCTGAGCCGGCCCGCCGCGGAGAGATGCTGGTTGCCTGGTCGACGGGAGGCCCGAGGGCCGCCCGTCACAGTATTCGGACAATATTAGGATGCGTTCGGTGTATTCGCTGCCCGCCCGTGTCCCGACTCTAGACGGCGTTCGCTCCGGCTGGCTGGCCGGGCGCCGAGTCCGCCTCTGCCAGCTGCGAGGCCACAGGCAGCCGACAGGCCTGGGCGGCGGGGCGCGCCTGCGGCCTGCGGAATACCGTCCCGTAGAGCGGGCGCGCGCGGCGCGTTGCCTACCCGTCGGGCTGCCGGCTGCTGCCGGCTGATGCCGCCTGCCGCTGGCTCCGCTCACTCGCTCCGTCTCTCTCTGTTGCAGGGTGTCGCCGGCCCCGCACCGCGTGCTGCTGCCCGCCGGCTCGCTCTTCTTCCTGCGCGTGGCCAGCGGCAAGAAGGAGCCCGACTCGGGCGTGTACTGGTGCGTGGCGAGGAACGACGCGGGCCAGGCCACCAGCCGCAACGCCACCCTCCTCGTCGCAGGTAAGAGTTCGCCGGCTGCGTGCCGAAGGGGAGGAGACACATTCGGCTCCCACCCCGGATTATCGCGAAACAAACAACTGGCGCAGACAGAAGCCGGCAGCGTGGCGGCGGCCCGTAATGCCCGGCAAATTATTCCACCTCTTGGAGTTGGCCGCCCTGCACGTGACCCCCCGGGCCCCGCCACGCCCTGGCCACGCCCCGGCCACGCACCGCCACGCACCGCCTCGCCGCCACCCCCGCGGCCCGTCATCCCCACCGGCGGACGCGTTATTTGCGAGACGCCAGCGCCTCGCGGTCGTAAATAAAGAAGTTTGGCGCGGTTTCGGTCTCGGGAGGGCCGGGGGCGGCGGGGGCCGGGGGCGGTGCGGGGCTGCGCGGAGCCGAGCCGGCCGACCCGTTGGGCCGCGGGGCAGCCGTAAGCGCGGCCGCCGCCGTCCCCGGTCATCAGGGGCTGCCGGCCGCTGCCCGCGTCTGCGGTGCCAGAAACACGTCACACCACCAGGCCGTGAGCTGCTGTTGCTGTTACAGCGCGGAGGTTCTCGGTCGGTCGTGATAAGCCCTTAAAATGAAAAGATCCGTTAATTAATGTTTCTCTCTCTCTCTCTTTCTCTCTCTTTTTGCAAGGGAACTTCCGCGAATAGCTTTACTGTACTACTCGAGCTTATTAAAACGCAAAAGCCGTGCGGTCTCTCGCCGCCTGATATGAGAACGCGCGAAACTACGCGCTTTATTGCGCCCGCTTCCCTATCCACCTGGCGGGACGACGAGACAAAGAGAAAACTTGATACGGGCAGGCAGGCAGGCGGCCACCCGGCGGGGTGGGGCGGCTGCTGCCACGCCCCGTATCTCTGCGATACCTCGACGTGCTGTGCCGTGCAGTGCGGTGTTGCGTTGCAGCGCGCAAACTTTTCCTCTTCGGACTAATTTCCCCCCTCTGCAAATAAAAGCCAAAGCTGAAAATAAAACGTGCAAAAAGAATTGTTCGTTGTATAATTTTGGGTTTCCCGTGGGACCCCGCGTGCTGTCGCTGTCCCGCGTCCCGCTGGCTAGCGCCACCCCGGGGCGCCCGGCGGCCAACAGGTCCCCGCTCCCCTCGCCGGACGATGGAATACCGGACACCCGATCGGATCGTATCGGATGTTCGCCGCCGTTCCGCTTACTCCCGCTTCGTCCCCAAGGATCCTTCGCCTTTCCTTCTGTGTGTGTTTTTTTTTTTTTTTTTTTTAAACATTTTTCAGACGCGCAGCAGGTAGGTACTGCTACGAGCAGCGCTGGTGCGCGGCGCGGCAGCTCCCGCCTCTGCTTACCCAGACCCCTGGTGAATTTTCAACTGACGGAAAAATATAAGGGGGCCGTTGGAGAGGTTGGCGCTGCGTGCGGCGGGCGTCTCCCTGAGAGGCAGCGGCAGCGGCAGAGACGGCGGAGGCGGCGGCGGAGGAGAGGTCGTGTGTCTGGCGGGGGAGCCGCCCCGCGCCGCCCCGCCGACAATGTGTGCGGCCCGGCTCGGGTTGTGAGTTATTCAGTTAAACCCAACGGCCGCTGCCGCCGCGCTGCCGCCGCTCTGCTCCGCTGCCGGAGTCGCAGAGAAGAGTCGCCCGCCAGGAGAAACGACTCTACAGAATTTTTGCCGCCGGTGGCAGGTGCGGTGCGGTGCGGTGCGGTGCGGGGCGGGGCGGTGCGGTGCGGTGCGGTGTGGTGCGGTGCGGTGCTGGGCTGCAGGCGCGGCTCTACTAGAGGCTCCGCCCCCATCGCGTCGCGTGCTCCGCGCGGAAGGTTATACGCGTCACGCCGCGCGCAGTAAGACTTGTTGTCCCGCGACTTATTTCTCTCGCGTGCCTTCTTGGCTGCGCCGGAAAGAGGAAATAATAATAATAATAGGAAAAAAGAAGGGAAATCCGTCGTGGCGGGCGCGGATAAAGTTGTCGTCTGCGAATTCACGGAATCCTTTGCCGCCGTGCGCGTAGCCGGCCGCGGCGGAGCTCTTGTTCTCTGCACGTTGCACAAACCTCCATGTAAGATTATTTTTTGTTTTGTGAATTTTGGTCGGAACGGAACTTCCAATTCCGTCGTTACTTATTCTCAGGGGCTGACGTTTTGCCAAGATCATGACGGGAAGGGGGGCGGGGGGGAGGGGCGGTGACCTCTGCTGTTCTCGCGTGGCCGATTTATTCGGATGCACGCCAGGAGCCAAACCCCGCGGCCCCTGCGGCGGCGGCGCCAGCGCTGTTGTACGTATAGTTGGCTGCGGAGCGGGCGGGCGGGCCTGTGCGTGACAGCGCGGCCGCCGCAGCTCTCTCATACGCACGCGCGTGCCCGGCGTGCGTTTTATTTGTGAGCGTGAGCAAATACCATTCACAATGGCTTTCCCATGTAAATTTCTCGGTTAAATATGTGCATTTCCTCCTCGGCGTTTCCCTTTTCTCTTTCGTCAGCCCGGGGCGTCGGCTGCCGTGGGCCGTGGCTGCCGTGGGCCGTGGCTGCCGTAGGCCGTACGCCGTGCCGTGCCGCGGTCTGTCGTCCCCCGACACGACACGACGGCCGCCCGCAGCCGGCGGGGGCCGGGCGCCGCCTCAGGGAGCCGTTCAGCTGCAGCCGCGTCCACCGGCAGTCCGCTGCCATCAGCATGAGGGGCGCCAACGTCGTTGGATCACACCGCGGTGGCGGGAGATATCTCTACGTCGACAACCCGATGTTTTGGTGCACCAGGGTGGTGTAGTGATTAGGGGTCATTCAATAATTACATGTACGTTAAAAGCACCCCTTTTAGACTGCCCCCTCCCCCTTCAAAAAAAAGTTTGAACAGTGTCCCGCACAACCCGGCGGCGTGCTCTATTTGTCAAGAAAGGACCCCTTATCGATCATCACTACCACCACCACCACCACCACGATGAAAGTGGCGAAAACCGCCGCCGATCACTTAGCCGTGTACCGTACTAAGGTTGTCAGCCCCTCGGCTAAAATCCTCGTTCCTGTGAGCGCGACCAGTCCAGGCCGCGGAGCAGACGGGGGATGGAGACACGCGGCCACCGGCCGCGCCCCGTCACGCCGTGACGCGCCGCGACAAGGCTGGCCGTGACGTGACGTGACAAGGCAGTCAGCGTGGCGCTCTGCGGCTCCAGCGGCACGCCGCTCTTGTTTGCGCGTGGCGCGGACAGGAGCGGAGCAGGGGATGCTGCTGCTGCTGCTGCTGCTGGCAACAGGGGGATTTGAGTTGCAAATTCCTCGCCCTTCTTTTTTCTCGTCGTCCGTCTCTTTCCCCGCCTCGCGCGCGCCGTGCCGCCGTGTGTTGTGTCGCCGTCGGTGCCGCCGCTGCCGCCGCCCGCCTCCCTCCGCAGTGCCCCGCTGCCGCTCCGCATAGCCGGGCCGTCATTGGCCGCCGTTACAAAGTGACAGGCTCGTAGCGGGGCCGGGCAGCAGCGCAGCGCACAGCACAGCGCAACAGCTGCGGCGGCCGGGCGCGGTGCGGCGGGCGCGGGCCTGCTGCATACGAATAAGGGCCCAGACTCCGGCAGGACCCCGTTTGCTAAACGCCACCAGCGGTGACATGGGCAGAGAGGAGCGCGCGGCGACGACGGCGGCGGCGGCGCCCACCCCCGGCTGCCCCCGGCACCGCACGCAGCCCCCCCCCCCCCCCCTCCCCCCGCCCTGCACGGCCGCAGCCCCCGACCCCTGCGCGGCGTCTTCATGCCGGCCGCGTACCGCCGCCGCCCCCAGCGCCCCCGGCTTACCTGCGCGCGCGCGCGCTTGTGTGTGTATGTGTGTGTGTGTCTGTGTGTGGGCGCCTTCCCCCGGCAGGAAAATATTAACAAGGTTTATCCGCGAAGGCCGGCGAAATATTAAACGCACCGGCAGGCAGGCGGCGTGCACGGGCGACGACGCCGCCTTGGTGAGCGACCGAGGCCCTGCCGCCGCCGGGGCGCCTCCGTTAGGCCCATGGATCACAGCCGCGCGGCTCCGTCGGTGCGAACGCGCCCCCCGGATACCATCAGCCGGGCGGGGGTCGTGGTCGTGTAGGTGGCGGGCGTGGCGAGCCGCCGCGCCGGGCCCGCCTCCGGCCGCCTGCAATCTACGAGCATCGCCTATCCCCGCAGACCCCCCGCCTCGCGCCTGCCGCCGCCGCCGCCGCCGCCGCCGCCGCCGCCCGCCGCTTCCGCCGCCTTTGCCGTGTTCCGTTCCGTCTCGGGTTCCGCGAGACGTTTCCGATGATAAGCATGATGGATTCGTGCCGGCGCTGCGTGCGCTGCGTCGCCGCCCCGCCCGCCGGGCCTTGTGCAGTGCGGGCTGCCGAGTCGGGCGCCGCCGCGGCTGTGGCCTGGTGGCCTCCTGTCCTGCGGCGCGGCGCGGCGGCGAGGACCCTCCCTGCTGAGCAGTCTGCTGTCGGGGAACTTGTGCATAGCTGTGCGTTGTCCGCTCAGACAACTATCTCCAACTCTGCCCAGAAGCGTGTTCATTCTTTTTCTGACCGCTGGGAATGTCTCCATGCAGGCGCGGTCGGGGCGCCTCCCCTAACTCAGCCGCGCCGTCCCGCCGTCCCGTGTGTTATCTCGGCCCCGCCCCGCCTACACCTGTTCCAGAATTCCCTCCCGTTCCGCGCGCTCGTTTTTAAGGGCATTTCTTTAATTCGTTTCGCTGATAAGATGCGACTCCGCCTCAGACCCCCGCGCGCCGCCGCCGCCGCCGTCGCTGCCCCCCCCCCCTCCCCTCCCCTGGCGGGGGGTAATTTTATTACGATTTACAGCAAGCGGATAACAATAAATTGTGGCCCCCTCGAAAAAAAGGAAAAATAATAATAAAACAACTTATATCGTGCTAATGCTCAGTGGCGTTCGTATCTCCCCCCCCCCCCCCATCCTCCACCTCCTCCATCTCGAGGTCTCTTTTTCCCTCCCCTCTCACTCTCTCTCACTTTCTCTCTCTCTCTCTCTCTCTCTCTCTCGCTCTCGCTCTCTCCCTACGCCGCTACAAAGTTGTGTCGTAAACCTCGTAAGCGGAACGCGGCGACAATCGCGGATATCAAGTGGAGCGGCCGGCCGGCTAGACAGCCAGGCAGCCAGCCGGCCAGTCAGCCGGCCAGCCAGCGCGGCCTTACAGTGTTTTATTAAGAGTGCGGCCCGCGGCGGGATCACCGCTCTCCGTGTGTCCTTATCGGGGAGCAGGGCTCGGTACACAACCACAATCACAACACGGCGAGGTGAGTGCGGCCGGTAATGCGCTGTGCCTGCGCCCATTGCAGAGTTGTTCATGGCGGCGGTCGCGTGACGAAGTGTGCGTGTGTGTGCGCGTGTGTGTGTCCCTTTACGTCGCCCGTGTTTGCGTTAAAGGCGGATTAGATTCGAGCGAACACCACACCGACCGTAATAGGGGCGTCATAATAGTTGTGCCCTGAACGTGATGCAGTGATAGTGGAGCAGAAGAGAGTAGCCATAGAGTGAGAGGTGTGAGAGAGACAAGAGACAAGACGGATGTCGCACCGCACCACCTCACCTCTCCCCAGCGTATGCGACGGTGTCTGGAACGGCGCCGCGAGCCGGCCGAAAGTGGCGGCGCTGAGGAAGGGGCCGTCGGCCCGTGGGGCCGGGGCCGGGGCCGCGGTGTGGCGGCCCGCAGCTCTTATCCATTTTCATGAATCCCCCGTCCACCGCTGCTAGCTGACGGTGCGGTGCGGGAGGGAGCGGGCGCCCGCCGCGCTGCCCGCCGCCGCCCAAGGCCGGGCCCCAACGGGTTTGGTGGACGTTGCTCTGCTTTTGGTTCTCGCGTTCGGTCTCGCGGCCCCCGCCGCGTGCCGGCCGTGCGGTCGTTCGTCTTTCCCGCCATCATGTTTCAGAAAAGGCCATAAAATTTTGCCGCTATTTCCACGGCGCTGCGTCGTCCTGGCGGCCCCGGCCCCCCGGCCCCCAGCCCGTGGCGTGGAGTCGGCTCGGAGTGCTGCTGACGCTGGTCACGGCCTCACGGCGGGCTCTCGGCTCTCGGCTCTCCCGGGGCGGTGACTGGCTGTGCCGGGCGGGAGGCGTGCGAAAAGTCCTGGCGACGACACACTACACTACCTTATCGCGGCCCGGCGGCAGGGAGTGGCGGGCGACGCTCGGGGGTCCTGCCGGACCTGCCCCTGCCGGGCCTGCCGGGCCCGCGGCGCGCGTCCTCGACGCCCCCCTTTCCCCGCGGCCATCGCCGGCCGTTTCCCCCTGATTGGGAGGGCGCCGTGCAGCACCGCGCCGGCCGCCGCCGTCTGCTCGTTTGGGTCCGGCACGGCGCGCGGCTATCTCGCCTCGCGGGGCGGGGTCCGGGGTCCGGGCACGGCCGGCCCGGTGCCGCGCCGGCCGCTCCCTGCTCGCTTTCCGCTGCACCTGTCGCTAGGCGGCCGCGCCAATGGCCACGGAGGGAGGGGAAGGGAAGGGGTGGAGAGAGGGAGGGCGGAGGGAGAGGGGGGGGGGTGCCGGGCCGGAGGGCTTTTGCGCCCGTAAGACCCGCCCGGTAAGGCCCCGCGGGGGAAGGGTCCCTTATCAGACCTACCATCAGTGCCTTTACGGAAACGCATAACGAGACCCACCGTTCGCCCCTCCCCCCCCCTCCCCTTCTCTTGAAATGGGCTACGTCTGGGGGGGGGGGCGACTCTTCGCCCCAAGAACAGAACATTCAGCAACCTCGGTCTCCGTCACGCACACGGACGGCGCACGCCTCGGAGGCAGTCAGAGCGAGGGCTCCTTCGGAATACAAATCAAATTTTGTTTTTTCTGTATGTGTATTTTTTATCGATCCTTGCTTATTTTATTCTAATTTTGCAACTTTTCTGACTTTGATTATCGCGGCTTTTTTTAAAGGGGTGCAACATTGACTATGTTGAGGAGAAAAGCACTCGAGTCGGTGAGTTTACACCGGGCAGCGGCGGCACCCACCCGCGGCCCCGCACACCGCAGTGCTCGTGCGCCGCTGCTGCTGCCGGGAGCGCGTCGCCCCTCCCGACACGTGTGTGAGCGGGACAGAGCGCGCGCGACAGCCTCGGAGGTGGCCCCTGTCGGCCCCCTGCCGGCCCCCTGCCGCCGACGCGGACTGATAACGCCTGGCTTATAATCCTCCTGCAGCGGCGTTAGCAATCTCCCCCTTCTCCCGTCCGTCACTGCGTGGGGCTGGCGGGGCTGGCCGGTCTGGCGGGGCCGAGGGCAGACGCCCCGCGCCTCCACGCTCCGGCTCCTCCCCGTGCCCGCCGTGTTCCTGCACACGGCGCCGCGCGCAGCGCCTGCCTGCCTGAAAGTGGCCGACCGTAGCGCGGCATGCTGGTGTTGGTCCCCAGCGGGCCGTGCGGGCCGTGCAGGCGGCGTCGTGCCGCACCGCGCCGCCCGTCTGCGGCTCAATGGCATAAAGTTTGCGAAATATAATTACCCTTTACGTTACGTGTTCTTTACGGTTATTGAGAACCACCAGAGGGGAGGCAGCAGCCGGCGGGCGGTCTACGTCTAGCGACCCCCCCCCCCCCCCCCCCCCCCCCCCCCCCCGCCTCGGCTCGCTCACACACACACACACACACACACATAGGACAGAGGGCTTTATCCACCAAGGGTGTGGGGGTGTGGGGGTGTGGGGGTGTGGGGGTGAAAGGGAATGCGCGATCACAGCCCCGGTGCACAAAGACGCTGAGGGGGGTCGGGTGCATTGACGCGGCCGCGTGACGCGGCGGCGTGGGTCGAGGAGAGTGGGAAAATCTCTGCAGCCGAGCGCCGCGCCGAGAGTCCCTTCGTTAACACGCAGCCAGCCAGAGTCCCCCTGCCGCTGCTGCTGCTGCCGCTGTGCCGATGTCGGGCAAAAGATGAGGATGAGATCGACAGGGGCGGCGCCGCGGAGAGGAAGGGGGGGAGGAGGGGGAGTGCTCTTTGATGGGGCTCAAGATATTTATGCGCGGATTGGAGGGGCAGGAGGCGGGGGGGGGGGGGGGGGGGGGGCAGCAAGGGAGAGACCTGCACGCCTGCAAGAATTAATTGCGGTGGTTTTACGTCTCCCCAGACAATGAGGCGCTTCTCTCCTCCCCCCCCCCCCCTTCCCCCTTCCTTCCCTCCCCCGGCTCCTTGCGCGCTTCGTAAAGAAGAAGGAACTCGAGCTAGAGAAGCTCCACGCTGCTGGGGGGCTGGAAAAGGGGGGGGGGGAGGAGGTAGAAGCACGGCTCAATGGTGCGTGGTTGCGGAGGGGGGCCTGCGGGAGGGAGGGTGGGATTATAGGGGGTGCAGGGGTGGGAATGACGGAGGCCTTAGGGGTTGCCTACATACAGGCTGGGACGCTGCCCCACGTGATCCCTCCCTCATAGGTTCTGCTGTTCGCCATACAGCGCGCCGCTTCGATCACGCACACACACACACACACACACACACACACACACACACACACATGCCCGCGCGCGCGCACCGCACACCCTCCCGCCCCGCCACCGTGCCGCCCACGCACCACCGCCCACGGCAGCGAACGGACCCGGGAAAAATTATATACCGAGAAATTTGCGGCCGTACGCAGCGCAGTTCGCATCCGAAATCCTTTATTCCTAAATTCATGGAAGGCGCCTCGCTTCCCTGCTGCAAAGCTAAGCGGCTCCACACCAACCGTCCACGGCAGCAGCGGCGGTGCTGGCATGAAGCGGGGCCAAGAATTCATTTTTCTGGAACGCAGAGTAGGTCAGTTTGGACTGTGGTGCTCCGTACGGAGACTCAGGGTGGTCGGAAAATGATAATTTTTATTTCCCCAGCTTGTACTGTTCCCATTACTCTCCCTACCCGCCCCCCTCTCTCTATCTCTTTCTCCCCCCCCCCCTCTCTCTCTCTCTCTCTCTCTCGCTTTCGTTTCTCTCGGCCCCCCACACTCTCTCTCTAACAGGCGGGGACCACGGGCCAGGCCCACGCCCTGATCAGTGTAGACAGGCCGGGGGGAACAGTGCCGGGTGGGCCGGCGCCGAGGCAGCCGGGGGCACCTGTAGATAGCGGCAGCGGAGGCGCGATCCCCCGACATAATTAATGAGCAAGATGTTAGGAAAACTTGAGACGGCTTTGCTCCGTTCCGACTCGGAGGAGAAAAGAGAAGAAGGAGAAACAAGGTAATCATCGTGATACGGGAACAAAACACAGGGAGCACAAAAGGAAGGCTCTGGCGGCGCGGCGGGCGGCCGTGAGCCGTGAGGGATGGAGCGGAGAGAGGATGAAGAAGGATGGGGGAAGACGCGGAGAGGAGGAGGAGAAGAGGAGGGAGGCTGGCAGTAAAAGTAAGAGGGAGGCTGAATGAGCGGGGAGGGGTGGGATTGGGAAGGAGCAGGGCTATCATGTGCGTGCGCCGCGCCCCCGCCGCCCCCGCTGCTGGGGCCGCGAGTGAGAAACCATCAGTAACAGCAGAAACTGCGTCGCCGGGCCGCCGGGCTGAGGGAGTGTTGCTGTGCTGCTGGGGGTGGTGAGGCGTCGCGGAGCCCGGCGGAGCCCGGCGGAGCCCCTCTGGGGCCCTGAGGGGCCGCGGGGCCTGTGGGGCCTGTGGGGGCTGTGGGGGCTGAGCCGTGCCGGCCGGCTATCGACCAGGGGGTGGGTGGCGGAGGCGGGCGGAAGCCGGCAAGGGGAGAGCGAGACAGACACAGAGAGAGAGAGAGACAAAGCATGCGGGGAGACAGAGAGAGCACAAAGAGAGAGAGGCAGGGAGCACAGAGAGAAACAGAGAGAGAGAGAGAGAGAGAGAGAGAGAGAGGACGCCGTGAGACTAGTGGCGGCGTCCGCGAGAGAGACGGCGGTATGTCCCCGTGTCGCGGACCGCGGGCTGCTGCTGCTGTTGCTGTGTGATCTCCGGACAGAGGAGGCCGAGGCTGCCGCCGGCCGGCATGACGGCCCTCCGTCCGGCTGCTGCCGCTGCCGCCGCTGCTGCCGCTGCCGCCGCTGCCGAGCCCCGCGGCGGACCGTGATGCTGCATAGTGACACGCCCGATCGCTGTCCGCCCGCCGCGCCGTGTGATGCCGTGCCGTGCCGTGCCGGGTCGTGTCGTGTCGTGTCCAGCCCGGCCCCGCCAGGACTCGCAAGGACCGCCCGCCCGATGCTGTTTTTGCCCCGCTCACACGGGGCGCATTTATCTCTGTCCGAGGGCGGCGTACGGGCCGGGCACCAGGCCGGGCGGGGCGGGGCGGGGCCGCTGCGGTCCGGACGGGCCGCGGGCGCCGCGTCGCCGCGTCACGTGATGTACGGCTTAATTGCGTGATGCCGATGCGGGGCCTGACGGGTAGCAGCGCCCTGACTGCCGCCGTGCGAGATCCACAGCGGGCACACAAGATTGCTGCACTCCCCGGCGCCCGCACTCGGTTTGGGCCGCAGCGCACTGCGTGGTGGCCAGTCCAGTCCGCATGGCACTTCGTTTATTCCCCCCCCCCCCCCCCCCCCCGGTCCGCCGCCGGCTCGAGCGCACGCGGTGTGACGTGACGCGGAAAATGCAAGCGAACAGGAGAAGCGCAAACTGACGGCCGTGCTCCGTGTGGGGTGGGGGGGGGTTCTCGTAGCCCCCGCTCCCGCTCGCCGCCCCATGGCATGTCGTATACCTGTCCGAATGAAGGCCTGACTGCACAGCGGCGGTGCGCGCCGCACAGAGCGGGGGTGATATTGTGATATTGCTCTGGCTCATCAGGCCCCCGGCCGCCCCCCCACCCCACCACCCCTGACAGGCCCCTGCCTCCCCCGAGCGACCAGCCCCACGGGGTCCCCCTCCCCCATTCGTTTACCCCGGGTATCGCGTATCGCGCCACCAGCCCCCGGAATCATTTGAATGCAAGAGGGGGGAAGGTATGAAAAAGTGTGCTGCGCGCAACACAGTTGCCCTGTGTGTGTCGTGTGTGGCTCGGATGTAATTAAAATGGCGTGTACAACACATGGGAATGAGCTCGGCCGTCCCCAAAGCCGCGGCGGTCGAGAATCTCAGCCAAAGGACGCGTCGCGGGCCGCGGGCCGCCGG
The DNA here is from genome assembly GCA_026979955.1 of Megalurothrips usitatus. NCBI lineage: Eukaryota > Metazoa > Arthropoda > Insecta > Thysanoptera > Thripidae > Megalurothrips > Megalurothrips usitatus. The sequence continues at coordinate 1,025,157 of CM049594.1, read as the reverse complement.
ACGGTCCCCTTGGCTCTGCCGCCCTGCCGCCCTGCCGGTCCGCTGGTCTCGTCGCTCCCGGCCGCAGTGAGCAGTGCAGGACAGTGTCCGGACGGGGGCAGGGAGGAGCAGTTGCCCCCGGAGCGGTCCGGAGCGATCGATGCCGGCGGCTGCTGCCGCTTTTAATCTGAGCCACTTTGGTGCCGCATTGTTTTCGGACCCACTCACCTCACCTCTCGCCGGGGTGCCGGCCCCGCCGCGCCGCGCCGCGCGGTGAGCAGCTCCCCACCCCCGCACGGCCCGGCCGGCCGGCCGGCAACCCCCGAGGCCTTTCCCCGGCCGGCCGCCGCCCTGGACCCGGCCTCCTCGGCCGCCGCCGCCGCCCGCCGCGGTATGGAATGTTCCGGGGGGCAAACTTCCTCGCCCTCCCCCAGCTCCCCCGACGTCCTGCCCTCCCCCTGGCCCCTCGCCGGCCATTGCCGCCCATCCCTTTGCCCAGTTGAACACTCTTCCCCTCTGCCTCTCCCCCCCCCCCCCCCCACCTCGCCGGCACCCGAAGGGGGAGCAAACAAACTGCTTGGAATTTCGGCCCGGACACGAAAGCAGACACGACCCCCCTCCCCCCAGTCCCGCCCCTCACCGCACGCAAATTTTCGTGTTTTGTTATTTTTTTAATTATTATTATTAGTACTATTATTATCATGCACAACACAGCGCAGCAGCTGAGAAACGGAGGGGTCATTGTGATTGAGTTAATTTTCAGAGCACCCCTCGTGTTGCTCAAATTCGGACAGCGGCGCGCGCTGGATGGAAAAGCTGTTGGCCGAGGGGTGGCGGGGGCGGCGGAGTGCCCCGGCTCCCCGCCCCTCTTGTCAGCGGCGTTTGTCTTGCGCCCGCGGCCGCTCCCCCAATTACTACTGAACTCCCCCGCCGGATCATCTGTTCGGCGCGGGGCAGCTCCCGAAAGTGGTCGGCACACACACACACACACACACACACACACACACACACACACCGCCACCACTATCTTCCAGGTGAGCTATAACAACTTGGGCCGGACCCATCAGGTGTTATTGTTCCGGCGGGGGTAAGGGGAAGAGAGAGCGAAGAGAAAGAGAGAGATAAAGAGAGAGAGAGAGAGAGAGAGAGACGTGAAAATTGCGTTGTCTGACCGCCCCCCTGCGGAGAGGTAGAAGGAGAAGGATGAGGCGACTAGCGGAAACTATGTACGGACTGGTGGAGGGTCGTTGGCCGTCGGCGTGCGGTTATCAGCGCTCCGCTGCGAGGCTGTTCGCGGCCCTCCTCGCTGCAGCTCTGCTCTGCTCTCCCGGTCCGGCGTCCTGCGCTCCTCCGAGCGCGCGCGCACACTCACACACACACACACACACACACACACACACCTCGGCGCGCTTCGTGTTTCCGCGTGACAGACGGCTGCCGGCACGCACCTGCCACACCTGCCGCTGTGCGCCCGCCCCGCGCGGCTCGCCTTTCGGCCCGCGCTTGTCTCCCTATTTCCACGAGTGTCCCCAGCGGCCGCGTCTCTGGTGGGAGTGGGGGTGGGGAGGGGGCGGGCAAGAAGATGCCGCCGCCGCTGCCAGTTATTTGGCAAAGTGGTCCTTCAATCAACATTGTGTCTCCGGCCGGGTCCGCGCCGCGCGGCGCGGCGCTCTCTGAATGCCGGCCCGCTGTCAGCTTCCGGCTTCCGCGGCCCCCTCCGCTCCCCGCCGCGCCGCCGCCGTCACTCGTGTAATGAAAGTAAGGGGGTAGAGGGGGCGATGGCGTTGCCTCTCTGCCTTCCCCCCAGCTCACCTGTCCCGCCTACCCGCCGCGCCCGCCGCCCGCGACCCCTGGCTGCCCCTTGTGGAGGTCCTGGAGGTCCTGGAGGTCCTCCCCGCCGGCGGTGCGGTGCTGTCCACCTCCCGCCCGCCCCGCCAAAATGTATTCGTTTAAAATGCGGACAGCAGCGAGGGCGCGCTCTCGAAGGGGCCCCCCGCCGCCCGTAGATCAGGCTCTACGTCGTAATCAAACTCTAATCAGACGCTAATCCCTTGGTAGATTGGCGTGCCCGGCCAGATAAGCCCTTCCTAAGGGCGGCCCGGCCGTCCCGCCCCGACGGCCCCGGCGACGCGTCGACGCCGACGCTCCGCTCCAAGCAGCGCCACGCTGCGCCACGCCGCGACGGCCGCGGCCGCGCGCCACGCCACGCCACCCCTGCCAAACAACACCTGGAGGGGCTCTCATCACGTGATCTCTTTGAGCGTGTGTGCTTCGGTGAGCGCACGCGCGCCCGTGTGTGTGTGTGTGTGCGTGTGTGTGTGTTCGCTCTCCAAACGTTACGTGCGGATTCTTGGCCGAGATTCACCGTGTCAGGCATGTCTGGCATGTCTCGCCCTACGCCCCCAAAATCCTTCCCCCCCCCCTCCTTCCCCTCTGTCTCCCTCGCTTACACGCTGTCTCGTTCCTGCTGCCTCTGCCCCCTCCGCCGCTGCTGTCGTTGTCTTTTGCTTTCTGCGTAGTGACCTCTCCTTCGTGCCCGTATCTCTCTCTCTCTCTCTCTCTCTCTCTCTCTCTCTCTCTCTCTCTCTCCTCGCTCTCTCCCGCTCTCTCCCTCCCTCTCTATCCTTCCCTCTCGGGTTGCTCAATTCTTCCTTTGTCTCTCTATAGCGTGAGCCGACATCGCGGTGTATTACCTCAAAACGCGAAGCGTCCCTTTTCCGATCCTGTTATTTTATTTGTGAACATTCTCCAATAAGTTGGCTGCGGGCGGTGCGTGGTGCCGAGGCCTTCCTCGCGGCCCGCACGCGGTCCTGTTATGTGCGGCGCCCCGTGCGGCGCCCTGCCCGGCCCGCCAGCCCTTTACGGCTCGCGGGGTGCAGCGGGCGGTGCGCCGCCCTGCCGCCCCGCCGCCCTGCCGCCCCGCCGCCCTGCCGCCCCGCCGCCCTGCCTCCCCCACGGCCCCAGGGAGGGTGGCCCGGTGCCGGCACCTTGCGCCCCACGTCAGCCCTATGGCGAGGGGAGTGTAGTTCGGGAGGGAGGACGGCGCGTGGGTCCCCGCCAGTGGTCCCCGCCATTCCCCGCTGCTGGCTGGACTCCTGCTCCTCTGTCACTGGAGGCCGGGCCCTAACAATACGAAAAAGTCTCCACGTCGTCCTACAGTATTACATGGACTGTCACTGTTAGCATACCGACCCAAGTCAACCTAACAGAGGGCGCGGTTGAAATGAAGTTTGGATGAGGTTGAAAAGGTTTCATTTTTTATATTGGTTTCTACCTTTCTAAAGTCCAAAACCAGTCTGACCAAAGTTCAACCTGTCCACGGGCAGAAAAAAAATATTGTGCCTGGATTCGAATCTAAGCATTCATTTCCAATATCCCGAAAGCGCGCACGGTACCCGCCTGTCTGCGGACTTTTCGTTCTGTAACGGAGGCACCCGGCACTGCGCAGGGAGGGGGGGGGGGTGAAAGCAGGAGCCGGGGGTTCGCGCGGCTAGAAACGGCCTTCCACCCCGCATATGTGTTCACCCGCACACCTCCGGAGCCCGGCCGGGCCCAGCCTCCCCGAGAGTTATCTGTCATTTCTGATCTCGTTAGTGTCCCGGCCGGGAGTGAGTGCGGGGAGCGTGGGGGTGAGCGCCGTGCGCCCTGTCGGGCCCTGCGCGCCGTGGGGTCCGCTGGCGGCGGCTGGCGGCGCGCGCGATACCCCGGCCCCACACCGGCCCCGGCTGCTAGACTTGGCAGCGCAGGAAGGGAGGAGGGAGCGGGTTGCACGGCCAAACGGCACGCAGATCGGAGCGAGGATGAGGGGAGCGGCCCGGGGCCCGGCCCGCGTGCCTTTTTAAAGACTGCCTGCCGCGTCTGCCGGGGCGCGAAGAATTGATAAAGCGCGCGTTGGAGGCGACAAAGTGGGCGCGCGCGCCCGATCGAATACAGCGCGGCGGGCGGCGGGCCGGCGGTGGGGGCCGGGCGGGGCGGGGCCACCCCAGACTTGTTTGACAAACAGCTAAGCCGTTTGCTTCTCGCAGCGCTACGCGCGTCCGCCGTCGCCGTCGCCGTCGCCTTAGTCTGGCCGTAAGACGCGCCGTGCCGGGCTGGGGCGGTGGGGGCGGCGGCGGGGGCGGCCGGGCGCACGACGCCACCCTACCGAGTCCCCCTCCGAGAGGGTGCGCCGCCGCGCGACTGACGCGCGCTGGCCGCGGTGGCCGGGGCTGCTGGAGCTGGAATTGCGGCGCACTGCTGCACATCACTCCTGTCAGGTTGCGCGCTGCCGTGCGCCCCGCCGCCCCCGCCGCCCCCGCCGCCCTCCCCTGCGCCCCCGCCGCCCTAACCCCTGTCGCCGCGCTGCCCTGCCGCCCTCTGACCCGCACCTCCGCCCTATTGCGCCGTTGCCGCGTCCTGCTCCGTCCTGCCCCGTCCGCCGTGCTCTTCCTCCCCCGCCCGACCCGCCTCGGTCAGTCTGGCTGAACTTTGCCTGCTTCGCGTACAGACACGTTCTATACCAGAGGCGACTTCAGAAACGCATTCAGCGCATGCTCAAAGTCAGGCTCGCTCGCGAAGCACTTGCTCCGTCTTTGTCTGGTTTTACGCGTCCAGAGACGGAGACAGTGCGTTGCGGGATTGCCTAACTCTGAGAACGCGCGGCGTTTCTGTTTCACCTGGCGCAAGTAAGTGCGTCCAGCGAGCCTCCAGCAGGGCGCGGAGGGCGGCCGGTGACTGTGCAGTGATGGAGCTGGGGTTCTCCTTCAAGCCGGGCGATTGATGTCACAAAGCCCTGCGATGCTCGGTGTGTTCGCAGCCCGCACGGCCAGCGCGGAGCCTCCAGATACAATGGCAAAACATTCAAACCGCGCCGGCCGGCTGGACGGGCTTGGAGGTTCCGCCCTTGTATTTGGGCGCTCCGCGCTGGCCGCGCGCCGCCCGTCGCCTTCTTCCTCGAGTTTAATCAGCCGGGAGTGCAGAGGCCGTGGCCGGAGGCTGCCGGGGCCGTTGGGCCGTGGGGCCGTGCACCGCGCGGGACCCGGCGCTGAGTTACCGTCGTATTATTATGGCCCGGCGGTATCGGGCCTCCAGGACCGCCCACCAGGCGGCCCATCTATTCCGCCGTGTCAATAGCACGCCCCAGCGGGCCCTGCGGCCCTGTGGCCCTGTGGCCCTGTGGCCCTGCAGCCCTGTGGCCGCGCGCCCCGCCGAGCCTTTGGCAAGGCGGCCGGGGGCTTGCGGCCTGCTGTCGGCGGGGCAACCTGTAAGTCGCCGCCAGGGGCCGGGCGGGAGGCACTGTTCAGGGTTCGTTGGTCACCCTGTATAGCTATCGCCCCCTTTTGTGTTATGCGGGGCGCGGGCGGCGCGGGCGGCTGGAGATCATCCAGCCGCACGGTCCCCGGCGGCTGCGGGCTGCGTCTGGAGTCGTGCCCGGCCGCCCCCCGGCCACGGCCGCCCCCCGGCCACGGCCGCCTCGGCACGCGGCGGGGGCACGGCGGCGCGCCTCACCTCGGACGCACCCTCGCCTCGGCGAGGAGGCCCACAATGGTCCATTAGGTTGATGAGAGTTTCTCGGTCGGTGGCAACCGGGGCAGGGCGGCGGCGTCACCGCTCAAATCTGCGGGCCCGCACCGCGGGGTGCCGACCACAGGCCGGTGGGCGGACGGCGGGCGGGCGGGCGGGCGGACGTGCCGCCGGGCATATTTCCAGCCCCCGCCGCCTCCCGCACTGATGTAATCCGGGCGGCGGCGGCGATCCTCTCACGACTCTCGCTGGCTGGCTGGCTCTGGTTGGCATTCACATCCGGATCGCTGGGGGGCCCGGCTCGCAGACTCGATGAAATTTGCCCACGCGCCCGCCGCCGCCAGGAGCCAAAGTCCTGCGTAGTCCCGCCGTAGTCCCGCCGCAGTCCCGACGTAGTCCCGACGTAGCCCAGGGGCGGCCCGCGGCCGTGTTTGCGCTACGGTCCGGCTCGGGCGTATATTGAAATGAAGCGGCGGCGGATGCCGGCCGGCTGTGTAACTGTGTGCGGTGCGCAGAGCTCGGCGGAGCCGGAAACCCAAGCCGTTCGGCTCGGCCCCGGCCGCCCCAGGCCGGGCACTGCCGGAGCCGCCGGGCACACGCCTGCAGGCTGCGGCCTGGACGGGTGCCACGGTAGCTACGGGAGCTACACTGGCGGCTACGGCGCTGCGGTTCCGCCGCTACTACCAGGACCAGGCGGGTGCTGCTGGTGGTGCGTCCGCCCGGGCCTCCGCACCGAGAACTCGGGTTGCGAGGGCGAGTTTGCTTGACCAAACAGAGCGCGCGTCTGTAGGGCCTCCGGGCCTCCGGGCCTCCGGGCCTCCGGGACCTCCGGCACGGACCAGCCTTGCCGGGGTGTGCGCCCGCACGTGTCCTCCCAGGCCGTATTCCGGAATAAAGCGGGGCAGGCCGCCGTGCCGAGCTGTGGGTGCTATGGGTCAGGTGGGGCCGCCCCCCCCCCTCCCCTCCCCTCCCTCCTCTGGATCCCGGAGAGCGGCAAACGGCGGCAGCGGCGGTCCAACCAGAGCAGACCCGATCATCGGAGCAAACCCCCCGTCTATTTTGCTTTCGTGGCTCGATATGCACCCCACTCAACCCTCCTCCCCCTTCCCCTTCCCTGTTGGAGACAAGCTTCTTGTTCGTCGTTACGATGGACTTTCAAATTTTGCTTCATATTCCAGCTTTTGCACACTTATCATTCAAGAAGATGTGGAAAGAAACATAGAGAGAGATAGAAAGCAACAGAGACAGAGTGGATGAGAGAGAGGGGGGGGGGGGGAGTTGCCGTGGCGCCGGCCATCAGGTGCGCGTGCGGACGTGGTGATCTTCCGGGACGTGGCCGGCGTCCGCAGGATCTGCAAGGTCCGCCGACGCCGACTAATTCGCCGTCATTTCTTGTTTGGTCCCGGCCGGCCCCCGCGGCCCCCGCGGCCCCCCGCAGCCCCCGCACCTCATCCCGGCGGCCCCCGTCGCGTCGCTGCCCGGCGGCGCCTGGCGACGTGTGGGGGACAGCTAGTTAATCGTGTCGCAGGGCCTCGCCCCCCCCCCCCCCTCCTGCCGCACACACTCACGGCTGTGGGCCTACGCGACAGTCACGGACGAAAGTTTACTTCCAGAACAAGGAAACTTTTGATAACGTGTGCATTCGCACGCGGCGCCGGCGCGGGGGGGGGGGGGGGGGGGGCGGTGCCGGGGGCGCTGGGCACGGCGGCGGCACGCACGGTGTGTGTGTGTGTGTGGCGGGGGGGGGGGGAGGAGACAGACACGGCACTGTGAGGAGTGCAGGGCAGCTCAGCCCGCGGCTTCCGAAGTGGGCAGCCCGCACGGCCCGCGCGCGTGCACAAGTCACTGTTGCCTACCCGGCAAGTCGCCGTAGCCCGACGGCATGCCGGCCGGACGGCTGCGGGCGGTGATGACTGTTCATGATGATGGTGACTAGGAGGGGCAGGGCGGCGCACCCCGGGGAGGCGCACTACTGGGAACGGTTTCACCTCCACCTCTTCTTGTTAGCGGCTCATTTCGCTTCGAGGCGTGCGGGCCGCGCAGCCGCGCAGTCGGGGGCCCGCAGCGGGGGGCTCACATGGACGGGGGGCGCACAGCCGGCAGAGAAAACTTTCCCCTTTTTATTTTCCGGCCTCTTTTTCTAAATAAATAAAAAGTGTAATGGAGAGGGGGGAGGCGGGCGGGGGAGAAGGGAGCGCCGTGGACGGCATGCAAACAGCAGGGGAGTTCATTTTATTTTATTAATTATGCGAGCTCTGCCGGCTCTGCCAGCTCTGCCCTGGACTCCGGCCGGACTCCGGCTGCAGCGCGGCCCCGCTGCGGAGCCTTCGCGAGGCCGAGGCCGGCGGGAAGGCCGGCGGGCGGATCCCGGTAGAGTGTCCGGTGTGTATGCGCGTGTGTGTGTGTGTGTGTGTGTGTGTGTGTGTGTGTGTGTGTGTGTGTGTGCTCACATCGGTTGGTGGGGAGAGTTTCTTAATCCGGGCCTCTGAATATTAATGTCCCTGTGTGCACGCGCGTTGGTGTGTGTGTGTGTTTGTGTGTGTGTGAGTGTGTGTGCGTGCGCATTGTGCATGCGCAATTGGTTTGTACTTTCATCCTTTTCTGCCGGCTGGTGGGGGCCGGCAGTGCGGGGCCCGGCGGGGCCCCGTTCGGATATTGCGGTGTGTAGCCGTATGTAACGCCTGGCGCCTCCCAGCCCGTTTGTGGCTGGCCCGATCGCGGTGTGGGGACACAGAAAACATGTGTGTGCGCACGCGTGTGAGTGCGTGTGTGGCAAGCCACTATCTGCCGGCATCGGGCAGCACCAGCAGCGGCAAGGCAGCAGCCAGAAAGGCGACGGAAAGGAATTCACGCGGCGGGGGCAGCAAAAAGGAAGAGAAATGTGCGGAGTGGTGTGTGTGTGTGTGTGTGTGTGTGTGTGTGTGACGGGGGAAGGGGGCATGAGCTGCGCCTACGTGTGGTGATGGCGAGTGATGCACATACAGATTCGCGATCAGGCAGTGCCTCTGCGTGGAGGAGGTGGGGGAGCCCCGGCCTGCACTCGTCACGTCACGCAGGATGCGCCGTGTCCTGGCGCTGCTGACTCGCTGCTGACTCGCTGCTGACGCGTTGCTGACGGGGCCGGGCCTCGGCTCGGCCTCGGCTCGGACTCGCCCTCTCCGAGCCGGGGCCTCCGCTGGCCTCCGCCGCCCTCGCCGTTGGAATTGAACGCGGGGAGAAAAAGAAAGGCCCGATAGACAGGGGGGCGAAAGCGATCGTTTCGGTTGCCATTTCGGTTCGCGGTTCTGGTCGCGGCCCAACTGTCGACATTTTTATAGTGCCCGCCCGGGTCCCCTGCCCTGGCGGTGCCCTCTGGCGTCCGAACGGTGCGTGGGAGAGTGGGGGGGGGGGGGGGCTAGAAGCAGAGCGAGCGGTGAAAAAGGGAGAGGACGGGGGAGGGACGCTTTTCTTTCCAGGTCCTCGCCCAGGCCATCTGTGCAAATCGAGGCCGATGTCCCTCTAACCTACACCTGCGGGGAGCTCCGGTCTGCCGTGTCCTGCCGTGTCCTGCCGGGTCCTGTCGGTCTGCGCTGTGCCGGGGGTGGCCGGGGTGGCGGAGAGGAGTGGAGAGGCAGGGTGCGGGGGGTGGCCCGGGGTGGCCCGGGGGCAGACGCCCGCGCTGGTGCCAGGGCCGCCACGCCGCCGCGCCGCGCGCACCCTCCTCTCCTATCCGATCTCACATCGCCGGAAGAGCAGTCCTCGCAGAAGATGTAATTTATAGGGTCCTGCTACCTTGTCGGGCCGGGCCTCCCCGGGTCTCGGTGGCGGCGGTGAAGGTCCGCCCACCTCGCCCCGCCCCGCTACGCAAGAGTCGCCGGTGGCGTTTCGAAGGGGAGAGAGATTGAGAGATTGGGGGAGAGAGAGAGAGAGAGAGAGAGAGAGAGAGAGAGAGAGAGAGAGAGAGAGAGAGAGAGAGAGAGCGCAGGCGGGGAGTGAGTGAGGAGTTGGGACTGGCTGGTACAATACGTCCCCCATCCGTGTGTGGAGTTGGTGCGGTATGCGGTGCGGCGGCCCTGGCGCCCCCGCTACGCAGTCCCCAGTGGGCCCCGCGGCGGTGTGGCTGTGGCAGCGCAGCAGCGGTGGCAGCGGTGGAGTGGGGAGCGGCTGTGCGGCGCGGCGGCGGTTCAGAGTTACTAGTCCCATCCATGTGGGAACATTCGCACGCAATACACGAGACGTCAACTCGCCGCAGGATTAGAGGTAGAGGAGTGGGGCTGGAGAGACAGGCCGGGGCCGCCAAGCCGCGTGGCCGCGGAGAGAAGAGCGCCTTGCTAGGGGCACTAGCGGCGCGGAGCGGCGAGGCCGAGCCGAGACGAGACGAGGCGAGCGCTGAATTATAGCATACCTTTCCGGCGCCAGATGCCCAAAGTATGGCGCGGCGGGGCGTGGCGCGGGGCGGCGACTCGTCTGCTCCGCTCCCCGGCGGGATCCCCGGCGGGGCCGCGGGGCGCGGGGGCACAGGCCGCGCCGCGCCGCGCCGCGCCTTAGGAGTGCCTCGCGTTACCGCGGAGGAGATTGGATGTCGGTTATTTGAAAGGCGAGCTCTTGTAGCTGTCCTGGGAATGAGGCTTTATGTGTTCCGGAGTTTGCGGGGGAGGAAGGGGCCGGCGGCCGGCGGGGCGCGCACGGACGGAGAACAGGACCACCGCCACCACCACCACCACCACCACCACCACCACCACCACCACCGTAGGGTCGACATCTCCACGAGCAGGGGGCGGGCCGGGGGATGGGGCTTAGGGGTGACGCCTGGCCCGTCCTTAAGGGAGGGGGTGGGCCACACGTGGAGGAAAGTGCCACAGGAAAAAAAATAGAAAAAAAATAAAACAGAAGCATAAGGTGCATATTTGCCGACTCGGCGGTGCAGACCGGGCGGGAGCAGAAGTGCGGAAACCGGATGCTAGGAGACCCGGCCTTGGACCCGGCAGTAGGTGCGCTGCGCTGCGTTATTGAGGACTTGATGTGTGTGCGGGCGGACGCGGGTGCTCCTGGCGCCGCCGCCGCTGAGTCTTAACCTTCGACCGGAAAGCATTATTTCGCCTCGCCCTCCGTATGTGCTATGCTGCCGGCGGTGGTGCCGGAGCCCCCGAGACCCCGCTGCTCGCTGCCGGCCCGGTGGGCGGGCAGGGAGAGCGGAGGAAATGGGAAAATTCTTGGCGTGGAAATGTTGAACCACCGCCGCCGCGGAATAAGAGAAAAAAAATATATAGGAGAGAAGAGGGAGGGACAGTTTTATGGAAGTCTGGGAGGCATTCATACAAGGCAACATAACGGCGCTCCCGGAATTGGAAGGCAGCAGATTATTATTATTATATTTCCTTTTTTTGTTTTATCGTGTTGGCATTGCGGGCCAAGAAAAAGCGGTGCCCAATCACCCCCCCCCCCCCCCCCTCCTATCTTCTCCACACGCATCCTCTTCTCTACGGAGTAGAACGTAATCTTACCGTGAGCCTCCTCACAGTAAAATGTCTACGAAGAAAATGAAGTCTTCGTAGAATCCTTCTTATTACGAAGGAATGCTTCGTAGGCTACGAAGGAATGCTTCGTAGGCTACGAAGGAATGCTTCGTAATACGAAGAATCCTACAAAGACCTCATATCCTGCGAAGACTGTCTTCGTAATACGAAGCCAGGTCTTCGTAGGATTTTTACTGTCCTCGCGCTTGTTGTGCATCAGGCATGACGGGGACCCCCGAGTCGGTATCTTTTAGCATGCATATAACGTGGCGGTTTTCTCTCTTGTTGCAGGTAATTGTCCTTCGGTCCGGAACGACAAGGGCGGCGTGTCGCGGAGTGCCCTCCCCGCGTCGAACGTGAGACCGCGGACCACGCCGGCGAATCTGCAGAAGCGCTGCCGGAAGCCAGTCCCTCTTCGTAACAACACGGCCGCCCTCCGCCGCTCCCCTCCTCCCTCCCCCCTCCTCTCGTGGGGGTGTGGTGTGGTGTCCCGTCAATCTCATCTGTCCAAAGTTTTTCTCGGCCCTCGCGTCAAACCGCCGCCTCCCGCTCGACCCAAGCTCCGGGACCCCGGCTGACCCCCAGAGCCGGCCGGAGCGGGGGAGGAGCCGGCCGATGAGAGCATTCCGGCCCCGGAGCGGAGAGCGGGGCTGGCCGCGCTGCTCATGGCCGGCTCATGGCCGGCTCATGGGAGGCCCAGATGAGATAGACGGAATGGGCGCCCGGACGCCGCGCCGCTGTCACACAGAGTAGAGGCCGTGGCCATGCCGTGGTGCGGCCGGGCCTGGCCTGTCCGCCGGGATTTATTGATTCCATATCCCGGGCCGTTTCGCACGGGCTGCCGGAAGCGGAAGCAGCCGGAGCTGGGGCCGCGCCGCCCGCGTCTAGCCGGTCGCTGCGGCCATCGCCGCTGCCATCGCATCCCATCCCCGATATGATGGGGTTACCTCACCTGCAGCGGGCCCGGCCGGCGCCCCCGCCGAGGCCTGATTGCCGCCTCCCCCCCCCCCCCCCCCCCCCGGCCGCCTGACATTATTTAGCGCTCCCGATGAAACTCGGCACAACGCACCTCGGCACCCACCCCACCCCACCCGTCCCCTCGACCGGGTCAGCCGTGCGGTTAGGCAGACCCGTCGCACACGCGCGCCGCGCCGAGCGCTGCGCTGTTCTTCTCTCTCCTCCCCTTTTGTACCCCCATTTTAATTCTCTTCCTCTCTCTCTGTCTCCTTCCCTCCCCCGTCCTTCCCTTTCTCTCGCTTTCTCTTGTACGCCGAAAGTGGTGCGTTGGTAATGGCGCCGTCGCGCACTTCCTCTGAGCGGCGTTGTGGCGCGGCGTGTGCGTTGGCGGCCTTTGATGTGTCTCATTGCCAAAGCGACAGCGTCACACACGAAGCAATACATCCCAAACACCGAGGCCGGGCCCGGCCCCCCTGCTTTGTGATGCCACTGGTGTGCACGAGGATAAGGACAGAAGAGGGGGGGTCACTGACTCCCTCCCCCCCCCTCTCTCTCTCTGTTTGTTTGTGAGGGGGCGCGGCCAGAGACAAACGTGTGCGACAGTGTGTATTAGAGGGTTTGTCAGAGCGAGAGCACACATTTACAGAGTCGTGCCGCCCCCCCCCCCCCCTCGCGAGCAGCACGGCGCACCGACGGCTCAGCAGCACAGCAGCCCCTCCCGGCCCCTCCCCGCCATGTCAGCCGGCCTGCTGGCGGCACCTGCCGAACGCCAAGGTGTATCCAGACGTGACCTAATTGTCGGCCATTAAGTGCTTCGACGAGTTTCTTATCGCAGCCTAAAGTTTCCCCGGCGCTCGCTGCTCGCCCGCCCGGCCCGCCCCGTCCCTCCCCGCCCTGCGCCGTCGCGCCTCGAGTCGCCCCGTGTGGGCCCGCCGAGGCCCGCCGAGGCCCGCGGGACCCGACAGCGGGGCGGCGCCGACCGGAGCCCCCCCCCCCCCCCCCCCCCCCCGCCACCGCCACCGCCGCGCCTTTTACGCCCAGCAAGGTATTTAAGTTTCCCTGCTCCAGTCGTTCGTTTCCGCATCGCAATTTGTGAAGTCGATAAGAGCAACGCTAAAGCCGGGTCCGGCCGGGCCGGCTCAGCGGCTCGGCGCCGGCCCAGCCCGGAGGCCCGGCGCTCCTTCCGGAGACCCGCCCGGCTCGCCTCGAGTCCGCACGACGCGCGAGTTTTGCAAAGTGGATTGTGTCGAGTCGAGTCGACACGGCAGCGACGCCGAAGTGTGATGGAACAACGACGGCTCGCCCAGCCGGAATATAGACTGCGATTGCGACGCTCGTTGCCAAAGTTTAATCTCGTGCGGCGGCCCAAAGTGGGGCGTCTAATTGCGCTCCAAAGCCAGGCCGGCGCCGTGTACGACTAACTGTGGCGTTTCACTGCGTCTCACGCTTTACCTGACTTCGGGGCGCAGTCGCGCTCCGCGGGCGGCAGCTACCCCCCCCCCCCCCCTCCCCTCCTGCTACGCTCACATGAATTCCCCTGCACAGTCTCCGGCATAGCAAGCAGTGACCTGGGGGAGCTCGGGGGTCTCGCCGGGGCCCCCGGTAGAGCGGGGGCAGCCGTCGGCTGCCGTAGGGGATACCGCAGGGGGTTGTGTGTGTGTGTGTGTGTGTGTGTGCGCAGGAGGGGGCTCTCCTCTCCCCTCCCCTCCCCCGGAGAGGACGGGCCGAGGGGGCGTCGACGGGGCAATCTGCGTGCACGGCTCCCATGGGAAGTTGTGCGCTTCTCTGCGAACCCCCCCCCTCTCCCCTGCATCCTCTCGCTCGCTCTCCTTTCTCTTTGAACCGCCACGCTCTCGCCCCCGGCCTGCCCCCCCCCCTCCCCCTTCCGGCCCTACCCTGGCCTGTATTTGCCTGGCGTTAGACGAGCCGGCGCGGCGGGCCCTGGCCTGGGTTCCGGGCGGCCCCTGTCTGGCCAATCTCCCGTCTCTCCTATGGAACCTTTCATTTCAGAACGCCCCCTTCCTCCCCCGCACTTCCTCTCCTGCGGCCCAGCCGGGTGGCGGCGGCCGGCGGCCGGAGTGGAAACCCTTCGTTCCGGTCCCGATTACCCTGCAAAATGAGGCAGAGGCTGGGGACCGGCGGGGACCGGCGGGGACCGGCGCAGAGCAGGGGTGGCCCCTCGGGACATATCTGCCACAGCCAACCTGTACGGGCCTCGCCGTGATCGCAGACTGGAACGGAAGGGAACGGAGAGGGTTCGTGTCGGCGGCGGCCCTCGGCGGCCCTCGGCGGCCCTCGGCCTCGCCTCACTCTCGGCACGAGTTCCCTCTTCCTCTTCCCTCGGGCAGGAGCACCGCGCTGCGCCAGGAATAATGTTTCGGGGTGAATTCATCATACGGCTCCGCCGGGCTCCGCCGTGCTCCCGGCCGTCCGGCCCCTGCGGATGTCCGGATAGGCAGGCCGCCGCACCGCCGCGGGCTGCAGGAGCTCGCATTGCCTACCCTGCACGGCGCTCCGACTCCTCCGACCCGCGCGCTCTCTCGCGCCCTCCTTGCGCTGCTGCACTCGCTCGCACTCGCTGCACGCTCGCCCGCTTTCTTCGCGCCACGGTTCGGCACTCTTCTCCTCCCTGCGTGGAAACTTTGTCGTTTGAAAGTACGGCCGCTGGGGGCGCGGCGCAGGCGTGGCTGTCAGCGTGCCTCCCACGACCGGCCGGGGCTGCGCGGTGCTGCGCCGCTGTGCTCTGCGTGAGCCGCCCCCGTCGGCCCCCGCCGGCCCCCGCCTTGGCTGCGTCTTATTGCTGCAGGCCTCGCAGCGGGAAAAGTTTGGTGCATTCGCGTGCAGCGCTGATCAAGTCGCTCAACTGTTTCCATTTCTCCTGTCTGGCGCAGGTGGGTGCGTTCCCTCCGGCCGCCGCGGCGTGCCACCGGCCCCACCAGCCCCACCGGCCCGCCACCGGCCGCGCCCTGCGGACCGCCGCAAGCAGCCCCGGGCCCTAGCCGTGCTCTAGCGCAGGCCTAGTGCTCGGCACCGCTGTGCCACAGTGTGCCACAGTGTGCCACAGTGTGCCACAGTGTGCCACAGTGTGCCACAGTGTGCCACAGTGTGCCACAGTGTGCCACAGTGTGCCACAGTGTGGCGCCCTCTCACGCGCCACAATAAGGATTAGAAAGGTCACGTGGTTCGTGGACGTCCCTAATAGCGCCGGGCCGCCGCAGTTTGGCCCGCATCCTTTAAGTCGCGCTGCTGCGATGCCCTTTTCGCCGGTGCTCCTGGCGCCGTGCCTGCCACGCGACAGACACGCGTCGCGTCTCTCCGCCGCACGCGACATTTCCAGGGAGCCCCCTCCCTTCGTGGCAGCCCTCACGACGCCCTCCCGCTCGGGACCTGCGATGTGAGTCGTGGTCGTAGCGAATATACTGTAACAAGGTTCTCTGCATGCAGTTTCTTACAATTTTTCTTCTTTTTTTGGCTCCTTTTTCTCATGCCACACGTCAATGTACTTTATTTAAAAGTTTTATTTTCGTCCGCGGGGTTGGCGGACGGCGTCGGGGCGGGGCGGGTGCCGTGGGCCCTGTGTGTGTTTAATGCACGGACTGCGGCGCGGTGCTCGCGCGGGGCCGGAGGGACGGAGGGCCGGAGGTCTCGGCAGGGGGTTCAGATAGTTCCGGTCATAGCGGAATGGACAGGGAGGGGGAGGGAGGGAGGGCCGGCAGGGGGCGGGAAACCTGCGTGTATAAGCCTCACTTTATGTGCCGCAATAAAGGTGCGGTGGTGGTAGCGGAGGCGGCGGCAGCAGCAGCGGTCTCTCTAGCCTGCCGTGGGAGCTCGGACACTGCGCGCAGCACACACGTGTGCGGTGGGCGGGTGCGTGCAGGGTAGGGGGTCCATATGTGAATATAGTGCTACCTCGTGTCTGTTACCCCTGTAAATTGCATGCCTCAGACGTCTTTTTTGAGGGGGGCTGTAGGCTAGGGGGAGACAACCTTTTCAGTGTCGTGTACAAAATTTTTAGAAATCCCTGAAATTTATAGAAATGCACCTAGTTCCGGGAAAGTTCCTCAAAATCCCAAAATCTGTGCACACGTTTTGGTCGTCCCTCGTTACGTACAAAATTCCATAGAACTAAAAAAATAAACATGAGTCAAAAAAATATTTCACCAAATCCCCGATTTTTTGCGTCTTTCTCTACGTGCGTTTTTTTTTACGTGCCTTCGGTCAGAACCTTTCCCGCTAACCATTTCGGGGGTTATAGTTTTCCTATATTTCCCCCCTCAGAGGGCCATCGTCTGAGAGTGGACGAGAGAAAGAGAGACAGAGAGAGAGAGAGAGAGAGGGGATAGCTATGTGGAGGGGTTGGTCCGTAGGCCGCGCGATCGAATCGAGTCGAGACTGCTGATGGGGCCTCTTAGCCTGATGGTAGTGACGGGTTCCGGCGCGGCCGGCCAAGGCGCCTCGCTACTACTTTTTATTGCGAATTTCCAAGAGGCGATATCGGCGTTAAAATCGTGGGCCGTGCGGCTGGGTGCTGCCGCCCGGCCGGACCTCCGCCTCGGCTCTAGCAACTCCTCCTCTCCGCATCCCGCAAAGCCGTTCGCCCAGACGTAACCCGGTAAATAATTGAGGTAAGCGTGGTCAAGTACCCCCGGCTACGACCCGCTGCTGCGAAACGGGTGTGCCGCTAGCGCGGGGAGAGCAAGCGAGCTTGGAAAGCACGCCTCAGGGCACCCTGGCCGAGCCTCAATCTGACCGCGTGCGCCCTGGCTGCGCTGGCCACGGAGAAAAAACATTTGCGGATCCAACTAATATACTAGGTGATTCCCAGACAAGCAGCAATTTTTGGTTTCGTGACATCAAGTACAATTTGGTGATGGGAACAAAAAATTCGTTGTTGCGAAGTAGCCATTTCAAAGAAATGGCTTGATGCAATAACGAATTTTAGGTTCCGATCGCCAAATTTCAGTTGCTCTCACGAAATTGTCGCTTGTCTGGAAATCTGGAACTTTTTCTTCGTGGCGGACGTAGCTCATCGGCACGGGAGGGTGTCCAGATAGAGTCGTTACCGGTAGGTGGCTGCCGCCCCTACAACTCTGCCCCCACCGCCGCCCCGGCGCCGCCACCGCCCCCAGGTCGCTTTTCTTTATCGCGTGATACGTCCGAGAGGCGGCTCGTGCCGCACTGCCCCGGGCCCTGCCCTCCCCATCACGAGGTGACGTCATCCAGGTGCGCCTCAATTCATTACTTTGGTCCGGGCAGGCCCGCGGTCGGCCCGGCCCCTCCCGTTCCGGAGCCCAGTTTTTATGCGCCCTTCGCTTTTTGTAAATTTTGCCAGCCCTACGTCATTGCTGACATGACTCTCTCGATAAAAATATGATGCCGTGAAATAGTTATATTTGTGGAATGGCGTCGGGCTCAGGGGTCAACAAATGGAATGTAAAGGAAATATATGAAATGTTTATTTTTTTTTAAATACATGTTGTGCTTTTCATACGCTGTGCACAAAAGCTATAGGTGACGATGACGTTTCGGTTTCTGGTAATCTTTTATTTCACCCCCCCCCCCCCCCCCCCTCTATTACTTTCCATTTTTCACTCCTGCCCGGTAGGCCGTAGGCATCAGCTGCTGGCGAGAGGGCTAACCTAGGGCTTTGGCTGAGGGTGGGACTGGCCGCCCTTCGCGGGCTCTCTGTCTGCTTGCGCTGGTTTGGACTGGTGCAGGTGCTTAGGCTTCGACTGGCCCTCTGGCTTGGACTGGTCCTTAGGCTTGAAGTGGTTCTTAGGCTTGGACCGGTCTTGAGGCTGAGACGGGTCGCCCTTCGCTGGTTCTTTCTCTACTTGCGCTGGTTTGGGCTGGTGTCGGTCCTTGGGCGAGTGTTCGGACTTCTGGTGCTTGGGAGGGTGTTCGGACTTAGGGTGCTTGGGCTGGTCCTGAGGCTGAGACGGGCCGCCCTTCGCTGGTTCTTTCTCTACTTGCGCTGGTTTGGGCTGGTGTCGGTCCTTGGGCGGGTGTTCGGACTTCTGGTGCTTGGGAGGGTGTTCGGACTTCTGGTGCTTGGGAGAGTGTTCGGACTTCTGGTGCTTGGGCTGAGACGGGCCGCCCTTCGCTGGTCCTTTCTCTGACTGCGCTGGTTTAAGCTGCTGCTGAGGCTTTGGCTGATCCCGAGGCTGGGGCTGGCCGCCCTCTTCTTTTTCTGTTTTTTTCTTGTATGCAAAACCTTTCTTCTCCGCCTGGTCCAAAAGTTTGCTCAACTTCTCAAAGTGCTTCTGTGCACCTTTAAGGTCGAGGACAGTCGACACGAAGGTTTCGGGCTTGGCCGGCTTGGCCCCGCCCTGGGACTGGGGCCTTGCGGCTGCACCAGCTGCTGGGTGGCCACCGGACTCCTCCCGATGCCCTTGCTTCTTGGTGGCCGGCGCTGCTGGGGCTCCGGAGGCACAGCTCACGGCCTGCAGCCAGAAGTCGCATCACAGACATTTGTTTTCACACAGCCGCTCTACGAATGCTACTACGAGTGTGGTAATCACGTTTTTTCCTACAGCGTGATGGGCACCACACTGTAGTAAAAGTGCGATGGGCCTCCACACTTTTGGAAAAGGGTGGCGAGGCACCACACTTTTGGAAACGGCAGTGGCGAGGCAACCACACTCTTGTAAAACTGTGATGTGGGAACGAAGCTTTGTGCTATGATCCCTATGTAAAAGCATGGGGACGCAATCAACAGGATGGGCACCATCACACTCTGAAAAGATTTTGTGCCTCCCCAACGTTCTGTGTGGTCACACTTTTCCTCAAAATGCCGTGCCCATCGGCGCTATAGGAGAATCGTGGCACCGCACTGTCGCGCTTTTGCAGATCATCATCAGATTTCCGATCGGAATCAGGACTTACCGCCAGCCCCAGGAGGGCGATGACGATGGCGCGGGAGCCTCTCATGGTGCGCTGCTGTCGAGTGCGGCCTCTGCAATACGCCGCACCGCACCGCCCCGGCGCCGTATTATACCGGCCGCGGTCACGACACGCGTCGTGACACACCGATAGCGCCGAGGCCCGAGGCGGCTGCCGTGCGTCTCCGTGGCCGCGGGACGCGCGTGGACGTACAAAGCTGCGAGCCGCCGCGTCTCGTGACGTCGCGGGGTTGGCTGTGACGCCAGCGCGCTGCCCCGCCCCGGCGGCGCCGTCCGCAATGAACAGGCCGGGCCGTCGCACGTAGCGCTGCCGGTAATATCCCGGCGGGGCCACAACGCTGCGCGCTGCGCCGGACGTACCGGACCGGCCGCCCAGCCGAAATTAAATTTCTCCACAGCCGGCCCTCCGCCCGCCTGCCTCCGGCCCGCTGCGCTGCGCTGGCCCGCTCAGAATAGCGCGCGCGCGCGGCAAACGTTTGACCATTGCCGGCCCCGCCTGACCCCGCCCGGTCCTGCCACGGCCACGCCGAGCCAACTCGTGCGGAAATCCTGGCGGGAATTAATCGCAGAAATATGTGGGGTGCGTTTACCTAGCCCCCTGCCCCCCCCCCCCCCACACACACACGGAGTGGGAGGACAGAGATTGACTGTTTCGAGCGGTAACTGGGTGTGCTGGTCCGCGTGGCGCTCCGGCTCCTCTGCAGTTTTGTGTGCGCTGATTAACGCTGACTTGAATACGATCGCGCGAGTGGCGCCGGCCGCCGTGGCTCTGCTGCTTTTACTGCTGTGGTGCACAACACACAGCCCCGGCCTATCGTGCCTCTGGGAAAACTTTGCTGTCTAAAAAGTGCGAAGCTCAAGAAGCAGTTTCCGTACAAAAAAAATCCGGCTGTCGTTTTGTTTCTGTTGTGCCGCAGGCCAGTTGGACGAAAACTGTGGAAAGGGAGGAGGGAGGGGGGGTGGGGCACTCGGCGGGCGTTGGGTTGACCGTCACCTCACGTCGCGAGAAACGGCCTCATTTGCCATCGCATTCCCTGAGCCCGGCTCCGCCCCGGATACTCCCCGTCGGCTCATCGCGCCGTAAAGTTTTAATTCCTTCTGTGCCCCGGGCCAGCCCAGCCCGGCCCGGCCCCAGCCCTTGTCGCGCCGTTTCTGCACGCCACGCCCCACCACGCCACGGCACTTCCACCCCATCCCCCGCGTCTATTGTCCGCGGGCAAGGTGTGCGCCGCGCGCAGCGCCGGAGACAAGTGTGCCTGTCTGCCTCTTTATGTCACCTGCTCACTCATCCGGGCCGCCCGCCGTCCGCCCCCAGTAAAGCACCCCCCTCCCCCCCCCCCTGCACTGCGCTCCCGGCACCTCTGCCTCCAACGTTTGTGTCCCTCCGAAACGGGACGGAGGGCGATGGATTACTGCTCATTTCTGTCACGAGAAAAATTCCCCCTTCCACCCCTCTGCCCCGCTTTAAAAATGCTATCCCTTCTCGCTACGACTTACACCAAACTACAATTATTTTGGGCTCCAAAGAAACCTTTTTCGAGTTGCCTCCCCTCCCCCCCCCCCTCCCCACATCCTCCGCGCCCCTTCGAAGTTAAAGCTGCGTCTGTCTATGGTGGAATTCAAGCAAAGTTTTCCTTTTGTGGGAGCTGTGTAAACGTTTAGGTATTCAGCCAACATCCCCGTCGTGTTCCCCCTGTGAAGTCGCTGCTCCAGCCACCCCCTTCCCCCCCCCCCCTCTCTCCTCTCTCTCCCTCTGCTTATCTCTCGGCCGCCCCCTCTCCTCGCGTCCAGGTGGCAGTAGCCGGCACTGGCAGGCAGTAGTGCACTCACTCCGCTCCGCACACACTATCACACTGGACGGGGCGCCCCGAGTCCTCGACGCCCCCGGCGGGGCCCCAGCGGGCTCACCGCAGACTTTGCAGTGCCACGTAAACTCCCCGAGCTGTTCTTATCCGTGGGTTCTTCGCTTCCGGAGTTGTTCCGGTTTGTTTCCGGCCGTCCCGGGGAAGGGGGTGGGGCGGGGGGACGGGTGCGGGGGTGCTCTGGCATCTGTTGAGAAACGCCCATAGAAGCTTCCCTGGATTCCGCTCCGATCCTTTGAATAAAAATCCGTAAGCCTCGATCTCCGTTCTTCTTCGTACAGTCAGTCGCGGGTGGAGCCGCGTACAAATCCGAAAGTCACCGTATAAAGAACGATTTTTCTTCACAATTTTCCTTTCGGCCAGGTGTTAGTTTGGGCCTGTGGTGGGATGGGCGAGCGCGGTGGCTTCCCCGGGAAGGGCGCAGGCCGAGCGGAACATCCCCGCCCCCAGCAGGGCCGTGAGAGTTGATGGTCAGCCCTGCGTCGTCCCGTGTTGCTGCAGCAGCGGCCCTGCATTGTCTCACTCCGTCCCCATTCGGTCCGATCCCCGCTGTCGGAGCTGTACATCCAGGAGGCACTGTGCCCCGGCAGTGGCATACACGCTGAGAGGCCTGGTCAGCATCGGCTGTGACACTCTGCCGGCCCGGCCACCTGCCGGCTCCGGACGGCGGCCGCATGCACATACAGGCCGCGTGTATAATATATGGGAGTAATAGGGGCGGCAGCAATAACACTGCCGGGCTCAGAATGCCGTCTGCTGGCGCTCGCTGCGGGCGCCGCACGCGGACGCGCACGATTCAATTAGGTCTGGTTTATGGCCCGGCCCCTGACCGGACTCGGGTCCGGCGGTCCGGGCGGCGAGGCACCCGTCAATTGCACTAGCCTGGCCAGGCCCCGAGCACCCCGAGCCCGGCCTGCAGACTGGAGGCCCGGCTGGAGGCCCGGCTGGAGGCCGTGCTGCCGCCGGTCTGCCTGCTCACAGATCTGTGACGCTCGGTCCGGGAGACGGAGACGGAGTGGACCGACACCCTAAATATATGTAAATGTACAAATTTGTGCATAATTATGTACAGAATTACGCATACATAGTTTTGTGTACAAAATTGTGCATCATTATGTACATAATTGTACATCTGCTGTACAAATTTGTACATACCTATATGCCTATGTACAAAATTGGACATACCTATGTACATAGTTGGACATAAATTATGTATGCGCAATTCTGTACATAATTATGTGCAAATTTGTACATTTACATTTAGTGTGGAGTTTGTGGCCCCGGCCCGTGAGGCTGGTGCCGCGGTGTATCGGATCGGCATCGGCCCCCGGCGCACCGGCAGCGGCAGGCCTAACACTAGGCCGCCTCCTGGGGTGTGCGGTCGGTGAGCTCGGGCGTGCTGCCCGATGACGAGGCCCAGGTGGCGCTGAAGGCCCCGGCTCGGCTCGGCTCCTCGCGTGTCGCCCTGCACGAGCATTTAGGCCCCGGGGGAGGCTGCTGGGGGCACGGCGCGGCGCAGCGGCGCACAAAGAATTGGCTGTCAGACCTTTATCTTGGTGTTCATCTTCGTCAGGGGAGAGTACCAGTCTCTCGCGGCGGCCTCGCACCACCTCGCACTATCTGTCGGATATATCTGAGCTTTCTTCCCTTCCCTCCCCGGAGAGGCTCAAGGAGAGAAGTCAGGGAAGCATGGTCTTTTCCGCACCGGGCAGGTCTCCGTCTGTCTGTCTGTCTCTCCCCCCTCCCCTCTCTTTCTCTCTCGCTCGCTCTCTCTCTCTCTCTCTCTCTCTCTCTCTCTCCTCGTCTCGATCCGTCCGTGCGTCGTGCGCGGGGGAGGGCAGCCGGGTTCGCAGCCCGGGAATGAGACAATGTCGACGCAAACCCAGCCATGGAAATAAAAGTAGAAAGAACAGAGGGAGCAGATCGTGTGATGACTGGCAAAAACCACAATGATCGACAACATTTCGAGGGCACGATTTTTATTTTTATTCTCCGTTTCATTTCGACGTACGCGCTTACGCTGGTCGCTCGGCCGTCGTGTGGTGACAGAGTTCTCGTGTTTCTGACGTCCCCTGATGCCGTCGCGGAGCCCCGCCGTGGGGGGGGGGGGGGGGGCACGACAGAAGCAGCAGCGCGCCGAGCGGCGCAGGGCTCATACGGCCCACCCCTAATGTACCCGGCCATGTGCAAACGCGGCCGCCAGGGGGCCTCGCCTCGGTCCCTCCTCCCGTCGCAAAACCAACACAACTCACCATATTTTGACGTTCCCAATGTCCCAAGTTTGGCGGCTGGCGCGGGGAAAGGCGACGCGACCGAGAGCGGGGCTGCGGGGCTCGGAGCGGGAGGGCTGGTCTGGCGGCGACTGCCGGGCCGCGGACTCCGGCCCGTGCCGGGCCATGCCCGGCCATGCCCTGCCGCACGGACGCTCTTCAGCCTGTAATCTTCTCTGTTTATTGGATTGAAAAGTTTGGGGAGGGGGGGGGGGGGGGGGCGTGTCTGTCTGTGAGGCGCGTGGTGGCCGCGTGCGGGCGTGTGTGCTCCGGGCGGCGTGCTCGGCGTCGCGCCGCTTGTTCCTCCCCCGTCCTCCGCTGGCGCCGCGTGCAGTACTTGAGCCCACAAACACCTCATAAAGGGCGTGTCTACAACATATGCAATCCCCGTTTACGGCCCCCGCGGCTCGTCCGCCCGTTCTTAAAGTGTAGCCGCGGCGCTTGTGATTCGCGCACGTCTCCTCCCTTCCTTCTCTCCTCCCTCATCCTCCTCCCTTCCTTCTCTCCTCCCTCATCCTCCTCCCTTCCATCTCTCCTCCCTCATCCTCCTCGCCCTTCTCCTCCTCCATCCCACGCCCCGCTCTCCCCACTATTTTCCGAGGCGGCCGTGGGCGCCAGGTGATTGGGGGTGCTGGACCGTGGTTCCGGTGTCGCCGTCTCCCCGCCAACCGCCCACGACCCCTCTCTTGCCCTCTGCGTTTCGCTTCTCGCCCCGCCCCGATACATCCGCTTCCGGTCTCTCTCTCTCTCTCTCTCTCTCTCTCTCTCTCTCTCTCTCTCTCTCTCTCTCTCTCTCTCTCTCTCTCTCTCTCTCTCTCTGTCTCGCCCCCGTCCTCTCCGATCCGCTTCTTCCGGACGCCGCAACCCTTTTCGCCCTTCTCCCCCTCCCCCCGCGCCGCTTCGTCTCTGTGATGTCCTCGACAGAGGAATCCTCAACATCAACATGATCCCCCCCGCCCTCCCCTCCCGGATCTCGGAAAACTTTTTCCCCCTTCGACCCGGCTGATTCCTGCAGATCGGCTTTGTGTCCGGCCAACGTCCGACTGGAGCCGATGTCACGCGACGTTGTACTATTGTCTGCATGGAGGGCGGCGCGGGGCGGCAGATAGAAGAGTCCCCCCCGTGGGGCAGCGCGAGTGCGAATCCCTCTGGCCATCCCGGCCCGCCCCCGGCAGCGGCCACAGCGGAGCGGAGCCGAGCGGGGCGGCCGCCCGGCACGCAGACCGGCCTGCCCATCGCGGGTGCGCGGCGGGTCTGCCTGCCCGGCGGGCGCTCCGTCCCGGCCGGGTGGAGCCGGTGGCAGTGAGCTGGCAGTGTGCTGGCCCCCCGCCCAGCCCGGCTCTCGGCTGTCCCCGGGGAGCGGCTTTCAGCGGCCGCTTTCAGTCCGCTTGTCTCGGCCCGCCTGACCCGTGCGGGGCCCCCCGGTCCCCGTGGCGAGGCCGGGCGGACGGACGTCCCCGGCCACTGATGCGCGCCGCCGTTACAAAAGGAGGCCGGTCCGGACCGGAGGGGGGGGGGGGGGGGGGAGAGGGGGGGGGGGGGGGGGGGGGGCGAGTCCTCTTCCGTACGATTTCCCATCTCATGCCACGTTGAATACACCTGTGCCAAACCCGGCGGCCCCGTGACGCAAGGGACCCCCGTTAGCTCAGCCCGGCGTGGCTCAGCCCGCACCACTGGTCAAAGGAACTCCCCCTCTGTATGTATGCATGTGTGTGCGTGAGCGTGAGTGTGTGTGAGAGTGGGGGAGGGGGCGCTTCGAAGGGGCACTGAACGCCCCCATACGACATGAGAGAAGTGATGTCAAGGGACGGAGCTAAATTTATACTCGTGTTCCATGTTGGTCGTATTCACGTCTCCAAAGTTTATTCGCAACCCGGCCCCTGATTAATCAAGGGGGCCTCACACGGCTCACAAGCCCAGCAGGGGGCCGAGGAGCAGCCGAGGCTTATGGTTGTGGTTTGTTCACAGTGCTGCGCGACGAGTTCCGGGCCCAGCCGAGGGACACCCGGGTGGCTGCCGGCGAGACGGCGCTGCTGGAGTGCGGCCCGCCCAAGGGCCAGCCCGAGCCCAGCCTCACCTGGAGGAGGGACGGCCAGGACCTGGACCTGGACAGCAACCGGAGGTGGGTGGCGGTGCCGGTGCCGACACCTGGCGGCCAACCACCGCGTGCGGGGGACGCCGCCGGCGTGACGTGACGTGACGGCCGCATGTTTTGGGTTCGCAGGTACCGGGTGGTGGAGGGCGGCAACCTGCTCATCTCCAGCGTGACGCAGAGCGACGAGGGGAAGTACAAGTGCGTGGCGCAGAACGTGGCCGGCGTCCGGGAGAGCGTCTCGGCCAACCTCGACGTCCACGGTAAGGATCGTGGTGATGTGCTGGGCGTCGCTGGGCTCCGCCCGGCTCCGCCACGCGCTGCTCTCCCTAAGCAAACTGTTTGCCCTGCCCCGCAGTCAAGCCCTACTTCCTCCACACCCCCACCGATGTGACGGCCCTGGTCGGTCAGAGCGTCGAGCTGGAGTGCGCCGCCGCCGGGGAGCCCACGCCCACCATCCTGTGGCGGCGGGGCGACGGCCACATGCCCATCCCAAGGGCGCACCTCCTGGACAACAAGGCCCTGCGGATCGAGCACGTCACGTCCGAGGACGTGGGGACGTACATCTGCGAGGCCGAGAACGATGTGGGGAGCGACTCGGCTAAAGTAGTCCTCACCGTCCACTGTAAGCGTCTGCTGCACTCGCTGTGCCGCGCTGCGCTGCGCCGCGCGGAGCTCCGAGTCACCTGATTCTCTTTTCCAGCCGCCCCGTACTTCACGGTCCGGCCCTCCGACATGCGCGTCCCCCTCGGGAGCTCCGTCTCGTTCCCATGCTCGGCGGAGGGCACCCCGTCGCCATCCGTGTTTTGGAGCCGAGAGGGGTCGAGGGTGCTCATGTTCCCGGGCACCGTCCACGGCGACGTCCTCATCTCGGCGGAGGGCACGCTTTCAATGAAAAGCGTCTCCCGGGAAGACTCGGGCTTCTTCGTCTGCTCCGCGCTGAGCGTTGCCGGCTCTGCGACTGAACGAGCCCTGCTCGAGGTAATGCCCCTTCCGAGTTCCCGCAAAACGGGTTTCATGATAGTTTTTAAAAATCTTTCGGGTTTACATTATACCATTTTTCTTTAAATCCAGGTTTTGCCCTTGCAACAAGTACCGCCACCAATAATTCAGCTGGGCCCGGGTAACCAAACGTTGCCGGTCCTAGGAGTTGCTGTACTGCCATGTCAAGCAGCGGCTCCATCTGGTAGCGAAGCTGCGCCCCAAATAAGCTGGCTGAAAGACGGGAGTCCGCTCATCCCATCTGGCAGCCGTGTCGCCATGTCCAGCCGAGGAAGTTTGTCAGTGAAAAGTGAGTGTGACTATTGGTGAATCATAATTTGTCAAGGAATTGTTCCAGCTCTGCGTGAAAATACCATGGGAAATACTTCTGTTTCCTGAAAATATTTGGCTGTTTGTTTGTTGATAGATCTGCAGTTATCCGATTCCGGGGAGTATACCTGCCGGGCTTCGTCTTCTGCTGGGCAGTCTAACTGGTCTGCATGGCTTTCAGTTGTGGATGGTTTACCAGAAGCTCGTCGAGGTCCCGACCCCGCTTCCCTTCCCTCAGCTCCCGTCAAGCCAATCATTGTAAATGCTACTCGAGATTCACTCACCGTCTCATGGATCAATCCCAATCCAGGCCGCTATGACCGCTCACATCTGATTGGGTATATGCTTGATTATTTTACTGGAGAAAATCAAAGTATTGGCTGGGTTCGAGCAGCACAGGGTATTAAAGGAGAAGTGCTAACAGTAAGCATCTTCCACCTGGTCAAATGTAGGAAATACCATACAAACATGTATTTGAAAGTTCTAACTATTCTTTATTACGTTCAGGTGACGGGGCTAATCCCAGATTCCAGTTATGTCTTCATCGTCCGGGCAGAAAGTGATGATGGAGTGTCGTTGCCTAGTCCTGTATCCGATCCAGGCCACACACTGAGTGCAAATGCAGATATTCTCCCACCATATGAAGGGGCTGCCGCTCGATCACATCTAAGCTCAAATGTTGTTAATTTACGTGATGCTCAGCCCTTATCTTCCACATCAGTTCGTCTATCTTGGGATGTGAGTAATTCTTCTGTACAGATGCTGTTGAATACTTTCATTGCCATGTTAATTGTCCAATTTCACTTTAATCAAAGCTTTTTATTTTATTTATATTTTATAAAATATGTTGACATTTCCCTTTTTCTCTTTATGTGCAGGTTGTAAGTGCTAGGGAATTCATTGAAGGATTTTACATTCGTTACCGTGAATTGTCACAAAGCAATGATAGCACCAACGGAAGTACTCCAGTTTACGATGTCGTGAAAATCAGTCACTCTGATGCTACTAGCTACACTCTGAATGACTTGAAAAAGGATACACCATATGAAGTTTTCCTGGCTCCATTTTACAAATCTATTGATGGACAGCCTTCCAATTTCAAAGTAGTGAACACTCTTGAGGATGGTATGTTTCCTGGTCATCTGTCAAATGTTTTACTGATTTTTCTTTTCTTTTTTGCCAAAGTGGGTCTAAGATTTATTTAATTTTTATTGCACAGCTCCTTCAGCACCACCAGAGCACATTCAAGTTGGTATTTTGAATGTCACATCAGCATTTGTCAGGTGGACGCCGCCGCCTGCTGACAGTCACCATGGCACAATTGCAGGCTACAAGGTAGAGGTGGCCTGTCAAGGCCTCAAGAGAAATTCTTGAAATACTTAGGCTGGTTTACTTCAAGTTCTTGTATTTCTTCTTGCAGATTCAAATCAGCAGTCCTCAAGGGAAGCTGCTTGCTCAAATGACATTAAATGCCACAAACATGTCTGTTCTCTTAAACAATTTGACTGTTGGAGCTGAGTACATGACCAGGGTAGCAGCTTTTACAAAGGCAGGTCTCGGACCATACTCGATAGGAACACCTCTGGTCATGAACCCATCTTCTCTCCACACCTTCACCACACGATCAAGAGCAACTAATGATGCATCAAGCATTGTACGAGAAACTTGGTTTGCGGTTGTTATGGGGGTTTTAGCCCTGTTGTTGGCAGCTGGTTTTGCTGGTATGGTGTACATGAAACGACGACAAACGGCCGGGAAGGAACTTGGGCATTTAAAAGGTAGGTGCCTTTTAATATTCTATTTTCATTTTTTTACGGTTGCGTGGTCATGCAGTGAACTAAAATCCTGTATTGCATTTGTTAATAGTTCCTGTTGTGAATGCAAATGACATGGCTGGGCTTGGCCTATTAAGTGGAAAAGAAACACTGTGGATTGATAGAGGTTGGCGTGCAGCAGCTGGGAAAGGTGTTCCTGTCACTCCTCCACTTGGCTCAGAGTACGCTGAAGTGGATGCTGCTTGTGCATTATCCTCATTCTATCGTCAACCACCAATGACGTCAACATCAGACCAGACCGAAGCTTCTGACCCTACCCCATATGCAACAACTATGTTACTCAGTCAGCTACCTGGACAAAGGCCAGACCATTTAGAGGTAAGTAATTTAGAAAATTGGATATTAGATATTTCTAGTTAAATACAATTAATTTTTCCTGGTATTCTTACAATCTTTATTTCACAAATTAATAGAGTGCTAACGGAACTCAAGATCCATATGCTAGTGGAAGTCTCTTGTACCAAAGAAAAAGTCCCTTATCCCCGGGGGCTCCCAGCACCATTGATGGCAGCTATTCAGGTACATTTTTGATTACTCTATTTAGTGAACTCTCTAACATTTGATATAAATTCCGCATGCAAGGTTTTCTAAAGTACAAATTGGTGAACCTCTGATAACTTGATGGCGATTTACCTATTTTTTCCAGAAGAACTCCAACTGGCACATGACCGGAGGCCCACTCACCCTCATGTCCACCCCCATCTTCACGCTCAGCCTCCTCACTGGAGTGACATCTTACCGCCTCCGCCGGAGCAGCCCCCGCCGCCGCCTGGCCTCGGTCCGGGCCTGCTGCTCAGTGGGCCCCAAGGCAGTACACAGTGCAGCACGCAGTGCAGCAGCCTGAGCAGCAGCACCTTAAGTCCACAGTCCTCGAGACGAGGCCCGGTGAGCGGCCCTGGACATGGGCCTGGCCACGGGCCTGGCCTCGGGCCTGGCCACAGCCACACCATGGGCCGCTCCGGAAGCTCGGCTAGTCGTAGCTGTGGAACAAGCGGCTCCGTGTCTGGTTCTCTGTCAGCGTCTACCTCCAATGGGCGAACCTGTTCGTGGCAACGCTCCCGATGTCCACATCCACAGACTAACAGTGAGGGGCAGAACCATTTCCATTCCGAGCCTCCTCAGCAAAGGCCACCTCCCGTATGTTCTCTTTAATTAAATGAATTAATTAAATTATATATTTGTTGTTTTTGTTTTCAAGTCTATTGCATGAAACTCTCATTGCTTTTCCTATAGGTTCCGAGATATCCTACTGGATATGATCCACAAACTGTTGGGTCTGCTCCCATCAGTGAAGATCGAGGGTGCCAGTCATCTCTAATTAGTTTGTTACCTGACAATTCTGGAACAGGTAAGCCGCATATTGTACTTGTAAGGTTATTTACATATAGTTTTCTGTTTCTGAAACAATCCACTAATTTTCAGGGGCAAATGTTGGCTGCAATGCTTTAGCAGACTATGGTTTAGCTGCTGACTGTTTACTATCTGGATGTCGCAGTGATTACTCTTCAGATCATAGTAATGGACGGCCTCAATCAATGGCCAGTGATACTTGTTGTTCATGTTCCGATTCATCTTGCATGTATGCAGAAGTTGGACCTAATAATAATAGCCACAATGTTAGTGATCCACGGTGAAATCACTGTAAAAGTCTTTACGTCTTGGGGTCATTGGCACTGCCCTAATTCTCTTTCTTGTCTACCACTGATAATCAAGATAGAATTGCACATTCATTCCCAAGTGAATTGCACGCAATCCATTGTGATACTGTGAATAAATTTAATAACTGTACCCATGTGGAGAACTTTTCCTTGGATGGATTTCTTTGTTTTTTATTTGATTAATTTTAGAATACAGCTGTGGTGCGTAATTCTTCACAGCATTACTTAGAAGATGCTGGATGACTGACATCTTGCCCAGTGGGATTTGTTTGACTGTTTTTCGTGTTTGATGTGCAGTACCCTAGTATTCATGTTCCTAGTCACAGTCAAGGGTGGTCTCAACCTTTTTTTCTTTTTTTTTTTCCCTTAAACGTGGTTGCAGATAAGGTTGCTCAGTTTAACACGGGCTGTCAATTATGTATGTCTGCTAGATTAACAAGCTTAGTGCAACAAGATAAAGAGGATGCCATAGTAATGTCAGTTATGTTTAAGAGTAGGAAACAAACCTAGTCTGATAATCTGTGAAAGAGAGTAAAAAGTTTCTCTCGAATTCTTTGTCATACAAATAAAACAATTGTTTCCACTAGCCTTTAGAGTATTTAATATTAACTTATTTTATGTTTATTTTTGTTTACATTTTGTTAAATAATGTGTTGTTTCCAGTGATCAGTTACCAACAATGTACAAACTGTCATGATTTGTTGGCTTATCTTATTAAATGTTACACATTCAGATTAAATAGACGAGTGCTAAAAATAACCTTTTCACCCGTCTTTTCTCACAATGCTCTAGGTGGTTTGAACATTTGTAACTCACTTGTGTCGCTAAAAAAAAAATTGGAATCCATGTTTTTGTCTGTACTAGAAGTAGAATTGTTGTATGGATTTTACACATGAAGGCCAGGCACAAGATATTTTCTAAAAGACACTGTGAAATTTCTGATATCAGAATTCATGATGCATGTTAAGTCCAATTAAACAATCAATAGACATTTGACCTAGACATTTTTTTCTCCACAGATACTGTTTGTGGAAAAAGAAGAATAAATTCGCTAGCCTCGCTGAGCATTTTTGTAACATCGCATTATTACTTGGTATCGGCTAAGAGTAAGTTACTGTTTGAGAGACAAATGTGAACCGCCATGAGTATTTAAAAAGAGTGTTAATAAAACTGTTGCTTATTGTGGTTTTATGATTTGTATATTAAATGTACATATGTATGTGTATGTAATTATATGTAAATTATCTGTTTCTACATATACTTATTTTATGTAGCTTTTGGTTGACACTCTTTATTTTGTAGTTTTCAGTCTAAATATTTCTCGTTATGCTGTCATATCTCTTGGAAATGAATATCTGATGGTCTCTTCCTGTTTTTAAAACCGGTTTGTAAACTCTGTTATTAACTGCATACCAATAAATGCAGAAGACTGATGAATAAAAATTATTAAATCTTATTATTGACCAAGTACCCTATTTATTTTGCCTTTCGGATTGAAAAGGAAAACACAGAATATGAAATCACAGACTCTCCATTAAAATTGGCTTCCTTACACCTCCCATATTCAAACGCAAATAATCCAGGCATGCCTGTAAGTAGTGATAT
Source organism: Megalurothrips usitatus (assembly GCA_026979955.1). Lineage (NCBI taxonomy): Eukaryota > Metazoa > Arthropoda > Insecta > Thysanoptera > Thripidae > Megalurothrips > Megalurothrips usitatus. The sequence goes on along the minus strand of CM049594.1, from coordinate 993,689 downwards.
TGGAAAAATAGGTAAAATGTGGCCCGAACGCCAGCTGTATCTCTAGTATCTAGAAAATGCGAAAAAGGTCGTCCACGCCGGGAGGGTAGGCAGCACAACTTGCGCCACACCTTTTGTGAATAAACCACGGGTGTTTTCGAGCAACCAAGGGCGGTTTAGTATTAATGAGGACCTCCTCTATCTCCACATCAGTTTCGTCGTCCGGAAACATAATAATTAATGGCAAAAAAAAATGGTAAGGCTATAGCCTTTGCAATTTTTCAGTATTTGGTCATGAAACAAACTTTCGAATTCTCGGGCGGAAAGTGTCTAAACCGACCCCTAGACGTCGTTTCGTCGGTCTCGTCTCCCTCGGGGGGAAGGGGGGGGGGGGGGGGGGGGCTACGTCGTCCGCGCCGGGAGGCCCAGCTCCACACTACTCTGCACCTTGACGTGGCGATACCCCATGCGTGTGGCACTGTGTGAAGGGAGTACCGACGTGAGCTAGAACGCATCGGCGCGGGGTATCGGTGGTTTGGGGTCGACTGGTACTTCTGCCTGGACTGCTGACCGGCGACGGTTATTAGTGTTTTTGACGAGCGGAGGTGGGCAACCGATCCGGCTGATCTGTATGTGAGAGCAGCGTGCAGCACTAGAGTGGAATAGAGTGGAAAATTTATCCTATGTTAAATGGGCCAATGTAGAAACCTAAGGATTAAAATTTCAAGGAAAACGCTGTAACTCTCACCGTTTTCGACATATCGGCGAGATGGCCCCTAAAATTAACTCGGCGTGGTTATGCTGAGATGTGTGCATGTAAATCACCGATATCTCGAAAACGGCGAAAGTTACAGCGTTTTCCTTGAAATTTTAGGTCTAATGGGTTCTCATTTGGTCCTTCTGATACAGGAAGAGTATTTTAATTACTTTTGGGAGCACTGATTTTTCTACTGGAAAGAGCAGTAAGGGCTTTATTCAAGTGCCTGGGGGGACCTTTTCCCATGGTCCGATCGAGTTCTCCAAGGGGTTGCAGGTCTTGTACATTGACGTAGCATCGGATGAGAATGGTACATGTTGACATTTTAACATTTAATGAAAAATGTAATGTAACACTCTAGTGCAGCACACTGCAGGTAAATTTAATTGTCTGCCTCCAGTCGCTGCAGAATTTCTGAGTTTGTATGCATGAGTTGTTGGACTGTGCGCGGAACAGCTCAACTTCTTGCACGCATATAATTTACAGGACATGTTATATAAAGGGAAATCTATAAACTGTATTGAGAAACTGGTTGTTCATCAAAGAGTTATTAGTTTATGGACTATTTAGTGATTGAGTTTAATTTATGGCATAGGCTAGGAAATGAAATAATTAGATAAGGATTTCATTGAAAATAAATCAGAAAATTTATTTATATTTTCATAAATAAAGCAATACAACTTACTGTAGCTACGATCGATGTAGCTATTTGGTGGATGACTCCCAGCTGCAGTGATAACGATGACTATTTGACCGTTGGTGTTATTTAATGGGGACATAGTTTCAGATAATTTAACAATGCAGCAAGCTAGCAAAGCTGGTAGATCTAAATTAAACATATTGTGTCAAAACTCTGATCTGAATCAGTCTCTTTAAACCAGATATATTGCTTAAAACTTCCATCACAGAGCAAAACCAAAGTTTCAGGTATCGTGAGTTAAATCGTTCGGTGGGCAAAGTTCAAAACGGTTACGTAAACAATATTAATTATACTTGTGGTGAAATTAATTAAACAACATAGTTTACACATCCAGATGCAAACATGTACAGCAAGTTGGTTCGCAACTAACATTTCAACTCTGATAGGTCACTCGTGTAGCTATTTCAGGATAAAATAAATCAGCTTGCTGGTAGCATAAATAATGAGCTTAGTTTTGTTGGTACATTTTAATTCAGATTCGGCCTAAAAGGCTGACTAATTGACTTTTCATGTTCTTAATTACTTACATTTGCCTGGTGAGAAAAACCAATAATTCAACTCTATTGCTTATGTCCCAAAAATGTGGGTTCATCACTGACTACGTTTTCACCAAAGCAGCCCAACTGACTGTTCTTACAAGGGAGTATTTTCGATACCGAATACTGTTAAAACATCACAAATTTTCCAAACAGACTGGAAATGTTATATACAGAACAGATGTTATTGCCTGACATTAAGCATGCCACATTTGGAAAAGAGCTGCACTCAATAAATTTGATGATGCAAGCCTATGTATATACATTACTAACAATTTGACCAAATTTCAAAGAGAAGGTTACTGAAATTTCGTCATGTATCTGTAACAGTTATATTTTTGACTTTCTGTACTGATGCAATCATGTTTCCATTATGATCTGTTCTGATGGGCTTTACCAATCAATTGTATGAATGAACTCTCAACTACCAACTATTGCATTATAACGTACGGATTGGCCATAAGGTATAAAAAAATTTCAACAATATAACATCACATATCCTTTTTTGTGCTACAATTTTCAAACTACAGTATATTATAATTTTACTCACATGATTGAAAACTCCTTAAAATTTTGATGTCATACCTTCATAATGTACACTTTTATCCACATTTCCATCCTAATCCATAACATATATCAAAAATCTCACTATAATTCATTTAACAATCCACTGTTTCTAGTTATGAGTCTGCAGTAATAACATGTAAATACTTTGAACAATGTGGACCCTATCTTGAAAAAACATAATTTGATGGCAACCTTTCAACAACCTGGTGAATCTGGAGATTCCCAAATACAGATTTATGATTTGAGTTCTGCAAATTTGTTCATAACAGCAGCAGATCCAAATCTTATAGTATTCAAATTTTTCTTGACAAATAAGCTTTAAAAACAATAATAGTAACAATATTATTAATTCAAAACTCTATGACTGATAAATTGAAGTACAAACTATTTGTAATATTGCTTTGCTGAGAAAAGAATTTTGGGTATGGAATTATTTGTATACGAGGATACCATAGAGCAGATTTTACTTTTCAACTATGAACCAGAAGTGGAACTACATATACACACCTACATCTGGAGAAAAGAAGACGTAAGAATGATGTAGAGCCTCATTTGTGAGAACAGCTGAGAGCGTTGCTTCCAGATGCTTGACATGATTATGAAGTGTACATGCTTCTATGCCCTTAGTGACCTTTTCATGAACATAATTCGTAAGTCACAGATTACGTCATTCAAGAACCTCTGGATAGAATTTCATTTGGTTCGACAAATTACCATAGATAGTCTTTTTGCAGCTGACTAAGGGTCAATCAAATTCATTTCAGCCATAGTTTTCAATGGGATTGTTAAGTAGTGTCAATCTGGAAAGGGAGCAAACTAGTGACAATTATTCCAGGTATTCCAACAATTTGAAATTGGAAAAATTCAAAACAACAGTAATTGAATCTTAATTTCGATGTGAACTTCTACCTAAACATTCAATTTTATCATTGCCTCATCTGAAGCCACCAGATTGGCCCATTTTTTAAAATTTAAAACACATTGCACGATATGAGTGATATATAAATTATTTATGGTTCTGAACCTCGTAATAAACAGAAATTAATTGAATTGGCTGTTTGATTCAAATCACATGATGTTTGCATGCATCTTAAGTAAGAAATAAACAACAACTGTTTCTGGTAAATAGACAGTACACACATGAATTTGACACACATTTGAAACTTAGTTGTCGTTTCTGCAATCTTGAGCGCGGTTCAGAAAATTATAAGAAATTCACAGTCACACTGACCTTTCCATGACAGTGCACCGACGGTCCCACCAAATCAACATACACACTCGCACTCATGCACACTCGTACCCGCACAAACATAAACAAATTAAAATATTATTTAACAATGGTATTCTTTGTCGTCCATCCCATGATACAACATATCACCTGAATGGATCAAACCTGATCCTTCACAGAGAAACAAATGTCAATCAGAATACTGATCGGTCGTTCTGGCTCCTTGCAACAACTCTAATTCTCAGTCTCAGCCGGCGCTCCCCGATTTACGGCCGGTTTTACGCCGACCAAAATTTCAACATTTTATCGCCAGAAGGCCCAGCAGCAGCAAGCTGCACGCTGCTCAAGACCCTGGCCAAGCCAACCCTAGACGCAGCCAGCCATTGAGCGCGTTGCTGGCTGCGAACGGGAAGGACCGGGACCGTGGGCGAGGTAGCGCAGCGGCACTGCTAGGGCACGGACTAGGCACAGCCCAGTCTCGACCCCGCGAGGAATGACTAGGGGAGGGAAGGAGAGGAGGAGGAGGAGGCGTCACCTGACGACCTGCTCGCTATAAGCGCCAGGCCCACTCATCCAGCCTGTTCCAGGTTCAAGTTCCAGGCTCCTGGTCCAGTGCCTCAGAGCTCCAGCTTCCAGCCCTCGGGCTCACAAAAAACACAGCCAGCCATGGCACATCACTCCGCAGTGACGGGGTCCACGCACACACGGCTGAACTCGGCACAACGGAGTCACACACGGACGAATCGCATCACCGCGTCAGAAACAGTCGACGCGGAAGCAGTCATTCACGTCCACCATGAGTTCGTCCTTGAATGTCGTCCACCAGCCGGACTCCTCCCAGGGACCCTCCCCTAGACTCTAGGGTCAGTAGACCCAGGCTACGGGGATCCATTGTGGTGTCGAGTGCACTCGCTCGATGGCCCGCTCCAGCGCCGAGATGGTCTCCTCGATGTCGTTGTTGACAATTGTCAGGTCAAACAGGTGGCCGTACGCCTGGCGCAGCAGGTCCGACTCCTTGGCTAGTCGCTCTAAGCTGCCGTCGTACTGTAACACAAAATGCGCCGTGTCACCCAGGTGTTCATGTGTAGGTGAGCCCTGCTCCTCCAGTATCGCCATTGATACTCACGTCAGCCATGTTGTGGAGGAGGGGCGCGGCAATGAAGACGACGTATGGTGCGAACTCCCGGGTGCGGAGGATCTTGAGGGCTTGAGGTTCCACGTCTAGTATGGCCACGCGGCCCTCTTGGTGTATCTTCCGGATCGTCTCCAGCTTGGTGCCGTACATGGCATCCTCGTGCGTCCCTACGAGGAAAAAATAATATATATCTACTTGTCTCGCGGGTCAAATATTGCCTGGCCTGTTCCATAACTCAGGTCATAATTTGAATTTTGACATGCTGTTTTTTTCAATTCGCCTTGTTTTTTTAGTGCTCTACACGTTCAACTAAACAGGCCGTCAAAAATTGTGAGCGGGAATGGGACTAGAAAATACCCCTCTGGCCGGGCGGATTAAGCGCGGCGGGCCGGCCCGGAGCGTCCGGCGGCACCGAGACCCGGCCCGGCCCGCGCCCCAGCCCGGTCCGGGGCCGAGGTGGTGGGGATGAGTGTCACGAAAATTAGGGGGCGAAGCGGGACGAAATTCAAGGGTCGACAACGAAATAGCAGGGGCATGGGTTACCGTATTCGAGGTATTCGTTGGCCGCGATGTCAGTCATCATTTCGTCGTGGGAAACGAAATAGTAATTTCGGCCGTTTTCCTCGTCGGGTCTGGGAGGCCGCGTGGTATCTGTAGGACAGTAGAGTTGACGATTAGTTTTCCATATTTGACAGCAGTTACCGCACATCATAATCTTATATCTGAATTACTCACGAGGGATGGGGTATGCATACTGGTCCGGATGTTTGGCAATGAGGGTATTCTTGATGTGGCGCCGGCCAACCCCGTGCGCGCCTAGCAACACCAAAGTCCGGCGGGGGAAGGCTGAAACAGGACAGAGTTCGTTTTGTCACAAAGTGCTCACAGCGTCGAAGACAGTTGGAATGTGTGCGCGTGTAACTTAATCCCGGCTTGGTGGACACTTACTTGGTAATTTTACTACTTCTTCATACGTGACCAGATCCAGCTGGTCAAACACAGCATTATGCTTCGCCAGGTACTTGTCTTTGTACTGTTTCTTCTTACGGCCAAAGATTGAGCAATTGACTGTACAGGCAGAGCAAAAATAAAGGATTACAAGTCTTACAAGAGGCATATGAAAAAAAAGTTAAACTTCAGGAGAGACAGTACGAAGCATCATGTTCACCATTTTGCACTCATGGTGATCGCCTGAAAAGAGGCATCATTAGACAAAAAGAACGGAAACAAGGAAATTACAATTGCAAGCTAGGTGTATGTACACCTGAAGCACGTACGGCTACAGAAGTACAACCAAGATACATACAAACACTAGGAGAAAGCTGAAAAATAGAAATAATGAAATACACGAATGAGCTGTGTATCCCAGCTGCCAGTCCCACGCAATTAACGGCTGCATTTCAATGAAATGGCTGATACAAGTGATGACAGTGACAGTTCTGAACTTGCGCCGAGACAGCTCATGGGATTACCAGCTTTAAATACTTTGCTAAGTTCGTCCAAAACACACTTCCTACGTTTCATACACAGGTCAGTCTACAATGCTACTCAAGGGCCGCAAACGGGTTATACGAAACAGGAAGTAAAAAATCCTGCCTTTGTTGCTTTTTGTATTATTTATGTAATTTAGGTGTCTATGGTTTATATTCATCAACAGAACGCATCAGTAATAAAATTTTAAAAAAGCATACTCGAGAACACTACAAACCGAGTTAGAGGATAGAAGTGTCAGCAGACCGAGTTAGCGCGTCGAAAAGCTACGAATTTTACATAGTTCTACGTATCAAAGAGCTGTTTAGAAACATTTTGAAGCAGCTATTTTATAATAATGCAGACACAGACCCACCATTTAAGAGGAAGAACAAAGTAATATGGAAACTGTAAATTAGAGGCGCTTTTCATACTGCTCGTCCCTTGTTATGATAAATGAGGAGTGGGTGAAATACGTTGGTAACATTCTTTCATAGGCACCGGATCCCTTCGAGAACGAGGGTGCTCAGGGGATGGAAACACGAAAACCCGGATTTAACCATCCGAATACATCCCAAAAGGGGCCAGGGACGACCCAGGAGACTAGATAACCGTCTCTCCTACTGCCCTCTACCCTTCTGGCGTGCCTGTTCCGCCCCCTTCACCCCCAGCCCCGGCACCCTTTTCCCTTAAAAAAAAAATACTACGATGCTTCGAGGAACAAATAGTGGTTTCATGTGAGATATTAGGAGCTCTTGATTTAAACGCATCGTTAGTAAAGGTGCCGGTATCTCAAAACGAGATTAGGGTAGCATACATGTGGTGGGGTCTGTGCTGCAAGAAGAGTTAAAATGGCTTTTGCAACATGGTTTGCGATTGCGTTTGCGTTGTGAGATTTTTTTGCTTTTATTTTATGTACCTGTAGAGCTGTCACAGCCGTCTCTGTGCGATGCGCACCCGGGACCAGAACCTCTCTCTGGACAAACATTCCGAAGGCTTTAGAGTTTGACCGTGTTGTGCATTTCTACGCGGGGACCACTGGAGTAGCGTCAAATGAGAGTTTCCTAGAATCCCCTCCTGTCTCTACCCGCCCCGCCCCTCCGACGAGAATGGAAATTAATTCAACGCTGCCCAGTGTATTGACAAATTACTCCCGCGGCGAGGCTCCATCCCGTTCGCGAAAGGTCAATACCAGGAGGCTGGCCGAGGGGTCCCGGCTCGGGTAGGTCCCGGGAGCCCCACGATGAGCCGTGTATTAGGCTCGCCTTGCGGGGCTCCACAGATCCGCCCCTCGGCCGTCCCAGGGCCAGCCCGGTGCCCGGGGGTCGCGTTTGGGCGCCGACACCACCAATTCGGCTGGACGCCCGCCTCGACCGAGTCCCGCGGGGGAAAAGAGGGTGGGGACCGGCGGTACGAATGCACGCTCCCTTGAGCAGGCTACACGGTGACCGGCTTGCCTCTCTCTGCCGACGGGCGTGGTGCGGCATTTATTCCAGCCGCGTGCCCTCTAAACGCGCGAACGACGACGGCGCTCTTCCTGTCAGCCGGCCCCGGGGACTTGCTGTGGTAGACTGCGGGGACAGCCGTGTCGCCACCGAGGCAAATGGCGCCGTGCGAAAATGAAAGAGCGGGCCGAGCGGGCGGATAAACTGTCGGATTGAGGTTAATTTGCACGGGCTAGAAATGCCCAAACTTGGACTGGAAGCGCCTGAGTTCTCATAACATTTAAGGGTTTCATGGGACCTGGCATAGGCTGCGCTTGACGCCAGAGTTCTAGAAAAATTAGACCACACGACTTTCTTACGGCTAAAAGAAAAGGATGCCGCGGGGGATTTTTTGGGAAAAGAGATTTACGTAGCATAGGCTTGGCGTGAGGCGGCCGGGAGCCTGGCCTCTGACAGCCAGCGATGTGGAAAGAAGCAACCCCCCCTCCTAACCCCTCACTTACGTCGCGCCAGATGCTAAGCCGAATACAAGTCATCAGACCGGGAATGAAGCTCGAGATACACAGTCTGCCGACGAGGCAACAGACGCCTCGGCCTCCTTTTCATATTTGCATGCCCGCCTACACATTTCACGCGGCAAAACAAGGAAGGGATAATGTAGTGCAGACGATAAGAAAGTCATATAGTTCTAAACGGTCCAATTTTTCAGCGAAGGGAAATTATGGTGGGACTCGGAGGGGGGGGGGGGGGGGCTACTACTCCAGCGTCCCACGCGTAAACTGTATAGAAAGAAATACGATGAAAGCAAGGAAGGGGGGCTTATGTGTGCGCAGAACAGAGAGGAAGACATGTGTTGTTATTAGCGGGCAGTGTCTCGAGCATACACAAGTCGCTCACAAACACATACACACAAACAATCCACACCGCACGCTGGAACATACATACATGTAGGGATTACAACGAATACACACATACATTACGGAAAACGTCACAAATAAAATTAACAACAAAGACTAAGTCCAACGAAGCAAACCAGGCCGGCATGAGCCTCAAAACAGATAAGAAAAAAGGAGCATGAATCTCTTATATAAATCTTGTGATATATCAGCAAAAAACAACTTAGTTTTTAAATTGCGTACAGACAAAGAATTGTAATTTTTATTTGCTTGAATTTAAATTCCACAGAAACATCTAAAATTTTTATGCACTTTTGATGCCCTGGCAATCTTTATATAGTTGCAGTGGTTGTTATTAGGCTCTTATGTTTATGTCACTTTCGGAATTGGCAAGCAAATTTGCAGCCGCACAGTGCCATGCTCTATGCAATATTTGATGAAAACCACGCAGCACCTCTTTTTGAAGTACAAGCTGAGTGACCACAACGATCTACGTCTATTAGAACTGACGTCAGTGAGCGTAGGAAGGAAAAGCGGCCAGAACGTAACAAGGTCCAGTATTCTGGGTAATGCAGTGCGATTTCTCTGGAGCCACAAATATGCATGTTTTCTGACATTGCAGGTAGTTAATAAACATGGTTTGAGACCGAAAAACGCAAGTACGGACGCCATAAAAAAGCTGCAGCAGTGCCGGCATGCCCCGGAAACAAACTATTCAATATAATGCTCCTTTTCAAAATTCAAAGGATGAAAAAATCAAATATCCAAGACAAAAACTATTTCTTCAAAAAACGAACACGAAAACCACAACGTTTAAACGACGGACTTTTAAGCCAAAACACGCAAGACAGTTAATTCCTTATCTCTTCTCCTTTTTGAGATAACATTTTCTTAGAGAGGGTGAGAGAAGAGCTGCATACCTTGTTCGTGCTTGCTCTTTTCCACCGCTGAGCAGGCAGCCCTCCATTCCTGAAGCTCTGGGGACGGGATCAGGCCAGCTGATCCACCAGAGCAGTCCCGGCGGGCTTGCCACCAGTTGTGGTCCTCCTTGTTGATGATCTGCAACACAAACACAGTGGCGAGGCCCGCAGAACGTCAGCATAGGCAGGCACAAACAAAACAACGTCTATAAATTTTCGTCTCGCGGACGGACGGGGCGCTGTTGGGATACGGATTGCCTAGGGGCAGTCTGAAAAGATATATATCGCATAGGTCTCTGTCTAAGCGCGTCTGCTCCGTTGCGTTCTCTTCCCCCAATCTGCCCCTTTTCTTGATGTCAGCATGAAATGCCTCACATTCAAGATTTACCGCAAAAAATCTACACATATTTTTTGGTTGATTTCGCTTGCTATATCTAGCTGCGCATCGGAGACAAATCTGTTGGAAACTGACTATTTAAGTTCGCGAGAAAGGGTGCGGCGCCTGGAGCGTGAGGAGCGGGAGAGACAAGCTAGAGAAGGGTCACGATTGATTGTGAATAATGAATATGAAACCATGGGCGCCGCTTGCGCTTGAGAAATGTAGGGTCCACGAGCCTTCCTCTCCAATCGAAACGAAAAGGCACAGAAGGGCCGTGATTATTTGAAATTACTATTCAACGGGGAGATCAGCATCTCATCGCTTTTAGATAGCTCTCTCCTAGCCGTTTGGAAGTGTTGCAGAGAGGCAGGCAGAACGACTGCTCTCCTCTGCCTTTCAGATATTTGAAATTGAACCCTCGCTCTCCCTTGAAAAACGGTTCCATTTACGCGTGAGCTGCAGGAAAAAATAAAGTGCAGCGTTTTATTTTGAAGGTAAGCGCGGTTGTCCCATCAAATATTTGCTTTCTGCCTGAGGCAAGTGGGGTGCGTGGCAGGAACAGATCGATTTCCCGACGCAGCGCGCACAGTTTACGGCAGGAAAAGGTGCCTCTGGTACTCTACCGGGTGGCTCACCTGCAGAATATCGCCGACCTTGAAGGAGATGCCTGCCTGCGCACAGGGTATGAGGTCGTCGTCTAGGGGGTCGTAGTCGAACTGCGCCCGGACGAATATCTGAAAAAGATGGCAGCCATCAGCGCACTGTCCGGCGGAGACGGTAAAAACCGGCTTGTCACCTAAGATTATGGGACGGCATGTTGCTGGCTATCGGAAGCCGATTATCGCAAACGACTCTAGATGCGTCAACGTGCATTGAATATGAACAATAGAACAAACGCGACCGCTAGATTTACATCTTGCAGGCAATAAAACTCACTCTAAATACGGAAAAAGCAGTTCAAAGTCAATCACACCCATCCAGCATGTTGCACATGAGAATTCGGGACCGACAACTCAGCGCAAAACTATCAACACTCACCAAACCTCGAACCATTTATTGGTCCTAGTAAAAAAGACAAGTCAGGTAGAAGGATACTGAAGGCCTACAAAACTCACCTACATGTCGCGTGACAACGCACCGCGTGAAAGTACACGCCCCGACATCACGGTGTGAACACAATGAAGTAAACGGGAAACATCACAAGATGAAGTTTTGTAAACAAGTAGTCCATGCAGAATACTCACCATTCACCCTGCTGACGCTCGGCATGAGACTGATAGTGGGCTAAGACCAATGGGGACTGAATGCGTTGCTGTGCACTCTTTGACTTTCCTTTGCTCCAAGTATTCCTTTGTTGGCGCTCAAAGGGCACGGACGCCCGATTCGATTTACCGTGTTTGGGATCAAAAAGACCCACCCCACACACGCACAGCACACGCGGGTCCGTTGACACTTCCATCACCACCATCTCCCATCTGGGTTCCGACCCGCCAGGTCAAAACCAAGCGTTGATACAGTAAAAATCCTGCGAAGATCTGGCTTCGTATTACGAAGATAGTCTTCGTAGGCTGCGAAGAAAATGAGGTCTTCGTAGGATTCTTCGTATTACGAAGCATTCCTTCGAAGCCTACGAAGAAATCCTTCGTGATACAAAGGATTCTACGAAGACTCCATTTTCTTCGTAGAAATTTTACTGTGGAGAGACTTGGCCGCCCATCACATGTGTGTATAGGTGCGTGTTTGTGAGCGTGTGCTCACGTGCGTGTGCACGTGTGGGAGGGGAACAGGCCCCAAAGGGAAGCTTGTTAAGCAAACCAGCGACCTCGCCCTGTCACGACATGTTTTGGACGGGCCTTGGTCCCGAGGTCGCCGAAACAAAAGATCGGACTTCCGACGTTCGAGGCTGCCAGCTCCCGACCTCGCGGATCGTGAAACGCCCCAAAGCTGTTTGAGTTGAAGGAACCAGTAGATCACATCCTACGCAATAACGCGTAACATCTGACGGGATAATGGACTAAAAACGGCATGTCCGTCTGGCCAATTGTTTCTTTGGTGTGTATTTCCACTTTTAGAGTGGCCATGGGAAGTGAGATCACATTATAAGTACAGTGCCTCGATCCTGTCCGAAACTTTCCTGACTTAAGATACATTGTTGCGGACTCCTTCCCCACTTTCAATCTCTAGCGTAGCCCTTCGCAAGCGAGCTCTGCGTGTGTAGCCTTGGATCTGAATGTTCTTTAAGGGATGCAGGAGGTCCAGGTGTGCCCTTACACATGACAGATGAGGGGGCCTTGTCTTACGTAACTTACCATGCTCATTCTTGCAGCGATAACAGGTGAAGTTGTTCCATAACGTATTTGTACACAAGCAACAAACGACAGAATGAAAATGGAGGATATGTCGATGTGCGAAGAGAAAACACAGGTCTGTTAGTGTACTTACTTCTTTGCAATACTGGCCGTGACAGGATGAGGCGGACCCCTGTAGCCGGTCAACATAAGCAATAAGGGGTCACTAACATTCGCCACAAAATAACCAGAAGTAATGTTTCCTTAACGCGACACTGCTAATACTGCTGATACATGTATGATGAACCATCCATTATCTCACTTAAATTATTTTTCGTGTTGAAGCTCATTTTAGAGGAACGAAATAACATCTGTACTGCAAGAATAAGATTGGGCCAATCTTATTTTTTAAAATAGATAATGCCACAACGTTCATTTCCTAGTGTGTTAGACTATTATTTTATCAGATACAAGACTATTCAAGAAAGGCAAGGTTAATCGACAGTTGCCCCAACCGTTCACCCGTTCCCGCAGCCCCAGCAGTTTAATGTCTAATTACTCGCACTACACGTATAACGACTTGCGTCAATAAAGCGCAACAGAAGCTACGGGTTAGAAGTTTTATTCGTTAAGTAAAAGCTTTGCTTCCTTTCGTCAAAACACACCTTCGGGTGACATATGAGTATGTTGATTTTGCCGAGCGTCCCTTAAGCATTGAACACACTGGCATGTCTACAACTTGAGCGAAACACTGATTTTCATGCATAGCCTACATAAATCGGGCGGTCCCAAAAATAAAGTTTCCTTTAAACGAACACGGAAAGACTTGTTACAAGTTTTCTCGATTGACACTAACTAAAATTTCATAAAAATATGACATTGTAACACTTGAACAGACAAAAGACAGTAACTTGTATTTTTTTAAAGGAGCGTTCCAAATGGGCGAGATAACCACGTCCAGTGAGCCATTTTGCTACAAATGCCAGTTTAAAAGAAACCTCATTAACGGGCGATACTTGTCACTGGTTTGGCTGTTTGCGATAATGCCATGAAAAATATTCATGAAACACAGGGAATGAAGAAATCTAAGATCAATATGTGTGCTGGATTTTAGGGCAACATAGAGGGTGTGCATTTAGTGGTCATTTCTCCCCCATAATACCTTAAATTTTAGTGAAGCGAATCTGGGGAGTGCAGCACTTTGATTTAGTTGAGAGGCTATTCCTTTTGCAAGAAAGCTCTTCGGAGCTTTGTCGTGATATTTAGGAAAGTGCTATGCGTTGAGGGTGCGTCAATAAGCTTCAGAAGCACACGATGTGGAACTGGGCGCTAGTTTTAGAGCATAGTCGTGCAGAAAATCGGGTCCAAAACCCGAACGGAAAGAATGCCTGTGTCTCGTAAACGCACAATACACAGTTATTATACACACAGTCTAGAGTTATTTTTTATATTAGTGTTTAGTCACGAAAATGAAAATGCAGGAGAAGTTTACGAAGCTAGGAGTAATTTTAGCGCAGGTAAAATAAGGGTTTCTCGTTATTTTTATGTGAGTTTACAGTTCTGTTGCAACGAAAAGAAATGAACGCCTGTTTCATTTCAACTCTCCATGGCATAAATTGCGCCTGCCAGAGTACTGAGGAGATAAAGTAGGATCCTCGTGCAGCGAAGGAGAGGAATGGACAAGGTCGTTTGGTCAGGCTCAGCTACTACCACAAAACAGCCACCAACGTCAAAATCGACACGTATGTGGTGACGGGTACTTACTAAGACTGGCGGGGGTTTTATCCTGAATAACTAGATTCGTCCGAACAGAGAGAAAGATGGAAAGTTGCATTAATACCCCTTAATGCCAGAATGGAAAAACCGTTGAAAACAAAGTAAAATGGGAACAAACGAGATGGCAGTGAGCGAGTAAGCGTGTGCGACAGTGAGCACCCGGCGAGCGCGACGTCAGCGTGATTTTAATAAAAATGGGGAACGGATTGGATGACCAATGCTGGATGGAAATGTGCCATATCGGCTCTACCCAGCATTTAGGGCGATTGAATGGCCATGCTAGTCCAACAGCAAAATTAGTTAAGTACAACTATTGAACTCTGGAAGTATTATTCTGCTTCCAATGAAAACGAAAAGAGTTTCACGTAGATAACGTCGCCCGTCGTTGGCTCACCGCGGCATACGCAGCGGTGTTTCACACAGTCGCCTGCCGGCGAAATGTTGTTTAAAGGTTTTAGAAAACACATCAACACACAAGGTTTATTTAACTGGCACTGGGCGGAACAGCGGGGCGACCAGGGGGAAGGGAGGCTCAGGGCGCAACAAACACGCGTGGTCGTGTGTGTGCGGCCCAAATACGGGCATCGAAGCTTCGGCAAATACAAGGGCGGCGCGGCGCGCTAGGAAGTGCAGGAGGGGTGAGGGTCCCGTAGAGGTTCCCGGGGGAGCGCCTCCCGTCAGGGATTTACCGTGCACTGATCCAATACCTTGTGAAAACGGGGGAATCGGACTACTGAGCGCGCGTGGCGGGGAGGCCCCCACCCTCCGAGCTGGTTGCCGTGGGGGGCCGCGCCGCCGCGCCTCCCAACACTGCGGCTGAAAGTGACGCGAGGCCGATTTCACCACGCTCAAAAAGAGATAGGTACACGGGATAGTAAAATGAATGTCACAGCCCATATTGCCGCCCAGGCAGATCGAATTACAGCCAAAGCACATGTTTATTTATGGTTCACTTCTAGTTTAGGTTTGGTCGTACACCGTCGTCACCGTTGTAGACTACTGTGCAGAGATCCACGACGACAGCGTTACCCCAAAGTAGTTAAGGTTCAATGCGCATTACCACTATCATTACAGAAACTACGAAGTCCGTCAGATACAGTGTGAGGTGAGGTGTGATGGTGACGTCAAGCTGAGGGGGTGAACTGATTCAGACAGCGTCTCGCGCCGTTGAGAACCAAGGCGGGTCAGATTGGGAAGCATATCTAAAGGGACCCGGCGGAAAGCGTGTTTGTTGTGTGCTCGTGCAGAGTCTGCCGATGAAATTGCATAAGTGGAAACACGAAAGGAAAAGAAGGAAATGGAGCGCAGGGGTGCTCCTACTGCTTTGTCCGTGTGATCAGGGCGAACCCAACTGAGGTCAGCCTCGATTCGATCCGAATGCTCTGGCTCTCTCTCTCTCTCTCTCCCTCTCTCTGCCAACAACCGCTACCACTCGAACATGGATGTACGCCCACTGCGGCGTACCCCGGAGATCTCAAAGGAGCCCCACAGCCCTGCTAGCCTCCCCGTGCCCTCAATCTCCACCCCCCGGCCGACATCCCCCTAGTGCTACACTGGGCTCGATCTCTCATCAAGGTGCCTTCGGTCCCTGCTGCTTCCCCGTTCCCCTAGCGCCGCCCGGATCTCTCCGAATGAGGGGCATCACAGGGTGTAGTTGGTTGGTCTCCCTTATCCCAGTGCGATCAGCGAGATGACCCCATCTTCCACCTCTCCGACCACCAAAAAGGTTACGTGCTTTTGCTCCACATAACTGCTCTCCCCCTCCCTCCCCCGTGCCCTTGCGCACATTCCATCCGGCCTCGCCTACACCGATCCCACCCACCCTACATCTATCTACACCGGCCTGTCCCCATAACTCTCCAAAACGGCATATCCGGCCGATGCGATGTGAGGACGCCGGTGCGGCACTACCGGAAGGAGAGGGGAGACGCGGAGCGTGGCGCCGCGCATGTAGTGTGGGCGCGATGGCCCCCGACGCTGGTTCGTGCCCCCCCCCCCCTCCCCGCGACGAGGTCTCATGCTAAGGCATTACAGAACGGAGTGCGTATCTCATGGCACGGGCGCAGGCGGCGGTCCGGCTTGTTTTCATTTTTATTCCTCCTCGATTGTTATTCGCTGACGCCGCACGTCGTCGCGTTCTGTGCGATGGCGCCGCATGCGGACACTGCGGCGCCGAACACGACCCGCACGGCCCCGCCGCACCTGCAGCCAGGGCGCCCACTTTGCCATTCTGACGCTCGTATCGGCGGGGGCTTTACGACCCCGGCGGCCCGGCGGCGTCGCTGCGGCAAAGCGGAGGCAGAGCGGCGTCCCGGAATATGGGGAAACAGGAAAGGGGAAATAAAGGGTGTGGCAGCGACTGGTATCCCTGGAGGACTCTGTTCGGTGACGCACTAAAAGCAGTCGAACCGAGTGAAACCGTCGCCGCCGTGTCCACCGCAGTGGACAAAGCCAATCCCAAGATAGAGGAAGTAGGAACAGCGCCCCCCTTCCCCCACTACGGCCCCAGCGGCCCCCTCCAGGCGCTGCGCGGGGAGGCTGTGCTGTGCAGGTCCCTGCGGCCCCGTCCTAGGCGGCCGTCGTCGGCGCAAATTAATGCTCGAGCCGTGGTCACATCCCACTGGCCTAGCGGGGGCCGCTCGAGGCCAAGCCGCAGCCTGCGGAGCCCCTGCGGCCCAAATCACAATATAATCGAGGGTTCCTCGGAGCCGGGCTGAGTAAAACCTGGGCCAGGCCGGGCACGACGACGAGGGGCGGGGCCGGATGGCGCAGACAAGGCCGCCCACCTGAACGGCCGCCTCAATGAGCAGCCTAAGCTAATCTTATTCCGAAAAGCGGCCTATTGGCGAGCCCGAGAGAGAGAGAGAGATGGGGCAAGACGGAAGTGATTCTTGTGTGCGTGATGTCATAAAGAGGGAGAGAGAGAGAGAGAGAGAGAGAGAGAGGGGAGGGGGGAAGGGGGGGGGGGGGAGAGTGTTCCGATTCCTCTCTCCGGACAGAGAACGGGTCTGCGATTGCCTTGCGCAGAAAGCAATCAGCTCTTTCTCTCTATGAGATTAGAGGAAAAGAAGCGGATCCGTGCGGGAGGTCTGGGTCTGGTTGGCTCCCTACTGCCCCCCCCCCTCCCTCCCTCGCTTCGTGGCCCTCTGGAATATTGTATTAGCCCCGAGCCCCCCACCCCGCCACCCCTCTCCCCTACTGCGTTACCACTCAACTTGATTTGCGCGGCGTAGGTGCGAACGGACCCGTGGTGTTGGGGTCGCTAATCACCAGGCTGCTGCAATAATAACAGCCCCCACCACCGCCTAACTCCCGCCTACCCTGCTACCCCCCCCCCCCCCCCCCCCCACACACACCGCTATTTCGCACCCAAACCACTCAGGCAAAACAGAGCTCCCGGGACGAGCGTGGAATGGCAGGGCCGTGGGCGTGTTGCTTTCTAGTCTCATCTCGCAAACAAACAAAAGAGAACTTGTTTCAATTTGTATTTTAAATCCCTCAGGAGTAATTTACCAGCCCACGAAAAAACAAACAACCAGACAACAAACAAAGAAAATTATAAAGTATTTTTTTGTGGTTTGCCTTTGTTTGCTTCGACGTCGTTGCTTGGCAATTATCCTTCAAACAGTTTATTTTGATATGTTTCCTAACTGAGTAAAGGGGAGAGAGCCGTATTAATTTCATCTCGTCAGCGTCCGCCTTCTCCGAAGTCTGGTCGTAATCTGTTCCGGGTCCGAAACTCCGGTCTATACGCAGGTGGCATGCAAAAGGACATCTATCCATGCAGAGAGTAAGTGCATTAGTACAGACCGACAGCGTACATGACGCGATCCAAACGCAACGTTTGATTCTCCTCCCTTGCGGCCCATCAAGAGGAGGCGAATGACGGCACCGTTGCAAATGAATCGGAACATGCAGCACAACACTCACAGCATCATCACAGAATATCAGCAATATTGATTGGATTGATATACGGACGGTCATTACACAATTGTACCAGCAGTATCGCAATAACAAGAGAGAACGAGAAGAAATACCGTAACATAAAGCAGTTTCAACACAAATGTCATGTTAGAGAGGTGAAAGAACAGGATTAGCACATACACCACAGACAAAGCTGGCATGGCACTGCCAAAAGGAATTTGCTTGTCTATCAGCACCCCAATGCAATAAATCTCCTGACTGATTTGCAAGTAAATTTAGTGCCATGCCTTCCGGAGAACCACTCAGCGAGCGAGACAACAGAGTTTAAAGAAGGTGATTTGCAGCGTTCTGACAAGACAAGTACCCGCGCACCCCTGAACAAATAGAGTGATAATTATGAGGCATTTAATTCGGACGTTTCTTTTCTTTCCCGCTGCAATTGAATCGCTGTCCTCCAATTAGGGCGCGACTTTGCCCGACCTACTTCAGCTCCTCGACGTCGCCGACCGGAGAAGCGAGGGCGGAGTCTGCAAACTACGTCACGTGACGGTGTGTTAACATGGCCGCTCGCCGAGTGGTCTTCGCTTGGAAATCAATCCCCCCTTGGAAATCGATTTTCATATTAGCGTCCCCACGTTCCCCTTCCACCCCCTGAGCTGCTCCTCTCCCTAATACTTTACCTCGCAGGGCGGCGGCGCACTGCGGTACGAGGGCACGAT
This sequence comes from Megalurothrips usitatus, assembly GCA_026979955.1. Lineage (NCBI taxonomy): Eukaryota > Metazoa > Arthropoda > Insecta > Thysanoptera > Thripidae > Megalurothrips > Megalurothrips usitatus. Next base: position 974,970 of record CM049594.1, on the reverse strand, counting down.
CTTGAACGTCACCGACCCGCGGGCCTCTCTCTGCAATAGGAAGGACAGACACATCATCATTTGGAGCAAGAGTAGAGGGACGGCGGGGGGAAGGAGATGTGACACGAATCCTTTTCGAAATGAGGGCAACCGACGGCGAAGCACGTCTCAGACGACACGGCTGTCGGTTCACGCCGAGCTCATTTCTTCCACCTTATGTTTGGAGCGTGGCTGCCCAATTTTCGAAAAAAAAGGGTAGTCTGTTGAGAGGACAGACGAACCCTCTCTTGCAATTGAAAATTCCCTGTCTCTTTTTCTTATCTACAGAACCTGTTCAGCAGAACGGTATCAGCCATATCAGCTCTGCGGCCGCATCGGCTTGAACGTTGACGGACTGAGCTGCTTTCCGTCCGACGGAGGCGGCAGCAGAGGGGCCGTTCCCAGGCTGGGGCCGCCGGGCCGTGGGGCCGTGGGCCGGTGATGTATGACCTACCAGGATCTTCTGCAGGGTGGCCACGGTCTGATTGGCAACGGGCAGCCCGTTGATCTCCCGGATCTCGTCGCCGACGTGGAGGGTGGCCTGGCGGTGGATCATGCCGCCGTGCATTATTCTGGCCACGATGCACTTGCCGTCCTCGTTCATCTTGAGCGTGATGCCCTGTGGGAAGGAGCCGCCGGGATCAGAAACTCACCCGCAAACTTTGATGGGCACAGAGATTCTTTTGCGATGCTTACCATGGGCTCGTCCGTGTTCTTCTGGAACTGCACCAGCCGGACCCGGGTGACGTTGTCCATCCCCGGATCGTCGCCATCCTCGCCCTCGAGCTCATCACCCTCGCCGTTAAGGTAGGGCAGGTTCATAGGCGGCGGCGTGACCCGCACGGCGTCCTCGCCGTACACCTCGTGGGCGGCCACATCGTGCGCCTGCAGCAGTGCCTGAAACAGAAAGGGGTGCGCTGGTTAGGAGCGGCTCACGTGCAGGCGAACACATTGCGGCCGCCGCAGATCCAGCGGCAGAGGGCGCTGCGTGCGCGATGCGTGCGCGCCACTCAGGGATTTGAGCTGCGCTACACGATGCGGTGAGGCAGGCTGTGGTGGGGGGGGGGGGGGGGCGGCCTGTGCTACACGAGGGTGCCAACGAGGGCCGGCGATACCGCGGCGCGGGCTGGCAGCCGGGCGGCAGCCGATGGAAGGCAGCCAGCCCCAAGGGGGGGGGTGGGGGTGCGCGGAGATAAGGCTGTTGTCGGCTTTGGGGAGGCGCCAGGCCGCCGCGGCTCGTCTACACGGGGCGGCCGCACGGCGACACGGCCCTCGCATCCCAGCGGGAGGGTTTCTTTTTTGGGGGTGCTGGGGGGTGGGGTGGGAGGGGGGGATGTGTGTGACAAATAAAGTATTTATCTAGTGTAAAGGGCCAGAGGGATAGGGGTCGTGCCGCCACCCCCTGGCCGGCCGCGGGCCGGACACTGAGGGACCCGCTGCCGAGGTGGGAGGGTTGGGCACCACGCCGGGCCGCCGTGCGAACTTTAACGACAGTTTGGTTGTCGCAGCGCGTTGTTGGCCGCGGCTCCTTCCCACCCCAGTGATTAATACACGAGCGAGTGCTTGGCAGCCGTCCCCGACAGCGCCGCAGGGGGCAGCAGGGGGCCGCGGAACCGCCCGCCAGTGGAAACCGAGCGAGGCGGCAATGTTATCCGAAACAAGGGTCTCGGACCCGGAACCACGCGGGGGTTGGTCGGCGGCGAGCGCCTGCCAAGGCCTGGGATAGGCCGGCCCGCAAGGCACTCGTGCCTGACTCGGTCCAGCGCTGCCTACCTGGCAGGCGCCCCAGCGAGACGCACGCGCCCGAAACACGTACCCGTGTTTGTCTGTCGGAACCCCGCAAACCGTTCCCGGCCGCCCGCAAACTTTTTGGTCCGCAACACGCGCACGGCCTGTGTACTGCCGGGGGAGGTGTCCGCCCACAAACACACAGCGCAGACGCGGCGGTCGCAGTGGCGGGCGCAGCGCGGGGGATCCCAGTGAAATCGGGACAGACACAGAAGCCGCGCGAGGGAGCGGCGGCGCGGGCAGGACGGAGTACGGCCCGGCAAATTAAACTAGTTTAGCACACAATGCCGCGGACCGTGTCGCGGCCCACGGGGAAGGAGGGAGAGCGGGGCCGCTCCACAATGGGGCCCAAAACGCGATGGATGTTGAGTTGGTGGCCGGCATCCGCCGCAGTCCACCAGGGCCGCGGGGGCCGCCGCGGCCGTGCCGGGCATGACCGGCCCCCGCCTCCTCTTCTCGGAGGACGGCAGCACTACTCTGCCCGAGCAGTCCGTCGATCTCCGATGAAGCTGACGCCAGCGAACACGCATTCCTGGCAGGGGGCACGGGCAGCGGGGCCTCCGGGTCAGTGAACCGTAAGATGACATGCGCCGCGACGGGTTTCGTTCAGCAGGGACGTCGGGAATGCGAGTGGGGAGGAGGGGGGGGGGGGGGCTCGTCAGGAGGACATTGTTCGTCCGCGGGCGGCCGCCCGATCCCTCCCCCTCCTTTCACGTCGGCAACGCTGCCAGCGCGCCCTCCTAACCATGTTCCGGCGAAGAGGGATGGATCCTGGTGGCATAATTAGAAGCGTGCCGAAGGAAATGCGTCGCATTCGGACGATAAACGACTCGATTTAAAACTGACAAAGGGACCAAAATTTCGAAAACGGTCAAATGAATGCGCGACGAGACTAAATTGCGACTCTGCATGGGGTCCGTGCGTGTCTTACGGCAGGGTGTGTCAGCTCCGGGCGGGAGGTGTTCAGGGAGACACTGACACCGTGGGAGCAGGGCGGTCGGGCTGCCAGCGGGTGCGAGCACACACGGGACTACGGCGGCACCGCCTGGCACCGCCTGGCACCTCCGCCGGCTCCCCGCGGCCCCGCGCACCTGCGCCACTGAGTACCCGGCAAAGTTTGAAAGCTTTTACGAGACCCATTCGTTTGCAGCTTTCGTCGCGCGCACAAAAATGGTTATGCATAATGCAAATATACGAACTAGTTGGTAGGGCAGTGCGCATGCACCAACTCGCCGACCAGATTGGGTGGGCGCGCCCTGCTCGCTACATTATGCGGCGGCGGTGGTCCCCCCCGGCGGCTCCGCTGCGTGTAGTCCGGCCTACATTCAGATCATCCTCCAAGCATTGCCCGGGGCATTCCTCGGGATGCGATATGGCATAAGCCATTCGCCAGTCATATTTCACAGCAGCGCTGCTCCGCTGCTGGTCCCGAACGTGCCCTGCGGGCCTCGCCTCCCTCGAGACGCGGCCTCTCGCCGCGCGGGGCACAGCACTGCACAGCACTGCCAAACGAGCGGGGGTCGGCTCGAATATCTCCATCCACCACCAAACATTGTCCCCGATTATCGACGCCCTACTGACGTGTGTCCGCACCACACTGCAAAAATTTTCCTAGGTTACTGATTAAACACCCTCTTTTAAATTATGCCCGCGAATTTCTTCGTCTCACATGAAGTGACAAAAGAAATCGGTAAAAGAATTAAGAAAAATTGATTTTGGGCCCAAAAGGGTCTGAACACCCACATATGAAGGAAATCTATGACTATGTGCAAAATTATTTGTTATGTTGACCTGGAAACCGTCCGCTGCCGGAGGGGGTGTCGCCTTAGATTGGCAGGCCAATGCCTGGCAGCAATCAGAGCGCCGCGGTGTGCGGTGCGTCGGACCCCCCGCAGGGCCCCCCACTGGGCGCCCCCCGCAGAGCCCACACGGGGCCCCGTACGCCTGCGTACCAGCGGGAGTCCCACATCGGGACAAGCGGCGCGGAGAGATGAGATCCGGCCGTGTCTGCTGCCACTTGCAATTATTCCAATACACCGTTGGCAGTTATAGCGTCCGGCCGAGGGGTGCCGGTGGCTGCCCGCCAGAGCGGGGCCCGGTGGGCGGGATCATCAAGCTTGTTGGCGGGTCGGGCTATCGGAGCGCGCCGAAGCCGCTGCGAGACAAACAGCCTTTCTCTCTCTTCGGCCTGATTTGCGTTTTGAACCGCCTCGGCAATGGCCGTTGAAACCCTAAACACTGTGCAGAACATCCCGCATACATGAACGAGAACTTTCTCATTTTTAAGTTTTTAATATTAAGCTGGACGGTCTAGATAGCCTCTCGGATTTTCAGAACCGGTTTATTTTCCTCTCTCTTATGAAATGGGGACTTGATTTCCATTTGGTCTGACGCGACCTGTCATCGGATAACCGCAGCTCCGCTCCCCGCGATCCATCGGCTGCGGGACCGACCAGCTTTTTCCTCCCGTCGCGGCCCCGCAAGGCGGCGGCGATATTTCCCCGCCCTCACCGCTGCCGCTTGCCGCGCGCGAGGGGATTCAATACCTGCGTGGCGCCCCGGGCCACGCGGCCGAGCGGGCGATAGCGGCCCGCCTCGGCTTTGGGGCATCCGACCGGAAGTGGCACCCCGCGTGATTTACGGATGTCCCCTAAAGCGCAGGCAGAGCGTCCGCGCGGGGCCGGGCGGCGGAGCCGGGGGCGAGGCGGCCCCGCATCCGGCCGGCTGCGGCCCTCAGCGCCGCGCCCAGTCCTCCGCCTCCTCCTCCACCTCCCTCCTCCTGCCTCTCGCCGCGCGGAACGACATCTGCCGGTGCGGCGCTCGGCCCCGCTTGCTTGCTGGTCGGCCCGCGGAGACGCCGTGAATCACGGCTGGGCCGCGATATCCGGCGGCGCGCGTCGGCGTCTCGCTGCGCCGGCCTGCTGCCCTCAGGGCCTGGCCGGCGGCGGCAGCCCTCAGCCCAGCCGACCCGCTGCATCGCCGTACTCCAGAGCAGCGTGTCGCGCGCGCCGCGTCGCGGCCACAAAAGGAATTGATGGCCGCCACGCCGCGCTGCCCGGCGGCGCCCCCGGCAGAGTATCGGGGATACATCAATTCCCATGCGCCGCCCTCTGCCGGCCCTCCACGGCCCTCCGGACCCGCCGGCCGGACCCGCTGCCCCCTCCTGCCTGTCGGCCTTGACGGGTGAGCCGCAGTTACGCACAGACACCTCCATCGGCAGCGCACGAGCAGCGCGACAGCAGCGCGTCCGGGATATACGGCCGGCCCGCCCGCCGCCGTATGGGGGTGCGCGATAAAAGAGAGACAGAGAAACAGAAGCATCGTTACATTGTTATTGTGCAGGCAGTGGGCCGGGCCGGTGTCGTCGCCGCGGTGAGGTGTTCTTGGCCTCGCCTACGGCCTCGCCCACGGCCTCGCCCACGGCCTCGCCCGAACTCGCGGCGCCCCTCCGGCTACGGAGATGTGACCACCTCTCCGGCCGCCCGTTATAGGCGGTCTCTGTTCTCATTTCGTTCTGAATAATAACCTTGTTGGCCCCGAAGGCGGCTGCCGCGTCGGGACGCCGCCCTCCCCCCCCCCCCCCCCGGGAGCTCGACGCGGCGGCAGCGCGGCGGCCGTGCCCGACGGGCCAAGCCGCGCCTTTCCTCTCACCCACCCCTTTTCTCCCTACCCTCTTCGGCCTCGCGGAATTGAATAACGGAGAGGAGAGGGAGAGAGGGAGAGAGGGAGATAGAGAGAGAGAGAGAGAGAGAGAGAGAGAGAGAGGGATAGAGAGAGAGAGAGAGGGAGAGGGAGAGAAGGATAGGGAGAGATAGAGAGGGATAGGGAGAGAGACAGATAGAGAGAGAGAGAGAGAGAGAGAGAGAGAGGGGGGGGGGGCACGGGCGATGAAATGGAAAGAGAGCGCAAAGAAGAAAGAGAAAGAGGGCTCGCACTCTCCGGTCCGCCGCTCCGGGGCTCAGACGTGGCCTCAAGCGATCGTCCAGGCACCGCCTGGGCACCGCCCCGGCCAACCCAACGGCTCGGCCTCACCTCGCCGGCGAGAGGTGAGGAAAGCGTCAGGCACGGGGAGCGAGAGACGAATAGCGCCCCATCCCCCCCCCCCCCCCCCCCCCCAACACCTCCACCCGCCTTCCCGCCCCAGTCAGACGACTCTGTCCCCCTCTCACTCGCACAGCCAGCTCGACTTCGAGAGCGACGAGGACGGGATGCGTGCGGCGCGGGCGAGGCGATCGCGCGCACGTAGCGCACGGTACGTAAAGCCGGCCTGTAGCTTCACGTGACCCGCCTCGCGCCGCTGCTGCCGCCGCTGCTGCCGCCGCTGCTGCCGCCGCTGCTGCCGCCGCTGCTGCCGCCGCTGCTGCCGCTGCTGCTGCCGCCGCTGCTGCCGCCGCTGCTGCCGCCGCTGCTGCCGCCGCTGCTGCCGCCGCTGCTGACGCCGCTGCTGGCTCCGCCGACCTCCGCGGCGCACGTGAAACGGACAGTTTTACGGACGAGAATCGTGGCCAATAGTTATTTCGCGCGTGTTCCGTTGTCGAAAGGAAACCGGAGGCGGTACTATCGCAAACTCTGCGGAAACAAAGAGGGGAAGGGGAGCGGGGTTGAAAACAAAAATAATATAATGACAAAACAAAAGCGAAACATAAGGGAAGAACTTGGCGACTTATTCAGGCTGCTCCGCTACATCGTTTTTCCTTCTGTGGTAAACGGGGTGGTTCCGGGAACAATTCTTTCTCCTCCGGAGTAAACATGGCGAAACAACTTATTCCACTTGGGGGGGAACAAGCGGCCGCGGCCCCGCGGCCCTCCGCAGGGCAGCCCACCGCCTGTCCCCCTCGCGGGGCGTCACGCACACCGCGCTTCGCTAGTCCGCTTCCATCGCATTTCTCTAACTTCGGCGATGAGTTCTCATATCTGCGGACGGAAGGGTCGGAGAGGGGTAGGAGAGGGGTCGGGCCGGGACGGGCGAGCTCTGGCGAGCGGGGCGTGCCGCTTTACAGGAACAGGGAGACGCGCCGGGGCTGCCGCCGGGCCACGCACCGAGGCCACTGCGGTCGCTGCAGCACGTAACACGGCACAGCGGGGTAGGGGCTGTGCGGTGGCTGTTCTGGAAGTGCATCAGCGCCAAAAGGACATATGGCCATGTATAACTTGATGGAAATGTATACAAGGTTAGCAGATCGTATACAATCTATATATGGCTTTATACAACCGATTTTGTACATGTACATAAAGGCCGTTATACATTTGTATTCAGTTTGTATACAATATAGATGTAAATATGACCATCCGTATCAACATATATAAAATTTGTATAGAGGGCTGTATAAACATTTATACAATTTTATAGTTTTATAAAAATTCGTTTTACCTGACCTTTCCGGGCGCTCTTTGCACAGAGCTGGATGAGAGGGGAAGCGGTGGGGGGGGGGGGGGGGGGCAGTGAGGGGTGCTCTTACGCACCTGCTGGCACCCGCCCGGTGGGACCTTCTCGACCTGATACCTTGGCCCCGCCCGCCCCCTTGCATGCATGTGCGTATATGCGCAAGTGTGTGTGTGTGTACGTGTGTACATTGCTCCGCTGCTGTATGCCGTTGCCTCCTCCACGCGGCGGGCGGGCGGGTCCGTCCACCACCGCAGCCAAGGCCTGCCGCCGCAGATGCCGGCTACTGTGCCGGCACACCTTGTGTGTCGTGTAACCGCACGGGACACCGCCCCCGGACTCGGGCCTCCTCTACTCTCCGAGCTCCCTCGAAGCTCCCGCCGGGCCTGCTGCTGGGACGGGTCTCGGACCGCGTTAAAACTGCATCAAGCGGCAGCACGGAGGCCTCGCAACGCCGTCCCGTCACTCGCGTCCGGCAATATGTGTCGGCGTCAGCAGGCCACGACGGCGGCCCTCCGCGCCTCCTCTCTGCCCGCCGCGGTGAGGGAAGGCCACACAAACTACATACAGGCCTTTATAAGAACGTATAACCGCATATTTATACAATCGTATACAGGTAAAACATGTAAATATGGATACAACCATATATGATTTTGTGAACTGATGCAAAGCAATCTGTTTACAAACGTATAAACTAGTTTATAAAAGCATTACAAATATTATAAAAGTTTTATACTTTATAAAAAAAAATTTCACCTGGGTAGAGACGGAGAGAAGATTTTCCGCCACTAATTAGGCAAAAAGTGGTACAGTGCCCCTCCCTACCCCTTTCTCTTAGTCACTCCTGGGGTGGTACACGACGCCTTCCACGGGGGCGGCTGAGAGAGAGAGAGAGAGAGAGAGAGAGAGAGAGAGAGAGAGGAGAGGAGAGTAAGGGAGAGAGATGAAGATGGGGGAGCAGAGACACGGCACGACCGCCCCGCCCTAACAACACGACAGCGTGTCACCCCAGGCAGCGCCGCCGGGAGTGGAATGTGGTGCCCCTAAATGCGGATGTATTAAGACAAGAGGCGATGGCGCGGCGGCGAGGCTGGCGGCGAGGCTGCCGCCGAGGCCGCCGCCTCACCGGTGCCCGTTGGTGTGCCGGTGCGGTGGATGGGAAGCAGTTTGCCATCAGCACGCCAGCCGCGGGGCGCCGTCGGTGCGGGCCGGGCCGGGCCCCGCGCAGCGAGCAAGGAGAGCGAAGGCGAGCGAAGGCCCGCCCGAGGCAGGACGGCGCCGGCGCTAACAGCGAGGGGCGGCGCGGGCTGGGGTGGGTTATTACAGGGTCAGCCGCGCTGCGGCCTCCAGACGGAGCCGCGGCCCGAGAGACGGCCGGACCACGCCGCGACGTCAGAGAGAAGAGCGCCGCCGGAGAGTGTTTGGGGCGCGTTATTTTTAAGCGCACTCCCCCGTCACAGACAGCGAGCGACGTTCACGGCTCCGCCCCGGTACTCGGGGCGGCGCCGCTACCCTGCCCGTCCCGCCCCGCCGCGGCCAAACCCCCCGCGAAACGTCGTCTGCGGCGAGAAGAAGCGCCAAATTCAATGGTACGTCGCCTGTGCACGAGGCAGGCGGGCGGAGCTCGCATGGGACTTTTATTCGCCGCCTGAACTCCTCCCACCACCGCCGCGACGACGGCGGTGGCTGCGGCGGCGTCAGCACACAAATGCGAAACAAAATGAAGCAATAAAAATACGCCGCACTCATTTCACATGCTTCGTCACGGCGCTGCGCGGCGCGGGCGTCCCACACAAAAGGCCGGGCTCACACGCGCGACGGCACCGGGCGAGAGCCGGGAGAGGCCCCTAGTGGCCTCGGGCAGAGAGGCACGGGAATATAGTAGAGTCAGGGAAGGATGGCAGACCGGCTCGCATTGATGTTTGCTGTCTTTGTGTGGGTGATAATTACGGTCGTTCCGCTGCTCCCGAAGGGACAGCCTCCTCGTCCTAGAGTGTCCATGCGTCCCCGAGTCGGGACTTTGTGTCAATATCGAGGGGTACCCCAGTGCTTCCAGTCAGTGTACGCCTTCCAGTCCAGTCACTCTCCAGTCAAAGTCCAGTCAATTTCCAGTCGGACACGTCGTGCGGCTACAGTACCGGAAGCGCACAATCATCCCGCACCGAGGCTCGGTAGCCGCGTGGTTAGCGAGTCCAGCTGGCGGGCGGCTGGTCGGAGGTTCGACTCTTTGCCGGTCCGTGCACTTTTTCTGTCGGCTCAGCTAAGACGACGGTGTGTAAAGTATAGGGGGCGCGCAGGAAACGTCATCGCGGCTCTGTGGCCGCGTGGGTATAGTGGATGGGCAGCGACTGAAAGGTCGGGGGTTCGAGTCTTACCGATTCATCTTAATTTTTCTTGTGTCTGCGCTTGGAAGACAGAGGGTAAAATATACTTCCGAACGTGGCGTCGGTATGGCTGTCTGAACGGCCGTGCGCGCTGCGTCACTGAGAGATGTAAGCGTTGGGTTTCAACTTGAAGATTCCCGCAGCACGGTCGGGCTTACCCCCGTTCCCGGGTCCGAGGTTCTCTCGGTCGCCCGGTTTCCGGCGGGGGGGCTCTGTGTCTACCAAGGAAACTTGGTTCGGAGACTCGGGTGTATGCTACGGGGGTACCTAGGGTTCGGTACCTTCGTTTTCGCTCCCTGTGAATCTGGCAGACGAGGACACGCCGTCGCGACTAGGGTTCGTCGTGAAGTACAGCAGCTTCGGCTGTGTACGATATAGGAAAGCCTACCTCCCCCCCAATCCGCTCGGGAGTGGCCGCAGTGCCACAGACCAACCAGCCAGTCGAAGGGAGTTGATTCCGGAAATCTGGCTGGCGGAGGGGGCTACATTGACCGTTGCGGAAGCGTGCCCCTGAAAAAGGCCGCTGCGTTGTGCCGGTGTCTTTGCGGCGGTCAATACCTGGTACACCGGTTCCCATTCGAACACCGAAGTTAAGCAGGAGGGTTCCAGGCGGAGGCCTGGGACGAGGTAGTGCCCACCCATTTTTGCATTTTTTAAAAGTATTCACAGATTTCTGAGCAAAACAAAAATATTTCCGTTTTGAGTTTTGGTCACGGTAGGAATGAGTTTTAGCCTACTTTGGGGTGGGTGACAGCTCAGAACACAGGAACCATAAATGATCGTGAATTTTTCATTCCAGTCAATGGAAAAGTCCGGTCCAGTCACCAGTCAGTGTACACCCGTCCGTAAACTGAGGCCCCCCTCGGTCAATATGCATGCAAGCCTGGCCCGAGATGCTGAGACATCAGAACGTTGTGTGGACACTCTAGGACCAGGGTAGGACCCGACCAACACGCCGTGAAGACCACCAATAAACGCTTCACAAAGGCGGCGGTGGTATTGTCTCCGAAACCTTTGACGCCGGTCTGCCATCCTTCCCTGACTCGACTATAACATCCTCGCCCACCGCGCTAGCGCCCCCCCCCCCTCCTCAACCCTCTCTCACTTTTATTTTCATCATCTCTCTGGATTTGCTTTCCAGGTGGCTCCCGCGCAGTGCGCCGGCGGTGCAGCGGGGCGCTGCGAGAAGCGGCCTCCCCGCAGAGCGGGAGCAGGGGGCGCCGCGCCGCGCCGCGCCACTCTGCGGGATGCGAATCAAGCATTCAGCGAGGGGGTGGGTGGTCTGCCGGCGGCAAGCGAGGCTCGGGGACCACTCGGCCCCAGCGGGCCTGCAGGCTCCCCTCGGCCCGCCAAGGCCTTGCTGACTGCCACCTTATGACCCTTACATAATACAGAACATCGCCGGGCCGGGAGACAGCGGCGGCGTCGAGGCCGGAGGCACCAAGGCAGCAGCAGCAGCAGCCTGGTCGGAATGTCCCGGCTTTGCTGCGCGGCAAGAGATTATTCGAAGTGCTGCAGTGAGCTTATATTCGTGCCGCGCACTGGGCGCTTCGAGTCGCGCGGCCATTTTCAGTCTAAAGGGAGGCTCCGCCAGAGAACCCTGCCAGAGGCAGTCAGCCACGCCGCCTCCCCGTCGTCCGCACGTTTTCACCCCGTGCGCACGCGTCCGTCTCTGAACCCTCTCTCTCCCGGCCCCCCTCTGTTTGCGCTCGACCCCATATCTCCTCCGCGCCGCCGCCGCCCCACCGCCGCCGCGTGACGGACGAACCCTCTCTCATCCGACAGATTTATACGAGATGCCGCCAACAAATGAGCTGGCTCCGGCCCCGGGATCAAGGATTAATCCGCAAACTTTTCTGCCTCGCGTGCCCGCCGCCGCCGGGCTACGAGCAGCAGCGGGAGGAAGAGGAGCCCTGGGGGGCCGCGGGGGCCGCAGGGCCCCCGGAGGCCCCGGAGGCCCCGGAGGTCCCGGAGGGGAGCCGGCCGGAGCCGCAGCGGGGGTCCGGATATTGTGGGGACGGCGCGTGCTGCCGCGGTGCGTCCTGCGGTACGTACAGTGCGGCAACCCCCGCCTGGGGACCCTTGGGGGGCCGGGAGGGGGGAGGGCCGCCGACACGGCGCGGCGGGTGGTCTCTGAAGGCCCGGCTACGCCTTGCGCCTGGCGTCGCCGCCGCTGGCAACTCAGCCGGAAGAAATCTCGAGGCGCGGTGCTGGGAGGGCGCCCACAGAGCCACGTCACGCCTCGGCGTTCGATTCAAAAACTTTAGGGGCCGGCTGTCGGGAGTCGGCGGCGCGTGCCGAGGGCCGCGAGACAGCAGCGGCAGAGCGGCGGCAGAGCGGCGGCAGAGCGGCGGCCGAGGCCGGGGGCCGTGCTCCAAGTTAAACGAATTACACAACATGGAACTTTAGACAGGCATACACGGCGCGCGCTAGCTCCCAGCTGGAGAGACGCGCCGCTACGGCATGCGTCATGTTAGGGACGGGTGCCGTCCAAAGTGGCATTCCCAGAATATTAAATGAGTTCGCGTTTGACGCAGGGGTGGAAAAAATATGGTTGCGGTCAAGTCGCTCACCTCCCGCAGCGGAGTCGTCAAGCGGTGCAAACGTAGGGGCGGCTGGGCACGCTTACGACCTAGCCCACCAGGCGGACCCCGCAGATGGTAACCTTGTTGATGGGGCCCCACTTTAGGCCCCGGCCAACGCCCGGCTCTTCGTGCTGACACCCCACGCCGCATGACGGGGGTGCAAAAAGAGAGAGGATGACTGCGACGCCGGGGTCCGCAGAGCTGGTTTTGGGTCGAAGGGCCGCCGACGTCGGAAGGGTCCACTTAGAGGGCAGCCCCGCCCCGGCGGGCCCCTGATCCGATCCCCCGCATAAAGGATTGGGCAGACCAATCCGATCGGGCGACTTGCCTCGCCCCGTCCATCCGAGCGCCTGCACTCGGGAGGGTAGGCTGACCCGCAGCGCGGCCGTGCGGAGCCGGCGGCCTACCCTCCCGAAGGCAGGCGCTCGCCGCGGCGCTCAGGAATGGCAGCTTTTTTTGGGATACAAATTTCCAACGGAAATCCATTCAAGGAATTCACGTCGCGGACCGGGGAATGTACAGAATGTGTAGGAACCGCGCTGGCTAGCTGCTGGTGTCCCGCCCGACCCCTCTCCGTTCTGCCCAGAAGCTTGCCGCGATAAAGGAGTCCACACCTTTTCATTTTCGGCCCCGCTCCCCTCCTCCCCGGACCATTTATATGGAAAGCGCACCCCGAAAAGTTACGATTCATTCGATGGCTCAAGGCTTTGGCAACGCCGCCAGCGGTGTTCCCTTCAAGGGGCGCAAATCACGACCAAGTCTTGGCCCCGCGGCCGTCCGGACTCATCACAAATCGCCGTCACCGTCCCTTACTCCATTCAGGCGCGGACCGTAAAACACCACCGGTGCGAGAAGACGACCACGCCAGACACAAAATCTGAAACTTTTAAAATCTGCCTTTCTTTTTTCTATGACTCAGCGGCGTCGGAGAAAACAGCAACAACTCTGTGTGTCCACTGGCCTGTGCTGCAGACGCGGAGCGCAGGGGGACGCATTCTGCATAAAGCGTCCCCGGCGAAACTTTTCCCGGTCGCAAGGCCACATACTACATGGCTAGGCAGCGGAAGCCGGATATACATAGTTAGCCGCCGGCCACAAACTAACCGAGCGCGGAGCGGCGAGCGGCGCAGAGGTCAGGGGCCGGGGCCGGGGCCCGCGGGGCCGGCCGGGGCTCATGGCTTGCAGTGCCCCGCGGACGGCCCAGGGGATCGGCGGAGCATAGGAGAGGCGGAGGGCAGGTAGCGCATAAAAATTCAGTCGCGCGAGTGGCTCTCCATGCTAAGTCTCCCAGTTGGTGAAATTCAGAGACGCAGCCCGTTCTCCGTATCGGTGTTCGCGTGTTTGACCCGCTCTAGTGGCTCTCTCCGGGCTCGGAGAAATGGTTCGGCCAGGCCAGAGGTCAGCGGGTCACCCTCTGTGAACCCTTCTCCCGGCCGAGCGACTGCTGCCGCCTGGGTAGTCCGTGCGTCCTTGGGGTGAGAAAGGCCGGGGGGGGGGGGGGGGGGGGGTGCACTTCTGCTTCGATATCAAAGCGGAGTTCATGAATCACACCCTGTTTGCTGCGATGGGAAAAGAAGATGGGTGTCCGGAGAGGGAGTGGGTGGGTTGGCGACTTTACATCGCATAGCGATGCCGGCTCGCATGCCCCGCAGCAGTGGCGCCAGAGGGAGGGGAGGGGGAGGCGCCCCCCAGGGGCGGCACGAGGACGCATGGCTCCTGCTTATTCTCGGCTTCCCAACAATCAGACAAACTCGCGGCATGGCACAACAAAAGACTGTGCTGGCCCGCAGGAAAGCTCCGCTGCTGCGCGCCCCGCCCCACCCCCTCTAGCACCCCCCCCCCCCCGCACCTCCCCCCTCGGCCTTCGCAACAAACGCTTGCATAAATTTGTGCCGCTGGCCGCGAGTGTCGCCGCTCGCAGTCACGGCCCCGGAACATGTTCAGACCGCCGCAGTCTTTGAATAAGTGTTCAAGGTCGTGGTGACGTTCGGCGTGGGCGGACGGCCCCGCGCGTGGCGCTGTGTAGCCCGGCCCGGGCGCGTGAGCGATGTGCCAACGACGGCCAATCCCGGAGGGAGGCGGCCGGCGGTCGTGTCGTGTCGGGTGTCAACACACGGCGCACGTGCGCACGGCGGCGGCGCAGCGCTGCAGCACCCGCCCCGCAAACCACGCGGCGCACTTTGTCGAGAGGACCATGGCAAACAGTGCAGAAACAAACAGCCACCCTTGAGCCCTGCGTCGCTGCTGCTGGCGCTGCTGGCGCAGCATCCAGGCCGGCGCGGCACCTCGCCAAAAAGCAGGAGACGGGACCCGGCGGCACGGCCGTCGTGTCCCACCTGCCTCGGCTGTAGCCCTTTTCCATCCGTGCGGTGGACCGGCGGCAGGGAGTCGCCACGCACCGCTGCTGACCCCCCCCCCCCCCCCCCTCTCTCCTTATTTGCTGCCCCGCCCCTCCCCTCCTGCGACCCACTGTGCAGAGAGTCCCGGAATCTCGAAATAACACAGTGCAGAAAGAGTCGGGAGGAGAGGGGGGGGGGAGGGGGAGAGAGGAGCGAGAGAGACGGATTTCAGAGTACGGGAAGGGCGGTGCTGTCTGGTCCCGTCCCAGCATTAGGGACTCATGCTGCCACACTGCGAGCAGTTGCCGTGCGGGCACAGCCGTGCGACCCCCCCCCCCCCCCCTCCGCCTGGATTTATGTCCAGGACATGCAGACTTGTGGGCCGCGCGTGCCGGGCCAAGACCAGACTCACACACACACATGTACAAAACCACGACGAGAGAGGAAAGAGCAAGGGCGAGAGGGAAGGCTTCGGGCAGTACCCGTGCGCGCGGTACATGCCAGGCAATACAGCAGGCAGACAGGCGAAATAATGGGGTCAGGGCGGACCTCTGGTGCGCCGTAACCCCTCCATATGTCGCCATCGCCCCCACGTATAGGGCTGCACAGGGCTGCACAGGGCTGCGAGGCACGACGCGGTCCGCGGCGGTAGGCAGAGATGCCCGGCTGCCCAGTCGTCTCTCTCTCTCTCTCTTTCTCTCTCTTTCTCTCTCTTTCTCTCTCTCCCTCTTTCTCCTTCTCTCTCTCCCTCTCTCACTCTCTCTCTCGCTCTCCCTCTCTCTCTCCCTCTCTCTCTCCCTCTCTCCCTCTCGCCTTCCTTCCCTCCCTCCCCTCCCTCCCTCTCTCTCTTACCAGTCTATATGCTTCGCCTATCTCGCTCCCACCCGCCGGCGCGTCGAGGTTTACCAGGGAAGCTTATCATCGGCCCGGAGTTTCATCATCATCCGTGTTTTCCTCGCGCCGTGTTTCCACACGCGTTTCCCGTTCCCCTTCAATGGAAGCCATTTTTTTCCTGTATTTTCTTTTTCTTCATCTTGTTGTAAAAAGAGAGGAGTGTCTGAAGGCCTTACGCACCGCTCTGCTGCCCCCCCCCCCCCCCGGCTCCCGGCCGGGGCAGACGCGCGCGCGCGTGAGAGGGCAGAAAATCTCCTTTGAATGGACGCATCTGTTTCCTTTCCACGACTGGGAGAAACTACAGAGGCGAGAAGAAACCTAAAGACTTTTGGAGTTTCGGGGAGTTGCAGCTTTTTCCTGCTTTCTTTTATCTCGTCGTCTAATGAGATTTCGCGCTCCGGCTCGACGGGAACTTTGCGCGAGTGTTAGAAGGGAGCGCGGGGCACCGTCAGCGGTATCGGCGGGTACCATCGTGAACCGGGTCACTGCAGGCGGGGAGTACCGCGGCTGTTTGATCATAAGACAAAACCGGCGTCCACTCCCGATAAAGTATCCCCACTTCACAGCAGCAAAACTCCCCCTCCCCCTACCTGACCGCATGCATCCGAAACCTAGCCACGTCCTCCCTGCTGTGCGAGCGGCAAGTCACGTCAACGAGCACACAAACATGTGTGCGCGCGCGCGTGAGCGTGTGTGTGTGTGCGAGTAGATGGGGTGGATGAAGCGAAACGCTCCGCAGCCTGCTCGTCACCCACGACTGCCGCCCGCCCCCTCCCTCTGATACACAAAGTGCCGCGACGAGGACCCCCCCCCCCTCCTAATTTGGCAGCGCGGCACGCCGCATTCAGAGGCACTGGCGCTATCTGATCAGCGCGACAGCTGCAGGAGATAGAGCGCAAAGCGCAAAGGAGGACGCGGGGGGATCGGGACGCGGGCGGGGCGGGGCGGAGAGGGGCGTGGCCCGAGGGGGCTGCGGGCGGGGCGGAGAGGGGCGTGGCCCGAGGGGGTTGCGGGTGGGTCACAGCAGCAGCAGCAGCAGCACGCGTGCGTGGCACAGCAGCGTGGCGCCTCGGGAAGCGGCCCGCGTCTAACAAGGACTGCCGGCTAATTAATCCGTCTTATCCGCGTGCCATGGAGAGCGCCCCCATCGTTGGATCGGCTCCGCAACGACCACGGCACAAAACGAGGCGGAAGCGGCTTGGAGTCGCGCTCCCGTTATTAATGAAGGAATGTTTATTTAAAATTCTGGCGGAGGGCTCCGCGCGCGCTGCGCGGCTCAGGTGGTAGAGGCCGCAGTCAAGAGCTCTGACACGCTCCAATGGAGAGAGCGAGAGAGTTATCGGAAGAATGTAAAGAGAGGGGGAGGAGGGGGGGGGGGGGCGAGCACATGACAAGTCGGTCGAAAAAGTTCTGGACAGCCTCGGGATTTAGCCCGCCTCCGCCTCGCCCGCGGTCGGCCCGCCCCGCGCGCAACGTTTTTATTCTCTCCCCCCTCGTCAGTATCGAAAAGAGGACTTTGCATACGATTGAAAGGCTTTGCGTCTCGGGGTAAAGTTTTCCGAAGAGAGTGCAGGAGGCCATCCGTTGGCCGTGGCCCCGCACTGGCAGACGCAGCAACGGCGTACGCACTCCGCCGGACATGAGCCAGACCCCGCCTCTGTCTGTCTCTTTCTCTCTCTCTCACTATCTCTCTCTGACGATGCGTGTCTGGCTTTGGAATGAAACTTCATTCCATTAGCCATGGGGGAGACCCGACGGCCCCGTGGGTACGGCTTCTCCGCGTCGCCACTCCGCCATCACTGTCTTGATGCTTTGACACAGCCTCTGCTAATCAAATTGGCGACACCGGAACCTCTGGGACCCTGCCGGAGGTCCCAGAGGCCATGCAGGGCCTTTTCATCACCCTTTTCTCCAGAAAACTTTTCTCGACATTTGATTTTTCCCTCTTCCATGTCAGTCCTCTTTTTTCCCCCGGAACGTTGGTGAACACTGTCGGGATATTTCATCGCATCATGCGAAGCGCACGCCGCCGCCGGAGGCTCAGCGGGCCCGACCTGCCCGAGGCTGAGCCAAAACAGGCGTCAAAAGAAATTATGGCGAACAAGAAGAGACTAATGGACGTGGCCACACATGAAACACACTGCTCTGCTATAAAAAATACTGCCGCGCGTAAGGGTGGTGTCCTCCCTCACATCCTCTCTCTGTCCGACTCCCTCCCGGAGCCGCATCCGTCTAATAAAGGAGTCACGCAGATGGGATTTCTCGGGGACAAAACTTTACCGGGGAATGCAAGGGAGGGAGAACACCACAGCAGCGGATCGCGGCGCCGCAGCAGCAGCGGGGACCGCCACAGCGGCACATGCTGCATTGGTGTGCCTTGTGCGGCGACTTTAGCGCCAGCGCAGAGCAAGGCCGTTAACCCCCTGCGCCCTGCTGGAAAAGTGCAATGAATATTTATTTGCTTTTAACGTTTGTTTTTTTTATTAATATATTTTTTTAATTATTTTGGCACGGAAGTGGCTTGAAACGAAAGGGGCGGGTTGCGGCGCGGTCGGCGGTGGTGCGGGAGCACAGGGTCGGAGTTGCGCGGCCCGCGGTGAGGTGAGGCGCCCCGCTCATTACCGTGCGCCGTGCTCCCCGCCGCCCATTGGCTTTCACTCCGCCCCTATTTCCCTCCGGGCACCATTGTGCCGCCGCACATGGTCACGCCGCCCGCGCCGCCCGCGCCGCCGCCGGGCCCGGATTCCCGGCGTGCCTGCAGCCGGAAGGGGTGCGGAGAACGCAGCGAATCCACCGCGCGGAACCGTCGGAGGCCTGCTCGGCGGCGAAATGGACGCACTCCGGTCAACAGTCCGCGCTCCGCGCCCACCTCACACAGCGCGGTCCGTCCGCGTGTGGATTTCTCAACGCGGCTCGATTAATTCTGAACTTCACTGCCCCCTCCGCATAACGACGGGACGTAAACGCAGCAATGCTGGGCCCGAGTTCTTTTTCAAATCCCGCGTCTGATTTTCAGCGAAGGACAAACGGCACGCCTTCGTACTTCCCCGCGGAATATTATGCGTGCGGGGCAAGATGGAACCGGCAGCAGGCGAGCACGCAAAGCGACACAGAGGAGGGAGGGAGGGAGAGGGAGGGAGCTAGAGCCCTTCAATTAAAATGGAAAAGAGTGGTGAAGCTGAGGCGGCGGAGCGTACACTGACGGCGACTCGGCTAGGGCTGCTCCTCGGGCCCTCGCAGTACCAGCGCCTTGCTGCCTCTCACGCACGCGTGCGAGCCTGTGTGTGAGTGTGGCTGTTAGTGTGTGTGTGTGTGTGTGTGTGTGTGTGTGTGTGTGTGAGTGGGTGTGTGTGATAGTATGTGTGAGAGTGTGTGTGAGTGTGGGTGTGTGTGAGCGTGAGCGTGAGTGTGCGCATGTGTGCGTGTGTGTGCACGCCGACTGCTGCCCTGAAGCACCTGCGGAGCAGCAGTCGGCCATCATACGTCGCCACGGAGAGCGAGTGCATAAACAAGCGAACCGCTCGCGCCGCCCTCCGACGACGCCTCGTGGGAGAAAAATGCGCCGTATCAGAGCAGAGAGAGAGAGAGAGAGAGAGTGAGAGGTGCCCGGCAAAACTCCTCCTCCTCGCAGAGCGGATACATTATTCAGCCGGGCGCCGAAACGCTCTAATTAAGGTGGCCCGGAAACTGATTAAATTCCTCCTCGGGCGCCGCGGCCGGTCGGCCTCGCCGCAAGTTCCCCGCGGCTTCCACGCGCCGGCCTCCTCAGCCGCCTCGCAGCCGCCCCGCGGCGCGGCACCCTCGCCTCTCGCACCCTCAGGACTGCACGCCGAGGAAAACGGTGCACACCCTAACTGGTGAGGTAGTTCAGTGCGTCCCGCGTACGTTTGAGTCTGCGGATCCAAACTCTTCACACTGTAGCCAAAATAAGGACGGCGGAGTAAAATACCGACTTGTGCGTTCGCTCACCTGTCGGTCCTCACCACTACCACGAAACGCGTTTCCCTCGGTGCACCGCCACGTCGGCGCCGCTTCGCAGAAACCTTCCGAACCACTCCGCCGATCGCCATCGACCCGTTTGCCTTTAAACCCTGCTCCGACGCGGTAATGGACGCAAAAGCCCTCGCGGAAGCGCGCTGCTACTGCTGCTGCTGCCGGCACCGAACGAACCCCTCTTGCGATAGGTGTGCCGCGCGTACCCCGTGCAGGTGGTCGGGGCCGCCACTAGGCCCGCACAGCTCGACAGCACCCCGATAGAGAAGGGGCTCCGGCACGCAAACACCAACTCACGCCGTGGGACTACGGGCAGTCCGTGTGTGCGACAGATCCCTCCCGGCCACCAGAGCGAGGACGCGCGCCTCTCTCTCTCTCTCTCTCTCTCTCTCTCTCTCTCTCTCTGTCTCTCTCTCTCCTAGTGGGGCTCTTTAGTCCTCTTGCAAAATAAAGGGCCTTAAGCCCAATAAAAAAATACGTTAAAACAACGCCCCCCGCCTCTCCATACGTCTACGAGCCTCGATTGTGAAGTGTGAACAAGCCATTGGATTCACATGCCATTCATGCGCATGCGGCACTGCGGGAACCTAGTGCACTTTTCCTGTTCAGATCGGGCGGCAACTTCCCCATTGGTGCCGAAAACGGGTCTTTTGAAATCTGTCGGTTCGGGTAGAGTTTTCCAGTCGGTTACCCGCAGCACCGTTAGTTTGAGGCGCAGTCAGGGGCCCCCGAGGACCGTGCCGGGACCGTGCCGCGCGCACGGCCGGCAGGAGGGCCGCTGCAATCTGGTTGCCGGGATAATTAGCCACAACGGTAGAGTGAGCCGCGAGAAGACGAGAGGGAAAAAAGACCCACAAAAGGGAAGAGGGGGGGGGGGGGGCAGCACAGCGGAGAAACGCAAATGAATCATGTTATAAAGCATGCATTGTTTAGGAGGTCGTGCGTCTGCCTGCCAAGCCTGCCGAGCGGCGCCTCCCCCCCCCCCCCCGCGAGGCGAAGGCCCTCCCTCCCTCCCCCCCCCCCCCCTCCACAGCAGCAGCGTCTCTAAAGGGGTAATATATGCAGAGGCTCCTGGGCAGGGCGTCAGCTCCGGGGGGCGCACAAATGATGAAATGTAGCTGCTGCCGTGTCGGCGTACCCACCCACCCCGGCCGGCGACCGGCCTCTCCCGCAGGCGGAAAAATGCATCGCCGGCCGGGTAGGTGGGTAATTTACAGGAGAGTTCAAGATAACTCACGTGAGGCGGTGAGAGGAATGCAAAAAAAAAGCCAAGAATACCCCGCCGGCATCAAAATACGCTCTGGATATTCAGAGTTGAGTGCAGTGTCCACAAAAGTCGTTCCAAGAACCGTGCCATATCCTTCACAGTATGGCGCCACAGTCGCAATGCGCGCACGCGACTAAAAACATTATCAGTGGCAATGAATGGCCCGAGCTTTGACCGCTCACCGTTAGAGAGCGAGCAGAGCGCGCTGCTGCCGAACTGCCGATAATCCGGGCTGCGCTCCCGAACGCCTCGCGCCGTGCCGCTCCGGGCCCGACACGGGAATCATCATCACGAAAGAGAGCGGCCGCCATTAGAAGTGATCATTACAAAAGATTGGCCGGGCTAAGCGGCGGCGGGCGCGCATCCAGCGCGCGCCCGCACGAGGCCCCGGGGCCACTTTAGCGTGAGGCACTTGCCCACATCTGCTCGCCGGCGGCAGGCAGGGGCAGCCAGGGGCCAGGCGAGCGCAATGAGGGCGGCCACTGTTCACACGAGTTCTGCCGCACGCGGTGTGTTAGCCGCACCCCCACTGAAAATAATAATAATAATAAAAGTAAAATATCAACAGCCAAACAACGAGAAAAAAAATTTCGTTTCATTATTTTTTTAAAGTAAAGAAAACAAGTTTTTCCCAGTTTGTCTGCACCGGCGAAACAGAATAGCCGGTTGACCGCATTTTTTTCGAGAGGAAGCAAATGATAAATAATTTTTTTTAAAGCCGCCGCGGCTATGCTATAAAGTGGGAAAAAATAAAAGCGAAACAACGCCCCTTTTTCAACACCATGCGTGTGATGCGGGAGGCGTGGGGCGCCATGGACCCGCAGCGTCGTTATCACCGATGCAAAACCATCGTTGGCAAACCGGTGACGCTCGGGCCGGCGGCGGCGGCGGCCGGGGCCCCGCACGGTTTATCGCGCACATCTCGTTAATGACATCGCGACCGTGCGGCGCTTGGAGTGCACGGGGTGCGGCAGCCGCGGGAAGCGAAACTCGTCCGCCGCCCCGATCCCCAGCAGGCAGGAGAACGCGTGCCGTCTCAAGCGGCGCCGGCAGCCGCCGCCGCCGTGTGTTGACAGGACGTCAAGGTAACGAAACGGCAAACTCCGGCAACGAGCGCCTCTGCCTGTCGCTCCCACCCCCCCCCCCCCCCCCGCTCACCTCCTCCCGCCCGATAAACAAAAATACGGGAAAATATGAGAAATAAATACAGCAAGTCCGAGAGGGCGAGTCGATAGGCGAAAAGACAGCGACGCAGCGGCGGGGCGGCCGCGCTGCTGGCGGAGAGCGCAGGAAGTTGCGCGCTCGCAGCAGGGAGAGCGCCCGGTCGCGAGCGAAGAAGGGGGACAGTTTCCTGTCAGCTTCTTCTCTCTCTCTCTCTCTCTCACACACACACTCCACGTCGGTGCGAGCTGCGGACGGCACGCAGCGAGAAGAAGAGAAAAGAAGGGCACCGCCTGCGCAATTGTCCCAAAACTAGCCTGGGAAATTACTTGGCCGGGCGGCGCAGGGGGCGGCAATGAGGGGCGGCGGAGGCAGCAACATGTGCGTGGCGGCGCTGCCGGCTCTCCTCAACGGGCGAAGGAAGTGCCTCCCCGCGGACTGCTTATGCCCCCGCAGTGGCTGCGTGAGCTTTCTAGCACGGCGAATTCGAGAAGGGGCTTGTTCTCTCCCCGCCAATTTCATAACACTTTGGCCTCTAGCCGGTCTCCATTCTACCCCCTTTTTTTGCCCCCTGCCCTCTGCTCGGCAAGTTCTCCTGGAGAAGAAGTAGTGATCCATCAACGGGTCCAGCCTGCCTTGTGGGGGAGTGTGCGCGGGCTGGATGCGGGCCGCTGCGCCCACGGCCGGTCCGTTCCGCGCTGTTTGCAGCTCGGTATTTACTCGGCAGATTTCTCCAAGGACGGCAGCAGTCACCGCCCCTAACGACAGTCCCTCATGCTTTGCACAGCCCCGACTGGAGAAATCTTTGCGACGCACGCAGCTCTGCACCGCGCCTGGAAGAGGTCGAAATGTGATAGCCGTCGCACCCATGCGCTACAAGTTTGTCGTCCCTTGCGAACTTGGAATGCCTGCTGCTGCCGCTGCCAGCTGCAATTCCCCCGCTAAAGACGTTAGAGCCGGCAACTTTACCGGAGCAGCGCACCTCCGCCTGCCGCGGCCCGTCAGGGCGAGCTGCTGTCATCATCGGATTTACGTCGTGTTGTAGCGAGAGCGTGCTGAGGCCGCGCGGGGTGGGTGGCTGAGGGCCTAGGGGGTGGCTGAGCAGGGGCTGGCTGAGGGCGGGGTGGCTGAGCGCGGGGTGGCTGAGGGCGGGGTGGCTGAGGGCGGGGTGGCTGCTGAGGCCGCCGCGGTTGCTCAGCTCGCCTTATCCCGGGGCGGTGTCAGGCGTCCCTGGTCGCGACACGCCAGGTAACTTGCGACAATGTCGCGTGACTTTCATTAATAGTTTGCCCGCAACTTGGACCGCCTCCAAAGGAGCAGAGCGGTGGCGGCAGCGGTCCGCCGCCCGGCGCCGCCTCCTACGGAGGGCCGGCACACTGTATTACGCTAATGCGCGCCGCGAGAGCACAGCGGTGTCGCGGTGGTAGCGGGCACGCGCCGCAAAAACACCGACATTCCTACACCGCAAAAGTCGACAGAATAAATTAAAAACAGCCGAATTTTGACGATGAATATTGCGACCCCTAAAAAGTACGAAGCGAAAACCAAACCTCTGCGCGGTACCAGCCGTGATCGGACACGGCCCCCCGCTCCGCAAAGGCGGCGATAGCGGGAACAGCATTACGTCCTTTCTGGTCGGGGACACGCCGGGCCCTAATCAATCACGCTTGTATATCACCGTAAACATTTGAGCCTAGCGGCGTTCGCGGAAGGAGAGTGAATGATGGTGACATTCTGTCCGGCCCGTCCGAGTGGCCTCATCACACATGGAGGCCGAGGCCGGGGCCGCCTTTCGAGGAAATATTGACGCAAGTGAAGCCCCCCCCCCCCTCCTCCCCCTCCATGCCCGTCCCCCCGCCGGTCCACGTTTTAAACCATATCACGCCGGGCCGCGGCGGCCGGACCCGACAGACCTGATGAGGTTGCCATGTGCAAACGTCAGCCGGCCAGCCAAACAGCCAGCGCAGCCGGCGGCGGCACTTTGGCGGGGGAAATAACACAAACGGCGACATCAGTCCACCTGGAATGGCCGCCCAGACCCGACCCGCACGCTCCGAGCGGGTCGGGTCGGAACCGTCGCTGCCGAGCGTCAGGTCTGCGCCGAGCGCCAGAACCACCCGTTGACGCTCTTCGGGTCGCGGCCGAGGCCAATCTGCATAAGTAGTGCACCTGGCAAGGATGGCGAGGCCCAGGCGGCTCCGACAAACGGCGGCGCCGGGCCGACAGCCGAGCCCGCTCGCGCCTTTGAGAAAGTCGGCTTACTTTGGCAACTCGCGCCAATTTACCTTCGCCGCGAGGAAGAGACCGGCAGCAGTGTGAGCCGACGCTCTTTTGTCGGAGGCCGCGCCCGCCCGCCGCGGTGGGCACGGCATTGGCAGCCACCAAAGGGCTCCTGGCGCCCCGCCGTCAAACCGACACGGCAGACGCGGCCGCGGCACGGCTTTTGGAGCGAGCAGAGCGCCGAAAAGACGGGCGGGCGCCGCCCAGCGCCGCTCCGCCCGGCAGCGCGCCCAGTGGGCCGCCCACCCGGCAGGGCCCCGCAGGGTCCCACAGGCCGGGTTTCGGCCTGTGGGCAAGCAGCAGAAGCGCCTCTGCCTAACCGGGCGCTGCCAAAGCCGCAGCACCGAAACCGCAGCCGGCCAAAACTTTAGCAAAACTGGCGCTCGGCAGCGAAAGCTTGGCGCGCGGAAGGAGTTCGGGGATCGGGGGCGGTCCCACGCTGCACGCGGTGCACGGAGTCATCCGGTGGTGTACAGGGAGCGCTGGCGATACTGACACGCGGCCTGAAGAGGGCTAGGAAGCGAGAGACAGGATGAAACACAAACAGACCGCGGTAGGGTCTCTGCTGCTCTCCACTGGACAGAAAATTAGCCGTGTTTGTTTCGTCGAAATGACAACAAAAATTTTAACAGTGTACTGACACGCGGCCTGAAGAGGGCTAGGAAGCGAGAGACAGGATGAAACACAAACAGAGTGCGGTTCTCCTGCTCTCCACACAGACTTCCTTGGCCTCAGCGTAGGTTCTCCGAAGGAGGCCCCGCTGCTGCTTCCCCGCTCCTCTGAGAAGGGCGGCCAATTCAAATGGCGTCACCCTTTGCGGGCGCGACGCAGCCTGGCCGGCAGGGGGCGCTTCTGCTTGCCGCCGCTCTGGCAAAGGGCTTTCTGTCTGGCTGATGAGAGAGGGATAGTGGATCACAGTGGACCACACGCTGGGAGAAAGGTTAAGCTACTGCTAAATTTCACCTGCACTGCTGCTAGGAAAAATTACATGCCACACATGCCATACATCCAAACATAGCTGCAGAAGCTAAAAGAAGCTTCTGTTTTCTCAGCCCCAGCGGCGGCGGCACGCGGCCGGTTCTAGGCCCGGGGAGGCCGAAGAGGCTCCCCCAGTTAATGGGGTGCAGGCAGGCAGCGCGGCGGCCGCTACTAGTTAGTCCACTCACGTCCGTGGACCGAGGCAGCAAGGCAGCGCGGGCCGGGTCCTCTTTGAGGCCCCTCCCGTGCCGGCCACTAACAGCAAGGGCGAGGGGGGGGGGGGGGGGGGGGGAGCGGCGCTTCTCGGGCGGCGGCGGCGCAGTGTCCGAGGCCCGCCCGCTCGTTTACCCGGCTGATTGAAAGAAAACGCCCTTGTTTGGCGGGTGGGCGGCTGTTGCGTTTATCACTATTCGCAGCCCGTCTGCAAACAGCCGGGGGACGAAGAGACGAGACAGCAGGGCAGGGGGCGGCGGCGGGCCGAGCAGCTGCGCATGCCGAGCCGAGGCCAGTCGCCCGCTCTTCTCCTCTTTCTGGGGATGATCTGCGCGAAACGACAGCGACGCGATGCCCCTCCCCTTCCCCCTCCGGGCGGGGGCGGCAGAGGTGGTCCTGACAGCGCCCCCGGGGGCGGCAGCGGGCCGGCAGCGGGGCGGCAGCGGGGCGGCAGCGGGGCGGCAGGGGCGGCGTCGTGAGCGTTATGCTATGCAATCTTGAGGCGCTGCTCCCGATTCCCTCTCAGTGTCCCCGCTGGCGCTCTGGCCGTCAGATCGCGCCCACGTCGCTCTGTCAGTCTCCCTCCTACCCCTCTCCCTTTCAGGGGCCTCTGTGGGGTACACCCGGGTACACCCTCCTCCCGGGGGACGGCGCCGACCTCTTCCTGCAGGCTGCCGTCGAAGAAAATGAGGAGGCGGCGCGGCCGTCTGTCAAGCGGGCGCCGGCAGGAGGGCGTCAGCTGCACCGGCGGCCCCCCCCCCCCCCCAGGAGCGCCCGCCGCACGCCGCGATAAGGCTGACAAGCGGCCTGCCCATGCCCACTGCGCTGTCCTGTTCTGCCCCCGTGGCGCCGCCAGGCCGCGCGCAGCCGAGCCGTACTTCGACGGGCCAATCTCCGTCCATCACTGGGCGTGTGCGGGTGCGTGGCCCGCCGTGGCCCGCCGCGGGCCGCCCTGCTCGCACCGCACCACCGCAGACCCCCAGCCGCCGGGGACGGCCTCGCATTAGCCGGTGGTAACTCACGGTCACGCTCTCGTGGCCTCGCACGGCCTCGCGTCCCCCGTCGCTGCTCCACGCAACACCGCCGCCGACCCTCCCCCTCCTCCTCCTGCCCGCCGCCGCCGCAGCCCCCGCTGCTATGCGCTGTGATTTATGCCTCGCTGTAAATGTCGCGGGCCATTAACCCTTTCCGCGCTTTTTTTCCGGGGCCGCTCGGCGGGGTGCCACGAGACCAGGCCGCGCCTTACGCTGCCCACTGACTCGGCTCGGCTATCGCGTGCGGCCGACAGGTAGAGTCCGTCCGCGCGCCTCGGCTGCACAGCCGCCCCCATCCTATCCGCGGGCGCCTCGCTCGGGCACCAAGCTGGCCCCATTCCAGACCGCCGCCGCCGCCGCGGCACGGCCGCCACGTCGACTTACAATACTTTATCAGGCGGGGAATCCGAGACCAAAACTTTCGCACCTTCCCGGGCGGCGTGGCGCGAGCAGGGAGGGGGGGGGGGGGGGGGGGGGCACAGGCTCCCCGGAGATATACAGCCGCGCCCCGGGGGCGCGGGGCTGCACCAGTCGAGGGGGAGGGAGCCTCGCAGCCGTGAGGCGGCTAAAATTTTAATCCTCCGGCGGCGGCGGCGGGATGAGCGAGCGCGCTAAATTATTTAAAGGCCGCGGCGGTAATATTTCGGAGACGTCGTCGCCGGGAAAACGTTTATTAAAATGTTGCTCCCCCAAATTGCGCCGTTCTCGTCGTCGTTAGGGTGGCAATACTCGCGCCGCCGCGACGACGGGGGTGACCCTGGTGGAGGAGGAGGAGGAGTCGGCCCGTCGCCGCCGCCGTCAAGTGCGGCGGTCGCGCGCGGTCGCCGTCTCTCACAAAAGCCGCGGGGCGTGGCGTGGCGGCCGCCGGGACAAGCTCATTATTTGGCGGAGACCGCGCGGGGCGTGCAGCGCAGCGCGGCCAGCAGCGGACCCGCCACGGCGTAGTGCAGCGCGATAAATTACCCCGTTTGTCAAGGAGGCTGTCGAGGAGGTCCGCTGCGCCGCCCCGCCGGCCCCGCCGGCCTCGCAGCATCCGAGCGCTTGGCGGCGGCGGCGTTACAAATGGACACCGACTGCACGCGCGGCCCGGCCAAAACTTGGCAGGGCCGCGTGCGGTGTTATTTGGGAATTAGCGACGACCCATCGCTCACCGCGGTAATGGACACACTTTACCTAGCGGCGTGCTGCTGCTGCTGCTGCTGCTGCTGCTGCTGCTGCTGCTGCTGCTGCTGCTGCTGCTGCTGCTGGTCCGACTGCGGGTCGGATCAAGTAGTTTCGATGGTCTTACGCGCAGGAAAGGGCCGAGGGCGGGGGGCCTCTCTGAACTGCGAAGTGGGTGGCAAAACTGCTGCCTCCGGGACAACGGCGGCCGGCGCCCCCGCCCCGGTGAATGAATGGTTTTAGTAAGACCGACCCCGCCAATCCCTCCTCCTTCCTTCCTACGCTACAACTTGCCCGGTGGCGGCCAGGCAGTGTTCCGGGGTTGGCCTGCGAAAGTGAGGCGCGACGTTCCGAAAATCAATGCGGAGGGGTCGGGGGGTGTTGTACGGGGAGAAAAGGGAAAGGCGACCGGCCCAAAATATATTAAGTTTACAAAGTGAGCTGCTCCGGGCGCTGGCCGTGTCAAGGCCGCAGTGCAGCACCGTCCTCCACGCTGGGAATACCTCATAGCCTGTGTCGCGTCATGACTCGGGACCACCGAAACATCCGCACAGGCCTGTGGAAACCTAGACTGTCAGGCATCCGCGGGTGTCGAGTGGATTGGGCCGTTCTGCACAACTTGTTTTCTTTTTTCCGTCGACTGATCCCCCCCCCCTCTCTCTCCCTCTCTCTCACACACACAAACACACAGGCCCGGCCCAGGGGATCGCCCCAGTTTCAGTGTGGCTGCCTTCTTTCGCGGGGCACGAGAGACACGCGCGGCGCGGCCACCGGACCGGAGTGTTTCTGTTTACGATGTCGAGCGCGTGCGTGTGCGTGCCGTGCGTGCCGTGCGTGCACACGATGCGCAGAGGGACGTTCGATAAATCTCGCAACGGGTAGTGCTATTGACAGGGCTGTGAGGAATAGGGGGGGGGGGGGAGGGTACGGGAAGGCGGCGGTGGTCGGGCGGGGTGGCGAAAGAAAGTGGGTAGGGCCGTGCCGTGCAGCGAGGGGGCGAAGCGGGCGGCAGTGTCCTTGGCGCCATGTCCTCTGGCTGTGTGAACTGATAAGGCTGACATCCTCCACCCGCCAGAACAGAATCCTTCACGATGCAACAAATTCGAGATCGATTCGTTCAATAATTTCAAAGTCATGATTTTATAATTAGGTACTTTCTCCAAATAAAATTCTAAAATTTTCAAAGAATTTTTAATGGAAGTGCATTGTTCTCATAATGTCTTTTTGTTCAGGGATCTCTCTGTAACGAGCAATTTGCTATCCCCGCAGTCTCTTATGCCTTGTTATTTTCGGCGCTCGCCCCCTTACAAGACAAATCCGGCCTCGTGGGTCGAGTCTCCGCCTGGGGGCACGGCACGGCACGGCACGGCACGGCACGGCACGGCACGGCACGGCACGGCACGGCGTCGCAGTCATATCGTATCCCTGCTTCGCCTGCTGCCTAGCCTGCTTCCCCGATACTTTGGCATGCCGCAGCGAGGCCGCGCCGGCCATGCCTCCGGCCTGCGGCTGGGTCCACTACTGCAGGGGATATACCACGACAGGACAAACCACAGTGGCGGCATGGCCTGCTGGCTCGGCTGCCGTTGCTGCCGCCGCTGGTCGGTCACTGGTCTCTGGCGCACCCCGCCTTTGCGATGAGCAAAGGCCACTCTATTTTCCTCTCTTGCCGCAGAATTTATCGGAATACACGAGCCACGTTGCGCGTTGCCAATATAGGGCAGAGTGGATATCGTCCGGACCGGAGCTGCTGTCGCCACTGCGGTGGTGAGGGAGGGGCGGGCGTCGGCTCTCCTGCAACGCCCTGCCCCGGGCCCAACTAATTTCAGGACGGCTCTGTGGCCGCGCGCGGTGCTGCGCAGGCGGGCGGCGAAGCCGGCGCAGCCCCCGCCCCTGCCATCCCCGTGCTGTAATAACTAAAACCCTCTCTCACACACACACACGAGCTTACAGGCATACGCTTCAATCAGGTGATTGCGCTGCTATTGTGGAAAGCGTGTGCGGGGATTAGACGGAGGAGTTGGTGAAAGGGGGTGTGGCGAGGAAGAGACAGGAGAGGGAGAGGGAGAGGGGGCAGGGAGTATGTGAGAGAGGGACAGGAAGAGGAGCAAGGAGGGGGAAAGACGACACGGTGCAAAATTCCTCCCCCCATCTCTGTCGCCGCACCCCTCCGTGCTGCAGCACGCGGGGCCCGGGGCCCTGCCTGCGGGGGCAAAAAGGGTAATCGCACAGGCCATTAAAGGTTTAAATAATGGTGTCACAGTGGGAGGCGTGCAATCACGGCGCGGCCGGCACGGGGCGGCACGCGCCATAAGACCCCCCGGAGCCGGTGCCGGAGTCCCTCACGCAGCGGCCGCCACACGAGCAGAGCGGAGGCACGGGGGAGCACCCTTACAATTACAGCGGTGCGCCCGGCCGCCCGGCCGCCCGCCCCCTCCGGCCGCCCCTCTGCGAGCGCCACCAAGAAGTGGGTCACCGTCTCTGGCGCTGATGATAGCGGCGATGACGAGAGCGATGAGACGACGGGTCGGTGGGGGGTGGCCGAGGATGCCGGTGCCGGCCGGGACAGGAGACTCCGCCGCCGCCGCCCCATCCTCCCCCCCCCCCCCACTCGACCGCAAAATGAAGAGCAGGCGAGGGCGGGTGCCTCCCGGCGGCTCCCGGCGGCGACCAAGAGTCGCGCAGGCCGCGCTTGTCGGGTATCCGCCTCTGCCGCCCCCCACGGCCCGGGTGGTGGCGTGGAAGCCGGACCAGGCACTGCAGATTAACCCACCACACCGAGCGACCCGAGACGCCCACCCGCTCGCCGCCGCCGACGGTCTGCAGGGAGCCGGGGCCGCGGCAGCACCCGTCCGAGAACACTACCCGGGCGGAGAGGAGGCAGCTCGGCCGCGGACAACGGGGCCGCGGCGGCGGCGGGGACCAGCGCCAGCTCCCGCAGGCAGCGGGGGGCGCGGCGGCCGCGCCGGGAGCGGAGCGGAGGCAGGCATTCAGCTTGAGGAATGTGCCGGAACCGCCGGGGCGGGCGCGCGCGGGGATTACGCAGAATATACACTGCCAACGTACACGGCGAAAGCGCTGGCTCCCCCCCCCCTCCGCCCCCGCGGCATCACAGCGCCGCCAACACGAAAATCTAAAGCGATAGCGTCGTGTGGCCCACGCCAGGGGTTGAAATTATTCTTGGAAATGGTGCTTATTGAGAGCATTGATGCCGAGCATTGATGCCACGTCAATGTGTCCTGGCGCCCAAAGTATATTCGCTTCTCGTCCCCAGAAAATGGCTTCCCCTGTGTACCGCGCTCAGCCCGGTGAAGCGTAACACGTTCGGCGAGCCCGCGCTCCCGTCCGCGCGCGGTGACGACCATGCACCGATGGGGTAACTCAATACGACCCCGCGGGCCGCGGGCTCTCGGGCCGCTGTTAGCAGACCGCCGCCTCCCGACTCTGCCGCCGCCGCCCGGTCGTTCGGAGGCTTCAGCGCCGCTCCGCGCCGCTCAGCGCTCTCTGGCGGTGCCGAGTTACAGCCGCGGGCCCCGTGTCGTCGTCGGCGGCGAGGCCGGCGGCAGCCGACGGCAGCGGCCATCAGCACACGGCGATCAAACGGGGCAGGGCCGCGTGGAGCACCGACCCCACTCACCGCACCGCCGACCATTTCCTCACTGCCCTCCCCGCTGCTTCTGCTTGACGACGGTCCGGCGGCGTAAGCGCGCCCTCCCCATGGTACTCACCTGCGGACAGAGCGAGAGAGCAAGCAAAACGTTACGACTGGAGTCATTGTTCAAGTGCAAGAGAGAGAAACAAACAACGGGGCGACCCTCACAGAATACCCGCGCACAATTTTGAGGCTTCAATCTGGTGAGTGAGGGTATAACATTTCACTGGGGAGCGTTCAAATTCTTTCTTTTGTTTTTCTCGGCATCTCGAAACATGAACTACAACAACGGCCGTGGGCGCAGAACTGGGAAGGCAAGGCAACAAGCAGCGAGGCCGAAGCCGGCGGGAAAGGGCAAAAAATAAACACCCAAAAAGGAGCCGGTGGCTCCGGGACGTCCGACGGCGGACGGGGGATCTGCTGCGGCCTAACATCGGCACGCTCCGCACGGCGCCAACCCACCTCCTCCGGGTCCTGGGGCCGGAAAAAGAAGGGGAGAGAGAAAGGACAAGAGATGGACTCGGCAATCAGTGCTGCGAAGCGATCAATAAGAGATGGGACAAACAGCGCCAAAGCGGCCGCACTCGAGCGTCTGCCGGCGCTGCAGTGCCGCCGGGGTCACGGCCACCGCCTACAACCACCACCAAGGCGAGAGCTTCGCATGGACTCCATTTTTTAAAACGGGCTGAATAATGGACGCTCTCTACCGGTGGGGAGAGCCTCGCACCGGCCCATGAACGCACCTAGTTACGCGGCGCGCGCCGCCCCCTCCGCCTCATATCACCACATAAACTCGACAATTCATGCATGATGCACAAGAGGAGAGGGGGCCGCGCACTTCCAACGCTCTCGCCACACTCGCTCCTCCTCCTCCGGCCCGGCTGTCTGTCCGCGCCTGGTCTGACGATGTCTGACGATATCTGACGATATCTGTCGCTCCCCCCCCCCCCATCATCCCCGTCGCGACGAAGATGGTGGGGGCGGCGCGCGGCTGTTCGTGGTCGGGGCAAAAGCCAGTGGGGCGCGCGGCGCGCAGCTCCTTCCCCCGCGCTCATGCCGCTGCTGCTGCGCTCAAGCACCGCTCGCGCATTCGGTCCGTGCGACTTTAATTTATTCAACGAGGTTTGGTGACTCCGCTGGGGGATCGCCCCCCTTCCCTCATCCCTCTCGCCTTCACCACTCGTTGCCGACCATCATGAATACGGCGCGAACACATCTCGCCGCTCTCCCTCGTGGTTCGCTGACGGGGCCCCGCGGGGCTCCGGCTGCATGGACGCGCACAGAAACCGAGACCAGGCCCCGCTTCCCGGTCGGCTGGAGCTCGAATAAGCGTCTCCTCCGCTTGGACATGCAGGCGAAATATTTATTTTTTTCGTACTTGTGTTTTGTCCTTCTCTCCATAGGGTCACGGGTGCGTCGTTGTTCGCCTGATTTTACAAGGAATTTTCCCTCATTAAAAAAATCTTACTATTTATTTCGTTCATTAACAAAAAAAAAATGACCCACGAAAATTGTTTTATGCGAGAAACAGAGCAACATCCTACCAACCGTACACAGTACATCCAACCATCCGTATACGTTCTGCGATCGACTGACGGAAGATTACTATTGGCGTTCTCGGCGACTACCACCTCACGGAGACGAGCGAGTAGTAGGCGACGTGGTAGTCGTGATCCAACAGCAAGCGGCACGCTGTAAAACAACGAGGAGAGCCCGCAGCGTCCCGCCGCAGCAGACCTCCTCCCACCCCCCCCCCCCCCCCCTTCCGACAACACTCGCTGGCAAACTACGCACACTCGAAGCAAGCCATCTTTCTTAATTTATACCCACTTTCTGGCGCGCTTCCGCCGCCGGTCGGCCGGCGACCACCGCGCGCGCGCGCGCACGCAGCCCGGCGGCGTTGTTGTTCGCGCACCCTCCCCCTCTTTCTCTTATTTTCATGTCCAACTTTCTCCCCCGTCGTCGTGCCGCGGGGCCGCGGGGGCGGCCGGGTCAAAGGGGGCAGCGGGGGCAGCGGGGGCGCTCCGCCACGCTGCGCCGCTCCGCTCCGCCCAGGTTTTACGGCCACTCAGCAGTTAGCTCCCTCTTCATTAGCCCCTCACGTGGCTTTTCCCCGTCTCTCTCTCTCTCTCTCTCTCTCTCTCTCTCTCTCTCTCTCTCTCCTCCCTCCCTCCCTCTTCCTCCCTCTCACCTCGTGTTGGCCGCTTACTCACTCCACACTTGCTCACTCCACACACACACACGCACACGATCGGACGGGAGGAGAGGAGGATAGGGGGCTGCGCCCGCCCCTCCCCGCACGAGCGGACCCGCGCAGTATTTTGTGTTTTAATGCCTTGCTCCCGGCCGCGCCGCCCGGCCCCGCAGGCTCA
This sequence comes from Megalurothrips usitatus, assembly GCA_026979955.1. Classification (NCBI taxonomy): domain Eukaryota; kingdom Metazoa; phylum Arthropoda; class Insecta; order Thysanoptera; family Thripidae; genus Megalurothrips; species Megalurothrips usitatus. Next base: position 941,468 of record CM049594.1, on the reverse strand, counting down.
TGCAGCACAACAACCCCCCGTGCCGGGCGGACCGGGGTCGTTGCTCGTCGCTCCCATAGAGGCCCGCCGCGGCGCCCTTGCTGACGCGGCCCGGGCGTTCTGTCTTCGTGACGTAAGGGAATTCCGCTGTCAAAGCCGATGGACAACTGCCACACTGACAGACTGCCGGGCGGAGGGGCGGCGGAGCAGGCTTCGCAGGACGCGGGGGCGACGGAGCCGCGCGCAGGACTCGACTCCTCCCAGTTACTTCCCCGACCCGACTCCGTCCCCTCTCGCTCTCCCTGCCCCCTCTCTCCCGCAGTGAAAGCCTGGCCCGGTCGCTCCCTCGCCCGATAGCCACTATAAGTCAGACAATTCTTCGGAAAAGATGTTCCGGAGGGCCGCCCCGCCTCCCCCGCCTCTCCCGCCTCTCTGTCCCGCCGCCAGGATTTTCGCGCGCGGCACTCACTACTTGGTGTGTGTTTCATCAGGGCCCGGGACGGAGAGGCTCCCAAACTTGGATAGCGCGCGGGTGTATAGAGAGGCGAGGGGGCCACAAGTTTATCGAAGCGTGGCGGAGAGCGGCAGGGGCGGGTACAAGGGGGGGTAGGGGGGGGGGGGGGGGGTAGGGGGGGGGGGGGGGGGGTAGGGGGGGGGGGGTAGGGGGGGGGGGTAGTGCTCCTGGAGAGGATCCATCTCGGCGAGCGGCACGCTCTGCTGAGGAGAACCTTTGCCTCCCGAGGCCAATAATTTGCGTGACGTCTGCATCATCAGCGTTTGCGTTGGGGCCCGGCCGCTCCTCCGCGCCCTCCGGCATTCCAGGCCACCGTCCGAAGGTCTCCGTCCGAGTGGCGGCGCCGTCGCACCACCCCTTCCCTCTTCGCCCCCGGGCCCCGTAGAGGGTGGCAGGGTGGCTACCAAGTCAGGAAAATGCCATGCATCAGATATTTTAGACCATCTCTAGAATGTCTCTCAATCGATATACAATATCTAATATCCAATATCCAAAGGATAGCAATGGAAAAAAAACTTCAATTTGGTACCAAATTTAATCCCCCAGTTTATCTCTGTTGTATGTCTACATTTGCAAGGATGTCTGTGTTACCGATGTAAACATAGGGACAGACGTTTATTAGATACATTATTCCGTGAGTGTGCTGCGCTATGCTGCGCCATGCTGCTGTGGGATGGCTTTCGCCATGGCAACAGCAACTTGGCGGTGCTGCTGCGGCTCCGTCGCGGCCGCAGAGCGCCACCTTGAGACCGTTCGTTACCTATCCGGCCGTCCCTCTCACTCCCACCACGCATCCCGCACCATCTTCTCTCCCTCCGTCTCCCGCACCCATCCCTCTGCTTCATTTTCTCCGCCCCGCCGCCGCGCTCCGCGGCGACTATTTCTCCATCTCCCTCCCTGCGTTCGCCGGGTCCGAGCGCGGAGCAGAGAACCCGAGCCCGAAGCCCATTCATTTGATTAATTATTACCGAAACACAATTGGTTGAATAATGAACTGCAGCGTGAGACAGAAACAGCGAGGGAGAGAGAGAGAGAGAGAGAGAGAGAGAGAGAGAGAGAGAGAGAGAGAGAGAGAGAGAGAGGGAGAGAGAAGAGAGAGGGGCGCGGGAGAAGGGGTGCGCTATTTGGAAAGACACATGGTCTTTCACGGCAGACAATGCGAGCGAACGTGTGTACGAGAGCCGAGAGGTCCGCCGTCCCGGCCTGTGTTATGCGGCACAGAACACGTAACTGCGAGCCGCGCTGTGACACGCGATACGACAGCCGGCCCGCTCCCGCGGCACGGCGGCGGCCCCGGGCCCTCTGTGTCTGCCGACCGTCTCTGAGAGTCCGCACGAGGCACGAGGACGCCGCCGCAGAGGACTCCCCCCCCCCCCTACTCCCCCTATTCTTGAACGAAGACGTGCCCCCCTTCCCGCGCGTCCCCCGGAGTCATCAACCATCCTTGTGACAACAAAGGCGGGGTTAATTGCGTCGGTCGGCAACACTGCGCCGCGGGCACGACATGCGTCATGAGGCCGGAAAAGCTTTTGGGCGGGCTGCGGGGCTGTGGAGCTGTGGAGCCGCGGCCCGTCAGTCTGGTGCGCGGCCCGGGCAGCGAGGCCCGGCCTGACCCGGCCTGACCCGGCCTGACCCGGCCTGGCCGACCGCCCCGCGGCCCTGGGGACTCCGCGTCAGTGCACCCCTCGCACGGTCACCACCCCGCGGCACCACGTCAAAGGGAGGCGGCATTGTGTAACGAGCCCCGCACATATACTTCCCATTTTTTTTTCTGTTCCCCTTCCAACTTCTCTTCCGCGTCGCGCGCGCGCGCCTCATCCACTCGGAGAGTCTTGTTGGTGTGGAAAATTGCGGGGGTTTCTGGGTCAGCGCGGCCGTGCAGCGTCGGCGGCGTTGGCGGCGCCTCGACGCTGCCGTTACGGCCGAGCTGCGGTCCTTTTGACACCGTATCCCGCAACTGTCGCCCGCCCGTCCGGCGCTCCTATTTTCCTTGGCCGTCGGCCCATTATCCCTCCCTTTTCCCCGTTCCCCTCCTGGACGGGGCGCTGGCGGCGGCGGCACGGCCAGGCCGGGCGAGGCTCACCGGGCGGCGCAGCGGGGGCGCAGCGGGCGCAGCTGTGCCGAGGGCCGCCCGCCTGGTTACGTGACCACGGCGCAGACGACAGGCGACACGGACAGCGACGGCAAGAGGGCTCGAGTTTCTGCCGGCGGAAATATGAAAAAGGTCGAACAAGCAGAGCGGCGCGCGGCAGTTCCCGCTGCCAAACCGGGCGGTGCCGCGCGGCCGGCGGGTGAAAGGGTGGGAGGGTGGGCAAGGCGAGGCGGCGGCCGGGGGGGGGGGGGGGGGGGGGGGGGTTGTCATTAACCTGGAGTGCTGGCCGACGCTTGCAAAAGGCCTCAATGGGTGGCGCACCCGCCTCGGCCCGCCTAGCAGCGCGCCCATTTCCAGATGGATGCTTGGCGGAGCCGCGACGCGATGCAAAGGCAGATGGCGATACGAGACCTCGCTCATCGTCGACCCCTTTTCACGGTGTTTGGGCTCAGCCCGTACGGCGGCTGTCGGGATGACACGTTCTCCTCCGCTTCCGCCGCCCCGCCCATCAGTGGTGGTAGCGCGCGGCGCAGGGGAGAGGAAACAGACGGAGATCGGATCCGGGGCAGGGCACACCGTAGCGGCCCTCTCGCAGACGGCCATATGACTCGCCATTCCCTCCGGAAATGGGAAAGCGCAGAAGCGGAGGGGAGGGCGGCGGCCGGAGCCGGACCCCGGCCGGGCTCACCTCGGCTCAGGACCCATTCTCCGGTCCAGAAAAGGGCGGCCGGGCGACGACGACAAGGCATTGCATTGTCTCGAGCTGTGCCGTCCGAGTCCAGTGGGCGGCCTCGTCTTCGATCAATGCGCGTCACTGGGCGACGGCAAGTGTGCCGTCCGAGAGAGAGAGTGCGGGGAGAGAGAGAGAGTGGAGAGAGAGAGAGAGAGAGAGAGAGAGCCTCTTGCACCTGCCACCACAATCGTCTTGCTCAAATATTGCCGTGCAGGAATAATTGGCGGCATTGACCACGCATCCGCGGCCAAATAATGGCGTCGCGGCAGTTTCCTCGGTCGGCTCGCGCGGCCGACGGCCTCCTCAGCCAAACGCTGTTCCGACCGACGCGTCGGCGGGGAGGACGTGACGCCCTCTCGCCGCCTGCGACGGTGATAACAATAACGGTGACTTTGGGAAGAACTCGTCCGGTGGCGGGCTCGGCAGCGGGCCATCTGGCGTCGCAAATAGCTGCCGAGTTACGGAGGGGACGAGGACGTATTTATCGCGGGGCCGCGGCGTGGGCGGCGCGGGCGGCGCACCTCTCGGCACGTAAGGCGCCGCGTCCTCCGCAAAGTTTCATGCGCTGCGCAGCTATAGGCTCAGCCAGCCCGCTGTCCTTGTACCGGAACGGGCTCTCGAACAGCAACCAGAACGGCGGCCGCTTACACCAAGAAAAATGGAATTCTTGATTTTACTGATACTTGGTTTGGCCAAGTAAATTTACTGGATTAAAGTAAAATTTGCTTGATTTAGGTAACATTTACTTGCGAAAACAAAGAATATGCGATTTGAGACTAAAATCAAGAATCCATTTTTCTGGGTGTACTGAATAAGTCGCACCGGTCGGCTGCCGTTGCCGCTCCGCGAGCGGCGCCCCTCCCATCCCGTTCCGATCGAATCATATTTCTTCCCGACGAAATGGCAACAAAAAGGAAATAAAATTTAAGCGTAAGAAAGTCTGAAAAAGCGATGTTTGTGCCACAACGCGATTTACAGACGGACCCTCTTGGCGTGAGGGATGCCCTGGGCCACCAATAATCGAGGTGCCAGCCCGAACGTCGCGTTGTTTGTCAACACTCCCCGACTCCACGTTCCCTCCTCCTCTTCCTCCACCGCCTCGCCCCGTTTCTATGATTTCTCTCGCCCCGCCACGCGCTGACCCTTTCCCTTCCAGTTCGCCTGTCCTCCCAGCCCCCTCTCTGCGTCCCTGCCCGACCTCTCCTGGCGCCGGCGCCGCCACCGGGCGAAGAGCGGAGGACCTCGCTGCTCCTCAAGACAAAGATTGATACCACGACCAAAACTTTCCACCCCGGCACTTTCCTTTCGGTGGCATGGCTATAGGGCGGCCGCCAAGTAAAAATACACGCCCGTTTTTCTATTCGGAGGAATATATAGAAGGTACCGCCAGCCAGCGGCCCCCAGCAATGGGGACACGGCGGACACCCACAGCGACTGCACCAGTTTATACACAGGCGGGGCGCTTGTAATTGGCTCCGGGCAGCGTCTCTGTCGCCCCACGTCTGCGGAGTGAGAGCGAAACGCGATGGGGCCGCAGCCCCGCGGCACCCGCGGCACCCGATCCCCGCCGCGGCGACAACTCCGACGGCAATCGACGGAGAAACCCATCAGTCAACTTCGACTCGTTCTATTACCATCACTGTTTCTCAGAGGTATGTAACTCAACAAATCAGTCTCTCTCTAAAAAAAATGAAACAATCTCGTCTATTGTCGTTCAACTTCAATTCCACGACCTATACCGGAAAGTGCAGCGATGAGTGCCTGAATGAGTTCCTCCCCCCAGTTTACATAATAATGTGGACCGATTTTCGCGTCACATGAGGATCGCTATTTGCTGTGGGCAGACAATGAGGCCGCTGGGCCGTGCCGCTTGTATTCTCTGCCGCCCGGCTTCTGGACAACGGCGCCCCGCTGCGGGTCCCCCTCCTCCCCCGCCGGACAACCCGCCACCCGACGAAACAAGTTTTGGGGCGCACAGTGGATGGGCAGATAGAATTAATTTGCAGAGGGAGAGAGGGGGGAGGGGGCAGTGTCCGCTGAAAGCGCGCTCTGAATGGATGCTGCCGTGGGAAGGGTTTGTGAAAGGGCTTGGGGAAGGGTTGGAGACGGGGGCCGCGCGGGGGAGAAAGGCCCCCGCGACTGCATGAAAAGGGCAACACAGGGCCGGTGCCGTAGTACGCGCGCCATCACAGGGCGGCTGACGCGGTGAAGGTCGCGGGAGCCCACCGCAGCGACCCCCGCCGGGGCCCACCGCACCCCGCCGGCCAGACGCGGGACCTAATGCGGGAAGATGGAGCGGGCGGAAGTAAGAACGGCGTGGCGGTGCGCCGCCACCGCCGCGACGGCGGCAGCGCTCTGTCCTTGTCTTCGCCGCTATCTCCCACCGTAATTGCGAGAGAGAGAGGAGAGAGAGAGAGAGAGAGAGAGAGAGAGAGAGAGAGAGAGAGAGAAGAGACGGGCTAAGAGCCGCGCGGCGGTGGCCGCGAGTCGCTGGCCCCCCGACTCACCCGCCCGTCGCCCCCTCATCCTACGCACTCTTTCTGGAAGCCGCCCAGGCCCGCGGGCGCGGGTGCAAGAGGGAAGACCCACTGGCGCCCCTCGCCACCACCGCCACCACCGCCGCCGCTGCCGCCGCCTCCGCGGCCCGCCAGCGCGGACTCGGGCAGAGAGAAATCCTTCCCTTGTTTTCCCAAGCCGCAGCCCTCCAGAATGTTAATGGTGGTTTCTCTGGAAATAAAAGGGTGATCGTGTCTGCGCCGAGGACGGCCATTAGGCCGGATCCCTCCTGAGGCGGCACCGGCCCCGCAGAGCTCTGCTAGCACGCCCGCCCCACTTGGCCCCGGCCGGCCCGGATGCCGCTTCCGGCGAGAGGCCGAATTAACTTGCGAGTCAGCGGAGGGACCAACGGCCGCCACCACCACCTAGCTTCTGTTTGTTTTTATTTCCCGCGTTGCCCTCGCCTACTAAGAATACGCTCCATGATGCGCTTTAATTACCACGCGCAAATCAGTTTAAAACTCGCGCGCGGCGCTACGCCCGGGGACGGAATCGCAAATCAGGCGACGAACGAAAAGTGAAGAATAAAGTTGGGGTGTCGCGAAAAATATTAAATTAATATGAGCTCGAGGGAAGAAGAGTTCCTCGGCGATGATGACCGCAGTCAATGTTGGTGTACTCACATAGCAGAGCATGGCCGCTGCGGCCCCGGGGCCACCGCCTCATGGGGCGGGGTCGGCGGGCCGGTGGCGGGCCGGTGGCGCCGTGGCCGCGGGCCGTGACGCCCGGCACGCAGGATTACGCGTTGCTCGGCGGAGGGCGGAGGCGGAGGCGGCGGCGTGTCGGCTGGGCGGGCAGCGCCGGCGGGCCGGCAGGCCGGCAGCGCCTCAAGCCATGCTGCAGGACCCCGCCGCGATCCGCTTATCGGCTTGTGCAGCGCGCGGGGCGGCCCCGGCCGGCCCTCGGCGGGGCTCACATCCCGGCAGGTCCAGCCGAGCAGGGCAGCAGCGGGGGCCGGTATCCACTGTCGTGGCCTCGCGGCTCTTCAACGGTCGGAAACGAACTTAGTCGTGGGGTCACTCTCCCCCCGCACGGTCCCCACCACTACCACCACCACGGAGCAGCTCACCACAGCCCACCCCCTCGGGTAACGCAGCCTGCGGCGCAAAAATTTTAATCGTTTTCTCATCAACTTTGACTTTGCAGAGCGGTGCTGTACTCCTTGTTGCGTTTCGCAGCGACCGTGACAACGCCGCGAGAGCAGACCGGAAGGAACGAGGCCCGTAGGAAAGTTTGTGAGTGCCGTTACAGCGCGCACAGAAACATTATTATATTCTAGACTTTTGCTGCGGCCGATTCGGCGGGAAGCTAGGGCCTCAGAGGGCTGCGCCCCGAGGCCGACCCGATCACATTTCTTGGAAGCACACAAACGCCTCCCTCCCCATGCGCCGCCTAGCCCGGGACCTAAAGTTATTTCATTCAGCAGATGGTGACGCGGTTTGACCTACGAGGGAGCATGTTTCATTCATCGTGACATCATCAGTGATATACTGCTGGCCGACGCTGCTCGGGGCCAGCCAGGCGCTGGCTGCAGAGGCTGACAAGAGGAGAGCCACCGTGCCGACGGGGAGGGGAGGATCGAGGCCGGGCCAGACCGAAGAGCCCGGATCCCAAGAGGCAATCTTCAGCTTTTCGGGTCCAGGAAGTGGAATTCTCATGTGCGAGGGGGGATAAAATGGGTCGGCGTGTGGGTGAAGAGCATGCAAGGCCGGGGAGGGCAGCTGAAAGGCGCGGCGGGGCGGAGCAATGCGGCGGGGCGCGGTGCGGCGCGGCGCGTTGCGGTCTGGCGGCGCTCCGCTGCGCCCGACCCCTCCGCGTCGCGTAATGTGCACACTTCTGAGCAGGTCGGATGACGGGCGGCGGGGGCGGCGGAGGCGGTGGGTGCCTTTTCGAAACGAGATCGACATTCGGAAGTAGGCAGCCCACGTGACGTGACGGCCGATCACCATAGGGGCCGCCAGTGTGGGCGAGAGAGACAGAAACGTCCCATCTGACTGTACAGGTTCCCGGGGTGCCCCACCCACATACAGAGTGCAGTGCGTTGAGCGGCCTATCAATATCAGGCCTATCACTCGATTCTGCTGTCTGCAGTCGCACCGCTTCCCGGCGCACCGACAGGCGCTAGCTGCCAGAAGCGCTCTGCGAGGAATTCCTGCGACGCGTCGGACGGGGAAGAGCCGAACAGATCCGGCCTCTGCGAGCAGCAGGGAAGATCATTATGTCATATGTGCCTCGCCAGTCGCTAACAGGTCCCCGCTTCCTGGTAAAGAACGAGGATATTCGGCTCTGCCCGACCAGACCCATCAGCCGATCCCTTTCCCAGAGGCCAGGCAGCGTTCGCATTATTAACACTGTGCAGCGCGCTGGTGGTGCGCCTGCGGATACAGGCAGCCCAACGTACTGCACTCTGTGTGGGTGGGACACCCTTAGCGACAGAGAGGTGCCCACGGCGGGCATCCCCCGTCTGGCATCTCACTCACGCCACCGCCGGTCGGCGTCCCCGTCTCTCTCGCACTCGCCCAGTGTACACGGCAATGCGCCGCCGCCGCACCTGTCCAACCAAGGCAGCAAACCGAACCATCCTATTGTATCCTTTTCGCCTCCCATTTCTACTAGCTTCCCCGATTATCAGCAGCGCCGAAGGCAGTGCTCTGAATATCTGCCTCCTCCTTTCCTTCAGCTTGCAACATGGAGATTGAATGAGAGTGTGGGAGCGGGAAAATAGAAAATAGGAGGGGGGGGGGGGGGCGACGGCGACCCTGCTTGTATGTCGCCGTGCGTGAAATGTGATTGGCTGTAGCGGGACGGCTGACGAGAGGAATAAAGAAAAAAAGGCAGGCCGAGGCGGTGGCGGGGCCGACAGCGGCATGGACTGTTAAGCCTCCGGCTGACGGGACACAGCAAGCAGAGCGCGCTGCACATGCTGCGCCGGCTGTGAGGCCCAAATTGGGGGAAATCAGAGCACGGGCACCGCGGCGCGGCTCACTCGCCAAAAGTGGTGCGAGGGGACGTGAGGGAGGCGTTTTGCGGCGTTTCCGCGCGCGCGTATACATTCGTCTCCCCCATGCAAACAGGGAGGAGATTGTGTTTATTTGCGGGCCGCCGGCGGGGGGAGGGAGGGGGGGGGGGGCTAGGCCGCCGCACAGTCATGGGAGCCCGCCGGCCCCGCAGAGTATTGGCGTGGGGATCAACGATCATGCGTGGACTGCAAAATTCTTGCGTCGCCGCGAGCGCAAACGTGATGGAATCAGGGCCAGCGCACCGGGCCCGGCCCGCAGGCAGTGTGATCGAGTCAGGCTGAGGCTACGCTCAGCAGCTCCACGCATGAGACTGTAGGAGGAACTCGCCCGAAAAACAACAGGCACCTACGTATTTTGCTTCGGTTGTTGTTTGTTTCTCAACAGACGTGACACCGAGGTCGGCACTGAGGACGGCCGCGTGTGCACCCGAGCCAGCAGCTCTTTCGGGCCGTACCTGTGAAGTACGCCCATTCGCGTTAGCATCCCGTGAGTCAGCGTCGTCGCCCACGCCGCCGCGCACAACAACTGTCTCTCTCCCCCACCCCGCTCTCTCCACTACTACCCCTTGTCTGTCTCCCTCCCTCCCGCTCCATCTGCATGAATATTTAAAACGCTGCCTCGCACTTTTTTCCCCCTCCACTCCGTCTGGCCGCGAGCCGCAGCACAACTCGTCAGCACAACTCGTGACACATGTGGGGTCACACGACGCGAACAAAGCGCGACAGGCTGCGACACTTGGCACGAGACCCGGCCGTATCACAGGAGAGCGACAACACAGAGCCGACGGGGCGGTCCTCGGGTACCCCTGATTTATTCCGCGGCACAGCTGAAGTGGAACTTCCTACTCCATATATGTTTCGTTACGAGAATCGGGACAAATTATTTTTGCGCCGGGCCAACGCGACGGTATGCGGAGGTGAGCTGCTTTAACTAAACTAGACCGTCACGCGACGGGTTCACACCTTGCAGGCGCACAACGTTTCACGGTTAGCACGACGAACGATGGCCACGAGCGGGGCGGGCAGACGAGCGGACAGCCCAGCGGGCGGACGGGCGAGCGGACAACTCGGACAGGCCGACGGGGCCTCCGAGCAACAAGCTGCCGGGCGGGACAGCGGCCGTGCGGCCCGCGGAGGCGACGCGAGGGTACGCAAGGCAACGCGAGGGCGGCGGCGAGGTCCGGACCCCGCGACCAGCGAGCACCGACTGGCGCCCGGAGGCAGCGCGGGGACCAGGCGGGGGTGGCGGCGGTGGTGGCGGGGTGCGGCCGGCGGCCTGGAGCAGGGAGTATGGACGCGGAGCCGGGCAGAGATGAGGGGGGGGGGGGTGAAGGGGACGGAACGTGCGCGCGAGAGAGACAAAGAGAGGGAGGGGGGGTGTTCGGGAGGGTTCAAAGAGAAACGGAGACACAGAGAGAGAGAGAGATGTCGCTAGAAGTTGCTCTCCCTTCGCCTTCTTCCTTCCTGTTCCCGCTACGTCCAATTTTCCACTCCACGTCGCGCGCGCTTCTGCACCGTCGTGTTTTTTTATGCCAGCTGTCACGGCCTGTGTTTACGTGCCGTCATCGCCCAACGAGTGACAGGTGCTGCCAGCGCGCGGATACCAGTTTGAATATGAATGTGTCGGATTGCTCCTGGAGCGCGCACAGTCCTAATTCCGATTGGACGAATCATGAAGGGTACCGGACCCGTTCCCAATTAACGTTTATCCCCGACTCGTGCGATGGGTATGCGCGGGAAACAGAGAAACAAATACTTCCCAGCACGCATCACATTGGGCGGCACACCTCGCATATGCTTGCAGGTGGAGCCCCTGCAAGCCAGAGGGTAGGCCAGCCCGCAGAACATGTCGGTCCTGCGGGCCGGCCTACGCCGCACGGCGCTCACAGGGCCCCTGTGAATCAGAGGGTAGGCCAGCCCGCAGAGCATGCCGGTCCTGCGGGCTGGCCTACGCCGCACGGCGCTCCCCCGCGCCGCGGCTGCCCACGGCTGCGGCGGCCTTCCACATGGCGAGCCACAGGAGGTAAGTGAGCCCTAGAACAGGTGCGCTGCCGGGGTTTCGGCCATCCCAGGTCGTTTCCCATTAACTTCAGGCTTAGTGTTTCGGAAAGTCGGGCAAGTTCTGTACGCTGGGAGATTGGGAAGACAAAACCCACTAGGGCCCCGTCATCCGCGCAGGCCCTTTTGCTCTTCCTTCCCGTTGATCCCACTGAAACGACAAGCCTTCTAAAGAAATAACACTTTGAATCGGAGGAGACACAAATGACGATTGGCATTGTCACCAGTCAGTTATTCATGGAACCTAAATGAAGTAAAAATAAAAAGGACCCCCCTGGCGTGATTTATGTTGGAGCTGGAGCGATGCGGTCCCCGTGGCCGCAAGACGGGACGGGGCGGAGAGTGGCTCATCTCTTATCTTAAGGAGAAAGAGAGCGGGCCTTAATTTTTCTCCGGCAAATTCTTTTGTTACCAGAGCGCGCGGTTTGTTAGCGGAAAGGGTTGCGTCTGCCATTAATAATACTCCTCGTCCCGTCGGCGGCCGCGGATATCCAAGAGGCGCGCCGCGCGGCGTCCCGGAGACTCCCAAAACAAGCGCGATATGATGCAGAATACTGTTAATAGAAATCGTAATTTTACGAAAAAGTTCATCACGATAAATATCGTAAATTTACGAACGTAAGACGTAACAATACGAAAAGTGTCGTAAAGTTACAAACCTGCGACGTATAAACACGAAAAATGTTGTATATTTTCGACAGCCATAGTAAAATTACGAAACTTTTCTCGTAATTACAGAGTGTAGCGCGAAGATATGATTGATTATATTCCGTTTAACGAACTTTTTCGTTAATTTACGACAAAAGTTCGGTTAATTTTTCAACACGAAATGTTTGCGAAATTACGAGTTTTTCCAGGCTATCAAAATTACGAACGTTTTCGTAATAAAATTGAAGTTTTCTGATCTTTCAGTATAGATGTCCCCTTTTCGACTGTCGTGAGCAATAGAGCAGTAAGAATGGGAACGTATACAGAGCTGTGCATGAAAAATTTACGACCCATCTCGTAATTTTACGGCCCAATTCATAATTTTTTCGAAATTTTACGACTTTTTTCGTTATTTCACGGGAAGTTCGTGTTGAAAATTTAACAGAACATTTGTCGTAAAATTACGATAAATTTTTTAACAGTGAACCGCTTACGGTCTTTGCGCCGCCGACGTCCACCGTGAGACACCCGTGTCGGACAACTCACCTGGAATAGAAGAAACAGAGGGGACACGTCAGTAAATCAGACTTCAGGACCAACGCGGCGGCAATCGAGATGTATTTTTTGTACAAACAGAGGAGGCGAGAACGTCACGCCAAGTTGAATATCGGTGTTCCAAACCACGCGCCCTTTCGTTTGACTTTGTGCCCTTTCCTTAGGTTAAATTATTGGCCCACCTCCTCGCCACCCCCGCATGAAGTTTTGGACAACTTTGAATACATCGTGGACGGTCCCTGCCGCTGCCCTTGTCAGATACTGTCGGAATAAGAACACTCTGTGGATTCGGATGGTGGGGGAGGAGTGGTGGTGGGGGGGGGGACGCAATCAGAGAGCGCTGACTCGGGGGGCGACACGCTGACACAAAGCAAACCCGTGGACCCTCCGGGAATCGGCCAGACCTGGCGATCGCCAGCGCCAGCAGCAGTTTGCTTTACTACTTCACTCACACACGCACACACACACACGCGCGTCCACACAGTGGCCGGCCTCAAGATTAATCCTATTAACGTCCCCTCCACAAGTCGTCACCGGCGTCCGCCCCTTCGTCCGCCCCTTCGCCCGTCCCTGCGCCAGCCGTCCGGGACTACATAAGCCTCCGCCGCGCGCTGACGAGGCGGGCATGAAACCCTCCCGGCGCTAAGCGGCGCGTAACTATAAAAAGTCACGGCTCTATCCGACGCTGTTCCACATCAAGGCGAAGAAAAGTTTCGCAGGGGAAGAGCGCAGTCGCGGCAGAGACGGGGACAAGAAGTGCGGCGCGCCACGACGGCTCTGCTGGGTCCGCGCGTCGCGGCGGCGGCGGTCCGTCCAGAGAACACAGAGCCAGACCAACTTGACACAAGAAAATTTTGGACATGAAAGATGTTCTAGTCCTTGTCGTTCCCGAGATACAGACAAAACACAATGTGCTCAGGTTTTAACTTCGCTGCCTCTAGGATCTCACGATCGTACAAAACGACTAGGAGGGGGGGGGGGGAGTGTTCCAAGAATGGCGTTCTGTGTGGGTGTGGAGACCTTGGGCCGGGGGGGCGGACGTGCGAGCCAACGAGATGGTCGTTTGATTTGACGCGGTGCGACACAGGGAGAAAAATATGGCCCGCTTGTTACGGCTGGGCGAAGACGGATGCGATCTGAGATTGTCGCACGGGAGGGAGGGACGGCGGGAGGGACGGAGGGAGGAATGGACGGAGGGAGGGAGCCGGGGGAGGGACGGAGGAACGGAGGGAGGGACGGAGGGAGGGAGGGATGGACGGTGGGAGGGACGGAGGGAGGGACGGAGGGAGGGACGGAGGGAGGGATGGACGGAGGGAGGGAGGGACGGAGGGAGGGAGGGACGGAGGGAGGGAGGGACAGAGGGAGTGATGGAAGGAGGGGGGAGGGGAGGCGTCAGAGCGCTCTGCAAAGACGGGACGGTCCGGGCGCCTGCCTCCTCATGCGATGCTCATGGCTGTCACACCGGCGGGGACGCAAAAATAAACGGTGCGGGCGCCGGGCGCCGAGCGTGTTGAGATAAACGAAACAAAAACAAAGTCGACAGCCGATAAAGGTAGGCGTACACAAGTGTGCGTGATTTACGAGGCAGCCGTCGGGCGTCCGCCTCGCAGGGCCCCGCGCTGCCACCGCCCTCTGTCCCTTGCGGATCGCCCTTGATAAGATAAGATGGCCGCACCTGATCATTTCTCTCTCTCTCTCTCTCTCTCTCTCTCTCTCTCTCTCGCTCTCTCTCTCCGCCCGCCGCCGTGGGGATTGGCTGACAAACCCCGGCGGGGCGAGCGTCAGTCAGACGGCTGGCTGCCGCCGCCGCGCCGTTGCCACTCTGGAGTCGTCACACGCCGCCGGCCCTCCTCAGAGTCGCCGTATGCTGCGACAAATTGCCTCTGCTGGCGGTGGCAGCTTGTCTCTCAGCACCTGTCACCCGGCAAACTCTCTCTCTCTCTCACACACACACATATATATCGGTAACGATATGGCCGCGGGCACGCCCTCTATCAGCAGTCCGCGGCATGACGGCGAACCCTCCCCGCCCACCGATCGATGGACGGACCACCCGTGCGGCGGCAGCCGCGGCTCCCAGGCGGCCGGCAGCTGAGCCCGACGGCAGCGGACGTTAGCGGCCGCCTGTTCTATCCTCGCAGTCCCCGCGCTGCAGCGGGAGGCAGGCCTCAGCACCGGCCAACGCTGGAACAAGGTCGCGGCACCGACTGCACTGCAATCACCGCGTTACGGTGCGAGGGGTGCGGATAGCACGCGCCGCACAGCCGCAGCCGCCGCAGCTGCCGCAGCCCGCCCACACGGGCCGCGGGAGGGGGCGCGGCGGGCGGCGGACCAACAGGTGAGCCCCCCGCGCGTGGGGTAGCGCCGGCCGCCGCGAGTCCGGGTGGCGCCTCTAGATGGCGCCACGGCTTCCACCCTCCTCCGGGCTGCTGCCGCTGCCGGCAGCCGCGGCCGCGCAGTCGATGGGGTGGATGAACGCACAGCGCATTCGGCGCGCAAAGTTTTCCAGCCCAAACTTGAGCGAAATGTTCACAAACTTAATATGAGTTTTGCATCCCGTGCTGGTAGCCGGGCGCCCTCGTGAATGGAGAGCGGCCTGCCCGGGCGGCCCCCAGCACAGAGGACAGTGCCGGCTTGTAGTGCCGCCGCCCTGCGTCCTTGCTCCCGCCCTACAGCCCAGCCCGCCTGCAGCCTTTGATTGCCTTGCCGACCTCACTGCCCGCCTGCCAGCGCCCGCTGTCCTCCCCACATCCATCTGCATCGCACGGCCGCTCTGTACACGCGCGGACGTTTCCCGGAACGGCACAAGCCGGAAAACTTCTCTTTTTCCCTGTTTCAATATCTCCTGTTTCCAAATGTAACACACTCGTTTGTTTTTATGTTGTTTCTGTTTTTTCCGTACGGGGAAAAGGAATAAAAATGAATGGGTCGATTGAGGAGCTGCGAGAGAGAGAGAGAGAGAGAGAGAGAGAGAGAGAGAGAGAGAGAGAGAGTTGGCGCGTGTGTATATGTGTGTGAGAAAGGAGAGAGAGAGAGAGAGAGAGAGAGAGAGAGAGAGAGAGGAGAGAGAGAGAGAGAGACGGGCGAGAGAAATGACCACAGAAACAAGTGGCGCCGAGAGGGCAATTGTACCAGCCTCCGCGGGCTCGGACACCTCCACCAGATGTTGCTGGACGTGTAAGGCTGCTAGCCCCACACCCACCCAGACCCGCATGCTGTGGGGCGGCGCGGCCCCGACAAATACTGCATAAAACCGAAAGCCGACCCAAATACTCGGGCGGCGGGGTGCGGCGCGTGGTGAGGGGCGGAAATTGCTGTAATATTTTGGCCGCTTCTGGCCGCCCCTGGTCGCCGGTGGCGCGGCTGCTGGTACAGTACGGTCGGGCGCGGCGGCGCGGCCAGCGCCGCATCAAAAATTAACTCATGAAATGAGTCATGTAAAAAACGTGGCCGGGCTCCTGATATAGTTTGTAATGAAAATCAGAGAGATTGATTGTTCGGGGCAGGGCGGCGGGGGCGTATGGACGTTGCCGAAAACTCTCCGAAAACAGGCCCATTCCATTAGCGGCACCGTGGGAATTTTTAATTTACTTTAAATTATTTCTTTTTTGAAGGTACGGAAAGAAGAAACAACTTCCATTTTCGAACGAAATTCGGAAACGAGTAGGCGGGTGTAGAGCGTCAGTGTGGGGGGGGGGGGGGGGCGTGTCAAGCTCTCGGACAGTACAGCAGCAGCGTCAGCACAAAGCAATGCACGCACAGTCGTCACCCGCTGCCTCTTTTTATTCCACACGGCGAAACAAAAACACGAAAAAATGGAAGAAGAAAAGGCAAACGAGGCACAGGGGAGCGGCAGCGGCGCGGAGGTGCGGAGCGCGGCGGCAGAATTCACACGGCGAAGAGAACGAGGCGTGACGGGAAATTGCCACCTATTCCCGGGGAATTTACTGTGACACAGTTATCGGTGAATGTAGACGCACGCGGACGCACACGCGCGCGCGCACGCATACACAGGGTGCCGGGCGCTGGTTGGGGGACAAAGCGCCGCCGAGGCAAATGAAAAGCCAAGAGTGGTCTGGCACCCGGCCAGGGCCTGCCAGGGCCGGAGCGTACCTTGCAAAAGCAGCGAACGGAACGGGGGAAGGGGCGAGAGGGCAGGAACGAGTCAGACACAATAACGTGCAATAGCGAAAGGCGTCTGTGAGGAGGGGGAGGGGAGGAGGGCGGGAGGGGTGGGAGAGGCGGGAGTCCCACAGGATGCAAACACAGCAGTCGTATAATACGGAACATGCCGTCATATTACGATTTTGAGTGAAGCCGAGTGAAGCTATGTACTACTAGCTGAGCGTGCATCATGGTCATCACACACGCACACACACGCACACACACACACACACGCACACACACACACGAATGAGGGTTACTCCACGCAATCTGCCAGAGGCAAGCTCGGCGGGGCACGAGGAGATAGAAGCGCGCGTCGGACTGCGCGTTCGGCCCAGAAAGTAGTGCCCGAGATCGCTGGCTGTTTGGTACACGAGTCGCTTACTTTGGAAAAACACGAGCGGGTCTCTCTTCGCCGCTTCGACTGCCCCAGTCGGTCCCGTAATTAACCCCGTTAGGTTGGCAAGAGCCGGCAAGAGCCGGCAAGAGCCGGCAAGAGCCTCAAGCCAAATGCGCGTGCAATTTTTATGGTGTGAAACGCGCAGTTACCGCTGTCCCCCCCCCCCCTCTCCCGCTTGAGGGCAGCCGCTCCCCCTCCCTCATTCTCCTAACTCCCCCAACTCACACGCGGCCCATACGCCGCGGGGTAACCGCGCTGCCGGCCCGGCGCACACGCCCCCCCCCCCCCTCCCACCTCGGCTACCCCTCCCTTTCATCCCGCAAGCACCCCAGCGGGGGCGGCGGCGACGGCTATTTGCACTACATCCGCGGCCCGGCACAAGTTTGTGGCCGCGGAGAGAGAGGGAGAGAGACAACCGTTGACTTCGGCTGCTTCGCGCTGCTGCAAGGAGAGAGAGAGAGAGAGAGAGAGAGAGAGAGAGAGAGAGAGAGACGAAGGCACTGTCCGGCGCTGCCTGCGCAGGCAAGGCAGAGCGAGAGAGACGCAGGGGCAGAGAGAGAAAAGGAGTGAGAGAGAGGGAGAGAGAGAGAGAGAGAGAGGAGGCGGAAACGCAAACGCAAGCAGCCTTCCCTCTCTCTGTGCGCGGGGCGAATCAAGGCGAGCCGAATTTGGTCCCCCTCAGCACAGCTCGCGGCCGCTCGCTCCCCCCCCCCCCCCTCAGCCCCTCCTCCTCGCCCCAGCCTCCCGCTCTCTGCACTCTCGCCAGCGTCTGCCTCTTTCGTGGGCGGGTAACTTAATAGGCGGTCTGTATTTACAAAACGGGGTCGCGGGTTGACAGCCTGGAGAAATATTTGGTTCGGTAAGAGGCCAGCATGAAAGAGAAGAGGCGGGGCCCCGGAGCCGGCCGGAGCAGCCCGCTGCCGGCGCAGGCCGAGCCCGGACAATGGCGGCGCCGGGGAGAAGCTGAGAGCATCACCGATTAGGGAGCAGACCGGCACAGGCCGGAGAGGTAGGGTAAGAGGGCCAGTAATAGCCGCAACGAAAGGTACCCCCTGGAACAGCGATGGTCATTACTACATCGCACGATCTGAGGTAGGCCTAGTTACGTCGGGATCGAATCTTGCGGTGGCAAAACTAGGCATACAACCTCAATTGAAGATTTAAAAATAACGTTCCGAATATTTAGGAGGTAGGGGAGCGGAAAAACGGCCACCACTGGTGCAGTGGCCATCACTGGTCCCCCTCGTACCCTACTCCGCCATTAGATCCGAGAAGTAATCAACTTTTTATTTTTCGTTATTAAAAACATGCCACGTTTGAGATGCTGTTGTGGCAACAAGCGACGCGTCACGCAAAGAAAAATAAAATAATTGTCATCTATGCACTGCAGCGGTGACCGACGGTGACCTCACCACAGTGCAAGAGGTTGTCGACGCACCCAGAGACGCGCAGAGCCGGGCGACAAAGTGTGAGCGAAGTGAGGTGAGAGTCCCACGCGAAGCGAGAGATCAAATGCCCCTAGTGAAGACAGAGAGAGAGAGAGAGAGAGAGAGAGAGAGAGAAGGGATAGAGAGGGGGCGAGAGAAAGGAGTGAGTGTCCTGATGGGAACAATGCGAGCGAGAGCGCACAGAACGCTTTGGCTGGCACACAAAGTTTGAGTAGTCCTGCTCGCCTCTCTCCCTCTCTAATTCTCTGCCTCTCTCTTTCTCTCTGTGACTCTCGGACTGCTTGCGTCCTGTTTAAAATTTATGGTTTCTATTTCAAACATGACGGGACCAAAAGTTGGCGCGCGCTGATTTAATTCCCCCACCCCCACCCCTTCCCCCTTTCCCTCCTCTTCGCCGTCCGCTGCCGCACCCAGCGCGCGCCGGGCGACCGTCTACTCTTTGCATTTTTCCGAGGCACCGCGTCACTTTGCGATCGCTGCGGGGGGTCGTCTCGGGGCGGCAGGTGGTATACGGGCCCCGTTGGTCAGGTGGGGTCCGCTGGGGTCCGCTGGGGCCCGGTAGGATACCGTCCGGTGCGGGCCCGGGGCCAGGCTGGGCCGCGCGGCCGGGCTCGGACCTGGATCACACCCAATTTGGAGGGTGCGGTGCTCCAGTCCTGGGCCGGGGCCGTGCCGGGCTGCTCCGAGGGGTCGACTGCAGGCTTGTGCTTGCGGGTCAAACTGGTCCGAGAGGTGCGGTGGTGGTTGGTGGCGCCAAAGGGGGGGGGGGGGCGGGCCGTGGAGGGAAGGGGTGCGAAATCACATCAATTACCAGTCCAGTTAGCGACGGAGCCCCGAGTCGTTGGCTTGTGTCCGCTAGACGCCCGCCGCTGGCGCCGCCGCCTTGAGGCTGACGACAGGGCTGTTAACACGGCAGCACCGCGCGCCAGGCGCCCCGCCGAACGCGGAGATACGGTGGCGGTGGTGGCGGTGGGTGAAAGTGAACGACGTGTTAATACACAGGGTGTTGCAGCCAACACGCCGTGTTAATATACAGGGTGTTGTAGCCGACACGGGTCTGGTGTGGCACGGGCCGCTTTGCAGACGCTGCAGGGGCCCCAAACGGGGCGCTTTCGAAAACGGGTTTGCCTTATCTCAAAATATTTACTTCAGCATAAACCCCCTCCCCATTAAAAAAAAAATTGGCTATGAAACACCCTGTGTAGAGGCGCCGGCTTCGTAATGCGGATCACACCAGCACCCCCCCCCCCCTCTCCTCCGCACTGTCTCATCCAGAAGCGCAGCCCAGCCACTAATTGAATGGCCTTGTTATTGGAATCGCCATCCGAATGGGAAGTCCCTCCCCCCCCCCCCCCCCCGGGAGGCCGGGCCGGACAGGCTCGCTGCGCTGTGTTGGTTCACCCACCCCCTCCGTTACAGCGTGGCGGGAGTGGTAGTGTCCGAGTTCGGGGAACGTTCCACCAACAAGCCCAACGGTATCCACGGTCCATGGCACCCGGGAGGAGATTACCGTCACTCCTTCCCCGCGGCGTTGTGCCACACGCACCACGACCGAACGGGCGGCCCGCGGGCGGTGCGGCGGCGCCCCGCGCGGTCAACGGAGGCACGGTTTGTCCCGGTCCGCGCGGCCGCTCGCAAGATCTTACTACTTTCTTGGGGCGCCGTCGCCGTCTCGCCGCAGCTGCGGCCGCCGCCGGGGCCCCGCGCGGCCCCGCTCCATCGCGTTAGTGCCAGCTAACGGCCGCGCGCCGCCGCCATCCGAGGCCAAGTTCGGCGGCCGTCGTCGTCGTAACAACTGCAGGCGAAACGAAACGGCCGTGTAAAGTCCGCGGCGTGCGGCGGGCGGGCGGCGCACCAGATACAAACGCAGTAAAGCAAGACCGTGGGGGCGCGGCGCAGCGTTGAGGGGGTGCGGCCCGCGGGCGCTCACTCCCGGGAATACGACCAGAGGATCAAGCGGCAAGGTGTATAAGCGCGACCAACGGCACGGCGACGTTGACAACGGCGGCCTTCTTGTGCGCGGACAGCATCAGCAGGGTCCGCGGCGCGGGGCCGGGTACACAGAGCGTCATTCCGGAGCGCGGACGATAAACAAAGTGACGATCGGGGCTGCCGCGGGGGTCGCATATTTCACATCACGACCGGACGATGATTCGCAGTTTATCACAGCGAGCAGTTCTCCCCCCGACTCTCTCTCTCTCTCACTCACTCTGCTTGCACACACACACACACACACACACACACACACACACACACACACACACTCCGCCGGCACCCGCATCGCCGCCGCTTGGCGCGCGCTGCCGCCGAGTGCATTTCGCAGCGGCGGCCCCCGACGCGCTGACGACCCAGTTATGCCCCGGGAACAAGTGGCGCGCCGAAACGCCTGTCGCGCATCCACCGCCGCGGTGACGCGAGGGCGTGCGGAGGGGCTGGGGGAGTGGAGGGTGTTAGTCGTGTGTCATTCAGTTCCAGGGATCGCAAGCAAATGGAAATTGAAAGGTTCGCTCTTCATCTCGTCCCTCTCCCTCTCCCGGTGATGGCGGCTTCTCAGCCAGCATCTCTCTCCTTCCCCCTCTTCCTTTATGTTTGTCTCTGACTCTCGCTCGCCCACTCTGGTCGGGTATGTTTGATGGTTCGTGGGCGGGAGAAGTCAACCGCGGTGCTCCTCTTGGTAACGTTTCCTTTCAGTCTATGACCTCCCACCCCCCTCCCCCTCTCATTAGAAATAACGCACGCACACGATGATATCCTCGGGGTTCACAATCGTGCTTCAGAGTGTACTGATTCTTACTGCAAATTTTTGTATCGTCTAAAAGATTCTATTCATTGTGCTTTTGGCCGTTTTTGGCCAGATAACGAGGGCAAAACCCTCTTTTAGACACTCCGTTTTCAATAGTTTTAAATCTATGATACTGTGTAACGGTTGTTTACGCAAATGCGTACACGCCTCTGATTGTCCCCAAAGTTGTGAACCCGACCGCACCGCTGGCGACAGGCACCGTGAAATGAGTACACAAACTAGTCGTGACGGCCATTACGGAGGTCCGTGCCATCGGGCCAGCAGCGGGCCAGCAGCGGGCCAGCGGCAGCCACAGTGCTAGTATGTTTTGCCGGCCGCCGGCCGCTGGCCACCGCCGCCCGGGTCTGCGGGTCGGGCACCCGCCCACCCAGCTGCCCGTTCTGCGGACTTGAGGTAAGCCTCCGCTTGGCGAGGTGCGAGCGGCCCGCAGCGCTCTAAAGCACACCCTGTCGGTCGTAAAGTCGAGCACGCGCGGCCGCCGCCGGGGGCCTTGCGGGGCGGCATGGGGGCGGACGGGGGCGGACGGGGGCGCGCCGCCGGGAGCTTCCGGCCCAGGCCACCCCCATTAACGCCCCAATTACAGGGCCCGGGAGGGGGCATTTGCGCAGGACTTGGACGCGGCCGTGTAGTGCCGCCGCCGCGTCCCACACGGCAACGTCCGCACACCGCGGCCAGCACGGCATAACCGGGTGGCGCCGGCGGCGGCGAGCGACGCGCGCGGTGAAGCAAGACGAACGTAGGAGGGCGCGTGGAGCCGCGTGACCGCGTGGCCGCCGCCGGGGCGCAGTGCAGTGGAGGGTGAAAATCAGAATCAACACGGGGCACCGCTGCGGCGCGCGTCTCGGCGCCCGGCCCCCGCCCGGTGTGTTGGGAGCACACAGCGCAGCGTCATCAGGGATCTGCGTGTGTTCAGCAGCCGGTGAGGCCGGGCGGGGCGGGGCGGGGCGAGGCGGGTCCCGCGGATGACATTGTGCGTGCCGACGCCGCCGCCACCGGGAGGGCTGCTCCGTGCGGCTCAACGCCCTGTGTGCTCGTCGGACCGGTCCGCCGGCAGATGGAGGGCGCCCCGCGCGACAGCGTGCGCCCAGCGAGCGCTGCTGATGATAGGGGGCTGCGAGACCCACGCTGATACGGCAAGTGCGTGCAGCAATGCGTATGCCTCCCCCTTGGGTGCTGATTTCAACGCACGTGATCGTGAATGCCCTCCGTTCGCGGCACACGTTCATATACATCGATCCCAACAGTACGTGCGTATGCGTCCGCCCATTGAAACGTCGCATGTACTATCATCGATCTATGCATGTTGTATATGTGTTCCACTTGACTAAGACATGGTGCGTAATGCGTGAATTGCTCTACGCATTTTCTGTCTTTCATTGCATTCTTGGAGAAACGGATTATTTTTGATTGGAGCCGCAGGGAGCATCTTTTCAAAAACTATAGCGGAATGCGGATACTGTTTGGGGTGGCCGCAATCGGGTGGCTGCTTAGACCTATCGCAGTGGTGCAGCCGGCGCCGATCGTCTCCGGGCCACATCCGGCGCCAGCGAGCTAGGGCTCCCCCCCCCCCCCCCCCACCGGGGGCAGGACCGTAGGCCGCGGAGCCCACGGCTCACGCCCCACTAGGCCAACGATGCCCGCGGGGCCCACGGGGCCCACAGCGGGCCAACATCGGGGCGCACAGGACCCGGCGGGCGAAGCCCGGAAACGAATGGCCCGTGAAGTACAAGACGCGGTACACAGTAAGTAAGATTAACGAGGCATCGTGGGAGGGCCGCGCCGAGCGAACAACGGCGGCAACACAGGCTCGTCGCCGCCGTGCTTGCCGCCGTGCTGCCGACAACGAGCCGCCGCCGGTGGACGCTGCACTCCACATCGGTGCAAATGAAGTGCCCCGTGCCGCTGCGGGGACGCCGCGGAGCGCCGCGGCAAACAGGCGTGGTATGCTCTCTGCGAGGGCCGCTGCACTGAATATGCAGAGGCCCTGTCAATCAGCGCTCGCCGTACGGATCCGCGGCACTTCAGCTGCCAACGACCGACAGCAAGTTTTCAGTAATTGAAGAAATTTTTAATGAAGAATGCAGTTTGTTGTGCAATTTCGATAGCGCAGTCGGTCCCAGCCCCCCCCCCCCCCCCCCCCCGCGAGCGGCTCGCAAATCGTAGCTGCGTTCCTCGGAAACCAGATCGGCGCGGGCACCGCTCGAAACTCGTTGATGAATGAGCCGCACGGCTGCAAGGCCCTCGACGGGGAGGCCTTCGACTGAGGGCCTCGGCAAGAGGCCTCGCGGTCCGCTTTACAACCCGATCGCGGGCTGCACCGCGCCGAGAGCGATACGGCGCCTTCCGGCGGCGCAGCCACCGCAGAGCAGCGCGATTGTGGCAGGAAGCGTGAAATTACAGCAACACGGCGTAGCGGGTGCCGCCAGCCGCTGCTGCCGCCGCAGGGGAAGCGGCCCGCCGGCACACAGAGTAGCGCGCAGCAAAGGCGACCCGACCCGCCGCCCCTCGTCGGCGCCGGGACGGCAGATCCTGATGTAAAGCACTGATACCCGCGCTATCTGGATCTCAGCAGCATTACGCGCTTGGCTCGGCATGTCCGGGCCCGCGGGCGCTAATTGTGGCCACATAGACGCTGCCGCCGGCGACGGCGGCGGCTGGAAGCCGCAGAGACGCCCCCAAGGGAGAGGGTGTGAGCCAAACGTTTCCCACATATTCCAAAAAATAGGTAAAAGGGGAATAGACGACAGACGGATTTCTGAGTTTCTGCTGCGAGAATCTTTGAGCCGACGAACGCTAGTTTGTTTGCCGCGCTCTCATATCCGGTCGATCAAACTTTCTCAGATGTCACATCTGACGGATAAGCCGCGTCTTGCCGCCATGTGTTGTCCAGGGAAAGGAGGGGGGGGGAGGGGTCTGTGGACGCTGATTGAGCAGCTTCGCGGGCAGCAAGACGTTCTGACGCCGAGGCGTCGAGGGATGTGAATGGGCCAAATGACGCAGACGGAATGGCTAGGAGGGGGCTGCCGACCCCCCACCCCCATACTCTGTCTACGTCTCAGAGGGAGAGAAAGGAAGGAGTGGAGGGATACCCACCCGTGGGGCGTGCTGACGGCGGTTTCGCGCGCACACTAAGGCTATACCGCTTCATTTCGTTCGTTTCCCCATTTGTCCCCGGAGAAAAAGGGGGAGCGGGGCGTGCGAAAGTAAAAGGGGCCTGGAGAAAGTTGTTTTCCTAGGGCTTGTGCGCGCACGTGTGTGTGTGTGCAAATCGCTGCCTCCATCGCCCTGGTTCTTGTAAGCAGCGCCGCACAGCAAGCGCACACACCATCATAAAGTCGTCAGCTACAAGAAGACGCTAGCGGTCGGTTTGCGCGTGAGGTGGAATGGTCGTTCGGCGCAGTGTCTGTGTGTGCGTTCTACCAACGACGGCAAGCTTATCCGACTCTCTACCACACACACACACACACACACACACACACTGTTTACTTCCTCAGATTTGGGCTGCGGAAATAAGGTTGGTGAGGTACTGAGGTACGCTATGTAAGCGTAATGAACACGAAGGTGTGATGCCTATGCGCGTTTGTTTGTCTATGAATGTTAGACTATGCAGCATGGAAAACGGACACACATTC
This sequence comes from Megalurothrips usitatus, assembly GCA_026979955.1. NCBI lineage: Eukaryota > Metazoa > Arthropoda > Insecta > Thysanoptera > Thripidae > Megalurothrips > Megalurothrips usitatus. The sequence continues at coordinate 916,867 of CM049594.1, read as the reverse complement.
ACAGGTGGCCTAATTCGCAGTCGCAGTTGACAAGCGACTTCCCGCCATGCATCAACCGTCCATGTGCACCCCGCAGCAGCGGCCCGCGGCCGGGTCCGGCCCGCAGCCGCCGCAGCCCCGCCCACCGCAGCCGCGCGCGGCGACGCCCAACGCAATTTGGCTTCGGGCGTCGCGATGAAAGATTGATCTGTGCCGCACGGGGGGTGGGGCATCACACACGCTCGGGGGGATTAGCAGACTCCTGCTGCAAGGGGAGGGGGGAGGGAGGGATCGACACATACGCGCCGCACTCGGCACTCGGTTCGCCATGCGCCGCTATGGCTGCGGACGGCAGGCCGGGCCCCGCCGGGCCCCGCGAGCCGTCTGTCACTCTCGAGTTATTTCCAAAGTTGGCGCGCGTAGCGACGACACCCCCGATGCCCGCGCGGATCTCGGCGCGCGGCTTCCGGGTCGCAAAAATGCAAGAATGCCAAACGGCAATGAAAGGGAGGGGGAAAAAACACGCGAGAAGGCAGAGCGGAGCGAGGCGAAGGGCGGGGGCGGCATAAACTAGACTTGGAACGAAAACTGTCAGCCTTGTAAACTGACAGAGAAGTTCTCGACATCCCAGAGATATATTGCCAGCCCGCAGGCAAGTGGCGGCGGCAGCTCTCCACCCCGTGCAAGTGGACCGAAAACTTTCATCCTGCATCGACTGGGCTTGAGACGACGGCGGGGCGATACAACAGATTGGGTCGTCCGCGGGCCCGACTTCCGGTCTGGGCCCGGTCAGGCCGAGCAAACCGGAAGGAGAGGAAGGGGAGGGGGCGTGCTGGGTCTGGCGGCGCAAACACTAGGAGAGGTGCTGGCCTTATGAGAGCCCCCCGCAGGCCCCGCAGGCCCCACAGGCCCGGCAGGCCGCTGCCAGAAGTGAGCGGCTCCTACAAACACGAGGCGTCGACAGCTTGGGAAGAGAGGAATAGTAATAACGAACGTTTGATCACGAAGAAGGGTAGAGAGAGAGAGAGAGAGAGAGAGAGAGAGAGAGAGAGAGAGAGAGAGAGAGAGAGAGAGAGAGAAGAGGTGACTGAGAGCGGCTGGTCAAGTGCGCTCTTCTTAGTTTCACAACGTGGAAAAAAATTCGTCGTCTTCGTCGTTTTATTAGCAAAGTGTGGAAAGTGGAGTGGTTGAGAGGCTGATCAGACGGGTCTGTGGATAAAAGGCTAGCAGAAGAGGCGGCTGGTATTCCCGGCTGCAGTGTGCGCAGTGGCGCGGCGGCGGTGGTGGTGCTTGCGGCTGGCCCACGGTGGCTGGCCCACGGTGGCGGCGGCTGGCCCACGGCGGCTGGCCCACGGCGGCTGGCCCACGGCGGCTGGCTTACTGGCCCACGGCGGCTGGCCCACGGCGGCTGGCCCACGGCGGCTGGCCCACGGCGGCTGGCCACGGCGGCTGGCTTACGGTGGCTGGCCCACGGCGGCTGGCCTACGGCGGCTGGCTACGCCGGCCCACGGCGGCTGGCCCACGGCGGCTAGCCCACTGCGGCGCAAACTCAGCGCAAACCCCTATCGGCCTCTGATGCGACCGCGAGCGCCCTCTTAAAGTAAACATTGGGGAAGAGGGGGGGGGGGGCAGATGACGAGGGGGCGGTGCGGGGCTGGATGAGGGGAAAATCGACGGTCACTGGACCAGCAACATTTGGGGAACCCTGCCCCGCCCCCCCCCCTCCCTCTCGCCCTCTCCCTTCATCACCTAGCACTGCCCTGCTCCCCTATACTATGATTGTCCTCCCCATCCTACGATGCCCCTTCCTTCCCGCCCCCTCCCTCTCTTCCTCGCCGATGAATTCACTGTCGACTAGCTCTACTGCCGCCCCCCCCCCCCCCACTGGCCGCAGAGCACAGCAATAGCAGAACCCCGGGCAGTGCGGTGCTGCGGCCCGCGGCTGCGGCCCGGCTGCCGCGACAGCGGAGAGGTGTGCCTTCTGCGAAGGCATTCAGCATCGGAGGGGCTCCGGGGGGCTCCGGGGACGCTCCGGGGGGGGGGGGGGGGCGGCCGGGCCAGACTCCGCAGTCGTATAATATTACGGGGGGCACTGCAGGCAGCAACAGTACGCGAAGCACCCCCCCCCCCCGCACCACCACCACCACGCCCCGCCGAAACCAGTCCTGCTGCCTTATTCCGCCCGATCGGAAGGCCTGGATTCATTCCCTGAGAATCGAAACAGTCGTTCGTCCCTCGCGTCGCCGTGCGCCGCTCTCCCCGGGGGTCTATCAGAAACGTCTTGTGTTCAGCCTCCAAAGCGGCACAAGCGACAAGCACCGTGTCCGTATCTCAATGAACTGCCCTGCCATTCTTTTTCCCTACAATATTAGCCACTAAACGGTTGCGCCGGCTACCAACGCAAACAAGTCACTGTGACTATAATTTCAATACTGAAAGCACTGAAATATTTTGAGGACATTAGCGAAAACTTGGCCCGCGAATCGACCATGTTCTAATCCACGCAGGTGACACTGGCTGTCCTCGCCGCATCCCGCCGCTGCTCCTCAAAATGATCGCACATCTCTTACCGCAGACACGGCACCGGACGCCCACCAGTGCCGCCCGCGATATCGCTCGCTGAAACACCGACGCGGAGGCGGTGTCAGCCGGGGAGAATTCGGGTTGCGCCGCGCTATCGACTTTCCTCCCCTCTGGTCCCCGCTCTTGCCTCCGCCTCTATCTGCCGCGAAACCAAAGAACCTCCCCCTCTCCCTCGCTCCGTTTCTCTCTCCCTCGCTCTCGCTGTCTGTTCCCCTCTGTGCGTGTCTTCCTCTCTCTCACTCCGTATTCTTTTCCCCCTTTTGTCGCCAAAACGCACTGTTTTCTTACCCTTGCGGGAATGTCTGGCGATTTAATCGGCTCCCTCCTCGACTCGCTATTTCGGTCACATCAGCAGCGGCGGCGGCGGCAGCAGCAGCAGCAGCATCGCAGGGCTCGGAGGGTCATCGCTTCCCCCTCCCTCCCCGACTCTCCCTCCGCGTTCAGTTTGGCGTTATCGCCACGATCGCGACGCCAGTTCGTTAGCAGGGGGAGGGAGAAAGAGATACTGAGGTGACATCAGATGGTCGCCACGGCGGCACAACTTTGCACATAAGCCGCAGGAGGCACGAATGTATGCGCGCCATCATGGCCAGGATGGGCCGAACCGAGCGAGCAGCGGAGCCCAGGTCGAGAGGGCCAACTCATTGAAAAGAAAGTGCGTGTACATTTTCCAACACCGCGCCAGGGGGATAGAAACAATTCGACATGTCGAGAAAAAAATCAGTAGAATCTAGCCAAAAATAGGAAGTTTGTTTAGAAAATCATAAGGAAAATAATTAACTCTATAGTATCACGACTGTACTGGGCTGCACCCACACAGTGGGACCACTGAGAATGAAAAGGTGAGGATTATGGCAAAAAAAAATTGTCGAGGAAATTTTTTTTGGGTTTTCTTGTCGAAATTTGGGCGGGATAATGGGACTTTCTCGCCAGCTTTTAAGCGAGGATGCCCCTCTCACCCGAAATTGGGCGAGGTTCCTCACTTAAATTCGGGCAAGGTCAGCATCCTCACCAAAATTTGAGTGAGAGGTTCTTATCGCTCTTAGTTGGGCATTGGTCCACCCCAATTCATTCTCAGTGGCCCAGCGACCTCCAAAGGCAGGAGCCGGCAGATAGCACCGCTGATGCCGCGGACACGCACGTGTGCTACACCGGCACGGCGCCCTCGTCAGGTAATGCGACCTCGGAGCCGCAACGCGAGGCGGACGAATAGCGGTCCGGCCGAGTCCGGCCCACGAGCGCCCACACCAACAGCAGGGTACACTATGGCTCGGCTCCGAAAGGGGACCGGGGGGTGACCCTCCCCCTGGCCACCAACACCAACGCCCCCGGCCCCCTCTTAACAGCGCTAGACAAATTGCCCCCAAATCCAAAAATATATCCTGGCTGTCAAAGCGGAGCAGCCGACAGCAGCCTCCGGTCCGGCAGTGCCCAGCCGGCCCGGGAGAATCCCAGCGGAATGAGCGCGCCAAATTTAAAACGTTGCGTGCCTTTTTTTCCTCCTTCACCCACCATTACGCATATAACAGCAGAGAGGGGGGGGGGGGGAGGGAGAAAAAGGGGAAAGGAGGGAGAGGGAAAGGGAGGTACGGGGCAGCAGCGGGAATCAGGAAAGCGAAAGCAGAAGAGCATACAGTGAAGAAAGGCTTTGGACGCGCGCAGCGCGAGCACAGAGCACGCCAACTTTTTGAACTGGGCTCTCAAATTCGGAAGCTACTATTATTATTTTCCCAATCGCACGTTGGTATGGCGGCGTACCCATCAGTCCGTATGGACTTCGTGTTCACTGTGCGTATGACGAACGTGGCTTATGCATGTGTGTGAGAGAGAGAGTGTGTGTATGTGTGTGTTGTGAGTCGGGTCAGCCACGCGCGTGTCTCTGCCATACCCCCACGTGCGCCTTCCTCCCCTCCCTACAGTCTCCCTCCATCCGGCTCATACTGGTCTCCACTCCCCGCTCCATAGTCTTCCCCCTCTCTCTCTCTCTCTCTCTCTCTCTCTCTCTCTCTCTCTCTCTCTCGCCCGCCCGTCCGTGGCTCACCTTGCCAGCTTGCTGCTGAGCCCACAAATCACCAAGCAGCGCGCACAATTCATTTTCGGTCCTGCGTGGCCGTCGGGTAGGGCATGGGCCGCGGAGGGTGGGGCACGGAGTGGACAGAGGGGGGGGGGGGGGGGGGGCGCAGGCATGCAGGGCCAGCAGCAGCAAAACCCTCCGGACCTTAACAAAAGCGCGTGGGGGGGGGGGGGGGGCGGCATGGCACATTCTCGTAATTCGTTTCTCACGGTAAGGAGAGAATATGCCGCCGGGAATCGCACAGCAGGCCGCCGCCGCCGCCGCCGCCGCGACTCCCCACGCACCCAGAGGAAGAAGAAATCGTTTTCTCTCTTGCTGATCCAAACGGAATGAAACGGAAACGCGCGTTGTGCAAACAGCCCGGTCTGATTGCGTTGCTGCCGCATGCGCGACTATACTTTTCTCTCTATCTCTCTTTCCCCCCCCCCCCCTGCGCGCGCGCTGCTGTTATCATCGAATGCCGCTCACATTTCCCTTTGACGCATCGTGCCAAGATACGCAGCCCGCACACGCGCGTGCGCTCTGTGCCAACGACAACAACACGCGCAGCGGGAGGCCACCGGCGGGCGGTGGGGAGCTGCGGAGCGGAGAGGGGGGGGGGGGACGCTACCAGCAGGAGACGAATTTCGCAGAATCCACGTGTGTGCGCTAAATGAGGTGCCACGAGACACTCCGCGCTCTCCTCGCGAGCGCCAGAGCGCCACGTAGTTTGGTAGGGGGTGGGGGTGGGGTAGGAGGAGGGGGAGGCAGACACAGCTCAGCAGAACCCGCCGACACCCCGGGTCTGCCGTGCCATGCTCATGACCGCAGTGAAGCGGGGGGAGGGTAGTCGAGTCCTATTGGCCTTCGCCGGGTACGGAGCACCATACCTTGCAAATACATTATCGATACCTTCTAACGCGAGATCCACGCATTCTTGAGGGGTTTCGTCTCGCGATATGCATTTCCTCCTTGATTTCGGTGTGTTTCTTCTGAGCGGATCTCGCTAGGGAGCATCGATATGGTATTATGAAGGTATAATGCTACTGTACCGCGCACACGGAGTGCTGTGACGGTGGACCGCCCCTTGGGGGTGGAGCATACTAGTCGTCACGGTGCGCGCCGCGCCCAGCGCCGTGTGGCACTCATCGCTGTTGTCGCGTTCGCCGGGCCGAAAAAGCTGGCGCAGTTCCGTGCGAGCGGCAGTGTGCAACAAAGCCCCCGGGCGCGAGGCGGCGGCGGCGCCCGCGGTCCCCGCTTCCACACCGCGCACTCGCGCCGCCCACCACCAGGGCGCCCGCCCGCCCGCCCGCTGTGGCGCAGGTGTTTTAGTGCTCACACCTTCTCCTCCGCGGCACGGCAGCCACCGCCGCCAACTCTCACACCACGGCGGCGTCCCTTTGATCAGCTTCTCAGGCACGGCGGGCCCGACAAAGCGCTCCCGTTGTCGGCAACAGCATTCCCGCACGCATTGTGTAACGGCGACGCGGCGGCATCGCACGGCCTCCACCACCGCAGCAGCAGCGGCGGTGGTGGCAGCGGCAGCACTGCGGACGGCAGCGCTTAGCAGGGGGCGTGCCGCCAGCCTCCCGCTCCTCCTGCAGGCACGTGCGGACATCGAGTTTTCTCCTTGGCGCTGCTACTACCCCTAGCACGGCCACCGCTACTCTGCCCGTCGGAATTAGCCGGCCCCGAGAAATAGTAGCTGCTGTGGGGGCAGACAGAAAAGAGCAGCGCCGCCGCCGCCCGCAGTACGCCCCCGAGAAAGTTGTTGCCGCGGCGACGACGACGACGGCGGCGGTGGCGGCGGTGAGCGAGAAAAGTCACCGCCTTGCCGCCTCGTCCTTATCCAGCCCGTTTTCGTCTCCGCCTGGCCCCCGCCGTTCGTTCGTTCGTTTCCGGTCCTGTTTCGCCGCGCGGCGCAACTTTCTCCGCCGTGAGAGCGCCACACACGTGTTTCAGGTAACTTTGAGAAAGAACATGAGGGAAGGGGAGGGGGGGGGGGATCACGCGCGTGCAATACAGAACAACAGGGCGGCGAAGCGACAAGCGAATTATAGCAGTATTTTCTCTTTCGTCTTACAAAAAAAAAGTGTTTCTTCACGGAGGGAAGCCGTGGCAGGCATTCTGCAGCAGAGGGGAGAAGGTTTTTTTTTGAGGATGGGGGCGTGTGGAGTCGGAGAGAGGGGGAGAGAGAGAGAGAGAGAGAGAGAGAGAGAGAGAGAGAGAGAGAGAGTGAGAGTGAGAGAGGAAGGATGGGAACGTTTTTATTTTTCGATTTTAAACAAAAAGCGAGGGAAGGGGAAGAATGAGGGAGCGCGTGGTTAATGATTTGAGGAACGCAAAGAACAAAAACCTGCCGCGTTCGCTTCGCGGAGTGGAGGGGGTACGACGGAGGGCAGGGCGGGAGGCGTTGCTCCCACCACCAGCCAGCCACAGTAATTTATCTTCCGTGCATCCACCGCCGCCGCCGCCGCCGCCCCCTCATATTATTAACATACGTCGGCGCGTCGAGAGTCGAGTCGAGAGTCGAGTAGACGGCTCTCGGCGAACGGCTCCATCCACAGCCTGCTCTCCCGAGTGCCACACTGCTGGGTCGGTACACTTCTCGAAATGAGTTTTCGCTTAATTGTCGTGTCTGCATCCACCATTGAATTCTACTAGTAAGCAAATATTTCACAAACTTTTTCTACTTAAATATCACTGCTTAAAATTCACCATCTGTAAAATTTACACCTTGAAAACGTAGCCTTCGCCTACCCGCACCTCTAGCACCCGCATCGCAGTGCGGCTGCCCCTTCCCGCCTCCCGCCGCGCCCCAGCAGCGCACGGGTGCCGCATCACGCCTGATTACCGCGGGGCCGGCAGCGTGCTGCAGAACGGAAACCCAATCCGCGTGGCGTAACGTTATGTAAGAAGGCGAAGGGGCTGCCTCAATGGCGGCGGGACGATATCGGCTGAAATATCAGCGCGCGGCAGCCGGCGCGGCCGCCCGCCTGCAACGGCGGTACGTGCCGCTCCAGGGCGCGCCGCCGTGCGCACCTCTGGCACGGCAACGTTGGGGAGAACAACGCGGCCGAGGCATTTCATTCTCAGAAGATGGTGACGCAGCACACGGCGCTGTGCAGTGCACAGACCTTATTGTGCGGAGGCTGATTTAGCCCCTCATGTAGGAACTCGGAACTCGCGCGGGGCATGCAAGCCGACAAGTCACCGACAACGAGCGGTAGAGCAGGCGCGCGACGCTTGACAGCACACCACACCGCAAGGCCACTCACGATCCCGACAGCAGACCGCCAGGCCGCCAGGCCGCGACGTTGACGTGACCGCCATGAAACTCACCTGAAACAGAGAGAGAGAGTTGCCGTCAGTACACAAATGGAAGCGCGTGTATGCCAGGCTCATGTCGGCGTGCATAAACCGTTGTCGTACACCCGTTATAAAAGTTTAAGGGCGCGCGGGTGCGTCCAGGTATGAAGCGTGCCACATCGACATACAAGCACAAGTGCCTCCACACAGTGCGGCGCCCGGGGGGGGGGGGGGGGGGGAGGGACGGAAACTCAGTGGGTACGGCAAACTGAGAGAATGTGGGCGTCGACGAGTGCGGTCAGAGCTCGGTCCACAATTTCACAAAAAGGATAGCTTTTAGAGCAGTACAAGTTGAAGATTTCAGAAATCAAGTACACACAGAGTGCGATAGGGTAGTTACTATTCCTCGGGAAAACCACCGGCATTTCGGACCAAAACGGAAAGGAAACCCATAACGCGGCGTGGGATGCTCCGCTCTCGGGGCGCGCGCGTAGTGCCCCGGAACATCCACGCCACTTACGCAGCAAAAGCTGTATGATTTTCTTGCCTCCTCCCCGGCCCCGGGACGAAGCGCATTAGTCCCCTTGCAGGAGCGAGGGTCGCAGGGCCGGCAGGCGGCCGCGAGGGGACCGCAGCAGACAGCTCGTGCTTCCGGTACACCAGCCCAGCCCCCCTCGGAGTACTTCTGCCGCCCACTCCAGGCCCGCTTACAGCCTCCGACGCCGAGGGGCCGCCGCCGACAACAAGCACCAGGCCTCCGAGAGGGCCCATTCCGACCCGAGTGGCCCCGGCTAGCTCGTCCCGTTCCTGGTCCAGGTCCCGGCCTAGCTCGCCGCGCTCGGCAATGGCACGTGCAGAGGGGGCGGGGGGAGTGCTTTCCGAAATATGGCGCCTCTGGAGGCCGCAGGGTCCGCAGGGCCCGCAGGCTGCGCGGGCCGGCGGCCCCCATCCGTCATCGACTGGACGGGTCCCGTCCATCGGGAGCGTGGTGGTCACGTGGTTACGGAGAGGAAATACTCGCTATAGTGGTCAAACCTAATGTCTCGACCGATTAAAAAAAAAAACTGTAGAGGGTGGGAGAACTGACGTTTCGGAGGGAAACTAGTAATTTGGCAGAGCTCAAATGGCGCGTCAATATGATATACTGTTCGCATCAAAAATTTTGCTGCTCGTCTGTGAAAATTGGCTTGAACATTTGTACCAACACCTATCCCTTTTTTCGTCCGGAGCCGCGGTGGCGCCGCAAGCAGAACCCGGCTAACACTGCGGCGCTCCCGGTGACAGCCGCTCTCCACTGCTCGACGGCTTCGCGGATAATATCTCTGCCGGTCGCCGTACGCGGCTAGCGGCCCGGTCCGCGCAGCCGCCGCTCTGCTGCCCTGGCTGTACGGGAGTAACCACGCACCGCGGCCGGCTGCCCTGGGGGGAAAGGCACAAGTTTCCGAGTCGCCGCACCGTGCCACACGCAACAGCCATTGCAGGTCCCGCACGGCTACGTGACTCTAGTGAGAACGAGCCGGGTGGAGCCGGGCGGAGCCTTTAAGTTAAGGGCAAAAGAACGTCGCCCAGCCCGGGCGGCGGCAGCGGCCTCCGCCCTCCGTCCCAGATAAGGCGGGCTCGAGCCGCCGGGCGCCGCGGCTGCTAAGTCCTGCCGCTGGAGACCGGCCGCCGCGGGGGCTCCCACCTCAGAGGCCTGGACAAAAAAAAAAGGAAGCAGGCGCGAGCGAGCCTTCTTCTCGTGTTAAAATACACTCCCAGCGGGAACGCGCAGCGCCTGCCCAGAGCCAACCACGTCGGCGTCGGGCAGGGCGACGCGTTGTCGTCGGGGTGGGGGGCTCCGAAACGCCTTCATCACGCGTGCCGAAACGGATCCCACCCCGACCATTTAGGCCGCCGAATAGAGATCCCCGGGCCGCTGAATCAATCCCCGTAATGCCTTATTCGATCGCCTTTTTATTATATTTTCCTCCCGTTCCGCGCGAGGAGCGGGAGGAAAAGATCGATGGAAATGAAGAGCAGCGTGAGTTATGCCTACTGATATTATCGCTCCGAGTGGATATCAATAACCGGAATGGGGCTCTCGCTCGCGCTGGTTGGTCGGGATCGGTGGGTCACTCCCAATGGGTCATGCAGTAACCCCGCATGCTGGCCTCGCCGCGGAGCTGCATCCGAGTGCATCCCAAAGGATCATGTCCGACCGTAACACCACCGATAAATCAACCGAGCGCGGCTCCAATAAATTCCGTTTGCATTGAACTTGTTGAAGCGGTATCCTTGCCTCGAACGAGCAAAGCGTTTTTCATCCTGCGCACACTGCGTTTGCAGGATGTCAGGGCTGCGTGCGGCGCAATGCCACGGCAGGGCCGTCAGGATGCAGAGGTCCACAGGCTGAGTCGCCCGAGTTCCTCAAAGATCACTCCTGACCCTCGTCGACGCAGCAGTCCGTCTCCTGCTACCCGAAGGCAAAGGGCCTGAATGGCTTCCGCGTCGCTGAACGGAGCAGGGGTCCGGCAGGATGAAGGAGCTGGCCAGGCCCAGCAGGAACCCGCAGGACCTCCGACAGGGCATGGAAATCGTTGCCGCCATTTTTCCTGACCCCCCCCCCCCCAGCCCCTCTCACTCCGCCCTCTGTCCTGCACGCCATCCATCTCTCTGCCCCATTTTCCCTTGGAGCACCCACCGTTTTATACGCTGGCCTCCCACAATGAACAACGCACACAGACACAAGGACATCTCTCCCTCTTCCTCTCTCTCACGCCATCTTCCAATACCACTAACTCTGTCTTTCCTCGAGCCATCCCTTCACCCATGTTTTTGGCCCCCGAGAAGCTGTTTGCATTGATTGAACCAATGATAGTGCAGTACATTTGCACAACGCGCCTCACACGGGCCGGTTTCGAGATGCCCGCACACGCCCCCCCCCCCCCTGGGACCGAGACGCCACATAAACTAATAACTAAACGTTGCATTGCTTGAAGCTCTGCCGGCCCGCGGCGGCACTCCGTCCCCCCTGATGAAACAATTTCAACGATATTCCGTAGAGTGAGCTCCGCAGCTCCGCGGCCTGTAGAGAGGGTTCTGCGCTCTGTCCACACGGCCAGGCGGCGGCCAGGCGGCGGCCAGGCGGCCGCCAGGCCCGGGCCAGAGGCGGCCTGGTCTGGGGGTCGGCACGGGTCGGCACGGTCGGCCCCTCCCTGCCACTGGGTCACGAGAAAGGCGGGGGTGGACGGAAAAAGGGGGGGGAGTGGCCGCCAGACGCGGGCCAGCACCATAGTGTCTCGCAGGAGAAGGTTGGCACAGAGCTGCAAGAATTTAATTAGCGAGCCCGGGGACCCACGAGGACCGTTTATGGCACATGGGCCGCGCGGGCCGCCGAGGCCACTGCTCCGTCCGAGCAGCCGCGATTCTGGGAGGCCTCCGCGCGCCGGCCCGCCACGCGCCACACGCGTCGCCGTGCGCGCCGCCGCGCACTCGAATACTCTGGTTCCAGCGAGGCGCTATCTCCCCTGGGGACCCGGTAGCGCAGCGGTCCGGCCGGCGCGCTGCTCGTACGCTCAACTTCTGGGCTCGCCGTCGTGCAATCACACGCACGCGGCCGCCCCGTGACTGGCGCGCGCCCCGCGCACGCCGCCACGCACATGCGTGGCGCAGCCCGCCCGCGTCACTTTGCGCCTCGTAACGGACCCCTGTACGCCCCCGACCCTCCTCTCTCTCTCTCTCCCTCTCTCTCTCCCACCCAAAACAAGTGAAAAACTCGTTGTCAAACTTTCAAGACTGCAGCAATAAACTTGGTCCATTACGACGTGGGGCATCCCGAGCGGAGCGCAGAGGCAGCGGTGCCGGCGGCGCAGAATACTAAGCTTTCGGCGGCCGCCGCGCCAAGGCTTCGCGCCGGCCGGAAAAAAGTTTACAATCTACGCACGCACGGCCGGCGTAATATTGCGGGTGGGAATTTTTAAGAAATCTCATCTGGGCAGGAGGACCTGCCGAGGCCGCGGGCCGGGCCGGGCTGACGGGAAGGAGAAGGAAATGGGTCAGCTTGGCAGGGAGCAGGTGATGTCGGGCTGCTGTGCCGGGCTGCTGTGCCGGGCTGTACCGGGCCGTGCCGGTGCCGGGGGACCGCCTGGCCGGGGGGTGGCCGGGGCGGTCGGGGTGGACAGCCGGCGGCCAGCAGCGGCCAGCGACAAAGAGGCAGATCCAGTCGCGTCCGGAGGGACGAGGGCGGCTGCCGCACGGCGGCTGCACGGAGCCAGCGCGACAGCGGAGGGGGCGGCTGCCGCCGAGTCCATCTCATTTCCAGCGACCGCCGCCGCCGCCGCTACTCCGCAACGCCTCGGTGCGCCGCCGCTGTGTCTGATATTGTAGTCCGGCTCAAACAACTACAACAAACGTCTTTCCCCCCCCCCCCCTGTCTGGTGACGAAAGGGCTGCACAAGAACAGCTATGCCATGATACATACCCGCTCATGTTCTTGTTGACTCCCGCAACGCCCAGTCAGAGAGCGGAGTCACCGAAACACGCCAAACAGCGCATCTGTGGCGGCGGCCGGCCGCGGCCCTCCGACGCGCTGCCATACAGCCGCACGGCCAGCCCGGACAGCCCGGCCCCGGCCCCGGGCGGCGGGCTGGCCGTGACAAAGCCCGGCTCGACTTTCGCCCCGCTAAACTCATTCGCGGAAGCCCCCTTAGTTTGCCCGCCTCGCCGTTGCCGCGGGACACAATGCTTCATCAGCGCGGCGGGACGTCACCGAAAACCCCACCTCGACGACGAAGTCGGCACGGCGCGAGGACGGCGTCGACGTGCCGGCCCGCGCGGACGCGCCCCCGGACGCCGCCCGACGCGCGACGCCGCATCTCCCTGCAGCCGCGGCACCCCCCGCCTGCAGCGACGCGCGGGACGCATTCTAGTACTCAGAGAAACTTTTCCATTACGTCGAAAACGAGCCCACGGCCCTCCGACGACGTTGCGCCCCAGGGTCGCCAACTTCTGCCGCGCCGGCGGCGGCCAGGCGCAGCGGCGAGCAGACAGGAGCGTCAGGAGGCGTCGCCACCAGCGAATAGACAGGCAGACGGTCTCGCCAACCGGACGGGCCGGCGTGAGGGGGGCCGCCCCGGCCAGGCCAGCCGGGCGACGGGAGTCCACTATTCACCCTCAGAACGGGGCTATGACAACGCGTGGCTTGCTGACCCCAATACCGACAAACCCGCTCACTGTATTCGTTGATTTACGTCAGCTGCAGGCACCAGCGTGCCCCCTCTTTCACTCTCTATTTCTCTCTCTCTTTCTTTCTCTAACTGTCCCTCTCTCTCTTTCTCTTTCTCTTTCTTTCTCTCTCTCACTTTTCCCATCCTCCAAGAATTAATTGGTCCGTCAATTTATCTCCCCTCGACGGCCTGGTTGGAATAGCAAAGGGAATGCAGGGAGAGGAGCGAGAAGAGAGCGGCGAGCCGTGGAGGGGGCGGATAGGTGGAGGAGGGGGCGGCACATCCGCTGCAAGCGTCCAGCTCGAGCAGCTTGCTTGTGAATTCCGTCCGCTGGGAGGGGACAGGTCTGTAAAACTTTTGGGAGACAAATGTGTCCGTGCCCCGGCGCCCGCTCCCGGCCGCCGGCCACCACCCCGCACCGCCCCCCGGCCTAGCAAGGCCACAGGCACGGCGCCGTACCCGGTCGGTCATCAGTCGGAAGGCAGCTTTATGCGCGGCGCGGGGTGTCGCGGGGTGTCGGCGGGGTGTCGGCGGGGTGTCGGCGGGGTGCATGCTGCTGGGGAGTAGTCGTTCCTGCTGCTGCACCCCGCGCCGCCACCGCCACAACCACCGTATGCATTATGCAGGGGGCGAGTGGCCTCTGGGCGCCTTCGGCATTCAGGCGCGGACTCGTGTGGGAAGCTTTTGCACAGCGGCGGAGCGGCGGCGTCCGTATGCAGAGGACGCCGGGGCACGGCGGGGCCGATCAGCCGAGAGGGTCACGAGCGGCGCGTTAAAGCAAGGAAGCTGAGCGCGAATTACATGGTAAATTATTTCGCATACTTGTGTGGGATTTTCTGGATTTAAGTATATGTATGCCTGACAAATCAATGAAAAAAAAACGAGTAGAAGAAACAAAAAAGTATACGATTAAAATACAAAAATACAAAAAAAAACGTTTAAAATCATCCGTATGGGGAGTAGAGGAGCAGCTTGTGCTGATGATGATATCTCTCTCAGGCGCCGTACACTGATAAATTGCTGTCGGCCCCAGAAACGAGCGGAGAGCGCGCCGGCGAGAGGAAACAAATCGCGCGCACGCGTCTTGTGGGCCCCGCGAGGCAGCTTGGGCCCCTCTGGCGTGGTCTCTGGGCCCGGCGTGGCTGCAGCTGCCCAGAAGGCCAGAAGCGATAGCTTAAAAAATGGACGCGAGAGGACGATCGGCCAGAGGAAGGCAATCCCACACAGAAACGTATAGCA